>JAPCYP010000031.1:0-2735963 GCA_035048595.1 Echinosophora koreensis | reverse complement strand
GAGACAAAGCAAGCTAAGGAAGAAGAAGTGCCTAGTGAGAAGGTGCCGGAGCAAGAGCGGAGGTTGAAATTAGTGGATGAAGATTTCCGGAGGAAAAAGTGGGTTGAGCCCAAGGACCTCCCTCCTTACATGATGGTACCATATCCGGAGCGGTTAAAGAAGCCTTTTCAAGATAAACAATTCAACAAGTTCCTTGATGTCTTCCGCAAGCTTCAAATCAACATTCCATTTGCGGAAGCCTTGGAACAAATTCCATCTTATGCTTGGTTCATGAAGGAGCTTCTTTCCAAGAAGCGGAAGATAGTGGATGAGGAAACGATTGCTTTGACCGAGGAGTGTAGTGCAATCCTCCAATGGAAGCTATATCCTAAGTTGAAGGATCCAGGGTCATTTAGCATACCATGCACCATTGGCGAGATGCATTTTGGGAAGGCACTTTGTGACTTGGGGGCAAGCATCAACTTGATGCCACTCTCTATGATGAGGAAGCTTGGCATTCAAGAGGCCAAAAGGACTATGATGTCACTCCAACTAGCGGATCGTTCTATTAAATACCCTTATGGGGTGGTGGAAGACTTGTTGGTGAAGGTGGACAAATTCATCTTTCCGGCGGATTTTGTGGTACTAGATATGGATGAAGATGCCGAGATCCCTCTCATATTGGGTAGGCCTTTCTTGGCCACCGGGCGTGCATTGATAGATGTGCAACACGGGAAACTCACACTTCGGGTGCAAGATGAGAATGTAGTCTTCAATGTCTTTGAAGCCATGAAGCATCCGATTGAGCAATCTAGTGTTTAAACCATTGATGTGGTAGAGCCTATTGTGAAATCCTATGCCACACAAGAAGCACATGGTTTCTACACTTGCAAAAGTGTTGGTAAAATCCCATGTTGATGATGAAGATGGGGTATTTTTGGAGGATGTTAGATTTCTTGAGTGCTTGAAATCTATGGAAGCATTACCAATTCTCCCAAAGGAAGAATGCCAAAAGGAAAAGCTTGACAATGAATGAACAGAAGCGAACAACAAGACACCAGAGTTGAAGCAACTCCCAACTCACTTGAGGTATGCATTTTTGAGTGAGGGGGGACATCACCCGGTCATCATTAGCAATGCCTTGAAAAATAATGAGGAAGACAAGCTCTTGAGGGTTATTAGGGAAAACAAATCAGCCATTAGGTGGAAGATTTTGGACTTAAAAAAGGTATAAGTCCCTCATTGTGTATGCACAAGATCTTGATGAAGGATGATTATGAACCGGTGGTGCAACCACAAAGACAATTAAATCCCATCACGAAGGAAGCGGTGCGCAAAGAAGTATTTAAGCTTTTAGATGCCGGAATCATCTATTCAATCTTGGATAGTAATTGGGTTAGTCCAATTCATGTGGTCCCAAAGAAAGGTGGCACAACCGTGGTAGTTAATGAGAACAACGAGATGATACCAACTAGGATCGTCACAGGATGGAGAGTATGTGTTGACTATAGAAAGCTTAATGATGCAACAAGGAAGGATCACTTCCCACTTTCTTTCATTGATCAAATGGTAGAGAGGTTGGCCAGCTATGAATATTATTGTTTCCTAGATGGGTATTCAGGCTACAACCAAATTGTGATAGATCCAGAGGACCAAGAGAAGACAACCTTCACATGTCCATATGGAGTCTTTGCTTATAGGAGGATGCCTTTTGGGTTGTGCAACGCTCCTGCTACCTTCCAAAGGTGCATGCTCTCTATCTTTTCGGACATGGTGGAGAAATTCATTGAGGTATTCATGGATGACTTTTTTGTTTTTGGAACTTCCTTTGACAATTGTTTGAAGAACTTGGAATGTGTGCTCGAGAGGTGTCAAGAAACCAACCTTGTGCTAAATTGGGAAAAATGCCACTTCATGGTTCGAGAAGGCGTGGTTTTGGGGCAAAAATTCTCCCAAAAGGGGATTGAGGTGGATAGAGCCAAGATCGAGTTGATCGAGAAGTTACCCCCACCAACAAATGTGAAGGGGGTGAGGAGTTTCTTAGGACATGCCGGCTTCTACCAACGTTTCATCCAAGACTTCTCCAAAATAGCAAAACCACCATGTGACTTTCTCGTGAAGGATGTATCCTTTGAGTTTAATGTTTCTTGTTTAAATGCTTTCAATACTTTGAAACATAGGCTTGTCACCGCACCTATAATCACTGCACCCAATTGGGAATTACCGTTTTGAATCATGTGTGATGCAAGTGATTATGCGGTGGGGGCGGTTTTAGTACAGAGGGTGGAAAAGTTAGCTAATGTGATTTACTATGCAAGCAAAGTTTTCAGTGAGGCACAAGCTAACTATTCCACCACTGAGAAAGAACTCCTTGCCGTGGTTTTTACACTTGATAAATTTAGATCTTATATAGTAGGGTCTAAGATTATAGTTTTCACCGGTCATGCGGCCTTAAGACATTTGATGACAAAACAAGAGGCCAAACCTAGACTAATTCGCTGGATTCTTCCTTTGCAGGAGTTTGATATTGAGATTAGGGACCGGAAAGGGTCAGAGAATGGAGTAGCGGACCACTTATCGAGGTTGGTTAATCCCCACACCGAGGAGAAATTGCTAGACATCAAGGAAGAATTTCCATATGAGAGATTGTTTGCAATTTTTGAAAAAAAATTCTCCTTGGTTCTCGGATATGGCCAACTTCAAGTCATCCAAGGTGGTCATGGAAGGATTGACCATGCAACAAAGGAAGAAGTTCTTCTCAGATGCAAAGTACTACCTTTGGGAAGACCCATTCCTTTTCAAGCAATGTGAGGATGGATTGTTGTGGAGGTGCATTCCCCATGAACAAATTGGGAACGTGTTGTGGCATTGACATGGCTTGGACTACGGTGGGCACTTTGGGGGAAAGAAGACCGCGGAAAAAGTCCTCCAAAGTAGATTTTATTGGCCTACTCTCTTCAAGGATGCACACACTTTTGCAGAAAGGTATGACCGTTGCCAGCGGGTTGGAAACATCTCAAAGCGGCATGAACTCCCTCTCCAAGGCATGCTAGAGGTAGAGATTTTTTATGTTCAGGGGATAGACTTCATGGGACCATTTCCACCTTCCTACTCTTACCAATACATATTGGTAGTGGTGGACTATGTGTCAAAGTGTGCAACACCCCCCTTGGGTGCTACATGGTTAACACGTTGCGGAAAAATAAAATTACAATTGCTGATTACTTTCGGAAAATAAATTATTTTAGTTTCTTAACCTTATTCAAAAATGGTTATGGGTTTTTTTCCCTCCATACACGCAAACACCATAAACACATATACATCATCATATTTATACATAAGCATCATCATTGTTTCTACATCAGGACCTTTATAAGTACAAGTCATTTATAAGGATCACAACATAAGAAAATAAAAACATAACTATAACATAGTGGTAAGTCTGGAACCACAACTCAAAAACGATGGCTCTCAGTAGCCAAATATATAGACTATAAAAAAGTACCACTACCTCAAAAATGGAATCAAAAACCCTATAGCTGGTCAACACTAGTGGAACCCATTGGGGAGACCACCATGGTCATCCCCACTTGTAGGAGGAGTACCCGGTGAGGACACTACTGCTCTCACTCCATCACCAGGAACAACACCATCACCTAAGGGATGATACTCAGGAGCCTCCTCCTCATCCTCCAAGGGGTCCTCCTCTATCTCCTCGTCCACCTCCAGAACAAGCACAATCGACGATGGAGGTGTAAGCGGTGCTGCTCCCTGTAGTGGCTGGACGTGTGGAAGATGATGCACCAGATCCCCCTGTGCAACCAGGTACTGCAGAAGTAGCCAAATGGGTGGTAATGGCCCCTCAATAGTCTCAAAGCTATGCAAGCGTCTCTATGGTCCAGCCTCCAGTGTACCCCTCGTAGTACACACTGGCCTCGTATAGATGGCGCTACGAACTCCTGGGTTTATCACCCAGGCGCCACCGTTGTCCCCGTCCTCAAAAGCCATGGACCTGATCCCCGAGTAGGATAGATTCCGCTCGTGGTTCATATGTACTCGTATATATATATATATATACAACACAGAAGAAACCCAACAAGAAATAACGCAAGGGTGAGATACCGACATTTGAGTTTCAACATGATAACCATATGTGCAACACACAATAACAGCATATACATATATCCACAACATATGAAAATTTTCCAAAGCAAACATAATAATTTATCAATAGGATTCATACCCAACAGTCACAGCAATTTACAAAAAAATGCATGACATTTCAATATTCATCCTCTAACTTTGATATCTAATCTCTAGAGAGATCCCAACTTCCTTTCGTTGAGCAGATCAACTCGATAATACATGGCACATTCTCCAACAAGGCACAATGGTCAACAATACATGGCACATTGTCCACATCAAGGCATAATGGTCAACAACACATGGCACATTGTCCAAATCAAGGCACAATGGTCAACACAGGTACGTCTGCCAAATAATGCATGTAAAACATTTATTTACGTCACTTTTCTTTTTCGTTCATTCTTTCCTTGTCGAGGCTCAAAGGCTCACGACCATTCTTAATTAAACATTAAGTCTTTTCATCCTCAACACAGGACACGTAGTCCGAGTGCTCAGTCACGAAGCCCCAGGCCGATGTACCAGCCCTAGGTTCACTTTTCTTTTTCCAACATCATTTTTGTTATGTGAAATAACAAAATCCAAAACAAAACTCTGAAAACTTATCCAAGAGTATCGGAAATGTTTTCAATGACTTAAAACTCTTTTGCAGAAAATTCTTTTCTGCTGAAATTCCTTTATAAAACGTTAAATCATAACGAAGTTTTGTTTTCCTCAAATTCATTCCCTTTTTGAATTCCTTTTTCGAAAACACATCAAATCCTTTAGAATTATTTTAAAACATGTTTTTATCCAAATTGATAACATCATTCTTCATAGTTTCGCGGTAAATCGCTTTTCTAAATTATCGTACTTTTTGGAACAAATTCTCTTTGTAAAATCAAAATGACTTTGTCTTGGACAAAAGTTTTTTCTCATCCACATTAAAATTATTTTCTAAAACGTTATTTATCGTAATCACTATTTATTTTATTTTTGAATTTATTTCGGAAAAATCAGCGTAAATGAAATTTTTTCACGGTTTCGTCCTCACTGTCACTCATTGGCTTACTCTTTCACCAAAAACATTATTAAAATATTATTTTTCACTTTTTTTTTCCATTTCCACAATTTAACACACTTAAGTTTTTCTTTAAAATTTTTTAAAGTTTTTAACCTCAATATAATTGAGCACTAACCACTTTCAAGCTTCTCAGTCAATCACTCAACATCAGTTAATTCCATACATCACAGTTATAATATACATCACAGTTATAACATAATAACTCACATAAACCACATAACTCACATAAGACTACATAAATCAACACGCCATAATTAAATCATACAACACAGTATCACTACAAATAATTATATAGGCAACCCATAGATCTATCAAAAACCCCTTAAGTAAACTCCCGTTACCTCTTGAAGTTTCAGTTTCCTCCTCGAAGTGTCTCTTTGAATCTCGGTTCCTCCTCACAACTCAATACAACAACTAACAATTTATCCTTCACAACAAAATCACAACACAAGTTACAAAATGAAACAAAAACCATCTAATTCACATGAGCTAGGGTTCGGCCATACCAAAAAAAAATAGGTTAGAGATTTCTAAATTCTTCAAGCTTTTGGATTCATGATCTTAAGGCATTCGAAACACAAGATCAAGTGTCACATGACAAAAATTGAAACAAAATCATTCAACCCATTTCTATTAGGGTTTCGGCCAACACCAATTTTTTTGGCTAGGGATTTTAAAAATTCTCAAGCTTCTAGATCTAGTAACTAGAAGTATTAGAGAGATTAAATCAAGTGTCGTATTTCCAAAAAATGAAACAAAAATCATCCAATCCTCTAGGACTAGGTTTCGGCCAAGAGTAGAAGAAATAGGAGGAAAATTTTCTTTGCTCTCATGCTTTTGGATAATCAATATAGAAGTCATAGAGAGTTCATAGAAATTGTTACCACATTAAAAGGATTTTTTTATGATTTTCTAGAATTATTTGAAGAAAAACCCTAGAAATGGAAACATGATGTTCATGACATGATTCAAATGAAATGACGGAAAAGAAGAGAACTCATCATCATAGAGATGAGAGTTTACCTCTTGATTGATGAAAAAAGTGAATGAAATGACCAAAGCTTCAAGAACAACAATGGAGTTTCTTTGTATTTTGAGAGAAAGTGCTTAGAGAAGATGAAGTAAACACAAACAAATGACCAAGTGATGTAGAAAGGGGGTTGGGCCGTGTATGGGTGGGGGTAGTTTGGTCCAAAATTAGTTTGGGACAAGCTTGGAATTACTATAAAGTCCAAGGGCAAAAAGGTCATTTTACTACCAAAATATCTAGATATTTTGAAATGCCATCATGACTTGATAAAGTAGCATTTAATGCTCGTCATGTCAATCACTTCAGTCACCTCAGCTCCGTATACGGCTCCGTCATTTACCCGACTTAGGTTTTTCCTTAAGATTTCTTCGAAGATTTCACCCGAATAAAATATAATATTTTATTTTTATGCGAAAATTTTCAAAAAAAAAAAACCAATATCGTTGCAAATACGATATAAACCTAAACCATTTTGTTCACTAGTCAAAATCAGGTTTCCTGATCAGTAAACTTTTACTGTCAGTGAGAACGCATATCGAGTTCCGTCTGAATTTTCAACCCAAAATTTAATTGTAACCTTCTACTATCAAGTAGAGTCTAAATATGATTTTGGATAATCCAAAATCATTTTCTAAATCTCTCGCGTGCATGTCCTAAGCAATCAGGAGCACTTGATTTAATCACCCTCACAACTTCATTCTCATCAAAGGTTTGCAATTACATCTAACCATTCAAGTTCTTGACAATTTTGATAGGTTCATCATCCTTTCTCTCTCTCTTTTCTGCAAAAATCTTGAATATAGGAGAGAGTGAGTGATGTTCATGAGTAGTATATATATATCTTACCGATGTTAGAAAGCAGTAAATATCGGGGTGTTACAAAGTGGGTGTAAGCAATTCCAACAACAACAGATGATGCGCGGGTAGTCATGAATTTCTTAAGGCGCAACATCTTCACAAGGTTTGGAGTCCCAAGGATCCTAATTAGTGATGGTTGTTCTCATTTTTGCAACAAACAAATGAATCACCTATTTGAGAGATATGGGGTCAAGCACAAGATAGCAACTCCTTACCATCCACAAACAAACGGGCAAGTCGAAGTATCCAACCGTGAATTGAAGCATATTCTTAAGAAAACCGTCAACTCTTCGCGGAAGGATTGTGTAAAGAAAGTGGATGATGCTCTTTGGGCATATAGGACTGCTATCAAAACACCAATTGGAAGATCTCCTTACAACTTGTTGTTTGGAAAGGCGTGTCATTTGCCGGTAGAATTGGAGCACAAGTCATATTGAGCAATTAAAGAGCTCAATTATGATTTGAAGAAGGCCAGTGAGAAGAGGTTATTTGACTTGAATGAATTGTCAGAGATCCGCATACAAGCATATGAGAACGCTAGGATTTACAAGGAGCGGACTAAGGCATGGCATGACAAGCACATCTTGCCTAGAAGATTTGAATCGGGGTAGTAGGTACTTCTCTACAACTCTCGGTTGAGACTATTTCCGGGAAAATTGAAATCTCGGTGGTCCGGACCCTTCAAAGTCCATAATGTTTTTCAACATGGAGCTATAGAATTAGAGGGCAATGAACCTGGAGATATCTTCAAGGTCAATGGCCAAAGGCTCAAGCACTACTATGGGGAAGCATTTCAAGGGGATCACCAAAGTTTCAAGATAGACTAGCCCTTTGGGGGAGACTTCCGTCAGGCTCGAGACGTTAAACAAGCGCTACTTGGGAGGCAACCCAAGCTTTATATCCTTTTTGATGCTTTTCGGGAGTCATAAAACTTAAAAACTGTCTTCATGTAGGGTCCTTATTTATAAAATTGTATTAAGAAAGCATATAGGACTTAGTTGCATTTAGGAATTAGGGGGCAGGAATCTGTCTCTGGCTCACCCTGCGAGAAGAGATTTGCCCCGCGAGCCAGAAGGATGTCAAAAATCCTATCTCTGGCTCGCCTCGCGAACTAGGCCTCGCCTCGCAAGACTTGGGGAAATAGGGAAGACTCTGGGACTCAGGCTCGCCTCGTGAATCATCCTTCGCCTCGCGAGCCAGAAAAACAGAAACTCAGAGGTCAGAGCCTCTTTCTACCTCGCGTCACGAGCACATGCTCACCTCTCAAATCTGGGTAGCTTTGAATGGGATAGAAATCCCAGATTCGCCTCGTGAGTGAACACTCGCCTCGCGAATCTAGGAAGATGAAAAGGGGCAAATTTTCCAGATTCACCCCACGAGGCCCTGCTCGCCCCGCGAGACCCAAATTTAGGGTTTCTAATTTTTGGCAATTTTAAGTGCTCGCCAAGCGAGGGAAGTTATAACGCCTCGTGAGACAAAAGAGAACCATTTCTACGAAAAATTCAAAAACTCCTCCTCTCTTCTCTCTCGCGTGCATGTCCTAAGCAATCAGGAGCACTTGATTTAATCACCCTCACACTTCATTCTCATCAAAGGTGTGCAATTACATCTAACCATTCAAGTTCTTGACAATTTTGATAGGTTCATCATCCTTTCTCTCTCTCTTTGCTGCAAAAATCTTGAATATAGGAGAGAGTGAGTGATGTTCATGAGTAGTATATATATAACTCTCTTTGAATGATGTGATGCATGTCTGACAACAATAAATGCACATGATGAATGCTTAGTTTCTAAGTTGAACATGAATATGATGAGTGTGATTAGGAATGTGGAGATTTAATTGAACATGTGAATGATGAGAGTATGTGCTTAACATGTGGTATGAGAAATTCAAAACTCTAAAATATTACATTTTCATAATCTAGTAAATTCATAACTTTTGACTACTACAAAAAAAGAAGCTTCAAAATTAAATTTAACACTTTCAATAAAATTCTACATATTTTCATAATATAAATCACAAAGGCTAGTAATGAGTGGAAAATGATTTTGAAGCACCAGAGAATGGATGTGAGAGTGGTCCCGTAGAAAGCAAAACCTTTGGGGAGTCGAAACCTGATATGGGGGAATAACTTTAGAGGTGAAAACTTGATTTAGGAATGAAAGCACCCTTACAAGTTATGAGACAAAGGAAAAAATAAAAATGAGTGGGAAAAAAAACAACTGAAAATATTTTAAAAACAAATTTACAACCATACGTTTTAACTCATAAATTAAAAACATTTTTCATAAAAATTTGTCATTAGAAAACTACAAAAGTGTTTTTATATAAAATATAAAAAGTAATATGTAATTTTAATTTTTCGAATATATATATATATACACACACACACACACGAGCTATTCACGAGCCGTTAATGTCGAGGGCTTGACTCATTTAAATAATCGAGCTCAATCTCAAGCTTGGGTTTGTTTATTTAATTAAAAAACTAGCTTGATCAAGGATTTAACGAGTCGAACCAGAATAGTTTACGAATAGCTCAGTTAATTTACACCCCTATGTGACACCTGGGGCTAGAGCTGGCAAATCGGGCAACGGGCCAGAGTGAAGAAGCAGGCCAGGTCGGCCCGGCCCAGTTTTAATGCGGGCTAACTATTTGCTGGCCCAGCCAACCCTATTGCGGGTTAGTGGGCCAAACTAGCCCTTATTATAAAAAAAAAAAAACTCTATGTAAATTTCAAGCTGATTCTAACCTCAAATAAGTTAAGCATATTTCCAAAACACGTAAAAAGACACAACCATGCAGTTTCAATGTTACGTAGCAGTATCATTATCCCGTAGATGTAAGCAATTTAAATTTTAAACTCATTATTGTCTTCTAGTTTTTGTCATAAAAACAAATTTACATTAGGTGATACACAATAATTACTTTTGTCAAAATCACTGATTGTGTTAAAGCATTGGTTAGTAGTATAATACTTAGAATTTGGACTAGTCCAGCTACCGCATCTCTAAATTTCACATATATATGGTCACAACTCACAAGTAACAACCATGCAGTATAGCTGCATCAATGTTATATAAAATGGGTTAGACATTGCAAATCATAAACCATCATGCATGGAGTTGAATACAACATTTCCAATCAAACTTTCTATGGTTATATAAGCAGTGAACTTCAGTCCACCCATTCCAGGGGGTCAGTGATCCTCAATCAAACAAAAGAGACTTAATTATAATAGCAAAGCACAATGGCCATTCAAATGAATCAAGTCCAACAAAACAATTGAGGTCTTGTGGGTCAAACAAAACAAGTGCAACACTGAAATGAATCCAACTTTGCTTCCAAATAGCTGCAAATAAACATCTTGTCCTTACTCCACATTGATAGTATTTTGTTCCTTAAACAATTTTATCTCCTCTACTTCTTGCACATCTTCAATAGCATAATACAAGAGAAGTCAATAATTAAACTGAATGCAAATGACAAGTGAAAAGGAATTATAAACTTATTATTACCAGAAGGTCCAATTTCTTTGAAGCCGTGCAACTAATTACGAGTGCAAATGAGTGCTTGTACATTTTCAGGGAGTAAGCAATTTCTATACTTATGCAAGATACGACCACCAATGCTAAATTTTGACTCTGAAGCCACTGTTGTGATGGGAATGCTTAGAATGTCGCAAGCCATAATTGCAAGTTGAGGGAATCGGCACTTATTCAACTTCCAATATTGGAGGACATCTATGTTATTTGCAACAATGCATGGTTCATCCAAGTATATGTCAAGTTGAGACTTGCCATCATTTGAAATATTTTGTCTCATTTCTTCATGATACGCCTATAGTTAGACAACCAAAACTAGATTAGAGACTTAATAGAAATAGAAAATTATAAATAATGTAATGAATATAAACTATATTACTCAAACTTACCTCAAGAATGGGAGACATAAATATTCCACTTTACATTGGAGAATGAGATGGAGTGTCTCTTGATGCACTAGCTAGAGATGAGCTTGATGCACCCAAATTGTTCATATATTCACCACGAGTTCATGCATGCCCTCCTTCACCCTATCTATTTTCTCTTGATAATCATTTGGGTAAAGCCTCTTATAGCAAAAGATCACAAATTTCAACTTTGAAGTTGGGTCAAGAACATCTCCAAGTGCAAGAGTGATAGTACTATAGTTCTTCCAATACTTATTAAATTTGGTCTTCATCCTTGTTGCCATATCTTTGATCACTTCATCTTCACTAGACATATTATCATTCAATTCCATCTCTATAAGTGACACTTGTGTGAAATATAAGTTGGGGGTAGGGTAAGATGACCCGGATATCAAATTAGTGATATGATAAAATGGGGCCAAGAAAGTATTTATCTTCTCCACTCTTTCCCACTCCTCATTGGTGGGGCAAAGCATGTAACTTCTATCATAATAGCTCATCTCAGTGAATGCCCGAGGATACTTGATAGCACTTTCAAGCATCATGTACGTAGCATTCCATCTAGTTGCCACATCCAATCTCAAGAAACCAGAACCTACATCACTTAAGTGCACTTCTTCAACACATCTTTGAAATTTCCATCAACCTCCCCTCCGAAGCCTTCACATACTTCACACTTTCTCTAATTTTATGCAAAGCAACACCCGCCTCCTTCAAACCTTCTTGAACTATAATATTCAAGATATGTGCACAACACCTCACATGAAAATATTTACCTTTACATAACAAACCATTTTGCAAATTAAGTCTTTCTTTTAAAATCTTTTGCATGTTATCATTGGAAGCGACATTATCCAATGTCAAAGAAAATACTTTTCGATATATCCCCCAATCCTTAAGCACTCCAAGTACTTTTCCTTGATAATTCCAACCTGGTGTGTGAACTATATATCCAAGTGACAAAATGAAAGCAACTTACTATTTAATTTCCAATTTTTATCAACATAGTGTGAAGTCACAATCATATAGCCTCTGCGGTCCATACATCGGAAGTCAAACATATTCTACCAGAAATATTAGCAAGCACACTCTTTAGCTTTGCCTTTTCACTTAAAAACACATTCATGCAATCAGCTTTTGCGGCGTCTCTAGTGATGGGTTTAAATTCAGGATTCAAAATCTTATTCCCCGCCCAAACTCCCTCATACTCGGCATAGCTAAATGGTAGATCATGCATGATAATACATCTAGAGAGTGCATCTCGATAAGCCTTATTATCGAATTTCCATTGCTTCAACGATGTACCTTGATTATCCAACAAAGCCCCCACATCATGATACTTAGGAGTTTGAATATATTTAGGAATATGGCGCTTTAAATGAGTGGTACCCGAAGCAACTTTACACGTATAAAATTTACCACAACCCTTACACTTACATTTTTCCACTCCATCAATTACGCCAACCTTGTGAAAATAATTCCACATGTCAAAGGCATTAGGTCTATATTTCTTATTCTTAGCCTCTCCTACAACTTGGTCGTTGTCCCTTTTCTTATTCTTATTACCAGCAGCAGTAGTTGGAGTAGTCTTAGTAGTATCAAGAGGAGGAGGACTTTCTAAGATATGTAAATCGCCATCCATGTCCTCCAAATTTGACTCAAGATTCATAACTACAATATAAAGGCAAATGTTCTAATCACAACTAAGCTCAGTCATAGCAAACAAAAAATTCAAAGCAGCAATAATAATTTTGATAATAAATTTTATAGATTCACAATTGAACTCACAACTGAAATATTAGGCTATTAACAGTGTCATCATATATAAAATATCAACATTAACCAAGTAAGAATGATGAACTATTAAAATTGATTCTGAAATCACAACTGAACTCTGTCACAAGTCACAACACAAAAAAGGGATTAGGTACACAAAAATGTTGCATCTTGTTTTGACACCAAAAAGGCATAGCTAAAGACAAACTAGAGCTGTCAATTCGGGCTGGCCCAGCCCGTTTGGGCCAACCCATTCGGGCCAAGTCATTTTTGGGCCGGATCGGGCTGGGCCAAAATTAGGTTGGGATGCTAATTTGCTAGCCCAGCCCAGCCCTATGCGGGCTGTGGGCCAAACGGGCTGGCCCATGGGCCAATCATTTTTTAAAAATTTATTCTTTTTTTTAAAATTGTTTTTTTTTTAATTAGAATAAATCTCCATAAATTACATTTGATTTATCATTCACTAAAACCAATTACGTTTTCAAAAGAAATAAAAGAAAATAAACGAGAACAAATAACAAGTAGATCACATGAAATTGAACAAATTAAAAAAATTAAGACAAGGAATAAAAACATACAAGCAACGTTTAAAAAATTATGAGCACCAGACAAACAAACCTTTTAATTATATGCCATTTTATTATCCCACTTGTGATCCTGTCCTTTTTCTTTTTTCTTTTTTCTTTTTTTTTCAATAGCAGATTTAGAAAGAAGAATACAAAGAACCTATATAGAAGGAAATAACCATGAGGGGGTCTTGGACCAAGTATTGACTCAGCAACCAGTATTTGTGATAATGAAAATCATATTAACACTGACATTAGATTAACCAACAAGAAGCAAACCAAAATGATCAAGTAACACATAAAAGACAATACAATAAAAATAAAAACTCAAAACTAACAACCCATTTCAAAAATACCAGGAATCTATATTAGACTGAACCGTGGCTTTAAAGTTTAGACGTGGGATTACAGGCTGTTGGACCCGTTGGGCGATGGTTCTAATGGTGAGGTGTTGTGCGTGCTAGTTCAAGGTGTTTTTGCAATAAGTCTTGGCTTATGACTTACTGGTTTGAATGTGCAGTTGTATTCGACTCCAAGCTTTATAAATGTTTTTTATATATATTTTTTGTTATTCTAGAAATATTTTCGGGCCAGCGGGTTGGCCCGGCCCATCTTGGGCCAGCCCACGGCGGGTTGATAAATTCTCGGGCCGGGCCGGGTTGGGCCAAATTTTGTCCGGGCTCTAAATTTGGTAACCCAGCCCACTATTTATATCGGGCCAAACGGGCCAGCCCATCGGATCGGGTCCATTTTGACAGCTCTAAGACAAACCCACTTTGACATTTCATCAAGCAAGAAGCGTGCATGCACAAGGGAAAGTGCTGAGCTAACACTTCAATAGTATACTCCAAGATTCAAGAAGGTTCAATAACAGAAACAAAACCATCAAAGGAAGTGGATAACCATTAACCTAACCGAACATGTAAAGAGACGAAACAAAAGGGAACATGGAGCGAATACTGAGAAGAAGAAGCTGGTTACCTCCGTGACCATGACGAACAGCAATGAGAAGAAGTGCCTCCGTCGATGACGAATAGTGGTGCAAGGCAGGAGAGCGGCGGCGTGAAGAGTTGTGACTTGGGAGGGTTTTTTTTTTTTAACCTAGATTTGAAAGTTGAAGGAGGCTGGCTGCTGAGTGATGAAAGTTGGGCAGTGTGAGGGTGAGTGGTGATGGGTCGGGCGCAGGGACTCTCTTGGCTTTGTGCTAGGGAAATCAACTAACGAATAAATAATAATGGCCAAATGCATTGTTTGATTTTTCGAGCCAGCCTGGTGAAAAATGGGCCAGCCCGCTAACCCGATTGACCAATCAGGCTAATCGGGCCAGGCCAAACATACCCGGATTTTTTCCAGGCTCATAATTAAGGAGCCCAGCCCATCCTAAAATACGGGCCAATCGGCCGAGCCGATGGGGCCAGGCCAAAATTGTCGGCTCTACCTGGGGCTGACGAGGTTAGGGAGTGGTCGTCGGTGTAAAAGATGAAGCACGAACATCAAGCGGCTCCTAACAGGCTTCTAAGGGTAGGGACATGTGAATAAACCGATTCCACATCAGACTGAGAGGGAACTTGAGACTGTGCATGTATGAAATTTCACAGCTAAGGGGATCTTGAGACTATACAGGTACAGAACTGCGCAGTTGAGGGGTGCTTACAAGAATTGAATGGTACTACCTATACCAACAAGATGTATCTTCTTTCAGGAGCCCATCATTTATGAACTCCAAGGTTAAGTGTGCTTGACCAGCTGCAACAATTTTCGGATGGGTGACCTCCTGGGAGGTTTTCCTAGGAAACGTCTAAGTGAGGACACTGATGTTAGTTTGTGGAGACAATCGTTAATCTGGAAAGTAGCCTGGGATATTACACGTTGGCCAAATAAAACCGACATTTATCACAAAGGTGAATTAATTTAAAATATATATGAATCATGCATGTATACACATAAGTTGAAAATATTTTGGAAAATTTAAAATTTTAATTTCCCTCACATAAACCAAAGTATATTGTGATCGAAAATATTTTTTCTTACCAACAAGGTCCAACACAATTAGAAAATAAGCTGCATGTTGTTAGGGGGCGATTCATGTCGTATATATGGAAAAAAAAAACTTTGTTGAAAGAGATAAAACTCACTTTGTTGATCTCTATACCTTGAAAGAGACTAGTCTTCGACTATTGGCGAGAAAAAACCCTTAGTGCACCAAAAGAATATTTGTTGTCATAGTGACATAAAAATTTGTAGTTGCTATTTATTAGTACCGCAATCAATCAGTTATGCGAAAATCAATATCATTTGATGGGATATAGATCACCTGTCCCATTTTGGTATATCGTATCATATTCCAACTAATAATATCTTTCCACATAGATTAAAATTTAATTTAATATTAAAAATAGAATATATAACAAGACATTATTGATTTGGAGATATGAGTGTGTTTGGGAAAGCTGGCAAAAATAGATTATGCTGATAATTGATTATATGTATAATCGATTATTGTGATAATCGATTATAACCGTAATCTATTTTTGTTTGAGTATGTTTGCTGAAAAGCAATTTTAAAATAATCTATTTTGCTTGGGTTACAAAAAAATCACTTTTACATAGTAAATACAAAAAAGATATGAAGTTATTTGTATAATTTAATAATATTTATTTGGGAGTTAGTTTTGTTGGGGTAAATAGGAAAGAGAGTTTTAAGAATGAAAAATAATCAAATTACGACAATCTTAAACTAAAATCTTTCAGATGGCTTAGACAGTTTTTTTTTTTAAATAAAAGCTTTTTTAAAAGTTAAGTTAGAGACCAAAATATAATAAATTATTTATAAAAAAGTTTTTTTGTTAAAAAACAGCTGAAATTTGGAAAATTAATATTTCCCAGACTCTTGTAGTTGCCATGAGTTGAGTCATGATCGACAAGTTTGGAAAAGAAAAAAGAAGAAAAAATGTTAAAGTTCCCCCTCCAAAAATAAAATAAAATTACATTAGATACCTGATCACCACCGTAATTGAAAATTCAAAGTTCAAAGTTTAGGATTGATCATAACAAAAGTGTAAAATGTTCAGCGTTACCTCATGATTCATGAAACTAGGCGGTAAAGTAACGAAAAGAGCGTTGCGAGCCTGTGACAAACATTAATAAAAAGGAGGTGAACCTGTGAGGTGATAATTTAATCCACCACAGGCTCTCTCTCATGTCCTTCTCTGTGACACAAATCAACAAAGTCAAACCCAACCCAAGCGCTCCCACACAACTTGGCCTATTATATACACACAAAATCACCACCACCACCCCTTCAATAAAAACACCCCTTTCCATCGTCTTCTTCTGATGGTCTTCTTGTGGGGTACACCGCCTTTCATGTTTCTGTTCTACACTAGTCTTCAAGTACCCCACTTGACTTTCATCCTTGTCTCCTTCCAATTTTCTGCAAACAGGTTTCTTAGATCATGTCATGTATTATATACTGTTTTATTATTTAGTTCTATGTATAATTGTAACATTACTATAAGATAAACACTATTTATGGCCTTTTATTTTTGTTCTTAATTATAACCAAGGTTTTAAATAAAGGTTCCCATCACTACCAGAAATCTTCTTATTACCTGCAGATTTTCCTGTGGATTTTGCTCAAAAATTCGCAGGAAACAGGTTTCATGCGGATTTTTCCTACGAATTTCACCTATAGGTAATACCTTCGTGGGTAATTTTTTTTCTGCGAATTTTAAAATCTGTAGGAAATTTCCTGCAGATTTTCTTACGAAAAATTTAAATCCGCAGGAAAATTCACAGGGAAATGCCAAAATTTCCTACAAAATTTCCTACGAATTTAAATCTATAGGAAAAAACCTTATTTCTAGAAAAATTGCAGCAAAATTCATAGGAAATTCCTTCGAAAAAAATTCGCAGGAAAATCCGCAAGTAATCCATGCATTTCTAGTAGTGCATCCACAATCAGGAAGCAACGTTTTGGTTTTAAAGGTTTCTGAAACCGAAATGTGACCACAGTTGTGGCATCGGCTATATTTTTTGCAAAATATTCGCAATTGCGGTAAACGCAACACAACCGTGATCGCAACCGCAATTTAAAACCTTGATTATAACCATGTATATACATAGTGATTTTATAACATAATGTCTGTTATTTAGTTGATTTACCAATACTTCAGGTGGAGGGCCCTCAAGAAACTTCGGTGGGGTATTTTGTCTTACATGAAGTGAGGTTGCTTAGGGTTTCTTTCGATTAAAGTTATCTTCTTCATAAGATAATAATAATGGAGAAAGATCACAACTATTCGGTACAAACATAGCTCTTTTTAGTTGCACTTTTTTGTTTTTTGGCTCCATTCAAGTTTTTGATGTTAGATCTTTTTACTCTCATAGAGAGAGACCTCATGTTGTTTTGCTCCAATCTTGAATATTCACTGCAGGCACAGGCCATGCCTCCAAGTTTCAACACACTTGACTACTCTCTCGATAATCACCATCACAATGTTTTTCCACAAAATCAACAACAGCAACAACAACTCATGGTGGATTACATGCCTCAACAACAACAACCACCACCACCACAAATATCATCATCAGGGTTTTATGGTGCAACTTCTTTTGATAAACTGAATTTTGCAGATGTGATGCAGTTTGCAGATTTTGGACCCAAGCTGGCCTTAAACCAAGCCAAGACTTGCGATCAAGAATCCGCGATCGACCCAATTTACTTCCTCAAATTTCCGGTCTTAAACGACAAAATGGAGGAGCAAAATTTGATGGTGATGAACAACAACACAGAAGCCGGTGATGGAGAAGAAGCTGAAAATGAAGAGAGGTTCAACATGGTGAGCATGGAAGATAAGTCAAGAGTAGGTGTAAGTGCAGAAGAGGAGAGAATGATTAGAGGAGAAGAAGAAACTCGAGGTTCTGACGACAACAACTCGATGCAGATTCGATTTCATGGCCATGAAGAACTCCAGAAGAACTCTACAGTGCAGGAAAACAAGAACAAGAGGAAGAGGCCTAGAACTGTTAAGACAAGTGAAGAAGTTGAGAGCCAGCGCATGACTCACATCGCAGTTGAAAGGAACCGAAGGAAGCAAATGAATGAGCACCTTCGTGTCCTCAGATCCCTCATGCCTGGTTCATACGTGCAAAGGGTATGTAACTATATATTTTGCACACAAACTAAGAAATAGGTTAACATGTAATAATAAGTTACCCGAGGTAAACAACCATTCGATACCTAGGTTTTAAATTGTGGTTACGATTGTTGCGATTAATTGTGGCTAATACGATCCACAATTGTGTGGCAACTGAGAAGTTGCCGCCACAACACGTGATGCGATCTGTATTTTAAGATACCAGTTGATTTAACTAGTAAAAAGGGAATTTTATAAACTAAATTGTTTGGATTCAAATCTGTTAGCAAGAGCGAATCATGTCAACTAAGTTGTCTGAATTTGAATCCTACCATGTCCGTTGTCGATGACTTATATGTAAGCACTAGATGAGTCATGACCTAATTTTGCGATGGGGCAACTTTACGCTTAATTTTTTTATTCCAAAAATACCCTATATTTTCCATCTACAATCTTCATCATTATTCTCTTGACTAATTTTTCTTTTGTATTGTTTTTTATTTTGTATAGGGTGATCAAGCTTCTATAATTGGGGGAGCCATAGAGTTTGTGAGAGAATTGGAGCAACTTCTACAATGCTTGGAATCACAAAAGAGGAGGAGACTACTTGGAGAAGCTCAATCAAGACAAGTTGGGGATTCAGCTCTTGCAGCACAACAACCTATTCAGCCTCCATTCTTTCCACCTTTGCCTTTGCCAAATGATCAGATGAAGCTTGTGGAGTTGGAGAGTACTGGACTTCCGGAAGAGACCGCGGAGAGCAAGTCCTGTTTGGCTGATGTAGAAGTGAAGCTTCTAGGATTCGATGCAATGATCAAAATCCTATCAAGGAGGAGGCCAGGACAGTTGATCAAGGTCATTGCTGCACTTGAAGATCTGCAGCTAATTATCCTTCACACCAACATCACCACCATTGAACAAACAGTTCTTTATTCATTCAATGTCAAGGTATATATATGATTATATTATATGTGCTAGTAATGCTGCCTAGAAATTAAAAGTCTTGAAGCAAATTATAAATTGAAATCTTGGTTTTGTTTTGATATTATTTGTGTTAATTGTCTAATATTATGCATGTGCAGGTGGCTAGTGATTCAAGGTTCACGGCAGAAGATATAGCTAGCTCCGTTCAACAGATATTTAGTTTTATCCATGCAAACACTGGCATGTGATGATTATTATATAATAATATTGCTATTTATGTTGTGTGGTACCCTATAGTTGTCTAAATTGTCTTTATAAGATGCTGATGCTGATATTACAGTGCCTCTTTGACCCTTTGTCGTTTGGATTTCCTGTTGTTATTGTCGTACTGAAGCATGTGGTGATTGAACAAGATGATTTAAATTAGCTGATGCCTATATAGCCTAAAGATGAATTAGTTTAAAGCAGAAAAAGAATTGGACAATGGAGTCAGAGGACCAATAAAATTTAGGAATGCATACTTTGTTTTCTACCTTCCAAATATACTATACAATAAAGTTGAAATGAATGCTTTAATTCACTTTCCATATATACATGTGATATTGAAATTGAAATGAATGAATCTTCTCAAGTATAATAATAAATTTTGATCACTCATATACAACGGAATCTTTCACCAAAAATGCTTGATGAGATGATACGGGTCTCTTCCATCTTAACCAGTGGTCTCGGATATTCGAATGCTAGCCTTGGGAACGCAACTACGGTGTTATCCATGTGGTCCTACCCAGCTCATTTCTCGAGAAATTAGTTTTCACAATTACATGCAGGAATATCATGGGGAACAAAAAAAAAAAAAATACAACATCTTTCATAAACATTCATTAAGATAAAAAGTTAAATTAACTCGTAGCATCCGCTTGTGCTTACAGCTAGTCCTTTATTTCTTTTAAAAAAATTGGCTTATCCAAGAAAAAGATAAAAAGTTTAATTTTGATTCATTTTTAGTATAAAATATATTTTTAATGATCTATCAATGCATGATTGGTTGATAATGCAGAAAAAAATATTTACATTAGAGTTCCATACCATTCAGTTTATACACATCATCAATGCAATTTAATGTTTATATATGGGAGCATTTTCAAATTTAGGGTTGTCATGCGATATATTTGTTTCAGAGTTTAATTTTGGTGGTCAATAATCCTTTGTTTAAACTAACAGCATCTCTTGCACACAAATGTTACGTATACATAAGAAACTTTACGAAGCCATCATTTAGCTAAATTACAAATTCGAATACTGGAGATCAGGTTGAGCAGTACATCAGTGCTTATTACTGATGCATGTATTTAACTATCGCAATGTTCATAAATTCTCCATCGTTCGCGAGCTCGATCGTGGGGAATATGGCTGTGGCAGAAAGTCTTAGGAGACAAAATCTTCAATTGGTGTTTGTTTGTATCAGATTCAGAACTTAGCTTGCAAGTACATGACTCCTAGGCGCAAAGTCAACGTGTCCTGTACCATCTCTTGTGCCCTTGGTCTTTTGACTTGTCAGAAGTGACTATCTTGGTGGTATTAGGCTGGATTCAGATATAGCAATCCATTGTAGGGTCTCTCTTTAGTTAATTGGATTTGTGTGGAAGGTTTTTGACTTCTAAATAGTGATGGTACACAATTTGAAAAAAACAAAAAAAAAACAAAAAAAAATCTGACAGAATGTGAACTATAATTTGCTAAGATTTAAAGGTAATTGTTAGAAAAGTTAAAGTAGTAGAAAAAGTAATTGTCATGAATTCATTCTAGTAAAAACAAATCACGATCTATATATTATTTACGTTGTGGAATTATCATTTTTTCAAAGAGATACTTTGTAAAAATCTTGCAAGCTTATTCCATATATTGAAAATAAAAAAATTGTAAACAAAAAATTTGTAATATATAACTTTCGCATATGAAAAGAATTATCCATTCTTTTGGATGGCCGGGAATAGTGAGGTTGACACAGAGAAACATAAGAAGGGGTTGAAATTAACCTTTTTGCAAATCTTTTTCAAAAGAGTTAAGCAAGCAAGCAGAAAGTAAAACACACACCAGAAAATACTTTTCGAAAGAAATGTTAATAAACTCAATTTCAAATCCCCTCAAGTTAGTTTGAATCAAAACTAAAAGAGAAGAAGCATAAGAGAATAATCACATGTGAGATTTATCCTGGTTCACTCTCTTCCAATCGAGAGCTACGTTCGGTCCATTCTATTTAAAGGTTTATTCACTATTAACCAATAGCTTACAGGTATTCTTTAAACTTGCCTTTTCAGGTGTACAATCTCTCAACTATTCTACACCGATCTACAGGTATTCAGGTATTCTTTTCATTCAAGTCACTTCAGGCTCACTCTAACTTAAGAGTTTTAAGGATTGATCTAAAAGCAACTCACTATGTGTGAGAACATGAAGATTTAAGCTCACAAAACGAATATAATGAATATTAGAGAGAAAGCTTGAGCAAAGTATTGACACTTTGATTATTCATAGCTTCATTTTTTCCTTTACTGGTGTCATCCAGTATTTATAGATGAAGTGCTTCTCCAACTCTTATTCTTCAACTGTCTTCGAAATATGTCCTTTTAGAAATAACATTTAATGATGAGATCTGTTGAGTCTGATAACTTGATAACTTGATCTTCATAAAAGAGCTCTTGGTTATCAAAAAGCTTAAAGTAGAACCGTCATTTCTCTGTTGTACTCAAAAAAGCTGCCTTTTGTTTTTCCTTGCCTGAGTAGGGTCAACTTTGCAGGAGCCCCGTGTTAGAGCAGAAAGACAGTTTTGTAAACGAGGGTACTATGTTTCTTTACCAAGATAAAATAATATTTAATATTAAAGCATGCAAGGTAAGGTAAAGCCTCTAAGAAAGCCAGACGACTCCCCCTAAGGTAAAGCATTCAAATCAGATAAACATAAGAGAGTTAGATGAGTATATTAACAACATACATATACATCTAGACAAGGCAAAAACATATAGTCCAATCTCATAACAGTTAAAATGCAGGCATAGACAAGTATATATATAACCCAGATATATCACAAACAGACATGCATTAATATTTAATATGCAGATATGTATAGCATGACTTTAATCAAAATTAGATTAGAATTTCAATATATCTTCTTCTTCCCTTTTTTTGTTATCAGACAAAAAGGTAGAAATCCCTTCATAGTCACTGTAAAGATAAAAGATATGAAAGAAAGAAAGAAAAGGGTCTAAGAGGAAGGAGGAGGAGGGCCCTTGTTCGATTTGGGTGCAATGAAGTTCTGCATCATTTTGAAGATCTCCTGAAGGACTGCAGCATTGTTGGCCTGGATCTTGCTTGAACTTGTTGTTGGATGAGTTCCTGCAATTCAGGGGCAATGATGCTCCTTGAGCTTTCTGCAGTGGCTTCAAATGTCCTCTTCCACACTACAAGAAAAATTGATATTTCGGAAATGGCTTAAATCCATCGCAAATTGACGATTTCCGACGGACTTGCGACGACTCTGGATCCGTAGCTAATTCGGTCGTCGCAAACGATTTCCAACGGGTTTTTTAAAAAGTTGTCCCAATTATCGACTGGCAAGGCCGTCGCAAAACATAACCCATTACCGATGGCCTGGCCGTCGCTTATATATATTATTAATTAAATTAATTAATTAAATTAATTCTTAATTAATTATTTAAGATTTAGCTTAAATTAAATTAATTATTAAATATTTAATACAAAATCCATAATTAATTATAAACTTTATTTATTTATTTCTTAATTATAATTTAAATTATAAATGATAAATCAATAATAATTTTAAATGATAAATAAAATTCATAACTAAAAGCAAAATGTTTTGACAAAGAGTACGTACATCATCATAATGAAATCTAATCCAAAAAAAACTAATAATCCTCTCTGTAGCACTGCAACAAATCCTCGAAGGATGGCTCCCCCTCATCCCCGGTATGCTGATGACCCTCAGGCTGGGATGATGGTGGTGAAATAACCAAAGTTAACACAAGAAGAGGGGTTGAATTGTGTTTACCAACTTTTTAGGAAACTTCGATAATTGTTTTCGCAGGCACAACAAGCAAAAATAAGACAACAGAAATTTAGACGAGTGACACGTCTAAATTTAAGATAGAACACACGAGCAGACAGAGAAGGATAAAACAGAGTTTGATATTCACAAAATTAACTCCCTAAGTTAAAGGCTTAAACAAACAGAACTTAAGCAAATTAAAGAGATAAGAGAAGAGGAATATCACTCAAGAGTTTTATACTGGTTCACCCCAATATCCACAGGGCTACGTCCAGTTTCTTGGCAGCACCAAGTTTTCACTATAACTGATCAGATTACAGTACAAGTATTCTTTGCACACCTAGCCTCTCCAGGCTCAACACTCTTACAAGTATTATTTGATCACCTAGCCTCTTCAGGCTCAACTCAGAAAGGAGTAAAGGTTTTGTGTATTTAATACAACTTGCAAATCTTTCAAATCACAGTCAGAGAGTGGAATAAATATGAAGTATGAAAGACTGCGAATTAAATTCAAATGATTGAATGAATATTCAATGGAAGAATATTGAAGAAGTTAATTAAGTGAGTAAATGCTTCTTGCGCAGTGTTCTTAATGATATTCAACTTCTTTTCTTCAACTTCATATATGGTTTAGTCTATATAAAGACTTCAATCCATTTGATCCGTTAGGCACAGCTTCAGAAAGTGTGTTCATTTTGATTTGAGCTTCTGAAACACCATTAATGCCAAAGAGTCGTTCTGTGTAAATATTAAATGCTTAGGAACGTTGACCTTTGATAAGGTTGTCCAATAGTACACTTTATTCTGAGTAGCTGTTGTTTCAGAGTATGCAGCAGCAAGCTTCTTGTACTTGCAGCAGAGGTCTTTCCTCTTTCAGTGTAACACTCAGTTCACTTTCCAGAAAGCACTCTTACTTTGTACTAGAACAGGTAAAAAGTTACTGCTATGGTACAGAGATTGCGTGTTTATTCCTTAAAACCTTGAAACAAACGATCTTTATTCTTTATCCTTTGTGTTGTTGTCCAGAGGTCTTCGAGACCCTTAAGGAAGGCATCTAATTTGAATAAGGTGACTTGGACTTTATTTCTGACAAACTGACATTGTAGCAGTGTTGGAATTTTAGACTGGTGCAAAGCAATCCAAACATTAGACGGGTGCTTGTGCAGTCCAAAACTAGACGGGTGCAAAGCAATCCAAAAATTAGACGGGTGCAAAGCAATCCAAAAATTAGACGGGTGTTCCATTGAGTCTTCTCCAGACAGATGCTTCTTGCCACATCATTCGAATCTTGACTGAGCGTTGACTTGGTCTTTGATTGTGTAGACTGATTTATTAGACGTGTGATTTTTAGACGAGTCTAAAAACTAGGCTCTACTAGAAAGTAGACGAGTCAGAAATTAGACGAGTGATCTTTAAGTCTATTTTCCTGCACACCTATCGGACATGTCAGTAATTTCATATGGTTCAATATTGTCATACTTAATCTATTTGGAATCATCAAAACTTAGAGAAT
Organism: Echinosophora koreensis; assembly: GCA_035048595.1. Classification (NCBI taxonomy): domain Eukaryota; kingdom Viridiplantae; phylum Streptophyta; class Magnoliopsida; order Fabales; family Fabaceae; genus Echinosophora; species Echinosophora koreensis. Next base: position 2,710,950 of record JAPCYP010000031.1, on the reverse strand, counting down.
CTATACATGGAATATGTCTTAGACTTATGAGGTCTCAACAGGTGGCTGCGGCTGAGGGGTGCTGTGAAGGTGTTGGTCCTGCTGTGACTGTGGCTGAGTCATAGTGGGTCCTAAATGCATCAAGAGTTCTCTTTGTGTAGCTTCCATCATCTGTATCTCCTGCATCATCAGGCGCTCACGCTCGGCCATCTGCGTCAATAGCTGCTGATGTCTCTCCTCATGAGCTGCCATTCTCTGTCGCATCTCGACCATCTCCGCAGACTCCTAAGACTGGCGCCCCCTACTGGATGATGCTCGACTCTGCTCAGTGGAGATGCTAGAGCACCCGCATCGATGGTTGCTGTCGAGGTCTCCTAAACTCGAAAACATGTTTCCGACGAGCCAGCTGTCGAAAATTTTATAAAACCCATCAGCGTTTTGGTGCTAATTATTTGGCAGAAAAAACGCAAAATTTAGCGACGGCTTTTCCGACGGTATCACGAAAAGTCGTCAAAAACTTTGGAAATACCAACCGCCTGCGTTACCGACAGCGTAGGCCGTCACAAATTCGTAATTTACTGATGGTGTCATGTCCGTCGGAAATAAGCCGTCGTAAATGACCATAATTCTTGTAGTGCCAAGAATAGTACTGATAGCAAGAGAATTTTGTGGTGCCTATGGATGGACGATAGAAAGTGGCACAGGTTGTGATTCCTTTCTGCCATAGTTCCGATGAAGTTATTCGGAGTCACCAACTTGTTCAGTTTGATACTCTACTTTAGCTTGCTCAACTTGTTCCTCTTGAACATCATCTATGAACCTCCTGTTGAACCTCTTCATTTACAAGTTCCTCAGGCTCATCCCAGATAATTTCTTCATCATAATACCAAGGGCATATGATGGGAATTCCAAACACATCATTGTGAATCATGTAGATGACCTCAGTTTGTCGGAACTGGCCTCTTACAATAGGAGTTGTAGCTTTCTCTTCAACACTTAACCTTGATGAGGAGGCTTGTCTGGTGCACACTCTAATGTGGCTTTCCCAGAAAACCTTAGCAGTTGCTTCATAATTCTCTTCAACATGGAAGAAGGGATAATTATTCAAAACTGCCATGTCATCTACATTTTCCTTCCAGAAATCCTAGTCCACAATATTTTTCTCAGGCAGACTATCCTTCCTGAGTCTGAACTTGCCATCCTTGTTTTTATTTAAATCAATCATTGGCGGTTTGGGACAGATTTTTGGAGGGACAACTCTAATTCTTGTACTGGACAAGTCCCTCAGCCATGATTTAGGAACAAAATTTGTAGCTCTTAGCTCTCGAGGCCACTCAAACTTCATCTTCAGATGGCCATATGCTAGATAATCACTAATGTCAGCATAGCTTCCAAAGGTACTGGGAAGGCGGAACTTCATCCACTTCAGATGAGAGAAGATAAACCTTCTATTCAGATATGTTCTGGAACTTCTACAAGCAACATCCTCATGATCCCTCTTGTCTGGTGTAGACTCGTTGACAGGGATGATATCTCTGTCTACTCCATCAGTGTGAGGGGTAAAAGGTTTCATGCGGATTAGGTTTGGATAGATCTTTCTGGGTGGAAATTTCTTTTGAGGAAGGTGAACAAGAAGTGGTCCATCTGAATTGAAGAGTTTTCTTGGGACAGGATCATTGGATTCATAAGGAATGTCAATGTATCTTGGAGGGTCGGTTACTTCTGGTTCATATTCATATTCTGAGAGAGGGTAGAAGGGTCTCGTGGATTCGTGTGGGGGTGGTAAGGTATGGACCAGGATTTTGAATTTTTCTTGAACCTTGGCCCAAATTTTGGCTTGACCTTCATAGATACTATTTGGGTCAGTATATGGAAATTGAGTTTTGGGCAATTTAGGGAATGGGGCTCCGAAAGAGGTTACATCATAATCTTCTTGGTTGAACCAAGAATCTGAATAAAAAATTATCAGAGGAAAGTGTGGTCTGGATTATTGTTGTTGTCTGGGTGAAGATGCGTGGATAGGTGAGTGATAAGGTTGTGATGGAGGAGAGGTAGGTTGGATTTGTGGGGGTGGCTTAGGTGGTGGTGATGGTGATGGTAGAAGCCATTGAGGAAGAAATCTCGCTAAGATCTCCTTCTATGGTGACGAAATATCACCCAAATCTTGCCAATGAAGACGAAAAGGCACCCACCGCCTTGCGGGAAGAAGTTCGAACTTCGAAGACGTTGAATGGAGGAATGGAAACCTAATAAGAAACTTGCGTTTTCTTTTTAAAAGGTCTAGTTAATTATTTTTTATTTTAAGTTTTTAATATAATAATTTATTATTTTATATTTTATTATTTAAAGAATTTTAAAAAAATAATTAATTAAATTTACAAACATGTGGCAGACACATGTCATGGGCAAAGGGTTATCATCTGGATGGGGCATGCCAACTAGGCAACATCTGCTAAAGTTTGGACGGAAGTTGAATAGAGGGATGATTTTGGCAAACTTTCAATTATTGGAGGATCATTTTTACCCAAAAAAAAAAACTTGAAGTACTATTTTCGCCAAAGTGTAAAATCAGAGGATGAAAAGTGTTAGCCAAAAAAAAAATTTGAACGTGGTTTTGATTGACACTTACCGCTTTCTTCACCTTGCTGCTTCTATTTTTTATTTTTTTTATTTTTAAACACGAATTTTATCTACATATATACATATTCTCTTTAGTCGTAGGTTTGGGATCCACAATTTAGGGGAAATTTTACTCATAGCTGGACTTTTATGTCGTTCTTCCGATAGATGCTAAGTCTCATTTCTATATCATTGGGGCTCGATGCGAGGAAAGAAGATGAAAATATATAGATGATTCTTTGATTTACTACTTTATGATTAATTTGGATTTATAGAAATAGTAATAATATATTTTTAACCAAGATTCTGTTGATGCTCTTACTATATATTATTGTATTAGGATAAAGGTCGGAGAAACTCTTCTTTTTCAGATTAGGGTATAAATATTATTTTTTGTATGAAATTAGGAAGTAAATTAAGGATAGGCTTTTGTGGACGGTAATGTAATATATAAAAGTTGGAGTATCTTTTGTATTCCTTTATTATAAATTTGATTTTGTCCGATAAAACAATCTCCTTATAGAAAGCCGGTGACCCCAATTATGGTAAGTGTTAATTAAAAACAAGTTATAAACTAAACTTAAGACATTGCTTATCAAAAAAAAAAAAAAATCTAAACTTAAGACATTGAAGCAATTATCTCACTAGCTTCTCTTTTTCCTTTCCCGTACCATTTATATTACCGTTGTTTTTTGTTGAACCGTTCAAGGAATTAAGCAAGAACATTATGTGTACACAAATCATTAATTATCACCAATTTCAGATAATTTTTTTCTAAAGATATGAAATTGTTGGGGTTCGCTATAATTTATTTGGAAAGTAAAAGCTCCCGTTAAACTATTATCAAGTATTAACTGAATACGTGCTTTACTCAAAGTTGAATTTAACACATAATAGTATTTTTGCCCAGTGTGTGTAATAAAGGTCATTTCAGAAAAATGAAAAGAAAAATAGTTGGAGAGAAGCGATAATAGACCAATATATAGGACTGATACTAAACACTCTTTGTGATATTATTCCAACATATCATAATTCTGAGTGGAGGATACAATTATAGATTATCCGACATTTATCAATGTCATTTTATTTTTATTTTTGTGCTGCTTTTAAAGGATGATGTATTATAATATTAATATATCTAATATAATTGAGTTCCTTTATCATTGCTTGAGACATGCTTTGGTGAAGATGTTGCTTGTTTGTGTGAGCATGTACATGAACCACCAGGGCAAATACATGCACCATCTCTGCACTCATAATCACAAGGGCAAGGAACTATAGGAGGAATATTAGAGCATTGACTACTTGCAATCACTATTCTGCTGGCTTCGGCTCCGGGAAAATCAGTTTTTTGCCACTTGAATAAACAGAGAGGAAGAGAGTGAGTTACAATTATATACAACATAATTTGGATAAAAGTAAGTTTTAATGCCTTCAAATTTAAATGACATATAAGAGAAAGACAACGAGGAGAAGAAACTTACTAATTGCCACAGCCAAAACAACAATCACAGAAACAAACTTGAATGAAATCTCCATTTTCTCTAAGTAACCTTTATGCGTATATGAGAAGGTTTTTTGTGGTTTGTGAACTATAAGGTCATATCTCCTATTTATAGATGAAGGAGTGAAATAGTCGTAGCAGAATTTTTTTTTTTTTTTTGGATGGGAAATTAGTTGGATAAATATAAATATACATTAATTACTAAACTAGCTAGATATGTTTTGAGGTGGGAGAAGTTGGATATTTTTGTAATGTAAATGAGATTTTTTTTCTTTTTTGATAAACCAAATCTATTGAAATGAGTACAAGGGGTACTCAAACCTGAAAATGATATATATTATTTGGTCATAACCGATGTTGAAAGTGGTTTTTTTTATAAAAAAAAAATATGATTTACACCAGTTACAATCTCGTCCTTGTCACTTATACAAACAGCCAACCAGAATCTAAGCAACCTAAATAGAATCACTTATACAACCAAATCTCATTCAATACTATGTTGATTATGCAAAAGTATACACATGGATTAAAACTATACATTTAACAAACAAAGCTAAATACTGTTGGAAATTTTATTCCAAAATAATTTGTTTTTATTTAAGGCTTTAAATCTCTATTTTATTATCATTTATTCTAATTAATTTTCTTTAACATTTCCGTTATTTTTTTTTTATTCCAATTTATTATCCTTTATTTTTTAAATTTTTGTCCTTAACTCTTGGAATTACCACCATGCTTTATTTGATTTTAAAGTGTCATTAAAAGGTTTAAAAACTTTGGAATCTAATGAATAAAAAACTATGCAACGTTTTAAAAGTTTCATATTCTCTTATTTACAATTGCTTTATAACAAGCTACGTATAGTGGCTTTCAATCAGCAAATATATGAGTTGCCTTTTCTAGAGCATTGGGTTTATATAATGTGTGTAGTTCTCTGAACTTTTTGGTCTTGGCAGGTTCATGATCGTGGGGTTTTCTGTAGAGAGATGAATTACTCTCTTTGCTTGATTAACTTTTGATAAGCAAGTGCTGAGAAGCAAAAGGATATTATTTCTTTTTGGTCTCCAAGTTGTGGAAGCTTTTCTTTTAAAAGAATTTGTCAGTCTTATTTCAGTATCTTTCTTTATTTTATGTAGGAGTTGATGTAATTCTTGTTGTTCTGGCATCCAGAATAATGTTGTTATTCTGAAAGAGTCTGTTATATCCTGGGGAAGTTTCGCTATTTGAGACCATTATTTTTGGTGGGCGAAATAATCCTTAAGGACAGTGTGTTGTCACACGTCTCAGACTATAAACATTTTATTAGAGTTCTTCATATTTTTCTCTATTTATTTTATTTATCTATTTTATTTATTTTATTTAATATTTTTACAACAAATACATATAATGCACAAGTGTAAACTAAATAATATGACAACAAAGATAAGTAGAAACTAAGAAACCAACTAGTACATGATATGTTATAGATTTCAAGTCAGCAATGGTTACTAAGAAACTAACTAGTACATGTAACTAACTATACAAACTAATGTCCAATCATTTCAAGAAAGAAGGTTGCCCAACACAACCTTATGTCCTTAATGTCCCATCAGAGAGTGGAGCCGGAGTGTCGAACATCTGCATGTTCAATTAAGAGCATCCCGAGAATCCCCTTTGTTGATACCCTAAACAACAAAGGTAAAACAGTAAACACGGTTAAGTCAGAACAATTTTAATTAATTGAATGATTATACGAATACTTTGGCAGGAGCAGCATTCATAGGTCTTCCCGGATTTGACCTTTTAGGCTGAACATCTTTTTCAACATCCTAAACAACAAAGATAAAGCATTAGTAAACACAATTAAATTATTTCAATTGTAAGTATAGGAAAACACAGGTAATTGAATACCTTGGCTGTAACAAAAAACTTGACCAGTCTTCTCGGTCAAGGGATGAAATTACTAGGCGCCTGGCCCACTGTTTGAACCTCCTCAATGGGCACAGGGACTCGAGCATCAACATCTCGAATATCTTCAACATCCACCCTCACCAGATCATCTGCTAATGTTCGGTGGTGTAAGGTATTTCCCAAGTTGTGTGCCATCCAAAATGCCACTAAGTGACGATCATGATGATCATCAACATACAACTCACACCTGTCAGGACCCTCCTCCTCCTCATTAGGCTTATGTGTATGACCACATGACCCCTTAGTGGTCACATGGACAGAGGGTTGGACACCCGTGTTTTGCTGGGAAATAGCCAAAGATTCCAGCTATTGTACAAATTCTCTTCTAAGCTCATATGCAATCTCCCATTTTAGTTATTCTCGATACTCTACATCTTCCCCGTTGCGATGGTGTGAAGATGGACCATGGTTTTGGCGAATGCCAACACCCCATCCAACACCAATGACACGCCCTGCGTGGTCTGGTTTACCAATCACAACAGCTAAGATATCTTGGCGTCCTTTAGGAACAAAAGTTCCTTTAGTGGCTTGTTCGTCCAAGGAATCCTACAACATATAGAAGGTCACATTAATTTGTGTAAGACGATGGATAAGATTGTTGAAATTACACTTAGAATTCAAAATATACTTACATTCTTCTCAGCAACTCGGCGTGCCTCCTCAGATGTATATTGTCCCAATGTTCTTTGTCGGGCTCTCTTCCATACATAATGGCATGGGAGTGGAGGTGGATCAATAACTTCTAGAGGGTTTTCAACCTTAGGATCAGCCTGGGATGCTTCTCCCTCAATTTTTTTCTTTTCCTTTTCCACCATCTTCTTCGTAAGAGTTTTATATTCCCCACGAGACAAAATTTGGGGGTGGACATTCTTACTCTAGATCTCCTGTGTCTTTTTCCTTTTCACCTGTTATAAATAACAAATAATTTAATTAAGTAAATTAATTAAATTAACAAACAACTTAATTAAGTTAACCTGAAAGGCGGGGTCCAGTCGGGCCAGAACAAATCTATCCCACATGTCCTGGTCAAGGAAGGGATACATCTCAAGTGGGGATTTGTCATTCTGTCGATGTATGTAATTTCTGCCTAGATCCACCTTAAACACCCTCCAACACTCACCCGCATACATTATCCATTTCCTCCTCATACGCTCGGTATTCGACACTTCAAAGGTGAGCTACATTACACAACAAAATGGAGGAATTAGTGTATGATAATAATATGGTTAAATAAAATAGATACAAACAAAGAGGGTAAAAGTATAGATATCATGATACTATCACATATCTGATCCTTCATGCTCTTCGGTACATGGTCATAATCCTCACAAAGAATACTAGGCTTGCTTCGAGCAAGGAGGGCCACAAAATTTTTAAACTTTTGGGACATTGGTCGTACAGGCATGCAGTTTTCATCAAATCAATTTATCCTTTGATTATCACCCGGTTGATGGTCAAACTCCTTAATCATGTGGCATGTCTACCCTTTTTGCTTGTCGACGGGTTGTCCGACCCGCTGCGTGAAGGAGGGATGTCCTCGAGATCAGTCATGTATACCTGTTTAAACAAAATAATAATAATAATAATAATATATAATGTCAGTAAAAATGGATAAATATCAAACATAACATAATTTATAAATATCAAGATAGACATAACTTATAAATATGACTTTAAACATAACTTATAAATATGACTTATAAATATACATAGAATTTGTATATGTAACACCCCCCTTGGGCGTTACATATCCAACTCCTTTCGAAAATGAAAATGAAAAAATAAAAGTTGCTGGTTTTGCTTTCGGAAAAATAATTTACTTTAAGTCAGAAAACTCAAGTGTAAAAAAAAGGTTCTTTCTGAATGCTTCAAAAAAATGATACACACGTCACAAAAATAAAATCACATTATACTTGAATAAAGATATAGAATTTTTACAAAAATTTCGACAGAGTCTCCTCTGTAATTCCAACCTCCCAAACAAAACACCTGTTGACATGTTTATGTTTTCATCCAAAAGAAAGGCTCTCCGAGCCATAACTATACATACTTATCATTATCACATCTTAAAGGCCTAAACTGGTCATTTCTAAAAGATATTCGCAAATATAACAGTAATCCAATAAATGACTCTTGGAGCCTTAATGCAAATAAATACGAAACTTCCCCAAAACTAAACTTAACTCGATAGACTAAGCTGGTCGTACTATGAGACTCTTACTGGAAAAGACCTCCATGGTAATTCCATTTACTCAACCTTTGTTAAGAGTCGAGACTAAACCCTCCGATTCAGGGCAGAGAACACCTCGGTATCACCTGCAGTCACATACCAAAGTACGACACAAAACCACACAGATGTATTGCAAAGGTGAGTTACCAATATATGAGTTTAACATCATAAACAACATTAAAATATCAAAGTAACAACTCATATAAATATAATGACATTCATATCATAAGATTGTTTAGAATTAAGCTTTTGTTTGTAAGTTTTCTGTTAACACTTCAATATCCACTTTCTAACTCAATCTCCGGAGATCCTAACTTCCCTTCTTCGAGTATAATAGGCCGCGATAATTCCTATAACACAATTGTTTCGCGTTGGGTGGCCTCTCCACTGGGTCCTTTCCCCAATTGTTCTAGGATTTCGCGTATCACCTAAATAAGATTTGATAGTCCCCTATTGAGTACATTTCGTGCAGGGTAGCCGATTTCCACGACAAGAGGTTGCAAAGCCCCAAGCATTTCGTGGAGTTCGAGCTCGAATGTCCCTAAAGACCCAAAAGCCCAAGAATATGCCTTTGGTCCGTAACTATCAAATTTGTCAGTTCACCCTATGTGAAACTGTAACTCGATGGCACGTCTGCCAAATCATCTTTCAGATATTAGACTTTTAATATCAATTTGAGTTTTGAACTCTCTAAAGATTTTTCAAAAATCTTTTATCAACAGACACTAGTCCGACGTCTCGGAATTCTAGGTCCTTAACAGGAGGAAGGCTAGTCCGGCTTCACTGTAATCAGAATCCAGTCTGAAACCTCAGCACAGAAATCTAGTCCTTTTCTGTTTCCTTTCCACTTTCCAAAGAAAGCCAAAAATCATGTTTTCCACTTTTCTATGTTCGTATATTTTTTTTTTATAAAACAAGGTTTCTCCTTTATAAGCCATGCTTCAACCAGTCTCAAAATATTCATCAACATAATTGATCATATATATATATATATATACATATTCATCAAATAATCATATAATTTCAGATCTCAATATTACATAACACATATATGTATATATATATTCACAGTCATTCCACATATTATTAATTATTACATGCAGTTCATAACATTAAATATATAACGGCTAATAACTCCTCAGGCTTACTCTCTTTACCTTTGAACACCAGAAAGGATCCTCTCCTTGACGCATTTAACAGTCAGCTTCCCTCACCACGAAGCTGCTCAAGTTTCAAACCCCTACTCGACATTCCCGTTTCCTCTACATAGCTCCTGTCAACTCCCGAACAAAATAGAATCTGTTTCCTTTCCCCAAAGCAACCACAACCACAACGACATCCCGAAGAGGGAGTCAAAGTAGTTTTCAACAATCAGACAAATCTAACAGTCAATTATTCATAATCAAACACTTACTCTAAGTTGATTTAAATACTTAATTTCACAAAAAGCAAAGCCATTTTCAAAGAAAACAGATTTGGGACTTAAGGTTTATAACACAAATTTGAGGAAACTTTATTTTAATTAAAGAATCATGAAACTGAGCATAGAAGTCATCAATTAGGAGTCCTAATTGCACTAAAACAAGGTTAAGTTTCAAGATTGAAATCTGAAATCAAAATCTTAAGGTTAGGGTTAGGGTTTCAAAATTAATTTGGGGCTTTTACAATCTAGAAGAGAATAGGGGTAAACACTTACCCAAGGAAGAAGATGAGCTTGTGGTGGCTACAATGGCGTCGGAACAGCGGCGACGCGGCGGTTGGTGGTGGTTCTACATCAACCAAGACCAAAGAAGTGAATGAAGGCATAAAAGAAAGGAGAATGAAGATCTAGTACTCAAGAGGATGGAACCACTATTAACGGCGCTTACCGGTGAGGGGCAACGGCGGTTCGACACTGAACAGCGGCAGCTCCGTTTCACTGCTCCGGCGACGCGTTTCGCAGCTGAGGACGCGTGTAAGACAGCAGCGCCGTCGTCTCCTCCAATGCGGCAGCCGAGCGCGATTCCGGTGGGGTTCAAGGTGGCGGCGCGATCTAGGGTGGAGGAGAAGGAAAAATGAAGTGAAGAGGAGAAGAGATGAGGTGAGGAGGAAGGAGAAAAAGGAAAGAAAGAAGGAGAAATGAGAAAGGGGGCTGCGTACAGAATACGGGAAAAAGGGGGGAGATTGGGTTTTTTCATTTAGTCACTTTTTGATTAGGTACAAAATGAGTGTTTGAGATTGAGTCTAAAAATAAATAAATAATATTGAGCCATGGATCTAAAAATAATGGTTGACAATTATATACTTTCAAATTTTGAAATAAAGTAGAGATTGATAGTTGAATTGATCAACTAAGAAAATCAACGGTCCAAAATTAATCTTCGATTAATTCCGAACCAGCTTATTTTTAACTCCAAAAATAAATAGAATAAAAATATGAAAATACTTTACTCTTAATCAAATTATTTAAAATATTTTTCTATACTGGTAATAATAGTGACAATAATGTAAATTATTGTCTAGTGAGTGTGCATACACTGAAATAAGTCAGTACTAACGCACTTATTAAAATAATTTTAAAATAGTAAAACTACATCAACCAAACAAAATAAAATAAACATCCAGATAACTAATCACGCCAATTAAAATAATATAAAATAATATATATTTTTCGATATTGAAGAACAGTAAAAATTGGGGTGTTACATTATACATGGTTTGAGAATGGGAAATGGAAGAGTTTGAGAATACCCAAATCCCTAGTCGCAGATGAAAAAAAAAGAACAATAGCATACAGGGTTCAAAAACAAAAAGAGAACCTCTCTTCAAAATAAGCAAAGAACCTCTACAACTAAGGATTTGGGTTTGCAAGTAGAAAAAAACGCTCAAACAAGTATTTTTTTTCTCACCTAGCCTCTTCAGACTCAACACATTAAGGAGTAAATGTTTTGTATAATTAATACAACTTGCAAATCTTTTAGATAACACTCAGAGAGTGAAATAAATATGAAGGTATGAAAGACTGCGAGTTAATATCAAATGATTGAAGTGACAATTAATGAAGGAATGAAGAGTAAATGAAGAGATTAAATGCTTCTTGAGTATTTGTGCAGAGCTCTTAATGTTCTGTTATCTCTTGCTTCTTCATCTTCATGGTTTGGTCTATATAAGGGCTTCAATTAATTTGATCCGTTAGACACAGCTTCAGAAAGTGTGCTCCTTTGATTTGAGTTTCTGGGACGCCATTAATGCCAAAGAGTCGTTTTGTATAAGCATTAAATGTTTAGGGACGTTGGACTTTGACACATGCGACCTTTGCTTCTGAGCAGTTGTTGTTTCAGAGTTGCAGTAACATACTTCTTATACTTGCAGCAGAGAGCTTTCTTCTTTTAGTGCAACACTCAGTTCACTTTCTAGAAAGCACTTTTATTTTGTACTAAAATAGCTAAAGGCTACTGACTTTGTGTAGATGGGTGATCAAGTCATTTTTAGACGGGTGATCCACTGAAGCTTCTTCAGACTTATGATTATTGCCACATCATTAACTACATCAAAACCTTGATTGAGAGTTGACTTGTTCTATGTCTGACTTGACTATATTTCAGACGGGTGGTTTTTGTACTGAAATTTAGACGGGTCATATTTTAGACGAATAACCTTAAGTCTATTTTCCTGCACACTTAACAGACTTATCAGTAATTTCATAGGGTTCAATATTACCATACTTAATCTATTTGGAATCATCAAAACTTAGAAAATTTACACACATTCACATTCAAGACTTATGAGGTCTCAACAATTATGGGGGCATTGTTATAGGCATGGTAGTGGCTAGAAACAAAGGTCTTCAAAAGCTCAATACAGAGTTAGATTTAGCAACAATTATGTCTCTTCTTAATCAGACTAATCCAGAGGAGCGTCGTAAAAGGTTGCTTTCTAGGATTCGGGATTGGAAGAAATAAGATTGGTAGATTATCTTCAAGCATACTTATCAGGAGGGTAATAGATGAGCGGATTGACCTGCTAAATGGGATCTTAAGTCTTAACCAAGAGTTGGCTACTATTATTTTAGAGTTTCTACCTGTAGTATTCTTAGCCGTGATTTAGCTGGGCTTCCATATCCTATTTAGTTTCTTTCCTTTTTCTTTTTATTGTTGGGCTTTGGAACCCGTTAATTATAAAAAATTTAATCTTGAATATAATTTTCGAAAAGAGAGATGATTTTTGAACATAAACATTGGACATCAATTTTCAACACAAATTTAGATGATTAACGCAGTTCAAATACATGGTTAATTACGTTCAGTTGATGGTTAATAGTTAATGAGTTGCGAAACCTTGTTATATCCATTAACCATCCACCGAACCATGAATTTGAATGTCGTTAACCACGATTTTCAGGTGTTCAAATATACCTGAGGTGGTTAATGAGTTAAACACCATAAAAAATCGTGGTTAACAACATTCAAATTCGTGGTTAATTAAGTTTTCATGAGTTTTGAGAAGGTGCTATATCCATTAACCATATCTCGTGAACATAATTAATCATATTTGATCTAAATTGATGTCGAAAATATCAAATAACACAACTATTTCGAAAAATAACCAAGCAATTCTGAGTTGAGAATCAGAAGCATAAAAGAGCAACAGATTACCAACGACAACGGCGGACGAAACGAAACACAGACAATTGCCGAAAGAAAAACACCACAACACACTGTCCTAACCTTCGATTCTCCATCCTCATTCTCTCTCTGTCTCACTTCATTCACCAAAACTTAAATTTTACATTTAGTAAATTAGTAATAACAAAGGCATCCGAATATATTTAATCTCCAAAAACAAAAATGTTGATTAATTCACCAGCTACTCGTTGTTGCATGCCATCACTACATCGCTGTTTCCCTTTTCCCTCCATTCTCGTACCCAATTGCAAACCCATCTTCTTCTGCGACGCTCCGACCCTCAGGCTCGTTTCGGTTCGGTCCAAGGCACCAGGTTCGGATGGGTTGAGTGGACCCAATAGACGGGTCAACTTGGAGCACTCTGATACCTCTGTTGGATTCTCCACTTCACCACCTTCTTCCTCTGTCATTGATTTTCTTACTCTCTGCCACAGGCTTAAGGTACGCTTTTAATAAACTCACCTTTTCTTTATTTGTTGCTCTGAAGTTTTGAAATTTAAAAAGCCCCATTAAATTATGTGTTCTATTCTATCTATCATTTTCTTTCCTGTCTGAATTTCTGGGAATCAAGTGCAGAATTTTGCATAATATATGTGATCGTAAAATTCCCAATTTGACCCGCCCCATTTCCCCCCCTTGTATTGAGAGTTTGGCCCCCTTTTTTATTACAACTAAGATTGTGAAAAACAATGATTCTTGTGGTCTTTAAAACCTATAGAGGAAAATGTGGCCAAAGAGTGATAATATTTCTTGATGGTTGCTTCTGTTGGTTAGGATAAGTCAAGTTTTTCTATTAGTTTAAATGCAATGGTAAAGCATTTAGGTGAAGGTGTATGCACTGTTACATTTTCTAAATTAGTAGTTTGTGGTTAGCTACAATTGATCTCTCACATTGGACTATAGGGTTGGATGTAATTTTCATAAGGGAGAGAGGATGACAGAAGTATAGTAAACCTGATAGTGAATTTAGCAGTTTTCCTAGCTTAGGTTCTTTTTGACTAATCTATTGGCACATTCATTCCAACTTTTCCATCTTAGACTTTTTCCCTTATTCTTTTATCAGCATGCCTAAGAAAGAGAAATGGAGCTGATGCCTTTTTGCTGAAACTATGTGAATTAAGAAGAGTGGTTATCCTGGGGAACAGTTTCAGTTTGTTACTAATGTCATTTACATATGCACAAACAATATATATCTGTCATGGAATGTGCTTAATTTGGCTTTGGAAGCTTGAAGACATTTGTATTTGTTCTTACTATACATTTCTAACCAGTTATTGTGACTGTTTATAATTAGTTTACTCGTTCATATTAAAATAAAATGATGCTATGGTATGAATTTGATAAGTTTTGAAGATGTAGACTAGTTCTGCATTGATGATTGAATAATGATGTAATCTCTCTTTGCCATATACATATGTGCCTTGTAGACCACAAAGAGAAAAGGATGGATTAATCATGGGATAAAGGGTGCCGAATCAATTGCTGACCATATGTATCGCATGGGTTTGATGGCTTTGATTGCTGGCGATGTTCCTGGATTGAATAGAGAAAGGTTTCACATTGAATTTCTCTTTTCCGAATTTGTTTGATTCTTTTTTCTGTTTGGTATAACTGTCCTAGTCTCATGGTTTGTTCTGTTGTAAGATGCATCTTTAGATTCCCTGATTAAGCGAAAGCACATTGATCCTACTGTAGTATGGGAATAGTGTGGTAGCTATTAATCAAGTATAATTGTTTGATTTATGAAACATTATGACTTATGAGCTTGTTTTAAGGCTTAAATTGCAAACCCTCCAAAAAATAATCTTCTGTTCAATGTGGGTGAGGAGGTGGCTTTGGGTCATGTTTCTTAGAGAGAGAAACTTAAAATTTGAAACAACCATTGCAGCTAGAGGCATTTACTTAACCAGGGGCCAAATTATTCAACTGCTGTTCCATTCTCATGCATAATTCACAGCTTAGTGTTTTTTATTTTTATTTTTCCTTTTAGAAAAATTTGTTGGCACTTTATCTGTCATTAAATTGTGGTTGTATGATGAATTGTCTGTTTAAAAGTTCCTGATCAAGCTAGCCTCTCTAATCATTGTTGTGAAAGACTAGTGAGATATTTCTTTATCCTTGAGATATAATTTTTTCCTCAGTATAATAGATGGTATAAGTATAAGCTATGTATGGGTCACCAGCCAAAATGATAGAATTTTATTGTACCTTATTAATGCAATTTGTATAATAGTGTGGGCCAGTATATTTATTTCTCACCTCACTGATTTTGGTCCCAGACTTCCTTATCTCTGTAGATTCATCTTTGTTGGAGTAATTTACTTTGTTTACTTACCGTTATTCCTGTTATTTATACTAGATGCAATTACTCTTACATATACAAGATTTACCACATTTGTTTCAGGTGGTCCCCTTGAGTTTCTCGTTAAAATATTTTTTCCTGCTATGCAGATGTATTAAAATAGCACTCGTGCACGATATTGCAGAAGGTATCTGTCTGATTCCTTCTTACTGAATATTCTTTGTAGTTCCTGTCATTAACTCTTAGATGAGAAATTTTACATAGTATGTTTTGCTAGCTGTTTCGGGTAGAAATCAAAATTTTCATATTCCTTTTGAAATGACTGGCAGGTGACTCATGTCTCAAGCTGCAATAATTGGTAGTTTTCACACGGCAATGTAGCATAAATTATAGGGGATGTATTCATGTTAATTATGTGACTATTCTGTTCTGCTAGATAGAACAATTCCCTGCCTTGGTTAATTTGTCCTGTACATGATTCAGTTCACCACCTTAATGGTAATCAATCGATGAATAATAGTTATTAAGGACATGTTCGGAAACACGTCCAAATGGGATGGACGTACGTTGACACAGAAGCTACCGTGGGTAGTTTTCATGTCCAAATTTTGATTCTGCTGATATCCAACATGATTCCAAACATGTTATGAATGTTACTAGGTAATCATTGTTACATATTGGTTCTGCACTTCTGCTTATTTAATGGTTGAATAGGCTGAAACATCTAGTTGGAATACTTAGATTAGATAAAGGAATTTGTTTCCCAATGTATATCCTCACCCGATTGGTGAAAGATTTATCTCCCAGAGTACTGTTATGTGCCGAAGCGGGGACCCCTCCTAACATTGTTTCTTCCATACACATGAATCTTGGGATCAAACCTAGGGCTACATGCTTAAGGTACTCAAGCCTCTTGTGCTTGGACCAACACACATTTTGTAGATTAGATAAACACTTTCCAAAACTAAAAAATCTGCAAAAAACTAATTGCATTACCTTGTTTTTCAGTGGAAGGTAGAGTTTATAATATATACTGGGGAGCCAAAATTCCACAAAAATTGTTAGATTATTTAACTTTCTTCTGTGAATTGTGACTTAGTTGTATGTGATTGTGAACACTGAAAACACTGTTTTTCCTCAAGTATATTTCTAAAAGAAAGATAGAATGAAATTAGCGAAGGCATCAATTCTTCTTGCTTGGATATATTGCTCATTTATCTTGAAGTCTGAATTTGGTTCTGCATTCAATAGCTATTGTAGGAGATATAACACCATCTGATGGTGTGCCCAAGGCTGAAAAGAGCAGAAGGGAGCAGGCAGCTTTAAACGAAATGTGTGAAGTTCTTGGGGGAGGGATGAGAGGTATTTGCAAATAAATTATTTTTTCTTGGAAATTTTTACTGTGTTTCCATATTGCATCAAATTTACTTTGAGATCACATTTTTTATTTTGCAGCTGAAGAGATCAAAGAACTTTGGTTGGAATATGAAAACAACTCTTCTTTAGAGGCTAATCTTGTAAAAGATTTTGACAAGGTACACATATGCTACCTGATATAGAGGGACCTCTTATGCATGAGCTTGGATACTGGAACTAAAGTGGGTTTTAGTTTGTGGCCTATATGACAGCAGCAGGAAAGTTAGATTTAGAGAAACTAGATATACGCTGCAGGAAGGGTGAATGGAGATGGTAAATAGATGTGTTGAAGTTCTTGTTCTTTTATATATTTATTTATTTTTATGGGGGGAGGGGATGAAAAGATTGAAAAGAAGCTCATTTGAGTAGTACATGACAGAATTTTTAACAGAAAAAAATATTTTTAAGAAAAATAGGGGAAGTAGAATAGAACTATCGACTATGTTGAGGGTAATATATGCTCCAAGATGGAAAAAAACAAGATAAAATTTGAAAAATAAAAAAGGTAGCAAGGGTGCATTTGCCAAAAATGGCTGCTCTCTTAAAATTCCCATGACGAAATGAACCCATGAACATAATACTATCCCATAACAAATTTAGTGGCAATAAGACACTGTCAAAGATGCTGGCAATTAACTCCATCCCAGCACCACCATAACTTTTATAGCAAACCATCAAAAACTACTTCAAAATATATGTGCACACCACACCTGATGCTCACCAAGAATCTCAAATATTTTTCCATAGGAAAGCGACAATCTTACACTGCAGGAATAAGTAGCCTAATGTTTCTAAGCTTGATCTCCACATTACACATATCTTGAGAAAATAGCAGTGTGATGCCTATGAAATTTTGTAATCAAGCCAAAAAGGCTAACTCAAGACCCAAGCCAGCAGCAAAAGGCTCAAATTCACTTCCTAATATTGAAGAAGGATATAATTCTAATGAAGGATGAGATGAAAGTGATGACGGTCATGAACTAAACTGACTATGATTCAATAGATGCTCTTGAACTGATTTAGGATGGGATAAAGCATCACCTACAGATTTAGGAAGAGACACAGAGGACAAGGAAGAAAGACAAGCATAGTGCAAAGAAGAGCGACAATGATAACTCAAAGTAACATAATGAGGAGAAGGGTTTCGAGTAGACCATATACTTTTTCTAAAAGGCAATGGAAGGACGAAATTAGGAGGCAATGTCGGAGCTGGGAGTTGGTTCTGGGAAGGAATCCGCAAGGGCTCCATCACGGACGGGTGGAGAGGCATCTGACAAAGATAGACCTGCAAGGGACGAACAGTAAGAGCTGGTTTGGTACCATCGATGGTCGGAGAAGGAGGCAACCCAACTGAGATAAGAGTAAGAGCAAGTGGTTAGACTGCAAAGATGGACTTAGAGAGAGACTCAGGAGTTGAAGAAGATGCAAAGCATAGAACCGACTCAAAGAAGGTAACATGCGGAGACCAAATAACGTCGTAAGTCAAGAGAGAAACAACGATGACCTTTTTGAGACCTGACGTAACCAAGAAAGACACACTTTTATCAAATCCCAATTTTGCTAATAGGTTGGAGCCCAAGAAGTTTAGGGAAGAATGCCATTAGCAGCCATAAAATTTTGAAAAGGCTTAGACAAGTATTCACAGGAATTTCCACTATGTTAAGTGCGAATTGGGACACCAAATTGGGTTTTAATTTCATGATAAAAATTTTGAAAGATGGAAAACAACTCAGATATGTTCTGCATTAAAAATAATCAAGTACGATGAGAATAGTCATCACTAAAAAGGGCAGCCCAATACATGAGACTCCCATATGATGAGATTTGGGGTGGGTAGATGCACGCTACCTTACCCCTTGCAAGCAGAGAGACTGTTTCCAGGATTTGAACCTACGGTAACAACCCCACTATTGCGTCAAGACTCACCCTCATAATAGTCATAGTCATCAATAAAAGTAACAAAATATCTAGACCCTGAGATGGATGGTATGGCTAGGATCCTAAAACATCAAAATGAACCAAAGTAAAAGGAGACATAGCTTGATGATAGACATGATTGCGAAACGAACTACATGTTTCCCAAGTTGACAAGACTCACAAGGCAAACTGGATAACTTGAGAGGCTCGGCACGAACTGCTACAATTTGTAAAGACTGGGATGACCCGACTAAGCATGGAAGGTGGGGGAGGAATCGAAGACTGATTAAACACATGAAGGAGCGAAAGATGGTATAGGCCATTGGACTCACATCCGGCACCAATCATCTATCTCGAACTCCAGTCCTGCAAGAAGATAGAATCTCTAGTGAAAGAGATGACACAATTAAGAGAACGAGTTATATGACCAACAAAAAGTATTTTAAAGGGAGAAACATGAATATAAAGCACAGAGTCAACTGAAAGGGAAGGGAGGGGATAGGCACTGCGGCCCACCCTTGGGAATGTGTTTAGCTAAGGTAACAACAGGCAAATAATCAGATGCAAAGATATTGGATATTGGATATTGGATAAATGAGATTTGTTATTAGAGACATGGTCAGTGGCACCAAAGTCGAGAATCCATGGCCCTAGAGATGGCATATGGGAGAGACAAGCATAAGTATTGCCCATGTGCGCAACAGAGGCGGTGGAACTAGAGCCCTGACATTCCTAAACCACTTAAGAAAATTGGCATAGGCTGCCAGAGATGTAGTCGATTAGGCAGATGGCTCGGACGGGGCCGGTGGATCAACATTCCATGCAAAGTCCAATACTTATCAATAGTGTGACTCAAATGGTGGTGGTGATTGCACTTTGGGTGAGGTTTACCAAGCTGACCACCTTGAGTACGAGTACAACCGCTTTTTGGGACACAAGTGCAGAGGCGTCAACTAGAGCAGGAAGCAGCACTGAATAAGTGAGTGGTTTGGCCAGGACCCCAAGTAAAGTGGACGAAACCGTGGCTAGAGTTGGGATAGTAGGGGACTTCTGCAATTTGATCATGGATGGTGGAGTATTCCGGAGGCAAACCATACAGGGCTAACAACATGAAAAAGGTATTTGTGGAGCTCAAGTTCCTGTGCAGGTGTCGTGGCTGAGGGCAAGACTACAAATAGTTGTCTTTTTTCCTTAAACCTGCTCTTGCGAGGGGAACGGCAGCTGGTAATAGATGCTAATACCCAGTAGGCTGAAGAGCAAAAGGAGGAATCCACCCGGATGAGGGGCTTGCGTTTACTAGGAAAAGGTACATTTAGATTTGTCTTCTCAAACACATTAGTAGGAGACTAGGAGAGATGGTAATTGGTAGGTTCCATGCATAAACAATAAAAAAGAATAGTGTGAGATGCTCCGAATACTGGTTGTGTACAATAAAAAAACAGACTAACAGAAATTTTAAAAGGTTATGTAATCTGATGGTGAATTTGTGCCACAAAAAATATCACAGTCATGACATATGACCTCTCCATGATCAATTTTAACTAAATTTTATTCCATGATTTTAAATCTTCACGGGGTTCATGGGAGTAAACTTTATGTTTTTGAAACTTGAGAGGGGTAAAACCTAAGGTTTTAAACCTGGTAATAAATTGATTTAGATGAAAATTTCCAGGAAGATAAATAGTAATTTACCCTTTTTTATGTCATCATAACATTCATAGGAGCCTTGGCACAACTGTTAAAGTTGTTGCCATGTGACAAGGTCACAAGTTCAAGTTATGGAATTAGCCTCTTGCAAATGCAAGGTAAGGCTGCCCTACTATAGACCTACATAATGGGTCTGACCTTTCCCTGGATCCTGCACATAGCAGTAGCTTTATAGCATCAGGTTGCCCTTTTTTATATCATTCATCTCTGGAAGTATAACTGTTAGGAGCTTGTGGTTGCTTTCTGATTGCATTGCCTTGCTCCTCTAAATTATGATCAGGTTGAAATGATTCTACAGGCGCTGGAATATGAAATTGGTAAGTTATCGATGGATCGATTTGCATGTGGCCTTTGAATTCATATCTCAAGCTTTTTGATGAGCTGGATACTATCTATAATATGCTTTGTAACGCTAAGTATCTTTGTGGCAGAACATGGGAAGGTGTTAGATGAATTTTTCCTTTCAACTGCAGGTAGAATTGAACTTATAATTGAAATGCTCATATATTTTCTTTGAACCTGTGTCAACCTCTTCGTATTTTATTTGGTCTTCAGGGAAGTTTCAAACTGAAATTGGAAAAAGTTGGGCAGCTGAGATCATTTCAAGAAGAAAATCTTTATCAGCAAAGAGGCTGAGTTGATATAGTGGCGCTAATAAGTGCTTCCATCGTGGCTTCAGTGATTGTGGTTGGTCAGATTGACAGAATGGCTAAGTTAACTGCCAACCAATACACATGATTTGATGCAGAACGTGTTTCTGAAGTTGGCATCATTTGGGATGATATCTATATTTTGTCCCTGCCTTATAAGATTTATTTTTCTCTTTGAACCATTTTGTCTTTGATGGCAACACATTTAAAATTAAACTTAGCTTTTACTTTTCATTCTTTTCTTTTGTCTACATTGTAGTGTAAATTATTACCAAATATGTAGGCATGTATTGACCTTGTAATTTGTGTTCTATGAAACAATTGGAAGTTACAACTATTTAATTTAATTTTTTTTTTTTTTGGTAACCATGATATAGGTACGAAGTATCCACCACCATTAGCAATGACTAATTTCCGTCGGGGAACCTGTTGGATATACAAGATGGGTTTTCCTCTTCCAACCATATTTTCTCTATACACCTTTCTAGAATGGCACTGTGACGAAAATGGAAAAACAAATGTTAAACTCATGTTCTCGTTAGAAACTTTGAATAAATAAAGAACCATAGTAATTGTGAGTCAAGTTAGAGGCAGAGTCATTCTTATCCACGAGAGTTTGGGTGCAATAATAAGTATTAACTATTAAGTAAATTATTCTTAAGAAATGTTAAATGTTCGATTCTTAGAAATGTCACTTGGGGAAAGACGATAATTGTATTATTTTATATCTGAAGAGATTTGTTTCACATCTAAGGGTATTTTAAAAAAAAAATTAAGAAAGAGTGAAGTGAAATATTAAAATCTTGTTCAACCTTAATTAGGCTCATTTAATCGTCATGTTAGGTGTTTGCCGCAATTTTATTGCTTTTAAAACTTGTAAAATTTTAAAATCTAGATACCTGAAAATTGTGCATGCTTTTTCCACTTTTTATTTGTTTTTCATGATAGAAATTTGTGATAGGCTACACATGACAACTAACGAGTTAGACATGATGGTTAATTGGACACATAGACAAGTAAGCAGACATTGAAAGTTGATGGAGGGATTAATGTATCTCGCGTTTGTAAATTTAAGGGACTAAGTGATTTTTTGTCAAGGACCAAAAATGAGTTCTTTAAATTTTTCAGAGACCAATTTTAGCCTTTATTTTAAAAAAAAAAAACTATGTAGCCCTTAGCTTATTTCTCTAAGCCACCTCTACTAGGAATAGCATATCAAATTAATTTATTTATTTATTGGGAAAAAACTTACAAAACAACTCTACTAATTTTTGTTTTAGTTAAAAATAACTAGTTGCCTATTTTAATACTGTTCCGGGCAGAACAATAAATTCCGACAATGATAGAGAGATATTTTACTCTTGTGTTGTTTTTCTGTACAATTGTGGGGGATTGCCCCTTTTCTTTTGCCTAGAGTACATGGAAGAATACCCTAGACTAGTGTGTGTGAGTGAGTCCTCCCTTTATGAGGAGGTAGAGGTCTTCTTATACAGCCTTCTTGATGATCAAATAGGCCCAATTTGATTTATTGGACATGGAATTGGGCCTTGTCCAATTCTGGGAAGGATAAGTACTTTGTCAAACACAAAACTATTGCTATTTTTAGGATAAAACCGAGAACAAGTCATATGGTCTTTGTTAGAATTTTAAAAAATTTTTGTAAAACTATTGCCTTGCTCTAAATTATGATCAGGTTGAAATGATTCTACAGGCGCTGGAATATGAAATTGGTAAGTTATTGATGGATCCATTTGCATGTGGCCTTTGAATTCATACAATTTGATACCACCTTTGAGTTTGGAATTCTTATACAGCCGAGTTTCTCAAGCTTTTTGATGAGCTGAATACTATCTATAATATGCTTTGTAATGCTAAGTATCTTTGTGGCAGAACATGGGAAGGTGTTAGATGAATTTTTCCTTTCAACTGCAGGTAGAATTGAACTTCTCTTATAATTGAAATGCTTATAAGTCATAACTCTTATTTGAATTTGTGCCAACCTCTTCATATTTTATTTGGTCTTCAGGGAAGTTTCAAACTGAAAAAGGAAAAAGTTGGGCAGCTGAGATCATTTCAAGAAGAAAATCTTTATCAGCAAAGAGGCTGAGTTGATATAGTGGCTAATAAGTGCTTCCATCGTGGCTTCAGTGATTGTGGTTGGTCAAATTGACAAAATGGCTAAGTTAACTGCCAACCAATACACATGATTTGATGCAGAACGTGTTTCTGAAGTTGACATCATTTGGGAATTGGGATGATATCTATATTTTGTCCCTGCCTTATAAGATTTTTCTTTTTCATTTTGAATCATTTTGTCTTTGATGGCAACACATTTAAAATTAAACCTAGCTTCTACTTTTCATTCTTTTCTTTTGTCTACATTGTAGTGTAAATTATTACCAAATATTTAGGCATGTATTGAGCTTGTAATTTGTGTTCTATGAATCAATTGGAAGTTACAACTATTTGATTTGATTGATCTTTAGGAAATCAATTTGAATACCCAACCTTTCTAGAATGGTACTGTGACGAAAATGGAAAAAGAAATGTTAAAATTATGTTCTCGTTAGAAACATTGAATAAATAAAGAACCATAGTAATAGTGGTGTCAATTTGTGTTGAGTCATGTTAGAGTTATAGTCATTCTTATGATTCTTATCCACGAGAGTTTGGGTGCAATAATAAGTATTAAGTAAATTATTCTTAAGAAATGTTAAATGTTCGATTCTTAGAAATGACACTTAGGAAAGACGTTAATTGTAATTTTTATTTTTTTTTATAAAAAGTTTAGGTGAGTTGGGTCTCGGGGACTCACCAGAACCAGGGCAGGTCTCACGACTCAAAGAGCACTTATAGATTACCTATCAATGGGGTTCTCACATAGGCAATGGGATTCGAACTCACGACCTTGTGGATTATAAGCTTTATCCTTACCAACTGGACCAACCTTCGTTAATTGTATTATTTTATATCTGAAGAGATTTGTTTCACATCTAAGGATATTTAAAAAAAAAAAAAGAGTGAAGGTGAAATATTAAAATCTGGTTCAACCTTAATTTTGCTCATTTAGTAATCATGTTAGGAGGTGTTTGCCGCAATTTTATCGCTTTTAAAACTTGCAGAATTTTAAAATCTAAATACCTAAAAATTGTGATTTTTTCATTTTTTATTTGGTTTTCATGGTAGAAATTTGTGATAGGCTATACAGGACCACTAATGAGTCAGACAAGATAGTTAACGGGATACCTAGGCAAGTAAACTAACATTAGAAATTGAAGGAGGGACTAATGTGTATCGCGTTTGTAAATTTGATGGACTAAGTGGTTAATTTTTTTTTCAGGGACCAAAAATGGGTTCTCTAAATTTTTCAGGGACCAATTTGAGCCTTTATTCTTTAAAAAAAAAAAAAAACTATGTAGCCCTTAGCTTATTTCTCTAAGCCACCTCTACAAGCAATAGCATATAAAAAAAATATTTATTTATTGGAAAAAAAAAACTTACAAAACAACTCTACTAACTTCTGTTTTAGTTAAAAATAGGCTAAATAATACTTCTGGTCTCTTATCTTTATTTTAAGTTTCAATTTGGTCCCCTTTTTATTTTTTATTCCAAAATGGTCCCTTATTTTATAAAGTTATATCAATGTGGTCCATCTTTTATTTTTTTGTTCTAAAATGGTCCATCATTTTGCAAAAGTTAAACCAATGTGATCCCTTTTTTTTTTGTTCCGAAATGGTCCCTCTCTCATTTTTTTATTCCGAAATGATCCCTTATTTTGCAAAATTATATCAACTTCGTCCTCTTCGTACCACAATTTAAATGAAAAGGAGCACATTAAAACCTAAAATAAAGATAAGTGACCAAAATGGAACAAAAAATAAAATGGAGACCAAATTGAAATCTAAAATAAAGATAAGGGACCAAAAGTATAATCTAGCCTTAAAACAACTAGTTGACTATTTTTGTATTGTCCGGTCTTGTTTTTATGTACATTGTGGGGAATTGCCCCTTTTCTATTACCGCGAGTACATGGAAGAATATGTGAATGTGAGTAGGGATGTAAATTTTACTTGTACCCGCGGATAATATTCGTAACGGATAAAAAATAGGTACCTTAATTGTTATCCACGGGTAAAATAAACGGGTATTTTCCCTATCTGCTTATTAATAGGGTCGGGATGGATAGTATACTATCCATACCCATGAGTACCCGCTAAGATAAAGTTAATAAAATACCCCTTTAAATATATAAACCAAATATCCTAATTCTTTAAGTACCCTTATTTTGTTTCTGAAATTTGGCAGCCACAGCAAGAAGCACTATCATTCCCAAGCCCCTTTCCTTTTTCATCATCTTTTCTTGAAATGCATTATTATACTGTTTACATATCATATTATTTAGTATATTTACTATAATATTTTTCAACATAAGAATTTCTCGTAGCAGTAAGGAATTCAAATCAAGTCTGATTAGCAGAACTTTCTGAATTTCATGTGTGAATAAAAAAAAGAGTGAAGTGTTTGAATATCCATGAATATCCGAAAAATTAATAAATTTGTTTAAAAACCCACAATATGGATACTCGCATGGATATAGAACGGGGAGAGGTACAAAATTCATCCAACAGGATGGATAGTGAGGCTACTACCCATACCCAACCCGCTCCATTTACATCCCTATATGTGAGAGTCAGAGTGTGAGTTCCCCTTTTGTGAGGAGGTAGAAGTCCTCATATACATCCTTTCTTAGTGAGCGAAAGGGTCCAATTTGAAAGGGTCCAATTTGATTTATTAGACAAGAAATTGGGCTAGTCCAATTCTCGGAGGAATGAGTAACTTGTCAAACACAAAACTATTGCTATTTTTAGGATAAAACTGAGAACAAGTCATATGGTCTTTGTTAGAATTTAAAAAAAAAGATTTGAAAAAATTCTTTTAAGTATCTTCCTGGGTACGTTACTAAACTTGAATCCTTTCCTTTCATTGTATTTACAAATTTGTTCCGTGGGTACTTGATTTGGATTGAATTTGAAACGAATGAGCTTCTTTTGTTCGCTTCTCTTTGTCTTACTTGGGAAAAGGTTTGGATTTAAGACAAGTCACCACAGCCACGGGTATAGCTTCCTTGCAGATTTTAATTGCCGACATAATATTTCTTTTTTCTTTTTTTTTGACACCATAATATTTCTTACATAACATTTTTTATATCATTTGAATTTTTTTTTGACAGAATATCATTTGACTTTTAGATTTTGTGATATTTATATTAATTTTAAAATAACTAATTTAAGCTCCTTTAATCATTCAATACTACAGTAAGTTCTAATAACTAAGTAATACCCCTTCTGTCGGATAATTTCAATATCATTTTCCATAGGTTCCTTTAAAAAAATATCATTTTCCATAGGTAAGTGTAAATTGATGTACTAACAAAATATTTAATAAATTGTCATGATTTAAAAAATAAGAGGATCAATGTTAATTAAATCAAATTTTATGAAAAATTAATATAAATGTTTATAAAAAAATCATTTGTGCAACCATAGCGCAGTAGGGGCAAAGTTTTCAAGATTTAATGCCTATAGATTTGGATTGCAGTTAATTTTACTGAAACTTTGCAGTTAATTGAACAAAGATAGAAATAGATGACACATTACATTTGTTTATATATATATATATATATATATAAAGGTGTTATATGACTAATGACTTAATAGTATAGTATAGTATTATGTTTATAAGGTGGATTGATTGATTCCTTTTTAAAAAAAAAAGTAAATTGATTGAATAATAATATAAATTAATAACTAATACACTATTTCGAATAAAACATTCTATTGAGAAAATCAATTTGATTACAATAATATTTCATATATATCAAGGTTAAATGACTTTTTTTTTTTAACTGAATGATTGATGACTTAAGAGTATAGTATTTTGTTTAAAAAATTAAATTAATTGAATAATGATATAAATAAAGAACACGACGTATAGTTTTGACAAAAACATTATAATGAGAAAATGAATTTGAATATAAAAGTATTCCATATATATCAATGTTCAATTTTAAAAGTAATATTTTTGGAATTTTTTTTAATTTAAAAAAATTAGTGTAAACAAGTAAAAGATGGTCACAGACCACCCCAAACTTAACTAGCTAAACTAAGAAGTTTATGTCTCATACATAAATTTGTTATTTAATTAAGTATGCAAATATTTTTAATTTAAAACTATAAAATATAAACAAATTTACACTTTTAGAAGTCCAAAAGACAACAATCATTCAACAATTTTTCATTTAAAAAACTGAACAAATTTTAATTTTAATTTTCAACATTTAAAAAAAAAAAAAACTATCCAAACAAAGTTGTGTAAAGAGACATAATATGCCGGTGCAAGAACTGAAGCAAATAATATACCTACACATTCCTTCAACTTTGTCCTACTTAGGCAGGTCATATTGACAGTTTAAACCTACATGATGAATTACTTCCCCACAAAATGAAATTGCAAAGATTATTTACGATGTATATATGGCTATTAACCATTGATAATTTTGTTTATCTCTTCAAACAGGGGCGACAAAGCCCTCGCTTTCTCTTCCTTAATCGTTGTAAGTTCTGTTTGGATTGACTCAACTTTTTATGATATTTCAAGGCTCATTCGAATGAACCAGAAAAGGCTTTAGATAGCATTTCCGTGTCACTTTTAATAGCGTTTTTAAGCGCTATCTATACCCCCGCTATTAAATGTTGCCAGTAAAGATAGCATTTAAGACGCGCTATTAAAAGATGACTTTAGATAGTGTTTCCGCTTAAAAACAAACGCTATCTAAGGGTGTTTTTACTGCGTATTTGGGAAGGCGCTAATGTGTCTGTAGATAGCGTTTTTTAATACAAACGCTATCTAAAGCCTCCCTTTAGATAGCGTTTTTCAGTACAAACGCTATCTAAAGGAAAGACTTTAGATAGCGTTTGTATACACAAACACTATCTAAACCCATATATATATATATATATATATATATATATATATATATATATATTTAGTTTTCTAATTTCATAACTTTACATACACCCTGCATGTCCATCAAAAACAAAAAGTTTACATATCAACCAAATTATAGGTAACAATCAATAGTATGCAACAGAACTCAAACATCTAAGTTACTTGACCCAATACACAATACGTACATAGTTTAGACCATATATGACAATTGGGTTAAATAAATTTTTCAACAATATAACGACACCAATCTTCCTTGACTTCAGATAGTTGAGCAGTGGAATATGTGAAGCATTTGTAGTCATGGAAGTACTGCGACATCAAAATTAAATAAATCAAATTACAATTGCTATCACATTTGAATGGTCACATTTAAAAGTAAATAACAAGCACTAAACTACATACCGCCATTGGTATTTTAACTTGGTTCTGTAAGATAATTTCCTTCATGAAGCGCATTACGTAATACCCACAATCTATATCGTTGGGTTGTCTTGGACACTATAAAAAAGAAAATAGTATATCAATAGTTTTATTTTTTTAAAAATAATTGCTCATTAAGCTTTTGTAAATATATATATATACCTCTATCCGGATCCATTTAATGTTGGTTGCTTTTAAACGAGGCACCTTAGCTCCGCTATGTGCACGATAAACTTGCAAAGCACTAGTCACAAAATCAAACAGACTTCATTAAGAAACATATTTCCAATCATCACAAACACACATGCATGGACTGTACAACAAAAATTCTCAATGGTAACATCTAAATATAAAAAGAAGGTTCTGGTTGCTTTTTTTTTTTATATATTTTGAACCACATCAGACATAACCCAGTATATGCCAATTCAACATAATTATTCTAATGTCAAGAATCAAAAGCACATTGGGACCATGACAACTTGCAACATGTATCTACCATAAAAGTCATTCGACAGAGAAACTCAGATAAAATAAAAGCATGCTTACTTATTGAACAAATTCTTTAATTCTGGCCGATTCTTAGGATCAGTATGCAAGGGATCCAGATAGTAGACAATCTCTTCAACAGTATTGATCGCTAACAGCACCCAATGATTCCTACAAAAATGTTGAGATAACAAATCCTAATTTCCTCAATTTTTATATAATTCATTATTGTAAATTAAGTCCTATAGGATAAGTGACTCACCCTACATTGCATGGCGCCAGAAACAGGGGCTGATTCTCTCTCTCTGTCATTGCAAAGCGATCAGCTATATATTTTGTCTGTGATTCCCCCCTGAAGAAGCCGTATGTATCTGTTCGATGTGGGGACAAAAACAGAAACCTCCTCGTTCTTTCCTTTGGATGCAAAAATTCTTCATACAAATACCTTCAATTAAAATATAAAAATGGATTACACTAACAACGTCAATATTTAAATGGAAAGACTAAAAAATTAGGTACACTTCAAGCCTGAGTTAGTACCTGATATATACAGAAATAACGGAGGCAGATATCCATTCATGATTTACAATTTCTCTGATATTTTCAGCACTAATTCTATCAATGATATGACCACCAAAAATATTTTCTTCTATCTCTATATCCAATGGGTCATCATTTTTCATCTTCTTTCTTTCATGTATTTTAAGAAAATTGAGATATTCTAGATAAATGTTATTTGAGCCAGCTGTAAGAGGGTTAGCCTGAGATTTTCCCCCTTTCTTTACCGGGGTTGTAATAGACTCTTTCGTATGTTCAGACACTTTGCCATTGCCTTTAGATTTTGCAGGTGCCTGTACATTTTGCATTTCAGTACATGACAAGGTGATCCACTAATGTCATAAATATATGCCGTACATGACAAGGTGGAAAAACATACCATATTAATTACAACCACGAGATCAATTGGCCATGCCACATAAGTACCTATTGCATCTCTTATTGTCATTACATCTGCATCATCAATAGGTACCGGCAATGGCACATCCCCCTCAATTGCAACCTCAACTCCAACTTTCACATGGTTGAGGGGTAGTGGTCCGGTGTGCAGTGTAACACCTTGTTGATTATATACTTCACCCTTACCAACCATGCGATGGGTTGGGGTTGATAAATATAGATGACATGAGTTGATGCCCTAAACCAATGATAGATGAATAAGCTATGAATTAAGGTATCCAATTGAATGTATTTAACTGGGATAAAAAAAACATGCATTACCTCTGGAAGCTTGATGGCAGATGCTAGAGTGCAACTATCTTTGACGCTTGGGGATGTGAAATTAGCCTGCCTCTCCTCATCCTCCTTTTTTTTCAGCTTATCTTCCAAATTGCTCAATCTTTCTGAGAGTTGACACACCAACGCCTCCCACTTTTTCGTTTCACATTGATGTCTTTGACGACCTTCAGGTGGGAAGTAGTCTCTTTGAGAGACACCAAAACCCACACCCCTAACACGACCAGGGTACTCTGGCACACCCAGGGCTTTAGCAAGAATATCTTGGCGACCATTATCTTGTATCTCTCCCTCTGAGGCAGACTGTGACAGTTCCACTTGACACATAGTTATTGGTGAAATGCAAATGTTAACATTATTATATATTGTCATAAGAAAATAACAAATGAAAATGTAAACGTTATTCTACTTACACATTTATTCCACACATTCTGGGTATTTTTGTTTTCAATCACACCTGCCTTGTTCTCGCGAGCTTTCCTCCACACAATATGGCGTTCAATTTTTTTAACTGTTGGCCCTACCTCCTGTATCTGTACATTGAGATAATATATATTAACCAAATTATTTGAAAGTCATAATTACCACACAGTTAATTATATACATACCATTTCATCCTCAAGGTCAGCATACCCCTTACGTGATGCTTTGTAAGGGTGATTAGGATCTAACGCTCTCTGACGATTTTCATTACTTAATTTCTATTTAGACACATAGCAGTAATATTAATACTTGATTAATATCATATATATATATATATATATATATATATATATATATATATATATATATATATTAAAAGAACTAACGTGATATAAAACATACCAAGAATCGTGCATCTCCTGTGCGTATTGCTACAAAATCTACCCACTCATCCCTTGATATGATGTGTGCATATTGTGATGGAGGTTCCTCGTTGATATTCCCGTCAGCATCTCTTAGAAATTTTTTTGTCAATCTAGTTCTGAATGCCCGATGTAGGTTTCCGGCTTCCTGAAGTACAAATTTTCGTCGAGATTCATCAACATTAAAAGATATCTGCAAAACAATATAAACGTGTTAAAGTAAGTATGTTTACATAGTTAACAATATAGCTCCCTAATTTTAATAATTACCTGTATCTCGGCCCATATGTTTTCTTTGAAAGCATCCAAAGCTATATCCTTCCAACTAGAACAGATAATTGGGACCGTTTGCCGAACAACGGACCCAATATAACTCTTCAATTTTTTTGCATTGGCACGAATTGGTTGGTCTAAATAATTCCATTCAACCTAATAAAAATAATAAAGTAATTAAATCTAGATAACAAACAACATAATGAAATCCTTAGATTAGTAAGTAAATTACATCAAATTTTAGTCCTTTACTCCTAGCGCGAATGATCGCCTTCATAACAGTTGGCCCACGTCGCTTCACTTTGGGAGCACTAGCACTAGCACTACCGGAAGATGCCATTTACCTACAAAAAAAATTTAAACACACAAGTAAAACATCATTGGACATTAATATAATATTAATTGATGCTAAATAGAAAACATCACTGGACAACAAAAACAGCACTAGCATTACAGGAAGATGCTAAACAATACATATATACATATGTTTAAGTCAACCTTTTTCTTTTCCTCATTGGATTGAGACTTGTTTGCCCTTTATTTGTATGAAATGGTGGATTGACCAAAAGCCCCTCATCATGGTCATCTCTCATATACATACCATCATCTCTAGTTGGATCAATCTCAAGTGATTGTAATGTCCCAATGAAAGGATCATCTTCAATACCAACATCTCCATGGTCTTGATCATCAATCTTAGTAACAATTATTTTGTTAGTCAAAAGAACAATGGACCTTTTCATATCAGCTGGATCAGTGACATAGAACACTTGTTGAGCTTGAGATGCTAATATAAAAGGCTCATCTTTATACCCCACCCTGTTAAGATACACCTGCATGAACCCTGACTCATCAATCCAAACACCGTTATTATTGTCAACCCACTTGCAACCAAACACACCCACCTTAAACTTTGTGTAATCCAACTCCCATATGCGTTCAATGACGTCGAAGTATGACATATTCGCATATATGGGGTTTCTGTCTTTGGCACTTGAGATATGCATAGACTGAGCTACAAGAGTGTCACCACTGTTTTGCATTGTACTCCGATCATCTTGTTCTTTTGTATAGAATGTGTACCCGTTAATTTGATAACCGTGGTAAGAGAAGACATGCAAACTTGGACCTTTCGCTAACCATTTCAATCTTTCTGAAACGGAAATAGCATTTTTAGTAAACATTGCAAATATGTGATCTCTTAGCCACGTTATAAAACAACGATTGTGTTCTCTAGTTAACCAATTTTGATTCTTATTTGGATACAAACTCTTAAGCATGTCCTTGTGTTTTTCAACATATGGCTCAACCTCATCGGCATTGTGCAGAACATATAAGTGTGCTTGCTCCCATTCCGTCCTTGATATAGTTGCTATTTCAGTTCCAGCAATTCCTTGCCCCATCATTCTCCCTGTGTGACGAGACTTTGGCAGCCCTATGGAATCGACATTGGATAGGTATTCGGTACAGAATTCAACAGCTTCTTCGACAATATACCGTTCAACAATACAACCTTCTGGTCGTGATCGGTTTTTCACATACCTTTTTAATATCTTCATATAACGCTCAATCGGGTACATCCATCTCATATAAGCTGGCCCACACAGTTGTGTCTCTCGAACAAGGTAAATGGTTAGATGAACCATTATGTCAAAGAATGAAGGTGGAAAGTACATCTCAAGCTCGCATAGAGTCACAACAATTTCTCTTTGCAATGATGGCAACTTCCCAGGGTCAATCACTTTGCTGCAAATTGCCTTGAAGAAGAAACAAAGTTTAGTTAAGGCCCCCCGCACTTTGCTAGGCAAAATAGACCATATACCAATTGGTATCAACTGCTCCATGAGAACATGACAATCGTGGGACTTTAGACCTTTTAACTTGAGATCTTTCATTGATACGAGGTTCCTAATGTTTGAAGAGTACCCTTCCGGAACCTTAACTCGTTCAAGAAACTTACAAAAAACATTTTTTTTCTTTTCTAGATAGAGTGTGAGCAGCCGGAGGAAGATATGTACTTTTGCCCTTCTTCGTCGGTCCCAATTCTCTTCTTATTCCCATACTAACCAAGTCCAACCTTGCATTGATGCCATCTTTAGTCTTCCCTGGCACATTGAGTAACGTACCAATGACACTATCACAAATATTTTTTTCAACGTGCATCACATCGAGGAAATGTCTTACATATAATGATTTCCAATATGGCAACTCAAAGAAAATCGACCTTTTCTTCCACCCTCTTGTGACAAGCTCTCTCGCAAATGGTTTACCGAATTGGATCTTCAAATCCTTTACCTTTTCAAAAAGTTGATCACCCGTCAATGGCGAAGGAGCTCTACCTTCTTCCGAGTTCCCATTGAACGCCTTTCTCCACCACCGATAATGATGACTTGGATGCAAAAATCTACGATGCCCAAGAAAGACATTCTTCTTACAATGTTGCAACCGCATCCAATCTGTACCATCTTCACATATAGGACATGCACACTGACCCTTGATGCTATATCCCGACAGATTACCGTACGCCGGAAAGTCATTAATTGTGCCAAACAACATAGCTCTCAAATTGAAACTTTCTTCCTTATACCCATCATACACCTCTACACCTGTCTCCCACATTTGTTTCAAGCCTTCAATCAAAGGAGTCAAATATACGTCTATATCATTTCCTGGTTGTTTGGGCCCAAAAATTAACATAGAAAACATCATAAATTTGCGCTTCATGCATAGCCATGGAGGGAGGTTATAAATCACCAAAATTACAGGCCATGTACTGTGGGAGCTACTTTGAACACCATGCGGGTTAAATCAGTCCGTAGCCAATGCAAGTCGTAGGTTTCTTGATTCTTGACCAAAATCAAGATAATCATGATCAAATTCTTTCCATTGAGGAGAATCTGCCGGGTGCCGCAGCTTGCCATCGTTGATCCTTTCATCCTCATTCCATGTCAAGTGCTTTGAATCTTCTAAACTATGGTACATGCGCCTAAATCTGGGTATTATGGGAAAATACCACACAACCTTCTCTGGATCTGATTCTTTCTTCTTATATCGTGGAGAATTACATTTAGGACACATCTTTAACGATGCATATTCATTCCGAAATAAAATGCAATCGTTAGGACAAGCGTGTATCCTCTCATAGCTCATGCCAATAGAGCGTAACATTTGTTTAGCCTCATATGTCCGACTAGGAAGCACATTATCCTCTAGCAACATATCTTTCAATAGTGTGAGTAAGTCCGTAAAGCTCTTATCAGTCCATCCATTGCCCGATTTCAAGTTATACAACTTTAACATCGCCGACAATCTTGTGAATTTAGTACAACCATCATACAATGGTTGCTCGGCATCACTTACCAACCTCTCAAACATTTGAGGACAATCCCGAAGATCCTCTTCAACCACAGTCGCAATGTCTTCAAAACGATCACCCTCATAAGTATTTGTGTCGGTATCGTTTGATGAATATCTCACACGATTCCTCATTTCACTAGACTCATCTCTTCTCTCACCATGTTTTGTCGAGCATGTATAACTTTGATCGATTCCATTACACACTAAATGTTCTTCCAACACGGCTGCACTAACTCGCCTTGCATAACAACAATCTAAACAAGGGCATATGATTCTACTAGGGTTTTCCGCATGCCGAACTGCAAACCTAATGAACTCTTTCACCCCATCCTCATACTCATTCGTTAAACGATTAACAGACATCCATTTCCGATCCATGATATCCCGATCTACGAAAATATTTATTAACCATATTTACCTTTAGTTTAAAGTCGTTGATGTCTAATGCTACAACTAAAGGATTAAATAAAAAGCAAATACCTGGTAGAAGAAATCCTTTGGGGGTGGGAAATGATAGAGAACAAACTCAATTGTGAACCTAGCAATATCTTCAGCCAACCAGCATCGCAAAGCAAAGTAGCAATGCCACGCTAAAGCAAAACAACAATAGAAATCTGCAAGAACGAAAATATATAAATATGACATGAGTTTGTAGCAATGGCAAGCTAAAACCCCAACCAATATATAAGAATCCCCTAAGACAAATTCAGGTTGGATAATGTTGTTTTGTCTCATGGGCTAAGACAATTTTCAACAAAAAATTGTTCCTTAAAAAACTCTTACTACAATTGTAGAAATAGCATTATTCATTGAAGAAAAAAAAAATCAACCAACTTACTAAAAGACTCTTCTAAAGTAATTTAGTCTCTAAAGTTAGCAAATAAGAGTATGCATATTTTGATTTGATGCCATTAACATAGCTAATTTTTTATCAATCGAATGAATAATTCAACTGGCCACCCAAATAATCCTATTCTTTTCTACTTTGTCCCTTCTAGCTAGTGTGCATACTTTGTCCATAACACAGCCTCCTTGGCAGCCACAATCATAGAAGAGGTTGGTTTTTCATACTCATTTCATTATTGCCAGGTTGTTCTTGTTTGCTTTCAATGTCCTCATTTCAATTGCTTATTTTATGGATGCAGAATCTCTAACCAATCCTCCTAATGAATGTGTTCCAAGAAAACAATGTCCGTCATTTGTTTCTTAGTTGAGCAGTACTCAAGAGTCATACATAATAGTCAAGCTAATTATGCTGACATAGTTATTAATAACAGATTGGAATTAAAAAGGTTTTTTCATGCATAGCTGTTTCACTACTACAAAAAGGAAGTAGAATGAAATGTACAGTGCTCAATCTTGTCCATCACTATTTATGCAACAATAGTATCACTTCTTCTGGATGGAGCATTTTCACTAGAGAGCAAAAACTCAAAGTTCAGACATACTTGTAACTTATGAATCAAAATTGAAAGTTAAACTCAAAGTGCATCGAAGTGTCTTTTTTCAGAATCAGGGAGGTTCATGCTATCACAACGTTCATGTTCTGTCCTCCTCAGCAAACTACCTAATTGCTAAATTAACAAGAAAGTTAAACGCTTAGAGAGAAGTAAGGGTACACACCAGCGACGGAGGCGGAAGGCAGAGGCGCTGTTGAGAGGAGGCAGAGGCCAACTGAGCGAGGCGGAAGGCACGGAGGTGGCGGTTCCCTCTTCCCCAAAACCCCACCTCTTCCGCGCCGAAGGGAAAACGCTAATGGCAGCGAAGCGGAGGGCGAAGCAGTGGGCGGAGGGCGGAGGGCAAGGAACGAAGCAGCGGGTGGAGGGCGGAGGGAGGAGCGAAGCGGTGGGCAGCTACCAGCTACCAACACATTCTGTTGTAGTGGCCGTCGTGGTGGTGCGCCGGTAGTGGAGACGCGAACGCTGTCGGGGTGGTGGTGCGCCAGCAGTGGACACGAGGATACCGTCGAAGGGAAGGAGCAGAGCAGTGAAACTGTAGGGTTTGCGCGTGTATACTGAAGGCGGGTGTAAAAATTGTGCGCGAAAATGAAATTATGAGACCTAAGATAGCGTTTCCGGAAATAAACGCTATCTAAAGGTTAGCTTTTAATAGCGTTTCTAAAAACAAACGCTATCTTAAGTTGATTTTATTTTTAAATTATTTCAAATGAGAAAAGATAGCGTTTCCGGGTAACAAACGCTATCTTAGAGGAATCCTTTAATAGCCCTTATCGTAGGAACTGCTATTAAAAGGTCATAACCATTTTTAATAGCATTTCCGTGTTACAAACGCTATTAAATAAGCGTTATTATAGCTCATTTCTGTTGTAGTGTTCTCTTAGTTCTTGCAACACATGACATTGTTATGAACAAAAGAGGTACATATTGAATATTACTATGCCATCATTCACTTAAAAAAAAAAAACCATAACAGCCCCTAACTTTTAATTAGTTAGTTTCTACATTAACAAAAAACTCATAAAGAATAGCGGTTTGTGATCAAAGACACCGTACAAGCTACACGACACTGCGAGGGATGTAATTTTTTTTTTTAATAATATGTGAGGGATGCATCTCACGGGTACAAGATCTAGTTATTGATATATAATATGGAATGTAGGCCATTAAGAAAATAAGGACATTGCTTCAAAAAAAATAAAAAATAAAAATAAAAATAAAATAATAATAATAATAATAATAATAAGGAATAAACTTTTTTTTATAGACAAATGTTAGTAATTTATATGTTATGTTGGTGCTGGGAGCTGAACTCATGACCTCCTCATCATTCCAATCCCTATATCCATCCCCCAAGCCACCTTGACCACCTTATAAATAAACGAGTGAAAATAGATTTTTCTTAATATTTATTGAAATTATTTAATTTAATTTAATTTATAAAAATCAATTTAGCACATGTAAAGTATAAATAATAAATAATCACATTTATCACATTATAATAAGGATATAAAAGTCATTTAACATAATTATATTTTATATTTTCTCACTTTATTTTTAATTAAACAAAATTATTATTTTTCCTTTTTCCCTTCATAAAAATACAATAGAAGAAAATTATTTTTTTCCTTATCTTTATTTTCTCTAGTTTTCTGTCTGCGTCCAGAAAATGTTAGTCGCAATTCTTTTGATCTTACTTTTTATGCTTCACAAGACAGAATGTATTCCTTTCTGCCCCGGTAACAAATTTCCACCTAGCTATTAAACTCTCTGAACTTGTCAGAATTAATTTTATAAGTGCATTTTTGTCGCCAATGAGCTGCTAACACTATACTAATTAGGTAATTATGGTACCTCCGTGATAAGATTCTTCCTTCAACACCTTTCATCACAGTCATCCT
Source organism: Echinosophora koreensis (assembly GCA_035048595.1). NCBI lineage: Eukaryota > Viridiplantae > Streptophyta > Magnoliopsida > Fabales > Fabaceae > Echinosophora > Echinosophora koreensis. Next base: position 2,672,972 of record JAPCYP010000031.1, on the reverse strand, counting down.
CGTGCACTAGCCGCGATTGAGCCTAGTGTTGTACAGTGATAAGCTTGGAAAGACATATAATTGTGCAGTTTTGCCTCTGCCAAGTGCCAACACTAGCCATGCATTGTTGTTGCCTTAATATATATTATAATTATAATTATATGATGAATCTGACTATGCGCGTTGTTACCTTTTTGTGACATTTCCACCGACGCTGATATATGGGTTAAAGGTGGCGAAGGCTCAGCCTTTTAATTTATCATCATCCTTACTTTGACTTTCATAGTTTAATTTTCATTTCTAACAGCTCTATTTATATATGCAAAATATACCTATAAAACTATGCCATAATTATATGCAATAGTTTTAAAAATAAAATAGATTATTTATTTGATGAAAAAACAAAAATCATGTTTTTTAATGATAAGCACAAAAATCATTAACTTGAGTAAATTTTAAAAGCTCATCAAAATCAAAAACTAAAAGGATATATAAGCTCACATCTATATAGTTTTAACTAGTATTCGTTTTTTAGCTGTATAAATGGAGAATTGAAGAAAAGAATTAATAAGCAAAAAAGATACAACTATCAAAAAGAAAAAAAAAAAATTAGCATGTTGATTTTCACGGGTTGCCAAACATGTTGATAGCAGAGGCTGGCCCACCTTCAAATTTCACCTGATATTCTCATCCTATGGCACAAAGCGATCTTATAAATCATAAATAAATGCTAAAAGCTCATGCATGTCTAAGTGATCTTTAAATTCCCACTTTGTCGGTTAAAAAATTAGTAATGAAAGAGATTATAGTTTTTATACTATATATTACAGGATTATACAACTATACAGCATAAAATAAGGTGGTTGTGAAAAACAACTATGGAATCTTATGCACTAAAAAATTGCAGCCAGAAACCAAAAGGTCATTCGTAATGACAAATGACACTAAATTAACGCTATTGCTTATGGAATCTTACAATGGCCTTAATATTAATTACATAATTTTATACTACTTGTTCAGCGCATCAAACACAAGTTGCAAAAATAAACAATAGTATCCATCGATGCATCTAGTCTGAAGACAAAATCAACATTTAGATGAGGTGAATTTTTGTTAATTCTTTATTAATTTCGTTTATGTTTTTTGGGTTTCTTATTGAGTCTTGATGGATGTAAACGAGTCGAGCCGAGTCGAGCACTTAAAGCTTGAGCTTGGCTTGTAAAAAAAATGGGAAGCTCAAGCTTGGCTCATTTATTTAAACGAGTCTAACTAAAAGCTTGAGCTTGGCTTGTTACAAGAAAGTAAAGCTTGAGCTTGGCTTGTGTAGCTCATTTGTAACTTAACTATTTTTGTATTTATGAAAATTTTCCTTAACAAAAAACCATGCATAATTCCATAATATGAAAATTTTGTGGTTAGTATTTAATTAAGAATTTAACAAAAAAGAAACTTCAAAAGTAATTTTAACACTCATTATAGTTCTACATATTTCCATAATGTAAATAACGAAAACTATTAAAATCATCATCATCAATTTATTTGTAGAATAATCTCTTTCAAAATGTTGTCCACCTGAGTACACAAAAATACAAATGGTGCATTTTAGTGCCTTTTTTTGTTGCTTATAGTTGTATGTTAGTAACTTATTATTATAGTAGGATATAAATGGTTTTCTTTATATTAGATATTTATGAGTATGCGTTGGAAAGACTTTTCACTAGGATAATAACAAAAAAGTATTGGAAAGTCCATCCATCAACAATTCGTTAAGAAAGAGGAAGCAAATGAAAAATGCAAGCTTGAGTTTGTTTATTTAATTAAACAAACAAGCTTCATCGAGTATTTAACGAGCCAAACCCGGATAGTTCACTGATAGCTCAGCTCATTTACATCCCTAATCATGACACATTCGTAAACTTTGCAAGTAATGATATAAATATGTAGAAAAACGGGATAACATTGAAAAGCGCTGACAAATCTATCAGCGGCGCCCTTACGCTTCATGACACTTTTTTATTTTTAGTTTGCTATTAAACCTTATTAAATAGCAAAGTTTGAACAGAATTTACGTTACAATAATAGGAATGTTGGAGTCATGGAGAAGACATAAATGGTCTCTAACCCATTTTCAAAATTTATTTTAGTTGATACAGAATCTTAGAATTAAAAAAAATAGTATGTAACTATTGAGTTATTTATGATCATGTAAAAGTTTTAATATCTTATAACAGCATATGAATAATATTTTACGTTATGTATAATAAATATCAAGAGGTTGAAAATATGAAAGATTTTTTTACTCGATAAATCAATTATAAATTAATATTAGTATATCATAAAAATGTTTTATTCTTATTATAACTATTTTAAGAGTCACACAATCAATTGATTGTGGCAAGGTAAAAAAAAACTTTATATTAATAATATATCGAAATTGAACTCTTATTTTTATCATTATGATTTAATTTTAGTATGCTCAATGTAAAAATATTTGACTCCCATAGCAAATGTTTCCATAATCAGAAAAGGAATTTTTTTCATGTGATTTTTTATCATATAAATAAGTAAGCGAGATATAAAAAGAATTTTCACAAATTTTGCATAAGTTTATTATTAATTTTTGTGAGTGTCTATCTTGGTTTCTCTCTCATTCACTTAAACACATGATAAATAAATAAGATGAGAGTATTCAATCCCTTCAAAAGTCATATATATATTGAATCCATTAAAAAAATTCATATATTTAAGAATACATGATTTTATTTTATTTTTGACAAGATTGAATAATACATTATTGACTTTACATAAAGTATGCCAGCATTAAAATTAAAATTAAAATTATATATTAAAAATAAATTTAATGATGGAAAACAGATGAATTTTGACACTAATTTATATTTTTTGGGTAGACTTAAACTATTTTAAATTAGTAATGTTAGTATGTTACACTAATTTATATATAACAGTGTTAATTTGCTAAGTAAGGGGGAAAATCATTGAAAAATTCAATATTTTCCACTAATCGAAATTTGATACAGAGAAATTCTAAGGCAGCTTTCTTCGGAGTCGCTTTCACGTTTTATTTGGACTTGGGGCCCCACAATCCGTGTGCCCGTGTGAAGCGAGAAACTTATGCAGAGATGACACTCTCTCCCCAAACACTGTCCTAGAAGGAAAATTCGTTAATGAAGAAGATTGGCTGCTATGTCAGAAAATCTCGTTCAAGTTAGAGAACTATTCAAAGTTTACATTCCCATAGCTATTTGAGGTTTGAGACCCCTTTTGGTTCCTCTCCCAACTCTATTTTGATGCTGTCACATATTTTCACTTAAGATTCTGAAATTTTCTGTATCAGCAGAATCAGACATTACTAGAATTTCATATAGAATATTGTATAGAGCAATAAAGGTAACATTTTTTCCATTGAAAATTGGAGTTTTTCAATCTGAGTTTATTGGGTGATCCAGAATTGGGTATTGCTAAAAAGCACTTTTTGTGATCTGGGTTGTGTTCTTAACAATATTTCAGTGACACGGGTTTCCTTATTTAGAATATTATATCAGTTTGGCACTGACACTTCGCACATTGGTTTCGGTTGGTGAAGTTTGGTGATAGCAACACTTTTCTTCATCTCAAGTTTTCATCTTTGGTTTCGCTTAAGTTCTAAAATTTTGATCCCTGCCCATAAAAGTTTTGGTCTTGCATCATCATATTTGGCACCTAAAGTTTTCAACTTTGGGATTGTGGTGAAGATTTTGCATGTGAGATGAGAATTTCAAGCAAGGAACACCATTTTTATTTGATTTGATTGCTGACAAAGATGTCAGCAGCGTCGCCGTCTCCGGCATCTTCCACCGCCGCGCCACCGTCCTTCAATACTAGTGCACCACCGCCCACCACCACCACCACTCCACCACCACGGCAACCACCCTCTTCCCCTGCGCCTAACGCATCAAGTTCAACCCCACCACCATCTCAGTCCCCTCCTCCGGCAACCCCATTAGCTCCACCTCCTGTCGTGCGGCAGCCGGTCCCACCATCTCCTCCGCCATCACAACCGCCTCGGGCTTCACCTCCCCCTTTGTCGCCGCCACCTTCTGTAGCTCCTCCTCCAACCAACCATCAGCCCCTCCTCCATCACCACCACTGCCGCCACCGCCCCGTTCTTCTCCGGTACCTCCATCACCGCCTCCGCGATCACCACCTCCACCAAGAAGCTCTCCACCACCATCATCTCCGCTGCCAGCAACACCGCCCCCAGAGAGTTCGCCCCCTCCTCCGGTCACCGTATCACCACCGCGAGGTTCTCCACCCCCTCCACCGTCTGTGCCGCCTCCCAGAAACTCACCTCCACCAAAAGCATCAGTGCCTCCACCTGCGAATTCACCTCCACCAGAAGCATCAGTGCCACCACCTGCGAATTCACCTCCACCTGTGAATTCACCTCCATCAGAAGCATCAGTGCCACCACCTGCGAATTCACCTCCACCTGTGAATTCACCTCCATCGGAAGCATCAGTGCCACCACCTGCGAATTCACCTCCACCGCCAGCAGCCGTGCCACCACCGAGGTCATCGCCACCACCAACATCCACCCCTCCTCGAAATTCGCCTCCCCCTCCGGCTTCTACACCTCCAAGTAGTGCACCTCCTCCTCCTCCTTCAAGGATTAGTCCTAGCTCTCAACCTGCTCCACCTTCAAATTCTACTCCAAAGCCATCCCCAACCACCCACAATTCGATTGCCGCCTCCGCCGCCCTCGCTTGTTTCGCCACCACCATTACAAAATGGATCAGAGAACTCGAGCCCTGGACCTAGAAGAAGTAGTGGTGGCAGTGGAATTGGTTACTGCTGGTGTAGTTGCTATTGCTGTAGTGGCTGGAGTTTTTTTGTTTGTTGTCATTGGAGTTGCTATTTGGTGCATGAGGAGGCAAAAGAAAAAGGTGTCTGAGAATGGTGGTTATGTCATGCCATCCACTCCAGCTGGATCACCTGAATCAGGTAGACTTGTCAAAAAACACTTACATTTTGTTTCTTTAATAGGTTGTCCTTATGTCTCACTCTCTTTTCTTTATCTGGTCCTCTTTTATTTGGTAGTTTGGTACTTTTGAAATTTAATAAGACAGATCTCTGATTACAGTTGGTGCCTATATTTGTCATGTCCATGCTTCTATAAAAATGGGTCGCACTGTGCACAAGACTCCCACCTAGTGGGGTTTGGGGAGGGTAGATGTATGCAGCCTTACACTCGCAAGCAGGATTTGGATTCTCGAAATTTGGATTTCCCTATAGTTCCTACGTTTAGGCAAATTTTAAGTGTGTTTTTGTCTTTATTGTACCCAACAAATTTGACTCCAAGACTTACTTGACAAAATTTTACCTAACTTTAGGGAAATTGGGATTCCCAAATGCAGGGAATCAGGATCCCCTCAAGCGGAGAGCCTGTTTCAAGGATTTGAATCCTTGTCGCATCCATGCTTCTATACTATATAAAAAATTAAACCTTTGCGAATTTGTAGCCATTGAATTAATTGAAGTTTGTCATTTTGTCCAGATTCATCCTTTTTTAAGGGTCATTCTTCAGCTCCTCTTGTACAAAGTGGCTCTGGCAGTGATGTTGTGTATACACCACCATCTGATCCTGGTGGACTAGGAAACTCCAGGTCATGGTTTTCATATGAAGAGCTACTCAAGGCCACAAATGGTTTCTCAAATCAAAATCTATTGGGTGAGGGAGGATTTGGTTCTGTATATAAAGGATACCTACCTGATGGGAGAGAGATAGCAGTCAAACAGCTGAAAATTGGTGGAGGTCAAGGAGAGAGAGAGTTCAAAGCTGAAGTGGAAATTATTAGTCGCATACATCATCGCCATTTGGTTTCTTTGGTGGGATACTGCATTCAAGATAACAGAAGACTGCTTGTCTATGACTATGTCCCTAACAATAACCTTTATTTTCATCTGCATGGTAAAGCTACTTCTGAGTGGTAAAATATTGTTTCATGATATTTTGATTAACTTAAATGTGCTAACTGAAGTTGAAATTTGCAGAGGAAGGTAGGCCTGTGCTAGACTGGGCAAACCGTGTCAAAATCGCTGCTGGTGCAGCTCGAGGAATAGCTTATCTCCATGAAGATTGTAATTACCAATCCTTATTATTTTATTCTTGGGTCTTGACATTTGCATAAATGCCAATCGCTCCACTCTCCTTTCGGAAATTTTGCATTTTTGGAATTGGCTAAAAACTGAATCAGAATTTTGCATGAGTGAGAAGTGGGTCAATGCTGGGTGCTAGAAAAAACATTGTTCTCCTTAATAATTTGAATTTTGAAACACAACTGTTGGACATATATACTGAGAGATGGAAAGTCCCTTTCTCATGCATATGTTTTTCCAGACAAATAAGGATGCTAAGTATTTTGCAGTAAATCTCTAGTTGGGTTTAAAATAGATATTTTCTAGTAAAGTTTTGATTGACTGATCTGAGAAATTTTATTGTTATAATTAGTGGGTATACATAGAAAACATATAATTGAAATTTACTGCAAGGAGGCATCTCTATTATTACTAACTCCTAAAGCATATTAATGAGTTAAAGAAAAGAAAAAGTATGTCTAAGTCCAACTCGCATGCATGACCAGAAAAAGGAAAGTCTCATATTTTAATGTAGATAATAAGTTTACAGAAATGCAGAAGTATATGGACATTAATAGAGTATACTAAGTTTATATCTCATAGTAGTCGTGCAGTGTAGCTTTTGTAAGCTTAGATAGCTTAGCTTGTAACAACTGTAACAGCTGGATACAGCTGGCCATAACTGATTCAGTTATGGCATCCAAGGCTATAAATAGCCTCTTGCATTCAACAGAAAACAAAATGAAAATAACAGAATTCAATTCATCTTCTTCCTCTCCCTTTCTCTCACTCTCTCTCTCTCTCCTCTCTACTCTCTCTTTCTTTATGGTATCAAGAGCTTAATTCTGGGCCTCGTCGTCAATGGCCAATCCTTTCACGGAAGCTGCGACCTCCTCTTCTCCGGCACCGTCGCCTACGGCGGCCGGAAACTTCAATCCTTCTCTCTCGGTGAAACTCGATGACCAGAACTTTCTCCTGTGGAAGCAACAGGTCGAAGCAGTGATAATCGCTCATAAGCTGCATCGTTTTGTCAATAATCCCAATATTCCTCCTCGATTCACCAATGAAGAGAATCGCGAGCTCGGAATTGAATCCGAAGCTCACCAGTTATGGATAGTTCAGGACCAAATGCTGTTTACGTGGTTGCTAGGTTCTCTTTCGCCCTCAATCCTCCCTCGATTCCTAGGGTGCAAACAGTCGTGGCAAGTGTGGGATAAAATCCACAAATTCTTCTACTCGCATCTCCGAGCTAAGGTACGCCAGTTCCGATCAGAGTTGAAGAACACTAAGAAAGGAACAAGATCGATCTCAGAATATCTGTTAAGGATTCGTGCAATTGTTGACTCACTCCAAGCCATGGGAGATCCTATCTCCGAGCAAGACCACACCGACACAGTGTTGGAAGGCCTCCCCGAAGAATACAATTCCTTTGTAATGATGATTTACGGACGCAGCGATTCACCCTCAATCGATGACATTGAGGCGCTTCTTCTCATTCAAGATGCTCAATTTGAAAAGTTTCGACAAGAATTGACCACCTCCGCATCTATCTCTGTGAATGTAGCTCAAGCCCCAAATCTGCCCAATGGAAACCCTAATTCAACTAACTCTCAATCGGATTCTCAACATGGGAACTATCAAGACTCGTATCGAGGCAGAGGTGGCCGCAACCGTGGCCGTGGTGGTAGAGGCCGTGGCCGTGGAGGTAATAGACCTACGTGCCAGTTATGCAACAAGTATGGTCATGATTCCTTCAATTGCTGGCATAGGTACGATGAAACCTTTGTGCCTACACCAGTGCCACCTCTCAATTCAGCTCAGTCCTCTAATCAAAATCAGTATGCCTCCCAAAATCAGTATGTTACTCGATCAGGCTCTACTCAAGGTCAGGGACTATTGCCTAGGCCTTCTGTGCCACCCAATCCTAACTATCAGTCACAGCCACAAGCATACATGGCTTCTCAGTTTGCACCTACCACCACTGAGTTTCACAATGTGCAACAGTTTGACTCACAAACTTGGTACCCTGACTCTGGTGCGTCCCATCATCTCACAGCAGATGCACACAATCTGAATCATAGCTCACCTTTTGGGGGACATGACCAGGTGCTCATGGGAAATGGGCAAGGTTTGAACATTAACGCTATAGGTTCATCTAAATTTTACTCCTCTAAGAATCCTCAAATCACCTTTTCCTTACACAATCTCTTACTTGTTCCCTCTATCACAAAGAATTTGGTTTCTGTCTCTAAGTTTGCTCTTGACAACAATGTTTACTTTGAATTTCATCCCCACTCTTGCTTTGTAAAATCGCAGGACTCTAGTCAAGTCTTGCTTGAAGGCTCACTAGGCAGTGATGGTCTCTACTCCTTCAAGAATCTCAACATTCTTCGGGACATTTCCCCTTCAAGATCACTACCAAGTTCTTCCTTTAATTCCTCTGTAAATACTAATGTCATGTCTAGTTCAAGTTCCTTTAATACTTGGCATTGTAGGCTAGGACATGCTCATCATAATGCTGTCAAATCCATTCTTCAACTGTGTAATATTTCCACATCTAATAAAAGTGATCTTGAATTTTGTAATGCTTGCTGTCTTGGTAAGTCACACAGACTGTATGCACCACCTTCTAATAATGTTCATCATACAGCCTTTGAACTAATCCATACTGATCTATGGGGACCTGCACCCATTACTTCTTCTAGTGGATACACATATTATATTACATTTGTTGATGCCAAGACTAGATTCACTTGGGTTTACTTCCTAAAACAAAAATCTGATGCTATCACTGCATTCAAACTTTTCCTTTCTCTCATAAACACTTAATTTTCCACTCAAATCAAATCTGTCCAATCTGACTGGGGTGGAGAATTCAGACCCTTTACTAAATATCTCAGTGACCTTGGTATCACTCATAGGCTTACCTGCCCTCATACATCCCACCAAAATGGGACAGTTGAGAGAAAGCACAGACAAATAGTTGAAATGGGCCTAAGTCTCTTATCTCATGCCTCACTTCCCTTACAATACTGGGATCACAGTTTTACTCAGGCTGTCCACCTTATAAACAGACTCCCTACCACAGCCTTAGCAGATTTCTCCTCACCTTTCCATGCTTTGCATGGCTCCCACCCTGACTATACTACCCTTAGAATTTTTGGATGTGCCTGTTTTCCCTTTCTTAGGCCATACAACAAACACAAGTTAGATTTCAGATCTCAAGAATGCATCTATCTTGGTCTCTCCCCCCAACATAAAGGTCACAAATGCCTAGCTTCAAGTGGAAAAATTTACATCTCTAAAGATGTTCTCTTTAATGAGAACAAATTTTCTTATCCCTCTTTGTTTCCACCAACCTCTTCATCTTCTTTGCCTACTTCACACACTTCCTACCCTGCAATCATACCTATCCCTGAATACCCCCCCCTCTCCCCCATTCCTTTAAATCACCATCCTCCTCCTACCCCAACACCATCTCCCATCCCTGCTCACTCTCCTATTGGTCCCTCAAATACTGCAACTCAGTCTTCCTCTCCAGTCTCTGTTTCTGACCATGCTGTCTCTGTTAGTCCGAATTCTCCAGTTTCTGTTTCTGTCCCTGCAGTCTCTGTCAGTCCTGTTTCAGAGTCTGCTTCTGTTTCACATTCTAATCCCTCACCTCCCAGAAATTCTCATCCTATGTTGACCAGGTCTAAGACTGGACACCTCCCCCCTAGTCTATACTTGGCTCATCTTGAGCCATCTTCTGTTAAGGCAGCTCTTCAAAGCCCTGAATGGCTTACTGCTATGCATGATGAACATAATGCTCTCCTTAGAAACAATACATGGGACCTGGTCACTCTTCCCCCTCACAGGAAAGCCATTGGATGCAAATGGGTCTTTCGGGTTAAAGAGAATCCTGATGGAAGCATCAACAAATATAAAGCTAGGTTGGTTGCCAAAGGCTACCACCAACAGCTTGGCTTTGACTTCCATGAAACCTTCTCTCCTGTGGTGAAGCCTGTCACTATCCGAATCATGTTAACTCTGGCTTTAACTCATCAGTGGCAGATTCAGCAGATTGATGTGAACAATGCCTTCCTAAATGGATGTCTAAATGAGGAAGTTTATATGCTCCAGCCCCCTGGCTTTGAAGCAAAGGACAAATCCCTAGTCTGCAAGCTAAACAGGGCCCTATATGGGCTCAAACAGGCCCCAAGGGCCTGGTATGAGAGGTTGACCAAGGCTCTTCTGCGGTATGGTTTCACCACCAGTAAGTGTGATCCTTCATTGTTTGTCTACTCCTAGAAAGGTGCTGTGATCTATGTTCTTGTCTATGTGGATGATATCATCCTAACTGGTTCCTCTCCCACTCTAGTCAATGATTTGATCAAGAAGTTAAATGTACAGTTTGCTCTTAAAGATTTGGGCTCCTTGGACTATTTCCTAGGTATTGAAGTCAAAAGACTTCCCTCGGGCAATCTCTTGCTTAGACAGTCCAAGTACATCAGAGATTTACTTGTAAAGGCTAACATGTTGGAAGCCAAAGGCATTTCCTCACCTATGATAAGTAACAGTAAATTGTCCAGGTTTGGCACTGACACACTTTCAGATCCTCATCTATACAGATCAGTTGTGGGTGCCCTGCAGTATGCCACCTTAACCAGGCCAGATATAGCCTATAGTGTCAACAAGGTTTGCCAATTCATGGCAAATCCCCTTGATTCTCACTGGCAGGCAGTAAAAAGGATCTTGAGATATCTCAAGGGTTCTTTAGATTATGGCTTACTACTGAAATCAGCTCCACCAATTGGATCATTTTCTATTCATGCATACTGTGATGCAGATTGGGCCAGTGACCCGGATGACAGAAGATCCACTTCTGGCTCATGTGTGTACTTTGGGCCTAACCTAGTCTCTTGGAGCTCCAAAAAGCAACCCTTAGTTGCTAGGTCTAGTACAGAAGCAGAATACAGGAGCATGGCCAACACAGTGGCAGAGCTCAGCTGGATTCAATCTCTTCTTCAGGAGCTGTCTATTCCTTTTGCCACCCCCAAAGTCTTTTGTGACAATTTGAGTACAGTTTCAGTGGCTCACAACCCAGTTCTTCATGCTCGGACTAAACATATTGAGCTTGATATTCACTTTGTCCGGGAAAAGGTTCTTGCCAAAGCCTTGTCAGTTCATCATGTGCCAAGTGCAGAACAGCTAGCGGACTCCCTCACCAAGCCTCTGTCTTCTTCTCAGTTTGCAACTCTGAGGACCAAGCTCAATGTGGTTGCAGCTCAACAACCACCTTGAGCTTGAAGGGGGGCTAATAGAGTATACTAAGTTTATATCTCATAGTAGTCGTGCAGTGTAGCTTTTGTAAGCTTAGATAGCTTAGCTTGTAACAACTGTAACAGCTGGATACAGCTGGCCATAACTGATTCAGTTATGGCATCCAAGGCTATAAATAGCCTCTTGCATTCAACAGAAAAACAGAATGAAAATAACAGAATTCAATTCATCTTCTTCCTCTCCCTTTCTCTCACTCTCTCTCTCTCTCCTCTCTACTCTCTCTTTCTTTAGACATTTACCTGATTTATTTCTTTGTGCTAGTTAATATTTATTGAGAGAAAAGGGGGAAAGATTGAACATGGAGAATTTTAATCTATAGCCAAAATCTAATTTATCATGAACTGGACTGGATAAAAGATGTGGGCTGTGTTTATGACATGGATCAATGATACATCTCAACGGCTTCAATTGATCCATGTAACTGAGCCCACCTAGAGGGATAATACGAAGCTGTTATTGAATTGTTACTTATGTTGTTGAATTTTATGGACATTTCAGGCAATCCTCGGATTATTCACAGGGATATCAAGTCATCAAACATTCTTTTAGATCACAACTTTGAAGCGCAAGTATGTACCATTTTACATATTCAAAGTTTGATATTGTTTGTTCTTTATATTCAAATCTTAGTAATCCAATTTTTAATGTGATAGGTCTCAGATTTTGGGCTAGCCAAATTAGCTCTTGATGCAAATACACATATAACCACACGTGTCATGGGAACTTTTGGGTAGGTATTCATTAATTAATATGTCTACATACTTCTCTTTTCATTTTTTACTGTTGCTCTGAGACTAACAATCTTTTAGTACAAAAAACTGTATCAACATTGATTTCCTGTTTCCCTATTAAAGGTATGTTGCTCCTGAATATGCATCAAGTGGCAAATTGACTGAGAAGTCTGATGTATATTCTTTTGGAGTCGTGCTTTTGGAGCTCATTACCGGACGGAAGCCAGTTGATGCATCTCAACCTTTAGGAGATGAGAGTCTAGTTGAATGGGTAAATATTGATGCCAATCTTGCTCTTACCACTCTTGCTACTGCAGCTATCTTTCGCTCATCTGGTGTTTGAGAAGCCAGTAGTGCCTATTAAACAATTGGTTGGGATAAAAAGTTTTCATGATTGTGGTTTTATTGTTTCTGAGAATTTCATTCTTTTATCTTAACTTATGTAGGTGATAGGAACTGATATTATTAGTAGAAAACAGCAAGAACACCAAAGAGCCAAGCTCCAATTACAGAGATAGGAAACAAAAATTTTAGAGACAAAAGTAATGGTAAAAGAAGAAAGAATAAATCAGAGAAGCTAGGTACTATCTCTGCCCTATGGCCTAAGTCATCCCAAACCTTTCCAAGTTCTTGAATAATCCGCATCAGCCCCCTTCCCTTACCTATTTATTCTCCACTCTAACTGCCGATTCATTTGCTATTTATTTCTCCACCCCGACTAGCTGTAATTGCTGCACACTAGCTATAATTGCTGCCCATTTCCGATAAATGATGTCCTCTTCACTTTCCCCATTCCCACTGGCTCCCACTAGTTGCCGGCTTTACTCACTCCACTTCCACTAGTTGTTTAATTGTGGGCCTTTCAGTATAAAAAAGGATGACAAAATGCTTACTATTTCGTCAACCTTCCACTATAGCCATAGTTGCAATCCAGCTTGCGAAGTGCATCCATGTTTGCTGTATCTTCTGTTTGAATGTAATACCTGCATGGCATATGCTTACACACATAAATCTGAGTAAAAATCTTAAATTTCTGAGACGAGATTATTTTGGTGAGGCGAGGTCTAATTATTTAGGTATTGTAACACCTTTGTCGAGAACTGAATCACCGACCTATGTATTTGAGGACACCAAAAAGATCAAAGCAAGTAAACCCATGTTCTATACTTTCTTGTATGGTCTAATGCCCATGTTGAATAGAATCCTAGAATTTAGGAATATCAGGCATTACATGCCTCTGTTTTCCAATAGTTCGTAATTCTTGATGATAAAAAATGTAACTTATTTTAGAGACTCAAGAAATGTTTAGTATTTATTTTATTTTAGATTTGGAGTATAATAATTTGGTCGTTTAGTATGCATAATTTGGCTCATATCTTTGCATCATAAACTTTTAGGGCACTTGATAGTTTAACAACATAATGAGTGTCACCTTCAATCTTAAAGAAGAAAGACGTAGACCGAGGTCACTGAATATTGCTATGATATTTAGTTTTTACATATGGAAAGGAACATTTTCATTGTCCTTATCTTAGTATACTTGTATGAATAAATTATGCATGCATACATGAAAAGAATATAAAATTATAAAGTTTAATAGCCAGATATATGGCTGTATTGTCTGCTGTCTAAATTTGTAAAAGTCAAACATCTTCACCTAAAATCATTCTTGAATTTTCTTTAGTCATCAGCCGTTCCTCAGTAAAGATGCTACCTTTTTTTTTTCAGGCTCGACCTTTGCTGAGTCATGCACTTGATAGTGAGGAATTTGATAGTTTGGCAGATCCAAGACTAGACAAGAACTATGTTGAAAGTGAAATGTTTTCCATGATTGAAGTTGCTGCTGCTTGTGTGCGGCATTCAGCTGCAAAGAGACCTCGCATGGGACAGGTAATTAGCTGAAAAGCAGTAAAAGTTCCCTTTAATTGTCAACAAGAAAACAAAGAAATTACTGAGTTTGTTTTTCTTGAACAATTATGTTTCATAGGTTGTTAGGGCTTTTGATAGCTTAGCAGCTTCAGATCTAACGAACGGAATGCGACTTGGGCAAAGCGAGGCATTTGACTCTGCACAGCAATCTGCTGAAATAAGATTATTTCGGAGGATGGCATTTGGTAGTCAAAATTATAGCACAGACTTTTTTAGCCAGGATAATTTGAATACGTGAAAGGTAGTGTACGTACTGGAAGAGTTTATTTTGGACCGAAAGTTCTTGTCAAGCAAAGCCAAGAGGGGAGGCCCTGGTTGAATTTAGTTGGTTGCACGGTACAGATATGGCTCAGCTAAGGTGCATTGTTGCTTTCCATTCTGGAATTGACTGCATCAGGTTCAAACCCTCAATTCTTGTGACAGAATTTCATTATTCTTTTCGCATTAGCTGTTTTTAGGCAGCAATTTTGTTTTTGTAAGTAGCATTTGTAAAGTTACATTTTGTACTCTTGATGATAAAGATAATAAATTAATTTATTTGTTACATAATAAAATGATAAAATAGATGTGTGACTCTTGGGATGACTTTAATATTTTCTCTTGAATTTCTAACAAGAAAAAAAAAATTTACTTTTTGAGGGGCTGGGAGGTGGGGGAAATGGACTTTGTTTGTAATGATAGCAACATATATTTGCACTGATAAGCGACAATTTAGAAGTAAGACTTTGTTTTGAAAAAAGATATTTGAAAATATTGCTACTAACCAGGTAAACAAAATAAGTATGGGACTATGTGAACTTTCTATAACAAAGAGGATATTTATAGAAATGGTGTTGAAGAAAATCAGATTTGAGATGAGATGACCTGGTACTGAAAGTATATAATTGAACATTTGGCGCCTTAATTTAGTTTTATCACCTGCCTCCTCTCCCACCCAGGAACAACCCTTGGGGACAATAGCACTCTTATTTGTTATTTCCAACCTAGAAACTGTCAAATTGACTAAATGATATCCCATAACAATATATATGCTTTGACCTGTCATGGAAAATATGAAAAGTTGTTGAATTGACTTGACAAACCAATTCTTTTAGAATTTAGAATTTTGTATGGTTTATTGGAATTGAGACTAAAGCTTTAGACCTATATTTGAGTCTGCTCCTTCAATCCCCACCCCACTTGATGTAGGTTAAATGAACCAAGTCCATGAACTCCTGATTCATGAGAGACAGTCTTCATTTCAGAGTGTAGGGTCAGTTTCTAGAGTTATTAGAATCTTGTAATTATTTTTGCATGAAATTGACTGGTTGATGCCCATAATTTTGCAAAAGAGAACCTTCTATCAAGTTCCTTGAGCAAAGCATGTCTCTCTTAACTTGTCTCTCTTAACTTTGAATGCAAGAATTGTTACTCCATTTTCTGTTTCATCTGTGTTTTTGTCAAAGATTTCCCTTGGCCTCGGGTTGTGTTTCTGAAAAAATGTTCACTTATGATATGCTTGAAAAACTTTTTAGTGAAAATACACATTTGTTTAACTTTATATGCTTCCTAACTACAAGTACAAATTAAATTTTACCAACATGCAAGGTTCATGCTTCCATACATGCTCCTTTATATAGAATGGATGTATTCAAATGAAATCAAGTTATGAACTTCATCCATTTTGTTGAATGTTAATGTTACATTGTCATGGTGTCCCTGCTAGGCAAAATGAAGAAAGATTGGCTTTGTGCCAAGGGAAAAAAAATACCCGTAAAAATTGTTAATTTCAGGTGTTGGCAAATAGATTTGGATTTAAGTGGTCGAGGCTGTTTCTTCATTTATGTTTTATACCACCTTAATTTCATCTAATTTAGGTCAACTTCATATCCGTGTGTTAAGTATGACTTATATTCTGCTCAAGATG
The DNA here is from genome assembly GCA_035048595.1 of Echinosophora koreensis. Classification (NCBI taxonomy): domain Eukaryota; kingdom Viridiplantae; phylum Streptophyta; class Magnoliopsida; order Fabales; family Fabaceae; genus Echinosophora; species Echinosophora koreensis. The sequence continues at coordinate 2,656,970 of JAPCYP010000031.1, read as the reverse complement.
CCTTAATTATTTGTTGCCTTTTAATCACACCATTACTCAAAGCGACATTAATTTTGGACAAAGCAATTTTCTGTGATTTTCTCTACACCTGTTGTACATTTCATAACCGTATCAGGTCTCCAAGATGAACAGTCTCTTGTTGATGAAACAATGTAGGCAAGAAAAGTTGGCAAAAAAAAAAAAAAGTTGTACAGTTTCAACTTAAAAACATAGTAGGAAAATATTTTTGTACCACTGTTTGGGAGATTTTGTATAGACATATGCCAATGTAAGTATGACAGGATATTAAGTATTTGATATTTTGAGATAGAATTAATGTATTGTGTACATATGTAAGAGGGGATATTGCTTGGATGTCGATTTTTGGTATTCAAATGATGCAGTTGTAATATGTAAATAAAGGTATGTTGTATATTCTAAACCATTTCAACCAACAATTGAGCCTATGACTATTTGTTTTGGTTTCTTTTCCCACTTATGAATATCATAAATTAGAAGATTCTCATGTGTTGTTCCGGGAAGCAGATTACTTGGCGAAAACTGGAGTAAGTTGTGTGATCTATTATTCCCCTCCTCATGGATTGAGTAACTTGTTGCTTGCATATGTGTGGGGCACCTTGTTTATGAGGTTGTAATCTTGTATTCTTCCTTCCTATGTCCCATCACAGTCTCCATGATCCTTCCATTTTATTGTCAAACATATAATCAACACAATTTATTGCTGGATTGTTACTTGGGAACAACTTGTATATAAAAGAAGTCATTGGCAATAAAGAGGCTAGCATTGGCCCAGTTATGCACTCCACCTAAAGAATTCTAAGATCCAACTGGAAAAAGCAATTCTTTCCTTGACACTATAGCTATTGGTTGGATTCACTGCAGCATTATACTGAATGACCCCTCAAAATGTTTACGACAAGTGACAACTACTTGTCAGCAACACAAACTTACCCCAGTAAGTGTTTGTTTGGAAACTCTATTTGGAATTGGACGTGCGTTTCAGAAGCTACTATAAGCAGCTTATGCTTGTCCCGTGTAAGTGACTCACTTGGTGAGTCAAGGAACATTTGAAGGAGTTTATGTTGGAGATGCGGGGTTCGATCCTCTCCCCCCTCCCCCACTAACAACTAATGCACTAACCACTAGCCAGTTGGATTATTAAAAAAAAAAAAAAAAAAGGTAGCATATTCTCATTCACTGATTCTAGCCTTGCGGTTGCGGGACATGTTTCAAACACGTTATAAAAATTTTGCACTTCTTCCATGCCCCATTTATTAAACTGTGAATTAATTCCTTCAACGATTCAATCACCACTATTTTTTCAGAACCATGTGCAAAGTATAGTTCCACTAAAACTAAAAGGGGCCACACAAACAATTCAGGTTTTACCAGCCACTCTATGTTAGTTACTTTACCAAGTGTAGTTACCACAAAATACATTTCTACAAACTTAATAGTATAATTCTTTACTCAACTCCCAAGTGCAAAAGTAAGAGAAAAACCTCTTTCAAAATAATTTTATTTGTAAAGTGAGAAAATAAAGATGTATTTACCATTGTTACATTACTTATATCATTTTCAATGCAAGAATCACTACTTTGGTTCTTAACCCCTTATAAGTGGGCCCAAAGATATCATATAAGATTTGAGGAATACTTACCATTTTTTGCTCCAATGCTAAGAACGAATCCTTGGTTCTTAACTTACTTTTAGTGGGTCCCACAATGGACCTCATATCTTTATACTTTTATTAACTTTATTATTATTATTATTATGAATTAAATAATATATATATATATATATACATATACATATATTAAATTAAAAAATAAAAATATTAAAAAATATTGGAAATTTATATTATATATCATAAAAAGTTAAGATGATGAGAAATTCATAACATAACAGCTAGTTTTTCATAACAATTAGTACATAACGGCTAGTTAGAATTAAAGGACAATATTGAGCGGTTATTAGTTTCCCAGTTTGCGCCTAATAAAGTTACAAAACATTTCATGATCTTGGAGTTGTCTCTCTGACATCACCGATGTATCCTTCGAGAGGATTTCGTATAACTTGCATAAGTTCTCTTTCTCCTTTGCCTCAACTATCTTTGTCATGATAGAGTTTTTTTTCTTCACAGCATCTTCCATGGCAGTAAGGTCACAAATGTTAGAAGATGTTTCAGCTAATTTTACTTTGTTCTTTTTTTTTTTTTTGCTTTTTGTCCCATTTGGGGGACTGATGGTGATGCCGGATCATATTCGCAATTTGTTGGTGTCTCTGAATTAGAAGATGATGAGTATGCCCCGGAAGTAGAAATCTTTGTTCTTTTTGAAGAACTATCAATGGATTTTGCTGTCTAGTTAGGTTCATCTTTCAACAATCGGCATGTATGCTCAACTTTAAATTGCTTGGAATCCATTTCACAAGAACAAATGAAATTGTAACTTTGAGGATGGTAACAAAATTTAAATGTGAGTGGATAGTTTATCCAATTCATAGATAGATAGAAAACGGCTATTATTTTTTATCCAATGTATCATTTCAGTCTTGTGAGAAACAGATACTTATCGGATACTCCCTCCGGTCCTTATTATAAGAGGCAAATGACAACTTTTTTTTTGTCCAAAATATAAGAGACATGCATGTATTTTGACAAATATTAAATGCTCATTTCCAATTTTACCCTTATTTATAATAGAGTTTATATTTACGAGACAGTGCAACTTTTAATACAAGTAGGTTTGTTCATTAATTATTGAAGGGTTAAATTTGTAAATTTATATGAATATTAATTACAAATAGCTTATTTCAATGTATTTCCTTGATCTGTGTGTTTTAGGATTTTACCTCTTATATATAGGACCAGAGGGAGAACTTCTTATCCTATGGATATTTCGAACGTAAACAATCACAGCTACTCATTTGACTCAAGTCATTTCTCTCTCTCTCTCTTATTTTTTTTTAACTTCTTCGAAATTCAAATGATATTTGCCAAAATCGAAGTCTGAAACCCTGATCTTAATTTTTTTTCAACTATCACAGCCCATTGATTTTTCTCCAAACCCTCATCTTCTCCAACTTCTTCGCACACTCCGCCGCCTCTCTCCTTCTCCTTCAGCTCAAAACCGCCGCCTCTCATCTCCTTCTTCTTGCAGTCGAGAGCATTGTAGAAGACCCAGATTTCGATTATGCAGAAGACCCATTTCTGTTGATTCATTGTTGGCATTTCTCATATTTGATTTCTATTTTTCCTCTCTATTGACATTTCATTTTTTTTTTCTTTCTATTTTTCTGGTTTCCCCTCTCCAACACCCATTTCTGTTTTTCATTGCAAAAAATAAGGAATGGTTCTTTGGCTATGATTAAAATATACTTTATTAAACCAACATTTGATACATCTTATTCTACAGTCATTTCATTAAAACTCAATATTAGGTTCTATTTCTTGACATAAGGGAAAAGAAATTGATAATTACTACACACTTGTCAAACTCATTCAAATTTGTGCAACTACTGTGCAATACCAAAGCCCACAACACCCTTCAGCACCTCAACTAACTTAAGATGTGCAGTTAGCTGAGGAAAATGGCCATTCATGTCTATGAACTCCAAAGTAGACACCCCTTTAATTTTCTCCTCCAAGTAGTGCCCTACACTTAGTGGAACTGCTGCATCATTACTTGACTGGATGATAGTGCATGGGGTCTGAACATTTTCAAGGATATCTCTATAGTCACTGAGAAACACAGTTTTGGCTAAGGAGACTGCAACTTCAACATCCATACTTTTCAAGCAGTTTTGGAATTTGTCAACAGAGGCAGCATCATTTGAATCCACTGCAATAGGAGCATAGGCTGAAACCCAGTTTTCATAATGGGACTCTATGGTTGAGATTAATTGTTCAATATCTGACCTGTCAAAGCCACCTTTGTAGTCATCTGTATTTATATACCTATATATATTTAATACCAGGATGTTAGTATAGAATAATCTTTGCCACAAAGATAACCGCATATAATTTAGGGATACAGATCACCTGTTTCAAAAATATATCCCATTTTCATCTCATTCACTTAGATTATGTCACTTGAAAAATTAATCATTACTCATTATAATGTGTCATTTATAGACATGTCACAATGTAAATGGGTAGGATAGGAAATGAGACATCATTTCGAGACAAGTAATCTCAAATCCATAATTCAGAGAAACTCAATTTCAGAAGGATCGTAAGCTTTAATTGATTGATCTTAAATTTAACATACATTATTATTAAACAAGAGAGGCCTTGCTATTGACTTGAAAAACTAGAATTGATCACATAATTAATGGATAGATAAAATTTATTTCCTATAGGAGTTGGCTTGACCGGCTACTTGTTGGTTTTAAAAATGAATCTATGCGGCAAACTTCCAAATTATAATTTTTCAAAAAAATTGTTCTATCATGTTATTTTGGGTTTCTAGGAAACTAGTCTCACAAGCAGTGGCATGGTTGAAGCCTTGAGGTGTCAAGTGGGGCTAGTACCTACAACATACTCAAATTCTCAGGCCGTGAGGGTCAAAAAGGTGCAAGTGTCAGGAAAACATTCATACCCTCATGATTACTATAATTATTTATTATGGAGTGAGTCTCAAAGACTAAGTCAACATTAGACCAATTTGGTCATGGCAGATTCCTTGGATTAGGCTTTCATGCACTTTCCTAAGGTCTGGTGCATAGTCTCATGTTCCCGTGGGGAAGCAAGTCATCTCTCAAGCGACATTGGACTTGGCCTTATTGGGTGTTATTTGCAATACATGCTTTTGACATTATCTTAAAACACTTTATTCTTGTGTGAATTTTATATAAGACAAATTAAAGGTGTGTTTGATTTGCAAAAATTCAGGGGACTGAATAGCACAAAATTTTTATTTCCTATTTGATTTGAAAAATGGTCAGGGGATAGGACAAAAACCAAAAATTTTGTTCCTCATCAAACCATGAGACAACTTTTTGTCTCATGGACAGAATATCAAAAAGGACAAAATTATCTCTCTCTCTTATTATGATATTATATAATATCATAATATTATAATTTATAATATTATGTTATAGATATTACACAATAATTATATAAAATAATTGTACATATTATATAATGTATATTATAAAGGGTATATTATATTGTAATAATAATTATATATTATAAAGTATATTTTGGTAAATTTCATATTTTTTGTTTGTGTTGTCCATTGTCCACCAAACAGCATATAGGACAAAGAGTTGTGATGTGCCTCAGACATTTGTTCTGTGTTATTCTTCTTATCATGTACCTTAATGAGAATCAAACGCACCCTAAATCACATGGGTCCACCTTTGTTTAGTGTGTCATTCACCAACTCTACTTAATACTAAAAAATGTATTGAAGGGTGTTGAAAATTTGTTACTAACATTGCTTATATACATAAGGCTTGGGCTAAGTTGTACTACTCAAAATTTATACCACTCATTGCACCACCCATGTACCAAATTATGGGCTAATCAAATAGCCACCTGGGTGGGTGAAATTTTCAAACCATGACTAGTTGAAAAGTCAAGTATCCAGGTGTCAAAATGATTGGTTCATCACTTGTCATAAGGGGAGTGCAATGGGTGGTGTAAATTTTGGGTGGTGCACCATAGAATGAACCCTATACATAAACACCTCTCTCTCTCTCACACTCTCTCTCTCTCTCTCTCCCTCTTTATATATATATATCAACGATTAAGAAATGAAAAAAAGTTTTTATTGGAGAACAAAATATACAATTTCTTAATCTATTAATTAAATACACTAGTTTTCAATAAAAGCTAACATTTTTTTTGGTTCCTTAACTAGCAAATTTGGTAGCATAATTATGTTTGTACTTTTTTATTAGGTTTCTTATGCTTGAGTGGTTTTATTATAATGTCGTCAGATTTCTCTATCAAATACTATTTATATATGACAGCATAAAGTTGAGCACAGAATGTTCACTAAATCACGTAAATTCCTTCTTTTTCTTATATACTTATTGACTTATTCTCTAGTATATTGTCACTTGAATAACAGAATTAGTATATTGTCACTTGAATGACAGAATTAGTTAGACAAAATATATATTAAAAAAACGAAATAATGGAGTTAAGGTAAATATTTCAGGTTGTATTTCTATACAAATTTAAAATGAAAGGATGAAGCTTTAGAAAACATAGTAGAGGTAAAGAAGAGTTACCTGGGGGAAGCAGTAACAAGAACAAGCCTCTTAAAGAGCTCAGGCTTTTTAATGGAGGCAATGCAACCAATCATAGCAGACATGGAATGTCCAACAAAAGTGATATCTTTGAGGTCCATCTCATCCATAAGAGTGATCAAATCATCAGCATAAGGTTCAAAGGATGTGTACTTGGCATGGTCATAAAGGCTCTTATCTTTAACAGCTCCAGAACTAGGCCAATCAAACAGCACTAGGCTGTAATTTTCAGCTAAAATAGGAACAATTTTGTACCAGAGAGACTGGTCTGTTCCAAACCCATGACATAAAACTATGGTTTCATTGCCTGAACCTATGGTTCTAGCATTTAAAGCTGTTGAGAGGCTCTTTTTTGATGCAGCCATGTTTGCAAATGGTTTAATAAGAAGGGAGAAAGAAAATAGAATACAAGTTGTGAGACAAGTACTTAGAGCAGAATTTGTGGTTTTGTTTGCTGCTGTCTAATCTTTATTTATAGTCCAAAAAAATGTCTTATATATATATAAGAGATTGGAGTGGTTAGAACTTCATCTTTCAAGTGCAAATTGATTAGTTGTTCCGGAGCCTTCATGAAGTTTATAAACAAAAAAATGGTGGTTTGACTTTTGCTTTTTTTAAACAAATTCCTCTAAGATTTGTTTTACAACATAGGTTTAATTAAAAAAGTTTAATTTTGATACACTATTAGTATAAAGTATTGTACACAATTAACCAATCACAAATCATCATATTTGTGACTTTAAGATAGTTATGTCAAGAATTAAACATGTTTAATGATGTTACAAAATTGTTTTCTATACAGAGTTAGCTTGATGTACCAAAAATAAAGAAAAGAATTGGCTAGGCCGGCAGATGGTTCAAATGGGGCTAACAGCAAACTTCCAAACTGGTATCACAAAGTATATACCAAATTCAAGGAAAGGACTAGGAAAGTGAAGTTTCATTTCTTTTATCATTATGTTAAGTTTGTATGATATAACTTTAATCTGACTTTTTATTTTTATAAACTTAACCCTAATATACATACTCTTTATATTATAAATACATACTCTTTATATTATAAATATATACCACTTTAATCTGATTTATTTGCTCCCTCACCCTAGAAGCCACCTTTATCAATATGTTAAGTTTGTATGACATCACTTTAATCTAACTTTTTTAATTTTAGAAACTTAACCCTAATATACATACTCTTTATATTATAAAGAGAAATGTTATTTAAACATTAAAATAGGACAATAAAATTCGACAACAATTTTCATGGTTAATAAAATTCAAAAACGAGGCTAGTGAAGTGTTGAGTTTGGTTAATGAATATACCAAGGTGTCACAACTCATTAGCCATCTACTGAACATCATTAACCACGATCTTGAACGTTATTAACCACAATTTTCAAGTGTTCAAATATATATGTAGATTATATTTGAACATCTGAGAATCGTGATTAATGCCATTCAAAATTGTGATTAATGAAATTCAATTGATGATTAATGAATTACGACACCTTACTATATCCATTAACTAAACTCAAAACTTCATAACCATTTTTTTGAACTGCATTAACCATAAAAGTTGTTTCCAAATTATGTTGCACTATAAGTTAGAGGTCTCTCACTCTCACTTGAAAGTGGTGAACATTGTATCATACTCTCCTTCTCATGTTGTGACGTTTCATTACATAACCTTTTCACTCATCTTTTTCTCATCTGAACTTCAATCTAAGGTAACACTTCTTATCTCCTTAATTATCTCTTTAATAATTATTTCCTCAATCAACTAATCCTTTTCTCCTTCACTGTCTTCAATCACATTTCAAGTTTTTTATATTCTAGTTAATTTCCATGTAAAAGAATTATCACCACATTTAAAATTAAAACTAAATATTCTCTAAGGGGGGAAAAACTAAACATGTCCCCCTGTAGATTATATGCCTTGGAGTATTTAACTATAATTTCACTAATACAAAAATTGAACTCATTCTAAGCCAGATTCATTCCTCGAGGAAATGGTATTATATTACAATTTCAAATAATAATGAAGATGAACTTTGCATCACAGTCAAGTGACATCCTCCTGTGCTAAACTGGATCAAAATGTCAGTAGTACACCATCTTGCTAAAATTTCCTGGTTCACTTTGTAGACTCATTAATTTCAATTATCCATTGTGGGTTTGAAGGCTGTTCTTGATTTACATTTCCTCTCCAGAGGATTATCTGCTCATCCTTAAACAAGATAGGGACACATGGGACCAAATCCTGCACTAATGAAAACAATGTTTAATACTCGAGCACCAGATGAACATCTTAATTTCAGCTGAAAACCGAAACATTGAATTTTATGACTCTTGACAATAGACATACCCTTAGCTTGACTCCAATCCTTTTGCAGTCGCTTGCACCGACATGGGTGCAGTCCAGTCTCACAACCTCCTCAGTCTTAAAAGCTTCCCTCACCCTCTCCACCACATTTACATAAACACCATTTCTAGCTGAACATGGAAATCACAAATCAGCATATGTTACAATCCAATACTTACTGGGTTAGGATAAAACAGTAACCTTTGTAAGTCTCCAATAACCGTTTTTCACTTACAGAGTTTCATCAGAGGGTGCAAGTTCAATCCCTTGTTTCTCATTTCTTTTGTTTCTTCATGTGTCAAACCCTCAATTACATTCTTCACAAGTCTAGGATATATTGGTGGATAAGGCTTCCACAGCATAAGAGGAATAATTGGACGGTTTTTGGGATCATAATTTCGACCTCGGTACAGAAGAAGTATATTAATGTTCTGGTGGATAATTTTCCCACCAGACTTGTCCTGTAGACACAGCCAAACGCATCAGGAAAAAAATTTCTTAAAAGTCTAGCCTAGATAGATCAATGCTTTCTATGATAAATGCACAAGCAAAACAATTATATTGACCTCAAGGTGGAAGCAAACGTTGTCCATGTCAAGAGTAGGCACACCCAAGCACTTTATTCTCACAGCTTCAGCTTTCTTCCAATGATTATGGATGTCATCCAACATGTTGTGAGTGACTCCCCCCTTCCCTAGCACACAACATAAAGAACATTAGCTACTTGCCCCATCTGACATTTCACATTTGCAGGAATTCATCTACATAAAAATAAACTATCTATTCAATGACCTCAATTTAAGCAAATAAGTCCCAAATTAAGTGAGAAAAAAATTGATATGAACAAAAAGCAACAATGAAGCAAAATAAGCCTTTCACATAAACAGTCAACAGAAACTGTATTCCATAAAATCAAACTTTGCGCATCTCTTAATCTTACAAAATAAATTGTGTTACTGTTTTTCTTCCCCATGTCAAGCATTTACACATGCATCCTAAAATAATGTATATATATTTGCTCCAACATAATAGTTTAACATGTATGAGTAATGTTATTCAAGTAGAAATTGCAAAGGTTGCAGGAAGGGGGGTATGGGATGAAAATGGTATGGTTGATGGAGTGTTGTGGTTTAGGAGTTATTAGGAGTTATGATGATGTGAGAGCAGAGAAAAGCATAGGATTGAGTTTGAATGTTGTTGAGAGAATGAAATCATGAAATGGGAGCAAAAAAGAGTTGGATGGAATGCTGGGAATGAAAGGGAAGGGGGTAGAAAGAGTTGAGCATGGAGGAAATAACACATGAAAAGGAATTTAGCTGTCAAGTGCTGGTGGAGAGTTTTTATTGAAGAGAATGGGTGGAAGCACACACAAGGAATTAGGTGCAAATGGGACTCCATGTTTATAGCAGTCATTACTTCATTAAATGGCACAATTTATTAATTACATACAATATTATCCATATAATAATTCTTGAAGTTTTTTTTTTTTTTTATCTGAACTCCTTACACATACTATTTTTACTAAATAGTGTCCCTTCTAACCATCTAAGAATTATCTACACAGAGATCATTAGCCACTTCGCATCAGACATTGGCAAGAACTCATCTATATATGATTAAACAACTACTTGTTCAATGACGTCAATTAACAATAAGCAAATAAACTGTCAAATTAAGTGAACAAAAAAATTATATAAATAAAAAGCACTAGTGAAGCAAAATAAAGCATTCAAATAAGCAGTAAACAGAATACAGAATAAATAATTAGACCTATATCAAAATTGAACTCAAGAAACAATAAACAAAAATAAAGTAACATTTTATAGTTAAAATTAAAAACAAAAAATACAAACCAAACAATACCTAAATTGATTTGCCTAGCACAGTCACTGTGACGGTAACGTTCGACGAGCTCAGCCACCTCCTCCTCCGAAAGCGGGTCCCCGAGGACCCGGTTCCGCTCCTCTTCCATCCTCTTCCGGTCCACTTCCAGCTGAACCGGTGCGGAAGTCCCGGTCCATTTCCGGTCGAGCCGGCCCGGTCCGAAAGGGGAGAACTTAGGCGATTCGCGGAAGCTAACGGGTTTTACGGAGGGATCGGTCTCCGAGTAAGAGTACTTAAAGTCGAATGGAAGGTCCGATTTCAGAGGAAGATTCACTTTCGGAGCTCCGTTCTCGGACTTCTTCTTTGTTTTCTTCTTGTTGTCGTTTTCATTCGCTTTGTGTGGCCTTGGAGAAGGGGAAAACGGCGGGTCGTATAGGTCGTCAGGAGTGGAGTAACTGAGGAAGCGACGGAGAGAGAGCGGTAAACGACGAGTTGAGAGCGAGAAGAGGTGCTTCCGCATTTGGCGAAACGATGTCGTAGAAGGAACCGTTTTGTTTGGCGATGAAGATGGACGAGGACGATGGAATTATGGAACTGAACTGTGACTGTGGCGGTGTTATCGTCATTAGAAGCCAGGAATGTGGGAAAACAACAATGAAACTCAGTACATAAGGAATTTTGGGATAGAGAGGTTTCAATTATCAGAGTGGCGCAGCGGAAGCGTGGTGGGCCCATAACCCACAGGTCACTGGATCGAAACCAGTCTCTGATAAAATTGGTGGTTTTTTCCGACTTTTCTTATGACAATTTCATAGAATGTGAGCTGTGATGAAGGTAGGATAACCTGATCTCTAGGTTAATCCAATATTTATGAAATTGCCCCAATAGTTTATAAAATTATTTAATCTAATGGACAATTTTGCCCTTGGATCACTCTCAAAAAACCCTACTCTGTTTTGCTATTTCCTCTCTGCCGCAGCTCCAACTCGGCATGACTGATGGTAAATAACGTTCATCCATTGTGGGTTTTTTTAGAAGACCAGCTCAAAATGCATCTTTTTTCCCTTTTTTTTTTTTTAAATAAACCAAAGATGTATTTATAAGAGTACTGAAAGTACTCAAGAGGTTACAAGCACAAGAAAAAGAGTCACCAGAAAATAATTACAGATAGAAAGCAAAAACTTGTACTTGCTTCTATAAGATAGAACACATATACCCAGGAAAGAAACCTTATAACCAAAAGACCCCTCGTATGTATAGGATCGTGAAAAACCACCCAAAGGAGACGGATAACTCATTTGTACATAATGCAATTCCACATCCTAGCAAACCCTTGAGCTCCAACTCAGATTGACACACTTCTTGGTTATCCGAATCCAACACAGATCCTAAACACCAAGTTGCAGCAAAAATAACATGGAACTTTAAAAACCAGCACCAGAAAAAGAGCCTCATAAACAATTAGACATCCCACCCAGCAACACAAACGCAGCACCAGGATCCACAAAAATTAATTCCTTTTAGTTACTCCTTTAAGCATAACCACAGTAAACACCACCACACCACCAAAAGGTTGAAGCAGCCAGCACCCTAAGGAGACAACACCAAGCCATACATATGAAGAAAGAAGACAAAACCCTGGTTGATAGAACAGCAGAACAGTAGAAGAACATCAAGCAAACATACTGGTAGATCTTCACCATAAATGTCACAAAAACACAAACAGGATGGACTAAAACAAAAACAAAACTAAACCTCATCTTCTACAAGATAAACACGAACTAGATGGCCTTCGTCTTCTACCTTTTGGCCGTGCAAAAAACAGCCAATAGCATACCATCATTAAACAACTAATTCAGCATGTCATTCATACATACAAATATAAACACATCGGGGTTAGGGAACCCCTTTACTTTACACTAAACCCAAACCTACGTAAATACTACCCTTCTCCCCATACCTGGATTGAAGGTAGCTCTCTAAGACTTCCTAACAGCAACCGGTTCCTCTCCTTTAGGCGGCTCACGCACGAACGAGCCTTAAACAAACAGATTAAAACGGTGTTAGTTTCCCAACCAAAAACGAAAGGAAACTAAAGAAAAGGAACGGAACATTACCTATACGCGAAGTGCAGACGAAACCACGTTTCCCTAGCGTCTCCAATACTCAAAACCACACTGAGTATGAAGGAAAAAGGGAGGAAGGGAGGTTGCAGCCGTACTAGGGTTTTTAGTAGCAAAAAGGAAGTGTACGGCGCAACCCGGGGTCTGCTCAACGTATATAGGTTCGGACTTGAGCACGGTCGTGCTCATCCTTGAGCAAGGTCGTGCTCAACTTAACGTTACGAGACGCGGTCAACAGCTTGAGCACGAGCGTGCTACCTGTTGAGCACGGTCGTGCTCAACTTAAAATCAGAAACACGCTTCTGACTTTAAGCACGGGCTTGCTGGCTAATGCGCACGGGTGTGCTCATGTACCAGAAAGAGACTTTTAGCCAAAAGTCCCACTAAGCCCTTAAACGATAAATCCAACTTATTACAACCAGCTTAATTAAAATAATTCTGAAAAACAGGGTGTTACAATTCCACCCCCCTTATAAAAATTTCATCCTCGAAATTTACACGTACCTCAAGGGAAAAGATGCGGGTACGCCTCCATCATCTTGCTTTCCAGCTCCCAGGTAGCACTTTCCTCAGTCGCCCCACTCCAAACCACTTTAACCAAAGGAATTTCCTTGCCCCTTAGCTGCTTCACCCTCCTATCTTCGACTCGAAGAGGTAACACCTCAAACGTCAGGTTCTCTTTCAACTGTATAGCGTCGGGTACTATCACGTGGCTAGGGTCATGAACATACTTCCTTGAGTTGTGACACATGAAAAACATTGTGGAGATTTGACAAGAACGTGGGTAAGGCTATTTGGTAGGCGACTTCGCCGACTCTTTTGAGGATTTGGTAAGGACCAATGAACCTCGGAGTAAGTTTCCTCGCCTTCATCACTCTACCAACCCCAGTCGTCGGGGTAACTCTCAAGAATACATGATCGCCTTCCTGGAATTCGAGCGTCTTCCTCCTTTTATCATGGTAGCTCTTCTGCCTACTCTGTGCAACTCTCATCTTTTCCTGAACTAACTTAATCTTTTCTGTTGTTTCTTGGACTATCTCAGGCCCTAGCACCACACTATCACTAGGTTCACTCCAACACAAGGGTGTCCTACATCTCCTCCCATACAGAGCTTCATAAGGTGCCATCCCAATGCTGGAATGGCAACTGTTGTTGTAGGTGAACTCTATCAGGGGCAAAAACTTGTCCCAACTTCCAGACTGTTCTAACACACAAGCCCTCAACAAGTCCTCTAAGGACTGGATGGTCCGCTCAGACTGCCCATCAGTCTGTGGGTGGTAAGCCGAACTAAGCCTAAGCTTTGTTCCTAAAGCCTCTTGCAAACTATTCCAAAACCTAGAGGTAAACCTCGGGTTTCTATCTGAAACTATGCTAGAGGGTACACCATGAAGCCTAACTATCTCCTTGATGTACAACTTAGCCAACTTCTCTAGAGGATACTCCATGTTCATCGGAATGAAATGGGCAGACTTAGTCAGTCTATCCACAACAACCCAAATTGCCTCAAAACCAGCTGGAGTCCTAGGGAGTCCAGACACAAAATCCATGGAGATACTATCCCATTTCCATTCTGGGATACTTAGGGGTTGCAACTTACCCGAAGGCCTCTGATGTTCAATCTTAGCCTTCTGACAAACTAGGCACGCATAAACAAACTCAGCTACGTCCTTTTTCATCCTAGGCCACCAAAACATTCTCTTAAGGTCCTGATACATCTTAGTGGCACCTGGGTGCACACTCAATCCACTCCTATGACCTTCTTCTAAGATCAACTTCCTAAGTTCAGGAACATCTGGCACACAAACTCTATCTTTGAACCTCAAAATACCATCACTGCCATCCTTAAAACTTAGGTCTCTACCCTGAGCGAGCAACTCTTGCTGGTCTAAGAGATACTTATCTAACTTCTGACCCTCTCTAATCTGATCCATCAAACTGTTGGTAACCTTCAAGGTACCAAGCCTAATACTCTTAGGGGTAAACTCACAAGCTAGACTAAGGTCTCTAAACTCCTCAATCAGGTCCATCCCCTAACCATCAAAGCGGAGATATGCAGGGTTTTCCTACTCAAGGCATCGGCCACCACATTGGCCTTTCCTGGGTGATAGGTCAGCTCGAAGTCATAATCCTTTAAGAACTCCATCCACCTACGCTGCCTCATATTCAACTCCTTTTGATCAAAGAGATACTTCAAACTCTTATGATCGCTAAAAACCTCAAACCTTGCTCCATACAGGTAATGCCTCCAAATCTTTAAGGCAAAAACCACAGCTCCTAACTCTAGGTCATGGGTAGGGTAGTTCTTCTCATGGGTTTTCAACTGCCTAGAAGCGTAAGCGACTACCTTACCATTCTGCATCAGCACACCACCTAACCCTTGCTTAGAAGCATCGCAGTAAACTACGAAGGGTGCACTAGGATCTGGCAAAACTAACACTGGTGCTGATGTCAACCTATTCTTAAGGGTTTGGAAACTCTCTTCACACTTAGAGTCCCACACAAACAACTGTCCCTTCTTGGTGAGACGGGTTAAGGGTAAAGCTATCTTAGAGAAACCTTCTATAAACCGCCTATAGTACCCGGCTAACCCCAAGAAACTCCTAATCTCGGTTACAGACTTTGGCGCTTCCCACTGGAGCACCGTCTCTACCTTAGCTGGGTCCACTGCTATGCCACCCTTAGAGATGACATGTCCTAAGAAGCTCACTTCCTCTAACCAGAACTCACACTTAGACAACTTATCATACAACTGCTTCTCCTTAAGGGTCTGCAAGACAACCCTCAGGTGTTCCTCATGTTCCTCCTTACTCTTGGAATACACTAAGATGTCATCTATGAACACTACCACAAACTTATCCAAGTAAGGGTGAAAGGTCTTGTTCATGTAGTCCATGAAGACCGCAGGAGCGTTGGTCACACCGAAAGGCATAACCAAGTACTCATAGTGACCATATCGCGTTCTAAACGCTGTCTTCGGGATGTCCTCAGACTTAACCCGAATCTGATGGTACCCTGACCTCAAATCTATCTTTGAAAAGACGCAAGCGCCCATCAACTGGTCCATAAGATCATCAATCCTAGGGAGGGGATACCGATTCTTTATGGTCACCTTGTTGAGCTGTCGAAAGTCGACACACAACCTCATACTACCATCCTTCTTCTTCACCAACAACACAGGTGCCCCCCACGGAGACACACTCGGCCTAATGAACTGCTTCTTCATCAGGTCCTCCAACTGTTCTTTCAACTTAGCTAGCTCTAGAGGAGACATTCTATAGGGTGCTATGGAAATTGGCCCGGTGCCAGGCACTAAGTCTATGGTAAACTCAACATCTCTTTCTGGGGGTAAGTTATAAACATCCCCCGGAAACACTTCAAGAAACTCTCGCACAACAGGCAAGCTGGCGACATCAGGAGGGCTGCTCTCTACATCCAGGGAAGCTAACATCATGTATACTTGGGCTTCGTCTCTCATCGAAGCTCGTACTTGGCTGGCAGAGAGAAGGTCTGGATTCTTAGACTCCTTTGGAGTTCCAAAAATCAGGGTTTTATCGAAACAATTCAGAAGGACATGGTTGGAAGATAACCAGTCCATACCCAGAATAATGTCCAGGTCTTTCAAAGGTAAGCATACAAGATCAGCAAGGAAAGTTTTATCATTTATAACAATATGACAGTTCTTGCATGCATATGAAGTAGAAACAGGTTTATTTGTAGGCGTAGAAACCAACAAATCAAACTCAAGGAAGGTAACAGGCAATTTTAGACTCTTGACCTTATCATGCGATATAAACGAGTGAGTAGCACCCGAATCATACAATACAGTTAATCGAGTTCCATCAATTAAACACGTACCTTGGATCAAGTCATCAGACTCGGAGGCTTCGGCTCCACTAAGAGTAAAGACTCTCCCAGTGGTCTTCAGTCTGTTGGCCTGGGACTTCTGATTCTTGCTAGCGCTGGGAGGCTCGGCCTTAGCTCCATCACACTCGCGGCTGATGTGGCCTGGCTTGCCACACTTGAAACAGATGACCTGTGTTTCCTTGCACTGGGACGAATAGTGGTCCTGTGCTCCACACTTCCCACACCTCATAGCTCTAGGGGCATCAGAGAACCCACCCCTGAAGCTACTCTGCTGAAACTGGGGCTTCCTGCCACTCTGCTTGAAGTCCTTGCCCGAAGGGGCATATCGTTCCTTGCCCTTATCCCTCTGATCAATCCTCTTGCCACTCTGATTGTCCGATCCTCTGGAACTAGCAGCTCTGAACTGGCTGGCATCCTCATAGATCCTGCACTTGTTGACCAGAATAGGGAAGACTCTGACCTCCTGATAGCTGATGGCCTGTTTGATCTCAGGCCGAAGTCCCGCTTCAAACTTCACACACTTGGAGCGATCGTCCGTCTCATGCTGGTAAGGAGTGTAGTACCTAGCCAACTCCTCGAACTTAGCCGCATAGTCACCGACTGACAGCGACCCCTGCCTCAAAGACAAGAATTCCATCTCCTTCTTGTCTCTGATATCCGCCGGAAAATACTTCTCCAGAAACCTCTGCCTGAACACAGCCCAAGTCACCGCTGTGCCCTCTGCCTGCATCCTCTGCCTGCAGTTATCCCACCAGTGCTCCGCCTCTTCAGTCAACATGAAAGTGGCGAAGATGAGCTTCTGCTGATCATTGCAGTCCATCGCACGGAAGATCTTCTCTGTCTCCCTCAGCCACAACAATGCTCCCTCTGGGTCATACGCTCCTTTGAACGACGGAGGGTTGTTCCTCTGGAACTTATCCAGTCCCTGGAACTCAGCTGGCCCACCGTTGTTAGGGTTGACCTGTCCGATAGCATTGGCCAGAAGTGCCAATGCGTCAGCAATCGCCTGATCGTTGCGTCCTCAACCGGCCATTAGTTCCTGTACATGCCCAAAACAGCCTTTAATATAGAAACTTAGCGAGTAAAAGCTACAGGCAACTAACGTAAAACATCATTATCTATACCAAGTATAGACAATTCAAACAAGAGTCACACAACAGACTCACAACAGACTCATACCACGTCCGAACAAGGTCGAACTGCTCTGATACCACTAAATGTGACACCCTTCTACCCTGCATGTTAAAAGCCATTTAAATTAAAAAAAACATTTAAAGGAAAACATGCAATTATTGAATAAAATAAACAATTGTCCATGGGTAGAAAAGTCCCACATGAACCGTTTACAACGCGGAAATAAAATAAGTTTTAATAACGAAAACATAACAACCAATAAAAATAACCCAACCCCGATGTCACATACAGAGCTGGTATAA
The DNA here is from genome assembly GCA_035048595.1 of Echinosophora koreensis. Taxonomy (NCBI): domain Eukaryota; kingdom Viridiplantae; phylum Streptophyta; class Magnoliopsida; order Fabales; family Fabaceae; genus Echinosophora; species Echinosophora koreensis. The sequence goes on along the minus strand of JAPCYP010000031.1, from coordinate 2,639,100 downwards.
CCGTTCCGGAATAAAATCCACGGAATTACAACTGAACTAACAACTACGAAAACAAAAACTAGCCCTACGATGAGTGGCGGCTCCTCAGAGTCACTCCTCTCCGGGCTGCTCGTCATCCTCTGCAATGTGCCAATCAGGCCAAACACAAACAACAAACATATATAGGGAGTAAGAATCGTATAAACATATTAGCATGGGAATAGGCAGTAAAGTAAACAGCAAGCATAGCAGCATCACATCAAATATCAACATCATCGTTATGCTATGCAGTGCAATGCAGTCCGACTCCGCTAAACCATCAATGCATGTGGATCCACTAAACTCGGGATGAACGACTTCGGAGTTACATATCCACATTGAGAATCTACTCAACGCCGGAGAATCTACTCCTTGGATAGCCAACGCATCAAACCAACGAATGCCTCGTCACGGGGCGCTAGGAGAATCTACTCCAACCGTGGATGGCCGGATCGCCGTACTCTAGGACGATCTCCCCTATGTCGAACATCCCTAAACAACAACTCTGATGCAATGCGTATGCAACACAACAACAACAGCAACACCACCTCCATAACTCCAACGGAATCGACCGAAGGTAACAGCGGAATCAACCGCACTAACTTGCCTCGCGGAATCTACCTGAGGACTTAAGCGGAATCAACCGCAGTACCTGGGGCAAACTCTCGGCCACCAAGGTACGTAACAACAACACCTTAGACCCAAACCGTGGGGTCAAGGCCTCCTCGGCCAAAAGCACCAAGGCACAACTCATCAGTTTGCGGCACCCCCAAGGGTATCGACTTAACATCTCACCATCTCATCATCTTTAATTATCTTTATTAACATTTACCAAGTTGTCTAATCAATTATCATCATAGGGGAGTGGGGTTTAAAACCCCTTAAGTCCTTTAATCTGGTTCTGTCACAGTGGGTTGAGCACGGTCGTGCTCGTAACCCAGCACGGTCGTGCTTAAGCACGTGAGGGGCGTGCTCCCCTGTAAGTGAAGCACGGTCGTGCTTCTTAATGAGCACGGTCGTGCTCAGCAGCACGATCGTGCTCTTTGTCCTGTACGGCCGTGCTCAACAGCGCGGCCATCTCCCCAGAATTCAACTGGGAGCACGGTCGTGCTCCCTGTTCAGCACGGTCGTGCTCATCGCGCGACAGTGCTGTTCTGGGCAGGAACAGAGACTGAAACTTAGTTAAATTACCAGGGTTTTTACTCAATTATTCCTAACATCAATTATCAGCGTGTTTTCGGGTTTAAACTCATCATCATAACAGCAATCCATTCAACCACGGCATCAACCCAACAACATCATGTTCATAGAAAAGCAACCAACACTAACATTAACAACATATTATGAACATGAATAGTAAACCAAATAACATACTAATAACATACCGAAACAGCCAATAGCATACCATCATTAAACAACTAATTCAGCATGTCATTCATACATACAAATATAAACACATCGGGGTTAGGGAACCCCTTTACTTTACACTAAACCCAAACCTACGTAAATACTACCCTTCTCCCCATACCTGGATTGAAGGTAGCTCTCTAAGACTTCCTAACAGCAACCGGTTCCTCTCCTTTAGGCGGCTCACGCACGAACGAGCCTTAAACAAACAGATTAAAACGGTGTTAGTTTCCCAACCAAAAACGAAAGGAAACTAAAGAAAAGGAACGGAACATTACCTATACGCGAAGTGCAGACGAAACCACGTTTCCCTAGCGTCTCCAATACTCAAAACCACACTGAGTATGAAGGAAAAAGGGAGGAAGGGAGGTTGCAGCCGTACTAGGGTTTTTAGTAGCAAAAAGGAAGTGTACGGCGCAACCCGGGGTCTGCTCAACGTATATAGGTCCGGACTTGAGCACGGTCGTGCTCATCCTTGAGCAAGGTCGTGCTCAACTTAACGTTACGAGACGCGGTCAACAGCTTGAGCACGAGCGTGCTACCTGTTGAGCACGGTCGTGCTCAACTTAAAATCAGAAACACGCTTCTGACTTTAAGCACGGGCTTGCTGGCTAATGCGCACGGGTGTGCTCATGTACCAGAAAGAGACTTTTAGCCAAAAGTCCCACTAAGCCCTTAAACGATAAATCCAACTTATTACAACCAGCTTAATTAAAATAATTCTGAAAAACAGGGTGTTACACTTCATCTGGAAGTTTCCTGTCCCTATACGACTTGCTCTGAAGTTTGGCTAGAATATAGAATTTTTTTGTTTAAATAAGTTTTTTGTCCCTGCAAAGTTCACAAATTTTGGTTTTAGTCCCTGTAAATTTTGTCTTAGGATTTCGTCCCTATATTTTCAAAATTTTTGGAAATGGTCCCTGTTAACGTAACATTCCGTTTGCCACGTCAGCAGTTAACGGAGAGAGATGACGGTAGAGACTATTTCCAAAATTTTTGAAAGTATAGGGACAAAATCATAAGAAAAAATTTTGCCCCGTAAGACCAAAATTGCTGTATTTTGCAGGGACCAAAAACTTATTTAAACCTAAAAATTATATAATTAAGTGCTAAAGGAACGACAAAGGCAATTCAACCATTCTATCAGTTTATTATAAAATGGTATTAGTCTTACTAGATATCTGTGTAATATAAGTGGAAAATTTGAGATAGTTTATTAGATTTCCATGATAAAAAGATAATCAAATAAGGGATGGTCATGAACCTTTACTTTAAGAAATCGAATTTCTTGGCGCATATATTGTTGGCACAGCTGCAATATAAGGAATTCTAATTAACAAATTGTCAAGTAAAATAAAATCACATAAACGTTGTTCATTGTTCAAAAACATATTAATTCAAAATAGAAGAGACCTTAGGTTAAGAATAAGGTCACAAATTCTTATAAAAATGATATTGACACATAAAAAAAGAAAGTTCAAGAGTTCCCCAATGAAATATATTGATAAAAACCAAGCAGAACGTTCTTAAGGTGGTTGGGGAAACTGGAAAGGACAACAAAGATATTATTAAGTTATATTTTGTAGTTAATACTTTGTCAAATTATTATTATGGTATCTTACATGTTCAACAAAAACATAGACACAGAAAGGATTGGGCTGTGACTGTAAGAAAGAAAAAAAACAGGAAGCCAAAATTTCCTAGCCAATTTCCACAAGTGGTGCACATTTTCTTCCTCCTCTGAAATGTCCAGGTCATTACAAGAATCATCCACCAAAGCATCCCAAGCTACTCTTGTTGCAAATAAAAACGCTCAAGTTATTGAAAGAAAAAACGGGCGGGAAGGATAGTTACTAAGTAAATACAAAAGCTAAAGTACATAATACCAATCAGATATCCGGCTCACCATCCATGGCATGAGCTATAACTGATGTAGATGCAATTGACACGCCTAAAATGCTTCCACTGCTCAGGTAACTGCCTGGAATATGCACCAACAACTCAATGTGACATAAAAAATGATAATGCTCACAGATAATCAAAAGGATATGACAAATTTCTAGACAAGTATATGTCTTTTGGCTATCATTTCAAATTCAAGTAAAACAAATTCGTAGTTGCCGAGCATTTCTAGCACCATGCCACATTGCCACACAGATGATAGATATAAATTATCAAAGTTGATCATGACTAGCCAATCAACTTAAGGCATAAAGGAAACTTGCCAATTTAAAACTATGGATACCATCCTATGCCTACTTGTTAGCTTAGAGTAACAACACTGACACAGCTAAAATGAAATGATAAAAAACTAAGAACAATCAGTGCCCGAAAGCCTGTACAAAAACAAAGTAAAGAAAACTTCATCTCTAGCTAATGGAGACAAGCTGTTACTAGTTTTGTACGATTACAATTTCTAATCAATATTGTATCTCGAGCATTTCTGCAGTACCCTTTTTTCTACAGGATATGGTACCCATCTGTAGGTTACTTTTAATAAAATTTTAAACATTTTCTATGAAATCAGCATTCAAGCACTGAATGCTTAACAATTCACCTTGATAGTGTACCCATCATGGTACCATTGAAACTCCTTTGTCTCTCTTCCTAGAAAGAACTTATAAGAAATCAAAACTTGTATACAACCCTACATTTTCATTGGGATTTTCTAAAGAGTCTTTAATTGTAGCTAGTGCATTGATAGATAAAGCAAAGTAGCACAAACAAGGTTTTTTTTTTTTTTTTTTTTGGTTTACAAAATGTTTAGATCCCTTACAAGACAAGGGAATACCACCAGTCTCAACAAGGATTTATAGTGAAATTTACATATCATCTACCAACAGGGAAAATATGATAGTATGTTTCGAACCATTTCAATGCAGGGTCATGATTGCTTTTGGAAAGCAAAAGCTACTCTTATTAGCTTCTACAAAATCACTTCGGGCATTTTCAATCGGGTTACCAAACATGCTCATAATCGAACCCAAGCCACTTGACCAAATGTGTCAACCCCTATTGGTGCACAAACAAGTGTTTGGTACACTATAATTTATACTATATCTGACTTTTAAGGTAGTTGTAATTATAATAAGAGTCAAATATGTTTAGAGAAGACAGTAATCACACATACCAACTAAATCCTTACCTTTTTTTTTTATTATTAAATCTTTATTTCATATTGGGCCATATGGTAGCTTGGAAATACCATCTCAATTCTCAAATATTAGTTCCAAGTTCCAACTGATTCACCAAACAGGGTATTTTAATGTAGAAGCTACAGAACTGGAAATACAGAAGAACAAGTTTGAAAAGCAAGCAACAAAATCAGTTAAACTTACCAGAAAAACAGAAATTACGGAGGTAGTTAACAGTACTATTGAGAGGGGGATGAGAAATGAAGGCGCGTGCGGAGAGTGAATAAAATTTAGAGGCAGTGCGTTTCAATTTGAAACGAGAGAAAGAATAGTGAGAAGAAGAGATAGCAGTAATCTTCTATATAATACATTAACAAACTTTGTAGCCTGACTCATCGTCTAATCTAATTGCTTTTCTCCTTCTAAACGCCTTCCTCTTCTTTCTTCCCTTACAACTCAGTTGTTCATAGTGCTCACGCTTCACTGCTCTCTGCTCAGACCATATATGCTCATTTATTTAGCTTGCAATTAACCTTTTTTTTTCCCCTTAAAACATAAACATTTTAATTTTTGTTGACATTTTTTAAAAAAATATTTTTAACTAGGAAATTTCTTGACCCAATTTTTTTATTAAAATGGACTAACCTAGCTCGATGTTTTTAAATTAAAAGGGAAATGTCAACCATTTTATAAGAAGAAATAACCTAGCTCAACTCTGTCCAATTAAATAAATAAAAAATTATAATAAAAAAAAAAACTTTTGTTTTTTTTCCAGTCAAAGTAATGTTTTATAAATTAAATGAAACACATAAAGCTTAATTGTCATGTACTCAAGTTGTTAGAGAGAATATTCGCAATGACCGCATTCACTTGTTGCCTATCCAGCCTCAAGTTCAAACTGTTGATCTTTGTACCAAAGCTTCTTCAACAGTTGGATTCCAAGCTAGGAATGATTAACATTCATTCTCCAACTTAAGGAGGCTATTAGAGTTAGTCTCTAGGTTAGCTAACTATTGTAATACATACTGGGATACATGTACAATACTATAGATTCGGTTAGGAGTTAGTTTTTCAGTTTTTATTAGTCAGTTAACACATATGGTAAAGTGCCAAGTTGTCAACTTAGACATGTTTCAATCTTTTTGCAATACCAAGTTTTAGCACAAATCATCTACCTTGTAGGAAGAGCACCCAAAACAACTTAGTTTCATAAATCAATAGAGCCTGCATTTTCCGGTCCCAGCAAAAACTGAACACTCATCTGCATCTCCAGCTACCTGCTTTAAGCAATGCTTGATCCTATCATCCACAACATCCTGCAGCACAAGGTTCTTCAAGTTTAAAATGACAGACATAATGCAACAAATATCCATTACTTGATATTTTAGTATTATTGTACTCCTTCCACTCTAAAGTCCAGTTCTTCACGCTAACTGAACCCCAATGGGAGAAATATAGTCACAGATGAGGAGCAAAGTGAAAATTGATAGATTCCCAAAGCCACCCCAAGCAAGGAAAGAATGGATAGTAGAGGCAAGCGATGGAAACTACATAAACCCTTGCCAAAGCCACTGCTTGCCAAAGAAATGATATATGATATCCACACTCAATTAGTACAGTCAATTATGCATTTGGACTAAATTAGTTCATAGCTTAGATTTATCTTAAAGTAGCCTAACACCAAAGGGATTTGAATTGATGTCTCTAGATGATCAAGTCAAGACTACTAAAAGAGAACTTTCAAAACATTAAACAGGCTCCAAATGGTTAAGAAAAAGGTTATTTGAAATAATAAAAAAACCTTTTTGAAACATGACATTTTAGGGATTTTAAGTCCAACTGAAGTTGTTGACCATGACAAACATACGATCAAACTTAGAAATTTGGAAACAGAACAACTTTCAGTTAGTGCTTTAAAAAACTCAACTAATAATACTTAATATAAAATAAAATAAATGTAAGAGAATTCACACCACATAGTTCATGCAGTCCAAGGGGTGCGGTTACAATGTATGACACGCCAGGGTTCTCCTTCGCTGCCTCTGCACTTAAGGAAGGAATATCCTGCATAACCACTTTCTTCATGAAGTCAAATAAAGATACTAAAAATTTAAAGAAAGGTAGGAAAGAGTTTACACAGACCTACCTGACTCCAATGCCTCCCGGGAAGGAGGAAAAATGGACTGATAATAATGCGGTGTGCACCTTTCTGAATGCAAGATTGAAAAGCATCTGCTATTGATGGTTCTGCTAATTCCTGAAAATGCATATATATTGTGACGCATCAAGAATTTGCTCAATGATTACAAGTTTGACATAAAATGCAAAAGGAAAGACATGGCTAAATGCACAAAGAAAATTCTGTAATTGCTATTGTTACTATCCCTGTCTATCACTGTTGTAACCTACTTAGATACACCCCATTCATTACAAGGAAATTCAAGTCTTCTTAATCTAGAATGGAAAAGGAGAGCTTTCAAATTTAAGTTTTCAATTTAAACAATTTCTGAAACATGTTTCAAGCACATGTAAAGAAAGAATGATAGGCCTAAAACAAAAAAACAATCTGCAAAGTCATCCAAATTGCCTCCAAATCCAGAATGTTAATATTATTCTCCATACTTAATAGGCATCATTGAATCTCTTCAACAACGGTGGCATTAGTAACAGAACCCAAACCCATATATTGTCTATGATCTAAAATCCAAACCCGTTCCTCATACTAGGAAGTATGGATTGAGCTCCTCAAGAAAAGATACACTTCAAGCAGAAATAAAGCCTTTGATTCAATCATTTCTCCCTACTTTTCCTTTTTTTTTTTTTTTTTGGGCGGGAGGGTGCAAGAATTGGGGAATTGAGGAAATTTGTTTGTGAAGGGTTACTTGCAATAGTATATAGTGGCTCTATTATATAACATACAAACACAGAATCTTCAAGTATCCTAATCTCTAAGAAAGGAAAGAATATTATGAACCAATACCAGCCACCTGATCAGAACATGAAAGACAGTGTAAGAAGACGAACTCTTTCTCGTGGCAAGGAATGTTTTCTTGAGCATGCTAGAAAAAGGCTAACATAAAACCAGAATAACTTCCATGCTTACAAGATTTTGGTTTTTTTAATGGCCATGTGAAATTTATCTATAAATTGGGGCAAGAGATGCCCAATTGCCTATTCAACTGAAACTTGAATATATATCTACGTTCTACTATCATTCACATTTCATATTCCATCTTCATTTTGCCTTTCTCTAATCTCTACTTAACATGAAGAAAAATTCAACAGATTTACATAAAATTACCATATGAGCAGGCTCCACAATCTCGTACCCAGTCTTATGTTTAAACATCTCCACAAATTCATCTGACATTCAAAACAAGATAACTTCTAGGCATCATATTAAAGTATTCCACACTTACATAACCGATTTTAGAAAAAAATTAAAATAAAAAAGGAAAAATTCCATGTATCAAGTGAATGGGAATGGATCATATTATGTGAAATTTCACATCTTGTTACATGAAAAGAGAGATAGACACACACTTTAACACAGGTGTCACAAATTTATAGTGGACCCCACTGTTTAAGTCTATGTGTCTGATTCTGTTATTGATATTCAAATTTTTGGTACACAATATTTTATTTGTATCTTTCACTTATTTTTAGGTTCTTTGTATGCATTTCAAAAAGAGATTAATTAATATGCACGGTCAATGTAAAAATTTTACATTATCAACTAAGCAAAAATCATGATCAAACATTTTTAATAATGTCTCAATTTTTGATGGTTGATAGTTGAAAAAATCTTTACACTTCATACCAATTCAATCCTTTCAAGAATACATGTCAACAGAGAAAAGTTTTCCCTTTATTTACATACCTAAGGTGAAAATTTCATGTGAGAATATCTACTCCTCCAGTTTAATACAACAAATCGGTAATACACAACAACAACAACAACAACAAAAAAATTAAAAAATACTGCATGTTTAGCTTACTAAGCATGAGATTGGATTCTTTGCGACGCGACCCATGATCTACAATTATTACTGCATCTCCACGACCAACCCCACCAGAGTTTTCTGTAAAGCCTCCGTTTTTAGTACCCCGACACAAAAATCTGCTTAAATTTCGAGGCTTTGAGGGATAAGTGAGAAAGCCGGAGGATTTCAAGGATACCCATGTCGGGTTTTCTCCAGTTTCACTTGCAGAAAATCTATAACCACAACACCAATGAAAAAAATAAGGAAATATTGGGATGAAGGAGAGGATGAGAAGAAAATAGGTACCCCAAAAATTGAACTGGAGAATGAAAGGGAACTGTGAAGAAGGGAGGAAGTACCTTGAGAAGGCATGGGAACGAAGTGAGAGAGAGTGCATTAGCATCTTGAAATCCAACACAATCACAGTTTTTCGACTCTACCTCTATTTCATTAATAAATAAATACACCCAATCACTTCAATTGACATTGACAATGAAAAACAAAATCGAAACCTAAAATGCAACCAGAACCAAAAAGAAAAGTTTAAACATTATCAGTGATGTGAATAACAAACGAAATTTCAGAATCAATTAGGGATCTAGGAAAAAGCAACAATAGCTGCTATTACCGCAAGCATCAGGGTTCGATTAAATAACCTCCAATGGCATTGAATCTGAGTATAAGCTTTGCGCCTTCTCCAATCTGAGTATAAACAGAGACGGTGCAAGCGAGAGATGGTGTAGCGGATTTGGGAGTGATGGTGAGAGAGGGACCGCGAGAGAAAGGGGTTTGCTTTCTGTTTTGATTTCCTGCGTTTCATAAAATGGAGAAATGTATTAGTTTAGCATCTGTGTTACTTGTTAGTTCCTATCTTGTTAAGAGTTTGTTAATTGTTATGTTTCTGTTTTCTGTTTTATCAGTGTTTTATCAGTTAGGACTTATATCAAACAGTTAGTATGCTTTGAGGTTAAGCTATGATTGAGCTTATAAATAGCAGCATAGCACATCTGCGTAAATCAATTAGTTTCACTGTCATTCAATGAAAATACAGAAAGGTTATTCAGGAATTTTGCATGGTATCTAGAGCCAAAAGCTTGAGAGTGTAATCTTCCCACTATCAACCCCAAATCATGACGAAAGAAGGTGAATCTCAAAAGGATGAAAACTCAAAATCGCCAAAGAAGGAGTCATTATCATCATCACAGAAAAACAAGAACGTTCTTGAAGGTAATGAAATCATTGATGCAATGTCATCCTACTGCCTACACGCCTCTGATCATCTAGGGCAGATCTTTGTTAGCAAACTACTCAATAACACAGATTATGGAGAGTGGGTTGCTGACACAGGTAATGCCCTGTATGCCAAGAATAAGATCGGATTCGTGGATGGTTCAATACCAATGCCAGAGGTAGATTCTTGCAATCTTGCACACTGGATGAGGTGCAATGCCATGGTGAAAGGCTGGTTGAAAAATGGCATGGATAAAGAAGTGAGAAGCACGGTCCGTTATGCCAACACTGCTCGAGAAATTTGGGTGGCAATAGATGAAAGATTCTCCTAAGGCTGCACCAAGAGTATATGAGCTCAAAGGAGTCATCACTCATCTCAGGCAAGAAAAGATGTCCATTCCTGCATATTACACCAAGTTGAAGGGCTTGTGGGATGAGATCCAATCCATCTCACCTTGGCCAGATTGCACATGCGGAGGATGCACATGCAATGTCCAAAAGCAGTTGAAGGAGACGCGGGAAAGGGAACAAATGTATGATTTTCTCATGGGATTGGATGACATCTTCAGCACAGTGAAGCCACAAATCTTGAGCATGGCGCCAAAGCTCACTCTTGGCCATGCTTATCACCTAGTTGTTGAAGATGAACAGCAAAGACTAATATCGGCAACACACAAACATGGCACAGAAGGAGCTGCTTTCCAAACACAGAACAACAGATACAAAGATATGGAAGATAAGAAGAATCTAAAGAAAGATAGACCAAAATGCAGTCACTGCCAGAAGATAGGTCATTTGCAAGAAGAATGCTGGGAAATTGTTGGCTATCCTCAAGATTGGAGGAAGCCTAACAGGGAAAGAAAGGAAAGAACAACTCCTTGGAATGGCAAGAAAGGAGGATATAAGGCTGCTCAAGTCACTACTGAAGAAAGCCCTATTCCTGGCCTAACCATGAAGCAATATGACAAACTGATGCAGCACTTAAAGGAAGATAATGACTCTGCAGCATCAAATCAGCAAGCTAGGTCTGCAGTTAACATGGCAGGTAACTTACGAATTTACAGGCCCTGGATAATTGATTCTGGGGCTACTGAGCATATAACCTGCAACAAGGATTTGCTGAAGGAAATGCTTGTTTCCAAACAGCAATTAGTCCATATCCCAAATGGTACAAGTGTACCAGTAAAGGGATCAGGTAAATTAGAAGTTATTAATGGCATGAACCTGGACAATGTATTGTATATCCCTGATTTTCATTGTAACTTGCTTTCTGTTAGTAGGCTTACAAGAGAACACAATTGTGCCATCACTTTTATGGCTAATACATGCATTGTGCAGGACTTAGCTTCGAAGACCCTGATTGGAATGGGTAGACATCACAATGGACTGTACTTTCTTGAGCCAATTCAAGGAATGGCATTGAAAGTGGGCAAACATCTAGATAATGACGTGGCATCAAAGACTAGGTCACACTTCTGTTATTAAAATGAATAGCATAGGTTTTAATTCTAGTATAGCTAAAAATAGAATTCCTTGTGATTCTTGTATAAGGGCTAAGCAGACAAGGCTACCCTTCCCTTTGAGTTCAATAAAAACCAAATCTTGCTTTGAAATGATCCACTGTGATATATGGGGTAGACATGCCACTGCATCCACTTCTGGGTGCACACTACTTTCTCACCATAGTAGATGATTTTAGTAGAGGTGTGTGGATATACTTAATGAGACACAAATAAGAAGTTGAAAAATACTTGCCTAAGTTCATTTGTATGATAGAAACCCAATTTGGAAAAAGGGTTAAAAGAGTGAGAAGTGATGATGGTTTGGAATTCACATCCAATCATATGCAAAGATTTTACACTGAAAAGGGAATTGTCATGGAACTTACTTGCACTTATACCCCACAACAAAATGGGGTAGTGGAAAGAAAACATAGGCACATTCTTGAAATGGCCAGGGCATTAAGATTTCATGCTCAATTACCTATTTTGTTCCGGGGTGAGTGTGTCCTCACAGCTGTTCATATTATTAACAGACTTCCAACTAAAACTTTAGACAATAAGACACCTTATGAAGTTATTTTTAGGAAAAAACCAAATTATGATTATCTAAGGGTGTTTGGTTGCCTTGTGTATGTTTTAAAAACTAGAAAAGAGGGAAATTTTGATGAAAGGGGGAGACCTAGTATTTTCATAGGATGCCCCACTGGTCAAAAGGGTTATAAAACCTATGATATAGAAAAGAAAGAGATTCATGTTTCAAGAGATGTTGTTTTCTTTGAGAATAAATTTCCTTTTAAGAACTGTGAAAGACAGGTTTCAAAGTGTTTGGAACAAACCACAACTTGGGGGGATGAGACAGGGCTTGAACAAAATGCTCAGCAGGAAATAGGATACATTGGTGAAGCAATAGAAACTGAAACTATGCAGGGTCTGGAGCAGATACAGCAAAATCAAACCAATCAAGGTGCTGAAAGTACCAACAGTGATCAACCAAGACATAGTGTGAGGGTGAGGCAGCTTCCAAGCCATTTAAAGGAGTATGAAGTTCATCTGCCCCCATCCATTATGCCACCAGTAAACAGTATAGCTTCTATTCCTTATCCTATGTCAAGTTACTTGTCTTATAATAATTTTTCAAGTTCACATTTAGCCTATTTAGCTGCTATCTCTTCAAGAGATGAGCCCAAAAACTTTACTCAGGCAGTAGCTTATAAGGAATGGAGGGAGGCTATGCAAAGAGAGATTGAAGCTCTTGAAAAGAATGAAACTTGGTCTCTTGAAACATTGCCACCAGGAAAGAACACAGTTGACTCCAAGTGGATATATAAAATATAAAATCAAGTACAAGCCAAATGGAGATGTAGAAAGGTACAAAGCTCGATTGGTTGCTAGGGGTTTCACTCAAATTGAAGGTGAAGATTTCCACGAAACTTTTGCACCCATGGCAAAGTTGGTGACTGTGAGATGCCTATTGACCATAGCTGCCAAGAAAGGATGGTTTATTCACCAACTAGATGTGAATAATGACTTCCTACATGGGGATTTAATTGAGGAGATCTACATGAAGATACCTCAAGGATTTGCAAAAGAGGGAGATACTAGAGTATGCAAATTGAAGAAATCTATCTATGGACTTCGCCAAGCTTCAAGAAATTGGTATCAAAAGTTCACAAGTGCTCTGTGCATCAATTTTTTGATAAAGGTTGGATTCTTCCTAATTTTAATTCTAGCTCAGTGGTGTTAATTCCAAAGCATGAGGGAGCTGATAGAGTTGAAAATTTTAGACCTATTGCTATGGCCAACTTCAAATTTAAAATCATTTCCAAAGTGTTAGCTGATAGACTTGCCATCTTAGCTCCTTCTATTATATCTGTGAACCAGAGAGGCTTTATTAAAGGCAGATCAATTGTTGATTGTATTTGTTCTGCTTCTGAGGGTATCAATATGCTTGATAAGAGAGCCTTTGGTGGTCAAATTGCCATGAAGATTGACATAAAAAAAGCATTTGACACTATTGATTGGACTTTTCTAATTAAGGTGCTGCAGGCTTTTGGTTTTTGTGAGAAGTTTTGTCTCTGGATTAGTGCTATTCTACACTCAGCAAGGCTCTCTATTTCTGTTAATGGTCATGCAGTTGGCTTCTTTGGTTGTAGCAGGGGTGTGAGGCAGGGAGATCCCTTATCTCCTCTTCTTTTTTGTTTGGCTGAGGAGGTTCTCAGTAGAGGTATCTCTAAATTAGTGGAGGATGGTAAAGTTCAACTTATGGCAGGTCCCAGAGGAGCCACTATGCCTAGCCATATTCTCTTTGCTGATGATATCATGATTTTCTCTAGAGCTTCTAAAACAAGTCTTTCCAATCTGTTGAAGTTGTTTTCCTCCTATGAGCAAGCCTCTGGTCAGGTAATTAGTAAAGATAAGTCAAAGTTCTTCATTGGCAACATGTCTCAGGTTAGGAAAAGATCTATCTCTGATTTGCTTGGTTTTTCTGTTGGATCAGTCCCTTTTATCTACCTTGGTATTCCCTTGTTTAAAGGCAAACCTAAGAGAATGCATCTGTATCCTATAGCAGATAGAATCAAAGCTAAATTGTGCTCTTGGAAAGGTTCCCTTTTATCCATTATGGGTAGGGTTGAACTTGTTAAATCTGTTATTTTTGGCATGCTTGTTTATAGCTTTCAAGTCTACTATTGGCCTAGCAGTCTGTTGAATTTGATAGACAATTTGGATCAAAAATTTCATTTGGTCTGGAAACATTAATGTAAAGAAGGTTGTTACAGTGGCTTGGAGCAAGGTGTGTAGGCCAACTAATGAGAGAGGCCTTGGTTTGAGATCGGTTAAATCTATTAATAAGGCTGGCCTGTTAAAATTAGCTTGGGATTTTTGCACTTCTAATTTGGAGTGGTGTAGGCTTATCAAGGCTAGGGCTGTCAAAAACAATGCTATCATAAATTACCATATATCTTCTTCAGTTTGGACAGGCATTAAACATTATTATTCCATAGTGTTGGATAATTCTGTTTGGAACCTTGGTTCTGGTGACAGCATTAGATTTTGGTCTGATAAATGGATTTCTAGAACCATTGGGGACATCATTGGTCTAAATCCTAATGTGGCTAAGAGTTTAAAAGCAAAAGTTTGTGACTTTATCATTGATGGCAGATGGTCTATGCCAACAGATTTGGTTGCTCATTTCCCAATCATTCAATCAGAAATAGACAAAGTTGTTATTCCTACTGATCCTTGTGCTGATAGATTGATATGGGAGGGAACAAGTTCTGGTAATCTGTCTTTCAAAGAGGCTTACCATTTCTTTAAGGAGGATGGTCCTGCTGTATCTTGGAATAAGTCTGTTTGGAAGAGTTGCATTGCTCCTTCCAAGTCTTTTGTGTTCTGGAGGTTGCTGCATAACAGGATTCCAACTGATGATAACCTTTGGAAGAGAGGCTGTATTATTGTTTCTTGTTGCAGTTTGTGTGGTGCTGCTGCTGAGTCCTCTCACCATTTATTTTTGTCCTGCCCTTTTGCTTTCTCTCTTTGGGGTTGGTTAGCAGATTTGCTTGGTGTTTCCATTGATTGCTCTAGCATCCTATCTGTGCTCGATTCTTTGAAATCAGGATGGATTTCCCAGCTGCTAGATGTTGTTGAGGCTGTAGTGATAACTCTGGTCTGGACTGTTTGGAAATGCAGAAACAGTCTTAGATTCGATGACAAGGTAATTAACTTGTATCAGGCTAAAAACATTATCATTTCTAATGTTTCCTTGGCTGGCAATTCTAGCAAAGGCACCATGTTCAACTCTATGAAGGAGTTCAATGTTTTAAAGGCTGTGAAAGTGACTGGTCATTGTAACTGTGCTCCAAAAATTATTGAAGTTAATTGGGTTCCTCCTAGTATGTATATGATTAAATGCAATTCTGATGGAGCTGCAAAGGGATGTCCTGGTCAAGCCTCTTGTGGTGGAATCTTTAGGGATCACTCTTCAGCTGCTTTAGCTTGTTTTTCAGTTAATCTGGGAATTATGAATGCTCTTCATGCTGAGCTTATTGGTGCTATGTATGCTATTGAAATTGCCTTTGACAAAGGTTGGAGGTTTTTATGGTTAGAATGTGATTCAATGCTTGTAGTGAATTCCTTTAAAAATTTTTGATATTGTGCCTTGGAGGCTTCAGAATAGATGGAAGAATTGCATGGATCTGACTAAGAAGATGATGTTTGCCATCTCTCATATTTATAGAGAGGGAAATACCTGTGCAGATAGTTTGGCTAATTATGGCCTTGGGATTTCAGGATTTCTTTGGTGGGATACAATTCCAAGATTTGTTGCTCATGATTTCCTTAGGAATAGGATTGGTTTACCTTGTTATAGATTTGTTTAATTCTTCCAAGGGTCAGGTCTTTGCCCCCCCTTGTTTTCTTTTCTTTGTATTTTTTGATTCTTATTCAATAAATATGGGTGCTCTTTTTCCTTCATGATGCTTTTTCCCTAAGGAGGGTTTTGCATCATAAGGTTTTAACGAGGCCCCCCATTTTTGCTAAAAAAAAAAAGTTCACAAGTGCTCTGAGAATGATGGGATTCAAGCAATCTAAGGCTGACCACACTTTGTTCATTTACCAAAAGCAAGGTACATTCATCACAGCATTAATTTATGTAGATGATGTCATTCTTGCTGGAAACAACTTGGAGTTTATGGACAAAGTAAGGGACTATCTTGACAAGAAGTTCAGTATAAAAGATCTGGGTGTTTTAAAATACTTCCTAGGAATTGAGGTGACAAGGACAAAGACAGGAATTATGCTCAGCCATAGAAAGTATGTTTTAGACATACTAAAAAATGTTTTAGACATGCTAAAAGAAACCAAAATGGAGGAATGTAGGCCAAGCAAATTCCCAATTGAACAAAACTGCAACCTGGAACCGAATGATGCAGACACTGATGCAGAACCTTCAAGGTACAGAAGACTCCTAGGAAGATTACTATACTTGACTGTGACTCACCCAGATATCACATATGCAGTTAACACCTTATGCCAATTCATGACTGCACCAAAACAAACTCATATGGATACAGCATACAGAATTCTAAGATATCTGAAAACAACACCAGGGCAGGGAATCTTGTTACCAACGGAAGGAAGCCTCACTCTTCAAGCATACTGTGATGCTGATTGGGGAGGATGTCCTCTAACTCGAAGGTCCTGCACTGGATACATGGTCCTTCTTGGAGGTTCACCAATCTCATAGAAGACCAAAAGACAAATTGTTGTTGCTAAGTCCTCTGCAGAAGCAGAGTACAGATCAATGGCAGCTGCTGTTAGTGAGATTATATGACTGAGATGGCTTCTGTTAGAATTGGAAGCTGCACAAACTGAGACAACATAGCTCTTTTGTGATAATCAGGCAGCATTGCACATAGCAATGAATCCGATTTTTCATGAAAGAACCAAACACGTTGAAATGGATTGTTACTTTGTCAGAGAAAGAGTGGAGTCAGGAGACATAAAACCTTTGAAGATAGGGACCAAGGATCAAGTAGCAGATGTGTTTACAAAGCCTTTGGGAAGAGACAAGTTTGAGACTCTTCTCAGCAAGTTGGGCATAATAAATTTATATGCACCAACTTGAGGGGGTGTGTAGAAATGTATTCGTTTAGCATCTGTCTTACTTGTTAGTTCCTATCTTGTTAAGAGTTTGTTATGTTTCTGTTTTCTGTTTTATCAGTTAGGACTTATATCAAACAGTTGGTATGCTTAGAGGTTAAGCTATGACTGAGCTTATAAATAGCAGCATAGCACCTCTATGTAAATCAATTAGTTTCACTATCATTCAATGAAAATACAGAGAGGTTATTCAGGAATTTTACATAAAATAATCACAAAACTACCGTCTTATTTTATGCTATAGATTTTTCTATCATGTGTAACTTTGTACATATTAAGAAACCCAAAAACAGTAATTATTTATTGAAAAGCTAAATATTTCAGTTTTAAAAGTATCAAATACACAAATTTCCATATAAAATTACTCTGTTGAGTTTCTTAACTTGTGTAAAATTGCACAGGATAAAAAAAAAGCCTTATTCTACTTCATGTTTTTAAAGATTTGTACACGAACACTGAAAACAGAAAAAAAAAAAAAAATTTGTTTTCAGTGTTTCTTCTAAAATTTCTGAAAACAGGAAATAGAATGAAAACAATATGACGGTTTTATAATTATTTCTAAGAACAGGAGATGAAAATAGGAAACTTGAAACAAAGCAAATAGGTGCCAAGATTTTTTATTTTTTTTTGGCAAACTAGGTGCCAAGATTTTTGTTTGAGTATGATGTCATTTTTTGTTTTTAGGCAATTTATAAACTAATATAATAGAAAATTCAAGTTTGCTTCTCCCAATACATTTGAAAAGTTTTGATTTTTTTTAACAGCTTGAGAATTCTACTCTAAACTACCACAATTGAGAATCCTCAATAAGCTAAGTCAAGATTGAGCCATAGATGTAACTAGCCACAATTATGCAAGTCAAATCACTCTTAAGTTTCAAAACACTTTTCCAAAACAATATTTTACTTACATTTACACATATCCAATCAAACTGGTGCATAAAGCTATTAACTCACATATATATTTTCCCCTTCTCTGTACCGATCAATAGCTGCTACCCTACCATGATGACATCATTGTTAAATTGTTGTAAATAATATATAGCTGATAGTATTCTAAGTATTTTAGTCTTGGAAGATCTATTGTATTTTATATTTTCAAAGTTACATAAAATTTTAACTAACATGACAACATATTATTAGTGGGAACAAGGTGTGATATGTGGGAATAAGGTGTAATACATCAAAATGAAACAGCAAATCCTCATTCTCAAGTTTGAGGCTTCCCAACAAGAGGAAGGTTTTTGTGATGATTCTGTGGTCTATTTGGAAGGCTAGGAACAAAAAATTATGGGACAATGAGGATATGACTGAAAACCAAGTCCTTATTTGTGCAAAAAAGGCGCTGTCAAGCTGGTTGTTGGCTAGGATTACAAAACCTCTGATAACTCATAGAAATATGAGTTATTGCTATCCTTTTAGCTTTATTATTGTTCTTGTTTTAATCAATTTTGGAAAAGAAATTCAAGTTTTGCCTCAATTAGTAAATATTTGTGTTGAATTGTTAAAATGCTGAAAAAGATATTAAAACTGATTTGTTTTTGCTGAAGGTTTGTTTGAGTTTTGAGCAGAATTTAGAAGTGAAATTACTGCAGGAGTTGCTCTGGAATGCTGCAGCGTCTGGAAAGAGAATCACTACAAGACAAAAGAATTGTCAGCTCAACACACCTTCACTACAGGACAAAGAACCTGCTGCGCTGTCCCAAAACGAGGAAAGAGAAAATGCAAGGCAGCAGCTGTGTGTACTAGGGGAATGGGCCAAAGAATATTTTATTAATTGTTGAATTTTGTAAAGCCCAAAAGTGCATGAGAGAGAGAGGATAGGAAACCCTATTTTGGGGACATTAGTACAAATAGGGTAGTCAGCCTCCTTTTTGAAGGGGGGCTGGTACAGCAGCCTCCATTTTCTTCTTTGTTTTCTCTGTAATTACGCTTATGCTTTTATGCCTTCATTTCCTATTTGATTAATTAGTTTTGTCTTAAAGCTCTTTATGAGCTAATTTTCCTTAGCATCGGATTCTGTGAATTTGTAATTGATACTTAAGGGTGATTTATGCAAATGGATGTTACTCATTTTCTTCTTCTCTGTTTGAAAGCTTAATTTCATTTTAGACTGATCAACTAATTTGGAATACTAGCTAGTTGGGTTTGAAAAAACTTAATTAGTGGACTTGTTTAGAGGATAAAGATTAAACAATTAATTGGAAAATTGATTGTGTTGAATGAGCTAGGAATAGCCTTCAAGTCTTTAAGTAGCTGGACATATTTATCTGATAACTTAGGGAAATTAATATGAACTTAGGAATAAGAAGCGTTTAATGAACTCAGTTTTACTACTGGAAAGCAAACTTTCATTCCTAGGCTAAATGCTGTAGCATCCTGAAGCATCGAATACCCTGAAGTTAAGATTACAAAGGATTAAAATCCTAGCTATTTCTATCTCTGTTCTAAAACACCCATTTATTGCTTTTATTACTTTCATGCACTTTATAATCACTGTTCTGAAACTCTAGTACTCCATTTACTTTATATGCTTAAAACAACTTTTTACTTTATTAAGCTAAGTAGAAAAGGTTAAAACTAGAACTTATATTCAAATCATTTAAATCCTCGTAGGAACGATCTTTACTTACTCTTTATTACTTGTTTGACTATGTATACTTGCACATCTTTTTGGGCAACAACCTCCTAGAGTGGCCGATGGTCTTGGTAGGTCTCGGGTCAGTTGGTCTCCTCCTCCGGTTGGTTCATTGAAATGCAATGTTGACGCAGCGTTCTTTGAGACTATTAATTTAACCGAGTTTGGTATGTGCATCCGTGATCATGATGGAATTTTTGTCCATGCTAAAACGATGTGGGTTGAATCAAATTTGGACATCAAGTTGGGGGAAGCTATGGGTCTCTTGTTTATCATCAAATGGACTATTGAGATGGGTTTCACTGATGTTCTCTTTGAAGTTGATGGTAAAGCGGTGGTGGATAAACTATCCTCCTCAAAGGGGAATTTTACTGAATTTGGTGTAATTGTTAATCGTTGCAAGAGTCTTCGCTCCTTTTTTACAAACTTTTCAACAAAGTTTATTAGGAGGCAAGCAAACAAAGTGGCTCACACTTTGGCTAGGGCGTCTTTTTTGTATGCTAGCACCTGTTGTTTTTCCATTGTTCCAAGTTGTATTGCTAACATTATTATGAATGAATTGCCATAAATTCGCTTTTATCAAACAACAACAAAAAATTAGCATTTAATTGATTTCATCTCTCAATTATTTCCAAAAATGAAGAAAATTATAAAAGGACTAATGCAGGGGATTTATAAGATGATTAGGTGCAGTAAAAGAATTACTCAAAACAAACAGGGAACTATTATGATTTCTATGCTAGGAAGCAACACTATCTAATCCTACAAAGAATTCTAGCTTCTCTACAGTGACTCTTACAATCTATTTTACAAAAGGCAGAGTAAATTAAGCACTGTACAGCCTGGAATGGCCAAAAAAAACAGGTACACAGTTTATTCTTCTGTCCAACTTCACTGCCAAATGTTGGATCTGTGCACCTTGCCATCCCCATTGAGAAGCAACATACATTTCTGGTTGAGAAGAGCCAGAAAGCAATTTCATAACTATGAGCACAATAAATATATTTTCAGGCTGCTATACACAAACTACATCCTTTGAGATTGAAACAAGAAATGTCAAAATATATATTATCTGTGGTTAGTAGCTCTGTCACTAATGTGGTTAGCCTTAGCCGCTATGCGTGCTGTTGATCCAACAGTTGTTGGCCGCAATGACCTCTGCCGCAACATATCACAGATTTCAGGATCGTCTGACTTCCCCGAATACCTTATCCATTGCACCATTTCATGATGCATAGGAAAGAACTGCATCTGAATTGCTGAGTAAGAGAAGTATGGTATAAGTGTTGAGATCACCACAAACAATGTCACAATCCAAAAGGAAGGAGCCGGAGCGAGTGCTTCGACGAAGACTTTGTAAGCATTTGTAGAAAAATGCGGAGGCATTGCTCCATATGCAATGAGGAAAAGATACCAGAGAGCAACGGATCCCCAGATGAAAATATGTTGAATCAAGGTGAAGTAACTTATAGCTAGTGCCATCTGCAAGTTTACAACCCAAACGACACAAGTATACATCGTTGCTCCAAGTATATCCCTCCCGGCGGTTCTTCCTTCGTCATCAAAGGCCTGAAGCTCCATTGCTTTTGTGCAGAAGAAGAAAATTATTATGGCACTAACAAACCCATTAAGCATCCAGCTGAATATTCGTCGCCAGCTAAAGAGGATATTTTGGACACCTTCTTGATATAACATAGGAAACTGCCACATTAAACAGAAATAACAAGGAATGAAAATCAGAGATGTAAAATAGGAACCCCAGATCAAGCAAGTTAATGCTTACTATATTTTTACACAGTATGCTGCAATATGGATGCGGTTGCTTAGTTTAAACATTATTGCTACCCTTTACAATAGGCTTCTTAAGCATGTCAATGTCAAGATGCAGCTAAAGGCCACCATGAAAGGTTGAAAAAATAAAAATTCAATAAGGTCTACAGGGTAAGTATAATGCAGGAATGGTGTAATCATTTTAAATTGTGCAAGGTTTTCAAACAATTCCATCGAATTGGGTATGATTGTATATGTGATAGCATCTACTATAACAGGAATATCAATGAACTCGATTATTGAAATAGCTCAAGATACCCTTAGCTTCTAGAATGTTTTTCTTAGTTCAAGATCCCTCTTATCTAACTAACTGAACAGCTCTTCAGTCAACCAGCTTATTTTATTTTATAACAAGACAATAATGAAAATTTTCATGTCACATATTAGAAACATGAAAACATATTATATGGTGAACATTAAGCTTACCTTCAGACAGTACCGGGCAGATACATCCTGGTCAAAAACCCCAAGGGCAATCACGGGAAGTGATGAAAAGAAGACATTATATAGAGACAAAAACCAGTCATTGTATGCAGGCTGTCCAGAGAACGATGCATACACCTCATACAGGAATAGTGTAAATCCAAATGTGATATTCTTGTAGAAAAAATAGCATATCTGTCAAAAGATGAATGAAAAAGTTAATATAAATGCCAAAGGATTTAGGTGATCTTTAGGAGCCTAATTCTAGAGAATGTTGAGAACCAGATATAAGACTGGCAATACCATTGATGAGATCCTCCGGTAACACCAATGTCCGTGTACAAGAAGTAATCGTTCCAAGTAACGAAACTGTGCAATTGCAATATCGCTAGACATAACAGCCTGAGGAAGAGAGGTTTAAGGAACACAAAGTTGTCATAAAAGAAGATATGGAAGCAAAAACCAATATAAGAACAAAAGATGAATAGTTTGTCAATTTTCTAAGTACCTGCATTCCTTCAACACCACTGATTCCAACCCCTATATCTGCTTCTTGAAGCATTCCGACATCATTAGCTCCGTCACCAATAGCTAATGTAGTTCTACCCGTTGATTTGACCAATCTAGTGACCTTTCAGAGAGGAACAAATATAAAAAGTATTATTTCTAAAAACAAACTAGTACTATTATCAGAATTAACACAAAAATTAGGATATGATACCAAATAGAGGGGAAGAAACACAGAATAGACTGAAACATACCAGTGCCTTCTGCTTTGGCGACGAGCGGCAGCAGATAACAGAGGCACAACGAACAGCAAGCTCTAGAAACATGTTCTTCAAGTTATCCTCTAGAGCATAAGCAAGTGATTTTCCATCAATAATCAGAGCAAATGCTTGCTCAGAGGTTCCTCTGGAGGTAGTAAGCAGTTGCACACCTTCAGATATCTGATTGCGGACACTTTCCCTTGAAGCCTAAAACATGAGTCAGCTGAAAATATCAGGACCTTATTTTTAACTCTATAACTTCATTAAGATACTTACATACCAAGCAACCACCTCCAACAAAGGCAAATAAAAGTTTTAATGAGAAAAAATAAATGGAAAGAAGCAGAATAACAGAATCCATGCATTGTCTTTCTTGCATCTTTTAAAAGAAAAGTGAACAATGCCATGAAAGTGCAGTTATTGGATTCTTAATGTCACATCAGTCAATCAAGCTGCTTCATTAGCAAAACCAGAATGGAAGAATCAACGGTATGTAAGTTCTGATTGTTAGCAATGTAAATTAGATTCAACCAACATGTCAACATCTAATTAATTAGAGTAAAGGCTGAAATTTATTTTACCTTGACAATGGGCATCTTGTCACCAACCTTCTCCAATGCTTGAATTTCTGGAGTATCCAAATGAATAATAATCTGCTTCATTCCTTGTCTAAGCAAACTACAAGCAAAACTGCAATTGTATATTGATGTCAAATATCTTGATAAATAATTCTCATGCTGAAGCCAATGTAAAAAAAGGCATAATTACAATTTTATACCCAATATTGACCGCAGTCTCCATTTTATCCCCAGTCAAAACCCAAATCTTAATTCCAGCTTGGGCAAGCTTGTCAATGCAATTAGGAACCTAGCAAACCAAATACAACAGGCATCATTTCAAGTCCTTTTCCAATTGATAAACCTTCATACTTAGACATTCTTTTTACTAACTCACCCCATTTTGGAGCTTGTCCTCTACAGCAGTTGCACCAAGAAGGATTAGATTCCTCTCAATCTTATCTGATACCTCCTCAATCAAAATTTCCCGATCTGCAGTAACCGAATTTTTTGCATCAGAAAATGTAGTATGAAACTCCTTGTATTCTTCTTCATCGAGTTCACGATACGCCAATATCAGGGTCCTTAGACCTGCATCTGCATATTCGTGCACGTGTTCCAAGGTTTTCTCTTCAAACTCCCTCCCATTCTTGGCAAGCCTTTCTAACATGACACTGCATGAAAATATGATACAAGGCAAGTGGATAGGGTCATATGAAAAGGTAAGAACGCCAAAATACAGAAGGTTACAGGTTAGTTTATTACAAACCTGTCAGCACCTTTACAGAGTAGCAAAATTCTCCCTTCTTCATCCTTCACTATCACTGACATTCGCTTCCTTGAGCTATCAAATTCTAAAACATGGAGAAGCTTGTACAGCCTGCAAAATAAAATTAGTTAGATATATCTGATGCATTCAGCACTACTTGACTTGAAGAAATTAAATTCCATAAAGCAGTAGCTATAAAAAAATAACTTAATTAAGAACACTGAAATAAGCTATTTTAGAAGTTTCACATAAGCATCAGTTAGCATGTATAAAGTGAAATCCTTAATTCTAAATACCATCACAAAATAATACATAAATATGCAAAATACAGAAGGTGTCTAGGGCAAAAGTTTAACCAGTTTATATCGACATTAACCAGAAAGAAAAAAGTTCAGTTGACCAATTGTTTATTTTAACAATTTTAAAGTGTTAATAAGATTTTAGATCCCATAAGAGGAAATTTAGTCAAGACAACAGGTTCCACAGACGTGAGTCAAGGATACACATTCACCTATTCTATTAGCAGCTGTCTAGTTGGTTAGTCATTCCTGACACAGTTGAAAAACATAATATCAGAGACTCCACATCCCTCTGCAGCTATAAGCAATTGACTAGACCAGCAGAAGAATGTAAAAGTTGCTACATCTACGCACTCTTTATTGAAAATTAACTACTGTAATCACAGGACTAATTAAATTTTTAAGATGTAACTGCATGTGCCTTACTCAATGAGAATTCAGCCTAAAACTTTTCATATTGATTAGAACTAAAAAATGCAGCAGTCAAAATCTCAAGTTGCTAAACAGACAAAGCAATTAAAAAAACTAACCTTTCAACTTTGTCGCCAGAAACTGGATCCAACTCATACATTGATAAACTAGTCTGAGTCCTTTTATAGAATTCAAAACCAACTTCTCTCGCTGCAATCACAAATGCTGCTTCATCTGGTGATTCAGCCTCATATGAGACATTTCCCGTGTTTTCATCCACTTCCGGTATGGCTGTATGACAGACTGCCAATAAGCGGAAAAATTTCTGGATAACATCTGCATAAGGCTCATTAACCCAGTTGCCATTCATTATCCTTTCATCTGTAAAGTTAAAACCTTTGACAGGTGCTTTTCTATCATGAGATTCCCATATATCACCTGATTCTGATACATTAACATGCTCATGAGTCACAGGTGAACCGTTTCTTCTATCCATGGCCCTCTCAACCTCTGTGGCACCACGGCCATAAGCTACCCCAGCAATGGAACATTTGATGAATTCCATTGAGTTGCATGTCAGAGTTCCAGTTTTATCAGAAAGTATTGTGTCAACTTGGCCAAGTTCCTCATTCAAATTTGAAGTACGAGCATGGGCTGGTTTGTCTGCTTCTTCATAGTACATATGGATATCTTGATTTATGAAGATGCTCTGAAGGACTTTGACAATTTCTATTGATACATACAAGGAGATAGGAATGAAGAAACCGTATAACATCAAAGCTGTCAAACAATGAAATATAGCAGCAGCTGGTGCTCTTTTTGGATCAAAAAAAATTGTAGAATTATCTGGTCTGAGATACCATCTTTTCATCACCCCATCGTCCAAGTCATCTTTAGTTATAATGCCAAAGAAAATAGATCCAATAACCGCCATTAGAAATAAAATACAAAACAAGAAATAGATAACTCTGTCCATCTTCTTCTCAATTTTGCTTCTCTTCGAAGGGGGATCAGTAGAATTTTGAATAACCTTTGTGTCATGACCAGTGAAGATGACAGCCCCAAATATGCAGTCCGTATTACGAAGTTTAGAGTCTCTTAGAAGAAGTTGCTGAGGAGAAAGGGGATATTGTTGATCTTCAAATTCCATGCTCCCAACAAATGAATACAAATTCGCATTTGGATCCTCACATTTGATTGTAGCTTTAAAATCCCGAAGCTTGAAGTCCTCGTGTAAGGAAGAAGTTACTTCCAACCCTTGTTTTATCTTTAAATTTGTTTCTCCATCCAAGTTCATGGTCTCAACATAGCAAACTGCATCCTCATAACTGGACGAAAGCAGTACGAGGTCCGCAGGGAAGAATTCATCCTTCTCTACCTTTACTATATGCCCTACCCTCAGATTCTTCCACTGAGTATATTCAAAAGTTCCATCGCCTTTATGCACTTTAACTCTTCTATTGTTCACTTCAATATCCTGTAACAGTATTCCACTAGCTACATTATATACATTGACATGATATCCTTCCATAAATATTGACAGTTTTTGGTCCCCACTTTAGGGTCACCATACAGACAAATACAATGCTAAATGATGCCACTTTAGTTTATTCTTCTTAATATACATAACTCCTTGTTTACTATTTCAATTCCATATAGATATTTAATTATACAGAAAAAAAATCATAAACAAATTTGCTAAGAACTTATAATGTAGTGTAGCAGAAAAAAGAATATATATATACACACACACACACACACACCCCCCATTTTGGACTTTCTGTTTTTTTACCACTGTCATTATATCAAATTATTAAGAATTTTCAGCTACAGTATTAAATTTAACTTGGAATCTAAGAGATCATTTTAACAAATACTGGAATTTATGAACAAAGAGCTGTGTAATTGAACTTCATCCATTTCAAACAACTCATAAGTCACACCAACTATCTGAACGAAAAACCTAGAATCTTCCAAAAGATGCCTGCCCAGAGCCATGAAAACTGAAATACCCTTTCTGTCCAAAATTTTAATGAAACTAGTAACTACCATCAAAATCAAATGAGTTTAATTCTGTTACACTTAACTTTACCCCATCAACCATTCACAAATCATCATGTGATTTTCAAGATAATTATCACCAAAGTCAAACAATTATAACACGTGTCAATTCATGATTGGTTGGCAGAGTAAAATATACCTACACTCACAATTAAGTCCAATAGGAATATAGAATCTTTTCCCTAAAAACTTGAAAGAAAACCACAATTTTCCCTTTAAATTTACAGATATTCTTCAAGCCTGTGAGTTGCCAAAAATAACTGTAAATATAAACACAATAAGAGACCAAAGAGAAGGCAGAAAACCAATACATCTGCTTGTACAAAAAGGTTAAAGAAAAAAAAAAAAAACTTTTATAAAACGAAACTCACAACAGGATAGAAGTGGTACCTGCTTTTTCCGACGCCAATCTTCAATACCCTCTTTGACCATAGTTGCCCCAATAACAATAATCAAGGGAAGGATGGCACTGACAGCTGTATAAGGAGCAAGTTTTGTGAAGGCTAAGATTCCAGTTACCAAGAAATAGAAATTAGCCACTCTCCTAAATTGCTCAAACAATGACTTTGGCAAGAAAGTAGCAATGCTATACTTTGTAGACCTCACAGCATTATCTGCATAGTTCCTCAACCCAGCTTCAAAGCTATCTGGTTCATTGCAAAACACCACCCTTGAATATCCACGCCCTCCAATCTGTGAATGATCACCCTTGAATGACGTTCTGCCACACGCAAATGTATAGATCTTGCTCAGATGCAACTTCTTCATATTTTTTTGCCCTCTCTCTTGTCAAAATTAGCAATTGAAGTTCACGAAGTAGCAGCTACCACATGAATCACCGACCAGAATATTTAAAAAGGAGCTAGCTTTCAAGTCCCAAGTGCAAAATTCTAAATGCAACACAGCCTCTTGTAGAACCTTAAAACCCCTTTAACCCCTTTATCACAAATACCCAGTTGGAAAAATTAAAAATTTAAAGCAAAAAGCTGAACCCCAAAGATCCTTAATTTGATGATGAAAGAGTTAGAAAAACCCAAAGGGTAATCTTAGATTATGATAATGATGATGAGAGAGGCTGACACAATATAAGAGGAAACACAAAAGGGTATGTTTGAAAAGACAAAATAGGCAGCAGAAGTAGACAGACACGTCTCCAAAGTCATCTAGCTTGGGAAAAGAATGTTCGGGGAAGCTAATAATAATAAGGAATGAAAGTTGTTCATGTTTAATGATTTATACAACGTTGTTGTTGTTGTTGTTTTCACATGAACTAGAAGAAGAAGAAAATGAAGATGGAGAAAGGTTTGAACACAGAGTTTGATTAGATCTAACATTTTTGTTTGACCCTTGAAGAGAGGCTTTGTTGTTGAACGCGCATTACCCGTTTTCTGGAACGTGACAAATTCAAAAAATCACCAGAAGAAGACACAGTGCTATTAGATGAGAAAATGGGGTGTCAAAATCAAAATTAAAACCAAAAATTAAAAATAACAACAAAAAAGTGGAATTTGTCAACATAGAATTTTGGTTTTCAAAGAGATAAAAAGGAAGATAAACAGATGTAGATGTGAACATAGAAAAAAGACAACGAGGTTGTTCTGGAAACAGAGAAAGTTCACTGTTTTTTTTTTCTTTCCTGTATCTCTGTATTTCGCGGGAAAGCTACGGAGCTCGTCAATGGTGACAGAGAGGACTCTATCTATCTCCCCAAAGAAACTGCACAGCTATTTAATGCAAAGAAGAGAGACAAAAAATATAATAATTTTATTTTATGTAATAAAGACAACGAAGTGGTCTTAATCGAAATAAGATAAGAATTAATTAGGGACAACTCACGAGGGAATAATTAATTTTGTCTATCTAATTCATTTTGTATTTTGTATTGTTGCGTCGTGTTTCTTATTGATTCTCTCTAATAAATTAATAAAAATAAATAAAAGAAAGATATGTATACTATCTTTATAAAGAATTTTACAATATCAACTAATCATAAATTATCATATCATTAAAATATTTTACTCTTATTCATACTACCTTAAAAGTCACTTATAACACGATTTATAATTATTGATGATATAAAAACTTTATACTAACCGAACGTACTAATTAAAATCATATTTTATACTTTCAATCAATCATAAATTGTCATATTATTATAAAGAATTTAATTTTGATACATTGTTAGTGTTATATACCGACAATCAATCACAAGTTATTGTATACGTGGCTTTTAAAGTAATTATGATAATAATCAAATATTTTTAATGAATTGATAATTTATCATTTGGTTGATATATAGTGTAAAACAATTACACTTACATTGTACTATACCATTAAATTATATTAACAATATTTGAGTTTTACAATGACTATTTTAAAAGTCACAATTGATGTGATTTATAATGAATTGATAGTGTAAAAAAATTTGCACCATTAATATATCAAAACTCAACTCATAAAAAAACAAAAACAAAAACATCAGTTTATGTCTACCGTGATTTGATTTAAATTTAGGATTTTGTTAACATATGTGTTTAAAATTAAAAATGTATTTTTTTTTTGGTAAAAGATTAAAAATTTATTTAATATAACTTTTTCTTAAATAACTAAGATGATTCAATGAAAATAAAATAAATATTATTGTTTTTAATATTTAACTTGTATTTCTAGAACATATTATTAAAGTCCTTTAATTTATGTTTAGATACTGAAACGAAAATAGGAGAATCTAGAATTATATATAAATTAACAAAAAACTAATTTAATATCACCAAATTTGGAATTTTTCACCAAATTTAATATTTAACTTGTATTTCTAGATCATATTATTGTTTTTAATATTTAACTTGTATTTCTAGAACATATTATTAAAGTCCTTTAATTTATGTTTAGATACTGAAACGAAAATAGGAGAATCTAGAATTATATATAAATTAACAAAAAACTAATTTAATATCACCAAATTTGGAATTTAATATCTCTAAAAAAAAAATCACCAAATTTGGAATGAATCTAATAATACTAACATATCTATGAAATTTTTCATATATCATACTTGTTAAATATTGAATGTCAATTGTCACTCTTATTTATTTACATTCTCTTTTAACTAGCTTTTTTCATATTTTTGAAATATCTTTTGTTGACTAGTTGAGTCAAAATTGTCTATCATTAATAATCGTAGTAGAATTTAATTAACAATCATAGTTAATTTTACGCATGGAAATCTCTTCAAAATTATTTATTGAATAAATAAATAATTGAGTATTGCTTTTAATTTGTTATGGATTTTGCTAAGGATACTGATTAAGGAAATTAATATAAGGAAATTTTATATTAAACAATTAAGTGTAATATTTTTTATATAATAAATATACAATTTTTTTTTATAAAAAATACAAATCTTCTCTAAAAACTTTCTTTAAGTCTTTAATTAATATCATTGGAACATTTTGAACTAAAAAGGGGGATAAAGGGAAGAAAAAGGATGAAGATTCATTTATCTCATGTATAACTTTGCACAGGTTAAGAAAATTAAAAGTAGCAATTATTTATTGAAAAATTAAACATTTCATTTTTTAAAGTATAAAATACACAAATTCATATTTAAATTTACTCTTTTGATATTCTTAACCTGTGTAAAATTACACATGATAGAAAAACTCATATATGAGCTTATCGACGAAAGAAGTGCCGTCCGGGTGGGAAGCATTTTAGTGTTAATAATAATAATAATAATAATAATAATAATAATAACTATCTATCAAGTATCAATCTTAGGTTAAGTTATTAATTAATCCATGTTTCCTTCGTTATTATATTTTGCCCTTTTTTTTTCCTTCTTACGTTGACAAACTCTTTACTAGGTTGCATAAGGTGGTAGACTGGTAGGTAAGTGAGGCACTGCAGGAGACAAAATTGAAGTTTGATGAGAAATGCAAAGGAATACATGTTTTTTTGTTTGATTGTGAGGAGAAGCAAAGAATAATTAAATATTGCCTTATTGAAGGTTCAACAAATTAATAACACATTAGTAAAAAAAAAAAAATTAATAATACTTTATTCTAAGAATATAATAATAATAATAATAATAATAATAACATTATTATTATCCATCAAATTTTGTTTTGACAGTTAAGATTACAAGATAAGTGTATATAAATGCTGGTAGCAGTAGTACTAGCATTCTACTTACATTGGTCCTTCCATTTCATATTTTTAGTTTTTGTATATGGGTTTGGGTATCTCTTATACCCCTTTTCAATATACTTTTGGCTTATCAAAAAAAAAAAAAATTAAAGTGTCAACATGATTGTTAACTAGCTTTTAATCTCGACAATTCATATATATATATATATATATATATACAATTCATAATCATGCAACTATACATGAATTAAAAGTTATTTAATGATCATATATACAATGAAAAAGTCACATATATATATTATCTTCTAGCTATTAACACATCTCATCTCCTAACAACATGATCTCACTTAATATAATCCCCATACACATATATGGGTATATAATGAGAATAATTTGCATTTTAAAAATGTGAATAACTAACAACGTCCAGCATATTTGGTACACAGCGAGGTATCTTAAGCATAAGCATGTTGTTAATTGTTCAATTACTATTGTATGTACGAAAATGTTTTATTGGAAAGTGTAAAATCCACTTCGATATCTCTATTTCTTGTAAAGAATTAATATTCAACTATCGAGAATAAAATATAAATTATAATATTGGGAGGCTAAAAAATCATTGCATCTTTTTAGGTACGCTTTAGGGGTTCTTTTGAAAAGGTAGAAAAAAATATTCCTAAATTAGGGTATACATATACTCAAAATGATCTCATGGAAGAAATGCAATGTTAAGGATACAATCTGGGGAGGAGGTAAAGTGAATTTTTTCAAAGTAAGAAGTTCTTTCATTCTTAAATTTTTTTATAATAAGAAGAATATGCCAAAAAAGTAAATTAAATGGAGTGAATTGAAAAAGAATAGACAAATATTCATTTAATGCTTAAATTCCTTAGGTGGATGAAGGTCAATTCTAGCAATAATTCGATGCGAATTTATTTTGTAAAAATAAAGTTTCTATTATGAAAACATAAACAAATCCTTCTTTCTTTCTCCTCGCATGATTCTATGAAAACAGATATTAGTAACCTGGATTGCACTTAAAGGGTAAATGTTTTGGTTATATGCCAGCCTTTATTTTTATTTTATTTTACCACGCTTCATAGTTGTGTTAGAAACTATATAAATAATTTTTTTTCGAAAATTATTCACCTCACTCAAGAATTAGTTTAATTACATTCGATATCCTTTTTTATTATAAATTATATCAATCTCTTTTGAGTTTTATGTTCACATTATAATTATTTTTCAAGAGATTGAAATTACATTACCTTCCCCAAGGGAAGGTGAATATGAATTTTGAAACAAGAGGGATGTCGACTGTCGAGTATAAATTAATTAAACCTCAAAGAGATCAATGTAATTTTTCCATAATGTTCCATTTTCATTTTTATATTATTAAAAGACAATGAAAATAGAGTTTAATTTTAAATGTACTATTAATGTAAAGATTTTTTGTTATCAACTATCACACACTACCATATATGTGACTTCTACGGTAATAATTATGAGTGCCGAATATTTTGGAGACTTTAAATTGATGCACTTTCAATGCATGACTTTTAAAGTAGTTATTATAAAAGTTAAATATATTTTTTAATGATGTGACAATATATAATTAGTTAATAAATAATAGTATAAAAAAAACTTTTATATTCATATTGTATTATAATTAAGTCTTATTTTAAGAGTGCATCAACAAAACCCTTACTATGAAGTTTAGAAGCAGAACAAAAATAAGCGAACCTTGAATTTTGTATATAAATCAGTAGAATATTTAAATAATATCATCAGTTTTAAAATGAATCTAATTATATTAACATAATTATAAAGTTTCGATATGATGCTTGTTAATAATTAATATGCATGGTATTGCTATTTGTTATTTCGAGCTTATAAAAAAGGGAAAGAGGAAAAAAAAAAATAGGACAAGTGAAGAAGGAAGAAGATGCATTGAGAGTTGATGAACAAAAGAAATGGGGCTGAAGATTGGCTCTTAGTGGTGGACAAGCCTCTTCTTCTTTACAATTAAAGGTCAGCAAAGACACCAAAGGGGTGACCAAACCTTTACTGTTTTGTATGGCTGGCTAGATTATGGAAATTCTTTTGCGACAGTGGTGAAAGAAGAATGACAAAGGTGATAAAGATTGGTCATGCATCCAAAGATTTTGATATTAAATAAAGCAAAGACACACGTTTAATGGCCAAGGTTGAAAGGAATAAACAAGAAGTTGAGGAGGGGAATGATGCTTTATCTAGAGAAATAATTACAAGCAAAATTATGGAGAGAATATGATTCCATTTTGCTCCAAGAAGTCTGGTATATCAAAAAGTTGATTAGATTAAATTATAGGATCTTAGTCTATACAGCAACTGTTACTGTCTGCATATTTGAAATTGATTACTTTTAAAAAATAATTACATTTTTTGTTATAAAAAAATACTTTTGATAGTATAGTGTTTTGAATATAAAATAAATTAATCTAAATATATACTTGATGGAAGAGAAATAAGATGGAAACCTTAAGAAATGATGTTGAGGAGTGGACTTGGGATGAGATTTATCATTCATGAGAATGTGCTTAAAAATATGGCAACTTTTTTTTGAACAATCAAAAAGTAACATTGGATAAGTATAAGGGATACCCTAAAACCCATATACAATGTCTTGAATATAATAATATAGATTACAACCGGATCAACTGTAATGCCTATACCACTAACAAACACAATTCCCCGGGTTAATACACCAATCGAAGAAAGAACAAGAACCACCTTTGATATAAGGGAGATATTAAAAAAAGAAAATAAAATGATATTATACATTTGAATAAAAATAATTTTAAATGTAGAATAGTAATTTTTTATTTTATTTTTTAGAAAAATATAATATTAGCCTGATACATAAACAAAAATTTGAAATTTGAAAGTGATGAGAGAATAAAAAATGGTTTAAATAAGCTTTTAGTCCCTGGAAAGTTCACCAATTTTTGTTTTAGTCCTTGTAAAAAAAATTCTTGGGATTTCGTCCCTATATTTTCGAAAATTTTGTAAATAGTCCCTATTGTTACCCCTGAGTGTTAGAAATCATACTAGATCAAAAAATTTGTCAATTTTAATCCTATGATCCTAATGTATGATTTTATTTCTACTTTCTAGCCAAATTTTGGAGCAAGTCGGACAAGAACGAGCAATTACCTCGATACCCCCTGAGTACTAGATATCATACAAAATGAAAGAATTTAGCAATTTTAACCTTATGTCCCTAATGTATGATTTTATTTCTATTTTATGGCCAAATTTTACAGCAAGTCGGACAGTAAAATAAAATTACCTCGATACTGATAAGTACTAGATAATGAAAAAAGATGACGGTAGGGATTCTTTGCAAAAAATTTGAGATTATAGGGACGAAAACCTAAGAAAAAATTTCACAGGAACCAAAACCAAATTTGATGAACCTTGTAGGGACGAAAAACTTATTTAAACCATAAAAAATTTAAGAGAGAATAGCATTGAAAACTAAAAATATTAAAAAAAAAAAAAAAAGACAAAAGACAAAGCATAGTCTTTTCGTCATTTTAACAGTGTCATCATTTCCATTTAACAGTGTCAAAACGTCTATTAAAACTCAATAAAAAAAAACTATTCTTTCTCTCTTCTCTCTCTCTCTCTCTCTCTCTCTCTCATCTTCTCCCTAAATCCATCAGTGACTTCCTTCAAGTTTTGAGCACTCCATCAATTACTTCCTTCACGTAAATGAGCTGACCCAATTGGACCTTGTTAGAGTTTGAGGAATTAGTCTCTGCTCTGCCATGGGTCTTCGTCGTTGTGGGGGAAATGGGGGATTATCTCTATTTCAATTGGCTCTGATTTTGTTGCTTTGCTAAAAACTTTATTCTGAACCGGTTATCTATAAACAATATATTTCTATCCCCTGTAGAATGTCATGTGTCATCTTTCCTATGCAGCCATGTGTCATATGTCAAGTATCAACACTACAATTTTTTGATTTATTATTGTATTTATAAATTTAACAAAAAAATAACAAAATAAAAATAAAAAAATGAGGGAAAATTAATTATTAATTAAATTGAAAACAAATTTTTGAATTTAAATCAAATATCAAATAAGAAATCAAATCTTCAGCAAATAATTA
Source organism: Echinosophora koreensis (assembly GCA_035048595.1). Classification (NCBI taxonomy): domain Eukaryota; kingdom Viridiplantae; phylum Streptophyta; class Magnoliopsida; order Fabales; family Fabaceae; genus Echinosophora; species Echinosophora koreensis. Next base: position 2,604,109 of record JAPCYP010000031.1, on the reverse strand, counting down.
GTCTTCAACATTTGGGTTAATTTCGAAAATTTAAATTTAAAATGTAATCAATCTTATCTAATTAATGTTATCTAATTATTTAATTTATTTCAAATTTAAGGTTATACAAAATGTATTTACGTAAATCTTATCAAAATTAAAAATAAATTGAAATCTATAAACAATATATTTCTATCCCCTATGCAATGTCATGTTGCCTTGTGTCATCTTCCCTATGCAGCCATGTGTCATATGACAAGTGTCAACACTACAATTTTTTGATTTATTATTGTATTTATAAATTTAACAAAAAATAACAAAATAAAAATAAAAAATGAGGGAAAATTAATTATTAATAAAATTGAAAACAAATTTTTGAATTTCAATTTTGAATTTAAATCAAATATCAAATAAGAAATCAAATCTTCAACCAATAATTAGTCTTCAACATTTGGGTTAATTTCGAAAATTTAAATTTAAAATGTAATAAATCTTATCTAATTGATTAATTAATTAATAAACAATACATTTCTATCCCCTATGCAATGTCATGTTGCCATGTGTCATCTTCCCTATGCAGCCATGTGTCATATGCTAAGTGTCAACACTACAATTTTTTGATTTATTATTGTATTTATAAATTTAACAAAAAATAACAAAATAAAAATAAAAAATGAGGGAAAATTAATTATTAATAAAATTGAAAACAAATTTTTGAATTTCAATTTTGAATTTAAATCAAATATCAAATAAGAAATCAAATCTTCAACCAATAATTAGTCTTCAACATTTGGTTTAATTTCGAAAATTTAAATTTAAAATGTAATCAATCTTATCTAATTATTAATAAACAATACATTTCTATCCCCTATGCAATGTCATGTTGCCATGTGTCATCTTCCCTATGCAGCCATGTGTCATATGCCAAGTGTTAACACTACAATTTTTTGATTTATTATTGTATTTATAAATTTAACAAAAAATAACAAAATAAAAATAAAAAATGAGGGAAAATTAATTATTAATAAAATTGAAAACAAATTTTTGAATTTCAATTTTGAATTTAAATCAAATATCAAATAAAAAATCAAATCTTCAACCAATAATTAGTCTTCAACATTTGGGTTAATTTCGAAAATTTAAATTTAAAATGTAATCAATCTTATCTAATTAATTATTAATTAATAAACAATACATTTCTATCCCCTATGCAATGTCATGTTACCATGTGTCATCTTCCCTATGCAGCCATGTGTCATATGCCAAGTGTCAACACTACCATTTTTTGATTTATTATTGTATTTATAAATTTAACAAAAAATAACAAATAAAAATAAAAAATGAGGGAAAATTAATTATTAATAAAATTGAAAAGAAATTTTTGAATTTAAATCAAATATCAAATAAGAAATCAAATCTTCAACCAATAATTTGTCTTCAACATTTGGGTTAATTTCGAAAATTAAAATTTAAAATGTAATCAATCTTATCTAATTAATGTTATCTAATGTTTTATTTATTTCAATTTTAATTTCAAATTTAAGGTCATATAAAATGTATTTACGTAAATCTTATTAAAATTAAAAATAAATTTAAATTAAAAAATTTAAATTTAAATTTAAATTTAAATTTTAAATATAATTACACTTATCTAATTATTTAATTTATTTCAATTTTAAGGTCATACAAAAAGTATTTATGTAAGTCTTATCAAAATTGAATTTAAATTGACATTATATAAATTGAAATTAAAATTTATATGTAATTTATCTTATCTAATTATTTAATTTATTTCAATTTTAAGGTCATACAAAATATATTTATGTAAATCTTATAAAAAATGAAATAAAATTGAATTTAAGTAATTCAGAAATGTATTCGATATTATTTGAATGACTAACTTTAAATGCATTTTGGGTTATTTACGTAATTCTTATCTTTAATTTATTTAAATTTAAATTTTCAATATAGTAAATTTGTTTTAAAAAATAACTTATTCTAATTACTTACCTTATCTCTTTTTATCTTCTTCTTTTTTTTTTGTAAAACAAGTAATACTATAACAACTTATTTACAATAATTATTTGTTTATAGATTTAATTTCAAGTTTGATATTTGATTTAGATTCAAAATTGAAATTCAAAAATTAGTCTTTAAATAAGATTATTTACAATTAATATTGTATGCTCTCTCTTACCCACCATATATAAGTTGGTTGTTCATACTTCATACTATCGTGTTCACTACTTATGTTCCCTTCAGTTCCCCATTGACTTAAGATGGCATCTGAATATACTTATCTTGATGACATAATGCCTGAAAATGAGGATTGTAAGATCAAAGTAAAGGTTATGCGGCTATGGTATGTACTTATCTTGATGACATAATGCCTGAAAAGGTTTTTATGCCCATCAATTACGTCATAGTCTCGATATAAAAAACTTGATCCTAGCAATATATCAAATTCTATAATCAATATTTTTTATTTCTCAATTTATTGAATAGGTCCTTTAAACTTAACTAATTATATGATATTCACATACACTATATATTTTATATAGATTTGTGTATATTATGTTAAAAACTTTATATAATTGATGTGTCAAAATTCAAAAGTTATTATTTTATAATACAAGAATTGTTAATAAAATAATTTAAAAATCATCCATAAATACTCTCGTGCGGACACGGGATCAAATCCTAGTTATATACAAAGAAAAAAGAGAATGAAGAAAGAGAGAGGATCGAAGATAATTTAGTTATGATCACTAAAAAATGGTGGAATTAAGAGAGAGAAGAGGGGAGGGAAAAAATAATTTTCTAATTACTCCCTCCGGTCCACAATATAAGAAACAAAACCATAAAACACACAAACCAATGAAATATATTAGAATGAGTTAATTATAATTAATACTTATAAATTTCGGAAAACACCCTTTCTAATTTTAATTAATATTCTGATGGCCTATAATTAATGACAGTAATTAATAAGGGCAAGATTGGAAATTAGCATTTAATTTGTGTGAAATTGATATATGTTTCTTATATTTGGAAAAAAAAAAGGACTCATTTGTTTCTTATATCATGGATCGAAGAGAGTATATTTTAACGAAAATTGTGGCAGTGTTAGATGGAAATAGGTGGAATGAGTAATGTTATTGACATTTACCAATATAGATGATTAACTTGACACAAACAAAATATAGGACACATAAATAAAAGATGAAAAGGCTAATTTTACCTAAAAGAAATTATTGAAAACAAATGAAGTATTAATGAAAGATACTACTAAAATGAACAAATTTTAAATCACGTAAATTGATGTAGATCGATTTATTTAATCAAATTACATCATCTAATAGAGACAAATGTTAAACATATAATCCATACGATAAAAATAAATTACATTTTCTTTTAAATATAGCTTAGCAACAGATCTTTCCAAGGTCAGGATGCATGGATTTTACCCTTTGGAAACACGTTCCTGAAAATGAATGATGATTTATGGGTTAGCTACTTCCAAGCTGAGGTGACGGATGAGGAAATTAAAGGTGCCACTTGTAGAATGGGGCAGTTTGAAGTTCATGGGCCCCAATTATTTATATCCTATCTTTTCCCAAAGCGAATGAGAAATTTAGGAGTATTTGAATTAGCTTGCGAGCTAGAAAAAATAAGGAAGATTTTTGCATATCCTGACAAACTTATAAATGATAACTCTGGCCACATGAAGTTGTTTAGACCGATTTGCTTGTCTAATGCAGCCTGTAAATTACTACCTCTAATCCATAATATAAGAAATAAATGAATCTTTTTTTCTCTAAAATATAAGAAAAATACATCAATTTTTACATATATTAAATGCTAATTTCCAATCTTACCTTTATTAATTACTGTAATTAATTATAGGCCATCAGAATATTAACTAAAATTAGAAAGAGTGTTTTTGGAAATTTATATGAGTATTAATTACAATTAACTCATTCCAATATATTTCCTTAGTTTGTGTATTTTAGGGTTTTATTTTTTATATTATGAACCGGAGAGAGTATTACTGAAACTATAGCTACTAATTAAATTGAAAGCTAATATAATAGTTTTAACTTTTAAAGGTATATTGTCAAAAAAAATAAAAATTTAAAGGTATTGTTAACCAGTATTGGTATATACTAGTATATCCTAAGAGCACTAATAAGGAATTTAAATATAAATTTAAAAATATAACTTCTAAATATTCAATGCATTTTTTTTTTTTGATAAGCCAAAAACTAAATTGGCATATAGGATCAGATAGTCGATATCTCTCACCATACATCATACTAGATGGTAAGACTGGGTGTCAAAACTTATCCTCACATCCAACTTTGACCACTGAAATTAAAAAGAATTTAATTGAAACATACTATTGGTGTAAAGTTCACTATCAACTAATACTATATCGTGATGTCACTGAAAATCTTTGATTCTTATCCATATCACTTTAAAAGTCATTCATATTATGATCTATGATTGATTGCGATTGTGTAAAAAACTTTATATTGACAGTACATCCCAATTAAACTCAATTAAAAAATGACAGTAAAAAAAATGAAGATACACACAATTTGGACAGAACCACAAATCAATTCTTACAATCTAGATCTAAAAAATAAAAAAAACCTTACAACTATGAAATCAAACTTATTCCAAGAAATTATAATTCAATGCATTGATTGAATGTATCATTTTTCAATATAATTTTTTTTTGCCTTCAAAAAAATATTTTTTATTTTTTATTTTTTATATCTTAACCAATGTCCTAAATTAGCCTAGTTTTAAGGTATGATTTGTAATTCTATGCCCATAATTATTATAGGTTTTATGATTTTTGTCATTACATTATGTTCCTTATAAATATAAATACATCAACATAATTATTATTATAATTTAAAACCATGCTCATATGGATTTTCATATATTCTTAAATAAGAATAGTTTTTCTCCTAGTGCCGTAATTCTGATAAAATTGATGTAACAAAAACCTAGAGAAATTTTTATTTTTATTTTTCTTTGTTTTGTCTCTCTTGTTCATTTCGCGGGAAAGCTACGGATCTCACCAGTGGAAACGGAGGGGACCGCGTCAACGACAGGAGTTTCTCTCTCCCTAGAGAAACTTCACAGCTAACTAATGCATCAAAGTAGCGTGTGGCTTCTAGCATGGAGCCTATGTTTTATGGGTATATCAGTATGTCTACTAATTTTTTCATTATGAATGATTTTGCACCATTGGATATATTGATTAAATAATCAACGATCCAGATTTTATTAGTCAAAAAAAAAATTAAAAACAAAAAACGAAAAGAAAATACTTTGCCCTTCCCCTTCCCCTTCCCCTTCCACCCTACTGTTCAAACCTTAGAAACCTACCCAACCAGCCGCCGCCTTCGTCCCTACCGCACCCCTCCGCCACCCCACCATAAGCACCAAGAAACATAGAAACCATAGACAGAGGTGGAGGAGGGAAGAACATCCACCGCCATCGTCGCGTGTCTCTGCTTCGCGAGCGTCCACCACCGCCATTGCGGGTCTTTGCTTCGTGGGCGCAACCCCGCTTTGAGTCGCAGCCTATCTCGCCCGCGGAGGTCTCTTTGTCACTGTCATTGAGCTCTACCACGTCATTGAAGGCACCGCCATCACGGAAGAGCTCATCCCACATTGTCTAGCATTGATCCAAGCCAACCGCCATCAGACCACCGTTATCGACTCCGACAACTGTCGTTATCTCAATTCCGACCACTGCAGCCACATCAACACCACCGTTACGTCCCCGTGCCACCGCCGTCACCGACTCTTGCATTTAATAGTCGCAGAGGTATGGTGCCTTGCTTAGCACAAAAATCTGAGATTTTTTGCATAAATTCCCCCATATCCTTGGCTTTTAATTCATCTTTTGTAAGTCTCTGATCTTGAATGGTGGTACTGTGATAGTTGGGTCGAGTGACTCCTGATTATTGTTGGTGGCAGTGATAGGACGAGGTGGGGAAGGGGCCGGAGATTCAGTGGTTAGAGAGGTTGAGGGCGGTGACCGTGGCGGTGGTGGGGTGGTAGTGACAGCGATTCAGTTGGTGGGTGGTTCAGTGGGAGAGTTGGAGGTTGGACTGAAGTAGAGGAAGATGAAGATAAGGGTAGAATTGGAATTTCCTATTAAAAAAAATAACAAAAAATAGTATATTTAGTGGTATACTGGTATACCCATAAAACAATAACTTCATGCTAGAAGCCATCAAAGTAGCGGGGAAGAAAATTGGGCGTTGTTTTTGCCAAACACTAATAATTCTTCTTTATAAAAAAATAAGGATGAACGATGTTTTGAGTCATTAACTTTGGACAAGCACGATTTTAGTTTCCTGTTTGAAAAACATATTTTTTAAGTTCTATAAATTCTAAAATGTGTTAGTCGTATATATTTTAGAATTATACAAACATACATTTTAGTCCCATTTGAGGATCATCACTGATCTATTTTGGAATTTTGGGACAATTAAAGAAGTATATTTTTCATTAGATTCCAACCTAAAACCAATTGGTATTAAGTGTAGTTGCCCAACAAGTATTTAAACCGCACCCCAGGATTTGAGGCAGGCGATGTGGGACTTCCAACACCCCTCCTCCACAAATGCCTGCCAGAACAGGCGCTACACAGGAAGATTGCCATAACAGGCGATACGCAGGAAGATGGGCTCTGGCTCTGATACCATGTTAGATTCCAACCTAAAACCGAGACTAAAATAAAACATCACCCAAATTTTCGAGATTTTTTTTGGTAAAAAAAAAATTATTTAACCCCAAATAATAATCATAACAAGTTCTGATTCGTTAAATACGCTCAAATTAATTTATTTTACATAATTTTATATTTATAAAACACAACAAAACAATATATAATATAGGATACCTAATTTTTTTAATACCGTGCTGGCAAGTAACCTACTAGTTTATTGCAATAACGATAACCATGTGGTCTTTATCAAAATAGTTAGAGTCTTTTTAGATTATTTTCCAATTTCTTGTTTATTTCCTGATTGTAAAAATAACTGTAAAACTATCATTTTATTCATTCTATTTTATTTTTCCAAAGATTTGTACAGAAATATTAAAAACAAATAAAAAATTGTTTCCAGTGTTTACTATACAAATTTTTTAAAATAAGAAATAAAATGAAAACAACAAAACAGTTTTGTAATTATTTTATTGTAATTATTTCTAAAAATAAAAAATAAAAACAAGAAACTAAAAACAAACCAATCAGGCGCCCTTATTTTTTCATTTTAATTAATTTTGTTTGCTTGCCGTGTTTTTCATTATTCACCGTAAAAATTAATCATAAACAGAAAGCAAAGGATGGGTTTGTCTTCGAGCTAAATTATCTCCACAGTGAATTGATGTAATTATGGATTTTGTTAACATATGGCGTGAGTGGTTAAAGGCCTCTAGCCCCTTAACCAAGGTCTCGGGTTCGAGCCTTGGGTATGGAAAAAACCTTAGTTGGGAGGGATGCCACCCATCGAGGTGCCGAACAAACTTCCGCGGGAGATTAGTCCCCGTCTCAGGTTGGCGGTGGGATACTCCTCAAAATAGATCGAAAAAAAGATTAAAAAAAAGTGTTTACAAAAACAAAATAGTATCTAATATATTTTTAAAATAAAAAATATGATTTAATGAGCTCTTTTTAACGTGTGGTGGTAAGGGTGCACACACTGAGGAAGTGGTGGTCCTAACACATTTGAGCTTTAATATTATTGTGACAATGAGAGTAGTGTTAACCACTTAATCAACATGTAACAATCTTAAAATAATATAAATTAACTAATTAAAAAGTTTAATATATAAATTTAAACAATTAACATGAGTCTAGTGAAAAAGATATTAAACATTAGATCGATAGTGTTCTCAACACAAAGCACTATCTTAGAACATATCATTATATCAACGGTGTTTTCCATTGGAAGAGGTTATATTATCTTCAACTGAAGACAAGGTTTTCACGTGTGCATAAGCGGTATCATAGGTGAAGTAGGTTTATCTATTATAGCGCTTCTAAAACGCTATCTTTGGTTGACCCTATAATATCTTCAAGATAGATAGCACTCGAAAGCGCTATCAAATTTAAAAAATAAGTGTTATTAAAGGTCGAATCAGACGCGGTGCATCTTAGCTTAGATTCTTGTCAACTCTAATTACATAAGGTAGGAAAATTTTATATGAAAACTTCAAATATATAATAATATCTATATAGAGAAAAGGTTACAAGGGAACATATTAAATTAAGTAAAATATTTTTTAATAAGCCTAGCAAGTTATTTATATGCATTATAATTATATCTTTATGCATATTGTAAACAAACTAAATTGATTAGCATATATACTTTCTAGATTTCTAAAATTTATATGCAATATTTGTAAACATATTATTTGCTTTTTTCACATCTCAGTAACAAATGCTAAATTTTTAATTTTTTTTAGTAACTACTTTTTCTTTTTATCTAATCTGATGACTTATAATTTACTTATCGAATTGCAACAAATCGTAAAAGATCAGGTATACAAACTGTGGTGGGTCTTCAATCCACACAAAGTCTTGATTCCAAGCTATAGCAAAGTAGCTAGAGTCTACTATAGCATTTGCAAACTCAATGAACAAAACCACCCAAAAGTGGTTAGTTACTGGAAAAGTTGACCATGTTTTTAGACGAACTTTACTTGCAAGGTCATGGATTCAAATCTCGAAGCTGCTATTTTGAAAAAAGTTTTATCTAATCAGCGTCATTTGCTCGAAGGTTAGTCTCATAACCTGTGGGATTACTGGGTCCAATACTAAAAAAAAAAAGTTTAAATAAGTTTTTAGTCCCTGGAAAGTTCATTGAATTTGGTTTCAGTCTTTGTAAACAAAATTCTTAGGATTTCGTCCCTGTATTTTCGAAAATTTTGTGAATAATCCCTATTGTTACCCCCAAGTACTAGAAATCATACTAGATGAATAATTTTATCAATTTTAACCCTATGGCCGTAATGTATGATTTTATTTATACTTTCTAGTCAACTTTTGGAGCAAGTCAGACAAGAACGAGAAATTACCTCGGTACCCCCTGAGTACTAGATATCATACAAAATGAAGGAATTTAGTAATTTTAACCTTATGTCCCTAATATATGATTTTGTTTTTATTTTATGGCCAAATTTTACAGCAAGTAGGACAGTAAAATAAAATTACCTCAATACCCATGAGTACTAGATAACAGAAAAAGATAATGATAGGGACTACTTGCAAAATTTGTGAGATTACAGGGATGAAAACCCAAGAAAAAATTTCACAGGGACCAAAACCAAATTTGATGAACTTTGTAGGGACCAAAAACTTATTTAAACCAAAAAAAAAAAAAAATTCATTAAACAAACCGCAATACATCAAAAAAATAAAACCAGGAAGCCACGCTACAAGAATCCATGATCAAAGTACCATTAAGACTTATAAGGCCCTCCTCCCCTTTTAGGATCAACTCCGAGTGTGTTTAGGAATGCTGGAAAAAGAAGAAGATTATGCTGATAATAAATTTTTGTATAATCGATTATTGTGATAATCAATTATAATTAGAATCTGTTTTTGTTTGGGTCTATTTGCTGAAAAGCGATTTTAAGATAATATATTTCGTTTGGATGGTGCAAAAAATATCACTTTTATATAATAAATTACGAAAAAGGGTATGGAGTTATTTGTATAAATAATATTTGTTTAGAAGTTGGTTTTGTAGGGGTAAACAGGGAAGAGAGTTTTGAGAATGAAAAATAATCAAATCACAACAATCTTAAGCTAGAAAAAACTAGATAGCATAAAACAGCTTTTTTTCCCTAAAAAAAGCTTTTTTATAAATTTAAGCAAAATGCCAAACATGATAGATTATCTATGAAACAACTTTTAAGCTAAAAAATAGCTGAAATGTGGGAAAATAATTTTTTCCAAATACACTCTCAATCTCTAGATAAAATTATCTGTAGTAGTGTATAGTACATGCTATATTTGGAATTATAACTGCATTAGAAATTTTAGACATGTGTGAGTTTGTCTTGAATCTAAAACTCCAATACACATGTCCCATGTGAAAAGGAGCCCAATTCTCTAGCAGCCGTCAATTTCCCTCTTTCAGGTCTATATGTAGCTTCCAAACCTCACGTGAGTCGTGAGCCTTTTAAGCCATAAACTCTCCATTACAGGCTCTAACCATATTCCCAGTGAATTTTTCTCAGTAACTCAAATAAATGCATCATGAGCTTTTTACCTTGTACATTCCGTCTCTTGGTTTTCTACCATTTGGTCTGGTAAACGCACTAGAATTGATTAGCTTTCATTGACCTGTGACATTATGCTGATGCTGTATACATGTGAGGGTCTAGCCTATTTTCCTTGCCAAATGAGATTGCTCATGAACCAAGTGTTGTCATTCATCAGAGTCACAATCTTCAGGTGTGTAGGGCTCAAGGACCTAAGAATAAGACTATCCTTAATTCTGATTCACGTTACTTCAAAATTATATTTGTAAGCATTTACATACCTACTTTTTAGTTAAAGGGAAATTTTTTTTTCATTCATTTTTTAATAATATTATTTTATTTGAATCGTGCAAAGCACGGATCTATATACTAGTTCTAATCCTATATAAATTAGTAAAAGATTTTTATAATATCATCAAAGATTTATATATAACTTCAACGTAGTGCATTTACCAGTTAAATTAATTTTGATCAATAAATAATTGATATTGCTCTTTGTTATTTTGAGCTAAGGGAATCTTCAATGGGAGCGTGCTTAAGAGTTCGATAGAGCTAAGCAAAGGCTCCTTAGCTAGTCCTTACGCTATTGTACCATTGGGATGAGTTTAGGTGTATATGAGTTGCTTGTAAGAGTTCACTACAAGAAAACAGGGGAATAGCGACCAACTTTTAGCGACCGGATTAGCGACGGTTCTATCTTTTTTCATTTTTTGGTCCCATTTTTGAAATTAGTGACCAAATTATATCGGTCACTAAGTTTAAAATATTGTAATTAGTGACCGGATTAGCGATCAATATAATTCGGTTGCTAATAAAAAAAACCCTAAAACGCCCGCAGGCTCCCCCTTCCCCCTCACTTTTCCCTTTCCCTCTTCTTTCCCTTCCGTTCTCAGCTCCCTTCCTCCTCCCTTTCTCCAGCAGCTCCTCCGGCGAAGCCACCCCACCCCCACCATGAGCCAACATGTGCCACCCCTCCCCTTCCTGCCCCCCATTTCTCTTTCCCTTGTCTCTCCCTTTCTTCTCTGTTACCCCCACCCCCACCACTGCGAGCCGCCGAGGTCCGGCAACAACCACCCCACCCCCACCACTGCGACTGTAAGTATCCCTTTCCCTCTATTTCCCTGTCTCTCTCTTTCTCTCTTCCCCTCTATTGCTCTGTTTTTTTAAATTTTTCTTTTGACTCCCTGCAGAGCTGCCACCACCACCACCTGAGAGCCACCGCGCACCACCAGCCACCACCACCTCTGGTAAGTTTCCTCTCTCTACTCTCCTCTCACTGCTCCCTGCTCTCTGCTCTCTTACTGTTTTGCCTGAGTCAAGGTGGCTTGAATTGCTTGATTAGCAAAAAGAAAGCCTGTCTTATAGCTAGCAATCTTTGTTCGTTTATTTTAATAGGCATTGCCCTGTATAGCTCTGCATTACGATGCATTAAACTTGAACATTTTTCCATTTTAATATCATCTCAGGCCTCCACTTTGTGATGCTTTTGAGCTTTGTTAACTGAAAAAGGAGTTCAAAAATCATTACCCAGATGCGTTACCACTTACCAAACATGCACTTAATTAATAATTATATAATTATGCTACAAATACTTAGGAAGTTACATGTTTTGTTTGTAATAACATATTATTTACCGGTGTATGATCTGTGAGAGAGTGAATGTCTTGTCACACGTAAGCTTTCTGAATGTTTTGGTCCTATTATATTTCAAACGCTCCTTTTTTCTTCTTCTCATCTTCATGTTTTAATGCTTTTAATGTTGAAGATGAAGAAAATAGATTGCCTATTTCATCAGGAACATTAAATGAAATGTTTACTTCCATTTTATCATCTAAAGCTAAGTCGGAATGTACCACTGCAAAAATAGATGATTTGATCCTTGAGTTTTCTCAATGTTTGTAATTGATTATACTGTTCTACAAATGAAGGTACTTGTATCTCTAGGTCTCCCTTTAGCAATCATTTTGAACTGTTAGGTCTCCCTTTAGCAATTATGGATTTATATTGGTAATGTATGTGACAACTTTGGTAATTTGTATTGGTGAAGGTACAAAAGCTGAGCATGTTTTATTTGGACTTGGTTTCGTAATTGTCTTGGTCAATTGTCTTTTTTTGGACTTGGATTCTTAATTGTCTTGGTTATGGCAACATTGTTGATATATAGAAATCTTGCATGTGTTTGACATATTCCTTGTTGTTTGTAATTAGAGAGCGGAGCTCAATAAGCTCTAATTGCTAAGTCCCTATTCGCTTTATGTTTCTAACTTTCAAGTTAGTGGATTTCAAGATTTACATTTTCCCTATGAACTTTAGTTTCAAGTACTCTGGGTTAAGGTTTTGTTTTTTAAATAGAAGCCATAGAATCCCGTTTGAGATGCAATATCAACGAGCACGTGTACCTTTTCAAGGTACCACTCATTATATTGAATCTTGAACTACACTGGATCTTGGTCCACATGGATGAAGATCCCCATGACGGTCCGGGATCACTGGTTCAAGCACCTCTTTGGTGTAAGTGTTACTTTTTAAATTGTACATTAATTACTTGGTGCTTGATTTAACTTTTTATTGTTTTTACCATTACACTGTGGTCTGATGTCTTGTATGTCATGCAGTCCACTTACAGGTGGCTACCAGAGCATGAGGGAGCTATTCGGACCACTTTTGAGCATCGGGGATCCCTGGTTGTGAAGAATTTCAAAGAAAAGATCCGTGATGGTTCATCTCCGGGGGACTCTTGACTCCCGAGGTTCTGGATGGCCTGCATCGGTATTGGACCACCGATGAGGAGTTCCTGAAGAGGAGTGCGATACGAAAGCAGAACCGAGCCGCAGATACCGGTGCTCCTCTATACACCGGTGGGTCTGTGCCCATCACGAAGCATCATGATAACATGGTAATTATATAATGCATTTCAATTAAGTAAACTTAATGATTAAATATCTTCACAATTATTTATGAATATATATGCAGAAGACCGAGCTGGCGAGGGATCCCACTGCATTTAAGGTGCTGAATAAAATGAAGAAGACCAAGACTGGGGAGTGGGTCGGGAACGCGGGCGAGATTGTTGTAAGTTAAATTCTAGCATTACATTAATTAATTATACTTAATTATATATTCCTTCAACTGCTGACTTATTTTACCTTATAATGCAGGGGAAGTTCTCCCGCCACCGAGATGAGCCCATTAGTTAGGGGCAGGAGCCTTCTGCTGCCTCTGACAATGCCATTTTCTTGGAGGTGGTTGGTGGCAGGAACAAGAAGGGCCATGTATATGGTTTGGGAGCCCTGGGAGATGAGTATGTGGCCTCTGCCACACCATCTTCGCAATCATGCCATGGCCCTACACCGGACGTCAGAGGGGTCGTCACCGACCTCAATGCTGGGCTTCAGTCAGCTTGCGGAGAGGGTGGCTGCACTGGAGAGGGAGAATCATCTGTTGTAGCAGCACTTGGGCTTCAGACCCGGCAGATCTGGTAGCGCCCTTGAGGATGCTACTGCTTCGGGTCCCCATGCTCACGGACCTACTGCTCCCGATGACCCATCTGTTCTCCCGACCTCTGGCCAGCAGCATGATGCAGATGATCATGAGACTGATGATCATTGGTACCCCCACCCCCACCCCCCACCCCACTCAGTTGACTTGTACTTTTCACTCACATTGACACAGTTTGTAATGATTAAATTTTGACGTCGTTTATTATTATTTTATATTTATCTGTTTTTCTGTATTTTTATTGATTTTTAATTACAGGTTTTTTTTAAACAACAAATTAACCAAAAAAATTAGATATAGCGACCGAATTAATATCGGTCGCTAGTTAATGGGACCAAATATAATTTCAAAAACTTAAAAAATTTAACATTAGCGACTGAATTATTCGGTCGCAAAAGGTACCAGAAAAACCAATTTGACACCAAAATATAGTGACTGATATTATAAATTTAGCGACCATTTATTTTCGGTCGCTAATTAGCGACCGCGTATTAATTCGGTCGATAAATGCTTAGCGACCACTGTTTTAGTAACCGCCTTCGCTCGGTCGCTAACTGTTTTAGCGACCGAATTATACTATTTAGCGACAGCATAATTCGGTCGCTAACCAACTATAATTTCTTGTAGTGGTTGTTTATATAAGTCATTGGTTCTTATATAAGAACCCTAATCCCAATAAAAAAAGGAAAGAGAAAAAAGAGAAAATTGCATTGGTTACCTTCCATAATTAGAAATAAAAATAAATGTGAATAAATATGTGTGTAACTTGTTAGACCCATTCAACCAAGTGGTTGAATGCATGTGGTTAACACACTGCTATTTAAGTATAAATTGTTCGGGCTCTGCCTTAGTTCGATCCTTGGGTATGCAACAACCCTTGGCCAGACTTTACTAACAGCGCGGCCAACTCGAAGATTAGCTCTATAGCGGGTCCAAAGGATCTAAGCTGTGGGGATACTTCGAGGGCTCACCCGGTCCCAAGAACTAATTAGGATGAGTACCAAACCAAAAAACTTGTTAGACCCATTCGGTAAACTTTTTAGAATTGCACCATTAGAGTGAATGATTGCTCAAAGTAGTACTACCTCTGGATTCAATTATAAGCAAAAAATTGCCTATATTTTGTGGACTCAAATATAAGTAAAAGTCAATCAATTCAACTCTATTTAATGTAAGATTTTCTAAAGTCAAGACAATCAACTAATCCAACCAATTCTCTTTCTACTTTTCCAAGATCACTGCACAATCCTGAGACCATTAAATGGTAGTTTAGTAATTGTAACTCAATTTTTTATTTATTTACATAAATCAAAACAGTTAAACTAAATTAACTAATTTCCTTAATAAATGTGGAGTTAGTTAATTTTACTTATAATTGAGTCCAGAGGGAGTATAAAGTAAAGGAGAATGATAACTAGTG
Source organism: Echinosophora koreensis (assembly GCA_035048595.1). Taxonomy (NCBI): domain Eukaryota; kingdom Viridiplantae; phylum Streptophyta; class Magnoliopsida; order Fabales; family Fabaceae; genus Echinosophora; species Echinosophora koreensis. The sequence continues at coordinate 2,588,910 of JAPCYP010000031.1, read as the reverse complement.
TCCTTAGAACATTGGTTAAGCAATCAAAAGAAGAAAACTTTTATAGGGAAGTGGTGCATTCAATATTTTGAGAAATGATATTTTAATTTTCCAATAATAACTTATAGTGTGTTTGGAAAACCCCTTGCATACCATTAGAATCACGTTCATGATACAGAAACTACTCTCAGTAGCTTCTGCTTGACACACGCCTGCATGTTTCAAACCATAGATCCAAATATGCATTTACTTTTATTGAAATTCTTAACTAATATTCATATGACAGTGGTTTGCAAATAGCAATTCTCTAAAGTACTCCCTCCGAATTTAATTAAAAGCAAAATTAAATAATTTCATACTTATTAAGAAATTTAGTTAATTTAGTTTAATTATCTTGATTTATGTAAAAAAAAAATGAGTGTCAATTACTAAACTATCCTTCAATTGTCTTTGGATTGTGCAATGATCATGGAAAAGTAGAAAGAGAGTTGAATTGATTTTTTTTTTTTTTTGAAAGGAAACAACTTCATTCAATTGATAAAAGAAGGATCATTACAATCAAGTTGATCAAACATGGTAGGGGCATTCCCCATCCAAATGAAGGGGCTAACTCTAGAAGTTAAGCCATCCAACTCAACAACACTAAAGTTGAATTGATTGAATTTTGATTATATTTGAGTCCATGTACTTTTTTACTTATAATTGAGTTAAGAGGGAGTAAAAAGCTGTGAGATGATATTTATTTATTGTTCACGGGGTGGGATAGCTCAACTAGTTTGAGCTAAAAAATATAAAGAGTTGGAAGTTTTATAGTTCAAAACCCTGATAAAAGAGAAAAAAAAAATAACATAACATACTAACATTTGTGGATTGCCTATAAAAAAAAGTAATTTATTGTCCAATAAATTGTACTCCTTTGAAGAAGTAAAAATAGATTGAAACAAGTAAAGAAGGAATAAAATGCATTTATGAGTTTTTTTAGCAAAAAAAAATAATAATAGCATTGGTTAGTTGGTCAACGAAAGGAGCACCGTGGGGGCGGGGAAACGTTACTATCAACAATTTCTATCAAGTATCAACACGCGTTCCCGCGTCAATTTTTACCCAATCCATCTTCCGTACGTTCTTATATGTTCCGACTTTTTTTCTTGGTGTTTTTCGTACGTTGGCAAGTTCTTTTATTTGTTTATTTTTTGGCAAAGAAGTTCTTTTTTAAAAGAGTAAAAAAATCATTTTGAGTTGGATTCTAAGTTTTTGGTTTGTTTGGTTGCATAGTGTGAGAATGGGATGCCAAGGAAGAGACAAAAATGAAGTTTATTTATGTTGTTAAGCCTATAACTTAATTAGTTGATTATTAGAAAAGTGTTTACTTCAAATTATTTTATCTATACATGGCATAAAATATTGTATTATATATATATATATATATATATATATATATTACATACTTTTTAATTTTTATACTAAAATTATTTTTTATAAGTTTAAATATTAAGCATTTAAAAGGATGTAAACTTTAATACAACTTCTATCTTCATTTAGAAGATAGAAACATATTTGTTTTCATTCTTATTCTAAAAAATGCCTATTTTAATTATCTTTAATTATCAAAGATAATTATTATAATAAATCATATATTCTATAGACAAAATAATCAAAAGTGTGATATTTGTTTAGAAGTTATTGAACTAAATAACTAAAAAAAAAGACCCAAAAAAAAATTAATCTAAAAAAATTACTTTCACATAGTAGATTTATGTTTAATATTCATCTTTTTTAGATTATATACTAAAAATAATCTATTTGAGAAAATTAAATACATATTATCGATTCAAAAAATAAATATTTATATTAATTACATTCCTTTATATATATATATATATATATATATATATATATAATATTTTTAAACTCTACATTTATTTTTAATTAAAAATTATTTTTATTTTATAATAAAAAGCCTAAGATTAATCTTTAAAAATATTTTCTATTGTATAAATATTAAATAACTAATTATAAATATTTTTTTAATGTTAAGTGGCGGAGCTTAACTGATACTTTTGAGTGGGTCAATTAGGTCAGGTGTCTTTGTTTAGTTCAAGAAGTACAGAGCTCGAATCTCACATTGTGCACTTTTATGTGTAAGTTTTGCAAAGATAAAAAGGACATGCAAGAACAAAAGCCGCTTGAGTAGGATTCGAACCTGTTCTGGGAGTTACACAAAAATAAGCTTCATCGCTGCGCCACTATGGGTGATATACATATGTATATAACCTAAAACGTAGTATCCCTGGCATCCCCTTATCACAGAGAAGATCCGCCCCTGGTTTTAGTGACTTAGGGAGTTATAAGGTGGTTAACGTGGTTTAAGGGAGGTAGAGCTGGGTATATGGGCTTGGGCCCACGGACGGTTTGTTTAACCCGTGATTCGTGTGGGTAAGGACCATACAAAATGCAGGCTCATTTAAATACGGGCTTATTTAGTCCGGTCCATTTAACCAGCGATTTATACGGGTTCTGTCCGTGGGTCAACGGTCCAACCCGGGACCAAAAATGTTAATATAAAATGTAGGTTCATATATGAATATATGATGTATTTTATAATAAAAAAATTTTATTATATGCAAGTGACTATTTCTTTGGGATGTCGTTTGTGTAATTGATCTTTATTTGCATGCTAAATATTCAATTGAATCCTATAAACATATTAAACCATATCTAAGTTACTGTGAGCTAATTTGAACTTCTAAGATTAGTTAAAATCGAGTAAATTTTTGAAGTAGTACTCCTTCTGGTAAATTTTCTCTATATGTTTTGGGATATTTAGGAACCTTGCTTTTAGTACTATATTTTTTTTTTAAAAAATATTTAAAAAAAGAGAGAAAATTTTCAATTTTAAATGAGTCCGTGGGCTAGTTCGTTAAACCACGGGTTATGTGGGCCGGACGCAGACTAGAGGAAATATAGGCCTGTTAGCTTCGCGGGCCAACCCAGTTCGGCCCGTTTAAATGCTGGTGAATGCGAGTTGGGCTTAAACGGATCGGGCTGGCCCGTATACCCATCTCTAGAGGGAGGGACATAGGGTTTGGAGTGATAAGGAAGTTATGGATTCAACTCTCTTCACTAACATAACACACTAACTATTGACATTTGCCTACAGAAAAATGTTTTAGTGACTTAACAATATTAAGTCAATGGTTTAGTCAACATTAAAATTTGGAGTGAGATGTAATTTACAAGGTGAATTCTTCCGTGCCTACCCAATATTTTGGGTAATTTTTACACTATCTATGTTTTTCAATTTATAATCATATTTGGGATTTGTTGTTATTTTGATGAACTTTATGGTGGTGGAATGTAATTTATTCTTATTGATATTTATCATTGATTGATAAGATAAAAAAAATCTTTACAATAATAATACATACCAATTACATTCTTTATTTAATTTAATCAATAAATAGTTGATATTGCTCTTTGTTATCTCGAGCTAATAAAAGTATAAAAGATTGAAACAAGTGAACAAGGAAAAAATGCATTTATGAGTTGGTCAACAAAGGAGCGCCGTGGGGGTGGGGAAACGTTGCTACTCCCTCCGCTTGTTTTCAATGGTAATTTAAAGTTTCTACGTACAGATTAAAAAAGTATTAATTTATTTATATTTGTATCAAATTACCCTTATTTATAGTATCATTGATATGTGTAGTGTATTTATGACTCAATTTAAGTAGGGACGGTTTAGTGTATTTTCAATGTATTTCAATTTAATTTTATGATAAGGGTATATATGGAAAAAAAATTTGTCAAATATACCTTGGGTTTATAAAAGATCCATTGTTTTGGAAGAAAAATAAAAAGCTAAAATTATCATAGAAAAGGAATGGTGGGAGTATTAACACCTATCTATCAAGTATCAATACTCGTTCCCGCGTCAACTTTTACCTATTCCATCTTTCGTAGGTTCTTATGTTTTGTCTTATTAATCTTGGTGTTTTTCGTACGTTGGCAAGTTCTTTTTTTAAAAAAAAACAATAAGAAAAAATCATTTTGAGTTGGATTCTAAGTTTTTGGTTTGTTGGGTTGCATAATGTGAGAATGGGATGCCAAGGAAGAGACAAGAATGAGGTTGAATGATCAATTGTTGTTGTTTGGTCGTGAGAAGAAGCAAAGGATAATGAAATATTGGACCATAGCAACTTATTGAAGTTTCAGCAAAGGATATACATAGAGTGCATTAGGTTGTTGCTTGATTTGAAAGAAAAATATCTGTTTGTTAAAAAATCACTTTTTTTTATGAAGATATCTTTTTTTTTTTATGAAGTAAAAAATCACTTAGGACACTTGTTTAAATAAATTGTTTTTAAAAAAAATCAAAGAAATTGTTTTTTATTTTAAATTAAATCAGAAGTTGAAATAGTAATTCTTAGAAAATCAGTGTTAAAAGAGATGCAACAGAAGAAGAGAAAGTAAAAAGTATTTTTGGATAACTATAAAGTGTTGGTAAAATGTTTTTTTTTCTCAATAAAAAGTTTATTTTATATTATCTCTGGATAATAAGAAGAATATACCAAAAAAAATAAATAAAGGAATAGTGTGATGAAAAAGAATATACAAATATTTTAGGATTTAATGTATATGTATTGACAGTATAAAAAAGTTTTACACAATCATCCAATCATATCTCACCATATAGATATTTGTGGAGATGTTTTATGGACAAATATAACAAAGTGACATAATGGTTAAATATGATTGGACGTCCGTATACGTAAAACTTTTTTACACTGTCAGTGTATATTAATTAAACTCAATATTTTAATAATAAAATTCCTAAGGTGGATGAATACCCTTCTAAATAACTTTCTTGATGATAAATATAATTTAAACAGCAAGATTTTATGCGATTTTTTTTTCTCTAAAGATAAATAATCCGTTAATGAAGTGATAAACAAATCCCTATTTCTTCCCATGATTATAAACAAACATTATTATTTAAAGTTAAGTGTTTTGATCATCCTATAAACAAACACTATTAATTATGTAAATTTATAATATAAATATATTAAAAACATCATCCTATGAAGTTTTTTCTTCTTTCAAGAAATGTATTTATATTGGTAAAACTTATCAAAAAGTTCTAATTAGCATTATGTCGATTCATTATTTTATCTAAATAATTATAATTATAAGACTTGAAATTTTTAACAAAACTACATTACACAAACTAAAATATTAAATATTAATAGACTCAATCCATATAATCGAGAATTAAAGTGGTTGATCGCATGGAAGCGAGTTATGCCCATAATTGAATTTTCCTGCAATGTAATGATTCAAACCCTAGAGTCGTCATTTTTGGGAAAATTTTACCTAACCATCACTCTAGCAAAAGGATTAGTCTCACATCTATGTTTGTGGAAATACTCGGTCAATGACAAAAAAGAAAAAGTAAAGGCATACAGAAATGATTAATAAAAGATTTCAATGTACCAACTGTTATAATTAAATCTTAGTTATTGATTTTCATCATCTTTAAAGTATACAAATCTAGATGCATACACCACGGAGCAAAATACCACAAGGATTGGGATCTACAATATCATGTCAGATTATGAAGGATTCATAGACTTGAACAAATACATGGATCCATATTGTGTTCGTGATCTTAATCATTCAATAATGGACTTAATCGCCAACTGTTGCAGAATCTCTGCAACAATCAATCACGAACAATGAAATGATGGTATTATGGTTCTTCCTCGACTAAATCGCTTCAGTTCCTCAAAGGGACCGTTGTTTCTCTTCTTGATTAATAGAAGTGAAACTATGTTGTGATTTAGTGTATTGAGGACCATAATCATTTATCACATTTTGTAACCCACTAGCATTCTCATTATCCCCTAATGAGCCAATATTAGCTAGTCTCCACTCACAAAGCCCACATTATCTTCTTTGATAGTTTACTGGCTCACTTGATATTGATCACATAAATTAAATTGAGCCTTTTATTATAAACAACTAATATGATTGTTATTATAATACGAGTCCACATAATTATTGAAAATATGAATTTTCAACAATCAACCCCATGTAGGATATTATAGAGGGAAAATCATAGAATTTATATATACAAAAATAAATATATTACCTAGCAAAGACAAACAAAATAGATAATCACACAATGATTCAGAAAAATTTGATCAAGTGCCAATAAGGTCCAGCATAGTTGGTAGATAGCTGAGTTCCTCAAGCATAATGTTAGAGGTTTGACTCATGTTGTGTGTATGAAAAAGACTTTGTTGGAAGAGGCAAAAATCCACTTTGGTGATCTCTACGTCTCGAAAGAGAATAGTTTTTGACTATCGATTGAAGAATACCGTTTGCAAAACAATAAAAAATTATGATGAAGTGAACAAAGTAATTGGCACTTATGGTGAAAGACAAAACAAGCAAGGAGGTGAGTTGTGTCTTGATGCTAGACAGACCTACTCAAGCTGCTCACTTCTTATAAGCTTTGATCATCCTTATGATTTTTAGGATGTATAGCTCAATTGTAATTTGATAAACAAGCAAGAACGAAACCAAAAATTTTGATTAGTGGGGGCAAGATTATAAACTATAAATATTTGAAAAAATACATTATTGTGTAAGCGATAAAATAATAACATTATTATTATTAAGCGAAAAAATGGAAATTACAAAAATTATGGTATTATATACAGAAAAAATTGATGACACCTCAACATCTATAAATTATAACTACTCTCTATGTATCTTCATATTTTGGAATTGTTGTATACTTTTTTCATTTTCAATTATAAAATATATGCTGGGAAGGAGAGAGATAAATAAAGAGTTGGGAAAAAATGGTACACTTTCAGATCATTTTCTAAATTTTTATCTTTTATAATTTTTATTTAAATTATAATTAAATTTTAAGTTATACTAAAAAATGAAAAATATTTTTCAGAGTAAGGTTGTAACTTGTAAGGCAATGGGCCAACAATTATTTTTTAGTGGGGCCAACAATTATTTTTTTAGTGAGGGTAAAAATTGTTAAGTCTAAGTTTTTGACACCTCTAATTTTGATGAATCCAAACAAAAGTTGATTTTAAGTGAACCTTTTGAAATCCACTAATATGGGTATTAAGTGTGCAGATCATAAAGCAAGAGCATTATGGTAAAACAACAAGTCTTAAAGATGCGTCTGTGTTACAATGCGTCTGAAGAAAGACTCAATATCGATAAGCCATGAAAATGTGTCTTACTCCACAACTTGACTGGAAGTCCTTCGCTTCACTTATAGTTGATAGTCAAGAATATTCCCTTGCATTTTCAAATCAAGAAAATCAATTTCAGAAGCTCAAAGCATCAATTCGTGTTTCAAATTTCTTTTGTTGCAAAAGGCAAAATAACCTTTACTCGGTCACAGTCCCGTGTTGCACAAATAAGGAAAGTCGCGCTGTCCAAGTTTGAAAAGCAACAAACACTGCTCTGAATCAAGCTGCACTCTGATAAAGCAATGCCAACATATACGTTCAACTTGTCTTGAAGCTCTCCAGTGACCATAAACATTAAATGAAAGTTCAGAACGACTCTTAGACATTAATGAATAAAGAACAAAAGATTACTCATCTGAAAAACCTCCTCAACGGATTTATTACTTATGAGTATAAATAGAAGACTTTGAAGATTGTTAAAGAGAAACACCTGAACGAATTCACTCAAGCATTCAATACTCTCTTCGCATTCAAAGCTCTCTTAAGTTCTTCTTAGAAAACTTCTCTGCTCAAATCATTTGTATTTATTGAGAAGTCTTTATTACGGTCATACCTACCCTAAATACTTATTCACTCATTGAGTGTTATTCGGTTGACTTACAAAGTTGTAATGTGTGAAGCTACTGCTTCATTCAACACTTACCTTTTGTAGAGCCTGAAGAGGCTTGCTGAAAAAAATACTTGTTTGAGCCTAGAGATGCTAGGTGTGCAAATAATACTTGTTAGTTAAACCTACGAAGGCTAGATGTGCAAACAATACCTATCTGTAACTTGATCAATTAAAGTGTCAATACTTGGTGAAACCAAGGACTAGACGTTGCTCAAGGTTTGGGATGAACCAGTATAAACCTCTATGTCAACTTCTCTATTTTATTCTTTCAATTTGCTTTATATTTACTGTACTAACTGGGTTGAAAGTGCTAAGTTTTCATATATCCTATTTCATATCGGATGCCTCTTTGTGTCTGACTTCTTGGTTGAAAGAAAACTTTGTTATTTGCGAAAAGTTAACTAAAACATAATTCAACCCCCTTCTTGTGATTATATCTATTCATTTCAAAAATAAAAATTATTTCATCTAATAAAAAATTGGATTAAATACGTTTTTGGTCCCAGCAAAGTTCATCAATTTTTGTTTTATCCGTGTAACACAATTTCTGATTTCATCCCTGTAATCTCAAAATTTTTGTAAATAGTCCCTATCATCACCTCTTTCAATCAACTGTTGACGTGGCGTTTCGTTAGCCAAAATCAGCATTTCACGGGAGAGACGACAGTAAGGACTATTTACAAATTTTTTGAGATTATAGAGACGAAATCCTAAGTAATTTTTGAAATGGCACAAAAAGAACACTAGAAATGGGAATTGAATAATGTTTTCGCAAAAAAAGATTTCTAACTCCAAACAAGATTCCGTGCAGGTCAGACGCTTTTAACAGACTCCTATTTCAGCGCACTAAATTACTTAGCAACTATAAACACTCCCCAAAATATTATTAACAGTAAATAATCAACTGCAATGAAAAGAGTTAGAGAGAGAAGAATACTCAGAGATTTATCCTTGTTTACTCACAAACTCTGGCTACATCCAGTCCTTGGCTTCACCAAGTTTTATCACTATAACTGATCAGTTTACAGACGAGTATTATTTGCACAGCTAGCCTCTCTAGGCTCAACAACAAGTATTGTTTGCACAACTAGCCTTCTCAGGCTCAATAACAAGTATTATTTTAGCAAGCCTCTTTAGGCTATAAGATTATGAGAGTTGTTTTGAAGCACATCTTCAATATTACAGAGATGCGAATCAACCAGTTTAACACTTCAAAGAATGAATAGGAACTTATGATCAGGTAGATTGCAGAGTGTGATCTTCTCTAAATGATTTATAATTTGAGAGAAGAATATCAGAGTTTATGAGAGCTTTAAGCGTGAGTGATTTTTTCTGCGTTGTGTATTCTCTGTCAGTGGTTGAGTGTGTTTGGGAAAGCTGGAAAAAAAAGATTATGCTGATAACCTGTTTTCAAATAATCGATTATTGTGATAATCGGTTATAATCAGAATCCGTTTTTGTTTGGATATGTTTGCTGAAAAGTGATTTTAAGATAATCTATTTCGTCTGGGTGGTGCAAAAAAATCACTTTGACATAGTAAATTACGAAAAGGGATATAAAGTTATTTGTTTATATTAGTAATATTGGTTTTTTTTTTTTACATTAAAACTTGTTGAAATGTTTTTTTTATAATTTTGTTATCAGTTTTTTCTATTATAAAAATTAAATAAATTTGTTACAATTTTATTTATTTTTGTTATGAAATGCTACAATTCTGGTGCCCCCCCACCCCAACAAACTTGTTGAAAAAATAAGAAAAAAGGTTGACTACAGGGACACAATAGGAATTGTGTTGGTCAACTTGTGTTTCCCAGGGAAGGAAAAAAGCATTTCCATTAGACAGTCCTCCCTGGGAGCTTCTTCCAAAACAGCGTTTTTTACCCAAGAAAAGCTTTTTTGAATATTAAGTTATTGACCCATACATGAAGTTCATTTTATAAAACAACTTTTTATCAAAAAAATAGCTGAAACACCCCAAAACAATATTTCCCAAACACCCTCATTGTCTCTCTTCTTTTCTCTTGTTTCTTCAATCTTCATGTTATTCCTTTTATACTTGTCCACAAAATATCTGTTGAGACACAATGTTCACTTTGAAGAGATCTTTCCTTTGTCCTCTGAATATAAAATGGTCGTTCTGATTTTGCATTTAATGATTATGAACGTTGGAGGTTTTTGTTTGACCAGAGAGCAGAGCAGAGATGCTTTTCTGACTTGGGAAGTGTAGCTTTCCTTATTTGTGTAACATTGAGAAATGCTCAGAGAAAGGTGCTTTTAGTTTATTGCGAGAAAGACAGTTGTAGCAGGATCTTCATGCTTTCATCTTTTTGTACCTTTCGAAGACAAGGGAATTGATATTATATTTATTTGTAGGCTTGGGCTAAGATGCACCATCCAAAATTTACACCACCCATGTGGCAAATTGTGAGCTAATCAAATAGCCACATGGGTGGGTCAAATTTTCAAACCTTGACTAGTTGAAAAGTCAAATGTCCAGGTGTCAAAATGATTTCTTCAGCACTTGCCACATGGGTGGTGCAATGGGTGGTGTAAATTTTGGGTGGTGCACCATAGAATGAACCTTGTTTGTGTGTTTGATTCCTTTCTTCGATAATTCTCTTTCCTACTGATTCCAAAGTCAGGCTCCAAGTGATATTTTCCTTTTGACGTTCCTCAGTAACAAAGGACCATGTCCTTTTGCTCAAATGCTTCCTTTTTCATATCTTCCAACATATGACTAGTGCTTTAGATGCATTCTCGGTATTTGTCAATTCTGACATGTCTTCGGATGCCTTCTTGGTTCTGACAGATCTTCAGACGCCTCTTTAGGTCATCAGACGCTTTCTTCTATAGCTTTACTTGAAGTCTGCTTTAGAGATGGTCTAAAGACTTTGTTGAATTTGTCTGTAACTTGATCTTTCTTGAATTAGTCTTCAAGTTTTCTTTATAGGATTGCATGATTAGCTTTGCAATCTTTTTTAGACGTTTGTTGAGATCAGTGTTGATAAAGCTTCTAAAGATTCTTTCATACTTGCAACTTTGGTAAGTCAGGATCTTGTTGTTCTTTAGCATGAGCCTTGAGAGACTTCATTTTGCATTCTTCAAAGTTATTCTTCAAACTGAGTAGTCTTGATAAACAATTAAAACTTCATCTTCAGTTTCAGTTTTAGGCTTCAGACTCTTCTATTTTTCAGGTTTTTGAACATGATCATTAAGTTGTTCCTTGATCTTAGAACAAGGTTGCTTTTCTTCATCTTCAAGGGATCTATGATTGAGAGCTACTTTTGGGCTTTAGCTTATATGATTCTTATCAAATGCATTGCCTCAGGTGATAAATTCAAGAAGTCAGACGCATGGGATGTGCTTTGATTCTTTCATTCTTGGAATGACATGTACAAAAGTTGTCTTTCCTGCACATATCAAGTAGAAGATTAGCCTCAGTTAGTTCAATTAAAATTATTTGCTTCATGTTTGGATTCATAAAAAAACACGAGTCAACAAGAAAGAGAGTCAGACGCATGACATGGAGTCAGATGCTTTGTGACTTAACAATTTTTAAGGGACTGAAACCAAAATTGGTGAACTTTACAGGGACCGAAAACTTATTTAAACCAAAAAGCATACATTAAGGACCACAGTGTTAAAATTGTCAACACTACAAGAAAAGCGCCATTTACAGACCGAATTGAGGGGCTGTTTTAATTCGGTCGCTAATAGTGACTGGAATAGAAACCACTGATTTGTTTGTAGAAATTGGTCACAGTAGTAGATTTAGAGACTGAGTTTGTGGTCGCATAATATCGGTCTCCATTTCGGTCCCAAAACCATAAAAAAATGATGGTTAAATATATTGGCTCTTTAAGCAACCGTTTCTACGACCGATTAATGTATTTTTTTAGGGACCGAATGTAAATCGGTCACTAATGAATAATTAAATTTTTAGGCACCCATTATAGCGACGGAATTGTTGGTCGCTAGGATCAATCCTTAATTTTTTGCACGGGCCTTTTCCCTTTTCCCTTTCCCTCTCAGACTCATTATTCTTCTCCCTTTCCCTTTTGTGCTATTGAATAGCTCTCAGTCTCCAACTCTCCACTACTCCACCGCTCTCCGCCATTCTCCACCGCTCTCCATGTCGACCCTCTCCACATCGAACAAAGGTAAGCTCCCCTCGTTGTCTCCTTTCCTTTCCAAACTTCCCTTCCATTTCTCTTCTTATTGTTTGTTATTTTCTCCAAAACTCAGCCATTTCGCCTTCGCGAGCACCACCAAGGAGGCCACCACTGTCGTATGCTCCGATGCCCTCGTGAGAGAACGACAACCTTTGCTCTCTCTGCTTCGGCAAAAAAACTCCTTTCTCTTTAAGTAATTGTTTCTGCGACCGATTAATGTATTTTTTTAGGGACCGAATGTAAATCGGTCGCTGATGAATAAGTAAATTTTTTAGGCACCCATTATAGCGATGGAATTGTTGGTCGCTAGGATCAATCCCTAATAGTTTGAGCGGGCCTTTTCCCTTTTCCTTTTCCCTTTCCCTCTTAGACCCATTCTTCTTCTCCCTTTCCCTTTTGTGCAACCGAATAGCTCCTAGTCTCCAACTCTCCACTGCTCCACCGCTCTCCGCCGCTCTCCACGTCGACCCTCTCCACATAGAACAAAGGTAAGATCCCCTCGTTGTCTCCTTTCCTTTCCAAACTTCCCTTCTATTTCTCTTCTTATTGTTCATTATTTTCACCAAAACTAAACCCTTTCGTCTTCGCCAGCACCACCAAAGAGGGCATCACCGTCATCTGCTCTGACGCCCTCGTGAGAGAACGACAACCTTTGCTCTCTCTGCTTTAGCAAAAAACCCCCCTTTCTCTTCTCTCTTTTTTTTCTTTCTTTATTCTTATCTATGACCATTAGACAAATAAGCCCATTTCTTTCATTTTTTTTGTTTCAGGTTTTGGTTGTAAGTGATGAGGAAAAGAAGCATCGAGTAACGGTTGACGAGGTAAGCTCATCATGTTAGGGTTTTCACTACTAGAAATCTTCTGATTACTTGCAGATTTTCCTGCAGATTTTGGTCAAAAATTCGCAGGAAACAGGTTTCATGCGGATTTTCCTACGAATTTCTACTATAGGTAATACCTTCATAGGTAATTTTTTTACTGCGAATTTTAAAATCCGTAGGTAATTTCCTACTTTTTTCTTGCGAAAAATTTAAATCCACAAGAAAATTCACAGGAAATGTCAAAATTTCCTACGAATTTAAATCTATAGGAAAAAAACCTTATTTCTGGGAAAATTGTAGCAAAATTCGCAGGAAATTCCTACAGAAAAAATTTGTAGGAAAATCTGCAAGTAATCCATGTATTTCTAGTAGTGTTTTAAATTGTGTAATCTTATTGTTTTGAAATGGGTGAACCATCGATTTTATGCGAAGCTGCAACTTTCCAATTTTGTAGAAATCGTTCCTTTCTGTGGCGCTCTCGCTCTCTCTCTGTCCCTTTCCCCCCTCTCTTTCTTGTGCCTATCTATTTTTGAGAAAATCTCAATGATACAGTTTGATCTATATATGAATCTTTTCCTGTCTTATATGTATGTTTGGCCTTTTTAATATAAAATGATTATGTTCTGTTTTGCCATGTTTGCCTCCATCTACATGTTGATCTCTTTGAAGTTAGGGAGTTTGATTTGCTCTTAGTCTGGTCATGAGACGGGTTGTGGAATTGAATTAGTTAATGGTATATGTTTGTGGCATAAGGTCTCGAGGGTATTGTTGAAGGTTGAAGGTGGGTATGCTTGTAACCATGGATCACTTTAAGATAAAGAAGAGATGTCTCCTTATCAATCATACTCACAATTCAAGTATACTTGAGTCAGGAGCAAGACTTGTGTACAATAAAGTAATGGTAGCTTGTTTGGAAGCTTGACATAGTTTTAGGAAGCTTTAGGCTTGTACTAAATAAATGAAAGAAGCAAAATACAGAGCCATACATAAATGACATAGTTTGGTTGTTGTTTCTGGTTATTGGAAAAAGTTTTGTTTCTGGATCTTATAAGTTAGGTTACCTATTGTTTCTGATTCTTGTAAAAATTATTCTGGTTTGGTTCTAGTTACTACTAACATAAGACTCTTTTGATTCTGTTTTTAATACTAATACCGTTTTGCTAAATTTCTGGTTGTTGCTAAAATTTATGTTGCTTATATATTTTTATTTCTTTTTTTTACATGTCATACTTACTGTTTTCCTACTTGAAATAGACTTAAATAGTATGTAAGTTGATGATAAAAATAAAAATAAAGCAAAGCAAGCGAAGGTTGTTGCTACTCTTATGTGAATATCTGCTGTGATAGGCAATTTACTTCTTTAGTTTAGTGGCTGTTGTAGTTGCATACAAATTATATGATAAAATTATTGAATTGTTGGGATGATTGTTATAGAGGATTGTTTAGTTTCATGCTAATTAATCTAGCCCTTTCTTGATCTAATGAGCGGATAATCAGATTTGAAACTCTTGTGCTGTCTCTGCTCTAATTTTAATTTCTTTGAAACCTTGCAAATTCCTTCTGGTATAATTTCTAGTACTTATGGATATCGAGGTAATTTCATATTCCTATCTGACTTGCTCTGAGATTTGACAAGGAAATAAAAAAAATCATACATTAAGGGCTACAAGGTTTAAATTGTCAAATTTCTTCATCTTAAATGATTTTGTGTACTAAGGAGAACTGAGGTAATTTTTGTTCTCATCCGACTTCCTCTGAAATTTGGACAGAAATTTTATAAGAATCATACATTAGGGTGAACAGGGTTAAAATTGTCAAATTACTTCATCTGGTATGATTTTCAGTACTCAGGGTACCAAGGTAATTTTACGTTCCTATCCGACTTGCTCCGATTGCTTTGAAAATTGGGCAAAAAATTGAAAACAATCAAACATTAGGGGGCACGGGTTAAAATTGCCAAATTTATTCTCCTGGTATGATTTCTAGTAATCAGGGGTAACGAGGTAATTTTCTTTTTATGTCCAATTTGCTATGAAATTTGGTTAGAAAATAGAAACAAAATCATACATTATGGGCCATCGAGTTAAAATTGCTAAATTCCTTCATTTTGTATGATATTTAGTACTAAGAGGTATCGAGATAATTTCTTGTCCCTGTCCCATTGGTATGAGATTTGGTTAGAAAAATAGAAGGAAAAAAATCATACACTAGGGGACCAGGGTTATAACTGTCAATATCCTTCTTCTAGTATGATTTCTAGTACTTGAGAGCACCGAGGTAATTTCCTATCCCTGTCTAACTTGGTCTGAAATTTGGCCAAAAAATAGAAGACAAAATTTGGTTTAAATAATTTTTGTTCCCTCCAAAGTTCACCAACTTTGATTATAGTCCATGTAAATTTTGTTTTATGATTTTGTCTCTATATTTTAAAAAAAATTGTAAATTGTTTACATTTGATGAGGATGAACAATTAGGATTTAATTACTTATTTAATATGAAGTTAACATAAGGGCATATTATAACAAAAACTAGATTTCAGGGACTAATTTAACATGAAAATAAAGTTAGAGGTATGTATTTTCAGAAGACATAAAGTTTAAATGGCTATTTAAACCTTTTCCTTAAATAAATCATGACAAATGCTAATCAGTATCCTGAGGGCATTGGTTAAAAAATTAAAAATGAAAATTTTGTATAAGGAAGTTATGTATTATGTATTTAATACATTGAAAGTTTAAGAGTTATATTTTTCAATATAAAAGTTTTATTTTGGACTAAAGGCCCACTTAAGACCGTAACAAATTTTGAGGTATCACTTTTCGTCCATGAGAAGAAAAAAAACTTACCAAAAAGTCCCCGAGAATGACAAAAGAAGGGCATGTTAGTCCACTGTTTGTCTCCATCTAGAACACGTCGTTAGAGTACCGATATGTATCGTTAGTGTGCCAATTGCCCAGGCAATCGTCCCAGCATGCAGGATAAACTATGAGAATAAATATGAATTGATCCAATAAAATCCTCAACTATTATTTAATTAACCCAATTTAGTCCACTGACAATTTCTATTGTGGGACAAATTAGTTCCTACATGATACAATTAGCACCACACCACATGCATCACATCAGATGCACTAACACATGTTACATGGACGAGTTTAACGGACACTTGAGCACACTAATGGTACACATCAACACTGTAACGATGTGTTTAGAACGAAGACAAACAGAGAGACTAAAATGGTCCTTTATTCTTTATTATTTTTAGGGAAAAGTGTATACACACCCCTTAAACTTTAGTGTGTTTGTAATTAGACATCCTGAACTATCGATTCTTCTCAATTAATCCTCAAACTTCAAGTATTAGTAAAATAGTTCCTTTTCTTAACCCAAAGTTAAATAATTCTTGATAATCGAATCCATTCATTTTGATTTAATTTGATCCATTATTTTTTTTTTTAAAGAAAAAAAATAGAAAGGATTTTAATTTTTCGTGTGTTTTCTTCTTCACTTCCATTTGAGAGCCTTCACCAGAACACCTTCAGAAATTACTAGATGGCCACCAAATTGCATTCAACAAATTTGTCATCTCTCCTTCGT
The DNA here is from genome assembly GCA_035048595.1 of Echinosophora koreensis. Taxonomy (NCBI): domain Eukaryota; kingdom Viridiplantae; phylum Streptophyta; class Magnoliopsida; order Fabales; family Fabaceae; genus Echinosophora; species Echinosophora koreensis. Next base: position 2,572,450 of record JAPCYP010000031.1, on the reverse strand, counting down.
TGACTAGGAGTAAACTAACCTCCATTCTTTTCACATGCCTTAATCATCCCTGTTGCACAAGTCTTTTGTCACCACAACCTGGACGTTGGAAACATCACGCTCGTCAATTCCACCATGCAGGTTGCCGCACGCCGAGCCCACCGTAGCGCCTCGCCGTAGCTCTGCCATTATCGCTGACCAGTAATGGTAGAATAATAGCAAGATAACATAGCCTTACAAGAAGAAGAAAATGCGAAAGAGAAATTGCAGAGGAAAGCCTCATTTTTTACCCCTCTTTTTAAAAATAAATAAATAAATGTAATCAATGGTTCAATTTAAATCAAAGTAAACGGCTGGATTCAATCACTAGTAATAATTTAACTTTGGGTTAATAAAAGGATCAATTTCACTAATACTTGAAGTTTGAGGAAATAATTGGAAAGAAATGATAGTTGAGGGTACCTGATCACAAACATGCTAAAGTTTAGAGGGATATACGCTCTTTTCCCTTATTTTTATTCGTTAACCATTGCTCTCAAAACAAGACCCTTAAATTATTTTCTTTAGTTCCTGCTTATCTCATGGAATGAAGGGTAGTTTAACTTTGATGACTGTGGGATCCATTCCCCAAAATGCATGGTCTGGTTTATGGGGAACATTAAATATGAGTAATTGGTCATTGGCCCATATAACTGCATATGTTCAAATCACAGCTCTAGCTGTGATCAAGGACGATATGCCCACCAGAGACATCTGGTTTCAATTAGACCGTACGTGCCAAGTTGGAAGTGTTTCTTCAATTATGTTTACACCAACTCTCAACTTTTGCGCAATATATCTGGTCAGTATCTGGCCACGTTCTTAGAAACCACTAAGCTTCATAAGCAAAAGAAAAAATGAGAGAAAGAAAACAATATTACGCTGTTATATTATTATTATTGGTTTGTTTCTTCTTTAAACCACATGCACACGTAATAACAACTTTTACTCATTTTTATAAGCTAAAGTTATAACTTTTCATTATTTATTGACACGATTTATGGTTTGTAAACGTAGCAGGAAAATAGTGACCAGCGCAGGTATGAATACAAGCAAAATGACGCGTTGGTTAATTTTTCTTTATTTTAATAATGGCATAACTCTTCAGACAAAAAAAAAAAGGTTTATAATGTGAAGAGACTTTTAAGCGTCGAACAGAACAGCTAGCTTGAAACTTAAGATATACATACATAGGATCATCTACATGGCATGGTAAATATGTGTAAAAGATTTATGGGGTTTATTGACGAAGAAGAGGAGGATGAGTACTCTTTAATAAACAGAGTTGGGTGGAAATCACAGGTGAATTTTGCACATGCGCTTTAGTTAGAAGTTGGTTCTCTTACCATTCTCTGCATTTTGATTTACTGTACTTTTATAAGTTTTAATGGGTTTCACGTGTATCAAACAAAGTGAAGGAGCGTGTTTGGGAGTTTTGAAGAAGTGAAGTAGCGAATAGTGGAGTGACTAGTAATGCAGTGGAGTTGAAAGTTACAAGTCATTCCATCATTTGAAAGTTTTTAACAAGGGAATGGAAGGAGATCCAAAATCCTCCATTGGATGATATATGAAAATTGGAGAATTTAAGTGGAATGTGGTAGTTTGGATTACCATCACTACAAAAAAGCATTATTTTGCGGCCGTTATTAGCTTTAATTGCGGCGGTTAAAACCGCCGCAGATTCACCTTTGCGGCGGTTCCTAAACTGTCGCAATGTCGACCATCGCGAGCAGCTTTTGCGATGGTTTACAAAACCGTCGTACAAATTGCCACAAAATTATTGCACCGGTTACGGACTGACGCAGATTACGAACACGAAATTGCCAACACAAATAACGATGATTATATAACCGACGCTATTTTTTTTCCCCAATTCTGAAAGAAATTTTGCGGCAGTTTTGCAACCACCACAAAACTTAAATGTTATAATTTGGTAAGTTTTAAAATAGTACAAGACCCGCCGCTAAAACAGTCGCAATTCTTTTTTCATTTTCATTTTCACTAAGACTGCCGCGGTAATCGCCACAATTTATTACCGACCGCAAAGTGTCCGTCACAAATTGTTTTCATGTAGTGCATCCTTAACTATTTCACTCCATTAATCAAGGAACTCCCAAACAATACCTTTTAACTATTCGACTTCATTATTAATCACTTTACTTCATCCAAAAGGGTATGATCATCCCTTGGAAATGTAAAAATCCTAATTTAATCTTTTGTTGATAATACTTACTGATTAAATTCTTATTTTTTTGTTTAATATGAGAAGAATTTGTTGAAAGATATAAGAAAACTCAATCATCATAATAATTCTTATCTCTTTGAACATGCTTTTACTAATCCTCTTGCTATATAAAGAATTATTTAATGCTTTTTATATTTATAAGTCATTCACTACAAGAAAAAAGCTGTGACCGAAATATATTCGATCGCTAATTCGATCGCAATATTAAAAATTCAAATTAGCGACCGAAATATATTCGGTCACTAAATTGTGACCGTTAGCTGCTCGCTACCTCGGTCGCAAAGAAGGTAGATAAAATAAATTTTTAATATCACATATTAGCGACCGAATTAGCGACGAAATACTTAGCCACCGAAGAGGCGCGGTCGCTAAATAAAACCATGTGACTAATATGTATAAACCACATGTTCGGTCGCTATTTAGCGAATTTCTTGTAGTGTTTGAATATGTTTGATTTTTGGATTTAATTTCTCACAAGTGAATTTATCTCTAACAATATATTTACTCTTAAATTATTTAATGAATTGATATTTTATCAAATTAAGGATGAATATCCTTTTACCTTCTCCCTCTTATAGACAATCTCACTTCGATGCAAATAAAATAACTATTAAAAGGATTTTATAGAAAAGTAAGGGTCAAAATATACATTTGAATCATTTATCATTTGGTCAGAATTCATTTTAATACTTTATCTTTTAAAAGATTTATTTTGATTTTTTATCTCTCTAATATTACACAACTCGATCGATCATTTCCATCAACTCTGTTAAATCTATTGAGGGACACTTCTGATGTGACAGCTTCAACACCATCACCCATGAACAGGTTCGTTTGTTTTTGTCACCGCCAGGGACGGAGCCTCCTTAAATGATAGGAGGGGCCAAACATAAAAATTAAAGTTCATTTAATATAAATATATATATAGACGCACCGAATTTCATATAAAATATTCATAATTATCTGTTCTACAACGTTAATTACATTAATAATTTATCAATATACATGATAATCTAGTCACCAAAAGTAGACCCTTATCCCTCGGCACATGCACCCAACACCAGGGTTCAGCATGCATTCAACAAGCATTGGGTGAGTGCTGTTGATGGCTTTTTGGATATGATGGGTAATCGAAATCCCAAACGGCCAACAAATCTTTGAGCAACCATAACTTTTGATTCAGATGGATTTTTTTGACATATTATATATATACGGAAAGCTCTTTTGAAGACTATCATCTTAACAACTATATAGTTTTTTTTTTCAGCAAGGGCTAAGGCCCCTCCTAAAATGCTTGTAGATCCATCACTCACCGCAAAAAGGGATGGAAGACACGGGTGGTCATTTTATTCATTGGCAATTCTGAAAAAAAATGTAGAAGAGAAAAACATGATCATTGTTAAACAGATAAAAAGGATAATGTCTTTACAAAACTCAACAAATAAATACGCACCTGTACAATAGTACTAGAGGATAAAAATGGTGGCGGCAGGCAGTGGCCGCTACTGCCCCATGACCGTTGACATTGCTAATCATGCATAGCACGTTGGTGTTATGTTATATGTTATATTCTAATCTGTCAGCGTCAAGGTCCCATCACTGTTTTTGTTGTTGTCAAGATTTGGCCACCATCGTCCACTTGGAGCTACCTCAAGATTTTATGGTTTCAAGTAATTCTGTCCCTACATACAAATGTGGAAAAAGAATTTTTTATTGCAGAGTGGACGACTTTCATGGTTGATCAATCTCTTTAAAACTGAAATGACATAAGTCTATTAATATATTTATATTTAATTTTTTTTTTTTTTTTTTTACATTTCATACATAATTTATTTTTGCCATGTCAATTATATTTTTAATATTTAATTCCACTAATAAATATAAGGTTCAACATTAAGTTTTGTTTAGATAGGAAAAGAAGTAGGATTGAAAAAAGTAGAATAGAAAGAAGTAGAAAAGAAGACAAAATGAGAAATGAGTGGATTTCTAGATTGTTTGGATGAAGAGAAGTAGAAGAGAAAAACAATTAAATTTTAGGGAGCTGTTATGGGACCATTGAAAAACGGAGGGGATTGAAACCCCCTTAATTATTTTCTCTCTCCTCCTTTAAAAAAAAAATATTTAGAATATTTCTCATTATTCTATCCATGATTCTATTTTAATAATTATGACTTTATTATTTCTATTTCTCTATCATATTCTTTACAATCACAATATTCATAACGATATTTCATATATCAATTACATACTTCTGTAGCTTCGGCTTTTAATTCTTGTACTAAATCTCTTGAATAATTTTGATTAGTTAAATCTAACATACTTAATTTACATAAAAAAAATTCTATACTATGATAGTTATTCATTATATTACTTTATTTACTTAGCTCTAATACCAAATCGGTACCACCCTAATAATTTCAAATATTTTTAATTTATTCATTTTTTAGGGTAGTATTTTATTCATCAATAAAGACCAAATCATCATCATCACCATTAAAATCTACATAATAATCAGGATCACAGTAGAATTTAAAATCAAATAAATAATATTTAGGATCGTTATATATCTCAAGATAATATTCAAGATCGTTATTTAGGATCACTTTTTCCAACATTCGAATTAATGCTAGAGTTTCTTTTTCATATGTTGGATAATTAATTTCCCTAGAGTTTCTAAAAGATTTTCTAATTGTTCAAGAACTTTTCTAATTTTTTCAATATCTCTCTTTTCATCTATTTATTTACCTTTACTTATATTATTTAGTATATCTCTTATATTATTTATTTCACTTTGTCCTTTCTGAATCCTATTATAAGTGTAATTTGCAATTTTATTTTTATTTTATATTAGTTGAATAATATTTTTATTAGTCTCTTCCATTCTTTTTTCTATACCTTTGAATTTTATTACTATTTCTTCAGATAAACTCATTATTTTATCGTTTGATTATTATAATTTTATCTTATGTGGGAACCATAGGGTTTTGAAACCATATGATTTAAGAAGGTTTCGTAGAAATTCTCTAAATTTTATTGTAAAGACATATTTGTCTTTAATGACATATTTGAATAATGATTTAAGTCTTTTGCGTTTCTCTCTCCTATTCTCTCGCCTTCAGTAAAGAGATTTATTTTGGTCATGGGTCCTACAAAAAATTTCCCTCTTCCCTCACTTCTCTTTGCATCCAAACCGATGAACTTTGATATTTTCTCTTACAATTCTTTCCTCTTTAGTTCCCTCTCTTCAAAATTAGTCCTTCCAAAAGATGCGTAAATGTGATTTAGCATGGAGATAAGAGTCTAAATTGGACTTGAACTTTAGCATAAACCAAATTCAGAAGAGGTGAATTTAGGACACACTACGCTATTACGGTGCTCACTCTCACTTTCGATGCGGCTCCTATTATAAATAGCATACTTAAAGTTTTATTCTATGCAATTGTCTATATATAAATTTCAACAATAGTCCGCGTGAAACGAAAATTGAGATCTAGAAGATTATCCACTCAGCGGCTTTACAATCATCTGGTTATGGTACTCACATCTTGTCTATGCATTAGTACAATTTAAAAAATAAAACCATATTTCTTGCGAGGCCCAACAGGACACTTACAACCGTTGCATATAAATAATTGATCTTTGTCATGTCTCCATCATTGTCTTCGAACCATATGTTTTTTTTTTTTTCATGTTAAAATATTATAGAAAAAGGATTGGCACTATATAATTTATCAGAGAATCTGTTAAGCTAGGATAGTATAATGCAATAGCATTATAATAATGATCATATGAATAAAATATCCAAGGGTGTCTATATGTCATTATGCTTTTAAGATTTTGGTTCACATTCTCTTTTGCTCTTCTTCTAAAGAGATTTGGAAGTCATCTCAAGATGACCATTTACTTATAATGTAATATGCTCTTGATTGGAAGAGAATATCTTTTCAGGTTTCTCTCATGTAGAGAGAGAAAAAAATGCTTAATTTTTATATTTTATATTTATATTAAGGAAAATGTTAAAGAGTATCCTAAGGGTATTCGTTAAGGAATTAAGAAAAGAAAGATTACATAAAGAATTAATGTATTTAACATTTGAAAAAGTGAAATACTTGATTTTTCAATAAAAATTTGTTTTTCTTGATTCTTTAAAGAGTGAGCACTCATTAGCATGATCCTTATAAAAAATTATTTTGGGTGACAGAATGACGACATCCAATTAAAGTTTAGGCAAAACCGGAAATGATAGTCGATATTGACTGATTCCCAAGCATACGCCACGTATAAGAATGTCACACAATTGAATGATTATTAGGAAAGTGTCATTGTAGTGGTTAGGAAGAGCATTAAATTTTCATCCGAGTTTATTCCGTACCTCACAATTAATTTGGATATTTGGCACAGCTGAAAAATAATAAACTCACGAAAGTGATAATTTGTATTAGTAATTTTGGTGCAGGTATCAGTAATTGATTATTTAAATAATCTATTATTGTGATAATGGATGGGTGAGCATCGTGCAGGTTCGGGCTGGGATCAACGAGTTCAGGCGGGTTTGATACAAGAAAAATGAAATTCATTTTCGTCCATCTATACATCTGGTTGGTGGGTGGCGGGTTGGGTGGATTCATACGGATCCATGATTATTTTATTATTTTATTTATTATTTAAAAAAATAAAAAAATAAAAAAGATAAAAAATGAAAAAGTTATATAGTCTGAGCCTCTGGGGAATGCCCTCGGGACCATTCTACAAGATCAAAGGGAGACCCGCCACGGCGCATCGCCGCTTCGGGCTGCCCAGGCTCCGTGGTTGGCCGCTCACTCCGCCCTCACTCTGCTTCGCCGTTCGACGACCTTCTGTGCTTCATATCTGCACCATATGAATGTGAAGATGGTCCTCCACCGCGAGAGCGCCGCCTACAGGTCCGGTTGCGCCTCCCTCTTCCTTCACGTTCAGCCATTCTCTTTGACTTTGCTTCATCTAGCTCCAACAACTCCCTCCTGCTTATGGTAGATCTGGCTCCAGCCGGGGAAGGAGAAGACCACAATCTCTGATCTAGTTTTGGGGGAAGGAGAAGGACATGGTGAAGGCGATCTAAGGGAGAAGAAGAAGAAGAAGGACATGGAGAAGGAGAAGGAGAAGCAGCACGACAGAAGGCAGGAAGTGAGGGAGCTGGTCTGAAGATGGTGAAGGCAAGATTTCATCTTTTTTTTTTTTTTTTTATCAATAGGCGATATTTCATCTATTAGGAAAGGGAACAAATTTGATTTAACAGTGGTCGGTCGGGTTCGATTACCGACGGATTAAATTTTCTGGAACCGAACCGCTCAACTAAACCCATAACAAACCCTTATTTTCATCCGCTTAACCCGTTAACCCGCCCGATTTACCAAATTATGAATCGATTTGTTCGTGTTCGGGTGGGTCTCGGGTTGATCAACCCTAATGGATTATAATTAGAATTTGTTTTCTTTTGGTTATATTTGTTTATGATTGCTGAAAAGTGATTTTAAGATAATTTATTTCATTTGGATGATATAAAAAATTACTTTTATATAGTAAATTAAAAAAAAAATGTTAGAAACTATTTGTATAGAAATAATAATTTTTGTTTATTAGTTAATTATATAGGAATAAATAGTAAAATATGATTGATTTCAAAATAGGAAAAGTTTTTTTGAAATAAGTTTCAAACTTTATCTTTTCTAAATATTTTTCGAAAAAAAAAAATTGTATTATACTTTAAACTAAAATGATAAACATATCAAATTAATTTCAAAACAAATTTTGTTAGGAAAAAAGATTTTTCCCCCTAAAGGCAATATGTCCCAAACACCAAAGAGATGCTTCATGTACAAAAATACAAAAGTGTTTCAATTGAGAAGTGGATATTGAAATAACCAAAGTTAACATAAAAAGGGGGGGTTGAATTGTGTTTACCAACTTTTTAGGAAACGTTGAAAATTATTTTCGCAGGCACAACAAGCAAAAACAAAGCTAAGAAAAGTTAGACGGATGACTCGTCTAATTTCAGACCAGTACACACGCGCACACAGAGAAGGTTAAAAACAGATTTGATATTCACAATATTAACTCCTCAAGTTAAAAGCTTAAACAAATAACTCTTAAATAAATTAAAGAGATAAGTGAAGAGGAATATCACTCAAGAGTTTTATACTGGTTCACCCCAAAATCCACAGGGCTACATTCAGTTCTTGGCAGGACCAAGTTTCCACTGTAACTGATCAGATTACAGTACAAGTATTCTTTTCACACTTAATCTCTCCAGGCTCAACACTCAAACAAGTATTCTTTTCTCACCTAAAATCTTCAAGCTCAACACAATAAAGAGTAAAGGTTTTTGAGTAATTAATACAACTTTGCAAGTCTTTCAGATAACACTCAGAGAATGGAATAAATGAAGGAATGATAGACTGCGAAATTTATGTCAAATGATTGAAGAGCTATTCAATGAAGGAATTAAGAAATAAATAAGGAGAGTAAATGCTTCTTTGAATATTTGCGCAAAGCTCTTAACTTCATCTTCATGGTTTGCACTATTTAAAGGCTTCAATCAATTTGATCCGTTAGATACAACTTCAGAAAATGTGCTCCTTTGATTTGAACTTCTGGGACGCCATTAATGCCAAAGAGTCGTTCTGTATAAGCATTAAATGTTTAGGGACATTGGACTTTGACATATGCGACGAAGAGTACACTTTGCTTCTGAGCAGTTTTTGTTTCAGAGTTGCAATAACAGACTTCTTGTATTTACAGCAGAGAACTTTCCATTTCAGTGCAACACTCAGTTCACTTTCTGGAAAGCACTTTTACTTTGTATAAAACAACTAAAAGTTACTGACTTGGTGCAAAGGTAGCATGCTTATTCCTTAAACACTGAAAGAATGAATTCTTTATTCTTTGTCCTTGGTGTTATTGTCCAGAGGTCTCCGAGATCCTTAAAGAAGGCATCTTTTTCAAATAAGGTTGACTTGGACTTTCTTCTGACAGTCTAACAAAAGATTGATTTAGCAGAGTCTAAAAATTAGACTGGTGTTGTGCAGTCCAAAAGTAGACGGGTGAGGTGAGCCAAAACTTAGACGGGTGAGCAAGTCATTTTTAGACAAGTGATTCAATGAAGCTTCGCCAGACTTTTGATCCTTGCCACGTCATCAATTAAATCAAAATTTTGACTGAGAATTGACTTGGCCTTTGTCTGAGTTGACTATCTTTTAGACAGGTGGTTTTTAGACGAGTCTCAAAAACTGCTCTTTAGAGAAAATTTAGACAGGTCATATTTTAGACGAGTGACCTTAAGTCTATTTTCCTACACACTTAGCAAACTTGTCAGTAATTTCATATGGTTCAATATTACCATACTTAATCTATTTGGAATCATCAAAACTTAGAGAATTTATACATTGAATATGTTCCAGAGTTATGAGGTCTCAACAGATATTAATGTACAAGTTAATTAAAAGGAAGGTGTATCTTCTTCGTCTTCATTTTTACCTTGACTAGTATGAGACTAACCGTTACTCCGTTAGATTGGGGGTGGTGATTAGGTAAAACTCTCCCGAAAGTGATAATTGCAGGGTTCAAATATCTAGCGTTGTAGGTAAAGTTTGTCCGGAAACACAATCCACTACCACTGCACAACCAATCACTTTTGGGTAGAAGGTGCAGATTTATCAATATGCTTTTGGTTACGGGTTTTGCAAACCAATGCCCTAATAAGGAATCCAAAAGAAGCAAGCTTTTATGGAAAGACTAAATATAATACTTCTCAAAATGATAAATACATCATTTCTCATACAAACTTGCTTTTTTAGATTATTTAACCAATATCCAAGTTAGCATTCTCCTTTGGTTTTTAGGCAAAGCAAATTTAAAAGTTTTGGTGTTTTATGATCGATATATTTTTAGTTTAATTTTGATATATTATCAGTATAATATTTTTTAAATTGTCAATCCATCACAAATAATTTTAGTGTGACTTTTAATGTAGTTGCGATACGAATCAATCATTTTTAATGATGTGATAAATTATAAATGGTTAACATTGTCAAAAATCTTTATACTGACAATAAATATAAATTAAATCTTTCTTATTAATGAGTTGGAAGTTACTATGACATAAATTAAAATTATGGAAATAAATTAAAATATATTAGAAATCAGTTATTTTATATTTTAACTATTATTTAAAAGTTTATTAACCACTTCCTTAAAAAAATTATTAATCAAGAAGCCATATTAATTTAGTTTTTTTTTACATCATTTAACACAAATTTTAAAGCATATCTTACATGGGTAACATTAATAAAAGAATTTACTTTAAAGCAATCTTTATTTATTTTTTTATTATGAATATTGAAAATTTTGAAAGGAAAATTTATCTCATTTTAGAATCAAGATATGATATAAGTATAAAAAAAGCATAAATCATGGAAATCATTAAATCAATATCCTAAATAACTCTGCCTTCTCCTATAACAAATGATGTCACCTGAGGGCTCGTTTGGTGGTCAGGATAAGTGATACAGGATAGGATAAGCTATCATATCCTGTCTTAAACTGTTGTTTGGAGAGCCAACAGGATAGGATAAATATATCCTGTCACCTATCCTATCATATTCATCTAGTTAAAATTATATCCTGAGGGTAGGCCTGTGTTAGAAATCAACATGATATGATAAGATGATTTAAAGTATAATAAAATAAAAACATATTTTATATATAAAATAATAACTTAAAGTAGGCTTAATGAACGTTTTGGTCCCTGAAAAATATGGTCACTTTTGGTTTTAGTCCCTGAATTTTTTTTCTTTGCATTCGGACCAATTGCAAAATTTAAAAAGTTAAAAGGACCTAATGCAAAGAGAAAAAAATTCAGGGACCAAAACCAAAGTGACCATATTTTCAGGGACCAAAAAGATATTAGTTAAAAAATAATATATGAAATTATTAGGGAACAAAACACTTACAGCAAACAAAAACACTGCCTGTGAATGGCCAACGCCACATATTACCTTACGTGTATGTGTTGTGTCTCTGCAACTTAGATTGTGAGTGACAAAAACTGTAATGCAGATAAACTAATTTGAGAGAGTAGAATGTGAGAGGAAGAAACTATAACACAGAACATGAGAGGATGTGAAAAAATGGTTGAAGAAAAGGAATCTGCCTTCAGGAAATTATTGTTGAACGTGGGTAAGAAAATCACAAGAATTATTCTCTGAAGGCAGATTTCTTTCCACCATCCACTTTTTCACATCTCTCTCATGTTCTGTATTACAGTTTCTCCCTCTCACATTCTACTTTCTCAAATTAGTTTCTCTGCATTACAGTTTTCCTCTATCTCATTCTAAGTTGCAGAGACATAACACACGCACGTGAGGTAATATGCAGAGTTAGCCATTACCAGTCAGTGTTTTGTTTGCTGTAAGTGTTTTGATCCCTAATCATTTCATATATTATTTTTTTAACTAATATCTTTTTGGTCCATGAAAATATAGTCACTTTGGCATTAGTCCCTGAATTTATTTTTCTTTGCATTCGGTCCTTTTAACTTTTTAAATTTTGCAATTGGTCCCTCAAAGAGAAAAAAATTAAGGGACTAAAACCAAAAGTGACCATATTTTCAGGGACTAAAAAGTTTATTAAGCCTTCAAAGTATAATAAAATATAAAAATATTTCATTAAAAATTATAAAAATATTTAAAATAAAAAAAATTTAATATTCAAAATTATAAAATAGTAAAATAATTTTAAATTAATAGGAATATCTAAAACTTTTTTAAAAATATTAAAATTATTCGTAATTTTTTTATAAAGGTAATATAAAAAAATTAAAAGTAAAAACTAAAAAATATAATTTAAAATTATAATTTAAAAGCTAATAAAAAATAAAATTATATAAAAAATAAAATTAAAATATTAATGTAAAAAATATAAAAATAATTTAAATAATAAAATATTAATAATTAATTTTATTTTTTTATTTAGTCACAAAGCTGATTATGTTAATTTATATAATTTTATAAAATTGAAAAATATAAAAAATTATTCTAATAATTTAATTATATTTAAAGTAAAAACTAAAATGAATATTTAAATTTATAAAAAAAAATTACCTTAAACAATATTTTAAAAATGTACAAAATTATATGCAATTTTATCACAAGTATAATTTTGTTATTTTACATAATTTAAAAAATGAAAATTATAAAATTCATATTAAAATTATTATGCTATCATGTTGGTTATCTATTGGACATCAAACGTCGGATAAGATAACAGCTTATCCTGCTCATATCCTATCATACTCCTATCCTGCTCTCTTATCCTATCTACCCTTATCCTGTCATGATCACCAAACGAGCCCAATGGTTCATTTGGTGGTCAGGAGAAAATAAGGACGGATATGATAAGAGAGTTGGATTAGGATATGATAGGATATAGACATGATAAGTTGTTATCCTATCATCTGTTTGATACGCACGTGGATAGCAAACTATACATAACATTATATTATCAAATCATGTGTTTAAGATGGACCAAATAATAGTATGATATAGGATATAAATTATACAAAATGATAAAATTTCTCGTGGGACAAAATTATATATTATTTTTTGAAAAAATTAATATTTTTTTATTTTAATATTTTTTATATGGATTTTTAATTCTCCGTTTTTAATTTTTTTTAAATATTAATGTTCTTTTTTTTATAAAAAGACAAAATTGCCCTTGTGACAAAATTGCATGAAGGTAAATGAAAGCTTGTAAATGACTGAAATGTAAAGGAAATCAAGTAAATTCGACAAGAAAATTAAAATGCAAAAGAAATAAATGAGCAATAAGTAAATGACAGGAATGTAAAGGACTTGAAAATTAAAATTGCAAGTAATTAAAGACTGGAAATGTAAAGAACAGAACGTAAAAATGCAGGAAAAGTAAAAGACTGAAAGCGAAATGTAAGCATACTTCAAAGTCAATCCGTGAATCTGCTTGAATGAGATATATATGATTTTATTTCAAGTATCCAACCTTTTACAATGGCATAGATAAGCCTTATTTTGCAAACAAGAAAATTAAAACTACCTATCCTATTACATGCCATGTGTACTTGGCAGTTTTAACTGTAACTAATACAAATATATGCTAATACTAATATTTACAACTTACTCAACAACACTGTCGAGCCTTCTCTCTCTTGCATTCCTTACTTCATCCAAATCATGACTTGGATAATCCTCTGCATCATTCCTCTCCTTTGACTATCGAAAGCCTTTGTCAACCTTCCTATTCATTCTTCATGATTTTCACCTTTATTGGTCGACCTTTAATTGTCGAGTTAATCATTTATCCTTTCTAATGTTGAATCATCGACACTTAAGATATTAGACCTCTATCCACATTGTTGTAAACTTCCAAAATTATATTTTGGCCCAACAGATGCCCCCAAAAAATCCTTCTTTTGACATCTCAAAGAAAGAGAGGTTTTTGTTTTACTTGGGTTTAAAGTTCGACAGCCGCTTAAAATTCAATTTTAAAAATTGAATTAATGGATATAATTTGTTACCCCTCTAAACAGTCGTTCCCATGAAAGTAGGGATCATGAATACCTATTAACTAGCCATAACAGCTAGTTTGGCAACTCAAGAGTACTTATCCTCCTTAAATACTCATGAACTATTACATGCAAAGAACTTTTCTCTCTCTTCTTGTTCTCCTTCTTGCCCAAGTTCTTACCCTTTCGTCTTCATTACTTCATCTTCTTTGTTCTCTGCAACTCCAATGGCTTCCTCCAAATCTTTGAAGCAAAATCTTGGAGCTCACATCTTTATGAGCGACCCAGTCTTACAAAGCTCAGAGCTTTACCAAAAATCAAAGGTAATCTATCCTCTTCCCCCATCTTCTTTACACTTTGATCCCCCCTACATTTTTAGGGCCCGTTTTCTCGAAGAAAACTCTTCCTTTGAATATTGCGAATGTGTTTTCCTATGCTCCTGGGGAACACATCCTCGCTTCACTTCCTTCTATCCCCATTCAATATTTTAACAAGAAAGGGCATCTTTTTAAGGCTCCTCTAAAGAAAATAGATGGGTATGTCACTTGGCTTGATAGGGTAGATGCAAAAAAAGGCCAATACTGGAAAGACATTGGAATCTTTGATTGTATTCAAATTTCCCGTTATGTCGTTAAAATGGATTTTGCCATGTTAGGGGCCTCAGTATTCTTTTGTAATCAGACTACCAACAATTTTCATTTTTCTTTTAGTATGATGGATCCAACCTTATTTGGTGTGTGGGCTAACACTGGTCTTAGACCAGATGGTGAAATCATTTATAGTTTTACTAAGACAAGCCTTGACATAAAGGTACTCATTCAATTAGTTGCCTTTTCTTCTTTCATTCAACAGCATATGCAGCAAACTAATGAGGTCTCTGATGAGGAACATGTAGCTTTCCTAACACTTTGGTTATCTGCTTACTTCTTAAGCAACAAATCTGTTCAGGTTGCTAAAGCCTATGTCCCTCTAGCTAACCTTCTTCTTGAAGGTAGACAATTAGCCTTAGGTCAATTTTTATTAGCTAACCTTTACTATAGCATGGAACACATAGTCGACAATATTAGGGCCCAATCACCAAAATCTAAACGCCATTTTTGAACCTCAACAATTTATTGATTTTTTTGCCTCTCTGAACCTACGTGTCCAATTAGCATAAAATTATGTCATCATTTCGTTCCTTCTCCTCATACAGAAGAACTTCGATCTTTTCTTCATTTCTTTTCCAATTTTTACAACATTTCCTTCCACTGCTCTGATGTCAAGTTTGCTCCCTTTTCTGACAGTCGACATGGTCCTGAATGGTTTATAAGACCATTAACTTCTTTTGATCCCACCATTATGGAAGACAGCATCTCCATTTGGTCTCATTTCCTCTGTCGGTCAACCCTCTTTATGGGCATCCCTGAATCCTCTGACACAGACGTTTATAGTCATCTTCCCAACTGCGTAGCTCGACAATTTGGTCTTTGTCAAGCCATTCCATACCCTTATAAAGTTGACAAGAATGATTCAGGCACAAGTCGATAACTTCATTCGCCAAAATCATGCTTGCAGGTAGAATCACTTCAAACTATCACCTTTTACCCCTGTCCTAGTAGTCACTCAGAATTTCATAGATTGGTGGTTCAAATATTTCCAAAGTCAGTTGCCACCTCTCACAACTTGTTTTAACCGAGTTGTATCATCTGTGCAGGAAATTGATCTGGCCGACAAAACCTTAGGTGAGTATATCGACGACATTCGTAATTTTGAAAAATTCTATAAGATGAAATGGGATCATCAATATCCGTCATCCTTTATATAACTAGTGGAAGATTTCGTGGCCAAATGGAAACAAGCACAACGGAATAAAGGTTCAAAGGGTAAAATTTTTGTCGAACCTACTTATAATCCTTTAATTCCTCATGAAAAACCTATGGAACTTCCTGATCCTGTTCCTCTTCCTTGTGCTCGTTCTAGTTTGGCCGACGAGTTCTCTGGTAAACCAACTTCTACAGGTAACTTCCTGTACTCGAAAAGATGGTTTGATCACACCAATATTTTTAAGAATTACACTAAAGAGGTTACCTTCACCAAGAAGTTTGGCATATGGCATGATTCCTATCATCAAGTCGTCCAAGATGTGACTAAATATCAAATAGGTATTTTGCCATTTACACATCTTATTCATTAGCAATCTAATTATCACTGCTAACTCCTTCTTTTCCTTTAGTTCAGCCCCTTCAACAGGCTCTGAAGTACAAGAAAGAAGAACATGCTGCCTCTGTCGACGAAGGAGGAGAAGAAGAACATCCTACCATTTCCAAGAAGAAGAAAGGCAAAGCTTCTCAGGCTAAAAATCCTCCGGTTCCCAAGCCTTCTCAGTCAAAACAAGTTTCTAAGACTGAAAAAATTAATATTCTTGCCAAGAAAAGGGGTCGACAATATGAAGCTGCCCCTCCTTCTGCTAAGTCTAAGGTATAGTCAATATTTGTGCTTCTCTTCAAATTGAATCTTTCGACTATTTCGTGCTAACATTTTCTTTTATCTATTTCCCATAGAAAACTGAGACTTCCAGTAGGAGGGCACAAACCAATACTTCATCAGACTCTACCCCTGAGACCCAAAATACTTATTCTAACGTAATTCATCATAACTCTCAACTTCATAGTTTGAATGCTCATTGTCAGAAATCATTTCTTTACTTAGGATTCCCCCATCCAAATCATTTCTGGCATCCCGGAAGCTGATGATGGATCCTTAGAAAAATACAAATCACCTGTAATCGAGGTATTAAACCTATCTCCAGGGAATTACTATTATCTCAAATATTGTTACTTTTTTTAATACATCTCTCATTCGACAATGCGAAGTATTTGAAGACTCTGCTGAGAAAAACTCTTCTCTCAATACTTCAACCATTCCAACATTGCCAACTGCCAATCCTGAGGCTGAAGCTCCCTCAACAGTTGTAGATAACCCATCTACTGAGCTTCTTGACACCGAAATGGCCAATGTACCCCCAGCCCCAATGCTAGAATCCTCCACTCAGCATGTAACTCCCACTTCTGCAGAACTATTGAGTGCTAAGCAACTTCAAAAATTCTTTGCTGAAGATGCCGACATGGATGTATTGTTGGGTGAATTGGCTAATGTTTCTGACTTGCCTCCTTTTGATATCGACAATATCGAAGGGTTAGCAATCAATGCTGAAGTATACCCTATAATATCTGAAGAAGATGACCTACTCAGCCTTTTGTCGCGTAGCCGCAGAAGCTTTCTTCATTCAGCACGTTCATCGACTATCCAAGGCCAAGACTCTAGTGACTCTAGGGCTATTACTTGGTGAACTTAATGCCCTTCTGAACCATTCATTTGATGATATCATGCTTGATTGCCATGTTTATGGGAAAATGATGGCCTTGGTCGACGAGATAACGCCCTTGAGAGATCATCTTTTTTCAAAACCAACAGGCCACTCTCAATCAAGTCAAGGTCTTCTTGTTGAACTTGTCTGATAAAATCCTAATCATGAATCAAATAATCCCCCACTATGATAAAAGGGTGGAAGAGAAAACTCGACTGACTGATAAGGCTACTGCAGCACATAAAAGAATTGACACCTTCAACACCTCTTATGGTACGGTTAGTGCCGACCGAGCCTCTACCATTCAAACCATCTCAGAATTGGAGACCAGGTTGAAGACAGAATGCCTTCGACTGAAGAAATTTGACTTGGTGACCCAGCACTTGATCAAGAAATAGATTGAAGTGGGGAAAGAAGTCAAAGAGCTGATGGTCGAGGCTAAAGCTGTTGTTGATGATATCGACAGGCTCACCCCAGAATATAATGCTGCCAAACTCGACAAAGAGTCTTTGAAGAATGCATGTGCAACCCTTAAGGACTTAATCTAATTTTGGTAATAGCTGTATTGTTTCTTTCCATTTTGTAACTACCTTTATTCGACAATTACAATTCATTGTCAGTTTGGGATGCCTCTTTAAACTCCTTTGAACATTTTTTTTTAAAACCGCAAGCATTTATTGGACTTGACCGCTAACTTCCTATGCAGCTTGTAACTCTACGCTTTAGTTAGAATTTAATGCCTTAGCAATTTACGAAACATAGATAAGCGGTATTGTCATAACTCCCAATGGCACTATAAATAACAACCCATCCAGACCAACACTTCACCATTATCTTTAGGATGAATTTACGCAGAAACACATTCTCTTCTCTTTTCCTTTTTCATAACAACATGGTTCTGCTATGGAGATCTATCTTTCTTCTCCCGATTCCCAGATTAAAAGGTTCCTGTCTTGATGGTCAAACAACACTTCAAGGTTGTGTAAATCACATAATGCGGGTGATAAAGTTGTGTAAACCACATAACGTGGGTTGCTCACCTAATCATCCTTTTGGAGAATCAGTTGCTAGAGGGCAGGTTAGGTGTCTGAGCACCATAGTTCCAACACCTCAGCTTTGGCAGCAAGTGATTGTGCTTGCACGTCTTCGGAGACACTGCCTTCGTTGAAATAGATCGAGTGCACCTGCATCTGCTCCTCTTGAGCTCTCTCATACCCACCACCTTCATGGAGGTTTAAAGGTTGGTAGAACACAACTGCTGGACTTCACTTCTACCTCTTCTGCTCATCCTAGGCATTTGAAGCAAATGAAGCCTCATCAAGCGCCTCGGCTGGGGAGAAGCAGTTTTTTTTTTCTTTCTTTCTTTAGGTTGTAGAAATAGGCATTTCTTACTTGTATAACCTTTGGGCTTCAGATTTATGGATGTAACTCCACAAACATTGTAATTCAACAATATGACTTGTATCTGCCAAATTATTTTAATAAAATCTAATTTGGACCTCAATTCTGGTTTATTTTTACTTCATACATTGTCGGTCTATATTACTTTAAATATTTGCCATTAATAGGCTTAATTCTAAAATCTAAATTAACATTGACAAGTGCATAAGCATTTCAAGAAAACACCTTTGTAACTTTAAATGGTCCTTCCCAGTTCGGGGACCATTTCCCATATTTTCGACAATTCTTTTCCATTGGCAAAATCACCTTCCATAATATAATACCTTCTTTGAAAGATTTATACTTGACTCGACCATCATAAAATCTGGCAATTCTCTCATTTTATCGAATCAAATTTTCTAAGGCAATTAATCTTTCATCCCCCAACTCATTTAACTCGTCGAACATCAAATTCCACTAATATTCTACTGGTAACTTATTCTGTTTCTGAATTCATATGGATTGGAGATTAATTTCGATAGATAAGACAACATTATGACCATATACTAACTTATATGGAGATGTCCCCGTCGACTCTTTGGGCAAGTTCCTATACGCCCATAAGATTTGATCAAGAGTGTTGTGCCAATTCCTAGGTTGCTGACCAATATGCTTCTTGGTCAATCCTATAATTATTTTATTTATAGCCTCGACTTGCCCATTATCTTGAGCATAATATGGTGTCGAGGTCAGCATTTTGATTCTCCAGGACTCAGCATACTCGACAGCATGCTTTCCAGTGAACACAGATCCTTGATCTGTTGTTAAAGTTTGTGGAATGCCAAACCGACAAACTATATTATTTTCAATGAAATAAATAACATCCTACTGAGTTACACTTAGCTACAGCTTCCACCCACTCAGTGAAGTAATCTACTCCAACTAAAATAATTCCATTCCTTTTCGACGAGGCATTGTGTATCAGCCCAATCAAATCCAATGCCATCCTTTAAATGGCCTTGGTTTGACAATAGAATGTAACTCACTTGCTGGTACACTTTGAATGTGACCATGTCTTTGAATTTCTTCACATGACTTAGCAAACATTATACAATCTCTCACTAAAGTAGGCCAATAATACCTTTGTCGTCAAAGAACCTATTTCATTTTATCACCTGCTTGATGAGCTCCACAAGTTCCCTCGTGAACTTCTGCCAAGGCTAAATAAGGCTCTTCTTCATTTAAGCAAGTTAATAATCCTTCATCTGGGGACCTTCTTTGCAATTCTCCCCCCGACATAACAAAATGCACAGCTTTATATTTAAGCTTTCTGTTGGCATTGGGATCAGGCTTTGCAAAATACTCTATTATTGACCTTCTCTAATCATTAGCTATTGCTACATCATTCTGCAAGATGTCTCGTTCTTCCAAAGGATAGAGTAACTCTCTAATTTCCATTAATGAAAGCTTGTAAACTACTGAAATGTAAAGGAAAGCAAGTAAATTCGTCAAGAAAATTAAAATGCAAAAGAAGTAATACAATAAGTAAATGGCAGGAATGTAAAGGACTTGGAAAGTAAAATTGCAAGTAACTAAAGACTGGAAATGTAAAGAACAAAAAGTAAAAATGCAGGAAAAGTAAAAGACTGAAAGGAAATGGAGGTATACTTCAATATCAATCCGTGAATCTGCTTGAATGAGATGTATAGGATTTTTATTTCAAGTATCCAACCTTTTACAATGGCATAGACAAACCTTATTTATAGGCAATGTTTTTAAAACCGGATCGATCATCGAACAGGTGAAGGCACCGGATCAAGGTTCAGTAGTCCAACCGTGATTGAGCCGGTAATAATTAAATAATATAAATTTTTAATTTTTAATGTAATATATTAAGTAAATTAATATAAATCTTAATTTCTCATATTTTTTAGGTTTAAATAAGCTTTTGGTCCCTACAAAGTTCATCAAATTTGGTTTTGGTCCCTGTGAAATTTTTTCTTAGGTTTTCGTCCCTGTAATCTCAAAAATTTTGCAAATAGTCCCTACCGTCATCTTTTTCCGTTAACTAGTACTCATGGGTATCGAGATAATTTTATTTTACTGTCCGATTTGCTGTAAAATTTGGCCATAAAATATAAACAAAATCATACATTGGGGAATAAGGTTAAATTTGCGAAATTCCTTCATTTTGTATGATATCTAGTACTCAGGGGGTATCGAGGTAATTTCTCGTTCTTGTCCGACTTGCTCCAAAATTTGGCTAGAAATTAGAAATAAAATCATACATTAGGGCCATAGGGTTATAATTGACAAATTTTTTCATCTAGTATGATTTTTAGTACTCAGGGGTAACAAGAGGGATTATTTACAAAACTTTCGAAAATACAGGGACGAAATCCTAAGAAATTTTTTTACAAGGACTAAAACCAAAATTGATGAACTTTCCAGGGACTAAAAGCTTATTTAAACCTATTTTTTAACAATATAATTTTTTTTTTTACATTTTATGTTATTGAATTTATAAAAATAAATTTTTATTTGCTCCTATAGCTGAACAAATATAAACCAATTTCAAGAGCTTATTAGAAAGGAAAAAAAAAACAAAACTAAAGTTGAGCTATTTTTGCTCATTCTACATTTAAAAACAATAAACGATTCCTCCCACTCAAAAAGGCCTAGGCCCATTTCGTTTTTGTATCAGTGTATGATCAAATGAAAGGAACCCTTAGCTCCTTTTCAAGTTTCCTTCAGTCGTCAACCCAATCCCCTTCTACTTCTACATGAGTTTATGTAATTCTTCTTCTTCTTCTTCCTTCTTCTTCTTCTTCTTCTTCTTCACCACCTCACTATTCATATTCTGGTTTGATCTCACTCTCTGCCATTCTAATGAACTCGTCTCCGCCTCGTCTCCGCTTTATAGCCCAGGTTCAAACTTCTTTCAGCAGACGTCGACCAGTCGTAGCAGCAACCACCGCGATGTGCCACTGCCTTTCGCCGAAAGCTCCGCCATGTCACGTGATCTCTGCTCTGTTCTTCGTTCTGTTTTGGGCTTTTTTTTTTGGGAATTTCTGAAATCGGATGAACTGTGAGACCAGTCGGTTCTCACCGGTTTCTACGGTTTTCTTCCTGTTTGATGACAGGGCGGTTTCTTTGACTGTCGAAAGCCTTTGTTAACCTTCCTATTCATTCTTCATGATTGTCATCTCTATTGGTCGTCCTTTCATTGTCGAGTCAATCATTTATCCTTTCTAATGTTGAATCATCGACACTTCGAATATTAGACCTCTATCCACATTGTTGTCGAACTTCCAAAATTATAATTTTGGCCCTATCACCTTGGCATTCTGACTCATTGACAAGGACATTATTGAAGAAAAAAAAAATATGAGAAATCGGATATCAGTTTTAGGAATCGAGGGTTAAGTATATGTGAACAAATTCAACTAGTATTTAAAGGACTAACTGGCTGAAACTAGGAATTCAAAAACATATATAACAAAGCAATTAAAAGAATAAAAGCACAAATAATTTTTTTTTAAAAAAAAACTTTTTTGGTCAAATGATCAATTATTTTGAAAGTGTGAAAAGGGTGAAAATCAGTTAGATGAAAGAGATAGGATTAGGTTTCACTAAACTCAATTGCATTCGAAGTGGTTCATTCCATGAATTTGATGTCAAGGAAAAAGAAATATATGGTGATTAAGATTGATCTTCAAAAATCATATGATAAACTTGAATGACATTTTTGTAACTGAATCTTTACAACTTCTGGGAATCCCTTCCATGATTATCTCGGTTATTAGTGCGTATCTTTCTTCTGCCAAGATCTGTATTAACTGGCAAGGTCGCCTTTCAAGTGAATTGGCTTCCTCTTGTGGGTTGAGGCAAGGAGACCCGCTTTCTCCTTATCTCTTTGTTATTGCCCTAGAGAGATTAAGTCATAGTATTCTAGATGCATTTGATAATGGTTCTTGGAATACTTTGAGGATTGGAAGGGGGGTCCTGCCCTTTCCCACCTTATTTTCGTGGATGACATAATCTTAATTGCTGAGGCTTCTGTTCAACAAGCTCATGCGATTAAATTGTTGTTGGATAATTTCTGTGAATGTTCTAGTCAAAGGATTAACCTGCAAAAATCCAAATTATTATTTTTTCTAAAAATGCTTCCCCTTCGGACATGGATATTATTAGTAATGTGTTAGGGGTTGAAGCCAAAAATGATTTGGGCCACTATCTTGGCAATCTTATCATTTCGAGCCGTAAGGTCAAGGCTTCCTACTCCTTTATTATTGACAAGGTGCGCAGAAAGCTTACTGGCTGGAAGGCTAGTTCGCTCGCTTTAGTAGGCCGGATTTCTCTGGCCCAAAGTTGTATCATTACTTTACCTAATTATGTGATGCAAACGGCTTATGTTCCTGAATCAATTTGTGACGAGGTGGAGCAATTATGCCATAACTTTATTTGGGGGTCTACTGCCGAAGCTCATAAATGCCATTTGGTTTCTTGGAATACTATATGTAAACCAAAATCGGAAGGTGGGCTGGGCTTTAGAAGTCTTCATATGGTTAATAATTGTTATATGCTTAAACTTGGTTGGTATATGATTGTTAATCATGAGGCCTTATGGGTGAAAGTTTTACGGGCCAAATATAATTGTGGAGGCATTTTACTGCCAACAATGCGGTGCAGTAATAATGCTTCGTGTTTATGGCGTGGAACTTTTAACTCTTGGGCCTTGATTGAGAATAGCATTTTGTGGGTTGTTAGAAGTGGACAATCTGTCCGCTTTTGGAAGACTTGTGGATCCCAGGAATTGGCCCTTTATGTGAACATGTTCCTAACATTCCTGAGGAGGAGTGGAATTTTGTGGTAAACTCTTGCACTTATGATGGCTGGTGGAAATGGGATAGTCTTCAGTCCATTTTGCCTGATCATATCAGAAGTAAAATTACAGGTATTAAACCCCCTTCACAGGGGTTGGAAGACTTCCTTGTTTGGATCCATTCAAATGACGACTACTTTACTATTAAATCCGCATATCAATTTCTATGAGAGGATATTAGGAGAGAGCCTTCAAACTTTCCTTTTCATTTAATATGGGAGCTACCGGCAAGATATCAAGTGTTCCTATGGAAGATTGCACACGGAAGGCTCCTGATGAATGATGAAATATGTAAAAAAGGATATGGTGACTCTGATTTATGTCCGCTTTGTCAGCAATGTTCTGAATCTGTTATACATGTATTGCGGGATTTTGATATTGCTTTAGCCATTTGGAATAAGTTGGTGGAGGAATCAAAATGGAGCGAATTCTTCAACATGGGGCTTAGTCAATGGCTTGAGTCTAACCTTGGCAGAGTGGATTTTGGATCAGGGTAGTGGATCTGGAATTCTCTATTTAGTATGGTATGTTATCTTCTCTAGCAAAATAGAAATCAGTTCATGTTCTTCGGTGTGAATCTCAGCTATTTGGCAGCATCATGCGGCATGTGGAGTTTGTTCAAGGCTAGATTTTGAATCCCTCTCCTCTTGTAGAGAAAAATCCCAAGCAGGAAGTTTATCGGTGGTATCCTCCTCCTAATTTGGCGTTCAAGCTCAACACCAATGGGTCTCGTAATCATAGTCCTGTGTTCTCTGCTTGTGGAGATGTCATCAGAGATTGTCAAGGTGATTTTGTGGTTGGGTTTCACTGCAACCTGGGTGTTTCAACATCTGTTTTTGCTGAACTTTGGGGATTGGTTCTTGGGCTGAGGATTGCTCATGACTATAATTTGCCAAGGGTCTTGGTGGAAATGGATTATGAGGTCATTGTGAAGATGATTACAAATAGGGATTCTAACTGCCTGTTTGTTAAACTTTTGTTGGAGGAAGCCGTGTCTTTGTTAAATACTGAAGGTGGGAGGTTCTCTCTTGCCCACATTTTTCGTGAAGCAAACAGATGCGCTGATTGCTTGGCTAAGTTGGGGCATTCTGGTTCTTTTTCGTGCTCAATTATGAATGTTGCTCCTCCGGTTCTTCGTCCTTTAAAGAGAAAATATATGAAGAATAAGAATCGAATAGCTAACAAGCATTTTAATAACTATTTCTAGATTAAAGAATTGCAGGAATAATAATCTCAAGCACACTATGAATTGTAGTGCTAATAATCTCAAAAACACAATCACACATCAAATTTTCATTACATGCATAATTTAAAAATCATTCCGATCATGATCAAACCTTAGAAAGCATTAAGAGCAAAGATTGCAAGCTCAAAATAAGAGAAATAAACTTGTAATAATGATCACAATATCAAATACGTACACACGAGTTCCATCAAGTTCTACCTAACCCCACGATGGGTGTTTAGCTATACATGGCAAAAATAAAGAAAACTATATAGAAAGAGGAAATGAGAAAACTCTATTGATTGGTGAAGAAAGCTTGAGTTCTTACTCTCCCTTTGCTTTAAATCACCATTAATTAGAAGACTTCCAAATTAGGTTAAAAGTGTTTAAGTCATGAAATGGAGGTTGTTGGATCCTTTTGGACATTTGCCAAATAACTTTTCATACTGGAGAACTTGTGGGTGCTTGGTTTAAAATAAAAATTCCTCACAAATTGATGGGCACCCAATGCTAATGATCAAGCATTGCGTATTTGACTGACTGAGAGCATGATAGTTCCCAAAAATTGTTGGAGCGTCCAACGCTCCAAAGAGTAGCATCTAGGACTTGCATTGTATAGTTCACTTTTTCTCCAAATCAGCAACTGTTATGCTCCATTTCTTGCCTCTGGTAATTCCTACATTCAAAATAAAAAGGAAATAAGACTACTTGACTAGAATTTTAACTGAAATGCAATAAACTCGATAAATTGAAATAGTTAACAAAAAGAAGAAGAGCATAGATTTCTTCCTTTCTTAGGGTCAAAACAAGGTTAAAAGCTTGATTTTAGAGGTGAAATTTACTCAAAAAGAATTATGGAGGCTTTGATTATACTAATGACTACCCTTATTGTGATTCTCTTGTCTTCAAATTTCAGTTTGTTTCTAGAGAACCATATTATCCAAATGCAATTTATGATGGTTGCAGCAATGATGTCCTTCAATTGCAGACTCCATGACTGATTACAAAGAGAAAGAATGGATAAAATAGAAGAAGTATCAACCTGCAAGCCGATAATAGAGCCCAGCCAATGCCAAATCTGTTTTGCGTAGGAACATCTCAAGAATAAGTGATCCGAGTTTTTTGCATCAGAGTAGCATAGGCTGCAAATCGAGATAGAAATGCAACCCCTTTTCTGCAGCTGATCTTCAGTGGGTGTTTATTGTGGATTAACCTCCAAGTGACAAAAGATTAGGAGGGAGGGATTATACAATTCCATATCCATTTTGTCCATTCACAAACTGATTGGTTTGGATTAAAGAATAAAAAAGCATCCTTAAAAGATAGTTCACCTGAGGAAGAGTTCTGCCAAATGATCTGGTCAGCTGCAGGGAAGGAAGGAATGACTAAGCGCAGTAGTTCCTGTCCAAGAATAGGAATGTTTGAATAAAAAGATGCAGGGATATTCCAGCATCCATCTAGGATGAAATCAAAGACTTTGGCATTCAGATTCTGCTAAAGCCTTTGAGGAACATGTAACAGATCCACTAAAGACTGAGAAAGTCATTTATCATTCCAAAAATTAATTGAGGAGCCATCACCAAGATGCCGAACTGTGTTCCTAAAAACAGAATTCAGATGGATTTTGATTCCTGGCCATAATGAAGATTTAACATAATTGGATGTTGGTTTTTTATGTTGAAAGAACCCACTCCTATGAAAAGAGGCCCATTCTTTGTTTGAGGCTACCAATTCAAAAGAAAGCTTTAAGAGGGTAGCTTCATTAAGGCTTTTCAAAGACTTAATTCTAAGCCATCCTTCCATAAAAGGTTTGCATAGTTTTCTCCATGCAATAGTACATATTTTCTTCACATTAGGATCACCAGACCATATAAAGTTCCTAATGTACCTGTCCAAATCCTAAAGAACAGAAGAGGGTCAGCAACAAACATGGAAACTATGAAGCATCATGCTATTGATTACTGACTTAACAAGTTCAATTCTTCCCATGATTGACAAGATACTACCCTTCCAAGAAACAAGTTTGGAGAGGATTCTATCTGCTATTGGTTGAAGATGGATTCTTCTAGGCTTCCCTTTGAAGATGAGAACCCAAGTGTATTGGCTATTCTGACATATTCGGATGCAGAGATGTTACCCGAATAGAACTTACACTTGTTGAGGCTAAGAAACTGTCCTGAAGCATTTCCATATTCCTCAAACAGCTCGATCAAGGCTTCAAGGCCTCTCTTGTTGCCTTTGCAAAATACTAGCACATCATCAGCATACAATACATGGCTAGGAGATGATAGATTCTTAGGGCCAGAAATAGTGTGAAGCAAGGTAGAGTTGACTAAACTAGATATCCCTCTATTCAAAACATCCTCAGCCAAGCAGAAAAATGAGAGAGGGTCACCCTGCCTAACCCCTCTTTTACAAGTAAAAAAACCTTCAGTTTTACTTTTGATAAAAAAAAAAAGAGAGATTACCATGTAAGTTAAATATGGAGAAAGCCTTTGGTGAATAGTGTAAATTATTGTAAATGATTTTGAGGGCATATTTAATTATTGATTATGTTAGGAGATTTACGTGGTCTAGAATCCAATTTTGGTATTTGTTTGTTATATGCTATCCTTAATTACTACATTTGAATTTTATTGCCAAATAATGTCTGTAAAATGATTTAGACAATAACATCAATTATTAATTATTATGTACACATCCGGTAACTTTTTGACATGTGTGCTTTTATTTTAATAACTAAGAGAAAAAAATAATAATAATGCTGATTTGTCAAGATAGGATTGGATGTTTGTATAAAATTTCTTTATACTGACAATGCATAGAAATTAAACTCAAAAATTAAACCATAAGTAATTTTCTATTTTTCAACATAATAAAACTTCTTCAATTTCAAAATTTGCTTGTGCTTTTATTGTCAATATTCCCTTAACTTACAATTGATCTCTAATTTAGAATATGAATCACAATTTTTGTTATTCCTCTTGCTTTTTCTTCCAAGATGTTAACTTATGAGATATGGGAATACAACATTGGATAAGTGGACATATTAAACAAAGATATTGTGACACCCGGTGCTGACGAGGGCAAGGAGTGGTTGCCATTGCGAGAAGGTATGGACATGGTGCGGCTCTTGGCAGGCTTCTAAGTGGAGGGATACATGAATGAACCAATTACACACCCGAATGAGAGAGATCCTGAGTTTGTGTAGGTATGGGACTATACAGTTGAGGGTGACTTATATGAATTGATTGGTACAACCTATACCAATAAGATGCATCTTCTTTTCGGTAGCCCATCACTTAAGAACTCCACGGTTAAGCGTGCTTGACTTGGAACAATTATAGGATGGATGTCCTCCTTGGAATTTTTCATAGGAAGCGTTTGAGTGAGGACAAAGCACGCTGAAAAGACCCATGTTGGTTTGTGGGGACAGTCGTCAATCCATAAAGCAGTCAGGGATGTTACAAATGGTGTCAAAGCGGCACCTTTCCCAGTACCGTGTGGTTCAGGGACGAACCAAGTTGAAGCAGGTGGGCACGTGACACCCGGTATTGACGAGGGAGGGGAGTGGTCGCCGTTGCGAGAAGGCACGGACAAGGTGCGGCTCTTGGCAGGCTTATAAGCGGAGGGATATATGAATGAACCGATTACACACCCGAATGAGAAGGATCCTGAGTTTGTGTAGATATGGGACTATATAGTTGAGGATGACTTATATGAATTGATTGTTACTACCTATACCAACAAGATGCATTTTCTTTTCGGTAGCCCATCACTTAAGAACTCCATAGTTAAGCGTGCTTGACTTGGAGCAATTATAGGATGGGTGACCTCCTAGGAAGTTTTCCTAGGAAGCGTGTGAGTGAGGACAAAACACTCTGAAAAGACCCGTGTTGGTTTGTGGGGACAGTCGTCAATCCATAAAGTAGCCAGGGATATTACAGATCTAATTATAAATAAATGTGGGGGAGAAAAAATTGAGGCAGCACCTATTATGAAAAAGTTGGTAGATCTCGTCTTAAGTAATTTGGACATGTGTGAAAAGAGCTATAAAAACCTGAGTAAGAATTAAGAAGAATAGATTAGAGGAAGGTTATAACCCAATAGTTAAAAGTAAGGATACAAAAAAATAAATATAGCCGAAAACATTCAAGAAATATTTAGTTTTAATGATTTGTCTATAGATTGTTTAAAAAAAAATGGGACCCTGCTCTTTGCACCTTGTTTTTTCTTTCATACACCTGGTCTCTTTTTTTCTTCTTCCAAAACTCCCCTTTTGCTATTCGAATCATCCGGAAAACCTACATAAACTCTCTTCCCCCTTCCTTTCTCTGCACACCTGTATGATGGAAAGAAACAGCTTAGTTCAGAGATGGGAAGAGCTTGTAGACAGGATTGATATGCCTTCACATTTGCGGTCTGTGGAGATGGAGGATAGGATTGAATGGGTAGGAAGAGCAATTGCTGAGCACTTGCCTTCACATTTTCAGAAATGTTGTTGGTGCGAATATTGATTCCTTTGAATTGCTGAGAAAGCTTATAGCATGTGATGGAAGTTTTTCATCAATGTAACCTCCATATGGATTTGCACTTGACGGACACCATTCACAAAAAAGGATAATGCTACCCTTCACCATTAAAATGGTCCTGACCAAATATATGCCCTCTAGAATTTAATTTCCGAAGGGTTTCCGAAATTAAGTTTCCGGATGTATGATTAAATTTTCGGGATCTTTTCATGGCATCCAGAATTAAATTTCCGGATGTAGAATTAAATTTCTGGATGTAGAATTATCAGGTTAGTGAAAAAAGCATTTTTGGGGAAAATTATAATAAAAGTAGTGCAAGGTAGTGTGGAGCAAAATACAAGGTGTCAAAAGTAAGCACCTTATAATGTTGTTAGATCCATGTAGCTGATCACGCCTAGTGAAAAAATGACTTCATTTATGTATTTTATTTTTATTTTTGGTTACAAAAAGCTTAGGTGAGTTGGGTCCTGGGGGCTCACCAGGATCAGGGCAGGCCTCACGGCTCAAAGAGCGAGCCGAATCCTTACCAACTGGAATAACCTTCGTTGGCTGAGTTCATTTTTGTTATTATTATAATCATAATAATTCGCCAGAGGATCAAAGTGTATATTGGTGCATATAAATTTTTTTTTTTTCAAAAAAGTAAACTACACTCAATCTACTTAAGATTTTCTCTAAAAGATAGCGAAATGTAGACTTGTTCAAATTAAAATTACACTCTACCTTTGTTGACTGGTTAACTCTTAACTAAATTTATACATTCTAATGGAACATTTCATCTAACCATATTGAGTGTTAATTAACCAAATAATCTTGTAAACGAACAAAAATTTACAAAAGAAATTGTAAAGCCCTTTTTTTTTCTTTTTTCTCTTTGTCTCTTCTATCAGTTTCTGAATACATAATTTCCTGATCCTTTGTATTTGCAACTTGGGAAATATTTTATTACTTGAGGATAAGAAGGAAACGTGGGAGGGATATGGACTTAATTACTTAGGATAAGAAAGGAACGTCCTACCAACTGAGGAGGGAGACTTTCTGAATTCTCTGCATTCAACATGCAGCAAAATTTGTCTGGCATATCTGTCTGGATATGGTTACTTAATTAAAGCATATGAATATTACTAACTATTTTCAGTCGACCCAATTGTTGGATTTTTTTTATTTTTATTTTTGTCTTTAGCAGGGTATTTCACAGCCAAAACTGTGAAACTAATCTTTAGTCTAAAGTAAGGTAGTGGTTAGATAAAGTCCTCTTCAAAATGATGATTCTTAAATTTGAATCTTTAATCTTACAGGTAAAGTTTGCCTAGAAACACAATCCACTATCATCGTAACCAACCATGTTTGGGTACAAATGTTGGACGTTAAAACCATTAAAACTACGAAAATTTGGCATATATAGAAAACAAGACTAATTTCTTTCGTGGCCAGACGTGCAGTCTTCGTGATTGCTTTCAGATATAATCCTATAACTGAATCTCTATTATATCAGATTTAGTAAATGCAGTAATTTGGGATTAGATATATCATATATGTACCTATGAATGTTATATAAATATTTCGAATTACTATCTTATTATCAATTAGTATCAGAGACTATCTAATTCTGTTGTGACTGCATAAAATTTTTGTTGCTTGAGATTAGAATTATCTGAAAGAATATGCAAAAGCTTTTTCAATGCTGCTTACTTAGAGAAGGCTTAATAAAAGCCCCAAAATTTCTTTTCTTTTCTATGTGATTTATAAAAATTTTAAATGAAATTAAGAGCCCGTTTGGATGAGTTTTTTTTTTTAAAAAAAAAAAAAACTTGTATTTAAAATATACGTGCTTTTAAAGAAAATATGGGTGTTTTGATGAGTTTTTTAAAAAAAAAATGAAAAAAACAGTGAAAAAAGCATATTTGGGTACTTCTTAAAAAAATTATAATTTCTAACTTCTGAAAAAAAAGATGCAATAGAAGAGGGAGTGAGTCATGTTTAATTGGACAATAATATTCTTATAACAAATCTCATAAAAACTTTTTTTTTTAATTTAATCCAAACACAAAATAGTTTTTGCTTCTAATCAGGGTCAGCAACAGCATCAAGCTGCTAAAACAGCAACTTTAGGACTCCAAAAAAATTTCTAATTTTATAAGGGTTTTAGGCCTCAAACTCAAAATATATTTTGTTTGTGTTTGTTTTGATATTTACAATATATTTTTTTGTCCCTCTTTAAGTGTGGTTACATGTACACACAACAAATATTTACATCAATCATAATAATTTCGCTTTAAAAATATAAAAAATAACAATAACAATAAATTTTAAATATAATATTATTTTTATATAAATATATTTATTAGTTTTAAAAATGCTTCATTAAACATTCACTTTAATACTCAAGATATGTCGGGCAGGCCTTTCTTCTAATAATAGTTTCTCATTATATTTCTACATCATAAAAATCCTTTTTTTACCAGCTCGTCCAAACGGGACTTTAAGTGTCAGTGTTGTGCCTTTTTTTATTTTTGGATTGGATATTGGATATATCGTGACCTAAAGCTTCAAAACCGAGAGCTGTGAGGCAATGTGAATGGGCCTTACCATTCGGTGGACTCAAGAGAGTCCCAAGCCATCGCCCTTTGGGCTTGCTCTTCATGGTGGAGCTTGGGCTTGCTGCACATCGCCCTTTGAAAATTGAATTGTTTGATCCTCATAAACGTTTGTTGAAGCAATGTTACCTTTTGCTTTATAAAATTAATAGTAAAATAGTAAATACGTTTGAATTGTTTTTTTGGTGCAATTATGTATGAGTTGCTTATTCTAAAATAAATTTCTAGGCCAATTTTGTTAGGAGAATTTGCTTATTTATTTCTAGGAAAATTATTGCAAGTATAAGATAAATTATTGATTTCATATAGGTTAGGTGTTTGTGGTTTGGTGTATATGACTGAGTCTCCAGAATTTTGTATTATTTTAATTGAAATGTTGTACTTAGGATGGTGTTTGTGATGGTCAGGTACATTCGATCAATGAAGGCATCGGGATTTCTGGACCCGAGCCAAATGAAAATCTTATGAGAATTTTGTTCCAGTGAGGAATAAGCTACTTCGTGGCTATCAAAACATCTCTTTCATTCTTTGTTTTTGCAGCATTTATAGGTAGTAGTTGTATGTAGTGCTGATAAGGAAAAAAAAAAAAAACCAAAAACACGATGTACATGACCTGCACGATGCAACCTTGTTTTCGTTGCAAACATTTTTTTTTTGTCCGGGATGGAACCCAGTGTATCACACAGCCAGTAGTCGTAGGACTAATCTCCTGAGGTTGTAAAGTACCATTTAAAGGACAACTCCTCTATCAACAGATGCAATCATTGTTGTGATTCTTCATAACAATCATGCTATGCATAAGGCATGTTTTCCTCTACCTAGTACTCTTCCTCTTTAGTTTATTATCACAAAAGCAGTCATAGATGTTCAATTTTGTTGGGTGTTATACTTCAATTTTTATAGATGTTCTTTATCTATTTTCTAGACATATATTGCTTATACAAGTGTCTGCATTTTGTTTCCTTGTCGTCAGTATGTGATCCAGTGATAGGTGATGAAGGAAAGCTTTATGAGTAACCATATATCACCTTTCTTTGACGAAACATCATATACTTCTCAAGTTTATGCCTCCACTCTCCAATAACTAAAAAATAGATTTCAATGCATTGCTTTGGGCTCCTATTTATGAGATAGTGCAAGCATACTTTGGAGGAAAAAAAATTGTGGTTTCCATCTCAAATACAGTTCATGTAACTTTGCTTTTCTATTCTTGTTCACTTGGAATGTGTCAGTTATTTGAATGATAGATACTCTTATGAGAATTGTACTTTTTAGAATGCTTAAAATTGCATGACTTTGTTTAAAAAAAATAAAAATTGCATGACTTATTCAGCCAATATTGTAATCGTATGACCACGGTATGACCATGCCATCATTAATATTGGAACAATTGGATTTAGAAACGAAATGTTTCTAGTACAACTTTTGTAGTTCCTATAATGAATAATCTCAACTCAACTAGAACTATACTCATTATATCACTGTCATGTTGTACAGTTCAAAAAAGTCAACAGAATCTATTGACTTTTGAGTATTTGAACCATTATGATGAGAATGTTCTCTATAGATCTTCCATCATTTTCTATATTAGTTTTTTCGCCCAAATTTTGATCTACATGATATTTGCAGTCTTAATAATGATAAAAAGTTATCAATACTTACTTTTTTTATTTTCTTTCTTTTTTTTGAAGCAAGTTTTTTCCCCCCTTATTAAGTGATATTTTTTTAGTCGCATATTATCTAGAAATTAAAAATTTGAAATACTTGATATTTGATTTTATATTGTCTATGTTTTTTTTTTTTTTTTGACAAAAGCCACCTTATATTTTTTCAAAAGCAATAGAGTCAGCAATACAATGAGGAATAAAATAAAAAACATAGAGACTAGGCTTAGACATAGCCGCCCTAGCAAGCTTATGAGCAACTACATTTGCTTGTCTCTTGACAAACTCAACTCTAAAAGTTGGATTACTATCAAGCACCTCCCTAAAATGGCGAATAATGGCTCCAAATTCGGAAGCATCATCTCTAGCACAATGAGTAGCACCTACCACAATTTGGCAATCAAGCTCAAAAATCACATTAACCAAGCCTAACTCCGAAGTCCACTGCAAGGCCTTGAGAAGGCAGCTAGCCTCACCTTCATGCACCAATAGCAAAAAGATGACCACTCAGATTTAGCAATCACGAATTGGCCTTGATCATTTCGAAAGCACATGCTTGATGAAGTCACATTCTCTGCCTTGAAAAAAGCAGCATCTAGGTTGCATTTTAGGTGCCCTGTCATGGGTTTAGCCCACACAATATGGGGCCTTTCTTGGTCACCCATATGAGCAGAGGTACCTACTGCAGCCTCTCTATCCCAATCATCCTTCGCTTGCATAGCCCTCAAGATAACTTGGTAGCAATTTTCATCCTTGCTCTCCCAAAGCTTGATATTGCGCTTCCTCCATATGCTCCACATAATCCAAGCAAAATTTCTCATCTTATTATCCTCCAGCGCTTGCAAGAGATGAAAGAAAAGATCCACAAAACTCTCCATGCTTGAAAGCAAAGGCTCCAATACCTCCCAGAGTCCAGCTCGCTGCCAAATTGTTGCACTACCAGGGCATGTTAAGAAACAATGCCACTCATTTTCTATGTCACTATCACAGCAAAGACATGAAGCTGGGCATTGGATCCCCCTAACTTGAAGGTTATAGCGCAATGGAAGAAGATTTCTACAAGCTCTCCACAAAAATATTTTAACTTTTGGAGGAGCTTTCAAACTCCACAACTTCTTCCAATCACCAGGAGAATGATGATGAGATAAATCCACAACTCTCTCCATAAGCAAATTATAGGCTTTCTTCACTGAATAGTTTCCATCTTTGCTAGGCCACCAATATCTAGAGTCATGCGTAATAGAATCAAACAAAGGGACATTGAGAATAGCTTCTGAATGGCTTGGAATCATGATGTCCTGCATAAGGGAAGCATTCCACTTCTTCTCATTAGGCAACAGGAGATCAACAACCTTAAGGGTCTTTAGACCACATTGAACTGGTCCTATTTAAGAATGAAGGTTTGGGTCACGAACCCAATGGTCATTCCAAACACTGATATTTGAGCCATCGCCAATGCTCCATCTAGTGCCTTCCTTAACCAATACCAGGGAACTCCAGATACTACGCCAAGAATAGCTCGGATTATGACCAACCTTCGAATCAAGAAAATCCCCATTGGGAAAATATTTGGCTTTGAGAACACTCGAAATAATAGTATCCGGGTTGGACAAAATTCTCCAACCTTGTTTCCCTAGCATAGCTAAGTTAAACCCTTGAAGATCACGAAAGCCCATACCTCCATGCTCCTTGCTCACCGAAAGTCTCTCCCAAGATAACCAATGAATACCTTTATTACCTTGGTCGTTTTTCCCCCACCAAAAGGAATTCATCATTTTTTGAAGTTGATCACAAAAAGAAGGCGGGATTAGAAAAACGCTCATGCAATAGGAGGGGATAGCTTGCAGTACAGCTTTTATAAGAACCTCACGACCACCTTTGGATAAAAATCTGCCTGACCATGAATTCATCCTCTGCCAAACCCTCTCTTTCAAATAAGCAAAGGTAGACTTTTTTGCTTCTACCAACCATAGAGGGGAGACTAAGGTATTTGCCTGTGCCCAGGCAAACCTGCATCCCAAGCAAATTGACTATCCTGGAGTAAAGATCGCCACCCATATTGCGGCTAAAAAAAACTTCGGATTTATGAAGGTTAATTGCTTGATCAGAAGCTTTCTCAAAATCAGAGAGGATACCTTTCACCACAGCTGCCTCCCTCTCATTAGCCCGAAAGAAAAGAAAGCTATCATCGGCAAATAACAAATGAGAGATTATTGGAGCACCTCTACAAATCTTAGTGCCGTGGAGATCACCTCTAGCGTCTGCACGCTTTATAAGGGTGGAAAGACCTTCTGCAACAATAATGAAGAGATAGGGGGATAGCGGGTCTCCCTGTCTCAAGCCTCTACCAGGAAAGATAGGCCCAACTGAATCGCCATTAACAAGGATTGAGTAACTAACTGATCTAACACATAACATAACCCAACCAATCCAACGGTCTGAGAAGCCCATCTTAGCTATCATAGCACTAAGAAAACCCCAATCAACTCTGTCATAGGCTTTACTAATGTTAATCTTCATAGCTACATCTCCCTGTCTACCTTTTGTTTTGCATTTCATATGGTGAATTAACTCATTGGCCACTATAACATTATCCAGAATTGATCTTCCAGCAATAAAAGCAGATTGCTCAATAAAGATGCACTTACGAAGGATTTTCTTCAACCTGTTAGCTAACACTTTCGAGAGGATTTTATAGATAACATTGCACAGTGAAATAGGCCTCCAATCTTTCATTGTTTCAGGCTGGTCACACTTCGGAATAAGGACAATAGTGGTGTCATTCACCGAAGCTGGAAAATAACCCATTTCAATCCAATGACAGCAGGCATTAAAAACATCCACACCACACAAGTGCCAAAATCTGATAAAGTAAGCCGCATTCAACCCATCTGGCCCCGGAGACTTATCAGGGTGCATTTGAGCCAAGGCAATACAGAATTCCTCTAGAGAAAAAGGAGCAGTTAATTTCTCATTGTCATCATCCATAACACGACGAGAAACAACATCAGTGACCAAGCTATAAGTGCCATTATTCTCATGAAAAAGATTAACGAAATACTCCTTAGCAATATTGCTCATACCTGATTGATCATCGACTACCACGCCATCCTCATTTTTGAGCTTGAGCATCTTGTTAATATTTTTCCGGGAAGAGGCCATAGCATGAAAATATTTAGAGTTTATATCCCCTTCGCGAAGCCAGTGAGCCTTAGCTCTTTGCTTCCAGAATAAGTCCTCTTGAATTAGTAAGGTTGCCAATTTGTCCTTGGACCTACGGAGCTGGTCACAAGAGTCCGCATTAGGATTTTCACGCAACCGCTCAATATCATGCTTGCACTCCTGGATGTCACACTTGAAACAAGCTCTTAGCTCCCTGCCCCAATTGTCAAGATTGCTAATGCAACAATCCTTCATCGAGATAACAGAACCATGATCACCTCTCAACCAACCATTCCGCACCACATCCTCTAAACCTTCTTCATGAAGCCAAGAATTTTCAAATTTAAAACGCCTGTACCTAGCAACATGATCTTCAATAATACACTTCAACACAATTGGGGAATGGTCAGAAATACCTGCTACCGAATTATAAAGTTTAGCGTGAGGGAAGATATCAATCCAGCTTTCTGAGCTCATGGCACAACCAAGTCTTTCCTCTACACTATCATCTGACCCAAGCCTCTTCGACCAAGTAAATGGGTGCCCCTCCATCCCTAAATCAAGTAAGTTACAATCAAGAACTGCGTTCCTGAACCCATTAAAGAGCCATTGGGGATGGTCAACTCTACCGCGCTTCTCCTCTTCAGATAACATATCATTAAAGTCACCAATGATACACCACGGCAAAGGAGACATATTAGCAAGCCTACGAAGCAAACTCCATGACTCTTTCCTCCTAGATCTTTCAGGCAACCCATAAAACCCCGTCAATCTCCACATGCCTCTAATATCATCAGTTATCTCCATATTAATGAAGTTAAGAGAATAATTAATAATATTGCATTTTAGATTATTCCTCCAAAACACTGCCAGACCACCTCCACGCCCCTCTCTATCCACTGTAAAAGCATTGTCAAAACCAATTTGAACATGAATCTCTTCTATTTTACTAGCTTGAACTAAAGTTTCCAACAGAAAAATAACGTCCGGTTTGTGAGTCCGGATTAGGTCCTTGATATTTAGAACTGCTCGTAGGTTACCCAGGCCTCGGCAGTTCCAGCTTAAGATGATCATTGCTTCTAGCAGGCTTGGAAACCAGAACCTGCCGATAAAAAAGGACCATTGTTTGTGAAGTTTGTTGTTACGTAAGTCACTGCACCCATGCTACTCTCATGCACCACTGCATGGCTTACGTCGTTTGGCTCCTGAAGTTTTCTTTTTTTCTCTAGTTGACCATCGATATCAGTATCCGCGAGGGCTTGACTGTCCACATGTGATTGGCTAGGCTTAATTGTGAGCACACCATTATGATATTGCCATTCTTTTTGGAATCGCGACAAATCTGGGTACCCATTATTCGGGATTCTCCTTTCTCCAACCGATACCATATCTCTTCTATCCACATGATCTTCCAGCGGGTTTCCAGTGTTATTCGGCCCGGGATTTACGGCTCCATTTTTGCCTTGATTTTCTAGGTCACCTGGCCCCATCTCTGCTCCAGCTCTACCGTCCTCCTTTAGCCATGGATTATTGGCGGTGCCACCCATCCGTCTCCTCACAGTCGCCCTTAATTCTGGCCCCCAGTTTCTAACACCATCATCCCTCTCCACAAGCACCAGCTTTTCACAGTACTGCTCTGTGTGCCCTATGATTCCACAAGCAAAGCAGAAGATACCCAACCTTTCATATTTGAAGTGAACCACTTTCCACTCTCCTCCAGGCTTTTTGATTTTTTTCTCCTTTTTGAGTGGAACTCTGACATCAACCTTTACTCTAATTCTCGTATACTCCCTCCAAACTCCAGCATTGTTTTTAGTGTCATACTCCATGAACTCTCCAATGAAATTTCCTAGGTGCATCCCTACTGTCTGCGACATGAACCCAATAGGAACATCATAGACTTGAACCCACATAGGAACATGAAATAGTGGAATTTGAGTAGGGACTTCCTCAGCCTGCATTCGACTTAGAACCAGGGTGTAGTTGTCAAAAAACCAAGGTCCTCCAGCAAGAACGCGATTCATGTCTGCCTTATGGAAAAATTGAAACAGGAATAGACCTGGTGTTACTTCCTTAATCTGCACTTTTTTAACAGGTCTCCATACCTTGGCCATTCGGTCTATCATAATATGGGTGCAAATTGCTCTGTCTGCAATAAAACGCCCCACCAGACACAGCCCAGGATCACCTTCATCGTTTTTGTTTTCCTCCACATCAATAACAAATCCTCCATCTTCTTCAATAGACAGTCCATCCAGTCGTGTTTCCATCGCCGCCATCACACTAGGCACCACAGTAGGGCACCACCACAGTCAGAACACTCACAGGGAGTGAAGAGAAAGAACACTCACAGGGAGCGAAGAGAACACTCACAGAAAGAACAATTTTTTATACTTTCTGAAATTGTTAAGATACTAAAATATAATTGTCTATGTTAAATGTTGTAATTAATCATTTAATTATTTTTCGTAAATTTGTCTAATTTTTTTTTACATTTTTTAATTATTTAAAAATCGGTGGAAGTTTATTTATTTGCCAAATTTTATACTGAAGTCCTTTTTAAAAAAAACTTGAAATATATATATATATATATATATGAAGGAAATTAAATTGCTTTACTCAAATAAAGAATTTAAAATACAAAAAATTTAAATTAAATTCTATTTTGATAAAAAATACAAGAAATTTAAATTGCTTTATCCAAACAAAATAATCTAAAAATAAAAGTTTTTCTTTTGAATGGATAAAAGAAATTTAATTGAAGTAAGAGTTTAATTGATATGTATTGTCAGTGTAAAGTTTTTTTACACTGTCAATCAATCACAAATCATGGTATGAATGACTTTTAAGGTGATTCAGATAAGAATCAAATATTTTCAATGACATAACGATTTATTATTGGTTGATAGCGTAAAAAAACCTTTATACTAACAGTATATATCAATTAAACTTTTCAAGTAATTAAATGACATGTGTTTTCTCATATATCCAAAGAGAAATGATTCGGTGACACAAAATTCTACACCTACACCGTATAGTGTCGCACAGTGCGGCACTGTGCGGCACTGTAGCGCTTTTTTTTTTTTTTTTTTTTAAAGTTTTGGTTTTTTTTTTATTGTTATTTTTTTATAAATAAATTTTTTGGTTAAGTATGTGTAATTATCTGGTGAATCATGTACAAATATCTGGTGAATTCAATTCATTATCTGGTGAATGGATTTTGTTGAGAAATAAAATTTTTCGTTAAGTGGTGAATCATGTACAAATATCTGGTGAATTCAGTTCATTATATGGTGAATGGATTTTTTTGAGAAATAAATTTTTTGGTTAAGTATGTGCAAATATCTGGTGAATCATATACAAATATCTGGTGAATTCAATTCATTATCTGGTGAATGGGTTTTTTTGAGAAATGAA
Source organism: Echinosophora koreensis (assembly GCA_035048595.1). NCBI lineage: Eukaryota > Viridiplantae > Streptophyta > Magnoliopsida > Fabales > Fabaceae > Echinosophora > Echinosophora koreensis. Next base: position 2,532,401 of record JAPCYP010000031.1, on the reverse strand, counting down.
ATTTTTCGTTAAGTGGTGAATCATGTACAAATATCTGGTGAATTCAGTTCATTATCTGGTGAATGAATTTTTTTGAAATAAATTTTTTTGTTAAGTATGTGCAAATATCTGGTGAATCATGTACAAATATCTGGTGAATTCAATTCATTATCTGGTGAATGGGTTTTTTTTAGAAATAAAATTTTTCGTTAAGTGGTGAATCATGTTCAAATATCTGGTGAATTCAGTTCATTATCTGGTGAATGGATTTTTTTTAGAAATAAAATTTTTCATTTTTTTTTTAGAAATAAATTTTTTAGTTAAGTACGTGCAAATATCTGGTGAATCATGTACAAATATCTGGTGAATGGTTTTTTTTAGAAATAAATTTTTTCGTTAAGTGGTGAATCATGTACAAATATCTGGTGACTTCAGTTCATTATATGGTGAATGGATTTTTTTATAAATAAAATTTTATTTTTTATAATCAAAACTAAAATTAAAAAAAAAAAAAAAAGACCTGCTACAGTGTCGCACAGTGCGACACTGCACAGTACCATGATACCTCCTGCGCGTCACATACGGTGTAAACCGTATGTGTGTCAAAAGTTGTGTCATGATAACACAACTCATATCCAAAACATACATCTTGTATCTTTGGGGGGGCGGGGGGGAATACACCTGGTAATAATTTACACGGTTAATTATTTATAGTAATAGTATACTGCAGTCTGCAAAGGTAAAAATCGAAAACAAAATTCAGAAGCATGTCTAATCTATCAACAGTACCACAACTGTGGGCCCATTATATGATGGCGTAGGTATGGTCGAATGATTCTGTTCCGTCCTCAACTGAACTCTGTGTTTGTGTGTGCCTGAAACCATTTTCTACACTCCTCGCTTTCCCAATCTCATCTCACTTCTCATTCTTCCTCTCTCTCTCTCTCTCCTTTCCCTTTACCCATTCATTCAACCAAGTTTCTGCACAGAAAACTTGGAACCCCGAAACCCAACATGCAAAGCAAATCGTAACTTTGAGGAAAACCACAGATACCCATCACGGTTCAGATTCTCTGGTGCCCAGATTCAGCACTACCCTCTTCAAAAGTCACGCTCTTTAGAAGGTACACATACCTTATTTAACATATTTCATGCACTTTCATTGTTTTCTCAAGTTTTCCCTTCTAGTGTGCATAGACCTGCAATTATTGGTTACATTGAAAGTGAAATAGAAAGAAAAAAGATTCTAAATTTGGAGTGTAAAATGATTGTTCCATGTTGATGACGGTTTATTGACATTAGAGATTGCAATTTCTAACTATAAGCTCTGGTCAATTCGAGGAACAGTGCTTTTGTTAGGATGCATTTAAACAGATTCTGTTGTCATGTGGTTCTTTTGTCATTGTACAGATGTGATGAATGTGCATGTACTGCATATGTGACTTTTAGGGATGGTTGTGCCTTTAAAACTTCCCTGTTGCTGAGTGAAAGTTAATGCTGTTCCTTCTTGCTTGCTTGTTCTCTAACTGTTGGATATCATATCATGATTGACATAATTTGCATCAGGGTTTGTTGATGAAGTTAGTATATGCTTTTGGCTTCTTTAATCTAATTATTCTCTAGATAAATATTGATAGGAGAATGCTAAAGAGCGTCCTTAGGACATTGTTCAAGAAATCAAGAAAGGAAAATTTGTACAAGAAATGGTGTATTTAGCATTTTGAAAAGTGCTATACTTAGTTTCTCAATACAAACTTTCCTTTTGTCGGTTCCTTAACCAATGCCCTTAGGGCACTCGTTAGCAAGACCCATATTGATAATACAGAATGGTGATATGTGTTTTCTTTAAAGTACAAGATGGATGTACTTTTAACCAGCAAGTGTGATGGATGCATCCCTTTTTGACACATTCTGTTGTGTTGTTTTATGCTACTATCTGCTCTGAAGTTTAATTATTTTATGATTGAACCATGTCAGTCATTCTGATTTTGTTGAACCATATACAGGTGCAGGTGTGAAAAGTGAAAGCAGAGGTGATTCACTGTTGATTATTCTGGTGCACTGGCTAATGTCGTTTGGGCTCCTACGTCAGCGCTCAACAGATTATGGCATAAGCCTTATTTCCATTCCTATCTTGCTCAGTCCTTTTGAATGGGCATTTCTAATCTGTGCTGTCTGACACGACTTCTCTACTTGTTATAGCTCGGTTGTAGTTAAAAGAACCGACTCTCTCATCAAGGTACTCTATCGCACCCTTGGTGGGAAGACGCATGCAACGATGCACAACACATATTTCAGCTCAACGATATACACTGTTAGATGTAAAGAGTCATTCTCTTTATCTTTCAATGGCTACTCAAACTTATGCTATGAAAGATTTGACAGAACCCCATCACATTGTTCATCATGTTGTGGTTGTTGTGAGTGTTGTGCACTCTCGACTTACAGAGCACCTATAAAGCCTAGTATTTTAAATGGGTTGAGGCAATCCTCTCTTCTTCAATTGTCAGCTCCTAGAAGGTTGATTTTGGGTTGTGGGGACCTTTACTTTTCCCGGCTACCAGCTTATGATCTCCACAGAGGTTGTTATGAGATTAATTCTGCTGTCAATGAGAGAACAGTTTGCAATAGAAGTAGAAGGAGAATAAAGGGAAGATGTTTCTCTGCAGCCTCACAAAAAAGAAGGGAAATTTGCCATTCATTTGGTTCTGATGATGCTGAAGCAGTTCTCAGCTTATTGAGTGAGGAAGCAGATAAGGATGTTAGTGGTATCAAATGGAAGAACGTGTCTTCATCCAAAAGAATGGAAGCCAAGAAGGAAAGAAAAAATGTGAGTACAGAGAGAAATTTGAGTATGAGTAAGAAAGTAGAAACAGAGAAGAAAGGAAATTTGAAGCAACATGAGACATCTACTATAGACTTGAGAAGAGATGATGAAAAACCCAACAAAGAAAGGGAAGCCTTTACTAAAGGTGAAAACCATAGGAAGCAAAGAGATATTTCTAGTTGTTCATCTTACTACTCGTTTTCATCAGGGGATTTTGCGAGTGACATGGAGGTTCAGGATAAGCATGGTTTGGAAGAATTATCAATAGAATATGAGAAGGATGATGCAAGACATGTGGAGGGACAAGTGAAGGAAGAACTCAACAGACAAAGAGATGACTCACAGAAGCTACAGGATGTTTCAAATCAGGAAATAACTGCATTTGGTGCTGATATTGATTGGAACCTAAGGAAGAAGTATGAAAAAAGGCTGACTGAGGCAACTACGCTAGAAACAGTATCCACAAAAGGACGCCAAGATATTCATTCGAGAGCATTTAGAACTCACGAATCTAGTTATGGAAAAGCATCTATTTCACACAACCAAGTCGATAGTGAGGAAGATAATTCATCTTTTGTCAAGGATATGGATAAGAGAACAAAAAAGGCATATATTCAAACAGGAAAGATAAGAAAGCATCAATCTAGAGATACACAAGAGTATGGTTGTGATGAAGTTGAAACAACTTTATCATCACAGAAGACATTCAGTGGCAGGGAAGGGAACCTTGAGATATCAGAAACATATTTGCAGGAAAGAAGTGACGAACATAAAAAATTTGTTGGATCTACTTCCATGAACGGAAAGGAAACTTTGAAATCGAAGAAGACATTCAGTGACAGGGAAGGGAGCCTTGAGATATCAGAAACGCTTTTACAGGGAAATAGTGATGAACGTAAAAATTTTGTTGGTTCTATTTCTACCACAGGAAATGATGTAATAAATAGAAATTCCCAGAAATATATTGGAAAATCAAAAGTTGAAGACACTGAAAGGACCTCAAATACTCGGATGAAAAAACTGGGAGAGAAAATTTTTTCAAATTTGAGTTCTGTTCAGGGAGTGGAGGAGCAACAACACCAAAAGGGAGAAAAGATCATTACACAGGCTAAAGAGAGAAGAAAATCTCAGCAATTTTCTGAAGTATCACAAGTTCATGAGGGTAATGTAGAAGATACATCTATTATGAAGTCCAGAACTAGAATAAAGAACTGGGAAGAAAATTCAAACTTAAGCTCAGATGCAAGGGGTACATGGCTCCAAACAGATAAAAGGACAAATCAGAGTATTCAACAGAGGAAGGTATCTGAACTTGTCAGCACTTTATCAGAAGGTTATGCCACTGATGAAAAGCAAGTTTCCAGCTCTCAAAGAATTTCTGAGAAGGTGAGGTTAATCCCAAAAAGTAAATCATCAGTTGTTAAAACTAGAGAAAGTTCTTGCCAAACTGATGAAAGGATTGCAAATTTTGAATTGGCTAGCGAGGACCAAAGACTAAGAAACCTATCAATTTCTGATGAAACTGCCTCAAGAGAGAAATCCAGCTTCCACGGATCATTGAATTTGGTTTCTGAGGATGGAAAACGTGTTATATTGGAAGGTGGTGAACAGAGTTCTGCAGTAATGCTGATCCCTTCCTCATCCAGGTTGATGGGTAGAGGCTCAAAACATGTTGAACTCACTTCTGGAATTGCAAGCCCCGAGATCATTCTGGAAGCTTCAGATGCTGGTTCGTCCGCTTTGCATGACAATTCAAGAAGAAGTCCTATTTTGCTTTCTGGAACATATCGTAGAGATGGAACTGATCAGGCTTATAGCGAGCCTTCTAATATCGTGGCTCTGGAAGGAGCTCTTGGTTCAGCTGATCGTTTAGAGAAATCATCCAAACAGTTTGTTGATGAGTTTGTTGAGAAGGTCTGGCATGAAGTCACATCTTCAGAAACGCAAGAGATGGAAGTTACTGGAGCACAGTTGCCCTTTGAAGATGAGGGGAATCAGATCTACAGTCCAAGGCGACAAGGCACTGAAAATGACTCACAGTCGAAGAGGCATGGTTCTAGCCGTTCCTCTGGGTTTCCTGGGACCAAAGGACCTTCTGATGAGATGTGGGATGTAACCGGACCATCTGTTGAGCAAGGTCTTGTAGCTGAAGAACCAGAGATCAGCCAGGAAACTGGGAAACCAATTGTCAGTAGAACTGGCAGGTCCCTATGGAGTATTATTGCGGATGTTGTTCGATTACGTTGGGGTTCACGTGCTGGTTCTTCCACTTCAGCTGGAAAATCAGGTGAGAGAAACTCATCAAACAAGTCTGATAGTGAGACATGGTTTTCTGGGCATGAGCATGAGGAAACCAGTAAAAGTAATGTAGTAAAAGAAACAAGTGTACTGCCTCAAGCCATGACTTCTGATAAGTTAAACCTGAGTAAACCTTATACCCAAAGTGAGGGAGAGGTGTCTGACACTAAAAAGTCGAAGGACAAAGGAAAACATGTTGAAGTTGGATCATCTTCTTCAAATACATTGGGAAGTGAATCAACATCAGCAGGCGCTTCATATGCTTCTGGAGAGGAAAATGCTAATTGGAGAGAAGATGGAAAAGATTTGAAAGTCACTACTGCAGGCATAAAAGACGTGGAATTCCCAATACCATTACCAGCTATAGGGCCTCCTGTTGGTGGAGAAATTGCGAATATTGCTGGATCTGACATGTCTGGAACCAAGTCAACGTTGCCAATCAAGGAACCTGTTGCTCCAGTGCAGTCTGAATTGTCTGGCTTGGGGAAAAAGGATGGAGAGTTGAAGCAAAGGAAGTTTCAAAGGAACAAGCAAGTCTTAAGAGATAGGTTTGATGACTGGGAAGAAGCATATAAACTTGAACTTGAGCAGCGAAGAATGGATGAAATGTTCATGAGGGAAGCACTTTTAGAAGCTAAGAAAGCTGCTGATACTTGGGAGGTCCCTGTTGGTGCAGTTCTTGTGCAGCATGGGAAAATTATTGCACGGGGATGCAACTTGTAAGTATTATGATATTATTTCATTCTTTGTAATTGCCTTGTTTTTTAATTTGTATCAAAATATCTGTTTCAGAGTAGAAGAATTACGGGACTCCACTGCCCATGCAGAGATGATTTGTATCCGAGAAGCTTCAAACCTTCTTCGATCATGGAGACTATCAGTAAGTTTTCCTTGTTCTCAATTTGAAGTGTAATTTGATATTCAGCCAAATCTTAATATTCATTTGATATGTTTCTCTTATATTATTTTTAAGCTCATTTGACTAACTTATCATGCGACGATATCTGTGTACTTCGAGTGTGTCTGAAGATGCTTATTAAATTTATTTCCTTTTTGTCCTGCATGCTCATGGTTAGCATTTGTCATTCATCAAAACATAATCAAATACATAATCACACATTTGTTTTAAGGACAAAATGTTCCCACTTTCAGGACACTACTCTTTATGTTACGCTTGAGCCCTGTCCAATGTGTGCTGGCGCCATTCTTCAGGCAAGAATAGACACTGTTGTGTGGGGAGCTCCCAATAAGCTTCTTGGAGCTGATGGTAGCTGGATTAGGTATGCAGTCAACATGCTTCTTGTAATGCTTATAATTAAGTAGTTGCAAGGGGCATAGGAGTCTTATGGTTCGTCAATCTTTACCTAATTCGTGACAGAATTGGTCTCTTTTTGTACCTTTAATCTCCCTTCAATTATCTTTGGTTAAATTGGTCACGCCTCGAAAACTGCTGAAAAAAATTACATTTAATTATAATTAGAAAAGGACTATGTTCCCTTAATATTTATGCCATGAAAGATAATTCACAACAAACATGATGTTTGTTTAAATACTCAACTACAATGTGGTCACTGTTAAAATTGTTAGATGTTAAATCCCATATTTTTTGATCAGTGAGATTTCATTAATAAGGCTATAAACAATGGTTTCTGCTCAGGATATCTTTGCACATTGTAACATCTTTTTATGTCAAAATTCCTGCTAATTTGCCTCTTCAGAACCTCAATGGATTGCATTTCTTTACATATACTGGGGTTTCCCCTTGTTTTCCTAACTGGAATTGAGTCTTCTTTTGGAAATCTCCTTGAAAGATCATCACATCAAATACTTATAACACATTTTTATAGAATGGATATGTGAGATAAAAGAATGACTGAACTTTTTGCAGGCTTTTCCCTGATGGAGGAGAAAATGTGTCTGAACCAAGAGATATGCCTGCCCCAGTTCATCCATTCCATCCAAATATGAAGATAAGGCGCGGAGTCTTGGCCACGGAGTGTGCAGATGCAATGCAGCAATTCTTTCAGCTGAGAAGGAAAAAGAAGAAAGAAGAACCACCACATGACCCCTCTTCCCTTCCTGTTACTCACCACCACCCCTCCAAGATTATTCACAAGATTCATGACATCTTCCACATTATGTTCTGTTTGTAAAATAGCAGATACACATATTTCCTCATGTTTTAAATGAGTATCTGAAAAAAAAATTCAAACATGATGAATGGTCATGGTAAAAAGTACAATATTCCATTTCTCTCATGTCTTATTCTTTCAGCTAAGCTATCATGGACAATAATGATTCAGACGTTGCCAAACCACTGGTGCCAACTTTAACTTAACGTTATAGCTTTGGACTTTTTAGTATGCATGATGACAATACAGTGATATAATAGAGCCTATCTGCCTTTGTTTCTTTTCATTTATTTGCAAAGGGTGAATGGGGAGTATTAGAGATCATTTGCAAGAAAGTGAAATCAAGAGTATGTACAACGATTAAAATGAAGATAAAACATCGCCATCCCATTGGTATGTTAGACCATCACATATTAACAGAAAGTAAGAGAGACATCTTACTTAAATTCAAGGTTAAATTATTCATTTGATCCTTTTATGTAACATTGATTTTCAATTGGTCTCTATATGAAAAAAAAATAATTATAAATCAATCTCTATATGTAAAATTATTTTTAATTTAATACTTGTCTTGGTGATATAACATAATTTGTTGGTATTAAAATATATGGACCCAATTGAAAATGATTGTCAACTGTAGAGACCAAATTAAAAAACAAAATTTGAATTTGATCCCTATATGTGACATTTATTTTGAATTTAATCCCTACACATAACAATTATTTTGAATTTGGTCTCTATCATATTACGACGTTATAACACCAATAAATGGGAAGGACCAATGTAAAAATCATTGTACATATAAGGATCAATTTCAAAAAATTTCATGTGTAAAAACTAAATTCAAAATCAGTAACACATATAGGACCAAACTACTAGTTTAACCTAAATTTAAATACAGGTCGTATATAGAAAAATAGTAGGTAAAATCATGTCCTTATTAACATGAAACCTTGTTCCTTTTTCCTTCCCGCATCCAACCTTTTACCATATATATATGAAAATTAAGTGAGCTTAAAAGACAAGTTAGGCCGCAACCATAATTAAAACTTTGAATGGGTGTGAGTTATGTCTACAGATAAAGACTCATGATTTTTTAGGCCCATTGATGCAAGAGAAGCTAGTTGTACCTACGCTTTTTTCCATTGTTAACGTTCCTTGTTAGATGATTAGTGGTGATGTCTCATTCACATGAAGGGTACATCTCTCCTTCCACAAATCGTTCACGCAATACTCCTCAACCTTCTTAGCTTTATCATAGCCCATAAATAAGATTGTACCTCTCTCTAGTCTCTAACAAATCCCAACCTACAATGGCTGCAATCTTCTGGGCATTGGCTTTAGCATGCCTCTGTTGCCCACTAGCATCAATCAATGCCCAAGCACCAGCAACCACACCATCAAAGTTGCCTCCTACAACGCCGACCGCAACTTCCCCATCTTCCGGCACACCAGCAGCAACTACACAACCACCTGTTGCGGCATCATCCCCTCCCACCACAAGCAAACCACCAACCGCAGCCCAGCCACCTGCAAATGTGGCTCCCAAATCTGCTCCTGTGACATCACCAGCTCCCAAGGTAGCACCGGCGTTAAGCCCAAAAGTCCCACCACCACAACCACCAAAAAGTCCACCTGTACCTACTCCAACATCGCCACCACCATTGCCACCACCGAAGATATCCCCAACACCTGTCCAATCACCACCAGCACCTGCACCAGTAAAGGCTACACCAGCGCCTGCACCTGCTCCCATAAAGAAAGCACCAACACCATCACCTATTCCTTCACCACCAACATCGGCACCTGCACCTACAATAGAGGTACCAGCGCCAGCACCTCAACCCCCCACGCACAAGAAAAGACATAAGCACAAGCACAAGAGACATCATGCACCAGCTCCAGCACCAACAATTATTCACAAAAGTCCCCCAGCACCACCAACTGATACTACAGCAGATTCGGACACTTCCCCAGCACCAGCACCGAGTCTGAATTTGGTAACATTTTTGTCCAGTGAAATATCAACTTATAATTATATACATAAACTGCAGACACAGCTCAATAGATGAAATATATAGCCAAATCTACCAATATATATGTATTTTAGGCATCACATTGTGTTGACCACATTTTATGTTTTTTACTTCACAGAATGGTGCATCATCAAACTATCAGCGAGGGAGAAACATATGGACAACGGCTGGACTTGTTACTATTGTTTTGCTAGCTGTCACTGGCTACAGCTGCTAGTGGTCTCATGGTGACCATGGATTCAATCTAAGCAGTTACTGGGTTTGAAAAATATTATATAAAATTATTTCGTGTGTATAGATCTGAATAATGAGAACTTATACCTACGATTCTTTCTTTATTTTTGTGGTGAATGTTGCTCAGAAATATTAATGAACATGAATTTTTGAATTACGAAAATAATCAGGAAATGTCACATAAAGTTGTCTGTAGTTATGAGTTATCACATGATTCACATCAAGCTTGATCAATTTCTGAGTCCATGTTTGTTTTCTCCCGAAAGTCATACTCCGTGATAAGTCCAAGATTGTCAACTAATTTGTGATGCTGAAGACATCCTGCACACTTGTAAGATGCACTTCTAATTACTTGCAATAGAATATGTACTTGCATAATACTAATGTCATAAATATGTCCATGAAGAACCATGGAATGCAATATAGCCCCCATCAATAAGGTTTACAAAAACAAAAGCGGACTTAGCAAAAGACAAAAGGGAACCTTGAAAACCAGTTGCAAGACCATCAGCACAAATGCACTTCAACACACTTTGATATATAATTTAATATTTTAGCCGATCGATGATTTATTGAACTTTCAAAACATGCTGACATGCAACCCAGTTACCTCTTTTATATGATGATCACCAAACTCAAATCTCAGAAAACATGAGACGAGAGCAAAAGCCTTTCATTGAAAGTATTATGTTACACTTCCCCACTTTCCCAAATCAATTAAAAACCATCTATTTGGCATTTGAAATTTACCGGCACTCTATAGCTCTTCATTTGTTATGTTGGATAAATGGCTATAGCCATATGCATGCCACCAAACTAGGACTCCAGCAGGTCTTGTGCTACATGTGTTTTCTTCCCCCTCCCTCATGGGGAGATCCCTACCCCCTTACTAAGTTGGAGAGTTCCCATCATAACCAAAACAAATAAATAAAATTGGGTAAACTACACTCCACCCCCTTGAGATTTTCTTAAATCACAGTAAACCCAATTTCCTTTTTCAACCTTGCTCCATAAACAACTCACAAAATATGAGAGAAACCACCCTCCAGAGCAACTCATTGTTAGAGAGAGAGAGAGATGATAAATAAAAAATGAAGAACTACTACATGTGAATAAAACTGCTAAAGAGGCACATGAGCAGTAGCTCAAGTGGTAAAGGGCATTTGGTGTTACGTTGAGAGGAGGGGTTTGATCCCCATTTGCACTCCCCCTTCATCCCATCCCGCCTTCCCACCCCCTTGGGTCCCCTGGATGGGGCCTCCGGCCCTCCCCTGAACCAAAAAAAAAAAAAACTGAAGAGAGAACTGGAAATATAATATTTCTATATTGGTAGATAACTGATTAAGGTGTTTTTATTTTATGTAAATGTTTTAAAAAATGAACAAACCAATGAAACCTCTAGGTCATGGTTTGGTTGGTTCAACCATTTTGATAGATAGTCCCTAATTAGTTAGTTAGTTAATTAGTTGTATATTCAGTTGGTTTATAGTTAGTTGTGTAAGAGAATAAGGCATGTTGCCTATAAATAGGGAGAGGGTTAAGAGGGAGAGTTAGGCATTTTGTTAGGAAGTGAAAAGGAGAGTCCCAAGTCTCTCGAATACTTGGGGAATTCATTGTATGTTCCTGCTATTCTGAACCAGTTTCTATCACATTTATATCTATGGATTAACCGTGATTAAACTGGAGAATGTTTCAACCAGACACAGTTCATGGTCTAACTAGTTCAACTAGCCAGGCCTGTCCAGTTTTTAAAACATTGATTTTATGTTATCCTATTCCTACTAGAGATTTCCATAGTTTTATTTTTTATTTTTTATTTACTATCAATTATAGTTATTTGTATTGTTAAATTTACATTAAAAAGACTATGGTAATCATATTAGGTATTTTTAAAAAAGTTAAAAAATGTTATGGGTGTTAGACTGTAGTTAGTCAGTTTGGTCAGATGGGGTGGAATGCAGATTTTAGATGAAAATTGAATTTAATGTCAAGGGGTAGAGTGTAATTTACCCAATAAATTTTAAAAATATATTGGACATATGCCAACATGAGAATATCATTTAAATAAACAAAAAAAAAATGATGCTCACTACAAGATTCAAGTAATAATAGATACCTGTACAAAAATGGAACCCCTTTCATAAGCTACTCGGTTTACAAGCCTCTCTGTTCTTTCACCACACAAGTCACATGTAAACTGTACAAGCAATCTTCTTCTTGGAAGACTCAAGTCAATACTAGCACCCTGCACATGCAAAGCATAATTAATATATTGAGATCAAAGAACAACAGACAAAGCAAACATATTCAAAAAGAAGATGCTTAATCACTACCAACAAGCTCAATGCAACAATAAAGCATAAAAGAAATTAGTATCAAGAGATGGTAACAATTTATCGAAAAACAAGCTGCTTTTGGAATACCATAAAAGAGGAAACTAATTGGTACCCCATAATGAATTGATAGACATTCAACAACAATCGTCAGAAAACATGACAGAGAAGAGAGGATGAAGAGTGAGTTGAGAAAAATCTGAATTGTATATTAATAGAATGAGAAAAGTTATTACATCAAGCCAACTATGTGGCTTATATGCAATGTGAGAATAGTAACTAACTTGTAACTAACCACTATCTAACTATATCTTTAACACCCCCCGAAGCTAGAAGTGTATATAGCATTTCCAGCTTGGGTTGAACAGTACAATACATTCATACATTCAAGCAAATGAGTCATCTGAAACAAATGAATCGTCTGAGTACAAGTCGCGATCATATCAGCTAAGCAAGAAAAGTAAAATTAGACAATGATATAAGCAACCGCTGAAAAAACACAGTAAATCATAAGTTCAAAAGAAAAATCTGACAAAAAATGCAGTGAATCATAAGTTCAAAAGAACATTTTTATTTATTTTCCATTTGCTGAAACAATATTTATTAGGGAAAATAAATGAAGAAAAAAAAAACTCACTGACCACTTCTGAATTGTCTGATTCTGGTTCTGGGGCAGTCACAGAATCACCACCCACCAACCCGCGGACCCTAAATACCCGACCCGAGAGCCTTGGTTCTACCACTGTTGCTGCACCAGAAAACCTTGACCTGAAAGCAAAACGTTTTTGTTATTACCCTATAAAATTAAAAATTAATTGTCCAGAGAAATTCAAATTGAGAACCATGAAATAAAAAGGAAAAAACTTCAACCAAACCCAGAAACAAAAACAAATTGGAGAGAAAGGGTTTTTTGAATGGGAACCTAACCTGGAGACTCTAATGGAAGGAAGGTTATGATTGGAAACTGAAAATGGAGGGTAAAGGTTGAAGCAAAGGGAGTGAATTGGTTGGGGAATTTTTTCTTTGGAGGAAGAGAGAGAAGAAAGAAAGGGAAGAACACTGTAGACTGTAATTGCCGCCATTGTTGGGTTTTGCAATGGAACTATCATTCTGTTACATTTCTATATAAATTCAAAAGGAAGGAAATGTAAGTATGGCTTGATGACGAAGGTCACTCTAGTTTTTTCTTCTAAACCTTGGCGAATTATCGATCATCATTATACTTTTAACTTTGGATGTGTTTGATAAAAAAGCAATGTTAAGATTCCTTTGCTGGGGATCTTGTTAGAGGATGATGTTTTTAATCCCTCTACCGGTTTGAATTAATAAATTTTTTCGAGAGTAAATAATCAATTTGGTATCTAAAACTGTAATGTTCCCAAGACTATAAATATTAATTAAGTTAGTACATCTGTTAACCCCAGTTGACTGATGCTGTTAACGGAGCTGAGGTGGCACGTTAAGTGCCCATGTGGCTTTCATGTCATCCTTCCACCTCCGATAGTCACATTACAGGCTAATTTCAAGGCCAGTTTGACACAGGGACTAAATTGACACTCTTGTCTTTTGAAATACCCATGGCCCTCTTCTCTTCCCCACTCTCTCTGCTTCTAGGGGTGGCAATTTTTACCTATTTCTAGGGATCCCGGCAGGGACTGCCCCATTCGGGGCCTCACGGGCGGGGAATCCCCCCCCCCCCCCCCCCCCGCGGGGACGGGGAGGGGGGAGGAAATTTCCTCGTGGTCAATTCGGGGCGGGGACCATACCCCCCTCCCCAAGGAGATTACATAAATATCCTTACTATATATATATATATATATATATATATATATATATATATATATATATATATATATATGTATATTATAGTTTAATTATTAATATTATTGATGTCTTTTTTGTCATTTTATGTCTATTTTTTTAATAAAAAAAACTCATTTTTCTCACATTTTCAGCTCACTCATATGCGAACCCTAGGTACCTTTGACCCTCTCCCTGTCTGATTGTGCTGCAACTGCAAGCATTCTCTTCGCCCACTGCTCCACCTTCAAGCACAACCTCCCTCTCTACCTCACTATTTTTGTCTCTACCACTCACACCCCTCACCCCGTTCCCTTGTCATTTTTCCCCACTCATTCTCAACATAGGAAAAGGAAGGCCTGCTCAGTCGATCTCTTCCTCTTCCCAACTTCATCTCCATCTTTCTTCCACCCGTACCACAAGTCTCCCTTTGTCTGCGTCTCACTAACAACCTGCTTCTAGCAATGAAATCGTTTGCAATGACAGTCAGCGGAATAATATTTGCAATTGTACTCAACTGATGGACCCTCTTGTTTAGCCAACTCTTCGGTAATTTTAGATTCTGGAAACAAGCCAGAGGTCGTAGCTCGAGTCATTAGGCTTTCTTCTTTTAACACGGTCTGATATCATTATCAACTTCATCTCCAAGTTTCTTTTTTTAACTTTCTTTTTGTTTCATTTTTTTCTTTTATTCAATGTAAATGTTCTGTTTAGTTATAGGAATTGGATTTTTAGCTTTGTTCTTGAATTGGGGAATAGGATTCGTGTGCAATTTGGGGAGGTTTAGCTATTAAATTTTGTGCTTGAGATTTTGCTTTTAATCAAAGCTTATAAAAAGAAATATTTGTCTTTGTTGAATGTACTGTGCAACAATTTCTCAATTGTATTGGATTTTAGCTCTTTTATATATATATATATATATATATATATATATATATATATATATTTCAGTTTTAATGAATTTTAGTTTATATTTTTGCAATTTTTTTAATGAATTTTTGGGGTCCCCGTGGGGATCCGTGGGGATTGCGGGGACGGGGATGGGGGAGAAAAACATCGAGAGTGGGGATCGGGGACCGGGACAGGGGAAAACTTGGGGGACGGGGAGCGGGAGAGTACTCCCCACCCCCGCCCTGCCCCGTTGACATCCCTATCTGCTTCATCTCTCTCTCTCTCTCTCTCTCTCTCTTTGAGGGTCGGCGACGGAGGCTGGCGAAGGTTCTTTTTTGAAGAAGAATGTCAATTGGTGGTGGCCCTGGTGGGGTCAGTTCAGAGGCAAGTGTTGTGGTCCAAGTGGCCCAAGTGAGCAAGATATCCTAGTGGCATTGGGTGCAATTATTTACAACTATTAGGGGCAAAAAGAAAATATATAAGGTTATTATAAAAATAAAAAAAAGATTTGAGAGGGTGCATGTGCACACCCTCATTACAACATAGATCCGCCCCTGGTTACCATCTTAAACCATCCCACTCCATTAATGAAAAAACTCCTAAACAATGGGTTAACGGGTTTACACTACTCCACTCTATTACTAATCATCCCACCCATATTCCTAAACATAGCCTTAGCTTTGTGTTTTGAACACCTTTTGTTGCTTTAATTCATTTTGTGTCTTATGTTAGGTTCATCACATCATCTTACAATTTAGTAAACTAACACAAAGGCCAAAAAATAGGAACCTTGAAAATCTTAGGAAGCTCATCCACCCAAACAAGTTTGCCACAATTGCCATCATCCTACAACAATAATTTGACAAGAAGAAATTAGGGGTTGCCATCATCCTGCAACAACAAATTGACAACAAGAAATTAGCCACAATCATTGTTATGGACGATTGAAGGTTGGGGTTGCAGTTGCAGAGAGAGAGAGAGAGAGAGGGGAAGCATAGTAAGAGAGAGAGAGAGAGAGAGAGAGAGAGAGAGAGAGACGAAGCAGGGAGTGGGGAAGAGAAGAAGGTCATGGGTATTTCAAAAGACAATAGTGTCAATTTGGTCCCTATGTCAAACTGATCCCTGAAATTAGCGTGTAATGTGACCATCTGAAGTCAAAGGATGACATGGAAGCCACATGGGCACTTAACTTGCCACCTCAGCACCGTTAACGGCGTCAGTCAACTGGGGTTAACAGAGGGACTAACTTGATTAACGTTTTACAGGGTCGGGGACCTTTTTGGAATTTTATTAATTTTAGGGACCAAGTTGATACGGCCTTACAGTTTGAGGGACCAAATTGGCTATTTACTCAAATTTCCAATGTTTATAAAAATAAAAAATAAAACAATGTAAAGATTTTTTTTTTGGTGAACCCGGGTATCTCGTGGCCGAAAGCCAAAGAGTAATCCCTCCAGGTACTGAGATCCATTTAAGGGATTGACTTCTCCCCACAGATATCATTCCATATGCATGAGCTAGAAATCGAACCCCCGACCGCATGCTTAAGGGACCAGATTATCTACCAACCTTACCACACCACGTTGGTAAAGCAATGTTAAGATGAGTTGTGTTAACAAATTATTTTTGTACTATAAATTATAATAAAAAAATGCATATAGAAATATTTATATAATTTTATAAGATTTGTTTGGTAATTAGTTTTGTACGAGTGAAAAAAAAGATTATTCAACACAAAAAAGAATAAGAAGAGTTTTTTTTTTTGACAAATATAAAATCTAATAACTTTTTAAATAAGTTTCAAATTTATAATTTTTTTAAAAATGATTTTTTATCATTAAAATTATTTTTTAATTTAATTAGAGTTGCCAAAAATATCGGATTAAATATAAACCATTCTTTTCTTAAAGAGTTTAATTTTTGTGTACTAAAGCACTGACATCCAATAATATATTGATAAATCAACATTATTATTATTATTATTTCTCTCTTAGTTATTAAAACCAAAACGTACGTGTCAAAATATTAGTTGATGAGAATATAAAGCTTTTTACAAAGATAATATATACTACTTTAATTATTTCTTAAAATTAAAGTTGTTTCCTTGATAATTAATATTTCCCAAACGTACGAGATAGGTTTAATGAATTTAATTTTCTAAGTGCACTTCTTTAATTAAAACAATAATTTAAAATATTATTTTTACATGTGTTATAAGTGTTAATGTGTATTTGAATATATTAAAAGCATTTTATAATTACTTAAATATATTAGACTTATCAATGTAATTTAATAATTTTGAATTTTTTTTAATAAAATAATTTGTTCACTTAGTTATCAATACCTGAATGTTGTTACTAGAGGTGTTCATATTGAAACCGATCCAAAAGAAAACAGATAACCAATAAAAAAATCCGAAAACCTAACAAAACCGATGTCTATTGGATTTTTTTGGACCTTGTTTTGTGAAAACCGATCGGATCGGATCAGATTTTGGTTAATTTTTTAAAACCAAAACAATCCAAACCAAACCAAATCACATATATAAAATTTAATATATGTTTATTCTATTTTTTGAATTATTAATTTTTTATTAGTCTTTTTTTCTAATAATGCTTACTAGTTTAATTTGACATAATTTTTTTTTATTTCTAATGTTCTAAACATAAATAAAAGATTTTTTTTTTATCCAAAATAAAAGATGTTTTGAAACTAGATAATGATAATATTTATTTATTTTATACATATTTTATGAAATGTTATTATATGAATGTATTAACAAGTATATATATACATGTTTAAGATTTTGTTCAATTAGCTCGTGATCTTATTTCTTTGATGTAATATAAATATGTAATAATTTGACGGTAAAAATCAAATCAACCGATCCAATCCAAACCGTATTTAATCTGATCAAATTGTTTTTTTTTAAGGAGGCAATTCAAATCGAACCGAACCATATGTTGTTTTAATATTTGGATTGGATGACTTCCTGTCTCATGCCTTAGAACCAATCCAAACTGATATGTTTGAGGAAAACAAGAAGAAATTGGAAGTAATCCAATAATTTAAGATTTCTAACACATTATATAACTCTGCCCCCCTTATATTTCTTTCCTACTCTAGAGTGGGAATGTAATTTTCATATTTCATTTATAAATTCTATATTTGTGAATTTGTGGTGACTGGGGTAAGGATGACTTCTTCACTCTCAGATGGCGTTTAACCTATAAGAATTTAGTCTTCGACTGGGGTGATGACTTGCTCCTCTAGCTTTCATACCTGCTCGAGTGATGCAACGTGGCATCATGGCAGGTCACACCGTCATTGGTGTGATATTGCTCTGACTTCCACACTTTCTTCAGATAGGATGCTTCTATTTGAATGAAGACCGGGTTTGACAAACCACGGCGCCACCCCATGGCTTTATCCCATTTAGGAAAGTGCAGTTGTATTTTCTGTTAACATTTGATCGGCCTTATTTTAGGTCCAATCGCCTTTCTTTAGTGAAGGCAGGCATCGGAACGAACTCCGCGGAGAGCCACTCTTTGGTCTAATAAAGAGACAGATCAGCATCCATATAATCTATCTGAGACAGTCTGCCGCATCAAGAAGAAACACACATCTTTTTTCGAATATATATTTTTCAAAATAAGAAAGTTTTATTTTCATCGTGTTTTTTCAAAAATCATTAGACATGCATTGCTTGATAATATCAAATACCACTTAAATTTTTTTTTTTTGATAATATCACTTTAAAGTTAAATGAATTTCTTTTTAAAGATACCCCGACATGCCACATAGGATTGAAGTATGTGCAACGGGCTACTACTCCTACATGGTTATTGGGCCATAATTTATAACCTGCAGCCAGAACCCGGAACCCGGATTCTTTGTCTTCCATACCCGCTTTCTCTCCAGCTACAGCAATGCGGAACTGCAGCAACAACTATACAACAAGAAAACCTTTCCTGTTGGAAAATTTGCAGGTAATGCTCTAATGACCGTTGGTTTCATTTTTTATTATTCAAATCTACGGTTTATATCAACGGCCTCACCGGTGCACCATAAACCTCCATTGATGCCTTATCGGGTACATCTCCTATGATAATTTTGAAAGCTCATTGCGAATTTTGATTTCAAATTACAGATTTCTCATTTCAATTCATATTGGATTCCTTTAAGATCCACAAATGGAAAGTATGAAATGGAGCAACCATTGACAGAAAGATATAACTTTGGTGGGTTCTGATGCCCCATCTTGAGCTGGAGAACCTTATCCAAGTAATTTTTTGTTGCCATCGGTTTTTTGTTTCGTTAATGCTATAACCTTATTTGATTTATGTAGCCGGCCCCACGTAGTGCGAAGTCTTGTAGTTGTTACACAATCTTGGATCTTAGGGAGGGGAAACGCCCCGGATGAATTAAGTGTAGTGATTAGTAATGGAGTAAAAACGACATTTTGAGTTTTTGATGTAATGGAGCAAAGTAATTAATTAAGGATTAGAATCCAAATCACTTACTTCACTCAATCTCTCAAATTTTCATACCCTCCAATTTAGGGGGGTTTGAGATGAGGTGGAGCGTAAATCCATTCACACCTTTTGTAATTCACTCCGCTTTATTAATTACCATTGTGACTTCCAAACAATTGAGTGAGATCTTCCTCCATTCCTTTATTAAATCATTCAAACAATGAAGTATATACTTTTACCTTTCTACTCCATTCCATTCTAAACCGCTCTACTACTAACCACTTCACTCCATCTCATTCAAAGCTCTAAAACATAGCCTAAGTGAATGAATTAGGCCAGGTTCGTCTTTTTAATTTCCTTTTTTAACAAGGAACCAGCCTTATTCATACTTTTACTTTGCTAATAAGGAACCAGCCTTATTCATACCTTTACTTAGCATTCAATATTTATTATGAGTAATGCTTTTGACACTCTAAATTACCTGTTCACTCTTTTTATTAATTAATCATTGTTTTAGGTATTTATTTCATTCAATACTTAAATGACTGTACTAATTGGATCTCCAATGAACCACTTTGAGAGATGGATGCTTAATTTGTGCATACAGATGTTGGAAATGACTCATACCTCTGTCTTGATCTTGCACAAATGTTTAGTCATTGAGAAATTATTCAGCACTTCAATTGTAGGTAGTCATTCATTGGTTATTAATATACTGGTTTAGTGGCACTTTTCATCCTGAATCATTTTATTTGAAAAGAGCATGTTTTTTTCTCTTTTCCCTCTTTATATTGCAGATTTTACCAAATGTGGGATAATAATAGCACACAAAGTACATGACAATGTTCTACCAAAGTATTAGTGCAACTGCACCTTTTCATTAATTTCTATTTCTTGTTAATGAAAATTTTATACAATTGAGGATGATATCCGGCAAATCAACCGAAAGAAATAATCAAGTTGATCAATAATACATCAACTCGAATGAAGACAAACTAATCTGCCCCTTCAAATATTTGTCTGGAAGCATCCCCTATCTGGAATAAATATGCCAATGGCTTTATTATTGGTCTTCCTCATCCACTTCATGAAAAGGAAGTGGTACTATCTTCACTGCTCTAAACTTGCCAGCATTATTTAGATGCTCATTCTCCAATCTGGACCAATAAAATTTTCTTTATTAAAGCATTTAAATGGTACTATCTTCACTTTACATGATTGATTGTCAGTAATGCAGAGAAATTATGCATGTATCATTGGTGAAAATAAATGGAAGTTCACTTGTTTACCTGAAGAAATTCCATAGCCCTCGTCTAATAACTTCAAGAGCTGCTAAAAATAAGCTTGTTACTCGATAATCAACATTTTCAAAACTTGAATGGAGGACGGTTTGCAACCAAGCAAGCCTCAGAATAAGATTTAATCCCTGCATAAATTGCCAAAGTTTTTCATGGTCAAGATCAGCTTTAAAAGAGGAGGGCCCATATTTATAATCTGAAAAGAAATCATAATTTGCTTCTATAATGTCTCCTTATTACTAGACAAAATATAATCTTCTGCTATTATCTTGTCCTTTTGTTTAGGAATCTCACTTTAATTTATATAATGGCCTTATCAGCATTTCTTTTGAGAATATGTTTATTCTCCACTTTGTGGCATTTTATCATGAATACCTAATAGCAAAGGTTACTGTCCTCTTTGCTAAGATATATTAGATTATGATAATTAGTTGGCTAATTCTGATAAGTGATAGTGTTAGAGTGGTAATTGTGTGCCAATGGCCCGCAGACTCCTTAGTGTAGAGAGAGGGGGGCCTGGTGTGTACCATGGAAAAGTAGTAAATGGCTTTTCTGCGAAGCATTAATTCATTCCTTAGCCATGGATTCTTGGAATTCATTTGAAGCAAACCCCAATCTTTTACAAAGTCCCAATACAATTGGTACACAGTTGCTGCACTTGACATGATCACAACAAGGCATAGCCATACAACACTCCCATCTTTCTCATAAGCTACTTTAGCACCTGCTGCTAACATTGCTGATACATATTTGCCTAGATTAACAAGGTGGCTTGTCTGCCCTTCATCAAACCATCTTCTAGCACACTGCAAATCAATTGAGTGACATTAGTTCTATACATTTCTAAATTATTGGATTTGAGAATTTGCTTCAAGAGAAACAAAAATCTATGTATGTTACCTGCATAGCCCTCCAATAGTAGGGTAGAAATGAAACTGCATAAGCAAGATCTCTAAAGTGCTTTGCTCTCATGCAGTACCCATAGTCCTGAGTTTTGTAGCTCCCAGTTATATAGTAACATGCCACATATTCGAGGTTCCTAAGCATTGGCACCTATACAGAAATGATATAATTATTAAATAATTGTTAATTTCTACCCTTACGCTATTTATTGCCAATTAAAAAGAACATCCTACAAAATACTACCTGACTGCAAAGTTGATCAGCCATGAAAAAGTCTAGCATGACAACCTAAACAGACAAAGAGAAGAGAGTAAGATTATGGCCACAAAAATAAATGTTATTATCCAACAAATTTTATTTCTAACTTTCTTTCTACTTTTTGGAAAATTAGTGACACTGTGTTTTATGCTTGATGACATGATGTTACAACAATCACTACCTTGTAAAGGGGTGACAAAACTATGTTCCTAATCACACAAAGGAAACGATAACGGCTTGACCGGTATATAATGTTGAAGGGGCACACCAGTATTAGTAGGAAGACCTGCACATGTAGAATAAAAAAGTTAAAACTTGAGCTGTAGCTAACTTAAGTATTAGACAATTAATAAGTACCAAAAATAAAATAAAAATAATTCCAAAGTTTATGTAATATGTACCCCAAAAAAAAAAAAAAATTACCAGTAGAAGTAGTCCTGGAATGTCTTGAACTTGGGCATAAGAATACCCTTTAGTCAGTAGAGTCAGATGAAGAAACATTACCCCAACCACAACAGTCATTGCCATTGTACAAATCAAGAATATATCTCTGTACTTTAGTTCTTTTGTAGGGGCCAGTTCAAAAATGAAGCTGTAGTTTATACGAGTCTTTCTCCATGCAAGAATGTTGCAGCCATAAAGAAAGAAATGTAGAAACATAAGGCTGAACATGCTGCAAAATTATAACATCAACTTATAAGTTATAGCCTATTAATATTCAAGTGCTATGCACATATGAATGGAATCTGCTGAAGTAAAAAGCAGGTTTTCTTACCTAAGCACAGGGTAGACAGTTTCCATGTAAACTGAATGTTGTTGTGGTTTGTACAGACCAGTTACATGAGCCATTATAACATATCCAGCAAAAAGCGCCAAGAAGCATCCAGTAAATAGTCCTGGTTTTATTTGAAAGAAAATAAGATAAATGTTAAAATTAATTTTATTTATGCTAAAAGGTTTGGCAATTTTGTAGGGATTCCACAGTTAAATTCACCATTAAATACCCTATATGAATTATGAACAAGGAACTTCATTTTTCACTAATTTTTATTATTTTTTATGGGAGTTATAGATTGCAAACAGAATCAATGTGTGTTCACAAATAAGGAAACAGATAGTCAGATAGTCATCACAGTGTTAGTGAAGCCCATTTAGGCCCCGTAGCCAGAGAAACATTGTGATGCTGCTCTATTGGTTGTGATGGGCCTTTTGAGTTTCATTCTTTGAAATAGAGTAACATGGGACCTGTACATCCCATCCACCCAAGAGTGGACAGTTGGTGCTATTCCTTTTCTGAACTAGTGGCTTAAAGGGTCCATTTTGGATTTTCTTTAGATACTAATGGTCACAAAGCAACAAGCTTAAAGATCTCTACCAAAATGATTGATTAGCAAAAGACAAAATAGTAAAAGTGGAAAATAAAAAGTCCTAATATTTGACTAAAAGTAACTCACCAATGAAGAAAGTTACAGCATGTGATTCTTTACCCTGACTTGGTCTAAGGTATTTCATGGCTTTCCTTCGATTATCTTCAGCAAAATTTTTGATAAATAGTTCCTCAACTTCGTCTGCTAACTTCATCACCTGTCATTTCTGAGACTAATAAGCAAATAAAGCTGGTTCATAAAGTTAAAAAAAAAAACTCTTGTGCATGACAGACAAGCATATCTAAATTTTTATTTGCATGATTATGAGGCCATCTTGTGGTGCTGACATGAATTATAGGATTATTGGCCACTTGAGATTGTCGGTGAAACTTTCAGGTGCAAGGATAACTGGTGGCCAACATCTTAACATGATTAAATATAGTATCACATGCATATATTTTTCATCAAAGTTTAGCAGGAGATGGAATTTAGATATTTTATTAAGCAACTTGGAATTTATGCTTGTGAATTTACCTTATCTGAGCTATTGAAGTATGAAGTCTCAACTACTTTGAGATAGATGGGAAGAATTTGTTTTGCAGTGACCTGGAAAACCACAATTGTTTTCGTGAATACACATGTAATTGAAACACTCATTTTTAACATCAACTTTGAAGACTCTAATAATCTACTTACCTTGTCAAACTTCTTCAGAATCTTTAAGAATGCAAGCATATTCAAGTTCCTGAAAATCAATATGGTGTTGAAAACATAAGATTATACATAATAAAATCTAATATATTTGTTAAGTTAGTTGAATAAATAAGTCTATATGTTTTGGGGTTATTATTATACCTGTAAACTTTGAGATATCCTAGTCCTTTGTAGAGTTCAATGAAACCTCCTTTGATCATCTTTTCTGCATGATGCAACTTGGTTTTGTTAACATGAATCTTGCCACCTTTTTGACCGCATTTCCTTGAAGACTGGTTAAGCAAATCTTCCCGGACAAGGTAACTTATGGCCGAGAAGGTTCGAGATGGTGTTGTCAAAGGAATGTTTATCCTCACATTCTTCCCTTGGCAATTGATGATACGGCCAGAGAGTGTCCTCAGTTTCCCATCTTCTCTTGTCATCTGATTCGATTTCCCGTCCTCATCTGCAATAGGGGAGTCTGAAAATGGTACTTCATTTTTATCATCTGTGCTAGTTTCCTGCATTTCTTCTTGCAGTTCTCTGTTCCTAACAGAGTCCTCCTCTGCAGCCAGAGAACAGAGTATTAGATACACATAAAAAAGTATGACTAATTATTTTTATGATAAAATTATTTTCATACTTTATACTCGTTTATATTTTCCCCGATCATTGTTGACTCTAGTGTTTCCCGCAAAGTTCAGTTAACTTTTCAAGTAATGAGTAATATATATATATTTTTTTTGCTTTATTTGACTACAATAAGGGAATTTTTTTTTCTGTTTATTGTTTAACCATATCATAAAATTAGAAGTGATTCACCTATGATAAAGATTTCATATTCAAATGCATATAGGTATGCACTCATTTTAAGGCATATATGATAACAGCAAAAAGAATGTGACACTACAGATATGTTAGTTGTAAGAAAATAACTGAAATGGCATGAAATTCATGCATGATTATCCTTTTATTGGTTAAAAAGGGTCCACTTTGATTACATGGAATTATCATTTTGCTGCATTAAGAAGACAAGGTTGATTATGTACCATTAGAGAACGTGCATGAGATTGATTGGTCCTCCTTGGAGTCTTGGGAATACCCTCCTTTGCTCTGCTGCTCCATGAATGTTGATTTAAGCTCAAGCAGTATTTCCATTTGTTTTCTCAATGAATCCCCTCTCTCCATGAACTCTTCCTCCTTTGTTCTGTAAAACTTATTGACCTTGTTTAGTTGCTGGTCTAGACATGCAAAAAACTCTTTAGTAGCATCAGTGTCAGCAAATTGCTCTAGCAGTTCTGTTTCATACATGTCCCCCTTACTAGTTGATGAAGCAAGTTTCCTATGGACCTGTAACGAAAAAATAAAATAAATCTCTCAATCTCATGAATCAATAAAATATTAGAAATTTAACAAATTGTATTCCTTATTTATTAAAGAAGACAGATTACTTGAATTGGTCCATGCTCTCTATGTTGATGGCCAAGTAGAGAGTAATTTCTTAGTGATGAAAAGATGGACTTAGGTGCAGAACTACTTTGGTGCTTGTTGGGTGTATTGTTGGTATTATTAAGGAGTTGGATTGTTTTGAGACCCTTCTTGAGTTGCCAGTAATCCACAAAGGCTTCTTTCCATTCTGGAATGAGCTGCCCCTCAAACTGCTTAGAGAACTTCACCATCTTCTCTCTTTTTGGTTCTTTGGAGCCTTAAGGGCAAAAAAGGAGGTTCTAGGTAATGTGTGCTGCCTAGTGAGTGTTCAATGGAAACCCAAGATGACATTATATATGGGGTTGAAAAAGGTATTGGATTGATATTGTGGTACTGATGCTTTGGAGCACATTCTATAATATACTTAGATACTATGCTTCTCCACTTGGGAAGTTGGCAGGTACAATGGCCAGGTTCGCCGGAAAGTAACCAAACCAGCACCGGTTATGATCACTTCTCGGCCAACATGTTTTCATGAAGATTTTGAAAGGCATGGGAATTTAAAGTGGTTTGGAGTGGGGACAAATTGGACTATTCAAAACACCTATAAAGGGTAACCTTTTTCATTTAGGAGCTGAATAAAGTTTGCTACAATAATTTAGAAGCAAAAACTATTTTGAGCACAAGAGGTGCTATTTATTAAGAAACAGTAGAAGACATTTTTGATATATATGGTACTTAATGTGATAGTGTACTATAAGTTAAGAATTGCTCATTTATTTAAAAGGAAGCTTATTGGCTGAATCATTTGCTAGCACTCAAAAGTGTCCTCTAATTAGACCAGCTTGGTTTCCACTAATTCATGATAACTAAAAGCTTCAATTATTTCATAAACTCTTCCACTTTCATTAAGCACCTCCTTTTGTTTACGAATGTAAAGTAGAGTGCTATCGTGTAAGCCCAGCAGAAAAGCATCATAAGGGTTCATTTTCTGCAATTTTTGGCAATTCAATTCTTAGACTTTGATTGGTTAGTTGTAGTGACAAGTCAAATTTGTACCTCTACAAACAATAGAAGAACAGAACCACCTTCTTGCTCCCCTCTTTCCCATGCCAAGAAAAATAAAATGTATAAAATGGTTTTTTGAAATTTTATCCAACACCCCTATGTATTTTCAGTGGCAATCTTTAATTAATCTTTAATTCTTTAAAATATTGGTGGTATAAATTAGGCAACTTCCAATAGTTACATGGCAGAATCTTTGCACCTTCGATATGGTAGATTAGGCTCACTACACATACCTAACTTTAATACACGGTTCGTATGGAATAATTCCTCCACACTGCTGTACATGTACTTTAGGATAAGCAGCATAATATTGTGAGGACTGATGACATCTAATGAAGTTGGTAACAAGTGTTTGGATTAGTTGCGAAGAATATATTGTTATAATCGATTTAATAGAATCTGTTTTTGTTTGATATATTTACTGAAAAGCAATTTTAAAATAATCTACTTTGTATGAATTGTTTAAAAAATTCCTTTGACATGATAATTTACAAAAATGGTATGAATTAGTGCATTACACCAATAGCCATATGTTCATATTCATATATCTAGATATGGTCACCGTTAGAAATTTTGATACATAGATATGAAATTCCAATTTTTTTTAATAAAAAAACTAACATTTATTTGAGAGCCTTGACTCGAAAACAAAAACTGAAAAACTGAAATAATTACAATCTTCTATCATAATATAGAGACATTATATTGAGAAGATTTTCTTTTTTTAACTGAAAAACGCTTTTCAATTCTTCATCTAATTTGTCAAAGCTTAACTATAAAATAATAACTTTTTCCCTCCGAAACAAATGTTTAGTTCCACGTCCGTCCTCCTAGAATCACGTCCTTAGTGTCATTCTTGTAAATTTTTTTCCTTCTAACATGAAAGCTACAACTCCATAGCTTTTCAAAAATCACGTCCACAACATGTCATCAAACACACACTTAAATGTCAAATAATCTAGCTATCCCAAAAATGTGGTAAAAATAGTACTAGCTAATAGCAGTAGTGGATGTAGCGAAGGAGCTTCTTGTTCTATTCCTTGGTTCTAAGCCCACTACCTAGCCAACTTGTGAACATGATGGGACCTTCCATAAAAAGCTACAAAATTAAAAAATGTTGTCGTTTCGCTTCTGCTCCTCTCACTCACTCTCAAACACACAAGCAAAGGTGCCATCTTTTCAGTTTTCTTCATAGACATGGATTGCAAAATCTCCATTATAATTGTGGAGAACTGTCACCGCCCTTAAGATATATAGCTGACTCACATATACGTTTGTTTTGATCCTGTTTGCCCCATCTTTCTCTCTTTAACAGTAGTATTGTATGCATGAAAAAAAGGTTTTGTACTCATTATATAAACAAAATTTGAAGTTTAAAATATTACTTAATTAACAAGTATATTATAAGAGGATGAATCTTGTTAACCAGTGTCCTAAGGACAGTGATTAAGGAATTAATATATTGAGAGATTTTATGGAAAATCACACCTTTTCAATTATCTATGTATTGAATGTATCATTTCTAATCATTTTTTATTTTTTTTATATTTGATTCCAGAATCAATGTTTTTAGGGCACTGATTAATATTTTCTTAAGAGGATATCTCATAAGGTGGAACTTGATATGACATTCCCGATTGGAAATCTCCCATTGGACCATTTGAAGCTAAAATAAATGCTTAGTTCTTTGGTTTCTTTATATGTTACCATCATTACATGATTAATCTTATTTTTAGCAATACATATATTTTGTTTTCGTTTTTGAGTTTTATACTTCATATTATCTTGAGATAAAAAAAATGGAGAGTTTTTCTATATATTATTTGTCTAAATTTTATGGTTTTTTTTCTAACAACTATTATAAAGCATACAGAAGATTTATTGCCCAATACATATATGCTTATAATTCATTCAAACTTTATAGGACATTTAGGTGTATGCTGCTTACATGTTACAACATGCTATGGACATGTTTAAAGATATTTCTCAAGACAATTTATTATATCATATTTCTACCATTTTATTATTTATTTTGTTAGCAACAATTACATCCTAGATATTATTGTCCTTTTGAATTTTATTATTCAGCTATTTTCTTTAAAAATCAAAATAATAATTTGTTGTTTTTGGTCTTTGTCTCCACGGGCATTGTTTTGGATTAAACATTGGGCACGATCACGACTGCATTCTCAACAATTATCTTGTGTTATTATTAGGTTTAAAAATTTGTAATTGAGTCTTTAAACTTATAAAAATTTGTAATTGAATCCCTCATATATTTTTTCGTTAGGGTTTTATTAGAGTTTTCAAAAAGTATAAGAACGTATTTGAATTTCAAGAAAGTATAGGAACCTATTTGAAATATTTTAGAAAGTTCAAGGATCCACAAATACACGAGTGGATGAGTCACTTAATGGTACTCTAATAGAAATGTATATGAGACACTCAATTACAATTTTTTATAAGTTTAGGAACCTAACTATTAACTTTTAATGTTTAATGACCTATTTAAATTTTTGTTAAAAATCAGAGACCCCTAGAATAATTACATCTTATTATTATCATCGTGGATTTAATTTTGTTAATTCATAAAATTTAGGGTAAGGGTGGCTTTCCCATCCCAAGGTTAGGAAATGCCTCCAGGCTCAATAAATCCTTAGAGGATACCTACTACAAATAACCCAGATATAAAGAATCGTGGTGGGATATGACTCTTGGCAACTTAGTTGATGCATCCTGCTTTTACTGATTTTACCAACTGTTGTTAGCATTAGTCTTCTATGTTAAATTTTTTTTTTTGACAAGAGTCTTCTATGTTATTTAATTATATCATTTTAATTTTTTAAGATGGACATGCATTTAATGATATTAATTAATGGTTTTTCAAGCCAATCTTTCTATAAAATATATACTAGTATATACATTGCAAAAAATATAATGTCAAGAATATTTAGGTGTTTTAAATGAGTGAGGATCCATTGAATCCAAAAGTAAGTTTAAAGGAATTATTTTAAATCCTCATCCCCTTGAATTCATTCTAATTCAATGAAAGTGAGGGTTTTTTTTTTTCTTTTTTCGATAAGCAAAAATGTATAGAGAAGGAATACAAGGAAACATTAAGGTACAAATTCACCAAAATGTTAAATGGTATACAAGTATAATATCCACCCCATTAACCAAAAAGTGCAGACAATAGATGAAAGTGAGGTGTTAATTATTCTTTAATAAATTAATGTAGGTCATTGAATTAAAATAAATTGACGGGTGGTTTAAACTCACTATTGGAGTCATTGTATCCCCACTCATAATTTATATAAGGATAATATTACTTATACATCCTTAACAGTTTTTTTATTTTTTTGGTAAGTCTTTACAGTTTATTTGGATTAGTGATGAATCTAATTGGCAAACAAACTGTAGCGTGCACAGTTAAGCTAAGATCAAACAGAACTCATAGGATTATCTACCACTTAAAATTAATAAATATCCTTTCCAATGTTTGGCATATGCACACATAACTTCGTCCTATCAGCCTGAAAATTGAATAAACTAAAATATCGGCAATTATGTGCAAATTAATGGTCCAATCATTGCGTAACCATCATATTCATTAATCTCTGAAAAAAGAAAAAGCAGTAGACGAAGTTTCTAATAGTAGAGTAGCATAGTGGAATAATAAATTTTTGTGTGCTATAGACGACCAAAATAGTAACTCAAACAACGAAATAGAGAATCTAACACTTGTTTAAATTAAGCCAATAATTTCTGTCAACAAAAATTAAGCCAATAATATAATTAATATCAATCTTGATATAAGATCAATTTGCACATAGGAAAAGAAAAAGATTAGTACCTACGAAATTTAAGGCTTTAGAGGGATATCTATGGCTCCAATGACAGGCAAGGAAAATGATGGTCTGATTAGGATTGCATAACATTTGGTGCGCCCCTGCAGAGCTTCTACCCAACCCACCCGTGTGTTCATTCCTTCTACATCATTATTTACATTATCATCTTACACTCCCCTCCGTTTTTTCACAAACAATAGCATGCATTTGACCATACATGCCTTTAATTAATTTGATCTTGACCTTTGTTTGATCACCGTGGGCCAAGCACAAAAGAATCTCTGATAAAACAATGCTCTTTTTCTTCTGCTCATTTCACAAAATTTGAGAGGCAGTTAAGCTACATGAAATATAACTGTTTAACTGAAAGCTCTCAAAGTGTGAAAGAGTAAAATTTGATTAGTTGCTTAAATTTGTTATACTTTTTTTTTTTTTTTTTCATTTGTAAAAAGAGCTAAACTAATTTGGTAAATGTAGGTCCCCTCTAAAGAGACGGAGCACATTGCAGGAATAACTTAGACTAGAAAGCTCCAAGCTTTACACAATGCTCTTCAGTTTATACTTTTGAAATAGTGATATGAAAGGTCAAGTTTTGAATTGGAGACGGAAAACTTCATGATTGAACCTCGAATAAATGCACATCTTAGAAAGATTTTCGATGTAAAAATGTTTTATACTGTCAACTAATTATATATGTAAAAGAAATTAGATTTAGGGTTAGGGAATAAAAGTAGAGATATAAGACTGCAATGTAATAATAATATCATGATGTGCAAACGAATGTTGATCCAGTTAGTAATGATACAGCTCATAACCCACAAAGTCGTGAGCTTGTATCCCACTGCCGATGTGAGGATCTCGTTGGTGGGTAATCTGTAAGTACCTCTGTAAGCGCTCTGTGAGTCGTGAGGCCTGCCCTGGCCCTGGTGAGCTCCCGAGACCCAACTCACCTAAACTTTTTGTAACAAAAAAAAATGATGATGTTTTTGGTAACCATGATATAGGTACGAAGTATCCACCACCGTTAGCAGTGACTAATCTCCGTCGGGGAAACCTGTTGGGCACACAAGGTGGGTTCTCCCCTCCCAACCAGGTTTTCTCCAAAAAAACAAAAAATATTGATGATGTGATGATAATGTGATCATTCGTTGCATTTAAAATATATGAGGTAAGTCTTATTTATAAGACCGAGAAGTTATAAATGAAATCTTGTAATAAGGAAATAATAAGAAAAATAAGGAAATAATAAATAAGAAATAACTCCTAAAGGATCTTCTAAGATATTGTGAAAAATGGTGAATCAGATACCAAAGAAGGAAGAACCTTCTAAAATAGAGAGCATGAACAAGCTCTTCTGGACTCCAGAGAAAATATTCTCATTGATTAAAGAATAAATGAACTACAAGGCAATTTATACAAGTGTTAAATTAGCCTAGCTAACTAACTAACTAACTAACTGCTACATCTAACTAAATAACAAAAAATAACAGTAACATGTAATTGGATACAACTATTATAACTAACTAAAAATAACTGATAACACCCCCTCAAGCTGGAATATGGATGTCTAACATTCCTAGCTTGGATATGATGTGTTGGAAGGGGTCAGGGGCAAGAGGCTTAGTAAGAACATCGACAAGTTGATAATGTGTGGAGATAGGAAGCAAGTGTAAGACCTCAGATTGTTTTTTTCTCATACAATGTGGCAGTCAATCTCGATATGTTTTGTTCGATCATGGAATACAGGGTTTGCTACTATACGCAATGCTGGTTGGTTGTCATAGTAGATCACAACTGGGTTCGATGGAGAGATATGGAAATCTTACAATAGATATAGGATCCATTTTGCTTCACAAGGAGCTTGAGCAAGATCTCTATATTCGACTTTAGAAGATGTCCGAGATACAGTGCTTTGCCTTTTACTTTTCTATGAAATAAGTGAGGAATCCAAAAAGAAGCAAAAACATGTAATAGATTTTCGAGTGTCTGGACATGTGCCCCAATCAGAATCACTAAAATGCTTAAGTTGTGTGTCTGATGTGGCAGGGAAGAATATCCCTTTTCTAGGAGCTCCTTTCACATACTTGAGAACTCGTAATGCAGCTTGATGGTGCAGAGTAGTAGGGGATTGCAAGAATTGACTTAAATTGCTCATTGGAAATGAGATATATGGCCTAGTTGTGTGAGGTACAACAACCTTCCAACAAATCTATGATATTCATTGGGATCAAGCATCGATTCTCTAGAAGTGTTGTGCATCTTACTTTTGCAATCCATAGGTGTGGAGAGAGGTTTAGCAGCTAGAAACACAGTGTCTTATAGGAGATCAAGGGCGTATTTCCTTTGATAGAAATTGATTCCCTGTTAAGAGCGTGCAATCTCAAATCCAAGGAGATACTTGAGTTGTCCAAGATCCTTGATGCTAAACTTAGCATCTAACGACCTCTTCACATGGTCAATTTCTGTAAGGTTGTTTCCTGCCAATACGAGATCATCAAAACATACTAATATAGCAGTAAAGCTCGAGTCAACTAATTTAGTGAATAAAGAGTAATCTGACTTCAACTGATAGTAACCAGAATCAGTGAGAAACTGTGACAATTTTGAATTCCATTGACGACCAACCTACTTCAATCTATAGTGGGATTTTTGCAGCTTGCAGACTAGTCTCAGGTTAGAGGTGTTTGGGCTAGGAGGAGATTGCATGTGTACCTCATCATGGAGATTGTTAGAAAATATGAGAAATATATGATAATATCTTTTATTTATATATTCGAATATTTTAGAGTATCCTAGATGATCTCTTAGGATTTGTTTCTTATTTCTATTTTATGATTTGTTTCTCTATTTGGCCAGGGCTAGGATTCTACATTTAGCATAAATAGGACTATTAGAGTTTCTTTTGAAATCATATCATTACCACATCAAATCAATATATGTCTTATTACTTGTTAGTTTATTTCTCTCTTTTTCTCCTCCCATACCTAAAACCTTACCATTCAACATGGTATCAGAGAGGTACCATCCTCCGTGGCTTGTCTCGTCACTATTCTGTCATTGATTTCCCAAAAATAAGAAATAAAAATCCTTCACCGTGACTGCCTGCCATCCCTATTTCCAGATATGTCCTCACCTCCCTCAGCAGACCACTTTTCAACAACCACCTTAAATGGTTGTTTGGCTCTCTAGGGTTATGTTTTGTTTTTTCGAAAGTTCAAATCTTTGGCTTTGTTCTAGTGTCTTCTTCTCCGATGTTTGTCATGCATTTCTTATCCACTAATGGATCATACTGATGGCTTCTCTTCCCACAGACAATCATTCCGGTGGTGACTCCTTCCCACAGATGAATCATATTAGTGGTGACTTCTATTTACATTGATGATTGACTTATGTTGGTTATGACTCACACTAGCCTAACTTGTTGTCCCAAGTGCTCTAGCTCGACTCTTTTTCCTAGATGCACTGGCCCGTCCTTATATAATACCTAACAAAAATTGCACATATGAGGTCCCTTCCTGTGATTTGTTCTTTGAGGCCTTACATAGCTTTAGGCCACACCTTGCCTTGGGTCAGCCCTAGTTAGCCTCCTTTATTTTGACTTATGAGATAATATATTTAAGGTATTAAATTTCAATTTTAAATGGTAAAATAAAAATAAATAATAAATAAAAAACGATCGGATCATCCAATCAAATTCAAACAACTTTTAATTGGGTCAGATTGGATCTAATTTGATATTGTAAAAAATAAATGTTCAATTCAAATCGCGTTGCAACTTATTTTCATTTGTGGATTACATGACTTTTTACCTAAAAACCGAATCAAATCTCGATCTGTGAACATCCTTAAACTTAAGTAAATTCATTTTCCTAAAAAAAAACTGTTTCAGAATTAATCTGACATGTTTCACAAATTAGCTAATAGTATGAAAAAGGTTTTTTTTTTTTATTTATAGAAAAAGTAGTTTTTAGAAAAGCTAAAGTTGGAAACTTATTTGAAAAAAAAGCATTTGATTATTTTGAAATCAACCACATTTTTTCCATTTTATCCCTGTGCAATTAACTATCAAACAAATATTATTATTTTGTACAAACAACTTATGACCTTTTTTTTTTTGTAATTTATTATATAAAAGATATCTTTTTACACAATCCAAACAAAATAAGTTATCTTAAAATCGTTTTTTAGTAAACATCCCAAACAAAAACAGATTCTGATTATAATCGATGATCATAATTATAATCGATTATACAAATAATCAGTTATTGATATAATCTATTTTTTGCAGCTTTCCCAAATATACTCATTTGATATTGACAAATCTCTTTGACCCATATATATATATATATATATATATATATATATATATATATATATATTGGTTACTATGACATAGGTGAGAAGTATCTATCGGTTTTGTCGATGACTAATCTCGTCGGGGAACTTGGCTAACCACCTTTAGTGGGGTCTCCCCTCCCAACCACATTTTTTTTTTCATCCACAAGCCTTGAACTCGAGACCTTACTTTTAAGGGATCCGAACCCCATTTTCCCTTTGAAGCACTATAAAATTAAAATGTTCTCTATAATAAGATCAAATTAAGGTTGGCTTGGTGGCTGAGGTAGGGGAGTTAAGGAGTTGAGTGATAAGTAGGGACATAGCCAGACTTAGAAAATGGGAGGGGCCAATTTTAAAAATAAAAATTCATCCAATAAATATATACACATCAAATTTATAAAAAATTATAATTATTTGTTTCAAAACGTTAATTACATTAATAATTTATCAAAATACATAACATTTCTACTTGTCACGAAAATCATCCATAATTGAATTTATATTAAAATTTTTAGCAATTTTCTAAAATTTATCCTCCATGTTATTACGAAATGTAGTCTTGATTATAATAATTCATGACTGAAATAAATCACATTGTATTGTAATAATTATATAAACAAGAAGTTTGGGAATAAGAGTTATTACTCTATTCAAAAGAAAAGAGGATAGACATCTACTTTTACCAATTAATGATATAGATCAAATTAAAATATAATAATTTTAGAATTCAAAAAATAAAATAAAATTAGGGAGGGCCAAAGGCCCCTCCCATCCACCACGTACATCCGTCCTGGTGATAAGGAGGTTGAGGGTTCAAGCTTCAACCTCACCACTAAAAAAATATTAACATTAACACTAACATCTACATATATAAAAAATAGATTTAATTGGTATACATTGATAGTGTAAAGCTTTTTTATATTGTCAACCAATAAGAAATCGACATACCATTAAAAATGTTTGACTCTCTATCTAACTATCTTAAAAGTCACCGATTATAAGAATTCTAATTAGTTGTCAGTGAAAAAATCTTTACACAAACAATGCATAGAAATTAAACTCTAAACCAATTCAGCAAGAAAAAGTGGGAGAGAAGATTAATATATTTACGAATTCCGCAAATTCAATTAATTTCGACAGATACTCGCGATGCTTTCATGAGCTACACTTCGTAATCCAGGTGAGTAATCTAGAATAAGATGCCATACTGAATTCTACACCCCTTTCCTCCATTATGTACGGTTCATTTCTCAAACAATAATTTGTGCATTGTGAGTACTGACTTAATTCAAACTGCGTATAATGCATTATTGGAAAATTCTTATAGAATATGGTTCTGTCAATTATGGTTCAATAAATCAATGTTTCTCTGGAAAATCTTGATATGAAGGAATGTCCCCTTTAATTAAATAGTTATACCAAATTTTTCCATGCTGCTTCCTATGACAAGGATAGGAGTTGAAGTAAAGTAGCCATCATTTCATTATCCACCTTTCACGCTTGGGGCATATACTCCTTTCAAAAATACTGCAAACGTTCGAACATATATGTTTTAAATTTGTATGACACTATTAGTTGCCAGCATGAGGTTTTATAAGAATATGCTGTATTCTTTGCATATTGCAATGTATTATCATATTTCCCTTAGTGTTCAAATAATGCCTACCAGAAAGTTCTGATTCCTCTACAGATGTTAGGAACCATTGAGTTCTTGAGAGAATATATAAATGTTCAGGTTGATGGTGACGTATACTGTGAAATATAACTAAAGAAATCAGTACTATATATCGGGGGTTAATTTATTTAATGGGAAAAACTTGGATAAAATTTTATAAGTATTTAATTTGTGACACTATTTTTCAATAAGAAGAAGATATGTGTAATGATTTTTTAATAAAAATAGGAGAATGCTAAGGACACTCGTTAAGGTAACAAGTAAAGAAAGATGTCACGAGAAATTGATATTTTTAATATTTGAAATAGTGAAAAACTTAGTTTTCATTTTCCAATGAAAACTTATTTTTTTTTTTTATATTCCTTAACGAGTACCCTTAGCATGACCCATAAAAATATAACATATGTAACAACTTTTATACATATCCCATTTTTACCGAAAAATAATGCACAAGCACACGGAAAAAACACCTAAATTTTATCCTTATTCAGTGTGTATTTGGATTAGCTGTGAAATTTTGGATTAGTGTATAATTGATTATTGTTATAATTGATTATAATAGAATCAATTTTATGTTTGGATGTGTTTTTTGAAAAGTGATTTTAAGATAATTTATGTCGTTTGAATTTTTGTAAAAAAAACACTTTTATATAGTCAATTAAAAAAAAATATATGAAGTTATTTGTGTAATTTAATAATATTTATTTGATAGTTAGTTTTACTGGGGTGATAAACGATATTGGTTTCAAAATAATCTAATAGCTTTTTAAATAAGTTTCAAAACTTCAAGATTATCTAAAAATAGTTGTTTTGCAATTTAATCAAAACATATCAGCTTCTACTAAAAACAACTTCTATCATAAAAAAACAGTTGTTTAAGTAAAATTAAACATGCCCTTAATATTTTTCTATGGAGTAGGGATCCTCTCAATTTCTCATGAGAAATGGAGAAGTCCATTATTAAAGTTTTGGGATAATAAATATATGGAGAGACTATATACATATGTAAAATACACAGTTATTTTTTTAAAACTTTGGAAATAGATAGAAATGGTGAGATGGAAAATGGAGAATATCTTTTTCCTTCTCTATGCCCACGAAAGTGTCATGTACTTGAGTAGCATAGATTTGTATGAATTGAGAGAGCTCGTTATTTGATCACATGGTGTCAGTTGGTCATTCAATAGTTTATGCTTGCAAGGATTTGGATTCGCTTGACGTCTAGAGAATCAAAATCTTTATGTCAATTCCAAAGTTAGAGGGGTGGATAAAAAAATTGTCTATTGGATTCTATAAATTTCAAACAAATGGTTTTGTACCAAAGCAATAGAATATGGAAGTTTTTAAATGTATATATATTCCCAATACTTGAAGTTAAAGTTCCACTAGCTAGAACTAAAAGATATCCATCTTGGTAAATTGTGATCGTGGCTTAGTAAAAGTGAAAACTAAAATCGAAAGGTGAAGATTATAACTTTATCTTGGAATTATGAATACAAAAAATAGAATCAAATTGAGTTTAATTAATCATATATCTCATGTGATTATAATATAATCAATTTCGGGATACCTCGGTTAAAAACTTTTTATTGGGGTGTTTGTGGTTTAATTTGAATTGATCTTGAGCCAAAAATAAAAAATAAAAAAATCAACTAATTTAGATAATGTTATTAGCATTCGTTTAGATTAGATTAATGCTATGTTTTGATTAACGTTCGCTTGCAAATGTACCTTTGCACCAAAGCAAACGTTAATCCAAATAGGCCCTAGATTGTTAGCTTTGATCGTTTGAATGGCATTAGTGGATAACTTTGTTTTTCTCTCATTATGGTTTTCCTTTATGGTTTCGATTAAAATGTGATTAAGTGTTTGTATTATTGATTTTGAAAATCTATGACATGTGATGGAAATATATATGTGCAATGGATTTAGTGGCATTTGAATTCTTGCACATAATTAATTTGATGAAAAGCTTGAGTGGATGAAATGTTAGCTTTGTGGCATACGTATTAGAGTAATTTATTTCAAGCTTGTCCTTGCTCGTAACTTGCTGGTCTAATCAAAGAGTTAAGTAAAGGAACTTGAATCATGTTTTAAATGATATTTGTTTTGGAGGCTTATTTTCTAAAAGGAAGATTTGAGGGGATTGGAGTTTGATAAACTTGAGAGTCTTCCATAAAATGAGAATTCTATTATATTGACAATCATGGGTGAAAGAAGCATGAAAATAGGTATATAGGTTGTCCAATTGAAAGAAGTCTCTTTCCCTCTCTTTTCGCTTTGGCTTTTGCTCATTCGCAGAATTCACTACTAGAAATATTCTGATTACCTGTGGATTTTGCTCAAAAATTCGCATAAAACAGGTTTCCTGCGAATTTTTCTATGGGTCTCCGTCCCTAAGTAATAAATTCGTAGATAATTTTTTCCTGCGAATTTTAATTAAAATCCGTAAAAAATTTCCTGTGGATTTTATTGAGAAAAATTTAAATCTGCAGGAAATGTTAGAATTTCCTTCAAATTTCCCTACAAATTAAAATCTACAGGAAAATAATCTTATTTCTAGAAAAATTGCAACAAAAATTGCAGGAAATTCCTACAAAAAAAATCTGCTGGAAAATCCGCTAGAAATTCATGAATTTCTAGTAGTGATTGCACCTTAGTAGATATCATGACATAAATTCGTCTTATTCAAAGAAAAAAGGATTACATTCATTAATATACCATACTAATGAATTTAATATATCACAATGAAATAAAACATACATAATGTTTAGTTGGAGAGAAATGAAGGAAAGAGGGAAATGATTTTCTTAACAGATGTCATTGTTTATCCCCTTCTTTATCCATGAAAATTGGGTGAGTGTTCAGTCTATCTGGGTATAAGATCGAAAAGAATGAATGCAATCTTTCATGTTTTGTTTAGTTTTTTTTGGAGGGAAGGGAAATGGAGGAGAGAAAAATCCCTTCTCACTCAATTCTGGCTCCCCTCCAATATTGGGGGATTTGGAGAATTTAAATCATTCTAAATGCATTAACTAAAGTATCATTACTTGTGTATCTTCAAATCCAAAATTATAAGGTGTAAAGGTAAATTAATTTTAAAATCCCTCATCTCTCCCTGTGAACCAAACATGAATTGTGTTATTTCTCCTTCCCTCCATTAAAAGCCATCCCCGCCCCTCCTCCCAACCAATTATATACATTATCTAATTAAAATCCTCCCCTTCCTTCCCCTTCCCTCCCTTCCTTTCAACCAAACACACCCTAAGAGTTATATAGTACTGAAAACAAACCAAAGGTTACAACCGAAATCCCACATGACATCCAAGGCTTCTAAGCGACTCCAAATGTGTGAGCTATATAGGTGAAGTTCTTTACCTGGACCTACAACATATAAGTTAAAAGTGGGGTGGGTCCCCCAAATACACAAAATCAATAAAAACAATTCATTACATCATATATAAAAATCTATTCACATATAAATAATTTCATAGACAATCAATGTAACATATGGATCCCTCAAGAGACTACTTGTCCCTCAAGAGACTACTTGTGAAATGACTTAGTGTATCATCCATTTCTATTTCCCATGTCTCGCTCAGTAAGGGGATTCATATATCAAATTAATATCAAGTTTTTGGGTTCCCTTTAGGATTGCTCGTTCAAGGTCCCCGAAGATTATAGTTTCATATCCCAAAGATATTGCACCCTCCGACCAATAACATCCCTCTTAAACTCCAGTTGTTCACTAGAGTCTCTAACCCTGATGATTTTTTCTATCCTAGAGCTACTGTTTCCTCCGGGCAACTTCCCCAAATATTCACATCATTTCTCTTTGTTAATCCATTCCATCAAGTACTTTTTAAAGCTCATAACATAGAGATACACATTGATATATCCACAATAAACATAAAGTATTAGTCTCAATATAAACATAATAAGCATTCACCTTCATAATCATTACATAAGGAGTTAATATCATATAAGAGACTCACACATATATGTGAGTGCTCAATGTCAGGCCCTAGTGCCTAGTGCTCCTACTTGGATGCACAACATTGGGGATAAATTTCCTAGATCTTTTTGAAGTTGACATTGGCAAACATAAGAGGGGGGGAGGGGGGGAGGGGGGGGGGGGGGGAGGGGGGGGGGGGGGTGGGACTTGAATTGTGTTTGTTAATAATTTTTGTCAAACAACCTTTTTCAAAATAATTTTCGCACACAAGGATTAAGAGGCAGAAGCACACACACAAAAAGAATCTTTTAAAGACTTAACAAAATCAAGTTCAAATCCTCACAGTTAGTATAATCAAATAAAGCTAAAGAGATAAGGGATTAGAAGATTCACACAAGCGTTTTATCCTGGTTCACTCTCTTCCAACCAAGAGCTACGTCCAGTCTCTTCTACTTGAAGGTTTTTCTCCACTATTTTCCAAATAGATTACAACAAGTATTCAACACCTCTC
Organism: Echinosophora koreensis; assembly: GCA_035048595.1. Lineage (NCBI taxonomy): Eukaryota > Viridiplantae > Streptophyta > Magnoliopsida > Fabales > Fabaceae > Echinosophora > Echinosophora koreensis. Next base: position 2,492,054 of record JAPCYP010000031.1, on the reverse strand, counting down.
CAGGCTACAAGTATTCCTTTCTTACCAAGCCTCTTCAGGCTCTACCTCTAACAAAGAGATTGGTTTCTTTTGATCTTCTAACTCACTATGTGTGAGAATATGAAAGTTTAAGATCAGTTGAATATTATAGCAATATTCAAGCTAAGGTATTATAGACTTTTGCTCTTGAAAGAATAAAAGAATTTGAGCTCGTAAATGGCAAGCGTTTTTCTAGCAAGATTTCTGTATATGCAAAAGTTGTTTCTTTAGATGTTGAGGTCTTCTATTTATAGTGACCTTTCTCTTCACTTGAAATTCTTCAAAGGTTGTTTTTTAAATTTTCCGCTTAGGGATAGAATCAAATGCATAATATCCGTTGTGACTCATAGCTTGCTCGTGGCCATTCTGAAATGTACTATAGGTTATCATTCTTGCACAAAATGGGCACACCTCTGAGCAATTGCAACTTGAAAACTGTCTTGCCTCCCTTGTACAAATTCCAACTATTTCAAAGTTAAAGGTGACAGGGTACAAGGCGTTTAGCATTGTACTATTTTGCTTTTGTATTTCCTCATTTGTACTATGTCTTTCTCAAAGAAACAAGGCAATAAAACAGTTAAAGCAAATAGGAAGGACCAACATATAGTTGAAATAAATATCAATAATTTGAAATAAATACTTCTATGTGGTCGAGATAGTTATTCTAATCAAATTAAATTTGAGTGAGCAAAGTCTAAGAAAGCTTACAAAGCTCCCCCTAAGACAAAGCATTCAAACTTAACAGGAATAGAATAATAGAATAAGACATAAACAGAGAAGCATATATCATATATAACTTATTATATATGTTCAGCTACTTAGCAGTTAGAAGATAACATCAGAGCATATAAACAATTATGCCAAACATGTAAGACAAAACATGTAAGACAAATAACAAACATGCATATATAGACAAAAATATACTTTCAAAAACTGACTTATATATATATATATATATATATATATATATATATATATATATATATATATTTAACTCTCTCAATTCTCCCCATTTTTTTGTCATCAGACAAAAAGGTAAGAGAAGTGGACCATCATTGTTAGTAAAGAATAAACAAAAGAAAAGATTAAGAAGATGGAGGGGGTGGAGGAGGAGGGTTTGGATATGGATTTGGGTTTGGTGGAGGGACAGGAATTTATGTAGGCAGATTCAAACTTTGTTGAAAGCTCAGCATGATGTTCATCATCTGGTTCATCATGGCATTAGTTGGAGCCAGGGCTTTTGCAACTTAGTTCCTCACTTGCTCCTTGACCTCAACTTTTACTCTCTCCTCAACAATTTGTCCAATAATTTCTTCAAAGTTTGGAGGCAGTGAGAGTGTTGGTCTTGAACTTTCAGCACTTTCTTGAGAATGAGCTTGACTTGGAAGAGTGTCTAAAGCTCTTGAAGTTTGAGGTTGCTCTGATGGATGAATTACAATCAGAGCCAGTGGCTGAGATGATTGCTTCTCAGAAGTGCTTGGCCTAGAATCTGACTCAGCAACTTCCTCATTCTCAGTAACTGGATGAGCAGATTCAATCTCCATAGCAGAATATTCTACAATAATTTCCTCTTCAGTATGCTCAGAAGTTGGAGAGGGTGGAGGTGAGTTGCAGAACAGGTGGGGGCAGCTCTTTGGCCCAGTGGACTGGTTCTTCTTCATAAATAGGACTTATGGTAGGAACACCCAAAATGTCCTTGTAAATGAAGTATTTGAAGTTTGAAAGTCCACATTTGCCTCTGACTTTGGGAATGAACTTTTTCTGTTCTAAAGTTAAACCAGATGAAGAGGCTTCTTCTGTACATTTCACTATATGAGCTTTCCAAATATCAACTGCCACATCTTCCCGAATATCCTCAATGGGTTGTGCCAACCAGTAATTTATGATATTCTGATCTGTGTCGTTGACATCTTCAGGGTTAATTATGCAAGATTCTGGAAAAGGCATCTTTCCAGTATTCCTTTGTTTCTTCCTGTCCTTGTCTTTGTTTAAATCTATCATTGGAAGTCTTGGACAAAGCATGTAGGGCTTGATTCCAATCTTTGTATCCTTCAAAGTATGATTCAGTCAAGTTGGAGGCACAAAGTTAGCAGCCCTTACAACCCTGAATAGTTCAAATTCTGACTTCAGCATGGCATACATGATGGGATCAATAATATCAGCTGCTTTGCCATATTCCCTTCGATGGATGAAAGTTTTCCACTTTGTTTTGTTATCCATAATGATGGGAACGTGTCTGTAGGATCTTGACCTTTTGTAGATGACATCTTGTAGGTCTTCTTTGTAGGATCCTTAGACCAGTCAGAAATTATGTGTCTCTCTACACCATCAGTGAAGGGTTTGAAGAAGGGGGGGGGGGGATATTTAACAAGGTTTGGATAAATTTTTGTGAGGAAATTTGTTTTGTGGTAGGTGAGTAATGAGAGGTCCAAGTCTATTGAACATTTTGGATGGTGGAGGGCCAGGTAGAATGTTATGGTGAGGTCTATACCAGGGTTTGACAGTTGTTTCTGGTTCATGCTCATATTCTGGCAAAGGGTACCAAGGCCTGTTTGAAATAGGTTCTGGTTCATGAGTATGGTATAAAATTCTTCAATCCCTCTTTACTTTGGCTAATGATTCTGATTTGCCATCATAAAGTTCAGAGGGGGGAGTGTAAGGAAAGTTTATCTTTTTCATTTTTGGGAAGGGTGCACCAAGGATAATTCCATCATCTGGTTGGTGGAACCAGGGATCATCCTCAGATATCGGAAGTGGGAATTGTGGTTGTTGTGGTGAGGCTATTTGTGGTTGGTCAAGGGAAGTGTTTTGTGGTGAAGGTGATGTGGGGATATATACATCATCAGTTAGATTTACAGACACATCAGGTGCAGAGACTATATCCATTCTATCTTCTAGGCTAGAAACTAAGGCATCTACTGCTAATTGAACAAGATCATTAGCAGGAAGAGTTACCTCAGAAGCCATGGCAGTCTTGGCTTTCCTTTGAGGTTGCTGTCTTCTAGTTGGAACAGCAGCACCAATAGCCTTCTGTTTCTTCAAAATTGCACTGATGGGAAATCTGTCCTCATTATCTTCATCATCTTCATTATGAGATAGGACCAGGTTTCTTGTCCTTTTCTGAGTTCGGGCAAGTTGAGGGACCTCAGCTGTAGGTTCCCTAATTACAATGCCAGCAGCAGGCTTCTTAGGAACTCTTGTCCTAACAGCTGTGGTTTTTCTCTTGAAGGTTCTCTTCACCCCTAGAACTTCAGCATTGTTCTGCTCAATTTGTTCTTCTTTGACTTTGAGCATTTCTTCTTGCTTAGCTAGGGCAACTGCGGTGTAAGTGCTCAAGTTCATGTTAGCTATATTCATTTTACCAAACACAGCTACTGACAAGCCCTTCTCTGGTAGAATCCTCTCGTGCTCTTCTTGAGGCTTAACAGCAAGAAAATCATAGAGAGATTGTGACTTGAAGATTTTTGACTAGAGATGACATTAGGGAATTGCAGAGAGCTTCTTCCTATTAACCACAGCGTCTCTGAATCTTCTATATAGAATTCTGGGAAGATTGATTTTTGTCTCTGTAATGAGATGACAAAGGCAAAACTTGTGGAGGGCCGACAAGTTATCCTTTGACCCTGTTTTATGAAGAATAACCTTATTCAACATCTGATTAAGAATGCAGACATCATCCTTCATTTCCACTGGCTTCCATGAATGATTTCTCACGGTGTCTTGTCTCATTAGTAAAGCGGATATTACCTCTGTACCACCAAGCTCCTTCTCCCAGTTAACAGTAATGGCCTTTCCTTCTTGAGCGCAATTTATTGCCTTGGAGATGGTCTTTTCAGAGACTACTATCCTTCTCCCAAGAACAGTACCAGAGATTTCATCGATTGTTACCTGAGGGTTCCTCCAGAAAGCCCTAATCAGGTCTGGGTAAATAGAAATTTTCTCTGCAAAAATACCGTCCCAACCAGCGGCGGTGATGTTCTTGCTTACATCAAGGTTGTAATCCTTCAATATTCCGAAATCAAAATGATGTTCCGTGGCAAGTTTCAATTTTTCCACATTGAAATTTGCAAAAGCAGAAGCCATTGTTGATGTATGAGGTTAGGGTTTAGGAAGCAGAAAACAGAGAGTGAAAGGAAGTGTTCGAAGACGAAAGTTATGTGAAAGGTTTCCTCAGAGGGAAAGGGGCTTGCTTTAAAGGTTTTGAAAAACAAAGGGTTTTCTTTTGGAAATAAATCAAAAAGAAAATGTTTGACAATACATGTCATAAAAGAAAACACGGCTTTGATATTTTGAAGAGGAAAAAAAAAATTTAGATGGGATTGATAGAAATTATTGACTCAGCAAAGAGAATATAGAATAAATTTGCCTTAGAGACAAAATAAATGCAGTTAATAAATAATGTATAGACGAGATCAAGCACAAAGGAAGCATGGACGCGGCATGCAGTGGACACGACACAAAAACAATGGACGTGATATGCAATGGACGCGCATTAAAAACATGTAATAAAATTGTAATGCTTACATACATCAATAGCAAAATTTCTCAAGACTGAATAACATAATCAATCCACACATAGCATGTTGAGATGTTTTCTAATAAAAATAAATCTGTCCTCAGCAAGATGTTTAGTAAAGATATCTGCCCATTGATGGTCAGTATCTACAAATTGTATATCAAAAACACCTTTTTGCACATAATCTCTTATAAAATGATGTTTAATCTCTATATGCTTAGCTCTAGAATGTAGTATTGGATTCTTAGATAAGTTAATTGCACTAGTATTATCACACATAAGTGGAATACTACTTACAAACACATTGTAGTCCTCCAATTGATGTTTGATCTATAGAAGTTGTGAGCAGCAACTAGCTGAAATATACTCAGGTTCAGCAGTTGATAATGTAATGGTACTTTATCTTTTGCTTGACCATGAGGCAAGGTTAGCTCCGATGAAGTGACATCCTCCACTAGTACTTTTTCTTTCAATTCTGTCCCCAGCATAGTCAGCATCGCAAAAGCCAACTAATCTGTAATCTTCATTTATCTTAAAGCACAAACCCAGATTAGTAGTACCTTTCAAATATCTAGATATTCTCTTAACTACTGATAAGTGAGATTCTCTAGGATCGGATTGAAATCGAGCACAACATTATATCAGGTCTAGACGCGGTAAGATGTAAAAGAGATCCTATCATACCTCTATATACCTTTTGGTGTACCTTTTTCTCTTTATCATCTTTGTTTAGTATGGACGTGGGGTGCATAGGGGTATTCATTGGTTTGCAATCATCCATTTTGAACTTCTTTAGGAGTTCCTTTGTATACTTGGTTTGATGGATGTACACCTCGTCCATGGTTTGTTTAACTTGAAGTCCAAGGAAGAATTTGAGTTCTCCCATCATGCTCATTTCAAACTCTTTCTGCATTAACTTAGAAAACTCTTTGCACAAAGATTCATTAGTAGCACCAAATATGATCTCATCAACATAAATTTGCACTACTATAAAATTGGATTTAATTGACTTTCTGAACAAGATTGTATCAATATTTCCTCTATTAAAGGCATTTTCCATTAGAAATATACTTAGCCTATCATACCAAGCTCTAGGGGCTTGTTTTAGGCCGTATGAAGCTTTCTTAAACTTATATACATGTTCAGGTTGGGTTTCACTTTGAAAACCCGGAGGTTGCTCTACATATGCTTTTTCATTAATAAAACCATTTAGAAAAGCACTTTTTACATTCATTTGAAAAAGCTTTATATTATGATGTGCAACAAAGGAAAATAGAATCCTAATTGCTTCTAATCTAGCAACAGGTACAAAAGTTTCAGTGTAATCTATACCTTCTTCTTGAGAATAACCTTGTGCAACCAGCCTTGCTTTGTTTCCTACAACCTTACCATTCTCATCAAGTTTGTTTCTGTAGACCCATCTTGTTCTTATAACAGATTTGTCCTTAGGTAGGGGTACCAGAGTCCAGACATCACTTCTCTCAAACATATTTAGTTCTTCTTGCATAGCTAGAATCCAGCCATTATCCAGCAGAGCCTCGTCTACTGTCTTTGGTTCCAACTCAGAGACTAGTGCAATATCTTCCTGCTCTCTGAAAGTTGATCTGGTTCTTAGCTTCTCATTGGGGTTTCCAATAATTTGATCTTGTGGATGATAATTCTTGAAATGCCAAGATCTCTGAATATTGTCTTGTTGAGAGGTGGATGTTTCTGGTTGTTGAGGAGGGTCTTCCACTTGATCAACAGCTTTTACCTCAGTTGTTTCTCCTGAGATATTTAAATCAAGATCTGCAAATGCTTCATCTAGCTTTGATAATTTCTTATCAGGCTGCTTGTCATCAAACTTGACATGTATACATTCTTCTACTACTAGAGTTCTAGAATTATATACTCTAAAGCCTTTTGATGTTTCAGAAAATCCTAACAGAATTCCATTATCTACTTTTGCATCAAACTTACCAAGTTGATCTTTAGTATTTAGAATATAGAATTTACAACCAAAAGGATGAAAATATGAAATGTTTGGTTTTCGTCCTTTCCACAATTCATAAGGAGTCTTGTTCAAGATTTGTCTAATCTATATTCTGTTCTGAATGTAGCAGGCAGTGTTCACAGCCTAAATGTGTCTAGGGACAAAGTTGCCATTGAGCATACTTCTAGCCATCTCTTGAAGAGATCTGTTCTTTCTCTCTACCACACCATTTTGCTGTGGTGTTCTAGGTATTGAGAAATTGTGAAGAATACCACTTTCTTCACAGAACTTATGAAATAGCTCATTTTCAAACTCTCCCCCATGGTCACTTCTGATTGAAGTGATACACATGCCTTTTTCATTATGTATATGTTTGCAAAATATAGAAATGACCTTGAAGGACTCATTCTTGTGAGCTAGGAACATAACCCATGTCCATCTTGTGTAGTCATCTACAATGACTAGACCATATTTCTTACCACTGATAGAAGCAGTCTTTGTTGGACCAAAAAGATCAAGATGTAGCAGTTCTAGTGGTCTATTGGTACTAACAACATTCTTAGATTCAAAAGAACCTTTGACTTGTTTTCCCTTTTGACATGCATCACAGAGAGCATCAGATTTGTATTTAAGGTTTGGTAGCTCTCTCACGAGGTTATGCTTATTTAGCTTTGAGATTAATCTCAAGCTTGCATGACCTAGCCTTTTGTGCCAAATCCATCGTTCATCTTCAATGGACACTAAACATGAAACACTTTGATTTGAAAGGTCCTTGAAGTTAATTTTATACAAATTGTTTTACCTCTTAGCAGTGAATAAAATTGATCCATCATTTTTCTTGACATTACACATGTTCTTATTAAAAGAGACATCATATCCATTATCACATAATTGACTTATGCTCAGCAGATTATGTTTTAAACCATTTACTAAAAGAACATTATCAACGGAGGGAAAATGATGTTTACCAATTTTACCTATACCAGTGATCTTCCCTTTCTGGTTTTCTCCAAATGTCACCCAGCCACCATCTTTATGTCTTAGGTCTTGGAACATACACCTTTCTCCCATCATGTGACGTAAGCACCCACTGTCCAAGTACCAAGATGTTTGTTTCTTTCCTGTTGTTAAGCAAATCTGCAACAGGTATCATCTTGTCCTTAGGTACCCAAAAGGACTTGGGTCCTTTCTTGTTAGTTTTCATTGGACGCGAATGTTTAGCATGCTTATTATGTATGCATCTATATGTATCATGCCCACTTTTTCCACACACTTTGCTAAAGGTGTTGGACGGGCCATGCTTGGTTTTAACATATTTAGCTGGAGCTTTTGAAGCTTTATGTTGTATATGTGGCTTTGACTTAATATGAGATGCCTCATGCTTCTCCTTGTCATAACCAAGACCAGATTTATCATATGGTGACCTAGAGTACCTTAAAATAAGACTTAGTTTATCTGAGCCACCTACAAATTTTGATAGTGTCTGTCAAATATGTTACATCTTGTTTTAGTTTTGCAACTTCACAAGAATTATCAGGCTCACATTCAAGTTTGTCAGTTAGACTGACATTCTCTGATCTTAGCTTATCATTTTCTTATACTACGCTTTGCTTCTCCATGCACACTCTATCATACTCTTTTGTTAATTTTGCAAACTTCTTTTTAAAACTTTTGTATTCATGAGACAGTATAGATGAGTCATGTAGTAATTCATCAAAAGAAATTTTAAGAGTGGACGAGTCAGAATTCATTACCTCATCATCAGTGTATTCACTCTTTGATGATGTGTCAGCCATGAGACAAATATTTGCCTCATCCTCAACTTCATCTTCCTCATCAGATGAGGATAGGTCTAAGTCCTCTCAAGTAGCCATTAAGCCCTTCTTTTTCTTGAAGAACTTCTTTTTATCTTTCAGATCAAGGCAATCAGCTTTGAAATGGCCAGGCCTTTTGCATTCAAAGCACAAAGGTGGACCTATTTCCTTGGAGTCTGATTTCTCCTTGGAAAACTTCTTGTTAAACTGCTTCCTTCTGAAGTTACCTTTCTTTCTCCACATATGTTGAATTTTTCTGGAGATGAAAGATAGTTCGTCTTCATCTGATCCTTCATCACTATCTGGAGGTTCAGCATCATCTGGCGATTCAGCAGCTTTGAGGACTTTTGATGAACAGGCTTTCTTTGCCTTTAAAGCAATAGACTTTCCTTTTCTGGAATTGTCTTCTTCATTCAGTTCAAGTTCATGAACCTTGAGTGACCTTAGAAGCTCTTCCAGAGAAAGAGTATTCAGATTTTTGGCTTCCTGAATAGCCGTAACCTTGGGTCACCATTGCTTGGAAAGACTTCTTAGAATCTTTCTAATATGATCTGTATTTTCATAGATTTTTCCAAGAGATCTGAGACTATTGGTAATTGTTTGAAATCTTCCAAACATCTGATCTATAGTCACATGATCAGCCATTTTAAAAAGCTCATACTGGTGAACCATCATGCTTATCTTTGACTCCTTCACTTGAGATGAACCTTCATGAGCAAGAGCCAGAGTATCCCATATTTCTTTAGTAGTATTGCAGCTGTGAAATTTGTCATGTTCTGATCTGGTGATGGCACACATCAAATAATGTTTTGCTTTGAGATTAAGTTGATGTTTGGCCTTTTGATCTACAGTCCAATCTGCTCTAGCAATGACTACTCCATTTTCACCTCTAGGCTCATTATAGCCATTCTCAATCAGTTCCCAGATGTCTAAATTTTGTGCATCCAAGAAGGCCATCATCCTCTTCTTCCAGTAGTCATAATCAACTCCATCGAAGAGAGGAGGTCTGTTGATAGCTTGTCCTTCTACATCCATGGTTGTTAGATCGTACTCCCTCAGCACTTGTTAGATGCACAACCCTTTCGAGGCTGAGCTCTGATACCAACCGAAGTTGACATAGGCAAACATAAGACGGGGGGTTGAATTGTGTTTGATAATAATTTTTGTAAAACAACCTTTTTTAAAATAATTTTCGCACACAAGGATTAAGAGGCAGAAGCACACACACAGAAAAGAATCTTTTAAAGACTTAACAAAATCAAGTTCAAATCCCCACAGTTAGTATAATCAAATAAAGCTAAAGAGATAAGGGATTAGAAGATTCACGCAAGCGTTTTATCCTGGTTTCCTCTCTTCCAACCAAGAGCTACGTCCAGTCCCTTCTACTTGAAGGTTTTTCTCCACTATTTTCCAAATAGATTACAACAAGTATTCAACACCTCTCCAGGCTACAAGTATTCCTTTCTTACCAAGCCTCTTCAGGCTCTACCTCTAACAAAGAGATTGGTTTCTTTTGATCTTCTAACTCACTATGTGTGAGAATATAAAAGTTTAAGATCAGTTGAATATTATAGCAATATTCAAGCTAAGGTATTACAGACTTTTGCTCTTGAAAGAATAAAAGAATTTGAGCTCGTAAATGGCAAGCGTTTCTAGCACCGATTTCTGTATATGCAAAAGTTGTTTCTTCAGATGCTGAGGTCTTCTATTTAAAGTGACCTTTCTCTTCACTTGAAATTCTTCAACGGTTGTTTTTGAATTTTTCCGTTTAGGGATAGAATCAAATGCATAATATCCGTTGTGACTCATAGCTTGCTCGTGGCCATTCTGAAATGTACTATAGGTTATCATTCTTGCACAAAATGGGCACACCTCTTAGCAATTGCAACTTGAAAACTGTCTTGCCTCCCTTGTACAAATTCTAGCTATTCCAGCGTTAAAGGTGACAGGGTACAAGGCGTTTTGCATTGTACTATTTTGCTTTTGCATTTCCTCATTTGTACTATGTCTCTCTCAAAGAAACAAGGCAATAAAACAGTTAAAGCAAATAGGAAGGACCAACATATACTTGAAATAAATATCAATAATTTGAAATAAATACTTCTATGTGGTCGAGATAGTTATTCTAACCATATGAAAGATTCACAGTGAAGAAGAGCTCGTCTACTTAACATAGTGCGTCTATACGCTCATAGTTAGAAACTCTTTTTAGCTCGTCTAGTGACGTGGCAAATTTTCTCGTCTACTATCAAGTCTTTGGACTTGCTATATATTGGTGAGTAACTTAGATCTCCGTCTACTGACGTGGCACTCAAGCTCGTCTACTCTTGGTAGTTAAAATTCTCGTCTACTGAGACTACTCTATGTTCCGTCTGCTTAAACATATTAACACAAATAAGTATACCATTCATTTTGAGCAGGTCGTCTACATGGGTGGACGTGGATATTAAGAAACTTAATCGAGGTTTCCAAAACTTATTAAAAATTTCGAATACCCCTGCAAGACTAGATAGAGCATGTTAGATCTTAACTAACACTTTGCCATATAAATTTAATCATTTTTATTAACATCAAAACTAAGAGATTATTTAATCCAAAATACTTTTGTTCCAACACTTTTCTCGGGTGCCTTAGCACCTAGTGCTTTATAAGGGGTGCCCAACACTGACAAAAAATGTACAAATAGAGCAACACATATCTGTTTTTGCTCCTTAAATTAAATACCCCCTTTTCCACTTCCTTGAGATCAGCAATCATCAAAACATGTAAATCCATGAAATAAGTCATCCAAATTCAATTCAAGAACTGTAAAATCGCAAACTATGCATATTCATCCCTAAAACAATAATCCAACAAACAAAAACACACGAAAATTAACTCTTTCAACAGATTAATATAAAAAGATTTAAGAGATGGGATATCCATATCAATCCCAAAGTAAAAACAAGTATAAACACACAAATCCTTCACATTTTCAAGGTTGCAAAAATAGAGCACAAGGAAAACATGAAACTTAGAGATGAAAAGGGAATGATGATCCTCTTTTGATACACCCTAAGCTAAGAGCTTCCCTGCTTATTCTTCCTTCTCTCCCAACTCTCTCTCTCACACACATTAGCTATAGGGTTTAGGAAATGAGAAATGGAGAGGAAAAATAATGAAGCCCCCTTCTTTTAAAATTTGGAATTAGGGCAAATTTGTCCTTCTCCTTAAGGGTAATATGGGAAATGACCCATAAACCACCATTAACTTCATAAGGGAACTGATTAAGTTATTAAGGGTGTGTTAAGATATGAACTACCCTAAATACACCCAACAAGATTATTTACATTATCAATATTCCAAAAAATTCTAAATTATAAGCCATAGTTTCCAATTAAAAACATATTCATAATTTTATCAAATTTGATAGGTGTAACAAAAAAATTTCAAAGATCCATTCTCACTGAATATCGACCATTCCTTCTTAGTCCACCATAATTTTTTTTTGTCATGCTTTGGTTTCAATTATTTTTGTTGCTCGAAAGCTTGGAATGCCAATTGTTCTATTTTGTGTTGTTAACCATGTTTGGAAATTTTATAAGCATAAGGGTATATTAAAAAGGGGTAAAAGGGATACTCAAACCCATAAACAAAACAGAAGAAAGGCCAATAGAACAAGTTCAAAAAGAAACGTCCAACACATAAAGCTAAAAACCTATGTTGCTGTAAGAAACAAGAAAAAATAGATCCAAGAAATCAGAACTATGAAAACTCTCCACAACCATTAGGATGAGCAGCTTACCAAATGTTGATGCACAGGAAACCAAAATCCAAAGACATTGGATGTATTCCTGTCTTCTGAACATATACCAACAAACGAATCATGAATTATGGAGCAAATTGCAACACTCGAATAGGCATCCTGAATCCACTTAAAGAATACTAAAACCAAGCCAAATGCACTAAGACATAAAGTGCCAGACCAAATTCCATAAAACAAAAAAAGAATCATAAAGGTTAAAGGCATCCGTGAGCTCCTAAAAACACATGCTGAGATACTGAGGAATGAGATAAACCAGCAAAATAGTGCAACAAGCAGATCACAGTTAAGCTAAGAACATATACCCAAAGATACCTCCAAAGGGCTGCAACATCATATCAACATTGAAAAGGCCAAGAAATTAAGTAAAACCATAATAGGAGGATAGAGAAACACAAGAATATTGGGGCCTCATGCATTCTATTAGATTGGTACACCAATTTGAAAAACATATGTTCGATCCTTTACCGTCCTTGTTTATGAACCAGCTCCAAGATAAGGCCTTTATCTGAGCAATAACCTCTGTAATATCAAAAGAGGCACCGTGAAAAATAATTCTATTGCGCACCATCCTCAAGCCCCAAGTTATAGCGTGCCAAAATAAGAAACAGAACTTGTGAAAGCATCTTCCCCTAATAAACTGTGCATGTTGTGCGAAATGTTTCGAGGCATCATTTGGAAGAACTACCGAGAAACCCAACCAGTTATACAAGAGAGTCTAGACCTTGTATGAAAAGTGACATGTAAAGAATAGATGGCTACATTCTTTTGGATAAATGAAGCAGAAAATGCAGCTCCAAGATAACCTATCTACGAAGAAGTTGCATACAAGGGGCAACTTGTCTTGTAGTAATCTCAACTAAAAAATCTAGGTTTTTGGTGGAACTAGGCATTTCCAAAGACTCTTTAAAATACCCTCTATATCAACATTTCCCATCGAGAAATTTAGATTGGGTAGTAAAAGTTTGTATTTTGATTTTACCAAGAATGAATTGAAATTATCAAGCAACCAACACCAACAATCGACAAAATACTGATTCAGAAAAAAAAAATCATGTTTAGAATTTGAATCATGTTTTAAATATATTTATTTGGCTATCGGCATTCATCTTGCTTTGTGTTTTCTATAAAATATTGTTTTCTTATCTTGACAATTCTTGTTGGTTTTTCGTTTGATAATTTTGTCTTAATTGATTGTTTTCTTTTGTTTCTATTTATTTATGTGTCATGTGTGATGGAGTTGTTGTGTTAATTCTTTGGTGATTGACAGGTGTGTTCTGATTTATGTGAAATCGAGTATATCTATGATAATTTTCACTTACTTATGTTTTTTTGTTGTTCCATTTCGTGCTTGATTTAATGTTGTTGTTTGTGTGCGATGTAGGTACATCTATAGTGGTTTGACTTTGTATGTGATGTAGTTACATCTATAGTGGGTTTGATATTGGAATGAAATCAAATACATTTGTTTGTTGTTTTCGAGCTCTAATATTTTTTTGTGTGTGTAAAGATAGTAGACACTAGTAGATGCAAAGGCCTAGGCATAGGTTCTACCGCCACGGACCCACTTACTTTGCCTTATATTGTAATTACAGTTTCATCAACTGCAGTGCATGGTGATGTTGGATCATCACTATATACCCTGCTTACAGGTATAGGAATTTTGACTATACAATCATCCTTCATACCATTCTCCCGTGCACGACCATCCTCTGCACAACAGACACAAGAGGTGTCACGGCTACCGCGGTATATGGATACCACTGATCGGAGGATTTGGCTTGCTGTAAGAGCCAAATTACAGTAAGTCTATTTTATTTATCACATTGATGTATGTATGTATGTATGTATGTATGTATGTATGTATGTATGTATGTATGTATGTTTATGATTTTTTGCCCTAACAACTTTGATCCTTCAAAGGGCCCTTCCGACGAGAATTCCAAAATTATCAAGGGGTAGGGACATTTGATTTGAAGAATTTAAGGAAAATTGTATTTGAATTTTAATGTTGTCTATACTATTTTCACAAAAAGTGTGTTTGTTTTAGGTTATTTAAACACATTCTCAAGGATGTAGAAGTTTGAAATATGGATTCTCACATTTATTACAAAGAAAATTTATTCCCGTGTATAAAACATTCCCAGAAATAAACACTTTCCCATGTTTTTATTCCCAGGGAAGGGGTGGGAAAAAAGGCTCCCATGCAGGTGGGAATGAAGTTTGTGTTACTACCTCTATACCCCATTCTTATAAATGGTTCCCGGGAATGTTATAAGTATTAGCCAAGCACCTTTTTGAAAACACACATGCAGGAATAAGATTCCCATCATTATTTTCCTGAGAAAGTTATTCTTGTAATAATTTTCGAAACCATGAAACAAACGCCCCTAACATCTGCCTCAGCACGAAAGAATGATGAGAGCAATCTTTGACCACAAAGACTCTTGTATTATGAAGACTGCAATCAACAAGCATAGGAACAAGAAAGAAAAGAGGTTGTGGCTTATCCCTTAAGTTAGGCTTCATAATATTTCCAAAATAGGAGTGCTATTGCTAAATAAAAGAGGGTAATTAATAGTGGAGCTTTTCTGTACCTGGTGGCTTCGTCTCTGCTACTGGGCATTAGAGGAGAACGATGAGTAACTTTATATTTAAACAAATTTGAAAGTTTACTAGTTTGGTTTCAATATTAAGAAAAATCAACTTCCAATTTTACATATGCAGTCTTTGAAATGGTATGCATTCAGACAACATTTGAGGTGATGGAGCGTTTTTAAGGAGCTAAGTCAAGAGAGACGGCTAGCGAGAAGGCAATGACTACTACTATAAGCACGCACGCATACACACACACACACACACACACACACACACACACACTCACTTAAAACTGAATTTAATTTATTATATTTCAATGTTGTTTATAATTGTAATACTTATATGTTTAATTAATAAGTTTGTTTGGCATTGAGAGTAGGCTCGTGGAAGTGCTGATATGGATCAGGTACTTCTAGTCAGGAACAACACTCTCTATCACAACACCATCTTTTTGGAGGTTGTTGGAGGTAGAAACAAGAAGGGGCACATGTATAGATTAGGGCAACAGGGTGATGAGTATTTGGCCACATCATCTAGTCAGTTCGACATTGGCACCCATATTAAGATTCTGAGACAGATGATCACCAACCTCAACATCAAGCTTGCTAGGAAGGATTCCAACATCGAATAAATGCATACAAAATTGGCTGACACGATGGCAATGCAATTAAAATAAGACTATGATGTGGTAACAACAACATATATAGCTGTTGGGTCATTTTTATATGTTTCAAAAGCCCAAATTAAAGAAGCTGAGGCAGTATTACATGGGGGAAAGGATAAAGGTCCATTGGTGCTAGCCCATTATAATGAATCAACACATGTGAGGCCTACCTATAGGGGAGATTCTTCTGGTCCATCAGATTTGGTTGGTAGTGCAGCAAGTGAAAGTGGATTCCAATCTCATGGCGTGTTTGAGAAAGGTCCACAATGTGGACAATCCGAGATGGATCCATTATCTCAATCGTCCAATTCAAGCAATGGTAGGGATAAGTTGGAAGCAACTTCCCCCCTCACGATTTACAGGGGGTTTACTGAGGCATGGAAGAAAAAAATTTGGGTTTTCAGGGTTCGAAGGGTGTAAGACATGTTGTTTAGTTGAACGGTGCACACACAAATGAAGTGACTGAACAGAGGAATGATATAGCTTTGGAGGCTCCCAAGGTTTAAGAATATGGTGCGGTTGGGTCAAGAGTAGGTCTAAGTCAGATAATGCACTCTATACCAGAAACAATGCTATCGTAGGGATAAAGTTCATAAGTATCATGTGCATTTCCCTCTGACTCAGACATACAACGTTGTAATTTAAAAATTTTGCAGCGTAAGGATGGAATAGTGGCAGAAAAGGTTTGGATGCTGGCAAAGGAGTTTGGGGTTGTTGGGGAAAATGAGGTCAGGGCTTATGTTAATTTGTTGGAGCAAATGGAGGAAAATGATAGAAATGAGAAGATTAGGAAGGGGTGCAAAATAGTTTTAAATGAAGATAATTTCTTTCAATTTGAGGGTTTTGGTGGTTGTTTGAAGAGGAGTAGAATACAACCAAACAAGCTGCTTGCCAAATTGAAGTTTGTTTACACTAGGAAACAAAACTATCACAGGTTGATGAGAGGCTTGTTGAAAGTAAGTGGGGAAGGAGTGATTTTGAGTGGGAAGACTTGAAAATGGCCTTTCTGGAGGCAATATTAGTATTTGGAAAGAAGATTTACTGAAGATGAAATTCACTTTTTTCTGGAGAAGGCTTTCTAGGAATATTTGCGTATAGTGGGTTCAAAGTGGCCAACAATGCATTATAGTTAATGTTTATTCCTCCTGTTCTTTCATTTAGAAAAGAAAGTTATGGCAAGATCTGCTTATGTCAAAGAGAGGTTTTGGGGTGACTTTATTGCAGTAAAATCAATGAAGGGAAGGAGGGGAACGAACTCGCAGGTTGTAATGAGGGAGTGTGAGGAATTTCAAAAGTTCATTGAAGATATGGAGTTAGTGGATGTCCCAATGTTGGTCATGAAGTTGACGTGGTTCAAAGCAGACAGGTTCGCATTGAGCAGACTTGATATGTTCCTTGTCTCAGAAGAATTGATATTTCTGTGGAAAATCTCTGCACCAATGGGTTGAAAAGAGGGATGTTTCTGATCATTGTCCGGTGGTCTTAAAGAGTGATCTTTCTAATTGGGGCTTAAAGCCATTCAGGTTTTAGAATTGCTGCTTACAACACAAGGATTTCAAAATGTTGGAGAGATTTTCAAATGAGTGGCTGGAAAATTTAGGCATTTAAAGAAAAGTTGAAATTATTAAGGGAGAGGTTAAAAATGTAGAACATGGAGGTTTTCGACTCATTGGATTTAAATGTGGGTCATATAGTGGGTGAGTTAAATGAGCGGGAAGAAAAGGCAGCCTTGGGAGGCTATATAGATAATGAAGGTTGAAGACAAATTGTACCAGAAATGCGGCAACAACTTAGGGGAAAAGAGATACTTTTATATCAAAAGGCTAGAGTAAGATGGCAACAAGAAGGAGATGCAAACTCATGTTATTTTCAAGCTTGTATTAGAGGGCGACGGAGACAAATTCATATTGTAGCTCTTAACAGAGGAGGTGTAGATTGACGGTGTGGAACAAGTAAAAGCTGAGGTTAAGAGGAATTTTCAACGGACCAATATCTTTGATCAGCTGCATATATAAAAATATCTCTAAATTATTAGCTTTTAGATTTAAAAGAGTGTTAGGGACTAACATTTCAGCTTGCCAAATTGCTTTACTACCTCGTAGACAAATTCTTGATGGTGTGCTAATGGTTAATGAAGTGGTAGATCTTGTGAAAAGGTCTAAGTAGAAGTGTCTAATGTCTAAAGTTGACTTTGAAAAGGTATACAACTTAGTGAATTGGGCCTTTTTGGACTATATGCTTTCTAGGATGGGCTTCTGTGATAATGGAGAAGGTGGATTTTGAGTTATATGTTTTCTGGCACATTTTCTAATCTTGTCAAGGGCTGTTCGACTGAGGAAATAAAGTTGTTTAGGGGGTTAAGACAAGGGGATCCTTTAGCACCATTCCTTTTTCGAGTAGTAGATGAAGGTTTATGTGGCATAATAAGGAAGACGGGTTGAAATGGGGAAATTTACAGGCTTTAAGACCGGGGAAGGGATTGATATTTATTTATTGCAGTATACTGATGACACTATTCTTGTGGGTGATGTAAATTTGTTTTAGAAGCTTTGTATTGGTCTCAGGATTAAAGGTTAACTTTTACAAGAGAAGGTTATTTGGCATCAATTTTGGTTATAGCTTTCTATTAGCTGCATCTAATCTTTTGCATTGTAATAGAAGATCATTGCCTTTTATGTTTCTTGATTTGCCAATAAGAGCCAGTTGGTAGTTTGGATAGGTAAATGTCTTTCTTTAGGTCGATGTATTGTGTTAGTAAATTCTATTTTGTCTAGGCTCCCCTTGTATTACATGTCATTTTTTAAAATCCCAAAAAGGTTGAAGATTCTCATTGGGATTCAGAGGAACTTTATCTGGTCGGGAGGGGAAGAAACTAATAAGATATCGGGTGTGTGAGTTGGGAGAATGTCTGTAAACCAAAAGCTGATGGAGGACTTGAAGTTACAAATTTGGAGCTTTTTAATCTTAACCTATTAGCCAAATGGAGGTGGTCCTTTCTGGGGGACTTAGATGCGGTCTGGTATGGGCTTCTTAATTATAAATATGGATATTTGGAATAGGAATTATCTTATTCAATAAAAAATCAATTTTTAGGCTCAATACGGTGGCAGGATCATGCTTGTATTAGAGGGCGACAGTGACAAAATCGTATTGTAGCTCTTAACAGAGGAGGTGTAGATTGAGGGTGTGGAACAAGTAAAAGCAGAGGCCCAGAGGAATTTTTGACAGACCAATATCTTTGATCAGCTGCATATATAAAAATATCTCTAAATTATTAGCTTTTAGATTTAATTAAAAGAGTGTTAGGGGCCATCATTTCAGCTTACCAAATTGCTTTGCTACCTCGTAGACAAATTCTTGATGGTGTGCTTATGGTTAATGAGCTGGTAGATCTTGCGAAAAGGTCTAAGTAGAAATGTCTAATGTCTAAAGTTGACTTTGAAAAGGTATATGACTTAGCGAATTGGGCCTTTTTGGACTATATGCTTTCTAGGATGGGCTTCTGTGATAATGGAGAAGGTGGATTTTGAGTTATATTTTTTCTGGCACATTTTTAATCTTGTCGAGGGCAGTTCGACTGAGGAAATAAAGTTGTTTAAGGGGTTAAGACAAGGGGATCCTTTAGCACTATTCCTTTTTCTAGTAGTAGATGAAGGTTTATGTGGCATAATGAGGAAGGCGGGTTGAAATGGGGAAATTTACAGGCTTTAAGACCAGGGAAGGGATTGATATTTATTTATTGCAGTATACTGATGACACTATTCTTGTGGGTGATGTAAATTTGTTTTAGAAGCTTTGTATTGGTCTCGGGATTAAAGGTTAACTTTTACAAGAGAAGGTTATTTGGCATCAATTTTGGTTATAGCTTTCTATTAGCTGCATCTAATCTTTTGCATTGTAATAGAAGATCATTGCCTTTTATGTTTCTTGATTTGCCAATAAGAGCTAGTTGGTAGTTTGGAGAGGTAAACGTCTTTCTTTAGGTCGATGTATTGTGTTGGTAAATTTTATTTTGTCTAGCCTCCCCTTGCATTACATGTCATTTTTTAAAATCCCAAAAAAGTTGAAGATTCTCATTGGGATTAAGAGGAACTTTATCTGGTCGGGAGGGGAAGAAACTAATAAGATATCGGGTGTGTGAGTTGGGAGAATGTCTCTAAACCAAAAGCTGATGGAGGACTTGAAGTTAAAAATTTGGAGCTTTTTAATCTTAACCTATTAACCAAATGGAGGTGGCGCTTTCTAGGGGACTTAGATGCGGTATGGTATGGGCTTCTTAATTATAAATATGGATATTTGGAATAGGAATTATTTTATTCAATAAGAAATCAATTTTTAGGCTCAATACGGTGGCAGGATTTATGCTCTATAGACAGCCCTCGAAGTCCTTATCCTTCTTGTTTTTCCCATGGTGTGGTTCGAAAGGTTAGAAGTGGGACTTAGGTTTCCTTCAGGCATGATGTCGATTGGTACTTCCACACTTAAAGATCTTTATCCGAGATTGTATATAGTGGCAAATGATAAACATGCAAGTGTGGCTGCTATCGGAGAATGGAGGAACGAAGTTTGTTGTTCGAGGCGGAGTTGGAGAAGGAATCTTTTTCAACTTCATATCTTTTTTCCAAATTAGTAGGAGCAACAAGGGTCTAATAACTTACAAGAAGGAGTATTTAAGTGATTTTGGAAGTGTTATGTGTCTCTTAAAGTATTGGCCTTCTCATAGCAATTATTATTAGATAGGTTTCCCATGTGGATAACTTTGGTAAGAAGGGGTGTGATATCTAAATTGCATGATGCTTCCTGTATTTTGTGTCAATCACAACAGGAGGATTCTTGTATTTTGGCCTTCTCTTATGCTTGGCTTGGATTTCCTACGGTTTTCCATAATTCTGGATATGAGCATTATCTCCAACATCGAAGCATGTTTAGAGGCAAGAAATTGCGTAATACTAGATTTGTGATATGACATGCTAGCTGAGCTTTAGACTATTTGGTTGATTAGAAATGATATGATTTTTTAGGGGGCTAGTTTTGATATGATTAATGTTTTGGATCTTATAAAATTTAGATCTTGGTCTTGGTCTATGGCAAAGATAGGCGGAGTTGGGTTTTCATTTTTTGATTGGTGTGTTAATCCTTTAGCTTGTGTTTTTTTAATGTTGTGGCTCTTAGTTGGTGTTGAACTTCTGTAAATGGGTTAGAGTACCCCTTCTACACTTTTTAAATACATTTTTCTTATTAAATAACAACATATATATGATATTTAGTAGGTTTTCCAGCACTTGCACTACAAAAAAGCAGCTGATTACTAACGGCCAAAAGCTGTCGGAAATGGCAAAAAGCCATCGGTAATCAGCCATTACCAATGGATTTTCGACAGCTACTTGTTCGTCGGTTACAAGCGTGTCGGAAACCGTTTTCGACGGATCTGGGTCGTCCGTCGGTAATTACAGACAGAAATACCCGTCGAAAACGCGATAGGAGGGTTCCCCATCTACCGACGGAAAACCCATCGGAAACGCGTCAGGAAGGGTCCCCATCTACCAACGGAAATATTCACCGGTAATTAAGATTTAAATTTTTTATATTAAAATTATTTAATTTAATTTTAATTGTTAATTATTAATTTTAATTATTTTTTATTTTATTTTGTTTCAATTATTAATAATTAATTTTTATTTTTATTTTTAATATTAAATTTATTTTTATTTTAAATATTAAATATTATTTTATTTTAATTAATTTATTAATTAAAAAACAAAATTGAAATTACAAATAAAATTAAAAAAGCAATTAAATTAAAATTAAAACATAAAACAAATTCAACATATAATTCATACATAAAATAACCCTACAGCTACAAAACACAACAGCTATAACTATCCTAATATCCATCACCATAATAACCCTCATCGTCGTCCTGACGGGGGGAGTTCAGCGGCGTCAGATGATCATCAGACTACGGCTCAGAAGACACGCCGGCATCATGTTGCTGTGGTGGTGGACAAATAGAAGTAGTGGAGGGCTGGCTGGTCTGGAGGGCCCCCTGCAAAGCACTGCGCCTCTCTGGTGGGAGCATATCCAGCACAGCGGTCATCACCATAGAGAATGTCTCCATCTGCTGCATCATGCGCTCGTTCGCTTCCCTTTGCTGCTGCACCTCCTGCCTCAGCCGCTGCACCTCCTCCGTGTCCTGTGAGCCGAAGGATGTAGGCTCCCGAATGGTCAAGCTCGGCGTCAACCCCCGACGGATGGTACGAGCTAGGCTCCCAGTACCATAAATCCATCCCTTCTTCTTCCCGCCCGCTACATCAATCCAGACCTAGGTCTTTAGTTGCTCAACCTCGGCGGGGTCCAGCTGGGAAGGATCCGAGGCACCGGAGCAGGAGGGAGCCTTATCTATATAATACAGCATGCACCTATTCGGACAACAATCTGTTTAAACCAAAGTGGTTTTGGATTAAACAATCTCTTAAGTTTTGATGTTAACAAAAAGGTTAAATTTGTATGGCAAAGTGTTGTCAAAGATCTAAATTGTTTGTTATAGATTGCAGGACTATTTGATTTTATACTAGTAAGAGGAACTTAAAATAAAGAATGGAATCATATCGGATTCTATCTTGATCCTCTAGACTAGCTCGCAACTCTTGGTAATATCTATGAGTCTGTTAAAAACTGTGGTTAGAAGAGGTCTTAAAATTGATTAAGGTAAACGAATAACTAAGTCAAACAAAAGTCAAGTAGACGATACCATAAAATAAAAATTTAGAATTATAGCAAGTCCAAAGACTTGATAGACAAGTAGTCTCACTAGATACAACGTCAGTAGACGAGCTATTGATTATAGAAAGTCTTGATAAAGAGACGAGTAGTTTCACTAGTTGCCACGTCAGTAGACGAGCTCTTGAAAATAGCGAGCCCAACCCTTGCAACTTGACAAGGATGTATAGACGCAGTATCAGTAGGTGAGCCCGTCTCACCGATAAGTTATTGTTGCACGTTCAAAGATCTACGCGTCTACTAGCTTTTAAAAAGTAAACCCGTCTAAGCTTCAACGTATTTATTTCAAATGATTGACTATTTAATTCATGAGAATATATGTCTTTTTACTCTTGCTGCTTTTATTGTTAACTCTTTGTCTCTTGGATAAAAGAACATAGTACCATTGAAAGTATAAAACTTTGTACTCTGTCACCTACTTTGCTGAAAAGATCAAATCAAATACAAAGAAGGGAAGTCAGAAATCAACTTTCGGTACAACAGGGAAGTCACAGCTCTACTTTGAATATTCCTCTGATAAACAAGAGCACCTCTCCATGAAGCATATCAAGTTATCAGACTCAACGGATCTCATGAATTAAATGCTATTTCTAAACTGGAAGTTTATTCAAGATCGTTGAAGTTTTTCAAGAGAAGATGAAGCTCACTATAAATAGACGACCATGTCTATTCTGAAGAGGAACTTTTACCAATTTACAATCAACATTCCAGTAAAATTTCAAATGCAATAGTTTGAGTTCTTCTCTAGCTTGAATATCTCTGTGATATTCATTTGATCTTAAACTTTCATATTCTCACACATAGTGAGTTCTTAGATTAAGATCTTAAATGTCTTTGTTAGAGTTAGAGCCTGAAAAGGCTTGGTAGAGAAAGAATACTTGTAGCATGAAGAGGTGCTGAATACTTGTAATCTATTTGGAGAATAGTGGTTAAAACCTTTAGGTAGAAGGGACTGGATGTAGCTCTTGGTTGGAAAAGAGTGAACCAGGATAAAACACTTGTGTGATTTTTCTAAACCCTTATCTTTTATAGTTTTAGTTTATACTAACTGTGGGGATTTGAACTTGAGACTGTTAATCTTTTAAAGATCATTTTCTGTGTGTGTGCTTTGTTAATTTCTGCTTGAGAAATTTATTTGAAAAAGGTTGTTTTTCGAAAATTATTAACAAACACAATTCAACCCCCTTCTTGTGTTTGCCTGTGTCAACTTCAGTTGGTATTAGAGCTCCGCCTCGAAAGGGTTGAGCATCTAACAAGTGCTGAGGGAGTACCATCCAACTAGCATGGATACAGAATGACAAGCAATCAACAGACCTCCTCTCTTTGATGGTAGTGATTATGACTACTGAGAAAAGAGAATGATGGCTTTTCTTGATGCACAACATGTGGACATCTGGGATCTGATTGAAAGTGGCTACACTAAGCTAAGAGGTGATGATGGAGATGCTATTCCTAGAGCTCAATGGACTCTAGAGCAGAAAACTCAACATCAACTCATTCTGAAAGCCAAGCACTACTTGATGTGTGCTATCACCAGATCTGAGCATGATAAAGTCCATAGCTGTAATACTGCTAAGGAAATATGGGATACTCTTGCCCTAGCTCATGAAGGGTAATCCCAAGTCACAGAATCAAAGATAAGCATGCTGGTTCACCAGTATGAGTTATTCAAAATGGCTGAACATGAAACCATGGATCAAATGTTTGGAAGGTTCCAAACTATCACCAACAGTCTTAGATCTCTTGGAAAAACCTATGAGAATAGAGATAATGTCAGAAAAATTTTGAGCTTGAGCTCAATGAAGAAGATAACTCCAGAAAAGGAAAATCTATTGCTCTAAAGGCAAAAAAGGCTAGCTCATCAAAAGTTCTTAAAGTTGAGGAATCCTCAGATGAAGCAGACCCTTCAGACAGTCATGAAGGATCTGATGAGGATGAACTATTTTTCATCTCCAGAAAGATTCAACATATGTGGAGAAAGAAAGGTGGTTTCATAAGGAAGCAATTCAACAAAAAGTTCTTCAAAGAGAAATCTGACTCCAAAGAAAAAGGTCCACCTCTGTGCTTCAAATGCAAAAAGCCTGGTCATTTCAAAGCTGACTGCCCTAATATGAAGGACAAGAAGAAGTTCTTCAAAAAGAAGAAGGGTTTGATGGCCACTTGGGAGGATTTGGATCTGTCTTCATCTGAAGAGGAAAATGAAGCTGAGGAAGAGGCAAATATCTGTTCCATGACTGATACATCATCAGAAAATGAAGACACCGATGCTGAGGTAATGGATTCTGACTCATTTATCCTTCAAGATGCATTTGATGAATTATTGCACAACTCATCAATTCTGTCTCATGAGTATAGAAGTCTCAAAAAGAAATTTTCAAAACTATCTAAAGAATATGAAAGGGTTTGCATGGAAAAACTAAGCGTTGTAAATGAGAATAATAACTTTAAATCTGAGCATGTCAGTTTAACTGACAAACTCAAGTGTGAGCCCAATGTTTCTTGTGAAGTTGCAAAACTGAAATAATATGTGACATACCTGACAGACACTCTGTCTAAATTTGTAGGTGGCTCAGATAAACTAAGTTTAATTTTAAGGTACTCTAGGTCACCACATGATAAGTCTGGCCTTGGGTATGACAAAGAGAAGCATGAAGCATCTCATAAAAAGTCAAAACCACATATGCATGATAGAGCTTCAAAAGCTCAAACACAACATGTTAAAACTAGAATAAGCCCGTCCAACACTTACTGTAAAGTGTGTGGAAAAAGTGGTCATGTAACATCTAGATGCATACATCATAAACACATCAAACATGCTCGTCCAGTGACTACTAACAAGAAAGGACCCAAGTCAATTTGGGTACCTAAAAACAAGATCATCCCTGTTGCAGATTTGCTTAACAACAGGAAAGAAACAAGCATCTTGGTACTTGGATAGTGGCTGCTCACGTCACATGATAGGAGAAAGGTGCATGTTCCAAGACCTTAGACACAAAGATGGTGGCTGGGTTACTTTTGGAGGTAACCAGAAAGGAAAGATCATTGGAGTAGGTAAAATTGGTAAACATCCTTTTCCCTCCATTGATAACGTTCTTTTAGTTAATGGTTTAAAACACATCTGCTAAGCATAAGTCAATTGTGTGATAGTGGGTTTGCTGTTTATTTTGACAAGAACATGTGTAATGTCAAGAAACCTGATGCATCACTCTTATTTACTGCCAAGAGGCAAAACAATCTGTATAAGATTGACTTGGAGGACCTCTCAAATCAAAGTGTCTCATGTCTAGTGTCCGTTGAAGATGAGCGATGGATTTGGCACAAAAGGCTAGGTCATGCAAGCTTGAAATTAATTTCAAAGCTAAATAAAGATAACCTCGTGAGAGGATTACTAAACCTTAAGTTCAAATCTGATGCTCTCTGTGATGCATGTCAAAAGGGAAAACAAGTCAAGGGTTCTTTTGAATCTAAGAATGTTGTTAGTACCAATAGACCACTAGAGTTGCTATACCTTGATCTGTTTGGACCAACAAGGATTGCCTATGTCAGTGGGAAGAAATATGGTCTAGTCATAGTAGACGACTACACTAGATGGACATGGGTTATGTTCGTAGCTCACAAGTATGAGTCATTCAGGGTCTTCTCTGTATTCTACAAATGTGTACATAATGAAAAAGGCATGTGTATCACTTCAATCAGAAGTGACCATGAGGGAGATTTTGAAAATGAGCTATTCCAAAAGTTATGTGAAGAAAGTGGTATACCTCACAAGTTCTCAATACCTAGAACACCACAGCAAAATGGTGTGGTAGAGAAAAAGAACAGATCTCTTCAAGAGATGGCTAGAACAATGCTCAATGATAACTCTGTTCCTAGACACTTCTGGGCTGAAGCTGTTAATACTGCCTGCTACATTCAGAACAAAATATACATTAGACCAATCTTGAATCGGACTCCTTATGAATTGTGGAAAGGACGAAAACCCAACATATCTTACTTTCATCCTTTTGGTCGTAAATATTTTATATTGAATACTAAAGATCAACTTGATAAGTTTGATGCTAAAGTAGATAATGGAATTCTGTTAGGGTATTTTGAATCATCAAAAGGGTTTAGAGTTTATAATTCTAGAACCTTAGTAGTAGAAGAATGTATACATGTTAAGTTTGATGACAAGCAGCCTGATAAGAAATTATCAGAGCTTAATGAAGCTATTGCAGATTTGAATCTCAAAGATTTTGAAAATCAAGCAAATATCAAACCTGATAATCAAGTGGACGAACCCCAACAACATGAGTCAGAAACTTTGACTTCTCAACAGGAAAATGTTCAGAGATCTTGGTATTTCAAGAATTACCATCCTCAAGATCAAATCATTGGGAATCCTAATGATAAGCTGAGAACCAGATCTACATTCAGAGAGCAAGATGATTCTGCATTAGTCTCTGAGTTAGAACCAAAGACAGTTGACAAGGCTCTACTAGACTAAGACTGGATTCTTGCAATGCAGGAAGAGCTGAATCAGTTTGAAAGAAGTGAAGTGTGGACTCTTGTAACTTTACCAAATAACAAATCTGTTATTGGAACCAAATGGGTTTACAGAAACAAGCTTGATGAAAATGAGAAAGTGGTAAGACATAAAGCTCGAGTAGTTGCTCAAGGATACCCTTAGGAAGAAGGTATAGACTATACTGAAACTTTTGCACCAGTTGCTAGATTAGAAGCTATTTGCATCTTACTATCATTTGCTGCACATCACAATATTATGCTATATCAAATAGATGTAAAAAGTGCTTTTCTAAATGGTGTTATTAGTGAGGAAGTATATGTTGTGCAACCTACAGGGTTTTGAAAGTGAAACCCAACCCGAACATGTATATAAGCTAAAGAAAGCTTTATATGACCTTAAGCAAGCTCCAAGAGCTTGGTATGAAAGGTTAAGTGCATTCTTAATGGATAATGGATTCAGTAGAGGAAAGGTTGATACAACCTTATTTAGAAAATCTAATAAATCAAGTTTTATTGTTGTTCAAATATATGTTGATGACAAAATATTTGGTGCTACTAATGAATCTCTATGCAAGGAATTCTCTAAGCTTATGCAAAAAGAATTTGAAATGAGCATGATGGGAGAACTCAAGTTCTTCCTTGGACTTCAAGTTAAACAAACAGTGGACGAGGTGTACATCCATCAAACTAAGTACACAAAGCAACTTCTAAAGAAATTCAAGATGGATGATTGCAAACCAATGAACACTCCTATGAAACCCACGTCCATACTGAACAAAAATGATAAAGATAAAAAGGTAGACCAAAAGGTATATAGATGTATGGTAGGATCTCTCTTATATCTCATTATGTCTAGACCTGACATAATGTTCAGTGTATGTTTATGTTCGAGTTTTCAATCTGATCCAAGAGAATCTCATTTATCAGCAGTTAAAAGAATATTTAGATATTTAAAAGGTACTACTAATCTGGGTTTGTGCTTTAAGAAAAATGATGATTACAGAGTAGTTGGCTTTTGTGATGCCAACTATGCTGGAGATAGAATTGAAAGAAAAAGACAAAGTACTATTGCCTTATCAACTGCTGAAGCTGAGTATATTTCAGCTGCTAGTTGCTGCTTACAACTTCTATGGATCAAACATCAATTGGAGGACTACAATGTGATTGTAAGTAGTATTCCACTTATGTGTGATAACACTGCTGCAATAAATTTATCTAAGAAATACTGCATTCAAGGGCTAAGCATATAGAGATTAAACATCACTTTATTAGAGATTATGTGCAAAAAGGCATTATTGATATACAATTTGTAGATACTGACCATCAATGGGAAGATATCTTTACTAAACCTCTTGCAGAGGACAGATTTATTTTCATTAGAAAGCATCTTAATATGATTTGTGTGGATTGATTGTGCGTCTAATGCTTGTTGCGTCTATTGCATGTGCGTCTATTGCTCAAATGCGTCCAATAAGCATTGCGTCCATTAACTATTTGCATGCTCTTTATCTGACTCGTCTATGCTATCTATTATTAAATTTATAATTTATGTCCAAGACATATTTAATAATATTGTCATGCCGAGTCAGTTATTTCCATCAATCCCATCGATAGCCTTTTTACGCTTTCAAAAACTTGCGCCGTATGAGCACTCATTACATCTTTCTTCACACGTTTTCTTTTTTAATTATTTTCTTTTGGAAAACTCTTCACATTCGAAACCTTTTTAAGTAATGTTATTTCCCTCTGAAAAACCTTTCACAAACTCTTCTCTTTGAATCAACGTGAACTCTGTTTCCCTTGTCTCCAAACCCTAACCCTCAAACCTCAACAATGGCTTCCACTTCTGCTATTTCTGATTTTAATGTGGACAAGTTGAATCCTACTGTGGAACACCACTTTAATTTTGGAATCTTGAAAGAATATAACTTAGATGTGAGTAAGAACATCACTGCTGCTAGTTGAGAAGGTATGTTTGTATAGAAAGTCTCGATCTACCCTAACCTAATTAGGGATTTCTGGAGAAAACCTGAAGTAACAATCACTGAAATTTCTGTTGAGGTACTCAGAAAAAGAGTAGTGGTCTCTGAAAAGACCATTTCTGATGCTATCATCTGCGCACAACAAGGAGTGGTCTTTACCAATACTTGGGAGAAGGACCTTGGTGGTTCTGAAGTGGTAGCTGCCTTCCTGATGAAAGAAGATACAGTGAGAAGTCATTCATGAAAGTCAGTGGAGATGAAGGATGAGTTCCGCATTCTTCATCAGTTGTTGAACAAGTCTGTTCTTCACAAGATTGGGTCTAAGGATAACTTGTCAGCTCTGCACAAGTTTTGTCTATGCCATCTCATCACTGAAGACAAAATCAACTTGCCCAGAATTCTCTTTGGAAGATTCAGGGATGCCGTTGTTCACAGGAAGAAGCTCTCTACCATTCCATATTGTCATCTTCTGTCAAAGATCTTCAAATCTCAACAAATTTATGATATTCTTGCTGCCAAGTCTCCTGAAGAGCAAGCAAGAATTCTAACTGAGAAGGGTATGTCTACTGCTGATTTTGGAAAAATGAATATAGCCAACATGAATCTCAGCACCTACACTCATGCTACTATGGTTAAAGAAGAAGAGATGCTGAAGATTAAGGAGGAACAAATAGAACTAAACAATGCTGAAGTTCTAGGGCTAAGAAAGAAAACAGTAGGAAAGAAAACTACTGCTGCAAGGAAACCTATTGCTAAGAAGCCTGCTGGCATTGTGATCAGGGAACAACCTGCTGATGCATCTCTTACTGTTCCATCTCAGAAAAGGACAAGAAATCTAATTCTGTCTCACAATGAAGATGAAGATGATGAGGATGATGTTCCTATTGGAACTATTCTGAAGAAGCAGAAGCTGTCTGCTGCTGTCCCAACAAGAAGAAGGCAACCCTCAAGAAAGGCTAAGTCCATTGTGACTTCTGAGGTAAACATCCCTGCTAATGATATTGTTCAATTAGCAGTAGATGCTCTGGTAGAAAGTTTAGAAAATAGGAATAATGTTGCTATTGCACCTGCTGAGTCTGTGTTACCAGCTCACCATGATGTTTATATACCCACATCACCCACACAAATAGCCTCACCTGCACACTCACCTGTTCAAACCTCACCAAATAGACCACATTTCCAACCCATAATACATGCAGATGATCCCTGGTTCAATCAACCAGATAATGTAGGGATTAACCCTGGTGTCCCCTTTCCTAAAATGCCAAGAACCAAATTCCCTTACATAAACACTTAATATCTTGTACAATGGCAAAGCTGAAAGCTGGGCCAAAGTCAAGAGAGATTGGAAAATTCTCTTTCACAAACATGAACCAGAACCAGAATTAATCAGGCCTTTTTACCCTTTACCTGAACATGAGTATGAGCCTGAGCCTACACAATACCCATGGTATGCACCCATTCCTTATGTGCAGACTAATCTACTTCCATCCACTCTGTACAATCATATTGGACCTGCCCTTACTCACCTTCCTCTACAGAAATTCCCACCAAGAAAAATCTACCCCAATCTCATCAAATTTCCTCCCATCAAACCTTTCACAGAAGGTGTTAATAGGCATATTATTCCTGACTGGACTCAAGATCCGTTCAAAGCTAAAGCTCAATTAGTTGAGTATAGAAGGTCAAGAACTTATGGGAGACCTGAGTTCATATTGGACAGAAACACCAAATGGAAGACCTTTGTGCATCCAAGAGAATATGGCAAAGCTACTGATGTTGTGGATCACATCATGTATGCTCATTTGAAGGTTGAATTTGAGCTGCCAATATACATCAAAGCTGCCAACTTTGTTCCACCGACATGGCTGTTCCACACTCTAAAGAACACTAGAATTGGAGTGAGACCTTACATGATCTATCCAAGACTACCTATGTTGGACTTGAACAAGGATAAGGACTGGAAAAAGCAAAGAAGTACTGCAAAGATGCCAGCTGACAACTCCTGTATGATTACAGAATCTAGTGACACTGTTGATCAGAATATGATAGATTTTTGGATGTCACAACCTATTGAGGACTTATTTGAAGATTATGCAGCTGATTTTTGGAGACATCATATGTTAAAATGTACCAAGGAGGCATCTTCTTCTGGACTAAGTGATCAATATAAAAGAAGCATTCCAAAAGTTAGAGGCAAGTGTGGTCTCTCCTATGTTGGATTTTTCATTTATAAGGACACTCTTGGAATTCCTCTCATTAGTCCTGTTTATGAAGAAGACCCTGTTCACTGAGACTTGCCCCCTCCTATACTCACTCTTGCTTCATCATCACAACCATCTCCTCCAACTGAGCATACTGAAGAAGAGATTATAGTTGAAGGACCATATATAAATTCTGGAAAGCACTCATCTCAACCACTGGCTCTAGCAGTTATCCATCCAAATGATTAACCTCAACATTCTAGAGCAGTAAGCACCTTTCAAGGTCAAGCAAATGTACATGACAATACTGAAAGCTCAAGACCTACTCTGCCACAAAATTTTGAAGAGATTGTTGGAAAGATAATAGAGGAGAGAGTAAAAATAGAAGTAAAGGAATAGGTCAAGGAACAAGTTGCAGAAGCTTTAGCTCCAACAAATGTGATGATAAACCAGATGATGAGCATTCTACAAAGTTTCCAACAGAGCCATAATCTGCCTACTCAGCCTCCTCCTCCACCTCCACCCTCTTCTTAGTTTTCTATTTTCAACTGATAATGATGGTCCAATCCTATTTCCTTTTTGTCTGATGACAAAAAAAAGGGGAGAAAGGATATGAGAATTAAATTTTGATCTTAATATATGCCAGTCTTTGGAAGTATCTATCTGTCTGCATATATATGCTCAATATGTTTGGATATGCCTTCTTATATGCTCTGATACATATATTGCTGTTATTTATAACTGATCTATTTATATATCTATATAATGACCAAGTCAATGCTTAACTAATCTGATAAGATTATATGATTTGTGATGTTATTTTATCTTAAGTTTGAATGCTTTGTCTTAGGGGGAGCTCTGTAGTTCTCTTAGACTTTGCTCTGTCAAATTTAATTAGTTTTTGTCATCATCAAAAAGGGGGAGATTGTTAGAACCAAAGTGGTTTTGGATTAAATAATCGCTTAAGTTTTGATGTTAACAAAAAGGTTAAATTTGTATGGCAAATGTTGTCAAAGATCTAACTTGTTTGTTATAGATTGCAGGGCTGTTTGATTTTATACTAGTCAGAGGAACTTAAAATAAAGAATGGAATCATATCGGATTCTATCTTGATCCTCTAGACGAGCTCGCAACTCTTGGTAATATCTCTGAGTCTGTTAAAAACTGTGGTTAGATGAGGTCTTTAAATTGACTAAGGTAAACGAATAACTAAGTCAAACAAAAGTCAAGTAGACGAGACCATAAAATAAAATTTCAGAATTATAGCAAGTCTAAAGACTTGATAGACAAGTAGTCTCACTAGACGCCAAGTCAGTATACGAGCTATTGATTATATCAAGCCTTGATAAATAGACGAGTAGTTTCACTAGTTGCCATGTCAGTAGACGAGCTCTTGAAAATAGTGAGTCCAACCCTTGGAACTTGACAAGGATGTATAGACGCAATATCAGTAGACGAGCCCGTCTCACTGATAAGTTATTGTTGCACGTTCAAAGATCTATGCATCTACTAGCTTTTAAGAAGTAAACCCATCTAAGCTTCAACGTATTTATTTCAAATGATTGACTATTTAATTCAAGAGAATATATGTCTTTTTACTCTTGCTGCTTCTATTGTTAACTCTTTGTCTCTTGAATAAAAGAACATAGTACCATTGAAAGTATAAAACTTTGTACTCTGTCACCTACTTTGCTAAAAAGATCAAATCAAATACAAAGAAGGAAAGTCAGAAATCAACTTTCGGTACAACAGGGAAGTGACAGCTCTACTTTGAGCATTCCTCTGATAAACAAGAGCACTTCTCCATGAAGTATATCAAGTTATCAGACTCAACAGATCTCATGCATTAAATGCTATTTCTAAACTGGAAGTTTATTCAAGACCGTTGAAGTATTTCAAGAGAAGATGAAGCTCACTATAAATAGACGATGATATCTATTCTGAAGAAGAACTTTTGCCAATTTACAATCAACATTCCAGTAAACTTTCAAGTGCAATAGTTTGAGTTCTTCTCTAGCTTGAATATCTCTGTAATATTCATTTGATCTTAAACTTTCATATTCTCACATATAGTGAGTTCTTATACCAAGAATACTTAGTAGAGTTAGAGCCTAAAGATTCTTGGTAGAGAAAGAATACTTGTAGCCTGAAGATGTGTTGAATACTTGTAATCTATTTGGAGAATAGTGGATAAAACCTTCAGGTAGAAGGGAGACATATCTCTTGGTTGGAAAAGAGTGAACCAGGATAAAACACTTGTGTGATTTTTCTAAACCCTTATCTTTTACAGTTTTTGTTAATACTAACTGTGGGGATTTGAACTTGAGAGTCTTAATCTTTTAAAAATCATTTTCTGCATGCGTGCTTTGTTAATTTCTGCTTGAGAAAATTATTTGAAAAAGGTTGTTTTTCGAAAATGATTAACAAACACAATTCGACCCTCGTTCTTGTGTTTGCCTGTGTCAACTTTACAATCAATTTTCAAACAGCCCAAGCCCAAGTTCTTCACCGACTTCTTAGCATGATAAAGATTCTGAGGCATATGACTATCAATCGGATGTGTCTCTCTTATAAACTGCACCATTCGATTAAAATTTCCTTCCGACATGTTGAAGTCGGATTTCATGCTCATAAGTCACAAGGCAGCCGACAATTCGGAGTGTTGAGCACATCCTTCAAAAAATTTAGCTTGAGAAGTAGCCAACATATTAAAGAAATTTTCTGCTTCGGGATTCAGATTTTCTTCTCTCTGTCGGGGCCCCATCACATAATCATCTTCCTGTAAGACTCAATGACATAAAGATTTTGATATATGACAAATATACATTTAATGTTTGTGCAAGTGTTTTAGTATCAAATTGCAAAGACAGGTATCAAGCTGAATATATCAAGTTCTGAAAGCAATTAAAGGACAATATCCAAAGAAGAACTTGAAGAGCTCAAGGAGCAACAAGCAAGGACAAACATCAAGGAGTCATCAAGACAAGAGCTTAAAGAAGAAATAGATTTAAGTCTTAGATGATTTGTAAGAGAAGAAATCTCTTATTCATAAATAGCTCAGTTGAAATGTGCATGAAGAAAATCATTTTTTCATAACCTTCATTAAAAAGGAATAAGTTTTAATGAAAATGATTTTTGGAAGTTAAGTAAATTCTCTGTCAGTACAGCCATGTATTAAATGGATTTATACCATTTTCTGTAACTGACAAATGAAAATAAAGTTCTTAATATTCAGTACATAGATGTACTACACCTATGACTAACATGAAATCAGATCAGTTATAAATGGTTAACTGAATACAGGCCTGTACATATGCTATGTACTGGTGTATTCAAGTTTCTAGAAAAATCTGATGTTCATTAATACATAGGTGTACTAAATGGGTGTACTGATGGTACTGATGGATTAACCAAGATCAAGTTTTTAAAGAACTCGTACAGCCATGTATTACACAGGTGTATAGAAACTTTCAGTATGTAAAATGGTTAATACATCCCTGTACTCAACCCCTGTCCAAGAACTTGAATCAGTACAACTGATTCTGATATCAGACCCAAATCTGTTTGGACTGATCCAAAATGGTTACAACTTATTTTCTATATAAAATGGGATCAATAGAATACTGATATAATATCAGAAACACACGAAATCAATTTGAGAGATCAATTGTGAAAATCATTCATCATCTTTCTTGAGCTTATTGTGAAAAGAGTGTTTCATCTTGTTAGAGCTTCAATTTGTGTATTCAACTTTTGAGAGTTTAGAAATCAATCTTTCTGTTCTATTACATTGTAAGAGAGAGGGAGTCTCTCTGTGTGATTAGGGTGAGGAATCCTAAGGAAGAACATTGAGGCTTTTTCACAAGAGGTGTGGTATCCTAGAAGTGAAAGAAGTGCTCTGTGGTGTAAAGGTTTTTCAAGCTACCTGAGTAAAGCTTGCTGTGTTAGTGTGTGAAATCCCACATGTGGAGTGGGGACTGGATGTAGGTCATAGTGGTGGTGATTGAACCAGGATAAATCTGGTTGTGTGGTATTCCTAAACTCAAAGCTCTTTAATTTCTGTCTTACGCATATAACTGAGTTCTTGATATACATTGTTCAATATTGTTTCTGTAATGATCTGAAATACCTGTTTGAACTTTGTGCAAACTGTAATCTAATCTGTGTTGTTCAAATCTAATCTTAAAGGCTTACTCTCTGAACTGAATTGCGCATAACCTGTTCTTGAATTGCAAGGCTTAAAACTCAATCATATGCAAACTGTTCTTGTTTCTTAAAGATTGAAATGTATGCTATAGAAACTGATTGTTAAAGTTAAGAACTTGATCTGTTTAATTTGAATTGAAACCAGAAGTATTATTGCAATCAATCTTGAGTTATTAATTGTTCAGAACTGAGTTGATTAAAACTGTTCTTGATTACTGAAACTGAAACTGAAACTGATATATTGTAACTTCAGTTGCTGACTGATTAAGGCCTGTATCTAATACCTGTATTACCTGTTCTGAATCTTAAAAAGCCCTTTCTTAATTTGTTAAAGATCCTGAGGCAAATCTGTTTTGAAAAGTAAGTTTTTGAAAAGGAAGAATTTTTGAAAACTCAATTCACCCCCCCTCTTGAGCCTTTGAAGCCAAAACAACACTTCCAAAGCTTGGCCTATAAAGGGTCCAGCATGATCCATGATCATCTTCTCATAAGCATTCAGTTCTTCCCTGCTGCCACCAGTTCCATAATATGACTCTTCGACAATCGATGTCCACCAATAATAATTTGCCATGAACCCCTTGTTGTAAAGATCTATCAATACCTCAGGCACAAACTTGATAACTCTACACTTGCACTTTAAGTAAGGACACCTCATCTTCCCTTCACTGTTCCTTTTGAACTTCTCTTGACTAGTCGCGTACTTTAGGAACTCTTTTACTCCAGCTCTAAATTCTACCATTAGATGTTTGTTGTGATCCAACCTTTTATACATCCACAACCGATTCTCAGGAATATCCATTACTGCTATCTGAGAGAGAAAGAATAGTCGTCCCACAACAATCAGCACCTTCTTGTTACATGGTACAAACCTATCCCATTTGAGAAAAACCTCTTCGACACTCGATCGGTGAATAGTTATTCCCATATTCAAATGTCTTATACTTGACGAAATTTCGGCAGCATTCCCCCACGGTCTCTAAGTACACGACTTGAGTGCGGTGAGATCTATCGCGATCAAGTATGCACCCAGAGAACAAAAGGAAATGCATCGGAACAAAATTTCATTGGTATATAAGGCATTTGAAAGAGGAAATGACTATAAACATGAGAGTCGAAAAGGTTTTTCTCAAACTGTCCCACTTGGACAATTCAAGATCCAATATAATGAACGGTACCTTTTCAAAGTACGCATGCTCATTACTATTGTATCCCAAACGGAAAACTAAGGCTTTTCTAACTCATTAACCATAACAGAAGATACAAATTTAACCTTATATACATAGCACAATTTTAGCGACAAAAACGTTAATAAGGACATATAAAAATGGCAAACAAGCATGAAATTGACACATCCATCCAATTGAGCTCCGTTCTCCACTAACAAACAACATATAAAGTTTACAACCAAATGCATCAATTTTAATCTACCAACACACAACCAGCATCCTATTGAGCTCAGGCTGCTCAGCTCTACACTAACAAACAACATATTCAATTGCAAGCACATGCATCATTTCTAATCTACCAGCACACAACCAGAATCCTATTGAGCTCTGCTCTCCACTAACAAACAACAAATCAATTAAAAGTCTTCAAGCACCACTGGCAACAATGAAAAAGATAGAGTATTTGACCTACCTCAACTCCAAGTAAATAGTGAAAAAGGGTGATGACTAGAGTGGTTGTCAATACATAAAGAAGACTGTAAGAAACAATAATAAGATCAACAAAGGCTCTTGTGATCAAATCATGTGCATAGATACATATGGTTATTCAGATAACTGTCAACAACAGCAAAAATGCCCTAATAATTACAAAACTGCAAAATACTTATGCAGTAAGCAAGGATACCTATCAAGCAAAATACTTATGCAGTAAGCAAAGATACCTGTGTGAACTAGGAAGAGTAAAAAACAAACTTGGATCCTCTCTACCAATTAACAAAGAGATTAAAACTCATTAATGTTGGTATTGAGAGATTTAGATGCATCTAACGGTTCAGATGAATTAATGTATGTATCCAATGCTAGAGAGGATCGAAGTCTGTGAAAAAAATGGCCTAAATGGGGCATGGATTAACAGCCCCTAAAATTCATTTAAAATTCATTTATAAATTCAATCTTCATCAACACCCAGGAACAGGGAAAGCCTTGAGGAATTCCCAGTGAAAAACATATCAAGATTGCTTAACTTAACCCCAAACAGAATGGGGAATGGGGAACAAAGAAGAATGGGGAAAACAGTATTACAAAATGCATTAAGGGATCAATTGGGGAATAACCTAGCTTCATACCAAACAAAGGGTTCAAAGTAAAGGAAGTGCTAAAAGGGTTCAAAGTAGTGCTAAAAGGATTCAAAGTAAAGGAAAGAAAAAGTCACTCAATTAGGGGTTCAATCATCCAGACACATGAATAACAAAGCAAGCTTAAACTTTGGCCATGAATCAATTATATGAATAATCAAAAAGCTACAAATCTTAGAGTTTTAAAAAAAGCTTATATGCATACAAACCGAACTGGAAATCCTGGGAGAGTTTCTGTTCATAGTTTCAGAGATGAAGGTGCGGCAGCCCAAGGCGGAGCTCTCTCAGCCGCGACCTAAAATAGAGAGGTAAGAGGGAGGGGGAGAGAGAGAGAGGGAGAGAGACGCGAGTGAAAGAGAGAAGGAGAGGGACGCTTACTGTGCGGTGGTTTGCGGAGGAGGTGATCGAAGGTGGTGCTCCCTCAGCCGCGACCTAAAACAGAGAGATAGAGAGGTAAGAAAGAGAGGGAGAGGGAGAGGGAGAGAGATGCGAGTGAGAGATAGAAAGAGAGAAGGAGAGGGATGCTTACCGTGTGGTGGTTTGTGGAGGAGGTGATCGGAGGTGGTGGCCGGAGACAGGAGATAGAAAGAGAGGGAGAGATTTCGGGTTAGGGAGAGAGAGTAAGGAAAAGTGTTTATGGACAAAATGAGGAAGAAAGGGGAAGTATTAGGGATTTTTAGTTTTAGCGACTGAATTGTTCGGTCGCTAAAACGGTTGCCGGATAAAAAAATTAAAACTTGGTCGCAGAATCGGTTGCTATTTAGTCCCTGTGCTTTTCACATTCGTGCTTTGGCGATCGAACTAAAGTCGGTCGCCAAAAGGATCCAAAAACATTAAATCTATCTAAAAACCAGTCACTAAATCGATCGTTAACTGGTCAAACAAATTGACTTTCAATCTTTTAGGTTTAGCGACCGAATTAGCAACCGTGACGAATTGCGACCTCTACATCGGTCACTAATTCGGTGGCTAAACATCAGATTTTGACATTTTCTAAAAACAAGTCAAACGGTCGCAATATCGATCGCAAATAGCGACCGAACCTCGCAAATAGCGACCGAACATGTTCGGTCGCTATTTTCGGTCGTTAAACGCGACTCTTTTTGTAGTGGTAGTTACCAATTATGGAAGCACCTGAGAATTGAAAGTGGATGGATAGAAGGAAAGATCGTTGAGGACTGATGCATGACTTCATCGAGGGAATGAACGAGTTCGTTACTTATGCAAGACAACAAGAGGAGTATCTAAGTCAACATAATCCAAAAATGAGGTGTCCTTGTAAGAATTGCAAATTTCTAAAATTCCAGTACGGGGGTGGTGTGATGGCAGATCTATACAAGAAAGGGGTTTGTGGGGAATTATTATTATTGCGTTAACTATGGTGAAAAATTGCCATTAGTTCCCCCAGTTGTGTTGGAAGATGCATATTATGGTCCTGGTGAGGGGAGGGAGCAATTCAACTCTTTTGAGCAGATGGTATTCAATCATGCTGGCCCCTTTGTTGGTATAGGAATTCAACAAGACGATGATCATGTTGAGGACCATTACATAGAGGACGATCCGAATCTGGATGCACAAAGATTTTTTGACATGTTGGCAGCTGCACAAGCTCCATTGTGGGATGAATGTCAGGCCTATTCGGATGGATGCCGTCTACAATGAAACTGAGGGTGAGTTCGATCGCTGGGTACAGTTTATTGGTGATGCAATGCCAACTAATAATTGTATGCCTCAGAATCTCTATCAAGGGAAGAGATCGGTGGCAAATTTGGGTTAAGGCGTTGAGAAAATTGAATATTGCCAGAATGGATGCATGTTGTATCGTGGGGAATATGCGGACCTTACTACTTGTAGATTTTGTGATGCTTACCGGTATAAGACCAGAACTGATAGAAGAGGCGTTGAAAGAAAAATCCCTCTGAAGAGAATCTGGTATTTCCTAATTACCCGTAGACTTCAAAGGATGTACTCTTCAATGGCCACCAGTCCTCACATGCGATGGTACGATAATAATCAGAGGGATCCTAGTGCCTTGTGCCATCCGTCAGATGGATAGGCATGGAAGCATTTTGACAGGATGTACCTGAAATTCTCTCAAAAGTCTCGAAATGTTAGATTTGGCTTATGTATAGGTGGATTTAATCATTTCGGTCAATACGGTAAAGCTTACTCGTGTTGGCTGGTTATTCTATCCCCATATAATCTCCCGCTTGGGATGTGCATGAAGAGGGAGTTTATGTTTCTGAGGGTCAAAATTCCCGGTCCATCGAATCCAAAAAGTAAGATTGATGTGTACTTGCAGTTTCTCATAAAAGACTTGAACCATTTGTGGAATTCCGGAGTATTGGCATACGACATATCATTGAGGCAAAATTTCATGCTTAAGGCAGCTTTGATGTGAACAATCAATGACTTTCCGACGTATGGGATGTTATCGGGATGGACAATCAAAATTCCAGTCTTGTACGCTTTAGCATGGGGACCAAACAGAAAGATTCGAACATTTGAGACTTACATAATAAATGGATATAAGTTTCACACATGTCAATAGGTCATGGCATGCAAACTACAAATTTCAGTGTTTGTGTTCGAGGGACCAACGATCAATTAGAGGATGAATCTTTTGGGATATTAATTGATATTTATGAATTAGCGTATTCAAGTCATCCCAATAAAAACTTAGGCTTATTTAAGTGTGAATGGTTCGATATCCCTCCCACTAGGGGCACAAAAGTTGACAATATGTATGGGACTGTAGAAGTTAGGAAGTCACGAAGATACTATGTCTACAACCCATTTCTATTTGCACAACTTAAGCGAAGACAAAAGCTCTATACCAAGATGTTCATGAAATTGACGGGATCCAAATAATGTTGCAAATTGACCCGGACGAGTACCAGAGCATTCTTGCTAATTCCGGCCCTGGCGACAAGGTCATTGACACTGAGTTGGAGACTCAATATGACATGGTTGCAGAAAGTGAGGAAACATATGTCTCAACCGATGACTAGGAGAGTGAGGGTGAATTCGGTGATATATAATTGTTATATTTCACTCATTAGTTATGATATATATTTGTATACTTCATATTGTACTTGTATTTTTATTCTAGACAGATGGCTGATGATGCTACACGTGGGGTCGTATTCCCCACCATCGTGGGTCCCGTGGTTATGGAAGACATGCCACCACCCCACCCCGACCCTGCCACCATCAGGTCACCCAGCTGGCCCCTCCGGCGATTCAGGAGCCACATAATCCAGACATAATGTGTTCTCATCCACCGCAGCTCCATCACCCATTACCGTGCCAGCCACTCCGGCCACTCCAGCATCCTCGGTACAGAATAACGAGGGGGCAGGCCACAGGTTCGGGGGTGACTACAGGCTCGGACACGCGCATATGGATTCGCCCATATGCAAACAAGGAGTAAGTTATTTATTAATTTAATTTGTTTCTTTTTATTTATTTGTATTTTTATATTTATCCTGTAATTAATAATTAATATATTGTTTGAAAACAACTTCTATCCTCTTAGCTGGCCTAGTAAGACCTTCTCCACTACTATTAGGGTCATTACACCGGGCCTTGGCCCACATGGATGAGGATCCCGCAGACAGTCTGAAATCATTGGTTCGCCCACCAGTTCGGCGTAAGTATTACTTTTTAATTAATGTTTTAGTTAGTGCTTAATTTAATTTTCATTGTATTGACACTACATTGTGGTCTGATGTCTTGTATGTCATGCAGTCTGTCTACAGGTGGCGACCGGAGGATGAACATTTGATTCGTCAGGCATTTGAGCATCGTAAATCTCTTATTGTGAAGAATATTATGGGTAAGATCCGCGATGGATCATCTTCGGGAATTTTTTGACACCCGAGGTTCTGGAGGGCCTGCGTCAGTACTAGGTCACTGATGAAGTCTTCTTGAAGAGGAGTGTGATCGGCAAGCAAAACCGAGCCGCAGATATTGGTGTTCCTATACACGTGTGGGTTTGTGTCCATCCCTGTTCATCATGAGAGGCTGATAATTAAGTAAACTTATATTTCAATTTATTTATCACTCGTAATTATTTTGCAATCGTTGTTATTAAAAACCTTAACTGATATTATTGAATATATATATATATATATATGCAGACAATCGAGACGCAGAGACTCCCCACTGCATATGAGGTAATGGAGGTTACGAAGAAGACTAAGGCTAGGGAGTGGGTTGGGAATGCAGGCGAGATTGCTGTAAGTGAAAAGAATTATTTTTCTCTCATTTCATTATTCAATTATATTTGGTTCTCTTCCCCCCAGATGGTGGCTTATTTTGACTTATAATGCAGGATCGGTTTCACTGCCGTCGAGATGAGGCCATTAGTCAGGGGCATGAGCCTTCTGCTGCCTCATTGGTCCCCCCAACACCCCTTCCCCGTTGACTTGTAGTTTTTTTATTTGATATTTTGTAATTTAAAATTTTGGACCTGATTTATTTAATTTATTATATATATATTATTTGAAATTTTCAGTACATTATTGAATCTGTTACAGGTTTGAAAATTATAGCGCTTAAAAAAAATTTAATTTACAAAAAAAATAAAAATAAATTTAGCTACCGATTAAATTCGGTCACTAGTATTTGATTGTAAAATATTAAATGCCAATTTAAAAAAAATAAAATAAAATAGGCAACCGAATTTAATTGGTCATAAAATGGGAACAAAATCAGTATTTAGAACCACATTTAGCGACCACTATTTTATTATTCAGTGATTGTCTTATGATACAACTTTCGGTGGCTAATCAGCGACCGATAATACCTTCGGTCCCTAATGACCTTTGCAACCATGCTTTTAGCGACAAACATTGCTCGGTCGCTAATATAAATAGCGACCGAAAAACCAAAACGTGACCTGTGACTGCTTCTCCTCCATCTGAACAAATAGTTCATTCCTTCTTCATTCTTTGTTTCACGGTTGCATATCCCTCCTTGGAAATAGTTTCGTCCAAAATAGCTTCCCCACTTGCAACTTACATCCCACTTCATCTTGTTGCATCTTGTTGCATCTTGCAACATCTTGTTGTGATAATGTCTCAAGGTTCATCCTCCTCCCAAAC
Source organism: Echinosophora koreensis (assembly GCA_035048595.1). Classification (NCBI taxonomy): domain Eukaryota; kingdom Viridiplantae; phylum Streptophyta; class Magnoliopsida; order Fabales; family Fabaceae; genus Echinosophora; species Echinosophora koreensis. The sequence goes on along the minus strand of JAPCYP010000031.1, from coordinate 2,449,582 downwards.
CACTCATAGATGCATGATATCGTTATCCAGCTTGGATGAAATCAGTAATATTCTGTCTAATTCAGGAACAATGTTATCAAAAAGCGGCCATGGCCGCAATGGCGCTTTGAGGCGGCTTAAAATGGTAGATTTTTGGCGTTCCACTATGGTCCGCAATCGATAACATTGTTCAACAGATCATTAATGAATTTTCTACTTTAGGGACCTCATTGAAAATTTATATAAGTTCAGGGACCCGATTAGAAAAAAATTTTAGTTCAGGGACCCAATTAAAAACTTGATATAAGTTCGATGACCCAATTACAACTTCTTCTTCTTTTTTTTAGTTTAGGGGCCTATTTAAAAATTTCCAAATAGTCAAGGACCAACTCAATAGTTAAACCTAAAAAGTAATAATGACCACTATTTTTAATCTATAAGGTTGGAGAGAAAGCAAGATCATATCCTTCCTTTTCATATGTTTTTTATTTTTATTTTTATGATTACTACCGATTTTATTTTATTTTTTAGTTGTTTCAATCTTTATTTTATTCCCAAACGTTAACTCGGTTAACTTCATCTATGACTTATTTATCTGAACAATGATATTGGCATGCATTAAAAAAAAAATGTGTAGAAAATTAGAAAAAGGAAATGAAACAAATCAAAACAAAGGATATATGTATAGATATTTACTATAGCCAGAATCTAGCATGATATATAGCTTCCACAGTAATGTTCCTTATTCTTTTTTAAAATTTTTTGAAAAGCCAAAAAAAAGTAATGTTCCTTAGGATTAGGAAAAACATTGTAAAATACCCAGGAGACAGCAAAATAAGAGTTGTTTCACGTAGTAGGGTTTAAGATATATATATATATATATATTTTCCCAGTTTTTTCGTATCTGATAAAGAATGAGAATCACCGTTCTGAAGATTTTGTGCATTAATTTAGATGACTCTTAGGGGATATAGCATTTTGGATTTATTATAGTTTATTCTATTCCCTTTCTCTGTTCCAAAGGAATTAATATATATTATAAAAGTAATAGAGTACTATAATTATCAATAGAGATAAACAAAATGGTTGCCACGTATTGGTATATAATCAGGATCTTATACTTTCACTTCGGCCCCATGTGGAAGACTCAAAATATTGGGTATATGGATAAGAATTTCACCGTACAGTATATCTACATATACCTTTGAAAAATTATGCCACATGCACTAACACTACTTTTCCTTTTCTTTTCTCTTTCTAAGGGTTCAGGGAACAAATAGAATCTATTAACCAATTTGTTTTTTCACACTCACTCACATTTCTCTGTCACCAAGTCCTAGAATAATTTTTCGTAAAAAAAATAATAATAATATCACGAGTCCTTCCTAAAGTATAAGCAATTAATTAAGAGTAAGATAATGGTGGCTGGTTGTTAAGATATTGGTTATTTTAGGAATCCCTCTTCGATGTGATATTCTTTAGGGTCGGGTTGTGTAAAATCAAATTAAACTAGTTCCATTTTGCATCGTTCTAGTTTTCTATTTACATTTGGCCGCTATTTCTTTGGTATTGCATATGTGTTAGAACACCCCTTATGCTTTTTTATCAATATAGCTTTTCGCTTATAAAAAAATAAAAGAGTAAGAACCTTAGCTTATATCAATTAAAAGAGTGTACATTTCTGTTCCATATGCCATACGTGTGATGCAACACAGCTGTTCTTTTCATTCTCTTCAATAGGTGGCTATGTTTGTGAAATGCTCTTTGCCTACCTCTTTTAATTTGGGAATATGAATGGTGTGAAATAAAACAAAAGTGTGTCCAAAAAGATAATGGTTCAACTTTCTCTTAGCAATTGTTTTTACTCCTCTTGATATCCTACTTTAAGAAACTACCTATGACGAGGAAAAGCCAGCAGAGACACCTCAATTGTGTATATCACAAAAAATTCTTCACGTAACAAATGCAGAATAGTGAGGCAATATTCAAGTCGGATAATACAAAGCCAAAAAGGAAGCAATATGGAGCAGATCCACCATCTCAATTAAAAAAGCATTGCATGCAAGAGAAGTAATCAATGCCATGCATGTAGACATTCATTCCACATTGACTCTCTTTCTCTCTCACTCGACCGTTGAATTATCATACTTCAATAGTACACACCTAATTTTAAAAAGAAATAATTACAAATATATTTCAAAGGAATTAAACTTTTTATTTGTTTAAAAATATGCTATGGGATATAATTAAATAACACTACACCATATTTGAGCTTTAATAGCGCTTATTTTTTGTTTGTTATAGTGTTTTTCGATTGCTATCTATCCTGGCTCGCGCTATGAAAAAAAGGTAAACAATGATAGCGCCATTTTAGATGCACATGTGCTTCCTCAAAGAAACATTATCCTAGTTATAACTAAGATAGCACGTCTTCGTAGAAGCATTGTCACAAGGTCTGTACTAAAGATAACGCATTACTTAAGAGACACTATCTTAGTTTCCAACAAAAATAGCACTTGTCTAAGAAAGCACTATCATAGTATCACCTACAATAGTGTTTGCTTGAAGAAGCACTGTCAATTTGCCATTTTTTTTAAAAAAAAAAGGTGCTTACAAAGCTTTTTGATCAGTATATGTCCCATCATTCAACATATCAAAAAACAACATTAAAAGTAAATACACCTCTCTCTCTCTCTCTCTCTCTCTCTCACACACACACACACACACACCCACACCCACACCCACACCCACACCATAATTCACTAGTTTATAAATAAAAATCTCATAATTCACTATCAAACTAAACAAATTCTTAATAAACCTCATATGCAAGCAACATCAAATTTTATGAAACAGAATCAATCATGCGAAAAAATAGTCTTCCAGATGATCTTGATAAAGTAAATAGAGTAAATATTACCTCAAATTCGCTTGGTTAGGAGAGCAATTTTGTCATTGGGAGATGTCATTTTATCTGCAACAGAATTAGAGAACAAACAATTAAAAGGTTTGTGGACTATAAGAGAAGGATATACAAATGAAATAAATAAAAAGGCTTAATATAAATTAATTAGAAAAAAAATAATAGACCCCAATTTGTATGCAGAAGCCATTAAGCATGATTGTTGGACTAAAGGCATACAAGCTAAACTGTTGGCATTGGACAATAGCCATACCTGGACAACATTCACTCACCTCCTTCCTGGAAAACAAGCTATCAGATGTAAATGGATTTTCATGGTCAAATATAGAGCATATGGCTCCATTGAAAGACACAAAGAAAGGCTTCTAGCCAAAAGCTACACTCAAACTGCAGGCATCGACTTCTTAGAGACCTTCAATCCTATTGCCAAAATGACCACCATGTGAGTTCTTATGTCTCTTGCCTCTGCTTTACAATGGAATTTTCACCAATTCGATGTAAATACGATCGACATTCCTCTACGGGGACCTTTATGAGGAGGTATATATGGAACTCCCTAGAGGATTGCAAACTTCTGATTCCACACACGTGTATGCAAGCTTCAAAAGTCCTTATATGGACTATAACAAGCTAGCCGTCAATGGAATGCCAAGTTCACACAATTTCTCATTCAATATGGATATTCACAATCCAGGGCAGACTACTCCTTATTTACCAAGTCTATTGCAAAAAGATTCACTGGTATACTTGTGTATGTAGATGACTTAGTCTTGGTAAGAAGTGATCTATCTGAAATCAATGACATGAAGAACCTACTTGATACAAAGTTTAGCATTAAAGATCTTGGTGCACTAAAGGATTTCCTAGGCTTAGAGATAGCGCAAGCGATACAAGGCATCAATCTACTAAAGGAAATATGCACTCGACCTTCTGCATGATACACGTCTTCTGGCAGCAAAGCCTTGTTCAACACCTATGGATAGCAAATTCAAAATACATAAACAATCGGGAAATGTTTTATCCGATGCCACTGAGTATATAGAAGACTCATTGGGAGACTTATCTATCTCACACACACGCGACCAAACATCTCTTATGTAGTTAGCAACTTGATCAGTCAATTCCTTGATTCTCCTACAACTGAACACCATCAAGTAGCTAATTCAATATATCAGAATCTCTCTTGGTCAAGGCCTCTTTTTTACTGCATGATCTGAAGTTCAACTCAAAGGATTCAGTGACTCTACTGGGTGACATGTGCCGACACATGCAGGTCTATAACAGGTTTCCATTCTTCATTGGATCATCTCTGGTCTTTGAGGAGCAAAAAACAAATAACAGTCTCTAGATCATCTTCAGAGGCTGAGTGTTGAGAGTTAGCCCAAGCTGCCTGTGAAGCATGATGGCTCTTGCACTTGTTGCAGTCAATGTTCAATCCATCACACCTACTCTTCTCTATTGTAGATAGCAGGTCCGCACCCCATATTCCTGAAAATTCTATATTCCATGAGCTAATAAGATGTATCGAGAAAAATTGCCATCTAGTCCGAGACAAGGTCCGATTAAGTACATTAAATCTTCTCCCCATATCCACAACAACACAACTTGCTGACATTTTCATCGAACCCTTGCTCGAGGACCATTTCAGCAGCTACAATCCAAGCTTGGAATGTTGATCATATGGCCTATATCATAAAATAATAAATAAATAAAAACTGATCAACAAAAAAATTAATTTTAATAATCTTCAAGCAAAATATTACTAAAAAAATGTATTTTAGCGACCGAATTTAGTGACCACACTTAATAGGTCGCTAAAACATGAAAATTCGGTTGCTAAATATAGAAATTTGGTCGTTAAATCAATCGCTAAATGGTTTAGCGACCGATTAAACGACCATTAAATGATTTAGCATCTAGGTATTTAGTGACCACCAAAGGCAGTCGCTAAATATGAAACTTCGGTCGCTAAATGGTTTAGCGACCGGATTTCCATATTTAGCGACCGAATTTGGTGGTCGCTAAATATCTTTTACTCCAACGTCAACGTATAATATAAATAATAACAAAGCCCTTTTATGCAAATATAACCAGTTCTATGTACACTAGCCCTTACAATAAATTGGTAATAATCCATGGTATATTTGGATAAATAACTTAATTGAGTACATATTTAATAATTTTTAAAAATAAGTTAAAAATAAATTATTTTTATAAACTTTTTTGATAAGCTACTAACATGTGTTGGTCAAAGTGATAACAAGCTTGGGCCCCTTAAGCAAGTGATCAGGGGTTCGATCACTGGCTCTTTCATATGGAGAAAACCTGGTTGGGAGAGGTTAACCATTCAATGTCGTCCAGTACCTCGAGGGATTAGCCTCTGCAGTTGCGTGCGGAGGATATCCTGAGAAACCAAAACTTTTTTGATAAGCTTATTGAAATAAGTTAAGAAGAATTTATATAGAAGGATCCTACACTATTTTATATGCTATTTGTATAAGCTTATTTTCGTAAGTTATTACTATAAAAACAAATAAGTTGTCTATAATCTCTTATAAACAACCCTCACTTACCTTCTTTTACTGGGGAAAAAAAAAGTCTTTCATTTAAATCCCACCTTTTTGGGCATGCGAAGATAAACTTTTCATAACCAAACCGCAACACTTCTCTTGCAACAATAAAACTCTAAAATAGATTTCAAGTAGGTGGCATTCCATGTTAGTTCAATTCTCTTATCCTTTGTTGCTCTTGCCAATCAATCAATTCGCGTGCTGCTCATGATCTCAAAGTCACTAAAAGTCACAAACAATTGATAATTGATTTTACACACACATGGACTATCTGTAGCCACTTCTTTAAATGACAATCCTAAATCATTTCCCTTTAACATTTATGACTTTTTTACTCTTTGATTCTTTTACTCATGATAGAGCAATACATTAGCATGAACACTGTAACACGTAGCTGTGACAATAAGCACCTTATCCTTGGAAAATTTATGTGCATGCGTTGTAATTGTTCCGTGCACGAATCATAGGAGTTATATTAAATATCCTTATGTAGTGTTTGGTGATTCATATACAAAAGCCGCAATTCAGTGCTGAATGCTTGAAAGTGGAAAGTAGAATTAGTACATTTCTCCAATGCGAATGCTCTTTTAAGCATTAGGAAATCTTATCGTATGAAATTTTCTCTTTTTTAAGGAATTACACCTTATCCACTTCTGTAAGAAGGGTGATCAAGATTTTGTTATGTCTGCTGATTTATTTACATCATCATGGGATTTTCTATATATATGGTTTATTACATCATGGGATTATTGCTAAATATATGGTTTTATATGTATTAAAATATTTCCTTAAGTTGACGGATTTTTTGTTCTCTGGTAAAGCATGGGTAACCAATTTTAAATGAGGAAATTTAACGGTCACACTAAAATACACACAACAGGTGAAAGTGGAGTGTTTGAATTTTTTTAATCAAACATGAATTATTTGATTTATTTTCCATTGAGATATTTTCATTAAATAACAGTAAAAATAACACTTGGTTTTGATTTTATTTTATGTTTTCAAGTTTTTGTGAAAGAATTAATGAAATAAGAATGTTATAAAAAAACAATAAGGCTTAATTGCACTTTTGATCTCCTTTTTATTAGTCATGTCTAATTTTGGTTCCTATAGTTTTTTGTAGCACATTTGGTCCTCCTAATTTTTCAATTTTGCAAATTCGGTCATCCCGTCCAATGTCCATCAAATTTTCGATGATCAATAGAGAGAAATCATTACTTTAAGCGCATAGAATATCTAGTTGAGCTTTTATGGTAAACGACCTTGTGGTAGAACCGAAAAAAGGTCCCGTAAAGGAGGAATGAAACAGATAAATGGCAAAGTAGAACCATTAAATCATGTTTAAGCGAAGAGGTAGAGGAGGGTGAAGCTCAACCAGAGGTTCTATATATGCGCTTAGAACAATGATTTCTTTCTGTTGATCATTGAACAAATTGACGGACATTGGATGGAAGGACCAAATTTAAAAATTTGAAAATGAAATAAGAAAGTGTTGTTTTTATCATTTCTTTCACAAAAGTTTGAAACAAGGACAAACAATATTGCATTTTGTGATTATTAGTAAAAATCTATCAACTAGAAATGAAAAGATAAAACAAAGGTTAAAATACTCTTTTAATGCTCTATCTTATTTTTTTTTAGTTTCAGTTTGGTCCCTTAAATTTAAAAATTCCAGTTTTGTCCCTTATTGGGTCTAAATGTTAGCAAATTAGTATTTCCCGTCAGATTTCCATCGGATTCTCGAAATCATCTTACTTGATTTTGGAAAAATGTCGACAGAAATATAATAAGTGGTCGAAAACTGGAAAACTCTTCCCTCTCTCTTCCCTCCTTCCTTTCTCTTACTGATCTGACTCTTGAGAGAGAGAGAGAGAGAGTTTTCATGTGTCTATCCTTTGATTTTCGGGTGAGCTGATGAGAAGAAGAGAGAGAGGGAGGAAGGAAGAATTTTCCCATTTCCGAAGGATTTTTCAGTTTGCGGTGACATTTTTCTCGAATCTGGCAAAAATTTCACGGAAATGATTAATTTGCTATCACTAAGACACAATAAGGGACTACACTGGAACTTTTTAAACTTAATGGACAAAAGTGAAAATAAAAAATGAGACTGAAGATCTACATAATATTTAAGCCTAAAACAAGTTAAACAGACCCTGAGATTTCAATAATCTTATAACAAAATTAAATTGCCATGTAGATCACGAGTATGTATATTAGTGATTTAATTCAAATTTATTATAGGATCTTATTTATGGTTAATTATTATATTGTCTTAAATATCAAATAATTACTTTTACCATATAGAGTACAATGGGTACATGGACACTAATAGAAATTCATGAGTTTCTTACAGATTTTCCGGAGGATTTTTTGGTAGGAATTTCTTGTAAATTTTGTTGCAGTTTTTTCAGAAATAAGGTTTTTTTTTCTTGTAGATTTAAATTCGTAGGAAATTTTATAGAAATTTTTTACATTATTTGCGAATTTTCCGTTGGATTTAAATTTTGCCCAAGAAAATCTGCAAGAAATTTCCTGTGGATTTTAAAATTTGTAGGAAAAAATTACCTACGAAGATATTACTCGGAGATAGAAACCCGATATAGCTGCTACTGGAACGCAACATTTGATTTTAAACGGATTAACGAAAAGGATATTTTAGAAAAGGTTAAATATCTATTTAATATCATAGAGGCAATTTAGAGGTTCTTTGGGGAGTTTAGTGCGTTCCCCACACGACGTAATAAAGCAAGCAGCCCAAGGTGCAAATAATGTCAATTCAGAAGGGCACAATAAAAAAATAATGAATTTGCAGGGCACGATCATGTAGCTATTGCTCACTTTGAAGAACTTTTCATTGATAATAGTATGATGAAATCAACATATTGCTGTTTTATATATTTAGCTGATTCTACTAATCATGTACCACTAGCAAACAAACAAACGAATTTGCATCATTCATTTCTCCTCAACCAATTAAATTGTATTAGAATTCCATTTGCTTCCCAATAAGTAGATGCAAATCTTTTGCTGGCTAAGAATGAACATCAGATTTGATCATTGATGACCTTTCTAGGTGCGTATACGCGGAGAAATAACAATTTTAATATGTTTTACTTATTTATGATGAAGGAAACCCGAAATCTTAATGAAATAAGAAAATTGTTTCTACACGGGTTTCTTATGATTAAGCAGTGCTCAATGAACACGTCATTTTTCACATGAATCTTCTCATCTCTAATAAGCACACGCACACCGTTAGGTTCACATCCACCAAGTATCGTGGACTACATATGTGTCATATGTTGTCTAACTACACATGGAAATTGCATATTTCACACATTTATACAATTTTGTCGTTAAATCTCTTTATTATAATAGTATAAGACACAATTGCCAGAAAAACAAAAAGAAAATGAAACAACTGCGTCATTCGCTTTTGTTTTTAGTTGGGGACTTGGGGTTGATCATACTCATCTTATCAAATATATCAACTAATTAATATATATCCTCCTCGAGCACCCTATATATGTAATATGTCCCTATCTCTTAATTGCTTGATTGCTGAGTTGCTTTGTACATATATATATGACACCACAACACTCCCATAATCTTTTTGACTGAAACTTAATATGACTCCTTTCTCTTGATATCGACCGTCTATTAATTATAAAAATATAATTACTTTATCACTGAAAAGGAAAGATCATCTGTTTGATATATTGGAGGTTTCAATCATATTTTTGCATACTTGAACTTTGGATTTACATATAATATTTTATGAGAAAGTTTCAAGTAGCTTTTGGATGGCAACAGAATCTTTGACCCACCGAAATGAAATAAACTCGAAATCGAATCACACATTTCAGCCTCAACCATTTCTTTAAAAAATTAATCACTGATGTCACAAAAAAAAAAAAAAAAAAAAAAAATTTAACTGATGTTTTAATACAACTTTTAGGATTATAGCATTACTCATGTTAAACAGAGGTGGAATATAGTTATCATCATAATTGCATTTTTATTCATAACGGTGGTTCTTGAGGAAGCATGCCAATATGATTTTTAGATAATATATATAGCAGTTGCTATGCGTAATTTTATTAAGTATATATGAAGTTTAATTCTAATACTTTTACCTACCTATAAATCATCGATATGATTTTTCAGTGGATTTCAAATGTTAGTTTTGCTGAGCTTGAGAATATTGGAATCATCTACCTAGGCACCACCATCTTACATTTTCTGTTAAAACTTATTTCTAGCTATATATGTGATCATGGAAGAGTTACACCACTTGCCACTAATACTGAGCTAGCTGCATTATCATAATGGGCGTTATGAAAAGTTATAAAGCATTTGGGTCAAAGTAATAATAGTAATGTACAAAAAAATGCACATATAAAAATATAAATAGCAACAATAGATGCATAAAGATTTTTCTTAGACGTTGACGATCATTAGAATGAGTGGCTGCATTTACATAATAAGTGTGTCATTGATGGTGAGAGGGGCAGAGGGAGCTGCTTCCTCGGCCGGGGGCCCCTTCAAGCTTCGCCAATTTGAATGTAACGTATTATTGCTAGGATGCATGCAGGGTTCACAAAAAAAACTTTAATCTTTGTCATCTATTTTCCTTTTTCCCCTTTCCAATCAAAGGCATGCATAGAATTTGTGAAGTTTCTATAAATAAAAATAAAATAACTTCTGTGCATATATATATATATATCCTTAATAACATTTATATCAAAAAATATATATATATCCTAAATAACATGGATTTTTCTTTTTTTATCAGCAACAAGAAATTCATTTATATTTATATAAAAAGAATACAAAAATTCTCTAATATTCCATATAAATCCAGAGGATTACATAGACAGCAGAAACCAAGAAACAGAAAATCTCTATTTTATGACCTTGATCTTACTGTCATTATCTTTGAAAGGGTATGATGAAAATTTGATTGGGAAGCTCAATTTTAATTTTTTTAGGGGGGGAAAAAGCCTTTCTAGTTCATGCTTTAGACAAGGATAGCCTAAATTGACCCTAAATTATGATTATGTTCTTTTGGTTAATTATAATTGTATATAAAGCAAAACCATCACGAGCAAACTTGTATTCGAGTGAAAGTAGTATAGGGAGAAAAGAAAAGAAAATTGGTCACCAACTTTAGTTGAATAAGACACAGGCTCTTGATCATATGGGAAAGACGAGTGGAAAACTTTATATTTAATTTTTAATTGAGATCAAACTTATTATTTCTACTCAAATTCTCACTCACTTGACCACACCTAAACTTGGGATAGTTCACATCTTTCAGTGGTAATTCGATCACTCACCACACCTAATCTTAAGACTAGCTAAGGTTTGAATTAATGGCCTTTTAATTAGTAGTTACCAGCTAAATTTTAATTTTGTTGTAGACAAAAACTCTATTTCCTTGCTGATGCTTTCTTTCTTAATTTGGTCCTTTGCACATATTAATTTTGCAATTTAGTCCTCCATTATTTAAAATTAGTCTCAACTTAATCCCTCCGTTAAGTCACTATTACTAAAAAGGATTCAATACTTACATATCAATGTGAGGATGTTACATGGCATCACAATCTCATTTATATAATATTTTAGATTAAAAGCTTTGAGTCCCCTTGATACCTTTGATTTCATTCCAAAACATATATTTACCTGTGACTCGTATGTTCACCCTCGAATTCTTAGCGTTTAAGAGTGATTAAGATCTGTTTCATCTTACTAATCCTTATGATAGGTTTGGGTTCTTAAATATAAACCTGATATGTTTTCTAGTTGATTTGGAGTAATGTTTCTTGTCATCTTAACCCAGTTTGGTGACACATATTCAATAAAAGCTTATACATTTTTACAATTAGTACAACTAATAACCCCTTGCTTAAATTTTTTTTTTTTTATATGACATGATAATATATTTATATTGATATTTTTTTGCATGGACAGACGACTCAAACACTGCTTGGACACTTACTCGATACTTTTATGTGGCTGGACACCTGAAGGACACTGCTAATTTTTTTAAAAATGAAATAAATAATAAAATAAAACTTCAAAAAAAAAAAGTAAATAAAAAAGAGAAGAACTGTCTCGTATACGCTTCTTCACAAAGTCCATCCTTTTTTGTCATTTATTCCATTTCATTGACAGACTATTTTCCTCATTTCTCATGTGTACTCCTTCTTTCTTCCCAGCACTCTGCTTTTTGCCGCACCCTTCTCTCCTCTCGTTTGCAGCTCCTTCCTCTCCTCTTATTCGCAGTGCCCTCCTCTTCTCTTGTTTGCAGCTCTCTATTTTTCTTCCTCTTCCTATTCGCAACTTCTCTTAGCCCAATGTTTGTCTTTGTTCATGCCCGATGTTCTCTGCATTATTGGTTGATTTTTATGCCCAATATTTTGAGTTTTATTCACGTCTCTATTTGTCATTATTTTGATATGTTCCACTAATTGTATCATTGTATGAAATTGTTGTAGAAATGAGTGCTTCAAGTTCTAGTCAAGTCAAAGAATAAGAAAATGACACCAAATCGATCTATGGAATTATGTTACAAAGATAAAAAAAAAAAGTGTGGGTGATGGTGGTGGTGGTGGAAATTATGAAATTAGATTTGTGATATAATTTTTAATAGGTCTTACACTAATATAAGGACACACTTATTGAGAATTCAAAGAAAAAAGGAGTTAGAGCATGTGAAAAGGTAAAACCAAACTTATAGATTTGAAGAAGATGGACCATGAGGCTATGTTAAAGGAGGAGAAGTCAAAAAAAAAAAAAGATTCGTCTCTTTGCCTCTAGTTTCTAATCAACCACAAAAATCCTCACCAATATGGATACAAATATTGTTGGTCTTGATCCAAAAAAGAAAAAGACGTCATCTTTATAAAGTGCTTTTAATATGCAAGCTAAAGAGACATTTGATTATGAAATTGCTATGATGTTTTTACTTTTAAAGAGCTATCATTTCATTTTACAAGAAATTCTCACTTTAGGAAAATGTTTTTCTTTGCTGCTAACAATTATATTAGTGATAACCAACCTCCAGGATATGATGAATTAAGAAACACATTACTTCTAAATGAGATAAGACATGCAGAGAACTTATTGGAACAAGTAATAAATGCATGAAGTCAAAAAGGTGTGAGCATTGTTAGTGATGGATATGGAGTGGCCCACAAAGAAGACATCTTACTATTTTCATGGCTATCGCTTGGACCTATGTCTCTAAAGGTCATAGATTGTCCAAATGAGATACAAGACAGATTTCTTTGCCAAACAAATGAGAAAGGTACTTATAGAAGTTGGGCCCTCAAATGTTGTCAGGCTGCATGTTTAATAATTGAGACTAAATTTGATTCTATTTATTGGACTCCCTATGTTATACATAAACTAAATATTGCTTTGAAGAATATATGTTCAACAAAAAATACAGAAAAAAACAACGTTATTTACCAAGAATGTTCTTGGTGTTGGGAATTTGCGTATAAAACTGGAATGCAACGAAAATTCACACCAAGAAGCCAAGTGAATGGTCATGGTTCATGTTTAAAAATTTACCTCTTGCAGCATGTAACGTGCATAGAAGGGTTGTCAAACACCACGACACCGCATCAACACAGTGGCACCTCTACGTAGTCCACACGAACAGATAGCCACGTCCCACATGTGCGTTCTTGGAGCGCGTCTCTAAGCACTTCTAGATTAAAGAGGAGACGTCGATTGTGTTTCCTTTTCATGCAGACTGAGTGCAGAATGCGACCAGGGCTAAGTTGTGCAGCTTAACACTCCTTATGTTGCTATTTATAAGCAAGGCACGTTAGTTAGCTGAAAGGATTTGACATGACTCTCATGGGCTCATCTGACATGAGCTTGGCCCACCAAAAATTGAATCTAATCCAATTTCTCTTTTGCTCCAATTAATATGCTCTAAGTGTGTGACCTTATAGGTTTTCACAACATTGGCAATAATATTAATCATATTTAATATTATAAATAATGAGCGGTGTCTAGCAACACATCACTGCTACCCAAGTAATGATAATGCCAATAGTTTGATATAACCTTTCCGTGACCAATGTTCATGTGTATTATTATTCATTTGTCCAGATATCTATATTGAACACAAGGTGTAGAACGTGTCGCCCTTGTATGGTTCAGTATCATGTTCCTTAATACTTGGGTACTCTTAGTAATAATAAATGAGATCAATATCTCATATTGACTCATTTCAGCATGATCATGCATTTTACAGTCTCAATCTATCAAGGTGCCCATAGATATCACTCTTGTTATGTAGGAGGGACAAATCTCATCTAGGTCATGCACATCCCTCTACACGACACACAGTGTGCCCAATGACCAACTTTATAATCATCCTATTGCAGATGATGTTTTGACGGTATTAAAGCATACAACTCCTCATGTAGGGATCGTAGTAATTTCATATCGAAGGATTGCATACACCATTGTCACTATGAGAACTACTTATGACACTCACATGCCGTTTCATGTAGTGTTCTTATGATGGGTCAATCCAATACATCATTACTCTAATGTGTTCCTACGTGAGATGTGGTTATTAGTCTACACACATAATAGTCTCAATATATTATTATTGTCCTTATTAATGATAATATTTGACTATGGATATTTAAGAATAGCATTTTATTGTTTAACAGTGTCTCAGGATCAAGTCGTGTACTTGATATTCTATTAAACTGAACTTTCTATTCTAAGGACTTTATTATGTTTAAACAAATAATATAATAAACTAAAATGCCTCATATAATAAATAATAGCAAGATACAAATGTAAGTCTAATGGAAAAACATTGGCCTCAAGGGCTTACACCAATACTTGCATTACTCAAATTGAGCAAAATGTCATGCTTATCAAAAACTTTATATTGGGTCACTCTATGAGAATATTGATTTTCAACTCATTCAATTCATTAAAGTTTCATTAAAATTCTCCAACACGATTTTTCTTCACTATAGTAATTCTTAAGAAGTTAAGCAATTGAAGAAAGAACTCAAGAGATGGTGATTAGTGACTAATGGTATTCTTACAAGGAAGATGGTGTTGGAAAGACTAAATTTGTGAATGATACATTATTGGATGATATTTGGTGGGATAAGATTGATTACATACTCTTACACTAGCCCCATTTACGATGTTCTTAGAAGAACCGATTAGAACGCTTCATTTCTCCACCTAGTGTATGAAATGTGGGATTCAATGATTGAAAAGGTGAATGGCACGAACCAAAATTGGGGCAATGGTCGGCCTGAAAAGAGGATAGGACCTCGCTTGTGAAGCAAGAATCAGGATAACACTTTCTCATACTTAAACCAATGAACTCATGTAACACCCCGTTTTTCCTTTATGCGCTTATATGTATACCTTGTTTGTTAAGAAGGTTTAGAGTGGGCTAACTGGGGTTTTTGAGTGGAAAATCCCTTCCTGAAGCATGAGCACGCCCGTGCTCATGAGTCAGCATGCCCGTGCTTAAGGCTGCATGCGTCTCATTGACGTTGATGTGAGCACGCCCGTGCTCATTAGGGAGCACGACCGTGCTCAGCAGTCAAGTGTGTCTCGTTGCGCTAAGTTGAGCATGCCCGTGCTCAACAGTAAGCACGACCGTGCTAAGCAGTCAGGTGCGTCTCGTTGGGCTAAGTTGAGCATGCCCGTGCTCAACAGTAAGCACGACCGTGCTCGGGTCTGAGTCTTTATATAGACATCAGATTTCGAGGGTTACGAGTTACAACCCTCAAATTGGCACTTTAGGCAGCCCTAAGTGTGACGGCAGTCTCTCCCTCTTTTCCCCTTTGAGCCCAAATTGTTCTTGGTGTTCTTGCTCTTTGGGAGAGACAATCACGCGCTAGTGCCAATTAATGAAAGGTAAAACGTTCTTCCTTTTTGTGTTCCTTTTTATTCTGTTGAATTGGGAACTAATGGGTTAACCTGTTCGTGTTTGACCAAGGCTTGTGATCGTTCATCGAGCCGTTCGAGGGAATCAGTTTAGGAGTGTCTTCAGTTTGACGAGAATTCTTCATACCAGGTATGAGGAGAAGGAACTATATGAGTATGTAGGCTTGGGGGTAGCGTAAGACGAAGGGTTCTCATAACCCTTTATGTTTGA
Source organism: Echinosophora koreensis (assembly GCA_035048595.1). Taxonomy (NCBI): domain Eukaryota; kingdom Viridiplantae; phylum Streptophyta; class Magnoliopsida; order Fabales; family Fabaceae; genus Echinosophora; species Echinosophora koreensis. The sequence continues at coordinate 2,433,945 of JAPCYP010000031.1, read as the reverse complement.
TAACATGTTGTATACCTATATGCATGTTTTTTATCTGATATTAAACAGGTTGTTGTTATGATATTGACATGACTGTTATTATTGATTTAAAGTTATTATGAACATGTTAATGTGATGATGCCATGATTGGTTGTTTTATTATGATTATGATATGATGATATATTGGTTGTTGTTTGGTATTATGAACGTGTGGCATAAATACAATAAAATTGTTAAACAATGTTAAGGGAGGTTGTTTCCCTCTTGTTCATAAGACTGAATGTAGTAATGAGTGAGGGATTACCAAACGTTTTAGTCAATGACCTTAGGGACTGATTTATGAGTGCTTAGGGATAATTAAATGACTGAGATTAAAGGACTAATTCCCTTTAATTTGTAAGACATGAACATTAATTCAATGTTAACGAAACTGATAAGTTATGGATTAGAAAAGCCTTAGGATTGAATCTGAGAATGTCCCCAAATCAATTGGCTAAGGGTCTGTGACCCTTCTGCCCAGAACAGCAGGACGCGTGTTTGAGCACGCCCGTGCTCAACAGGCAACACGACTGTGCTTGCCTGGGAAGCTCAGCACTTCATGCTCACTTGTGCAGAACAAAAACCAGAATTGTGCAAATGCAGGGGTGTTTTCACCCCAAGTACCTTAAAAGACTTAATAAAATACCAACGAAACGTTGTTGGAACCAAAGTAATTTGGATTAAATAATCTCTAAGTTTTGATGTTAACAATAAGAATTAAATTTGTATAGCAAAGTGTTAGCTTTAATCTAACAAGTGCCTTCAGTCTTGAAGGATCTCTGTTTTTATAAAATAAGTATATTGTTAAGTCTCTAAAATGTCTGTGTGCATTTCCTTAAGTTTTGATGAAAACGAAACATTGGTTAATGATTTAATTAACCTACTTTGTGGTTGCTAACCTGTCTACTTAGTGTACAGATCAGAAGATTACAAAACTCACCTGTCTGTCTACCTAAGTATCAACCTGTCCGTTTAAGCCAAACAAGTCAACCTGTCTGCTGACTAGGATTGTTGACTATATGCAAACTGGTTTACAACCCGTCTCTGCTCTAACACTTCAACTTGTCTATGGTTCTTTGTTAAAGAACTCGAAGTACAGGAAGCTTTTGCAAGCTGTCCCCTCATGAAGAATACTCTGAGAACTCTCTCTCACGCTTATCAAGAAACTCAGAAATGCTCTCTCTCAAGCAACCTAGGAAGTCAGAGATAAACTTCCAGTTAAAGAATGTTTCCAACATGCTTTATTCCCTAGTACTTTCAGTCATTACACAGAAAGGGAAATGTACTCTGCAAAAGTACAAAAGCACTCTGCACAACTCTGAGTTGGCGTCTACACGATGCATAAAGCTATTATCCTTCATGTTAGAGTACAACCAACGTCTCCATTGCATTAATGGCTGCCCAGAACGACTATATTGCATTTAATGAAGCTCTGCTTGAAGCCATCGTTGCAAGGAATGTCTCTAACGGATATTAAATGTTTGAAGGCTATAAATACAGAAGTCATTGAAGATGAACACATCAGAGTTTACAAAGCATTAAAGAGCCATTACTCTGTTCATTTATTTACTCTGTATTCTTCAATCATTTGAAGTTATTACGCAGACTTTCCTAAGCTTTACATTTAAACCACTCTATGAGTGTTAGTGAAAGATCTGTCTGTCTGTAAGTGTATTTATTACAAACCAAACTCTCAAACAAATCTGAGTGAGCCTGAAGAGGCTAGGTGTGCAAAGAATACTTGTGTTGGAGCCTGAAGAGGCTAGGTGTGCAAACAATACTTGGAGTCTGTAACCTGATCAGTTATAGTGGATAAATCTTGGTGCTGCCAAGGACTGGACGTAGCTCTTTGTGTTAAAGAGTGAACCAGGATAAATCTCTGTGTTAATCTCTCTTCCCTTAATCTCTTTAGTTGTTTTGATTATATATCATCTGCTTTCTAACTAAGGGGTTAAAACTGTTTTTATCAAGACTGTTTTTCATCTATACGTGTGTTGTTTTCTGAGAAAACTACAACAGACAGGTAGGTGACCTTGTCTGTGTAACCTTTTTACACCCGTCTGTGCTTAGCTTCTGCATGCAAAAAGTTTTTAACTTTATTTTAATTTCTGATAAACACAATTCAACCCCCCTTCTCGTGTTTATAGTTGTCTATTTCAGTTGGTATCAGAGCTCAGCCTCTGGGTTGAGCATCTAACAGTGTAGAGGTAAAAGATCCTGAAGAATAGACATGACTGCTGGAGCTAGTGGAAGTAACCAGACTGAAGGAGCCTCCTTAACCAGACCTCCATTCTTCAATGGAGAAAACTACAACTATTGGAAAGACAGATTTCAATGGTTCATTCTATCTACAAACTCTGATCTCTGGGACGTCATCACTGATGGTCCTTTCATTCCTAAAAATGATGACAACACTGATAAGCCAAAAGCTAAGTGGACCCCTGCAGAAAAGGCAAAGTGGGAGCTGAATCACAAAGCCAGATACAACATTATTTGTGCTCTCAGTCCTGATGAATTTGAGAAGGTCTGTGCCTGTGATTCTGCCAAAGAAATATGGGACACCTTAGCTGTCACACATGAAGGAACAGCCAAAGTCAAAGAATCACAAATTGCCATACTTGTCAGAAAGTATGAATTGTTTCTCATGGAGGAAGGAGAATCTGTTGCTCAAATGATTGGGAGATTCCAAACTATCATCAATGGTCTAAAGTCTCTTGGGAAAGTTTACTCTAATGCTGAGAAGGTTGGAAAGATACTTAGGAGTCTACCTAAGCAGTGGAGACCTCTGGTAACTGCTATCTCTCAAGCCAAAGATCTTACCACCTTGACCATGGATGAACTCCTTGGAACACTTACTGTTCATGAGCAAGAACTTGGAGATGAAGTCTCAACAAAGAAGGGCAAGCCAATTGCTCTGAAGGCTGATCAAAAGTCTTCCAAAGCTTCTAAAGCTTTGAAGGCAGACGAGTCATCCAGTGATGATGACCTGTCTGAATCTGAGGATTCTGAAAGTGATGAAGAACTATCTCTCCTAACCAGAAAGATAAAGCTTCTCTTACAGAAAAAGAAGTTCAGAAAGGATAAACCATTCAGAAGATTCAACAAGGACAAGAACTTCAAGGATTCCACTTCAACAGACAAGAACTCAATTGTCTGCTATGAGTGCAAGAAACCAGGTCACATCAAAGCAAAATGTCCTCAACTCAAGAAAGCCCCGTTTAAGAAGTTTTTCAAAAAGAAGAAGAAAGGAATGATGGCTACTTGGGAAGATCTAGAGTCAACATCTACTGATGAGGAGACAGAGGAAGAAGCAAATCTCTGTCTAATGGCTAACACTGACTCTGATTCAGATAATGAGGTAAATTCTGATTATGAGGAATTACTTGATGCCTATGAAGAATTGTTGGAGGAATCCAACTGTTTATCCAAGGCTTTCAAATCTCTCAAGAGAGATCATGTTAAGCTCCTCAGTGAGCATAAACAGAAATCTCTAGAGTGTGAGAAATTTGCCAAGGAGAACAGTGAGCTGAAGACTGAAAAGTCTAATGAAGCTAAGATCTCTAGTGATACATCACAGTCTAAAGAAGTTGAAAAACTTCAACAGAAAGTGGAAGAGCTCACTTCTGATCTTGCCAAATTTGTTAATGGTAGAGAAAATCTGACCAAGCTGCTTGGCTGTCAGAGGCACTCCCTTAACAAAGAAGGTATAGGATATGTCCATCAGATACATCATAAAGTATCAACTAATCACTCTAAAGTGTCTGCAACATCTACTTCTATTAATTCCATACCTGTCTGTAATTTCTGTGGAAAGACTGGACATGTTATGTCTAAGTGTCTTCATAAGAAAAGAAGAAAGTCTTCACAGACTCCTAGAACTAACAGAAAAGGACCCATAAAACTATGGGTACCTAAAGATCAAATAATCTCTGTTGCAGATGTCCTCAACAGCACAAAGAAAACACCACTGCTGGTACCTGGACAGTGGCTGCTCGCGACACATGACAGGAGAAAGGTCTATGTTCCTAGACCTCCAACTTAAAAAAGGAGGACATGTGGCATTTGGTGGAAATCAGAAAGGGAAGGTTATAGGAATTGGTACTATTGGTGGTAAACCTCCTCTTCCCTCTATATCAAATGTTCTTATGGTTAAAGGATTAAAACACAATTTGCTTAGCATAAGTCAATTATGTGACAGTGGATTTGATGTCTCCTTTACCAAAGATTTCTGTATAGTTAAAGATCTAAGTGGCAAAACCCTCTTTTCAGCTAAAAGGCAACAAAATCTGTATAAGATTGAACTGACTGATCTCTCAGATCAAAGTGTAACCTGTCTGATGTCTAAAGAGGATGAAAGATGGTTGTGGCACAAGAAACTAGGACATGCTAGTATGAAATTAATTTCAAAACTAAAAAGGGATAACCTTGTGAGAGGATTGCCTGATATTAGTTTTAAGAAAGACGTTTTGTGTGATGCATGTCAGAGAGGTAAACAGATAAAATCAAGTTTCAAATCTAAAAACCAAATATCAACCTCTAGACCTCTTCAGTTGTTACACATGGATCTGTTTGGACCAGTTAGTGTTGCTAGCTTAGCTGGAAGGAAATATGGATTTGTCATAGTTGATGACTATTCTAGATATACATGGGTACTCTTCTTAACTCACAAGGATGAGTCTTTTAAGGCTTTCTCAGTATTCTGTAAAAGAGTACAAAATGAGCAGGGTTTCTGCATTTCTACTCTTAGAAGTGACCATGGGGGAGGATTTGAAAATGAGCAGTTTAGTCTGTTCTGTGAGGAGAATGGGATCTCTGACAATTTCTCTGCACCTAGAACTCCTCAACAAAATGGAGTGGTTGAGAGAAAGAACAGATCTCTGCAAGAGATGGCTAGATCTATGCTCAATGAGAATAATCTCCCTAAGTACTTCTGGGCAGAAGCAGTAAACACAGCCTGTTATGTACAAAACAGAATACTCATTAGGCCTTTTCTAAATAAGACTCCCTATGAACTGTGGAAAGGGAAAAGCCCCAACATTTCTTACTTTCATGCATTCGGGTGTGAATGCTTCATCTTAAATACCAAGGATCAACTTGGAAAATTTGACTCTAAGATAGAAAAAGGTATCTTTTTGGGATACTCTGAAATGTCTAAAGCTTTTAGAATTTATAATTCTAGAACATCTGTTATTGAAGAATCTGTTCATGTCAAATTCAATGATAACTTAAAGACTGATAAGGAATTGTCAGATCTAGAAGATGATCTTGCAGGTCTTGATATAAACAAGTCAGAAGATCAACAACCTGACTTAACCAAACCAGAACCTGAAGTAGAACCAGACAGACAAGTGGAGCAGTCAAGTCAACAGACACGTCAACAGACAAGTCAAGATCCTCTTGAAAGAGACTGGAAATTCAAAACTCATCATCCTAAGGATCTCATCATTGGACATCCCTCAGAAGGAGTGAGAACCAGATCTACCTTAAGAGAATCAAGCAATGTGGCCTTTTTGTCAGAAATAGAGCCAAAGCACATTGAAGAAGCTCTTGATGATGAAAGCTAGATTCTTGCTATGCAAGAAGAACTCAACCAGTTCACCAGAAATGATGTCTGGACACTTGTCTCCAAGCCCAAAAACAAGTCTGTCATTGGAACAAGATGGGTCTTCAGAAACAAGTTAGATGAAGATGGCAAAGTTGTCAGAAACAAGGCAAGGTTAGTAGCTCAAGGCTATAACCAACAAGAAGGTATTGACTATACTGAAACCTTTGCACCTGTAGCTTGAATAGAAGCTATTCGCATATTGATGTCATATGCTGCACAACACCAAATCACTCTTTTTCAAATGGATGTGAAAAGTGCGTTTCTCAATGGAATAATTGAAGAAGAAGTTTATGTTAAACAACCCCCTGGTTTTGAAGATATTGATAAACCAGATCATGTTTTTAAACTTAAAAAGGCATTATATGGTTTAAAGCAAGCACCTAGGGCATGGTATGATAGACTAAGCTCTTTTCTCATGCATAATGGTTTTACAAGAGGTCAAGTAGATACTACTCTGTTTAAGAAAAGCCATAAAGAAAATTTCATTGTAGTCCAAATATATGTTGATGATATTATTTTTGGAGCAACTAATGAAAAGCTGTGCAAGGATTTTTCAAAGCTGATGCAAGCAGAATTTGAGATGAGCATGATGGGAGAATTGAAGTTCTTCCTTGGTCTACAAATCAAACAGACAAGTGATGGAATCTACATCCATCAACAAAAGTATATCAAGGAAATGCTCAAGAAATACAAAATGGAAAGTGCTAAACTTATGAAAACTCCCATGGAAACCAATGCAAAACTCAGTAAAGATGATGAAGGTAAAAAGGTAGACCAAACTGTCTACAGAGGTATGATTGGATCTTTGCTGTACTTAACCTCAAGCAGACCTGATATTCAGTTTAGTGTCTGTATGTGTGCTAGATTTCAATCTGACCCAAGAGAATCTCATCTTAAAGCAGTTAAGAGAATATTTAGGTATTTGCTTGGTACTACTAATCTTGGTTTGCTGTATTTAAGAACTAAAGAATACAGATTAGTGGGATTCTGTGATGCTGACTTTGCTGGAGACAGAATAGAGAGAAAAAGCACCAGTGGAGGATGCCACTTCATTGGAGCAAATTTGGTCTCTTGGTCAAGCAAAAGACAAACAACTATAGCTCTATCTACTGCTGAAGCAGAATATATCTCAGCTGCTAGTTGTTGCTCTCAACTCTTATGGGTAAAACATCAACTTGAGGATTACTCTATTTTTGAGCATAATATATCTGTATGGTGTGATAATTCTAGTGCTATCTGCTTAACTAAAAATCCAATTCAGCATTCTAAGGCTAAGCATATAGAAATCAAACATCACTTCATTAGAGACTATGTTCAGAAAGGTATCTTTGATATTAAGTTTGTTAAAACTGAAAATCAATGGGCTGATATCTTCACTAAGCCTTTAGCAGAAGAAAGATTTTTATTTATTAGAGATAATTTAAACATGCATTGTATTGTTGAATGACATGTCTGAGTTTTTAAACTATCTGTGATCACCTGTCTGACTTTGCTGAGTCACTATGCTGAAACCCAACAGTTTTGTTGAAATGGTTATTATTTATTTATTTATTTAATACCATTTGTTAATCTGAAGCTAATCATGGACACGGCAGTTTTTACCTCGAAACCATGTTTTCATTATGTCTAAGTGGGCGCTACAGTTCCCCACATAAATCGTGCCATTCTTAATTAAAAATGTTTTTTTTCTCTCTCCTGCTTTTACTGCTTTAAAAGGCAAATCTTCAGAAAGTTTCAAACTTTATCCTTCTCAAAAAGCCCTAAGTCTTTTCGTCTTCGTCTTCCTCTCGTTCAAACCCTTCTCCCTTCCAAAACTTTCATTTTCTCTTTTCTGAAAAAAATGGCATCTTCAAAGCGCCTGTCTCCAAAAGAGATTGCTGAGCAATACGAAATGAGAATAGCTGATGTAGAGAAGATTCTACCTGGAAAGACTGTTGATCTTCAACAGATGAAGAAATGGGGAATGGATGTCACTATGGAGTTGGAATACTCTAAGTGGACAGCCTTCTTTGATATCAAGGAGCTGGTCCATCCCAAGCTTGTCAGAGACTTCTGGAGAAATGCTGTGGTCATCACCAATGTAGTTGATGGAACCAAGAGCTTCGAGGCTCAAATGTCAGCTGATGTGACTCTCCAGTTTCCTATCAGCTCTCTGGAATTGGCAACCAGATGTCCAAGGATTGGAACTGCTTTCAGACCTGACTGGGAAAATCAGGTGGGAACTGAAAGTATCAATATTGCTATATATGGAGTTCCCAACCCTGAGAACAAGAAGCCTGTCAGCATGGTGCCCAAGTGCAGGTTCTTGCACAAGCTGCTTCTGGAGTGTGTGATGCCCAGAAAAGGATCAAGAGACAATGTGACCAAGTTGGACAGATTTGCTCTGTACCACTTGATTCACAAAATCAAGATAGACATTAATGATCTCATCTACATGTATCTTGAGTCTCTGATCAGAAGGACAAATATGCCTACCTACCCTTATGGAATGCTGCTGACAAGGGTTTTTAGGAACAAGATATTTGTTCCAACTGATGTCCACTTTGTGGACATGGCTCTGCCCATAGACAAGAAGGTCTTGTCTATGATGGGGATTGAAGGAATCCCTCTAGAGGATGAGGAGGAGGAGGAGGAGGAGGAGGAGGAGGAGGAGGAGGAGGAGGAAGAAGAAGAAGAAGAAGAAGAAGAAGAAGAAGAAGAAGAAGAAGAAGAAGAAGAAGAAGAAGAAGAAGAAGAAGAAGAAGAAGAAGAAGCCTGCTGTTGAGTAGAAGCTGAAGGAAAAAGCAGAAGAACCTGCTGATTCCACTGGTGAATCAAAGTTTCCAATCTCTGAAAGAATTTGGAAAGCTGCTGGAAAGGTTGCCAGACAGGATCAGAGGCCTGAGGAACCCATAGCATCTGAAGGATCTGCTGAGACAGTAGAGCCTCCCAGATTCAAGCTGAAGAAACCCTCTCCCAAGAGGAAGACCAGTGAGGCTGGAAAATCTGGTGGGGTTTCTGCACAACCCACCAAGAGAAGAAGACTGGTGAAGACCTTTACCAAGGTCAGACAAGTAGAGTCTGTGCCTAGTAAAGAAGAAGCACCTGCTCAGGGGGAGCAGACATCTCCACCCTCAGAGGAGCCTAGGGAGATCAAATCTCTTGATTTGGGATTCATTCCCAGAAAAAGAAGGTCAGGCTACCCTATGCCTGTAGTGGCTGTTGCTGAAAGGGAAGCAGTCCCTGCAGAAGAGCCTGCTGCTGCTACTGCTACTGCACCCTCTGCTGACCTGTCTGTTGGAACACAGACAGTTGGTCATCATGAAGAAGCTTCTCTGTCCCCTTCAAGGAAGAAAGCAAGGCACTTTGAAGATCAGCTCTTCACCTTCCCTTCTGCACCATCCTCTCCCCTTCATCTAGGTATTCCAGATTCTGCTGTTTCTTCCCCCTCTGCTCTCTGTGTCAACCCTTTATCTGTTGCCTCCCCTTTTCATTCACCTGTCTCCTCTCACCCCACTCAAACATCTTTTGATGTCGTGTCTGATGTATGTCAATACACAGTTGTTCACAGGGACTCAACTCCCAGAGAACAATCTGGCATATCATCTAGACTGTTTGTGAGTGATTTGCAATCTCTGATGACTGCAAGTATATCTCACTTATCTGTCATCCCTTTTCCTCCACCTCACATTCTGAACCCATGTAGGGAGATTTTCTTTTATCCCCCTATTGTGTTGTTCATTAGAACATTGGAAGGATCTCACTATCCTGCCTCTGTTGTAATGTTACCTTCTAGGTCTAGATACTTTTTTCTTTTAGTCACAGGGTCTAATTCATTCTTCTCCCACATAGACTCTCTCTTACCCCTACCTCCCTCTGTCTTAGCCAATCAACCTCTTCCCCCTCCTATTCCAATAAGAGTCACTCGTCTGTCTCTTTGTGAAAGACTCTCCTGTGTCTTTCCCTCTCCTGATTTTGACCTAGTCAGAATCACCCCTCTGTTTAAAATAACATTTCTTCCTTTATTTTATTTCAGAACCATTCATCAACTTTTCTTTCTCCGTGTCTCCTCACCTTTCTCTGTACCTAAGGCACCCCCAGTTTTAGCCTTACCCTGGTATCCATCCCTGTCTGCTGCTTCAACCAGCTTGTCTACAGAAGTCTCCTCCTCTCAGATGGTGGATTCAGATAGCTTCAATCTTCTTAAGACTAAGCTAGAAGAAGTCAGAAGACAATTGGATGCAGAGAGGCATGCTAGGCTGCTGTTAGAACAGAAAGTTGATTCCCTGTATCTTCTTTTTAATCAGCCTAAATGAGTAGTTGTAGGAACTGCCTTGTAATTGAAATGCTTATGATGAATACAAATCAATTTTACCTTATTATTTTCTCTTAATTGTCTCTTTTTCTCTCCACTATTATATATTTAACTCTTTTTGTTGCTGACAAAAGGGGGAGAAAATTATTAAGATGTTTAATGTAAAATGTTTGGAGAAAATTCTCTGATATATGCTAAGTGTTCTGTTCTGGAGAATTTCTAATTCTCTGATATACTCTGATGCTCTTCATTGAACACTAATGCATCTGTCTGCACATATAGAAAATATCAACCTGTCTACTGTCTGTCATTCTATACTCTGATATTTTCAAAGATTCATTAAATCATCTGAATGTTTGTCATCATCAAAAAGGGGGAGATTGTTAAGTCTCTAAAATGTCTGTGTGCATTTCCCTAAGTTTTGATGAAAACGAAACATTGGTTAATGATTTAATTAACCTACTTTGTGGTTGCTAACCTGTCTACTTAGTGTACAGATCAGAAGATTACAAAACTCACCTGTCTGTCTACCTAAGTATCAACCTGTCCGTTTAAGCCAAAAAGTCAACCTGTCTGCTGACTAGGATTGTTGACTATATGCAAACTGGTTTACAACCCGTCTCTGCTCTAACACTTCAACTTGTCTATGGTTCTTTGTTAAAGAACTCGAAGTACAGGAAGCTTTTGCAAGCTGTCCCCTCATGAAGAATACTCTGAGAACTCTCTCTCACGCTTATCAAGAAACTCAGAAATGCTCTCTCTCAAGCAACCTAGGAAGTCAGAGATAAACTTCCAGTTAAAGAATGTTTCCAACATGCTTTATTCCCTAGTACTTTCAGTCATTACACAGAAAGGGAAATGTACTCTGCAAAAGTACAAAAGCACTCTGCACAACTCTGAGTTGGCGTCTACACGATGCATAAAGCTATTATCCTTCATGTTAGAGTACAACCAACGTCTCCATTGCATTAATGGCTGCCCAGAACGACTATATTGCATTTAATGAAGCTCTGCTTGAAGCCATCGTTGCAAGGAATGTCTCTAATGGATATTAAATGTTTGAAGGCTATAAATACAGAAGTCATTGAAGATGAACACATCAGAGTTTACAAAGCATTAAAGAGCCATTACTCTGTTCATTTATTTACTCTGTATTCTTCAATCATTTGAAGTTATTACGCAGACTTTCCTAAGCTTTACATTTAAACCACTCTATGAGTGTTAGTGAAAGATCTGTCTGTCTGTAAGTGTATTTATTACAAACCAAACTCTCAAACAAATCTGAGTGAGCCTGAAGAGGCTAGGTGTGCAAAGAATACTTGTGTTGGAGACTGAAGAGGCTAGGTGTGCAAACAATACTTGGAGTCTGTAACCTGATCAGTTATAGTGGATAAATCTTGGTGCTGCCAAGGACTGGACGTAGCTCTTTGTGTTAAAGAGTGAACCAGGATAAATCTCTGTGTTAATCTCTCTTCCCTTAATCTCTTTAGTTGTTTTGATTATATATCATCTGCTTTCTAACTAAGGGGTTAAAACTGTTTTTATCAAGACTGTTTTTCATCTATACGTGTGTTGTTTTCTGAGAAAACTACAACAGACAGGTAGGTGACCTGTCTGTGTAACCTTTTTACACCCGTCTGTGCTTAGCTTCTGCATGCAAAAAGTTTCTAACTTTATTTTAATTTCTGATAAACACAATTCAACCCCCCTTCTCGTGTTTATAGTTGTCTATTTCATATATCTCCTTTGCAATCCGCGTCCATTTAATCTGTATTGGAAGTTTCCCAGAGTGGTCTAGTCTACTCTATCAAGGATCTCCTTTAAACTCAAGTGCCACTTCAGTAGACGAGCGCTTGAATGTTTTTAGTAGACGGAGAAATTCTTCTTGTATAGACGTGAGCTTCTCTTTGATAAAAACATTAGTTTTCTAATGCCACGTCACTGGACGGAGATTTTAAATGTCTCAAGTACTGGCAAGACCGTTGTTTTATGTAGACGAAGTTTTGGTTGCCACGTCAGTGGACGGAGCCTTAAAACTCTTTTTTCTTAACTTGCCTTTACTATTGTTTTGCTGGACGAAGAATTTTGAGCATTTATATCAATCTGAACCAAAGGAAATTTATTTCATATGATTGATATTCATTCCTATATTTATAATGGTCCTTCTCATTTACTATTAACGGCTTTTATTGTCTTGTTTCATTGAGAGAGACATAGTACAAATAAGGAATTGCAAAAAAGCAGAATAGTACAATGCAAAACGTTGTGTACCCTGTCACCTTTTACGCTGAAATAGCTGGAACTTGTACAAGGAAGGCAAGACTGTTTTTCAAGTCGCATTTGCTCAGAGGTGTGCAATTGCATGCAAGAATTTTGTCACATAGTACAAAGGCCACGAGCAAGCTGAGTCACAATGGATATCTACTTGGTTGATTCTATCACTAAACGGAAATTTCAAATACAACCGTTGATGATTCTGAAGAGAAGATCAAGGACCCTATAAATAGAAGACTAAGGCTTTTGAAGAAACAACTTTTGCGCATACAAAGAAATCTCAAGAAATCTCTTGCGAGCAAATATTCTCTTATTCATTCAAAAAGTAAAAGTCTGTAATATCATAGTTTGAATATTGCTATAATATTCATCTGATCTTAAACTTTCATATTCTCACACATAGTGAGTTAGAAGATCAAAGAAATCAAAAACTCTTTATTAGAGGTAGAGCCTGAAGAGGCTTGGTAAGAAAGAAATACTTGTGAGCCTGGAGAGGTGTTGAATACTTGGTGTAATCTATTTGGAAAATAGTGGAGAAATCCTTCAAGTAGTAGGGACTGGACGTAGCTCTTGGTTGGAAGAGAGTGAACCAGGATAAAACAACTTGTGTGAATTTGAACTTGTGGGGATTTGAACTTGAATTTGTTATTCTTTCAAAAGATTGTTTTTCTGTGTGCTTTATTCTGCCTCCTTATCTTTGTGTGAGAAAACTATTCTTGAAAAGGTTGTTTTCGAAAAATATTAACAAACACAATTCAACCCCCCTTCTTGTGTTTGCCTGTGTCAACTTCAGTTGGTATCAGAGCTCGGCCTCGAAAGGGTTGAGCATCTAACAAGTGCTGAGGAAGTACGATCCTACCACCATGGATCCAGAAGGACAAGCTATCAACAGACCTCCACTCTTTGATGGAACTGATTATGACTATTGGAAGAAGAGAATGATGGCCTTCCTAGATGCACAGAACTTAGACATCTGGGAACTGATAGAGAATGGCTATTCTGAGCCAAGAGGTGAAAACCAAGCAGTTTTGGCTAGAGCAGAATCGAGTGTTGATCAAAAAGCCAAACATCAACTAAATCTCAAAGCCAAACATTACTTGATGTGTGCTATTACCAGATCAGAATATGATAAGGTTCACAGCTGCAACACAGCAAAGGAAATCTGGGATACACTGGCTCTCGCTCATGAAGGCTCATCACAAGTGAAGGAGTCAAAGATAAGCATGCTGGTTCACCAGTATGAACTCTTCAAGATGACTGATCATGAGTCTATAGATCATATGTTTGGAAGATTTCAAACAATAACAAACAGTCTCAGATCTCTGGGAAAAATATATGAGAATAGAGATCATATCAGAAAGATTCTGAGAAGTCTCTCCAAGCAGTGGAGACCGAAGGTCACTGCTATTCAAGAAGCTAAGAATCTGAATACTCTCTCTCTGGAAGAACTTCTAGGATCATTAAAAGTTCATGAGCTTGAACTAAATGAGGAAGACAATTCCAGAAAGGGAAAGTCCATTGCTTTAAAGGCAAAGAAAGCAAGCTCTCCAAAAGTCCTCAAAGCTGCTGAGTCTTCAAATGATGCTGAACCTTCAGACAGTGATGAAGGATCAGATGAAGATGAATTATCTTTCATCTCCAGAAAGATACAACATATGTGGAGAAGAAAAGGTAATTTCAAGAGAAAGCCATTCAACAAGAAATTTTCTAAGGAGAAATCAGATTCCAAAGAAAAAGGTCCATCTCTGTGCTTTGAATGCAAAAAGCCAGGCTATTTCAAAGCTGACTGTCCTAACCTAAAAGAAAAGAAGAAGTTCTTCAAGAAAAAGAAGGGCTTAATGGCTACATGGGAGGACTTGGACTTATCCTCATCAGATGAGGAAGAGGAAGCTGAGGAAGAGGCAAACATTTGCCTCATGGCTGACACATCATCAGAAAATGAGTACATTGATGATGATGAGGTAACAGATTCTGAACCTTCAACTCTCAAAAATGCCTTTGATGAATTACTGCATGACTCATCCATATTGTCTCATGAATACAAAAGTCTTAAAAAGAAGTTTGCAAAATTAACCAAAGAATATGATAGAGTCTGCATGGAAAAACAAAGTTTGTTTCAAGAAAATGATAAGCTGAAATCAGAGAATGTCAGTCTAACTGACAAATCTGAATGTGAGCCTGACAATTCTTGTGAAGTTGCAAAACTAAAACAAGATGTAGAATACTTGACAGACTCTCTGTCAAAATTTGTAGGAGGCTCAGATAAGCTTAGTCTTATCCTAAGGTATTCTAGGTCACCCTTTGATAAATCTGGCCTTGGTTATGACAATAAGAAGCATGAGGCATCTTACATTAAGTCAAAACCACCTATACAGCAAAGATCTTGAAAAGCTCCAGCTAGGTATGCGAAAACCAAATCAGGCCCGTCCAACACGTTTTTGTAAAGTGTGTGGAAAAAGTGGGCACTCTACATCTAGACGCATACATAACAGGCATGCCAAATATTCTCGTCCAAAGAAAAATAACATGAAAGGACCCAAGTCAGTTTGGGTACCTAAGGACAAGATAATACCTGTTGCAGATCTGCTTAACAACAGGAAAGAAACAAACATCCTGGTACTTGGACAGTGGATGCTCACGTCACATGACGGGAGAAAAGTATATGTTCCAAGACCTTAAACATAAGGATGGTGGCTGGGTGACATTTGGAGGAAATCAGAAAGGAAAGATCACTGGTATAGGTAAAATCGGTAAACATCCTTTTCCCTCCATTGATAATGTTCTTTTTGTGAATGGTTTAAAACATAATCTACTGAGCATAAGTCAATTATGTGACAGTGGATATGATGTTTCTTTTAATAAGAACATGTGTTATGTCAAGAAAAATGATGGATCAATCTTGTTCACTGCTAAGAGGCAAAACAACTTATACAAAATTGACTTGGAGGACCTCTTAAATCAAAGTGTCTCATGTTTAGTGTCCATTGAAGATGAACGTTGGATTTGGCATAAAAGGCTAGGTCATGCAAGCTTGAGATTAATCTCAAAGCTAAATAAGCATAACCTCGTGAGAGGATTACCAAACCTTAAGTTCAAATCTGATGCTCTCTGTGATGCATGTCAGAAGGGAAAACAAGTCAAAGGTTCTTTTGAATCTAAGAATATTGTGAGTACCAAGAGACCACTAGAACTGCTATACCTTGATCTTTTTGGTCCAACAAGGACTGCTTCTATTAGTGGTAAGAAATATGGTCTAGTCATTGTAGATGACTATACTAGATGGACATGGGTTATGTTCCTTGCTCACAAGGATGAGTCCTTCAAGGTCTTTTCTGTATTCTGCAAACGTGTACAGAATGAAAAAGGCATGTGTATAGCTTCAATTAGAAGTGACCATGGGGGAGAATTTGTCAATGAGCTATTCAATGAGTTTTGTGAAGAAAATGGAATTCAACACAACTTCTCAATACCAAGAACACCACAGCAAAATGGTGTGGTAGAGAGAAAGAACAGATCTCTTCAAGAGATGGCTAGGACTATGCTCAATGACAATTCTGTCCCTAAGCATTTCTGGGCTGAAGCTGTGAACATTGCCTGCTACATTCAGAACAGAATATACATTAGACCTATTCTGAGTAAGACTCCCTATGAATTGTGGAAAGGCAGAAAACCCAACATATCTTATTTTCATCCTTTTGGATGTAAATGTTATATTTTAAATACAAAAGATCAACTTGGTAAGTTTGATGCAAAAGTAGACAATGGAATTCTACTAGGATTTTCTGAAACCTCAAAAGGATTTAGAGTGTATAACTCAAGATCTTTAACAGTAGAAGAATCTATACATGTTAGATTTGATGACAAATAGCCTGATAAGAAATTATCAGAGCTAGATGAAAGTTTTGCAGATCTTGACTTAAACATCTCAGGAGAAACAAAAGAAGTTAAAACTGATGATCATGTTGAAGACACTTCTCATCAACCTGAAACATCCACCTCTCAACAAGATAATACTCAGAGAACTTGGCATTTCCAGAATTATCATCCTCCGGAACAAATAATTGGAAATCCAAGTGATAAGCTAAGAACCAGATCAACCTTCAGAGAGCAAGAAGACTCTGCATTGGTCTCTGAGTTGGAACCAAAGACTGTAGACGAGGCTCTGCTGGACAATGGTTGGATCTTAGCAATGCAAGAAGAGCTAAATCAGTTTGAGAGGAGTGAAGTTTGGACTCTGGTAACCCTACCTAAGGATAAATCTGTTATAGGAACGAAATGGGTTTACAGAAACAAGCTTGACGAAAATGGTAAGGTTATAAGAAATAAAGCAAGATTGGTTGCACAAGGTTATTCTCAAGAAGAAGGTATAGACTATACTGAAACCTTTGCACCTGTTGTAAGATTGGAAGCAATTAGAATTTTACTTTCATTTGCTGCACATCATAATATTATGCTTTTTCAAATGGATGTAAAAAGTGCTTTTTTAAATGGTTTTATCAATGAAGAAGTTTATGTTATGCAACCTCCGGGTTTTGAGAGTGAAACCCAACCTGAACATGTATACAAGCTTAAGAAAGCTTTATACGGCCTAAAACAAGCCCCAAGAGCTTGGTATGATAGGCTAAGTTCTTTTCTAATGGATAATGGCTTTGTCAGAGGAAAGGTTGATACAACCTTGTTTAGAAAATCAATTTATTCCAACTTCATAGTAGTACAGATCTATGTAGATGATATTATATTTGGTGCTACTAATGAATCTCTGTGCAAAGAATTCTCAAAGCTAATGCAGAAAGAGTTTGAAATGAGCATGATGGGAGAACTCAAATTCTTCCTTGGACTTCAAGTCAAACAATCTATGGACGGGGTGTACATCCATCAAACTAAGTATACAAAAGAACTTCTCAAAAAGTTTAAGATGGATGATTGCAAACCTATGAACACACCTATGCATCTCACGTCCATACTGAACAAAGATGATAAAGAGAAAAAGGTAGATCAAAAGGTATACAGAGGTATGATTGGATCTCTCTTATATCTAACTGCTTCTAGGCCTGATATAATGTTCAGTGTTTGCTTATGTGCTCGATTTCAATCTGATCCTAGAGAATCTCATTTATCAGCAGTTAAAAGAATTTTTAGATATTTAAAAGGTACTACTAATCTTGGTCTGTGCTTTAAGAAAGATGGAGATTACAGATTAGTTGGCTTTTGTGATGCTGACTATGCTGGAGATAGAATTGAAAGAAAAAGCACCAGTGGGGGATGTCACTTCATTGGAGCTAATCTAGTATCATGGTCAAGCAAAAGGCAGAGTACCATTGCTCTATCAACTGCTGAAGCAGAATATATATCAGCTGCAAACTGCTGCTCACATCTCCTCTGGATTAAACACCAATTGGAGGACTACAATGTGTTTGTAAGTAGTATTCCACTAATGTGTGATAATACTGCTGCAATTAATCTGTCTAAGAATCCAATTCTTCATTCTAGGGCTAAGCATATAGAAATCAAACATCATTTTATCAGAGACTATGTGCAAAAAGGTGTTTTTGATGTTCAATTTGTAGATACTGACCATCAATGGGCAGATATCTTTACTAAACCTCTTGCTGAGGACAGATTTATTTTTATCAGAAAACACCTTAACATGTTGTATGTGGTTTAATTTGGTATATGTATTGATTGCATGTTTTATCTGCGCGTCCACTGGTTTTGGCGTCCAGAGCACGTGTAGTCTACGCGTCCATTACTGTTGGTGTGCCGCGTCCACTACATATGTTTTTATGCATCCACCCTCAATCTTTTGTGGACCCAATCTTACATACATTTGTTTTTAAAATATTTGCATCTTTATATATCTGAACTCAGTTATCTTAAAACGTTTGATTTTAATCATTTCCTTGCTGAGTCAGCTACTTCCATCAATCCCATCGTAACTTTTTACGGTCCCAATAGACCAACGCCGTTTTTTCACTAAAGTCTTGTCTAATCAATCTTTTCTTTTTTGAATTTCCCTTGAAAACTGTTGGTATTCGGAATCTCTTTAAAGGTAACTCATTTCCCTCGAAAAACCTTTCGCTACTCTTCATCTTTGACAACCTCTCTCTGAAAGTTTTCGAAATCTCTTTTCTTCAAACCTAAACTTGTACTCAAGAACTCAACAATGGCTTCAACCTCAACTCCCGAGCCTTCCTATGTTACTGACATCATTAGTATCACGGCTGAACATCATTTTAATTTTGAAATTCTGAGTGAGTATAACTTGGATGTAAGCAAGTACATCAACGCTGCTGGTTGGGACGGTTTGTTCTTGGAAACTATCTCGATTTATCTGGACTTAATAAGGGATTTCTGGAGGAAACCAAAGATTACTGACACTAAGGTAGTAGGGTTTGTTCAAGGCAAGAAAATAACTGTTTCTGAGAAGACCATTTCTGATGCAATCCTTTGTGCTCAAGAGGGTTTGATTATTACAGAAAACTAGGAAGAAGATCTTGGTGGTATAGAAACTATCTCGGTTACACTGATGCGAGAAGATACAGTGAGGACTCACTCGTGGAAGTCATCTGAAATGAAGGATCATATCAGGATTCTTCATCAGATTCTGAACAAGACTGTGCTTCATAAGGCAGGGTCTAAGGACAACCTTTCTGCCCTTCACAAGTTTTGTCTCTGCAACATGATCTATGAGACAAAAATAAACCTGCCATGGATCCTGTTTCATCGCTTCAAGGATGCCATTACACACAGGGAAACCGCCTCTCACATCACTTTCTCTCATCTTCTATCAAAAATTTTCAAGCAGCAAGGCTTGTATGATTACATAAGTGCAAAGCCTATGGAAGAACAAGAGAAAATCCTCCGTTTGAAGGGGATGCAAGCTGCCATTTTTGGAAAGAGCAACCTAAGCAGTATGCATCTTGACACGTACAAACAAGTTGAGATGTCAAAACATGAGGAGAAAATGAAGATTAAAGAAGAATCTGTTGAGGCCAACAATGCAGCTACTCTAGGTCTCCAGAGAGGAACTAAAAGGAAAACTATGGCAGTCAGGAAGCCTATTCCCAAAAGGCCTACCAGAGGCGTTGTTATTAATGAGCCTAGGGCTGAGGCTCCTCAACCTATTCCTCGACCTGCTCCCAAGAGAGCAAGAAAGCTGGTACTGCCTCAAGGTGAGGATGATGAAGATGACAATATTCCTCTGGGAACAGTTTTAAAGAGGAAAGCAGCTGTTGTTGTTGATGCTGCTGCTGATGCTGCTGTGCCTACCAAGAGGAGGCGACCTGCAAGGAAAGCAAGAACCTTTGCAGCCTCTGAGGTAAACACCTCTTCTGATGTTCCTACTAATATTGTGAGTGATGATGCCCCTACTCCGGGAGTAGGATTTTTTGATAATGTGTATAGACCTACCTTACCCACACCCCAACCCTCACCACAAAAAGACCAATCTGACCAAACCTCAACTCCATCTTCACCACAAACTAGCCCAAATCAATTAACCATATCCCAACCTTCACCACTCAAAACCATCTTTCCACCCATAATTCCTGACTCGGATCCTTGGTTTCATCAAAAGGATGATGGAATTTGCCGAGGTGCCCCCTTTCCTAAACCCCTAAGAAAACTCTTTCCACCAATTATACCCTCATCCACTATTTTTGCCAATAAGTCTAAGAACTGGGCTCAGGTCAAGAGAAATTGGAAAATTCTGTTCCATACTCACCAACGTGACCCTGAAATTAACCTTGAAATTCCTCTAACAAGGTGGTACTCCCATCCTGATTATGACTATGAACCCTATGAGGAATACCCCTGGACCACCAAATACCCAAACTCTCAGCCTCCTAAAGGTCCCTTTCCATCTGAGATGCACAACCAACATGGCTCTCTCCTCACCCATCTACCCCTCAATCGTTTTCCCCAAAGGAAAATTTACCCCAACCTACAAAAAACCCCACCATTGATTCCTCACACTGAAGGAGTAGCAAGGCACATCATTCCTGTATGGGAAACTGATCCTAAAAGGAACAGACAGCCTTCTTTACCTCAGAAGAGAGCTAGATCATCTGCGCACGTTTCAATTATTTTGGATGCAAACACAAAATGGCTGAAATTCGAGCATCCCAGCATTTATGGAAGTGCTTCAGACCCCTTCGCAGATCAACTGATCTATAATATTTTGAAGTGGGAGTTCAGCTACTTCCAAATTGAAAGAGCTGCACGTTGGGTTCCTATCACATGGCTGAGACATAATAAGGAAACACGTGTAGGCATTGCTCCCTACCCTATCTGTCCAAGTCTTGGCATGATAGACCTCAACAAGGACAAAGATATGAGGTTTAGAAGAAATAAGGGAGTCATGCCTGAAGCTCATTTTGCTATGCTGGATTTATCTCAGGAAATCTTTGATCACTCCCAGCTCGACTTCTATCTGTATATGGAGGATGTGAAAAATATTGGAGAAATGAAAGTTTCAGACTTCTGGTTGTCTCACATCATCCACTGTACCAGGAATGCTTCTTCCTCTGGCTTGACTCAGGAAGAGAAGCAAGAAATTCCCAAGTTCAGAGGAAAGTGTGGACTATCCAAAGTAAGGCACATGATCTACAAAGATCTGTGGGCACTTTCTATTACCAGCAGGGATGTGGAGGAAATTACTCCTATCCACTGGGCAAAGGATGTCCCTCAGAAATCTGTTAAAGCTGCCACTGCACTGCATCTCCAGCAACATCATCCTCTGATCATATAGCTGAAGAGTTGATTGTAGAAGGCCCTGAAATTGATGCACAACTGTCTTCTCAACCTACTTCAGTTGTTGAACCTCCATCTGCACAAGCTGAGCAGTCTGCTGAGGTTGGTGTCTCTAAGCAAGGTGCTAAGTCTGCAAAGACTTCTTCTCAACCATTAGCTCTTGCTATGGTTAATCCATCATCCCAAGCTCAAGACATTGTCTCTAACACTGCTGAGAGCTCCAGACAACTTTCCTTGACAC
This sequence comes from Echinosophora koreensis, assembly GCA_035048595.1. Lineage (NCBI taxonomy): Eukaryota > Viridiplantae > Streptophyta > Magnoliopsida > Fabales > Fabaceae > Echinosophora > Echinosophora koreensis. The sequence goes on along the minus strand of JAPCYP010000031.1, from coordinate 2,412,762 downwards.
CCAATCTTGAAGACATCGTTGCAAAAATTGTTGATGATAAGGTTGGCAAGATAGTTGAAGAAAAGACTGAACAGATGGCTCAACAGATTGAAGAAAGGGTACAGAAGCAAGTTCAAGATTCTCTGGCCCCTACAAATGCAGTGATGAATCAGATGCTGGCTCTGATCTTGGAATTTCAGAAGAATCAAAATCCACATCCTAATCAACCACCTCCTCCACCACCTCCTTCTACCTAAAAACTTTTTCCTTCTCTGTTTTATCTTTTTGTTGTTAGCTGACAATGATAGTCCACTCCCTTTTACCTTTTTGTCTGATGACAAAATAGGGGGAGAAAGGAAAGATTAAATTTTATAATACAGAGATTTTTTAAAAAAAGTACATAGTTGTCTGCATATGCATAAGTGTATATTCATCTTGCTGATACTATGCCTTGACTTTATGTTTATGCTTCGATACTGCTTTGAATCTCAAATGTTTAATAAGCTGCTATCTTGATTGATCTGTTATCCTATATAATATTGCAAATAAGACTTAGATTATTATGCCTTAACTGCTTTAATCTGATGACTGCTTTGTCTTAGGGGGAGCCTTGTAAGCTCTCTTAGACTTTGCAAAATAAATTTAATTAGTTTTTGTCATCATAAAAAAGGGGGAGATTGTTGGAACCAAAGTAATTTGGATTAAATAATCTCTAAGTTTTGATGTTAACAATAAGAATTAAATTTGTATAGCAAAGTGTTAGCTTTAATCTAACAAGTGCCTTCAGTCTTGAAGGATCTCTGTTTTTATAAAATAAGTATATCTCCTTTGCAATCCGCGTCCATTTAATCTGTATTGGATGTTTCCCAGAGTGGTCGAGTCCACTCTATCAAGGATCTCATTTAAACTCAAGTGCCACGTCAGTAGACGAGCGCTTGAATGTTTTTAGTAGACGGAGAAATTCTTCTTGTATAGACGTGAGCTTCTCTTTGATAAAAACATTTGTTTTCTAATGCCACGTCACTGGACGAAGATTTTAAATGTCTCAAGTACTAGCAAGACCGTTGTTTTATGTAGACGAAGTTTTGGTTGCCACGTCAGTGGACGGAGCCTTAAAACTCTTTTTTCTTAACTTGCCTTTACTATTGTTTTGCTGGATGAAGAATTTTGAGCATTTATATCAATCTGAACCAAAGCAAATTTATTTCATATGATTGATATTCATTCCTATATTTATAATGGTCCTTCTCATTTACTATTAACGGCTTTTATTGTCATGTTTCATTGAGAGAGACATAGTACAAATAAGGAATTGCAAAAAAGCAGAATAGTACAATGCAAAACGTTGTGTACCATGTCACCTTTTACGCTGAAATAGCTGGAACTTGTACAAGGAAGGCAAGACTATTTTTCAAGTCGCATTTGCTCGGAGGTGTGCAATTGCATGCAAGAATTTTGTCATATAGTACAAAGGCCACGAGCAAGCTGAGTCACAACGGATATTTACTTGGTTGATTCTATCACTAAACGGAAATTTCAAATACAACCGTTGATGATTCTGAAGAGAAGATCAAGGACCCTATAAATAGAAGACTAAGGCTTTTGAAGAAACAACTTTTGCGCATACAAAGAAATCTCAAGAAATCTCTTGCGAGCAAATATTCTCTTATTCATTCAAAAAGTAAAAGTCTGTAATATCATAGTTTGAATATTGCTATAATATTCATCTGATCTTAAACTTTCATATTCTCACACATAGTGAGTTAGAAGATCAAAGAAATCAAAAACTCTTTATTAGAGGTAGAGCCTGAAGAGGCTTGGTAAGAAAGAAATACTTGTGAGCCTGGAGAGGTGTTGAATACTTGGTGTAATCTATTTGGAAAATAGTGGAGAAATCCTTCAAGTAGAAGGGACTGGACGTAGCTCTTGGTTGGAAGAGAGTGAACCAGGATAAAACAACTTGTGTGAATCCTCTAATCCCTTATCTCTTTGGTTTTAAGTGTTTATACTAACTGTGGGGATTTGAACTTGAATTTGTTATTCTTTCAAAAGATTGTTTTTTCTGTGTGCTTTATTCTGCCTCCTTATCTTTGTGTGAGAAAACTATTCTTGAAAAGGTTGTTTTCGAAAAATATTAACAAACACAATTCAACCCCCCCTTCTTGTGTTTGCCTGTGTCAACTTCAAACGTGATGACCAAAGACAAGTGATAAGATGTTGTACCTTAGTAGCCTAGTGGCCAAGAGGTCCTTGATGCATGATGGTCAAGGTGGTGATCTCTAGTGCTTAATGGCTAGAGTGTTAATGATGATATGGTACCTTGGTAGCCTAGTGGCCAAGGAGGCCTTGATGCTTGATGGTCAAGATGGTAATCTCTAGTGTAGAACGACTAGAGTGTTTAATTAATGAATACGAAAAGATAAACGTTAATCCTCGATAGCCGAGTGGTCGAGGTGTTGATGGTGTTAAAACTTGGGTAGCCTAGTGACCCAAGCGGAGGTGGTGGTTGTGTTTGTATGTTGTGTTGAGCATGCATTAACGCATCGGAGATGTTAGTGGAGGATGTTCAACATAGGGGAGGTCGCCCGAGTTATGGTGATCTTGCCGTCCTCGGCGATTCAAGTTAATCATGTACAACCGTGGTGGCGCATCCGAGAGTAAGGTGCGTCGGCTCTCCTAGGGGTCCATCCGAGGTTTGTGGATTGCCTCGGCGTTGGTGCTTATTGGCCAATGTAGAGATGTAACTCCAAAGTTGACTTCCTGAGATAGATGGATCCAAGTGCATAATGGAGTAGTGGAGCAGAGTTGCATTGCATAGCATACACGTTTGTATGATGATGTTATATGTTATGTTGATGTTATTGTTATAACATTCTTATTTGTTGTACGCTCGTCTTGCTAACTGCTTCCTTGCCATTATATTCATATTCATGTTTCTTACTCCCTATTTCTATGTTTCTTGTATTGCATGTATCTCTTATGCAGAGGATGGCATGCAGCCAGTTGAGGAGTGACTCCGAGGAGCCGCGACTTTTTAGTTAGGATTACCAGCTTTCAGTAGTTAGTTAGTTGTTTCAGTTTATATCCGAGGTTGTTTTTCTGGATTGGTTATACCAGCTCTGTAATGTGAAATCGGGGTTGGGTTTATCTTTTGTTTATATTATTTTTTCCGCATTTGAGATTTGATACAGTGTGTTACCTTTTACCTTGATTAGGATTTTAATAAATGATGCATGTGTTGAGACCTTATAAGTCTAAAACACATTCAAAGTGTAAATCCTCTATGTTTTGATGATTCCAAATAGTTCAAGTATGGTAATATTGAACCAAATGAAATTACTGATATATTTGATAAGTGTGCAGGAAAATAGACTTGACGTCACTCGTCTAAATTTCACCCGTCTACTTTTTAGTAGAAGCTCAGCAGTGACTCGTCTAAGTTTCACTCGTCTAAAAAAATGAGTCAAAGAAAGTCAACGCTCAAGAAAGACTAAGCTCAGTTGATGACGTGGCAAGAAGCATGCGTCTAAGTTTGGCTCAGCTGACCACCCGTCTAACTTTTGGATCAAGCTTTCACCCGTCTAAGTTTCTGAACAAGCTTTCACCCGTCTAAGTTTTTGGATGACTTTCACCCGTCTAAGTTTCTGAACAAGCTTTCACCCGTCTAAGTTTTTGGATGACTTTCACCCGTCTAAAAATTCTCATTACTGACACCAAGTCAGTATGTCAGAAATCAAGTCCAAGTCACCATATTCAAAATTATAGGCCATCCTTATGGACCTCGAAGACCTCTGGATAATAGCTCGAAGGACAAAGAATAAAAGAACGTTGTTTCAAGGTTTTAAGGAATAAACACGCTATCTCTGCACCACTGCAGTAACCTTTTGCCTATTCCAGTACAAAGTAAAAGTACTTTATGGAAAAGTAAACTGATGTTGCACTGAAAGAGGAAAGCTCTCTGCAACAAGTACAAGAAGCCTGCTGCCATATACTCTGAAAAGAACAGCTGCTCAGTTTAAAGTGTACTCTTGGACACTCTTGACAATGCCCAATATTTTCAAGCATTTAATGAATACTCAGAACGACTCTTTGGCATTAAATGGTGTCTCAGAAAGCTCAAGTCAGATGAACACACTTTCTGAAGCTGTGTCAAACGGATCTCTTGATTGAAGCCTTTAAATAGATCAAACAATGAAGATGAAGATAAGAAGTTGAATATCAAAAGAACTCTGCACAGAAGCATTTACTCTCTTCATTAACTTCTTCATTCCTTCATTGAATACATACTCAATCATTAGATATAAATTCGCAGTCTTTCATACTTCATATTTATTCCACTCTCTGAGTGTGATCTGAAAGACTTGCAAGTTGTATTAACTATACAAACCTTCTATCTCTTACTGTTTTTGAGCCTGAAGAGGCTAGGTGAGAAAAGAATACTTGTTTGAGTGTTGAGCCTGAAGAGGCTAGGTGTGCAAAGAATACTTGTACTATAATTTACTCAGTTATAGTGGAAACTTGGTGCTGCCAAGAAACTGGACGTAGCCCTGTGGATTTTGGGGTGAACCAGTATAAATCTCTTGAGTGATATTTCTTCTCCCTTATCTTTTGATTTGTTTGAGTATTGTTTCAGTCTTAGCTTTTTAACTTGGGGAGTTAATACTGTGGTTATCAAACTCTTTTTAACCTTCTTGATTTGTGTGTGCTATTCTGTTTTAATATTAGACGTTTCACTCGTCTAATCCTCTCTTAATCAAACCTTCTTGCTGTGCCTGCGAAAATCTTTTTTAAGTAACCGAAAAAGTTGGTAAACACAATTCAACCCCCCTTCTTGTGTTCACTTTGGTTATTTCAGTTGGTATCAGAGCTCAGCCTCTGGGTTGAGCACTTAACAGTGTAGAGGAAAAGATCTTGGAGATGGCAGGAGAAACCAGTGGAAGCAAGAACCATGCTGGAGAAGGATCCTCAATGTCGAGACCTCCTTTCTTCAATGGAGAGGACTACATCTACTGGAAAGAAAAGATGAAGTGGTTTTTACAATCCACTAACTCTGATCTTTGGGATATTATCGATGAAGGTCCTTTTGTCCCTAAAGATGACAAAGGAGAGGAAGTTCCTAAAGCAAACATGACCACTGATCAAAGAACAAAGTGGCAGCTTAATGCCAAAGCTAGATATGCAATCATGTGTGCTCTGAGCAGAGAAGAATTTGAAAAAGTCTGTGCTTGTGAGTCTGCAAAAGAAATGTGGGACTCACTAGCTATTGCTCATGAAGGAACTAGCAAAGTAAAAGAAACAAAAGTCAGCATGCTTGTCAGAAAGTATGAGTTGTTCAAAATGGAGGAAGGTGAAACTATTGGCCAAATGTATGGAAGGTTTCAAACCATAACCAATGGATTGAAATCTCTGGGAAAAATTTACAAGACTGAGGAACACATTCAAAAGATTCTCAGAAGTCTTCCAAAACAATGGAGACCACTTGTAACTGCTGTGTCTCAGGCCAAGGATTTAACAACAATGAAGCTTGATGAGCTTCTTGGGACCCTTCAGATTCATGAACAAGAATTGATTGAAGAGAACAATGGAAAGAAAAACAAGTCCATTGCACTCAAAGCTGACAAGAAGTCATCTAAGGGAGCAAGTTCAAAAGCTCTCAAAGCAGATGAATCTTCAGAAGAATCTGGAGAATCAAATGAGGATGACTCAGATGATGAAGATGATGAACTGTCTCTCTTCACCAGAAAAATGAAGAAGCTGTGGAAGAAAAGAAACTTCAGAAAAGACAAACCCTTCAGGCGCTTCAACAAAGACAAGCATAACAAGGATGGTGGATCTAATGACAGAAATGTCATTGTATGCTATGAATGCAAAAAGCCTGGTCACATCAAGGCAGAATGCCCTCAAATCAAAAAGCAATCTTCCAAGAAATTCTTCAACAAGAAAAAGAAAGGAATGATGGCTACTTGGGAAGATCTTGATGAAAGCTCCACTGAAAGTGAAGGAGAGGAGCTTGAAGCAAACCTCTGTCTTATGGCTGATACAGATTTAGAATCAGAAACTGAGGTACATTCTGAACTTGAAAAATTGAATGATGCCTATGATGAACTTTTGGAAGAATCCAACTATATATCTAAAGCTTTTAGATCCCTCAAGAGACAGTATGCTAAACTCTCTAATGAGTACACACAGAAATCTCTAGAGTGTGAAAAGTTAGCTGAAGAAAATAGTAAACTTAAGACTGAAAAGTCTGAAGTTGAGATCTCAGTTGAAACTCTACCATCTGAAGAAGTAACTAAACTTCAACAGAAAGTAGAAGAGCTCACCTTAGATCTTGCCAAGTTTGTTAATGGTAGAGATAATCTGACTAAACTCTTAGGAAGTCAGAGGCACTCCCTTAACAAAGAAGGTATTGGATATTCCAATCAAGAACATCATAAAGGATCAACAAAGTTTTCAAATATAGCTGTTAAATCTATATGTTCCTACTGTGGAAAAGCTGGACATATCATGTCTAAGTGTATTCACAAAAAGAGAAGGAAGTCTTTACAGACTCCTCACACTAACAAAAAAGGACCCAAGAAAATATGGGTACCTAAGGTCATGATCATTCCTGTTGCAGACATTCTCAACAGAACAAAGCAAACACCTGTCATGGTATCTGGACAGTGGATGCTCGCGACACATGACAGGCGAAAGGTCTATGTTCCTAGACCTCCAACCTAAGAAAGGTGGACATGTAACTTTTGGTGGCAACCAGAAAGGAAAAGTTGTTGGTTTAGGTAAAATTGGTGGTAAACCTCCCTTACCTGTTATTAATGATGTGTTATTTGTGAAAGGATTAAAACATAATCTGCTTAGCATAAGTCAATTATGTGACAGTGGACTCTCTGTATCTTTTTCTAAGGATGCATGCATGGTCAATGACTGTAATGGAAAAACCCTCTTTTCTGCTAAAAGGCAAAACAATCTGTATAAGATTGACATGACTGAACTTTCAGATCAAAGTGTAACATGCTTTATGTCTAAAGAGGATGAAAAATGGCTGTGGCATAAGAAATTAGGACATGTTAGTATGAAACAAATTTCAAAATTGAAAAAGCATAACCTTGTTAGAGGATTGCCTGATATTTCTTTTAAGAAAGATATTTTGTGTGATGCATGTCAGAGAGGTAAACAAGTAAAATCAAGTTTCAAATCTAAGAAAGAAGTCACATCCTCTAGACCTTTGCAACTGTTACACATGGATCTGTTTGGACCAGTTAGTGTAGCTAGCCTAGGTGGAAAGAAATATGGTTTTGTCATAGTTGATGACTATTCTAGATTTGCATGGGTACTCTTCTTAACCCACAAGGATGAATCTTATAAGGCATTTTCAGTATTCAGTAAAAGAGTACAAAATGAGCAAGGTTTCTGTATCTCTGCTATTAGAAGTGATCATGGAGGAGAATTTGAAAATGAGCAGTTCAAACTGTTCTGTGAGGAAAATGGTATTTCTCACAATTTCTCTGCACCTAGAACTCCACAACAAAATGGAGTAGTTGAGAGAAAGAACATATCTCTTCAAGAGATGGGAAGAACAATGCTAAATGAAAATAATCTTCCTAAGTACTTCTGGGCAGAAGCCATTAACACTGCTTGTTATGTACAAAACAGAATACTGATCAGGCCTATTCTAAATAAGACTCCTTATGAATTGTGGAAAGACAGAAAACCCAACATATCATATTTTCATGCATTTGGTTGTGAATGTTATATTCTCAACACAAAAAATCATCTTGGTAAATTTGATTCTAAAGTAGATAAAGGAATATTTATTGGTTATTCTGAAATGTCTAAAGCCTTTAGAATGTTCAATTCTAGAACTTCTGTTGTAGAAGAATCAATTCATGTAAAGTTTAATGATGGTTTGAAGACTGATAGGGAACTATCAGATCTAGAAGATGATGTTGCAGGTATTGAACTCAATCCTACAGTAGAAGAATCTTCAGACAAGTCAAAAGTAGACGTATCTGAAATACAGACTGATGCTGATAAGTCTGAAACTCAGACTCTAAAGAAAGATTGGAAATTCAAGACCTATCATCCAGAAGATCTCATCATTGGAAGTCCATCTCAAGGAGTTAGAACCAGATCTGCCTTCAATGAAAACAACAACATGGCCTTCATATCAGATTTGGAACCTAAAAGGATTGAAGAAGCTCTGCAAGATGAAAGCTGGATTCTAGCCATGCAAGAAGAGCTAAATCAGTTCAAAAGGAATGATGTCTGGTCACTAGTTTCTAAACCCAAAGAGAAAACCATTATTGGAACCAGATGGGTGTTTAGAAACAAACTAGATGAAGATGGAAAAGTGGTAAGAAACAAGGCAAGACTAGTTGCCCAAGGTTACAATCAACAGGAAGGTATTGATTTCACTGAAACTTTTGCTCCTGTAGCTAGACTAGAAGCAATTAGGATTCTCATGTCATATGCTGCACAACATGATATAACTCTTTATCAAATGGATGTTAAAAGTGCTTTTCTAAATGGAATAATTGAGGAGGAAGTTTATGTCAAGCAACCTCCAGGTTTTGAGGACTCTGAAAATCCTCACCATGTCTATAAGCTTAAGAAAGCTCTATATGGACTCAAACAAGCTCCTAGAGCTTTGTATGATAGATTAAGCACATATCTAATGGAAAATAACTTCATTAGAGGAAAAGTAGACACTACACTTTTCAAGAAATGTTCAAGAAAAGACTTTATAGTAGTACAGATCTATGTTGATGATATTATATTTGGTGCTACTAATGAAAAGCTCTGTAAAGAGTTCTCTGAGTTGATGCAGAATGAATTTGAAATGAGCATGATGGGAGAGTTGAAGTTCTTCCTTGGTCTTCAAATAAAACAGTCAAATGATGGAATCTATATCCATCAACAGAAGTACACCAAGGAGCTTCTGAAAAAGTACAAAATGGAAAATTCAAAGCCTATGAGTACTCCTATGCATCCAACCGTTGTTCTAAACAAGGATGAGGAAGGTAAAAAGGTAGATCAAACTGTCTACCGAGGTATGATTGGATCTTTGCTATATTTAACTGCTAGCAGACCTGATATTCAATTCAGTATCTGTCTCTGTACTAGATTTCAATCTGACCCTAAGGAATCTCATTATAAGGCTGTCAAAAGAATTTTCAGATATTTAATTGGAACCACTAACCTTGGTCTATTATATAAGAAATCTGAAGATTTCAGGTTAGCTGGATTTTGTGATGCTGATTTTGCTGGAGACTGAATTGATAGGAAAAGCACCAGTGGAGGATGTCACTTCATTGGAACAAATATAATCTCTTGGTCAAGCAAAAGGCAAAGCACCATTGCTCTATCAACTGCAGAAGCTGAATATATATCTGCAGCTGGTTGTTGTTCACAACTACTCTGGGTAAAATATCAACTTGAAGATTATTCAATGTTTGAGCATAATATACCTGTTTGGTGTGATAATACTAGTGCCATTAATCTGTCTAAAAATCCAATACAGCATTCTAGAGCAAAGCATATAGAAATAAAGCATCATTTCATTAGAGACTATGTTCAAAAAGGTGTTTTTGAAATTAAGTTTGTAAACACTGATTATCAGTGGGCAGACATTTTTACCAAACCCTTAAGTGAAGACAGATTTGTTTTTATAAGAAGAAATCTTAACATGCATAATGTACCTGATTAAATGTTTTGCTGTGTTGTCAGAAAAATTACTTGTCTATATTTTCTATGATTACTTGACTCGTCTAATTTAGCCAAGCGTCTAATGACGTGGCTAAAAGCACTCAGTGCTAAATTCTGACTGAGACACACGTACATTGCATTTTTTTCCCTCCTTTTCTAAAATATTTTATTTTATTTGAATTTGATTATCTGTCATTTATGGCAACACTCTCTTTCCTCTTTCCCAATGCAAAAAGCACTCAAACGTTTTTAGCATAAACCCGTGTCTTTTCAAAAACTACCCACTCAAAAAGTTTCTTGCTTACAAACTCTCTCTCTAAGCTCTCTTCGTCTTCACCTTCACGAAACCTTCTCTGTCAAACCCTAATCTCTTCTCTCAAATCAATGGCACCCAAAAGCCTCCTTGAGACGCTATCTGAGAAGACTAAGGTATCTGTTACTGAGCTGAAGAAGGTGCTCCCTGGAAGAGTTCCAAACTTTGATGAACTCAGAACCAAAGGTTTAGACGTACTCCCTGAACTTAACCATGCTGGATGGTTACCTTTCTTTCAACTGCAAGAACTTGTCTTCCCTGCTCTTGTTAGGGATTTCTGGACTACAGCGAAGATCACCAAGGACTCCACCACCCACATGATTTCTGGGGGTGTTGGTGAGGATCATATCTTCATCACTCACGAGTTACTCGCTGAAGTAACGAGATGCCCTAGGGAAGGAGCTGGGCACTACAAAGACTGGATGAAGGATCAAGGGGAAGCCAATGTAAATTTGGTACTCTATGGGACTGCAAACCCTGGCAACATGGACTCCAAGTATCTGACCCCCAAGGCAAGGTTTTTACATGTTTTGCTTATAAACTGTGTAATGCCTAGGACTGGGTCTAGAAACCATGTCAATTTATTGGAAAAGTTTGCCCTATTCCATCTTATCCAAAGAATAAAGATAGACATAACTGATCTAATCTTTATTCATATGGAGAAAGCTGTAAAGGGAAAAGATAAAGATTATCCCTTTGGAATGGTTATGACTAGGATCTTCAGGGCCTGTAAGTTGGACTTAAGAAGGGCTGTTTCTGCTGATCTCTGTACTGAGATTACCACAAAAACCCTGGCCCTAATGAAATTGAACCTGAATCCTACTCTGGATGGCAATGTTGAAGCCTCTGCTCAGATGGAAGCAACTGTTTCCATTCCTGGTGTTAAATCTGAAGTGGTTGAGGAACCAGCTGAAGAAATTACTGATCAGCTTCAGAGGAAGAAGAGGAAGATTACAAAAACCACTGCTGAAACTGTTGGGACAGAAGAGTCTACTCAGGTTGTTGAACCTGCTGCTGCTGCTGAGGAAGCTACTGCCTCTGTACCTAAGATCACCAAGGTATTCAAGAGAAAGAGGACAGTACAAACTGAGGGGGAGTCTCAATCAGAAGAGACTGTGATCCCTAAGAAGAAGAGGACAACTGTTACAAAGAGGAAACTTGTCTTGCCTCCCTCTTCATCTCCATCACCATCACCCTCACCTCAGAAGGATTCAACCCCTCCACCTCAGGAAACATCACCTTCTATCACCACAGTTCCAACTCCACAACCTTCACCTCAAAGAATGCCTACACCACCACACAGATCACCTACACCACCTCCATCACCAAAAATTCCAACACCACCTCTATCACCAAGAATTCCCACTCCACATACTTCACCACAAATCCAAACTCCACCACATACATCACCTAACCAACACTCACCTGAACCTAACCCTACCACATCAGAACCCCACATGTCTGATACTCACTCACCTGCTCCACCCTCACCACAAATATCTCACCATTCTGATATTCCTCAAACTGAGGATATCAATGACTTTGAGTACTTTGACAACCCTATTTCACCACCCTCACCACAATCACCAATTCCTGACCATATCTCAAACCAATGCCAAGTGCCTCTGAGAATAGTCTTTCCAGACTTATCCTCTGAAACCAGACACAACCCTCTCCCCTTAGCCACTTTACCACCCTACAACTCATCCTCCAGAACCACACCCTTCTCTGTAACAGATGATCTCTGTCCCTCTTACCTTGATGGCAAGACTCTGGACATGATTGCTTCTCTGGAAGCTGAAAGGCAGGTTGTGAGGCTGGAAAGGTTGCAGAAGCCAGTAGGAAAATGGCTATTTAATCCTCACATCTTCATGAAGCCCTCCACTGCCATAAAAGTAATGCCTGACTCAATGGTGTTGAAAGGGAAGCAGAAGACAATATCCCTGGCAGTAGAGCAGAAGTTTTCCCTTATCCAGAGAACTGATCAGAAGCTGAAATTCAAAGAGAAGATGTTCTCTAAGGGTGGCTGCAGTTCTGGGTTGACAGAAGAAGAGAAGGCAGACATTCCAATTAGAGGTAGCCAAGCCTATGCCCTCTACCCCGTCTCACCCTCTATTTACTTTATCCCTCCCTTCTTCATGGTATTCCCTTTCTCTGTCATAAACTTTCCTGAAAATGCTCCTTTTACTCACATAAATCTCATTAGGAGATCTTATGAGTTCCTTCTTTCTATCATAAATTCCCCTCTACATCATGACAGAATTCATGCCTTTCTAAGGGAATTCCACCCTAATAATGATTTTGAAACCACTCTGTCAACAAATGTATTTCTAGATCCTCACCCTGAGGATGATATTGTTGTTGAAGAGTTACCTCCTACCCCTCCTCCTTGTCCATCAGCTTCTGGAACTTCTCTGGCCACTACAGATTCTACTGCTCCAGTTGTTGCATTTGATCCTGCTGCACATCAGAGACTGGATGAAATGGCTGCAAGTTTGCAGACTGTCATTCAAAGACAGGATGAAGCAATTGCTCAACAGACTGCATTTCAAGCTCAGATGTTGGCTCAGCAGCAAGCAATGCAGCAGATGATGGAAGCTTTCTTCAAAAGCCAAGGAGGCCCTAGCTCTTAGTGCTTAGAAATTTTTTTTTGATTGAGTCATGCAATGTACTAAGTCAGTGATGTCTATCACTTGTAATCTTTCATGACTTTGATTAAATGCAATGAGCTTTTCTTTTGGCAATTTATCTTCTATGTTTATTTTTTCTGTTTGATTGATGCCAAAAGGGGGAGGAAATATAATTAAGTTTTCTTGATTTTAATTTTCTTATATATCATGATGACCTCATATTTGTCCTTACTTAGTGCATAAACTAAGGGGGAGCCTAACATACTATGATCATTTATATCTGTTTCGAAATTTCTACTGTTTCTTTTTGATGTTCAATAAAATCAGAAAAGATATTTGTCATCATCAAAAAGGGGGAGAATGTTGAGACCTTATAAGTCTAAAACACATTCAAAGTGTAAATCCTCTATGTTTTGATGATTCCAAATAGTTCAAGTATGGTAATATTGAACCAAATGAAATTACTGATATATTTGATAAGTGTGCAGGAAAATAGACTTGACGTCACTCGTCTAAATTTCACCCGTCTACTTTTTAGTAGAAGCTCAGCAGTGACTCGTCTAAGTTTCACTCGTCTAAAAAAATGAGTCAAAGAAAGTCAACGCTCAAGAAAGACTAAGCTCAGTTGATGACGTGGCAAGAAGCATGCGTCTAAGTTTGGCTCAGCTGACCACCCGTCTAACTTTTGGATCAAGCTTTCACCCGTCTAAGTTTCTGAACAAGCTTTCACCCGTCTAAGTTTTTGGATGACTTTCACCCGTCTAAGTTTCTGAACAAGCTTTCACCCGTCTAAGTTTTTGGATGACTTTCACCCGTCTAAAAATTCTCATTACTGACACCAAGTCAGTATGTCAGAAATCAAGTCCAAGTCACCATATTCAAAATTATAGGCCATCCTTATGGACCTCGAAGACCTCTGGATAATAGCTCGAAGGACAAAGAATAAAAGAACGTTGTTTCAAGGTTTTAAGGAATAAACACGCTATCTCTGCACCACTGCAGTAACCTTTTGCCTATTCCAGTACAAAGTAAAAGTACTTTATGGAAAAGTAAACTGATGTTGCACTGAAAAAGGAAAGCTCTCTGCAACAAGTACAAGAAGCCTGCTGCCATATACTCTGAAAAGAACAGCTGCTCAGTTTAAAGTGTACTCTTGGACACTCTTGACAATGCCCAATATTTTCAAGCATTTAATGAATACTCAGAACGACTCTTTGGCATTAAATGGTGTCTCAGAAAGCTCAAGTCAGATGAACACACTTTCTGAAGCTGTGTCAAACGGATCTCTTGATTGAAGCCTTTAAATAGATCAAACAATGAAGATGAAGATAAGAAGTTGAATATCAAAAGAACTCTGCACAGAAGCATTTACTCTCTTCATTAACTTCTTCATTCCTTCATTGAATACATACTCAATCATTAGATATAAATTCGCAGTCTTTCATACTTCATATTTATTCCACTCTCTGAGTGTGATCTGAAAGACTTGCAAGTTGTATTAACTATACAAACCTTCTATCTCTTACTGTTTTTGAGCCTGAAGAGGCTAGGTGAGAAAAGAATACTTGTTTGAGTGTTGAGCCTGAAGAGGCTAGGTGTGCAAAGAATACTTGTACTATAATTTACTCAGTTATAGTGGAAACTTGGTGCTGCCAAGAAACTGGACGTAGCCCTGTGGATTTTGGGGTGAACCAGTATAAATCTCTTGAGTGATATTTCTTCTCCCTTATCTTTTGATTTGTTTGAGTATTGTTTCAGTCTTAGCTTTTTAACTTGGGGAGTTAATACTGTGGTTATCAAACTCTTTTTAACCTTCTTGATTTGTGTGTGCTATTCTGTTTTAATATTAGACGTTTCACTCGTCTAATCCTCTCTTAATCAAACCTTCTTGCTGTGCCTGCGAAAATCTTTTTTAAGTAACCGAAAAAGTTGGTAAACACAATTCAACCCCCCTTCTTGTGTTCACTTTGGTTATTTCAGCATGTTTTACTTTTAATTACCTTATCTTTTAATGATTTAAACGTATGCGGGGTAAAGGGTGTCACAACTCACACTGGATAAACCCAAGACACAATTGTCAACAAATATAAAAATTGAAAAGGATTATGACTAGACCGTTTCTTAGTTATATGAAAATGACAACTTAAAATTTTAAGAACACAATAGCGTTAAACACCACTAATATCTCTTTTATAAAAACAAAAAATTCTTTTATGACATTTTTTGAAGAAAAAAACATGAACAGAATAAAAAGACTTTTTGAGGTCACGACGTGCTCTACGTTTCCCACTTAAGGGTATCGAGCAACTCGAGATGGTCCATCATCTTCCAAGCCTGCAACTAACACACCAATGGAGTGACTTAAATAAACTCAGTAAGGACATCAAATCATACAACAAATTATATAAAAGATGTGACAAGATATAACTCATTATGTCACTTAGTAATTCCAATCGTAGTTTTTTCATCTTGGATAATGATACCGTGATTCTAGAATCATCTCATGAGTACCAAAATATATAATATAAAAGAGATAAAAATAAAGAACATAATTTGCAAAATCACATAATGAACATTTAAATAATCCCATAGTGGATTTTTCTACCATGATGCTTAATTACCTCAAAGGTCAAACATACTATGTTTCGTCTCTACTATCGAGATTTATGTCTTGCCGTCCTTGGTAAGCACACAAGCCATTCGTCAATGGGTGTTACATCTTGTCGTCCCTAGTGCGGTCTCACAATAACCATATATCTCTATTACACGAACATCCTATCACATCCAAGCTTCGTTTGGTATTATATCTCGACATTCCCAGTAGGCTATCCATAATACTATGCAACTTGGTGTTATGTCTCGTTGTCAACAATATACATTGTTATAGTCAAAATCTTGCGCGCAACTAGGCGTTACATCTCATCTTCTTTAGTGCAACTTTCAATATTCGATTTAAGAATCAAATAGATTCCATAATTAACATCATATACGGATATCTGAACTAAGCAGTTCGCAACCATTCAAGCATCAAGTATATTCTCATGTCATATCTCATAATATTTCCACAACTTAATGATGACAATCCAATGACTCAGTGCAATGTTGATACTAAACCATCACTTATGTTCATAACACAATTATCAAGCATATACAACAATACTTGTTCAGGATACCTTACCATTAACAAACAATGTAAGTCACCCATTTTCACATTTTGTAATCCATTCGTAATATAATATTTTACAAGTAATCATTTAGGTTGCAATAACATATTTTTACCTTTCAGGCAGATTGATCATACCAAGTTCTTTCATTTGCCATGACTCAATAACTACTGCAGCCAATATCATTCATTTCCATACTTATCCAGAAAAATCCAGGTATATTACACATTTCGTTATTCGACATAAGGTAAACTCACAACTTATAAATTCATCGAAATGCATTACCAAACCATTATCCCATCTATGTACAATGGACCTTTCCATGTTCATAATTCATAGGCATTCTACATCTCAACAAGATACCATAATCTATTACATATTTGCACCAATCATCCATATACAACATTTAGCATATTTAACTCATAATCATTTTTCTTAATCGACTACATATCATATCTCGTTGATCATGTACCAACTAATCACACACCATAGCAAATTCACAATCTCAACTCTTGCTACTAAAAGCTATTGTATACATATAATTATTGTCCGCCTCATACACATTATGAAACATATGATGGACATTTCAAAATGTGAGTTCGCATGCATTCGAGAGTTAACTATTGATATAGTTAACTATTTATGAAAATATGTAAATGGTATTCGTTGTTTTTAGTACTTCAACAATATTCATTGTATTGACTAATTAAATAAAGATCAATATAAGTTACTTCCATCTATGGTTCATTGAACTAGAACTAAATACACTTTCAACGTAAGATAACGAAGGTAATTACTATATAAACAATATAGAAAAAAATTATTAAAATCATACCCAACAATGACTTCTCCTCTAAAAGGTGACTTCTCATAATTTTATAAAATTATTAAGTTATAATATTGACCGGATTGTATATTTATATAAGAGTCTTCTTAAAAATTATTATCTTATTGAATTATTGAAATTAGTAATTTATAATATGGCCCAAGATGAAAAGTATTTCATAAAAATTATTAATATATCAAGTACTAATTTATGAAGGTTTAATCCTAGTAGGTCAAAATTCGAGCCCACAGAATAATGCATGCATGAAAATAGTTAATTGGGAATGTTATTTAATTCTCTAATAAAATGGCTCTTCAAAATATTGAGATCGCTAGAATCCTCCCTACTCTACATGTAACAGAATTCCTTCACATAACAGAATGTGTTGGGTTAAGCTTCTTAGATGTTGGGCTGGGTTATGGGAGCTTGAAGTTTGGGCTGAAGGGAGCTGGCCTGTATCTTTTCTTTTCCATTTTTTCCTTTTAAATCATTTTCCAAGTATTTTGGTTCATCATCAATTATTATTATTTATTCTCTTTTAATTTAAATTTTTGTGCGCTATAAAAAGGTATGCATATTTTTTATTTTATTTTTGGGTAGCAAAAGATAAAATGAAATGAAGTAAGAAATGTTTACACACATTTGTAGCATTCAAAATAATATGATTATTAGATATCACAAATATGAGTAATACATAAATCATAGACAAATTTTTGTATCAACAGAAAGAAAGCAATAGAATAGCACAAAATAATAATAATAATAATAATAATAATAATAATAATAATAATAATAATAATAATAATAATAAAGAAAGCATGAAAGAAGAAAATTGTGAATTTAGTTCAGCTGTTAAATGCTTTGATCACTACTTTGCTCTTATAGTAACAAGGGAAAACATTTAAAATACATGAATTCAGAATTTGGATTTACTTTCTCAACCTCTTGCTTGGATGTTAGACCATCCTATTTAATATCATGCCATATTTTGTTATATAATTAGATGTTTGTGTTTGTTTGCACGATCTCAGGATTAATACACATTTTCTATTGCCTTGTAGTTTACAACTAATCATCATGTATGGGATTTACTGCTTCTTTCTTGAAAAAGTAAAAATATCTAGCTATTCATAGTTTAATTTCCTTGGGAGTTATAAGGTGGATGAGATGATTTGAGGAAGAGACATAGAGTTTGGAGTGATAAGAAAGTCATGGGTTCAACTCTCCCAACTAACATAATACACCAATTACTAACATTTGCATATAAATAAAATTCATAGTTTCATGATCACGTTTAATTTTCTTTCAAAGGAAGCTTTTTGTTTTTAGCTAATAAGCTAATTTATATCTGGTAAGCTAATTTTTAGCTGAAAGATTATAATTGATAGCTGAAAAGCAAGCTGATTGAATTAGAAGCGTATGATAAATTAATGATTGAACTAGCTTATATATAAATATAAAATGACATAAAAAGACATTTATATGATTTTATGTAAATTCTTTTTAAATTCTAATTAGAACTTTATAATTAGAATATTAATTTTTAAAAATATTTTTAATGAATAATATGAATGAAATGACATGTTTATATGATTTTTATATAAATTTTATTTTATGAGGCAAGATAAATAGGAATTTTATAAAATAAATAAGGGTTAAAATAGAGAAATGTTAATAAGCTATATAAGCTATAAGTTATAAGTTATGAGCGGCGACGGATCCAGGAATTTTGGTTAGTGGGGACAATAAAATTAGTCTAAAAGTATTTTACAAAAAGAAAATATTATAAAAATGCATAAGCGACACAAAATTGATATAAAATAAATAAGATATACTGTTGTTTAGTTTCAATGTGAAACCTAGCTCTGGATCTTGAGAAGGCTTATGACCGGGTGGATTGGCAGTTCTTAAAAACAACTTTAGAGTTGTTTGGCCTCCCGAATGTGATCACCTCTCTTATCATGCATGCTATCTCTTCTTCCTCTATTTCTTTGCTTTAGAATGGGAGTAGAACGGATGGTTTTGCTTCTAGGAGAGGGCTTCGGCAAGGGGGCCCACTCTCCCCTTATTTGTTTGTCCTTTGCATGGAGAGACTTAGGGAGATGATTTTGAAGGAAGTTGATAACAAGGCTTGGCTTCTGGTGCAAATTTCTAAGAATGGCCCAAAGTTTTCATATTTATTTTTCGCGGATGATGTGCTCTTATTTGCTAAGGCTAAGGTGTCCCAAGCTAGCTTAATTGGGGGAGTGTCGGAGAAATTTTGTCTCATATCTGGCCTTAAGGTGAGCTTACATAAGTTGGCGATCTATGCCTCTAAGGGTGTGGCGGCGAGCAAGCATAGCAAAATCACAGCTACTACCTCCATCAATTGCACCTCTAATTTTGAGAAGTATTTGGGCTTCCGGTTGTTTAATGGTAGGGTTACCAAGCAGGACTTTGAAGGGGTTATTGACAGAGTTGAGTCCAAGTTATCTTCTTGGAAAGGTAGACTCCTCAACAAGCCTGGCAGAGTTGTCTTGGCTAATGCAGTGTTGAATGCCATTCCCTCTTATGGGATGCAAGTCCAATGGTATCCCCAATCTGTCTGTGATTACTTAGATCGAACTGTTGCCCGCTTTATTTGGAAGGGGTCGGATGGTAAAGGTATGCATTTGGTTAGTTGGAACAAGATGACAAAGAACAAAATGCTTGGTGGTTTAGGTGTGAGGGTGGCTCGGCACTAAAATACTGCTTTGCTAGGGAAAACTGTTTGGGATATTCTTCACTCGGAGAACAAGCTGTGGGTGGACATGTTGAAGGATGTCTACATTAAAAATGGGAACCTGTTCAGTGCTGTGAACACTAAGGGCTCCCCCATTTGGAACTCCATTAGCCGTGCTGTGAAGGCCCTTCATGATGGCTTTGAGATGAAAATTGGTAATGGGAAGACTAGCCTCTGGTACTCCCCCTGGGCTATGAAATCTGCTCTTTGTAATTTACTACCGTCTGTGGACATTCATGATGTGAATCTTCAGGTCAAGGATGTGTAGGATGGAACCAGTTGGAACCTTAATATGCTCTACACCCTGCTGCCTGCAGAAGTTTGTGATAACATTCGTCTTATTACCCCCTGGTTAGATGAGGATGTCTCGGATGTTTGGGTGTGGAAGACTTCAGTCAATGGGTTGTATTCAGTGAAAGATACGTACAAATGGCTTATGAGAAGTGATGAAGAGCAACCTAGTAATGGGAGCTGGAGATGGATATGGAAAATGAGGGTTTCTGCCAATATTCAGTTTTTTGTGTGGCAGTTGTGCCATGGCTCTATCCCTACTAGAGTTGTTTTGATGAGTAGAGGTATTGCAGTGAGTGATTCTTGTCCTGTGTGTGACTCTGAAGCGGAGACAATAATTCACTATCTTTTCTCTTGTCCTAGGGCGAGGGGTGTTTGGAACAAGTGCTTCCCCCAACTTGTGCTTCCCTCCGTGGATAATATGGATCTGTATGGCTGGATGCATGGAGCTGTTTCGAATGAAGGAATTAGGGTGGCAGTAGTGTTATGGAATCTGTGGTGTTCCAGGAACAAATGTGTCTTTGAAGGTAAAAGTCACTCTATTGATGACCTCTACTATCAGTCCATGGCTTTATTCACTCACATCATGAGGGCTTATGATATTGGCAAGAGTGAAGGAGTGAGTCGGAGAGAGAGGTTGGTGTCGTGGAAGCCCCCCTTGGGTGATACTATTGCAGTGAATGTGGATGGCAGTGTGTTTACTGATACAGGTGATGCGGGCTTTGGTGGTTTGTTAAGGGATCACAGGGGTAATTTCTTGCATGGTTTCTATGGAAGTGCAGGGAGGACATCTATCATTCATGTAGAGATCCTTGCTCTTTTCCATGGCTTGAAATTGTGTTGGGATAAAGGGTACAGGAAAGTCATTTGCTATTCTGACTCCTCTCATGCTGTGGAGCTCGTTCTTGGGGAGATTAATGTCCATCATAGGCATGGAACTTTGGTTGCTGCAATCAAACGCATGATGAGGAAAGATTGGGACTGTGTCCTGATGCATACTCTGCGGGAAGGCAATGCCCCAGCTGATTGTCTGGCTAAGTTAGGAGTTAAAAGCACGAGTAGCTTCATGGAGATCCAGGATGCGCCTCTGGAGATGGTGTCCCTGCTGCTAGCGGATGCCATGGGAGTTGTTTTTGTTAGATTTTAGTCTTTGCTTTTCTTTTGTTTTTTTTGCTCTTGTGTAACCAAAAAAAAAATGTGAAACCTAGTTGATAAAAGGGAAATAATTCACTAAGTAAAAGATAGAATATTACAAAATTAAATTTCACTCTCACCAAATCCCTAATTACACTCAATGTCTCTCACATAAAATATATAATATCATGATAAAAAAAATACAAAATATCTACGCTTTTACAAATTACAGTTGCCTTCATTGCATTTTCAAATTAGAATTTCACTATCACCAAATTCCCAGTTACACCCAAATGGAAATGTCCTATGATTTTCTCATTTTCAATATTATCAAAAATATCTCTTTATGTATATAACTAAACAATCATTTTATCAAGGATTTCTCATACAATTGCATATTTCATTATCCACAAATGAGCGATGATGATTTGTCATGTGGAGACAACATCAATTTTTTATAGGGGGCAAAAATAAATTACTAGATATATTATTTGGGAAAAAAAAAGTTTTCTTAGTAGGCGCAAGTGCCCCCATTTCACTACAAATAGATTTGTCCCTGGTTATAAGTCATAAGCTGAATAAAATAGCTTGTGTAGAAAAGTTATAAACTAATGAGATAAACTTGTTCACTAAACATATTTAATTTAGTCAAACAAACTTACAAGCAGGTCAAATAAGTTATAAGCTAACTTATTGAACTTTTCGATTTACCGCGAAAGCAGTTATATCACATGGTTCATCTGCAAAAAGATATTGTTGAAAAGAAAAGTAGACACAAACACTTTAATAGTACAGTCCTCTTAAAATTTGTAAGACTATGTGTCAGTTTTGTGTTTATCTCATTGTTCATTGGACAATGATTTCGTGCCTTTTTGGATAGGATTATTTTTAACGCTAACGCAACAATTTGGCTTCCTGAGACACACAAATGAGCTTTTGTCCAAAGCTCCATTTATTGGAGCTTTCCTCCAACGCAGATTCAAAAGGAGGTTGGCGATTAATTTTTTTTTTTTTTAACCAAACGAACTCTTCATCTCTATAGTGACCTGAAATTAATTAAATTTGCCTTCACAACTATCCTTTTTATCCAAATGTGTCATGAGAGATTAAACCAGTTCCAAAAACGCCAACTTTGATATATGCATGACAACTAATGTGTCCTTGTTTGACTAGGACATCATTATTTATTCATTTAAAACATAACCCATATTCCACTTTTTGGAAACATTTTTGACCCAAACCTCAAACAAATCTATGCCAAATTATAACCTAGGCATCCTCAAAATACACCATGCATATTATAATTAGATTATTTCTTTCACCCAAGAAGACTCAAGCACACGTTTGAACTAGCAGGGTCAAAGTAAATACAAGGGTTAGAAACTCACTACAAAAAAAAAAAATTTAAATTTGTTTAGCGACCGAAGATATCGGTCGCTAAACATTAAAATTCGGTCGCTATTTAGTTTAGCGACCGAAAGTTGGGTGTAGCAGAAACCTTGCTCGCTAATTGGTTGGTGCATTAATTAAATAGGATGAACGTGGGTTGGTCGCCTGTTCTGGTTAACCAAAATTGGTGACTGATTTTTGGTCGCTAATTTGGTCGCTACATTTGGTTATATGAAGAAAATTAGTGACTGAATATTCGATCGCTAAATGATATTTAATTTAATAATTTATTTAAAATGAATTTTGGTTTACACCTAGCGACTGATTTGTTATTTACTATTTCGATCGCTAATTTTTTTTTTGGGTTTTATTTTAAACTTATTATAAATTATTAATATTTTTTGATTTTTTTCTTTAAGATAACTTTTTTCAATTTATTATTATAAATTACTATGAAAAAAACCAGATATAATATTAATGATAAATAAATATAAATGTCATACAATAAAAATCTGTAAACTCTAAAAAATGTATAAATACAAATGAATGTCAATGATGATGCGGAGGCGGAGGCGACCAACCGTCCTCACCGTTCGTGGCGCCGGCGTCTGCAATGTCCTCATCCTCTGGAGTAGCATCATCAATAGTAGGAGGCGGGGGAACTGGAGGAGCCACATGTGGCACAACTGTAGAAGCATCACCCTGAGCAACTGGAGTATGGATCCTCATCTGCTCCAACACCAACCGTGGTGCCTGGCCCTGCTACATGGTCGTTTGCATCAGCTACTGGTGTGTCTGCGTCAAATGTGCAATTTGCTCCGCCATCACCCGCTCCCACTCCCTCTTCTCCCTAAGCTCTGCATTCAGCTGGGTGACGGTGTCCTGCATCTAGTTGAATTGGAAGGTATCGGCATAGGAAAGGGCAGGCGTGCCGGACAATGAAGCGATGAACTCGCTACCCAAGTGTCCGAGGCCATACACGTGCCCCTTCTTGTTCTTGTCCCCAACAACCTCCAAATATATGGCATTGTCGTCGACGGAGACAGGAGAGTGGGGGCCCTCACCAGTCAAAGCCTCATCCTGTGAGGCACGTGATATGGCGTCGTCCTTCTTGTCATTAAAGTTGACATGCAAATTAGGGATGCCTTCGATCGCTCTATACATATTGGGTAACCAAGCTTCCTCGTGGTCATCCAACCCGACATCATCCCATAGGCCGGAAAGTCATTGATCGTCCACATCAAAGCTGCTTTCATCATGAAATTCTGCCTCAAAGATACATTGTAAGTCAACACACCATCATTCCACAACGTTGTCAACTCATCTATCAGCAGTTGCAAGTCAACATACCACTATGACTGTTCGGAACATAAACTCCCGCTTCATGCACATCCTAGGGGGAAGATTGTACGGAGTCAGGATAACCAGCCAATAAGAATAAGCTTTTCCATATTAGCCGAAAGGATTAAATCCATCCGTACATAATCCCAATCGGACGTTCCGAGGGTCGTGCGAAAATGCCATATGCACCTATCAAAATGCTTCCAAGCTTCTCCATTTGATGGATGACACAAGACATCTTGCTCCCTCTGATGCTCATTATGCCACCTCATGTGAGATGCAGTGGCCATTGAATAGTACAATCTTGTAAGTCTTGGGATGAGCGGAAAGTACCACATCTTTTTTAGAACAGTCTTCTTCTCAATGCCCATCCTAGTGGTTGTCTTGTCCGATCCGCTCCACAAAATCAACAACATGTTATGCTCTCCGCTGAATCATCCTTGTAGTACAACATCCATTCGGGCAATAATCAATTTCAAACACCCCAGGCCCAATTCTCCGCAGACATCTTAGCATGATAAAAACTAGTAGGCATCCGGTTGTCTTCTGGCAATGCCTTGGACATACACATGGCGAGGCGATTTAAACATTCTTCTTGCATATTGTAATCAGATTTGATACTCAAGTATTCCATACACATCGACAACTCCGTGTACTCCCGACATCCTTCCCACAATGGAGATCTTGCAACACTCAAAATGTCAAAGAATCTTTGAGCTTCTCCCCCATCTTCTTCTAGTACAACACCAACCGAGGGTCTAGCATGATCCATTATCATATGCTCGTATGGACTCAATTCTTCCCTTCGCTTACCACTTCTATAGTACGAACCTTAGAACATCGCAGGGTTAAAATCGAGCAAGGACTTACCATGGTTACTCCATCAATAGTAATCAGGCATGAACCCTTTCTTTTAAAAATCGGCCACAACTCCATCCACGCATTTGAAAGCTTTACACTTGCATCTTGAGCAAGGACACCTCAAATGATCATCGCCCCGCTTTATAAATCTTTCCTGGCTAACAACAAACTCTATAAACTCACACACTCCAATTCTAAACTCTTCCCTAAGACGTTTATTTTGATCCAACCTACGATACATCCATTTCCGATTCTCCGGAATCTCCATTGTTGCCAATTAAATAGATAGGGCAACCTACAACAACATGTATATATTATGGTGCATTCCAAGATCTCCACCGATACTCCTTCTTATGACAAGGTATGAACCTATCCCATTCGAGAAGAAACCTTTACCATGTAACACCCCGTTTTCTGTATAAGTGCTTTTATGTGTGCCTTGTTTGTTAGGAAGGTTTAGAGTGGGCTAAGTGGGGTTTTTGAGTTAAAAATCCCTTCCTGACGCATGAGCACGCCCGTGCTCATGTATCAGCATGCCCGTGCTTGATGCATGTGTCTTGTGACTGCTTGAGCCACAAGCACGACCGTGCTCAATAGGAAGCACGACCGTGCTCAATGGGAAACACGTCTCGCTGACACTAAGTGGAGCACGACCGTGCTCAACAGGGAGCACGACCGTGCTCGGGTCAGAGCCTTTATATAGACAGTGAGCAGCGAGGGTTACGAGTGAAACCCTCAAAATTGGCACTTTAGGCAACCCTAAGTGTGACGGCAGCCTCTCTCATTCTTCCCTTTTGAACCCAATCCTAGTTTGGTGTTCTGTTCGTAGTTGGGAGAGTACAATCACGCGCTAGTGCCAATTAGCAAAGGTAATGGTCTTCCCCTCTCTTGTTTCCCTTTCTGTTTCATGAACTAGGAACTAATGTGTTAACCCTGTTTGTGTTGACCAAGGCTTGGGATCATTCATCGAGCAGTTTGAGGGAAGAAGTCTAGGAGTGTCTTCGGTTTAACGAGAATTCTTCATACCAGGTATGGGGAGAAGGAATAGTGAGAGAATGTAGGCTTGGGGGTAGCATAAGATGAAGGGTTCCCATAACCCTTTATGTTTGATAACATGTTGTATGCCTATATGCCTAATTGTTATCTGATGTTAAACTGTTTGTTGTTATGATATTGGCATGACTGTTATTAGTTGTTTATTGATGTCTGTTATGTTCATGTTAATATGATGATACCATGATTGAGTGTTTTATCATAATTATGATGTTGTGATGTATTGGCTGTTGATTGATGTTGTGACGCATTAATGTTATACGTTAAATCTGTTAACAATGTTAAGGGAGGTTGTTCCCCTTGTTCATAAGACTGAATGTTAGTAATGAGTGAGGATTATGCCAATGGCTTAGTCAAGGACCTTAGGGATTGATCTTGAGCGACTAGGGACAATTAATGGCATGAAACTAAAGGATTTATTCCCTTTTAATTATAAGACATGAACATTTAATCAATACTAATGAAATTGATGATCAATGGATTTGTAAGAACCCTTACAATTGAATCTGAATTGTTCCTAATGAATTGGCAAGGGGTCTATGACCCTTCTGCCCAAACCAGCAGGGCGCGCACTCGAGCATGCCCGTGCTCAACAGGGAGCACTCCTGTGCTCCCATTCAAACCCAGAACTGGGCTCACTACTTAAGCATGCCCGTGCTCAATAGTTAGCACGACCATGCTTGATCGTGAGCTCAGCACGACCGTGCCGAGGGGTGAGCACATGCAGAACAGAAGGCAGAACAGTGCTGAAGTTGGGGTTTCATCCCAAATGCTCTAAAAGACTTAATAAAATACCAACGAAACATGAAGACCAAATACAAGTGATTAGATTGTTGTACCTTGGTAGCCTAGTGGCCAAGGGGGCCTTGATCCATGATGGTCTAGTTGGTAATCTCTAGTGCTTAATGGCTAGAGTGATAATTAAAGATAATGTGGTACCTTGTTAGCCTAGTGGCCAAGGGGGCCTTGATGCTTGATGGTCAAGGTAGTAATCTCTAGTGCAGAACAACTAGAGTGATTAATTAATAAATACAAAATGTTAACGATAATCCTCGAAGCCGAGTGGTCGAGGTGTTGATGGTGTTAAAACTTGGGTATCCTATGGGCCCAAGCAGAGGTGGTGGTTGTGCTTGTGTGTTGTGTTGAGCATGCATTCATGCATCGGAGATGATAGTGGAGGATGTTCAACATAGGGGAGGTCGTCCGAGAATATGACGATCTGGCCGTCCGCGGTGATTCAACTAAATCATGTACAACCGTGGTGGCGCATCTGAGAATAAGGTGCGTCGGCTGTCCTAGGGGTCCACCTAAGGTTTGGTGGATTGCCCCGGCGTTGGTGCTTATTGGCCAATGTGGAAATGTAACTCCGAAGTTGACTTACTGAGATAGAATGGATCCAAGTGCATAATGGAGTAGTAGAGCAGAGTTGCATTGCATAACATACACGTTTATATAATGATATTGATATGTATATTGTTGTTGATATGACATGCTTGTTGATGTATGCTCATCTTGCTAACTGTTTCCTTGCCATTATATTCATATTCATGTTTCTTACTCCCTATTTATATGTTTCTTGTATTGCATATATCTTTTATGCAGAGGACGACGAGCAGCTAGTTGAGGAGTGACTCCGAGGAGCCGCGACTCTTTAGTTAGAATTTTCAGTTTTTAGTAGTTAGTTAGTTGTTCAGTTTGTATCCGAGGATATTTTCCGGATTGGTTATACCAGCTCTTTATGGAATATCACGGGTTGGGTTTTGTTTATGTTATGTTTTTATTTTTCTACGTTTTGAGACTTGATACTACGTGATGCCTTTTACCTTAGTTTTGATTATTTTCAATAAATGATGTTTATTTTAAAATTACCTTATCTTTTAATGCTCTATACTTATGCGGGGTAGAGGGTGTCACATACCATACTCTGTTAATAACAGTTATTCCCTTATTCAAATGTCTTATACTTAAACAAAATTTTGGCAGCATTTCCCCTCGGTCTCCAAGTACACGACTCGAGCACGGTGAGATCCACTGCGATCAAG
This sequence comes from Echinosophora koreensis, assembly GCA_035048595.1. Classification (NCBI taxonomy): domain Eukaryota; kingdom Viridiplantae; phylum Streptophyta; class Magnoliopsida; order Fabales; family Fabaceae; genus Echinosophora; species Echinosophora koreensis. Next base: position 2,385,273 of record JAPCYP010000031.1, on the reverse strand, counting down.
TATGTACCCGGAGAACAAAAAGGAAATGCATCAGACCGAGATTTCATCAAGTATGTATGGCATTTGAACGTGGAAATGACTATTATCCGAGTTTGAAAAAAGTTTTTCCCCCAAACTGTCCCACTTGGACAATTCAACATTCAATACAATGAGTGTGCGTACCTTGAGAAGGTATGCATGCTTATTAATATTGAATCTCAAATAAGAAACTAAGGCTTTCATAAAATAATAATTAACTCTAACAAAAAATAAAACCATTAACATATAAATATTGCAACATAGTTGTGCTTATATATATTGCAGCGTAAATCAATATGAACTAAGATAAAATATTGTATCAGACATCCTATTGAGCTCCGCTCTCCTCTAAGAAGTAACACATAATTACCAAACACATGCATAAATTCTAAATTATCAGCACACAACCAGCATACCGCTTTTCGGACAGGATCACATCCTATTGAGCTCCGCTCTCCACTAACAAACATCACATATTGGCAAACACATGCATAAACTATAAATTATCAGCACATAAATCCTATTGAGCTCCGCTCTCCACTAACAAACAACACAACTTCACATTACACGTTATAGATACTACACAAATCAAGGTATAAAAAAGATGCAGTAAACTTACCTCAGCTCCCAGCAAAGAATGATAAATAGTGATAAAGATCGAGGAGTGCTGGAAGTGATTAAATTCAACAGCTTGTTAAAAAATAAGTGATTAAATTCAATTCACAAGTTTATGTTAAATACCTTGATTAAAATTGTTTCCCACTAACAGTTCATATTGAGGTAAGGTAACAACTAAAATTCCAATGCAGTTCCATATTCCAGAAGCAAGCACAATAAAATCCCAATAAAATCCTCTCACACACTCTCTATTTGAATGTTAACTGTGTTTCTATGATGGCTTTGGACCCTCTATGCCTTCATATCCTCAGAGTTCAAAGCAGGGGCTCAGTGTTCTACCACAATTTAAACACTAGATTATACTATTTGCTATTATTGCTAACTTCAAGCTTTTCTTATTTTCAGTCACTAAGTGATTTATAAATAAAATATAAGAATGATATAGGACTAAAAGTTACCAATTTGTGAGTGTAATGAAAAAGATGCATATTCGGTGGTCATATGCTATTGGTAGCCATGAATCAGCTTACATTTTTCTCTCTTTTTTGAGCAATACTCAACAGATTAAATTGAAAATCCATGTCTCAAACGAATATACCAGGGGATGCTAACAGTAGGAACTGTGAAGAGTGTAGTGTAACACTTTTGATTTTCAGCATTTTGTCTAAAGGAACAGAGACACCCTAAACCTAGCAACATCTAAAATAAATCCTAAACCTCAATAGTCAAATAAATTTCAGCACTAACACCCTAAATAAGGAACCATAAATCACCCTAAAATCTTAAACTGAACAGAGAAGGGGAAGGGGCTTACCTTGGGGTGGCAGGGAGGAGAAGAGATGGGCGCAATGGCAGGGAGGAGCAGAGACTCAGTTGTGGCTGGAGTGGTGGGGACAGTTTCTATGGAGGAGAGGAGCAAAGATGAGAAGAGGAATAGAAGAGATGAGAGGGAAAAGAACTTACCGGAGTGGTGCGGTGGTGGAAGCCGTGACGCGGTGGTGGCTGGCATGACGCGGTGGTCGTCGGAATGATAGGAGGATAGAGTGATAGGAGGAAAAGAGGAGAGTTTTAGAGAGGAAAATTCAGAAGTGAGGAAGGAAAGGGGAGTTCACGCGATCATTGTTTCGGTCGCTACATGTCTATATTATGATTTCATTTAGTGCGTGTTAGCAACCAAATTTAAAATCGGTCGCTAACTAGATCCATTATGACCGTTACAATGAAACCGTTTGCTAATTTGGTCGCTAAAAACATCAAATAATTTGGCTTTGAAACTACAATCTTTATCGACCGACTTAGCAACGGATCATTTTGCGACCACTGTATTCGGTCGCTAATTCTGTCGCTAAAAAAGTCAAATAATTTGGCTTTGAAACTACATTCTTTAGCGACCGACTTAGCGACGGATCATTTTACGACCACTGTATTCGGTTGCAAATTCGGTCACTAAACAAATGTTTTGAATAAATCTGAAATTCAATTTATCGGTCGCTATTTGCGATGGAAATGGTCGATCTCTAAATTTCGGTTGCTATTCGACCTTTTTTGTAGTGACTTACGATTCCTAATTAATGTTTGACATCATATTTAATTAACAACTATATTAACTATTTAATTTATTGGACTTACTAGTAACTGGTCTAATTTGGTAAGCTGATAGACTTCATCCTTTGATATGGGCTTATTGAGTAGATACCATATTGGCCCATTACGGGATTATAGGAATCTAATATAATACTACAAGCTTAATTCCAGTTTTGGTCTATATTGTTTTACAAACGCGTGATTTTAGTTGTTGTAGTTTTAATTGCTCAAATCAAGTCTATGTACTTTTAAAATTGAACAAATCTGGTGAAAGGTCTTTTCACCAACCTACCTTCCTATGCTTAACGAGAGTTGCTGACCTGGATAACCCTTTATGGCATCAATGCTGGAGAGAGACGACAATCCCATTGAGGAGTTAAGGCGATTTTGTTGAAGAAGTTCACAAACCATCCCTTTTTTTTTCCGACGATAATTATTCCACAATAGTTGGTGATCAATAGCTATGGATCCATGTATTTATGAAAATTTATGAATCCTTGATATGTAACAATCCTCTCTAGGCATTGGTCTTCCCACAACCCCATTTCACATAACACTCTAAGAAAAATAAATAAATTATGAAAATTTAATTTTAAGTTGGCAAGTCCAAAGATTTTTTTAAAGTTCGATATATATTATCGTGCAATGAAAAACATAAAGTCAAGTCGTTCTTTAGCATTTTGCTTTAAGGAGGTTACTCCCATCATATAGGAGTATTTTTCTCTTTATACTTTGTTTTCTTTCTTTGCTAAAGCATTATACCTTGCATTTGGTGCTTTCATTGCCATGACCCCACCTCCCCATTCCTTTGATACCATTGACTACACCTACCTACAAATTTTACAGAGCCAACAAATTTGCCATCATGCCTTGTTATCTATTGCTACTACACTTTCTAGCCTCCAGATCCGGCCTGCACCTCCACGCTCCACCCACATCGGTTCCCATACCGAATCAGAACACAACCCTTTCAGCCACCCACCATTAATCAAAAACCTCATCCACGTGAGTCATCCTCGTCACTAACACACCAGTGTTTCATAACTACTCCCATTCGCTCCAAAAGTGATGAGTCCCAATTTCTCAGGAGCTCCAACAGTAATTTCTCAGGACCTCGTCGACGAGGCCAACTACTTCTCTGTCCCACCACCAACTACGCCATCCCTGCAACTCACCATCACCAAGAGCCGATTCCTCCACCAGCACTTCTCTCCCTCACCCATGCCACTTAGCTTCAAGCTAAAAGAGAATGGTGCAGTCGAACCAGTGCAATTCCAAGAGTTCACCCCACCGACAACGGGTGAAGCAGAAATCAAGATATCCAATGAGCTCCTTGATGGTAGCAATTTCCCTGCCATGGCCGACCCTGTAGCTGCTGAAGATGGGAAACGTTTGTCGCCGAGGTGTTATGGGATCTTGATTCGCCGATTCGGGTCCAAGTTCACTCAGATTTCGTTCCTTCCAGCGTCGAAAACCATTACAGCCCCGTCGTCTTCTTCGCTTTAGATCAGTTTCGCCCAGGTTGTTTCGAGTTCGCAACGTTTGTGTGCACCACGTCCATGCCCTCGCCAAAGAAGATGACTGCAAACGCAACTTCCACCACGCCGCCACCACACTCCGTCTTCATTTTCGATCCCATCGGCCCTCACATAGACGCCTTCAACTCCGCTATGCATCTTTGTCAAGCACGCCCCGTTGTCTTTGATTCGGTCTGGTGTATCTCCGACGACGGGTCCTCTTTCCGTGACGACGTCGCCCTCGGACTTGCTTCTGGCTGGCCATAGGTGCCATGGTTGCTACTGGGCTTTGCAGAAACTCCAATTTACGCTTTGCTATTAGGCTTTTGCAGCCACTTTATTTTGGCTCCTTTATCTTGGGCCTTGCTACCAGAATATATGGGCTGCTACAATAATTTTTTTTTAAGAAATCAATTTTCCTTTCATTGGATCAGCTTTGGGCCTGCAAGATACTATTGAAAACTATGGACTTTAATATACCTTAAGGACAAGGTGTTTCTGCATGAATGGAGAGATGTTATGGCCCAAATAAATGATAGTAAATCCAATTTCCCAAATACTAAGCCCAAGTAGTATTAGCTCCCTTAGGTGTGACAACATACACTAGGATTAGAAGGGTCTAGAAACTTTTCTTATATGCTGACTCATTAGTTAGTTTGTTACGATTCCTACTATATATGCAAAAGCTATGCGATGAAGGAAAGAAGAAAGATATTAAGGAAAACATTTTACCTTAAGGAGGTTGATCCCCTCGTATAGGAGTATTTTTCTCTTTATGCTTGTTTTCTTTCTCTGCTAAAACATTTTACCTTACAAAGTATATTGAAAAATGCTAGGATCACACTCTTTATCACACTCCTCCTTAACACACTCTACTATTGGGTGGATTTTATGTGAGACCCACCGAAACATATGGTCTCACATGAAATCCACCCAATAATAGAGGGTGTGCTAAGAGGAGTGTGTTTAAGAATGTGATGCTAGCATTGCTCAAGTATATTCATCAAAACCAAAACCGAAAGATTGCATTGCTAATAAAGATATAAGAGAGCAAAAGGCAATCATATCCTGAAGAAGAGTGATATTTTGACACAAAAGTAGACATCAAATACAAGGACACCGTATTTGATGTGACATTTCGAACTAATGGGTTTGAGAAAGAATAAGAGAAAATAATAAACAAATATAGTATTATATAATTGTATGGTGTTGAAAATCAAAACTATGTCCAAATATCATTAGTGTATCCTGAAGGCACAGAGGGATGTAAGTGTCAATTAGCCGTGGAAAATACAATGTCGATGATTGATTATAATAATATTATGTTGATAGTTGGATATCAAAAACGATTTTTTAAAATAATTTATTTTAGTTAAGTGGTGTTAAAATTCACTTTTATAACATAGATTATAAAAAGTGTAGGTTATCTATTTAAATTAATAATGTTTATTTAATAGTTAATTCTGCCTCATGAAATCGAAAATGTGATTAAATTTAAAATTGTTAAACAAATATTTAATTAAAAAAAATGATTTTTTTACTTTATTAGATAATATTTTCAAAGAAGTTTTTTTTTTTATTGAACAATAATAATCTATTCCACGCATGGACATCATCGAAGGAGATAAGGGTGGCTCATGAATGCACAGGCCACAGAGAATTCTCAAGATTTGTGCTCAATCTTGTCTCAAATTTGCAACTTATTTTTTGGGTGTTGCTTTTTACACAACAAATCGTTTTTAATACACCATAATATATATTTTTTAAATTAATTAATATCTCCAAAATATCCCCATTACTTCCTTCTCTCTCCTTAATAATTCATTTCCATTTCCGGTTCATCATTTCTTTCTTTCATCTTCATCCTTTCTGGCTTTCGGGATATCAATAATATCAATCATGAAGATCTGCTAATTCCGCTCCATACTCGCACCACTGCGCCGCCATTAGCATTGCCGTGAACCGCCATCGCCGCTGCGTCTTCTTGGCTTTGTTTTGCGTTAGGAAACGTTTTCTTTGTTAATCATTCTTATTTTTACTCATTATGTTTTTTTCTTCCTTTTTTTTTTTAAGTTTGATCTTCTTTCGGTGGTTTGTAGGCCATGTCTTTTGGCCATCTTTGTTAGTTTTTTGGTAGGAAACTTTGTTTTAGTTTATTCAAGACAAGATTTAAAAAGGAAAACCAAAAAATAAGGAAAAGAGGATAAAGAGGGGAGTGGTGTATTTATTCAAAACATTGGTTTGAGTATATGAAGATAATTGGAGTATTTTGGGATATTAAAATATTTTAAAAAAAATTATGGTATATTAAAAAAAGTTAAGTGTAAAAAGCCACACCCTATTTTTGTTGTGTTTTAAAGGCCCGTTTATTATACATTAAAAAAAAGTAATTTTCAGGTAAAATAATTAAAGAAATTAGTTTTTAGACATTTTTAAGTAAAGTAAAAGTTAATTTAGGTTTATTTAATATTATAAAAATTAATTTTTATAGAAAATAATTTTTAAATTGTTTGGATAGAATCTTATATAAATATTTTTTAATATAAATGTACAATAAAGAACATAAAAATCATCATTTTCAAGAACTCTAAATTAGCTGAAGTAGTAATTTTCTTTTTCGAAAGCCAACACGTGAAAGGGTTTTGCGGCTGCCCAACCGAAGCAGTCGTGGGTTTGAATTAAGTAATGTCCTTGCTTTTGACACCTGATTTTTCGCTCAACACACCTAATATGAATTTTTTTTAAATTTTATTTTCTAAGTATACCTTTCATCCTATGGAACCAAATCTGATTTGTTTACTTTTGTACTGTTCGGAATTTATTTTCTGGAACACTTTCAAAAATTAATTTTCAGGCATGTAAAACTTTATACGTCCGTAATTTAATTTCTGGATGTGTAAAATGATCTTTTGTAAAATTTTACACATCCAGAATTTAATTTTCGGATATATAAAATGGTCTTTCGTAAAATTTCACAAGTCCGAAATTTAATTTCCGGATATGTAAAATGGCATTTTGTAATGTTTAATACATCCGGAATTTAATTTCCGAACGTGTAAAATGGACTTCCGTAAAAATTTACACATCTGAAATTTAACTTTCGGACACTTTTCGGAAATAAATTTCTGGATGTAGAATTAAATTTCCGGATGTAAAATTATCAGGTTAGTGAAAAGGACATTTTTAGAAAAAGAATTATAAAAAAAAAAATAGTATAAGGTGTATGGAGCATAATGCAAGATGTCAAAAGTAAGTCCCTTTTAAGTAATAGTCCAGGCTTTGATATTGGGCTATGAAGTTAGGCCGTGTGATATAGTATGGATGTTGCCATGTTGGGCTCAAGGAGAAATGGGTCAGAGTTTGTTTAATTTCGAAATTAAAACCAACCAATATTTAAGTTTTAAATTATAATTTCGTACCTTCGAGTTCCTATTGTACTGTACTTAAGATATATGTAGGTACAAACATCAAGCCAACATTAATATTTTTTTCAGTTCAGTTTACCTTTTTGGTAAATTAGATTCTTTGTCTGATTAATAAATGATAAAGCAAAAATATTCAAATTTATTAATAAATTTAAGCAATTAGCTTTAAATTAACCATTTATTGTTGCATCAATGATGCAGTCAAATTTTGTTTTCATCTATGTATGTGTATAAACAAATCAGTTTTTATTCTACTTAAAAGCTCTTCAAAAAATAAGGAACTTATTTTTAATAAAGAAAAGCACCTCTAAAAAAAAGTGATGAGAGAGAGCTTCTACTAGCTTGTATGGAGCTTTTACACATTATACCACCTTTCGATCCCCATCTACTCCTAACTTTGGCAAATGATAAATTGTTTCCTTTCTCCTAGAATGCACCACCAAATATATATATATATTATATATATTCATATGTACACAAAACATCACAAGCTGGGTGTTATTGGATTTGGAAAGTGGTCTGGTGTAATATTTGATTTTTGTGATTTTTATTATAAAACAATGATTTGTAAAAATACTTTTGCTTTTTATTGATAGATTTTATTATTATTTTTAAATATTTCATTTGTTAGTGATATATATGTAAGATTTTTGCAATTAGATATCATATATTTTAATCTTAAATAAAAGAAAGGCTTAAAAGGAGTAATAAGAAAAATTATGTCAAACAGTTTTAGCTTTTATTTTTAAAACTCTTATTTCTTTAAAGTAACTTATAAGTTTTAAAAAAAGCTGGACGACCAAACCTAACACCGTTTCTTATCTCAGACAATTTTGCAAAATAGAAGATTTTTTTAAGTAGTTTTCTAAAACAAAATTTGAAAACGACCAAGGGCGTATTTAGTTGAGAGAAAAAAATGTTTTTTTTGTTTTCATTACTAATAACTACAAAAATGCTTATCGTATTTTTATATGTTTCTTTTTTTTTTTCAAATATTTGTAGCAGAAACAATGGAAAAAGTGAACCATTTGTTTCGAGTCAAGTGAATGATGGACTGTTCTGTAAGTGATGTGGGAATGGGATAGATAGTTCCAGTCATCCACTACAAGAAACAACTCTGTCACGGGCATTCTTTGAATGTGAATTTATAGATACATGTTAATTGAAAAGGAAACTCTTTGTTTTAAGTCAAATGTATAATATTGTTATCTAGGTACTGTGATATGTATATATAGTTCCAACAATCCACTTCAGGGGACAATCTGTCACGAGCACTCTTTGAAGGTGAACTTATAGATACATACATTAATCAAAGACCTGTTTGAACGTAAGCGTTCTTTGAGCCGTGAGGCCTACCCTGGTTCTGACCCCGGAACCCAACTCATCTAAACTTTTATCCACCAAAAAAATGATCTGTTTGAACCATCTTATCAATTATCCTATCGGGTTAAATATGTTTTTAGTCCTTATAAAATTTTATTTTTTTGTTTTTAGTCCCTACTAAATTTTTCTCCTAACTTTAGTCCTTGGTTTATTCCAAGTTATCAGAAATAGTCCTCCCAGTTAAATTACCCCTGTTAAGTGCTTAGCTGTCACACAATATTAAACTTCATCACTTGCCAACTGGACATATTAAATGACATGTTAAATGAAAAAGAGGAAAAAATACAAACGATCAACATTAGCTACGAAACGTATAGAAAATACAATTGAATTGAAAAAAAAAAACAAAGAAATCAGATTCAGATTTGAAGATGACTGGTCTCTGAATCAAACCCAGAACACAAGACGCTTCTGGCCCGGTACAAACTCTTATCTATGTTTACACTTCACCCACCCACTTCCTCCCTGCCAGCTGAGCCCCTCCCCCAGGCGCACCGCGACATCCAACATCCTCTCCCCGCTATTGTGTGCTGAATCAATGATCCACATCTTCACCCCCTCAGTCGCTGTGACCTTCACCCTGCGCAGCAGCAAGTTGCGCATCGCCGCCGTGGACCTGATCATGGCCCTCACCACGGCAACGAAGTAATCAGGCAGCGACAGCATGAGGTTCACCTCCGGCATGTAGAGCACCCCGTGGTCACTCCTCATGAGGAAATAGTCATGGCAGACGCAAGCATGAACCCCGCGGCGATGGTGGGCATGAGGAGGGACATGAAGGCCTCCGCGACCGACCTCAGGGACTCGAGGTCGTGAGCCCTCTTCTCTTCTTGCTCTTGTCCATCGTGGGGTCCAAGAAAAAGAGGGCTTGTCATCCAACGACTCTGATACCCATTTCTTCTTCTTCTTCCAACAAGGCATGAGATTGAGAAGCAAGTTGGAATGGGATACAGAACTTAAGCTGCATTCTTCATAAGTTTAAGCATTGGAGAGAGAAGCTAGGTTCCCCTATTCGAATGAAATTGGGGAGCAGGCAGTCCGAATGGGTAATGGATGGCAGCTTGTCGCATAGGAAGGAGATAGGGATGTGGGGGAAAAAAAGGGTTTTGATTGAGAAAGATTTTTAAAATGAATAAAAAACAATTTAAATAAATCATTTAACACATACGATGCCACGTCATTTAATGTGTCAGTTGGATAATGATAATGTGTAACACTGTGTGACACCTAAGCACTTAACAATTATAACTTAACATCGAGGACTATTTTTTATAACCTAAAATAAATCAGGGACTAAAGTTGGGAGAAAAATTTAGTGGGGACTAAAAACAAAAAAGTAGAATTTTATAGGGATTAAAAACATATTTAACCCTATCTTATTTATTTGGCCAAGCCAGTAATGAGTTAGTGAGTTACATGGAGTGAGCAACAAGCAACAGAGGCAAGTGTTTAAAGTACTACTGATAAACTTCATGCAAGGGCACCTTATCCTTATGACAGTGTTCTTATGAACTCTTCACAATATCCCAACAACTATTCTTCTTAGCCATTTTCATTTTACTGAGATATCTTTGCCTAATTATTTACTGCTGCTTGCCTGAAAACCATATAAGTTTATTTGATGAGTGTTCCAAATTGAACATATAATCTAACAGGTAAAGATATTCATGCGTATATATTATGGCGTTACATAAGTACTATTTCCTTTTCTTTGACCCAAGTTTTTTCAACCCAATTAAAACTTGCACCTCTCACTTTTGTTTTCATCATTTCCTCGTCCCTGTCGCGATCACCGTCACCACAACAAGGACATCCATTTATTGCTGAATTTCAGAATAACATGGCCTCACAAGTTACAATGCTATTACATCAAATTGCCAGTAACCCTCTTTAGGGAATGGAATAAACTGAACTGGAGGAAAATGGAGAGATGCTGCAGCATCTGATGCTTTGCCTGAGGCATTTTAACAGATATTGTTAGATTCATATATTCTACAGTATGGTTGATAGAGCTGAGGCATGTATACTTCTTATGGAGTTCAGCTGAAGGTTGAAGACTGATATTTTCTTGTTCTAACAACTAGACCTTTTTAAATTATGGGTTAAAGCTATTGGCTTCCCTTCTCACTGAAGTGGGTACCCCTCCCAAACAATGTTTTTTCATACAGATGATTCAAGCTCCTTCCACTTGGACCAGTGCACGTTGACGGACTACTAAACAATGAGTGGTTCCTTGACGTTTTAGGGTCAAGAGACTCAAAGTAGCAAAATGTATTTTTCCTTGAAAAACGGAAAACATATGTATACCATGCCTTTAGTTCAATGTACATAACCAAAGGGTTGTTTACTTTCTAAAATCATTTCCAATTTTTATTTTTTAAAATTTGTATTGATTTTAAATTGTCAACAAGAGGATGAAAGACTCCTAATGTTAAAATCAATACAGATTTTAGAAAATGAAAATTGAAAATAGTTTTTGAAAGTAAACAGGCCCATGCTTTCATCAAATCAGTTCCTCAAAATCATGATTAGGAGACTGCTCCAATTTAAATTCAATATAACTGATCGATGATACACAAGAGTTTTCAACTATTTACACTAATTTTTCAATTTTAACATTTTAAAAAGAATCATTGAATGAATCCATATAAGTGCTGAAGTAACACAAGAGATGGAAACGGACTTACATAGGATGAACAAGTTTTTGCCTTTTTTTTTTAACTAAAACATCGATGAAAAAAATCTAGTAAGGCTAGTTTTTGCCCTTAATTTTGGTGCAATGGTGCCTGTGACATGAGCAAGCAGCGGTTAAGGTCATGTGGAAGGTAGCATAGTGGTAGGGGTGGTGATAGGTTTGGTAGATTGTGTTTTTTAAGTGTTAGAAGGCATGGTGTTGAGGATGGATCAGTAATGCTGTGAAGCTAATGGGTGAATGATAGAGGATTAAAGGAGCTTCGATCCTCTCTAGTAGTTAACAAAGCGATTAAAAATCATTGATGTTGGTATTGGGAGTCTTTACATGCATTTAATGGTCTAGATAAATCAATACATGCATCCAGTGGTTGAACTTTTGCTGGAGAAAGGCCGGAGAGAGGAGTCGCTGGAGAGGATCCAAGTCCCGGCTTAAAGACTGTATTTCATTGATAACATAATGGTTTACACACAACATACATAGAGGAGTTACTCAAAGAAAGGAGAATTTAAAATATGTACTATATATATGATTAGATAAAATTCCTGGTCTACAGTATGTTTAAATAAGGTTGGAACTCTTGGTGGTTGATATTGTGATGATGTTAATGAAGCTTTTATAAAGTCAAGTAATTACTAATAACTTTTCCTGTTCTTTGTTTCCCCATCTTCTAATTCCTTACTTTCTGGTTGAACAAACATTTGGAATCTAAGGCTTCAGTTAGAGAGGACATCAGAAACACAACTCTTAATTCTCCTAGCTTTTGTCAGCTCCTAATTTCACTTTATTTATTTTGAAACATGTTGCATTTGAAATTACTGTAGAAGTACATTAACACTAAAATTTTGGACTATAATTGTACAAATTTGGATTGCTTCATTTCATATAATTAATGACAATGACTTAAGATATGGTCCCTACAACTTGAATCGAATTAGCACTTCCACTGAGGTGGTTTGAAGTGGTGATTTGAACAACCATAGATGAAAATTAATATTATAGTCCCTGATCTAGTATGAACTAGGACTTTAGTCAGTGATGCAGTCCTATCCTCAAAGCTAGATAAGCCACAACTCTGTATCCAACCAGCATTACACACAAAGCAACCACATCTCCCCACATATTATCAAGCCTCAGACACTTAATGGCAGGAAAATCTCTTATCCTACAATATAACACTCATAAACCTCATGTACTGAGTACTGCACTCCTACCAGAAGCTCATAGCAGTAGTGACTGAAAGAAACGTACTTTAACCAAGCTATAAAATATGGCATTTGCTGAATATAGTAACCACCAGCTAAAAGAAACACCAGCATGGTAACTGAAGCTAAAGTTGTGGCCTGCTTAACATCCATTAGAATGGCACCCAGTGCTAGGCCTATTCCTTGAGAGACTAGCACATTAAAAAGCATGATCAAGAGGGTTAATACAAATGTAACCAGTGAAGGCTTGAGACCCCCCATCCAATAGGTTATTGTTACAAAGATGGTGGGAAGTACAAGCTCCATTGGTAAGTCCCCAACCATCCTGGCAACATAATAGGAGGAGAGATGGTACATGCCTGATGATCTTTCTTTCATCAGCATCGGCCGGTCGAGAGGAAACACGAAAATGGCATTAAAGAGAGGGAAGAATCCCCAGAAGATGGAGAAGAAGAAAAGCAGGCCTACCTGTTACAAGGAAAACTTTGTTATGAGCACCACTACTAATACAACTGCAAGGGAAAGTAACTTGGCTAGTAATTGAGCATATAACTCATGCAAAATGACTAGTAGTTGATGATTTTGATCCATTGTACTACTAATTTCCATTCTTAAAGATCCATTTATCTTTGAGTTTTCAATAAAATAAAAAATAAAAACCGAATATAAAGGTTGACAATACCTGATCTTGTATGTGTGAGGGATCAGAATGCCACCACAGAAGTCCTGAGAGAAATGAGACAGACAAGACTTGGAAAATCCTTAAGCCAGAATAAGATTCATGCCTCCTCTCCTTTAAACCCCTCTTAAGCAGAACCTTAAATTGTTCCCACCAGCCAGTAGTCCACTGATTCTCAGATACTACCAAGCAACATGCATTTAATGATCAACATTTAGCCATGATGATGGTGCTATATATATTATATAGCTCTGCTCCTTACTGACATAAAGAAAAAGTAACACCAAAAGAGCCATAAAATTTCACTTACTTCTGGGTGTTCCTGATGTAAAAAATGCTGCTGGGTCTCTATTGTTCTGCTGAATCTCTTGTTTGAGAAGAGGGTATAAGTGCTTCTTACAGGATGAAACTAGGGACTGTTTGACTGAAGCTTGATCCTCATGGTGATCTATTTGATCATCGTGTTTGACATCAGCAACTATACCTGCAAACCCATAGGTCTAAAGAATTAGAAGTTTCATTTGCATGTCTAGAATTCAAGCACAATCATCAATCATGCTTGAAGATGCTTCCACCCTCATAATTTCTATAATTCAAATATCTTGTTTAATTCTAGAAAATTAAGCTTAATGGTTCATCTAAATTTAATGTTACAACTCAATGAACTTTTAAATTATAATGATACACAATGGATAATAAGGACCAATTGTTGTGAGGTTGATGATAAAATTTGGATATATGTCAATACATGCCACATTATTAGAGAAGAGGAAAATTGCTCTGCCAAAGCAGCTTTCACTTAAGAAAAAATACCCCCGGAAAGGTATGAAAGAAAATACATTGAAGTAAATAAAGAGAGAAATGATATTGCAAGTGATTAGATAATACATTAGTTCTACAATGACTTTTTTATTTTTATAAACAGTTTAGATGAGTCAACTCAAAAGTCTATAGATTTGTAAGAATTTAATTTTTTATGCGTGTATCATTTTCCTATGACAATGAGCTCATCTATCATTTTCACATATAAATTGATTTTGGGGGAAAAACTTCTACCATTTATGAAATTATTATGATGTACTGTAAGCCCTTATGATTGGAAAATGAGCCCATCTATCTAAACCGGGGCCAAGATTTCTAGGCAAATTGGAAACAACAAGCTCTAATTAATTCCAAACACATGCCAACCTTGTACTACAAAACTTTATCTGCTCTCATGGGAAGTGGACCATGTCAAACACCTTTAACATTCATTACATGAAGTTTCTCTCTCTTGTGTTGATTCTAAGTCTACACAAGCTCACATGTTGGGAAACTGGCCCCAAAGGGATTTTTGGTAGTGTCTTATCAATTCACCGCTTGTAATGAATGACCCATTGGCTGTTGCCACCTTGAAAACAAGGTTCATGGGTAAGAACCTCATCCTTTTAATCTGCACCAGCATTACATTATTTTTGAAAACGAACCCTTACCTAATAACGACCAAGTGTAAAACACTTTTGAAAATCATGCATGGTTTGTATTGCGTAATGGATCAATTGTGTTTTTGTGAAGTTGACATGCACAAAATCCCACACTTTCCTTTCTCATTATAAAACACACATCATTGATATTTTCGATAAATTAGTATTATCACTAGGGCAAACAAAAGTATATCCACCATTTATTCAATTTGAAATATATCATAATTTTAACATATTAAATTTAGTGATTTATACATTCTTACTTATTCACTTTATAAAAATTACTATTAAAAAAGACTCGAAGATGTTTAATCTAAATCTTGTCAAATCACTTACCATTAGCAAGGACAAGCAAAAAATCAGCCGGGTTAATGAAATTAAAAGCAGGTGTGAAGCCCATGGGCTCAAGATATTCCATGACTCGATTTGCATACCCAGTGTAAATGGGGCTCCCGTCCGACAACACCAGCACCTTATCAAACATCCTATACAACCTGCTTGAAGGTTGATGAATGGTTGTCACCACGGTTCGACCACCGCGGGCGAGCTTCCTCAGCGCCGCCATGATGCGTTGGGCCGTGGTGGAATCGAGTCCAGAGGTCGGTTCATCCAGTAACAATAGACTCGGGTTCACAAGCATCTCTTGCCCAATACTCACACGCTTTCGTTCCCCGCCAGAAATGCTTCGAAACAAAGCAGTGGCTCCACCAACTGGACTGTTTCGACACCTTGTCAACCCTAGCTCCACAATAATCATCTCAACTTGCTCCATTTTCTCTTCTTTAGTGAGGCTCTTAGGAAGTCTTAGCAAGGCGGCATAGGTGAGTGTCTCATGAATGGTGAGGTGAGGGTACAACATGTCATCTTGGGACACAAATCCTATGTTACGCTTCACGGACGAGGAGAAAGGGTGATCGTTGTACATGATGGTGCCGAAGACTTTTCCAGTGAGGCAGCCCGCTAAGGCGGTGAGGAGGGTGGTCTTGCCGCTCCCTGATGGACCCAACATTGCCATTAGCTCTCCCGGTCGCGTAATCCCTGTCACGCCGTTAAGCACTCTCCGAGTTAACTTTGGCTCTTGTGTACAAAGACAACCATTCTTCTTGTTTCCAAAGGAGATGTTATAAGAAACATCTTCAAACTACAGCAAAAACAGTCTAAAGTTAAAAAAGACTAGGGAACAATATATTATTAACATGTATATGCATAGCAAATTTTTTTTTTTTACACTCCAAATTATATGAGAAATGTTTAATGTAAATGTGATTGAATACTATCATATATCATACATAAACCTAAAATGAATGCATAATATGTAAATGTGAGTTAAGTGTTATATTTTGAGAATCAAATAATGGGTTCATTTATCATCAATGAAAATAATAATTATATATCACACTTTTGCACTTTTTATTTGTATTTACTTGTTTGAGAAAAGTTATAAAGAAAAGGAAGTGTATTGAAAATAATTTATATCTTGTTTTATTATTTAATAGTTGTATTATTGTGTGCGTAGATGAGCACTAGTTTAGATTTAAAAAAGAAAAAGAAAAACAAAAACAAATTTTCAATGAGAACTGATGCATTTATTAACTTGAGATGTAATATATTTAGTTTTTAATGATTACTTGTATTTTTATATTCCTAAACCGGTGTTCATGACAGACAATAGAAGAACTGATTATTTAAAAGAAAACGTGGTTCAAAAATATATATTTAAGAATAGTGGGGTGTAAATAATAGTTGTTATCATGGTTTACGAATATTATCCCATCATCATCTTTTTCCTTTTTGACATCCTCAAACAGGAGTCGTCATGGGAGGGAAAAAAAAAAAAAAGGGTCTCCTCTCAAGAGTAGTCTTACAAGAAAAGAAAGAAGACTTTCATCGCAGTACTTTGATACGAAGAAGAATATATTTCTCCGTTAGACATGATTTATTATATACACTTACACTATTATGTTATTATACATATAAAAATACGAAAATTATATTAAAAATATACATATTTTGAAAAATATATTTCTTTACACAGATCAAAATAATAATTTCAATATGTAAAAAATAACTTGCTAAAAATTCAAGTTAAACATACTGACAATCGGTACGTTACTAAAGAATTTGTGCTACAAACAAAACTTGTTAAAATTGATGAATGATGAGTACTTTGAGGGTAACAGGACGCAAGGATTGGTGAAGAATGGAAAAGGTTGGTGATGGTGTTGGGTGATGTTGCTGCTGTGGCTGAGAAGGAATGGTAATGGCATTATCCAAAGTGGGTTTAACCTCATTGGTCGAGGATGAACCTTCTGGATCGGCATGGACCGACCGAATCTCCGGCGGCCGGTTTGTTGTGGTGGTTTCTTGCTGAGGGGCATCATCTCAGAGTGACTGAGATTTTGAGGGTTTCTTTCTGAGTTAAGGAAAAGAGGGTTTACTTTGATCAAGAGATAGCTATAGTAGTGACAGAAACTATAGAGTATGGGAGGAAGAGGAGAAGAACAAAGTCACATGAGGGACACAGGTAAAGAAGCACACAAAGGCGTGATTGAAGGATGACTATATATAGGGTAAATTTTTTTTTTTTTTTTTTTGAGAGAATATATAGGGTAATTAGGAGGAGGAAAATTGTTCTAATTTTTTTTTTTGACAGAAATTATTTTTCTTTTTTTTATGATATATTAGGATAAAATTCCTCTAAAATGATAAAAAAATAAAAAATAAAAAAGTAAGAATATTATAATACATGTGAGATGTTTTATTTAATAGGAGAGTGATTAAATATTATCGTATATTGTATATAGAATTAAAATAAATATATTTTATATAAATTAATATGAATAAATTTCTTTCCTTTATTATATTTTAGATATTTAAATAATAAAAATATTTGAGTATTAAACAACCATCCAATGCTATTGTGTCTCTCTTACTTGAAGTCAAAATATATTTAAATTTTATCACCAAAAAAAAATATATTTAAATTTTAACTCATTAAATATATAATTTAAACTCACTTTAATGGAACCTTTTTCCATGTTACAGTGCCTACCATAAAAATAAAATACAAGGTATCATTTTCTAAGACTTAAAAACTTATATTTATTGAGCTCTTAAAAAAAATCATATTTATTATCAATAGGATGTTGGTCGAGTGGAAGCAACTTGCCCTCATAAAAAATTAAAAAGGATAAACTAGGGAACCCGAGTTCGAATCTTTGTGGAGTCATTCCTATTAGAAGACTTAGAATTAATGGATAAAATCCTACTCAATCAGCTAAAATAGAAATTAGTCTCGTAGCGGACTCGAATTTTCTAAGCCGTTTGGATACTCTGGTGGATCCGGAAAAAAAAACTGTGCCTAATTTTTATTTTTTATGTGTATATGTGTCTTTATTAGTTATTTATATGAACTTTGTCTGAAAAACTTATTCATGAATGAGAATAGATTCATTTATGTTTTTTTGTCATGTGTGAAACAAAAAGATAAATGTAAAAAATAATTAGTTCAATTAATTAATATTTAAAAAATTCTTTTATTATATTTGTGTTTATTTTTCTTTACATGATATCGATTACTTTTATACTTTAAAAAGAAAAAATATATTCCAGTCGAGTAATATAAGACTGTCGCGTTCAGCATAGCAACGTGTAAGCAAAACTTTTGTTAGATTCGTGTCTCTTTTTTTAATGTAAAAAAAGTTGTTGGAGATATTTTAAATTTGACTTAATAAACCTAGTGATAGTAACAATTAAAGCATTTGGGACCCTAATTCAGATTTCATTGTAGCCACATGTCCTTAAAGTATGTGCATGAAGAATTTGTTTCATCAAAACAATTATTGCTGTAGTTTTGACTATGGTTGAGACTTGAGTGTTGATTAATTATAGAATCTTACTCCCTCCGGTTAATATTATAAGCAAAAAATCCTAAGTTTTTTGGTTTAAAATATAAGCAAATTTTTAGTACTTCCCTCCCATTTAATGCTATTATTCCCAAAATACCCCCCACTTAATATAAATTATGTTTTCCAATACTCCTTGATATTATTCCAAATTTAATGCTGAATATAAAGGGTCATCTTCCAATTTAATGCTGACATTATTTCTCAATACTCCTTGACATATAAAAGGTCATCTTCCCTCTCATCCTTATTGAAAGTGATATCTATTTAATGCAGATGTATTTTAACTATGAAAATTGAAATTTTAGATGAAGGGTAATTTAGGTAATAAGCCAAATTTTTTAACAAAATTAAATGAGATTTATTAACTTCCTTAATATGTGTGTTTTATTTAATTTTTGCTTATAATAGTGACTGGAGTAGTACTAACCAGGATCCCAGAAATCTAAAAAACGTAACTTTTTTTGTCAAAAAATTAAGCTATTTGTAATTAATATTCATATAAATTTACAAATTTAACCCTTCAATAATTAATGAACAAACCTTCTTGTATTGAAAGTTACATTGTCTCGTAAATTTAAACCCTATTATAAATAAGGGTAAAATTGGAAATGGGCATTTAATATTTGTCAAAATACATGCATGTCTCTTATATTTTGGACAAAAAAAAAGTAGTCATTTGCCTCTTATAATAAGGACCGGAGGAAGTATTATTTTTCAATAAAATGCTTACTTTTCTGAATTTACATTTTTTTTAAATGAACTTTTCTGAATTTACTAGTATCTATAGAATACTCCCTCCGGTCCTTATTATAAGAGGCAAATGATTACTTTTTTTTGGTCCAAAATATAAGAGACATGCATGTATTTTGACAAATATTAAATGCTCATTTCCAATTTTACCCTTATTTATAATAGGGTTTATATTTACGAGACAGTACAACTTTTAATGCAAGTAGGTTTGTTCATTAATTATTGAAGGGTTAAATTTGTAAATTTATATGAATATTAATTACAAATAGCTTATTTCAATATATTTTCTTGATCTGTGTGTTTTAGGATTTTGCCTCTTATATATAGGACCAGAGGGAGTACTGAATATCATTCTCCTTTTATTTTTTGACTGGTTGTATATCATTCTCCTTAATTGTAAAAGTGTACTACTTTTCCAAGGTATTATGCATTTATGAGTCATTACAGCATTTGCACTAGAAGTCGTCATTAAGACACATCCCTAACACATTATCGTTGGCCACAATCAATGATAAGGTGACACTCATTAAACAATTTTAAACATTAAATAAAAACATAAAAAATCAACAACTCTTTCACTCCCCTGCTCCTTGGTACTCGACGAAACAACATCTTTTCTATCTTCTCCCTTTTACACTTTTTATTTTTTATTTTTTATGATAAGTTGGAACTTTCGTTTTTCTGCATCAACTTAAGTTAATCATAATAATGACAATACCCCATTTAAACGAAAACCTCTAAAGCTAACATCTTTTTTCTTCTTTTCCCTCTGCACTAAAATCATCAACCTTTGTGTACCCTCCTTCCTCCACTACCATCACCATGATAAAAAATGATAGTTTAAAAAAAAAAAAAAAAAGGGACCCAGAAACCAACAAAAAAGAGAGCAAATCCTCCCTCCTATTAGACACCTCCTCGCCACCATCCTGAAAACCACCACACTTCAGATCTATCGTTGTGACCCGTTACTTCCCCCACCGTGAAACTTACTATGCCTTCAACACCAAGCTCTGTCGCGCACCATCACTCTTGTAACATCTCGATTAATTTACTGGTTTTTAATATCGGTAAATATGTATCTGTTTTATTTTCAAATTTTTGCTCAAAAATAAAATGTTATATTTTATTCAGGCGAATTTTCAAAGAAAACGCGTGGGACAATTTTAATCAGGTAAACGACGAAGTCGGAAACGAAACTGCAGAGACTGTCACCTAGGGGTGGTGAGTCATGGGGTGAGTCACCACCATGACTCACCAAAAACAATGATGGCCTTTTGATAAATATCTAGATATTTTTAGTGTGCAATGACCAAAATGCCCCCAAGTCTCCATGATTTTACTTCCTTGTCCTTTTGACACATCTCCTCCTCCCTCACTCTTCTAATTACACGGCCAAATACCCTCCCCCCTACACTTAGTCATTTCTCATCTTCCTTCACCAAGAACATACAAAGAAAACACTAAAACCTCCATTGTTGCTCTTGCAAACTTGATCATTTCTTCATTTCTTTCATCATCTAAGAGGTAAACCCTCATTGTTTATGGTCATAATTGTCTTCCTCTACCTTCATTTCCATTCATTCTTGTCAAGAGCACCATTTTTCCATTTTCATTGATTTTCTTTATTTAATTCTAGAAAATCATAGGATGAAAATTTTTGAAGTATAACAATTTTTCCTACCTCTCTACTACTCTAGGATCATGGATCCAAGACTTGAAAATTTTAGAGGTCCCGAGCCCATTTTTTTAGCTTAGCCGAATGCCCTCGTAGTGGGTTAGATTAATTTTTCTTCAATGTTTAACTTGTTCTTTACTTTATTGTGAAGGATTAAGTGATTAGTTGGTGTTTTGAGTTGTGAGGAGGAAACAAAAATCTCAAGAGGCTATTTCAAGGAGGAAACCGAAATTCCAAAGGTAAAGGGAGTTTACCTGAGGGGTTTTTGATAGCTACATGCTATCTGTGAATTGTCTGTATATTTATTCGTAGTGATTCTATGGTGTTTGATTTTTCGTATTTGGTTATGTGATTTTTAATGTCATCTATGAAAGCATGTCATAATCTGTGATATATGGATAACTGTGATGTATGGACAACTGTGATGTATGGATTAACTATTGTTTGATGTGATTGACTGAAAAGCCCGACAGTGGTCAGTGCTCAATTATAATCAAGGATAAACTTTAAAGAGTTTGAGGAGAAACTTAAGTGTTTTAATTTTATGAAAATGGAAGAAAATGTGAAAATAATATTATTTAATGATATTTTGGTGAAAGAATAAATCAATGAGCGACAGTAGGGACGAAACCGTGAAAGAATTTCACTTATGTTAATTTTTCCAAAATAAATTCAAAAAGAAAACAAATTGTAATTAAAATAAATTAAGTTTCAAAAAAAAATTTAATATTGATGGTGAAAAACTTTTTGGAAAGAAAAAGTCATTTGATTCAAAAAGAATTTATTCCAAAATGAAAATTAATTTAGAAAAGTGTTTTACAGCTACTATGAAAAATAATATTATTTGGGACTAAAACGTGTTAGAAATGATTTTCCAAAGATTTGATGTGTTGTCGGAAAAGAGAAAAAGAATTTGAAGAAAATTGAATTTTGTTGCGATTTAACATTGTATAAACGAATTTCAGCGGAAATTTTTTTTCTACAAAAGAGTTTTAAGTCAGCGAAAATATTTCTGATAAACTTGGATAAGTTTCGGAGTTTTGATTTGACATTTGTTGTTTCACAGAACGAAAACGATGTTGAAAAAGAAAAGTGAACCTAGTAGCCGAGACGTTAGAATTCTAGTGTTCTGTGAGAAAAACACGTAGATCATTGATCAGTGTTGTCTATGAAGGACTTGAGTATTTTGATGTGATGTGGAGGACTTTGTGTCCCATATCTGCGAACCTAGGACTGGTGCATCGGTCTAGGGTTTCGTGATTGAGCATTCGGAGGTCGTGTCCTATGTTAAGTGTGAGTGGGCTTTATGCCTAAGTAAGAATAGTCGTGAGCATTGAGCCTCGACAAAGAAAGAATGAACGAAAAAGAAAAGTAACGAGAATAAATGTTTTACATACATAGTTTGACAGACGTGCCATTGTTGGCCAGTGTGCCATGTATTGCTGGCCAATGTGCCATGTATTATCGAGCTACAATCCACAGAGGGTGGATTGACAAATTGGGGAAGTCAAGACCAAAATGGTCTATTAGGGACATCCGGGTTCGTGAGCCACAAAAGGTCGGGGCCTCGCGACCTCGAGCCGTGGACGTAACGAATGCAAAACGTGAATGTACTCAATTAGGGACTACTCAATATTATTTTAGGTGCTTGAGTGTGATACCCTGGAACAATTGGAGCCAGACCCAAATTAAGGGGCCGACCTCATGAGACAATTGTGGTAAGTGGTATTGCAACCTAATCATGCTCGACGAAGGGAAGTTAGGATCTCCGGAGAATAAATATCAAAATTAGATGGTGGATGTTGAAGTGTCATGCATTTTTACAAATTACGATGATTGCCGGGTATGAATCCCATTGTTTATAACAGTATGCTTATTCTGAGAATTTATGTGATTGATATATATGTATATGCTATTATTTTGTGTGTTGCGCATGTAGTTATCATGATAAAACTCATTTGTCGGTATCTCATGTAACATCCCTGTTTTTACATATATGTTTAATTGCTTTATTAAGAGTGATTAATTTTCTAAATGATTATTTTTGTTTATTTTAATGTTGCTTGGTTTGAGTAATTTTATTTACTCATTTAAAAATATTTTACTGAGTGTGTTAACACTGTGTTGTACAGGGTGTGTACGCTTGCTAGACAATAGCATTAAGCTATTATTCTTTGTTTAGAAAAATATCATCTAAAATTATTTTGCTTAAAGAAAATTATTTTCATAGTCTCTAAAAGAATTTTTATTATCATCAGCAAAATAAAAGAGAGCAATTTTATGTTTTTTTCCCCTGGTCCATACCTCTCCACGTTACCTCTTTTCCTCTCTCCTCCTTTTCCTCTTTTCTTTTCTTCTTTCTCGTGCATTTCTTCTCTTCTCCATCAGACCACATTTTCTTCTTCTCTCTCCCAAACTCCATTTCTTCTCCTTCCTTCTTGCTGGACCAGACCGCGCCGCCCAGCCCAGCCACTGACCGCTGCAGCAGCTCGCTGACGCAGGGGGAGAAGACCGCGCCACTTGCTCACATCTGGTTTGTCTCTGCCTCGCGAAATCGTGCCGCCACCGCTTGGGAGCTCGCCCGCCGCCGCTCGCCGACGTTAGGGCGAAGATCGCGTCCCTCGCCGATGCTACGTTGTTTCGCGTCCTTCGCCGTGCGAAATGCGTCCTCCGCCGCATTTAGTCCGCTTCAAAGGCACTGTCAGCACTGCCCACCGCCACAGCCGCCGTCGTCGCCGCGGTCTGCCACCATCACAGCACCTTCAAGTTCATCTTCTTCCTTTGGGTGAGTGATTTCTCACTTTCCCTTGTCTATTTTCAGAATCCCCAATTTTTCCTCATACCCTAACCCTAGGTCTTGAATTAAATCAACGTGATTTTTGAAAAACTAAGTATGTTAGTGAGTTAATTTTATAGTGTTAATGTTGAGTAATTAATTTTATGAATTGTCTGTTTGTTGTACATGCTTGGATCGTCTCTCTGGGTTGTCGTTCATGTTCATGCTTGCTCTGGGGAAGCAAAAATTGCTTTCTGGGAACTGACAGGAGCTGATTGCATACCTTCAGGGTGCCAGAGATCTTCGAATGTCACTTTAAGTTGGGGGAAGATAATACTCTCGGTTTAGTGTGGGTTTTAATGCGGGTTTAGTATATCTGCTTAGGAAATTGTATGGGGTTTATTGTTATATATATTGCCTGATCATAATTGTGTTAATTATCTGTGTGGATCATGTGACTTGTGTATTTGAGACTTTATCTGATGCTATGTGTGAAATATTTATGTTGTTTTGAATGTTTGCCCTTGTTGGTGTTGATTATTTCTTCTGGATTGGGATTAAAAATAGGGGACTATTATTTGCTTGGGTTTAAATCAAGTATGGATGAACTTAGTAAATGAAAATGATAAGGTGAGGCATGTGAAGGGGTGAGCGTACCTTGAAGACATAATAGTCTATTAAAATGGTTAATTAGTATATAGGTATGAATCTTAATTAGACCGACAGTGAATGGATTGTAGAAGCGGTTGTGTAGTGATGTAAGTTTATTAGACTAAGCTTTGTTAAACTTATCTTTTAAAGTAATTTCTAAGTTAGGAAACAAGGCATAATGCCAATGTAATTTTATGGATTGTATATTCTGAGCATGATGGTTGTGATGGGTATATAGGTAAGATGAAGTGATCATGATATGCATTCATTTGAGTACGAGGAGTTACCATGCTAATAGGGTATGATAAGAAAATGATGGGTCTTACTACGATTGTGGGTAAGTTGAAAGGATAATGCCATAATGGTATAGCAATAAAATTTCTTTAAAGTGGAATATTATAAGTGAAAGATATTAATAGGAATGGACTTGAGTTATGGGGAATTATGATGGATAGTACTGTGACTTAGGATGGATAGCAATAAGAGGCAATGATGTGTATTACGAGGCTTATTGTTTTATGTTGATTATTATGATGAGAGGTGTGTTTATGGAAGCCTATAATTAGGATGAGATTTATATGCGTACAATGCTTTAAGATGACGAAATAGATAATGTGATTATATGATATGTTTGAGAAGATGAGATCATAGAAGTTGTGTATAAGTATAAAAATAGTGTTGTGAGCTTGACACATATTCTTTTAAATTGTGTTTGATTTTGATGGCAATCTTGTATTAACTATGATGTGATATCCTTTACGATTTTTTGGGTAAGGTTCAAATCCGAGGACTCTACCTATTCTTGAATTTCCGGACGTTGAGTGTCATTTTGATTTCGTTATAATTGGGCTCTAAGTATAAGCCTCTTGGTACGATCGTTAAGTCGTTTAGGGACTTGTGTGAATTGCATTTGTTTCCGAACTTAGATTCGGGAGGTGTTGGAATATTATTATTAGTTGGTATCAATTTCTTATTTATTGAATTTGTGAATTCAATCTTAAGGTTTACCCTTATTCATGTTTTGTTGTCTTGGGCTCGAAGTTAATATGATATATGTTATTTTGGAATGAAATGAATAGACCAAATGCTGGAA
Source organism: Echinosophora koreensis (assembly GCA_035048595.1). NCBI lineage: Eukaryota > Viridiplantae > Streptophyta > Magnoliopsida > Fabales > Fabaceae > Echinosophora > Echinosophora koreensis. Next base: position 2,359,836 of record JAPCYP010000031.1, on the reverse strand, counting down.
AGTTAAAGACTTTCAAAATCTTGTCTTTTGATGATTTTATCCTTCGATTTGTATTTGATCTTAAGTATCAAATGTTAATTCTAAATATGATTATATACGTAATTTTAGCCTAAGTATGCTCAAATGAATTTGAAGTGTCAAAAGAATTTTGAATCAGGAATAATATTTTGGTTAATGGTCTATTCAAGCCCAATTCTTAACAATAACTTTTTTTTAAAATTGATACCAGCGCTTTGGAACTTTTGGTTCCTACTTTGTTTGTCTTCGGACAACATTCCAACCTAATCATAGTGGTTGTCGTTCTGGAAACATAGACACCTATTCATAGGATATTAGGGGACTGTGTGTGGGCCACGGAGACCTTGGGGATAGTCAGGTATGGATCCTGCCAATGGTTCAGTGTATAGCTGCACTGCGCCGGTGGAGACCTGGACAGCAGGGCTATCTTGACACTCCACTGAACTAAATATTATTCAGATGTTAAGTACTCTCGTGTGAAAGGACTGCAGAGATGGCTGTTAGCCTACTCCATTTGGGACTTGTGCACCGAGTTGTTTACGCATATTACCTGAATGCTATCCTGACAGAACACTATGAAAACAATACACTTGATGGGGTGGGGGGCGACAGACAATTCATAAGAAAAGAGATAATGAGGGACAAGTTCTAATAATAAAAATCCCCTTAAAAATAAATAACCGATTTAATAATAACTTATTAAATAAATTAAACCAGGGACTTGTATATAAATATTATACTTTATAAATACTCTTTTATAAATTATAAAAATATAATTTTTTAATAATAACCTATTTGAAAGGTATCAGGTAAATGGCTGGTTACCATTCACTTCATTTTACATCAAATCCAATTGTAACCATAAAGGGCATCACTGGTGTAGCCCAAATTTTGGAAAAGGAAGCAATCACTGGTTTAATTTGTAGACATTTGTGTAGCATCAGCCTTAGCCTCAGGGGAAGCAATCACTGGTGTATCCCAAAAGCAATGGGTGCACTTATTTTTTAATTTTTATTTTAGTGTGGTAGTATTTTGATAATAATTTAGATGTAATAAAGAATAATAAAAACAAGAATAACCATTTAGTCTTACTATGCCCCATAAGAATGTGACACTTGGCCCAGTTAATTTTAATTTTAATTTTTTTTAATTAAACAATTTTTTTAATTTTTATTAGGAATTGGCCCAATGTTAATCTGACCCAAGTTCCAATTCTACCTACTAATTTGGAGAAATGGTTTCTTTACACAACTTGTAAGTGGATGACATAGTCAAAAGGAACAATTTTTCACTCAGTTACAGTCTGAGGGATAAATTATATTATAAGTTGGTGTTGTGTGATAAATCAAGAATTGAATAATTAATTCAAAGCCAATAATAGTGTAAAAGGAAACTTGGCAATTTGTTCATGTATTATGGTCACATTAAAAGAGTAAAAGGAAATCATTTCTCCAACTAAGAGGGTAAATGGTCTCATAAAAAGAGTAAATGGCCCTACTCCTTCAATTTTTACCACAAGCTTAAATGGCCTTGCTCCTTCAGTTTATAGGCCCTGCTCCAAGTTTACAGGTTCATAACAACCTAATCATGTCTGAATCAACCTGCAAATTCACAATATTCCAAGTTAAAACCAAAATAAGCAATGCTTAAAGTATGTAGTGAAAAATGTTGCTAATACTAAACATTACATAGTTCCCACACAAGTTTGCTGAATCACCCTCATCCATGAATCCAAAACTTTGAGCATCCTCCATATACAATCTTTTTTTCTTTTAATTTCTCAACTTGTCCGGCAAAGGGGCAAAATTTTCTTGTATGGCCTTCAACCCTACAAATATCGAAAAAGGGTAACTCTCTTCCTATTCCCTGCCGCAGCTGAACTACCTGCACCACCTCCTTTAGTCCTAACTGGGGTAGGGTCCTTAACAATCCCCTGTGAACCCTGTGATGAATCCCCACAAACGTTACCATTTTCAACATACTTTGCTTCCAACCTTATAGTTTTCTTGCACCAATTTCTCCCTAATTTGTTTATAGTCATCAGTATTTCGACATGCAGAATTACACAAAAATCTACAAAATTCAAGCAAACAATGGAACCGACACTAGTACAATGTATTGTGACACCCTTTTACCCCGCACGTTAATATAAAACATTTATTTAAAAGAGGAATTATAAAAAAACATGCTTTTATTTGATAAAATAAAAACTTGGGTAAAAGATACCACATATAACGTCTCAACACGGAAATAACATAGTTTTAAAAAGATAAACATAAACGAAACAACTAATAAACAAAACCCAACCCCGATGTCACATACAGAGCTGGTATAAACGTTCCAAAATAAAATCCACGGAAACAAATTGAAACTAAAACTAACTATGAAACTAGGAACCTAACTAAGTCCTGGCTCCTCGGAGTCACTCCTCAACAGGCTGCTCGCCGTCCTCTGCATAAAGAGATACATGCAACAACAGAAACAAGAAAACAGGGAGTAAGAAATCATGTAAACACAACGGCATGGGAATAGGGAATAAGATGAACATAAATCATATCAGGCATAGCAACAACATCATACAACATCATTTACATAATACAAGTCAACAGTCAATAGATGTTATGCGGTGCAACACTACTCCGCTACACCGTTATGCATGTGTTTCCAACTATCTCAGGAAGTCAACTTCGGAGTTACATACCCACATTGGCCATAAAAGCACCAATGCCGGCCGTTCACCAAACCATGGGTGAACCCCTTGGATAGCCGACGTATCATAACTGGATACGCTACCTCGGGGGCGCACGGTTCACCAAACCTTGGATGAACCACCCCAGACTTGGGCCAGATCATCATAACTTGGACGACCTCCCCTATGTTGAACATCCCCCACTAACCAACTTCATTATATGAATGCATTAGCAAACAACATACAAGGCAGCCACCTCCTTTGCTTGGGCCAATAAGCACCCAAGAGTCATCACCATCATCAACATCAACGTCTTGGCCAAAAAGCACCAAGGTTCAACTCATCAACGCCTCGACCAAAAAGCATCGAGGGCACTTTGGCCAAAAAGCACCAAAGTGTACAAAAGTGCGGTAGCCCAACGGGTACTGGCTTAACCAGCTTATTATTCTTTATTATCTTAATTATCCTTTTAACTCATCATTATTTGATTGGTGTCTTATCCCATTATTGGGGACATTTAGGGTGAAACACCCCTTAATTCCTTTAATCTCAGGTTCTGACCGGTAAGGGGAGCACGGGCGTGCTCACCCCAGTACGATCGTGCTGTCACTTAAGTGAAGCGCGATCGTGCTTACTGTCCTGCATGGCCGTGCTTAATGCGCGGTCTGCCTTCAAGAATGCAACTGGGAGCACGGTCGTGCTCCCTATTCAGCACGGCCGTGCTCCTGGGCCAGCCGGACTGTTCTGGGCAGATTCATCACAAGTTCTTAGAGTTCTTGGCTCCCTAACACTCTCAAATCAAATCCTAGGGTCCTTGGACTAATCCAGATGGCATCATTCCTCACCTCTCACTAACAGTTCATGTCTTATGAAACTTTAGGGAATTCATCCATTAATTCTTGTATTAACTAAGAGTCTTAATTAAATCCGTTTAGGGTCTTATTAACATATTCAGCGCATTAGCAACATCAGCCAATCAACATCATCGATAACAACAGCCAATAGCAATCTCATAACAACATCAACAAAACAGTCATATTCTTATCATGAACAGATTCAACTACTTATATATCATTGGCATATAACATGTAATTAGAAAGCATAGGCATACCATTAACCAACTAGCAATTATAGTAATTAATTCATACAACCCAAACAGATCATGGCATCAACAATAGTTTAAACATATTAAAAGGTAGCATTTAATTGTTCATAACAGTTATCAATATACAATGGGGTTATGGGAACCCCTCACCTTACGCTACCCCTAGCCTAGTGTAAACACTATTCTTCTCCAATACCTAGTATGAAGAATCCGGTAGCGATCACTCAAACGGTAACCCACGCATTCCTCGAGCAGCTTAGTTAACTCTCCAAGATTTGGTCAAACAAAACATTAACTAATTAGTTTCCCAATATCTAATAATAGAAAAAGGAAACTCTAAGGGGAAGGAACCGTTGCCAATAGTGATCAACACTGACGAACTAGACGCTCCCAAGGGTCTCCACTGCTCCAATAACGAAAGGAGTTTAGAGAAAATAGGGAATGAAAGGGTTGCAGTCGCACTCGATCACCGTTCTATATTTAAAGGCATAGACTTGAGCACGATCGTGCGCACGACCTTGCTCAACTTAGCGCTTGTGAAACGCGTCTTGCCATTGAGCACGGGCATGCTCACTATTGAGCACGGGCGTGCTCAACTCAGCGTCAGCGAGACGCTCACTCACAATAAGCACAGTCGTGCTCCTTAACAAGCACGGCCGTTCTTGTGACTTAGAAAGTCACAAGACACAAGTCTAAGAGAAGGGATTTCAAGCCTAGAAGTCCCACTTAGCCCTCAAGCTAAGTCTTAAGGCTTAACCAACCAAACAAGCATACAAAAGCACTTAACGGAAAAATAGGGTGTTACATGCATCACTTACCCATGGACCATATTGGCTAGAGAACTCAAAATTTTCCTTTGCATTCTTCCTCCACCTACGCAAAATAACACATTCTGGCAACTCTTCCAAGTCTAAATTAAAAACTACACAAACGATATGTTCGCATGGAATGCCAAAAGACTCCACCCTACGATAGGAACATTTTATTAGCTCGAGGTTACCATCATAAGACACATACCAGCATGAATTTGATCTTTTATACTTGCATACTGTGTATATTGAATAAGATGCAGTTTCTTTACAATCAACCACCTTCAACCAACATACCTTCACCAAATAAGTACAACAAATATATAAAATTTCCCTTGTGAACACCTTTGCGGCATGCCACTCCAGGCCAACCAAATGTGTTTACAATACAGGCACCGCATATGCTGACTTGAAGTCAGCCTCAACTTCCGTATTGTGCATGGCATCCAGTGCACGTTGGAAATATTGTAGTAATTCTTCCAGGTCATGTCTAAAGCATGCATACTTGCCAAGTTTAGAATGCAAACCCTCACACCGGGAAGCTGTCCTAAATCCTGCAACAAATTTGCCATGTATGTTGCTGCCCGCATCTCTTTTTTTTCATAAATTTCATTCGCCCATTTATTATTTTCCACCCCACATTCAACCGCCATAGATTCCTACCTCTGACGAAAAACACTGACATCAAAATCACTTAACATACATCGAGTAAACATCTCTGTAAACTTGTTACAACCAACATTTGTGGTGGCATTATGCGTCAAATGTCAGGCACATAGCCTATGATGTGCATTAGGAAAAACTATCCAGATAGCATTCCTCATGGGCATATCGCCATCTGTTATTATGGATATTGGTGTTTTTGCATTCATCGCCTCCAAAAATTGCTCCAAAACCCACACATAAGTTGCTCCAGATTTATCACTTATTACAGTACTTGCAAAAACAATTGTATTGTTGTGATGATTCACATCAGAAAAAACCACTAGAGGATAGTTGTATTTGTTCCTTCCATAAGTTGTATCAAATGCCAAAACATCTCCGAACACATCATAATCAAACCGACAACTACCACTAATCCAAAATAATTTTTCAATCCTTCCATCATTAGTGACAGTGTGCCTCCAAAACATCCATGGGTCATTCTTAGCTAACTCTTTCAAGTAAACAATGGCATTGCTTGAATTACCACCCCCCTCGTTGCCTATGAATTTCATTATACATATCTCTTTTTATAAATCTAACATTCTGATTCCCACCAGATTGTTTTGCAAATGATCCATAAATATGAGGAGTCTTGATACCAACATCCCTCATGCTATTCATTTGGGCAACATCTACATGTATCATTTTATGATGTGATCGCAAATGCCCAACATACTTACCACAAAATACTTCATGATTGTGTTCATCATTGAAGTATGTCACATGCCACTGTCATGTTTCTTCATTGAGGTGAACACGAAGTGCAGCTAAAATGAGTTGATCTTACAATCGCTTCCTGATTCATTTTCACTATTCATTATTAACTTCATCATGAAGAAGATGAGTTGTTAGCTTCATGAGATGCTTAATCTATTGATTGATTATGAGAATCAGGTTGCATATGAAAAGAAGAAAGGAAATGGTATGTTGGTTGGTAAACCCAGCTCAGAGCTAAAGGTGGTGTGACCAAACCTAAGGTTAAAGAGGGTAAGCCTGACAAGTCTGGTGTTGAATGTTTCTTTCATAAGGAGAAAGGTCATTGGAAGATAAACTATAAGAAGTTTCTTGCTTCTCTGAATGAAAGAAAACAAGGTGGGACTTTAATGAAAAATGTTTTCATGATTTCTTTAATTATTATTGCTTCAATATGGGCATTAGATACCGGCAGTAGCTTTAACATATGCAATATATTACAGGGACTACAAATTAGTATAAGGCTAAATAAAGGAGAAATAAATTTTCAAGTAGGGAATAAAGCAAATGTTGCTGCCCTAGCTGTAGGATCAATTTCTTTAATAATGCCTACTGGCAAAACATTAGTGTTGGAGAATTGTTATTATGTTTTGAAATTTGTTTCGAACATTATTTCAATTTCTATGTTGGACAAATGTGGTTTTTGAATTGTTTCCAATAATAACATTTTCTCAATTGATCATAATGATGATTTATATGTGATTGGTTATCTCCAACATGGTATTTATGTCTTACCTAATGTGAATGCAAAACCAATTATGCGTGTTTCTAGTCTTAAAAGAGAAAGAGATGATCAAGTAAATGGTACATACCTTTGGCATTGTAGGCTTGGTCATATAGGAGAGAAAAGAATTAACAAGTTACACAAGGAAAGTTACCTTGACCATTATGATTATGAATCATATATGACTTGTGAATCTTATCTCAAAGGAAAATTGACCAAATGTTCATTTATTAGAAATGGAGAAAGAGCTTCTGAATTATTGGGTCTGATCCATACAGATGTTTGTGGACCCTTGAAAATTCAAGCCAAAGGAGGATATTCCTATTTTATCACCTCCACTGACGATATGTCAAGATATGATTTTGTGTATCTTATGAATTACAAATGCGAGTCATTTGAAATGTTCAAAATATTTCATAGTGAAGTTAAGAAACACCTTGGTAAGAGTATCTCAAGGTACTCATATCCGAAATAAGGAATCGAACCTTATTAGATATGGTAAGATCCATGATAGGGTTCACTGATCTTCCAAAGTATTTATGGGGCTATACTTTAGAAACAACACCATATTTCTTAAATAAAGCTCCCACAAAGTCAGTCTCTACAACACCATATGAGATATGGAAAGGCCGTAAGCCGAGTCTCAAACACATTAGAGTTTGGGGATGTCCGGTCTATGTTAAAAGATTGCAAACAGACAAACTTGATGCAAGGTCTGAAGAGTGTAGATTTATTGGGTATCCCAAGGAAACAATGGGGTATTATTTCTATCACCCCTCTGACCACAAAGTGTTTGTGGCAAGAAGAGCAACCTTCTTAGAAAAGGAATTTCTTTTAGAGGAAGTCAGTTAAGAAATAGAACTAGATGAAGTTCAATAAACCAATGAAATGACACAGGCTCAAGAGCCTGGGATGCAAGTTGAGGAACCTTTGCTGGATATTCTGAAGTTGACATGAAGGTTGTCACCTTCAGTGGTTAAGGTTCAAGAACAAGTTAATGAGCCTATTTTAGAACCAATTCAACAACTAGTAGATCGAGTGCAAGGTGAATCAACTGCAAATGAACCTCTTAAAAGGTCTAGTCATACGCATCATGCACTGAATAAATTAATTTTATTAGTGCAAGACGATGTGTCAAATGAGGTTGATCATAATGATGATGACCCTATAACCTATGAAGAGGCCACACAGATTTTTGACTATAAGAAATAGTAATAAGCCATGGAATCTTAAATGGAATCCATTAAGATCAACAAAGTATGGACTTTAGTTGAAACTTCAAAGGATATAAAACCTATTGATTGTAAATAGGTTTTTAAGAAAAAGATTGGAGACCTACAAATCCTGTCTTGTAGCCAAGGGATGCCGTCAAAAGGAATGAGTAGATTATAATGAAACTTTCTCTCACGTGGCAATGCTCAAATCAATTCGGATTCTCGTTGCTATAGCAACATACTATGATTATGAAATATGACAAATGAATGTGAAAACGGCTTTCCTAAATGGTGAGCTCAAAGAGGAAGTGTATATGACACAACCCAATGGTTTGATATATTCGTCAGATCATGATAAAGTTTGCAAGCTACAATGATCCATTTATGGATTAAAGTATGCTTCAAGAAGTTGGAACATCCGATTCAACAAAACAATCGAAAAGTTCGATTTTGTACGGTGTGAAGAGGAACCTTATGTCTACAAAAATTTAGTGGGAGCACAATTATTTTCTTAGTGTTATATGTTAATGACATATTGCTTATAGAAAAGGACGTACCAGCATTACAAAGTACAAAGATTTAGGAGAAGCAACTTATATTTTTGGGAATAAAGATTTATAGAGATAGATCTACAAGTTTGCATGGTCTCTCACAATCTTTGTACATTGATACCATCTTAAAGAGGTATAAAATGGAAAGTTCCAAAAGTGGTTATCTGCCAACGGGTACAGGAATCTCTCTCCATAGGGAGGATAGTCCTAAAACCTTTGAAGAGAGAGAGCGCATGAATGGAATACCATATGCAAGTGCAAGGAGGAGACATTGAGATTCAAAAGATTGATACAAAAGAAAATGTTGCAGACCCATTCACTAAAGTACTTGGTCTAAAAGTGTTTGACAAGCACAAGTGAGAATCGGGAATGAAACACATGAGAGATTGACTCCAGTGCAAGTGGGAGATTGTGGGAGAATAATTGGTATGCCCTAGATCCAATCTATTATGTAATTTTTAGAATGCATTGTAATGATTTTATTTTGATAAAATAACTTAGCATTCTATTAAGTTTGGTTTTGTTTGTCATATTCATTAATTGGTTATTTAATTGATATGACAAAGTCCTTGATTAAATTTAGACCCTTGTCATCATGATAGAGATCATGTTAATGAGAGGCAAGCATTTTATAATTTAATCTAAAGTATATATTCTTGATCATGGGATTATTAAAAAGAGGACATTAGTAATCCGGAAAGATCAATATATATGTGATAACCTCCTACTATCAAGTAGAGTCTAAATATGATTTTGTTTTATCCAAAATCATTTTCTAGGTCTCGGATAAAATATAAACAGATATATATTTACCGATATTGAAAAATAGTAAAATCGAGGTGTTACAATACTATCCCACCAAAAAAAAATTCGTCCTCGAAATTTCGTGATTCGAAACTATATAACACCCTTCTCGAGTGCTACATCGTAAGTGATATTTTAAGGCCGAAAAGTAGGTTAAATAAAATTGACTATAAAAGAATGGGGTAATTTTTTTTCTTTTTCGCAAGTCGTAAATATAACTACTTTGATTTAAACAAATGGACAATAAAATATTCCATTATCACAATTTGGGTCATAAGTTCTTAAATCGTTTACATAATACCCAACCTGACTCATAAACAGAAATATAAGATGTGAAGACGCAGCTCCTAAAATATAAGATACTTGGAGTCGCAACTCCATAGACAGTTACATTAACTCCCAAACATACCCAACAGGCCAAACTACAATAGAAAAGACCGTCTTCTCTCATACCTCATGAGAAGGACAAACCCAACTGACGAGATCTAGTGGAAACTCTATTTGAGTCCACTACCGACGTCGTCGCAAAAGACACTACTAGAGTCACTACAAAAGTCACTCTTGAACTAAGCCCTTTCCTCCCCCAAGAGGAGAAACATGGTCTACGAACCCATCAATAGTTTGGAAAACGTCCTCTAGAAACTCCAACATATCGTCGGCATGCTCGAACCTCAATCTCTACGATGCATCAGTCAAGGAACATCTTGACGTCTCAATCTTCTCAAAAGAATGCAGAAGACACCAGCCGACATAGGCAATATAAAAAAAAGAGAGGTGAGATTCCATTTATCTTACACATAAGGCAGACATGCAGTGGTACGACTCACAGGTACATAATACAACAGTCATATGTTCTTTTTATTTCCCATTTTAATTCTGCAACTCAAAACTTCGAGAATATAATATACCAGACTCGACGGTAAGCTTATCAAGCATACCGGACTCGGTTTGTCCATCGAAAGACAGGAATAGAGAGAAACTGATTGAAACCGTATAGTCTCATTCCTACACAGCATCAAGGAATATCTGATTCTAACATCAGAGCTAATTTGATATTTTGGAAAGGAATGGTTAGTATAGATTTCATCTACGCCCACCTTCAGGCACCATGTGCGGCTATCATGGCACACAAGGCTCAAATCATAATCATAATGTACGTACTATCATAATCACATGTGATCTCAAACTCTCTGTGGAACAACGGGCTCTTTATGAAACCTCTACTACTGGGAAGCTTAGCTTCCTTGGCACAACGGCCTTTCTGAACATAGTATCAACTATGTGTTGGGCAAAATTACTGGAATACGTCCAATTGGTCTATCCATCGGATAACATCGTGATTCCACCAGAATCCACTTGCTGTCAATCTCTGACAAACGATATTCCCGGGTACAAATCATCGACTAACATTAATCCACAGTTCTCAAACAGACTTGTCAGTTTGTGTAAAGATGTTTTAAAGCCCTTGCTTACAAGTCCTAACACATTATGAAATTGGATCGACAGTCCAATCATTTATTTCTTTACACTTTTCTAATGGAGCCTTTCTCTTGGCTTCCAAGAAATCAAATAATTCTTAGTCCATTAAGTCTTATGGAGGTATGGATATTGAATTATCCACACTTTACGACAAATGTTCTTGCTTCACTATAAGTCATAAATCATTAAGTTCATATTTTCACTAAGTCATTCATGACTTAGGTTTTTTCCATTTACTTGAAATACTAGTCTTAAAGACTAAAATTCTCTTTTGTCTTAAAACAAAAAACTTTGGTTAAAACCAAACCATTTTGAAATCAGATTTCATCAAAGTACATAAGTACTAAATTCCTCAAAACAGTTTCTTGGAAAATGCCGAAACCCTTAAAATACTGTTTTACCGCTTTTTACTGTATTTCAACTTAAATTCTATATTTTCACAAATATAATTATTTGTCTCAAATCCTTCACTTCCCTAAGTTACCATACTTATATTAAAGTATTAAAATACTGATTTCAAACTCTAAATCATTGTTTTCTGAAAAATCTTTACAAACGTTTGAGGACGGTTTCGTCGCTTTTTACTGAATTTAGGCTCAAAAGCCATACTTTTAAAAATATGGTTCTTCACCTCAAATATATAACTTTCCTAAGTTATAATACTCATTTTAGGATGTTGAAACATTGATTTTAAAGTTTCCTTTCCATGTATACGAAATTCCTAAAAATTTGACCGAACGTCGTTAAGTTTGTAAATCGCGTAAATCCTTTTTCAACGATTTTACACTCTAATAGTCCAAAACTCATTTTGGAGTTTTAGAATAGTTCAATAGGTATGAAAAACAGTGTTTAACTGTCCCATTATAATTATTTTTGAAAATTACAGTTTAGTCCCTAAACTTTCATTATTTGCAAAAAGATCCTTATTCACTTAAAACCTTATAACTTTTTATGTACTAATCCAATTAACACCAAACCAATTTCTATAGTGTTATATCATCAAGGGCTACAATCACAAAATATAAGGATATGTTTTCATAACAGTCCCTGAATTTCTCAGTATTTGCCTAATGGTCCCTATATCTTTAATAATTCATAACTTTCAATATACACATCCAAATCAATCCAAACCAATTTCTATACTCTTATATATTCATTCAATCCTTATAAAAATTATTCAAACAAATTAACTCAACTTGAGACCCCATTAATCAGTTATGGCCGAATGGCCTAAATAATTATATTAAGCATTTTTCTTAACAAATCAAGCAAACAACAATCATGGTTCCAACTTAATGTCATTGGAACCAAAACAACCATATAACATATCATACCACAACCAAACATCAAATCAAATCCTCCAAGAGGATCACACACATATAAATCAATAATACACACTTATGAGTTACAAAACATATATATACATTAAATAAACCATCAACATATCTACATTAAGGTAGGGTAGTAGTAATCTCCCCCCTTACCTCTTGTAGATCACTTGAAACTCAAGTAGGAGAAGGATGTTGTTCACCTAAATCGCAAGGTTTTGAACCCACAAAACCTAGCCATGAACAACCAACAAGAAATCAAGTTAAAGATTGAAGAAAATCATCCTAAACCCATTTTATATAGGTTCGGCCAACTCATAAAGAATTAGCTAGGGATCTCTAAATTTTTCAAGCTCTTGGATGATGAAAATAGAAGTCATATGGAGATTATAGAAATTGTTTTCAAGTCAAATGGATATTTCTACAATTTTCTAGAGATTTTTGAAGAAAGCTTCATGAAGATGGAAAATCATGATTCATGACTTAAACAACTAAAATGATGGAAGGAGAAGTCATGATTGATCATGGAGAGAAGAGATTACCTCTTGAATGATGAAGATATGAAGAGAAATGATCAACCAAAGCTTGTTAAAAATTTGACAGCTTTGAGGATGTGGTGGTTTTATGAGTGTATCTCACAATCTGCTCATCTAAAAATTACAAACTTTGGCTTGTTGGAAAGGTAAGAAATAGATGCACAACTTTGATGTTTAAGGTTGTTTTTGATTCAGAATATAAAAGGGGCGTAAAGTGCCTTCTTTCCACTATTCTCGTGTGATGCTGAGGATTTTGAGCTATTTTGGTAATTTGGGCATATCTCCCAATATACTTAACTGTTTTTTATGATATTTGGCTCGTTGGAAAGAATAGATGAAGAGGAACAACTTTCATGTAGAAAGTGTTTCGATTTTCAGAACATAAGAGGGTAATAATTTCGGTATGGTTTCGGGGAGTCAATGGAGCTTTTCTTTGTGTTCTTGATGAAGAAGAAGAAAATGTCTAAGTGTGGGGGAGTGGGCAGCCACGAATTGGCTAGGTGTGGAGGGGTTTTCCACCTTGTAAAATGAGTGATTTAGGGAGAGGATATGTGTCATTGTTAATAACCATTTGGTAGTAACCATAGTTAATGTTAACTAAGCTAGGTTAAGTTAAAAAAATAATATAATACTTAACTAGGGTTAATAATAATCATGACTAGAAAAATATGTGGTGAAGAGTGAAAGGAGTGGTGTGACTGAGTTTAGCACCACAAATTTGAAATTGTCTTGTGAACCATGGCTGAATTAACCAAACATATGTTAGGTTAACTTAGGGGTAATTTGGTCATTTCACTTGAAGTCATCATGATAATTGAGTGGTTATGGTGAGTAGGAGGTGTGGCTAAATTGTGACCAAATGTGGGGAAGAAGAAGCAAATTTGATAATGTCTTGCCTTAATCATGGTTGTCATTTAACTATGATGGTTAGGTTAGGGGTATTTTAGTTTTTTCACATTTACTTGCCATAAATGCACATTAATGGCTACGGTAAGTCATTATGGTGACTCATTCCTCTTGAGTCATCATGGATGACTCGTTGTTCTGTTCTCCCGGTATATCTCTGCACATTCGTGTCGGGTTCCGTTGTTTACCGTTATTAGGGTTTTTGAGAGAAAGATGATGAAATGAAATCAAAATGAAATGAGTTTGGTTTAGTGGAGGGCTGCACGAAATTAAGTAGTTTTAGAGGGTATTTTGGCCAAAAATTCACTTAGGGACACTCTTGGAATTTTACTTAAAGATCAAGGGCATTTTGGTCTTTTTACATATAACCATCATTACTTGCATTTAATGCATGACTAACCCCTATGACTCACCCCCATGAGTCATTGTGCTCATCCACCCGACGTCGGGTTTTGTCTCTGTACCTCCGTTCTCGATTCCGTCGATCCCCGATCGTCGAGTACTTGCCCGGTTATCGTATGATAACCTATTTATTTTGAAAATTTTCAAAATAATCACTATGGTTGGAAATAAAATAAAAATCTAAACGGTTTCGTTCTCGGGTCAAAATTAGGTTTTCTGATCAGTAAACTTTTACTGTCAATGAAAAACACAGACCGGGTTTTGCCTGAATTTTAAACCTAAAATTTCACCGTAACTTCCTTCGATATAGAAGGTCTCAACTATGATTTTGTTTTCCTCAAAATCATTTTCTAGATCCCCGGTAATAATATAAAATATAATTACCGGTCAAGACGCGAGAAAACAGGGTGTTACAAACTAGACAGGATCTTGTAATCTTATCTTAATCCCATGATCATACACTGGATCTCCGTCCTTCTTTCTCACTAAAAGAACTGGCGCTCCCCATGGGGAACACTCGGTCGTATGCACTGTTTTCGACAACAGTTCTTCTAGTTGAGCTTTCAACTCAGCAAGCTCTGTAGACGACATCCGATATGGATCAATGGAAATCGGACCATCTCCTGGAATTAGGTAGATGGACAACTCGATGTCTTTGACTGGTGACAAACCATACTCCAGTCGATCTCTCCCTCGACTCCTAAGTCAGATAAAAGTAAGTATCCCTGAGTTCCTTCTTTCGAAGAAGTCCTTATTTGGTTGGCAGATAAAAAGCCATAAATCTTAGGATCAGGAAGAACTAAGGTCTTATGTGCACAATCTAAAAGGATATGGTTGGAATATAACCAATCCATGCCTAGAATCACTTCTAATTGTGTTAAAGGCAAACATATCTGATTAACAAGAAATTGTCTATCCTGAATAACATTAGGATAGTTCAAGCATATTCAATTTACTATAATTGGTTCAGCAGTTGGGGTTGAAACAATTATGTCATACAACAAGGAAGAAACAGGCAAACTCAAATATCTCACGCAACTATCTTGTATGAGATCATCGGATTTTGAGGCTTCAGTACCACTCATGGTGTAAACTCTTCCCTTTGCCATCGGTCTATTGGTCTTTGAATCATTGGCAGCGACCCCAGACTTTGATGCAGAGTACTCTCTGGCCAGGTGACCAATCTTCCCACAATTAAAGCATAACATGCCTCTCAGCTTATAATCCTCAGTAATATGATTCGGCTATCCACACTTGCGGCATCGTTAAACTGGACCTTTATTCTGATTGTTTTGGCTTCCACTACTATGCACAGAAGCGATGGGACGATATGATTGTTGGTTTTGATTATTTCTTGGAGGTCAGAAATATGGATTCTTCTGCGCTTGTTGCTGCCTTTGATTCTGATATTGATTCTTAAATCGAGCTGGTCCTCCGGTATTACCCCGATTGTCTCTCCCTTTCCTCATTGTTCCACTTTCCGACATTTTTCGACCAAAGCTTGAAAGTTACAAATTTCAAGTGGTAGTACTTACTCCTTAATCTCGTACGTAGACCTCCTTCGAATTTCTCACATTTCCAACCCTCATCAGGTTGAGCTTGGAAGAAATGGAAATACTTGGCGAGGGATTCAAACTTCGCCGTGTATTCCCCAATAGACAGTTCTCTCTATTGCAGATGCAGAAACACTTGTTCTTTCTCAACTCTGGCACACTGAGGGAAGTACTTATCCAGAAAAGTAGTGCGGAAAACATTCCAAGTTATTTTCTGGTTGCCCGCTTCCAGCAGCTGTCTAGTACCATTCCCCAATATTCTGCATCGCCTAAAAGCAGAAAAGTAGCATACGGGACTTTCACTCCTTCAGGGCTATTGATGAGCTCGAAAATCTTTTCCAATTCTTGTATCCACAAATCAGCCTTCTCAGGATTGGTATCCCCATGAAATTGCGGAGGATTCTGGTGTCGAAAGGTAGTTAATGTTAAGTCTCTAAAATGTCTGTGTGCATTTCCCTAAGTTTTGATGAAAACTAAACATTGGGTAATGATTTAATTAACCTATTTTGTGGTTGCTAACCTGTCTACTTAGTGTACAGATCAGAAGATTACAAAACTCACCTATCTGTCTACCTAAGTCTCACCTGTCCGTATAAGCCAAGAAGTCAACCTGTCTGCTGACTAGGATTGTTGACTATGTGCAAACTGGTTTTACAACCTGTCTCTACTCTTCAACTTGTCTAAGGTTCTTCGTTAAAGAACTCGAAGTACAGGAAGCTTTTGCAAGCTGTCCCCTCATGAAGAATACTCTGAGAACTCTCTCACGCTTATCAAGAAACTCAGAAGTGCTCTCTCTCAAGCAAACTAGGAAGTCAGAGATAAACTTCCAGTTAAAGAATGTTTCCAACATGCTTTATTCCCTAGTACTTTCAGTCATTACACAGAAAGGGAAATGTACTCTGCAAAAGTACAAAAGCACTCTGCACAACTCTGATTTGGCGTCTACACGATGCATAAAGCTATTATCCCTCATGTTAGAGTACAACCAACGTCTTCATTGCATTAATGGCTGCCCAGAACGACTATATTGCATTTAATGAAGCTCAGCTTGAAGCCATAGTTGCAAGGAATGTCTCTAACGGATATTAAATGTTTGAAGGCTATAAATACAGAAGTCATTGAAGATGAACATCATCAGAGTTTTACAAAGCATTAAAGAGCCATTACTCTGTTCATTCTGTATTCTTCAATCATTTGAAGTTATTACCCAGAATTTCCAAAACCTTTATATTTAAACCACTCTCTGAGTGTTAGTGAAAGGTCTGTAAGTGTATTTATTACAAACCAAACTCTCAAACAAATCTGTGAGCCTGAAGAGGCTAGGTGTGCAAAGAATACTTGTGTTGGAGCCTGAAGAGGCTAGGTGTGCAAAGAATACTTGTTGGAGCCTGAAGAGGCTAGGTGTGCAAACAATACTTGGAGTCTGTAACCTGATCAGTTATAGTGGATAAATCTTGGTGCTGCCAAGGACTGGACGTAGCTCTTTGTGTTAAAGAGTGAACCAGGATAAATCTCTGTGTTAATCTCTCTTCCCTTAATCTCTTTAGTTACTTTGATTATATATATCATCTGCTTTCTAACAAAGGGGTTAAAACTGTTTCTGTCAAGTCTGTTTTCTTATCTCTACGTGTGTTGTTTTTCTGAGAAAACTACAACAGACAGGTGACCTGTCTGTGTATCTTTTTACACCCGTCTGTACTTAGCTTCTGCATGCAAAAAGTTTTTAACTTTATTTTAAATTCTAATAAACACAATTCAACCCCCTTTCTCGTGTTTATAGTTGTCTATTTCAGTTGGTATCAGAGCTCAGCCTCTGGGTTGAGCATCTAACAGTGTTGAGGTAAAAGATTCTGAAGATTAGACATGATTGCTGGAGCTAGTGGAAGTAACCAGACTGAAGGAGCCTCCTTAACCAGACCACCATTCTTCAATGGAGAAAACTACAACTATTGGAAAGATAGATTTCAATGGTTCATTCTATCTACAAACTCTGATCTCTGGGATGTCATCACAGATGGTCCTTTCATCCCTAAAAATGATGACAACACTGACAAGCCAAAAGCTCAGTGGACCCCTGCAGAAAAGGCAAAATGGGAGCTGAATCACAAAGCCAGATACAACATTATTTGTGCGCTCAGTCCTGATGAGTTTGAGAAGGTCTGTGCCTGTGACTCTGCCAAAGAAATATGGGGCACCTTAGCTGTCACACATGAAGGAACCGCCAAGGTCAAAGAATCAAAAATTGCCATACTTGTCAGAAAGTATGAACTATTTCTCATGGAAGAAGGAGAATCTGTTGCTCAAATGATTGGGAGATTTCAAACCATCATCAATGGTCTAAAGTCTCTTGGCAAAGTTTACTCCAATGCTGAGAAGGTTGGAAAGATACTTAGGAGCCTACCTAAGCAGTGGAGACCTCTGGTAACTGCTATCTCTCAAGCCAAAGATCTTACCACCTTGACTATGGATGAACTCCTTGGAACACTTACTGTTCATGAGCAAGAACTTGGAGATGAAGTCTCAACAAAGAAGGGCAAGTCAATTGCTCTGAAGGCTGATCAAAAGTCTTCCAAAGCCTCTAAAGCTTTAAAGGCAGACGAGTCATCCAGTGATGCTGACCTATCTGAATCTGAGGATTCTGAAAGTGATGAAGAACTATCTTTCCTAACCAGAAAGATAAAGCTTCTCCTACAGAAAAAGAAGTTCAGAAAGGATAAGCCATTCAGAAGATTCAACAAGGACAAGAATTTCAAGGATTCCACTTCAACAGACAAAAACTCAATTGTCTGCTATGAGTGCAAGAAACCAGGACACATCAAAGCAGAATGTCCTCAACTCAAGAAAGCCCCATTTAAGAAGTTCTTCAAAAAGAAGAAGAAAGGAATGATGGCCACTTGGGAAGATCTAGAGTCAACATCTACTGATGAGGAGACAGAGGAAGAAGCAAATCTCTCTCTAATGGCTAACACTGACTCTGATTCAGATAATGAGGTAAATTCTGATTATGAGGAATTACTTGATGCCTATGAAGAATTGTTGGAGGAATCCAACTGTTTGTCTAAGGCTTTCAAATCTCTCAAGAGAGATCATGTTAAGCTCCTCAGTGAGCATAAACAGAAATCTCTAGAGTGTGAGAAATTTGCCAAGGAGAACAGTGAGCTGAAGACTGAAAAGTCTAATGAAGCTAAGATCTCTAGTGATACATCACAGTCTGAAGAAGTTGAAAAACTTCAACAGAAAGTGGAAGAGCTCACTTCTGATCTTGCCAAATTTGTTAATGGTAGAGATAATCTGACAAAGCTGTTTGGCTGTCAGAGGCATTCCCTTAACAAAGAAGGTATAGGATATGTCCATCAGATACATCATAAAGTATCAACTAAGCACTCTAAAGTGTCTGCTACATCTACTTCTATTAAATCCATACCTGTCTGTAATTTCTGTGGAAAGACTGGACATGTTATGTCTAAGTGTCTCCATAAGAAAAGAAGGAAGTCTTCACAGACTCCTAGAACTAACAGAAAAGGACCCAGAAAACTATGGGTACCTAAAGATCAAATAATCTCTGTTGCAGATGTCCTCAACAGCACAAAGAAAACACCACTGCTGGTACCTGGACAGTGGCTGCTCGCGACACATGACAGGAGAAAGGTCTATGTTCCTAGACCTCCAACTTAAGAAAGGAGGACATGTGGCATTTGGTGGAAATCAGAAAGGGAAGGTTATAGGAATTGGTACTATTGGTGGTAAACCTCCTCTTCCCTCTATATCAAATGTTCTTATGGTTGAAGGATTAAAACACAATTTGCTTAGCATAAGTCAATTATGTGACAGTGGATTTGATGTCTCCTTTACCAAAGATTTCTGTATAGTTAAAGATCTTAGTGGCAAAACCCTCTTTTCAGCTAAAAGGCAACAAAATCTGTATAAGATTGAACTAACTGATCTCTCAGATCAAAGTGTAACATGTCTGATGTCTAAAGAGGATGAACGATGGTTGTGGCATAAGAAACTAGGACATGCTAGTATGAAATTAATTTCAAAACTAAAAAGGGATAACCTTGTGAGAGGATTGCCTGATATTAGTTTTAAGAAAGATATTTTGTGTGATGCATGTCAGAGAGGTAAACAGATAAAATCAAGTTTCAAATCTAAAAACCAAATATCAACCTCTAGACCTCTTCAGTTGTTACACATGGATCTGTTTGGACCAGTTAGTGTTGCTAGCTTGGCTGGAAGAAAATATGGATTTGTCATAGTTGATGACTATTCTAGATATACATGGGTACTCTTCTTAACCCACAAGGATGAGTCTTTTAAGGCTTTCTCAGTATTCTGTAAAAGAGTACAAAATGAGCAGGGTTTCTGCATTTCTACTCTAAGAAGTGACCATGGGGGAGAATTTGAAAATGAGCAGTTTAGTCAGTTCTGTGAGGAGAATGGGATCTCTCACAATTTCTCTGCACCTAGAACTCCTCAACAAAATGGAGTGGTTGAGAGAAAGAACAGATCTCTGCAAGAGATGGCTAGATCTATGCTCAATGAGAATAATCTCCCTAAGTACCTCTGGGCAGAAGCAGTAAACACAGCTTGTTATGTACAAAACAGAATACTCATTAGGCCTTTTCTAAAGAAGACTCCCTATGAACTGTGGAAAGGAAAAAGCCCCAACATTTCTTACTTTCATGCATTTGGTTGTGAATGCTACATATTAAATACCAAGGATCAACTTGGAAAATTTGACTCTAAGACAGACAAAGGTATCTTTTTGGGATACTCTGAAATGTCTAAAGCTTTTAGAATTTACAATTCTAGAACATCTGTTATTGAAGAATCTGTTCATGTCAAATTTAATGATAACTTAAAGACTGATAAGGAATTGTCAGATCTAGAAGATGATCTTGCAGGTCTTGATATAAACAAGTCAGAAGATCAACAACCTGACTTAACCAAACCAGAACCTGAAGCAGAACCAGACAGACCAGTGGAACAGACAAGTCAACAGACACAGACAAGTCAAGGTTCTCTTGAAAGAGACTGGAAATTCAAAACTCATCATCCTAAGGAACTCATCATTGGTCATCCCTCAGAAGGAGTAAGAACCAGATCTACCTTAAGAGAATCAAGCAATGTGGCCTTTTTGTTAGAAATAGAGCCAAAGCACATTGAAGAAGCTCTTGATGATGAAAGCTGGATTCTTGCTATGCAAGAAGAACTCAACCAGTTCACCAGAAATGATGTTTGGACACTTGTCTCCAAGCCCAAAAACAAGTCTGTCATTGGAACAAGATGGGTCTTCAGAAACAAGTTAGATGAAGATGGCAAAGTTGTCAGAAACAAGGCAAGGTTAGTAGCTCAAGGCTATAACCAACAAGAAGGTATTGACTACACTGAAACATTTGCACCTGTAGCTAGAATAGAAGCTATTCGCATACTAATGTCATATGCTGCACAACACCAAATCACTCTTTTTCAAATGGATGTGAAAAGTGCTTTTCTAAATGGAATAATTGAAGAAGAAGTTTATGTTAAACAACCCCCTGGTTTTGAAGATACTAATAAACCAGATCATGTTTTTAAACTTAAAAGGGCATTATATGGTTTAAAGCAAGCACCTAGGGCATTGTATGATAGACTAAGCTCTTTTCTCATGCATAACGGCTTTACAAGAGGTCAAGTAGATACTACTCTGTTTAAGAAAAGCTATAAAGAAAATTTCATTGTAGTCCAAATATATGTTGATGATATTATTTTTGGAGCAACTAATGAGAAGCTGTGCAAGGATTTTTCAAAGCTGATGCAAGCAGAATTTGAGATGAGCATGATGGGAGAATTGAAGTTCTTCCTTGGTCTACAAATCAAACAGACAAGTGATGGAATCTACATCCATCAACAAAAGTATATCAAGGAAATGCTCAAGAAATACAAAATGGAAAATGCTAAACTTATGAAAACTCCCATGGAAACCAATGCAAAACTTAGTAAAGATGATGAAGGTAAAAAAGTAGACCAAACTGTCTACAGAGGTATGATTGGATCTTTGCTGTACTTAACTTCAAGCAGACCTGATATTCAGTTTAGTGTCTGTATGTGTGCTAGATTTCAATCTGACCCAAGAGAATCTCATCTTAAAGCTGTTAAGAGAATATTTAGATATTTGCTTGGTACTACTAATCTTGGTTTGCTGTATTTAAGAACTAATGAATACAGATTAGTGGGATTCTGTGATGCTGACTTTGCTGCAGACAGAATAGAAAGAAAAAGCACCAGTGGAGGATGCCACTTCATTGGAGCAAATTTGGTCTCTTGGTCAAGCAAAAGACAAACAACTATAGCTCTATCTACTGCTGAAGCAGAATATATCTCAGCTGCTAGTTGTTGCTCTCAACTCTTATGGGTAAAACATCAACTTGAGGATTACTCTATTTTTTAGCATAATATATCTGTATGGTGTGATAATTCTAGTGCTATCTGCTTAACTAAAAGTCCAATTCAGCATTCTAAGGCTAAGCATATAGAAATCAAACATCACTTCATTAGAGATTATGTTCAGAAAGGTATCTTTGATATTAAGTTTGTTAAAACTGAAAATCAATGGGCTGATATCTTCACTAAGCCTTTAGCAGAAGAAAGATTTTTATTTATTAGAGATAATTTAAACTTGCATTGTATTGTTGAATGACATGTCTGAGTTTTTAAACTGTCTGTGATCACCTGTCTGACTCTGCTGAGTCACTATGCTGAAACCCAACAGTTTTATTGAAATGGCTATTATTTATTTATTTATTTAATACCATTTGTTAATCTGAAGCTAATCATGAACACGGCAGTTTTTACCTCGAAACCATGTTTTCTTTATGTCTAAATGGGCGCTACAGTTCCCCACATAAATCGTGCCATTCTTAATTAAAAATGTTTTTTTTCTCTCTCCTGCTTTTACTTCTTTAAAAGGCAAATCTTCAGAAAGTTTATCCTTCTCAAAAAGCCCTAAGTCTTTTCGTCTTCGTCTTCCTCTCGTTCAAACCCTTCTCTCTTCCAAAACCTTCACCTTCTCTCTTTTTTCTGAAAAATGGCATCTTCAAAGCGCCTGTCTCCAAAAGAGATTGCTGAGAAATACGAGATGAGATTAACTGATGTAGAGAAGATTCTACCTGGAAAGACTGTTGATCTTCAACAGATGAAGAAATGGGGAATGGATGTCACTGAGGAGTTGGAATACTCTAAGTGGACAGCCTTCTTTGATATCAAGGAGCTGATCCATCCCAAGCTTGTCAGAGATTTCTGGAGGAATGCTGTGGTCATCACCAATGTGGTTGATGGAACCAAGAGCTTCAAGGCTCAAATGTCAGCTGATGTGACTCTTCAGTATCCTATAAGCTCTCTGGAACTGGCAACCAGATGTCCAAGGATTGGAACTGCCTTCAGACCTGACTGGGAAGATCAGGTGGGAACTGAAAGTATCAATATTGCTGTTTATGGAGTTCCCAACCCTGAGAACAAGAAGCCTGTCTGCATGGTGCCCAAGTGCAGGTTCTTGCACAAGCTGCTTCTGGAGTGTGTGATGCCCAGAAGAGGGTCAAGAGACAATGTGACCAAGTTGGACAGATTTGCTCTGTACCACTTGATTCACAAAATCAAGATAGACATCAATGATCTCATCTACATGTATCTTGAGTCTCTGATCAGAAGGACAAATATGCCTACCTACCCTTATGGAATGTTGCTGACAAGGGTTTTTAGGAACAAGATATTTGTTCCAACTGATGTCCACTTTATGGACATGGCTCTGCCCATAGACAAGAAGGTCTTCTCTATGATGGGGATTGAAGGAATCCCTCTGGAGGATGAGGAAGAAGAGAAGAGAAGAAGAAGAAGAAGAAGAAGAAGAAGAAGAAGAAGAAGAAGAAGAAGAAGAAGAAGAAGAAGAAGAAGAAGAAGAAGAAGAAGAAGAAGAAGCCTGCTGTTGAGCAGAAACTAAAGGAAATAGCAGAGGATCCTGCTGATTCCACTAGTGAATCAGAGTATCCTATCTCTGAAAAGATTTGGAAAGCTGCTGGAAAGGTTGCCAGACAGGATCAAAGACCTGAGGAACCCACAGCTTCTGAAGGATCTGCTGAGACAGTAGAGCCTCTCAGATTCAAGCTGAAGAAGCCCTCTCCCAAGAGGAAGGCCAGTGAGGGTGGAAAATCAGGTGTGGTTTCTACACAACCCACCAAGAGAAGAAGACTGGTGAAGACTTTTACCAAGGACAGACAAGTGAAGTCTGTGCCTAGTAAAGAGGAAGCACCTGCTCAGGGGGAGCAGACTTCTCCACCTGCAGAAGAGCCTAGGGAGATCAAATCTCTTGATCTGGGTTTCATTCCCAGAAAAAGAAGGTCAGGCTACCCTATGCCTGTAGTGGCTGTTGCTGAAAGGGAAGCTGTCCCTGCAGAAGAGCATGCTGCTGCTACTGCTACTGCACCCTCCACTGACCTGTCTGCTGGAACACAGACAGTTGGTCATCATGAAGAAGCTTCCCTGTCTCCTTCAAGGAAGAAAGCAAGGCTTTTTGAAGAACCACTCTTCACCTTCCCTTCTGCACCATCCTCTCCCCTTCATCTAGGTATTCCAGATTCTGCTGTTTCTTCCCCCTCTGCTCTCTGTGTCAACCCTTTATCTGTTGCCTCCCCTTTTCACTCACCTGTCTCCTCTCACCCCTCTCAACCATCTTTTGATGTCCGGTCTGATGTATGTCAATACACAGTTGTTCACAGGGACTCAACTCCCAGAGAACAATCTAGCATATCATCTAGACTGTTTGTGAGTGATTTGCAATCTCTGATGACTGCAAGTATATCTCACTTATCTGTCATCCCTTCTCCACCACCTCACATTCTGAACCCATGTAGGGAGATCTTCTTTTATCCCCCTATTGTGTTGTTCATTAGAACATTGGAAGGATCTAACTATCCTGCCTCTGTTGTAATGTTACCCTCTAGGTCTAGATATTTCTTTCTTTTAGTCACAGGGTCTAATTCATTCTTTTCCCACATAGAATCTCTCCTACCCCTACCTCCATCTGTCTTAGCCAATCAACCTCTTCCCCCTCCTATTCCAATAAGAGTCACTCGACTGTCTCTTTGTGAGAGACTCTCTTATGTCTTTCCCTCTCCTGATTTTGACATAGTCAGAATCACCCCTCTGTTTAAAATAGTTTTTCTTCTTTTATTTTATTTCAGAACCATTCATCAACTTTTCTTTCCCCGTGTCTCCTCACCCTTCTCTGTGCCTAAGGCACCCCCAGTTTTAGCCTTACCCTGGTATCCATCCCTGTCTGATGCTTCAACCAGCCTGTCTACAGAAGTCTCCTCCTCTCATATGGTGGATTCAGTGACCTTCAATCTCCTTAAGACTGAGCTAGAAGAAGTCAGAAGACAATTGGATGCAGAGAGGCATGCTAGCCTGCTGTTAGAACAGAAAGTTGATTCCCTGTATCTTATGTTTAATCAGCCTAAATAAGTAGTTGTAGGAACTGCCTTGTAATTGAATTGCTTATGATGAATACAAATCAAATTTTACTTTATTATTCTTTTTCGTTTTTTCTTTTTCTCTCCACTATTATCTATTTAACTCTTTTTGTTGCTGACAAAAGGGGGAGAAAAATGTTAAGATGTTTAATGTAAACAATATATGCTAAGTGTTCATTCTCTGATATACTCTGATACTATGAACTTAAAACTGCTGCATATTACCCTGATGCTCTTTATTGAACACTAATGCATCTGTCTGCACATATAGAAAATATCAACTTGTCTACTGTCTGTACTTCTGTACTCTGATATTTTCAAAGGTTCATTAAATCATCTGAATGTTTGTCATCATAAAAAAGGGGGAGATTGTTAAGTCTCTAAAATGTCTGTGTGCATTTCCCTAAGTTTTGATGAAAACTAAACATTGGGTAATGATTTAATTAACCTATTTTGTGGTTGCTAACCTGTCTACTTAGTGTACAGATCAGAAGATTACAAAACTCACCTGTCTGTCTACCTAAGTCTCACCTGTCCGTATAAGCCAAGAAGTCAACCTGTCTGCTGACTAGGATTGTTGACTATGTGCAAACTGGTTTTACAACCTGTCTCTACTCTTCAACTTGTCTAAGGTTCTTCGTTAAAGAACTCGAAGTACAGGAAGCTTTTGCAAGCTGTCCCCTCATGAAGAATACTCTGAGAACTCTCTCACGCTTATCAAGAAACTCAGAAGTGCTCTCTCTCAAGCAAACTAGGAAGTCAGAGATAAACTTCCAGTTAAAGAATGTTTCCAACATGCTTTATTCCCTAGTACTTTCAGTCATTACACAGAAAGGGAAATGTACTCTGCAAAAGTACAAAAGCACTCTGCACAACTCTGATTTGGCGTCTACACGATGCATAAAGCTATTATCCCTCATGTTAGAGTACAACCAACGTCTTCATTGCATTAATGGCTGCCAAGAACGACTATATTGCATTTAATGAAGCTCAGCTTGAAGCCATAGTTGCAAGGAATGTCTCTAACGGATATTAAATGTTTGAAGGCTATAAATACAGAAGTCATTGAAGATGAACATCATCAGAGTTTTACAAAGCATTAAAGAGCCATTACTCTGTTCATTCTGTATTCTTCAATCATTTGAAGTTATTACCCAGACTTTCCAAAAGCTTTATATTTAAACCACTCTCTGAGTGTTAGTGAAAGGTCTGTAAGTGTATTTATTACAAACCAAACTCTCAAACAAATCTGAGTGAGCCTGAAGAGGCTAGGTGTGCAAAGAATACTTGTGTTGGAGCCTGAAGAGGCTAGGTGTGCAAACAATACTTGGAGTCTGTAACCTGATCAGTTATAGTGGATAAATCTTGGTGCTGCCAAGGACTGGACGTAGCTCTTTGTGTTAAAGAGTGAACCAGGATAAATCTCTGTGTTAATCTCTCTTCCCTTAATCTCTTTAGTTACTTTGATTATATATATCATCTGCTTTCTAACAAAGGGGTTAAAACTGTTTCTGTCAAGTCTGTTTTCTTATCTCTACGTGTGTTGTTTTTCTGAGAAAACTACAACAGACAGGTGACCTATCTGTGTATCTTTTTACACCCGTCTGTACTTAGCTTCTGCATGCAAAAAGTTTTTAACTTTATTTTAAATTCTAATAAACACAATTCAACCCCCCTTCTCGTGTTTATAGTTGTCTATTTCAGTTAAACCTCTGGCCTCAGTACTTGCTCAATTCAAATTTGATCTTAATGGTTCTGTGCAGTCATAACAGCTGTTTGTTGTGCAATGGCAGTTGCAACGTTGGCCATGGCTTATGCTGCTTAATTCATCCCACCAGCATCATCATTGTTTTCTTGTATATTACCACGGCCGCCACCACGACCGCCTCTACGGTCCCTTCCACGGCCACGTCCACGTCTAATTTCTGGTTCCATAACTAACCTACAAGACAAAATCAGCCAGTCTGCAACCAGAAACTGAAACGTATACTTACGTGTTAACACACATTGCTTCTAAGAAACAAATCAATCAAGATAAAATCAGAGATCACACAACACAAACATAACAGACCTATTCCCCAAGGTTCCCGAAAGAGTCGACCAGCTCTGATAGCACTAATGTAACACCCCCCTTAGGCATTACATGACTAACTCATTTCGGAAATATAAAATTAAAATGAAAGCTGGTTGCTTTCGGAAAATAATTTAAATACATAACTACGTTCGAAAAAATTTTCTTGCGCGGTAAATAAAGTTTCAACATGCAAACATTAACATATAACAACTTCATATACGTTCATGCATACTTCATAAAACTAATATGCATCACAACGTACGAGTTGAATTTCAAGAAAGATATACATAAGCAAAAGATATAATTATACATCATTGAACTGAAAAGTCTGGACAATCCTTACTCCAAAAGAATGACCCTCAGTCGCTAGATATACACACTATCCTCAAAAGGGTATAAAACAACCTAAAATGCTAGTTGAGCTGGTCACTCTAACCGACATCTACTGGGAAGACCCCCGAGGTCATCCCTACGATCAACGGTCTCTTCAGTTATCAGGACTAATGTCCTCGAGTGAAACAGGGAACTCCTCTGTAATGTTTGTATTCGCGTCCCTCGGTACAACAGCAAAAACCAAGAAAACAGATATATTGGAATGGTGAGATGTAACACCATGTTTTATTTAAGATTGATTAACTTAATAAAATGAGGATTTTCAGAATTATTTTCTAAATAACCTCTTTAAAAATTGGAACTTTGCATGACGTCAAAATATTACCTGATAAACAATTGAGAAATCCAAAACTTCTTCAAATAAAAAATTTGGTCACTGATCTTACATCAATTGCCAGGATAGAAAAGGAATAAAATTCCATTTATACACTAGAAACTTAAAATAGATAAATATAACAGTCCCAAATGAATTTTTAAAAGTACATGAAATAATTACATACAATGAGTTTTCGAAAAACTAAGTAAGCTTATAAATTTTTCTCATGATTGCCAAAATAAAATATAATAACATTCTCAAAATACTTTAGATACAAACAACTCTAGACATACAATAACAACATATTACACACGATATTACACATGACATTGAGGCTCTAACATCTTCATACTTCTCTTCTGTCACTTTCTCCGCATCTTTCAGTAGTTCCAAGTCTCTTCTCTTTTACACTCTTCGGATGACACTATCGTTGCCAACAAGTAACGAAGAAGAAAAGAAATACAAATAGAGGAGGTAAGATTCTACAATAGGTTAGTAATGTAGATATGGGCATGCAGGTAAACAAACAAGCATTCAAGTGGATACACACACACACACACACACACACACACACATACACACACACACACATATATATATATATATATATATATATATGTATCAAAGGATACATTTATAAAATATGTATAATACGTGTATAGTTTTAGAAAAAGGTCGAGACTCGAATGCATGCCTAGGACTAGACCTAACTCTTCTCCATGGAGACTATAGCTTCTTTTGGGGCTGCCTCCAATTGTTTCACTTGGTGGGATAGGGTTCCTGATTTTATTTGGGAAGACTATAATCGTAATAGATATGGTCTTCCTAATTACAGATTTTGATAATCTTTTCCATGGGTATTGGCTTTAGTCCCCCCATGTGTTTTTGTGTTCTTTTTATTCTTCTAATAATATTTGGGTGTGCTACAGATGATTGGTAGGGTTAGGGGTGCCAACCTAGTTGGGATACCTTTCTCTGCAGTGATGCTTTTGCATGCCTTGGTTTATTGGGAAAAAAAAGGAGTTATAAGGTGGGTGGTTTTGTTTAGAGGGAGGGACATAGGGTTTGGAGTAATAAGGAACTAACATTTTTCTATTAAAAAAATCCTTATTAAATTTATGCTGTGATTGATTTTCAAATTTCCCACGGATTGTCAACACTAATCATATAAGTCAACTACTTGAGATAATGATTCTGACTCGAGTAAGTTGTTATGTACTTATGTAGTATTATTTGGGATATTCACTAGTGATATAATATCCACCTACTGCCATAGTCCTCAAAACCTAATAATTGGCATATCTATATATGCTTTTCAATGTCCAAGTCTTCTGCATTATTTGATCTCTTTCAACCTTTATTTATTTGGTTTATGCGTTTAACCTTGTTATTTTTCTTGATTTCGCTTGGAAAAAAACTCTCTGCTAGGGATTGACATTGCACGGTGATCTAGGGTTTTTGCACG
Organism: Echinosophora koreensis; assembly: GCA_035048595.1. Taxonomy (NCBI): domain Eukaryota; kingdom Viridiplantae; phylum Streptophyta; class Magnoliopsida; order Fabales; family Fabaceae; genus Echinosophora; species Echinosophora koreensis. Next base: position 2,330,509 of record JAPCYP010000031.1, on the reverse strand, counting down.
GTGGCCTCCATGGCAAATTCTTCAGATTGTCCATGGGAATTCTTGTTTCCAGATGTGAAACCTTCTTTTTATTCTTCTGAACCTCATAACTCTTCATCGATCGATGGTAACAAAGAGAAGAATGATTCGGTTCATGCTTCTTCTACTATTTCTGAACAACAAAAGACTTTTGCGCAGGTTGTTTCTAATGTTGCGGATGTTCCTTATAGTCAATTATAAAACCTAAGGTGAAGAAATTTCCATTAAAATCTCGGAGGATGAATATCTTGCAGGGTTGGAGGAGCGCAAGAATCATCTGCACGGTCGATTGATTTTATCAAAGGGAGATGTCCCTTATAAGGTGGATGACTTAAGAGCTAAGCTTTCTCTTTTGTGGAAACCCCTTGACAGATGGGGGGTGATCTCTTTAGGGAAAGGGTATTACAAATTTTCCTTCTCCTTAATTGAGGATTTAAGGAGTGTTCGAGCAAACAATTCTTGGAATTTAAAGCCAGGATATCTTAGATTATTTTCTTGGACACAAGATTTTAATCCTAATGTTCAAAGAAAGACAAGTGGTCAATGCTGGATGAGAATATATGGTCTTGCACAAGAATATGGGAGGCCACATCTAATCTTTTCCATTGCTGGCAGTATTTGGAACTCCAATTTGTCTTGATGATGCAACCAATAAGTGCACGATTGATAGGTCTTTTGGTCACTTTTCTCGTGTCCTTGTGGAGGTGGATCTTACTGGTGATTTTCGAAGTCAGATTTTAGTGGAGAGAGAGCACTTTGCTTTCTTTGTGGGAATCCATTATGAAAATTTACCTGATTTTTGTAACACTTGCCAAGCCATTAGTCATAATAAGGTGAATTGTAGAAAGAAGAAGGCAACGAATACTGATAACAAACAATATGATCGTGGAAAGAAGGTTGTTTCTAAGTATGTTCCAAAATCTAAGAAGAATGATGTCCATGGAGAAGAAAATATAATTGATACAGATGGTGGTGTTAACCATGGAGGTCCTGTCAATCCGATCAATGAGGTTCCTTGCAGCCCTGGTAAGGAGAAGGATGATATGCAAAATTCATTAAATTCTAATGAAGATGAGAATTTTTGGATTCAGATTACTCTAGTGATGACCAATCACTACATTCTGAGGAAATTGTGCCATATTCTCAAGATAATGCTTGTAAGTCTTTGAATAATGAGAAGAAATCTCCACATGATATGACTACAATTCAGATTAGTCCAGAGGTTACTAATATAGTTGCTGGTAGCAGTAAAGTCAATTTAGTGCAAAATTATGAAGTTCCTCATGCAGTTAATCATGATGCAGATCTTTTGACTCATAATTAGGCAGATATAGTTGAAAAGGAGGCAAACGAAGGGGTTTTAAACAAACAGAATGATGCTGCTGCTGATGCTGAATTGTCTTATCCAAATCACAGATGAAGAAGCTAAGGCAAAGGAGGAAAGCTACAAATGTTGTTGTCTATAACACCCGATCAAGGGCAAGGCAAACACACTTTGCATGATGAAATGTTTATTTTGGAATATAAGAAGAATTGCTAACCCCTCTTCTAGGTTAGCTTTTAAAAAACCTTTGTGTTGATCACAAGTCGGATTTTGTCTTTGTGTCTGAGCCTTGGTTATTACTTGATAATTTTCCTAAGAGTTTTTGGAGAAGACTTAATATGAAAGTCTTTTCAGTAAATGATAGGGATCATTTGAAACCTAATCTTTGGTGTGCCTGCTTGGAGTCCTTAGATCCTGTTATTTTTGCAAACTCAGATCAGCATACCTATTTTTTAGTTCTAGTGGAAGGTCAGGTTGTTGGCTTTTCAGCTATTTATGCATCAACATCTTATTTGCATAGGAGATCTCTTTGGCAGCACTTGAATGTTTTGCCAAAAAAAAAAAAAAAACCATCAGATTCCTTGGTGCTTCATTGGTGATTGGAATGTGGTTCATGGTGCTCATGAATATAGGGGCAGTGGTTCTCCAAGGAAGAATGCTTGTGAGGAATTTCAAATATGGACAGATTGTAACAATCTAATTCATTTGATGACTAGATAAGCAATATTCACATGGTCAAATGGTAGAAGAGGTAAGGCTATGACTGAAAAAGATTAGATAGAGCTATTTGTAATGATGGTTGGATAAATTTTTGGTCTTCTATTTCTTGTTGCACGCTAGCCAAACATTGCTCAGATCACTATCCATTGCTTATGGAGGTTAAGAAAGATAACATTTTGTTTTATTCTTCTTTCAAGTTTATGAGAATGTGGTCTAAAAATCCAGATTGTTTGAATATTATTAATGAGACATGGAAGGATACAATGGTTGGTTGCCTATGATGGTCTTATCAGAGAAGTTGAAAAAACTGAAAATGAAGCTAAAGGAGTGGAATATAAATTCTTTTGGAGATGTAAATTTAAATGTGAAATCAACAACTCATAATCTTCAACAGATTCAAAATCAAATTGATGTGTTGGGATATTTGATGTGACTCCGGCAAGTGTACCCGATCGAAGCAAGTAATAAAATACGGTAAGTAATTACCGAGATTGAAAACAGGGATTGGGATACCAATTATACAAAAATTAAAGGAAATCGCAACAGTTTGACAAAGTCAAATTTCAGAGGTGGTTGAGATAAAAAGAGTTATCTAAGCAATTATTAATTATCAAGTATTTCAAACGAGAGTAAACAATTCTAGATTCAGTTATGGCTTGAGATCTAAGGTCACGAATCCACCTACCCAATCATGCACACTACCCAAGTGATTATCTTCTTATCCATAAGTTCAATTTCTTTGCCAACCAGGAACCCTAAGTTATCTTAATGTCTCTCGAGCACGAAAGGACATACCTACGCATGCAAATTGCCTATATCTCTATCCGACAACCCACAAGTTAGATTCATTAAGCCCTTGGTTCCCTATATCGATTGCACCAATCTCCTACTTTATCTCTAGCAATGCTCAATCGGTGTTCCTAATCGAAGTCCTAAAGTGCGAATCTCCACTCAGACTCATCGCGCTTGAACGGGCCCTTGTAATTAACTCAATAAATTCAGAATTAGGAAACAAGAAATCAAGAGAATGAAATAAGAAAAATACACTTGAATTACTATGCCGTCATGAGCGGCTTTATCGTTCCCTTAGAAAGAGGATTAGTTCCTCATAGAAGTCATAATTAAATCAAAAGAGTAGAAGAAAGTCATTACAAATCAATGGAAACCTAAGAAAAACTAAGGGAGATGCAGCTCCAAGAGAAAGAAGAAAAATAGATCCAAATTAGGATCCCTAATATGCTCCAAAACAAACTATTTATAAAATTCTGGATCAGCGCCCCGCTCGCGAGGTGAGCACTTGATTTTGGCTCCTTTCTGAGTTTGAATCCTCATGAGGCCAGGACTATCTCGCGGGGCAATACAGGGCAGTTTCAGAATTCCTATGTCTGGCTCGCGAGGCGAGCCCTTACTCGCAAGGCGAGCCCTTGCTCGCAGGCGAGCCTAAAGGTTTGCAATTCCTGCTTAGTTTCCAGCTCTGGTTCGCGAGGCGAGACACTCCTTTTGGCTTTTAGCTTGTTTTCTTCAAGTTTTCTTGTTTCCTTAAGCTTCACTTTTAACCTGAAACATAAAAGTAGCATTAGAATGCTTTATTGACTAAAAAATAACCAAAATATCCTAAAAATTACCTTAGTGACCAAAAACGTTGCTTAGGGATAAAGGAAGTCAAATTTGGGTAATTAGCGAGGTTAAATCGCTCAAATGGCATAAAAACCTTAGCCTTTCTAGCTGTAAAACTAGATAAGCTAGAGGCTTATCAATACTCTGATGATTTATTTGATAAAGAGAAGGCTGCTCAAGTGGATTTGGAGAAAGCATTGGCTATTCAAGAAGATTTTTGGCAAGACAAATCTAGGGTCAATTGGCATGTAAATGGAGATAATAATACAAAGTTTCTTTCACAAAATGGCTCGGGTAAGAAATGTGTCTAAGCAGATTAGTGTTTTGAAGAATGGAGATGTCCTGTTAAACAATAAGGCTGAAATTGAAGAGCATGTGGTTAGTTGTTTTGAAAGTATTTTCAGTTCTCCAAATTTCTGCATTGATAATGTCCTGGTTGAAGATGTCATCCCTAATTTAGTTATAGAGGCTGAAAACATAGATCTAACAGGTTGCCCTTCTATAGAAGAGATTAAGCAAGCATTTTTTTCTTTAAATTCCGATGGGGCTCCTGGTCCTGATGGGTTTGGGGCTTATTTTTATCAAACCTACTGGGATATCATTCAGCATGATGTGGTTGGATCTGTGTTACAATTCTTTTCTGGTGGCTGGATTCTCCCCAATTTTAATGCTAATGTGGTGGTTCTAATTCCTAAGGTACAAGGTGTGGATAGAATAGAACAATTTAGGCCTATTGCTTTGGCCAATTTCAAGTTTAAAATCATTACTAAGGTTTTGGCTGATAGGCTTGCAAGGATTGCAGCCATAATTATTTCTACACAGCAAAGGGGTTGTATCCAAGGAAGTAAAATAGCATATTGCATTTGTTTGACTTCTGAAGCTATCAATCTTCTTAGCATAAAGTCTTTTGGAGGGAATGTAGCTTTTAAAACAGATATAACGAAAGCTTTTGATACTCTTGATTGGATGTTCTTGATTAAAGTTTTGAAAGCTTTTGGCTTTGATGGCAAATTTTACAATTGGATTAATGTGATTCTTCATTCAGCTAAGTTGTCTATCTCCATAAGTGGCAAGGCATCTGATTATTTCAGTTGTTGGAGGGGAGTGAGGCAAAGGGATCCTCTTTGCCCTCTAATTTTTTTGTCTTGCAGAAGAATTTTGAGTAGAGGCATCACAAAATTGGTCAATGATGGTTATTTGAAACTGATGACAAGTCCTAGAGGTGCTCTGGTTCCATCACATGTTCTCTATGCTGGTGATATGATTATGTTTTTTTTTTTTTGTAGAGGAGCTAAAAGAAACTTACTGGCTTTGCAATACTTGTTTAATAAGTATGCTGCTACATCTGGTCCGTTGATCAACTCTTCAAAATCAACTTTCTATGCAGGATCTGTTCCAGCTAGCAGAAATTAATAGATTACTGAATTACTTGGCTTCTCAATTGGTCAACTTCCATTTTTATATTTAAGTGTTCCTATTTTCATTTGAAAAAAAAAAAAAAAGAGTATTTGCTGCCTATTGCAGATAGAATAAGCCGTCAGCTTGGAAGGCTTCATTGCTGTGCATTGCAGGAAGGGTGTAGCTTGTTAAATAAGTGGCCCAAAGCATGATGGTATACAATTTTATGGTGTATGCTTGGCCAATACGTCTTCTAAAAATGGTGGATGGTTGAGTTAGAAATTTTATATGGTCTGGAGATGTTTATATTGGTGAAAGTAGTTACAGTTTCTTGGCAAAAGGTATGCAGTCCAATTTGTGAAGGTGGTCTTGGTATTAGGTCTCTTAGATCTATTAATAATGCTGCACTTCTTAAGCTGTGTTGGGAGTTGATAGCTTCTCATGATCATTGGGAAGAATTCCTTAGAACTAGAGTGTTTGGGAATAATAAGCCAATTTCCTATCACATTAGTTCTTCAATATGGTCTAGATTAAAAGTCAATGTTGCTGCTGTTTTTGAGAATGTGGTATGGCAGATTGGCAAACGTAACAAAACAAGTTATGGAATGATATGTGGCATGATGACACTCTTGCTAAAAGCATTCAAATACTAGTTTTCCTTCATTCAAAATTGACAGCAGCAGTTCTGGAATTCACTAAGGAATGAAATTGGTTAATCCCAAAAGCCTTGCTTTAAAGTTCCCTGAATTGATTTCTATTCTGCAACAGACAATTATTCATATGACTGAATGTGATGATAAACTGATATGAAAGGTACTAATTCGAGTGAGCTTACTTTTAAGGATGCCTACCTTTTTTTTCAGACCAGTTGGATAACAAATTCCTTGGTGTAAACTTATTTGGAGTAAAGTAATTCCTCCATCAAAATCATTATTACTTTGGAGAGCTATTCTTAATAGGTTGCCCACTGATTACAGTTGTGGATTAGAGGATGTGGTAATGTTTCAAGGTGTAGTCTATTTGAAGTTGAAATTGAGTCAACAAACCATATTTTCTGTGATTGAAGATTTGTTAAGAGTTTATGGTGCTGACTGAGTTCTGTTTTTAATGTTAGTATTGATCACTCATCTATTAGCAGTGTGTTAGCCATTTGACAGAAATTGGTCATCTCAAGTGCACGAAGTTGTTGTAGCTAGTATAGTTAATGTCATTTGGGTTGTGTGGCATTGTAGAAACAAGCTCAGATTTGAGAACAAAATAAACCATCTTCAGACAGCTATTAATCTCATCATTACAAATGTCTCTTTAGCTGGAAATTGCAGCTCGGGGTCTTTGAGAAACTCAATTCAAGACTTTGCTATTCTTAAAGCTTTTTTAGTTCTGTGTAAGCCAAATTTTGCTCCTGTGATTAAAGAAGTTCTTTAGCTGTCTCCTCCATATTATTGGGTGAAATGTAATACAGATGGGGCAGCTAAGAGTGCTCCGGGTCTTGCCTCTTGTGGTGGTATTTTTGTGGATTTAATGCAGCTTCTTTAGGTTGTTTTGCAGCTCCTTTGGGAAATACATTTACTATTCATGCAAAGTTAATTGGTGCTTGAAATAACCAAAGTTAACACAAGAAGGGGGGGTTGAATTGTGTTTACCAACTTTTTCGGTTACTTTAAAAAGATTTTCGCAGGCACAACAAGCAAAGCTTAGATATAAGAAAATTAGACGAGTGAAACGTCTAATATTAAAACAGAACACATAAGCAATCAGAGAAGGGTAAAACAGAGTTTGATATTCACAATATTAACTCCCCAAGTTAAAAGCTTAAACAGAAACAATAGTTACGCAAATTAAAGATATCAGGGGAAGAGAAATATCACTCAAGAGATTTATACTGGTTCACCCCAAAATCCACAGAGTTACGTCTAGTTTCTTGGAAGCACCAAGTTTCCACTATAACTGAGTAAATTATAGTACAAGTATTCTTTGCACACCTAGAGTCTTCAGGCTCAATACTCAAACAAGTATTCTTTTCTCACCTAGCCTCTTCAGGCTCAACACAGAAAGGAATGAAAAGATTTTTGTGTAATTAATACAACTTGCAGATCTTTCAGATCACACTCAAGGAGTGAAATAAATATAAAGTATGAAAGACTGCTAATAAATATCAAATGATTGAAGGTGTATTCAATGAAAGAATGAAGAAGTTAATGAAGAGAGTAAATGCTTCTGCGCAGTGTTCTTAATGATATTCAACTTCTTGCCTTCATCTTCATTGTTTGATCTATTTAAAGACTTCAATCAAAAGATCCATTTAGTCACAGCTTCAGAAAGTGTGTTCTTCTGACTTGAGCTTTCTGAGACACCATTAATACCAAAGAGTCATTCTGTATAAACATTAAATGCTTGGGAATGTTGAGCTTTGACAAGGATGTCCAATAGTACACTTTAAACTAAACATTTGTTGTTTCAGAGTATGCAGTAGCAGGCTTCTTGTACTTGTAGCAAAGAGCTTTCCTCTTTCAATGCAACATCAGTTCAGTTTCCAGAATGCATTTTTACTTTGTACTAAAACAGCTAAAAAGTTACTGCTGTGGTACAGGGATTGCGTGTTTATTCCTTAAAACCTTGAAACAACGTTCTTTATTCTTTGTCCTTTGAGCTATTGTCCAGAGGTCTTCGAGATCCTTAAGGAAGGCATCTAATTTGAATAAGGTGACTTGGACTTTATTCTTACACACTGACTTGGTATCAATAATGAAAAAATTTAGACGGGTGAAAGTCAATCCAAAATTTAGACGAGTGCTTATGCAGTACAAAACTTGGACGGGTGCTAGCGCATTCCAAAAACAAGACGGGTGGTCCACTGAGTCTTTTCTAGACAAAAGCTTCTTGCCATGTCATCAAGTAAACTTAGATCTTGACTGAGCGTTGACTTGATCTTTGACTGCATTTTAGACGAGTGATTTTTAGACAAGTCTAAAACACTGAGCTTCTACTAAAAAGTAGATGGGTCAAAAGTAGACGAGTGACCTTAAATTTATTTTCCTGCACACTTATCAGATATGTCAGTAATTTCATATGGTTCAATATTACCATACTTAAACTATTTAGAATCATCAAAACTTAGAGAATCTACACATTGAATGTGTTTTAGACTTATGAGGTCTCAACATTCTCCCCCTTTTTTATGATGACAAATATCTTTTCTGATTTTATTGAACATCAAGAAGTAATAAGAGAAATTTCCAAACAGATATAATTGATCAAAGTATGCTATGCTCCCCCTTAGTTTATGCATCAAGTAAAGACAAGTATCAGAGCAAAAACATTATATCAGAGTAGAAATCAACTTTTTGTACAGATAGTCATAAAATCTTGCATGAGCTTATAAGTTCATTATATTTCCTATCTATATTTCCTCCCCCTTTTGGCATCAATCAAAGAGACATATAATATAGAGAGCCAAAAAGAAACCAAAAGATTAATTCATTTCATATAACTAGAGTCAAGATTGTTACAAGTAATAGACATCACTGACTAGTACATTGCATGACTCAAGAAGGAAATGAAAAACAGAGTCCTAAAAATCTAAGAACTAGGGCCTCCTTGGCTTTTGAAGAAATCTTCCATCATCTTCTGCATTGCTTGCTGCTGAGCTAGCATCTAAGCTTGAAAAGCAGTTTGTTAAGCAATGGCTTCATCCTGTCTTTGGATGACAGTCTGCAAACTTGAAGCCATTTCATCAAGTCTCTGATGTGCAGCAGGGTCAGATGCAACTACTGGAGTAGTAGTATCTGTTGTGGCTAGGTAGTTCCAGATGCTGATGGAGGAGGTGGACAAGGAGGAGGGGTAGGAGGTAACTCTTCAACATAAATGTCATCCTCAGGCTGAGGGTCTAAAAAGACATTGGTTGAGAGAGTGGTTACAAAATCATTATTTGGATAGAATTCCTCTAGAAATGCATGAATTCGATCATGATGAAGAGGAGAATCTACTACAGAAATAAGAAACTCATAAGATCTCCTAATGAGATTTATGTGAGTAAAAGGAGCAGTTTCAGGAAAGTTTAGCACAAAGAAAGGGAAAACCATGAAGAAAGGAGGGATTGTGTAAATGGAAGGTGAAAAAGGGTAGAGAGCATAGGCTTGACTACCTCTGATTGGAATATCTTCCTTTTCTTCTTCCTTTAAGCCAGAACTGGATCCACCTTTTGAGAACAGCCTCTTTCTGAATTTGAACTTCTTATCATTCAGCTTGATAAGAGAGAACTTCTGATCCAATGGCAAGTTTACTAACTTCTGTTTTCCTTTCAAAGCCATGGAGTCAGGCATTACTTTGATTCTTGTTGAAGGCTTCATGAAGATGTGAGGATTGAACAGCCATTTTCCTATAGGCTTATGTGTTCTTTCCAACTTTACAATATGCCTTGCAGCTTCAAGTGAGGCAATCACATCCAAGTCTTTACCATCTAGGTAGTTGGAACAGGATTCATCTGTGACAGAGAAAGGAGTGGTTCTGGAAGATAGGTGATAGGGAGATATAGTGGCTAAGGGGATAGGGTTGTGTCTGGTTTTAGAGAATAAGTCTGGAAAGACTATTCTTAGAGGGACTTGGCACTGTCTTTTGATATAATCGGGGATTGATGATTTAGGTGAGGGAGGAGGAGGAGTGAGATTGTCAAAGTACTCAAAATCATTGACATCCTCAATTTGAAGAATGTCAGAATGGTGAGATGTTTGTGGTGTGGAAGGTTTTGGTGAGTGAGTATCAGACATGTGAGTTTCTGAGATGATAGGATTGGGTTCAGAAGTGTGATGGATAGGTGATGTATGTGGAGGAGTTGGAATTTTGGTGAAGTAGATGGAGTGGGAATTTTTTGTTGTGGTTGAGGTGATGGTGTTCTTTGTGGTGGTGGTGTTGGTGTTCTTTGTGGTGGTGGTGATGAAGGTTTTGGAATGGAAGTTGTTGTGGCAAAAAGGTTCTGTTTGTTGAGGTGGAGGAGATAAATCCTTCTGAGGTGAGGGTGATGATGAAGGAATGGAAGGTAAGACAAGCTTCCTTTTTGTTATAGTGGTCCACTTTTTCTTAGGGATCACAGTCTCTTCTTGTTGAGACTCCCCCTCAGCTTGCACAGCTCTCTTCCTCTTGAAAACTTTAGTTATACTAGGAGCATGAGGAACAGAGGCAGCATATTCCACAGTAGTTTCAGCAACTGAAACAGATTCAGTAACAGGTTCAACAACCTCAATAGAATCTTGAAATACAGAAGTTTCTGTAGTTGATTGAGTGACTTTCCTCTTCTTCCTCTGAAGTTGAGTTCTTTCTTCTTCAACTGGTTCCACAAAGGGTTCAAGTTTAACAGCAGGGATAGAAAGAGATTCTTCCATTTGAGCAGATGCTTCAGCATTTTGCTCCAAAGTAGGAGTCAAAGTAACCTTCATCAGAGACAGAGTTTTTGTAGTAATCTCAGTATAGAGATCAGCAGTGTCAGCATTTCTTAAATTCAATTTGCATGCCCTAAAAATTCTTGTCATAATCATTCCAAAGGGATAATCCTTATCATTTCCCTTGACAGCTTTCTCCATGTGAATGAAAATCAAATCAGTAATATCTATCCTAATTTTTTGGACTAGATGAAAGAGAGCAAACTTCTCTAATTTACTGACATGATTTCTAGACCCAGTTCTAGGCATGACACAGTTTATAAGAAGAACATGAAGAAATCTTGCCTTAGGAGACAAATATTTAGAGTCTTTGTTTCCAGGTTTTGCATTTCCATAAAGCACTAGATTCACATTCGCTTCTCCTTGATCCTTCATCCACTCTTTATAATACCCAGCACCTTCCCTTGGGCATTTTGTTACTTCAGCGAGTAACTCATGAGTTATGAAGATGTGGTCCTCACCAACATCCCCAGAAATCATGGAGGTTGTATTGTCCTTGGTGATCTTTGTCGTGGTCCAAAAATCCCTAACAAGAGTAGGGAAGACGTGCTCTTATAGTTGAAACAAGGGTAACCATCCAGCATGGTTGAGTTCAGGAAGAACATCTAAACCCTTGGTTCTGAGTTAGTCAAAGTTAGGGACCCTTCCAGGGTGCACCTTTTTCAGTTCAGCAATTGATACCTTAGTTTTCTCAGCCAAAGTTTTGAGAAGACTTTTCGGTGCCATTGATTCTGAGAGGTGAAGATTAGGGTTTGGAAAGGAACGGTTTCGAGAGAACGAAGACGAAGAGAATTCAGAGAGAGAGAGAGATTGTGAGCAAGAAATTTTGAGTAGGTAGATTTTGAAACGACACGGGTTGCTTTTGTTAAAAACACTTGAGTGCTTTTTGCGTTGAGAACAAGGAGAGAGAGTATTGCCATAAATAGCAATCAATCAATTTGAAAAGATAGATATAAAACAAATGAAACGTTTTTAAGAAAAGGAGGGAAAATGCAACATACATGTGTCTCAGTCAGGGTTTAGCACTGAGTGCTTTTAGCCACGTCATTAGACACTTGGCTAAAGTAGACGAGTGAAGCATAGAGAAAATAGACGAGTCAAGTAAACATAGAATATAGACAAGTAAATTTTCAGGCATATCAGCAAACACTTATTCAGACACATTATGCATATTAAGATCCCTTCTAATAAAAACAAATCTATCTTCACTTAGAGGTTTAGTAAAGATGTCTGCCAACTGATAATCAATGTTTATAAACTTAATTTCAAAAACACCTTTTTGAACATAATCTCTAATAAAGTGATGCTTTATCTCTATATGCTTTGCTCTAGAATGTTGTATTGGATTTTTAGACAGATTAATAGCACTAGTATTATCACACCAAACAGGTATATTATGCTCAAACATTGAATAATCTTCAAGTTGATATTTTACCCAAAGCAGTTGTGAACAACAACTAGCTGCTGATATATATTCAGCTTCAGCAGTTGATAGGGCGATGGTGCTTTGCCTTTTGCTTGACTAGGAGATCATATTTGCTCCAATGAAGTGACATCCTCCACTGGTGCTTTTTCTATCAATTCTATCTCCATCAAAATCAGCATCACAAAATCCAGCTAACCTGAAATCTTCAGTTTTCTTATATAATAGACTAAGGTTAGTAGTTCCAATTAAATATCTGAAAATTCTTTTAACAGCCTTATAATGAGATTCTTTAGGATCTGATTGAAATCTAGCACAAAGACAAACACTGAACTCAATATCAGGTCTACTAGCAGTTAAGTATAGAAGAGATCCAATCATATCTCAGTAAACAGTTTGATCTACCTTTTTACCTTCCTCATCCTTGTTTAGAATAACTGTTGGATGCATAGGAGTACTCATAGGCTTTGAATTTTCCATTTTATACTTTTTCAGAAGCTCCTTGGTGTACTTCTGTTGATGGATATAGATTCCATCACTTGATTGTTTTATTTAAAGACCAAGGAAGAACTTCAATTCTCCCATCATGCTCATCTTAAATTCATTCTGCATCAACTCAGAGAACTCTTTACAGAGCTTTTCATTAGTAACACCAAATATAATATCATCAACATAAATCTGTACTACTATGAAATCTTTCTTTGAGCATTTCTTGAAAAGTGTAGTGTCCACTTTTCCTCTAATGAAATTATTTTCCATTTGATATGTGCTTAACCTATCATACCAAGCTCTAGGAGCTTGTTTGAGTCCATACAAAGCTTTCTTAAGCTTATAGATATGGTGAGGATTCTCAGAATCCTCAAACCCAGGAGGTTGCTTAACATAAACTTCCTCCTCAATTATTCCATTTAGAAATGCACTTTTAACATCTATTTGATAAAGAGTTATATCATGTTGTGCAGCATATGACATGAGAATTCTAATTGCTTCTAATCTAGCTACAGGTGCAAAGGTTTTAGTGAAATCAATACCTTCCTGTTGATTATAGCCTTGAGCAACTAGTCTTGCTTTGTTTCTTACCACTTTTCCATCTTCATCTAGTTTATTTCTAAACACCCATCTGGTTCCAATAATGATTTTCTCTTTGGGTTTAGAAACTAGAGTCCAAACATAATTTCTCTTGAGCTGATTTAGTTCTTCTTGCATGGCTAGAATCCAGCTTTCATCTTGCAAGGCTTCTTCAATCATTTTAGGTTCCAAATTTGATATGAAGGCCATGTTGTTGTTTTCATTGAAAGCAGATCTGGTTCTAACTCCTTGATATGGACTTCCAATGATAAGTTCTTCTGGATGATAGGTCTTGAATTTCCAATCTTTCTTCAAAATATGAGTTTCAGACTTATCAGTACTTGTCTGTATTTTAGACACGTCTACTTTTGACTTGTGTGAAGATTCTTCTACTGCAGGATTAAGTTCAATACCTGCAACATCATCCTCTAGATCTGATAGTTCCCTGTCAGTCTTCAAACCATCATTAAACTTTATATGAATTGATTCTTCTACAACAGAAGTTCTAGAATTAAAAATTCTAAAAGCTTTAGACATTTCAGAATATCCAATAAATATGCCTTTATCTACTTTAGAGTCAAATTTACCAAGATGATCTTTTGTATTGAGAATATAACATTCACATCCAAATGCATGAAAAATATGATATGTTGAGTTTTCTACCTTTCCACAATTCATAAGGAGTCTTATTTAGAATAGGCCTAATCAGTATTCTGTTTTGCACATAATAGGCAGGTTAATGGCTTCTGCCCAGAAGTACTTCGGAAGATTATTTTCATTAAGCATTGTTCTTCCCATCTCTTGAAAAGATCTGTTCTTTCTCTCAACCACTCCATTTTGCTGTAGAGTTCTAGGTGCAGAGAAATTGTGAGAAATACCATTTTCCTCACAGAACAGTTTGAACTGCTCATTTTCAAATTCTCTTCCATGGTCACTTCTGATAGCAGAAATACAAAAACCTTGCTCATTTTATACTCTCTTACTGAATACTGAAAACACCTTATAAGACTCATCCTTGTGGGTTAAGAAGAGTACCCATGTAAATCTAGAATAGTCATCAACTATGACAAAACTATATTTCTTTCCACCTAGGCTAGCTACACTGACTGGTCCAAATAGATCCATGTGTAACAATTGCAAAGGTCTAGAAGAGGTGACTTCTTTCTTGGATTTGAAACTTGATTTTACTTGTTTACCTCTCTAACATGCATCACACAAGATATCTTTCTTAAAGGAAATATCAGGCAATCCTCTCACAAGGTTATGCCTTTTCAATTTAGAAATTTGTTTCATACTAACATGTCCTAGTTTCCTCTGCCACAGCCACTTTTCATCCTCTTTAGACATAAAGCATGTTACACTTTGATCTGAAAGTTCAGACAGGTCAATCTTATACAGATTGATTTGCCTTTTGGCAGAAAAGAGGGTCTTTCCACTACTGTCATTGACTATATATGCATCCTTAGAAAAAGATATAGAAAATCCACTGTCACATAATTGACTTATGCTAAGCAGATTATGTTTTAACCCTTTCACATATAAAACATCAAGGATAATAGACAAGGGAGGTTTACCATCAATTTTACCTACACCAACAACTTTTCCTTTCTGGTTGCCACCAAAAGTTACATGTCCACCTTTCTTAGGTTGGAGGTCTAGGAACATAGACCTTTCTCCTGTCATGTGTTGCGAGCATCCACTGTCTAGGTACCATGACAGGTGTTTGCTTTGTCCTTTTAAGTTTATCTGCAACAGGAATGATCATGAACTTAGGTACCCATATTTTCTTGGGTCCTTTTTTGTTAGTATGAGGAGTCTGTGAAGACTTTCTTCTCTTTTTGTGAATACACTTGGACATGATATGTCCAGCTTTTCCACAGTAGGAACATATGGATTTATTTGAACTATCTAACACAGATTTAATAGCTATATTTGAGAACTTTGTTGATCCTTTATGATGTTCTTGATTGGAATAACCTATACCTTCTTTGTTAAGGGAGTGCCTCTGACTTCCTAAGAGTTTAGTCAGATTATCTCTACTATTAACAAACTTGGCAAGATCTGAGGTGAGCTCTTCTACTTTCTGTTGAAGTTTAGTCACTTCTTCAGAGGGTAGAGTTTCAACTGAGATCTCAACTTTAGACTTCTCAGTCTTAAGTCTAATATTCTCTTCATCTATCTTCTCACACTCTTGAGATTTCTGTGTATACTCATTTCAGAGTTTAGCATACTGCCTCTTGAGGGATCTGAAAGCTTTAGATATATAGTTGGATTCCTCCAATAGTTCATCATAGGCATCATTCAATTTCTCAAGTTCAGAATGTACCTCAGTTTCTGATTCTGAATCAGTATCTGCCGTAAGACAGATTTGCTTCAAGCTCCTCTCCTTCACTTTCAGTGGAGCTTTCATCAAGATCTTCCCAAGTGGCCATCATTCTTTTCTTCTTTTTGTTGAAGAATTTCTTGGAAGATTGCTTTTTAAGTTGAGGAGATTCTACCTTGATGTGACCAGGCTTTTTGCATTCATAACACACAATGACATTTCTATCATTAGATTCACCATCTTTGTTGTGTTTTTCTTTCTTGAAGCGCCTGAAGGGTTTGTCTTTTCTGAAGTTTCTTTTCTTCCACAACTTTTTCATTTTTGCGGTGAAAAGAGAGAGTTCATCATCTTCATCATCAGAGTCATCCTCATTTGATTCCTCAGATTCTTCTGAAGATCCATCTACTTTGAGAGCTTTTGAACTTGCTCCCGTAGATGACTTCTTATCAGCTTTGAGTGCAATGGATTTATTTTTCTTTCCATTATTCTCTTCAATCAGTTCTTGTTCATGAATCTGAAGAGTACCAAGAAGCTCATCAAGCTTCATTGTTGTTAAGTCCTTGGCCTGAGACACAGCAGTTACAAGTGGTCTCCATCCATTGTTTTGGAAGACTTCTGAGGATCTTTTGAATGTGTTCCTCAGTCTTGTAAGTTTTTCCAAGAGATTTCAATCCATTGATTATGGTTTGAAACCTGCCATACAGTTGGCCAATGGTTTCTCCTTCCTCCATTTTGAACAGCTCATACTTTCTGACAAACATGCTGACTTTGGTTTCTTTGACCTTGCTGGTTCCTTCTAATAGCTAGTGAGTCCCACATTTTCTTTGCAGACTCACAAGCACAGACTTTTTCAAATTCTTCTCTGCTTAAAGCACACATGATTGCATATCTAGCTTTGGCATTCAACTGCCATTTTGTTATTTGATCAGTGGTCATGTTTGCTTTAGGAATTTCATCTCCTTTGTCATCTTTAGGAACAAAGGGACCTTCATCAATGATATCCCAAAGATCAGAATTAATGGATTGTAAAAACCACTTCATCTTTTCTTTCCAGTAGATGTAGTCCTCTCCATTGAAGAAAGGAGGTCTCGACATTGAGGATCCTTCTCCACCATGGTTCTTGCTTGCACTGGTTTCTCCTGCCATTTCCAAGCTCTGATACCAACTGAAATAACCAAAGTTAACACAAGAAGGGGGGTTGAATTGTGTTTACCAACTTTTTCGGTTACTTTTAAAAGATTTTCACAGGCACAACAAGCAAAGATTAGATATAAGAAAATCAGACAAGTGAAACGTCTAATTTAAGATAGAACACACAAGCAATCAAAGAAGGGTAAAACAGAGTTTGATATTCACAATATTAACTCCCCAAGTTAAAAGCTTAAACAGAAACAATACTTAAGCAAATTAAAGAGATCAGGGGAAGAGAAATATCACTCAAGAGATTTATACTGGATCACCCCAAAATCCACAGGACTACGTCCAGTTTCTTGGCAGCACCAAGTTTCGACTATAACTGAGTAAATTATAGTACAAGTATTCTTTGCACACCTAGCGTCTTTAGGCTCAACACTCAAACAAGTATTCTTTTCTCACCTAGCCTCTTCAGGCTCAACACAGAAAGGAATGAAAAGGTTTTTGTGTAATTAATACAACTTGCAGATCTTTCAGATCACACTCAAGGAGTGAAATAAATATGAAGTATGAAAGACTGCTAATAAATATCAAATGATTGAAGGTATATTCAATGAAAGAATGAAGAAGTTAATGAAGAGAGTAAATGCTTCTGCGCAGTGTTCTTAATGATATTCAACTTCTTGCCTTCATCTTCACTGTTTGATCTATTTAAAGACTTCAATCAAAAGATCCGTTTAGTCACAACTTCAGAAAGTGTGTTCTTCTGACTTGAGCTCTCTGAGACACCATTAATGCCAAAGAGTCGTTCTATATAAACATTAAATGTTTGGGAACATTGAGCTTTGACAAGGATGTCCAAGAGTACACTTTAAACTGAACAGCTGTTGTTTCAGAGTATGCAGCAGCAGGCTTCTTGTACTTGTAGCAAAGAGCTTTCTTCTTTCAGTGCAACATCAGTTTACTTTCCAGAAAGCATTTTTACTTTGTACCAAAACAGCTAAAAAGTTACTGCTGTGGTATAGAGATTGCGTGTTTATTCCTTAAAACCTTGAAACAACGTTCTTTATTCTTTGTCCTTTGAGCTATTGTCCAGAGGTCTTCGAGATCCTTAAGGAAGGCATCTAATTTGAATAAGGTGACTTGGACTTTATTTCTGACACACTGACTTCGTATCAGTAATGAAAAAATTTAGACGGGTGAAAGTCAATCCAAAATTTAGACGAGTGCTTATGCAGTACAAAACTTAGACGGGTGCTAGCGCATTCCAAAAACTAGACGGGTGGTCCACTGAGTCTTTTCTAGACAAAAGCTTCTTGCTCAGTCATCAAGAAAACTTAGATCTTGACTGAGCGTTGACTTGATCTTTGACTGAATTTTGGACGAGTGAATTTTAGACAAGTCTAAAAAACTGAGCTTCTACTAAAAAGTAGACGGGTCAAAAGTAGACGAGTGACCTTAAGTTTATTTTTCTGCACACTTATCAGATATGTCAGTAATTTCATATGGTTCAATATTACCATACTTAAACTATTTGGAATCATCAAAACTTAGAGAATTTATACATTGAATGTGTTTTAGACTTATGAGGTCTCAACAGTGCTATGTTGGCTATTGAAATTGCTTACAAAAGAGGATGGATTCAATTTTGGCAAGAATGTGACTCCAAACTAGTTATTTTGGCTTTTAATTCAATTTCAATTGATCCTTGGCAACTAAGAAATAGATGGAAAATTTGTTTAGAAATGTCAAAGAGGATGAATTTCAGGGTTTCTCATATTTTTAGGGAAGGCAATAGTTGTGCTGATAAAATTGTCTCTCTTGAGTTTTCTGTTGATAGTTTTCATTGGTGGGATACAATTCCTAGGATAATTAGTGAAATTTTTTTCGAAAATAGGATTGGTTTTCCTAATTATAGATTTAAAGAATGCATTTCAAGGGTTTTGGCCTAATGTCCCCCCTTATTTATTTGTATTCTTTTTATTTTATTAATAATATTTAGATGTGATGCAGATGATTGGTAGTTTCAGGGGTACCAACATAGTTGGGATGTCTGATTCTATTGTGATGCCTTTGCATATCGTTTTGGTTATAAAAAAAAAAAAAAACCTTGTTATTTTTCTTTGGTCATTGAAAATACTAAGTAGGATAATTGACTATAGTATTTGTGACAACTATTTTCGTTGACAACTATGTAATAATGTTTGAAACAACTCATAAGCTCGTGCCAACAACAAAGAAATAACTTATGTCAATGTTGATTGACGTGTGAAATGCAGAAGCAGATTATCTGCAGTTATCTATCTCTATCTGTCTACTTATATTTATTTTTTTTGTCTATTTTTTGGACAAAGCAAATCAAAAGTTGGGAGTGTGAGAGAAGCAAATCCAATGGTAGTAGAGTGGCTGATTGCATAAATAAGTGGATTCCCTGCAGCCCGTGGAACGCAGGGGAGGAACGAAGGATGGAGGCGGGAAGTATGAAATGTCTTGTAGGGAAACCATGAGGCGAGAACTGGAAGTAGGGGAAGCGCAGGGAGTGAGGCAACTTGGATGCGGAAACAGAAGTGTAATGTGCTAATTACTATCTTAAGGTGTCGGGGTTTTAGAAGTTAAAACAATAATAAGGGTTAAATATGTTTGAGGTCCTTATAAAATTGGTAAAACTTGATTTTAGTCCTTATAAAATTTTATTTGTTTTTAGTCCTTAAAAAAAAAAAGCAAAATTTGTGTATTTTTAATCCTTAGTGAGGGACTAAAAATATTTTACTTTTATTAAATGTAAGGACTAAAAACAAGTTACATTTAGGATTTAATTGGTATACACTAATAGTGTAAAGTTTTTTACACCGTCAACCAATCAGAAATTGATAAACTATTATAAATGTTTGATTCTTATCCTAACTACCTTAAAAGTCATCAATTCTATGATTTCTGATTGGTTGTCAGTGTAAAAATCTTTACACTGACAGTGCATACAAATTAAACTCTTAAATTTATATTGTGATTAAAATCAAATTTTACCAATTTTATAGGGATCAAAAACATATTACCCTAAAAAATAAAAATAAACATTAATTAAATACGTGAATATGAAACACCTATCCCCATTGGTTTTTACAGATAATTACCGGGACTCATTCCCATTTGATGAATAAAATCCTTACCTGTTTGTGGTTAATTTTGCGGGTAGCTAATAATAGTTGTTCTAGTTATGTGCATTTTTTTTATGCTGCAAAAATTTTACTTTAATTAAGAGAATTTGGTAATTAATATGGAGGCATGTAGGTTCCTTTTTGGGTTATAAAGTACTGCATTCAATTTCTCACTTTATTCTTAGATCAGGATTTTAGTTTTCCCAAGAGAAATGGAATCTGATCACCAATACTACTGACCTTTCTCCAAGAATTTCATTAGGCTTAATTGTATTTTTAATCCCCAAAGTATCACGATTGTACGATTTTGGTCTCTCAGGTTTCAATTGTGACAATTGGATCCCCTGATATCGTGATTATGCAATTTTAGTCCCTCAGGTTCCAATTGCACCAATTGGGTCCCTCCGATATTACGATTGTACAATTTTGATTCGCCAAATATCATAAATATGCAATTTTAAATGTCAGTAGCCTACGTGAAACACATGAGACTGATTTGGCACTTAGTGAGACCAGCTTGATAGCTTACATGACATTCCTATGTGTCAATTAAAATATGCGAGGTGCCAATAATGTTATATAGGAATGTTATGTAAGTTGCCAAGATGGTCTCATTAAGTGCCAAATCAATCTCACATGTGTCACGCAGGCTACTGACATTTAAAATTGCATAATTGTGATATTGGGAGGACCGGAATTGTACAATCGTAATACCTGAGGGACCTAATTGGAGCATTGGAACCTGGGGGACTAAAATTGTACAATCGCGATACCTGTAGGACCCAATTGTCACAATTGAAAAGGACCAAAAGTACAATTAAACCTTCATTTTAATAGCTTCCTTTCCTCAAAATTTAGAATATGGCATAAATGTTGTTTAAAGGAAATACCATTTCCGGAGGAAGTGACGTTCAATCAAAGGTGCCTGCAAGGTATGCTGTGATTGAAACTTGCCTCAAGCAACCACACAATCTCCCTTTGTCATAGTGGTGTCCAGTCTATTTTGAATTTGAATCTTAACTAAGAGCTCTAAAGTACCAATTGAGCAGTGACTAATACTTGGCATTGTGCTTGGACTATTTTTGTATGTAATCAGTTCATTTCAGTTTATATTAGTGGGTGAAGTCATTTCAGTTTTCTTCGGTTTATTTTTCTTGATTCTGAATTCCATTATCCTTCAAAAGATTTTGGGGGGTAACTACACAGTTTGAAACTATATTTAATTTTAGGCTAAACCCCTAATTTTATGGTGCCAACCTACCTAAGTCATATATAAAAGCTAGGAGCCACATTGCTTATATGGAACACATAATAATTAAGCAGAATAGAGACCAAAATGAAATTTCAATCATATCCTGTAAGAATTTTCTCGTAATTTATTCTGTACGTAGTTTTTTTAAGGGATTGATAGAAATGAATGGAATCAAGTGAAATGAAATGATACTAAATTTCATTATTTAAATTATATAAAATATGTCAATTTTGTTTTGTTTCATTATATTTCATTTCATTCCATCCATTATTTAATATTCAAATATAACATTGGTATTGTAATTAAGTGAATTGTCAGCTTATAACATTCTAACTTTAAAATAGTATTATTTTTCTTTACTTAATTGTCCCTCATTAAAATGTAATTTAATATTTGATCTCAAAATTACTCAACTAGACAAAATACCATTAAGGTAAGTCATACGGAGGTGCGTATCCCATTTTTACTTGTTAAACACCATTCTTGTTATAAAAAAACAACGAGTTATGATAGGGTGACACAAAATTCCTACACCATACGGCTTACACCGTATAGTGCCGCACTGTGCGGCACTGTAGCTGTACTGTGTGGCACTGTAGCAGTTCTTTTTTTTTTAATTTGAGTTTTTTTATAAAAGATAAAATTTTATTTATCAAAAAAACCCATTAACCAAATAATGAAGTAAATTCACCAGATATTTGTACATGATTCACCAGATATTTGCATATACTCAAAAAAATCCATTCACCAGATAATGAATTGAATTCACCAGATATTTATATATGATTCACCAAATATTTGCACATGTTTAACCAAAAATTTTATTTCTCAAAAAAACTCATTCACCAGATAATGAACTGAATTCACCAGATATTTGTACATGATTCACCGGATAGTTGCACATACTTAATGAAAAATTTTATTTCTCAAAAAACTTATTCACCAGATAATGAACTGAATTCACCAGATATTTGTACATGATTCACCAGATATTTACACATACTTAACCAAAAAATTTATGTATCAAAAAATAACATTTAAAAAAAACCAAAACTTAATTAAAAAAAAAACTACAGTGCCGCACAGTGCGGCACTATACGGTGTAAGGTGTAAGAATTTGTGTCACGGAATCATTTCTCAAAAACAACTATGGAGTGGGTTTTTGTTTAGCGTCCAATTTTGTGAAGTGCTTAATGTTTAAGTTGTAAAAGTGAGGTGTTATTTACCCTTATTATGAATTGATAAATAAATTGTTGATGAAATATAAGAATGTGAGATCATTGGTAGGTCCTATTTAGTAAATTATTTTTAAGATGTTGGGTTGAAGAGATATGATACTTAAGTTGTAAAAAGTAAAAATGAGATGGTGAGATATAGATGTTCATGTACTTGATACTTGAGATACTTAGGCCATCTCTATTCCAACACCCCATATTTTTACCTTTTGGGGTTTTTAAATGCGTCCCACCTTGACACATCACTCATTTTTACTTTTTATAACTTAAGCACCTCAACTTTCCAACCCAGAAACTTCAAAAAGGTTTTTAAATGGATCCCACCAATAACTTCACATTCTTACATTTCATCAATAATTTATTTATTAAACTCAATTCTATATTTTTTATTTCAAAAAAATGTTGCAATGCCCCACACACATAGATAAGTACCGGGTGCTTGTAGAAGCACCCATGCTTGTTAAAGATCTCCTTCAAAATCCACTCCAACCCTTGGTGCTTGTTAAGCATCGGGTCTTAAGAGGTAAGCACCCTATTTTCATGGCCCGTTGGAGATGGCCTTGTAGAGCACCTTTAAAGGGTGCTAAAGTGAGTCGTACTTATTAAGCATTGGTTCTTAATAAGAACCACTCATTAGAGCCAATCCCTATTAAGCATCATGTTCTTATGCAAGCACTAGTTGCTTGTGGGTGATTGGGTCCATAGCATCAGAATTAATCATTAAAAAAAAAAAAAAACATAAACATACTTATATTGTGTATCTATTTGGTTTTTTGCTTTTTTTTTAAAGTATTAGATTGGAAAGATGATATTTAAAATTGTAAAAATGTTAAAATGAATGATATGTAAAAACGAGATCCGCATAAGAACCCATAAAGTAGAAAAGCGATAGCCTAGGTTGGAGATTCTTTCTTTGTTAATTATGTTACGGGTATGAAGTATCCACCATCGTTAGTAGTGACTAATCTCCGTCAGGGAATCTGTTGAGCACATAAGGTGGGTTCTCCCCTCCTAACCAGGTTTTCTCTATATATAAAAGTCAAGATTCAAAACCTTGACCATCACTTACTTAAAGTGTCTAAGTCCCTTACCGCTTGAATCAATCACGTGTTGGTATCTAGGTTTGAGATTGTTTTTTTACTTAATAGATAGTGTCGGAGAAAATGGATTTTCTCTTGTTAAAAATATTACTTGCAACCCAGGCACATTCAAATTCCAAGGAACCCAAAACCAAAACACACCAAGTGTCATCTAGTCACTGGGCATAATCAAACTCAATGTTATTTTAGTATTTCACCGCATCCAGCTTAAACGACACCGTTCATGTATAAAACAGAGGTAGCCCTCACAGAGCACAACACGCTCACGCAGAAAAGAATGGAGAAAAACGGAGAGGCGTCGCCGCCGCCGCCATCGGTGCCAAGGGTGGCGGTGGTAGTATTCCTGTTGAAGGGAAGATCAGTTCTTCTCGGGCGCCGCCGTTCCTCCGTCGGCTTCTCCACCTTCGCCCTTCCCGGCGGCCACCTTGAATTTGGTCTCTCTCTTTCTCTCTGAACTTTGAAAAATATATAAAAATCAAACCTTTTTTTTATTTTAATTTAAATTTATGATGAATTTCAGGGGAGAGCTTCGAGGAATGCGCGGCGAGAGAAGTGAAAGAAGAAACTGGGTTGGTGATGGTAGCGAAAAAGTTGGAGTTTTTAACGGTGACGAACAACGTGATGTTGGAGGAGCCAAGGAGGTGTCACTACGTGACAATCTTCATGAGGGCAGTGTTGGATGAAGAAGATGCAGAGGAATGGGTGCCACAAAATGTTGAGCCCGACAAGTGTGATGGCTGGGATTGGTATCAGTGGGATCAACTTCCAGACCCACTTTTTGGGCCTCTAGATAAGATGGTCAAAGGGGGTTTTGATCCATTTCCTAGTTTTTGATTTTTGGCCCGTTTGTTTTTTAGTTGGGGCCACTCACTGTAGTGTTTGCGTTCAGCGTTTGCAAAACGCTCGCCATAGCAGCGTTGGGGAAAATGGCAATTTTTTGCCTCGGGACGCGAATTTGCTGGATACTGTAGCGTTTGCGTTTTTGAAACGCAGAACCAAACAGACCCTTTGTATGTGGTTTTTCTTTTCTTTTTTTTTTTTTTTTTGGGCTATCAATCGTTTGGTTAATTCTGTTGAGAGCATATGTAATATGTTTGTAATGTATTATTAGGAGGGTATGTATGTGGTTTTAATTTTGAGGTGTGTTATATGAACACCCAAGATAGACACTTAAGAATGTGTGTTAATAGTGCACTTATATTTACACAATTGTCATTGTGTCTATTTACATAATTGCTATTGTGTCTAAGGTGTCTAGAAATGGTGTCCTAAATGGGTGTTCAAATATCATTAATGTTAATTTTATGTCTTAGAGTGTGTTTGAGAAAGATTTCCAATTCAACTGTTTTTGAGCAATTAAGTAATTTTGTGAAAAAATTGGTATGTTTTTGTACCTAAATTATTTTCTAAAAAAAGTTTTTTTCCTCTTTATTTCAGCTGTTTTCTAACAAGCTGCAAGACCCAGTTGTTTTCTAAAAAAGTTTTTTCTAACCATCTATTCACAATATTCTCCATCTTTACTATATAAAAATGATTATTTTTGCACCACCCAAACGAAATAGATTAGCTTAAAATCGTTTTTCAGCAAACATATTCAAACAAAAACAGATTTTGATTATAATCGATTATCACAAATTTTGTTCTGTAATTTGGCATACTGTGGTGAAACTGAAAGGAAATATTTGTGTACAGTTGGATTGGACACTTGCAAGTTAGTATCTGGTGTGCATACAGAGGGTTCTATTCTTCTACTTTTTTTCTTTTTCTTTTTGGGTTTTATCTTTAGTGGATTCAAATGTCCAACTTTTTATTTATGTCAAGTTTGTATAACAGAACTCATATAATCCCTTCTATTTTGACATGTCCACCAAATATTACCTTAATATAGACATTAATATAAGAATGAATGCATGCATATCAAAATATTATGTATCTTATGGGATGGAGGGAGGAGGAGCAGAGTTTGTGAATCGGTTCAGAAAGTTTGGTCGAGTCTTTGATAACACTAAGCAGCAGCTTGACCAGGTCTATAGGCATTTGACCTTTGGTGACATTGAAAGCCTGAGGATTCTTGTCTTTGGTATCAGATTGCAAAACATTAGCTACCAATGAATCTGAAACAACATATATTTGGAGTACTGTTTCTCGATTCTAGCCTCTTGAACAAGCAACAATGTGATGCCTTGGCTTCTATGATCGGATATGGACCAATTCTGGATGTGAAATGAGTAACAAAGGAGTCAGTGTGCTGCCAAACCTTCAGGTATAACAATGGTATGCTCATGTGAGGAGACAAAGTGACCTATTGAAATCAGAGAATCTACCACTGCCCTCAATCCTCATTCTCAAAAGGTACATATGTAGCTATCGATAACATTGAATTGTTCAGGTTTGAGAATCAAAATAAAGCTTCAATACTTGCTAGCTGAACCTACAATTAGTGTGAGCACTCATGATCATGGAAGAGAGATACCTTAAACATAAAAAAAAGAAAAAGAAAAAAAAAAGAGAGAAGTGAATGAAAGAGTAACAAAGAATGAGAAAGTGAAAGAAAGATTAAAGAGTGAATTCTATCTAAAAAGAAAGTATGATAAATGAGAAAAATAATTCTACCTCTGGTCTATATTATAATAAACAAATGAGTCCATGTCCAAATTATTAGAAATATGCATCAATTTTCACATATATTAAATGCTAATTTTCAATATTACCCTTATTTATAATAAGATTTATATTTATGAGATCTCAACTTTTCATACAAGTAAGTTGGTTCATCAATATTGAAGGGGTATTTTTGGAAATATATACAAATATTAATTATAATTAGATCATTTCAAGGTTTTTCATTGGTTTGTGTGATTTAGGGTTTTATCTCTTATAATATGGATCGGTGTTCGGTTTCGGAATGTAAATAGTGATGTTTATATTGCACAAGTTAGAGTGCATTGATACACCTTGAAAGACAGTTTTTGTTTTAATATAAAGAATAATAAATGGTTGTGATGAATCACTAATTACCTATTGAGAAAATAATAGTACGGGGGAAAATAATCAAAAAATATATTAATATCAATCCCTAAAAAATCTGAGTCTTTTAGTGTTTTTTGAAAAACTGGAAAAAATGGATTATGCTGATAATCGATTATTGTGATAATCGATTATTATCATGATATGTTTTTGTTTGAATATGTTTGCTGAAAAACGATTTTAAGATAATCTATTTCGTTTGGCTGGTGCAAAAAATATCACCTTTACATAGTAAATTATGAAAATGGGTATAAAGTTAATTGTTTGTATTAATATGAAAAAGATTATGAAGTTAATTGTTTGTATTGATAATATTTGATTGGGTTCGGGTAAGATGGGGAAGAGAGTTTTGAAGTAAAAATCAATTTCATGGAAATAATAAACCAGTCCTAAATATTAGATGGATCAAAATAGCTTTTTTTTTTTTTTAAAAAAAAAAGCTTTTCTATGATTTAAGCTGAAATGCCAAACACACCCAATTATTTAGGAAACAACTTATTAGGGGAAACAGCTAAAATGGATTTAATTCATCTTTCCCAAACATGCTGTAGAACTTGGGGAGTTTGTTCAGTGTTTCTTAGAGAAGGAAGAGGCGGAGCACCAAAGGAGCATATTGGGCTTCTGGATGTGGGTTGGAAGTGTTTGAGAAAGCCTAGGATTGCTTCAACGGTGCATGAATATAGGATTTTGTGAATGTAGGGAATCAGGATTCGTGGATGGTGGTTTTCGAATAAACTAAGAGTTTAATTTTGATATATCGTCAATGTACAACTTTTTATACTAATAATCAATTACACATCAATTCATATATGACTTGAAGCATTGTTTGGTTTAGGAAAGAAAGTGGGAAGAAAAAAAGGGGAATGAGAGAAAAAGAATAGAAAATGAGATAATGGTTTAGTTATTTGATAGTAGAGAAAATGAAATGAAAGAAAATTAAAAAAATTTCTCCTCTTGTTTGATTGTGTAGAAAGTGGAAGTGTTAGGTGCAAAATTGTAAAATTTTAACTTCGACGGGAAAAATGATGGCAAGGATGCAAGAATTTGACGAGGGAGGATGTTAAGGTGATTCAACAAAAATCAGTAAATTGCAAGTTCGGAAATTGTTATGTAAAGATGTCGAATGATTGGTGATTTCACAAGAAAAATTACTAAGTGTGAAGCTCAATAAGATGATAGCATGAAGGTGTTGAGTCAAAGGAAGTTACAAGATACAAGTCACATTCCGACAACATGTAAGAATAAAGCTAGAAATTACTTATGAGGATGATAGTTATTGTCTAATTTTGATAATGTTAGGACCTGAAATAACTGCTATATACATGTCTGATTTCTATAAGTTAGTTATTTTACTTGATTTGATGCCATAACGGTCAGTTTTCTTGATCAAAATGCTAAACATCTCACTTTAATAAGATTGATGGATTTACGTCATAGCTTTTTTTTTTTTAAGCAATTAACGTCATAGCTATGCTTTTCACTTTCATTTTTTTTTTTGGTCAATTTACATTAATGCAAAATTTCTTTTAAAGTCGTTTTCTTTTCAGCATTGTCTTTTAAGTTCCTTTAATTTTCTTGCATTGTTCTCTAAGTTCTTTTATGTTTATGTATTTATTTTCTGCAATTTACTTTTCATTGCACCATTTGTTGGGGCAAGCAACCATCACACAAAGAGAGGGGGTAGAAATTTAAAAATTTTATGAAACATCAAAACATAAATTAGAGTTTTACAAATAAAGAGAGTATAGATGGTTAAGAGAGGCCAATTTAAAACCATCTAACACAATTAACAACATATTTTTGACCAGTTTGGAAATAAGGAAGATAAAGCGTTTCACTTATCTGATCATCTCAGACTAAACATCAACTAGTTAGACAAATCTAGAGGATAAAAATATTTGAAAAAGACTTAGAACACAATGCTAAAAATCAGCTAGAAACCTTGTTGAAAAACATAAAACAACATAGATAAAAGAGATAAGGGTAGATAGAAAATAGACAATAAGATTTATCCTGATTCACTCATAAAAACCATAAGCTACATTCAGTCCCCAACAACAGTTGAGTTTTCTCCACTATCACATCAGATAATTACAACGAGTAGTATTTGCACACCTAATCTCTCCAAGCTCATTGAGTATTGTTCTTAACCAGCCTCTCCAGACTGTTGCAAGTATTCTTTTCACCTAGCTTCTCCAGGCTCTATGAGTAGCATTCTTAACCAACCTCTCCAGGCTGTTGTGAGTATTATTTTCACCTAGCCTCGCCAAGCTTACTGAATTTTGATGAAGGTTACATCGAGAAAATCTCACAATACTTATAGAGTGATTTTACAATGAAGTATAGAGAAGAGCTCTTCCTACACTCACAAGAGTGGATATATTTTTTGAGTACTTCAGAACTGAAAAAGAAATCTCTCATAACACTCACTTGAGTGAATATAGAATGATTACATTGAGAATGATTTCTGTTGAGATGAAGATAGTGATGCTCTCATTTTTCATCAGCTGCGTAGCAGCACCAGCAACTCTTGTTGTTCTTCTATTTTGGACTTCATTATATAGGCTCACCAAAATATATCCATTGGAGTTTATTACCATTTCTCAACTTTTCTTTATGCTAGCCACACTTTAGATAAAGTGGTTTTACTTTCACAACTTTTGTCTTTTTGCAACAGTGAGACATTTCTTCTTTTTCTTTTCTTCCAAAACATAGTTGTATATGTCTTTTTCAATAAAGCTATTCTGACCGGCTGCATACCTTTTTGACTTTTGTACTTTTGTGATAATATATAATATTATATAACTTTATTTTTGTGGAAGAGAAACTCAATATGTAATAGTTGTCTTTTATTGCATGTCAACATGTTTTCAATTGTTGACACCTCCTGCTTTCCCAAATATATATTTAACTAATTCAGCTTTGTCTTATATTGGGAAAGACACTTGGTTAGCTTCATTAGACACTTCTTAGATGGGCTTGTGAGATGTTTGGCTAGTATTCATTAGATGCTTGCTCCTTTAGCTCCTACACTCCGCCAGTTTCGTATTCTGAATTTATGACCTTCTTAACTATCGATTCAGGCTTTGAGGTCTATTGAACTTTGTAGCCCTAGATGCTATCTTTCGAATGGCACCATTTTCATCCAATTTGGACATGTAAAACTCAAGTTATGGCCATCAGACGCTACAAAGGTCTGTCTGTCAGAACAACATCACGTCACCATATTACGAATGAAATCAAACATTGATATAGCTCGAATTAGGTCTCGACTTCTTCAAGTAAGTTGTAGATATGTTTCTTAAATTTCCAACGAGACTAGGATCGATATATTTGGACACCTACAACTCCAGATATTGTCAGCAGACGCTTGTATGTTCTGGCTGTCACGAACGGTATCACATCTCCAACTTGCAGAGGACATTTCACTTAGATGAAGATTGATTCAGGTCTAGACTTCTTCATGAAAGTTGTAGATATTACTATTGTCTTTCCAATAAGACCAAGATCTCCTAATTTGGATGAGTGTAGCTTAAGATATGATGCCACAGATGCTTGAATGTTGGTAGCAGACGCTTGTTTCAGACGCTTGACTTTAGTCTTCCGTCTTTGTTCCAACACTTTTGTTTTTAATAAGCAGTAGTCTGATCTATGCTTGAATAGTCTTCAGAGACTTCATAAGATGCTTCCAGATAGACACTTGGGCAGAGACACTTCGAGATAGATTCTTGACCTAAAACTTGGGATAAGACACTTAATCAGGCTTAGACACTTCCAGCCATAAGACACATCATCAGTCTTAAGATGCTTCCAATAAGAATCTTGAATATTCTATTCAATCTTCTTCCTTTCTTCATTTTTTAGAGTCTGTAGCTTAAATAATTGTTCTGCACACTTGAGCACACAGTTAGCGACGTTCACACATTCATGTAATAAATTATGTATGCAATATATTTAGAAAATTAACTTGTTTCTTTGATTTGTCATCACTCAAAACCACATAAACAATTATTCACAATACATATAGCATTTTCAACGCACCATTTACATGTTTTCCTTTTTTTTTTTTTTATCACTTTACACACTTTTCTTTTACTGCTTTTATTTACCATTTTCTTTTGAGTTTCTTTTACAAACTTGATTTCTTTCAAACTCTTGTTTTCATAGTCTTATTAAAAACTTATCCAGAACGGGATCACAACATAACTTTGAACTTGCATTCTACTGATTTTCAAGTATTTGTTTGTTGGAATTTGACTTAACCAAATTTACCCCATAAACAAGGAGGAAAGCGAAATTTTTTTTTTTGAAATCACATAAATACCCTTGAGTACAAATAGGATGTAGTAAGGTCAAGGACGTTTACATCTTTTATTAAAAAATGCTCTTCCTCCACTTTTATTCTGGAATCTAAGAGAAACTTTTTCATGTGGGTTCCCCCAAAAAGTTTCATTTCCTTCCCTTCTCACAAGAGAACCAAATGAGGGAACCAAGTCCCCCCCCCCCCCACCCCCCCCCCCCCCCCCCCCCCCCCTTTCCTCCTTTTTTTTTTTCTTTCCTCTAGTATTCCTTCAAAACAAATGATGTTTTAAGGCATGTATTATAAGAATCAAATATTTTTAATAATATGATAATATATGATTTGTTGATAAAGATTGGAAAGAAAAAGAGAGGATAGAAAGGGAGAGGAAAGGGGAACTTTCCTTCATTTGGAACAAGCTGAAAATAGGGGGAAGGGCAAATAATTTGTTGGACCAATCTCAAATATTTTCTCTTCTTTTGTGCACGAAATAGAAATGGGAGTGCATGTTTTGATTAAATAGACAAAAGAAACCCATTTTGATATTTTTTTTTTAAATTGTTAGCAGGAAATTTTATGTAATTTTTCAAATATTTTTTTTCTTCTTTTCTTTCACTTTATAACCAATAAAACAAGAGGAAAAAAAAAAAAAACAGTTTTAACCTTATTTCCTTTTTATTTTCTCATCTATCAGACAACTAAACAATCGTATCATTTTTTATTCTTATTTCACTCATTTCACTTTCTTTCCTCTCACTTTTCTTTCCCATACCAAACGAATTGTAACCGTGCATTAGAATTAACTGTATAATCTAATTAAAATATTATAAGGAGATCTTCATTATTTTGAATAACTGCAACTAAATTAGAGATGGGTTAACTGTTTGTACTAAGCAGCTTATTAAAATCTACTGACTTTAGTCCACCATAATGTTTTCTTCTTCAGTAGAAAATGCTATTCAACAAGAATAGCTCAGACATAATGTAGTGCAACAATCCTGAACTGATTCCTGGGTTTGGTTTTGCATCAATGTTAGGTGATCCGTGAGCTTGGTCGGTCCCTCACACGGAATATTGCGATCACACCTAATCCGTAGTTCTATGTTTATACATGTTGATTGATGCACCCATCCTGTTACCTTCAACAGAATTGATTAATGAACATCACGATATACATATTTTACATGATAAAATTCAAATATAATTGTTGTATAAAAAAACACTGATAACTGGATTTTGACTTCTTACCCTACTCTGATAGGCATGTGATGTGAAGAAGATAAAGGTCAGATATAAGTGACATGAGACAAATTTCTAATAATTGATTTTGATTGGGTCCCGTATTGAATTTCCTATACGTAAGTACCTTGGGATCTGATGAAATTATTCACATTAACTAGATAATAATCTCTCTCAAGCCACCCTATTCACCTATCTTTGCCTTTTTCTTCTAGTAGGGAGTAGTTTATTGGCTCCATGCTTTTATAGATATGATGATGGTACAAATTTTATGACTTTGTTGCCTTTCGATTGAGCTGTTAACCATCAATTAAAAAGTTTGTTATGTTTGGTTCCACTAATAGTTTCGTACTTTTTATAATTTATTAATAAATTTATAAGAATATTTATTAAAAATTTTAAAATAGAAAATTTATCAACATGTAATATATTTAAGATATATTTAGATTATTTATAAAAAAATATTATTTAATAAATAATATATAATGATATTTTTATAATTAATTATTATAAAATTAATTTTACATATGTTTAAATATATTAGCTAAAAAACAATTTAAAAATAATTAATTTATTTAAGTCGTATAAAGAAATCCGCTTTTGTACATTACTATCAAGTGTATAAATTGATTTATTTATATTATATAATATTTGAAGTTTTAAGGTTGAAAAGACATCTCAATTTCTTAAATCATTATTATGAGAAGTGATATACTTAAATTATTTTATTATATAAAAAAAACATAATTTTTTTACTCTTAAACCACCGGTCTCAATAGAAAAACCGAACAATTAATAATTCACAAGCACACTTTTAATAAGAATTTAATTTGTTTTTACTTTTTAATAAAAAATTACATTTAAATTATTAACAAAACCCTTTTATAAAAAAATGTGCTAGGAGATTTAGTAGATGAATATTTGTTGACTGTCCTTAATGATTTCCATTTTTTCCATATGCATGGACAAAACTTATATTTTCATAGATACATTAGGTGTTATTTTCTAATGTTAATAGGACATGTATAACATCTATTACATATATTATATTTTTATTGATGAACTGTTATACATATCTTATTATCATTGAAAAACAATACCTAATATATTTATGAAATTATACTTAAGTCTTATCCTTTATAATAGCCCATTAATTAATTCATGGGTTGTCAATCGTTTCAGATTCCATACTGGTTATGTGTAAACACTAAAGACTATAGACTAAAGACCATGGTGAATGAGATTTCCTAGAACTGGAGACTTGAGGGTATTTTATAGCATATAGGACATAAAAAATGTACAAATCCCGAATGTAATGTTTTCAAGAACCACAGCTTGCCAGTGTTTATTTGTGAACACAAGCTGTAATATATCAGGCTGAGCCTACTTTTTGATCCATTTTTCTTTGTGAAAAGATACACTCACAGAACACAATGGTGGCTAGAGACATTAGTGCAGAGTGACTTGGTGGGAGTGGTGGGAGCATGAAAGTTGAAGAAAGGACTAATTAAAGACTTGTGGTGTGGGGTGGTCCAGGGTTGGGTATGGTTGGTGTGGCTTCACCTGCCCTTAACTGTTTCCAATGCAAGTCAGAGCAATCAGTCAAGCCCCCACATCCTGGCCTTCTTTTCTGCCTATGCCCCCACCCTTGATAAAGAAATCACACCAAAAGCTTGTCTCTTTTGTGGTTTCACTCCACACACCAGAATACACATCCCAATTTCAAATCTCCTTCTTCTGCTGTCTATTTCAACTTCATTTGTTTTTTTAACAAAATTAGGTGTAATTTTATTAGTACATTAGGTGTTATTTCTTAATGGGAATAGAACATATGTAACAACCGTGACATATATTATATTTTCATTAACAAACTATTACACATGTTTTATTTCTATTGAAAAATAACACCTAATATACTTATTATGAAATTATACGTAAGTTTTATTCCTTTGTTGGCTCTTATCCCTTAAAATCTCCAATTCCTTGTTCCCAAAGAGGTAGGTGGGGCTGCTTACCTTCCTTATGTCAGATTCTCTTGCCTGTCCTTAAGTATCACAAACCCTGCCTGACAAAAAGGTGGTTGAAGTAAAGAATAAATCACCCATTTAACACACTACTCAGACGGCACAAAGCAAAGAATCACATATCCTTATTCCTCAATCAATCTATCCCCTTCCAAAATCTCTTTGTTTTGTTACTCTCCTTTGTTAAAGCTCATGTAAAAAAAAAAAAGACTTTCTTTGAAAAGTTTCTCTTTTTCCATGTTCTTTTACTATCCCAAATGAAGACCATAATGGCAGCCAAGTCTCCCCATGACTCTTCTTTCTTTCTCCTTTTCAAGGAGGTATTTGAGTTTCCATTGGAAAAAGAAGGGTTTGGATGATGATGGTGAGGAAGAAATCCTGAACCTTAGTTCATCCTCACACTTCTTTGAAGATGATGAGAAAGAAGAAGAAGAAGAGGAACATCATCATCATCACTTGAAGATGATCAAAATGCCAACAACAGAACTTGCATCTTCTGCTGTTGTTGTGCCAGCAGTGGAAAAAAAGAAGAAACATTCAAAGTCTTCCAAGTTCAAGTCAGCACTAACTATATTCACAAAGAGTCATTCACTTCACCACAACTCTGGCTTAGGCACACGTGTGGTTGGTACCCTTTTTGGGTACCGTCGTGGGCATGTCCATGTTGCATTCCAAGAGGACCCCAAGCTGAGTCCCGCATTCTTGATCCAGCTACCAACACCAACAAGTGTTTTGGTCAGAGAAATGGCATCTGGGTTGGTGAGAATAGCCTTAGAGTGTGAGAAGAAACAAGGGCCCAATAACAAGGGGGGTGTGAAAGTGAAATTACTAGAGGAACCCCTTTGGAGGACTTATTGTAATGGGAAGAAATGTGGGTATGCAAACAAGCGTGATTGTGGGGCAGAGGAATGGAAGATATTGAAGGCAGTGGAGCCTATTTCAATGGGTGCTGGTGTGTTGCCAATGGCTGCAGCTAGTGGGAATGGAGTTGGGTCCGAAGGTGAACTCATGTATATGAGAGCTAAGTATGAGAGGGTTGTGGGGTCTAAGGATTCTGAAGCTTTCTATATGATGAACCCTGATGGGAGTGGGGGTCCTGAACTCAGCATTTACTTGCTTAGAGTTTAATAACATAATAATAAGCATTATGTTGGTTATGTTACTCTGTGGTGTTTCAATTTTTAGCTAATTATGTAATTTTGTTAAGTATGTTATGTGGCATTGATGTGTAAAGAAGGGTGGTTGTGTAGTTTGGATTTTTTGGGAAATTGGGTTTGGGGTATGTGGGGGTTATGAAAGTGGCTTTACAATTGTTTAACTAGAAGAAGAATGATTTCTTTCATTTTGGAACGCAGAAGATAAATGAATATGCAGAAACAGGTAGTTTATGATGCTATTTTTTTTTTTTGAACAGTGCTTCAAATCTGTTTTGTTTGGTTTTTGCACAGCAGCAAGAAGTGGTTCTTCAAAATTTCATCGAAACGATAGGGCTACAATATATTAGCAATACAACTGTTTTTTTTTTTTTTTTTTCAATGTCCTGTCAATATTACTTCATAGCTTGAGTGAGACAGACTTCAATGATAAGCAAGAAACTGATTAATCAATGTCTCCATTGCACACAACACAAGCTAAAGCTAAAAGGTAATAATTCTTGGATTTTAGTTTCTATTTTGTGATAAACCACTGATTTGTAAACTAGAGAATCTAGGGGACCATAAAATCTTTTTTATTGCAGTTTTGTTGCATTTGTTGTCTCTATTTGGGAATTGCCGGGCTGGTTGAGGTATAGTAGTGGGGCTCTTAATCCATTATGTCCAAGATATTATAATTTGAAAATGTTTTTTGAACACAGCACCTCGACACTGTATCCCAACACCTTAGCTCTGAAGGATATTTTTGAAATCAGGATATTAATCGACTTGACAAAAATCCGTATATATATACGGTGTCTGATAATTATTTGTTATCCAAATATCACTGCTCATTTAATTTGCTTCCCTTTCCCCCAAAGTTTACTGGACAAGTTTGAGTTGTAAAATTTAGATGTTACGTTTTTTTCTGGCCATAGTTCCAATCTGAACCGGTATTTCAAATTATTTTAAAGTTTATACGATTTTAATTATTAATTAAAAACAATATTTTTTTATTTAAATTAATAAATTTTGAATAATATGATAATATGTTTATGTTAATATTATTTATCACAAGATATATGTTATAAAATATGTTTTAATTTTTATCTTTATTTCTAAAATTTCATGACATGTTTACACATAATATCTAAGCTAATATACCTTGCTTAATATTGAGCCGGCCCAATTTCAATCGGACCATTCCGTAGCAGATTCTCTCTCAATTTTATTTTTTTTTGACTGGCCCTAGTAGATTCTTGAGTCAAATTCGGGGCAAATGAATGCTGCAGATACGAGCCTTGCATGCTATCAAACTGCTCAACCAAGTGAACATTTGACAACTAATGGGAGGTAAATTGTAATCCTAATTGTCAGTTTCATTCGGTTCCTTAGGGGAAAACAATTTTGTTTTAATTTTTTCAACACACCCCCAACCCCACACACACACACACACGTCTCTAATTCTTCGTAGTTTTACGGTGCATTATTATTTGAGTTTAAATTTGGGTTACCAGATGATCTGATATTTCATTTTATTAACTATTTTTTAAGCAAGGGCTAAAATCCAGAAGTAACTTACTAAAAGTGCATTTATTATTACTTATTTTGTTTTTTTAAAAAAAGTCATTTTTTAAAACTTTTAATGTGTTTGTTTTTGCTTTTAAAATAATGAAAAAAAAAATCATTTTTAGGCTTAAAATAAAAAACAGCTTTCGTTAGCTTTTGGAAAAAATCATTTTTTATAACTAAATATTTTTAAAAAAATTGATTTTTTTATTGTAAACAAACATAAAATAACTTCTACTTTTCTTTTAAATCTCTAAAAAATAATTTCTAAATAAATGAATATCAAAATCATTTAATCACTAACAAATGGGGCCAATTTAGGTACAACTCAAAATTTAATGAAGGTTTTGACGTGAAACTCCGTCCAACGAATGAGGCTTCTTTAGCTATGAAAGGGTGAAGGATCCGGTCTGATCCACCAAAGCTGATGAGAAACATAAATGTTAGTCTAACAACCATTTAGGATAACTATACAACGACAACCATATATATAAACAGCAATTCATTTTTTTTTTAATATTTAACTTTTTTGAATACTAATATTTTTTGTCACAAACATATAAATATATGATTAATCACGTACAAATATTTGGTTAATTCAGTTCATTATATGATTAATGTGTTACCCTAAAGCTTATAATAGTTTTCCACAACCATGTAAGGTGAAAATATTTGCACGCGATTAATCATATATTGAACTACATTAGCCAAATATTTGCACGCGGTTAACCAAATATTTACGTGTTTGTGGAAAATGTTGGAAGTTTCAGGATGACCCATCAACCATATAATGAACTGTATTAACCAAATATTTGCATGTAGTTAACCATATATTTATATGTTTATGAAAAATGATTGTAAGCTTCAGGATGACCCATTAACTATATAATGAACTGAATTAACCAAATATTTACACGTGATTAACCAAATATTTATATGGTTGTGGAAAATGATTATAAGCTTCAGGATAACCCATTAACAATATAATGAATTGAACTAACCAAATAATTAACCAAATATTTATATGTTTGTGGAAAATATACTGTTGTAAGCTTCGGGATGACCCATTAACCATATAATGAACTGCATCAACCAAATATTTGTACATAATTAACCATATATTTACATATATTGTAGAAAATGATTATAAACTTCAGGATGACCCATTAACCATATAGTGAACTGAACTAACCAAATATTTGCACGTGATTAACCAAATATTTACATGGTTGTGGAAAATGATTGTAAACTTCAGGATGACCCATTAACCGTATATTCAACTAAATTAACCAAATATTTGTACGTGATTAACCAAATATTTGCACGTAATTAACTATTTTTTTTAAAAAAAGAATATGTTTTTAAATTCTTTTTTTTTTTTAATAAAAAAAGGTATGTTTAAAAAAAAACAAAAAGTAAAAATTATGAAAATATCACTATAAAGTGGAGTTGTCATAGAATTGTCCGTTAGAATAACACAACTTGATGAGAAATGAATGGGTCGTGAACAAAATACTGGTGAATTCATTTAAGGCAGCATGGCGCTCCCTAAAATCGGAGTCACAGTGGCCTAGAAAGGATTCAATTAACTGTGAAATTGAAGGCCTCTTGGTCTTGTGTAGTGTGTTTATAGCACCATCAGTATTGTTTGCTCCATTATATGGGCCCAACTTATGCCCAGTTAGCCCATACGAGGAAAACCTTCTAGTAGCGTCTGGTACAAATTTAATTTTAATATTTATAGGAATATGAGCATGAGAATAAAAGTTTCTCACGTTTGGTACAAGTTTTATAAAATTATTTTCAGACATAAAAGATGTCCATAAATAAAATTAGTGAATGAAAGGGGAAAATTTTATTCCCAAGTGAGGAGGTGAGGAAAAAACATTCATGAGAATGAGATTCACGATAATGTAGTTTTCTGGACTATCTACATTACTTCTATAATTTGAGTGTGTTTGGAATAGTTGTCAAAATTATATTATTTCAATAATCGATTATATGTATAATTAATTATATTCAGAATTAGTTTTTCTTTGGGTATATTTGTTGAAAAATGATTTTAAGATAATTTATTCTGTTTGCATCATATAAAAATTACTTATATATAGTAAATTACGAAAAAAATGTATGAAGTTGTTTGTATGAAATAATAATATTTGTTTGATATTAGTTATGTCGGGTTAAAATGGAAAAATGTAATTGGTTTTAAAATAATCAAAAGCTTTTTTCAAATAAACTTCAAACTTCAAACTTTTCTGAAAATCATTTTTTACTATTAAAAAAACTTTTTTTATACTTTATTTTAATTTGTCAAATATGTAGGTTAGTTTCGAAACAGTTGTTTCTACTTGGTTAAATGAAATGAAATTTGTAGAGTGAGTAGTGATTCTTAATTTGTAGTTAATAGGTTGTTAATTATAGTTATTTTTTGGTTTAGTTTTTATTAGTTGTAGGTTGTTAATTTTGTAGTTGGTTTTAATTTGTCTTTTATTAGTTTTTATGGTGTTTTTATGAGCGGTTGAGCTGTTGAGCAGTTTGGAATGTTTCTGAGCAGGGAGCGCCACGCTCAAGCGCCCGGAATTGCCATGCTTGAGCATGGCAGTTACAATGCTGAAAAAAATAAATAAAAGCTCCAAAGCATAGAAAGGGAGGCTCAGACAGTTTGAGACAGAGTTTTTTTTTACACAGTATAGAGAGGAGAGAAAGGGGAACATACATAGAGAGTTGAAGCTGGAAAGCAAAGACTCAAGATGACCTTCTTATCTTCATCTTCTTCTTCCTTTGTGTTTTCATTTTTCATTATGTTAGCGTAATTTCCTTTTGTTATTGGTAGATGGAACTGCTTGGATAATTTGTTTTGATTATGGAAGTTAATTTCTTTCGGGTTTTTTTTTTAATTCAAGAGTTTATTCACTGTTTTCATGTTTATTTACAGTATGAGTTTGCAATTGGGAAATTCGAATTCATAATTGCTGTGTTGTAAATGATCAGTTTGTGCGTGTTACTTAGGAATAAGAACACAATTGAATTAGCATTATTGAGTGTAATCATTCCTACTGCTCTTACCAATTTGCTAATACTCAAGGAATTGAATTAGGAATTCTAGGCAAGAAGATTTATCAACCTAAGGATTTAGGGGGTAAATAATTAAAACTCAGCTTCTTGAATTTGGATAAACTGTTCAGGTTAATATCCAGTAAGGAACCAGTAGGAAAGGCAGGGAAATCGATCATCTAACAATTTTCCTTGATTGTTTAAAAACTAATTTTCTGTTGCTTGAATTTTCATAATTGAAAAATACCAAAAATATTTTCTGTTCTTGATTAAGTTTCTGTTCTTCTTTATTGGTGAAAACCAATTCTGAATTTTCGGTCGCTCAAAAGAAGTGGAGTTGGTACGTTAGTAATTAACAGTTCAATCCCTGAGGACGATATTTTTATACTACAAAGCGATTTGGTGCACTTGCCAAAATTGCTCAACAGTGAGCATTGTTGGTGTATTATT
Source organism: Echinosophora koreensis (assembly GCA_035048595.1). NCBI lineage: Eukaryota > Viridiplantae > Streptophyta > Magnoliopsida > Fabales > Fabaceae > Echinosophora > Echinosophora koreensis. The sequence continues at coordinate 2,290,508 of JAPCYP010000031.1, read as the reverse complement.
ATATAATCCTCATTGTGAGTTGTTTGCTAAGGAACAAACTCAATTGTTCCTAAATCAATAGAATCATTGTTAGCTTTTTTTTCCAATATTTTTCATGTGTGTTATTAATGATAATTAAAAGGTTGGCATAAAATCTGGCAAGAGTGTGATTCATTGTTAGAGCATCTCCAATGTTAAAGTATAAACAATTCATTCTGGTTGCTTAAGTGGGCCCCATTGTGGATCTCACAATGCCACATCACATTTAAACAACTCATCCATTTTTTACTCCAATGGTACAAACAATAAACAACCCGATTTTTTTTATTCTTTTTTATTTGCTATTGAATTTATTTTATCTTTAAATATTAATTCGTTTACTCAATCTTTTAGAAATATTGTTTTTTAATAGATAAGTAACCCTTCCTTGAGTTGCTTATATAAGCAACTTTGCAGGTGCGTTTGATTTGCAAAAATTTGAGGGACTGGACAACACAAAAACTTTTGTTCCCTGTTTGATTTGAAAAAGTGGTCATGGGACATGACAAAAACCCAAAATTTTGTCCCCCCTCAAACCATGGGACAACTTTTTGTCCCAAAGACATACTACCCAAAAAGACAAAATTATCCCCCCCACTCTCTCTCTCTCTCTCTCTCTCTCTCTCTCTCTCTCTCACACACACACACACACACACACACACACACACACAAACACAAAGGGTATTGCAGTGAATTTATCATTATTTTGTTTGTTCTGTCCATTATTCATCAAACACCATACAAGACAAAAAGTTGTCTAGTAACCTGCAGGTTTGTCCTATGCTGTTCTCCTTGTCCTGTACCTCAATGCGAATCAAATGCACAATTTTTAGCAACCAGTGATACAACTCTAATGAACACAGAAGCTACTGTTTCTTATCTTTAAGCAACCCATAAGCAACTAGCAATGGAGATATTCTTAGTCATTGCAGTTCTCAAGTCTAGAAATTTAATTCCCTGGTCCCTTAGAAGTAGATGGAAGAATTACCTGTATCTTTGTAAGAAAATGCAACTTATTGTTTTCATATTTTTAGGTAAGGCAATTGCTGTGCAGATAAGTTAGCTTCCTTTGGGGCTACTAACATTGGTTGTGTCCGGTGGGATTTAGTTCCATTTTTCATTAAGGAAGATTTCTACTGCAATAGGGTAGGCCTGCCTAGCTTTAGATTTAGATGATTCTTTTATCTTCCATGAGTATTGCCATTTGTCCCTCCAATTTTTTTTTTTTTTTTTTTTTTTTTTTTTTGTATTCTTGTTTCCTATTTTTAATAAATTCTTGGTGTGCTACAAATAATCGGTAGGGTCTGAGGTGCAAACTTAGTTGGGATGACTTTTGCTATTGTGATACCTTTGCATGCCAATTTTATTAAGAAATATGATAATAATTAAAAATATGAAAGTACAAATTACTAAAATAGGATCAACATGTGGACGGCCTGAGTGGTACACGTGGGACTAATTTGGCACTTAGTGAGACCAACTTGATAGCTTACATGACATTCTTATGTGTCAATAAAAATATATAAGGTATCAATAATGCTATATAGGAATGTCATGTAAATTGTCAAGTCGACATCACTAAGTGCCAAATTAGTTCAGAACGCGCTATGGTCACTACAATTACTTAGTTATGCCCTTTGGTGTGACAAACGCTCATGCTGTGTTCATGGATTATATGAACAAGACCTTTCACCATTACTTGGATAAGTTTGTGGTGGTTTTCATAGATGACATTTTAGTGTACTCCAAGACCAAGGAGGAACATGAGGAGCACTTCAGGGTAGTTTTGCAAACCCTTAAGGAGAAGCAGTTGTATGCTAAGTTGTCTAAGTGTGAGTTTTTGCTAGAAGAGGTGAGTTTCTTAGGACATGTCATCTCTAAAGGTGGTATTGTCGTGGATCCGGCTAAGGTAGAGACTATGCTCCATTGGGAAGCACCAAAGTCAGTGACTGAGATTAGGAGTTTCTTGGGTTTAGCAGGGTACTATAGGAAATTTATAGAGGGTTTCTCTAAGATAGCTTTACCTTTGACCCGTATCACCAAGAAGGAACAACTCTTTATGTGGGACTATAAGTGTGAGGGAAGTTTCCAAACTTTGAAGGAAAGGTTAACATCTGTACCAGTTTTAGTTTTGCCCAATCCTAGTGAACCTTTCGTAGTATACTGCGATGCTTCAAAGCAAGGTTTATGGGGAGTGTTGATGAAGGATGGTAAGGTAGTAGCCTACGCTTCTAGGAAGTTGAAAACTCATGAGAAGAACTACCATACCCATGATTTGGAATTAGGAGCTGTAGTGTTTACCTTAAAAATTTGGAGGCATTATTTTTATGGAGCAAGTTTTGAGGTTTTTAGTGATCATAAGAGTTTGAAATATTTGTTTGAACAAAAGGAGTTGAATATGAGGCAATATAGGTGGATGGAATTTCTTAAGGATTATGATTTTGAGTTAACTTACCACCCAGGAAAAGCCAATGTGGTGGCAGATGCTTTAAGTAGAAAGACCTTGCATGTTTCAGCCTTTATGGTTAGATATATGGATTTGATTAAGGAATTTAGAGACTTGAGCTTAGCTTGGAAAGTTACCCCTAAGAGTATTAGGCTTGGAACGTTGAAGATTACAAACAGCTTGATGGATCAGATTAGAGAAGGCCAGAAAATAGACGAGTAACTCTTAGATCAGAAAGAGCTGCTTGTTCAGGGTAGAAACTTTAGTTTTAAGGAAGGAACCGATGGAGTTTTGAGGTTTCAGGACATAGTTTGTATACCTGACGTACCAGAGCTTAGGAAGTTGATCTTTGAAGAAGGACACATGAGTGGTTTGAGTGTTCACCCAGGTGCTACGAAGATGTGCTAGGATTTAAAGCAAATGTTTTGGAGGCCTAGGATGAAAAAGGATGTTGCTGAGTTTGTTTATGCATGCTTAGTGTGCAAAAGGCTAAGATAGAACACCAGAAGCCTTCAGGTAAGATGCAACCTTCGAATATCTCAGAATGGAAATGGGATAGTATCTCTATGGATTTTGTGTATGGACTCCCTAGGACTCTAGCTGGTTGTGATGCTATATGGGTTATGGTGGAGAGGTTGACTAAATCTACCCATTTCATCCCTATGAACATGAAATATCTTTTAGAGAAGTTGACTAGGTTGTACATCAGGGAGATAGTTAGATTTCATGGTGTACCCTCTAGCATAGTGTCAGATAGAGACCCTAGATTTACCTTTAGGTTCTGGAATAGTTTGCATGAGGCTTTAGGGACCAAGCTTAGACTGAGTTCAGCTTACCACCCACAGACTGACGATCAGTCTGAGAGAACCATCCAGTCCTTAGAGGACTTGTTGAGAGCTTGTGTGCTAGAGCAATCAGGTAGTTGGGACAAGTTTTTGCCCCTGATAAAGTTCACCTACAACAATTTTTTCCATTCCAGTATTGGGATGACACCCTATGAAGCATTGTATGGAAGGAGATGTAGGACACCTTTGTGTTGGAATAAACCTGGCAAGAATGTGGTGCTAGGACTTGAAATAGTGCAAGAGACTACAAAGAAAGTAAGGATGATCCAGGAAAAGATGAGAGTGGCACAAAGCAAACAAAATAGTTATCACGATAAAAGGAGGAAAGCTCTCAAATTCCAGGAAGGTGATCATGTGTTCTTGCGAGTTACTCCAACAACTAGTGATGTGACCAAGGATTGATCACTAAACATTTGAGGATCTTTCTTTGATTTCAAGTGCTAAGAATTCAAGATCAAACACAAACTAGAACAATAGAATGAAGCTTGATTCTCAAGTGAGAATCCAGAGAAACAAAAAGGAGTAGAAGAGCACAATCATATATGAATTGAAATGACAAGAACAAGAATTAAAGTGCATAATTTAAATTGCAAGAATTAAAGAACAAACAAAGTAGAAAATGGAATAGGAAGAAGGTGAAGGGGAAGGCGCCACAAATGCATTCTTCTTGGAGAAGAAGATTGAATTTGATAAGCCAAAGGAGGATTCACCACTTGAAAATGAAAATTCAAGATAAGAATCAATGGTTCAACTCTTGAACCGAGAAGAGGAGAACTCTCTCTCTCTTAAGAAATTTCAAGTATGAGAAAACCTTCCAAATAAATTCAAATTTGTGAAATGAGATATAAGACACCTATTTATAGTGTGAGTATCAACTCATGCGCCTCTTTAAGTCCTAATAGGTTTGGAACACTCTTAAGCCCAATTACAAACCTAACTAAATCAAAACCCGTACATAATTTCGTGCTAAACTTGTAGCCCAATTTCATTCATGATAGATACCGAATCAGGTCTTGAGTCGAACATAAGATTTGTAGATAATCTTCTAAGCTTTCCAACGAATCCAAGATCACTTCAATCGGATATCTACAACTCAAGAAATAGCCAAAATAGTGAAGCAGGTTTGATTTGGATTTGCTTCAAAGTTGACTTGCCCCTATTGGCCCATTAAGGTTGTGCTTCCTAGGATCACATCATCCTCTCCTTGAAGAAAATTCGTACCAAATTTTAATCCTACATTAAAGAGCAGATGTTTAGCATTATTCTTTTATAAAGATCCAAAAAAAAAAAAAAAAATTATTTGGGATGGAAACTCCCTTATTTGGAAAGGCAATTCCTTTATTATCGTTGTAATTCTCAACCCATCCTCCCAGGTCAAAAACCACCCTTTTGAAAACAAGTATTGTGAACAACCCTTTCAAATATTTTCCTGAAGGTGTAATCCCTTGAAGGTTGTTTGATAATGTTTGTCCATTATTGAGAGAAACATTTGGAAAGATATTTAATATGTGTCTTAGTTCTCTCAATGCATGGGAACCTTGATGGATGTGCATTAGTTGCTTTTGAATTTTCAAAATAGGTTCAATGCATATAGGTAAGGTAGAAGTATTAGTAGGCAAGCAAACATCTTTAAGTTGAATATTATTAATTGGTTGCCCTACTAAGAAAACTTCTTTTACCTTACTTTTAACCTTATCAGTATGCACACTTTTAGCACTTAAAACATAGTCCAAACTTTCCACTTTGGTGGTGCAAAAAGTGTAATTTTCAAGATTAGCAAAATGTTTTTCTTTCTTAAGTAATAACAAAACACATTTTAAATGTTCAAGAAGATTTACTTGTGTTTTGCTATGTACCAAGATAGCATCATTGTAGATTGTTGGCCGTGGCAACCATACCCAAGAGGGGGGTGAATTGGGTTTTAAATAAAAATGATAACTTTTTCGATAAATCAAAATCCCTTTTTAAAGTATAAACAGAATTTGCAGCGGATGAATATTATTTTCAAATTAAATCGTTGTCGCGTGCAAGTAAAAGCGTTTTTGCAAAAGACAAAACAAAAGTAAAAGAGATAGGGATAAGAAGATTGACACAGCGATATATCCTGGTTCGGCCACAGACTACCCACGTGGCCTACGTCCAGTCCCCAAGGCAATACGACCAAGGGATTTCAATCAACTCTAGTTTTTAAACAGGATCAACTAGAACCTTTACAATTCAGAGAACACTTAACACAAATCTCAGGACATACGATCTCTTGTGTAAGAGCCTCAAACACTAGCTTTTAAACAGGCGTAGCTAGAACCTTTACAATTTAGAGAACCCTTAACACAAATCACAGGACATACAATCCCTCGTGTAAGAGCCTCAAAAAACCGTTCGTGAGATCACACTCACTTAAAAAAAACAAACTATAAAAGTTTTACAATGAGAAAGCACTCAAAAGTGCAGATATGAAATACAACTTGAAGCTCAAATAGCAACACCTATATGGTGTATAAGTTTCTCAAAATAATATGATCACGTGTAAGTGCAAGAGTAAAAGAAAATAGTAATCAGAGTTTAAGCACAATAGAGAGTAGAAGAGAGTAGTAGATGGGGCATGTTTCCAAGGCTGCCAGGCTACCTATTTATAGAGAATAGGTTAGGGTTCAGTGAAATTAGGTCAAGCCTCTTAAAATGCATTTCAGCCGCAGAATAATCGATTATCTAAAGTCCATAATCGATTATTTAATGTGTTTCCATGAAGCGCGCGTCTGGACAGAAAGGTCATAATCGATTACCATAACCGATTATGTCTTCACTGCTTTTTCCCCAAAGAAGATAATCGATTACCTTAATCGATTATGATGTTACTGACTCTTTCATAAAAGGCTATAATCGATTACATAATCGATTACAGGGTTTTGGTTGAAGCATGTTGGAAGTCAGTAAGGTCATAATCGATTATCCAGATTCAATAATCGATTATTATATTTCAAATTTGAAATCAACGGCTTTAATATCATAATTACTCATTAACACTCATTAAAGCCATTTAACCACGACTCATAATCGATTATAGCATTTCCATAATCGATTATGGTGCGTATCAGGTGGTTTTTCAAAAACTTGACAATTAATGAAAGGTTGCCCAATTAAGCTCAATTTTAATTGTCAGTTTTAATCACATGTTATTATTTATTTAATCATATGATTTATCTTTTAAAGCACATGTTAAATATGTGTGTGTGTGAGTGATCATATTAAATTGAAAACCCTACTTACCATTTACAGATTATTCTAAAACAATCAATACAAGTAGTAAAATTCCCTTTTTACCCCTCTTGATTGCTTTGCCTAATCTTGACTGATCGTTTGGCCTTTTTCACGCTTTTTGCAGATAAGTCCTTTAGACTTAAAATTGCTTTTGTCATTCATCAAAATATATGTACCTGTCAAGGCATACATCCACAAACTCCCCCTTTTTGATGATGACAAACATCTCAGGAGGGAATTTCTAAAATATAGAGTTAGAGCAATGAGTATATATATCTGAGTTTTAAAACGTTTGCTCAACTCCCCCTCACTTCATGCAATATTTTGAAATTCTCAAAATTCTCCCCCTTAAGCATGCACTCAAATATCTCTCCCCCTTTTGGCATTATCAAAAAGCGGGAAAAGTAAGTAAATATTACATGACATACATCCACCAAGATTTAAACATTTTAAGCATGAGATAAATTTAGCCATGGCATGCAAGCATAGAATTATCATAGAAATCAGGTACGTACGGAAGCAAAAGTGCCAGGAAAATTAAAGCAGTACAAGAGTCACACTTAATGAGCATGGATATATACACCATTTATTAAGATAAACCATTTGTTTATAATGATGCAATAAATTTTTATAACCACTTGCTATAATGACCATTGTTCAAAAATTTCGAAAATTATCACTTGTTGGCCATTGTTATTAATTTTTATTCCATATAAAGCTCATAGTTATCTCAAAAATAGATTTAATCACAATTTAACTTATCTCGTAGAGTCATCTCGCCTATTTCAATTTTGGCATTTAGAGATGAAACTTGCAAACTTTCAAGATGAGAATTTTTAGCGATATAGCAAGTTAAAAGAAAATTCTCCCCCTTTAATAAGTATATAATCTTGAATTTCTATACTTCCCTTAAACATGCAAGTATTTCTCCCCCTTTTGAAAATAATTTTTTTTTTCAAAATATCATTCCATTTATGAGAGAAAGAATATAAGCACATTTAATTTCAACAAGTATTAAGCAATCCACAAAATTGAATATCACAAGAGATTAGGGATTGAGAAACTTATTGAGTTAAATGTGATGTGGTGCTCTTCGCTTTCAAACAATTTTTGCATTTGCAAAATCTTTCTTTGAATTCTTCCTCTTCATGTTTCTTCCACTTCACGTTGCCAAAAGAGGATCTTTCAATGCTCATTTCAGTTCTTCTTTTGTTTCGATGTGCTTGTGATTCCAAACATTGATTGCAGTTTTGTCTTGATAACTCATTATGAATCTTGGTGTCTGAATCTCCATGAGTCCTAACATAATTGATTATCGGGCTTTGATAATTGATTATTCGTGTTCTTGTTGAGCTCCGCATAATCTATTATTATAATTGGTTTTAACTCCTCTGGTTGTCCCTTTTATATGTAATCGATTATTGTAATCGATTAGGACTCCTCTGTCTTGAGCGGTTTCTCCCCCTTTCAAATGTAATCGGTTACCTTAATCGATTATTGGCTCACTGACTTGTGGATAATCGATTATCTACTGTGGATAATCGATTATTGATCGATTTTTCAGAACTTTGCCAATCTCTTGGGAGAGAACCTGTATAACCTTGTTACCACACTTCAACACACATATTAGAAATAACAAGGTGAAAATACGGATACATACACAAGCACTTATTCAATGCGTGATTGGTTTAAATTTTTCTTTATTTATCACCATCACAATAAATTTCAATTGCTCATCTAGATTTCAAACATTAATGATTTTTCGAAATAAAAATAATGGATTTGAAATCTTTGACAATTTTGGCAACAAGAAATATTCAAATGAACAATGTGCCAAAAATCATTTACAAAAAAAAAATTTCCTTTATTAACCACAATCTTAAATAATTTTCATTTATGTATTTGTGGTGTAATAAAAGATTTCCATAAATCTGAAAAGTTTTGAATTTAAACCAATTTCCAAATCATCCTTAATGAATATAGAATAATCACCATAAAGAATTTTTCACATAAATTTTCGAAAATATTCAAAACCAATTTGATTTTTGAATTTGAATTTTGAAATCTTCATTAAAGAGAAATATCATCAGAATTTATGCTGATCATCTTAATTTCAAAATCAATCATCAATAAATTTTCAAATCAATCAACATAAATGATTTATCACCACAATCTATAATGATTTTAAATTTGAAAATGTGTGGTATATTAATTCATGACTAAAAATAGATTTTCAATAAAGTAAGGTCATGAATTAAATAATAAATTAATTTTTGAATCAGATTTTTGAAAATAATGAAGAATAATGATTTTTCAATAAAAGAAATTAATGTCAAATCAAATTTGAATTTGATATCTTGAAAATGATTATTAAATTAAATAAGATATCATATCAAAATGAAACATTTATTAGAAAAAAAATTAGGATTTGATTTAAAACAAAACATTTTCAAAATGCCAAATTTCGTAGAATAATCGATTACGCTAATCGATTATGTGTCTACTGTTTTCTACGAAATTTTTTTAAGCTCATATGATAATCGATTATCTTAATCGATTACAGTGTTTCTGACTTTCTTTCCTGAAGCATAATCGATTATATAATCGATTATCCCATTCGATTTTCAAATTTTATAACAAGGGAAATTTATAACTTATTCAAATTATTTATGCCATGCTTCAAATAATAATCAATCAACATACGAGCATAAACATGACATCCAGCACAACTTTCATAATCAAGCAATCATACAAGTATATGCATGACATTTATCAAAAGGTTCATACACCAACTTGAAAAGAAATTTCACAAATAAGTAATCATATTCAAGTTGGAATTATTGCATGGAGCATATCTTGATTTCATGTAGACATTTTTATCAGCATACCTCCAATTAACAAATTTCACTTTTGAACATGTATTGAAGGTAGGGAATAAAGTTACCTCTTTGCTAGAATTCACAAGATTATTCTTTATTACCCATTTTTGCTTAATCTTGGATCCAGCTCTTACATTGTCTACCTTGTTTGAGTTGCTTACCAAGATACCTTTGCTTCTTTTGGTAGTAATTGCATTTTTGGATTTGTGAAGCATCGTTCTTGATGTCACTTTCTCTTCCAAGCTAGATTGTTTCTCTCTTTTGGATATTTCCTGCACTTTAGAAGTACTAGAGAAATCTTTTGGTACCCATTTCATATTGGGTCCTTGTGGGTTAGTGGACAATTTATCTTTATCTTTAGGAATCCAAGCAATTTTATTTCTCATATAATGATTTTTCCTATAGATGCATATATGAGAAATATGTCCTAACTTTCCACAATAGTTACATGTTACATGCCTTCTATTTTTCATATAATGATTTTCATGCTCAACTATAGAATGATTGTGACCTTGATAAGTGTTATGTTTAACAATTAACATATCATAGTTGGCATGAATTTCTTTTTCTATTTCATACGAAGGGTGTACACATGTGGACCTTTTTGTTTTATTAATTTCATGAAATAAGTCCTCAATTTGATTATTAAGAATCATACAATTTTCATAGCATAATAAGGATTCAAATTTCACAATACTTTCATCACTATAACAAGTATACTCATTTTCCATATTTTTCAAATCACTTTCAATAGATGAAATATTTTTCAACCAATTCAAGTTCTTATTTTCTAAACTCAACAATTCATTATACAACTCATTATATGCATATAACCATTCATCTTTCAATGGATTGAGTTTAGTGTCTATTACCTCCAAGTTTCTTTGACTTGCTTGGAGTGTTGTTTCTATTTTCTTGACCATTAGCTCTTTGCTTTTGTGGTCTTTCTTCTTGGCATGTTCTTGAGGATATTTTTTCCTCCATTGAAATTTGCCCTTTCCTGTAATTACTTTCAATCTCAAAATTGTTAGTGACAAGGTAATTATAATCAAGCACATTCAGAATATCCTTGGCACAATCACAATTCTTAATTTTCTCATAAGCATCATCGCACAAACAATTCCTAAGAATTTGCATAGCTTTGAGATTCAAGCAAAAACAATTTTTGTCAAACTCAGTCTGATGCTCTTTGGGTTTGAGAATGAGTCCATTGACTCCAATATCCCATAAGTCAACATCAATTGACTGCATAAAAATTTCAATTCTCATTTTCCAATACATGTAATTCTCACCATCAAAGAATGGTGGTTTGTCAATTTCAAAACCATACATTTTGGAAAATATAAAAAGGTTGCCAAAGGATCTTAACTCTAAGCAGTTAAGCTACTAACCAGAGCCGAAGCTCTGATACCACTTGTTGGCCGTGGCAACCATACCCAAGAGGGGGGTGAATTGGGTTTTAAATAAAAATGATAACTTTTTCGATAAATCAAAAACCCTTTTTAAAGTATAAACAGAATTTGCAGCGGATGAATATTATTTTCAAATTAAATCGTTGTCGCGTGCAAGTAAAAGCGTTTTTGCAAAAGACAAAACAAAAGTAAAAGAGATAGGGATAAGAAGATTGACACAGCGATATATCCTGGTTCGGCCACAGACTACCCACGTGGCCTACGTCCAGTCCCCAAGGCAATACGACCAAGGGATTTCAATCAACTCTAGTTTTTAAACAGGATCAACTAGAACCTTTACAATTCAGAGAACACTTAACACAAATCTCAGGACATACGATCCCTTGTGTAAGAGCCTCAAACACTAGCTTTTAAACAGGCGTAGCTAGAACCTTTACAATTTAGAGAACCCTTAACACAAATCACAGGACATACAATCCCTCGTGTAAGAGCCTCAAAAAACCGTTCGTGAGATCACACTCACTTAAAAAAACAAACTATAAAAGTTTTACAATGAGAAAGCACTCAAAAGTGCAGATATGAAATACAACTTGAAGCTCAAATAGCAACACCTATATGGTGTATAAGTTTCTCAAAATAATATGATCACGTGTAAGTGCAAGAGTAAAAGAAAATAGTAATCAGAGTTTAAGCACAATAGAGAGTAGAAGAGAGTAGTAGATGGGGCATGTTTCCAAGGCTGCCAGGCTACCTATTTATAGAGAATAGGTTAGGGTTCAGTGAAATTAGGTCAAGCCTCTTAAAATGCATTTCAGCCGCAGAATAATCGATTATCTAAAGTCCATAATCGATTATTTAATGTGTTTCCATGAAGCGCGCGTCTGGACAGAAAGGTCATAATCGATTACCATAACCGATTATGTCTTCACTGCTTTTTCCCCAAAGAAGATAATCGATTACCTTAATCGATTATGATGTTACTGACTCTTTCATAAAAGGCTATAATCGATTACATAATCGATTACAGGGTTTCGGTTGAAGCATGTTGGAAGTCAGTAAGGTCATAATCGATTATCCAGATTCAATAATCGATTATTATATTTCAAATTTGAAATCAACGGCTTTAATATCATAATTACTCATTAACACTCATTAAAGCCATTTAACCACGACTCATAATCGATTATAGCATTTCCATAATCGATTATGGTGCGTATCAGGTGGTTTTTCAAAAACTTGACAATTAATGAAAGGTTGCCCAATTAAGCTCAATTTTAATTGTCAGTTTTAATCACATGTTATTATTTATTTAATCATATGATTTATCTTTTAAAGCACATGTTAAATATGTGTGTGTGTGAGTGATCATATTAAATTGAAAACCCTACTTACCATTTACAGATTATTCTAAAACAATCAATACAAGTAGTAAAATTCCCTTTTTACCCCTCTTGATTGCTTTGCCAAATCTTGACTGATCGTTTGGCCTTTTTCACGCTTTTTGCAGATAAGTCCTTTAGACTTAAAATTGCTTTTGTCATTCATCAAAATATATGTACCTGTCAAGGCATACATCCACATAGATTACTACAAGCCTTTGAATATCTTTAGTTTCTTGAGGAGTGACTTGAAGTTTATCCAAAAGAAACTCAAAGGTAGTAGGTAAAGAAAAAGATGGAAGAGACTTATTACCAAAAATTTTGGGGTAAAGTAAATACAACGGATGGTTTTCCAAAGGTATTTTCTTTACTTCTTTTTCTTTTAAAACTATGCATTCTTTGCCATCTCGTTCTTTAACCTTTTGATTTTCGAAAACGTTATGCTCACTTGTGCCAATTGCCTTTTCCATATTATTTTGTGGCACATTCTTTTCTTTAGCATTTATTTCTCTTTCTTCTTTGTCACTCTTGGCTTTTCTCTCAAGCTCCCTTGTCTCTCTCATTTTTGTTTGATCCTCACTAATTTCATTTGTAAAGAGGGGTACAAGAGTAATATTTTTGTTGTGGTACATAGAAGGAATAGAAAAAAGGGTAGAAGTAGAAGGTTTAGAGTTAGGAAATGTGGCCTTTGATCCACTTTTACCAACAACTTCAAGTTGTTTTGATGAGTCACTCTCCTTCTTGAAGGAGTTCTTTCTCTTCAGTTGGGCTTCAACGTTCATTCCATGGTGTTGGTCTCTAGTGTAGCTTGAAGGCACATATCTTTGCCTCAAAACCCTATTCATTTCTCTCCAAGTACTAATTAGTTCCTCATCATACCTTCTTCTCTCTTTACACAATTGATTCCAACAAATTAAAGCATAATCATGAAATTCTAGACTAGCTATCTTTACTATCTTTTCTTCACTATAATAGTAGCAAGAGAATATGTGCTCCAAGTCGGTCTCCCATTCCGAGTAAGCATCGGGATCACTCTTCCCATGGAAACTAGGGATCTTCACCTTTACATTATGCAACTTGTCATCCTTCTCATTCCTTCTTCCTCTATGTTCATGTCTATATCTCCATCTATCAAATCTAGGTCTATGTTCATTGTCTTCCAAATTTGATGAGCCTCTATGTGAGTTGTCATGCCTTGATCCTTTTTTGTTCTCAAGTACTTCTAATCTTTCAAAGACTCTTTCTAAGTTCCTTGTCATTCTATCCAACTTCCTATTTAAGTTCCTTGTTCTTGGTGATGATGTAGGAGAATCTTCAATGTCTTCTTCATGTAGTGAAGCCATGGTGCACTTACAATTTGAGAAATTACATACAAATTCCAGAGAATTGAAAAGTACACAAATCAAATGAAGATTACACCAATAAGAACAAGTACACCACCAAAAATCAAAAGAATTAAGTACAATCCAATAAGGAATAAATACACTTAAAGAACAAGTGAAAGAAAAGAATTACAAGTCAAAAATTGAATAGCTCAAGGACCTCACCACTCACTCACCATTCACTCAAAGATTGCCACTCGTGTATATCACTCATTGTAGACTTTTACAAGATGATTTTCTCTCTTGTCTCTTTCCATTCAAGAGTTTTCTCTTCAAGGGATCTACAAATTGAAACAAGATTCTCAATCAATTAGTCTCCATTAAACAAATAACAAATCAACCAATAGGCAATCAATTCAAAAAGGTCTAGAAATTTGAAAACAACTAATACAAAACTAATGGAGTTTAGAAGACAAGCAAGAAAAGGTTCAAGAAGAATTGCACACTCAAATTGATATGAAGAAGACAAGTTGAAAGAGTTCAACAAAGTGTAATTCAAATTTAATCAAAGTGTTGGTGAACAATTAATGATCAATGTGAAATGTGCTACACCAATTTGTGAAGGATCTATACAAATATAAGCATGTGAAATGGTGGCAAGTCTTTTACCTTTTGCTAGAATTTTCCAAAATTTGCACTTTTGCCCCTAAACAACTTTGTATATTTACGGTTTTGGCCCACTTTTTCTTTTTTACACCAGATTTTTTTTATTTTTTTTTAACTTCAGCCACTTGACTTTTGCTAATTACAATTTCACAGCAATTACACTTAATTTTCGAATTTACAAAAAGATCCTTCAATCATGAACATAATTGGTGTAATACTTGGAAATATGAACAATTCAGTAGTGTAGAATAATTTCCAAGTAGTGAAGCACAAATCAAGTAATTAGAGATCTAGATCTTTCATTCAAGTGGATGATAAATACATCATTTCCACAACTTGAATTTCATGAAGATCTATTAGGTTCTAAAAATTTGAAATCATTGAAGCACTTTTGATTAAAATTTGAATCAATCTTACTATTATGTATTGAAATTTGAATTTGAATTTTGCAATTGTTCAAATTCACAAAGTAAGGCAAATAGATCTATGCTTGAATTTTCAAGAAGCAACCAAAATCACATGTGATGGAAGAGCACATGCAAGAAATGGAGCCTAAAATTGAAAGTGAAAATGTGAAGGGAAAAAAATTTTCACAAAAAATTCAAGCAATATCAATTCAAACTTATTTCAAATTCTAGATCCATGACCACAATTGGATTCAAATTATTTTTCATCATCCAATTCTTGTGGTAAATGGCGTCACTTGCATGTGAAATTTTCAACAAGAATTTGGCTCCAACTCAAAGATCATCATAGAATTTGAAAAAAAAAATTGATCAAAAATTCAAAACAATGGAAGATCAAAGATCTAGCTTTAGATACCACATGATATGACCAAGGATTGATCACTAAACATTTGAGGATCTTTCTTTGATTTCATGTGCTAAGAATTCAAGATCAAACACAAACTAGAATAATAGAATGAAGCTTGATTCTCAAGTGAGAATCAAGAGAAACAAAAAGGATTAGAAGAGTACAATTATATATGAATTGAAATGACAAGAAAAAGAATTAAAGTGCAGAATTTAAATTTCAAGAATTAAAGAACAAGTAAGTAGAAAATAGAATAGGAAGAAGATGAAAGGGAAGGCGCCCCAAATACATTCTTCTTGGAGAAGAAGATTGAATTTGATAAGCCAAAGGAGGATTCACCACTTGAATATGGAAATTCAAGATAAGAATCAATGGTTCAACTCTTAAACCAAGAAGAGGATAACTCTCTCTCTCTCTCTAGAAATCTCAAGTATGAGAAAACCTTCCAAATAAATTCAAACTTGTGAAATGAGTTACAAGACACCTATTTATAGTGTGAGTATCAGCTCATACACCTCTCTAAGTCCTAATGGGTTTGGAACACTCTTAAGCCCAATTACAAGCCTAACTAAATCAAAACCCGTACAGAATTCCGTGCTAAACTTGTAGCCCAATTTCATTCATGATAGATGCCGAATCAGGTCTTGAGTCGAACGTAAGATTTGTAGATAATCTTCTAAGTTTTCCAACGCATCCAAGATCACTTCAATCGGACATCTACAACTCAAGAAACAGCCAAAATAGTGAAGCAGGTTTGATTTGGATTTGCTTCAAAGATTGGCCCATTAAGGTTGTGCTTCCTAGGATCACATCAACTGGGGTTTGTAGAGTTTTGAAAGCGAGGAGACTTACTCCTAGATTTATTGGTCCTTACCAAATTCGGAAAGGAGTTGGTGAAGTCGCTTACCAAATAGCCTTACCCCTTTTCTTGTCCAACCTTCACAATGTTTTCCACGTGTCTCAACTTAGAAAGTATATTCATGATCCTAGCCATGTGATAATACCCGATACGATTCAGTTGAAAGAGAACTTGACTTTTGAAGTGCTACCGCTTCGGGTTGAGGATCGAAGGGTGAAGCATTTGAGAGGGAAGGAGATTCCTTTGGTCAATTTTGTTTGGAGTGGGGCTACTGAGGAAAGTGCTACATGGGAGCTGGAGAGCAAGATGATGGAAGCGTATCCGCACCTTTTTACCCGAGGTGAGTAGAAATTTCGAGGATGAAATTTTTATAAGGGGGTGGAATTGTAACACCCCATTTTTCGTATAGAAGTCTTTATATGTTTGTATGTGCTATGTATAGTTGTATTCTATGTTAAGTTTAAGTAGAAATGTGCCTTAGAGACATTAGAATGGGGTCAAATGGGATTTTCTAGTGAAAAGTCCTTTCCTGACATATGAGCACCACTGTCCTCATGTTCAGCACGACCCCGTGCTCAATGGCATGTTCAGTGGCTGCTTGGGCCATAAGCACGGCCGTGCTCAAAGGGAGCATGACCATGTCGAAAAATGGGTCTTGTGACGAGATTTGTGTAGACTCGTGCTTACTTGAGCAAGCTCGTGCTTCGTGCTCAAGTAGAGCATGGCCGTGCTAAGGGGAAGGACGACCTTGCTCGGGGTCTGATGGTATATATAATTGAGTTTCGTAAGGGTTGCGAGTTAAACCCTCATTTTGCCACTTTTAGCAATCATAGTGCAGCAGAAACCTCTCTTTACCCTTTTCCTTTGAACCTATCATAGTTCTTGGAATTCTTAAGGTTGTTTGGGAGAGGTATCACATGGTAGTGCCAGCTAAGGTAACGTAGTTATCCCTCTTGTAATCTCCTTTTCCTATTCTTGATTTGGAGATTAATTGGTTATTCCTTTTTGTGTTTGGTCAAGGCTTGAGGAATTCGTCAAGCCACTCGAGGGATCAAAAGTAGATTGCTTACGTGGGCATTAATGGAATCTTCATACCAGGTATGTGGAGAAGGGATTAGTATAACATGAAGTTGACATAGGGAAACACAAGAAGGGGGGGTTTGAATCTTAACAGTTTTTCGAAAATGCTTTTCTTAAACCCTTTTTTCCAAGCAGAAGAAGATAAATTCACATAGATAAAATAACTTTTCAAAGGAGTTAACAAACTCAAGTTCAAATCCCACAGTTAGTGAAAACAAAGACTGTAAAAGCTAGGGATAGAGGATTCACACAAATGATTTATCCTGGTTCACTCTCTTCCAACCAAGAGCTACGTCCAGTCCCTTCTACCTAAAGGTTTTATCCACTATAAACTAATAGCTTTACAAGTATTCAACACCTCTTCAGGCTTACAAATTCTTTCTCTACCAAGCCTCTTTAGACTCTAACTCTAACAAAGTGATTTAAGATTGATCTAAGAACTCACTATATATGAGAGTATGAAAGTTTAAGATCAGTAAAGATTACAAATGAAAGTATTCACAAGAACTTTGAGCATAGTTTCAGCACTTTGAATATCAGAGCTTCGATATGTTCTTTACTGAGGGTTATCCAGTATTTATAGGTGAAGTGCAGCTCTATCTTGTTCTTCTTCAACGGTCTTCAATTGTATCTATTTAGAGATAGCATTTAATGCTAGGATCCGTCGAGACTGATAACTTGATATGATTTTTGTGAAATATGCTCTTAGTTATCAGAAATGCTCATAGTGGTAGTGTCATTTCTCTGTTGTACTAAAGGTTGCTTTCTGACTTTCCTTCCTTGTACTTTGTTTAACTTTACAGCAACTTATGTGTCAGAGTACAAAGGTTTGTGTTTTCGATGGTATTATGTTTCTCTTACCAAGAAACAAAGTTATAAACAATTCAAACACCATAGGAAAGGGACACAAATTCCTTCGTATTAAATAAACAATCATTTGAAATAAATAAGTTTTTGACTGGACGAGTTCATTTCTAGTGTGCCTTTGGACGCATGCATATTTTACTTTTGAAGAGCAACTGGGTAGTCTAACTTTAGAGCACAGGTTAACCTTATATTTATTCATTTTATCTAGTCCAGTTAACTACTCGTCTAGTTACAAGTCTTTGGACTTGTTATATTTCTTGATGGACTTAGTAGCTAGTCTAGAACCTTTTATCTTAGCGCCTCGTCCAGCGATAACTATGTGGACGGGTTTATTACCATATTTGAGAGGGCTCGTCTAGCGAGTGATACTTGGACCCGATATTCTTTCAAGGCTATTCTAAGGAACTTAAATTTAGTTCCCTCGTCTAGCGATACTTAGAACAATCCTACAAGCTAGAATAGACGAGTTAGTCCTTTAACATAACTTTGCCATACAAATTTAATCTTTTTGTTAGCATCAAAACTTAAGAGATTATTTAACCATAACCACTTTGGTTCCAACAATATCCCCCCTTTTTGATGATGACAAAAACTTATTAAATTTGAGTGAGCAAAGTCTAAGAGAACAGAGCTCCCCCTAAGACAAAGCATCCAAAGCACTTTAACAAAAAAAATCATCAAACA
The DNA here is from genome assembly GCA_035048595.1 of Echinosophora koreensis. Classification (NCBI taxonomy): domain Eukaryota; kingdom Viridiplantae; phylum Streptophyta; class Magnoliopsida; order Fabales; family Fabaceae; genus Echinosophora; species Echinosophora koreensis. The sequence continues at coordinate 2,271,980 of JAPCYP010000031.1, read as the reverse complement.
AATATGCAGATAAACACAAATTTTGACAATATCAGAGCATATAAGTACTTAAGTAAAACTTAAGCAAATGAACAGATATCAAATTAAATTCAGTATCAACAGAATCAGGCATATCAGAACAATTAAAGAGCAGTAAGCATAGCAGAAAACATAATGAACAGATGCACATGCAATTTTCAAAGAGAAGACCTTGTTCACTTTTACTTTCAAATATTCCTTTCCTTCTCCCCCTTTTTGTGATCATACAAAAGGTGGGATAGGGTGGACCATCATTGTCAGTTGTAAAGACACAATAAAAAGAGAATAAAACTAAGGGTTTGCAGGTGGAGGAGGAGGAGGAGGTGGATTCTGTGGAGGTGGAGGTTGAGGTTGTGCAGGTTGGCCTTGGATTTGTTGAAAGTTTGAGAAAAGCTGGAACATCTGTTGAAGCAGTGCATTGGTTGGCTGTAGCGACTTTTCAACTTGTGCTTCAATCTTCCGGTTGAGGATTTCATCAATATTAGGTGGAAGAGAAGTTCTGGAACTTTCAGCAGTAGTATTCATGTAGCCTTGGTCATGTATGATGCTGAGAGCTTGAGACTGTTGTTGTGCCTCTGGATGAATGACTGCTAAAGCCAAGGGTTATGAAGACTGCTTTCCAGAAGTGTCTTGCTTGCTTCTAGACTCAGCTATTTACTCTTGAATAGGCTCAGTCTACACCACTTGGTTATTTTTCTCTGGGCATTCCACAATAATCTCCTCTATCTCTTCTGAAGAAGCTGCAGATGCTTGGAATGAAGGCTCAGGTGTAGGTACATAAGGAACCCAATGAACTTCATCTTCTTCATAGGTGGGGCTCCTTAGAGGTATGCCAAGAGTGTCCTTATGAATGCAATATCTAACAGAGGAGAAGCCATATCTGCCTCTTACAATAGGAGTGATTTCCTTGTCAACATCAGTGAGTCCAAAGGAGGAAGCTTGCCTGTTGCAAATTTTGATATGGCTTGCCCAATATCCACCAGCTTCAAGGTTGAGGTGCTTTTCTTCAGGTTCAACCATAATCATTTGCATGACTTCTTCATCTATATGAACTTCTATACTTGGCTGCAGAATGCATGAGCTAGGCATGGGCATTCTTTGATGAGGAAGTCTAAACTTGCCATCTTGTCCTTATTTAGATCAATCATTGGCAGCCTTGGACAGATCTTCGTAGGGGCCACTCCAACAATGGTATTTGTTGTTGAGTGATAAAGCCAGGTTGGGAGAACAAAGTTGCAGCTCTGATGTATCTGGACAATTCAAACTCAGCTTTGAGATGAGCATACATGATGTGGTCACATATGTCAGCAGCAGTGCCATACTCCCTGGGATGAACCCATTGCTTCCAATTTACATTCTTATCAAGAATGAATCTGTGATAGCCATGAGTTCTTGACCTCTAGAACTGTACTCCTGTTTCTTTCAGCTTGAAGGGCACAATCCACCAGACAGGTCTAATGTCTCTGTCAACACCATCGGTGTGAGGTTTGAAGGGTGGAAACTTAACAAGGTTTGGATATATTTTCTTGGGAGGGAATTTCTTCAAGGGTAGGTGAGTTAGGAGAGGTCCATTGGCACTGGAATGTTCAAAAGGTAAGGGTTCAGAGGGTTCATATGGTATGCCAACAAAGCTCCTAGGAATCACTTCCTCAGGTTCATACTCATATTCTGGCAGGGGATAGAAGGGTCTGGTTATTTCAGGTTCAGGTTGGTGAGTGTGGTACAAGATTCTCCAATTCCTTTTCACCTTGGCCTAGCTTTTAGCTTTGCCATCATATAGAATGGAGGGGTTAGTGTAGGGAAAAGTAATTTTGGGGAATTTGTGAAAGGGTGCTCCTGGATTGATCCAAACTTATCTGGTTGATTGAACCAGAGATCATCAGATGGGTTGATAGGTTGTAATTGAGGTCTAGGTGGAGAGGTTTGAATGGACGAGTGTGCGGGGGAATGTTGTGGTGAGGCTATATGTTGAGGTGAGGAGTGTGGTTCATAGGTTGGGGTAAAGTTAGTTGTTTTTGAACTGGTGAAGATGGTTGATTTGGTTGTTGTGGAAGTGTTTGGTTTTGTGTGTCTGGTTGTGATGGTGGTGGTGTGGTGTTAACAGATACATTGAAACTCTCAACTAGTGTATCAACAGCAATTTGTACAGGATCAGTTACAGGTAAGATTACCTCAGAAGTCCCAAAAGACTTGGCTTTCCTGGCAGGTTGCCTAGCCCTAGTAGGAACAACAACTGATGATTGAGCAGCTTGCTTCTACTTCTTCAGTACAGAGCCAATTGACTGATCATCCTCATCATCATCTTCATTATATGACAGGATCACTTTTCTTACCCTTTTCTGCCTTGGAGCTACTTGTGGTTTATCGGTCCTTGTTTCCCTGATGACCACCCCAGTAGCAAGCTTCCTTGCAGCAGCTAGACGAGTTGACTTAACTTGTCATCCAGTAGGCTTCTTCTTCAAGGCTTGAGCCTCAACTTTATTTAGCTTAATTTGCTCCTCCTTAATTTTTATCAGCTCTGAAATAGCCAAAGTTAACACAAGAAAGGGGGTTGAATTGTGTTAACCAACTTTTAGGAAACTTTGAAAATTATTTTCGTAGGCACAACAAGCAAGAAATAAAGCTAAGGAAAGTTAGATGGGTGACTTGTCTAATTTCAGAATAGTACACATGTGCACACAGAGAAGGTTAAAACAATATTTGATATTCATAATATTAACTCCCCAAGTTAAAAGCTTAAATAAATAAACTCTTAAATAAATTAAAGAGATTAGGGAAGAGGAATAACACTCAAGAGTTTTATACTGGTTCACCCCAAAATCAACAGGGCTACGTCCAGCTCTTGGCAGCACCAAGGTTTCCACTACAACTGATCAGATTACAGTACAAGTATTCTTTTCACACCTAGCCTCTCCAAGGTCACACTTAAACAAGTATTCTTTTCTCACCTAGCCTCTTCAGGCTCAAACAGTAAAGGATAAGAGATTTTGAGTATTTAATACAACTTTGCAAGTCTTTCAGATAACACTTAGAGAGTGGAATAAATGAAGGAATGAAAGACTGAGAAATTTATGTCAAATGATTGAAGAGATAATCAATGAAGGAATGAAGAAATAAATGAGCAGAGTAAATGCTTCTTTGAATATGTGCACTGTATCTCTTTACTTCATCTTCATGGTTTGCCCTATTTAAAAGCTTCAATCAAGTTGATCCGTTAGACACAACTTCAGAAAGTGTGCTCCTTTGATTTGAACTTCTGGGACGTCATTAATGCCAAAGAGTCATTCTGTGTAAGAATTAAATGTTTAGGGACTTTGGACTTTGGAATATGTGACCAAGGGTTGACTTGGACTTTCTTATGATAGTCTGACACTAAAACTAGTTCAGCAGAGTCTTGAAATTAGAAGGGTGTTGTAGAGTCTAAAATTAGACGGGTGAGGTGATCCAAAACTTAGACGGGTGAGTAAGCCATTTTTAGACGGGTGATCCACTGAAGCTTCTTCAGACTTTTGGTCCTTGCCACGTCATCAACTAGATGAGAACCTTGATTGAGGGTTGACTTGGTCTCTGTCTGAGTTGACTAACTTTCAGAAGGGTTTTTTTTTTCAGACTCGTCTGAAATACTGTTCCTTAGGTAAATTCTGACGGGTCAGATTTAGACGAGTGACCTTAAGTCTATTTTCCTGCACACTTAGCAGACTTATCAGTAATTTCATATGGTTTAATATTACCATACTTAATATATTTGGAATCATCCAAACCTAGAGAATTTACATTTTGAATGTGTTCTAGACTTATGAGGTCTCAACATTCTCCCCCTTTTTGATGATGACAAATAATTTTTCTGATTTTATTTAACATCAAAAAGTAATAGACATCAGAGACACAATTTGAATTTTTAGACATGGTTTAGATAATGTATATGAAAACATAGACATATATAATAATTAAGACTCCCCTTAATTAATGCATCAGATTAAATATCAGAGCATAATCTGTTAAGTCTAAAAGATCTTTTTGTTACTTATTTTTACTTTTATTTCCTCCCCTTTTGGCATCAATAAAAAAGATAATCATTAAACAACATAAAGACAGATAATGATAGAGCCAAAAGTGATAACAATATTCATTTCATTAAGAGTCAGAACATACAGGTACAAAATTTATAAGAACATCACTAACAGTACATTGCATGACTCTAGACAAAAAGAAACTAAGTCCTAAAACTAAGAGCTAGGTCCTCCTTGACTCTTTAAAAAAGCTTCCAGCATCTTCTATATTGCTGCTTGCTGGGCTAACACAGTGGCCTGAAATGAAGCTTGCTGTTCCATGGCTTCATCTTGTTTCTGCATAACAGATTGCAGACAAGTGGCCATTTCATCCAGCCTTTGATGTGCAGCAGGGTCATGAGCAACAACAGGAACAGTAGAGTCTATTGTAGCCAAAGAGGTTGAGGGATCAGTAGGTACAAATGGAGGAGGGGTAGGACTTTGAGAAGGGGTAGGAGGCAACTCTTCAACCATGATTTCATCCTGAGGCTCAGGATCTAGTAGACACCAGTTGAGAGTGCGGTTTCAAAGTCAGTGTATGGAAAGAAAGTGTTCAGAAACCATTGGATTCTTTCATGGTGAAGGGGGGACTCAACTTGAGAAAACATAAACTCATAGGATCTCCTAATGAGGTTTGTGGGGTTTACAGGGGTAGACTTAGGAAAGTTTAAGATGAAGAAAGGTAAAACAACAAAGAAGGGAGGGAGAGTGTAGACAGAGGGTTCAAAAGGGTAGAGAGCAAGGGCAGGTCTACCTCAAAGTAGGAATTTCCTTCTTCTCTTCATTTGATAGCACAGTCCCAGATCCACATCTCAAATAGATGTCTCCAACTTTCAGATAGTTGGAGGAGGTAGCAGTGGTGACTATCCTCTTTCTGAACTTCAGCTTCTTATTGTTCAACTTGATCAGACAGTTGATTTGCTTCCCAGGGATGTTGAAAACTTTCTATTCCGTTTTAGTGTCATTGAGTCTGGCATGACTTTTATCGTAGTTGAGGGCTTCATGATCACATGTGGATTTGGCTTCCACCTTGCAGAAAACTTTTGCTTCTTAGCCAATTTCATCAGTTGCCTTTCTGCTTCCAGAGAAGCAATCATGTCCAAATCTTTGCTAAACAACATATCTGAGCTGCAGTCATCAGAAATAACAATTGGAGTGGTTCTGGAGGAGAGATGGTATTTAGGTAGGTTGGCTTTATGTAGGGGGTTATGTCTGGTTTCAGAGAAAAGATCAGGAAAGATCTTCCACAAAGGAACTCGACACTGGTTTCTGATATAGTCAGGTGTTGGTGATCTAGGTTAAGGTGGAGATGTGGTAGGGTTGTCAAAGAAGTCAAAGTCATTAAATTCATCATGGTGAGATTCAGAAGAGTGAGTGGAGTGAGGTGTGGATGGTTCAGACAGATGAGATTCAGACACATGTTCAGATTCAGAAACATGTTGTTCAGGTTCAGAAATATGTGATTCTGGGACAGAAATGGGTGATGATTGTGGTGGTGGTGTGGGAGCTATTTGTGGTGATGGTAAAGGTGATGGTGACGTAGGTGTGGGGGTTTGTCTGGTGAGGAGGATTCAGTTGCAGGTGGTGGTGAAGGGGTTTTGTTTTTGGATGATGGTGATGGTGTTCTGGCTTTGGTAGGTGGAGGAGTTGGCAGTTTGGTTAGAGGCTCAGCAGCTTTCCTCTTAGTAGTGGTTGTTCTTTTCTTCTTTGGGGTCATAGTCTCTTCAGCTTAAGACTCCCCCTCAGCCTGAGCAACTCTCTTCCTCTTGAACACTTTATGGGGCCTTGAGGCAGAGGCAGTAGTAGTATCAGTTTCTGTTTCAACAGGCTCAACCTTCACAGTATGAGCAGCAGATGCTTCTGCAGTAGGAGCCTCTTCAACAGGTGTTTGTTGAGATTCCTCTATAGCAGGTTCCTCAAATGGTGTCAATGGCACATTCATCAGAGACAGTCTTGGTGGTGATTTCAGTGCAGAGATGCACATTGAAAGCATCCCTAAGATCCTTCAGAGAGTTTGCCCTAAAAACTCTGGTCATAATCATGCCATAGGGGTAATCCTTGTTTTTCCCTTTGGAAGCCTTCTCCATGTGTCTAAAAATGAGATCAATGATATCTATCTTTATCATTTGGACAAGATGATAGATAGCATATTTCTCAATTCTACCGACATGGTTCCTAGATCCAACTCTAGGCATCACACAGTTTATGATGAGAACATGATGAAATCTTGCCTTAGCAGTCAGATACTTGGAGTTCTGAACTTCAGGTTAAGGAACTCCATAGATTGCAATGTTGACAGCCTCTTCCCCAATAGGTTTCATCCAATCAGTAGCATACCCAACACCTTCCCTTGGGCATTTTCTCATTTCAGCAAGTGACTCATGGGTGATGATGACATGATCATCCCCAACATCTTCAGAAATCATGGAGGTAAGATTGTCCTTGGTTATCTTGGCTGTTTTCTAGAAATCCCTAACTAGTGAAGGGTAGACAACTTCACGAAGATGGAGAAAGGCATCCATCCAACCGCAGCAATCTCGGGTTGGACATCCATTCCCTTGATTTCAGTTCCCCAAAGTTTGGAACTCTTCCATGGTGTACCTTCTTCATTTCACTCACAGATTCCAGGTTGTCCAGCGATGGTTTCCAAAAAGATTTTGGGTGCCATTTGATTCAGAAAAGAGGAAATTTTTAGGGTTTGGAAATGAAAGGTTTTGAGAGGTTGAAGACGAAGAGAGAATTAGAGTGATAGAGATAGCAAAGATTCTGAATGGAGAGATTGTAAAACGACTAAGTTTGATTTTAGGATAAGAAAAGGAAATACTTGCGTGCTTTTTGCATTGGGAACAAGGAGAGAGGTTATGCCATAAAGAGTAATAACTTTTGAAATGACAGTTGTGAAAAGATGGAATGTTTTTGAGAAAAAGGAGGGAAATTTTGCAATGTACATGTGTCTCAGTCAAGGTCAGCACTTTGAGAGTGCTTTCAACCACGTCATCAGACGCTAGGCTAAAGTAGACGAGTGAAGCATAAAAATTAGACAATTAAATTTTCAGACATATGAGCATACAATCATTCAGACACGTTATGCATATTAAGATTCCTTCTGATAAAAACAAATCTATCTTCACTTAAAAGTTTAGTAAAGATGTCAGCCCACCGATTTTCAGTATTCACAAACTTAATTTCAAAAACACCCTTTTGTACATAATCTCTAATAAAATGATGCTTTATTTCTATATGCTTTGCTCTAGAATGTTGTATGGGATTTTTAGACAAGTTAATAGCACTGGTGTTATCACACCAAACAGGAATGTTATGCTCAAACATTGAATAATCCTCAAGTTGATATTTTACCCAAAGCAGTTGTGAACAAAAACTTGCTGCAGATATATATTCAGCTTCAACAGTTGAGAGAGCAATGATACTTTGCCTTTTTCTTGACCTGGAGATCATGTTTGCTCCAATGAAGTGACATCCTCCACTGGTGCTTTTTCTATCAATTCTATCTCTAGCAAAATCAGCATCACAGAATCCAGCTAACCTGAAATCTTCAGATTTCTTATACAATAGACCAAGGTTAGTGGTTCCAATTAGATATCTGAAAATTCTTTTAACAGCCTTATGATGAGATTCTTTAGGATCTGATTGAAATCTAGCACAGAGACAAACACTGAACTGAATGTCAGGTCTGCTAGCAGTTAAGTATAGAAGAGATCCAATCATACCTTGGTAGACAGTTTGATCTACCTTTTTACCTTCCTCATCCTTGTTTAGAATAGTTGATGGATTCATAGGAGTACTTATAGGCTTTGAATTTTCCATCTTATACTTTTTCAGATGTTCCTTGGTGTTTTTTGCTGATGGATATAGATTCCATGACTCGTCTATTTTATTTGCAGACCAAGAAAGAACTTCGATTCTCCCATCATGCTCATCTCAAACTCATTCTGCATCAACTCAGAGAACTCTTTACAGAGCTTTTTATTAGTATCACTAAAAATAATATCATCCACATAAATTTGTACTATAATGAAATCTTTCTTTGAGCATTTCTTGAAAAGTGTAGTGTCTACTTTTCCTCTAATGAAATTATTTTTCATTAGATAAGTGCTTAACCTATCATACCAAGCTCTAGGAGTTGTTTGAGTCCATATGAAGCTTTCTTAAGATTATAGACATGGTGAGTATTTTCAGAATCCTCAAACCGAGGAGGTTGCTTAACATAAACTTCCTCCTCAATTATCCCATTTAGAAATGTACTTTTAACATCCATTTGATAAATAGTTATATCTTGTTGAGCAGCATAAGACAAAAGATGTCTAATTGCTTCTAATCTAACTACAGGTGCAAAGGTTTCAGTGAAGTGAATACCTTCCTGTTGATTATACCCTTGAGCAACTAGTCTTGCGTTGTTTCTTACCATTTTTCCGTCTTCATCCAGTTTGTTTCTAAATACCCATCTGGTTCCAATGATGGGTTTGTCCTTAGGTGTAGAAACTAAAGTCCACGCATCATTTCTTTTGAACCGATTCAGTTCTTCTTGCATGGCTAGAATCCAACTTTCATCTTGTAAAGCTTCCTTAATTCTTTTGGGCTCCAAATCTGATATGAAGGCCATGTTATTGTTTTCTTTGAAAGTAGATCTGGTTCTAACTCCTTGAGATGGACTCCCAATGATTATATCTAATGGATGATAAGTCTTGAATCTCCAGTCTCTATTCTCATTCTGTTTTTCAGACGTTTGAGCACTCGTCTGATTTTCTGGAATTTCAGATACTTCTACTTTTGACTTGTCTGAAGACTTTTCTTCAGAGGGACTTAGATCAATACCTGCAATGTCATCTTCTAGATCTGATCGTTCTTTATCAATCTTTAAATCATCATTAAATTTCACATGTATTGATTCTTCTACTATAGAGGTTCTAGAATAAGAAATTCTAAAAACTCTAGACATTTCAGAATAACCAATGAATATGCCTTTATCTACTTTAGAGTCAAATTTTCCCAACTAATCTTTTGTATTCAGAATATAACATTCACATCCAAATGCTTGAAAATATGATATGTTGGGTTTTTTTACACAATTCATAAGGAGTCATATTGAGGGTAGGTCTAACCAGTATTCTGTTTTGCATATAACAAGCAGTGTTAATGGCTTCTACCCAGAAGTACTTAGGAAGATTATTTTCATTGAGCAATGTTATATCCATCTCTTGAAGAGATTTGTTCTTTCTCTAAACCACTCCATTTTCCTGTGGAGTTCTAGATGCAGATAAATTATGAGAAATACAATTTTCTCACAGAGCAGTTTAAACTGCTCATTTTCAAATTCACCCCCATGGTCACTTCTAATGGCAGAGATGCAAAAACCTTGCTCATTCTGTACTCTTTTACTGAATACTGTAAAGATCTTATAAGACTCATCCTTGTGGGTTAAGAAGAGTACCCATGTGAATCTAGAATAGTCATCAATTATAATAAAACCATATTTCTTTCCACCTAGGCTAGCTAAACTGACTGGTCCAAACAGATCCATGTGTAACAGTTGCAAAGGTCTAGAGGAGGTGACTTCTTTATTAGATTTGAAACTTGATTTTACTTATTTACTTCTCTGACATGTATCACACAAAACATCTTTCTTAATAGAAATATCAGGCAATCCTCTCACAAGGTTATGCTTTTTCAGTTTAGAAATTTGTTTCATACTAACATGTCCCAGTTTCTTAAGCCATAGCCACTTCTCATCCTCTTTAGACATAAAGCATGTTACACTTTGATCTGAAAGTTCAGACAGGTCAATCTTATACAGATTGTGTTGCCTTTTGGCAGAAAAGAGGGTCTTTCCATTTTTGTCATTGACTATGCATGCATCCTCAGAAAAAGATACAGAAAATCCACAATCGCACAATTGACTTATGCTAAGCAGATTATGTTTTAACCCTTTAACAAATAATACATCACAGATGATAGGTGAGGGAGGTTTACCACCAATTTTACCTACACCAACAAGTTTTTCCTTCTGGTTGCCACCAAAGGTTACATGTCCACCTTTCTTAGGTTGGAGGTCTAGGAACATAGACCTCTCTCCTGTCATATGTCGCGAGTATCCACTGTCTAGGTACCATGACATGTGTTTGTTTTGTCCTGTTAAGCATATCTGCAACAGGAATTGTCATTAGGTGCCCATATTTTCTTGGGTCCTTTTCTATTAGTATGAGGAGTCTGTGAAGACTTCTTTCTCTTTTTGTGAATACACTTGGATGTAATATGTCGAGCTTTTCCACAATAGGTACATATAGGTTTATTTGAACTAACTGAAATAGATTTGACAGTTATTTTTTATAACTTTGTTAATCTATTATGATGATCTTGACTTGAATATCCTATACCTTCTTTTTTAAGGGAGTGTCTCCGACTTGCCAAAAGTTTAGTTAGATTCTCTCTACCATTAACAAACTTGGCAACATCTGGGGTGAGCTCTTCTACTTTCTGTTGAAGTTTAACAACTTCTTCAGAATGTAGAGTTTCAGCTGAGATCTTAGCTTTAGACTTTTCAGTCTTAAGCCTACTGTTCTCTTCAGCTAACTTCTCTCACTCTTGAGATTTATGTGTATACTCATTTGAGAGTTTAACAAACTGTCTCTTGAAGGATTTGAAAGCCTTAGATATACAGTTGGATTCTTCCAACAGTTCATCATATGCATCACTCAATTTCTCAAGTTCAGATTGTACCTTAGTTTCAGAATTAGAATCTGTATTTGCCATAAGATAAAGATTAGCTTCAAGATCCTCTTCTTCACTTTCAGTAGAGCTTTCATCCAAGTCTTCTCAAGTGGCCATCATTCCCTTCTTCTTTTTGTTGAAGAACTTCTTGGGAGTTTGCTTCTTGAGTTGAGGACATTTTTCCTTGAGGGTCATCCTCATTTGATTCCTAAGATTCTTCTGAAGATTCATCAACCATGAAGGCTTTAGATGTAGATCCCTTAGAAGATTTCTTGTCAGCCTTGAGAGCAATAGATTTGCTCTTCTTTCCATTGTTTTCTTCAATCAGTTCTTGTTCATGGATTTGAAGTGTACCAAGAAGCTCATCCGGTTTCACATTAAAATGATTTATCTACAATTTTCTAGAATTATTTAAAGTTCTAGATCTAGAAATGGAAATTTGTGAAAAGTTTATGGAAATGAAGATTTGATGCATGATAAATGAAGCTAAGATGATTAGGAATAGGTTCCTCACCCTAGAATGAAGAAGTTTGATGAGGAACTTGAAGGACAAAGAAGAACTTGAACAACAATGGAGTTCTTAGTGTTTTTGTGAAGAAATGACTTAGGAAAGAAAATGAAATGTGTTAAGTGTGGGGAGGGGGGTTGGCTGCATCCAAAGAGGGAATTGGGGCAGAAAAATGTGTTGTTTAATTTATGCAAGAGTGAACCATAATTGGACTTAACTTAGCATAGGTTAGGTTAAGCTTAAACAATAATATAATGACTTAACTATAGTTAATTGTAATCATGGTTAGGTTAAGAGTATGTGGTCAAGAATGAAGGAGTGTTGTGGCTGATTTTGGGCCACAAATGAGGAGGAGGAAGCCAAATTGGCTTTGTCTTGCCTTAATCATGATTAAAAACTAACTAGGATAGGTTAGGTTAAGATTAAGGGCATTTTGGTCATTTCACACCTTAACATTATTTATGACATGGTGAGTCACACCATGACTCACTAGGTGGCTCACCCTTCATGAGTCATCCATGACTCGTAGTCTCCATCCATTAGCGGGTCCCGAAAATCCGTATTCAGCTCCGTCGTATACCCAATTTCGGTTTTTGAGAGGAAAATGATGAACGAAAGCATAATGAAATAGGTATGGTTTATTGGAGGTGAATTCACGAAATTGGAGAGATGTGGGAGGTTTACAACCATGTAAAATGAGTGGTTAAGAGTGCGTAAATATGTCTTGTTAATAACCGCGAAAGCTTGCGGGTATTTTGGTCATTTTACCTTAAAATATCTTAACCATCATTACTTGTCATAAATGCTAGGTGAGTCACCCCTATGACTCACCCCCTAGGTGGCAAGATGCCCTATCATCCGATGCCCGGTTCTGTCTCTGCAGTTCCGTTTCCGACTTTGTCGGTTTCCCGATTAGGGTTTCTGTCCGTTTTTTGATCGTAAATTTTCAAAATAACCAAACTGGTTGGAAATATGATTTAAACATAAACCATTTCGTTCACGAGTCAAAATTAGGTTTTCTGATCAGTAAAATCTTACTGTCAGTGAAAACGCATACCGTTTTCCGTTCGGACTTTCACCAAAATTCGTCCGAATAAACCTAATATTTTATTTTTGATCAGAAATTTGGAAAATATAATTCCTCACGGACATAATATAAAAAAATCTACAAATTTCAGTTTCGGGTCAGTAAAAACGCAGACCGGTTTCCGTCTGAGTTTTTAAACCCAAATTTTAACCAGTGCTTCCTACCATAGAGTAGGTTCTAGGTATGATTTGTTGTCTCCAAAATCATTTCCTAAGTCTCAGATAAAAATATAAATAAATATATCTTTACCGTTAATACATCGTATCCGAAAATCGGGCTATTGCACACAGTACTACACGAACCGAAACCCGCGAGTGGGCCTTTTAAGGAAAACGCTTTCGAGATGTGCTCAACAGCACAAATGCGCTTTCAAGATTAAATGCAAAACAGAAACAAGAGTCAAGAATTGAAATCATGTGGCAGAAATAATAAAAAATTTTAAAATAAAATATAAAAAACAAAAACCAAAATTTTTAGGCCCCTTTAAGTGGTTCCACGCAAGCACACCCGCGAGTGGGCATCGCCGGAAGTTGATATCTTCCTCACCCGGATAGCTGAAAACGGGTCATTTGACCAGCGAAACTGATCCGAACGGATCTTTCAATTTCAGGCATAGAAGATTGCGATTTTTGATTATGTTGGTCACATACAAAAGATTAAGAGAAGCCCCAAACTAATTTTCGAAAAATTTTGAGTGATGTTGAAGATTTTATGTTCGAAAATCTCGACTGATAAACGGGGCTTTATGAACCCAGAATTATGACCCGATTAATTTTAACAATACAGGCTACGGATCACATTGATTTTTCAGTATGTTGTTATCCTAAGACCGATCTACAGAAGCCCTAAACCAATTTCATGATTCAGGCTTGTTTGAAGAAGAATTTGGATCACAAAACCTAGGGCTCATGCGAGAACAAACCGCGACAAAGGGAGAAGGAATTCTCTCAATTCGTTCAACGAAAACGCATGATATTTAGGCATGTTGTTTGAATCACATGCAAAAAATTAATCCCTCAATCAATTTTTGAAAAACGTTGAACGAAAAAGGGAAAATAATTTCAGATCGAAAAACTTTCATTTTGGTTGAACACTTGTGAAGAACAAACATGAAGCGTAAATAAACATTCAGAAAAGCCATAATATGTATCTAATTTGCTCTGATACCAATTGAAGAATTTAGTTTATACATAAATAAAAAATTACAGCATGTTAATCTAAAAAAATACAAGAGTTAGATCAAGGATTGTGTACCTGGAAGTGGATTCCTTGGAGTATGATAGAATCCATGAGATCTTATTTAGAATGTGAGGGAGAAGTGAGAGTGAACTTCTCCCAACCTAATGAGTCTGCTTTTCTTATTCACCATAAAATAAAATTGTTAATGGGGACCTCTCATAAGGCTTATATAAATGGCCCAACCCATCATGGTCCAATTATAAGACAAAGCCCAATTACAAAATTTCATCATATTTTTAAGGTGCTTATAATATCAATAATTAACCATAACTAACATATTAACTATAATTCCTAATAATTAATTAATGCTAATCCATAAAATTGATTAATTAAAATAATTAATACAACAATACCCACTGCATTATATCAAGTCAAAATTCAAGACTAGTCAGTATTTTACGATCTCATGAGAATTACGAAAAATACTTTTGTTAAACTAAGTTTGTCTATAGAATGACAAAGAGTGTAGGCATTTTTATTTAATTTAAAATATATAAAAATTTTAATTTACTTAATAATTTTAAAATAGATATGCTTACTTAGGTTATAAATAAAACATACTTTATATGTGTCTTGTCTGTTTATATTTGACCTCAATATTGAAATATGGGTGAGATTTAAGCTCAACAAATTGAAAAAAGGAACTGGTCAAAACGATGAACAACAAAGAAAGGAAGATGAAAAAGATGCACAACAAAGAAAGGAAGATAACTTATGTTGACTGCAGGATCAACCGACTTTTGTTTTTGATATTATGAAATAACTACATAGATTATATGTAATTTACGGAAGAAATTGTGGTATGCGATCGTCATGTCATTGAAATAAAAGTCCCTTTTTTCAACTTTGTACATTTAGCTAAACCACAAAGTCAGAGTTTGCAATTAGGCTCTGTTTTCCATTTTTATTAAAAAACAAATTGCAAATGATGTATTTGATTTCTATTGTGTTACTCGTATGCATTTCTCTATATTTACTTGGAGGGAGAAAAAAATTAATAGAAGGTAGGAACTTTGGGTTTATTAAGCCCGCTTTTAGTTTTCAATTTCCTCTATATTAAGGAATTGTTTGGTAAAAAATTGAAAAAGTGAAAAAGGAGAATTGCCCTATTTTCTTTCCATATTTTCATCATTATTTTATGAACCTTAATATATCTAGTTCTCATCGTGATCGGATCAAGGAGAAGTTATTTTTTTAACATAAAATGGAAGGTTACAAATATGGAGAAAGTTTTACCAAAAGGAACGGATCCATTGACTTAGAGTATGTTTGGAAAAGCTGGAAAAAAAAAGATCATAATCTGTTTTCAAATAATCGATTATTGTGATAATTGATTATAATCAGAATCTATTTTTGTTTGGGTATGTTTGCTGAAAATCGATTTTCAGATAATCAATTTCGTTTGGGTGATGCAAAAATAATCACTTTTACATAGTAAATTACGAAAAAGGATATGAAAATAATTGTTTATAATTTTTTATTTTAATATTAGATTTTTTTTTTATCTTGTCTTCAAAAATCAAGGTGTGTTTCCAAAATCTCACAATTCGATATAATCAAATAGAGAAAAAAAAAAAAAAAGACAAAACGTTGCATGCGTAGGGAAGAAAAAATAAGGAAAAAAAATGAAAGAAAAAAAAAGAAAGAAAAAGACAAATAATTGCACGCGTAGGGAAGAAAAAATGAAAGAAAAAAAGAAAAAGACAAAACTTTACAAGACGTTACACATGCACACAGGACACGGGTGCAGGCAGAATGAAAAAACGTTTTTCAAAAACAATCCAGTCTCATTGCTTATTTGAAAACAGCGTTTTCAACCATAAAAAGTTTTTTTGAAATTTAATCTATTGACCCAAACACAAATGCTTTTTCACAAAACAGTTGAAAAGGGGTAAAAATATCTATAATATAAAATTTTAAGCTTTCCCAAACACAACGTAAAAGTAAGTTTAAAAGATTTATTCCAAATTTTTACTTTTCAATTTATTTTAATCCAATAGAATTTAAGCTATTTCTGTAATGAATTAATGTAGATCATTAAATTAGAACAAATTAAAGAGTGAGGATTTGAACTAAGTCTTTTAAATTTACTCTTGAAATTATTGATCCCCACTAAAAGAGAGGAGGTCTTAGCGTACACCTTATTCGCTAAACTTCAATCATATCTTGCTTTGTTTCTAAGAAATTCTTACTTTATGGAGACAATTCAGAGGCTAGAATTTCATACACTATTAATTGAACTTATTCTTTTATATTAAATGCAGCAAAGGGGCTTAACTTTCGCGTATCATATGGTCATCACTCAAGGGGACAATTATCTCTTAGCAGAGACTTTAAATTTGATTGGTTTTTAGTAGAAACCCCTGCACGCATTGACTTCTTCTTCATGCATGCTGGGGTTTTGAGCCCCTATGAGTTTATGAACTTTCCTGGGCCCTTATTCTATTAATTCCCTTGCTTTGAGGCCATTCCAATTCATTGAAATTTATACACACTTCCAACCATACTTTGCATATTATATGATAACAACTATGCTGATTGGTATGAATTATATTTCATTAAACTAAGTACGAATGAGTACATGATATATAGGGTATATGCTCTTCAACCCTTCCTAAAAGATAAGAAGAGTAGCTACTTTGATGCTTTAGTGAGACAATATTAATGCATTACTCTAATTATTGGGAAAATAACTAAGTACGAGAGCATTGTGTACGTACTGTTGTCTTGTGTTTTATTTTCAAAATAGAAATGTATGCTACGAGGACTTTTGGTACGAAAAATGACGAATAATTATTACTGTGTTTATTGATTTTTATTCTTTTCATTTTATTTTTTATTTTATTTAAAATGAGCAAAAAAATAATGGCCACATCATTCATAATTATATCGTCTTGTACTGAATAGTTCCTCTCTTTTCAAAAAAACAAACTCTATTATCATTTCTATAATAATTATTGAGTTATATGTATGGTACGAAATTCGTATCATACCGACAAGCATTATTTATACAATAATAAATACACTATAGCCCTATAAGAAATTGGATTTTCATCCCCCAACCCCCAAAATGTGACCCAATATAAGGATCCCAACCATGAATAGAGAATTAGCAATCATAAATATAAAATAAAATAAAGGCTTATTCTCTCTCCCTACGAGCTTCATGCTCTGTTAGGATTTATAACCCTCTAGCTAGTGTCGCTTGAAGCTTTCCCATCCCATGTGGAGGTTTTCTTCCCCATCTTTTGGGGTTTCCTCCCTTCTCTGCACTCCGCACCTCTTTTGTCTCTCTCCCTTGTGCCACCACCACCACCCACCATGGATTCCCTTCCATCCGCCAACAACCACCATGGTTTCCTTGCCCAAATCAAGCCTCCCCCCGCTATCCTGGTCTTCAACTCGACTCCACCCACCCGTTGCTTGTATCTCTGCGACCATGAGAAACGACCCCCACCGGAGCCACCACTGCTGAACAAAAGGAAAACTCTGAAGGCACCCATTGCCGCTCCCCCACCTTCAAATCTGGTCCTTGTTTGCTCTCAACCAAAGCCATCAGCTGTTGGTAAAAATTTCCATTTTGTTAGTGTTGTTGCTGGTGTTGATGCAGGCTCTCTTTTGTGCAGGGTGTTTTTATGGGTAACTTCTCTTAGGAATGCACTTCAGGTGTTTGATGAAATGCCCCATAAGAGCCTGACATTTTGGAATTACATACAATGTGAAGATACAAATGTGGTTCACACCAATCTCAACATTCTCTCCACTTGGTTTATTTGTACAAACTCAAAACCACCTATAGTCGACAAAAGCTTGCGGAAGTCAAAGAAATGACCCATATTTGGATAGGGATAAAGACCGTGGCTTCTCTCTTCTCCTTGTCACGGACCGTGTGTGGAACAATTTGATACATTGTCTTCTAGGATCTGCTTTCTAGTTTGGAAATTCCCCTTTGGCTCCTGATCAACCTATGTATCTTGTTATTTGGTTTATCTAATGAAATCTTTGTTTTATCGCAAAAAAAAAAAAAAAACCATGAATAAAGATCATTTGTCTAAAAAATGTGTAACACTTCTTGTCTCACCCACTTAGAGGGGGCATCGTGCACCACCCACCAAAGTGGTGCAGTGATGCACCACCCACGTGTCAGCAAATGGACCAATTGATTTACCAAGTGTATTAGTGTAAATTAGTTTGACTTTTCATCTTGATTTGTAGTTAAACATGTATCTGAGTAGTATTTGATATTAAAATATGATAAAGCATTATTTAAAGAACAAATACGGACCCTAACCGGCGTTGCACTATCTTCTCCCTCCCCGGACGCCATGCCGCCGCTGTTAGCCCACCGTCTCTGCCACGTGATAGGCCGTTGTTCCCTCTCCCTATATGGCCCACCGCCCCCCGCCCTCCCTCCCTCCACGCCGTCGCTTAAGCCTTGCCTCCCTCCCTCCTCCAGATCTGTTGCAGTGGTGCACCTATGACGTACAGCGACGCTGTGGCCTATCATTCCCTGGCTCTCCGTCGCTGTCGCCTCGCCTCCCATCGCTGCCCGTGCCCATCACCCTCAGCCTCGCCGCCTCCTCTTCATCATTTGATTCACGACGATGAAGTTTCAGTGCATTTTTCCATTCCAAAGCCCAAACTTGAAAACCCAGATCCCAGATCCAGGCATGGTCCAAAACCGCAGAGCATCAAAATTGAAAGGTATTACAGATTTTATAGACATTGTATTATAGAACATGTGATGAGATCAAGTTTCATTCAACACTAATTCCTTTGGTTTATTAATTAATTGTTGTTATAGGATATGGATGAATGAAACAAGGTTGTGATTGAATACTAAATAGATGGGATCGAATCCTGAAACAGAGAAGGTACTGGAGGAGGAGGTAAGGCTGGCTGGATGATGCGATGGGGACACCAATTAATGCTTGTGTTTTGTAAAATACAAACACGAAAATACGTTTCTAAAATAGTAACAAGGTTTGATCCGTGGAAATGTGAAAACAAAGTTGAAATGTCAACTAAATTCATGTGGCAAAACTATTGGCTCACGTGGGTGGTGCACCACTGCACCACTTTGGTGGGTGGTCCACCATAGCCTTAACCCCCCAATTAGATTGTGTCACTTAGAAAATTAATCACATTATTGATTATAAATATGTACTTTTTAAATGATATGATACAATCTAAATAAGTGAGACAAGAAATGGAATACCCGATCTCTATCCCTCAACCATAGGCATAGCTTGTCTTCATTGGATTAACTCTGTGGCAGCCAATAGTTAGAGGATTTAAAGCTTACATGGAGAATTTTGAAGAAAACAAAGAAGTTTATGATTTTTAGTGGAATTTTCATAAGAGAGTGGGCCAAGCCAATCCTCTCAGGTCTCAAGTCTAAGCTAGCCAAAAGGCAACTTGGACGACTGCATTCAACTTTTGCCTTTTTTCCTATAGTCCTGAAAAAGTTCCAAATCATGCCTTTTTTTATTTCTGAATTTTCACCTGAAGTCAATGTTACACGTAAACAAAGAAAAGTCACAAGTGAGAATGAGGGTAAGTTGATATTGAATTTAAACCTGATGGCTGCTGAAGTATCTAAATATGCTTGTTGCAGATACACATGAAGTTATACAAACAAAGATTTTAGGCAAACCATTCACTTTGATTCATCATGATCACAATCCAAAACACAATCGAACAAACTGAATAAACAAGAAAAGCCATATAGGCATATACTGAAAAATAACATATATATTACTAAGTGTCAACAATCTTTTATATACAGTGTAATTTAGAATCACAGAGCCAAAAAAAGAAACAAGATCATATACCCTTTAAGGATCTGATCTAGTTTGGCTTGATATCTAATTGAAAACCTTACATACCATCAATACAAAACCAAAACAAATCATAAAAAGAAACAAAAAAAATCTAGAAAAATCATACAAAATGGACTTTGTTATATGTACTCAATTAATTCTGAGGCTTTGAATCCACCACTGCGTTATGCCTCTTTGAAGGACCTGAAGGAGGCACTGATCCTTTGGGAAAGAAGTTGAAAACCATGTCTTGGTATGGAAAACTAGGTTGGTGGTGCTTTCCCTTGAGAACCTCTTTTCTTTCATTATTCAGCCTCATAGTTTGCCCTGTTCTTATTGCAGTGCAAGATCCAATAAGGAGCAAGTAAAGTAGAAGGAGAACTAGAGAAAAGTTTTTGCATGGAAGATGCAAGGATTTAGAAGAATTATGAGAACTAGCCATGGAAAGAAAAGGGCTATAGGGATGTATTTTTGAATATATCTGATGATACTTTGATTATGAAGAAGCTTTAGCTTGTTTTGCTTCCTATGTAAGGAGAGGTTTAAGGAGGTGGGTGTGTTGAAGCTTTTGAGGAAGATTTTTATGGAGAAGGAAGAGGTTTTATATATGTGTGTTTGCATGGGGAACTAGCAAAAAGTTAGGCAATTGGGATTGTGAAGAGTGGGAAATATGAACAAGAAAAGTGAGATGCACGCAAATTTGGGTTAAGACTATTTGCATCTTTTAATGTCAACGGTTGAAATAAAACTATATTGTATATAAGTACAAGTATATATTTGGTGCCGGCTTTGCTTCAAATTGGACTTAGGACACCGATTTCTATCTTGGGGTACGTGGAAATTTCTTATTTATTGGTCAATGAGAATGGTTTTCCTGGAAAATATACAAAGCGTGTCATTGTGAAAAATTGAAAACTTGGCACATGTTAAATTCCCAAGAATACAACGGGGATGGTCACTATTACTATATTTGGAAGGTGCCTTCTCTCAATTTAATGGGGTTTAGGCTAATTAATTGTAGCTAGCATCAGAATTAATTAGACCTAAACATGTTCAATTATTTTTTGTTCAAAGCTAGGCTAATAGGAGACCTTACAGGGGAGGAAAAAAGGAGAGAAGGGAATGGAAAAGGGACATAATACATTTTAGAGATTTAAACCTGTACACTCACAATTTATATCCCGTAACTTAATCAAGTGAACCAACTCATTCATTTTGTTCAGATCTAACATGTACAATTGAATATTATGCAAATCAGGCCAATCTCATTTTCTTTATTCTTTAATTCATATTTGTAGTTTAATGAAGAAATCTTAAATTTTGTGTAGAAATTTTGGATTCAAGTATGGATAGCATGACATCATAAAAAGTGTTGTGTATTCTGATATTAAAGCATGCAATGAGATGCACTCAATAATTTGATCCACTCATCCACTGGTATGAAAAAATAATTGAACAAAATGGGTGTTATTTTGGGAGAAACCAAAACTGTTCAATCATATCTACCTTTGCAACACGATGGCTACCAAAACTTCCATTTTTGGCAATAATGAAAAGGTTTCTCAGGAGTAAATGGCATTAATTATTGGCAATTTTTGTTGTGGAAATGAAAGCAAGAAGTGAAAAGAAAATAGAAAAAAAGTGAGAGGCCACTTTACAATCCTCGAGTGGCTAGCTGTTCATGAATTGCCAATTTGTGACAGTACTTATGGCAATATTATTTTTGGGGTATTTAATTATTTGGAAAACATAAATGCTTGGGTATTGTTTCTTTCCATAGAACACCAATTATTTTTGTGGGTATCTTTTACGTGAGACGCTCTTATAAGAAAACAAGCAATTTTTGGGTCCACTTATCCTTCTACTATCTTATTGACACTGGTAGACATCTGGATTGATGGTACATATATGATAATCTCAGGATCTAACTGTGATACCATATACTTGAAACACATTGTGATAATATACCAAGTTAATTCTTTTTTCTAAAAAAGTTAAAATTCACTTTTGTGCTTATCCTGTGACGACACATGCTATTGCAAAGTATGTTCAAAAGACTCAATGATTCATTGTGCAAGAAATCCCAATTTCAACATTTTTTTTTATGAATCACTATAATTAGAGTCTTTGGCTCACCAACAATATCTCGGAGTATTTCCAAGCTTCAGTCTTTTAGATCGGTTCTAAAACTAATGTTCGATTGACTGCTTAGAACATGAAATTAGCCATTGATTTTCGCAACTTCGCTGTCACCAGGATTCAAACTTGCATTCTCCTTTTTATGGGGTCGAGATACTCACCACTCGACCAACCATTGGTTGGTCAATTTCAACATACTCTAAACTGCATGATGTTGCAAATTATTTCTAGTTTTCTAGTAATAGTGATATTAACAGTAGCTTTCAAAAATATTTATACTCATAACTACTTAGAATTAGGTAACTGTCTACATTTGAAGGATATATTACAACCACGAGTTTTATTTTTGACGCCAACAAAGATAATTATCTTTTTTTTTAAATGGGTCAAATAAAAAAATTATAATTATATTAAAAAAAAAATTTAACACAAAAATCTTAAGTATAGGCTGTGACCCCACCCGTACCTTTTTTTCCCTTCGCCACTTTGTATTTGAGTACAAGTAACCTTATTTGAATTTTTTTCTAACTTTAGTACGGACATCTAATACAATTTTGACAATTATTAGTGTAAGTGCCGTATAATCAGCCTTGTTAGAACCATGTAATGATTTTTTTAATTGCAATCACATGATGTTCGAACCAATTTGTCTTGTACGGTTGTACCCCTAATACTCTAATTAATATATTTTTTGCTTACCAAAAAAAAGTTACATAATTTCAAATTTGAAATTATATATACCTTAACAAATTTATCTCTCCATTTTAGAAGATTTATTATTAAAAATATTCAGTATAGTCTAACCCAAGTATTTGGCATAACTAATTTTCGAATTTGTAATCTTATGTGTATGTAAGGAGTTATTCGAATGTGAATTCAAAAAGGTGTGTGTGTGTGTGTTTGTTTGATTGTGGTCTTGAATAAGTGTGTTATATACATAACGGGTATTGTTATTTGTACATCTGGATTCTGTACATCTGGGCGACACCGACAATATCTGGTTAATGCAATTCAAATATGTTGTTAATTATGTTCAGTGGATGGTTAGTGAGTTGTGACACCTTGTTATATTCATTATCCATCCACTGAATGTGATTAACCACATATTTGAACTGCATTAACCACGATTTTTCAGATGTATATTTGAACATCTAAAAAATCGTGGTTAATGCAGTTCAAATATGTGGTTAATAATGTTCAGTGAATGGTTAATGAGTTGTGGCATCTTGTTACATCTATTAACTATTCACTGAAGGTAATTAACCATATATTTGAACTGCATTAACCAGATATCGCAGGTGTTGCCCAGAAATAATGTTACTCATATATAATAGGCAAAATTGTACTTTTGGTCCCTTAAGTTTTTTGTTTTGTTCAAATTGGTCCCTTAAGTTTTTTTTTTTGTGACAAATAGGTTTGATAAGTTAGGTTTGGGTTTCAAATTGGTCCCTTAAGTTTTTTTGTGAAAAACTAGACCCTTAAGTTATGTTCGGGTGACAAATTGATCCTTTAAGAAAATAAAAATAATACATTAAGGGTCTAATTTATTGGTCTATTTGACAAATTAAGGGACCAATTTGTCACCCGAACATAACTTAAAGGTCTAGTTTGTCAAAAAAAAACTTAAAGGACCAATTTGTTACTTGAATCTAACTCAAGGGTCTAGTTTGTTAAAAAAAAAAAAACTTAAGGGACCAATTTGAACAAAAATAAATAAAGTGTAATTACATTACTCATATATAACTTCTCTTGCATACCAAATAGATGCGTGTGGCGTCAGTTTAGGTGGTTGGTATGCAATTTAAGAATAAAATAAGGTATTCTTATGTGTCAAATGTCAACGTGGTATGCATGATATGAACGAAGATTAAGTTAAAATAATACAAACGAGGAACAAATAGTCAGAGAAATCGATTAACAAAATAGAAGAATCACAGCACCTAGTGAGACCGACACCAAGAGCAGGTAAACGTAAACGTTGGCCGAAAAAGCGAATATTCTTAAATTGAGTATTTTACTATCTTTGGGGCTGCCTATATATTTGGTGAGTCTTGCCAAAGGTGAATTGGGTCGAGATTTGTGTTCGTTGAAGATGTGCTTTGATGGGTCAATTGGAAAGTGAAGAATGAGTATGGACTAGTATTTGCAGTTAACATTCCTAGTGTGACATAGACACACACTTATGTGCACTGTCACATGCAAGACTTTGATGTGTTCAAAGAAAGGAACTGAGACCAATTCTTTGTTATGGGGCTTTCTTTTGCGGGCCATATGGAAGATGGATGTCTATTTATACGTCCATTTCACTATGTGAGCATGTGCATAGCACGAGAAGTTAATATTTTGGAGGCATATTTTGAGGTTTTATTCAGCTCAACATTTTGTTGGTATGGTAGCATAGATGATAAGAATGCCGTCAAGTTTCCTTCTGCCAGATTTTGAAGACTTTGTTGCTTTTATTGACATCAGAAGGAGTTCAAGCTAAGGGGATTTTCGAACTGTTTGATGTGCAAGTTCTGATAGTTATATTTTGTGGATTAAATCCAATACTTAATTTGACACTTAAGCAACCACAGATGTTTTTGCTTTGCTTATGTGGTGGGTAGTTTAATGTAAGGAGAAGATTTTGTTTTACTTCTTTTTTGGCCAATAATTTAGTTTTGATACGTTGGAGGAGAAAATCTCACCAATAAATATTTGTGTGATTCAACAATGCTAAAACGGTTGGATAAGATAATTAAATATTTACTGAAGTTTGCAAGTGTCTAGAATATACATGAAATTAAAATATAGCTCTCAAAACTGTTTAATTAATTAAACAATTTATTTATTTATTTTTTTGAGTCAAAAAAAAAAATTGTTTAATTAATGAGATAGTGAGTGACAAGATCTCCACAAGTATATCTAATTTTTGCTAGTAATAAAAATGGAAAGAAACTAGATACCATCCTCAAAAATCAAGGATTAAGTAACAATTCACAAACTTAACAACTATTTAAACGATGATTTTGGTTCAAAGAGAGCTCAATCATAATTAACAAAGCAATCAAGAAAAAAGACAAGTACAATATTTTTGGATTTTTGTTATTTTTGTAAGCAAGAACAATATAACCGAAAATAAAACTACAAGGTTATAAGGGGCATATCCTAGTGAGAAACGACATACAGGCCAACAAAATTAAAGGCATGAAAATCCAAAACAAGAAAAGCCATACAACTGAAAACAACGAAAAAGGGCAAATGGCACGCAGGGTGTAACAGCCCGATGTTTTGATGACAATTATCTAGGTTTAAGTTTAAGTCCTAAGGATTATTTAAAGAATTAGAATTGATTAGAGATAGTTAAAGTGTTTAAAAACTGAATTTTTACGGAGATAATCGATTATCTTGCTTGGCATAATCGATTACAGGTTCTCTGGAACAACAAACTGACCAACAGAAAGCAGATAATCAATTATTTATGTAGCCATAATCGATTATTTCAGTCATGATCGATTATTCACCACTCATAATCGATTATGAGTATCTGGAAGTGAAAAACCATGACCAGGTTCAGTCATAATCGATTATATTTCAAGCCATAATCGATTATGACAACAAATTTTATATAAATACCCTGTTTCGAACCAGAAACGCATATAATGGGTCTAGGGTTCCGAAAACATGTTTTTAGAGAGAGAAAAGAGAGAGGAAATGAGGGAAAAACATAAGAAATGATGGAAAATGAAGGAAATCAAAGAGAATACAAAGAATAAAGGATGATCAAGCTATAAGGAGGGATGGAGACCAAAGAGGTGGAGGAAAGAAGAAGAAGAAGAAGAAGAAGAAGAAGAAGAAGAGGAAGAAGAAGATGAAGAGCAGAAAGAAGTTTTAGAGTTCAAGGTCTCCATGTAAGGTGAGGAAATACAATCCTTAAACTCCTCTAGCTTTAACCACATGTTAATGATAGAAAATACATGAACATGATTTGTATGAAAGATTTAAGGAGTTTATGTTTGAAGTTTTTTATGTTATGGAGATTTATTCTTTCAAGTAGTTTATTTTAAAGAATATATTTTGAAGAATAATCTAAGGAGCCTAGGATAACAGATTTGTTCATCCTTTTGTTGATTCTTGATGTTAGTTTTGGTATGTATGCCCTAAAAGCCTTTCTATTTTGAAAGAAGAAGAAATAGTCCTAAGGTGTTTGATGAAATGCTTGAACCAATATCTTGATGTTTTGAGCTATTTTTCTAGATATTGGTCAAGTGTTATATACTTATTTGAAACATTAAAGGTTTATGATTTATGAAAAATGTGTTTTAAGGAAAGACTTGATGCTAGAGGTTTTAAAAGATGTTTGATGATGATGCTTAAGTTGATATGTTTAGGAGACTTTATGATCATGAACTAAGTTTTCAATGATGCTGAAAGTCCTTAAGGACTTATGATGTTATTATGAATGTTGAGTTTTTATGCTTTATAGGAGCTATGTGATTTATAAAGAAGATGTGTTCATGAGAAGCTTGAAGATAATGTTTAACTTGATGTTTTTATGAGATCACAATAATGTTGAGGGTCATGAATGATATGATATTTTATTTAGGGTAAAGGCCCATTTTGGTCCCTGACAAAAAGTGCGTGGGTCATTTTAGTCCCTGACAACAAAAAACTACTTCGTTAGTCCCTGACAATTACTAACTGGGACAAGTTAGTCCCTGACAATTACTATAGGACATTATAGTCCCTAACAATATTTAAAGTGAGACTAATTAGTCCCTGACAATTAGTATCGCGGGACAATTTAGTAACGGATGCTGACTAACGGAGTCAACGTAGGGACTAATTTGTCCCGGTTAGTAATTGTCAGGGACTAACGAGGTAGTTTTTTTTTGTCAGGTACTAAAGTGGCCCACGCACTTTTTGTCAGGGACCAAAATGGGCCTTTACCCTTTTATTTAAGCTTGTGCTGTTATAAGGATATTTATGAGGTTTCATTAAATCATAAAGAGTATGTTATTATAAAGTTTAAGGTAAAAGTATAAAAGTACTTTATGATGAAGTTTGAAGTAAAAGCATACAAATATTTGATGATTAAGTACATATATTCTTGTTCTTAGTATTGATGATAGCTTGAGGGGATTTTTCGGAGTTCTCCGGTTGGCTGTACTGCTGTTTTATTAAAGTGATTGTAATTCCTCATTGAGACGTAGTCTCACTTTATTAGTGCAACCAGATGTGGATGCAGGTTTTAGCAAGGATTAACGTGAGGAAGTGATGGTGAAGAATGGAAGAGTATGAGAAGTAGGTAGATGCCCATTGACATGTCAAAGTTGTTAAGTTTATGTATTTTAGTATTTTGATGTAAAAATGTCATTTATTGGAAGAAAGGAGTTTGTATAAAGAGCTTTTATTAAGTTTTACAAAATCATGTTTTAAAGAATTGTATGAGGTTTTGTTTATTCTGATACACATATAATAATTAGACGTGTATAATTGTTATATGTGATGTAACTAAGTTGAGGTGTTACATTATGGTATCAGAGCAGTTCAATCCTATGTTGGACTGTGGTTATGGGTAAGACATGTCTAGACTGGGCAATTAGGATTAAAGTGTGTCTATTGTAAGCCATGTAAACTAGTGCTTTGCAATAGGATACTGAGACTGGCCACCTCAGTGTGTTATTGGATTGTACTAGGGACATGGTAAACGATGGACGAGGATAAGGAAATCAAGGGTAGATTGAGGATCATAAAGGTATAGGAAACAGTGAGGAAAGTAAAGGAGGAATTGTTAAAAGTAGTGAAGTAGAAGTCGATTGAAGAGGAATCAAAAAAGGTTGAAAAGTTGGAGATTAAATTCTAAAGAAGTAGAGTGAGGAAAACGTTGAGGACATGATAATAGAAAAACATTTTGAGGAAATTTTAATTTATTGGAGGGATGGAAGAGAAAGTAATATTTTGGATATACATGGAGTAGTTCCAAAACCTACCCAATTCTAATGTCAGGCATCAGTAAGATACCATTGAAGAACAACAAGCTCTTCATGATTTCATCCGTTGGCTTTTTGTTCAAATTGTTGGTGAAGGCATGGCGAACAACAGTTTGACCGAAGCACAGACTGAGGAAGTAGGAGGATCATTGGTGATTAAGAGCAATTGGGGGCATGCTTAAGTAGAGGAGGAAAGGTTAAGGTTATAAAGTTGAATAGAGAATAAGACCTAAGGTTAGATATGTAGTGGAAGTAAAGTAAAATAATAATTAAACAAATGTAGTCATGAATAAAGACGAGGTAAACATAGCTGAGGTGAGTACCGAAGTTGATGTTAACCGTTTGGACAGTGTGTTAACTAAGGTCAAGACCCTTGTCTAAAAGAGTTTAAGACACCAATTATATCTGAAGAAAGATGGACACAAGTCCTAATTCTATAAAGACGATTGACGGAACTCTTGAGATCAAATTTAAAGATCTCTTGTCCAAAAGAAAAGAGGATGAAGCAGGTGAGACATAAAGGAAAAGTAGTGTTACGAGGTTCCACCCTCTTAAGGGTGTGATGATGTGACTGATACCGAGGTTTATGGGTTTTACATGAAGGCATTATGTAGAAGTATGAGGAAGTCAACAAGTTTTTGAAGTATAGCAATTGTTAAGCATGTTAGAGTTACTTGTAAGGAGATAATGCTTCAAACCTTCAGGGTACAAGTATGCCTTCGAAATGGTACAAGTACAACTTTGAGGATCCATATTTCTCTTGAACGGGCATAAGGTAAGAGCAAAGTTGATCAGCTACGTGTTGGTGCAAATGAATGATTAATTCTTTTTGCAAAGGTGACACATAAGATGGAGACAATTAGTACTATCATGTACATGTGTACTATGATGATGAATTAAGGGTTATTGCTATAAGCTAACTTAGAAATGTCACTTATAGGGGTGCAAGTTAAGTTATCTTAGCTTTAACGGCTTTACGAATCAAAAGGAGAATCTTGAGGCTATACAGGTATGGGACTGTGTAGTTGAGGAAATCCTAAGACTGTACAAGTATGGGATTGTACAGTTGAGGGAGGTTTAAAAGACCTAATGTGTTTATGAGGACCACTAACAGTCAGTAAAGCAGTATGACTAGTATATTCTTGGAATAAGGTTTGGTGATAGGCTTATTAAGTAAAGAAGCAACGAGTTATGCTAGCTTAAAGAAAGTCAGAAGTTGGGATCCAAAATGATCCTGAGTAACCTTAGTTTGGATTTAAAGAAGTTAACCGTCATCAGAGTGACGCAACAGAAGCGTGTAGCATTAACACAAGAGCATGAATAGAAATTTCAAAGAGCAAAAAGGTTAAGTAAAGTTCATGGATGTTGTAGAAATATTTTATTTTCAAAGGAGGACCTACTTCCGCAAGGAGGGGAGGCATAGGAAAGGAAAACCACGAGAGTTATGTCATAATAATTCACCAAGCATATAAGAACTAAGTAGATGCATTATGACTCAAGATATGGATACTAAGGCAACATTATTAAAGGAATTATACAGAAGTGATGTAGAATTAACAACATATGAAGAAGGAAGGTTTTACCGAGCTCGAGTTTGTCTGAGGAACTATCAGTGAAATTTATTAAACCATGTGAAGACGATTTCACAAATAAGATAAGTAATAAATTGTGACAAATCAGAGGAAAATAAAGGTGTTAATAAAAGGAGTAATAATTTCTTTGAGAAAAATTTTAATAAATGAAGTTTCAAATGATAAGGATATTAGAACAGAGGAATATGTTGAGGAAGTAAGTGGAATAAAATTTCGAGGACGAAATTTCTTCAAGGAGGGGAGTATGTACCAACCCGATGTTTTGATGACAATTATCTAGGTTTAAGTTTAAGTCCTAAGGATTATTTAGAGGATTAGAATTGATTAGAGATTGTTAAAGTGTTTAAAAACTGAATTTTTATGGAGATAATCGATTATCTTGCTTGGCATAATCGATTACAGGTTCTCTGGAACAACAAACTGACCAACAGAAAGCAGATAATTGATTATTTATGTAGCCATAATCGATTATTTCGGTCATAATCGATTATGAGTATCTGGAAGTGAAAAACCATGACCAGGTTCAGTCATAATCGATTATATTTCAAGACATAATCGATTATGACAACAAATTTTATATAAATACCCTGTTTCGAACCAGAAACGCAGAAAATGGGTCTAGGATTCCGAAAACATATTTTTAGAGAGAGAAAAGAGAGAGGAAATAAGGGAGAAACATAAGAAATGATGGAAAATGAAGGAAATCAAAGAGAATACAAAGAATAAAGTTTGATCAAGCTATAAGGAAGGATGTAGCACAAAGAGGTGGAGGAAAGAAGAAGAAGAAGAAGAAGAAGAAGAAGAAGAAGAAGAAGAAGAAGAAGAAGAAGAAGAAGAAGAAGAAGAAGAAGAGAAGAAAGAAGTTTTAGAGTTCAAGGTCTCCATGTAAGGTGAGGAAATACAATCCTTAAACCCCTCAAGCTTTAACCACATGTTTATGATAGAAAATACATGAACATGATTTGTATGAAAGATTTAAGGAGTTTATGTTTGAAGGTTTTTATGTTATGGAGATTTATTCTTTCAAGTAGTTTATTTTAAAAAGAATATATTTTGAAGAATAATCTAAGGAGCCTAGGGTAACAGATTTGTTCATCCTTTTGTTGATTCTTGATGTTAGTTTTGGGTATGTATGCCCTAAAAGCCTTTCTATTTTGAAAGAAGAAGAAATAGTCCTAAGGTGTTTGATGAAATGCTTGAACCAATATCTTGATGTTTTGAGCTATTTTTCTAGATATTGGTCAAGTGTTATATACTTATTTGAAACATTAAAGGTTTATGAAAAATGTGTTTTAAGGAAAGACTTGATGCTAGAGGTTTTAAAAGATGTTTGATGATGATGCTTAAGTTGATACATTTAGGAGACTTTATGATCATGAACTAAGTGTTCAATGATGCTGAAAGTCCTTAGGGACTTATGATGTTATTATGAATGTTGAGTTTTTATGCATTATAGGAACTATGTGATTTATAAAGAAGATGTGTTCATGAGAAACTTGAAGATAATGTTTAACTTGATGTTTTTATGAGATCACAATAATGTTGAGTGTGACACCCTTCTACCCCGCATGTTATAAGGCATTTAAATATAAAACAATTAATAAGAAAAAAAATGCATTTAACTGAATTAGATAAAACAGTTGTCCATGGGTAGAAAAGTCCCACATGAACTCATTTACAACGCGGAAAATAACAAAAGTTTAATCAAATAAAAACATCATCAAAAGAATAACCCAACCCCGATGTCACAATTCAGAGCTGGTATAACCGTTCCGGAAATAAATCCTCGGAATACAACTGGAAACAAACTATCTAAACTTAAAACAACCCTACTATGAGTGGCGGCTCCTCAGAGTCACTCCTCTCCGGGCTGCTCGTCATCCTCTGCAAATGCCAATCAGGCCAAACACAAACAATACAGGGAGTAAGATTCATGTAATCATATAAACAGCAGGGAATAGTATGCAAGGTAAACATACACATAAGCATACATCAACATCCAACAGTATCATAACAACCAAGTATGCTATGCTATGCAATGCATCAACTACTCCGCTACTCCAACTATGCATGTGGATCCAACTAACTCAGGATGAACGACTTTGGAGTTGCATATCCGTATTGGCCATAAAAGCACCAACACCGGCAGTTCACCAAACCTTGGGTGAACCCCATGGATAGCCAACGCATCAAACCGTGGATGCCTCATCACGGGGGGCCTCGGTCACCAAACCTTGGGTGACCTACCGTGGATGGCCAGATCACCGTACTCTCGGGCGATCTCCCCTTTGTCGAGCCTCCCCCCTCAACTACTCCAATGCTTTATGCAAATGACACAACAACAAACAATCTCAACCACCTCCTTGCTTGGGCCATGAAGCTCCCAAGACTTTCAACATCAAACTCAACGTAACCTTAGACCCAAACCGTGGGGTCAAGGCTCCCTTGGCCAATAAGCACCAAGGTTCAACTCAACGTGCTTGGGTCTATAAGCACCCAAGACTTCAAATTATCAACGTGCGGCAACCCAACGGATACCGACTTAATATTTGATTATCTAATTCTCTTATATAATTAATAACCAAGTTATCTATTATTTATCTTTGATTAATTATCTCAACTTATCATCATAGGGGAATGGGGTTTAAAACCCCTTAAGTCCTTTAATTGTATCACTGTCCAGGAGGTCAGCACGGTCGTGCTTAGACCTTAGCACGGTCGTGCTTGGACACGTGAGGGCGTGCTGCCCTTTTAAGTGAAGCACGGTCGTGCTTCACACTCAGCACGGTCGTGCTCAGCAGCACGATCGTGCTATTTGACCTGCTTGGCCGTGCTGAGCAGCGCGGCCATTTTCCAGAATTTAAGTGGGAGCACGGTCGTGCTCAATGCACGACTGCACTGTCCTGGGCAGGGACAGAAACCAGATTATTAGCCAAAAACCTAAGTTCTTAACTGATTATTCCTAGTTAGTTAACGTGTTTTAGGGGCCAAAACTCATCATTTCAACAAACATAATCAGTCATCAACCATTCAACCAGCATATGTCAATAACAACAATTATTTTCATAGCATCATAAACATGGTACAATCCTCATGAACATAAAATACACATTTATGGACATATAAATCAGAAACAGCCATATACCAATTAAAACATCATAATCATATGCATACAATGACACCGGGGTCATGGGACACCCCGTTACCTTACACTACCCACTGCCTAATGAATACAATCCCACTTCTCCCCATACCTGGATTGAAGGTAGCTCTAACACTGATCCTACTGGCAAACTGGTACCGTTCCCAAAGCGGCTCACTCCAATGATGAACCTTGGGCAAACAAGAACACAACCGGTTAGTCTCCAATCCCAAAAACACGAAAGGAAACTAAAAGGGACGAAACCATTACCTATTAACGATGAGGCAGATCAATCTAATCTCCTAAACGGTCCTCAAAACTCCACTACGGCGATGAACAAAGGAGAAATAGCGCAAGAACAAGTTCTGGCCGCAGTTGCACCAAAAATAGGGTTTCACGTCAAACCCTCGGGTCTGTTTACGTTTATATCATTCGGACCTGAGCATGGTCGTGCTTAACATTGAGCATGATCGTGCTCCACTTAGCGTCAGCGAGATGCGGTCCACGCATTGAGCACGGGCGTGCTCACTATTGAGCACGGTCGTGCTCAACTTAAAATCAGAGACACGCTTCTGACTTTAAGCACGGGCTTGCTGGCTGACGAGCACGAGCGTGCTCATGTACCAGAAAGGGACTTTTAGGCTAAAATCCCACTTAGCCCTTAACCAACATTTTAAAAATAAATAAAACTAACTTTATAAAACATTTTAAGAAAAACAGGGTCTTACATTGAGGGTCATGAATGATATGATATTTTATTTAAGCTTGTGCTGTTATAAGGATATTTATGAGGTTTCATTAAATCATAAAGAGTATGTTATGATAAAGTTTAAGGTAAAAGTATAAAACTACTTTACGATGAAGTTTGAAGAAAAGCGTACAAATATTTGATGATGAAGTACATATATTCTTGTTCTTATTATTGATGATAGCTTGAGGGGATTTTTCGGAGTTCTCCGACTGGTTGTATTGCTGTTTTATTAAAGTGATTGTAATTCCTCATTGAGACGTAGTCTCACTTTAGTAGTGCAACCAGATGTGGATGCTGGTTTTAGCAAGGATTCACGTGAGGAAGTGATGGTGAAGAATGGAAGAGTATGAGAAGTAGGTAGATGCCCATTGACATGTCAAAGTTATTAAGTTTATGTATTTTAGTATTTTGATGTAAAAATATAATTTATTGGAAGAAAGGAATTTGTTTAAAGAGCTTTCATTAGACTCGACCTAAACCTAGTTTACACGACCCCAACACTCAGAAAACTGCCTCCCTCCTTCCTCTTTGAATCCTTATGGTTTTTCTCCCTAAAACTCTCTCTAGGGAACCCGTTCTTGCACCGTTCTTCACTGCTTCTTGATTGGAGAACATCGCTACGAATAAGGGTTCGTTGTGCTTGCTATTTGGGACTTTAGAAAAGGTAAAATTCGTGCACCTTGTCCCCTGTGTTCTTTCTTTCAAGTTCTTGATCTCTTCCTTTTGATTTCTTGATCTTAGAGTTGAACCAAAGTGTCTCTTTTGCGTTCTTGAGGTCGTAGACAAGCGCTAGTGAGACGGGACCCTAGTGGATCTTCTTTCTTCTTTTGAAACGTGAACCGCATATCAGGTATACTAGGCTAGGGGGTAGCGTAAGATGAGGGGTTCCCATAGCCCCGTTTATTGTTGTTATAATGTTATTGATGCCATGATCTGCCTGGTTGTATGACTGAATTGTTTATATATTTAATTAAATTAATTGGTATGTCTATTTGTTATAATTGTTGAGTTGTTCATGATGTGGTATGCCTATTGAATTGTCTTATGCCATGATTTTTGGTTGAATTGGTATGAATACCCATGATTATGAATGTTGTTGTTATGACATGGATTATGTTGATCACATTGACTGGATATGTTGTTGATGATGATGTTACCGTTATGTTGAATATGTTAATAAGACTCTAATTGATTTAATTAGGACTCTTAGTTAACATAGGAATTAAGGGATTAATTCCCCAATGTTTCATAAGACATGAACCGCGTTAGTGAAGGGTGAGGTTTCATGCCGAATGTTTTAGTTAAGACCTAGGGATTGATCCATGAGAGTTTGAGAGAAACCAGATTAAAGGATTAATTCCCCAAAAGTCATAAGACCTAAAGATTAAGCGAAAGTGATAAGATTTATTGTTAATGGACTTAGTAAAGGCCAATAAGTTTTATCTATGCTTTACCCCCAAAGGATTTGGCAAAGGGTTCCCAACCCTTCGTGCCCAGATTAGTGCGGCCATGCTCCAGGAAGCACGACCGTGCCTAATAGGAGCACTCCCGTGCATAGGGTAAGCACGCCCGTGCTTCCCCTCCTGAACATAATCCAATGTTAATGTTTTATACGGGTTCCAACCCTTATTATCCCCAATACCGTTATGATAATGCACCAATAAAATGATGAAGATTAGATAACTTAATTATATTAATTAAGATGTTTAAAGACGATAAGATGGTTAAGCCGGTACCCTTTGGGTTACCGCACGTTGTTATGCTTTGGTGCTTTTTGGCCAAAGTAACCTCGATGCTTTTTGGTCGAGGTGTTGTTAAGTTGGACCTTGGTGCTTTTTGGCCAAGGGAGCCTTGACCCCACGGTTTGGGTCAAGGTGTTGACGCTGATGTTGGTGATAAGTCTTGGGTGCTTTTTGGCCCAAGCAAAGGAGGTGGTTGACTTGTGTGTTGTTGTGCTCACGCATTCATATGTTGAAGTTGGTTAGAGGGCGATGTTCAACATAGGGGAGGTCATCCTGTTATGATGATCTGGCCCAAGTCTCGGGTGGTTCACCCATGGTTTGGTGAACCGTGCGCCCCCGAGGTGGCGTACCCCGTTATGGTACGTCGGATATCCAAGGGGTTCACCCATAGTTTGGTGGACTGCCGGCGTTGGTGCTTTTATGGCCAATGTGGATATGTAACTCCAAAGTTGACTTCCTGAGTTAGTTGGATCCACATGCATTGATGGAGTAGTGGAGTAGGGTTGCATTACACCGCATAGCATATGTGGATGATTAACATGCTGTTCTGATATTAAATGATGATGTATGATGCTTGTTGCTATGCCTGATATGATGTATGTTCATCTTATTCCCTATTCCCATGCCGTTGTGTTTACATGATTTCTTACTCCCTGTTTTCCTGTTCTGTTGTTGCATGTATCTCTTTATGCAGAGGACGGTAAGCAGCCAGTGGAGGAGTGACTCTAAGGAGCCGCGACTCTAGTTAGGATGCTGAGTTATAGTTGTTAGTTTTGTTAGTTGTTTAGTTTGTTTCCGTGATGTATCCGGATTTTGGTTATACCAGCTCTGTATGTGACATCGGGGTTGGGTTTTTCCTTATCTGTCTTGTTTATGTTTTATTGTTTTAAAACTATGTTATTTCCCCGTTGTTTTTGTTGAGATGTGAAACCTTTTTATCCAAGTTTTTATTTTTAATAAATGTTTGTATATTACCTCTTTTAAGTAAATGTTTTATATTAACATGCGGGGTAGAAGGGTGTCACAGAAGGAATACTCGTGCCATCCGAGAAAAGTGCAACTCTGCGTCTAATAGTAAGCTTCCGAATAAAGAAAATCTAACTCGATGAACTAAGATCCATGCAACACTTTCGGTGAGTAAAGCACCAAACAACCCCAGAAAAGGAGTAGTCAAAAATAGGTGGAAAATTTCTTCATGATGGTCACCACAAAGAAGGCAAGAATCTTGTCGAGTGGTACCCCACTATCGAAGCCTCGCCCTAGTGGATAGGCGGTTAGGAATTGCAATCCAAAAGATGAAGAAATGTTTGAGAATATCCAAAGGAAACTAGACCAAAAGAGGCCACCAAAGTGTAAGCACAATAGGATACAAGGCATGATATATGTAGCAAAGACATTGAAATATGCTAGCATCCAAACCCGCACGGATCGACACAAGCCACCCGAGGAGGAGCTAATCTAGAAATGAGCGCACACAACTTTACAACTCCCCTGACCATACATAAGGCGGAACAATCCAACAATCATCTAATATAATATTTCCAATCCTAGCCTCTTTAGCGAGGCCAGAGTTGTAGATAATCCGCTCACTGAATCACCAAGAAATCGTGCCAATCTCCAATGAAGGATCATACCAAAGCAAAGCCTCTTGGTCATTCCCGATTAAAAACCTGCAAAAACGAAAAGTAATATCACGAACCATATTAATTTTTTTTTCCAAACCCTAGAGGCAGTGGTAGGAGTATAAAGCTGCCAAAAGGAAGATATCCAAATTAGGTGTTCCCCTAGCTCATGATGCATCTCTTTCTTCATTTTCACTATCCTCCTTCTCGCTTAACGTGCATATCTCATTCTTCATTTTCAAAGCTATTGCTGAACTCATCACCAAAATTCTCCTACCCTGCATGTTATCTCCGCTATCACCGTAGTGGCAAACCGGGCACGAATTGCACCGTTCAAACCATGCCAAAATTGAATCAGTGTGGTCGATGTGATTGCATGACATCTACTTCTCTGTTTCTCCTACCACTTTTTTTTTTCTGCAATTCCCAGCTTAGTTTTGTTTTTAAAACCTTTTTTGCACAGTACATCCAAACAAATTAAATACATAGAGAGAAGAGACCCACACTACCTACTGCTATCTCTTCACTAATAACCAATAAAGAGAAAGAGATGAGTGAAGACATGAAGAACTATAACATCCCTGGCTGCTTTATGGGTGGACGACTATCTCGACAAACCAACATGGGTCTCTTCAGGGTGCTTTGTCCTCACCCACACGCTTCCTGGGAAAACTTCCTAGGAGGTCACCCATCCCAGAACTGCTCCAAGTCAAGCACGCTTAACTGTGGAGTTCTTAAGTGACGGGCTTCCGAAAACAAGATGCATCTTCCTTTTGGGAGCCCATCACTAAGAACTCCACAGTTAAGCATGCTTGACTTGGAGCAATTCTAGGATGAGTGACCTTCTGGGAAGCTTTCCCGGGAAGCGTGTGAGTGAGGACAAAGCACACCGGAAAGTACTGTGTTGGTTTGTGGGGACAGTCGTCAATCCATAGAGCAGTGTGGGATGTTACAAGAACAACATTGTTGGAGCTCACATAGTGAAGCCCATCTTCGATGACTGGAAGCCGTCACCTTCAGCGTTGATTATTTTTTTGCCAATGAATGAGGCATTTGAGAAGTACAATGTGGAAAAGATGTTGGATAGCATATGAAAGGAGTTCGAAAAGAGGCATGGCCCCACCTGGCATTGCATCGTTGGTCATAATTTTGGTAGCTTCTTTTCTTCCGCACTTTTCAAATAATCAGCGAGTTCAGGAGTGAAGTGTACGAATAGAGGGTTATGGATCACAAGATGGAAAATTACAGACTATCTATAGCTGTGTGCTGATACTAATTTCTAGAGTCTGTTACTGGAGCTGATATGGGTGTTATAGTGTGAAGGTGCTATATGGTCATTGCTGGTTTTGATACAAGAAATGGCTGTTGGAACCAAAGTGGTTATGGTTAATAATCTCTGAAAACTTTGGTGTTAACAAAATGATTAAATTTGAATGGCAAAGTTAAAGTTATGGACTAACTCGTCTATTCTAATGTGCGTGACTGTTGTTATATCGCTAGACGAGGGTACTAGTCTAGAGCTCTTTAAATAAGTCCAAAAGCATTGTTGGTCCAACCTAAGTTCGCTAGATAAGCCACTAGTCTAACCTGGTGAATGACTAGTTTACTATAAGATCGATAGACGAGCCGCTAATCTATCTGGTTGATATAACAAGTCCAGTACATAGCAAGTCCAAAGACTTGTAGTCCACTCGATAATAGATTAGACGATTTGATAAGTGGTCTACTCGATAAAAGATAGACGATCCGATAAGTAGACTACACGATGTAAGCTAAAATAAGTTAACACTAGACTACCCGGTAGAACATCTAGACGATCTATTAGTAGACTACCTAGTTGCTTTAGTTCAAGGTTAAAAATGCACGTCCAAAGACGTACTGCTTTAGAACCCGTCTAGTCAGCGCCTTTATTTCAAATGATTGCTTATTTAATTCATTTGCTTCTATGTCTTTACCTTGGTTATTTCAAAATGTTTATGCTTTATTCCTTGGTAAAAGAAACTTAGTGCCATCGATTACACAAATGCCTTTGTACATTGACACATGCGGCTACAAAGTTGACACAGTATAAAGAAGGAAAGACAAAAGGCAACTTTCAGGTACAACAGAGAAGTGACAGTACCACTTTGAGCATTTCTGATAACGAAGACCCCTTTTCAGAAGATCACATATCAAGTTATCAGACTCAACGGATCTCAGCATTAAATGCTATCTCTAAATGGATACATCTTGAAGACCGTTGAAGAAACAAAGAGCTGAAGCTGCACTTCATCTATAAATACTGGATCCCAGAAAAGATGAAAATAATTATAACCAAAAAAAAAAATGAAGCTATGATATTTTCAAAGTGCTAAAATTCTTGTCAGAATCTCTCTTTAACATATTCATTGTAATCTCTGATCTTAAACATTCATATCCTCACACATAGTGAGTTCTTAGATCAAACTCTTTTATCTCTTAAGTTAGAGAGAGCTTGAAGAGGCTTGACTATAAAAGAATACTTGAGTGCCTAGAAGGTGTTGAATACTTGAGTGTTTGTAAGCCTAAAGAAGCAAGTGTAAAGAATACTTGTAAGCTATTGGATTATAGTGGAGAAAACCTTCAAGTAGAAGGGACTAGACATAGCACTTGGTTGGAAGAGAGTGAATCAGGATAAATCCTCGATCGTGTTGTGAATCTCTTATCCTTATCTCCTTTTTGTTTTTATTACTAACTGTGAGGATTTGAAATTGAGTTTATTAACTCTCTTTTAAAGAAGCTTTTCTTGCTTGTATTTATTTCTTGCTTGCTTACAAAACTGTTTTCAAAAAGGAGTTTGAAAAATCTTTTAAGAAACACAATACAACCCCCTTCTTGTGTTTCCCTGTGTCAACTTCAATGGCTGTATGTCGTTTTCTCTGGTATGATATTTTTGTGTAATACGTGTTGTATTGATTATTATGTAAATTAAAATGCAGCGTAGCATAGCTTGCTTTTTTTTTTTTTATAGCCATGGGAATTGTTTTGTCCAGGGTGTGCATTTTATGTCCAGGGAGTTTGGTCTTGATAGGGTAATGGTGTTGTTGCAAGTTTTGTATATTTGGTTTTGGTGTTTTTATGATGGGAACAATATTGTACTTTTTTCATCTAGCTTCAAGCAAATGATAGAGTGGTCCTCTTCAACCATTCCTAAAAGGTGGGGAGAGTGATCACTTGTGATCCTAGAGCTAGGAATCTTAATAAAATTATTAATTGTCAAAAAAAAAAGGATGGGGGTGAGGACAAGATTTGGGGTTTCTAGTTCTTCGAAGAAACCATCGTTGCAATTAGGCAAAGGAGATCGAAGGATGGAGGAGATGGAAAAATGGATAGGATGTAGTTTTACTGGTAGAAAAAGTATTAGGGATGGTATAGAGGTAAGGTTGTCTCCGCCGTTATCGCCGTTGTCGGCATAAACAGAAGAAGACAAGTGAATTGGGAAGGTCACAAAAGTGCCGAATTGGGAATCAAAGATAATTAATCTAATTTAATTAATTAAATAACTAAAATTTTAGGGAAGCATTGTTTACGTGCAGGTTTGTCTAAAGGGTGCATGACTATACCACTTTTAGCAAGGTGCACCATAGAAGCTGTTACCAACCATAGAATCATAGAGGTGAAGACTAGCTTCATAGGAGAAATAGAGCTTAGAAGCTTGAAAGCTTGCAACTGAGAAAAGTTTCTCATAAGGAATCATATTGAAAAAGATGATTAATTGTGTACATGATGCTGTTATTTATAGAGCTTGATTAGGCTAACCATATGTAACTAACCAATTAACTAACAATATATTCTATTACCCTCCCGCAGGCTGACAATGGTAAAACCATAGGCAACTTGAAGTGAAAAGAAAAATAAAAGGCTTCCTATATTACAAGAGACCAACAAATTGCTTAGAATAAAGGCCAAACAGAAATGAAACCATGACACATATGAGCCCAAAAAAAAAAAAAAAAACACAGTAGCATGGCCCAATCAGCGACCATAGCGGGCCAGGCCGATAGAGGGGAAATCCAGGAAGCTTCTATATTAGTCAGCAATTCCATTCTTTCCTTCCCAATTTGAACCCTAACAACGCAAGGCAGAGAGAATGGCGGCGAAGACCATCGGCGAATGACGGCGATTTCTGCCGGGGTCGAAGACGGTGACGCAGAAGCCAGTGAGATACGAAGAGCCAAAAAGAAACTTTCGAAGGAGGGTGGCGTTGTCACCATGGCCGGCGACCGAAAATGAGTAGAGGAGCAAAGGAAACTTAGAGATATGGTGGTGCACAAGGTGATTTCCATCGTGATCAAAGACCAAAACAGAGCGTTTTGGAGGCGGTGACGACAAAACGATGGTGCGCTCAACTGCCTTCTCTGGTAAATCGCAGCTACAAGGAGGCGAGAGTGCAAACTGAAAATGAGACCTCTGGAACCTTTGATTGTGGAAAAGGCGGTGCACGGCGGACTTGTTGGCGGCCATGAGAGTTCCGCCGGGATTGAAGATGAATGTTAGACGTTGTGGATGTGTTGCAAAGACAGTGTACTCAACCGTCTTCTCCG
The DNA here is from genome assembly GCA_035048595.1 of Echinosophora koreensis. Taxonomy (NCBI): domain Eukaryota; kingdom Viridiplantae; phylum Streptophyta; class Magnoliopsida; order Fabales; family Fabaceae; genus Echinosophora; species Echinosophora koreensis. Next base: position 2,231,009 of record JAPCYP010000031.1, on the reverse strand, counting down.
ACGACGGCACAGTGGTTGCTGGAACGAACTCCTCAAATTGAAAGCATGAAAAATGAACTAGATCCAATGCGATGAAGAAGTAGTTGACGAAGCTAGCCACTGACTTGCGAAAGCCGACGAGTACGAGTTGCCGAGGCTGCGAACGACATTGGTGAGGATCTTGGAGAGGGAGGCAAAGGATCTTGAACCATCAATGTGCTGCAAGCAAAGGAATTTCCATTGTTGTTCTGAGAGGAACCTCCATTGTTGTTCTGATTAGAGGTGTTGCAACCTAAATTTCCAGAGCTATTGAAGGCAGCAAGGAAGCAGGTGATTTCTCCAATCTTGATTGCAGAACCTTCGATCTCTGGCTTCATTGGCTTGATCAGCTTGATTGGAAGAAGATCGCAGTGGAAACTGCCAAACTCCATGAATCCAGAATCAACAACAGAGGCAACTTCGTCTTCGTTGGAGAGGCTCGTTATTCCTCCTCTGAAACTGAAACTACCTCCACGGAATCATAGTAGTCATAATCTTCGTCACTGCGGCGGAAGCACGGTATCGCTCTGATACCATGTTACCAACCACGGGATCACAGAGGTGAAGAGTAGCTTCATAGGAGAAATAGAGCTTAGAAACTTGAAAGCTTGCAAGTGAGAAAAGTTTCTCATAAGGAATCATATTGAAAAAGATGATTAATTGTGTACATGATGCTGTTATTTAGATTAGGCTAACCATATTTAACTAACCAATTAACTAACTATATATTCTATTACCCTCCCGTAAGCTGACAATGGTAAAACCATAGGCAGCTTGAAGTGAAAATAAAAATAAAAGGCTTCCTATATTACAAGAGACCAACAAACTGCTTCAGTAAAAAGAATAAAGCCCAAACAAAAATGAAACCATGACATATATGAGGCTAAAAAAAAAAAAAAAAACACAGTAGCATGGCCCAATCAGTGACCATAGCGGGCCAGGCCAATAGAGGGGAAATCCAGGAATCTTCCAGACTCAGTCAGTAATTCCATTCTTTCCCTTCCCAATTTGAACCCTAACGACGCAAGGCAGAGAGAATGGCGGCGAAGACCATCGGCGAATGACGGCGATTTCCACCGGGGTTGAAGACGGTGACGCAGAAGCCGGTGAGATACGAGCGCCAAAAGAAACTTTCGAAGGAGGGTGGTGCTGTCACCACAGCCGGCAACCAAAATGAGTAGAGGAGCAAAAGAAACTCAGAGATATGGTGGTGCACAAGGTGCGAACAGGGGTGATTTTCGCCGGGATCGAAGACCAAAACAAAGCGTTGTGGAGGCGGTGATGACACATCGATGGTGCACTCAAATGTCTTCTCTGGGAAATCACAGCTACACGGAGGCGAGAGTGCAAACCGAAAATGAGACCTCTGGAACCTTTAATTGTGGAGAAGGTGGTGCACAGCGGACTTGTAGGCGGCCTTGAGAGTTCCGCCTGGATCGAAGATGAATGTCAGACGTTGTGGATGCGTTGCAGAGACGATGTACTCAACCGTCTTCTCCTACGATGACACAGTGGTTGTCGGAACGAACTCCTCAAACTAAAAGCATGAAAAACGAACTAGATCTGGTGCGATGAAGAAGGAGTCGACAAAGCTCGCCACTTACTTGCGAAAGCCGACGAGTCCGAGTTGCAAGGCGGCAAACGACGTTGGTGAGGATCTTGGAGAGGGAGGCAAAAGATCTTGAACGCTGGATCTTGAACCATCAATGTGCTGCAAACAAAGGAATTTCCATTGTTGTTCTGAGAGGAACCTCCATTGTTGTTTTGATTAGAGGTGTTGCAACCTAAATTTCCAGAGCTATTGAAGACAGCAAGGAAGCAGGTTATTTCTCCAATCTTGATTGCATAACCTTCGATCTCTGGCTTCATTGGCTTGATCAGCGTGATTGGAACAAGATCGCAGTAGAAACTACTAAACTCCATGAAACCAGAATCAAGAATAGAGGCGACTTCGCCTTCGTCGTAGAGGCTCGTTCTTCCTCCTCTGAAACTGAAACTACCTCCATCGAATCAGAGTCGTCACTCTCATCAGCGGGAGCGATACCATGTTACCAACCACGGGATCATAGAGGTGAAGACTAGCTTCATAGGAGAAATTGAGCTTAGAAGCTGGAAAGCTTGCAAGTGAGAAAAGTTTCTCATAAGGAATCATATTGAAAAAGATGATTAACTGTGTACATAATGCTCTTATTTATAGAGCTTGATTAGGCTAACCATATGTAACTAACTCCTAACCAACTAACTAATTATATATTCTATTAGAAGCCACCTAAAAACAACATAAATAGATAAAATGGGGATTGGAGGTCTTACATTTGTTTTAATTTTCATTTTTTTATAATTGTGGATAATTACGCACGAGCTATATAAGTGATATCACATATAATCAACTTCTTGAGTCCTTGAAAAGGTTCACGAGTACAAATTTCAATGATGTCACTTACGGACCATTTTTATTACATTATTTTTCAATTATCTAATAATAATTAAAAAAGAAACACACACACACACATCTCGCAATGTACACACGTTTCTATTTTTATTTTTCCATAAAAATTGTAAGCATGAGATATGTAGTAATATAAGTGTGCAAATAACAAAGTTCTTAATTTCTAACCAAACTACACCCAAATTTTGATTTTGCGGGGAAGTGGTCATTTCTTCAAAATTGACTCAATTCTCCTAACTACATCTAAATACAATACCAGAATGTGTTGTCTTGTGGATCAGATTCAGATATTTGACAAAGACTGACAAATAGTTTTAAGAAATGTTAGATCTTGGCAATTGGGGTCGCATCAGACAGAGATACATGAATAAGGACGGAGTGGCACGTTCATGTAGCGTGCGCAGTAACTACATATATATCCATCAAATAGTTGTAGATTTAGGTGTAAATGACGTCGCTGATTCGAACCATGCATGCTCAATCGTTTCACGTTTGAGTCACATCCAACTGAAAACGAGAGATATGTATAGACATACTAATAAGGAGTAATGACTATGATCGATGAAGCAATTATTAGTGAACAACAAAGTTTTCATGTGCACAAAAGAAAAAAGAAAACATTGAAGCAATATTTCCTCACCTGTAGAGTAGTTTACATTAAAGTAAGAACATGTTATATTAAATTTGTGGGACTCTTTTTTTTTTTTTCTTTTTCTTTTTCATTTGATAAGCAAATATTTTTTATATAAAGGAGTACTAGGGATACTCCAACCCATGTACAAAGGACATAAATAGAACACCATCTAATAATGTAAATAAAAACTACTTTAAGATAGGATAGTATTACCTTTACAAAAGTTAATATCCCAAGACTAGATCTAACCAATAATGAGAAAAGAACCCTTGACCAGAAAAGCTGAGTACAATCTGCTACCACTAGAGGGAAATAAACGAACAAAAACAAATCAAAACCAAACCTATGAAAGTTAAAGGTATACCCCATCCGAAACCAAAGCCAAATAAAACTGTTAACCAAATTGTATAGAGCAGAAATCGCCGCATCACCCGAACCAACCAGCAAGAGAGCCACAATCAAATAGCAAACCTGATTACCAAGAATAACCGAAACAGAGAAGAGCTAACACCAAACTACAGCAACCCCGAGGTACCACCAGCAAGATAAGCACAAAACTTGTATATTTCAGTCCCAATCCAGTGAAAGTTAAGAGAAAAAACCAGATTGTGAACAAAATTTCGCTGTTATGAGTCACACATTGAGTAAATATGAAAATTCAATGTGGTATTTAAGTTATGAAATTCTTCCAAATCCCACCTAATTGACTTGTCTTTTAGGTTGGACTCTCCCAGTTGGCTTAAATTAAAACAATTTACTACTCAATTTCACTAACACTTTGCTTGGCTGTAGGGGAGAAAGTTGGAGGAAAGAAAGAAACATATTTATAAAATTACATAAATATTACATAAATACCCTCGTATAATAACCTTAAAAAGGTCTTGCTAACGAGTGCCCTAAGAACATCAGTTAAGGAACCCACCAAAGAAAGTTTGTATTGGGAAACTAAATCTAACACATTTCCCATACAAATTTTCCTTTCTTGATTCCTTAAACAATACCCTAAGGGTACTTGTTAGCATTCTCTTTTTTAAAAAAGAAAAACTATTTTTTTTTGTCTTTTTATACACCTATCTACAGTCTGTACATGAATCCAGTCTTTTGCTGCCTCGGTCCTTGTGCATTTTCAATTTTCCATCCAATTTGGGATGAAAATAAAACATGTGGGCCCCAGGTGTATTTTTCTCATTCCTTCTCTTTCTCGTGAGCTCCAAACGGTGGAAATGCATTGATATGCGTACTTTCTTTCCCGACTTTCTCTTTCCTCGATGATTCCCTCGAACCAAACGAAGTGTAAGAGTTGGGCAACGGAATATAATACTTGCAGGTTGGATTAAGGTGCAATACTTGGTACATGTAGATGATGACATAAGTGGCATTCCTCTCAACCAGGTTTTGAATGTTGACATGTGAAAAATTTATTCACTCAAAAGCATATGATTTTGACTCCAAAGTAAGCAAGTAAAAATGTATTTACTCTTCTTTTTAGAGGAAAAAAATGAAAGTAAGACTAAGTCATATTAGTTGACTAAGTCATTTCAGTTGAGTTGTAACAAAAAGAGGTTTAAGACTATAACATCCCCAGCTGCTTTATGGATTGACGACTGTCCCCACAAACCGACACGAGTCTTTTCAACTTACTTTGTCCTCACTCACACGCTTCCTGGGAAAACTTCCCAGGAGGTCGCCCATCCTAGAATTGCTCCAAGTCAAGTATGCTTAATTGTGGAGTTCTTAAGTAATAGGCTCCCGAAAAGAAGATGCATCTTGTTGGTATAGATAGTACTAATCAATTCATATAAACCATCCTCAACTGTATAGTCCTATACATACACAGTCTCAGGATCCATCTCATTCCAGTGTGTAATCGGTTCATTCATGTGTCCCTCCGCCTAGAAGCCTGCCAGGAGCCACTCGTGTCCATTCCTTCTTGCACCGACAACCACTCCTCGCCCTCGTCAGTCCCCTGGTTTCATATGCCTACTAGCTTCTGCTTGGTTCGTCCCCGAACCACACCGTACTGGGAGAGGTACCGATCTGATACCATTTGTAACATCCCTGACTGCTCTATGGATTGATGAGTATCCCCACAAACCAACACGGGTCTTTTCAGCGTGCTTTGTCCTCACTCACACGCTTCCTGGAAAAACTTCCTAGGAGGTCACCTATCCCAGAATTGCTCCGAGTCAAGCACGCTTAACTATGGAGTTCGTAAGTAATGGGCTCCCGAAAAGAAGATACATCTTGTTGGTATAGGTAGTACCAATCAATTCATATAAGCCATCTTCAACTATATTGTCCCATACCTACACAGTCCCAGGACCCTTCTCATTCCGGTGTGTAATCGGTTAATTCATGTGCCCCTCCATCTACAAGCCTGCTAGGAGCCGCTCCTTGTCTGTTCCTTTTTGCACCGGCAACCACTCCCCGCCCTCATCAGCCCCCGAGTGTCACAATTTGAGCTTGATTCAAATCCACCTTAGCTAAAGCTGCCTCAACTCTAAGATGAACATTGCCAAAAACTTGTTTATTCCAAGTTTTCAACTCCTGCTTCAACGCTTTAAGCACTGAATTAAGATGAACATAGGGCATCCCCAAACAGGTCTACTCCAAACCTCAGTAACCAGCCTCCTACAATCCCAGTGCTCAGCCCACATATTGTGAAATTTGAAGGCTGAAGGATATGATGGAGAGCCTTTTTTCATAACCAATAGAAGGGGGAAAGTGTTCCAAGTGACACCTAGTCAAAGTGCAACAAGACACACTATCCCAAGCATTAAACCGATCATCATTGCTACCAGCCCTGTCCAGCCTCAATTCAGTATGACAATTAAACCCTCTCATGTTGGTCCAAGTAAAGGCAGCTCCTCGAGTCAAAATGTGTGTCAAAGAACAAGAATATGACCATGCTTTAAGTTCCTCACAATAAGTAGTTAGAGGGAGTCTCCCTCCTCTCTTTTCATGAGCTCCCAAAATAGTATTGAAGTCACCAATAAAGCACCAAGGGCCTGGATTTGCTTGTTGTAGAGAAGCCAATTCCAACCACAAGTTTCTTCTTTTAATGTAGGAAGTAGAACCATAGACAACAGATGCAAAGATCTGCTGATTATTCCAATCCACTGAGAAGGAAACATGCTGTTGTGATGAGACAATAATGGAGGGAAACAAATTCTCAGCATAAAACCCCAATAAATTAGGATCAAGAGGATCCCTATTGTTAACATAAAAAAACTTCAGATTCAATCTTTTAAAAAAATTAGATGGATAGGGCTCCAATGCAACTTTATGTTGGGAATTTGTGGATCAAACAAATCGCAATAAAATAATTCCTACCAAGAATCCATGCGGATGGCCATGAAATGAATATATTAAAACATGAGAAGGGGGTTGAATTGTGTTTTAGTTAAATTTTTCACAAATAAGAAAGTTTTCTCCTAGGAAAGAATCAAACACAAAGATTCACCTGTAATAAAATAGGTTTAATGAAAACTCAACAATTTCAACCCAGTTAGCACAATAAATATAACGTAAACTTGCAAAGATAAAGGAAGAGGGCTGACAAAGAGATTTATACTAGTTTACCCCAAACCTTGGGCTACGTCCAATCCTTGGTTTCACAAAGTATTAACACTATAACTGATCAGGATACAAACATGTATTGTTTGCTCACCTAGCCTTCTCAGGCTCAGCTAACAAGTATTGTTTGCACACCTAGCCTCTCCAGGCTCATACAAGTATTCTTTCAACAAGCCTCTTCAGGCTCTACAAGAGGTAAGAATTGAATGAAGCAACAGCTTCACGATTTACAATTTTGCAAGTCAACCGAATAACACTCAATGAGTGAATAAGTATTTTAGGTTGGTATGACTGCAATAATGACTTCTTAATGAATACAAATGATTGAGCAGAGAAGTATTCTAAGAAGAAGAACTTAGAGAGCTTTGAATGCTAAGGGAATATTGAATGCTTGAGTGTTTAAGTCCAGGTGTGTATCTTCAGCAGTCTTCTATTTATAGTCATTAGTAATAAATCCGTTGAGTTGCATTCTTCAGATGAGTAAAATTTTTGTTCTTCATCAGTTAATGCAAAAGACACGTTCTGAGTCTTCATTTAATGTTTATGATAGTTGGAGAGCTTCAAGACAAGTTGAACGTATTTCTTGGCATTGCTTTATCAGAGTGCAGCTAGATTCAGAGCAATATCTGTTGCTTTTCAGAATTGGGCAGCGCGACTTTCCTTAACTGTGCAACACGGTCTGTGACCGCATATATTTGACTTTGCTTATTGCGACAAAAGGAATTTCAAACACGGATTGATGCTTTAAACTTTTGAAATCGATTTTCTTGATTTGAAAATACAAGGGAATATTCTTGTCTTTCGAATATGAGATGAGCGAAAGACTTCTAGTCAAGTTGTAAGGTAAGACGCATTTTCATAGCTTGTTGATACTGAGTCTTACTTCAGACGCATTGTGGTATCAAAACACAGATGCATCTTTGAGACTTGATTTATGATCTGCACACTTAATACACATATTAACATACTTCAAAAGGTTCAATTCAAATCATTCTTTGTTTGGATTCATCAAAATTAGAGACGTCAAAACCTTAGACTTAACAACCTCTCCTTTTTTGATGATGACAAACATTTTCTTATGATTTTAATGAACTTCAAATAAAACAGTGATAAAAATTAATATCAGACGAGTATAGTCATGCTCCCCTTAAACTTATGCTTATCTTTAACAGATTTTAAGGTTGAATTTTAAATTATGAGAGCATATGATTAGAGCCAATAAAGCGATTTGGAGATATGATGCATAAAGACATTCAGACGCATAAAATATATGACATATTTTCTTTGTTTATATACTTTTATACGTTCTCTCCCTTTGTAAACTTTCTTTATACTTTCTCCCCCTTTGTCATCATCAAAAAGAGAAATAAGCAGTGATATAACATGAAATAACATGTATATATTAAGAATATCATTGACAAATACATTGCTTAGGAAAAAGAAAATACAAAAGAAAATCAAAGATTTTGCTCTTCAATGATCTTCCGAAGCAAGTCCACAAATTTATCCATTGTTTCACGAAGACCGCTGATTTAAGTTCTGGCAACAGGATCCATTCCAATTATGGTGGATGCCATTTCAGCGAAGTCAGCATGTGCAAAGGATGAAGAGGGACCCGGTTCAGAAGTGGCATCAGATGTCTCAAGAGGTTCATAGGGAACAATTTCTAGACAGTTCTAGGGAAGGAAGTAACTAGAAGAAAAGATGAAAGTGATGTCAAAGATTAAAGGAAATAGAGAAAGGGTCAAAGGAAAGACTGAGTGCAACGAACCAAAGGGTTGCAAATAGGGAATTCTGAAAGAGGTATGTTCAAAAACAAATAAGTAAGAAATAAGAGGAGATAGATTGGTAAAAAACCAAATTAAATTTTGGGAAGAAACAGGAAAGTTAAAATAGTAAACAAAAAAAGGGTTTCATAAAAACTTAAAGGTAAAAATGAAAAGAAAATGAGTGATGAAAATGAAGGTCGGTTGGAAGGGGTAGAGTTGCCTTGCTTCTGCTCTTTCTTCATCAAGGTAGCCAACCCATGGAAACTGATAAGACGAGAGATAATCCACAGTGATGAGTGTAACACCCTATTTTTCATAAATAAGATTAATGCATTTATATATGTTATATATATGTTTGCATATGCTTGTTAGGTTTGTTTTTTATGTCTAAGTTCATGTTTGGGAAAGTTTAGCCTTAGAAAGGTTCATCCTTTTAGACTTCTAGTAACCTATTTCACCTTTTTGGCCATATCTTGAGTTCTAGATGTCCGATCGGGGTGATCGTTGTGGCGTTGGAAAGCTAAGAGAATTATCTACAAGTTTTATTTTTAGTGTTTTGCCAAAATGGGTCATATAGGGGGTCTCGAAAGGACATATTTGAGCGTCCCATGCTCAGAAGTTGAGCACGGCCGTGCTTAATAGGGAACAAGGCTGTGCTCAGGAATCAGAGTCTATAAATAGAGCAGTTTCATGAGGGTTATGAGCCAAACCCTATTTTGGCACTTGGGGTAGCTTTTGTGGGGCAAAAACCTCTTCTCTCTTCCTCCCCTTAAGCCCCTTTGATGCCTTGGTGTTCTTGCTCTATTTTTGGGAGGTCTTGGTTGGTCTGTGCCAATAATAGAAGGTAATGGTTCTTTCCCCTTTTGGTTTCCTTTTCTTGTTTATGAATTGGGAACTAATTGGTTAACCTTTGTTTGACCAAGGCTTGGGAAGCTAGTCAAGCTGCTTGAGGGAAACGCTTTGGTCCTTTGTCTGGGTTGGCAATTGGCTTTCGTTGGTTGGAATCTTCATACCAGGTATAGGGAGAATGGTAGTGTAACCATAGGCTGTGGGGTGGTGTAAGGTAAAGGGGTTCCCATAACCCCGGTTTACTGTGTATGATTTAATATATTGGTTGTTTGACTGTTCGATAACATGATTCGTTTGGTTTGGCTATGTTTTTGACATTTGTCTCATTGTTATTATTGGTTTTTTTGTAATGGTTATTGTTGATATAAATATGATGATAATATGTTGGTTGAATGTTGGTTGCTATAACTGTTGGTTGGATGATGATGTTATGACTGAGTTGATGGTGTTAAGTCTGGGATTTTATGTTGCTAAAACGGATTAGGATTAATGAACTTAATCCCTAGGATAATTGGCTAAAAACCTAAGTTAGAACTCTCCCCAGAACAGCACTGTCGCGCAATGAGCATGACCGTGCTGAACAGGGAGCACGACCGTGCTCCGATTTGAATTCTGGAAAATGGCCGTGCTGTTCAGCACGGCCATGCAGGTCAAACAGCATGACCGTGCTTCTGAGCACGACCGTTCTGAACGTGAAGCATGACCGTGCTTCACTTAAAAGGGCAGCATGCCCTCACGTGTCCAAGCACGACCGTGCTCACCACTCTTGGATAGAAATAGAATTAAAGGACTTAAGGGGTTTCAAACCCCATTTCCCCCAAGGATGACAAGTAAAGATAGCTAATCAGAGATGAAGATTATACAACCAGGTTAAATATTTATCTAAGATTATTAAGACAATAATATGATAAGCCGGTATCCATTAGGTTACCGCACGTTGATAAGTTGAAGTCTTAGGTGCTTATTTGACCCAAGCATGTTAAGTTGAACCTTGGTGCTTATTGGCCAAGGGAGCGGTGATCCCACGTTTTGGGTCTAAGGTTACGTTGATGATGATGTTGAAGTCTTGGGAGCTTCATGGCCCGAGCAAGGAGGTGGTTGAGATTGTTTGTTGTTGTGCCATTTGCATATAGCATTGGAGTTGTTGAGGGGGGAAGTTCGACATAGGGGAGATCGCCCGAGAGTACGGTGATCTGGCCATCCACGGTAGGTCACACGATGGTTTGGTGACCGCAGCCCCCCGTGATGAGGCATCCACGGTTTGATGCGTTGGCTATCCATGGGGTTCACCCAAGATTTGGTGAACTGCCAGTGTTGGTGCTTCTATGGCCAATACGGATATGTAACTCCAAAGTCGTTCATCCTGAGTTAGTTTGGATCCACATGCATAGATGGAGTAGCGGAGTAGTTGATGCATTGCACAGCATAGCATACATGGTTGATATGATATTGTTGGATGTTGATGTATGCCTATGTTGTATGTTTACCTTGCTTACTATTCCCATGCTATATATGTTTACATGAACTTACTCCCCGTTATTTGTTTGTGTTTGGTCTGATCGTCCTTTTGCAAAGGATGGCGAGCAGCCCGAAGAGAAGTGACTCTGAGGAGCCACCGCTCATAGTTAGGGCCTTTCCTTTCAGTTGTTAGTTTAGTTGTTTTTCCGGATTGTACGGAATGTTATACCAGCTCTGAATTGTGACATCGGGGTTGGGCCGTTATTTATTATGTTTTCATTGTTTAAACTTGGTTTCTTTTCCGCGTTGTAACTGGTTCATGTCGGACTTTTCTACCCATGTGCAATTGTTTTATTTTATTTAGTAAAATGCATGTTTCTTTTTAACTTGTTTTTATATTAAATGGTTTATAACATGCGGGGTAGAAGGGTGTCACAGTTAGTGGTATCAGAGCAGTTCGGCCCTGTCCGGACGTGGTATGAGTCTGTCGTGAGTCTGTTGTGTGCTCATGTTTGAATTGTCTATATTTATATAGGCAATGTTACGTGGTACTAAGTACCTGTAGCTTCGCTTTGGCTTGACTTACTGCATTTGGTGGTTTGTCTTGAACGATCCAAGGAGCCTACGAGTGCTTCTAGTGTTTAGGAAAGCCGTTCTATTATCTCTTGATAATAAGAACTCTGCAGCTGATCTTGTGTGCTTACCTTTTAAAAACAGCTCGATGTTATTCTTGGAACGAACTGGTTATCTTCCAACCATGTTATTCCGGACCTTCTCTCTGCCAGCCAAGTTCAAGCTTCGATGAAAGACGAAACCTGGGTATACATGATGTTAGCTTCCCTGGAAATAGAGAGCAGCCCTCTTGATGTCGCCAGCGTGCTTGTTGTGGGGGAATTTCCTGAAGTGTTCCCGGGGGATGTTTATAACTTACCCGCAGAGAGAGATGTTGAGTTCACCATAGACTTGGTGCCTGGCATCGGGCCAATCTCCATAGCACCCTATAGAATGTCTCCTTTAGAGCTAGCTAAGTTGAAGGAATAGTTAGAGGACTTGATGAAGAAGCAGTTCATTAGGCCAAGTGTGTCTCCGTGGGGAGCACTTGTGTTGTTGGTGAAGAAGAAAGATGGTAGTATGAGGTTGTGTGTCGACTATCGACAACTCAACAAGGTGACCATAAGGAATCGGTATCCTCTCCCTAGGATTGATGATCTATGGACCAGTTGATGGGCGCTTGCGTCTTTTCAAAGTAGATTTGAGGTCAGGGTACCATCAGATTCGGGTTAAGTCTGAGGATATCCCAAAGATAGCGTTTAGAACGTGATATGGTCACTATGAGTACTTGGTTATGCCATTTGGTGTGACCAATGCTCTTGCGGTCTTCATGAACTACATGAACAAGACCTTTCACCCTTACTTGGATAAGTTTGTGGTGATGTTTATAGATGACATCTTAGTGTACTCCAAGAGCAAGAAGGATCATGAGGAACACCTGAGGGTTGTCTTGCAAACCCTTAAGGAGAGGCAGTTATACGCTAAGTTGTCGAAGTCTGAGTTCTGGTTAGAGGAAGTGAGCTTCTTAGGACATGTCATCTCTAAGGGTGGCATAGCAGTAGACCCAGCTAAGGTAGAGACGATGCTCCAGTGGGAAGCGCCGAAGTCATTGACCGAGATTTAGAGTTCCTTGGGGATAGCCGGGTACTATAGGTGGTTCATAGAAGGTTTCTCTAAGATAGCTTTACCCTTAACCCGTATCACCAAGAAGGGACAGTTGTTTGTGTGGGACTCGAAGTGTGAAGAGAGTTTCCAAACCCTTAAGGATAGGTTGATATCAGCACCAGTATTAGTTTTGCCAGATTCTAGTGAACCCTTCGTAGTTTACTACTATGCTTCTAAGCAAGGGTTAGGTGGTGTGTTGATGCAGAATGGTAAGGTAGTGGCTTATACTTCTAGGCGGTTGAAAACCCATGAGAAGAACTACCCTACCCATGACCTAGAGCTAGGAGCTATGGTATTTGCTTAAAAAACTGGAGACATTACATGTATGGAGCGAGGTTTGAGGTTTTTAGTGATCACAAGAGTTTGAGGTATCTCTTGAATCAAAAGGAGTTGAATATGAGGCAGCGTAAGTGGATGGAGTTCTTAAAGTATTATGACTTCGAGCTGACCTACCACCCAGGAAAGGCCAGTGTGGTGGCCGATGCCTTAAGTAGGAATACCCTGCATATCTCCGCTTTGATGGTTAAGGAGATTGATCTGATTGAAGAGTTTAGAGACCTTAGTCTAGCTTGTGAGTTTACCCCTAAGAGTATTAGGCTTGGAACCTTGAAGGTTACCGACAGCTTGATGGATCAGATTAGAGAGAGTCAGAAGTTAGATGAGTTTCTCTTAGATCAGTGAGAGTTGCTTGCTCAAGATAGAGACCTTAGTTTCAAGAATGGAAGTGATGGAGTCCTGAGGTTTAGGGATAGGGTATGCATACCAGATGTTTTTGAGCTTAGGAAGTTGATCCTTGAGGAATGACATAGGGGTGGTTTGAATGTGCACTTAGGTGCCACTAAGATGTATCAGGACCTTAAAAGGACGTTTTAGTGGCCTAGGATGAAAATGATGTGACTGAGTTTGTGTATGCGTGCCTAGTTTGTCAGATGGCCAAGATGGAACACCAAAAGCCTTCATGTAAGTTGCAGCCGTTGAGTAAGGATTAGATGATTAGTTGCTAATAGGAAGGGCATCAAGGACAAATAGATGAGTGGTTTGGTGGTTACTATAAGAAGGATTTTTAATAGAGACGAGAGGGCAATTATGATGCGCAGACATAGTTGCACTCGAGCCCCTGTCGGAGACCCTAGTAGAGAGAGATTGACTCATGAAATTATTATTGCTTGAGTTACTGTGCTGGACAGGTAGGAGGGACTGATCACCCCAATTACTCGTCGCCGGTAGGTGAAGTAATGATAATTGTCATGAGTTTTATGTCAGTGAGGTTAGTGGCCTTAGTCGTTTAGACACGAATCGAGTCGAGACTAGTCGCTTAGAAAGTAGACTCGTAGTGGCCATGGGCAAGGGTGTTAAGTTTACAACCATAGATCTTCAAAATTTAGACTTCTAACCCGTGACTCGTGTATATGTTCCCTAGAAGGGGAGGCCTATTTAAGGAGTAACTAGATGGAAAGATCAGGTTGGTTCGGGAAAAGATGGGAGTCACACATAGTAGGCAAAGGATCTACCATGATAAAAGGAGGAAGACGCTCGAATTCCAGGAAGGAGATCTTGTATCCTTGAGAGTTACCCCGACGATTGTGTTCGGAAGAGCGATGAAAGCAAGCAAGTCATCCGTTATCAGGAGATCCGAGTCTTTCTACCTTGGTGAACAAGTGCAGGAATCAGAGTGTGCAGCGAAAGCATAGTGGAGCTGGAGCCTCCAAGTCCGTGGACTCAACCCAAGGTATGCGCCTCATTGGTGAAAGTTTAACCAGTTAAGGGGATAGAAATTTCGAGGACGAAATTTTTATAAGGGGGTGGAATTGTAACACCCTGTTTTTCATAAATAAGATCAATTCATTTATATATGTTATATATATGTTTGAATTTGCTTGTTAGGTTTGTTTTTGATGTCTAAGTTCATGTTTGAGAAAGTTTAGCCTTAGAAAGGTTCATTCCTTTTAGACTCCTAGTAACCTGTTTCACCGTTTTGACCATATCTTGAGTTCTAGATGTCCGATCGGGGTGATCTTTGTGGCGTTGGAAAGCTAAGAGAATTATCTACAATTGTTTTTTTAAGTGTTTTGCCAAAATCGGTCATATAGGGGGTCTCGAAAGGACATCTTTGAGCGTCCCATGCTCAGAAGTTGAGCACGGCCGTGCGCAACAAGGAGCAAGGCCGTGCTCAGGCATCAGAGTCTATAAATAGAGTAGTTTCGTGAGGGTTATGAGCCAAACCCTATTGTGGCACTTTGGGCAGCTTTTGTGGGGCAAAAACCTCTTCTTTCTTCCTCCCCTTAAGCCGCTTTGATGCCTTGGTGTTCTTGCTCTATTTTTAGGAGGTCTTGGTTGGTCTGTACCAATAATAGAAGGTAATGGTTCTTTCCCCTTTTGATTTCCTTTTCTTGTTTATGAATTGGGAACTAATTGGTTAACCTTTTGTTTGACCAAGGCTTAGGAAGCTAGTCAAGCTGCTTGAGGGAAATGCTTTGGTCCTTTGTCTGGGTTACCAGTTGGCTTTCGTTGGTTGGAATCTTCATACCAGGTATGGGGAGAATGGTAGTGTAACCATCGGCTGTGGGGTAGTGTAAGGTAAAGGGGTTCCCATAACCCCGGTTTACTATATATGATTTAATATAGGCAAAATTACACTTTTGGTCCCTTAAGTTATTTGTTTTGTTCAAATTGGTCCCTTAAGTTTTTTTTTTTTTGTGACAAACTAGACCCTTAAGTTAGGTTCAGGTTTCAAATTGGTCCCTTAAGTTTTTTTTGTAACAAACTAGACCCTTAAGTTATGTTCGGGTGACAAATTGGTCCTTAAGTTATTAAAAATAATAAATTAAGGGTCTAATTTATTGGTCTCTTTGACAAATTAAGGGATCAATTTGTCACCCGAACATAAGTTAAGGGTCTAGTTTGTCAAAAAAAAACTTAAGGGATCAATTTGAAACCTGAACCTAACTTAGGGGTATAGTTTGTCACAAAAAAAACTTAAGGGACCAATTTGAACAAAACAAATAACTTAAGAGACCAAAAGTGTAATTTTGCCTTTAATATATTGGTTGATTGACTGTTCGATAACATGATTCGTTTGGTTTGGCTATGTTTTTGACATATGTCTCATTGTTATTATTGGTTGTTTTGTAATGGTTATTGTTGATATAAATATGATGATAATATGTTGGTGGAATGTTGGTTGCTATAACTGTTGGTTGGATGATGATGTTATGACTGAGTTGATGGTGTTAAGTCTGGGATTTTATGTTGCTAAAACGGATTAGGATTAATAAACTTAATCCCTAGGATAATTGGCTAAAAACCTAAGTTAGAACTCTGCCCAGAACAGCACTGTCGACGATGAGCATGACCGTGCTGCACAGGGAGCACGACCGTGCTCCCATTTGAATTCTGGAAAATGGCCGCGCTGTTCAGTACGGCCGTGCAGGTCAAACAGCACGACCATGCTTCTGAGCACGACCGTGCTGAACGTGAAGCACGACCGTGCTTCACTTAAAAGGGCAGCACACCCTCACGTGTCCAAGCACGACTGTGCTGGGGTTTAAGTACGACCGTGCTCACCCTTCTTGGACAGAAACAGAATTAAAGGACTTAAGGGGTTTCAAACCCTATTTCCCCCAAGGATGACAAGTTAAGATAGCTAATCAAAGATGAAGATTACACAACCTGGTTAAATATTTATCTGAGATTATTAAGATAATAAGATGATAAGTCGGTATCCATTAGGTTACCGCACGTTGATAAGTTGAAGTCTTGGGTGCTTATTTGACCCAAGCATGTTGAGTTGAACCTTGGTGCTTATTGGCCAAGGGAGCCTTGACCCCACGGTTTGGGTAAGGTTACATTGATGATGATGTTGAAATCTTGGGAGCTTCATGGCCCGAGCAAGGAGGTGGTTGAGATTGTTTGTTGTTGTGCCATTTGCATATAGCATTGGAGTTGTTGAGGGGGGAAGTTCGACATAGGGGAGATCGCCTGAGAGTACGGTGATCTGGCCATCCACGGTAGGTCACCCGATGGTTTGGTGACCGCGACCCCCCGTGATGAGGCATCCACGGTTTGATGCATTGGCAATCCATGGGGTTCACCCAAGATTTGGTGAACTGCCGGTGTTGGTGCTTCTATGGCCAATACGGATATGTAACTCCAAAGTCGTTCATCCTGAGTTAGTTTGGATCCACATGCATAGATGGAGTAGCGGAGTAGTTGATGCATTGCACAGCATAGCATACATGGTTGATATGATATTGTTGGATGTTGATGTATGCTTATGTTGTATGTTTACCTTGCTTACTATTCCCTTGCTGTATATGTTTACATGAACTTACTCCCCGTTATTTGTTTGTGTTTGGCCTGATCGGCATTTTGCAGAGGATGGCGAGCAGCCCGGAGAGAAGTGACTCTGAGGAGCCACCGCTCATAGTTAGGGCCTTTCCTTTCGGTTGTTAGTTTAGTTGTTTTTCCGGATTGTACGGAATGGTTATACCAGCTCTGAATTGTGACATTGGGGTTAGGCTGTTATTTATTATGTTTTCATTGTTTAAACTTGGTTTCTTTTCCGCGTTATAACTGGTTCATGTTGGACTTTTCTACCCATGTGCAATTGTTTTATTTTATTTAGTAAAATGCATGTTTCTTTTTAACTTGTTTTTATATTAAATGGTTTATAACATGCGGGGTAGAAGGGTGTCACAATGAGCAGGGTCTTGAAAGACTCTTGGTTCAGGATGACTTATAAAGGATGTGGACCATATTGGAAACTTCAGTTTCTTGTATTTCTTCTCCAGCCAAACAAAGGTCTTCTTGGATTTGGGTTCCAACTTCTGTGGCTTACATTATGGTCCTCTGTCAGGACAGATTTTCAGTACTGTGTGTTGCCCTATACAAGCAGTAGGATTCAACTTGTATTTCCAAGAGGCTTTGTTCAGCCTTATTATAGCCTATTCAACAATAAGGTTGTTGATTGCATTTAGATCATCTGAACTCAGAAGGTCAGGGTTAATCAGGTCAATTGGCTGGGGGGTAGTGGATATGTATCTAAATGGAGGGGTATTGGTTTTTGGTATACCTCTGTGAGGTGTTGTTGAGAGGGGTTTTGGTAGAGAATTAGAAATGGGTGAGATGAGTGAGTCAAATACTTGTGCAACAGGTACATGTGTTTGATTTTCTTGTTATGGTGAGGGTGATGGTGAGGAGTGGTTATCAGAGAGATGATCTGGTGAGAAATATGAATGAGGTTCAGGTGAGTTATTGTCAGGGGTGAGGTTTAAATTGAAGCTTATGAGTGAGAGGGCAAGAAGGTTTTCAGCAACGGTGATTTGGTTATGAAGTGGAGTGTTGTGTGATGATGGTGTGGAGGAGGAGGTAGAAGGTGAGGGTAATTAAACATGTGAATGAGATGAGGGTTCAGACAATCTTAACGGTAAAGATATATTTATTTATATTTTTATCTGTGACCTAGGAAATAATTTTGGAGAAAACAAAATCATATCTAGAACCTACTCTATGGTAGGAGGCTCTGGTTAAAATTTGGGTTTAAAACTCAGACAGAAACCGGTCTGTGTTTTTACTGACAGTATAATTTATACCGACAGAAAACCCTAATTTGACCCGAAACTAAAAATTCGTAGATTTTTTATATTTTGTTCGTGAGGAATTCTACTTTGCAAATTTCTTATCAAAAATAAAATATTATGTTTATTCGAACGAATTTTGGTGAAAGTTCGAACGGAAAACGGTTTGTGTTTTCACTAACAGTAAGATTTTACTGATCAGAAAACCTAATCTTGACTCTTGAATGAAATGGTTTATGTTTAAATCATATTTCCAATGAGTTTGGTTATTCTGAAAATTTTCAATAAAAAAACGGACGGAAACCCTTATCGGGAAACCGACGGAGTCGAAAACAGAACTGCAGAGATAGAACTGGGCATCGGATGATGGGGCATCTTGCCACCTAGGGTGGTGAGTCATAGAGGTGACTCACCTAGCATTTATGACAAGTAATGATAGTTAAGATATTTCAAGGTAAAATGACCAAAATACCCCAAGCTTTCGCGGTTATTAACAAGACATATCTACGCACTCTTAACCACTCATTTTACATGGTTGTAAACCTCCCACATCTCTCAAATTTCGTGCATCCACCTCCAATAAACCATACCTATTTCATTTTTCTTTCGTTTCATTATTTTCCTCTAAAAAACCGAAATCGGGTAAATGACGGAGCTGCGTACGGGATTTCCAAGAACCGCTAATGGATTGGATCGATGAGTCATGGATGAATCATGAGATGCGGCCCATAATCATCCACACCTCCCTTCATTCTCCACCACATAATTTAACCTAATCATGATTACAAATTAACTCTAATTAGGTTATTATAACCATAGTTAAGTTATTATATTATTTTCTAAACTTAACCTATGTCAAATTAACTTAACCTTGGTTCATTTTAACAATAAACAAATCACTCCCTCACTCAAAAGCCACAGCCCAAACCCCCCACTCACACACTTAGACATTTCATTTTCATTCTAAGTCATCTTCTTCACCAAAACACCAAGAACATCATAGTGTTCTTGCTTAGTTCATCATAGTTCTTCATTGTTCTTCAAGTTCTTGATCAAACTTCTTCATTCCAAGGTGGGGAATCTCTTCCTCATCATCTTAGCTTCATTTATCATGCATCAAATCTTTATTTCCATCAACTTTTCACAAATTTCCATTTCTAGATCTAGAACTTCAAATAATTCTATAAAATTGTAGAAAAATTATTTCAAAGTGAAACCAATTTCTATGATCTTGATATGTCTCCTACTATCATCATCTAAGAGCATGTAATCAAAAACATTTTCTTTCCTATTTTTATTGTTAAGGCCGAATCTATACTTTAATGAGCAAAGGAGATTTTGTTCAATTTTTAACTTAGATGAAGTTGGATCTAAGCTATCTAGGGTTTTTATACTCTTAATCCTCAACTATTTTCAAGTTTCATCAAGTTTTTCTCTATTTCAAGTCTTAGATCTGTTTCTTCAAAAATCATGCAAAAGTACTTAGAAAAATGTTTGATGAGTTATGACTATTGTTGTCAACCCTCTTATACCTATACTTTCATTATCTAAGAGTTTTGAAATCAAAATAAATTCCTAACCTTATTTTCTTCACTTGGCCGAAACCTTAGAGTGAAGTGATTGAAATATTTTTATTCAATTTTTGAACGATTAAGCTTGTTCTTGATTCTATCATGCTTTGTGATCACAAATCCAAGAGTTTGAACTTAAAAGGAATTTCTAGTCTATTTTAACTCTTATGGCCAAAGCCCTAACCAAAGTGGTTAGAGGATTTTATTTCATATTTTTGAATTGTAACACTTGTTTTATATTAGTTAATACTCTAGGAACTAGAATCCAAAAGATGGAATTAAGAAAATAACCCTAGCCTCATTTTGAATTGAATGTCCGAACCTAGTATAATTAGACATAGATAAGTTTTGTTTGATTAACTTGTTTATCATTGATTTGGTTGAAGGTGGATTTGGTAACTTGTGGTGTGGTAACGAGGAGCTTCGACTTCGTGTTTCCGGTGTTAGCTCAGGTGGGGGAAAGAATCTATCTTCGGAATGGATAAGTAGTATATTTTATAATAATTGTGTAGGGCGACCTAAACCCTACTAGTGGTCACGTGATCGACAAGACCAAAATCGCATTGGAAACCTTTTCTATAATACCAATGATGATTTGGGGATTGTAGGTTATCGACATTAGGTTAATCTTATGATATTGAGGATGTTTGACTTTATGATTATTGAATTGTTTGTGATACGCTGATTGAGGTATTCTATTACATGTGACGTTTGAAGTTGACACAGGCAAACACAAGGAGGGGGGGGGGGGGGGGCGTTGAATTGTGTTTGTTAATAATTTACGAAAATAACAATTTTTTTTTTTCA
Source organism: Echinosophora koreensis (assembly GCA_035048595.1). NCBI lineage: Eukaryota > Viridiplantae > Streptophyta > Magnoliopsida > Fabales > Fabaceae > Echinosophora > Echinosophora koreensis. The sequence continues at coordinate 2,210,586 of JAPCYP010000031.1, read as the reverse complement.
AAACTGTCTTCTTAAACGAGGATTAAAGGCAGAAGCACACACACAGAGAAAGATCCTTTTTAAAGACTTAACAAAATCAAGTTCAAATCCCATAGTTAGTATAATATAAACAAATAAAACTGAAGAGATGAGGGATTAGAAGATTCACGCAAGTCATTTTATCCTGGTTCAATCTCTTCCAACCAAGAGCTACGTCCAGTCTCTTCTACTTGAAGGTTTTTCTCCATATTTTCCAAATAGATTACAACAAGTATTCAACACCTCTCCAGGCTACAAGTATTCCTTTCTTACCAAGCCTCTTCAGCCTCTAACTCTAACAAAGAGATTGGTTTCTTTTGATCTTCTAACTCACTATGTGTGAGAGTATGAAAGTTTAAAATCAGTTGAATATTATACCAATATTCAAGCTAAGGTATTATAGACTTTTGTTTTTGAAAGAATAAAAGGATTGAGCTTGTAAATGTTTTTCTAGCAAGAATTCTGTATGTGCAAAAGTTCTACTACTTCAGATGTTGAGGTCTTCTATATATATAGTGACCTTTCTCTTCACTTGAAATTCTTCAACGGTTGTTTTTGAGTTATTCTGTTTAGGGATAGAATCAAATGTATAATATACATTGTGACTCATAGCTTGCTTGTGGCCATTCTGAAATGTACTATAGGTTATCAATCTTACACAAAACGGGCACACCTCTGAGCAATTGCAACTTGAAAACTATCTTGCCTCCCTTGTACAAATTCCAGCTATTCCAATGTTAAAGGTGACAGGGTACAAGTCGTTTTGCATTGTACTATTTTGCTTTTGCAATTCCTCATTTGTACTATGTCTCTCTCAAAGAAACAAGGCAATAAAACAGTTAAATCAAATAGAAGAGACCAACATATACTTGCAATAAATATAAATCATTTGAAATAAATACTTCTCTGTGGTCGAGGTAGTTTTTCTAAATATATCAAAGATTCACAGTAAAGAGGAACTCGTCTACTTAACATAGTGCGTCATATGCTCATAGTCAGAAAAATTCTTTTTAGCTCGTCTAGCGACGTGGCAAATATTCTCGTCTACTATCAAGTCTTTGGACTTGCTTTGTATCGGTGAGTAATTAGATCTCCGTCTACTGACGTGGCACTCAAGCTCGTCTACTCATAGAATTAAAATTCTCATCTATTGAGACTACTCTATATTCCGTCTACTCAAACATATTTACATAAATAAATATACCATTCATTTTGAGCAGCTCGTCTACTCGGGTGGACGTGGATATTAACTCTTTCGAGGTTTCCATAACTTATTAAATTTCGAATATCCCTACAAGACTAGATAGAGCATGTTAGATATTAATTAACACTTTGCCATTCAAATTTAGTCCTTTTTGTTAACAACAAGACTTAGAGATTATTTAATCCAAATTACTTTGGTTCCAACAATCTCCACTTTTTGATGATGACAAAAACTAATTAAATTTGAGTGTGCAAAGTCTAAGAGAGTTTACAAAGCTCCCCCTAAGACAAAGCATTCAAACTTGACAGGAATAAAATAATAGAATAAGGCATAAACAGAGAAACAGAGAAGCATATATCATATATAACTTATCATATCTGTTCAGCTACTTATCAGACATATACAAAATGACAAACATGCATATGCAAACAAAATAATACTTTCAAAAACCGACTTTTATATATATAAATTTAATTCTCTCGATTCTCCCCCTTTTTTGTCATCAGATAAAAAGGTAAGAGAAGTGGACCATCATTGTCAGTAAAGAATAAATCAAAAGAAAGAAAACTTAAGAAGATGGAGGAGGTGGAGGAGGAGGGTTTGGGTTTGGATTTGGGTTTGGTGGAGGGACAGGGAATTGTGTTGGCAGATTCTGACTTTGTTGGAAGCTCAGCATGATATTCATCATGTGGTTCATCATAACATTAGTGGGAGCCAGGGCTTCTACAACTTGTTCCCTCACTTGCTCTTTGACCTCAACCTTTACTCTCTCCTCAACAATTCTTCCAATAATTTCTTCAAAGTTTGGAGGCAGTGAGAGTGTTGGTCTTGAACTTTCAGCACTTTCTTGAGTAGGAGCTTGACTTGACAGAGTGTCTAAAGCTCTTGAAGTTTGAAGTTGCTCTGATGGATGAAGTATAGTCAGAGCCAATGGCTGAGATGATTGCTTCTCAGAAGTGCTTGGCCTAGAATCAGACTCAGCAACTTCCTCATTCTCAGTAACTGGATGAGCAGATGCAATCTCCATAGCAGAATCTTCTACAATAATTTCTTCTTCAGTGTGCTCAGAAGGTGGAGAAGGTGGAGGTGAGTCAGTGATTTGCAGAACAGGTGGGGGCAACTCTTTAGCCCAGTGGACTTCTTCTTCTTCATAGATAGGGCTGATGGTAGGAACACCTAAAATGTCCTTGTAAGTGAAGTGTCTAAAATTGGACAGTCCACACTTGCCTCTGACCTTGGGAATGAACTTTTTCTGTTCTGAAGTTAAACTAGATGAAGATGCTTCTTCTGTGCATTTCACTAAGTGAGCTCTCCAGATATCAACTGCCACATCTTCCTGAATATCCTCAATAGGTTATGCCAACCAGTAATCAATAATATTCTGATATATGTCTTTGACATCTTCAGGGTTAATCATGTAAGATTCAGGAAAAGGCATATTTCCAGTATTCCTTTGCTTCTTCCTGTCATTGTCCTTATTTAAATCGATCATGGGAAGTCTTGGACAAAGCATGTAGGGCTTGATTCCAATCTTTGTATCCTTCAAGGTATGTCTCAACCAAGTTAGAGGCACAAAGTTAGATGCCCTTACAACCCTGAAGAGCTCAAATTCTGACTTCAGCATGGCATACATAATGTGATGAATGATGTCAGATGCTTTGCCATATTCCCTTGGATGGATGAAAGTCTTCCACTTTGTTTTGTTATCCATGATGGTGGGAACGTGTCTGTAGGATCTAGACCTTTTGTATATGACATCTTGCAGGTCTTTTTTAGCTAGATCCTTAGACCAGTCAGAAACTATGTGTCTCTCTACACAATCAGTGAAGGGTTTGAAAGGAGGGTATTTAATAAGGTTTGGATAAATTTTTCTGCGAGGAAATTTGTTTTGTGGTAGGTGAGTAATGAGAGGTCCAAGTCTATTGAATATTTTGGATGGAGGAGAGCCAGGTGGAATGTTATGGTGAAGTCTATACCAGGGTTTGACAACCGTTTTTGGTTCATACTCATATTCTGGCAAAGGGTACCAGGGTTTGTTTGAAACAGGTTCTGGTTCATGAGTATGGTATAAAATTCTCCAATCCCTCTTTACTTTGGCTAATGATTCAGATTTGCCGTCATAAAGTTCAGAGGGGGAGTGTATGGAAATGGTATCTTTTTCATCTTAGGGAAGGGGGCACCAAGGATAATGCCATCATCTGGTTGGTTAAACCAGGGATCATCCTCAGGTATCAGAGGTAGGAATTGTGGTTGTTGTGGTGAGGCTATTTGTGGTTGGTCAAGGGAAGTGTTTTGTGGTGAAGGTGGTGAGGGTACATATACATCATCAAAACTATCATCTTGATTTACAGACACATCAGGTGTAGAGACTATATCCATTCTATCTTCTAGGCTAGAAACTAAGGCATTTACTGCTAATTAAATAGGATCATTAGCAGGAAGAGTTATCTCAGAAGTTATAGCAGCCTTGGCTTTCTTTTGAGGTTGCTGTCTTCTTGTAGGAATAGAAGCACCAGCAGCCTTTTGTTTCTTCAAAATGGCACTTATGGGAACTCTGTCTTCATCATCTTCATCATCTTCATTATGAGATAGGACCAGGTTCCTTGTCCTTTTCTGAGTTCTGGCAGGTTGAGGGGCCTCAGCTGTAGCTTCCCTAATTACAATGCCAGCAGCAAGTTTCTTAAGAACTCTTGTCCTAACAGCTGTGGATTTACTCTTGAAGGTTCTCTTCAACCCTAGAACCTCAGCATTGTTCTGCTCAATTTGTTCCTCTTTAACTTTGAGCAATTCTTCTTGCTTAGCTAGGGCAACTGCAGTGTAAGTGCTCAATTTCATGTTAGCTATATTCATTTTACCAAACACAGCTACTGAAAAGCCCTTCTCTGGTAGAATCCTTTCTTGCTCTTCTTAAGTCTTAGCAGAAAGGAACTCATAGAGAGATTGTTGCTTGAAGATTTTTGATAAGAGATGGCAGTAGGGAATTGCAGAGAGCTTCTTCCTATGAACAACAGCATCTCTGAATCTTCCATAGAGAATTCTAGGAAGGTTGATTTTTGTCTCTGTAATGAGATGGCAAAGGCAAAACTTGTGTTGACCCTGTTTTATGAAGAACAACCTTATTCAACATCTGATGAAGAATGCGGACATCATCCTTCCTTTCCATTGATTTCCATGAATGATTTCTCACAGTGTCTTATCTCATTAGCAAAGCAGATATCACTTTTGAGCCACCAAGATCCTTCTCCCAAGTTTCAGTAATCACTATTCCTTCTTGAGCGCAATTTATTGCCTCAGAGATGGTCTTTTCAAAGACTACTATTCTTCTCCTAAGAACAGTACCAGAGATTTCAGCGATTGTTACCTGAGGGTTCCTATAGAAGGCCCTAATCAAGTTAGGGTAAATAGAAATCTTCTCTACGAACATACCATCCCATCTAGCGGCAGTGATAAACTTGCTTACATCCAAGTTGTAATCCTTCAATATTCCGAAATCAAAGTGATGTTCCGTGGCAAGTTTCAATTTTTCCACATTGAAATTTGCAGAAGCAGAAGCCATTGTTGATGAAAGAAGGTTAGGGTTTAGGAAGAAGAAAAACAGAGACTTGAAGTGAGAGTTTGAAGATGAAAGTTATGCGAAAGGTTTCCTCAGAGGGAAGGGTTTTGTTTTAAAGGTTTTGAAATTCAAAGGTTTTCTTTTGGAAATAAATCATAAAGAAAATGTTTGACAAGACATGTCATAAAAGATAACACGACTTTGTTATTTTGAAAAGGTAAAAGGATTTAGATGGAATTACTGACTCAGCAGAGAAAATATATGATAAATTTGTCTTAGAGACAAAATAAATTCAGTTAATAAATAATGTATAGACGAGATCAAGCACAAAGCAAGCATGGACGCGACATGCAGTGGACGCGACACAAAAACAATGGACGCGGTATGTAATGGACGTGCATTAAAACCATGTAATGAACTTGTCGTGCTTACATACATCAATAACAAAATTTCTCAAGCCTGGATAACACAACAAATCCACACATAGCATGTTGAGATGTTTTCTAATAAAAATAAATACGTCCTCAACAAGAGGTTTAGTAAAGATATCTGCCCATTGATGGTCAGTATCTACAAACTGTATATCAAAAACACATTTTTACACATAATCTCTTATAAAATGGTGTTTAATCTCTATATGCTTAGCTGTAGAATGCAGTATTGGGTTCTTAGATATGTTAATTGCAACAGTATTATCACATATAAGTGGAATACTACTTACAGACACATTGCAGTCCTCCAATTGATGTTTGATCCATTGAAGTTGTGAGCAGCAACTCGCAGCTGAAATATACTCAGCTTCAACAATTGATAATGTAATGATACTTTGTCTTTTGCTTGACCATGAGACAAGATTAGCTCCAATGAAGTGACATCCTCCACTGGTACTTTTTCTTTCAATTCTGTCTCCAGCATAGTCAGCATCACAAAACACAACTAATCTGTAATCTTCATTTTTCTTAAAACACAAACCCAGATTAGTAGTACCTTTCAAATATCTAAATATTCTTTTAACTGCTGATAAGTGAGATTCTCTAGGATCAGACTGAAATCGAGCACATAAACAAACACTGAACATTATATCTGGTCTAGACGCGGTAAGATATAACAGAGAACCTATCATACCTCTATATACCTTTTGGTCTACCTTTTTCTTTTTATCATCTTTGTTCAGTATGGACGTGGGGTGCATAGGAGTATTCATTGGTTTGCAATCATCCATTTTGAACTTCTTTAGGAATTCCTTTGTGTACTTGGTTTGATGGATGTACACCTCATCCATAGTTTGTTTAACTTGAAGTCCAAGAAAGAACTTGAGTTCTCCCATCATGCTCGTTTCAAATTCTTTCTGCATTAACTTAGAAAACTCTTTGCATAGAGATTCATTAGTAGCACCAAATATGATATCATCAACATAAATTTGCACTACTATAAAATTGGATTTAATGGACTTTCTGACCAAGGTTGTATCAACCTTTCCTCTATTTAAGCCATTTTCCATTAGAAATGAACTTAACCTATCATACCAAGCTCTAGGGGCTTGTTTTAGGCCGTATAAAGCTTTCTTAAGCTTATAAAATGTTCAGGTTGGGTTTCACTTTCAAAAGCCAGAGGTTGCATTACATATACTTCTTCATTAATAAAACCATTTAGAAAAGCACTTTTTACATCTTTTTGAAACAACATTATATTATGATGTGCAGCAAAGGAAAGTAGAATCCTAATTGCTTCTAATCTAGCAACAGATGCAAAGGTTTCAGTGTAATCTATACCTTCTTCTTGAGAATAACCTTGTGTAACCAGTCTTGCTTTATTTCTTACAGCCTTACCATTCACATCAAGCTTGTTTCTGTAGACCCATTTTGTTCCTATAACAGATTTGTCTTTAGGCAAGGGTACCAGAGTCCAGACATCACTTCTCTCAAACTCATTTAGCTCTTCTTGCATAGCTAGAATCCAACCATTGTCCAGCAGAGCCTCGTCTACTGTCTTTGGTTCCAACTCAGAGACTAGTGCAGTATCTTCCTGCTCTCTGAAAGTTGATCTAGTTCTCAGCTTATCATTGGGGTTTCCAATGATTTGATCTGGTGGATGATAATTCTAGAAATGCCAAGATCTCTGAACATTGTCTTGTTGAGAGGTAGATGTTTCTAGTTGTTGAGGAGGGTCTTCCACTTGATCATCAGCTTTTACCTCTGTTGTCTCTGCTGAGATGTTTAAATCAAGATCTGCAAAACCTTCATCTAGCTCTGATAATTTCTTATCAGGCTGCTTGTCATCAAACTTGACATGTATACATTCTTCTACTACTAGAGTTCTAGAATTATATACTCTAAACCCTTTTGATGTTTTAGAATATCCTAACAGGATTCCATTGTCTACTTTTGCATCAAACTTACCAAGTTAATCTTTAGTATTTAGAATATAGAATTTACAACCAAAAGGGTGAAAATATGAAATGTTGGGTTTTCGTCCTTTCCACAATTCATAGGGAGTCTTATTCAAGATTGGTCTAATGTATATTCTGTTCTGAATGTAGCATGCAGTGTTAACAGCTTCAGCCCAGAAGTGTCTAGGGACAGAGCTGTCATTGAGCATAGTTCTAGCCATCTCTTGAAGAGATCTGTTCTTTCTCTCTACCACACAAATGGTGTTCTAGGTATTGAGAAATTGTGAAGAATACTACTTTCTTCACAGAACTTATGAAATAGCTCATTTTCAAACTCTCTCCCCTGGTCACTTCTGATTGAAGTGATACACATGCCTTTTTCATTCTGTACACGTTTGCAGAATATAGAAAAGACCTTGAAGGACTTATCTTTGTGAGCTAGGAACATAACCCATGTCCATCTAGTGTAGTCATCTACAATGATTAGACCATATTTCTTACCACTGGTAGAAGTAGTCCTTGTTGGACAAAAAAGATCAAGGTGTAGCAGTTCTAGTGGTCTATTGGTACTAACAACATTCTTAGATTCAAAAGAACCTTTGACTTGTTTTCCCTTTTGACATGCATCACAGAGAGCATCAGATTTGTACTTAAGGTTTGGTAGCCCTCTCATGAGGTTATGCTTATTTAGCTTTGAGATTAATCTCAAGCTTGCATGACCTAGCCTTTTATGCCAAATCTATCGCTCATCTTCAATGGACACTAAACATGAAACACTTTGATTTGAGAGGTCCTCCAAGTCAATTTTATACAAGTTGTTTTGCCTCTTAGCAGTGAATAAAATTGATCCATCATTTTTCTTGACATTACTCATGTTCTTATTAAAAGAAACATCATATCCACTATCGCATAATTGTCTTATGCTTAGCAGATTATGTTTTAAACCATTTACTAAAAAAACATTATCAATGGAGGGAAAAGGATGTTTACCAATTTTACCTATACCAGTGATCTTCCTTTTCTGGTTTCCTCCAAATGTAACCTAGCCACCATCGTTATGTCTTAGGTCTTGGAACGTACACCTTTCTTCCGTCATGTGACGTGAGCACCCACTGTCCAAGTACCAGGATGTTTGTTTCTTTCCTGTTGTTAAGCAGATCTGCAACAGGTCTTAGGTACCCAAACTGACTTGGGTCCTTTCTTGTTAGTTTTCATTGGACGCGAATGTTTAACATGCTTATTATGTATGCATCTATCTGTAGCATGCCCACCTTTTCCACACACTTTGCAGAAGTTGCTTTGCATGAGCATTCTCTCGTGGATGAGGTTGTGCACCGGTTAATGGGGACGCGTCGCTTGAACGACTGACTGATATCTCTAAAGAAGGATGGGTGACAGGATTAGTAGTGACCACTTTGGTATAAAGGTTTAGTCATATGAGATTGATGGTAGAGGAAGATATCATGATTTGAGGATGATTATTAGTTATGTGTGATGCTTGTCCTTGACTGTTGCTATATTATATGCTATGATTCCTTTCCGCTTTTGATGATAGAACTGTTTCTTATCCCCTATCTTCTGTGTTTGGTATATATATTTTATCATGTGATCGTATGAGAAGATCCGATGGAGGAACCAGTTGCTGAGGAGCTGGATGGGATTCAGTTTGAACCGGATACGGGAGAAAATGCTGTGAATTCCAGTGATGTAGTTTAGTGTCTAGGGCCAGTGAGTCTTATAAGATGTTTATTTTCCGCTGACTATAATAGTTTGTGTAAGTATGTACCTGCAAGGGATCCTACTGATAGGATACCTTAGACAGTGTCTTAATACTCTGATACATAAACATATAGTGTGTATGTATTTATTATATAAGGTGTGATACGTTAATTCGCAGAAGTTATATGATTATCAATTAAGTTTTAATTTTTATGTATTTTAATGTTAAGTACGCCATTAAGAGTAATAAATAATTAATGGTATAACGGGGCACAACGGGATGTCTCAACCTTAGTGGTTAGGTAGCAGGTGACCTTATTTGTACAGGAATCTGCACAGGCTCAACAATCTTCACTAGTGCAAAATATGCTTTTAACATCGGGGTTTTAACATCGGTTTACTGAAAACCGATGTGAAAAATAAGGCGGTGGCATTTTTGAAATTAAATTGAAACCTTTTAACATTGGTTCTAAAATAAACCGATGTGATAAATGTTTTAACATCGGTTATAATAAAACCGATGTTGAAAATTGAACCAAAAATAAAATTTTAAAAATGCATAAAGTTAACACATCGGTTCTAAAATAAACCAATGTGTAAAGGTTCATGTTTTAACATCGGTTTTTTATAAACCGATGTGGAAAACCGAAAAAAAAAATTAGCGAGAATGACTAATATAGCTTTTAACATCGGTTTTTGTTATAACCGATGTGGAACATATTATAACATCGGTTTATTAAAAACCGATGTGGAAGAGTTAATAAAAATTAATAAAAAATAAGTTAATATATCAACATTTAACATCGGTTTTTATTATAACCGATGCGTAAAGACTTTTAACATCGGTTTTTAGCATAACCGATGTGGAAAGACTTATAACCCTTTCATTTTTCGCGCTTCTAATTAGAAGCCTTTGCCAGAAAACTCCATTCCACTCTCCCTCCCAGAAAACCCCATTCCTCACTCTCCCTCCCAGAAAACCCCATTGCCACGAAAACAAGACGCCGCTGCCGCCCTCCACTCAGTAAGCAAGGAAGGAAGACGCCGCCCTCCGACCTCGCCCCATTACCACGAAAACAGGTCTCTCTCTCTCTCTCACTCTTTCTTTCTCTCTCTCAACCCTAGGGAATGTCAAATCAATCCTTTACTTTGTTCCGTTTCCATAAGGTCATATGGCCATGGCTATGGCAAACCGAAGCATGTGAGGGACGCGCGTGAGATTGCTGACACATTGGGAAGTACTTTGATCAAGGAAAATCCACTCTCTTTAGTTCGGTTAGTGGGTATACAGCATAATGTGTTGCCTTTTTTCATAATTTTTTTTTTGTTCTTATTATTCTGATTTTGTTGGGAGGTGGTTTTTGTCAAGTTTGGTACTTTACTGTGTTTTGAAATGTTTGGATATTTATTTATGTTATTTTTGGATCACCACATACCTTTGCTTTGAAAAATGTTGTAGCATCCAGGTATAGGTTTAGTTTGGTACAGGGAAACCTGAATGCATATTTGATATTTAATCACTATATTTTCAAGTAATATAGTAGCATGCTTCTGTTGTAATTCCACACATACCATACAACTGTTAGGGAAACAAAAACTCAGACAAACACTTTTGTGGCAATGAGAAATGTTATCCAATGGTTCTGCATGCTGGGTTTGTCGTTTTCTTTCTCTAAGAAATTGTGTCTAGTGCATTTTCTAACTCTGTTTCCAAACTGGAGAAAGCTGACAATTGATTCTTTATAATGTATTTGTCTTTCTATGTCACTTAGAGTGCTTCTATGCTTGACAGCCATGATTAATTGCCATGGTAGGGCAGAGACAACATGGAATAGGGTCCCAAACATGTTATAATTAAACACGCAGTAGACACGCAGTAAGCATATAAATTAAGGAAACAAGACCTCTCTTCCATTCATGATATAATAAAGAGGTTTCTTCAAGCAACTCGGTTATATGGTTTTTTGTCTAATATCTCTACTTCCTGGACCCATTTTCATGATAGACCAACATATCTAAACTCGAGTTTAAGGTGTTTAATGAGTATGATTTATGAACAACAACTACAGATACAATTTATTAAAATTGTGTAACTAAAGACTAAAAGATAAGCCAAAGAGGTGGTTCCCTAGGGACTTCATGACATTCCCTAGGTGCTTCCCTAGTTGAAAGAGTGCATTTTTGTATTTTTAGAATGGTATTTTTTGTTAAACATGTCAGATTATCTTCCAGCACTTCAATTTGATTACTTTGATTCTGATGTTACTATGCATTTTCTTAACATAAATTAAGGATGCTATGATGTATGTTGGTGTGTATGTGATTGATTTGCAATTCATTGGTTGGACACATGAGGATAGGGGGAAGCCATTTTTTTTATATACTCATAGCATGGTATTGCATAATTTGTTGTTAACAATGCATCTCTGGAATGTGAAAGCACACTTATCATCATTGGGTTTTATTCATTTTTGTGTTCCCTTTAACTTTTGGATTTGTGCAATTAGTTTTAGCTTCTTTCTCTTTCTCTTTCAGGGTTTCTTGATTATTTGCAACTTAGGATTTCCTTTCCACACTTGTTGTGTTTCTTCCCACACCCGGTAAGCTTTCTCATCTTAATTTTTCTAGTTTGATTTTTGTTTGCTTTAACTTGGGGATTGGAGTGTTTTATTAATTTTTTAGTGTTAATTAATTAGTAAAGCCTTAGTTTCCCGTTTTAGATGCAATATTAATGAGCACACGTGTACGTGCTTAAGGTACAACTCATTATATTGGATCTTGAATTATCCAAGTTGGACAGTTTGGGAAAAAACTTTTTCTTCATTCAGTTAAAATAGTTATTCATTGATTCTCATGTTATATACTTGATGAAAGTTCGGATTGATACATTTCCTTTCGTTCTCCGGGTGCATACTTTATCGTGGTGGATGTCATCGCGTTCAAGTCGTGTACGTCGGAGACCGAAGGGAAATGCTACCGAAATTTCGTCGAGTATAAGCATGAGAGTTAAGGACTAACTGTTAACCGAATGTTGAAAAAGTTTCTTCTCGAATGGGATAGGGCCATACCCTATCATAAGAAGTAGTTGATGAAGATGTTGGACTAAATATGAAGTTAATGTTTTAGTCATGGATCGCGGTTGGATGAATGCTAGACGGACAAGTGATGAGTATGAGAATGGAGTGGAAGATTTTCTACAATTTGCAAAAACAAATGCTCCTGATAGTAGTGATGGAAGGTTTTATTGTCCTTGTGTTAACTGTTTGAATGAGAGACGACTAGAAGCTGACGAGATACGGGATCATCTTATTTGTGAGGGGATTTGCAAGAGTTATACAATATGGATATGTCATGGTGAGTCGTTAGACAGGCCACGGGTGTCGGATAGAGAGGAAGTTGATGACGTAGAAATGGACGATGGACTAGAGGACACGATCCGTGATATTGGGCAAGAGTCCATTCGGCGAGCACATGTGTATGATACTTTGTGCAGTGATGCGGAAGTGGCTTTGTATCCGAGGTGCACTAATTTCACACGGTTGTCAACGGTGTTAAGATTGTTCAATGTGAAGTCGAGAAATGGGTGGAACGATAAAAGCTTTACCGAATTGCTTGAGTTGTTGAAAGACATGCTTCCAGAAGGTAACACATTACTATCCCGAAACTATGAGGCGAAGAAGATATTGTGTCCGATGGGTATGCAGTATAAGAAAATACACGCTTGCCCCAATGATTGCATATTGTACAGGAAAGAGTTTGAAGAGATGCACGAGTGCCCCAGGTGTGGGGTATCACGCTACAAAGTGAAGGATGGTGATTCTAGTTGTGATGCGGTCACCAAAGGTCCTCCTGCGAAGGTGTTATGGTATCTTCCAGTAATTCCGCGGTTCAAGCGATTGTTTGCTAATGAAAAGGATGCAAAGAATATTAGATGGCATGCAGATGAGAGGAAATATGATGGACAGCTTCGTCATCCGGCTGATTCTTTGCAATGGAAGAGAATTGATAGTTTGTTTCCGGAGTTTGGCAATGAGCCCAGAAACCTCAGGCTTGGACTTGTTACCGATGGAATGAATCCATATGGAAACTTAAGTAGTATTCATAGTTCATGGCCTGTTCTCCTGGTAATTTACAACCTATCTCCTTGGTTGTACATGAAGCGCAAATACATTATGTTAAGTATGATGATTTAGGGTCCAAAACAGCCAGGAAATGATATTGATGTTTATCTGAGTCCATTGATTGAAGACTTGAGAAAGTTGTGGGATGAAGGCATTGATGTGATCGACGGGTATTGCCGTGAGACTTTCAGATTGCGTGCCATGTTATTTTGCACCATCAATGACTTTCCAGCATACGGGAACTTATGCGGGTATAGTGTTAAGGGGCATAAAGCATGCCCAATATGTGAAGAAGGCACATGTTACCATCAACTGCAACATGGAAGGAAGACAGTTTACCTTGGGCATCGGAGATTTCTCCAGCGTAATCATCCTTATCGTAGGTTGAGAAAAGCTTTCAATGGACTTCCGGAAAATGAAATTGCTCCGGGGACCTTGACTGGAGACCAAGTTTATGAATGGGTGAAGAACACTAATGTTATCTATAGGAAGTCCCAGAAGAAGGCTACTGAGAAGAATATATGGAAGAAGATGTCGATCTTCTTTGATCTTCCATACTTGTGCAAGCTTGATGTGAGATATTGTATTGATGTGATGCATGTGGAGAAAAATGTGTGTGATAGTTTAATCGGAATGCTTCTCAACATTCAAGGCAAGACAAAGGATGGTGTGAATGCTCGTCTGGATCTAGTTGCGATGGGTATATGAGAGCAGTTAGCTCCACATAAAGTGGGGGATAAGAAGACTTATTTGCCCCCAGCATGTCATACTTTATCAAAAAAAGAGAAAAGAAGTTTCTGTGAATGTCTACGGGGAGTCAAAGTGCCATAGGGTTACTCTTCAAATATCAAGAGACTTGTCTCAATGAAAAATCTCAAATTAGTTGGCTTAAAGTCTCATGATTGCCATGTCTTGATGCAACAACTACTACCGGTGGCCATTCGTGACATCTTGCCTAAAAAAGTCAGACATGCCATTATTAGGTTATGCTTATTCTTCAATGCTATATGTAGCAAGGTCATTGACAATAAAAAGTTGGATGACTTGGAAAATGAGGCAGCCATTATCATGTGCCAATTGGAGATGTATTTTCCACCTTCATTTTTTGACATCATGGTTCATTTGATTGTTCATCTAGTGAGGGAGATTAGATTGTGTGGCCCCGTTTATTTAAGGTGGATGTACCCGGTTGAGCGATACATGAAGATCTTGAAAGGATATATGAAGAATCCACACCGTCCCGAAGCATCTATTGTTGAAAGGTATGTTGCAGAAGAAGCTATTGAATTTTGTACAGACTACATGTCAGAAGCGGAACCTGTAGGGCTTCCGAAGTCTCGTCATGAAGGAAGATATGATGGTAAGGGTACACGAGGTATCACTGTTAAGAGCATGGATCGGGAGGAAGTGCTTCAAACACATTTGTATATATTGAATAACACTGAGAGGTTGAACCATACTTATGTGAGCACAAAAGCATCATCAATGAAACTTTCCCTAGAATGAATGAAAAATGGTGTTTAAACAAGCATAATAAGACTTTCTTGAACTGGTTTAAAGAAAAAATTGCAAAGGATGGTACTGCTTCTGATACATTAAAATGGCTAGCACAGGGGCCTAACTTTGATGTCATATGCTGGAGTGGGTACGATATCAACAAGTTTTCCTTCTATACAAAGTCCTAGGATGACAAAAGTACTATGCAAAACAGTGGGGTTATGGTCGTCGCTGAGTCCATGCATTTCTCTAGTTCGAAAGATAAAAACCCTGTTATGGCATCTGTTTCATACTTTGGAATCATTGAAGAGATCTGGGAGGTTGATTACACGAAGTTTAGAGTGCCTGTTTTTAAATGTCAGTGGGTCGACAGTAACAATGGTGTGCAAACCGATGAGTTAGGATTCAAATTGGTGGATCTTAATAAAAGGTAGGTAATAAAGAAGAGCCTTTCATCATGGCATCCCAAGCAAAACAAGTGTTTTATATCCGTGATCCTTCTAACAAAAGTTGGTCAGTGGTTCTCCAGGGAAAAAACATGTATAATGGTAGTGAGGGAAATCAAGATTCAACTCTTGATATTTCTGACACTCCTTCTTTCTCAACACGGGTGCCTAATTCCAATGAGGAAAATGAAGTGGACGATGTCCATGCTACTCGTAATGATCACCAAGAAGGGTTATGGGAGAACGTTACTACTTGACCACAATGTAAGTTTAGTTTGAGTTATGTTTCAAGTCATATTATATGTTTACGTTGATATTTATAAGTTATGCTTACGTTGATCGATATTTATAAGTTATGTTTGATATTTATCCAGACATACTGACATGTTTTTTTTGTCTAAACAGGTATACATGGCTGATCCTGAGCATATCCCTCCTTCATGCAGCGGGTCGGAGACCCTGTCTTCGGGTAGAAAGGGTAGACGTGCCACATGAATGAGAAATTTGACTGCCAACCGTGGTTCAAATCAAAGGATAAGAATCAACTTTGATTGTAACCTCAATCCTATTGGGCCAATGGCAGAGCAGTTTAATAGTTTTGTGGCGACCCTTGCTCGAAGCAGGCCTAGTATACTTATTGAGCGTTGGAAAGATGTACCTCAGGGCGTGAAGGATCAGATATGGGAGAGTATTCTGGTATCTATATACTTTTACGTCCTATGTTTGTATCTACTTTATTTTAATCTTATTAATATCATACAGTAATTCATTGATTCTTTGGGTGTTAATGTAGCTCACCTTTGACCTGCCAGATACGACGGATATGAAGAAGCGTTGGATAAAGTATGCTGGTGAGCGTTGGAAGGGTTTTAAGGTGGACCTGGGCAGATACTATGTATTCAATCCACGTTGTGAAAAGAACCCACTTGAGGTGTACCCGTTTCTTGACCAGGCGACGTGGGATCGCTTTGTTCAGAGCCGACATGATCCCAGCTTTCAGGTTAACTTATTTGAGTTGTCTCTAAATTTATGTAATTTCATTAAATTTATTAATTTACTTATGTAATTTAATTTTCTTCTATTTATAACAGGAGAAGAGGAAAAATGGGCAGGAAAACCAAAGCAAGAATGTCTACCCCCATGTACTGTCTCGTGGGGGATATAAAAAGCTTGTTCAGACCATGGTGGAAGAGGAAAAGAAAGCATGTTAGGAAGCAGCATCTCAAGAAGATCCTACCACTAAAAATCATCCAGAAGTTGTTGATCCACCTCCACCCTCACGCCATCGTAAATGGAAGAGGGCCCGACAAAGAAAAATGGGACAATATACATCTGAGGAGGCCCGCCAAGTAGCTGAGAAGATTGTAAGTATAGTTTGAATTGTAATTGTGATTTTAACAATGCTACTGAATTGTAATGTGACCTAATATTTTATATGTTGTAGGATGCCTTGGACGAGCAGGCCACTCAAGGAACCTTTGTTCCTAGAGGACGCGAGGATATCTTAGCTGCTGCCATCGGTAAACCAGACCACCCGGGCTGTGTCATTGGTGTTGGATGGGGCGTTGGCATTCGCCAATACCATGGTTGATCTTCACACCAACTCCACAGGGATGTTGCTGCAGATAGAGAACGGCTAAAACAGGAGATTGCAGATGAGCTTAGACAGGAGATGGCCCAGCAGTTTTCCAAGCAGATGACAATAATGAATGCTATGTCCCAGCAATTCACAAGTGTCCAACCCTATGTCCAACCCTCTGTCCATGTGAGCACTAAAGGCTCATGTGAACCTCCTCATCAGCCTGATGTTGATGATGATGATGATGATGATGATGATGACGCCCCTGATAGGTGTGAGCTGTATGTTGATGATCATCATGATATTTTGCCTAAAAGGTCAGATCCAGGAAGACCAGAGAAGTCTGCTCCTGCCAAGGTATTCATTTGACCATTCAATTAATTACGAATGATATAACTTAACTGTGATTACTAATGTATATCTTTTTTGTTGTTTAGGGGATCGACAAAGGGGATCCTGGTGATGTTTTTAAACTTCTTGCTATACAGGTTGTCACCATGGAGGTTGATGCAGCTTTGGTAAGGTTGGAACATGATACCAGGCCAGGTGACGAACTGTATATCCCAAAGAAGGAAATTATGGAGATGGCCCTAGAGCATGAAATGGCTAGTGCTGCACACATCTCGTTATTGTGCACGTAAGTACATTTTATTTATAAGTTAAATAATTAAATTTTAAACACTATGATAATTAACATGTTTTATCAATATATTAGGTATCTGCATCGCATGTTAGTTGATCAGGGCAACCTCACCCTTTATGGGTTCATTGACCCCATGCTCATTCAGGGTGATGTTCTCCTAACATCAGAAGACCCGGTCGCCATCATACGTGATATACTTGCCCGAGACCATCATCAATTCTACCTTGCGCCTTATCTCAATAAGTAAGTACCAGTTATTTAATTATAACTATATATGACTTAGTCACTAATTGTTCCGCAAATGCAGACAACATTGGCAGTTGTTGATCTTGTGCCCTCGGTTGAATGCCGTGGTCTTCTTCTGCTCGATGGGAAATACGCCGGCGAATGAACTGAAGCACATCATGGAAACGTAAGCATTAAAATAATTTATAATCAGTAATGAAGTTGTTTTAATTATCTGAAATCTATTAGATATACTTTAATTAATATTTATTTTCTTATGATAGTTCTATTGATGCAAGCCGCATGCTGCGTGGTGAAAGGCGTCGGGCTATTAGATGGATTATTCCTAACGTAAGATATTTATTAGTTCAAACGCTTCAAGCGCAGTGGGCATAATTATTGATTTCTATTTAATTCCTCATATGATGATTGAGTTTCATTTGTACGTAGTCCCATAGACAACGTGGATCATGGGAATGTGGATATTATGTGATGAAGTGGATGGTCGAAATTATCTCCTCCGGTATCACTGAAAGATGGCAGGAGGTAAATGCTAATTGGTAACAATTAGTTGTAACAATTATATATAGATTCGTTATATGTTTAATTTTAGTTTATTACTTAAAAGATATAATCTTATGTCCAATTAAACTTGCAGATATTCAACAATCCGACTCCACTCTCTGATGCCGACATAAAAAACATAAGTATGTGTTGGGCAAATTTCTTTCTTGAAGTGTACTAACAATAGTTTGTGTGTAGTTAGTTTATAAACGCATCATGTACTAGTTATAGTGTACTTTTGACTGATATATGTTTTGATATGAAATCTATAATATATCATATGTAGCTTTTTGGTTTCTAATTATCTTTGTTGTCTGAATGTAATTGAATATATTTATTGTTCGTAATCTTTTAATTTAGTGTGTTTTGGTTGTACAAAAGTGATTCTGTTGAGAATATTTATATTCTATATTGATCTGGATTACTGGATTACTGAAACAGGGGAAAGGACTGTCACTACTTTAATGGGAGTTTTTTTAAAAAAAAAAAAACTTTCACATCGGTTTCTGAAAAAACCGATGTGGTAACCTAACTTCACACATCGGTTTCTTAAAAACCGATGTGGTAACCCCACTTTCTACATCGGTTATTTTAAAAACCGATGTGAAAAACTAAGTTTCAACATCGGTTTTTAAAATAACCGATGTGGAAAGTGGGGCTACCACATCGGTTTTTTAAAAAACCGATGTGGAAAGTGCTGAACAGAAGTTATTGTCTTGCAAAAACAAAATTTTTTACATCGGTTTTAAAACCGATGTGAAAAGTGGAAATAAACCACATCGGCCTTTTCAACATTACTTTGAAAACCGATGTGAAAAGCCAAAAAAAACCGATGTGAAATCCCTTTTCTGCACTAGTGCTTCGACCTTATAGACCTTATGACTAGTGTAGCTTCAGCTACAACTTTCCTCTTCAAAGCTTTTTGAGGGATAGTAGCTTGCCCCTAAACTATTTCCTTCTTCAAAACCTTGGAAATAGGTTGGTCATCATCACCATCAGAATCCACTTTGGCGACCAGCTTCCTCTTTTCCTGGTTTTCTCAGCTTCATCTGATATAGAGTCCTCTTGTAACACCTTCTACCCCGCATGTATTTATAAAGCAATAGCATAGAAGAAAATAAAATAAAACATGCATAACATTTATTATAAAATGAAAACCAACGAGTAGAGAATACCACACTGTAACCAAACATAAACAGCGCGGAAATAAAAACATAACATGAAAAACATAACCCAACCCCGATGTCACAATACAGAGCTGGTATAACCAAAATCCGATGAAAAACCTTGGATAAACAAACTAAAACTGGAAATCCTAAACTAAGAGTAGTGGCTCCTCAGAGTCACTCCTCAACTGGCTGCTCACCGTCCTCTGCATAAAAGATACATGCCAAATAAAGCAACAAAAGAAACGGGGAGTAAGAAACCATACATATGAACATAACAGCAACAAGATAGTTAGCAAGATGATCATACAACAAATAACAATTATAAGATGGAACATCATACAAAACATCACCAAGCATATCACATATATCAATTTTATAATGCAATGTGACTCACTACTCCAAATGCATGTGGATCCATCTATACCTGGAATACGACTTTGGAGTTAGGTATCCACATTGTCCACTAAGTGTGACACCCTTATACCCCGCATATTATAAGGCATTTAATCTAAAAACAATTAATATAAAAACATGCATTTTATTGAATAATTAAAACCTTTGTCCATGGGTAGAAAAGTCCCACATGAACGAGTTCACAACGAGGAAACTTTACAACAGTTAAAACAAATAAAACATAACAAATAAACTACCCAACCCCGATGTCACACTCAGAGCTGGTATAACCGTTCAGGAAAACATGTCCTCGGAATACAACTGAAACAAACTAACTAAACCTAAGAACAAGCCCTAACTATGAGTGGCGGCTCCTCAGAGTCACTCCTCTCCGGGCTGCTCGTCATCCTCTGCAAGGTGCCAATCAGGCCAAACAAACAAACAAATAATGGGGAGTTAGAATCATGTAAACATAATTGCAAGGAGGTAGGAAGTAAAGTAAACCATACAAGCATGGCACCAACATAAGCATACATTAACAACACGTATAAACATACATCAACATCATCAACATCAAGCATGCTATGTAGTGCAATGCAGTCCTACTCCGCTAAACCAACAATGTATGTGGATCCACTAAACTCGGGATAGACAATTTCGGAGTTAAATATCCACATTGAGAATCAACTCAACGCTAGAGAATCTACTCCTCGGATAGCCAACGCATCAAACCAACGAATGCCTCGTTATGGGGGCGCAAGGAGAATCTACTCCAACCGTGGATGGCCAGATCGCCGTACTCTAGGACGACCTCCCCTATGTCGAACATCCCTCAACAACAACATCTCCAATGATGCATGGGCAAACAACAACAATGGCCAACGCCACCTCCTTACTTCAACGAAATCAACCGAAGACATCAGCAGAATCAACCGCAAAACCTTTAACCAGTTGAATCGACCGCAGTGGAATCTACCGCAACACCTTAAACCCAACCGGGTCGAGGCCCCCTTGGAGCAAACTCTCGGCTTCCAAGGTACAACATCAACGACACCTTAAACCCAAACCATGGGGTCAAGGCTTCCTTGGCCAAAAAGCACCAAGGCACAACTCATCAGGTTGCGGTAACCCAACGGATACCGGCTTATCAAACTCAACACCTCACCATCTCATCATCTTAATTATCTTTGTTAATCATTAACCGAGTTATCTAATCCATCACATTAATTGATTGTGTTATCTCATCATCATTGGAGAATTGGGGCTAGAAACCCCTTAAAAGTCCTTTAATTCCATCTCTGTCTGTTATGGGAGCACGGGCGTGCTTATCCCTTGCACGGTCGTGCTATCACTTAAGTGAAGCACGGTCGTGCTTCCTATTGGGCACGGTCGTGCTCAGCAGCACAGTCGTGCTCTTTGTCCTACACGGCCGTGCTTATTGCGCGGCCATTTTCTAGAATTCAAATTGGGAGCACGGTCGTGCTTTCTGCTCAGCATGGTCATGCTCATCGCGCGACAGTGCGGTTCTTGGCAGAAACTAACACCTAAGTCTTAACCAATTTTTAGGGTTAATTAGTCTTTTAAACCTAACACGTTTGTAAGCCTAATTAACCAGTTAATGTTTTAAACATTTTAACCATCAACTATGCAGCCAACATATCATCAACAACCAACATCATAATAACAATGACAATCATCATACCATCATATTCATATCAAGGCAACCAACATAAAAATTAATAACATATCATGAACATGAAGCACATATAAATAACATACTAAAACAATCAAGAACATACTATCACCAAATAATCAATTAGCATGTTATTCATACATACATATAAAACAACAAGGGGTTATGGGAACCGCTTTACTTTATACTAACCCCAAGCCTATGAATATATTACCCTTCTCCCCATACTGGATTGAAGGTAGCTCTAACAATGGTCCTAACAGCAAACTGGTTCCTTCCCTTCGAGCGGTTCAAAACGAATCCAAGCCTTGGAACAACGAAACACAAATCATCAGTTTCCAATTCAAATCATGAAAAGGAAACTACAAGGGGAAAGGAACGTTACCTCTATATGAGCACAGATGAAACTACACTTCCCAAGGCCTCCAATAACCTAAGAATTGCTTTGAATATGAGGGAAAAAGGGAAAAGAACAGTGTCAGCCGCAACAGGGTTAGCAGCCACCAAAAATAGGGTTAAAAATGTATCCCTCGATTTCTGTGCACATATATATAAGCTGGGCACGAAGCACGGTTGTGCTCCTTATCAAGCACGGGCGTGCTGGACTTAGCGTTAGCGAGACGCGGTTCGCACTTGAGTATGGGCGTGCTCACTATTGAGCACGGGCGTGCTCAACTTAAACTTGGCAACGCGCGCCTGCCATTAAGTACGGGCGTGCTAGTTAATGAGCACGGGCGTGCTCATGTACCAGAAAGGGACTTCTAAGCCGAAAATCCCACTAAGCCCTTAGCCAACAATTCTAACTTAATAAACGGTCTTAAGGAAAGCACTTAATGAAAAGCAGGGTGTTACACTAAGCACCAACGCCGGTAGGCCACCAAACAGTCGGTGAACCTATAGGATAACCGATGCACCACCACGGGTGTACCCGATTCCCTAACTCTCGGACGAATCACTGCGGTGGATCCTAAGTATAGAATTGTGGACATTCGCATGGATAGAAGATATCAACAGTTTGATCAGTTTATAATTGCTCAGAATTCAAAACAAGTTTATTATGTTCCTTATCCAGCAATGCAAACGGACAAACGAGGTTGGTGTGTTGCTGTCACTACCAAGCCTAGGAGTCGCATAAAAATCGATGATGCAGAAAATGAGACGCCTTTCCAGGCGGATAAATCATCACATGTCAATGAATTAATTGAGGTCGAGCGTATTACCGGCATGTTGGGATCTGTAAATGAAGGGGAATAAGTGGTCATTGGTAACCAGTCATCGATGCATGCATCATCAGAGGAAGAAATCCAAAGTGATGACTCAATGCAAGAAGAAGAAGAGTCAGACTTACAATCAGATGACAATACCGAGTCTGAATAGGAAGTTTACTATTAAGTTATTTTTATTGTATTTTAAATATTTGCTTATGCAATTAAATGTAAGACTTGACAAATATTGTTGTATTTTAAATATTTCCTTAGATTAGGCTGTTAGATGTCAATTACATATTGTTTTTACATTGATTTATAATTGTGCTATAAAAATATATATGTCAGCATCAGGAGGATGGCCGCCCCGGCCTCCACAGCCTAGCGGGGACAAGGAGAAGGGGAAGGCTAGGCGGGGACGATACATCGTCAAGTCCCAGGTGCTTGCTCGCATTCTTGGAGGTCCCTCAGCACCCACCGAACCTACCCCCATCTATACCGCACCTACCCCATCGGCACCTACAGGAGCCTCCCCCACCTATTCTACATCATCCCCTACCCATACTACACTATCCCCGACCCATGTCTAGACCTCCACTCGCTTTGCGCCACGACGCACACTAGCCGGCTACTCGCCGCCCCTACTGGAGCCACACCACACCCACACCCAGCACCACCATTATCATCGGTTGCACGGGCCATACAGCCAGCAGGATTATCATTTATGCCTACTCCTGGGATGATGCCACAGCCGGACACAGCCATTCCATCCTCATCATCCGCGCCCGCATACGATGACGACACGGCCATTCCATCATCATCGTCTGTGCAGTAGTCGACCGCGGTGGAGGACCTGCCTGAGTGGGCCAGGGTTCCTGCACCTGAGGATCGACCATGGATCCAGCCTGTTTCTACATCATAAGTTTAATTTAATTTAATGTTGTTTAAAAATAGTTACTATTCAATAAGTATATATTTGTTGGTTGTTATATTGTTGAATTATAAAATTATAAATTTTTCAGCTTCATCCCATCGAAAGTGGGATCGAAGCACGTTACCTACGCCATCAAGGCGCAGTATCGTCGCTTCTAGCCATCATGGGGGGTGATCCCCGGGGACGATCGGGATCGTATCTTCAGACAAATCGGGTAAGTTGTTGTTTATTAATTCATGTAATTTTCGTTTTATTTTTCATGCATTTTATATATTTTTTTTGTATAATGTTATTAATATTTTTTCTTTGTTAATAGGAGCTTGTGCGCTGGTTACCGGAGCATGCCTCAGAGATACGTGCTATCTTTGACGACCGACTAGCTGCTCGACTGAGGGACATGCTCTGGGAGCGTAGGGAGACCCGGATACTTCCGGATTACATCGGGTCCAGCATCTGGACCCAACTGTGTGCGTACATAGTATGCATATATAAATAATTTTATTCATAAACTGTATATTTTTATTAAAAATTTATTTTAAAACTAATTGATTTTATTGGTGTGTCGGTTGTAGGTAGGAGAGCTTGTTCGGTCCGTTAATGTCCCTACGGTCTTTGAGCAGACACATATTCGCTCAGACACCAGCGAGTTTGTTGATGAGAGGTCGAGGCAGACAGTGGTGAGCTAAAGTTTTTTATATATATATATTTAAAGTATAGGTATATATATATATATATATATATACATACATATATATTGATTGTAATGTATTAATCGCAGGCGGAGTACAATGCCAGGTTTAGTCAGGTAGCATCTAAGGCTGCTCCTACTCTGGTGCCTCGGATCCTTGTCAGCTGGACCCCGTCGAGGTTGAGCGACTACAGACCCAGGTCTGGATGGATGTGGCGGGCGGGAAGGAAAAGGGGTTGATTTACGGTATTGCGACCCTAACCAAGTCGATTCGTCGGGGGTCGACACCGAGGTTGACCATTTGGGAGCCTACATCCTCCGGCTCACAGGACACGGAGGAGGTGCAGCGGCTGAGGCAGGAGGTGCAGCAGCAGAGGGAGGCGAACGAGCGCATGATGTAGCAGATGGAGACATTCTCTACGGTCATGACCGTTGTGCTCAATTTCATCCAACCAGACAGGCACAACGCTTTGCAGGGGGTCCTCCATGCCACCCAGCCCCAGCCCTAGCCCTCGACTACTACCGATCCACCACCGCAGGCGCCGCATGATGCTGGTCTGTCTTCTGAGCCGCAGCCGGATGGTCATCTGACGTCGGCAGACTCCCCCCGCCAGGACGACGATGACGGATATTATGGTGATGAGTATTAGGATAGTTATAGATGTAGTAGAGTTTTGTAGCTAGACGGGTATTTTATTTATGGATTATATGTTGAGTTTGTTTTTATTTTAAATTAATTTTAATTTAATTGCTTTTTTAAATTTTATCTGTAATTTCAATTTTTTTTAATTAATAATATAATAATAATTAATTAAAATAAAATAAAATATAAAAATAATAATTAAAATATAATTAATTAAAATAAATATAATAATAATTAATCAATAAAATATAATAATAATAATAATTAATATTCAAAATATAAATAATAAAAAATAGAAAATAAAAAATTAATTATTAATGTACAAAATAAAATAAAATAAAATTTAAAAAGACAAAAAAAAAACCTTGTTTCTGACGGACTGTTCCGTCGGTAACTGTTGTTTACATTTTCCGACGGAAAGTTCCGTCGGTAACTTCCACAGACAGTTACCGACGGACAATCCGTCGATAATTGGGGGCTCCGTTTGATGTGTTTTCAGACGGACAAGGCCATCGAAAATTTCCAACGGAAGACCTAGATCCGTCGGAAAGCCTTTCCTACGCACCTATTACCGACGAAACTGTGTCCGTCGGAAATTCCATTAGTAATGCCGTTTTCCGACGGTTTTCCTTCTTTTCCGACGGTTTTTGTCTGTCGGAAATCCCCCTATTTTTTGTAGTTATGCTTCAATTAACCAAATTTAGTGATTGATACGGTGGTCGCAAATTCTGTAGCCAAATATGGTTTCTATTAATCAACTTAGCGATAAAATTTTCGGTCGCTAAGTTAGTATTTAATATTTTAAAAAAAACTGAATTCTAATTTACACCTAGTGACCGAATATGTGGTGCCTATTTCGATCGCTTTTTTTTTCAAGGATTTATTTTTAACTGGTTATTATGCTAATAGATACTTAGACACAATTTAAACTTTTCAATTTATTATTAAAAATAAGATTAAAAACATTTAAAATATTAAATACTCATCATATAAATATATAAAATAAAATTTCAGTACACATAAATGTCATCCATAAAAATGCATAAACTGTATAAAATGTAGTAACACAAATAAAAAATGAGGCAGAGGCAAAGGCGGGAAGTCGTTCTCGTTGTCGGTGGCGGCGTCCTCAATGTCCTCGTCCTCTGGAGCAGCATTAGTAGAAGGATGAGGAGCAACTGGAGGAGCTGCAGGCGACGTAACAGGAGGCTGGATCCTCATCTACTACAACACCAATCGTAAAGTCTGGCCCTGCTCCATGCTCGTCTACATCAGCTGCTGGTGTGCCTACGCCAGCTGTACAATCTGCTCCGCCATCAACCGCTCTATCGTAGCCTTCTCCCTAAGCTCGACATTAAGTCGTGTAATGGTGTCCTGCATGTGGGAGAACTGCTCCAGAGGGATGGTAGCCGCGCAGGAAGGAGCAAACGTGCTAGACGATGAGGCAAGAAACTCATCGCCCAAGCATCTGAGGCCATACACGTGCCCCTTCTTGTTCCTACCTCCGATGACTCCAAATATATGGCATTGTCGTCGACAGAGGCAGGAGAATGGGGGCACCTCACCAGTCAAAGCCTCATCCTGTTAGGCACGTGATACGACACCATTCATCTTCTCATTAAATGTGACCTGCGAAGTACAGTTGAAGATCATTAGTTACACTTATAATTAATATTAAAAAACAATAATAAATTACAAGTTTTAACAAAAATAAATTGTTTTTTACTTACCGCATAGTTCCGGGCCTTGTCGTTGACCCATTCCCCCGACTTTAACTTCTATCTTTTCTACCAACTCCATAACGGTCTAGGGTCGTTGTAACCGCGCAGCCTGCATATACTTAAATAAAAGTTAAATTCATAATTTTTGTATTAAATGAAAACTAAGTAGTCTACTGAAATTATCATTTAAACTTACCATCTCGTCAAAGTGAGTGGTGGTTGATTTAGAGTTGCTGGTGTAGGCACATGCTCCACTGTTAGCAACTCGATTATGCCGAGCTGTGGCACTCCCCTCCTAGAACTACTCGTAGGCCCAGTGCTGCTCCAAGCGCTGCCTGATGGCCGGATCAAACCAGGAACCCTTATCCTTACCTTTTCTGAGCTTGTTCATTGCATCCTTCATAACCAATGAACCTTTATGCTCAAAACCGCTCATCACTATGTTCTCCAGACGTGGATCCCATCGATACTCTTTCTACAACAAAAACTTGTTAGGCGACTCTTATTTATAATAAGATTAAATTAACAAGAATTGTAAGTTAAAATATTATAATAAGCTATTACCTTAAACTCTTGAAATAGCATGTCTCTAACGTCGTGAGGGATGGCCTTCCAGGTAGGCCACACAGTATGAAATTTCTGTCGAAGGAGTTTAGATATGGAAACAGAATGGCCCTTTACAGGCACAAAGCTGCCAGGAAATTAATTCATTATATTTTTATGTATAATTAACCAATTAACCAATTAATAAACAAATTAATCATATTTCTATATAATACAATTAAATTAGCTTACTCTTTATTGCCCCTAGGGATAAGAAGGATCCTCCGGTCAGATGAATCTTGGCTCTCCTGCGGCACCGCTGATAATGGTGGTGGTGGCATGGGTGTGGATGATGACGGTCCAACCTGTGTCCCAACATCCTAGGCCAGTGTGCCCCTCTACAAATGTACTGGCATGGGTGAGTCCGTCAGAAGTCGGTGAGTCTATGGTGGGAGGATCTCTTCCAGATTGAGCTCTACCACGACCTCTGCAGACACCTTTGCCAGGGACTCTGCCACCACTCTGCCCTCTGCCTCTAATGAATCTGCAATCTGTTTAAAAAAAGAATATGTACACATCACCGTATATATATTAACTAATTAATCAAATGTAGAAAATGAATAAACACTACAAATTGAATAATACATGAATTACCTAATCTGTATATATATCACTAAAATCACCTTCACTCTTAGTCTCACTTGATTGGAATGTGTCTTTGCTAGACTCGTCCAAGTCAGACTGGTCCATTAACTCTCTTTCAACTTCTTCCCCACCGCCAGAAATGAATGCAAGAGAATTAGCAATGATACTTGGTGTAATATCCAACAATACATGGGGTCCTGCAAACTCATCATCTTAGTAAGGAGCATCTTTTTCAGACTGATTGATTATGTTATTAGTAATTGTATCGCGAGCCTTTATCTTGATACACCTAACCAGCCTTGATGTCCCTCGGGATATGGCGTGTAATATACATGCTCTGCTTGTAGTGCAAAAATGAATGAGTCATACACCTTATTATATCTACGAGATTGCCTAACTTCAACAATTTCATACTTTTTATCTATTTTTGTCCCTACGTGAAGAGTAGGATCAAACCAATCATACTTGAAGATAACCAGCTTCATCACGGGGAAGCCGGCATACTCAATTTCAACAATGTCGGTTAGAACCCCGTAAAAATCGTCATCTAATTGAGCATAGGTGGCTCGTACACAAAAACCATAATTACATCCCTGCATTCCTTCACTCAATTGTTTTGTATTAAATCTATATCCATTTACAATGTCAATATTCCATAATGTAACCCATCTTTCATACTCCCATGCCAAATTGGTCAACAATGGGTTTTGATCATTATTTACTGGATCTAGAACCTACAAATTTTAACATTTGAACTTGTAACCCATATATATATATTAAAGGAGAGAAAAAGTATTGCAAAATGAAGACATCCCAATCCTACATATTGACTGAACCACACAGGAAAATGAGATGTAATTTCCCGATCAATTTGAGCTTTCGAAATGCCATGTCGGATCTCCCTTAGAAAATTAGCATACATACTCACATGGGGGTTAAATACAGGGCGATTATTGAAACTAAATGAAAATTGAACTTACAAAACACAATATATACCCTTACTCTAAATATGGCGCCACCTCTGGATAAAAATTGCCATATGGAGCCGATGTTTACATGTGGAGATGGCAAAGAGACAAAAGGACTCAAATTCAACTCAAGAGAAACAGAACAATGCCCTATTGTGCATAAAGGAAATTAGTCCTTTCAAATTATGATGATATAACTTGAATAAGAATATCCAGTTCATTATTGGCAAATTTAACACAATAAAAAAAATCATAAAAGAAATCCATATTTGAAATCCCCCAAATTATTTTCTTTAACACTACCATACAACGTAGAATCCAAGACAAGATACCGTCATACTTCAATATCATAGCAAAGAGTTCATAAACCAAAACTGATGCCAAAGACTCTTGGAATCCTTAAAATGATAGATACACTAAGTCTAGTTTCTCTTTATCCTTGGCCTACACATCAAAATAGCATGGACAATGCATCCCAAATGTACAAATTTGATGGATGGTTTATGGGTGGTTTAAAGGATTCTAACCATCTCACAATAGCATCCCAAATGTACAAAGTTCTCTTGGAAAACATCACACGAATTCTTGTCACCATTAATCCTATGTAAGAGGGTAGAACTACCTTTCTAATAATCCATTTCAACCGTCTTCTCTTTATCACTTCTATTTTTCAACTTATGATTTTTGGTTTCCCTATTATTCTCAATCTCTGTACCATTTAATTTTTTTTTTAACTCTTTCACTCTTTGCAACATGACATTCTTATATAAACATTATCAAAACCAAAATCCAAACCATCATACAAGTTCCCAAATTAGCTATATAAATAGAAAAACCAGCTTTATATATAGAACCACAATTACACTATACTATATATACAGAATCCAAGACAACTATATATACAAAACCATAACAACACGTTAGATAAAAAATCAGCCATAAAAATTAGCTATATATAAAGAAAAATGAGACATAAAAAGACACCAATTGTAATAGTTGCAACATAATCCATAGAGAAAGTGAACTATACATAAAATCATTTCAGTCTATCATGACAGTACACTTTGTTAAAAAACTCTCAATGTTGTGTAACTTGTGTTACACTAATAGGAAAAAATATCAAATTATCAACACCCTGTGCTAAATAATTGGCATCCATCAGATAAAATTGGCAAGAAATATCAGAACCTTGTGCTAAAGTTATTACAAGAATTTCTAACCAAAAAAAAAAAGTCAAAACAGAGAAGAGAGGAGAAGAGAGAACATAGGGTTACCCTAGCGGTGGCAGAGAGGTTTCTGGGGTCCTTGTGGTGGTCGGAGTGCCTCGATGGTGGAAGGTTTCTGTAGAGAGGAAAAGAAGATATAAGTTGAGAGGAAGAGAAGAGAAGAGAAGAGAGGAAGAAAAGAAAAGAGAGAAAGAGAACTTACAGTGGTGGCTGGAGCTGCGACACGGTGACTAGAGGTGTGTGCGTGGTGGCTGGAGAAGAGGAAGAGGAGCAAAGGGACTTGGTGGCTGGAGGTGTGCACAGAGAAGGAGCTGGGAAAACGCATAAGTGAGGAAGAAAAGGGGTGCTCGCATTATAGGGATTTTAGTTATAGCGAGCGAAATTTTTGGTCTCTAAATCGACTGTTGTGCAATTAAAAAACAACCGGTCACTGTGTGGCTCACTTCTAATTTCAACCAGCGCGTTTTAGAGACCGAAAATTGAAATCCATTGCTAACTGGCTCCAATATTACCGTTACATTTAAATCGATCGCTATTTTAGTCACAAAAATAGTCAACAAGTTTAACTTTGAAATTTATTAGTTTTGCGACCGATTTAGTGACCGACAGTTTGCGACCCTACAATTCGGTCGTTGAACACATGAAATATAAAAGATACAAAAAGTATGACATCGATCCCTGTTTCAGTCGCTATTGGTGACAGACTGATTCGATCACTAAATTTCGGTCGCTAAATGAGCTTTTTTCTTTCTTTTTTTTTGTAGTGTCAACCAATCCAAAGGAATATAAACTGGCACTCCACCAAGGAACATCATGGTAACATGTATTGGTTTTTGAGAAATGTTTATTAAAATAAATTTCTTTAAAAAGAAGGGAAATCAGGTAATTGATAACTCTTAGAAATAAGACCTTTCATATGGTAATTTTCGGTGTTTTTAGTTAGTTTTGTGATTAGGTGTGTTTAGTTTTTAGTTAGTTTTGTGATTAGGTGTGTTTGTATAGATCTATAGTTAATTTTTTGTTTAAAAGTGTTAGGAATGTGCTTATGTTGCTTTGTATTTTTATGTAGGTCATTGCTACAGTGGTGTTGCCTTTGCTGGGAAATGCTCTACAAGTGTTGCAGCAACTGGGCACAAGTTCCTCTTCAGATAAGGACAAGAATTGGGCACACTTTTTCTCTCTTACCAAGGCACTCCAATTGGTCAAGATGTGGGCCAGACACACATCTAGGGATCTGCGCTCTTACACTCTGGGAAATGGGCCAAGGGCATTAATTTTATATTACTATTTCTTGGCCCAAAAGTAGGAAAGAGAGGGGAGCCCTTAAAAAAAAAACCTAAATAAGGGCACTCCCTCACATCCCTTACACCTAATTCTGATATTCCCTGACCTAGGAGCAGCTGCAAGTCACCTTCTTTCTCTCCATAGTTCCATTTTCATTTTTCCTCCATTGTAATGGCTCCTTCTTTCATTTTAAATTTTATTGTTTGTTTTTGTAAGCTCATTATGAGCTAAACTTGTTGTAGCTATAGGTATGTGACCTTGTAATAAATGTTTAGTTGACTTTATGTGAAACTGTTCTACTGCATTTTCTTTTATCTTGTGTGTGAATGTTGTTTATTTGAGCTTGATCAACTTTAGTAAATGTTAAGCTTACTGAACTTGGAAAAGTTTAATTAAGTGGAACTAATTAAGAGATAAGGATTAAGTCACTAATTGGAAAATTAGTTGATGTTGAGTGGATTAGGAATAATCATTCAAGTCCTTAAGCTAGCTGGAACATGCTTAATCATAAGAGGGTGTAATTAATATGAATTTAGGAATAGAAAGCATTTAATGAACCTTATCTTTAATGTGTCGGAAGACATAGCTTTCACTTCCTGGAGCTAAATAGCCTACACTGAATTTACTTGGAATCATACCTATAGCTATTTCATCATAACTTTTTACAGCCCCACGTTTAATCTCTTGCTCCTTAAGCTTTGTTTTATTTCATGTTATTTTAAATATTGAACATTGCCACTACACACACTATTTTTGTCACCATTCATCTTAGCTAAAAGAACCATTAATCTGAGTTTTGGTAATTGTTTATAACATTATAATCCTCGTGTGAACGATCTTTCTTACACTATTACTACTTGTTGCAATTATAATCAGGTCTTCTGATAAAAGAAACAAACATGATTGGTGTCTTTCTATCTAATTTGATTTTTTTTATAATATCTATTTGATTTTAAATGGTTCATTTAATCTTTCAGAAAAATATTCACTTTTATGATGTCCTTGTGATTAATCTGTGGAGTTTTAAGCCATATATTTTAATGATCGATGTGATGAGCAACAGAATGAAGGACAAGGAAGAGCTGGTTGTTTCCTTGAAGAAGTACTACCATTCCAAGTTACATAATGAACATGAGGAATGAAGCAAGCAAACAAAATTGCAATCGCGCAATACACGGGTCACAATCTAGTACTTATTATTTCTCACTAGTTTTCAAACAGACGTCAATAAGCTAAATGTAATGGTAAGATAAATGACTACTTTAAAGATTATTACATAATCATATTGTTGTTCTAAGTCAAGGTAGCTTAATAAAAATCTTCAAATATGCTTTTATTCACTACAACTTTTAGAGACGAACAAAGGTCATAGCACATGCATATGATAGCCTAATACTCCTCTCAAGCTGTCACAAAAACTGATCAAGGTCAGAGAAATACAACACGAATAATGAGAGACATTGTAAGAGTTGTATGACATGTAAATAAATTTATAATAGAAAAATTAGTGTATAGTTATTAACCACCTTAATTATCAATTGCAGCCATAGCAGCTACACGCATTCTGAATACAAGAGTAACCATGACAGTGAATTCCCATGCAAGCAGCCATGCATTCTGAGGAATAGGTACATCCGTTGGTAGCTGCGATGTAATATAAAATGAACGAATGTTACTGAAATGGAATAAATATATATATTAATGGTGATGAAAGAAAAACGAAAATAATGAGAAAATAAGCATACATACTATTGGGTAATTGAACAAATAGGAAAAAAAGCAGGATTAAAGTGTAAACAAATTTGAGAGTTTTAGCCATTGTTCTCCACATATGTTTCTAATCAACCCAAAAGGGTTAGAATGCTTTATAATGTAAACAAAATTTGTATTTTTTTTTTTAGATGTAAGGAGCTGAACCCTTTCATAAAAAAAAGTTGTATTTTTCTACATTAACTAAACTGTCTTTTAGCACTTATTAAGTTGCATGTTACCCTTTGATAAAAATAAAATTATTATTATGTGCCTCTTTAATACATCAACAGGTAATTTTTTGCCTCTTTAACCCACTCAAATATCACTTTACCTTTGTAAGGATATGGCATGAAAATCTTCCAAATCATCGAAGATATTTCCTTTCTTACCTAAATTTATTTCTTTTATTTTTTTCTATCTTTTTCTTTTCTTTTCATGATAGACAGGAGCCAAAAGCCAGAAAAGAAAATATAATTAATGCTAAAAGCTAGCGATGTTGCTTTTAAGAATGGTGAAAATGATGTGATCACATATTTTAAGCATAAGTCAATAGAGAAACAATACGTTACTCAATAACATATAGAAGCAATACGTTACCCTATACACAAATAAAATTTCTGACTCTACCTCTAAGGTGATAGAGAAAGTCAACAGTGTCTGGCAGATGTCAACGATTGCCCATGTTGAAAAGATAGGGAAAAAATTTAAAAGAATAAGTAGAGAACAAAATACTGGACAAAATTTAACACTATAAAAAAATGCGATGTCCTATACGATGTCTCCCATTTCTATAATTCATGCTTCCTATCCTAATTCACAATATGACAAGGAGACCCAAAGCATCCAAGAAGTTGTAGAAGCCCGAGGATCAGCACGTAGGCATACCAACAATGTTAGTGCATTTACTTTCTTTGGCTTAGAATATGGCAAGCAACTGAATATTTTTTTTTTGAAAGGCAAAAGAATTAAATTAATATGGTACAAGGGGTACCCGAACCCATATACAAAAAACCCAACAACAGAATAAGATGTGAATTACAAGTTTGAGAATACACTACACAAACACCACCGAAAAACACATCAATCGTGCAAGAAAACACTAGCAAACACAAGTCAAATGGTAGCACAAACTGACCCAAAATTGTTGCAGAAAAAAGACAGCGCCTAACCAATAAGCCAAAAGCAAAGCACCCAAAAACAACATTGCACCACAATACTACCACGCTCAAACCAGGCCAAAAAAAAAAAAAAAAACTTGAAGTCCAACCACCCCTATTTAAAACACCTGCTAACGGTAATTATGCCATAACAGTAGTAGAAAGACAAGCCAAAGGGTTTAAAACCCAATCTGAAATAGAGTAACTAAAACCTCGGTGTCTCACTTTAATCCACTGCCAAGACATGATTTTTACCGATTCCAGAATAGCCTGATAGTTTATCGTTTTTTGTTTGAAAATCACCTGATTCCTAGCTTGCCAAATGCACCAAACCATTGCAAACCAAATCACTTGCAGGACACCTAAATATTATTAATAATATAGAAAAGAATACAAAGAGAAAACATGGGGGGACTAGGCCAAAACCCATGGAAGAATTATCTAAACCTAAAAAGTGGTAACCCCATCTTTTCATGGTGGAAATCAAACTTAATAAAATCTGGAAATGTATCCCACCAAGTATAGCTTGAACCATTAGCACCAAATGAGGCTAATTTTTCAGCACAATTATTGCTCTCTCTAAAAATATGATAAAAAAATAAATTCATTTGAGAACCAATCTTCATGCAATTTCTCCTTCTTCCACTGGGTTTCCAAGGGACCAAAGAGTGAGATTTAGTAGCAGCAATGACCAAAGTAGAATTACATTCAAACCAAATGTTATTCCAACCTCTCTTTGAAGCTAACTCGATAGCAAGCATGACAGCATGAAGCTCAACACAAAAAGCAGCTGTAATACCAACATAAGAAGAGAAACAACCAAAGGAATCACCAAGAAAGTTTCTGAAAATGCCTCCAGCTCCAGCATGGCCAGGATATCCCTTGACAGGCCCATCAATGTTGCATTTTAACCAACCAAAAGAGGGTGGAATCCAATCCACTAGTTTAATAGATAGTGCTTTGGGAGAATGAGTTATGATAGCAAAGACTTTTAAAACCTGAAACTCATCAATTGAATGGAACATATGGCCTTTTGATAAGGAACCAGCTAAAGAAATATGTGATATGATTAAAGTACAGCCTGATCTCCAATTAATATTGACATTACTAAACCTCTTTTGGTTCCTACAAAACCAGATGGTCCATATTGTGTTAAGAATTGCAGCTAGGTACACATCCTTCAATTGTGGACTGCACTTAGCATCACAAACTTTCAGAACATCCAAGGCTGTATTGTAATTAATTGAGCAATTTAACTTACTTTGCAGCCACAACCAAGTTTGGACCGCAAATTGGCATTCAAAGAACAAGTGCTGTGAAGATTCTTCATGAGTGCCACAAAGACAACACATGGAAATAGAAACACAACCTCTAAGTTATAGGTTCTCATCAGTTGCGAGCTTGTTATGGATCAATCTCCAAGTCAAGAAAGACCTTGAAGGAGGGATTGAAGCTGACCAAATCAGTTTGCCCCAGTGCTTGCATTGACCATGAGGATGATGGAAGGCATAAGCATCCTTAAAAGATAACAAACCAGAATCACTACCACACTTAACAGGTTGATCACTATCCATAAAAAGAGGAATATAAACATTTCTAACTTTGTGAAGCAGATTGGGGACTTTATCAATTAGGACTTGAGGCAAGCTCCAATGATCATTGCTGATGAATTCACTGACAGAAGCATGAAGAGACTTTGCAGCAGAAGCAGGAATGTGCAGCATGTGTGCCAAGGTTTGGTCAAGCCACTTATCATTCAGAAGTTTATACTATTCCCACCTCCCAAAATCCAGTGTATTGTCCTTAATAGCAGTCAAGTGGTACTTTATAGTAGGGATAATGGAAAATCTGATATGGTAGCTAACAGGAACATTATTCCTAATAAATCTGGATCTTAAAAAAGAGGACCATTGACTGTCCGAGTACAAAATATCCCAACTGAGTTTCAAAACAGCAGCTTTATTAATAGAAGCAATGTATTTAAGACCAAGACCCCCATCACAAGTAGGAGAGCAAACAACTTCCCAAGCTACAGTAACAATTTTCCTAGTATCAACATCACCTGACCACACAAAGTTTCTAACCCAACCATCCACAGTTGTTAACAAAGCTCCAGGCCAATGATAGACATGAAAGCTATAGGACAGCATACCTATAATTACAGAATTAACAAGTTGGACCCTGCCCATAATAGAGAGGAGAGAACCTTTCCATGTTGATAGCTTACCTCGTATTCTATCAGCAATCGGCTTCAAGTGCACCACTCTTGGCCTACCTTTAAATATGGGAATTCCAAGATAAATGAAAGGAAAAACACCAGGACCAAGCCAAGAATTTGAGAGATTCCAGCTGATCTACTAGAAGTCAAAGCACTAGAGTAAAATTTACATTTGTCTAAGCCAAGCAGTTGACCAGATATGTCTCCATACTCCTTGAAGAAATTCATAAGAGCTCTAAGATTTCTTTTGTTTTCCTTATAGAAGACAAGAATGTCATCTGCATACAGTAAATGGCTTAGAATTTGGAAACCTCTAGGACTAGACATAGGGGCTAATAGATTGTGGTCGACAAGATGGGATAAACCTCTACTCAAAACATCTTTTGCAAGGCAGAATTAAAGTGATGATAGAGGATCGCCTTGCCTCACCCCTGTTTTACATGATATGTAACCAACAGACTTCCCATTCACAACAAAAGACAATTTAGCAAACTCGAGAATAACCTTCACCCACTCACAGAACTTTGAGTCAAAACCAAAGGTTGCGAGAACATTTTGCAGGAAGTCCCAATCTAAAGTATCAAAGGCTTTTTTAACATCAAACTTCAGAGTTAAGTTCCCTCCAAAAGTTCTGGAATCAAGCATATTTGTAGCTTCAGATGCAATGCATATGCATTCATAGATGTGTCTACATTTAATGAAACCTCTTTGTTGTTCTGAAATGACCTTAGGGGCAACAGTTGACAATCTATCAGCTAGGACCTTTGTGATGATCTTAAATTGAAAGTTGGCTAGAGCGTTAGGCCTATAGTTCCCAATCTTATTAGCTCCAGGGAATTTAGGGATAAGGGAAACAATATTGGAATTCATACCTGGCAAAACCAACTCTACTTAAAGAATTGAAAAACATATTTATACACACCCTCTGCAATGACACTCCAAAAAGCCTTATAAAAAACTCCACCAAAACCATCAGGACCAGGAGCACCTGAGTCATTCATAGAGAAAATAGCAGATTTAACCTCCTCCAAGGAGAGCAGAGCAGTGAGCATAGCATTGTCTTCATTAGAGACCATTGAAGGAATGACTTTTGAGATCCAATCATTGGAGATGCAGGAATTTTCAGAGGCATATAGTGAAGTATAGAAGTCTAGGACATGATGTTCAATTTGTTGTCTATCAACCAGAACCTGATCTCCCTGCTTCAGCATAGTCATTTGCTTTGAGGCACTTCTGATTTTGGTAATTTTATGGAAGTAAGCAGTGTTTCTATCCCCTTGGCTAAACCAATCAATTTTAGCTTTCTGTTTCCAATAGGATTCCTCATAACTTTGACTTCAGCCTCATGAAGCTCATTCGAGAAGCCCACAGTAGCAACTTGCTGCTGAATTTGGTCCACCA
This sequence comes from Echinosophora koreensis, assembly GCA_035048595.1. NCBI lineage: Eukaryota > Viridiplantae > Streptophyta > Magnoliopsida > Fabales > Fabaceae > Echinosophora > Echinosophora koreensis. Next base: position 2,172,988 of record JAPCYP010000031.1, on the reverse strand, counting down.
TAGTAAGAGCTTTATTAACATTTTCATGATCATTGCAAAAGATATTCTTATTCCAATCTTTAAATGCTACTTTAAGGGCTTTTAGTTTCTGAAAAAGAACATACATTGGACAGCCAGTAACCTCTTAAGACCAAACTTCTTTAACAAGTTTCATATAGCCCGGGTGATCAATCCACATTTGTTGAAATCTGAAAGGAGTACGGACTTAATTTTCTAATACCTTAATCAAAAAGCATAAGCAAGGGGAAGTGATCAGAGAGCATCCTAGTTAAAGTGCAACAAGAGGAATTCTCCCAAAAGTTCATCCGAGTGTCATTACATATGGACCTGTCAAGTCTTTTTTCTGAGTGCTGTCTACCAATTCTATTATTGGTCCAAGTCATTTCAGCACCTTTATTGGAAGTGATGCATTCAAATTCTTGAGAAATGTTATCTCTCATTTTCCAATAAAAACTTACCTCTGTTGACTTTCTTAACAAGTGCCCTAAAGGCACTGGTTAGCAAGACCCATTATTTATTATCTATTACTAATACTAGTACTATATATAAATCTGGTAAATTTTGCTACATTGTTCTATAGTAATACGCACACCTGCGTGTTCACCCTGTCTTTTAAATTTTTTTCTTTTTATAAAAATAATCAATACATGAAACTTAAATAAAAAAAACAATCAAACAAAATAAAAACACTATCTGACAAAATACAAAAGAAAGATCTAAATAACCTCACTTTGACGGTTGCACTTGCAAGATAATAAGATATAACTATAACTCTATTAGCAATGAACAAAATTGTACTTTCAATATAACTATTGCATCTTATAAACAATCTTGGAGCACCGTTCAAAAATAATAAAATATGTAAATCTGTCCAACAAGACAAAAGGACCTTTTTAATAAAGTGTTTGCATCTTTAACTTTAAGTTATTTAATTTAAATATTAATAGATATGTTGTATTTTTGTGCTATTTATTAATACATATATTAAAAAATAACAAAATATAAGGTTATTTCTCTCAAAAGCTTTATCCAGTGTTTGTAAGTATTTTAAAAAAAATGTTTTCTAATTAGTCAACTTTTTGCAAATAATATAGTTAATATAAATAAATTCATAACCTGAATTAATTATAAATTAAATTATTTTAAAGGTACTTATTTTTTTTATACTAAGTTAACTAATGTTGTTCGACTCTATTAATATATGATTATAATTTTTATTTTCTATAATGTAATATTAACAACTACTATAATATTAAGAAATAAAATTAAAGCAATCATTGTTTTATATATTTATTTTAATTAATGTAATGTCTAGGTTTAGTTACAGTTTTGGTCCCTGCAAATTGGTGATTTTAGCCCATGTAGTTTTAATTGCTCAAATCAAGTCCATCTAATTTCAAATTCGAGCATCCTGTCGTCAACCTACTATTCAATATTTAATGAGAGCTATTGACCTGACTAACCCTTTGTGACCTGGCATTAGGATAGGATTAGTTTTATTTAATTAATTCAAAAAAAATTGCTAAAACTAAAGTTAAAAGCCACAAAAGCTAAAAAAGAATGCACGTACAGAGCATGTTCGTGAAACTATTGGCACTAATATTATCCATTTGTGAAACTATAAGGACTTAGCAATTGAAACTATAGAGACCAAAGTCATCCATTTGTAAAATTATAGGGACCAAAATTACAATTAAGTCATATATTTATATAATACACAAAATAAATTATTGAGCCGATGTGACATCGCACAGGTACAAAAGTCTAGTCGAATAAATTTCATGTAGAACCACTAAATTAGTAAATCATGAGTTAACTTTCTATTTAGGATCCCACATAAAATTCACCTAATAAAATATAGTATGTTAAAGTGAGTGTGTTAGAATATGACACTTTTTTTTTATATAGGCAAAAATCAGTGTTAATGTTAGTATTTTGTTTGTGGATGGGGTTTGAATCCTCTCCTTCCTTATCACTTCAATCCTTAATGTTGGAGAATAATTGGTATGCCCTAGATCCAATCTGTTATGTAATTTTTAGAATGCATTATAATGATTTTATTTTGATAAAACAACTTGGCATTCAACTAATTTTGGTTTTATTTGTCATATTCAATAATTGGTTATTTAATTGATATGACAAAGTCCTTGATTAAATTTAGATACTTGTTGTCATGATAAAGATCATGTTAATGGGAGACAAGTTTTTATAATTTAATCTAAAATATTCTTGATCGTGAGATTATTAAGAAGCACGCGGTGGTAGAACCGTAATTAAATGGTTCATTTAAATCACTTTTAACGTTTGTTGTTACGTCTGTTGTTTAAACAACAGACGTTAAAAGTGATGAGTGTCACTTTTAATGTCTGTTGTAGTTCATCTTTTACGTCTGTTATTTAAACAACAGACGTAAAAGATGAAATTTTCACATCTGTTGTTTAAATAACAGACGTTAAAAGTGATTTCCAATGTTTTTAGAAATTATACGTTACCCGTGTGCCTTGTTCTTCATCACTCTTTCATGTACTCTGCCCTAACCTTGTTCTTCACCACCGCGTGAGCTCCTTTCTACCACCACTGTGAGGGACTACCTCTTTCTCTCTCTCTCTGAACTTCACACACTTTGAATATTGCCCTAACTCTCTGGTCGTCTCTCTCTGTCCCTCTAACTCTCAGCCACCACTTCGAATGGCTGCCACCAGTGGAGAGCCAACACCGAGTTGTCGCACCACCACCTCGGTAACACCCCACTGAGCCACTCTCCTTCTCCTCTCTGTGAACACAGGTAACACCTTAAACCCTCAAAGTTTCAGTTTTGCTTTTTGTCATTTGCTTTATGTGTTTTCCCCATTTTTTGCTCTGGGTATTTGAGGTGATGCCCCATTTCCTCACTCTTGATGTTGCATCTCAGGTTGATGGGTTGATCGTGTTAAATCCATGGGGATTGTCTGAGTTAGTTGTTTCATTTGATGTTGAAGCCGTGGAGATTCCTAGAACTCAGGACCACCACTCAAAGGTAAATTATTGCCTGACGTATCATCATTTTGTTCCAAGGAATGATTTAGGATTTTGGGGATTCCCTTTTGATCTGTGTTTTGTTGAGTTTGTTGTGTGAATGTTTTCACTGCTACATTAGTATATTTGATTGAGGGTTGAGGTGATTGAGGGGAAATGCATTGGGCACTGGAACCTTGAAATAAAAGCTCTGAATTTGTGAAGGGAAGATCTATAGCTGCACATACTGCTATATCTATCAAGCTCTTTGTGAGGTCATCATTTCCCAAGGTTTGATTTTGATCCCTCTCCTGTTCTTTATGACCCAATGCTTTTTCTGGAACATATAATAAAGCATGCCCTTATGTTGATCATTCTTATCACCTGCAACTTAACCAATATAAATCTTCGTCAATAGCTTAGGGTCATACATAAAAAGTGTACAAATAATATCTTACTCTTATGCCAAATATGCTCGACCTTTGACTTTTGAGAAAGTTCACTACAAGGGCATTATGTGGATTAGTGCTATTGTTTCTCTTCAGCCTTTAAAATAAATATTTACATTTTTATGCAGAAAGTTAAGTTATACTAAGTTTAAAGCTAAAGCAAACCTTAGAGAAGAAATATACCTATTGTTTGTGTCTTTATGTTGGTTTGTGTCTTTCTTCAATATGGAATACATGTGCCTCTGTTCTACATGTCTGTAACACTCTTCTCGGGCGCTACATTGTCTGTGACATTTCTATTTTTATAAGACCGAGTAAAGCCGAAAATAATTATTTTGCCAAAAATACGGGTTTATTTTTCTTTTCTTTTCTCTTTAACAAATAATACCATACATACTCTTTAACATATAACATCAACTTATGCATTAATATTATACAAACCAAGTTCCAGGTACTATCAGTCATACATATCTAGAAAAAAAGGTGAAAATACCAACGCCAGTAAATAACAACAGACTGGAATATGTTTATAATAATAATATCTTTAGAGACATAGCTCCACAAAGTATAACATAGACACGAGACTGGCCAGACACAAACTATTGACGAAAGTCCATTATACTAAAGCCCTCGAGACTGTGTCCATGTCTCCAAGTACGCTCAAACTCCAGCAGGATGTGATGGAGAAACAGTGTTGCCGTCATCTTCGTCCAACGCAAGATAGAAAACAGCAAACCAGAAAATACAGAAATGAGGTGAGATTTCCGTTCATCTTATACTTAACGCAGACATGCAGTGGTACGACACACAGGTACGTACAGTTATATCATCCATCACCACAGAAATAATAATGTTTCACAACAACATAATCACAGGGCACCGTTTTCCCTAGATAGAAGAGACTCGAGGAATGACCTCTGATTCCCTATACCATGGTTTTAACAAACAGTCGAAGAGAGTGGTTCGGAGGATTGTTCCGGATTACGCCAGCCTTGGGCAATAAAATGTGTCAACAGTCATTGAGACACCCCACTGTGCCCCGGTGTTTTATTAGATTAATTCTCTCTTAAATCATTTCTTAATTGCGCGCTTAGCGTGAAAAATACGTAAAAATTAAAACTTATTTAAATATCATATAACTTATGCAAATTAAACACATCAACATTGTAATATATAAATACACACCTGGTTAGTTGTTACATTACCAAAACACTGTTGAGGGTATCCTTTCCATAGGATCCCTCACAGGCATATACTTAAACAAGAATTATACTTAGCGGAAATATATAAAAACGTCTCACGAACGCACTGGCCATGACTAACTAGACCCTAATCGCCATGGATCACAACTCGTCCTCCGACCTCCGGTTCGTAAGGGTTCCATCCAACTCCTCCTCATTCAACTCAGCTACAGGGTCTTCTTGTACAATCCCATAAAAGACAGAATACAACACACCGAAAGATATAGGGGATAAGAAACATATCTATCATCATAAAAGCGGAAAAGAGTCATAGTATATAACATAATAAAAGTCACAGACAATCAACATATATAACTAGCAAATCATCCTCGAAATTAAGATATCATCCTCTACCCTCAACCTCACGCAACTAAACCTTTATAATGACGTGGCCACTAATTCCCCATATCCATTAGGGATGTTAGTCAGTCGTCCAAGCGACGCGTCCCCAAAACCGGTGCACACCCTTATTCATGGTGAGAATGCTCATGCAAAGCAATGACACTATAGCTGTACAGCACAGTCGGTGCACACCCTGGATCAAGGGTGCTCATGCATAGCAATGACACTATAGCTGCACGGTACAGTCGGTGCACAACCTCCTCCATGGTAAGAATGCTCATGTATAACAATGACACTATAGCTGCACGGTACAGTCGGTGCACACCCTGGTTCTCTCTCTCGAGGGTGCTCAAGCAAAGCATTGACACTATAGTTGCACTAATTAAATCTATCATTGGACGGTCCCACAAGGACTTCGAACCTCGTATGTATCAAACATACGGTTATAAACACAATACAACTTATGAACCTCACTGAATTTCATCAATAACAACCTAGTGCCTCATGCTTCCATCCTAGCCTTGACTCACATTCTATGACACCTTTCATCTTTAAAATAATCAATTTAAGCTAGGCACTTCTAATTCAGCGATACTTTCTCACCCAAACCAAATCTTCCGAACAACATATATCCTCGCTTAAATCCACTAAGCACAAATATTAAAACCAGGCAGATCATGTATAACACAGACAATCATAAATATTCAAATACCACAAAATATCACATAAGCAATTCAATAATAATAATAAATTCAATCAACCTCAGATAAGATAAAATCATCCTAACGTCGATAAACCTACAATCCCCAAATCACCATTGGTTTTACAAAAAAGGTTTCCAATGTGATTTTGGTCTTGTCGATTACTCAACTACTAGTAGGGTTTAGGTCGCCCTACACAATTATTATAGAATATACTACTTATCGTTTCCGACTGTAGATTGGTTCTTTCCCCCACCTGATTGACATGCACGCTTTCCCGTACAAGCTCCGAATGGGTCCACGTTACTGCCACAAACCTCATCACGCTGTCCAACAACATCCACAAATCTGCCACCATCCATCCTTACACATCCACCGTTCCGCTTTCCGTCCCGATTACACGTATGAGTAACACAATTCGTCGGAAACACCAAATACCAACCGAATCAACAATAGGGTTTCAAATAAATAAATCTATTTGAATCAAGAGAAAAAAATTGATGGAAAAACTTACGAGAACAACGGCTGGACTTAGGAGAAATCGGATTCAAAATATGCTCATGAATCCTAGGGAAAAGCTACCAAAACAGGGCTACTGTTCGAGCTTAATTTCTATGGACACATATCTTTATTTATATAATGGAACGGTGAGACTTAAGAACTATCCTTCAGAAACAATCTCACAAATTTTCAGCTCGATCCAACGGTTAACGAATCTCAGATCGCAATTATATTGTGACAGGTTTGGTGGTACCCGGGTTGAGTTTCTCACCTCCTAGGCCTACTGTCCGAGCTTCATATCTCACACTCTGGGAATGATCCAACGGTTGAAGAGTGTTTAGCGACTCCCTCACTGCAACTGCTCCAACTTGGTTTCAAAGCTTCCATCAAAGGCTTCTTGCAACTATGGAGATTTCTCTCTCAATTCTTCTCCTCTAATCCGAAGTAGTGGTTGATAAAGAGAGTTAAGGAGATGAGGAAGATAACTAAGATCATATAAGTGAGGGTTTACCTCTAAAATAAAGTGAAAGAATGATCAAGTTGTGCAAGAACAACAATGGAGTTTTTGAAGAAAAAGTGAAGAAGAAATGGAAGAGATGAAGAAGTGAGTGAAGGGGGAGGGAGGCCACGGTTTTGGGGGTATTTATAGGGTAGATCTTAGGCTTTGTTTGGTTCCTTAAGCTTAGATTAATAGCTTTTAGGAATATTTAATTAATATAAGATTAACCATAGTTAATAGTTAACTTAACTGAGGTTATTTTGGCTAATCATGGTTAATAATATGTGGCTCACAATTGATGGAGGTGTGGCTGATTTTGGGCCACACATAGTGACTCACCAATGAGTCACTGATCCTATCCGTTATCGGTTCCCGGAAATTCCGTTCGCAGCTCCGTCATTTACCCGATTTCGATTTTTGAGAGGAAAATGATGAAACGAAAGCAAAATGAAATAGGTATGGTTTAATATATATATATATATGCACGAAATTTAGGATATGTAGAAGGTTTACAATCACGTAAAATGAGTGGTTAAGAGTGCGTAGATGTATCTTGTTACTACCCGCGAAAGCTTGGGGGTACTTTGGTCATTTTACCCAAAAGTCATGATTACTAGCATTTAATGCTCATAACTTCTTGGTGACTCATCCTCCATGAGTCATCATGTATGACACGTTGTCCCGATCTCTTGACGGGTCTCTGCAGTTCCGTTTTCGACTCCGTCGGTTTCCCGATTAGGGTTTCTGTCTATTTTTCGATCGAAAATTTTCAAACTAACCAGACTCGTTGGAAATATGATTTAATCATAACCCATTTCGTTCACGAGTCAAAATTAGATTTTCTGATCATTAAAATCTTACTGTCAGTGAAAACACCGACTGTTTTTCGTTCGAACTTTCGCCAAAATTCGTCCGAATACACCTAATTTTTTATTTCTGATCAGAAATTTGGAAAGTAAACTTCCTCATGGACAAAATATAAAAAATCTACAAATTTCAGTTTTTGGGTCAAATTAGGGTTTTCTGCCGGTATAAAATTATACTGTCAGTAAAAAAACGCAGACCGGTTTTCGTCTGAGTTTTAAATCCAAATTTTAACCAAAGCTTCCTACCATAGAGTAGGTTCTATATATGATTTTGTTTTCTCCAAAATCATTTCCTAAGTCTCAAATAAAAATATAAATAAATATATATTTACTGTTAATACAGCTTATCCGAAAATCGGGCTGTTACAGTCATCATGGTGCACATAGGCTTTTTCGGGAGCATCCTGCACTACCTGAAAATATATAGTATCTAGTAGAGTATGTCGGTGTATTGGAAGATCACCATGCCACAGAAGAGCAACCAACTGGGCCTATATGAGTATTTCATACCCCGACACCCCCAAGCATCAATAGATCGTCACTACGAAATTCGCACCCGCATTAAAGTGTTAGCTCGATCTCCTAGGCACAACGGCCTTACAGAACATAGTTTCACTATGTGTTTAGGCAAACTTTGCCGGAAATGCGTTATTCTCGTCCATCCAACAGATGATCGTGATTCCTTCGGAATTCTTTCAACGTACTGTAACAGATGCTAGATGTCCTTAAGTCCGAATCACCGGTACTTAATCATCAAGCTAAAGTTCTCAAGTAACCTTTCATCTTTGTGCAAAGTTTTCTTAAAATACTTGTTTACAAATCCTAGCTCATTATGAGATTGGAACATAGGTCCAATTATTTATTTCTCTGTACTTTTCTAGTTGAGCCTTTTTTTCTTTGGCTTTTCATAAAACAAATCATTCTGGGTCCATTAAATTTTATGGAATATGGATAATGAATTATCCATACTTTATGACATAAAGTCGTGTTTCACCCTACATCATAATTTTATTACATTCGTATTTTCACTAAGTCGTTCTTGACTTAGGTTTTTGCATTTTATCGTAAAATTTCATCTTTGAAGACTAAATCCTTTTGGCTTAAAACCAACACCTTTAGACAAAATCAAATCCATTTTCAAGAATAATACTTAGGTATCAATTTCTCCAAAAAGTTTTCTCAAAAGTCCTTAAAAATGTTTAACAACGGTTTCGCCACTTTTTACTGAATTTAGGCCCAAAAGCCATATTTTTGAAAACATGGTTCTTCACCTCAAATGTATTACTCTCCTAGGTTATATTACTCATATGAAAATGTTGAAACACTGATTTTTCATCAAAAGCTCCATTATACAAAATTTCTAAGAATTTGACCGAATGTCGTTAATTTTGTAAATCGCGTAAATCCTTTTTCAACGATTATACACTCTAATAGTCCAAAAATCATTTTGGAGTTTTAGAACAGTTTGATAGGCATGAAAAACAGTTTCTAACTGTCCAATTACATTTATTTTCGAAAATTGCAGTTTAGTCCCTAAACTTTCATTAATTACAAAAAGGTCCTTATCCACTTAAAACCTTATAACTTTTTATTTATAACTTCAAATCACACCAAACCAACTTCTTTAGAAATATTTTTCAGTTGCCCTCAAATTTCCAGAAATTTCGTTCCCCAAATATTTTACAATAATTGCAAAAAGGTCCTTTTTCACCAAAAAGCTTATAACTTTTTATGTATTAATCCAATTAACACCAAACCAATTTCTATGGTTTTGTCTCATCAAGAACTACAATCTTAACATACAAGTACATGAATTTCAGTGCAGCCACTGAAATTCTCAGAAATTGTAGTTTAGTCCCTAAGGACTCATAAATTCATAACTTTCAATATACACATCCAAATCAATCCAAACCAATTTCTATATTCTTATCTATTCATTCACTTATCATAAAAATTATTCAAATAATTTAACACATCTTAGAACCCCTTAAACCAGTCATGGCCGAATGGCCTTAAATTATTCATGTTAAGCATCTTTGTTTAACAAAACAATCAACAATGATCAAGGTCTTAATTAAAGATCAACAACACCAAAACTACATATATCACAACCAACATATATCAAACTAAATCCTCCAAGAGGATCACACACATATGCAATCAAATATACAAATTTGTACTTAGGAATTACAAGACCACATAAACACTAATAAACCATCACATATCTACCCTAAGGTAGGATGATAGTAATCTCCCCCATACCTTTGGTGATCACTTGAGATCAAGTAACAAGATGATGGTGTTCACCTAGAGCTTCAAGGTTGGTACCAACAAAACCTAGCCATGAACAACCAATCAAGAAAACGAGTTAAAAATGGAGAAAATCACCTAAACCCATTTGAGAGTTAGGTTCGGCCAAGCTAGCTAGGGATCTCTAAATTTTTCAAGCTCTTGGATGATGAAAATATAAGTCATATGAAGATCATAGAAATTGGAATCACATTAAAATGATTTTTCTATGATTTTCTAGAGATTTTTGAAGTTCTAGATCTAAGAACTTGAAATTTGTGAAAACTTGAAATAGGAAGAAATCTTTTGAAGAGAAGTGAAGAGATGATCATACATTAGAAGGTTATACCTTTGGAATCTCAAGAAATGAACAAGATCTAAGAGTTTCTTTGTAAATCAAGTAAAAAGAACTTAAGAGTTTTTGTGTTCAAGTGAAGAAAAGATGAGCAAAATGAAAGGAAATGGGGTCTTAAAGGGAGGAGGGGCTGCTGCCTTGAAAAGAGGTGAGTGAGAAATATCTTTAAGTTTAAGGCATGTTTGGATCAACTAGTAGCCATTAATAGATTAATAGCTTAACTATAATTAATAACTAACTTAATTAAGATTAATTGGAAACTATGGTTAATAAATATGTGGCTCATAAACAAGAGAGTGTGTGACTGATTCTTGGCCAAGTAAACTAACCTTGGTTCCTTAACCATGGTTAAAATTTAACTCTACGTCGGTTAGTAGGTTAAGCTTAGGGTATTTTGGTCATTTCACTTGAAAATTCCTGATTTCTAAAATTTGAGGCCGATCTCCTAATCCCTCTGCTACATCAAACTCCCCTAATACCTCAGCTCCATATTCGACTCCTTAGTTTACCCGTCTTAGGTTTTTACGCGTTTTTCTAAAAGATTATGCCTGAATAAAATAATATTATTTCATTGCTAATGAATTTTTCCAAAATGTGGAAAATCGTTCGGGGCGAAATATAAAACCTAATGATTTCGTTCATGAGTCAAAATTAGAGTTTCTGCTCAGTAAAATCTTACTGTCAGTAAAAACACAGAAAAAGCAGACCGGTTTTCGTCTGAATTTTCGACCCAAAACTTCCCTGTAACCTTATAAAAATAAGTATAACAGGGAAATGACCTTAGTTTCTCCAAAGTCATTTTCCAAATCTCGAATAAAATATATAAAGAATTAAAAATTCTACCGACAATGAAAACAGTAAAAATAGTTAAAACGGGGTGTTACAATGTCTCTGTTCTTTTGTTTATATTATTGATTTTTTTGATAAAAATGATAGGGAAGCTTTTGAAATGTGTTGTCAATAATACTGAAAGTTACATTGTTTTAAGGGAGACAAGAGACAGAGTCTATCTGTAGGTCCCAATTGACATTATTTTAGGAGAAGTTGGGGGTCCCGGTTGACATTGAAATTGCAATGTGATGTATTCTTTTCCTTAACCCAATTCTTGAATTATGAACACTAGTTGATTATTGCATTGGTATTAGGTAGGACATTGGTGCAACCTTATAAGGAACAAGACCATAATAGAGTCTAACTGTAGGTTATGAGACTTGAGAGGTGATTAATTTACAGTTTAGATACGTCATTCAAAGCATTGGTAGTGTCTTTAGGAGAAATTGGGGGTACTGGTTGAAAATGAAATTGACCAAAGGAAATAGAAGATCATCACTTGGGTAGCTTGTATGATTTGGTAGGCGGATTCGTGACCTTAGAAGCTATAATCATTAATTTTATCTCTTGTTATCTATTAGCGTTTTTGGATAATTATTTTTGATAAATGCTTGTTTCTTGATCTTTCTCTCTCTTCTCAACCAACTACTATTGACTTGGTAAAACGTTTTGAATTTCCTTTAAAGATTTGGTTAAATTGGTCTCCCAATCATTGTGTGCGACCTCGGTATTTCTTACCGTGTTTTTATTACTTGCAACGAACCGGTACACTTGCCGGATTCACAACAAGTTTTTGGCGCCGTTGCCGGGAATTGGCACAACCAATTTTCCTAAATTTTAGGAAAATTAAATATTTTGATTAAGCAATTTTTTTCTTTTAAATTTTCTACACTTTTTATCTCTTTAACTTCTTTGATCCACTTGGTCTTGCCTTGTTTTTGTGTATGCGAGGTACCGTTCCACCGGAAGACTTGTTATACAACCCAGAGATTGTCAGGATTGAAAAGAGGTTGAGGAAGGAACTGAGAGATAAAATGAGACTTGAAGCAATCCAACCCATCAATCTTGAAGGGATGGCAGAAGGATATCCTCCGGCTTACAAGCCTCTTTATTAGTACAATCGTCCTAACTTTGATGATCTCGGCCAATTCTTTTGAGATCAAATCATCAGTTCTGAACCAGGTGCAAAGAAATCAGTTTGATGGGAGTGCAAGCCAAGATCTTCATAGGCATATTGCACACTTTTTGGAGATCTGTGACATGTTGAAGACTCCCAGAGTTTCAGATGGTGCCTTCCGTTTGTGACTATTCCCTCTCTCTCTTATGGATAGAGCACGCGATTGGCTAAATTTGAATTTGGAAAGAGGTAGCATCACTACTTGGGAGGATATAGCTCAGAAATTCCTCACAAGATTCTTTCCTCTTCAGAAAGCGGCACAATTGAAGACCGCCGTTACTTCTTTCAGGCAACATGAGGATGAGACTTACAATGAAGCTTGGGAGACGTATAATGTGCCCTTGAGGAGATGTCCTTCTTCCTACTTTGATTTGGTAACACAGGTTCAACATTTCTTCAATGGGTTGAGGGGTCGCTACCAGATGAACTGTGATGCTGCAGCTGGCGGTTCTTTCTCTTGCAAGTCTGCGGAAGATGCATGGGCATTGTTGGAGAAGATGTCTAGGAATGACTATAACTGTAATGGGAGTCACTCTTTTAGTGTATCTCATCAAAATTCTTCCGGACTCAGTGCAACATCAATTGAAGCTATTCTTGAGCAGAACGCACTTCTGAAGAAGCAAAATGAGGCACTTAATAGCAAGATGAAGGTGAATGCCGTATGGGAAAGATTGCCACCGGGTTGTGATTTTTGCAATGGTGATCATGACAGTGAAAATTGTCCGGGTAACTTTTCTCAGGAGCATGTGGACTCGTGTCACAACTTCTATGACACAGTGCCACAGCGCAATAACTATCAGAGGAACAGACAAAATTACTGCCACAATGGGCGGAATTGGGACATCAGGAGAGACCATCCGAGTTTCTCTTGGAGTAACACTAGTGGTGGATTGGCCGGACAACAACAACAGAATCAGAGGCAGAACTATGGAATTCAACAGCACAATACTTAGCAAGCTCTCCCTAGGCCTAATCAGTTACAGATCACAGATGGTGGGAAGCAACCATGGGAATTGGCTATTGAAAAGACTAGTGAGGCCATAGAGAAGTTGACAGTGCATACAGTCACAACCATTGACAAGTTGCCATCTCACAAAGGGGCAGCAATTCAGAATCTTGAGACTCGGGTAGCGTAACTTGCAAAGCAACTGAATGAGCATCTTCCAGGCTCTTTCCCAAGTAATACAGAGAACAAACCAAAGAACCAATGCAATGTCATGGCAACTAGAAGTGAGAAGGTATTGGAATCAAATGGGGATGCAACTAGTTCTCTTGAAGTTGAAACTCCTGAACAACCACAAATGGAAACAGAGCAAGCAAAGGAGATAAGGTAGCTAGTGAGAAGGTGCCGGAGCAAGGTTGGAAATTGAAATTAGTGGACGAAGAATTCGGAAGAAAGAAGTGGGTTGAACCCCAAGATCGCCCTCCTTACATAAAGATACCCTCTCTAGAAAAATTGAAGAAGCCTGCACAGGATAAGCAATTCATCAAGTTCTTTGATGTATTCCGTAAGCTTCAAATCAATATTCCATTTGTGGAAGCCTTGGAACAAATGCTATCTTATGCTTGGTTCATCAAGGAGTTTCTCTCCAAGAAACAGAAGATAATGGATGAGGAAACGGTTGCTTTAACCGTGGAGTTTAGTGGAATTCTTCAAAGGAAACTACCTCCTAAGTTGAAGGATCCGGGTTCTTTTAGCATACCATGAACCATTGGAGAGATGACTATTGGGAAGGCACTATGTGATTTAGGGGCAAGCATCAACTTAGTGCCCCTATCTATGATGAGGAAGCTTGGCATTCAAGAGGCCAAAGAGACTATGATGTCACTCCAACTAGCAGATCGTTCTATTAAATACCCTTATGGGGTGGTGGAGGACTTGTTAGTAAAGGTGGACTAGTTCATCTTTCCGGCGGACTTTGTGGTGCTAGATATGGATGAAGATGCCGAGGTCCCTCTTATATTGGGTAGGCCTTTCTTGGCCACCGGGCGTGCTTTGATAGATGTGCAACAAGGAAAGCTCACACTAAGGGTGCAAGACGAGAATGTAGTCTTCAATTTATTTGAAGCAATGAAGAATCCGGTTGAGAAATCTTATGCATATGGTGTTGATGTGGTGGAACCAATTGTGAAAGCTATAGCCACACAAGAAGCCCATGGTTCTACAATTGCAAAAGTGTTGGTAAAATCTCATGTTAAAGATCAAGAAGGGGACTTTTGGGAAGATGATGATTATCTAGAGTGCTTAAAGAACATAGAAGCATTGCCAAATCTCCCCAAGGATGAATGCCAAAAAGAAAACCTTGACAAGGAAGGAATGGAAGAGGACAATAAGGCACCAGAGTTGAAGCAACTCCCAACTCAACTAAGATATGTATTTTTGAGTGAGGGTGGACATCACTCGGTTATCATTAGCAATGCCTTGAAAAAGGATGAGGAAGATAAGCTCTTAAGGGTTCTTAGGGAACACAATTCCGCCATTGGGTGGAAGATTTCGGATTTAAAAGGAATAAATCCTTCTTTATGCATGCACAAAATTTTGATGGAGGATGATTATAAACCGGTGGTTCAACTACAAAGACGATTAAATCCCATCATGAAGGAAGCGTTGCATAAAGAGGTGATTAAGCTTTTGGATGCCAGAATCATCTATCCAATCTAGAATAGTAATTGGGTTAGTCCAATTCATATGGTCCCGAAGAAAGGTGGCACAACCGTGGTGGTCAATGAGAACAATGAGATGATTCCAACAAGGACCGTCATGGGGTGGAGAGTTTGTGTGGATTATAGGAAGCTAAATGATGCAACAAGGAAGGATCACTTCCCTCTTCCCTTCATTGATCAAATGGTAGAGAGGTTGGCCGGATATGAGTATTATTGCGTTTTGGATGGTTACTCCGGTTACAACCAAATTGTGGCAGATCCAAAGGACCAAGAGAAGATAGCCTTCACATGTCCCTATGGAATCTTTGCTTATAGGAAGATGCCTTTTGGATTGTGCAACGCTCCGGCGACTTTCCAAAGGTGCATGCTCTGCATCTTCTCAGACATGGTGGAGAAATTCATTGAGGTATTCATGGACAACTTATCGATTTTTGGGATGCCCTTTGATAATTGCTTGAAGAACTTGGCTTCCGTGCTAGAAAGGTGTCAAGAAGCCAACCTTGTGCTTAATTGGGAAAAATGTCGTTTCATGGTTAAGGAAGATATAGTTTTGGGGCACAAAATCTCCCAAAAGGGAATTGAAGTAGATAGAGCCAAGATTGAGTTGATTGAAAAGCTACCCCCACTAACCAATATGAAAGGGGTGAGGAGTTTCTTGGGACATGCCGATTTCTGTCGAAGGTTAATCTGAGGTTTTTCCAAGATAGCGAAACCGCTATGTGACCTTCTTATGAAGGATGTATCCTTTGATTTCAATTCTTATTGTTTAAATTCTTTTAATACTTTGAAAAATATGCTTGTCACTACACCCATAATCACTGCATCTAATTGGAATTTACCCTTTGAAATCATGTGTGATGCAAGTGATTATGCGGTGGGGGCAGTTTTGGGACAAAGGGTGGAAAAGTTAGCTCATGTGATTTACTATGCAAGTAAAGTTTTAAATGAAGCACAAGCTAACTATTCCACCACTAAAAAAGAACTCCTTGCAGTGGTTTTTGCTTTAGATAAATTTTGATCTTATGTTATACGGTCTAAAATTATTATTTTCACCGATCATGCGGCCATAAAACACTTGATGACAAAACAAGAGGCCAAACCTAGATTAATTTGATGGATTCTTCTTTTGCAGGAGTTTGATATTGAGATTAGGGACCGCAAAGGCTCTGAAAATGGAGTGGCAGACCACTTGTTGAGGTTGGTTAATCCCGACAGAGGGGAAATTGCTAGACATCAAGGAAGAATTTCCTGATAAGAGATTGTTTGCAATGTGGTTCCGAAGGGATGGACAATGCAACAAAGAAAGAAGTTCTTCTCGGATGCAAAGTACTATATTTGGGAGGATCCTTATCTGTTCAAGCAATGTTCGGATGGGATCTTAAGAAGATCCATTCCTCATAACCAAATCGGAAACGTGTTGTGGTATTGTCATAGCTCGGACTACGGTGAGCATTTTGGGTGAAAGAAGACAGCAGAAAAAGTCCTCTAAAGCAGGTTTTATTGGCCTACTCTCTTCAAGGATGCGCACACTTTTGTTGAGAATTGTGATCGTTGCCAAAGAGTTTGAAACATCTCAAGGCGGCATGAACTTCCTCTTAATTGCATGCTTAAAGTAGAGCTCTTTGATTTTTGGGGGATAGACTTCAGGGGACCATGCCCACCCTCTTTCTCTTACCAATGCGTTTTGGTAGCAGTGGATTATGTCTCAAAGTAGGTGGAGGCAATTCCAACAACAACAGATGATGCGCATGTCGTCATGGAATTCTTGAGGCGCAACAACTTCACAGGGTTTGGAGTTCCTAGAGTCTTGATTAGTGATGGTGGTTCCCACTTTTACAACAAACAAATGAACCATCTAATTGAGAGATATGGGGTCAAGCATAGAGTAGCAACTCCCTACTATCCACAAACCATTGGGCAAGCGGAGATATTGGTCAAGGAAGTTGGATGATGCTTTGTGGGCCTGTAGAACCGCTTTCAAAACACCGATTGGAAGATCTCATTACAGCTTGGTGTTTGGGAAGGCATGTCATTTACCGGTAGAGTTGGAGCAACAGTCTTATTGGGCAATCAAGGAACTCAATTCTGATCTGAAGAAGGCCAATGAGAAAAGGCTTCTTGACTTGAATGAACTGTCAGAGATCCGTATGCAAGCATACGAGAATGCAAGAATCTACAAAGAGCGGACAAGCATATCTTGCCTAGGAAGTTTGAACCGGGACAATTATTACTTCTATACAACTCAAGGTTGAGACTCTTCCCGAGAAAGCTTAAATCAAGGTGGTCCATACCCTTCAAGGTTCTCAAGGCCTTTCCACATGGAGCGGTAGAGCTAGAGGGGAATGAAGGAATCTTCAAGGTGAATGGGCATAGGCTCAAGCACTACCGTGGAGAACCACTTCGAACCGATAACCAAGTTCTCTTGTTGAATTAGCCCTGGGGGACCATGATCTCAGGCTCGGGATGTGAAACAAGCGCTACTTGGGAGGCAACCCAAGCTAGATATCCTTTTTATGCACTTATAGAGTCTTAAAACTTAAAAAGTGTCTGCATTTGTCCTTAGTTAGGAAATTGTATTAGGAAAGCATGTAGGACTTAGATGCATTTAGGAATAAAAGGGTAGAATTCTTCTCTGGCTCACCCCGCGAGCAAGAATTCGCCCCATGAGCCAAAGGGATGTCAAAATCCCTGTCTCTGGCTTGCCTCGCGAATCCAGGACTCGCCTCGCGAGCCTGGAGAAATAGGAAAGCCAGCATTGGCTGGCTCGCCTCGCAAACCACTGTTCGCCTCTCGAGCCCGAAGGACAGAATCACAGAGGTTTGCACCTCGTTCAGCCTCGTGTCACGAGCACCTGGCTCGCCTCACGATTTTGGCTAGGTTGAAGATTGGAATGAAATTCTAGATTCACCCCGTAAGTAACACCCCGCCTAGTGAATCAAGCAATATGAAAAGGTTCTGAAAACCCAAATTCACCCCGCGAAACCCAAATTAGGGTTTCTAATTTGGGGGAAATTTTAAAATTCGCCCCGCGAACCTGCGTCGCCTCACGAAAGGGGGAATATTATAAGCCCCGTGAGTAGAGAACGAATCAATTTTGCAAAAAAATATCAAAACTCTCTCTTCTCTTTCTCGTGCTGGTGATCAAGAGGCAACACTCAAACACTTCACAATCTCACTTTAGCACTCTTAATCATTCTCAAAAGGTAAGTCCTAATCACCCTAATCCTTAGATTTTGGGTTCAAGAACTTTAAGAACACCACTTCTCCTTTAAAAATTTTGCAAACATTGAGTGGGTTAGGATTGCTCGGATGAATGCTGAATATGCTTTGATGAATGTTGTTCATGAATTATGAGAATGAATTTGTGAGACTTTTGATATTCTTGAACATGAATAATGTTGATGTATGATGTTGCCTTTTGTTGAACTGAACTGGACTGTGCAAACCTAAGTTTGGGGTATTCCAGGGTTGTTATTAGAGTTGATGCATGCTAGGGGGCCTTGGGAATTTTTTTCTGAAAAATTTCAAGAACGAAAATCAGTGTTCTTAACTGTTAATTGGAATACCTGATGCATGACTGTTAGTGACTAGGAATGGATTTTTGAATTCATAGTTATCTGTACTTTGTTATAAACTGTATTGGGACTTTTCTGGTTTTCAGGTTATGGCACCACCAAAGAATGCTGAAAAACAGCAGGTTAAGCGCAAGAAGCGCCAATCTACTCGAGAGGATGACATAGTGTTACCTTTGGGACCCCACTCTTCTTCTAGGGCTGCCTCTTCTGCTCCTCGTTTCCGATCTTTGCAGCATGCAAAGCATTGGGAAGTGACGGCGAAAGAGGTAGTCCTTGTGACACCCTTCTGCCCCTCATATTATAAACCATTTAATATAAAAACAATTAAAAAGAAAAGCATGCATTTTACTGAATAAATTAAAATAATTGTCCATGGGTAGAAAAGTCCCACATGAACCAGTTACAACGCGGAAAAGAAACCAAGTTTAAAAAATAATAAACATGATAAAATAACTACCCAACCCCGATGTCACAACTCAGAGCTGGTATAACCGTTCCGGAAAATAATATCCTCGGAATACAACTGAAAAACAAACTAAATAAAAGACAAGCCCTAACTATGAGTGGTGGCTCCTCAGAGTCACTCCTCTCCGGGCTGCTCATCATCCTCGGCAAAATGCCGATCAGGCCAAACACAAACAAATAACAGGGAGTAAGATTCATGTAAACATATACAACATGAGAATAGGAAGCAAGGTAAACATACAACATAATCAACATTCAGCAATATTATATCAACCAAATATGCTATGCTATGCAATGCATCAACTACTCCACTACTCCATCTATGCATGTGGATCCAAAACTACCTCAGGATGAACGACTTTGGAGTTACATATCCGTATTGGCCATATAAGCACTAACACCGGCAGTGCACCAAACCTTGGGTGAACCCCATGGATAGCTAACGCATCAAATCGTGGATGCCTCATCACGGGGGGCCTCGGTCACCAAACCATCAGGTGACCTACCGTGGATGACCAGATCACCGTACTCTTGGGCGATCTCCACTATGTCGAACCTCCCCCAGCAACAACTCCAATGCTATATGCAAATGGCATAACAGCAAACAATCTCAACCACCTCCTTGCTTGGGCCATGAAGCTCCCAAGACTTCAACATCAACCTTAACGTAACCTTATACCCAAACCGTGGGGTCAAGCCTCCCTTGGCCAATAAGCACCAAGGTTCAAATCAACCTGCTTGGGTCAATAAGCATCCAAGACTTCAACTTATCAACGTGTGGTAACCCAACGGATACCGACTTAACATCTTATTATCTTAATCATCTTAGATAATTATTAACCAGGTTGTCTACTCTTTATCTTTGGTTAATTATCTCAACCTATCATCATTGGGGAAATAGGGTTTGAAACCCCCTAAGTCCTTTAATTCTGTTTCTGTCCAAGAGGGGTGAGCACGGTCGTGCTTAAACCCCAGCACGGTCGTGCTTGGACACGTGAGAGTGTGCTGGCCTTTTAAGTGAAGCACGATCGTGCTTCCTGTTGAGAACAGTCGTGCTCAGCAGCACGGTCATGCTATTTGTCCTGCACGGCCGTGCTAAACAGCGTGGCCATTTTCCAGAATTCAAATGGAAGCACAGTCGTGCTCCCTGTTCAGCACGGTCGTGCTCATCGTGCGACAGTACTGTTCTGGGCAGAATTCCAACTTAGGTTTTTAGCCAATTATCATAGGGATTAAACTCATTAATCCTAGTCTGTTTTAGCAACATAACACCATCATCCAGCCAACAGTTATAACAACATACACTCAACCAACATATTATAATCACATTTTATATCAACAACAACCATTACAAACAGCCAATCACTAACATGTAAATCAAACAATTACATAAATTCAACCGGGGTCATGGGGACCCCTTTACCTTACTCTACCCCCACTACCTAATGACTACAATTCCCTTCTCCCCATACCTGGATTGAAGGTTGCTCTACCGTAAGCTCCAAACAGTGAAACGACCACGGTTCCCAACGTGACTCAACTAGCCTTCCACACCTTGGTTAAACAAGATTAACCCTGTTAGTTTCTGATTTAAAACACGAAAAGGAAAACACAAAGGAAGGGAACGTTACCTCTAGACCAATAAGACTCACAGGGGCTCCCAAATAGCTTCCAAAACTCCACTATAGCAAGGAATAGAGAGGAAATAGGGAATGAGGCACTTTGATCCGTAACAGTGGCTGCCACAACTAGAATTTTAGGGTTTCACGTTAACCCTCGGGTTCTGTGCCAAACATATATAGCTCGGACCTGAGCACGGTCGTGCTCACCCTTGAGCACGGTCGTGCTCAACTTAGCGTCACCGAGACGCGGTTAGCGCATTGAGCACGGGCGTGCTCACTATTGAGCACGTTCGTGCTCAACTTAAAATCAGAAACACGCTTCTGACTTTAAGCACGGGCATGCTGGCTAATGAGCACGGGCGTGCTCATGTACCAAAAAGGGACTTCTAAGCCAAAATCCCAAATAGCCCTTAACCAACACCTTTAACTTAATAAAACCAGCTTTTATAAAACATTTACGAAAAACGGGGTGTTACAATTCCACCCCCCTTATAAAATATTTCGTCCTCGAAATTTCTATGTGCCTCCAACGAAAAGATGCGGGTACGCCTCCATCATCTTGCTCTCGAGCTCCCAGGTAGAACTTTCCTCAGTTGCCCCGCTCCAAACTACTTTGACCAAAGGAATCTCCTTGCCTCTTAGCTGCTTCACCCTCCTATCCTCGACTCGAAGGGGTAACACCTCAAACGTCAAGTTCTCTTTCAACTGTATAGCGTCGGGTACTATCACGTGACTAGGGTCATGAATGTACTTTCTGAGTTGAGACACATGGAAAACATTGTGGAGATTTGACAAGAACGGTGGTAAGGCTATTTGGTAGGCGACTTCACCGACTCTTTTAAGGATTTGGTAAGGACCAATGAACCTCGGCGTAAGTTTCCTCGCCTTCATCACTCTACCAACCCCAGTCGTCGGGGTAACTCTCAAGAATACATGATCGCCTTCCTGGAATTCGAGCGCCTTCCTCCTTTTATCATGATAGCTCTTCTGCCTACTCTGTGCAACTCTCATCTTTTCCTGAACCAACTTAATCTTTTCTGTTGTTTCCTGGACTATCTCTGGCCCTAGCATCACACTATCACTAGGTTCACTCCAACACAAGGGTGTCCTACATCTCCTCCCATACAGAGCCTCATTAGGTGCCATTCCAATGCTGGAATGGAAGCTGTTGTTATAGGTGAACTCTATTAGGGGCAAAAACTTGTCCCAACTTCCTGACTACTCTAACACACAAGCCCTCAACAAGTCCTCTAAGGATTGGATGGTCCGCTCAGACTGCCCATCAGTAGGGTCCCTAAATATACATACTGATACAATACGATATAAGCAACGGAAACTAATATGTCACAAAAAGACACACTGGCCATAGACTCTAAATTCAACTGCTAGAGGTCACTGCTCGTCCTCCAGCATCTAGCTCATAAAGAGTCCCATCAAGCTCCTCTATAGCTGGCTCCTCCGCATGGTCTTCTAAAAACGAGCACATAAAATAAACATACATAGAAAAGAAGTAGGGGGATAAGAAACTATATATCATCATGTAAGGAAAAGGGTACGTAACATATAAACAATAAAGGCACATAGACATGTATCACATATATATACATATATACAATCATCTTCGAGACACATTATCATCCTCTACCCTTCGCACTCATGCAACTTATGCTGACGTGGCCATCACCAATCCTGTCACACATCCCTTGCCCGCTCAAGGATGTTAGTCAGTCGTTCAAGCGACACATCCTCAAATCCCGGTGCACACTCTCATCCGCGGTGAGAATGCTTATGCAAAGCAATGACACTATAGCTGCACACCTCGCTCCGGTGCTCACCCTGATTCTCTCTCGAGGGTGCTCATGCATAGCAATGACACTATTGCTGCACAGCCTAAATCTAAGTTGGGGCAGTCTCGCGAGGACTTCGGACCTCGTGTGTTCCAAACACACGGCTGTGATCAACAACATGCATCTATATGGATCTCACCGATGTATATCGAATCATACCCTAGTGCCTTAACCTCTCATCACTATCTCACAACATATATCAAATAATATCACCTTATCAATCTCATCATAATAAAATATTAATTAATTAGGTTAGGCATGTCTAAATCATATATCATACACTCGCCAACATGCGTCACTTAAAATATCAAATATCATCACCTAGATGTCACTAAGCATATCATTCCAGATAAAACAAATTATCAATCAAGACAACATGTTATCAATCATAATCAAAATAAAATAAAATAATAAGAACATAATAATAATAATAATAATAATAATTATAATAATAATAAAATAATAATAACATATTCAAATAAACATAATAACTATAATTAACATGTTAATCCAAACAGCACACAGCAAGCAGTTCAATATAGTAAAAGTCAGACAACCTCAATATCATAAATTTAACCTAACGGCGATAAATCTACAATCTCCATATCATCATTGGTACCACTAAATAGTCCCCAATGTGATATTGACATTGCCAATCATTCACCCATTAGTAGTGTAACATCCCTGGTTGCTCTATGGGTTGACGATTGCCCCCACAAACCAAGCCAAGCATGCTTAACTGTGGGGTTCTTAAGGGATGGACTTCCGAAAATAAGATGCATCTTCTTTTCGGGAGCCCATCACTTAAGAAATCCACAGTTAAGCGTGCTTGACTTGGAGCAATTTTGGGATAGGTGACCTCCTGGGAAGTTTTCCCAGGAAGCGTGTGAGTGAAGACAAAGCATGCTGAAAGACCCCGTGTTGGTTTGTGGGGACAGTCGTCAATCCATAAAGCAGCTAGGGATGCTACAAATGGTATCAAAGCGGCACCTCTCCTAGTATGGTGTGGTTCGGGGGCGAACCAAGCGAAAGCTGGTGGGCATGTGACACCTGGTACGACGAAGGCGGGGAGTGATCGCCGGTACAAGAAGGCATGGACAAGGAGTGGCTCCTGGCAGGCTTCTAGGCAGAGGGACACGTGAATGATCTGATACATGTAACATCCCTGGCTGCTCTATGAATTGACGACTGACCCAACTCGGGTCTTTTCAGCGTGCTTTGTCCTCACTCACACGCTTCCTGGGAAAACTTCCCAAGAGGTCACCCATCCCAGAATTGCTCCAAGTCAAGCACGCTTAACCGTGGAGTTCTTAAGTGATGGGCTACCGAAAAGAAGATGCATCTTGTTAGTATAGGTAGTACCCATCAATTCATATAAGCCTTCCTCAACTGTATAGTCCCATACCTACACAGTCTTAGGATCCCTCTCATTCGGGTGTGTAATCGGTTCATTCATGTGTCCCTCCGCCTAGAAGCCTGCCAGGAACCGCTCCTTGTCCATGCCTTCTTGCACCGGCGATCACTCCCCGCCCTCGTCGGCACCCGGGTGTTACATGCCCACCAGCTTCCGCTTGGTTCATCCCCGAACCACACCGTACTGGGAGACGTGCCGCTCTGATACCATTTGTAACATCCCTGGCTGCTCTATGAATTGACGACTGACCCAACTCGGGTCTTTTCAGCGTGCTTTGTCCTCACTCACACGCTTCCTGGGAAAACTTCCCAAGAGGTCACCCATCCCAGAATTGCTCCAAGTCAAGCACGCTTAACCGTGGAGTTCTTAAGTGATGGGCTACCGAAAAGAAGATGCATCTTGTTAGTATAGGTAGTACCCATCAATTCATATAAGCCTTCCTCAACTGTATAGTCCCATACCTACACAGTCTCAGGATCCCTCTCATTCGGGTGTGTAATCGGTTCATTCATGTGTTCCTCCGCCTAGAAGCCTGCCAGGAGCCGCTCCTTGTCCATGCCTTCTTGCACCGGCGATCACTCCCTGCCCTCGTCGGCACCCGGGTGTTACAATACACACCGGAATGAGAGGGATCCTGAGATTGTGTAGGTATGGGACTATACAGTTGAGGATGACTTATATGAATCGATTAGTACTACCTATACTAACAAGATGCATCTTCTTTTCGGTAGCCCATCACTTAAGAACTCCATAGTTAAGCGTGCTTGACTTGGAGCAATTCTGGGATGGATGACCTCCTGGGAAGTTTTCCCGAGAAGCGTGTGAGTGAGGACAAAGCAAGCTGAAAAGACTCGTGTTGGTTTCTGGGGATAGTCGTCAATCCATAGAGTAGCCAGGGATGTTACAAATTGTAACACCCTGCTTTTCGTTAAGTGCTTTCCTTAAGCTCGTTTGTTAAGTTAGAATTGTTGGCTAAGGGCTTAGTGGGATTTTTGGCTTAAAAGTTCCTTTCTGGCACATGAGCACGCCCATGCTCATTAGCCAGCACGCCCGTGCTTAAAGTAAGAAACGTGTTTTTGATTTTAAGTTGAGAACGCCCGTGCTAAACAGTGAGCACACCCGTGCTAAATGTGAGGACCGCGTCTCGTTGACGCTAAGTCCAGCACGACCGTGCTCAAGGGTGAGCATGACCGTGCTCAGGTGCAGCCTATATATGTTTGGCACAGAAACCGAGGGTTTTGTTTTAACCCTATTTCTTGTAGCAGAGGCCACCCTATTGCGGCCAGAGTGGTTTCTCCCCGTTTTTCCACTAACTCAATCAGTTTCTGAGTGTTGGAGACTCTTGGGAGACTGTTGCTTATCTGTGTCAAGTGTATAGGTAATGTTCCCTTCCCTTCCAGTTTCCTTTTCGTGTTTTTGAATCGGAAACTAACGTGGTTAATCTTGTTTAACCAAGGCTTGGAAGGCTAGCTGAGTTGTGTTGGGAATCATCGTCGTTTCCCTGTTTGGAGCTTATGTTGGAGCTACCTTCAATCCAAGTATGGGGAGAAGGGTAGTGTATTCATAGGCATGGGGTTAGTGTAAAGTAAAGGGGTTCCCATAACCCCGGTTGTTATCTTATGTTGTATGCCTATATGTTAAGATGTTTCTGTTGATAACATGATTATTTGATTTAGTTATGTTCTATGATAACATGTCTTAGTTGTTTGGGATGCCATGGTTATCTGTTCATATTCATATTTGGTTGCTTATGAGCATGATAATGTGTTGATCGTTGTTATTAGCATGATGTTGGTTGCTTGATGGTTTTATTATGATCAGTTTGATGCTAAGATGTTAATTGAATAATTAGGTTATTAAATGACTTGATATTTAATAGATTTAATTCCCAAATTTTTGGTTAAAATCTTATGTGAGACTCTACCAGAACAGTACTGTCGTGCATTGAGCACGACCGTGCCCAATAGGCCGCGCAATAAGCACGGCTATGCAGGACAAAGAGCACGACCGTGCCCAATAGGAAGCACGACCTTGCTTCACTTATGTGACAGCACGACCGTGCAGGGGACAAGTACGCCCGTGCTCCCCTAACAGACAGAGATGAAATTAAAGGACTTAAAGGGGTTTTAACCCCACCTTTCCCCAATGTTGATGAGTTAACGTAGCTAATCAAAGATAAAGATTAGACAACTTGGTTAATGATTACCAAAGATAATCAAGATGATGAGATAGTGAGGTGTTGAGTTTGATAAGCTGGTACCCGTTGGGTTACCGCAAGCTGATGAGTTATGCCTTGGTGGTTTTGGCCAAGGAAGCCTTGACCCCGTGGTTTGGGTCTAAGGTGTTGTTGACGTGGTACCTTGGCAGCCGAGAGTTTGCTCCAAGGGGGCCTTGACCCTGTTGGGTTTAAGGTGTTGCGACAGATTCCGCTGCAGTCGATTCCGCTGGTTAAAGGTTTTACGATTGATTCCGCTGATGTCTTCGGTTGATTCCGTTGAAGTGAAGGAGGTGGTGTTGGCCATTGTTGTTGTTTTCCCATGCATCATTGGAGATGTTGTTGTTGAGGGATGTTTGACATAGGGGAGGTCGTCCTAGAGTACCGCGATCTGGCCATCCACGGTTGGAGTAGATTCTCCTTGCGTCCCCGTGACAAGGCATTCGTTGGTTTGATACGTTGGCTATCCAAGGAGAAGATTCTTTGGCATTGAGTCAATTCTCAATGTGGATATTCAACTCCGAAGTCGTCCATCCCGAGTTTAGTGGATCCACATGCATTGTTGGTTTAGCGGAGTAGGACTGCATTGCACTACATAGCATGCTTGATGTTGATGATGTTGATGTATGTTCATACATGTTGTTGATGGATGCTTACGCTGGTGCCATGCTTGTATGTTTTACTTTACTTCCTACCTCCCTGCTATTATGTTTACATGATTCTTACTCCCCATTATTTGTTTTTCTGTTTGGCCTGATTGGCACCTTGCAAAGGATGACGAGCAGCCCAGAGAGGAGTGACTCTGAGGAGCCCCCACTCATAGTTAGGGCTTGTTCTTATGTTTAGCTAGTTTGTTTCAGTTGTATTCCGAGGACATGTTTTCCGGAACGGTTATACCAGCTCTAAGTGTAACATTAAGGTTGGATAGTTTATTTGTTATGTTTAATTGTTTTAAACTAGTTTTGTTTTCCATGTTGCGAACTCGTTCATGTGGGACTTTTCTACCCATGACCAAAGTTTTTAATTATTCAGTAAAATGGATGTTTCTATTTTAATTTCTTTTATATTAAATGCTTTATAAAGTGCGGGGTAGAAGGGTGTCACAAGAGTAGGGTTTAGGTCGCCCTATGCCAATATTGAATAAAATGTTACTTTGCCATTTTCGACGTTAGATGGCTTTTTTCTCCCACCTGAGGTGTCGTAGGCTAGCTTAAGAGTAACGTAACGAGCCCTCTCTAAACTCCCCAAATCTGCCACGTGAGGTTCTCCTACCTCCGGGGCTCCAAAAATTCACCTTAGCCTAATCAAGAAAAGAAAGGTAGGATGAGGAAGTAGACGTTGCGAGGATCACAACGGTATAATCGATTTTTCAATAGGACGGACGGATTGATCGGAATCAGCTCTGGAAGTTTCTTTCTCTCTCTTTCTCTTATCTCACTCTCTCTCTCTATATTTTCTCTGATTTTGAACCTTCTAAAAGGTTCTCCACAGAATACTCATTTAAATACACTTTTTTTTATGCTTGGCGCTTAGTGCCCATAAGCCAGCGCTCAGCACTAGTGTTGCACCACCTCACTCTCCACCAATCGCAGCGTGACACGTGTCACCAGGCCAGCGCTCAGAATGCTGCGCTCAGCGCTGGTTGCTGTCCAGCACTACTGATTCAGACGTTTTATCGCGTTCTGAAGTCCGATTGACCTGAAATTTGAAACATAGACTCCTCTATACATAAGGAATAAGATCAAGTCCTCACACATTCCTAATCTATTCCTCAAAAATAAATTTCCTATTGCACTCAAGCCGAAGAGCTTCATAGTATCACAGCAGCTTGGCCCTATGACATATGGGGAATCGATATCGTCGGTCCTTTCCCGTTGGCAAAGGGACAGGTCAAATTCTTACTGGAGGCTATAGATTACTTCACAAAGTGGATTGAAGTAGAGTCATTAGCAAAGATTAAAGCGAAGCATGTCCAAAAATTCGTGTGGAAGAGAATTGTATGTCTCTTTGGATTACCAGCAGTAATAATCTCAGATAACGGGAAGCAGTTTACAGATCAGCACTTTGGGGAGTTCTGTGAGAACCTCAGCATTAAAAGGAAATTCTCCTCAGTTGAGCATCCGCAAACAAATGACTAAGTGGAAGCAGCAAACAAGGTTATTGTCAATGAGCTGAAGAAAAGATTAGGAAAAGCCAAGGGTTTATGGGTAGAGGAATTGTCGAGTATTCTTTGGGCATATCATTGTACACCACAATCAGCAACGCAAGAGACTCCCTTCAGAATGGTGTATGGAGCTGATGCAATGATCCCGATTGAATTGGGCGAGATTTTGCTGAGAATAAAAGGTCATGATCCTGAATTCAATGAAGAGGGCGGAAGATTAGAGCTTGATTTGGTTGATGAAATAAGAGAAAACGCTCGAGTTGCCAAAGTTGCCAACAAACAAAGGGCAGCACGCCGATACAATTCGACACTCAAGCCGAGGGGTTTTCAGGCTGGGGACTTGGTGCTGAGATTTCAGGGAGAGGCTTGGAAAGATTCGGCAGAGGGAAAGTTGGCTGCTAACTGGACAGGACCATTTAGGATGGCGGAGAACTTAAACAATGGTGTATAAAGACTACAGGAATTATCAGGGAAGCCTATTCCGAGAACATGGAATGCTTCTCATCTTAGGTTCTTCAGTTAGTTTGTTTTAGATGGTATGTACTCTTTTTCCTATCCCAGTCCTTTTTTTTCCCATAAAGGGTTTTTCGGCGAGAAGGTTTTAATGAGGCACACCGAAGACATGTAAATACTCAGTTTGAAGTTATGTCAATGAAGTTTGTGATTTCCAGTAATGTGGCAGTACCTTTGAATGATCTCTTTAAGTTGTCAGTAGTTATTCAGCCAACATATCAAATTCAATATCCTTAAAACGAGAATGATCTCGTAAAAGGAAAATTATAGAGTCCTTAAAACGAGAATGATCTCGGTAAAAGGCACTCAAAGTCCTTAAAACGAGAATTATCTCGTGTAAAAGGCATGTGAAAGTCAAAATTATTAAAAATGAGCACGATCTCAAGTTAAAGTCATTTCAAAGTCCTTAAAAATAAGCAAGGCCTTGGGAAATAGCCTTTTCTTCTCTTGCCTATCCTCAAGCAATTCCTTCTTCAGCTTCTCCATGTCTGCCAACTCAGCACTCATCTTCTCTGTAACACCCTGTTTTTCCGTTAAGTGCTTTTGTAGGCTTGTTTGGTTGGTTAAGCCTTAAGACTTAGCTTGAGGGCTAAGTGGGACTTCTAGGCTAGAAATCCCTTCTCTTAGGGTTGTGTCTTGTGACTTTCTGAGTCACAAGCACGGCCATGCTTGTTAAGGAGCACGACCGTGCTCGTTGTTAGTAAGCGTCTCGCTGACGCTGAGTTGAGCACACCCGTGCTCAACAGTGAGCACGACCGTGCTCAAGTGCGAGTCTTTATAAGCAGAGCGTGACCGAGGGTTACGTCAGAACCCTTTTTGGCACTAGCGGCTTCCCCAGTGCGGCTGCAACCCTTTCGTTCCCTATTTTCTCTAAACTCCTTCCGTTCTTGGAGCAGTGGAGACCCTTGGGAGCGTCTAGTTAGTCGGTGTCAATCATTGTAAGGTAACGATCCCTTCCCTCTTGGTTTCCTTTCCCTGTTGATCTGGAAACTGATAGTTGTCCCTATTGTTTGGCCAAGGCTTCGAAGCTGTTCGAGCTGGTTGAGGGAACGAGTCCAGTTTGTCGTGGTTGTGTTGCAGTTGATTCTTCATACCAGGTATGGGAGAAGAATAATGTATACTCTAGGCTAGGGAATAGCATAAGATTAGGGGTTCCCATAGCCCCGTTAAATGTTAATTGTTATGTTAACTGTTATTCCTAGACTGTTATGTTTATTATTATTGATGTCATGATCTGCCTGGTTGTATGAATTTTTATTATAATGTTATTTGGTTGTTATAATGTTGAATATGATCGTTATGTTGATGTTGTTATTGGCTGAATGTTGTTGGTTGAGTTGAACTGTTAATAAGACCCTAAGTGATTTAATAGGACTCTTAATTAACATCAGAATTAATGGGTTAATTCCCATTAAGTTTCATAAGACATGAATGGTTAGTGAGAGGTGAGGATTGAGGCCAATTGGATTAGTCAGGACCCTAGGATTTGATTTGAGAGTATTAGAGAGTTTTAACTCCAAGAACATAGTTGAATCTGCCCAGAACAGTACGACCCACTCCAGGAGCGCGGTCGTGCCTGAACAGGGAGCACGACCATGCTCCCAGTTGCATTCTGGAAGGCAGGCCGCGCATTGAGCACGACCGTGCAGGACAGTGAGCACGACCGTGCTTCACTTAAGTGACAGCACGATCGTTCTGGGGGCTAAGCACGCCCGTGCTCCCCTTACTGGTCAGAACCTTAGATTAAAGGAACTAAGGGGTGCTTTACCCCAAATGTCCCCAATAATATGATAAAACACCAATCGAACAATGATGAGTTAGATAACTTAATTAAAGAATAATTAAGATGACAAAGAGTAATAATCTGGTTAAGCCGGTACCCTGTGGGTTACCGCACGGTTATGCTTTGGTGCTTTTTGGCCAAAGTAACCTCGATGCGTTTTGGTCGAGGTGTTGTTAAGTTGGACCTTGGTGCTTTTTGGCCAAGGGGACCTTGACCCCACGGTTTAGGGCTAAGGTGTTGATGTTGATGTTGGTGGTAAGTCTTGGGTGCTTTTTGTCCCAAGCAAAAGAGGTGGTTGACTTATGTGTTGTTGTGCTCACGCATTCATACGTTGAAGTTGATTAGTGGGGGATGTTCAACATAGGGGAGGTTGTCCTGTTATGATGATCTGGCCCAAGTCTCGGGTGGTTCACCCATGGTTTGGTGAACCGTGCGCCCCCGAGGTGGCGTACCCCGTTATGGTACGTCGGCTATCCAAGGGATTCACCCATGGTTTGGTGAACTGCCGGCGTTGGTGCTTTTATGGCCAATGTGGATATGTAACTCCAAAGTCGACTTCCTGAGATAGTTGGATCCACATGCATAACGGAGTAGCGGAGTAGTGTTGCATCGTATAGCATCTTTTGACTGTTGACTTGTACTATGTAAATGATGTTATATGACGTTGATGCTATCCCTGTTATGATGTATGATCATCTTATTCCCTATTCCCATGCCGTTATGTTTACATGATTTCTTACTCCTTATTTTTTCTGTTTCTGTTGTTGCATGTATCTCTTTCTGCAGAGGATGGTGAGCAGCCAGTGGAGGAGTGACTCTGAGGAGCCGCGACTCTAGTTAGGATGCTTAGTTATAGTTGTTAATTGCTTTTAGTTATTTCAGTTTGTTTCCGTGATATATCCGGATTTTGGTTATACCAGCTCTGTATGTGACATCGAGGTTGGGTTTTCTTTATCTGTCATGTTTATGTTTTATTATTTTAAAACTATGTTATTTCCTCGTTGTTTTGTTGAGATGTGAAACCTTTTTATCCAAGTTTTATTTTAATCAAATAAAGGCATGTTTTTATATTACATCTTTTAGGTAAATGTTTTATATTAACATGCGGGGTAGAAGGGTGTTACATTCTCTATTTGCATATGAGCGTTGATTCTCTCCTTCTCAACAATACGGATGAGCTCCGCTAATCGTAAGGCATAAGTTTGAGCAGCTTTGAAAGGTGCACCACCACCATATCAGTTGACCGCGTCAACGTCGGCTAGAAACAACATTTGAGTATCAATAAGGTGCGAGGTTAAAATCGTCATGCCAAAAGGAGTGGGGTTCCACATTCTGGGTCATGTCAAACCACTTGCACTTGTGAATTCTTTTCTCAGTGGCAATCTTAGTAGCTTGGTCCTTCTCGATTGCTATGGGGGAACAAATTGCGAGTTTTGATTCCGAGATTTCTGTTTCTTGCTGGGAGAAGAAGTCGGAGGAATGATAGGTTTCTCGGCGGAGGAGGAAGCGAGAGGAATGGTACGATGTGGAGCATTCATGCTGGCAGGAGTGGAAGTCTTTGACCAAGATTGCTCCAACCTGAGTTTCCTCATCTCGGCGAATGAAATTTTGCCTCCCATGAGTTCTGTAAAAAAGGATAACAAAGCTATTACAATAGCTAAAGTAAATGGTGATATGCATACAACGAAAATCTTACTCTTCTAACTCTTCTCGTGGTCTTTGTCTGTTGGAAGGTTGAGAAGGATTTGACTATCTAAAGGGGCAAGCTCGGAAAGAAATTCTACTTCTTCCTTTTCTAAAATAGAAAGGCGGTAGTGAGGATCAAGGATACGACGAGGAGTGCGAGTCCAATACAGTGGAAATCAAGGTTCCCCTACTTCATCTAGAAAAAATGATAATACATCCGGGGAAGACCTAACTTTGAAAAAGCCAGTTTTGAAGTACTTATAGGATGAAGTAAAGAGGGAAAAGAAGCAGTTGTTGTGCCTGCTGTGAAGGGAAACCCAGCGAGATCATTTCCTAAGCCTGATAGTGTAGAAGTGAAAAAATTTGTTGGTAGTGGGAAGAAGGTTTAACTCGGAGTAGAGTAAGTATCTCAAAAGCTCGGATGAACGCCCAGCTATTTGGATGAAGTTGAACGGGAGCCACGTTGAGAGCCGAGAGCACGGAACATTGGAATGAGAAGAATGGAAGGACAAGCCCAAGCTCCTTGAACATTGTCTTGTACAGAAAAACAAAAGGATATTCTTCATCGCAAGCTTTCATGCAAACGCGATCTAAGTCAGAACAGGGGTAACAAACAAATTGTTGCTCATGCTCTGGGGTTGACAACCGGATTTGTGACTTCGGTTCGACAATGGAAGTTTCTGTCGGATAATCAGAGAAAACGCCTATGATGTCGTAGTCTACCCCCTCATACCCAGGGACTGGCAAAATACATGGAGGTGGGAGCACCACACCGCGAGTTCTACAGCTATCCGATGCTTCAGAGGAAACCTCGTCGTTTGGATATTCATTGTCACTAGGGTTATGGCTAGAGGTGGCAGATTGTGAGTAGGAAGATGAATCATCAATGAGAAGAACTTCGAGAAAACAGAGAAGAGGTGGGAGAAGGATTATGGTGGGAGGCCATTGAACTCAAAAAATACTAAAGGGAAAGAGGTAGGGGAGAGAATCGTACCTGGGAAATGGTTTGTGATGGTACGGAGGGAGTATGTGGAAGCTCAATGAAGTTGCAAAAATGACGAATAGTTAAGGTGAAGGTGAGGAAAGGACTCTGATGCTTGGAGGTTTAAATAGTGAAAAAGAGGGGAGAGAAAAGGGAGGAAGAAGAAAGGTTTCGCATTGGAATTGGCAAGGGCCGGAAAGCATTTAATTGGCAATAATGAAGCAGCAACAGTGATGCCACGTGTCTTATTATTATGGTGTGAGAGAGCATAGTGACAGAGGATAGGAAATGAAAGGACATATATGACAAGAATGGAGCTCGAGGTTGCGTATGGGAAAACGTGTGATGTAAGTGCTACGCGCCAACAGTGTTTAAGGAAGGAAATAATTAAAGTTCATAAGGCAAGAACGCATGATACAGCAATGAAAGGGAGGTATCACTAGTTTTAATCCGTTAAGAAGGGGTTACATCGAGGTTAGTGATTTTCGAGGAGCCGATCAGGTGATAATAGTGAACCTGGAAAGTTCGGTTTACTAAGAAGAAGACAAAGTTCTTTCACATGTGTGCTCTTTTTTCCTACCCCGAGCTTTTTCCTGAAAAGGTTTTTGCCCAGGAAGGTTTTAACGAGGCACACCGAATGTTTCTTTGAAGATACCGGCAAATCAGCTCAGAAAAAGCTCGGATTTGCGTGGAGACATTTAAAGCTCAGGAAACTGTCCGATTTACTTAAAGACGTCTCTTAAAGCTCTTTCGTCTCTTTGAAGCTCAAAGCTGGGGGGCTTATGTAGGGTTGTCAGCAGCAACAGCTAAAGTGAGTACCGAATGAATCTCTTTCGCCATTACTTCGATAGAGCTCAGAGATTGAGGGACTTATATATTACACGATGATCCAAGATGACTTGGACCGAGATGACGATTGGGCCGAAAGAAAATTAGAGGCGACAACAGCCCACTGTGAAGCTCAGTCAACTTGGTTAACTTGGTCATCGAGGTCAACCCGATGAACTTCACTGGAAGATAACTTCTAGGCACGAAGGAGGAGATGTGAGATCGTGGGATGTCCGAGTACCTGCACATTGAAGATTAGTGGGAGTTGAGATGAGATGCAACTGCCAAGAGTAAAGTAAACTTATGGATGTATAAATAGTGATAGAGATCATTTTATAGAGAAAGCTATTCTGTAATACTGAGTCTCTGTTAAGAGCATTCTTCAATATACGAGATTATTCTTGATAGAGAGTTTGTGTGAAACGTAGCGATACTGTTCTTCAGGTTCTCGGTATTAACATTGACAGAAATTTGTAGGAACATTGTTCATACTTTGTCTACTATTCATTGTATGGATTAAGTTTTAATTGAGAAAAACGATTTTGGTAAATTAAATTAGAAATTTTTTTAAACCCAATTCACCCCCCTCTTGGGTTATGGTTGCCACGACCAACAAGTGGTATCAGAGCTTCGACTCTGGTTAAAGCTTAATAGCTTAAAGTGAAAGATCATATTTGTCGGCAGCCTTAAAAGTTTTCTTTGAAAATGAGTTGTTATTTTTTATAAACCACCATCTTTTGATGGTGTGGATTTCGTTTATTGGAGAGCTAGGAAAGAAATTTTTATGCAAGCAATAGATTTTGATTTGTGGGAAATTGTGCTAAAAGGTTTTATTTCCAAACCCAAATCACAGTGGAACGAATTTGATAAAGATTGTTTTTCCTTAAATACTAAAGAAATGCAAATTTTGAGAAATAGTTTGAATGATGAAGCATATGCTAGAATTAAGGATTGCTCTTGTGCCAAGGATATAATGAATATGCTTGAAGCTATTTATCTTGCTAACAATGATTTTGTGGATGAAAATGCAAATAAAAAGCAAGAAAAGCAAAGTCATTGAGGGAAAAATGTCTTGAAAAATGCCCTCAAGAAGATGTTCAACATGATGAAAGGAGAACAACTCTTCTTGACAATGATAACGTTCCGGTTGAAAAAGAAAAGGAACATCCTCTTGAAGCATTGATGAACAAAAATGAGGAGAAATATCATTCCTATAAAGAGTCAACAACCCACATGGTTCAAAAGGAGTTGGAGGTAAATAATGCTAATGTTGATAGTCCTTTGTATAATGAGATATATGATGGCTTGATTAATTTAGAAAATAAAAACTTGATTTCCTTGGAAAAGATATCATCCATTGAAATTGAAATTAACAACTTGAAAGATGAATATGCTTTTCTTGATGAAAAGAATGATATTCTACATGAAAAATCAAGTAATGACTTTGACCAAAATATTTTGAAGTGTCACCAATCTAAAAATTTTAAGACTTTCTATGATGATCTTCAAAAGAACCAGTCTCCATCTATAATTTGCAATTATTGTGGTCATGTGGGACATATTTCTTATTTATGCTATTATAGGAGAAATTCTTATGTGAAAAATAAATGGGTATGGGTTCCTAAAAATTATAAATGCCAAGGACCCAAGATGAAATGGGTACCAAAAAGTTCCTCTACCTTATCTAATGTGCAGGGAAAAATTGCAAAATGATGGACATTTTGGTCATGAAAAGGTGACAACATCAAGCAAGATGCTTTCCAAACTCAAAAGTACAATTATTGTTAAGCGAAGCAAAAGCCCGTTTATGAGAGTTTGTCATGAGAAAAATATGGAACTCATAAAGGTCAACATTCAGATGAAGAAGCGATGGGTAAGAAAAGGCATTCGCTTGAATGGAAAATTCAAAGTATCAAAAGTCTTCATATCCCATGGTGGCTCATTTGCAAACTCAATGTTATGTGAGTTCTAGACCCTATGTGAAAATATTACATTCTCAGAGGTCCATAGTCTTCTATTAAATTGGTAATCTCTATCCATTATTCCTTATCGTGCTTTAAGTGCAATATACTTGAGAATTAGGGTATTATGATAGACATATTCGATGTTATGCTTCTCTGACAATATCTCTTTAAATGTGCTATCATGCTAAATGACATGAAAAACCTTGTTGCCTTGATCTTGAGTTAGTAAAGTGATTTTACTCTTTTCCTCTATATGTACAGATCCTTAACCTGCTTACTTGGATATTTCTTTGTTTTTAAATGATAAAGTGTATATTTTCAAAAATTATTTTTGAAAGGAGAGAAAATAATTTGCACCTAAAGGGGGAGTATGAGACTATAGAAGTGCATGTCTAAGGAGGAGAATTTAAAATAAAAATCTTTTGTTCTTGATGGACATTGTAAAGAGGAGTTTTCTTTATTCAAACTACACTACAACCCTGAATAATATGTTTGAGAATATAAATCTTCTCATCTTTAAATTATATTTTCTATCATAAAGGGAAAAACTAGAATGGAATTTATCCTCAAACCCTCTTGCAAATAAATTTCATTATATGGTTAAGGGGGATGAATACAGAGAAAGAGGGGAACATGTTAAAAAGAAATTATATAATGAGGGGGAGAATAAATAGGAGAAAATATGAAATATGCTTGCCTTACTTATTGAGTACAAAAATGCATATAATTTCTCATCATTATGTTTTGATGATATTGTTTATTGCTCTCATTGAAATAATATGTCTTATTT
This sequence comes from Echinosophora koreensis, assembly GCA_035048595.1. Taxonomy (NCBI): domain Eukaryota; kingdom Viridiplantae; phylum Streptophyta; class Magnoliopsida; order Fabales; family Fabaceae; genus Echinosophora; species Echinosophora koreensis. The sequence continues at coordinate 2,136,231 of JAPCYP010000031.1, read as the reverse complement.
CTCTCCACTATAATTTCCTTTTAGATAATGTCAAAAGGGAAGGAATAAGTAAACATATTTTACTAACACTTTCTTTGAGTAATGTTCTTTAGAAAGTCAAAGATCCTTTCCACACAAGCCTACTGCAAGTACACTCTGATAAGCACCTTACTCAGGTAAGAAAGATAAGGAATGTCACATCAAAAAAAAGGGAGAATGTAATTATATATTTGATTATGTTTTGATGATTGACAAACACTAACTATTAGCATACAGGACAAAAAGAAAATATAATTTACAAGCATGCAGGTACTCAAAGGCTGGTAAGGCAAGACATAAATAAGCTAGGAGTACAGGTTTCAAGCATCAAGACCTCAGCAAGATTGGGTAAACATACTAGATCTTAGATGTCTTGTAAGGGTATGATGACTAAACTCACTTTGGCTCATTTAATCAATTTAAATACAACACTACACTTTTGGATAAAAGGATTTTAATCAAGCTTTTTTTAAAAAAAAACAAAATTGGTGTGCAAAGGCATCACTGTAATGCTAGACATCCCAACTAGGTTGGCACCCCTAGCACTACCAATCATATGCAGCACCCAAAAATTTATTGAAAAAAGGAAAGAATAAAGAATACAAAATCATAGGGGGACATCAACCAAAACCCATGCAAATTATTTGAATCTGTACCTAGGAAGGCCTATCCTATTATGGAAAAGTCTTCTCTAATGAAGCTAGGAATTAAATCCCACCACACCATGTTAGATGTATATAAACCAAAATTTGATAACTTATCGGCACAAGTGTTCCCCTCTCTATAAACATGAGAATAAACCAAGGACATTTTCTTAGATAAAGCAATAGTATTAAGCCATCTGTTCGTTAACTTCCATGGAACTATGTCAGGAGAGGAGAATGCTGAAATCACCAGCATTGAGTCATACTCTAGCCAAAGCCTATGACAACTTCTTTAGAAAGCAGTTTCCACAGCCACCATAGCTCCAAGAAGCTCAGCATTAAAAACGAAAGAGGTGCCTATATTAAGAGCAAAACAACCAAGAGTAGCAGCATTTTTATCCCGGAATTTGCCACCACAAGCGGCTAAACCTGGAGCCCCTTTAGCCGCTCCATCTGTATTACACTTGATCCAGTTGAACGAAGGAGGTTTCCATATGATTTCTTTAATTATTGGAGCTCTAGGAGGGATAGCGCGAATTTTGAACTGCTGAAGAATTAGCAAATCGTCTGAACTAATTAGAAGACAGATTACCTGCTAGAGAAATGTTTGCACTAATCAGATTAATTGCTGCACCAGTATGAACCAAATTGTTCTCAAAACGCACCTGATTGCTGATGTATCAGATACCTGAGATAACATATACTATGCAAGACAAAACAACATCATGCATGATCGGGCTCCAATTACGATTGCAAGTTGAAAGAATAGAATCAATAGAGGAAACATCAATGTTCACAGAAATGCAATTGCCAAACCAAGACCAAAGAGATTTTGCATATTTGCATTGCAAGAAAAGATGCAAACTGGTTTCATAATGACAGCCGCATAGACTGCACATAGAGACCACTATGCATCCTCTAGACCACAAGTTCTCATCCATTGGAACCTTGTCATGGATCAGTCTCCAAATGAGAAAGCTTTTGGAAGGGGGAATAGCATTTCACCAAATTAGCTTCCCCCAATCGAAGGTATGCCCCTTAAGCTGCAGCATGGAGAAAGCTTCCTTTAAAGATAACTTACTCGAATTACTACTACACCAAATCAAAACATCCTTTGCAACAAAATTAGGAATGATAATTTGCTTTAGCTCCTCAACCAAAGAAGAGGGTCAGTTAATAAGAATGTTGGGAATCTTCCATTTGCCATCCTGTATGAAATCCTTAACTTTTGCACTAAGAGAACCACTCATACTTGGAGGAAAATGCAATAAATCAGTAACTGGCTGGGATAACCACCTATCACTCCAGAACTAGAAGCCATCTACAGTTAGCAAGAACAGTGTTTAAATGTGCCTTCATTCCTGACCAAATAGAAAAAGAAATGTGATGTTGAATGTAAGTTCCTTTGATTAGATTAGAACCCTTGCACGAGTAAGGACCGCCCATTGCATTTTGGAGGAAATCAATTACCAACATAATTTAAGCATTGACGCATCATTAATATCCTTGATTGATTTCAGACCCAAACCACCTTCATCCTTAGGGGAACAAATCTGTCCCCATGAAACAGTGACTGCTTTCTTCTGGAGGGTATCACCAGACCACAGAAAATTTCTTGTCCATCTATTTATTAACTTTAAAAGGGAACTTGACCAAGCATAGACATGGAAAGAATAAATTAACATACTCTGGGTCACAGATTGAACTAACTGAAGCCTTCCCATAAAAGATAAGAGAGCACCCTTCCAAGAGGCCAATTTCACTCTGATCCTGTCAGCAATAGGCTGCAAAAAAAGCTTTCTGGGCTTACCTTTGAATAAAGGAACTCCCAAATACATGAAGGGCAAGTGACCATCTTTAAAACCCAAGGAATTTGAGATATTAACCAATCTGTTTTGAGGCAAAGCACCATGGAAAAACCTTGATTTCTCATAACTGATGTACTGACCTGAGGATTCAGAATACCTTTTGAAAAGATCCATTAGATTATCCATATTCTTTTTTGTGCCTCTGCAAAAAATTAAAATATCATCTGCATAAAGGACGTGGCTAGGGACTTGATAGCCTCTAGTACTAGCCATAGGAAGGAGCTTCCCTTGTTGGAGCAGATGGGTGATAGCTTTACTCAAAACATCTTCTGCTAAACAAAAGAGCAAAAGAGATAATGGATCACCTTGCTTAAGACCTCTTTTACAAGAAAAGTAGCCAACTGAATTTCCATTTACAGATATGGATAATTTGGCTGAAAGAAGGATGACTTTGATCCATTTTCAAAATGTGGAACCAAAACCAAGAGCAGAAAGCACTTTAAGGAGAAAGGACCAGTCCATAGTATCAAAGGCTTTCTTAATGTCTATTTTCATTGCAACATTTCCCCCAAAGCCTCTTTTGTCAAGAAGATTGATAGCCTCCGAAGCAACACAAATACAATCTGTAATTTGCCTTCCTTTGATAAAACCTCTTTGATTTTCTGAGATTATTTTTGGAGCCACTTCTGCCAACCTGTCTGCCAAAACCTTAGTGATGATCTTGAACTGATAATTTGCTATAGCAATAGGTCTATATTGCCCTATAGTATCATCTCATGGAGTTTTTGGAATCAGAACCACAGTATTGGATTTCATATTCGGAAGAATCCAGCCCTGCCTGAAGAACTGTAAAACTGCATTATAAACATCTCTACCAACAATGTCCCAGTATCTTTGGAAAAAAATGCCTCCAAAGCCATCGGGGCCAGGAGCACCTTCAGTATTCATTCCAAAAACTGCATCTTTAACCTCATCCCAAGAAGGAAGTTTTGTGAGCTTCTGATTGTCTTCTGCACAAACTTCAGGTCTTATCACCTCATCAATTAGGCCATTGTCTCTACAATCATTATCTGAGGCAAAGAGACTAGTATAAAAATCTAGCACATGAGATTCAATGTCTTCTTGCTTGTCTAGAATGATGTTGTCCTTCTTGAGCATAGATATTCTCTTGGTGGCATTTCTAATCTTTGTTACTCTGTGAAAAAAGGTTGTATTACGATCACCCTTGGTATGCCAATTCACCCTAGACTTTTCATGCCAAAACTGCTCTTCAATCAAAAGAGCTTTATTTAGATCAGTTTGAGTAGTTTGCTCCAGCACCACTAGCTCCTCATTGTAACCAGTTACCTGCATATGCTTTTGAATGTCACTAAGATGCTGCATAGCCAGCTTAACATTCTAATGCACATCACCAAAATGATCTTTATTCCAGACCTTCAAAACAGATTTTAAATTTCTCGATTTCTGAGCAAGGATGAACATGGGGCATCCTACAACTTCCTGCTTCTAACAGTCCTGGATAACCTTGTAACAATATTTGTGGTCAGTCCACATCTTCATAAATTTAAAAGATGACTTGAATATAACTGATTCTCTGCTTAGACTTAGCAACAAAGGATAATGATCCGATTTGCTTCTAGTTAAAGTAGAACAAGCTGAGCTATTCCAAAAATCCAGTCAAGCATCATTGCACAGAACCCTATCAAGTCTTTTCTCTATAAAGGCATGACCTCTCCTATTATTGGACCAAGTGAACTCTGCTCCAATAGTTGGCAAATAAGTGAGACCACAACTGTCTGACCAAGATTTGAACTCTTCACAGGAAACTCTAGATGGCAGATTTCTACCCCTTTGTTCATGAGCACCAAGGACAGTGTTAAATTTTCCTACATAGCACCATGGACCATCAAAAGACTGCAGAATCTGATGTAATTCCTGCCATAATTGCCTTCTGGCCAAATAAGAGGTCGCAACATATATAGCAGTGAAATAAACCAACTGATATTCCCACAAAATAGAAATAGTGACATGTTGGGTAGAAGATACTATGACAGTAGGATTAATTGATGCAGAGCATATGCACCAAATGTTAGGTAATAACTCATTTCTTTATTTACAACAAAAACTCCAAGGTTTAAAGAGGACCAAAATCTATCAGGAAATTGATCTAAATTCATCCAGGGCTCAGCTAGAAATAGTAAGTCTAGTTTATTAACTTGGATAATATTATTGAGTACTAACCGAGTGTCATGAGTAGCCACTCCTCTTGCATTCCAGAACAATAACTTCATTAAGCTCGCAAATTTGGGCCTGCTCTAGACCTGTTTTTCTTGACCAAATCTGGTTTTTGTTGAAAAGCAGCTTTAGCTTGCTTCTGCCTTTGATGCTTCTTTTGAGATTTTGTAAGAACCTTAGTGAAGCCATCATCATTGGAGAAATTGCCTGCCTTGTTATCTAACAGGTATTTGTTTGCATCCATCCTTCTTAGATTAGTATCTTGAATACTAGTGTCATTAGAGATTGAATCCTTAACTACCATATCATCTGAATTCCAGAATTTTCCCACTATATTAAAATCCCTTACTACTTCACTATTGAAAGAGGAAATAGGGGATTTGAAATTACCTTCATTTGAAGCAGTAATGAGTCTAGCATTTGCTAGGGCCTTACTATAATCTAACACTACCTTACCTTTTCTGATTTTGTTCTGGTCTTCATCTACAGAATTGAGTTGCTTTTGAATTGAAAGGCCATGGCTGAGGCGTGTTTCCCTAACCACTTCATCACTGTTTTCTGATTCCTCTGATAAATTTCCATCTATAGTTCCAGATTGGAGAATCCTTGGGGAGACTTGATCAACATCATTATTATCCTCAGCCAAAGTATCAGCTACCTTAGTATTTGGATCAGGTTGTATAAATCCCAAAACTGGGTTTGGGTCGACTGGAGCATCCTGGTCTTGATTTTTTTTGTAGGCAGAATAGTTTCAATGCTTAAGACAGTTGGATCTCTCCTCAGTGGACAATGTTCTCCCTGTCCACAATCAAATCCTGATCAGCAACACTATTATCCTGGACTTTATCACTGTCTGCATTCGGTCTCCTATCAGCTTTAACTACATAGGTAGGACCCGATGTCTTTACTTGATTGACCAAGATAGGATCTTTCTGAATCTTGGAATCCAAGAAACCCTCTTTATTTTTGCAGTGCTCGACAAAATGGCCAATAACTTGGCAATTAAATTACTATTAGGGAATTTTGCATTGAGGTCCATGTCCACCAATACCCTAGCATAATGTCCAAATACTTTGTTTCTTGTATTCTCATCCAGTGCAATTGTAGTACCTACAGCAGCAGCTATTTCGAACAAAATTCTGGGCCTCCAATCAATACTCTTGAGGAAGTTCATATATTCTGATCCAACACTGTGAATGTGTTTGTTTCTGTTTGTTGGGGTTAAAATCAGCTGTCCACTGTGACAATCTTAGAAGACCAGGATTCAGATTCCAAATGCCTAATGACCAAACACTCCTGAGATCATCTTGAGAAGAAAAACAGAATCCATAGTATCCTTTCCCAAGGGGAATCATTCTCCAATTGCCTATAGGCTTCCAAAGCTTGGCAAGATTTTCTCTCAAATCATTGAATTTTATTGGTTTATCCACTTTTGAGAGTATTAGTCGGCCATGGAGATTAGTTTTGCATCCATCAGAACCTTTGTGATATTCTCCCTCAGATATCTTGATGGTCACGGCATCGCCCTTAACATATGGACGAGGAAGCTGAGATAGAGGGATGTCCAATGCATTGTTTAGAGCCTATCCGAAAGTTCTGCGTTGAGAAGGCAGTGAAGAAAGTGAAGAAGAGGAAGAAGGAGTCGAGTTGACAAGGAAGCCCCAAGGGTAGATCGGTACGTTGGCAGCCATGAAGAAGTATGAAAAACCCTAGGAGATCACGTATGAAACCCTAGCAAAGGATGCCATATGGGGTCGGATTTGTGTGTTCTCTGATTACGATTCTTAATCAAGCATTTGATTTGTAAAGTACCTTGCAAATTAATTTCAAATTAAAAAAATTGATTTAACACAAAAAGAAAAAAATTTAGGATAAAGGCTCATTTTGATCTCTGACAAAAAGTGCGTGCGCCATTTTAGTCCCTAACAATTACTAACTGGGACAAGTTAGTCCCTACGTTGACTCTGTTAGTCAGCATCCATTACTAAATTATCCCACGATACTAATTGTCAGGGACTAATTAGTCCCACTTTAAATATTGTTAAGGACTATAATGTCCCATCGTAATTGTCAGGGACTAACTTGTCCCAGTTAGTAATTGTCAGGGACTAACGAAGTAGTTTTTTTTTTGTCAGGGACTAAAATGACCTACACACTTTTTGTCAGGGACCAAAATGGACCTTTACCCATTTTTTTATTTGTACATTGAATTTCAATATACTGAAATCCAAAAGGTGCACATTGCAATTGTGCTAATGAAACAGTTTATATATTTGGTAAATCCTTATTTTAATAGATGGCTAAGTCATTTCAATCCATTGAATTAAATATATGCAGAAGTGTTATTTGAACACCCCATTTGGGACACGTCTAGCGACACCTAAATATTTGATTAATCACGTGCAAATATTTGGTTAATTCAGTTCATTATATGGCTAGTGGGCCATCTGAAGCTTATTTTTCATAACCATGTAAATATTTGGTTAATCACATGCAAATATCTGGTTAATTCAGTTCTTTATATGATTAATGGGTCATCATGAAGCTTACAATCATTTTCCACAAACATGTAAATATTTGGTTAATCACATACAAATATTTGGTTAATAGTTGTGGAAAATGATTGTAAGTTTCAGGATGACCTATTAACCATATAATGAATTGAATTAACTAAATATTTGCACGTGATTAGCCAAATATTTAGGTGTCGCTGGAGGTGTCCCAAATGGGGTGTTCAAAAAACATTTCTCTAAATATATATATTGCAAGTATCATTTCCCAACGGTGCAGCCATAAAAAAATAGATAGATATATAAATATAAGGGTGCAAATATTTTTCAATCAGTGCATTAAACTCTTTTTCAAATTATACAATCTGTTTCAACCATGCACTATATTTCTTTATATATATATATATATATATATATATATATATATAATTGTAAGATTAAAAAAAATTCAATTGATTCCCTATCAGAATCAAATTGCAATCAAATTGCAATCGGTGCTTTGATTTAGAAGGTGAATTTAATTTAATTCATATTCAATTGAATATAGTTTGAATGCAAAAAATTTTATCGACGGTGGTCAGTGAATTCATTCCATATAGAATGCAAAATTAATTCTCATATGCGCAAATCCACTATTTCCATCTTTGATAAAAATAAATGTGCTTTTTTGTATATAATAAGGTTGTCTGCATTTTTCAAAATGAGAAGAACATTTAACAAAAAATTGTCTTACACTCTGAAATAATTTGAGCCAAATTCTGTGAGAATATCATCATACTCATAGTGCTTCAATTTGTATCATCTGCACTACACTATCTAGAGTGCTTCAGTTTCTTCTACTCTCTGTGTCAACTCAGAAATAGGGTGTGATATCCCTCGGTAGAGGGTGAGGTATCCCTCTGATTAGAAGGTGGGGTATCCTTCTGTTGTAGAGGGTGCCTTTGGTGTACAACTCTAGGCTCGGAAGCGTGGGTGAGGTATCCTGTAGACATGAGGGAGAGTGCTAGAGGTCATTGAGGCTCTTACACGTGGTGGGTGAGGTATCCGAGGAGGCGTGGTTAGAGTGCTCTGTTTTGTAAAAAGGTTGCAAGCACCAGTTAATAAACTTGTTTATTAGTGGAAGAAAATCCCACAGGTGGAGTGGGGACTGGACGTAGGTCACAAGTGGTTGGTAACTGAACCAGGATAAAATATTTGTGCAGGTATCCTCTTTCCTATCTTTGCCACGACCAACACAGACATCATTTGTTTCAAGTGTGAGTAAGGCCACTTCAGCTGGAACTGCGAAGAAGGGAAGTTATAACCACAGAGTGCTAGCTGGAATCAAAAGCCTCAAGTCAATCGACTGAAGACCACTAGGAGAGTCTACTCTCTTAGTGGAGCTAGATTCTCCAAGTTCAAGAACTCAACCCAAGGTACGAGCCTAATTGGTGAAAGTTTAACCAGTTGAGGTGATAGAAATTTAGAGGACGAAATTTTTATAAGGGGTGTGGAATTGTAACACCGTGTTTTTCGTTAAGCGCTTCTGTGTTATATATATATATATATATATATGTTGTTATATGTTTGATATTTATGCATATATGTATGTTAGAGGTAGTTTAGGCTTTGGGGGGGTCTTAATAGTGAACTTTGGTTTTCTGGGATCAGCCCCTTAAGTCTGTGCCCGGCCTAAATTATCTGAGCCTGGCCTAAAGTGCAGAAAAATTCACGTTCTGAATTCCTGCAGAATTCGCCCAACCTAAGTTTTCTGAGACCGGCCTAAGAATCTGCGCCTGGCCTAACTTTTCTGAGCCCGACCTAGCGACGCTGACAGCATTTTAGGGCTTTTGTTTCGCCCCAGTTGCACCCTAATTCGTTTTAAACCTCTAAATCACACCCTAAACTCTAGTTTACACGACTCTAACATCCAGAAACTGCCTCCCACCTTTCTCTTGGAGTTCTCATCTCTTTTCTTTGAAAACTCTCTCTAGGGACCATTATGTTCACTGTTTTCCACCGTTCTTCAATTGGGGAAAACCGTTGCAAACACGTGTTCATTGTGTTTGCTGTTTGGATCTCTAAACCAGGCTTGGGGAACTCATCAAGCCGCTCGAGGGAAGGCTTTTGGTTTACCTCTTAGCTTTCGTTGGGAATCTTCATACCAGGCATGGAGAAAAGAATGGTATAAACATTAGGCAAGAGGGTAGTGTAAGATGAGGGGTTCCCATAACCCCATTATTGTCATGAATACCTATGATTTTTTAATTATGTGTTTAATTGGCTAAATTAATATGTTGGTTATGTCTAAAATGTTGTTGGTCAAATTTGTCTTGTTGTTCATGATGTTATGTGCTCAATGATGTATGTCGGTTAAACTGGTATGAATGTTATGCCATGATTATTGCTGATTGATGATGAGATATGTTAATAACCCTTTAATTGGTTAAATTAGGACTCTTGCTTAACTTGACGATTAAAGGATTAATTTCCCAAAAAAGGTTATAAAACATGGATTGAATAGTGAGGGGTGAGGTTTTATTCCAACTGGTTTAGTCAAAGACACTAGGAATGATTTAAGAGTGTTTATGGAGCTTTTGGCTAAATGAACACCAAGAATCTGCCCATGACATAGTACGGCCAGCCCCAGTGTAACACCCCCACTAGGTATTACTACGTAACACATACGGAATTTAAATTAAAAAGATAGTTTGCTGGTTGCTTTCGGAAAATAATTTATATAAGTACATAAGCGTCTGAAATTGGGTATAAAAATTTGTCACAACTTCAAACCTAAGCCTTGATCGGCACACAGGCTTACAATCCTAGTTTGACAAGTCTATTTAATTTAGAAATATACTTGAATAAAAACTTGTATTTTTACAAAATTTTCGACAGAGTCTCCTCTGTAATTCGACAATCCCAGGTAAAAGAACACCTGCTAAAATAATTACATTTTCATTCCAGAATTTCAATTACACTAAAATACATCCAGACAGTATCATTCCAATTAAAATAATATAACATAATATATATTCTTCAATATTGAAGAACAGTAAAAATCGGGGTGTTACACCCAGGAGCATAGCCGTGCTTAATAGGGAACACACCCGTGCTCCCAGTTTGAATTCTGGAAGATGGTCGGCTTTAAGCACGGCCGTGCATAACAGGAAGCACGACCGTGCTCCACTTAAAAGGAGAGCACGCCCGTGCATAGGGTGAGCATGCTCGTGCTCCCCTCCACGACAGAATCTGAAATTAAAGGTTTAAGGGGTGTTTTACCCGTATTATCCCCAATGATGAATAAGACACCTATCGGTTAAGGAAAAGCTAGATAATTTAATTAAAGGTTAATTAAGATAATTAACAATGATGAGTTGGTTAAGCCGGTGCCCAATGGGTTGCCGCAAGTGTAACACCCTGTTTTTCGGAATTAATTTTAATTAAGCTGAGTTTATTAAGTTGGATTTATCGGTCGAGGGCATAGTGGGATTTTTGGCTAAAAGTCCCTTTCTAGTACATGAGCACGCCCGTGCTCATTAGCCAGCACGCCCGTACTTAAAATCAGGAGCGTGTTTCTGATTTTAAGTTGAGCACGCCCTTGCTCAACGTGTTGACCGCATCTCGTAATGTTAAGTCGAGCACGACCGTGCTCAAGTCCGGGCCTATATACGTTGAGTAGACTCCAGGGTTGCGCCGTACACTTCACTTTTGTTAAAAAACCCTAGTACGGCTGCAACTTCCCTTCTTCCCTTTTTCCTTCATACTCAGTGTGGTTTTGAGTATTGGAGACGCTAGGGAAACGTGGTTCCGTCTGCACTTCATGTATAAGTAACGTTTCGTTCCTTTTCTTTAGTTTCCTTTCGTTTTTGGTTGGGAAACTAACACCGTTTTAATCTGTTTGTTTAAGGTTAGTCTGGGTGAACGCCGCCGTAAGGAAAGGAACCGGTTGCTGTTTAGGACGTGGTTAGGGAGCTACCTTCAATCCAGGTATGGGGAGAAGGGTAGTGTGATTATAGGCTTGGAGTTAGGGTAAAGTAAGGGGGTTTCCATAACCCCATTGTTATATGTATTGTATGATTTGATGTATATAGTAATTGGTTGATGTGGTAACATGTTTTGTTTGGTATTATGCTGTTTGATGCTTTGTGTTCATATGGTTCTCTTGTTGATCATGTTGGTTGGTTAATATGAACATGAATATGTTGATGATTGATGGTTGACATGATGTTGCATAGTTGATGCTATGATAATTATTTGGTTGATGCCAAGGTTGTATGAACGCTGATGTTAAATGCTGCTGTTTAATCCTTAAAAACGGATTTAGGATGTTAACTGTTTAAATCCTTGAAAATTGGTAAGTTCAACCTCTGTTCCTGCCCAGAACAGCATTGTCACGCGATGAGCACGACCGTGCTCCCAGTTGAATTCTGGGTAAATGGCCGCGCTGTTCAGCATGGCCGTGCAGGACAAAGAGCACGATCGTGCTGATGAGCACGGCCGTGCTCAATAAGAAGCACGACCGTGCTTCACTTAAAGGGGAGCACGCCCCTCACGTGCTTAAGCACGACCGTGCTGGGTTACGAGCACGACTGTGCTCAACCCACTTGGACAGAACCGAATTAAAGGACTTAAGGGGTTTTAAACCCCATTCCCCAATGATGATTAATTGATTAGACAATCCGGTTGATAATACTAAAAATAATTAAAGATCATGAGATGGTGAGGTGTTAAGTCGATGCCCTTTTGGGTGCCGCAAACTGATGAGCTGTGCCTTGGTGCTTTTTGGCCAAGGAAGCCTTGATCCGTGGTTTGGGTTTAAAGGTGTTGATGTTGCTGTGTACCTTGGTGGCCGAGAGTTTGCCCCGGGTACTGCGGTTGATTCCGCTTAAGTCCTCAGGTAGATTCCGCGAGGCAAGTTGTTGCGGTCGATTCCGCTGTTATCTTCGGTCTATTCCGTTGGAGTTATGGAGGTGGTGTTGCCGTTGTTGTTATGTTGCATACGCATAACATCGGAGTTGTTGATTAGGGATGTTCGATATAGGGGAGATCGTCCTAGAGTACGGCGATCTGGCCATCCACGGTTGGAGTAGATTCTCCTAGGGCCCCCGTGACGAGGCTTTCGTTGGTTTGATGCGTTGGCTATCCAAGGAGTAGATTCTCCGGCGTTGAGTAGATTCTCAATGTGGATATTTAACTCCTTAGTCGTTCATCCCGAGTTTAGTGGATCCACATGCATTGCTGGTTTAGCGGAGTAGGACTGCATTGCACTGCATAGCATAATGATGATGTTGATGTTTGGTGTAATGTTGATGTGTTTACTGCTTACTATACTTCCTACTTCTTGCTATATATGATTACATGAACTTACTTCCCATGTTTGTTTGTGTTTGGCCTGATTGGCACCTTGCAGAGGATGACGAGCCGCCCGGAGAGGGGTGACTCTGAGGAGCCGCCACTCATAGTAGGGCTAGTTTGTGTTATGTTAGTTTCAGTTATAATTCAGTGGGTGTTTATTCCGGAACGGTTATACCAGCTCTGTAGGTGACATCGAGGTTCGGATATTTATATTGGTTTGTTATGTTTAAAACTCATTTCATTTTCCGCGTTGTAAACGGTTCATGTGGGACTTTTCAACCCATGGACAATTGATTTAATTATTTCAATAATAATTGCATGTTTTCCTTTAATTGTTTTTAAATTAAATGGCTTATAACATGCGGGGTAGAAGGGTGTCACAGCATGTTGATATGCTTTGGTGCTTTTTGGCCAAAGTGGGCTAAATGCTTTTTGGTCGAGGTGTTGATAAGTTGAGCTCTGGTTCTTTGTGGCCAGAGTGTTGTTTAACATTTAAAGTTAAAAGATTAAAGATGATGTTATCTTTGGTGCTTGTTGGCCAAAGACATTAAGCCATAATAAATGGTGTTGATGGAGGTGGTGGATAAACGATTGGTTGTTTGTGTGCATGCATCATGCAAGAAGTTATTAGGGGGAGGTACGACATAGGGGAGGTCGTCCGGGAGTATGGCGATATGATTATCCGTGGTGATTCATCCGAGAGTTAGGTGAATCGTGGCCCCCCGTGGTGGCGTATCCGAGAGTACGATGAGTCGGTTTTCCAAGGGGTCCACCCATGGTAAGGTGAACTTCCCCAGTGTTGGTGCTTATTGGCCAATGTGGAAATGTAATTCCGAAGTCGTACGCCTGGTGTAGATGGATCCACATGCATTCGGAGTAGTGAGTCGCATTGCATTATATAATTGATGAATGTGATAAGTGATATGCTTCTTATGTTGATATGATGATGTGTATGTTGTTGCTTTGTTGTATTTTCATCTTGCTTCCTATTTGCATGTCAATGTGTTTATATGTTTTCTTACTCCTCATTTTCTCTGCTTCCGTTTGACTTGAATCTTTTATGCAGAGGACTGCGAGCGGCCAGGAGAGAACTGACTCTGAGGAGTCGTGACTCTATAGTTAGGATTTCCCAGTTTTAGTTTGTTTTAGTTTGGTTTGTATTCTGATGATTTATTCCGGAACGGATATACCAGCTTTGTATGTGACATCGGGGTTGGGTTATGTTTTATGTTTTATGTTTCATGTTATGTTTTATTTCTTTTAAAACTTTGTTTCTTTCCACGTTGTGAACTAGTTCATGTTGGACCTTTCTACCCATGAACCTTTTCATTTCAATTAAATGAATATGCATGTTTTTATATTGATATCTTTACCTTTTAATGCTTTATATAACATGCGAGGTAAAGGGTGTCACAACATATTTTCCAATGAATTAAATTTGGGAAAATTAAGGTTCATCATCAAAATTGGGGAAAATTGATTTGTTAAAAGGATAATGAAATTAGTTTAGGAAAACGTCAATTAACAGTCCCAATTGCATAAAAACATAGTTAATTTCATAATTATAAAACCAATTTAAACATAAAACTGATTTGGGACATTAGGGTTTCATACAAATTTGGGGAAAAACCGATCTACTCAAAGGATGGTGAAATTAGTTTAGGGAGACACTAATTCACAACCCCAATTGCTCAAAAACAAAGTGTACTCTTAGTCTGCTATGTCAAAGCTCAACGTCCCTTAACATTTAATGCTTAGCTAGAACGACTCTTTGGTATTAATGGCGTTGCAGATGTTCAAATTGAAGGAGTTCACTTTCTGAAGATGTGTCTAACGGATCAAATTTATTGAAGCCTTTATATAGACCAAACCATGAAGATGAAGCCAAGAGATTGCACATATATTCAAAGAAGCATGTACTCTGCTCATTTAATACTTCATTATTTCATTAATTATCTCTTCAATCATTTGACATAAATTTCTAGTCTTTCATTCCTTCATTTATTCCACTCTCTGAGTGGAATAAATAAGACTTGCAAAGTTGTATTAAATACACAAATCATTTTACCCTTTACTGATGAGCCTGAAGAGGCTATGTGAGAAAAGAATACTTGTTTGAGTTTGAGCTTGGAGAGGCTAGGTGTGAAAAGAATACTTGTACTGTAATCTGATCAGTTATAGTAGAAACTTAGTGCTGCCAAGAACTGGATGTAGCCCTACTTTTTTTGGGGTGAACTAGTATAAAACTCTTGAGTGATATTCCCCTTCCCTTATCTCTTTAATTTATTTAAGAGTTTATCTGTTTAATATTTTACCTTGGGGAGTTAATATTGTGAATATCAAACTCTGTTTTAAACTTTCTCTTGTGTGCGCGTGTGAACTGTTCCTAAATTAGACAAGTTACTTGTCTAATTTTCTCTAGCTTTATTTTTGCTTGCTGTGCCTACGAAAATATTTTCAAAGCTAAAAAGTTGGTAAACACAATTCAACCTCCATATTGTGTTAACTTTGGTTATTTCAGTCACTTCTCTGTTATATCGAAAGTTGATATCTAACTTTCCTTCTTTGTACTAAGTCCAGCTTTGCAGCAGCAAGAGTGTCAGAGTACAAAGTTTTGTATTCTCGATGGTACTATGTTTCTCTTACCAAGAAACAAAGTATTAAACAATTCAGATATCAAGGGAAAGCAACAAACATTCTTTCGAATTAAATATACAATCATTTGAAATAAATTCACTTGACTAGAGTTATAGTATGACTTTGGATGCGCACGTCTTTGGACCCGCTTTTTTAACTATGTATAGAAACTGGGTAGTCTATTAATTTTGCGTCTAGATGACTTCTCATCTAGTTACAAGTCTTTATACTTGCTATTTTTCTTATAGTTGTTAATTGGCTCGTCTACTACTTATTTCAGAGATAGACTTCGACACTCGTCTAATGCCTTTTAACTTAGCTAATCTTTAGCGCCTTGTCTAGCGATAACCTTATTGACTTAGAATTTTACCATAAGTTTTGAAGGCTAGTCTAGCGAGTGGCAACTTGAACCCGATACTTATTCTGAGCTATCCTAAGGAACTCAATTTTAGTTCCCTCGTCTAGCAATACTGAAAATAGTCCTGCAAGCTAGAGTAAACGAGTTAGTTCTTTAACACAACTTTGCCATACAAATTTAACTTTTTGTTAACATTAAAACTTAAGAAATTATTTAACCATAACCACTTTGGTTTCAACAAAACATTTCTCGAAAACCAATACATGTTACCATGATGTTCCTTGGTGGAGTGTCAGTGTATATTCCTTTGGATTGGTTGAAGAAGTGGTGCATACTCCTTTGGATTGGCTGAAGATGCATTCTTGGAGTAAGGAATTGTTAGGCATTACAAAGGACATATTGGTAATGGCAGTTGTTACCCTTGTGTTATTAGGCCCTTGGCATGATTGGTTTAACGAGCATGTGGAAATTCCTAAGCCAACTGTGAAGAAGAAGCATCTGTCAAAAGTTTTTTGAACTTTTGCTGGGATTTTGCATTGGCAAATCTTCGAATTTTGAAGCATACATTCAAATTATGTTATCAGCATTGAAGAATAGTAAGGGTGTATAGAATCTTGTTATTTCTATTGTTGCAACACTCGTGGTCTTTTCTATCTGACCCAATCCATATAGAGCACGTAGCACACCATAAGAATATATTCAATCCTGTTCAAGAGTGACTGAGATGAATTTGATGGTATGTCCTTTACAGTGGCTGTCTATGGATAGAAGCTACCCAGTTTAGAAAATTTTGAACAACCCCGGGATAGAAGACAAATATGATAGTTAACCATTTTTATCCATGATTTGTCTCTGAACTTAATAGCAAGTCATCTCTGGTCTTTGTCCATCCTATGTTGTCTTCAGCTTACTTTCTTCTGAAATGAGAATGGTTGATTATGCAAGTTGCTAAATTAAACCAAAAATAAATAGAAGATTGCAATGCATTATAAACAGTTAAAAAAAATCAACAAATATTATCAGTCCAAGCAATGTAGCAAAAAAAAAAAAAAAAATAGAACGCAAATAACTAAATAAGATATAACACTTAATTAACCGCAGGGAACCATTTATATTAATTGCCCACTGTTTACCTTAATCTTGTACTTTTAGAGTGTGATAGCAATTTAGGAATATTAAGGAGGCAAAGATCCCTTAATAAAGAATGGAACTAATAATGCATGATCCAAGCATTCATGATCCTAACTACATGCTAGGATTCTGAATTTCATACCACCAAAGATAATAGGAAATCATGCTCTCGTTATGCAGCAAGGTACCAATCTATCCCTGATAAATAACTAAATAAGACATAACACTTCACTACCATTAAGCAGGGTTGTCTTGCAAAGGATTAGGATATGTTTGCATGCCTCAAGTGAGAGGTTTGTTTTATTGTGAGAATGAGAAGAACAAATATGGGTCATTAAATCATATATGTGATCAGGATTAGAAGTTAATTAATAATTATGTGATCAATTAAAAACTAGATTGTGACTCATGCGTTGTGCGGTTGGAATTTTGTTTTAAAATTTTAGTGCAAAACTAAGAATAAATTTACAATAAATGAGACAATAATAAATGACAATTTGTGGAGTCTCTCATGATGGCTGCCTCTATTAACCATTGGATATGTCTAGGCCCCTCTTCGCCGCCTCCCTCTCCGCCATCCATTTCTTCTTCTCTGACTCAGAGAAAAACCTTCGCGCAGGCTGTTAACAATGCCTGGGATGTTCCATTAAGCTAGCTCCTGGTGCCATGTATCAAAGGGGATTCTCTAGCTGTAAAGATCCCCGAAGAAGAGTATAAAGCTGGGATTGAAGGCTGCAAGAACAGTCTTGTTGATGCGGATCTTTCTGGGACTCTTCGAGACAAAGTAATGGTTGAGAGAGAGGGTTTTGCCTTCTTTGTTGATATAGAGTACGAAAGATTGCCAGCTTTTTGTTCTTCATGTGGTATCGTTGGCCATTCAATTTCAGAATGCCGAAGATTAAGGAATTCTTCTGGTATGCAGGTTGGAGGAATCTCTAGGAAAGCAACAGCAATATTTTTGCCCAAGAGGAAAGCATGTGGTTACGGATCAAAATTCCCAGGTGGGATCTGGCTCCAAGATTCTTGTGGATGATTCAAAGAATATGCCTTTTGAGAACAAGTTGGATGATGACATGCCTCTAATTGAAGACATTCCAATTTAAATGGTGCCTGGTGACAAGTTTCTTCCTCCTGACACCAATCATGTCTTGGAACAAATTGCTGGAAATGATATAGAATTGGATTCTCCTATACATTTTGGAACAATTCCTTATGAATTGGTTATGCCTCAGTATGTTAACTTGGATAGTGTTTCCCCTTCTCAGATTTCTGTTTCCTTTCAGGACAGCAGCATGAAGGTCCCTAATTCCATTCAATCTTCTAATGATGGGAAAGCATCAGAAGATATTGACCATGTCTCCAACAGTCCTAAGTTTGCCCTCCAGTAACTCAATGATAATGGAAAGTTGCTAGCTGAATTAGAAAAATCTAAATCTCGTAGATCTGCTCCCCAACTCAACCCTGTCAATGCTGCTAACACTCCTCTGTCCAGTCCTTTGCAAAATGATGTTGTTGCTCATGACATGAGGATTGTTGGTAGATTATGGAGTGATGAAAATGAAGGTGATGATGAGCTGTTGTAGAAACAAGATGAGGAGGAACAACAGAGTAAATCTGAATCTGCTTTTCAAGTTGTAATGTCCAAATCTCAAAAGAAGAAGCTGAAAAAAGGTAAGAAAGCTCAGGCTGCTTCTGGTGTTCAGACCTGTTCTAGGGTAGGAATTAAACCCCAGCTCTTTATGAGGATTATTTACTGGGATGTTAGGGTTTTGGGAATCCTATGTCCAGAAGAATGATTATAAAATTCTGTTCTGATTATAAACCTGAATTTTTGTTTCTAGCTGAGCCTTTTATTGAGGCAAACCAGGTTTCAGATCAGTTTTGGAGTTCACCCACTCTAAAGCTTTTTGTGGTTAACAATAGAAACTCTTTATCTCCTAATGTATGGGGTGTGTGTAATTCTAGGCTACATCCTGTGTTGATTTCGGCTTCAAATCAGGAGGTAACCTTTTCAGTTATTTTGGATAACGGTAGGATCTTCTTTTCTGTTGTATATGCCTGTATCACATACATTTTGAGAAGACAATTATTGTTGGAGTTGTCTAGTCTTATGCAAAGTAATCCCGGTCCGTGGCTATTTGTGGGAGATTTCAATGCCATCATTGGAGCTCATGAAATGAGAGGAAGAGGACTTCCATCTAGGTTGTCTTGTGAAGAATTTGTGGTGACTTGGACTGATACCTGTAAGCTCACACATCTGGAGACTCATGGTGTTCAGTTTACATGGTCAAATAGAAGGAGATCCTCAGCTCTTACAGAAAAGAGGCTTGACAGAGGCATATGTCATGATTAATGGTTGGATGTATGGTCATCCTCCTCCTGTTGCACACTTACAAGGAATCAGTGGGATCATTTCCCCCTTCTTCTGGACTTCAAAAAGGATTCTTCAGTTATTCAATCCTCCTTCAAATTTCAAAGCATGTGGAAAGACCATGAGGACTGCAGGAGACTAGTAAAAGAAGTTTGGGCCAAACCAGTAGCAGGCTGTCCTATATTGGTGTTAGCCCAAAAACTGAGAAGTTTAAAGGCAGAACTAAGGATCTGGAATAGGAATGTATTTGGAAATGTACATCAAATGGTGGATTTGGCTCAAGAATCTCTAGACAACATTCAGGAACAAATATTTGAAGAGGGTTATTCAGATAGGCTGAAATTGGAGTTAAATGCTCAACAGGATTTAAACACAGCTCTTCACTTTCAAGAACAGTTCTTGAGAGAAAAGGCAAGTCTAAATTGGTTTTCATATGGTAATAGAAATACATCTTATTTTCATAAGATGGCCAAGGTAAAACACTCTTCTAAGCTTCTATACCTGTTAAGGCATGATGATAGGATCTTAGACAATCAACATGATATTGAATGTCATGTATTAGATTTTTATAGCTCCTTATTTCCTGTTGATAACAACTGTGCAGATAATGGTATGATAGAAAAAGTAATCCCTAACATAGAGTCTGTTGAAGATAATGTTGCTCTGACTAATATTCCTACTTTAGAAGAGGTTAGACTTGCTGTTTTTTCTATGAACTCAGCAGGTGCACCTGGTCCGGATGGATTTGGAGGTGTTTTTCACCAACATTATTGGGATATCATTAAGCATGATGTTCATAGTTCAGTTTTGCAGTTTTTTAGGGAATCCTGAATTTTACCAAACTTAAACTCCAACTTGCGTATTCTTATTCCAAAGTTCTTAGGAGCTGATAGAATTGTTGATTTTAGGCCAATAGCTTTGGCAAATTTCCAATTCAAATTGATAACCAAAGTAATTGCTGACAGGTTTGCATCTATTGCATCTAAGATTATCTCTTCTCAACAGAGAGGTTTTATATAGGGAAGTCACATTCATGACTGTATATGTATTGCCTCCGAGGCTGTTAACATGCTAGATTATAAAACTTTTGGTAGTAACATTATTCTTACGTTTGACATTAAAAAAGCTTTTGACACCTTGGATTGGATTTTCCTTATAAAGGTGTTAAAAGCTTTTGGTTTCCACACAACTTTTTGCAATTGGTTTGCTGCAATTATTCATTCTGCTAGAATTTCAGTCTATATAAATGGTAGGGCTGGTGGTTTCTTTAGGTGTAGGAGGGATGTAAGACACTCATTATCTCCTATTTTGTTTTGCCTTGCAGAGGATGTCTTAAGTAGAAGCATAACTCATTTGATTGAGTCTGGTAGTTTAAAACAAATGTATGGTTCCTTCCCATGCTTTGTATGCTGATGACATTTTAGTTTTTTGCAAGGGAACTAAGCGGAACTTAGCAGCTTTAATGTCTCTTTTTAAGGCCTATGTTGAAATTTCAGGACAGCATCTTAGTATAGATAAGCGTAGATATTATATTGGATCTGTTTCTAATAAGAGAAGGTTAGAAATAAACAATGTTCTAGGGTTTACAGCAGGTAGTCTACCTTTCAACCACCTTGGGGTTCCTTTATTTCAACGAAAGTCTAAATCCATTCATTTTCAAAACATCGTTGATAGGATTAAGTCCAAGTTGGCTGCATGGAAAGGTTCTCTACTTTCCATTATAGGTAGAGTTCAACTTGTAAAATCTATTATTCATGGCATTTTCATATATATGCATGGCCTTGTTCCTTAATAAAGCATTTGGATAGATGTATAAAGAACTTTATATGGTCTGGGGATGTATACTCTAAAAGAATTGTCACTGTGGCTTGTATTAAGGTTTTCTCCACTGTTGAGTCTGGTGGTTTTGGGTTGAGATCCTTAAAATCCATCAATGATGCTGCTCTTTTAAAACTAGCCTGGGAAATGCTTATATCTGAATAGGATGGGGCAGGTTTCTTAAAATCTAGGTTTTTTAGGAACAATACCCCTATTGGTCATTATGTTAAATCTTCTATTTGGCCAGGTATTAGGCAATAAATTGAAACTGTTAAGAATGAGTCATGTTGGTTGATTGGCAAAGGTAATAATGTTCACTTTTGGAATGTTGTGTGGCTGGACCAATCTTTGTCTGATTTGCTACAAATTCCTGATCATGTTAATAAAAATCTTAATGCCAAGGTTGCTGACTTTATTTTTGATAGGAGATGGGTTCTTCCTACTCAACTTTCCTGTAAATTTCCCCATATTGCAGAACAAATCAATGTTGTTATACTTCCAGTTATGCACACTGATGTTTGTCTAATTTAGAAAAAGTCTGAAAATGGTTTTCTGTCTTTTAAAGAATCGTATTCTTACCTTAACAAATCTGATCAGGTAGTTCCTTGGGGTAAATTGATATGGAACCCATGTATTCCTCCTTATAGGTCTTTCCTATTATGGAGGATACTACATAACAAGGTTTCAACAGATGAAAACCTTAAGAAAAGAGGTGTTATCACTGTGTCTGTTTGCAACGTGTGCCTTCAACATGAGGAATCGACTAATCACTTATTTTTAAGGTGTAAATTTGTTGTTGATCTCTGGTCTTGGTAAGCTTATGTTTTAAGAATTAATATTGATCTCTCTTCTCCTGTTTCGATCATCACAACTATCTGATGTTATTTTATCTGCCATTATACATATCTTTTGGTTCATTTGGGTTAGTAGAAAAAGAGCTAGATTTCATAATTACTTGCATTCTACTATATGTATTAGACATTTGGTTTCGGCTGCTGTGGCTTTGTCTGGCTTTCTTTCTGCAGGGTCCATGTCAAACTCAATGGAGGAATTTGCAATTCTGAAGGGTTTCAGGATCACGGGACATCTTTCTAGAGCACCAAAAATCACTGACGACTCTTGGTTTCCTCCTAACTGCGGCTGGGTGAAGTGCAACACAGATGGAGCTTCAAGAGGAAATCCTTGTCATGCCTCGGGTGCATGGATCTTTAGAGGAAGCAGAGGTGAATTCATGGGATGCTTCTCCATGTACCTAGGGACAAAATCCTCCTTGTTTGCTGAAACTTCAGCTATTTCATCTATTGAATTGGCAAATAAGAAGGGTTGGACAAATTTGTAACTAGAGTGCGACTCACAAATGGTGGGGGCTGCATTCTCAAACTCAAGCTTGGTACCTTGGAAACTCAAAAATAGATGGATCAACTGTTTGGAATTGACTAAGAAAATGAACTTTATGGTATCACATGTCTTTAGGGAAGGTAATACAAGTGCTGACAAATTAGCATCCTCTAGGATTTCTACTCGATGTAATTCTTAATGGGACTATCCTCCTAGTTTTATTTGGACAGATTTTAACCTTAATACGTTTGGTTATATTTCTTATAGATTCCACTAGGATTTGTTTGTTAAAACATGGGTTTTTGGTTTGGTCCCCTCAAATCTCTTGTATTTCTTATTTTTTATTCTTTTTAATAAAGGTATTAAGGTGTTGCAAATGATAGATAGGGATTGGAGTGCCAACATAGTTGGGATGTTAATCTACTATAGTGATGCTTTAAGCACCTTAAGCAGTTTCATAAAATAAAAAAAAAAGTCTTGACAGCCACAGAAAGAAATGTTACATAAAAGGAAATGCCATGAAATAATGCTCTGCAATGGGAGGCACAAACCACAAATGGGACACTATACTTCTCAATGATCTTGAAAACAACAAAACCACTTCAAACTCTACCCTTTACAAAGACAGAACCGCATTGCCTCCTTGTCCTTGAAGCTACAAATAGGTAATCATTGTCAGCCCAAAAACATGAAACAACGGCAGTAGAGTACTCGAGCTATTTCATCGTCCATTCCAATCTTAAGTTTCCCTCAAATTTAAGGTATAATAACAATGACAAGTTTCCAAGTTGCAATTAGTACTATCTGTATCATCTATCTGTATCATCCTCATGCTCTAAATATTGATGTGGTGTTACTTCAAATATTTTTATCCTCATGAGAAGGATAATAATATCTCTTAAACCATTCCAAAGTGGTCTTTCCAAGTTTCAGTCAATATGCTTGTTACTGCAACCAATCTTTATTAATTCGTTTTGCACTTTATCAAGTATTATATATCAAGTAAGAATTATAGAGACCAAAGTAGATTTCAGAGATATATATTTAGCATTCCATAGATATGAAATGAATCTCCAAGTACTTTTGCTATAGGTGGGAATCATGGCATCACAAACTCATCTAGAAAGATCAAATACAAATAAGCAACCTCCACTTAATATCGAAAAGGCTTAGCAGGAAAATATGCAGCATGTAACACAATCAAAAGAACAACAGTTTTGTTTCCTCAAAATTATAGTATCTTGCATGCATGATCCTAATTAAAACACTCAAACTCTAACTTGAATGCTATGCCAACAATTCAGAACCAGAATAATATAGTTAAGCCTCTGTAACAACTAAGAATCACCATACTCTCTTATCCCTGATTGGTCATTCAATGCAAAACAGAAGCTCTTATGCAGAATATGCTCAAATTTTGGCAATTTAGAGATAAGAATCATTGAATCAAAGCTTAGCTAATTTATGAAGAGTTCAACAGCAAGCATTGATTCAAAAACTCAGAACAACTTCTCAAACAGTGGCACATAAGACAATGGCAACTAACTACACCCTCATATGAAATGCAACCATAAACCATCAACCGCCAAACAATCCTAAGCCAAAACCATTAATAATGCAACCAATCAGTAAAATGGAATCAGGGAATTGAATAATTAAATTCTAATCCATAAGTCCCCACAGCATTAGTAACTCCCATCCTTTATAGATCTTAGATCAAGCTTAGATTTTCAATTCCGATGCATAACATAGACAAAGGAATGCAAGCCCCCCTCAAGAACAAAGTTGAAAGCATTACTGAACAATTGAACATCCCCATCAAGAAATTCTGATTCAAATCCCCATTAAACATCCATGAAGTTGTATAATATCCATTAAATTTGGTGTCATAAATTTGACAATTCATAACAGACCCATTGGAAAGCATAAACAAAACCAGCTGCACCATGGAAATCTTGACACCAAAGTGACGACTCAAAATGCCTCAAAGCAATTTCAATCAGAGAATTAACCCACAGTTCATCTTCAAATAGCGAGAGAGAAAAAAATAATGTCAAAATTCAGTCCAATAGCCGCAAAATGCCTAACGCATTGAGTTATCATTTGATGACACAAAAATCAAAATTGTGAGTTGTGACTGACAGCAGCAGGTGAACAACAAATGGCAATTCAAAACTCTAAATCCAATTTCATGCATCCTATTCAAAACAATTCATGGTTCACTATCAGAGCAATTTCCAACATCAAAGCAACAGAAGCAATTTCCCAAATTGTACTCTAAATTTCATGCATCCTATTCAAAACAATTCATGGTTCACTATCAGAGCAATTTCCAACATCAAAGCAATTTGTCAAAGTAATGGCACAGAGATAATGACAACCAGTTATCTCCAACAGAAGCAATTTCCCAAATTGTATTTGGTTCACTATGTACCCAAGAGAGACTAAATCAGGCTGTTAGATAGGAGTTCTTTTTTTGAACCAAGTTAGATAGGAGTTCATCGATGAGATTTGTTGTAATATGGATATTGATGTGTAGGTTATATTTGACCATAACTTGGAAACAATTAAAATTAGGATTAGAGGAATAAATGAAGTTCAATTGATTCTTTCTCGCCGGGTAGAACCCTGGACATGATATGGTGGATTTGTATGCATCAAATCCTTTGTCCTTCATTATACCAACATCTTCCAACCAAATTGTTTGCTCGAACATTTCATAGGAATAATCAACATTAAACCACTTAAGGAAAAATAATTTTTATAGATATTTTATATGCATACGAAGAGACTTAGAATTTTAAACCACTACTAGGGCCCTTTGTCCTATCGAACGAAAGGTTCAGACAGAGGAAAGTTATTTTCAAAGTTTTAGAATTGCAATCTAATTGTTGCTTGAAATTTTAATTGGTATCATAGTTAATAAGGTGGTACTAAAACCAAGTTAGCATGCTAAGAACCTATTCACCTAATTATAATAATTTAAAACCTATATAAGGACCTGCACAAAGCTTAGTTCTTCGGTTTTATATGGTTTGTTTCATTGTTTCATTCAACTATTTAACAGCCTGTTGTTGGTTAATTGGTTAGCAGAACCTTATTTCTTTCTTCCATTCTAATATTCAGTATGGAATTTGAGCCCATAAAAAAAAATTTATAATAATCCATTCATGTGCTACATGAAAAATGAAGACAACGATGTAATTTTTGGGTTGCCAGTTTTTTCGACTTGGGTGCACTGCAAGGCCTTATTCACTAGGTGATAAGTCATAGGACTCTCACCATACACATGCATATCTGTGGTATAAAGAGTGTTAAGCAACAGTTTAAAAATCCCTAAAAGCATGATGACTTTGAAAGGAAAAGAAATTAAGAAATAAAGTCATGAAATTCATGTTAGGTACCAGAGTGACGGAATAATATCACACAATTAAAATAAGAGATGAGAAAAAGATGAACTAAACACACAATATTTACGTGGAAAAACCCTCAACAAATAAGGGAAAAAACCACGAGCAAGTTCAGAAGAATTTCACTATGTGGAAGAAATTACAAGACCCATCTCTCTAAATACAAGGAGAGAATAATAACACTCTCTCTTAAAAATAAGAGAATACACACTAGGAAAAAACTCACAGGAAAAACTATAATTTTTTCTCTCAATTTTCTCTCTCTAGCTCACTCTTGGCTCTCTTGGTTGGGATAGTTCATTAGCACCCCTTAAGCCTCCTTATATAAGCTTAAAGGGGCTCTTCAATTTCACTCTCACAAGATGTGGGACTTCAACAATTCTCCCACTTGAAGATTTGATGGAGTTAATCATATCTTCACATCACTGTTTCTGTCTTGCCATTCCATGTTGCATACGTTTCTGATAGGCCACAGGAGGATCGACACCAAATAAACTTGTCAGTATTGAGCGGCTTTGTCATCACATCTTCTAGGTTATCTTTGGTATAATTCTTCTGCATATCCACACTTCCTTCTTCTACTACTTCTCGAAGTAAGTAATATTGAACACCTATATGCTTTGTCCTGGAATGAAAGGCTAGATTTCTTGCAATGTGCAAGGCACTCTGACTATCACAATACACAGTAATTTGCTGCTGTTTGTGCCAAAGTTCTTCCATTAACCTTTCTATCCAAATAGCTTCCTTGCAAGCTTGCGTAGCTGCCATGTACTTAGCTTTTGTAGTAGACTAAGCTACCAGTCTGTAACTTCGATAACCAACCTACCGCTCCTCTTGCAAGTGTGAACACATAGCTAGTAGTAGATTTTCTCTTATCAAGATCACCTGCAAAACCTGAGTCGACATAACCTCTGACAACGAATTCTGATCCTCCAAAACATAATGCAGCACCCGAGGTTCCTTTGATGTATCTCAGGATCCTCTTGACAACATTCCAATGCTCCCTACCAGAATCTACCATAAATCGACTAACAGCTCTCACTGCTTGCGCAATGTCTGGTCTTGTACATATCATGGCATACATAAGGCTTCCCACTGCCGATGTGTAACGCCCTGTTTTTCAGAATATTTTAATTAAGCTGGTTGTATTAAGTTGGATTTATCGTTTAAGGGCTTAGTGGGATTTTTGGCTAAAAGTCCCTTTCTGGTATATGAGCACACCCGTGCTCATTAGCCAGCAAGCCCGTGCTTAAGGTCAGAAGCGAGTTTCTGATTTTAAGTTGAGCACGACCGTGCTCAACAGTGAGCACGACCGTGCTCAACAGTGAGCACGACCGTGCTCAACAGTGAGCACGCCCGTGCTCAATGCGTGGACCGCGTCTCGTGACGCTAAGTGGAGCACGACCTTGCTCAAGGGTAAGCACGACCGTGCTCAGGTCCGGAAGTTATATACGTGAGCAGAATCAAGGGTTTAACGTTTTAACCCTATTTTGGTGAGTGCAGCAGCCTTGAGTGCGGCCAGGGCAGAGTTTCTTCCATCTTTCTGTCCCTTGATCAGTTTAGAAGCGTTGGGAGATTGTTAGTGCAGCATTGGTAGTGGTTTAGGTAAGGTTCCTTTCCCTCTCTTGGTTTCCTTGTCCGTTATTGTGAATAGGGAACTAATCTGTGGTTTTCTGTTGATCCAAGGTTTGTTTCGGTGTAAGTCGCTGTAAAGGGAGGAGCCGGTTCGTTGTTTAGGACACCGAAAGAGCTACCTTCAATCCAGGTATGGGGAGAAGGGTAGTATTTACATAGGTCTGGGGTTAGAGTAAAGTAAAGGGGTTCCCATAACCCCGTTTGTAATATTCGTTGTTATATGATTAATGTTTGAAGTGATGATACATGTTGACTGCTACGTGATGAGATTGTTATATGTTCTATATTTTGGAAAAGAATGTTTATGTTGAATGTGAGTATGATATTGATGTGTTAATCTTGTTATTAACATGAGATGGTTGTTGATGTTGCTGGCTGCATAGTTGATGCTATGATTATCGAGTTACTGCTGTCTAATCCCTAAAAACGTGTTAAAAGTGACTTAGGACATTTTAAGGATTAAAACCCAGAAGGATTGTTAACTTTCAGCCTCTGTTCTTGCCCAGAACAGCACTGTCGCGCGATGAGCACGACCGTGATGAACAGGGAGCACGACCGTGCTCCCAGTTGAATTCTGGGGAGATGGCCGCGCTGTTGAGCACGGCCGTACAGGACAAAGAGCACGATCGTGCTGCTGAGCACGACCGTGCTCATTAAGTAGCATGACCGTGCTTCACTTACAGGGGAGCACGCCCCTCACGTGTTTAAGCACGACCGTGCTGGGTTACGAGCATGACCGTGCTCAACCCACTGTGACAGAACCAGATTAAAGGACTTAAGGGGTTTTAAACCCCACTTCCCTATGATGATAACTGATTAGACAACTTGGTAAAAGTTAATAAAGATAAATAAAGATGATGAGATGGTGAGATGTTAAGTCGATACCCTTTGGGGTGCCGCAAGCTGATGAGTTGTGCCTTGGGCTTTTTGGCCAAGGAGGCCTTGACCCCACGGTTTGGGTCTAAGGTGTTGTTGTTACGTACCTTGGCGGCCGAGAGTTTGCCCCAAGTTGGTGCGGTTGATTCCGCTGTTACCTTCGGTCGATTTCGTTGGAGTTATGGAGGTGGTGTTGCCGTTGTTGTTGTGTTGCATTGATGAGTGTGATTTCACCTCATATTTCCTTGTCATTTTGCATGCATTTTCATATAGTTTAGGCATATTTAATTTGATTTTTGTTAGTTTTTACCTTGGAACGGGTAAGGTGGTTCTGTGGTGTTTGTGTGTAGGAATTCATGAGTAAAATAATCAAATCCAGTTGAATCGGAGTTTGTATGAAGATGGAGCTTGAAAAGCAAGGAAAATGAGCAAAGCAGAGACCATCACGGCCTAGGTGTGACAACCATCACGGCCGTGATCGCGTGGGACTGAAGAAAAAAGAAGAAAGTGCAAGTCAGAAGCTGTCACGGCCTGGCCGTGACAGCCATCATGGCCGTGACAGACATCACGGCCAGGCCGTGACAGCCATCATGGCCATGACAGACCATCAGCACAAGAATTCACAAAGCAGAAGCTGTCATGGCCTGGCCCTGACAGCCATCACGGCCGTGACGCGTAAAATCTGGGATTTTGGGATTTGTTTTTGATCTGATTTGTAATTGATTTAATTCCAAGTTAACCTACACTATAAATAGGGGAATTAGGCTCGAAAATAGGACCTCTTGACTGCTACCTTAGGCTTAATTTTAGGATTTCTCTTCTTCTCAATTTCTTCTCTTCTCTTAGGATTTTCATGTTTTTGTTATTCAACATTGCTATGAACATGGCAATGTGTGAGTAGTCGTTTTATTTCTAGGAATTGGGGCTATGCCCAAGACTCGTTTTATGTGATGAATTGACGTTTTACTTCTTGTTAATTTCAATTTGCTTTCGATTTGATTCCTATTGCATGAATTACTTGTAAATTTGGTGCGCACTTATTTGCATGTCATAGATACTCTAAGGATGAACCTAGCGGTGAACTTAGGTATTGGATCTATAGGAATTGAACTTAGGAATCTCGCCGGAATCTGGTTTTAGAGAGAGAAAACCCCATTATCCCTTTCTCTCTCTTCTTCCTTCTTCCTTCCCTTCCTTAACTCTTCAAATTCGTCCTTGCAAGTTGCTTGGAATGAAATTACAACACTGAACTTGAACTTGGCCTCAATCAAATCATGGTTGGCAATTGTATTTTTAGTTTCTTTGATAGAATCCAACATATTATTGTATTGTCCCTTGCATGTCTTAAGGGAATCCTTTAATGCCTTAGAAGTGTTTGATTTGGCAAGTAACTTTCGATGATAGAAGCAGTCTTCTTGGTTTTGTTCAAGGTGGCTTCAACTTGGATCTCAAGGAGGAAGAAGTGCAACACCCTGTTTTTCATGTTAAGCCTGGTAGTGGCCACGTCAGCATAAAGTGTTAGATTGCATGAGTTGAGGGTAGAGGATGATATATATTGAATTATGGATGATGGTTGATTTAGAGTGATGTTTGTGTGTGACTTTTGTTATATTATATATTATGACTCTGTTCCGCTTTTGATGATAGAATTGCTTCTTATCCCCTATATTTCTATATTTTTGTGTGTCTACTTTATTTACATTAGAGGACCCGATGGAGGAATATGTTGCTGAGGAGCTAGACGGAACTCTGTATGAAACTGAGGTTGCTGAGGAGTTGGATGGAACTCCTTATGAACTAGAGGCAAGAGGTTGAGCTGTGACCCATGGTGATTAGAGTATAGATAGTATGACCAGTGTGTCTAAGAAGTATTTTTTATATTTTCCGCTAAGTATGACTGTTGTTAAGTATATGCCTGTGAGGGATCCTACTGAGAGGATATCCTCAACAGTGTTTTGTAATATATTTATAATACTTACGTGTATATTTATAACCTAAAAATGGTGTGTTGTTTTTTATTAGCTAAAGTTGTATGTTATTTAACGTAAGTTTTAATTTTTACATATTTTCACGCTAAGCGCGCGATTAAGAAATTAATTAAGAAGGCTTTAATCTAATAAAACACCGGGGCACAACGGGGTGTCTCAATCTTCATATTAGGTATAGGGAAAATGACTAGTATAAACATATAGGCTACGGGGTAGCGTAAGATGAGGGTTAAACCATGACCCGTTTTGTATGCTAATTGTCTAACTGTTGTTATATGTTATTGTATGATGTTATCTGCTCATGATGATATGCTTTCAATTGATGATAGTATACCTATGTATGTATGATGTTATTGATGTGATGTATGCCATGATAATGATGTTGTTTTGATGAATAGACTGTTATGATAATGATGATGATGTTGTGCTCTTATGAGTGTTGATTGTTGAGGATGTTAATGCCAACAACGATGTTAAAAGATGCTAATGAATCTTTAATAGGATTGTTAATGACGTAACACATGAACGTAGTGTGAGAAGCGAGTTTATGATCATAGGGATTAGTTAAAGACCCTAGAATTGATTAGTAAGTGTTCTAAGAATATTAATAACAAAGCTGTGATTAAAGGATTAATTTCCCCATAACGATATGACATGAGTAATGATGAAGAACAATTAAAGATAATGAAGCTAATGATCAAAGACTTAGTTAAAAACCAATAAGTTGAATCTGTGATTTATCCCCAGGATTTGGGAAAGGGTTTCTGACCCTTTCTGCCCAGATCAGTACGGCAACGCTCCACTGAGCACGGTCGTGCTTAACAGGGAGCACGCCCGTGCTCCAATTTGAAATCCAGAAAGGGCATGCTGCTTAAGCACGCCCGTGCTCAATAGTCAGCATGGCCGTGCTTGACTATTGAGTTCAGCACTCCCGTGCTGAGTGGGAAGCATGCCCGTGCTTCCCTATGCAGAATAGAATACAAAAAGTTGAACGGGGGTATTTTACCCCAAGTATCCTAATAATAATACAAGAAGACACCAAACAAAGTTAAGACAAGCTAGATAACTTAAAGAACATAGTGTACCTTGGTAGCCAAGTGGCCAAGGGGGCCTTGATGCTTAATGGTCAAGGTGGTAACCTCTGGTACTGCAAAACCAGAGTATTAATAACTAAAGTGATAAGATGTTGGGCCTTGATGCATGATGGTCAAGGGGACCTTGATGCTTAATGGTCAATATGTTGAGGCTCTGGTGTTTTTTGGCCAGAGTGTTCTTTAACGTTTAAAGTTAAAAGATTAAAGATGATGTTATCTTTGGTGCTTGTTGGCCAAAAACGTTAAGCCATAATAAATGGTGTTGGTGGAGGTGGTGGATAAACGGTTGATTATTTGTATATATGCATGCATCATGCATGAATTTAATAGGGGGAGGTCGCCCGAGAATAATCCGCGGTGATCTAGGTGACCTGGCCCTCCGTGGTGGCGCACCCGAGAATAAGGTGTGTCGGTTATCCTAGGGGTCCACCCATGGTTTGGTATATTGCCCCGACGTTGGTGCTTTTTTGCCAATGTGGAAATGTAACTCCGAAGTCGTACGCCTAGTGTAGATGGATCCACATGCATTCGAAGTAATGAGTTACATTGCATTATATGATTAATGTTATATTGTGATATGTTTGTTGTGTTAGTATGATGATGTATAATGTATATGTGTTGTATGATCACCTAGCCAACTATCTTGTTGCCGTTATGTTTATATATATGGTTCTTACTCCCCACCTTTTGTTGTTTCTTTGCATGTACCCTTTTTGTGTTATGCAGAGGACGGTGAGCAGCTTGCTGAGGAGTGACTCTGAGGAGCCGCTTCTAGTAGTTAGTTTATGTTTAGTTTAGTTTGTTATCCGAGTTGTTTATCGGATTGGTTATACCAACTCTATAATGTGACATCTGGGTTGAGTTTCGTTTATATGTTTATGTTATGTTTTCTTTATAAACATGTTTTGGTTTTCCGCGTTATGTTACAATGCGGCAGCCTTTGCCTGGTTTTTAATATAATTGCATGTGTTCTTTCCCTTTTATATATGTGTTATCGCTTTTGAATACATGCGGGGTAGAGGGTGTCACAAGGAGGAAGGAGAGGAAGAAGGAAGGGAGGAAGAGAAGGAAGAAGAGAGAGAAAGGGAAAATAGAGTTTTCTCTCTCTAAACCCATATTCCGGCGAGATTCCGAGGGCGGTTTCTGGCGACTGACGGCCAAAACCTAACGTCGTCAATGCAAATCTAATGGAAGTGACCAAAATAGGATAATGTTTGTAAGATAGGGACCAAAACAAAACAAAAAATAGATGAGGGACCAAAATGAAGCCTAAAATAAAGATAAGGGACCAAAAGAGTAATTTAGCCTTTAATATATTATAAATAGGTGTTAGTGTTTTATTAGTGGATAGGGTTTGAACCTTTTCCCTCCTTATCACTCCACTCCTTAACTCCCCCACCCTAACCACCAAGCCAACCTTATAACCCCAAAGTATGTTAGAATATGTCATTTGCATTTTTTATTTTTTCTATAACCATTCTTTATTGTAGATTATGTGAGAGATTTTCGAAAGTTGCACAAAGTTGTATGTTATCAACGGTTAAATACATATAAAGATGTAAACTTAGCACAACTTTGTCACACGGTGCAGTGGTTATAACGTTTCACGCAAACCATGCGGGAGCGAGTGCGAGTCCTTCCGCATCAATTTTGAGTTCTTATGATCGTTATTTAACGAACTAGAAAAAATAAATGGAAAATAGGGGTGTTCATATCTGAACCGATCCAAAAGAAAATCAAAATCCTATCCAAAAACTGAAAATAGAACAAAATCGATGTTTGTTTGATTTTTTGGACCTAGTTTTATGAAAACCTGTTGAATCGAATTTCGGATCCTTTATTTGAAACCAAACTAAAACGAACCGAACCGCATATATAAAATTTAATATATATTTATTCTACTTTTTGTATTATTTTTTTTTTATTTTTTGATTTTTTTTCCTAATAATACTTATTATTTTGATGTAATGTGACTTTTTGATACTTTTAAAGTGCCAAACATGAAATTGATACTTGTTAGCTCGTAAAATTTTCATTTTTAATATATTAGATGTTATATCTATTAATGTTATTTGGACTTATTTTTTTAATTATTATGTTGGTAAAAACCGAACCATCCAATCCAAACCACTTTTAATTGGATCAGATCGGATCAGATTTTTTAAAGAAGCAATCCAAACCGAATCGAACCGCATGTTGTTTTAATCTTTGGATCGGATGACTTTTTGCCTCAAAACCGATTCAAACCGATCCTGGACACCCCTAATGGAAAAGTGACGTTGAGCAGATTCGAACCTGGGATCTACGCGCAAGGGAAACACCTGCTGGCCACTAGGTTAATAGATACTTTGTGTCACTATATGGTCGTTATTGTTACTTAAGTCACGAATTTGATTGTTGGTGAAACAATTGAATGGTTGTTTTCGGTCACCAAGTGGGATGAATTGGTCTTAAATAGAACCACTCTGCATGCAGGAAAGGCACTCGAATTCCCCAAGTCTTCTCCACTCCAAATCACCTTCTATTCTCCTATGTGCACAGAGAAAGTTAAGGAGACTAATATTTTGTAAACTGTCATTGATGATACACTTGGTTTAGGGTGTGCAGACCAAACCAAGGTTTCTCCATTGTATCCTGAATGGGATTCGCTGATACACCTGTTACATCCAATCTTCGAAAGAGATTGGTGGAGGCGCATCGAACCTAAAGCCTAGTGTTATTACACGCCTTGGAGACTGCACTTGTTCATTGTTCTTCTCTTCTTTATTGCAAATCCATAGCCCATTTTCTAACAGATTATGGGATGACAAATGTTGACTATTACTCTGATTAATTGAATCAAAAAAGATAAGCTTATATTGTGAAATATATGTATTCAATACCTGTTGTGTTTAGCTTTTACAACATAAACTTATTCCTTAATCAGTAAAGCACGGTTAGCAAGACTCATGGAGTATATATAATGTGTTTTTTGGCTTTAAATACTCTTTTCCTTTTGCTTGGATTTCAGTTTCTCTGCCAGGATAATCCTTCGTCCTTCTGTCCTGTTCATATCTTAAAAATTAAAATGATAGATTCTTATACTTTTAGGAGAAAAAGAATGCAGATATCATGTTGGAACAACACTTGTTGACATTGAAAACAAAACTTCCATGCGGGGATCAAATTTCAGATTATGGGGAAGTCCAACAAGGAGATGAGGAGCATTCAATTTACCCACAAGGTGTGGTCCGAAGGGTGGCATCTAGGGTGAAGTATTACACCATGTGGTCCATGGTGGGCCATTTGTTTTAGCCTTTAGATTCATCTCATCTCACCGTCATACCATACACCCTCCACACCAGATTTATATCTCCCCCACTCTCTCCATCAGAATCTCCCCAACCCCCACACCTGATCAATCCATACACCTTCCATCCTCAATTAGTCTCGCATGCGGGGGGGAGGCACCGGAGGAGTTGTAGTGTCCGGTAGTGACGGTGGTTATGGATTCGATGTTGTTGAGCTCGATGCTGATGTGGTTGTCGTAGGGTCGTTGAACTCAGAGTTTTGGCCGGTATCGAATTCGACGACGAGTTAGAGGGAAGTGAGAGAGAGAGATGTGGCATTGGTGAAGAGGGAGAAGTCGCTGTTGTTTGCAGCGGGGCTGAAAGCTGAGCCCTTGCGGGGTCGACGGAGAGAGACGAGTGTGAGTTGGGGTGTCCATGGGTCTGGGTAGACCCGCGAGCCCGACCAACCCGACCCAACCCCACCCTGATTTTGTGGGTTAGTTTGGGTAAAAACAAAGAGGACCCACAGAGTATGGGTTGGGTAATGGGTTTCAAAATTACAAACCCACTCAACCTAACCCAACCCAACCCACTCAACATAATGTGATCTTCTTTTTAGTTATGGATAATTAATGGTTTGGACTTTCATACTTTTAGATCATATTATCATAATTTGTTGATGTAATTTAAAGTTTTAAACAGGTTTATTTGTGATTTTGGCACTTTTTTGTCTTGATGAACAAGCGGACCTGAGCCAATACGACTCAAAGGTGAAAATATGTGTTTGTTGCCAAACTCAACGACCCACCCAACCCAACCCAACCCAACCCATGAGTGGTCGGGTCGGGTTAGGTTGGGTTTCAAGATTTTTTTTTTATTCAAACCCAACCCACTCACCATTGACTAGGTTGGGTCATAAAACTCACTGAACCCAACCCAAACCAACCAATGGACACCCCTAAGCGTGAGTGAGAAAGAGGTGAGAGAGACCAAAATCTAGCATGGGCAGTGCATCTTAACATATGGTAAGATTGCTTAATCCTACAGTTCTAAGAAATGGTCAACCATGGACCACATTGTAGAATGCTTCACCCTAGACATTACTGGTCTGAGTGGCTAGTAGCTCAAGCCCTTTAACCATATGTCCAGGGTTTGAATCCTGGTAATGGGAGTAGAGCTGCATATGTGGGTAGAGGAATTTTCCCTTAACTAGTACTCCCTTCGGACTCAATTATAAGGAAAATTAACTAACTTCACACTTATTAAGAAAGTTAGTTGATTTAGTTTAATTGTATTGATTTATGTAAAAAGTGAGTTACAATTACTGAACTACCCTTACTTATAACAATCATCACATTTAATTCTAGGGAGTGTGCATTGCTCTTGGAAAAGTAAAAGGAAATTAATTAACCAAGGGTATTTTTGGAACACTGACATTAAATAGAGTTGAATTGGTCTGATTTTGCTTATATTTGAGTCCACCAAATATAGGTACTTTTTTTGTTATAATTGAGTCCGGAGGAGTACGCTACATCCTCGGGGATTAGTCCTACAACTTCCAGCTGCGGGATACCCTCGGTTCCATCTCGGGCCTAAAAAAGGAGCATTCAATTTTCCATCCGAGTGAAAAGTTGTACGTTTGTTTGAATGCCCAATGAACAAATGAATAAACAAATGTTGAACAAAGAGAGCCCGGAAAATTGGAGTCCAGATCCTCTCCATTTAGGAGAGAAATGGACATCCCCATTTCTTTTATTCTAGAGCTGACATGTGGCACCAAGAAAGTTCAATGGCCCAGATTGATCTGTTTTAAATAAATCATAAATCATTTTAAATGTACAAAAATGTTAAAAAAAAAAAAAAAACTCTTACCTCTTCAGCTTTTCTGATATGCCATTTCTCCCTCCTTCTTCGTGATGTCCCACAACCACATCTCCATCATGCTCCCACAACCACGGCGCTTTGGTCCAAAACCAAAACGAATTGCAACCTTCAACGCTTCCCTCTTCTCCATGGCATCCGCGCTTCCCGACCCAGAAGAAAATGGCGAAACTTGGACGACACCAAAAATGGCAACAAAAAAAAGCTGCCGCCTTGGACAACGACGAAAATGGCATTGTTGCTCTCAAACTAGGACGAACCAGTGAGCAAAGTCAGTGAGCGCGGCGATAGTAGTTGGGCGCGGCGGCGTGGCGAGGAGATGGTGGCTGGGCGGGGTGGCGCGTCTCAGGGGCGGGGCTGTGGCAGCGTCACAAGCGGCGAAGTGAGGCAATGGTGAATGGGCGGGGGGCACGCCGGTGCGTCACAGGGTCGGTGTCTGGGTTCTCTGGGTTAGAAAGAAGAAGACGACCATGAGTCCTTTTAGGGTTTCTCCATTTTCTTTTTCTTTTTTTAATTTAAAATGATTTTATTTAAAAATAATTAAATCTGAGCCATTGTTTCAACTTATTGCCACATGTCAGCATCATAAACAAAGAAATGGAGATGTCCATTTCTCTCCTAAATAGAGAGGATCTGGAGTCGGAAAATTGGTGGCCAAAGCTTTGACATGGACCCAATACCCCACCCCATCATTGTCCAATTTAAATAACACAAGGTCCATTAAAAGCACTGTACCATTCTTACCAACCTACCCATATTATCGTCAAGTAGACAAGTAAATACACACAATCCTGAATCCTTACAGCTATAGGTTCATTAGGATACCCTTTTTAATCCTTTCACACTTCACTTTCATCCTATCAAAGTCATCAATAAATAACTGTCTTGCCATGGAAATCAAAAGGTAGAAATGCCAAAGTTTCATTCCAAATTCTCTGTTTTATCCTCATCCTTTACTTGCTAAATACAAAAGTTTCACAATACTGAAAGTGTAAAATAATACTAACATCCGTAAAACATAAAAGACCTAAAAAGCCAGTAAGGCGAAAAAAAATCTCTTAAGATTTGCATATGACTTCTTGTCTAGGTTCCTTTGAAACTTGAAAGCTCAACTTGCCCTTATATGGTACCAGAAGGAGCCAATTCAATTCTCAGCTGAAAGCAACCCACATTTTTTGCTATTACTAGCAAAATGGTACCCGATGCACAATTCAAATCAGCAAGGATACAAAGGATTGGATTGGCCAACAATTCCAAGTGGTTAAATATTGAGTTTTAATATTCACAGAGTCACACTTTAATGTAAAAAAAAAAATTATGTGCATGGATGTCAATTATTATTAGTATATAAATAGTGAAAGAAAATAATAACATAAATTCAATTATGTTAAACAACTTAGGGTTAGAAAAAGTGTTTTAGGGTTATGGCAAAGGGGTTTCGTTTTCTCTGCTCTCGGAAAGGGAGATGGAGGATCAAGCCATGAACCACCTGACGGTGGAGGCCATAATCAACCTGCTGACAAGAAAACTAAAGTCTCCTTTAGAGACATGGTCCTAGGAAAGAAAGATATTCCAGTAGCAAGGCCAAGAGTTGATCTCCTAAAGGAAAACCTTGCAAGGATAGAATATGAAGATGGAAATCCTTTGAAGCCAAAGGTGCATATTGCAGAATCAGTGTTTGAAGGTCTTTACACTCCATGGCAAGATGCATTAGTGATTAGTCTCTTGGGCAAAAGTATTGGCTACAATACTTTAAGAGATAGATTAGCGAGATTATGGAAGTTAATGGCTGGGTTTGAAATCATGGATATTGGCAACAATTTTTTCATGGTGAAGTTTGAGGAGGAAGCTGATAGAGCTAAGGTGATGGATGAAGGGCCTTGGATGATATTTGATCACTATCTTACTATGCAAACTTGGTCTCCTGAGTTCATGTCTCCAGTTGCTAAGATTGATAAAACAATGGTATGGATCAGGTTTCCGGGTTTGAATTTGTTCTACTATGACGAAAGCATTCTTCTTACCCTTGCTACAGCGGTTGGAAAGCCTGTAAAGGTTGATATCAATACATTAGATGTTCGCAGGGGCCGTTTTTCAAGGGTATGTGTTGAAGTGGATCTGAACAAGCCAGTGGTGGGTAAGGTATGGATGAAAGATTATTGGTATAAGGTGGAATATGAGGGTCTGCACAGAATTTGTACCATTTGTGGTTGCTATGGACATCTAACAAGAGAGTGCAAGAAAAAACAGGAGTGTAACCAGGTTCCTCCACACCAAACGGCTACGGTGGGGGTTGATATGGTGGAACAGAATGCAACCGTGGCGGTTTCCTCCCAAGTCCAGCCGGTGCCAGCGAAGGTTAATGATGATAATAATGGTGAGGGATCACAGGCGGATATCTCGGGGATAAAAGCAGGCGACGTTACAGGTGATAGCACGGATTTGGTGCATGGTGAATGGCTCATTGTCAAGCGCAAGCAACGGAAAAATAACAAAGTCATTAAAGGCAATGATATCAAGGAGCAAATAGGGAAGGCTATCAGTATTGGTAACGGGAGGAAAGACAAATCCCTTCCAAATAGGGATTCTCCAGCAACTAACCCTTCTAAGAAGCATACTCCTCTCAAGGCAAGGGACCCACCAGGTGGTAAAAAGGAAGTTGCTAAGGTGAATTTGAAAGATAAAAACAAAAGGCAGAGACAAGAAACTGAGTCAAAAATATGGAAATCTTTCAAACCTGTTTCGAAGACAGGAGGTGGTAGCTCTATCAATGTGAAGGAAAACGTGGGACCCAATAATGTGGAGGTCAGCATCACTGAAAAAGTGTGCACTCCTTTACTGCATGTGTCAGGCGCAAACTCAGAGGCCATGCACGTAACGAGTTCACACACCTCTCAGGCCATACAAACTCCTACTTTTCATGAAACCAGGTTGGATCCGGATGTTAAAACCATCATGAATATTGAGCAAATAGCACCGAACAGGTTTAGATTCATTGATGACCCCCCAGATTCCATGCAAGGGATGAAGGTGCAGGAGGATGCAAACCGAGTTGACTCAGTTGAGATGGTGCCAGAGACGCAGCAAGGTTTGGAAATGGAGGTCGAGGTAGCTAAGCAATGATTTCCTGTCTTAGTTTATTTCCTTACCTCTTTTTTTTTTTTACTCTTATGGATATGATGCTGGAATTCAAAGATATTTCCCTCCTCTCTTGGAATATTAGAGGGGCTCAAAATGCTAGAGCTAAGCGCCATATGAAGGGTCTGATTAGAAAAGTTCATCCTACTTTCCTTTTTATTATGGAAACTCACATTCAGTTTGGTAGAACTCAAGCTTTTTGGAACCAGGTAGGGTATAGTCCAGTCTCAATCATTGAAGCTCAAGGTCAGGCAGGTGGCTTATGGGTTCTCATGCAGATTGGTGTTAACTATACAGCTACTGTTTTGGATGTTTGTGCTCATGCTGTGACTTTCAGTATTTCTTTGGGAGCTAAAAGTTGGACTTGTATGGGTTTGTATGCTAGCCCAATTCCATCGAATCGTCAAAATTTTTGGCAACATTTGTGCAATCTCAGTCCAAATATAACTTCACCTTGGCTGCTCTTAGGGGATTTTAATGAAACTCTTCTTCCTGGTGATCAGAGAGGTGGGCTCTTTTCAATTTCCAGGGCAGAAGCTTTTGCTAATGTTTTGGATCGTTGTGGTTTGATGGATTTGAATACTGTGGGAGGGCGGTTTACTTGGCATAGAAATTGTCGTAGTAACAGAACTATAGCAAAAAAGTTGGATAGGGGTCTAGCTAATACTCAGTGGCGTATGGCCTTCCCGGAAGCTTTTGTAGAGGTTTTGTGTCATCTTCATTCGGATCACAATCCTATCTTACTTCGGTGTGGTGGTTTACCTCAAGTGAGAGGACCTCGCCCTTTTCGCTTCGAAGCTGCGTGGATTGTCCATGATCAATATAGCCAAGTAGTGGAGAATGCTTGGAATAATAAAAGAGGAAGACCTCTTGATGCTTTGGCTAATGTCAGGGATGAATCTATCACTTTCAACAGAGAGGTATTTGGCAACATTTTCAAGAAGAAGAAAAATATAGAAGCCAGGTTGCAAGGAATTCAAAGAGCCTTTGAAAATGTGGATTCTTTGGCGCTTGTTCAACTTGAGCTCAAGCTCCAACGGGAATACAACCAAATTCTTTTCCAAGAGGAGCTTCTTTGGTACCAAAAGTCTAGAGAAAAATGGGTGAAACTTGGGGACAAAAATACAGCTTTCTTTCATGCTCAAACTGTTATTAGAAGAAAGAAGAACAAGATTCATGGGTTGACTCTTCCTAATGGCATTTGGGTTACAGATGATGGCATCTTGCAAGAGGAAGCTCAAAAATATTTTAAGTCTTTATTTTGTTCCCCTCATAATGGCCAATCGGTTCCTTTTGTAGTCTCGAATATTCCTTGCCTTGAGGAAGAGAGCATTAGGAATCTAACTAAGCCAGTGAGCAAGGAGGAGGTCTCTAGGGCTCTTAATTCTATGAAGCCGTATAAAGCTCCTGGTCCCGATGGTTTTCAAGTTATTTTCTTCAAATAATATTGGCATGTGGTTGGAGATGACATTTGGAAGCTTGTTAGTGATGCTTTTGCTACGGGTTACTTTGAGCCATCGATTGCAGAAACTCTTATAGTTCTTATTCCAAAAGTTGACACTCCAGGTAATTTCAAAGAATTTCGGCCTATTAGTCTTTGCAACACTGTATATAAAATCATATCTAAGGTGTTAGTGAATAGGCTTCGTCCTTTTTTAAATGATCTCATTGGCCCTTATCAAAGTAGCTTCCTCCCTGGAAGGGGTACTAAAGATAATGCTATAATTCTACAAGAGATTATTCATGCTATGCACAAGTCAAAGAATCGGAATGGGGAGGTGGCCTACAAAATAGATCTTGAAAAAGCTTATGATCATGTTGATTGGAATTTCCTTAAAAGTTGTTTACATGATTTTGGTTTCCCTCCCATCATCATCAAGTTGATCATGCATTGTGTTGCTTCTTCTTCACTTTCTATTCTCTGGAATGGTAAGAGATTGCCTAATTTCTCTCCAACAAGGGGTTTAAGGCAAGGGGACCCCCTATCGCCTTATCTCTTTGTCATTTGCATGGAGAAGCTTTCTTTGGCAATTTCAGAAGGTGTCCAAGATAGGAATTGGTTGCCCATTAAGGTCTCTAAAAATGGTCCTAGTATTTCCCATCTTTTCTTTGCTGATGATGTGCTCCTTTTTACAAAAGCCAAGAGCTCCCAAGCACGTTTCATTGCTAATCTGTTTGATAAGTTTGGTCAAGCCACAGGTTTAAAGGTCAACTTGGTCAAGTCAAGGGCTTTTTATTCCTCAGGTGTAAGTAGAACAAAGATAGATAAATTCACCTCTATTTCATCTATTCGTTGTACTACTACTTTGGACAGGTATCTGGGTTTTCCGCTTCTCAAGGGAAGAACAAAAAAAGCTGATTTTGAGTTTATTATAGAAAAAATGCAGAATAGATTAGCTTCTTGGAAAAACAGATTTTTGACTAAAGCAGGCAGGCTAGCTTTGGCTACATCAGTCCTTTCTTCAATACCTTCATACTATATGCAAATCTATTGGATTCCTCAAAGTGTTTGCATGATGATAGATAGGACAACCAGAAATTTCCTTCGGAAAGGCTCTCAGAATAAAGGGATTCACTTAGTTGGTTGGA
Organism: Echinosophora koreensis; assembly: GCA_035048595.1. Lineage (NCBI taxonomy): Eukaryota > Viridiplantae > Streptophyta > Magnoliopsida > Fabales > Fabaceae > Echinosophora > Echinosophora koreensis. The sequence continues at coordinate 2,094,146 of JAPCYP010000031.1, read as the reverse complement.
ACAAGGTGGCTCGTCCAAAGAAGTTGGGTGGTCTTGGTTTCAGAATGGCTAGAGAAGTTAATACTTCTCTCCTTGGCAAATTGGTTTGGGATATGCAGCAAAATCATGACAAGTTGTGGGTTCAACTCTTAACAAAAAAATATGTCAACAATGGTTGCTTTCTTGATGGAGGAAACAGGGCTGGCTCACATGTTTGGAACTCATTGTCAAAAGCAAAATCAACTCTTAGGAATGGGTACAGTTTTCGCATAGGCGATGGAAAAACGTCCCTGTGGTATGATGTGTGGACTAAGTACGGACCTCTTTGCACTCAAGTTGATTTCGTTAATATTCAGGATACCCAGTTAACCATAAGTGATGTATGTTCTAATGGTGAATGGCATTTGGAGCGGTTAGCAACTATTATTCCTGATCATATTAAGGAAGAGATTCTCAGCATGCATGCCCATGTTAACCCACGTGTTACGGACTCTTTCATCTGGATTGATGGTGCAAATGGTGAGTATTCAGCAGCTTCAGGTTTTACGTGGATTTTGAAAGGGAGAGAAGAAGAACCGAATTTGACTGTGTGGTCTTGGATTTGGAAACTCAATTCTCCAGAGAATATTAAGTTTCTTGTGTGGTTAGCTTGTCATAATGCAGTCCCAACAAATACTCTCCTTCACCATAGAGGTATGCTAGACGCAAATGTTTGCATGAGATGTAGCTTGCATGAGGAAACTTTTTTACACTGTGTTAGGGACTGCACTTTATCAAGGACGATGTGGTCTACCTTGGGTTTTAACAGTATTAAATTCTTCGCTCAGATGGACCCGTATCTTTGGATTAGAGATGGTGTGTCTGGATCTCATGAGAGTTGTTTCCTTGCTGGAGTTTGGTGGGCTTGGCGAGTTCGTAATTTACAGAGCCTAGGGAATGAGATTATGACCTTGCACAAATTGATAACTAATGTTCTCTCTCTCAAAGACACTATCAGTAAGTGTTTTCATAGTGATACGTCCAGGGAGGCTGTGGAAAGATGGGTAGTTTGGCACCCAAACAGAAATGGATCCTATGTTCTTAATGTGGATGGGAGCTCTTTTGGAAATCCAGGTAGGGTTGGTTTTGGTGGTCTAATTAGAGATCAAAATGGAGCTTGGATTGTTGGTTTTGCGGGTTTCATTGGCCATTCAGACAATCTCCACGCTGAGTTGCTAGCTCTCCTGCATGGCATTAATTTTGCTTGGAATAAGGGTATCCGCAATATTAAATGTTATTCTGATTCCTTGACGACCATTAATCTGATGAATGATCAAGTTCCCTCTTTCCACAAGTATGCTTCAATAATCTTTGAGATTCGCAGCAAGCTTAACCAAGATTGGTCCTGCTCTCTTAATCACACTCTTAGAGAAGGGAATCAATGTGCAGATTTTCTGGCCAAGATGGGAGCATCACAAGATGAGCGCTGGTTGATTATGGATAATCCTCCTCATGGTATTGGTAACATGTTGTTGGCTGATTCCATGGGTGTTTCTTTCCTTAGAACTTAGTTTTGTTTGTTTTCCTTTTGTTTGTTTTCGTCAATTTACCAAAAAAATAAATTCAATTATGTTATGGTGCTAGTGAGAAATTGATAATGAAAGATATGAGCTATCCTTAATGCTAATAATGCTGCTGACCTGCTGCTAACACAAATGCAATTCACCTCCCACTTGTACAAGTTTTACAATCTAGTGTTTCAGTTTGTACACTTGTTACCATCTAATATTTTTGTTGGTCCAACCTTGTTTTCAAGTGAAGTTATATGCTTCTCGGTAATGTGTAGAAAGCATTATCCTAAGATAGCGTTTGGTACAAGTTTTAAAAAAGTATTCCCGGGAATATTGGCATGGAAATAAAGTTTTCCCATGTTTATTACAAGTTTTAAAATTCTATTCGCAGGCATAAAAGATTCCCGGGAATAAAATTAGTGAATGATAGTAATAAACTTGGGAAAACTCTATTCCCATGTATGAAGGTGGGAAAACTTTATTCCAGAGAATCACATTCCCAGGAATATAGTTTGCCTGGAAATAAAACATTCCAGATATCAAACGCCACCTAAGGGTCATGCTAACCAGTGCCCTAAAGACATTGGTTAATGAAACTCAAAAGAAGAAACTCATTGAAAAAATAAGTTTATCACACTTCAAAATATAAAATGCACCAAGTCCCAATAACAAATTTCTCTTTTAGATCATTAACCAGTTAAGGCATCGGTTAGCATTCTCCTTATCCTGATGCATTTGTAACCTCAAATATAAAACCCAGCTACCCTTCCGTTGAAAGGAGAAACTGGTTGGTGGGGCATGGGAGAGTTAATCATATTCAAAATTAAATTGACAAACCAAATAAGCTGAAGTGGCTATGTTAAGATAAATTACCTTATTGGCCAACTAACAAATTGGAAACACTGCAGATTATGTTAGGACAAAATACAAAAGAAAAAAATAGGTTGGTGTAACACTTAAAAAGTTATAGCCCAAGTTGAACTCTAATGAATTAAAGGCCTATATAAAAATTTAAGCATAGACACATAATCAATATTTCTTGCAGACAACCATTAGGAGCATAGCTCAAAAATCCCAAAGAGGTTATGGAATGGGAAGTCTTGTTCAGATAACCATTGAGCAGCTTAGTTCTTGTAAATGATTCTAGCAATTTGATCTCTTGCTGGCATGATTTTACCCCATATGGAACATGGCTTGTTGACATTACTCCAACTGGGTAGCAAAGGTTTGGGTTGCTCCAGGCCCCAAAACGTCTTCCAATTTTCCCATAAAATTCCTTAGAAAAATTAATCTCACCTGTCAGATTGTTTCCACTAACATAGAGAGCATTGAGACAAGGAAGAGTTGATAGCTTTGGTGAAAGGTTCCCTGTAAGGTTGTTGTCACTAAGCCCCAAAAATCTCAATCTCTTCAATTCTGATATAGACTCAGGAATTTCCCCTATCAACCCCATGTTAGAGAGATCCAATATGACCAAGTTCTGAAGGTTTTCCCACTTAAGGATCCTGATATTTCCACCTATTGCATTGTTGGACAAAACCATTTCTTCTAAAGAACACATCTCTTCAAAACTCAAGGACAATCCACCAGAGAATCTGTTATTCCTAAGGTCCATAAGGGTCAGATTCTTAAGATAAGCAAATTCTTTCAGTAGATCCCCTTCCAAATGGTTGTGGCTCAAATCAAGCTTTAATAGTGCAGTTAAGTTTCCAAGGGACAAAGGCAAAGTTCCAGCCAATGAATTTCTACTTAAATCAAAGATTAATAGCTCACTTAGTCCACTAAAAATATCTGGAATCTGGCCAGTAAAATAGTTCCTAGCAAGAACAAGCCTCTTCAACTTGATGAGGTTGCCAATATCTGGTGGAACATCACCTGTTAAGCCATTTTCTAATAATACTAATGACTGAAGGTTGTTGAGGAAACCAAAACTTGAAGGAATTTTTCCAATGAGACCTGTGTTTGATCTAAACTCAAGTGATTCTAAGCTGCCAGCAAATTTCTCCCAGTTTCTATTGGGGATAGTAACTGGATGCATGTGTTGTGATTGAAAGCACTTGAAGAAGGATAGAGCTTTTAGGTGGTTGAGATCAAACAACTGTGGTCTAAATTCCAAAATTTTGGCACAACTTAGAGAATTGTCATGAATGGGTCCAATGTTCAAGACAGTAACATACCAAAAACCATTAAAGAGATCACAAGAGACACCCTGCAGTAGAAAACAACACAAATTAAAATTAAACACAATAGTTTAAGATTACAATGTTCAGGAAAATATATAACTTTCATGTTGCATTGCAGAGTGTTCATATTGCTTGGCTAATGCATGTAATCTTTGACAAAGATCAGTAAAACTTAGAAAAGAGGGACAAGGAGTGAGAAACAATTGACTTTCATACCTTGAAAGGTATAATTGAGTAAAAGAAGCTTCAAATAAAAATAATTTTTGAATTGTGTTGAACTAACTCAATTAAGGCAAGTGATTGCTTTTTTGGCCTTGGCTTGCAGAAGAAAGCACATTACATGATAATTCAATTCCAAAATTCCAAAGCTTCATTTGTCGACCTAATATTGATTATCCTAAAATGTTTAAAGGAAAAAAATGACTTACGTAGTGTTAGAAGCTTCACTGGTAATTGTGAAGCTTCAAAATGTCATTTCATTTAATTTTATGTTGTGTATGTATGAGTAAAGTCTCTTCAAATAATTAACTAAAATATATAAATATGATCATTTATTGTTATTGTTGATCTAGTTGCCATACTATTATTTTTGAAAGTCAGAAACAGACAATGGCCTCATGAAACTTTTTCCATAAATAATTTAAAATGTCCAAGTCTTACCCCTAGCACAGTATTAAGGTAGATGATTGGAAATTTTGCAAAATGTTGTACACAGTTATGCAGATGAGTCAAAAGTACCTGAATAGGAGTCCAACCACAAGGATCTGGATAGAGATCTGAGCCATTCCACCAATCACCAACAAAGCCTTGAATGGTGGAGTATAGAGCATCCTGTTCTGTTTTCTCCATTGGAGCTACATTAGGTTCTACTTGTTCATAACACCTTGCACTCAAAGATGTGATGAAGAAAACAAAAATGAAATGACTAAATATCTTGATGCCCTTCATGATGTTATTTAGTGATTTTAGTCAAAACAGGAATATCAGGCACAAGATAAATTACAAGATGGATAGAGCAAAATTGATAAAACAAACAAACACAAAACAGGAACAGGTGCTTGCTTGGCTTGAACTCTAGTGCATAATACCAACATAGACAAATGACATTCTTCAACTAAATTACAAGAAAAAGTGACAGGCAGAGAGGAGAAGGAAGAACAAAGGACTTACTCCCTACAGAGAATATCTTATATTTTGGAAGGGGAAAAAAAAAAAGAGAGATAAAACAGATTGTATCATCAAGAAAGGAAGAACAAGATCCTAAATTTGTGTTCAAACTGAATAGAAAAAGGAGAATAGTACAGAAAATGTATAAGCAATGCAAGAAACCTGACCTCTTTCTTCTCTGTGTTTATGGAAAAGATAAGGAAGTATACAGCAGAGAGAACACAAGATGTTAGCACAGTTCTCAAAGCTCAAAGTCATTATAGTAGTGAGTCTAATATGGCCAAAGCTAAAGTAAATTAACTGAGAGGCCTATATAAAATGAAAGCGAAAGGTGGTTTGCAAATTGCACACTCCCTTTGTGTTTCTCTTATTGAATATCACATTATTATTGTTACTCTCTTTAAATCAGTGTTAGATTTTAAATTTGTTAGTCAAAATTTTAGTACGCAGGTGACAAACTTTAATATAATATAAACATAAAACATTCGAGTTGTGTACACTTGATCAAATACTATAACTGATTAACAATTAGTCAGTATAATCTACCATAGGGAAAGAACTTGTTCATCATTTATGTAGGAGCAGCTAAAAATATAATATTATTATTGAAGAGACTAAACTTAACTAAAAATAATAGAAAATATAAATAAATGACAAGGATTTTTAAAAGAGAAATGTCAGCAACACATTCTCTAACACACTTCCTTGTATTGGTTGTAATTCATGTGGGTCCTAAAAAATTTAAAAAACACCCACATAAATTAGTGGGACCTATTTTCAAAATAGTGGGACTTATATGAATTTCAACCATAAGGAGAGTGTGTTATAAAGTTTTTTGCTAGCACTCATCTTTTTAAAATCTTGAAGGGGTAGTAACTATCTTAGAAGTCACTGTTGATATGTTATAACTAATATTGTAATTGGTTTAATACACCCAACTTGAATGCTCTACTTGTATATAACATGAAAGAGTTTGGTTGTTGAAAAGGGAAGTATGGGTGTTTAATGTGAGGTATTGAGGCATTAGTTTTGTTGGGGTTTTGGTTGGGTTTGAAAGGAGATTGTGGGAGCCTGGGAGGGGACCATTATGCATGCAAATGAATGCAAGACAAATTCGGTTTTTTTATCTGTTATTGCCTCGTTACCTTGTTTTGTGCTGGTGGCCTGGTGGGTTTTTAACAGCACTCTGAAACTGCAGGGGTGAAAAGGACAAAAGAGCACAGTGGCTTTGAAAGGTGAAGTTAACCGTATTGCCTTATTGCAGTTGGTCAAGAGGGTGGACCATATTTGTACCAGAAAAACAACTGTAGGGTCTTTGTTGATCCTCAGAATTTGTAGCTGTGGATATGAATTCGTGTCAAAAGAAAGAAGAAAGATGGAAATAAATTAAATAATAGCTCATTATGAAGTCATTGCTGGCCATGCTTTTCTGTAGCATATTAAGATACATTCATACATAGGATGTCAAAGTAAAAATAATTATAACATCTTTAATCCATTACCAACATGACAACTCAGTATATGTTTGGTATCACGGTGGGAGCAACAGAATTGTTTCTGCACTGTGATTCTAGTAGAAAAGTAAATGTTTGGTACTTCGGTTACACATTTCGGAAAGTAATTTTGCATCCAGAATTGATTCAATCAGAAGCAGCTTGGAGTAGTAGCTTGGAGTAGTTTCTGCTTTTTGATTGAAAAATTACACTAAATTCAAATATAAATCACTTAACTTCAAACTTAATTATATTGAAATCAATTCTATAAAATCAATTCTATCCAAAATTATGTTTGTTAAACGCTCATTCAAACACACGCTCACATTCAATGAGAATATTTTCGTTCAAAGCAGCATTATCAAAATGGTTAAATTTAAAATAAAATAAAATAAAATAAAACAATATTATTATAGTGTGTATATTACTTAAGAGTGGCCTCTTACTTTTTTTCCACACGCTTAGCCTTTGTTTGAATCATAAAAGAAGTATGGTGGAATGAAGTAGGAGACGAGAGAGAATTGTAGAAAATAAATAGGTTTTTAGGTTGTTTAAATTGAAAGAAGTAGGAGAAAAATATAAAAGAAAGAAAAGTTGAGTTTTTTGTAAAAACATATTTGTATATAATAATGGTTTAACTATTTAGTAGGTTCCTGAACTATTTGGAAATTTTCAAATAGGTCCCTATACTAAAAAAAGTTGTAATTGGGTCCTCGAACTTTTATAAAGCTTTCAATTGGGTCCCGGAACTAAAAAAGTTTTTAATTGGGTCCTTGAACTTATAAAATTTTCAATGGGGTCCCTAAATTATAAAATCCGTTAGTGATATGTTGAATTGAACGGAATATAACTGACTTCATCCAAGCCGGAGCCATTTATGAGTAGTTTGGGTGGAAGATGAACATTAAGACATTGTCACAATAAAATGTAGGAAGATATAACAAGATGAAATGAGATGTAGTAAGTTGCAAGTGAGGAAACTATTTTGGCGAAATTATTTCAAGGAAGAGATATACAACCGTAAAACATAAATCGGGGAAGGAATGAACTATTTGTTTAGATGGAGGAAAAGCAATCGCAAGTCACGTTTTGGTTTTCTGGCTCAACATTTTGGTCTCTTGCAACCCTAAATAGAAATTTGGGGGAATTCTATATCACATTTCACATCAGCAGACTTAAAGACATCTTCAAGGAACCCTACCCCAGGGACTCCATTGAAAATTTATATAAGTTCAGGGACCCAAAACATTTTTAGTATAGGGACCCAATTGAAAACTTTATAAAAGTTCGAGAACCCAATCACAAATTTTTTTTAGTATAGGGACCTATTTGAAAATTCTCAAATAGTTCAGGGACCTACTCAATAGTTAAACCTATAATAATATTCCAACACAAAAGGTTAGATATGTCATTTCAATATTTTCCTCTTTTCTTTCAAAATTTGGCTCAAAGGAAGAAATTTCTTCTTCATATGGGTCCCACCACATATTTTCTCTCCTCCCTCTTCATCCACTGTCTCTCCATCCTCTCTATCTCTCTCATTCTTTCTCTCTTTTTTCCACCATTATCACTCCCCTCTCTATTCTCTCTCTTCTCCTCTTCGTTTTTGGTGCTGCAGAGACGGCATCGATGCAGAGAATCCAAAATGTTCCTCCCTCACTCCTCTCCCACTTCTTTATTCCTCACTTCTTTTACTCCAAAATCCGCCAAAATAAACAAAGCATTAAGGAAGGAAATTAGTGTGCAAATTTTCTTACCAAGATTGGTATAGAGGAAATTGGAGTCTAGAGATAATTGACTCCCCCCTCCAAGATGGATTCATTGTTGTTAGCGGATGTCATGCACATAAATTATGCTACGGTGTAGTTTTCTTTATTGCACATAATTTGTAAAGAAACATAGTGTATGATACTTCATTTTTTTTTGGTTTAATTATTATGCAAGTCTCTAAAAGTGAAATAATTTACAAAGGAAGTGAAATAATTGCAACTATAAAGAGTAGGGTAAGAAGAGATCAACACAAAAGAATTTATCCAAACTTGGGCCACGTTCGCTCCATCTAGCGTGAGCAACCAACTCATATCTCTCACGGTGTGTTATTTGTAATCACCATTGGATCAAATTGTCCCACAAGATCTTATCATGTACTATTCACACTGGATATATTTTTTTTTAATTTGGTTGGTCTGTCTCCCTCACTCTGGCTTTGGGTCCATACCTTCTTCAACCTCCAGATTTCCAGATTTTTTTTTTCATTTCCTTCCCTCTCTCATATCTGCGTGCACCCCATACATCACGCACAACTAGTAACGATTTTAATCTTAATCTAACCAATAAATTTCATGCAAATACCTGAAAATAGAACTTTCCCGTGCTTTCTCAATAACCAAACACAAACCCAGGAAGAAAAAAAAATTTGAGACTCAATCTTCCACACCATTTTCCCATACTCTCAAATAATTATCATCGTCAAATTAAAGTCATCGTGCAGTGTTCCACGAATCTGAATCACAAATCACAGGTGGCCGATGGTAGTGGTGAGGGAGGAGGTTGAAGGTGACCGACAATGGTGGTAGCAGGAGGATAGGAGGTGAAAAGGGAGAGACCTCGAGCCATGGCGACGCCTCTACCAAGCGATGAGGCGGTAATTATTCCCAGTTAGATTGGGTTGTCGATGACGTCGAGAGGGAATGAGATATGAGATCTAGGAGGGGTGGCAGTGGTTGTTGTTCCATAGTAGAAGGTGGAGAACGATGTCAATGAGTGAGAATGAAAATGTAATAAAAAATAAAGATCCAATGTGGAGAGTGCATGATACAATCTGGTGTGACCACGTCATCCGATGGTGATAATAGATGGCACACAATGAGCGACATGAATCACTCGTGCACGCTAGAAGGGGCCTACAACCGGTATTCTTTGGACAACTTCCCCAGGTTAGTACTGAAGTATTCTTTGAAGGTAGCTCGTCAACTAAGCAACAAAGTATCCTTTGGATGCAACCTCTCTAAGCTAATAAAATATAATATATTATTTGGAACAAAACCTCTCCTGGCTAATACAATTGGGTATTCTTTGGACACAACCTCTCCAGGCTAATACAACAAAGTCCTAAGGATATGACACTGAATGTCTCTCAACACACAAAGTGGATAAATAAATAAATAAAATGTTTGAAATATAAGGGTATTCTCAGTAAAAATCTCTATAAGCCCAAATGAAAGACTTAGAATACAAAGAAAGGGGTTTCGATTTCCAAATTCTATGAAACCTCGAATCTAAATTAAAAAGCTTCTCAATAAAGATCAGCAAGATTCATTGATGCATTAATAAATGTAAAACAGGAAAGTTAACCGAAGAAATACTATTACATGCCTCTCCTATATAAAAGGAATGAGGGCATATGTATATCTAATTATCTATTATCTATTCTAACAAAGGGAAATAGCACTACTTTCATCATGTTGTAAAAAATTTCAATATCTTCTTCCCAATGGACACCTCACCAGGATGCTCCTCCTCCTCTTCTTCTTCCTCCTCCTCCTCCTCCTCCACCTCCACCACCACCTCATTATCATTTTCAACTTCATGGATTGTGCTTCCATCTTCATCTCCATAATCTGGTGCAACATTTTCTTCCACACGATCCACAGAGTAGGTTGAAACACCGTTGTCATCAACAATGTCTTTTGGTACTTCAAACTGTAAAAGACATTTGTCCAATGAACAAAATATAACATACATCTAAAAGTTCCAATGAAATCAATCATAAAAACAGGAAGGCTGCTTTACCCTAACAACTCTATTATCCGAGAACTCCACAATTTTTGCTGCTGAGACCTGCACCAGACATGTGGTTTGGACATTGTCATCAGCTACCACTGATGAAGTACCACAGACAGCTTCAGGGCTTTTATCCACCTCCCGTTTACCACTAGCAGCTTTTTTCTCCAAATTCTGTGTTCCTTTGGACAAGCCCTGTGTTGATGAAACTTTGCCTGCACTGCTCAAGAAAAGGCAGGATATCAGAACAATCAAGAAAAGTCTGACCATTACACTCAACAGACATGATGCATGACGATGCTTGGGGCTAAATATACTATTACCAGCTACATACAGCCACATGCAATACACTTACAATGGCACCCTTAACATCCTCCCACATCAATTTAAATGCATTAAATAGTCGCTCAATTCACTTTACAATTATATGCACGTAAAATACTATTTATCATCGGGAAAGTATCCACTACACTGTAGCCATGCAGTTCCTTCATCAGAAGACCAGGCAAATAAAAAAGAATCAAAAAACTTCACTCAAACAAATAATGTTCCATCTAAACCCAAAATATAACTACACAAATTAGGTAAAAAAATATTTATGGTTTCAATTCAGATCTTTTTCATTTCAGTAATTCAAACACCTCCAATCAAATAAATACTGTACCATCTAAACCCAAAATAACTAAACAAATTAACTAACCAAGATTTTGTGGCTTTAATTAATACCTTTCTCATTTCAGTCATCGATTAATACGTCTCTCTAACCTTTGAGTATTGACCATTAGCAAAGAAAACTTACTTTAATTACCATACTACAGATCAGAACTGCCATCTTGATAATGATTTTCATTAATATCTGAAAATTAGTGTGCTTCTGTCCATATATATACATTATAATCAATCTAGCTTAAGATATTTACACCAGAATAGTTCATTTCATAACCACAATTTGACCCTGACAATATTACATCAAGCTTGTTATTACAGAAATGTATAAATAACACTGACTAATCAGTAGACAGCTGGAAAGATCAATTGGCATAGGAAATGTTATGAATTAATATTTCAAAATGAAGCAACCTTAGAAACCACAACGACAAAATCAAGCCAGCCAGCACAGTAAATTGACATTGACATACCACAATTTCCTTTTATTCCTTTTAGGTATGAGGCAAGGGGAGGGGGAAAAGCAAAGGATGAGCTCATCCTTCAGTGTGGAAGTCAACAAGAATCAATTTATTTACATGTCATTCCTCAGAATGAATACAAATCTAAATATATACCCAAATGTATTCAATTCACATCCAAGAGGTCATTCCATAGACAAAACTTACGTCTTATGCCGCCTGAGATTGTATCGCTTCTCCCCTGGGACTTGCACAGGTGGAATAACCGTTTGCCTCTTCTTCCTGCGGCCACCAGCTGTAATACTATCTGAGTATCCTTCACTATCACCAGCATTCTGCTCACTTTCTGTGATCCTTGAAGTTTGTGCACGTTGCCTCTTCCTTCCAACGTTACCAATGGCTTTCTCAGTGTGACTGGAGTCTTCTCGACTCTCTACATTGATACGATCAGTATTGAGAGACTGCAAACTCGCATTTTCTATTTCCTCTGAGGCTTTTCCCAGGAATTCCTTGGCCTCTTCAACTACAGCCTTCACTGAGCGTGTTCTAGCAATTCCAGATTTGCTCTTCCTTCCAGCTCTACGCTGACCACTCTTTGGAACTGACTGCTGAGAATCATCTGGACCTCCATCTACCAAACTATCCATGTAGCTATGATCATCTACAGATTGAGAGTATTCATTATCCACCTCTCTAGTATGAGCTGTCACACCTTGTTCTTCAAGAATACCTCTAGCTCCTATATTAGGAATAGATGCAGGACCATCTACTTTCTCTGTATTAACATGCACATTTGACAGTGGTGATGACCCAGCCACGTCTGAAGCACTAACAGCACCCGTTCTTTTACTTGGAGATATATTGAAAATCTTTGATGTGCATTTACGGAGCCAAGACACAGGCCTTACAGATCCAGAATAGTTAAAGTCAGGAGATACATTGTCCAGGGAGTTCTTAGGAGACTCGTCAGCCGGAACAGGGTCGAGGGGTGATGGAATAACCCCTCTATTCTTACATTCGGGTAACCTAAGATCAGGTACAACAAAATCCCTAACAACTTCTCCACAGCCCTTGCAACTTTTTAGCTTCTCAACAAGTTCAAGAAAGTGATTTCTTTCAGCCACAAGGCGTTCACGTTCCTTCTTAACCTTCCTGCTGAGATTCATAAGCATTTCAGAATCTTCATGCATCTCACGTTGGCCTAACTTCAGCTGCTGATTGTTTGACTCGAGTTCCTTCCTCTCATTCTCTAATCTAAGTCCCTCAGATCTCACTTCTTCCCATTCCTTCTCGGCATCATCCTTCAAGATATTAATATTATTAAGCTCTCTTTCCATCTCCTCCTGAAATTTTCTCTCTTTTTCCTTCAAGTCTTTCTCCATTTGCTCTTGCCTTTTCTGGATTTCATTCTCAAGATTCCTTGTCTTCCATTCAAAATCATGAAGCATTTGTGCCTTTTCATTTTTCACCTTTTCGGATAAAAGAAGTTCCTCTTGCTTCATTGAATTGCTAAATGATTCCTTCTCTAATTCAAGCTTCTCCAGCTCTTTCTTTATATGATCTTGAATATCTTGTCTCTCTCTTTTTAACTTCTCTTCTTCACTGTGCTGCAGTTTTCTTAATCTTTCTTTCTCCACATCAATCTCACGCTGCTCTTTACTAATTTCAGCTCTTTTCTCATCCAACACTTCCCACTCTTTTTCAAACCTCTGCCTCTCCTCCCTTAAGCTCTCAGCTTCCTTCATAAGAAAATCCTTCTGCGATCTTGTATGCTCTATCTCCTGTTTTAGTTCCAACTGCAAACGAGAATGCTCTGCTCTCTCATCTGCAGTAAGCTTCAAACTCTCACTCTCTCGGTATATTTGCAGCTCTTGTTGAGAAATTTCAGCTTTTATCTTCCCAAGTTCAACTTTTGAATTCTCCAGACTCTCCCCATCAGCAAGCAATTGTTGTTTTTCCTTCTCCAACTCTTTCTCTTTGATTTTCATAGTCTTTTCCTTCTCCTTCAAAGATTTTAACTTTGCATCGAGTTCCTTATTTTGCTCCTTTATTCTCTCAGCCTTCTTACTCAAAGCCTGCTCTTCTTTTCCAACCTTCGTTTCCCTATGGTTGACTTCAACTTCTCTCTGTTCCAAGGCTTCCTCCTTGCTTCTAAACTCCACAATCAGAGAATTCCGCTTTTGTTCCATTTCCAGCTCAAACTCCTGCAACTTTAAATCCAGCATATCTTTTTGCTCACCAAGGAGCTTCTGGATCCCTTCCTGTAAGAACCACAGGTACAACAGTCAGAAAACAACAAATTCATGCAAATTACTCAAGTGATATACATGTATACTCACAGAACTCATTATATGTCACAGGACTATGGGTTTATATAGAAATTTCCTATTTTCAATTTCTTTCCCTGCTTCCACTTAGCAAAAAAATTCTGTTTGAAAAGTTGTCACTCCCAAAGTAAACTTCAAAAAGAAATATATAATACCATATTTGAACTTAAAGGCGCTAAGTTAAGACTTCAGCAAATGATTCACGATTTAAACTGTCATATGCTGATTTAAAATGGGTTTTTAATTGCCTACAACTGTCAGTTTGGGACGGTGTAATATAATGCAGAAACTAAAAAAGGCCATAGTCCTAAAAGCATTCACTCTTTCATAACAGTGTTTACCCTATGCTCTTATGAAGAAATGTTGAAAGATCTTGTTATCCCACTTCATATCACAATTCACAAGAGCATCCTTACAGCTCAGCAAGGCCAAAAGCAGATGCAACATGTTTGGTATTTTTGAAATCTAAATGTTCCAAGATCTCTTGACACGTATCTACCTGAGGATTGGTATAATTGTATATCTCTATAGATTTCACTCCTACTTAAATGGTTTAAGCAATTATAAATTGATGGATCAAACAGTATTTCCATGCAGAAAACGTTGGACAACAGTCTATTGTATTTCACAGTTACCAGGTGCCTGGACTCACTTTTTCTCTAGCACTAAGCTTTAGTTCCAGTGCAAGTAAATCTTTCTCCTTCATTTCCAGCATGCTCTTTAAGGAATTCACTTTCTGCAATCATAATCACAGCACAAAAATAATGGAAAGGACCACACAAAAGCAAATAGATATTTACATGCAAAAGGAGAACACAAAAACATCCAGACATGATCAGAAAGTACGAAGCACACCTCCTCTTCCACATCTACATCTGCTGCTCTTCTACTTATCTCAGCTTCCTTTTCCTTCAATAAAGAATTGGATGAATTAATTTTCTTTTCCAACACTTCTAGGTCTCTCTCTCTCTGCTTCAAGTTCTTCTCAATCACATTTGCCTTTTCCTCTCTCTCAGCAAGATTTATCCTACCATTGCATAGCATATCTTCTCTTTGTCGTAGCTTCCTCTCCCACTCCTTCAAATCTTCCCTTTGTTTGTAGAATGTTGCCTCAAATGATTCTCGACTGTAATGGGAGGTAAAATATCAGCTTCATGAATCGAGTCGCACAACAAAAGAGATAACATAATACGATGAGATGACCACAAACATAAAATGTAGAGCATAGTGCATACTCAGTAGCTACCGACAAACGCTCCTTTTGAAGCAAACTTTCACGAACCTCCACCTCTCGCAATTTCATATCCAGCTCAGTACTTTTTCTGTTTGCCTCAGCAAGCTTAGCTTCTGCATCATACAATTTGTTGTTAACAACGGAGGACTTCTCTTCAATTCCATCAACCAATGCATCTGCTTCAGCTAACTTTGTCTGGGAGGAAGACAGGACTTGACCGTGCTTTTCTTGCATTGCACGCAAAGCTCTCTCAAGCTGCAATTTATCCATTTCCACAATCACCATAAAATGAAAGAACATCTAAACAGATGTCTTATAGGTGGACAACCTTAACAACGCATGAGGGCAATACATAAATAAATAGATATATATCTTACAAATCTTGTCTACAATTGTTTTAACCAAATAACATATATATTTGTTATAAAATTGTATCAGAAACAAATTAGTAAAGGAGTGAAAAAAATGACGAGCGAGCTATAAGGAAAGAGAACATTTCTCAAGGTGAGAAATTTGACATTCTTGCTCTTTTCATTCAAGTTCAACTCTTACAATAGCAAAGGCATAGATAGTTCTAGCTAAGATGGGACAAGCCTTAGATAAAGGAACAATAAGAGTCTGATGCTACTTTTCCATAATCACCGAATCCTTTGAATAGACAAACAACCATGTTATAGCATGTCTAGCTCTACAAAGATCATATGATCCTACCATTGTACAGATATTATGTTGTGAACTGCAGCTAATGCCAAAACATTGATTATGGAGAGTTTTGGAAAAACCTCCTTAATTGCGGTCCGCCCCTAGCCGCCTTTTTTGCGGCAACTTTGGGCAGCCTCCTTTGCGGCCTTTAGCACCTTTAGGTGCCGGGTATGAGGGGGTGTTTAGTCCCACATTGTCTAGAGAATGGCCAAAGTTGTGCTTATAAGGCTTGGGCAGTCCTCACCTTATAAGCTAGTTTTGTGGCGTTGAGTTAGGCCCAAGCTCAAATCTCAAGATGGTATCAAAGTCTATCCTAGATCTGTTGTTGGGCCACCGACATCATCCACGCTCTTAGTGCGTAGCCCTGGGCGTGAGGGGGTGTGCTGGAAAAGCTGCCTTAATTGTGGTCCGCCCCTGGCCGCCTTAATTGTGGCAACTTTGGGCTACCTTCTTTGCAGCCTTTAAACACCATTGTGCTAGGTATGAGGGGGTGTTTAGTCCCACATTGTCTAGAAATATGGCCTAAGTTGTCCTTATAAGGCTTGGGCAGTCTTCACCTTACGGTTTCGTGGGGTTGAGTTAGGCCTAAGCCCAAATCGAGAGAGAGAGAGAGAGAAGTATTCATATTTGCAGCATTTAAAAACATAACATCCAAAATTGAAATTAAATTCTAACAATTATGACAACAGTAATGGTATATAGCACAACTGGAACCCAGAAAGATACATCCTATCCTATATATAATATTTGAAAGCACACAATCAGAGAAGAAATAAGTGCAATGTAGAATGGCCCTTTGATTGGTAATAGGCTAATAGCAGTCTTCCTCTTCCAGCAAAATAGGTGGGCTGGATATGCATGAATAGTGGAGAGCTTAATTCATGATGCTTGAAAAAGATTTATAGCTTTAAATTTGAGAACATGGATTTTAACAATTTTCAAAGCAGTAGCTGTTTTGGTGAATCGGAAGCCAGGCTAATGGCTAACAAGAAGCAAAAAATTCATGGATTCATTGTTGGACTAGCAAGACAAGTATCATTCAGATTCTCAATAAAGTGGAGATAAATAAAAAATAAATAAATCAGGAAACAATATAGAAGCACTGCACATTAAAGCATAAGAATAGCAACAAAGCAATTTTTTAAAGTTTATAGTGAAGTTAATGAAGAGCTCACAATTAGAGTAGATAAATGTGTATGATAGAAAAAGAAACCAACAGACTCTCATAAAGAGCTGGGAGGACGTTAAACAGATTCAAAATTAAACTACAGCAAATTGTGAAGTTTTCTTTCAGTAAAGTTTGATTATTTAGGAATTTAGCCAGTTCTCCTTCAAACAAAATCTCAAATAAAGAAGTAGAGTCATACAATAAAAATTTAAAAAATAATCACAACAACATGAGAAAAACCAATTCGGCCACTTCAAAAGTAGCTTGAATATTCTTTTATAGACAAACCAAATAAAAAGAGAGACTCCAAGCAAAATTATGATAAAATTCCGTATAAGTTTCAAATTTTAGGTAATCCAAGTATAATACATTGTCAATAATAAATGTCCAAATAATAATAATAAAGTCCAACTATATGCTTTCTGTAGAAAGAGATCTACATATTTCTTGAAAAACCATAAGCATTACCTTTCCACAATTAATATAAAATTGAAAATTCTGACGGTGCGATGCAAAGAACAAAGTCCAGAGTAGTAATACTTTACATTTCAAAATTATGGATCAGATATTAACATTTAGACGATCACAAGTCCAGAGTAGTTAGTAGTAGCGCGCAATAGCAGCGCTATAGCGGAGGGGCGGAGCAGAGCGGCCGGTGGCCGCTACGCTGACGGCTTGGCCGAGCGTTTTTCAATAGCAGGGGTAGCGGCCGCTTTCGCGGTGGAAATAGCGCCGAAAGGCGGTGGAGCAGCCGCTCCTGGGCCGCTCTTGTGTCATGGGTCGGAGTTCTATCAACAGATCCTTCCTGCGAGCTTATTCCGGCCACACCCAACGGTCGGCGCCACTGTTCAACGGCTACCTCTTCCTCTCCCATGACTTGGTCGTCTTCTCCTGCGACTGCCATTTAGATCTAGGGTTTTTTTTTAGCTTTCTGTTCAATTTTTTAAGTTATCTTCCTATTCTACCCTTTCTTTAATTGTTGAATTCTCTATTTTACCCTCCATAACTCACCAATTATCTATTTTGTCCTTTTATCTATTGAAATGCCTTCTTTACCCTCACTTACTCCAACTAAAATTTCCATTTTACCCTTATTTTTTTTAAGGGTCCATTCTTCTCCCTCACCTACTTTTACATTATCTTCTTCTATGTTCTCTTCTGCTTCAGTAGCATTGTTCCCCCTCTTTTCTCCCTCCCACGTTCACTCCTCCCCTCCAATTCCCCCCCCCCCCCTCTCTTCTCCCTCCCACATTCATTCCTCCTCCCCTCTGCCTAAAATAGCGGCTGTCCTGCTATGCACTATCACGCTATAGTGTTTTCGGGGTCAGCCGCTCCGCTCCACTATCCGGGATTAACTACTATGATCACAAGTATCAATTCTATTAATCAACTATCCAAAATCAACCAATGAAGACAAAAAAGTATAATATTGTCTGTGTGTCACATTGTCAGAAACACATGTATATATGCTGCATAATGAAGTTCAAAAAAGAGGAAAGTGAGACACAGAGACAAAAGTTAAAGCCCAGCCTCATCCCTATGATCAGTTCTTTTAAAACTAACAAAAGGAGAAAGACAGCATAGACAGAAAAAAGAGCAATGTAAGGAAGTACAGACAAATTTAACAAGTCATATAACTGAAGATAGAAAGTAGATAGAGCATACATCAGCCCCACACTGCTTCTCTGTGCTCAATGCTTTCCTCAAATTTTCCTCTCGCTTCTGAACTTCAGATAACGTAATTAAGTGTGCTGACTGTTCTCGTTTAAGAATCTCCTCAGTTTCAGCTAGTTCTTGCCTTAGCTTATCAAACTTCAAACTCCATTCTTTCTTCTCAATCAACAGGAGGCCCATGTTGTACTGGTAGTCAAAAAGCTATCCCAAAAAAAAAAATGAAAGGAAAAAAAAAAAAGAGTTCATTGATGATCAATCATCACAAATATAACACATGGTTTCCACAAGAACATGCTTTTACATTAACATTCAAGAAAAACACAATAACCTGCAACCATGAAATAAAATTGTAATTCAGAGGCAACCACAGTCCACAGCATTCACTTGATTAGTCACTTAAATATACTCTTATGTTTCTTTTATTTTATATTAGTTCGCTTGATTAGTCACTTAAATATATTCTTCTTCTTCTTTTTTTTAACTTTATTTTAGTCTACAGTAAAAACACTTGTTTAGCTTTCAATGCAAGACCCTGCAACATTTGCATAACCAGCGGCTTTTAATGAGTTTGAATGACCCAATTTTCTTCCTAATTTTCTTCTACTGATACTTTCATCTCTGCAAAGAACTTTAGTAAATTTTCTACATAAAAGAAGATATCCCTTCCCAAATACTTGAAAGATCATTAACAAAGGCTTGAGATTTTAAGCATCCAAGAAAAATGTTAACGGTTTCTTTATTCCCTGTTTTCTATCCACCAAAATTCAAAATATTGCCATCATTTCAACCCCTCTGTCAACCATTTAGATGCAATAGCAGAAAGTGATTTGCCTTCTTTATTCTATCAACTGCAATGATTCTCTGCACGACATTTATTGCCTTATTTTCCACACACCCAAGCTCATTTAACTTACTATTAGACTGCTATTAAAATTTCCTTTCTCTAATAGTACCATAAATATATAACCCATTAGCGAGTAAAATTAATCAAACGTAAATGCCAAGTGGCTATTGCCACCAAAACTTAAACCATGATCTAATTTACACAAAACTGTGGGAAAAAAATACATTATTTCAAACAAAACAAAAAAACATAAAACCATTGAAACCCAGAAAATCTAACGAACCCTAAAAAACAAATCAACAAAGAAAATTGTACAATCTTCAAACTAACCTCTCTTTCGAGCCTCGAGACCTTCTCGAAGAGCGCTTCCTGGTCCTTCCGATGCATCACCGCCTCATCGAGTAACCCAACCTCCTTGAACTTCTTCCAATCATCGACGTTCCCCGCATCGTACCCCACCGCCACCGCCACCTCCCTGGTAGTTTCGGTCAGAGAACCCAACGGCGGAGGAAGCGGCGGTTCATCTACGACGGCGACGGCCTTGCCCTTCGCAAGGCTGGAACTCGTGCCTCGATGAGGCGTGAACGACGCCGCAGTAGGCAGTGCCTTCCTCTGAGGCGTGAACATTACGACGTCGTCGAAATAGTATTGCTAGAAAAGACGAGTGAAAAGCCCTAGAAAAAAATGCCGGCGAGAGGGTTTGGCCGGAGAAGAAAAGAGGGATAAAAAAAATTTCGGTGTTCGTGAAACGTAATGTAATTGTGAGAAGAAAAAAATGGGTGATGACTAATTTAGGTGAATTTTCGAATTTTGTAATTTAAAAGCTTTTTAACTCCGTCAAAAAATTTAAAAGCGGTAATGAGAAGACAAAAAAGGGTGATGACTAATTTAGGTGAATTTTCGAATTTTGTAGTTTAAAAGCTTTTTAACTCCGTCAAAAAATTTGAAAGCGGTAAGAAATTATTTAATATATTAATTAATTATATGCACAAATTTTGCAAAAAAATATGTTTTGAAATGTTAGTCAAATAATAATTTGAGTTTAATTGCTGTACACTAACATTGTAAAGTTTTTTACACTGTCAATCAATCACCACTTATGAAATTAATGACTTTTAAGGTGATTAGGATAAGAGTAAAAAAAATTGCCAACATGGCAATTTATGATTGGATGTGTGTGTAAAAAAACTTTGCATTGTCAGTCTATACCAATTAAACTCTAATAATTTTAAGATCATATTTTTAGAAATAAAGTATTATATATTGTCAGTGTAAAAAAAAATTACACTGACATCCACTAACATTTTGATATATGTACTTTTATTTTAATAACTAAGAAAGAAAAATAACAATGATATTGATTTGTCAATATATTATTGGGTGCCTGTACAACTTTTTTTATACTGGTAGTGCATGAAAATTAAACTCTATATTTTATATAAATTATTTATACAAATATTTTTTTATAAAATAAATTTAAAAAAATGAAGATATTTGTTTTTAAGTAGTAGCATTTTTTGTGATTATTAGTTCTTTTAAAATTTAAATAAAATAAAAAATAAATTATATATAAGATGAAATGGCAAGAGGGTCGTTGCCTTGAAACAGATAAAGTATAAGCCTTAATGATAGAGATGAATATTTATTGAGGTTTTTTTTTTTATCATTTTACATAACTTTTTGTCACTTTAATTAGGAAAAAGAGCATATAACCACCCTAAATTATATCTTATTTACAAATAGACACCATTAACTATTAATTATTCCCAATTAATTTCTAAACTATATAGATTAGTGAAATTGGTCCTTCTGTTAACCCCACCCTCTGTTAAATCATTAACGGTGATCTGAACTCAACAATCCATTTTTCTTAAATCTCAACATTGATTTATTTTTTAATTATTTTTTTACAGAAATTTTATTTTAATTAATTTTAAAAAAACAGAAACGTGCTCTCTTTCTACGTGCGTCTTTGTCTTCTCATTATCCCTGTTTCCAGAAAATTCTCTGGTTTGTGTAATCCTCACCCTTCTCCTCTTTCTTCTTCTTCTTTTATTTACCCAAATTACTCCTAAAAGTGTAAGAGTGGGTAATGTTTTTTCTTTTTATTCTTCTCTTAGGCCGCATTTGGGTAAACAGCTGAATTAAGCACTTATCACATAAGATAAGAGCTTATCGCATGAGAGCTTATGTCATAAGCACTTAAATTCAATAAACTATGTGCATTTGGATGCACACTTCATAAAGCACTTATACAAAATTAAGGTGTTTGGATACATAACTATATAAGCGCTTATAAACATTTTAAAATTAAAATTTTTTTACTCTATTAAATTACAATAAAAAATGTAACTTCAACAAATAATTTTAACTATCAGATTTGAGTTCAAATTGAAGCCTCGTGTCTCAAGTTTTTGACAAAAAAACGGCACGTAAATCTGATGTGTCTAGCTCAACATGTGAATGAAAACACAACAAGTGCTAAAAACCATGACAACATGTCTAAACAAAAATAAAGATCCTCAAATGACATGGTAGAATTAACTTAAAAGCAAATCAGAATAATGAAGGCAACAACACCATAATCACCCCAGATATTATAATCATATGTACTATTAAAATGAAAATAGACATACTAACAAAAGAAATAATAATAATAAGTGAAACAAAAAGGGTTGCTGCGTGCACCCTTCCAATCACCCAACTTGCTGCCTAGATCAATTTACCAATGGCAAAACATTTTCAACAGATGTCAAGCCTAGAAACAATTGATGCAATTGACAGAACCTAGCCATGAACATGTGACTTCAAACATGATATTTGCTAGTTCAAAACACAAGTTCAATTCTGGTACCTGCAAAATGAGCCATCAACCATGTCCATAACCAAGTTATACCAACCACAACAAACCAAGGAACAAAACAGATCATATATTGATGTACTCAGATTAGTCATCAAAATTAGGAGGCAACCACACATATGTTTAATATGTGACTTATAGTACATAGATAATCAAAATTTACATCAAACAAGTCATATGCAAGGTAACAAAACTTGTAAGTTCATTAAAATGCTTGAGTGAGATTCAAATTAGGGGGAAGGGCAGGGTTCAGCATCAAAGAAAATGGTTCATATTAGGGTTCAACATTCATATCAGAAGGGGAAAGAAAAGGGAATGGGAGAAGGGGACTGAACACTACATCAAGAAAAGGGAACTTGGCTGAAATAAAAAAGAAAAGGGAACGAAACTAAGAGCTGGGCTAAAGGCTGAGCGGACGGCGGAAGGCAGCGGCCAAACTCACGTGCTTGTCTGGCCGCATTTCTAATGTTTTTACTCGTCTTTATCCATATTTTTTGTGTATGATAATTTATTTGTCACTTGTGTATGTCAGGTATTGTTAATCAGTATTTTTCCCGACTTTATAGTGCGACTTCTTAATCTAAACACACATTATATAATTATATAATTACGTTAATAAGAATATGTTGTGAATAAGTGTAAAAATAAACAAAATACATATTTATAATAATACCAAGGTACACTGATGTGTGTGTCTGTCCGCATTTCTAATTTTGTTCGTTGTGTGCATTTTGTTATTGGCTTTTATTTACTATTTTAGTCACTTGAGTAAGACATGTATGTTTGTTCGACAATTATGGTGATACGTAAGCAAGTAAATAGACACTTAAACGGGACGAACTAACGTGTCATGCATTTGTAAATTTGAGGGGCTAATCGATTAATTTATATTTTTTAAGGACAAACAGTGTCCACATGATTTTTTTTAGGGAGTAAATTGAGCATTAAGTCATTAAAAAATATATAAGAAATCTGACTATTATAAACACTAATGACACTAACCTCGGTTGTTAAAAATCATGTATTTTTCCAGTTAAAAAATCATGTAGTTTTGTGGAAAGTATTCATAGTGTTTTTTTATTTTAGTTTTTAAAGATTATGTGGATATTGATGAAACTTTACGCCATTGAACACAATAAATGCATGTTACCTTAATAACTTGAACACACCATGACCATAACATTCGTTCTACTAAATTTTTTTTGAAATATATGGCTTCGCACAGGTTCCTTGTGTTCTTCCTCCCATCATTATGTTTATTGTATGCTTATAAATTAAATTCTAAATATTTTTTGATCTACAAAATCTAACTATTTTACCGTTTTTTTAATCTATTTTCAAGTTAAATTTTGATACCATACAAAGAAGTGTAAAGTATCTGAATTGGCACCCTTGTGTTAAGGAAAATAATTCACCTTTACTATTAGTAGTAATCAAGTGCTCTTGATAATTGCTGCATTAAAAAACAAATTAAGGTAAAAGGATACCTCTTAATTTAACAAACAAAATCAATAACCGTAATAAGATTTATTATTTTTTTTGATACAATAGAACCGTAATAAGAATTTATAACCGAGCAACAATCATGTCAACATTTTTATTAATATCAGCTTGTGAACGGTTCACAATTCCAACTCATGGATGTTGTAGCCTATATGACAACCTTCCTAGATTCACCGAAAGAACATCCATCATTTTACACTCTGATTGTAAGTTCACACTTAATAACATGGAAATGAATTGAAGTTATTGAACATCAAAACAGAATATAATTATGCAATGTTAGAGAAATCCTAAATCAACAGTATTAGTTCCTTTATCCATAAGATCAAGTTTTGTAACCACTCCAAACGTTCTTTCACCTGAAACTATAATAAAAGAATAACCGAGTGAGTTAATGATATTAGCAAGGACCTGCATCGTGTACCTTCTATAATAATAAGTCTTTAAAAATAAATATAGGAAACATTTTGTACCCAAAAAAAATATAGGAAACATTGAAAAATATTTGAAATAAGAAAAAATACATGATACAATTGGGATTTCAATGAAATAGAATAAATAATAAAAACCATAATATAGAGAGATACCTCTTTTTCCTGAGCCAATCTTTCTTCCTCAGTAGCCTTCTCTTAATCAAGAAAGATTTCACAAATAAAAGTGGATATAAAAAGTGTGTCCAGATCTACCAGTTGCAGTTTGTACCAAGGGATAGAGAAAAAAATAAAAGTGGGGCATATGAAAATTGAAAAAGTTGCAAGGAATAGAGAGTGAAAGATAAAAACCAAACCTTCCTTGGTCTTCTTAAAGCTGCCATTAATATTGACACCAACTTCAGGCCTTCCTCTCTCAGTATTACATTTTTCAATTAGCATGTATATGTTCTACAAACTTAAAAGAACACTATGTGGATAAGTTTAAGTACCTAAGAACCAATCATATAGAATAACATCATATTAATATACTAACAATTGACCAGAATGTAGATTAAATATCCAAAAGTGAGACTCAATCGCCAAGAACATAAACGTATAAGGACCAATAATGCTACTCTGTAAATAAATAGTAAGTAATACAGGGAAAGATTCCATGCTCAAACATAACTCCTTATTGAAAAACAACAACATACGATAAATAAAACCTAAGCTGGTCACACCTATAAGAAAGACATAATAGTAGCAAAGAAACATCGTCATGCTTCGAACTAAGGGAACTTCCGCCTGTAGTCGTCAAGTCCCTTGAGTGGTTCATCTGGACTTCCCAAATATAAAGCACAACAAAGAAAATCCAAACAGAATAATGTAAAAGTGAGAAACCAATATATGGATTTAACACGATAACTACATGCGTGACACAAAAGAAAACATATACACGTAGACATGTTTATACAACATAAGCATTCATAATAAGGCAATTAGTTTATCAATGGGTTTCATACCCCAAACATCATCGTTTGAAAAACTATGCATGAACACTTCATATTTGTCATCTAATTTCATACTTAATCTCATGAGATATCCCAACGTCGTGATGAGTTGATCAAGCTCGATTGCCAAATAAGGCACTCGTTAAATACCATAGCACATTGTCCAACACAAAGCACAGTGATCACCGAATATGGTTACCATAGCACACTGTCCAATTTAAGGAGCAGTGATCACCGAATATGGTTTTTCATTGTCCAACCAGGGCACAATGATACGTCGATTCATGAATATCGCCATGATACCATGATTAACAAATAGGCATGTTTGCCTAAAATGCATGTAAAACATTTTGTTCTCGTCATTTTTCTTCGTATTCGATTTTTCCTTGCCGAAACTCAAAAGCTTTCGACCATTCACTGTTTTCAATATCTTAAGATTTTAATTATTAACACAGAACTCAAAGTCCGAGTGCTCAATCACGAAACCCATACACCGATGCATCAGGCTTAGGGTCGTGGTAATAGAAAACAATGTTTACTTTGAATAACGTTATTTGCACCGAAATTAGGACACAAAGTCCATAGGACACGCAGTCCAAAACACCACAAGAATATTAGTACCCCGATGTCTCGGTAACTAAGTTCAATATCACCGTTTACACCATTTGCACATCATTTACATCGTTGGCGCAATATCACCGTTTGCACCTTTTGCGAAACTCGATTTCGGAAAATTATTTTAAACTTGGAAATCTCTTTGTAAAATCATCAAATTACTTGAAACCTTTTTTTTTTTTTTCAAAAAGAGAGTCACTTGAGATTACAGAAATACTGCTGTTACTTTCTGTAACCGTGTTTCCAGAACTAATCGCCGTCTAACTTTTAAAACACGTTTAAGTCAAAATTTGACATTTTCTCCTTAAATAATTTTCTAAATTCATGATTATATTATTTTCGAAAATAATTTCACAAAATAATTTTTTATAATATTACGGAATTTCTTATGTAAAAATTAGCAGTAGAAAATTATTTTCATGGTTACGTCCTCACTGTGACTCATAGGTTACTTTTACATTGATAATTTATTAAATTAATAATATTTTCAAAAATTTCTTATTTTCTCAAATAATTATTTAAATCATAATATATTTCAATATTTCTCAATTAAATACTAAATATTACTCGTGAAGCTTCTTAAAGCTTTTATCTCGTTTAATTAATTGAGCACCGACCACTGTCAGACTTCTCAAACAACAATCAATAATAATATCATAGCAATTATCCCAGGCAGATCATGCATCAAATCACTATATTATATAATTGCAGATAAACAATTAAATACATGTAAACATCACAAATAAAAATAATACAACTTCAACCAATTAAACAAACACCACAGATAAACAATACAAACCAACAAACTTGATAGCACGTAGCCATTGGAAAAATCCCTCAGGCAACCCCCTCTGACCTCTTAAAGAATTT
Source organism: Echinosophora koreensis (assembly GCA_035048595.1). NCBI lineage: Eukaryota > Viridiplantae > Streptophyta > Magnoliopsida > Fabales > Fabaceae > Echinosophora > Echinosophora koreensis. The sequence continues at coordinate 2,067,644 of JAPCYP010000031.1, read as the reverse complement.
ACTCCCGATATCTTTCCTCGAACAAACGTCAAATTCCGGTTTCACGATCCAACGGATAATTAATACACTTAACCTTCAACAAACAACAACCAAACAATTACAATCAAACAATTAAAATCACCTATTTCCTTTAAGGTATGTCACGGTCATGAGAGGGTTTTGTGGCTAAAAATTTCTAAAATCTTAAGTCTTTAGATTAGTAATCCTTAAGTACTTAAGACATAGGATTAGTGACTTAACATAGAAGATTGAAACCAAATATTTCAAATCCATCAATACTCAATTTCGGCCATTGAAGAAAATATGAGCTAGAGATTTCATTTTGATACAACAACTTGGATTCAACACATATATAATTTAGAAAGTTGAAATCAATGATTACTTTCTAAGAAAATGAACAAAATCTCCTCCACCCACATCATAGGGGTTTCGGCCTTAGAGAGATAAATAGGTAGGAAAACTTTGTTTGAATCATGCTCTTGGATTATGAATATAGAGATGATGACTAACTCGTAGAAATTGGTTTCATATTTTTAAGATTTTTCTATGATTTTCTAGAGAATTTCAAATTTATGAACATAAACATAGAAAACATGATCATGGCCTTGAAATGAAAAACTTATTGAAGAACATGAAGTTGATTGATGATGAGGAATAAGGCTTACCTCTTGGAATTGAGAAATATGCAAGAGATGAACAAGTTGCTTCACAAACTTAGGCTATGGAGTCTTAGAGAGAAAAGGAAGATTGGAGAAGATGATAGAAAGTGTAAGAATGAGCTAGAGTCCTCTTGACTCTTCAAGAGTTTTTTGAGCCAAGGATTTGGGCTTGGCCTTGCGCATGGGCTTCAGGAAATCCTCCAAGGTCCAATTGATTTTGAAGCTTGAAAATAGCTTAAAGCTTAATGCTTAACAATGAAACTTAAGAGCACAAAATGACTTCATGGAAAATGTACTCATGACCATGATATTGGGCTCTATGGCCGCAGCCCTTAATGGGTTTGGATGGCAAGAAATTGGCCCAAATGTCAAAGACAACTTGAAGAATTGACTTAGGACTAAAAAGCAATTAAGAGAAAGTTTAAGGACTTAAGTGCAAAATCCATAAAATGTCATCTTAACAATGTGAAAACTTAAAGACTTCACATGAGTGACTCATCCACATGAACCACCTCACAAACATAAGATAAATTCTTTATCTGCTCCTGGAAACTCCATGTTTCGCTCTGTCGTTTACCCGATTGAACACAACGCCCGATTATAATATATTATTTCACTTTTTGTGAAATATTTCAAAATAATCAAAGTCGTTGGAAATTAAATAAAAACTTTAAGTATTTCGTTCATGAATTAAATTTAGGCCTTCTGATCAGTATTATTATATTGTCAGTGAAATTCGCAGACCGTGTTTCGCATGACTTTTCAACCTAAATTTTAATCATAACTCTCTACCATTAAGTAGAGTGTAAATAAGGTTTCGGTTTAATTAAAATAATTTTCTAAGCTTCAGATAAAAGTATAAACGTATTTATATAAATTTCTGATATTAGAAAGTAGTGAAAAATCGAGGTGTTAGAAAAAACATCTCTATGAAACAATTTAAGGTGAGCATATAAAGAAGAGTCAAGAATGGGGGCTGATTTCCTGTAAATTGTAAACTATGTAAATACTGAAATGGCAAATGTGAAACAGTCATCAATCCATAAAAGACATGGCCAATGGAAATTACTTTAGTGAACCCTTAAATAAGGAGATCTTTAAGTAAAGGAAGCAGCCCATGTCATCGGACAGAACCATCAAATAAACAATAACAGTGATAAAGCATGTATTCTATTTCTGTACTGTATTATAATAGTAATAAGTTAGTTTGATTGTTATATGAAAAATAGTAGTAGCTTACTATTTCCATTCCATCATCAGAGGCTTCTCTTCATTTCTTTAATGGATTTCATTTACTCTTTCAATTTTCTAATAGAGGTTTGATATGGGTATGTTCTTCTCATTTGATTCTCCAAGCTTGTCAACTTTCTCCTCATGTGTCTCATGTGCCGCCCCTTCTCTTTTGAATCTTTAATACATCAAAGAGAAATCAAATTACAAAACATAATTATAAATAATTTTCGGATAGCATCAGGATAACCATCATAAACACCCAAAACAAAAGAAAATAGAGATAATTCAAAGCTCAATGCATCAGAAGTATATCCCCAACGTTGCATCTCTTCAGTTACTGGCTTTTGTTTGTTAGATTATATGAGTTAGTGGAGAAAGAAGATAAGTAAGAGCATCTCCAATGGTTTAATTTTAAGGAACCCACTTTGATTCCTTATATCACCTTTAAGTGGATCCCACTATGCCACATCACATTTAAGCAACTCACTCACTTTTTGCTCCAATGATACATCTTTTAAGCAACCCACATTTTTATAATTTTTTATTTTCACTTAATCTTATTTTAACTTAAATTATTATTTTATTTATTTTAATTCATTCATTTCTTTCAACTGAAAAAATCACACCCTCTATGTCAATTTTCTTTGATGAAATAGACCAATTGCTTATTAAGCCCAAATGCTTATTAACGCTGTGCAGTATAGGACCTAACCCAATTATCGCTGACCCTTTTTTTTACACTCCAGAAGCTTCTCCCCACCCACTCTCCCTCACTTTTGCTTCTTCCCTCAAAAACTAATTCTCCACTCTAAAAAACCAAACCCTCAACCAAGTCCTTCAATTTCTTCCAAAAACCAAACTCCATCGTCCCTAACCTCCACAATCACTCACAAAGCCTTCTCCTTTCTCCCTCATCTCACTCTCAGCCATTCCAAAATCCTCCTTCCCTCATTCATGCGTGGTCTCCTTCTCAGTCTCCCTTCCTCCTTTTCTCTCTCGGTTAGCAAGCCAGATGAACCCAGATCGGAGCGTCCAGGCTAACGGAGCCGCTGCCAGGCGAAGATACAACCGCGGCAGCGGTTCCGACGACATGCATGTATCGGATCTATATTTTATTTTTTTCATTTTTTATATATAAAGATTCGATTTTTGTATACTTTCCCTTTCGTTTGTTTTATTTTAAATTTTGGTTCGTCAATAATGATTCTGTATTTTTGGTTCTTGGATCTGTATTCCATTTCATCATCTCCTTTTTGTGCATGTCAGTTTTTTTGGCTCCATTTTCTTGGTTGATGTTGTGTTTCTGGTTGGTAAAAAGCAAGAATAAACATATTTTAATGTTAAGGAATCGTTCCTTATATAAGGAACTCTGCTTATTTTTAAGGAACCCAAATTTTAAGGAACGGCCACCTAGGCAAGCTCCAATGGTAAAAATTTCTAAGGAACGGTTCCTTAGCTTAAGGAACCATGGATAAAGATGCTCTAATGGGTACAATATTTACCATGGCCCAGGCGCCCTGCCTCCGTTGCATAACGCTTCAGTTTGCCGCCAAGACGCCTCCGCAACGCCGCGTCGCTGCCCTATGCGCCACCATCTTCCGCCTTCTTCTGTGCGCGTCCTCCTAATAGATCAACTGGAAAGAGGTCCTAAAAAGTTGCATATCAGAATGATCAAATGACAGAAAGTGTTGTTTTCTGATGGAGGAAGTGTTGGTTTGAGAAAGTGTAGATTTGATATTTTTAAATGAATTTCGTCAGTTATAGGGTGAGTGCTTGAGTGGGAGGGTGAGAGATTAATGAGTCAGTTTGAATGAATGAGAAAAAAGGTTTATCCATTATCTCTTTGCAGTTGTGAATATAGTCAGTTATGAATGAGAAAAAAGGTCTATCTCGTCAGTTATGAATTTTGAATCAACTTTTAATTTGAATTTTTGATGTTTGATAACCCACAGTCAGTTACCTATACATTCTCCAGCTGAAGTTATATAATTTTTTGTTGAGTCTTTTTTTTTTTTTTTGTAAAACTGCCATATATATTATAAAGTTAGTAGGGTTAATTTTGTAATATAAAAAAGTGGACACCAAAAACCGTCTTTTTTTAAACTCTGCCATTATCTATTAGTATAGATAATACTTTATATATTATAATATCATAATATATAATATTATAATTATATATATATATATATATACACACACACACATATATATAATCTTATAATTTTTTTTTAAAATTTATATTACATTACACTATAATATATATTATATAAAATAATTTTATATTAAATATATATTATCACAAAACGTATTGCAGTAAATTTAACATTACTTTGTTTGTCTTGTCCTTTGTTCATCAAATAACATACAAGACAAAAAATTGTACAGTAACTTACAGGTTTGTACTGTGTTGTTCTCCTTATCCTATATCTCAATGCGAATCAAATGCACAATTTATCCCACAACTACAATATGTTAGATATTTCTTTAATTCTTTAAGTTCTTTATTCTTTATGCGGAAAAGTTAAATCTATAGGCATACATCCCAGAGCACATTTATCACATAGCCTAGGATCTACATCATGCCAGATTACTAGGATTTTAAGGTTATGAATATACCTGGATCCATATGGGGTTCCTGATCTTAAGCGTTCTTCAAAGGGGAGAACTTGATCACCAACCTTCTCCAACAATCTATCACGAACAAGGGGTTAATCGTCTTCTTGTGCGGAATACCTTGACAATCATCATAGATGATGATGATGATAACAAATATATGGTTAGTGGGGCTTTTTGGTTCTTCTTCAAGCTGAACTCTTTATGCCTTAGTCGCTCTTCAGATAGGGAGAAGAGGCGGTATGCTTTGTGTCCGGTGTATTAGGGACCATAGCCTATATATAGTGTGATGGCCAATTAGGGTTCCCATTATTCCGAAATTGGCCATCAGTGACATCCGCTCATATTTCACCTATATCAGATAATTAATGATAATCAATTATCAAATCAGAAATCTGATTGGCCTTATCTCTTAATTTGATCACATATCAATTAAGGCTCCTAATTGATGAATAGCTAATATAATTAGCTACTAATATCTGCCCACATTATGATATTGGAATAAAATATTCTAACAATCTCCCACTTGGGTAATATATCGTAACAATTATATCAAAGTTCTTTAGGGACTCATCCGAACGCTATTTATCCTTAGATTTCCACTTTACAATCTGGTCCACCTCATACATAATAATGGGACCACCACGGTTGTCGCCACAAACGTATATCGTGACTAAACCCTGACGACCAACATATCAATGCACTTGATGACATGGATCGATATGGATGAATGGCATGGAAATTTCATGCAATGTGATCTCTAAATCTTGCCTATTTCTAACTAGTCCAACTTAATTCTTTAGTGAGATCATACCGAAGTTCCATAGGTGCAAATTAAATATTTACACGTAACAAAAACTTAAGACAGTTATAATAATAATAACCTATAAACTTTATTTCTACAGAAAATCAATCATAACAATACCAAATCCAAGACATAGAACATAGAACAAAAACAAAAGGAAAAGCTCCAACTGATCTAAGGAAATCTCAAAACCAACATCAGTGTGAGCAGCATGCTCATGAAAAACCTTAGGTGTCATGCCTTTGGTTAGTGGGTGAGCTATCATAAAGTTTGTTCCTATATGTTCTATAGATAATTGGAAACTTGATGTCGATAACCTTCAACTTCATTGAACTCCTATTGTTATTGGAGTGCAACACGACTGACTTATTGTCACAATATAACTTGAGTGGTCTTTCTATTCCTTTTATTATACGTGTAACACCCCATTTTTCCTTTAAGCGCTTGTAGGTATGCCTTGTTTGTTAGGAAGGTTTAGAGTGGGCTCAGGGGGAGTTTTTGTGTTGAAAATACATTCCTGATGATGAGCACGCCCATGTTCATGAGTCAGCACGCCCGTGCATAAGGCTACATGTGTGTCGTTGACGCTGATGTGAGCTCATTAGGGAGCATGACCGTGCTCAACAGTCAGGCGCGTATCGTTGGCGCTAAGTTGAGCATGCCTGTGCCCAATAATAAGCACGATCGTGCTAGGGTCTGAGTCTTTATATAGACATCAGATTTCGAGGGTTACGAGTTACAACCCTCAAATTGACACTTTACGCAACCCTAAGTGTGATGGCAACCTCTCCCTCTTTTCCCCTTTGAACACAAACTGTTCTTGGTGTTCTTGCTCTTTGGGAGAGACAATCACGTGCTAGTGCCAATTAACAAAAGGTAAATGCTCTTCCTTTTTGAGTTCCTTTCATTATGTTGAATTGGGAACTAACTGGTTAACCTTTTGTGTTGGCCAAGGCTTGAGACGATTCATCGAGCCAAACCGAGGGAACCGGTAGAGCTTTCATTGGTTAAAGGAGGAATCTTCATACCAGGTATGGGGAGAAGGGACTATATGAGTATGTACGATTGGGGGTAGTGTAAGACGAAGGGTTCCCATAACCATTTCCCTTTGATAACATGTTTGTTGTATGCATATATGTCTGTTTGTTATCTGATATTGAACTGGTGGTTGTTATGATATTGGCATGACTGTTATTATTGATTTAATGTTGTTATGAACATGTTAATGTGATGATGCCATGATTGGGTGTTTTATTATGATTTTGATATGATGATATATTGGCTGTTGTTTGGTATTATGAACGCATGGCATAAATATAATAAAACTGTTAAACAATGTTAAGGGAGGTTGTTCCCCTCGTTCATAAGACTGAATATAGTAATGAGTGAGGAATTACCAAACGGTTTAGTCAAGAACCTTAGGGACTGAATTATGAGTGATTAGTGACAATTAAATGATTGAGATTAAAGGACTAATTCCCTTTATTTGTAAGACATGAATGTATAATTCAATTATGACATCTTAGTATACTCCAAGACTAAGGAGGAACATGAGGAATACTTGAGGGTTGTCTTGCAAACCTTTAAGGAGAAGCAGTTGTATGCTAAGTTGTCTAAGTGCGAGTTTTGGTTAGAGGAGGTGAGTTTCTTAGGTCACGTGATCTCTAAAGGTGGGATAGCCATTGATCCGGCCATTGCTCTACTGGGAAGCACCAAAGTTAGTGACTGAGATTAGGAGTTTCTTGGGTTTAACAGGGTACTATAGGAGGTTCATAGAAGGTTTCTCTAAGATAGCTTTACCCTTGACCCGTCTCACCAAAAAGGGACAGTTGTTTGTGTGGGACTCTAGGTGTGAGGGGAGTTTCCAAACTCTGAAGGATAGGTTAACATCGGCACCAGTTCTAGTTTTACCAGATCCTAGTAAACCTTTCGTAGTGTATTGTGATGCATCGAAGCAAGGTTAGGTGGAGTGCTGATGCAAGATGGTAAGGTAGTAGCTTATGCTTCTAGGCAGTTGAAAATCCATGAGAAGAACTACCCCACCTATGACCTAGAGTTAGGAGCTGTGATGTTTGCCTTAAAAATCTGAAGGCATTACCTTTATGGAGCTAAGTTTGAGGTTTTTAGTGATAATAAGAGTTTAAAATATCTGTTTGACCAGAAATAGCTCAAAATGAGGCAGCGTAGGTAGATGGAGTTTCTTAAGGATTATGAGTTTGATCTAACCTACCACCTAGGAAAGGCTAATGTAGTGGCCGATGCCTTAAGTAGAAAAACCTTGCACGTCTCCGCTTCTATAGTTGGGGAGATGGATCTGATCGAGGAGTTTAGAGACCTAAGTTTGGCTTAGGAAGTTACCCCTAAGAGCATTAGACTTGGAACCTTGAAGGTTACCAACAATTTGATGGATGAGATTTGAGAAGGCCAAAAGTTAGATAAGTTTCTCTTAGACCAAAGGGAGTTGTTTACTCAAGGTAGAGACCTCAGTTTTAAAGGCGAAAGTGATGGGGTATTGAGGTTCAAATATAGAGTTTGTATACCAGATGTCTCGGAGCTTATGAAGTTGATCCTTGAACAAGGACATAGGAGTGGATTGAGTGTGCACCCATGTGCCACTAAGATGTATCAGGAGTTAAAAAGGATGTTTTGGTGGCCTAGGATGAAGAAAGATGTGGCTGAGTTTGTGTATGCTTGTTTAGTACGCCAAAAGGCTAAGATAGAACACCAGAAGCCATCAGGAAAGTTGCAACCTTTAAGTGTCCCAGAATGGAAATGGGATAGTATTGCCATGGATTTCGTGTCTGGACTCCCGAGGACTCCAGCAGGTTTTGAAGCTATATGAGTTTCTGTGGATAGACTGACTAAGTCCGCCCATTTCATCCCTATGAACATGGAATACTCCTTAGAAAAGTTGACCAGGTTGTACATCAAAGAGATAATTAGGTTACATGGTGTACCTTCTAGCATAGTGTCAGATAGAGATCCCGAGGTTTACCTCTAGGTTTTGGAATAGTTTGCATGAGGCCTTAGGAACAAAGCTTAGGCTAAGTCCAGCTTACCACCCGCAGACGGATGGTCAGTCTGAGAGAACCATCCAGTCCTTAGAGGACTTGTTTAGGGCTTTGTATGCTAGAACAGTCGGGTAGTTGGGACAAGTTTTTGCCCCTAATAGAGTTTACCTATAACAACAGTTTCCATTCCAGTATTGGGATGGCACCTTATGAAGCTCTTTATGGGAGGAGATGTAGGACACCTTTATGTTGGTATGAACCTGGTGATAGTGTGGTGTTAGGACCTGAGATAGTGCAAGAAACCACGGAAAAAGGTGAGAATGACTCAGGAGAAGATGAGAACGGCACAGAGTAGGCAGAAAAGCTACCATGACAAAAGGAGGAAGGCAATCACGTGTTCTTGAGAGTTACTCCAACAACTGGGGTAGGTAGAGTGATGAAAGCAAAGAAACTTACTCCCAAATTCATCGGCCCTTACCAAATCCTTAAAAGAGTAAGTGAAGTTGCATACCAAATTACATTGCCACCTTTCTTGTCTAAACTTCACAATGTCTTTCATGTGTCACAACTTCGTAAGTACATTCATGACCCAAACCATGTGATAGTCCCCGACACGATTCAGTTGAAGAGAACTTGACTTTCGAGGTACAACCCCTTCGAATTGAGGACCGGAGGGTGAAGCAGCTGAGGGGTAAGGAGATTCCCTTGGTTAAAGTCGTTTGGAGCGGGGAAACTGAAGAAAGTGCTACATGGGAGCTTGAGAGCAAGATGATGGAAGAGTACCCACATCTCTTCGTTCGAGGTGAGTAGAAATTTCGAGGACGAAATTTTTATAAGGGGGCGGAATTGTAATACTCCGTTTTTCCTTTAAGCGCTTGTAGGTATGCATTGTTTGTTAGGAAGGTTTGGAGTTGGCTAAGGGGGAGTTTTGTGTTAAAAATCCCTTCCTGATGATGAGCACGCCCATGCTCATGAGTCAGCATGCCCGTGCTTAAGGCTGCATGCGTCTCGTTGACGCTGATGTGAGCACGCCCGTGCCCAACAGTAAGCACAACCGTGCTCGGGTCTAAGTCTTTATATAGACATCATATTTCGAGGGTTATGAGTTACAACCTTCAAATTGGCACTTTAGGCAACCCTAAGTGTGACCGCGGCCTCTCCCTCTTTTCCCCATTGAACCCAAACTGTTCTTGGTGTTCTTGCTCTTTGGGAGAGACAATCACGTGCTAGTGCCAATTAACGAAAGGTAAACCCTCTTCCCTTTTGAGTTCCTTTCATTATGTTGAATTGGGAACTAACTGGTTAACCTTTTGTGTTGGTCAAGGCTTGAGACGATTCATCGAGCCAAACCGAGGGAACCGGTAGAGCTTTCGTTGGTTAAAAGAGGAATCTTCATACCAGGTATGGGGAGAAGGGACTATATGAGTATGTAGGCTTGGGGGTAGCATAAGACAAAGGGTTCCTATAACCCTTTCCCTTTGATAACATGTTTGTTGTATGCTTACATTTCTGTTTGTTATCTGATATTGAACTGATTGTTGTTATGATATTGGCATAACTGTTATCATTGATTTCATGTTGTTATGAACATGTTAATATGATGATGCAATGATTGGGTGTTTTATTATGATTATGATATGATGATATATTGGCTATTGTTTGGTATTATGAACACGTGGCTTAAATACAATAAAACTGTTAAACAATATTAAGGGAGGTTGTTCCTCTCGTTCATAAGACTGAATGTAGTAATGAATGAGGAATTACCAAACGGTTTAGTCAAGAACATTAGGGACTGAATTATGAGTGATTAGTGACAATTAAATGATTGAGATTAAAGGACTAATTCTCTTTAATTTGTAAGACATTAACGTTAATTCAATGATAATGAAACTGATGATTTATGGATTAGAAGAGCCTTAGGATTGAATCTGAGAATGTCCCCAAATCAATTGGTTAAGGGTCTGTGACCCTTCTGCCCAGAACAGCAGGGCGCGCATTTGAGCATGCCCGTGCTTAACAGGGAGCACGCCCGTGCTTAACAGGCAGCACGATCGTGCATCGTGCTTGCTTGGGAAGCCAGCACGATCGTGCTGAGGGGTGAGCACAACCATGCTCACCTGTGCAGAAAAGAACCCAGAACAGTGCAGAAGCAGGGTTTTATACCCCAATGTTTTAAAAGACTTAATAAAATGCCAACGAAATGTGAAGATCAAAGACAAGTGATAAGATGCTGTACCTTGGTAGCCTAGTGGCTAAGGGGGCCTTGATGCATGATGATCAAGGTGGTAATCTCTAGTGTTTAATGGCTAGAGTGTTAATGATGATATGGTACCTTAGTAGCCTAGTGGCCAAGGTTGCCTTGATGCTTGATGGTTAAGGTGATAATCTCTAGTGTAGAACGACTAGAGTGTTTAATTAATGAATACGAAAAGATAAACGTTAATCCTCGATAGCCGAGTGGTCGAGGTGTTGATGGTGTTAAGACTTGGGTAGCTTATGGGCCCAAGCGGAGGAGTGGTTGTTGTGTTTGTGTTGAGCATGCATTCACGCATTGGAGATGTTAGTGGAGGATGTTCAACATAGGGGAGGTCACCCGAGTTATGGTGAACTTGCCGTCCGCGGCGATTCAAGTGAATCATGTACAACCGTGGTGGCGCATCCGAGAGTAAGGTGCGTCGGCTCTCCTAGGGGTCCATCCGAGGTTTGGTGGATTGCCCCGGCGTTGGTGCTTATTGGCCAATGTAGAGATGTAACTCCGAAGTCGACTTCCTGAGATTAGGATGTATCCAAGTGCATAATGGATTAGTGGAGCAGGGTTACATTACATAGCATACACGTTTGTATGATGATATTGATATGATATATTGTTGTCTGTTATAACATGATTGTTTGATGTATGCTCGTCTTGCTAACTGCTTCCTTGCCATTATATTCGTATTCATGCTTCTTACTCCTTATCTGTATGTTTCTTGTTGTTGCAATTATTTTTTATGTAGAGGATGGCCAGCAGCCAGTTGAGGAGTGACTCTGAAGAGCCGCGACTCTTTAGTTAGGATTTCCAGTTTTCAGTAGTTAGTTAGTTGTTTCAGTTGTATCCGATAATTGTTTTCCAGATTAGTTATACCAGCTCTGTTATGTGACATCGGGGTTGGGTTTTGTTATGTTATATGTACTAGTGTATTGACCCGTGCCATGCACGGGGCGAATACAAATATCTATGATAAATTATATAGATTATTATCTTCAATATTTATTTTTATAAAATATATATATATATATCATAAATTATAAATAAAATTATTTATATATATATTACTTATGAAAAATTAAAAGAATATTTATAATAAATTTTATTTTATAACATAAACAATAAACTATTATAAAAGATGAGGAATAACATAATATGATTAGGACATTATAGATGAGGAATGTATGTAACAACACTCTTATTATCTAGCATTGGCCAATAGGAGCGTTGTTCATTACAATAAAAAGGTAATATCTATTATCTTAACGGTTCCCTTTATCTAAACATACATATAAGACAAATAAATAGTAGTTTCCAAATGCAATAGCTATGGAAGAAATATTGAATATTGTCTGAGATAAAAACCAAAAAAAGCCTAATGAATTCTTTATTATTCGTCAAAAATACCCAAAAAATGTAACCCTTCCTCACTTTCAACACAGTTGATGATATTGTGTGGTGTTGGTAGTGAAGCTCTGCAAATTTTAGAAACCTGTAGCATTGTCCTGCAATTAATTAATTGTAGTGATATCTGGATAGTGATGTATATTGGTTAGAATGAATACATGGGTATTATGTTATATATAATTTTATAAATTCTGATCAAAATAATGCAATAAGGTACCTTTGCAAAATGTTGAAGTTGACGATATACAATATTCTTAGTCTGCAATTACTAAACTTCCCTAATAGTTTCTGTTTAATGTAGAATAGAAAATTATATATTATTTTTTAATTGGCTATTAAACAAAGAAAATACACTGAATATCATGTAATGAAAATCACCTTAATAGTGCTGGCTTGGATATCCACACATTGTCAAACACATCTCGATATACCACATTAGTACCATGTTCACCATTATCCATTATCAAAATCTGTAGACCCTTTCTTGACTTGACTCTAGATACTGCAACATATAACTGTTCGTGAGTGAATACTGGCCTTGGAAGATAGATACCGACGGGAGAAAGGGACTGTCCTTAACTTTTATTAATTGTCATTGCAAAACATAACGCCAATGGAAATTGACGCATTTGGAATCTAAACGGTAGTCCAGGGACATATTGCACCAAATTCATTCTAGGAACCAAATGCACTCTTTGTGGAGAATCATGGTTGAAAATGATCTTGGTGGACTTGATTGAACTCTGTAAAACAGGCTTGTCTAAAATGAACAAATTGGTTAGTCTCTAACATAATACCGAATAATTTATTATTGAATTCATTAAATAAATACCTTTGAACATCTTCACATTGGCCAACATAATTGCAATCGCAGCATTGTTCTAATCACCGGACGATAAGAAAAAGTTGAGTTCGTCAATACATTCTCCAAAAAGAGTGCTTTTGAAACGGTACCTAATAAGGACACATTATTCTAATTAAAGCATATGAATAAAAAAACAACTTACATTATCAATGTCGACACAATACTAACCCATCTTTATTCCATCTCTCACTATTTCCCTCTCAGGTCCCTGTGCCCTAAGAATTCCCAACACATCTACAAAAAAAAACAAAGGTTTATATACTAAATTTCGAATTTTAGAATCATTTCGGCATATATTGGATGATGTTGACTTGTCTGTTCTTATTGGGAAATACTTTGAATTTATTTGTAGTGTTTAATCAAAATTAAATTTCTATAAATAAATAAGATTCCTCTTTATTTGAATCATTGGGTTGAAGACTATATGATCAGTAGATTTCGATATTTAATTCCTTTATTCCGAAATTTTAGTCCTCATTAGTCATTAATCAATTTTTGAAATCAGATTTTATTATAATTATTAGAAGTTGATTTGTATATGCTGTTTTGTAGGGTCATTACTATCGAGCTTATATTAGCAAGATTTCCATGATTTGTGTCTTTATTAATTAGCATAGTTAGGATATTGATTTTAGGATATTGATTTTATGAACTAAAGAATTCATTTTTTGATTAATTTATTCCAAAATTTAAGTGGCCTATTGAATGATATGAATAGCATTGTAATTACAATTATTTGGGTATTTATCTTTGTCATTATTCCATGCTTAAACGTAGTTTTTTTTTTTTTTGATTTTAAAACGTGCAGGTCCATTAGTCATTAATCAGAATAAGAAACCAGATTTTATTATAATTAGAAGTTGATTTGTATATGCTGGTTTGCAGGGCAATTATATAAATATCGAGCTGATCGAGCTAATATTTGAAAGTTGTTTCTTATTTTATGACCTAAATATCTAATATTTTGATTAATTTATGTAGAGATTTTGTATTATTTTTTTTTTATCAAATTTATCTTTTTCTCTTTGGTATGTCTCTTTGGTATTTGTTTTGTCTCAAAATCGGATACTGATTTCCGATTTGAAAATTTGAGTTATTTTAATTTGTTTTTTTTTAATCAAATTATTAATTTTTTTTATTGAATTGAATTTAAAAAACACTTATACATTATGTATGTATTTAAATACGTTAATTAATTATTACGAAAATCAGAGATTGAAAATCGAACATAATTTGATTCAAATTTATTTATAGTAGTCGAAATTTGGATGGGGAAATCAGATTTGATTCTTATGTCTTGATAAATAAATAAAAATTTATTCCTGTGATTCGATTCAAATATATTGTATAGTTGTCAAAATTTGAATTGGGAAATCAGATTTGATTAATTGTTGATTTGATAAAAAAAAATATCAAATTAATGTTGATAGAGGTAATAAGTATCATAATCAAAATATGAGCAATGGACCAGGTAACTAATGAGCCGCAATTCTATTCACCGTGAGAGCGATACGTGTATTATTTAATGTGAGATTCTATGATTGACTGCCACGTGTAATTAGTTGCTCAATATAGAATCATCTATTATTCCGGTTTGTATAGATTATAGATGTTATGTTTTTCTGTGTTTTGAGACTTGATACAATGTGATGTTTTCTACCCGTCATTATTGATTTTTAACTCATTTAATAAATGAAGTACATCCTATTTTATTTATCTTGTACTTTAATGTTTATATGTATGCGGGGTAAACGGTGTGTGCAGTGACAAAATTCTAAGTCATATCCTGAGGTTGGATGCCTTCTATCATGGCCCCAAACAACATCGGAGTCAAAATACTTTATGATCTCTAAACTGTCAGATCTCTGATTCGTGAGTATATATCCTCTTGTTCTCTTCAAGTACCTTATGACCATTTTGGCAGCTTTCCAATTATCCTTTCCTGAATTGCTCCAGTATCTGTCTAACACTGCATCTATGTACGCTATGTTTGGATGCGTACAAACCTGAGCATACATCAGAATTCCCACAGTTGAAGCATAGGGAATCTTTTGTATTTCTTGAATTTCTAGATTTCCTTTTAGGCTTTAATTGAGACTAAAATAGTCTCCCTTAGTTATCGGGGTATTCTCTGGTTTATTATCTTTCATGTTGAACCTATCTAAAACTGTATCGATATAGCTCTTTTGTGATAATCCACGAATACCTTGAGAGTGATCTCTAAGTACCTGAATTCCTGAGACAAAATAGGCATCCCCAAGATATTTCATCTCGCAAAATTTTGATTAGAAATCTTTTGGTTTCGCGCAATAAGCCTATATCATTGTTGGCTAGTTAAAAATATCAACATATAATATCAGGAGGATAAATTTGCTCCCACTGAAATTGTGATACCCACAGTTGTCCATGATATTTATCTCAAAACCAAATGAGACAATCACTTGATGAGACATGTGGTATCATTGATGAGACACCTTCTTTAGCCCATAGATAGATTTCGCCAATTTGCAAACCATCTTCTCTGGGCCTTTCGACACAATTTTCCGGTTGCACTATATACATCTGTTTCATCAATGTGGCCATCGAGAAACACTATCTTGACATCAATCTTATGAAGCTCCAAATTATAACGAGCAACGACAACCATGATTGTCTTAAAAGAGTCATTCAATGTACTGAAAAGAAGGTCTCCAACAATCAATCCTTTCTTTTGAGTATAGCCTTTTGACACTAGAGAAGCCTTATACCTCTCCATATTACCCCTTGAAACTTTCAGGTAATAGGATAAGTTTCAAACCTTATTGTCTAACTTGAGCTTGTACTCACTCCTTCAATCCACTTTTCCGAATGGAAACTTCATATGGTTTTATGGGAGTTGATAGAATCACCTTCCATTACACTATTTACCTTATGTTCCTGGAGAAATTCTACATAATTATCCAAAATAGTATTCATCCTTTCTTTAGTGGATCATGGCAAAATGCAATGACCCTCGATGCTCTAGTTCTTGAGGGTGTTGAGTTTGACCTTCAAGAATAATTTCTTTATCTTAAAAAGGAAAAATAACAACAATATCCTCACAACACTAGTGCAAAAAAGGGATTTCACATCGGTTTTTTTTGGCTTTTCACATCGGTTTTCAAACTGATGTTGAAAAGGCCGATGTGGTTTATTACCACTTTTCACATCGGTTTTAAAACCGATGTAAAAAAGGCTGTTTCAGCAAGCCACAAAGCCTTCTCAGCAATTTTCCACATCGGTTTTCAGAAAAACCGATGTGGTAACCCAACTTTCCACATCGGTTATATTAAAAACCGATGTGGAAAACAGACTTTCCACATCGGTTACATTAAAAACCGATGTTGAAAGTTCTGTTTTCCACATCGGTTTTTAATATAACCGATGTGGAAAGTTAGGTTACCACATCGGTTTTTATGAAAACTGATGTGGAAAATAGGGGTTACCACATCGGTTTTTCTGAAAACCGATGTGAATTTTAGTTTTTTTTTTTTTTAAAATAATCCTTTTCAGTATTGACAGTCATTTCCCCTGTTTCAGTAATCCAGTAATCCAGAGCAATACAGAATCTATATTGTCAACAGAATCATTTTTGTACAACCAAAACACACTAAATTAAAAGATTACTAACAATAAATATATTCAATTACATTCAAACAACAAAGATAATTAGAAACCAAAAAGCTACATATGATATATTATAGATTTCATGTCAAAACATATATCAGTCAAAAGTACACTATAGCTAGTACATGATGCGTTTATATACTAACTACATACAAACTAATGTTGGTACACTTCAAGAAAGAAAGTTGCCCAACGTATCCTTATGTTTTTTATGTCGGCATCAGAGAGTGGAGTCGGATTGTTGAATATCTGCAAGTTTAATTGGACATAAGATTATATCTTTTAAGTAATAAACTAAAATTAAACATATAACGAATCTATATATAATTGTTACAACTAATTGTTACCAATTAGCATTTACCTCTTGCCATCTTTCAGTGATACCGAAGGAGATAATTTCGACCATCCACTTTATCACATAGTATCCACATTCCCATGATCCACGTTGTCTATGAGACTACGTACAAATGAAACCCAGTTAGAATATGAGAAATTAAATAGAAATCAATAATTATACCCACTGCACTTGAAGCGTTTGAACTAATAAATATCTTACGTTAGGAATAATCCATCTAATAGGCCGACGCCTTTCACCACACAGCATGCGGCTTGCATCAATAGACCTATCATAAGAAAATAAACATTAATTAAAGTATATCTAATAGATTTCAAATAATTAAAACAACTTCATTACTGATTCTAACTTATTTTAATGCTTACGTTTCCATGATGTTCTTCAGTTCATTCGCCGGCCTATGTCCCATCGAACAGAAGAAGACCACGACATTCACACGAGGGCACAAGATCAACAACTGCCAATGTCGTCTGCATTTGCGAAACAATTAGTGACTAAGTCATATATAGTTATAATTAAATAACTGGTACTTACTTATAGAGATAAGGCGCAAGGTAGAACTGATGATGGTCTCGGGCAACTATATCACGTATGGTGGCGACCGGGTCTTCTGATGCTAGGAGAACATCACCCTTAATGAGCATGGGGTCAATGAACCCATAAAGGGTGAGGTTGCCCTGATTAGCTAATATGCGATGCAGATACCTAATGTATTGATAAAACATGTTAATTATCATAGTATTTAAAATTTAATTATTTAACTTATAAATAAAATGTACTTACGTGCACCATAACGAGATGTGGTGAGCACTAGCCATCTCATGGTCGAGCGCCATCTCCATAAGTTCCTTCTTTGGGATATACAGATCGTCATCCGCCCTGCCATCATGTTCCAACCTTACCAAAGCTGCATCAACCTCCATGGTGACAAGCTTTATAGCATGACGTTGAAAAACATCACCAGGATCCCCTTTGTCGTTCCCCTAAACAACAAAAAAGATATATATTAGTAATCACAGTTAAGTTATTTCATTCGTAATTAATTGAATGGTCAAATGAATACCTTGGCAGGAGCAGATTTCTCTGGTCTTCCTGGATCTGACCTTTTAGGCAGAATATCATGATGATCATCAACATTCAGCTCACACCTGTCAGGGGCGTCATCATCATCATCATCATCAGGCTGATGAGGAGGATCACATGAGCCCTTAGTGCTCACATGGACAGAGGGTTGGACAGAGGGTTGGACACTTGTGAATTGTTGGGACATAGCAGCCATTATTGCCATCTGCTGGTTAAACTGCTGGGTCATCTCCTGTCTAAGCTCATCTGCAATCTCCTGTTTTAGCCGTTCTCTATCTGCAGCAACATCCCTGTGGCGTTGGTGTGAAGATGAACCATGGTATTGGCGAATGCCAACGCCCCATCCAACACCAATGACACGGCCCGGGTGGTCTGGTTTACCGATGGCAGCAGCTAAGATATCCTCGCGTCCTCTAGGAACAAAGGTTCCTTGAGTGGCCTGTCGTCCAAGGCATCCTGCAACATATAAAATATTAGGTCACATTACAATTAAGTAACATTGTTAAAATCACAATTACAATTCAAACTACACATACAATCTTCTCAGCTACTTGGCGGGCCTCCTCAGATGTGTATTGTCCCGTTTTTCTTTGTCGGGCCCTCTTCCATTTACGATGGCGTGGGGGTGGAGGTGGATCAACAACTTCAGGATGATTTTCAGCATTAGGATCTGCCTGAGATGCTGCTTCCTGACATGCTTTCTTTTCCTCTTCCACCATGGTCTGAGCAAGCTTTTTATATCCCCCACGAGACAGTACATGGGGGTAGACATTCTTGCTTTGGTTTTCCTGCCCCTTTTTCCTCTTCTCCTGTTATAAATAGAAGACAATTAAATTACATCAGTAAATTAATAAAATTAATGAAATTACATAAATTTAGAGACAACTCAAATAAGTTAACCTGAAAGCTGGGATCATGTCGGCTCTGAACAAAGCGATCCCACGTCGCCTGGTCAAGAAACGGGTACACCTCAAGTGGGTTCTTTTCACAGCGTGGATTGATTACATAGTATCTGCTCAGATCCACCTTAAAACCCCTCCAACGCTCACCAGCATACTTTATCCAACGCTTCTTCATATCCGTCGTATCCGGCAGGTCAAAGGTGAGCTACATTAACAACAAAAGAATCAACGAATTACTGTATGATATTAATAAGATTAAAATAAAGTAGATACAAACACAGGACGGAAAAGTATAGATACCAGAATAGTCTCCCATATCTGATCCTTCACGCCCTGAGGTACATCTTTCCAACTCTCAATAAGTATGCTAGGCCTGCTTCGAGCTAGGGTCGCCACAAAACTAATAAACTGCTCTGCCATTGGCCCAATAGGATTGAGGTTACAATCAAAGGCGATTGTTATCTTTTGATTTGAACCACGGTTGGCAGTCAAATCCCTCATTCATGTGGCACGTCTACCCTTTCTACCCGAAGACAGGGTCTCCGACCCACTGCATGAAGGAGGGATATCCTCAGGATCAGCCATGTATACCTGTTTAGACAAAAACAAAAAGTCAGTATGTCTGGATAAATATCAAACATAACTTATAAATACCAATCAACGTAAGCATAACTTAAAAATATCAACGTAAACATATAATATGACTTTAAACATAACTCAAACTAAACTTACACTGTGGTCAAGTAGTAACGTTCTCCCATAACCCTTCTTGGTGATCATTACGAGTAGCATGTACATCGTCCACTTCATTTTCCTCATTGAAATTAGGCACCCGTGTTGAGAAAGAAGGAGTGTCAGAAATATCAAGAGTTGAATCTTGATTTCCCTCACTACTATTATACATGTTTTTTCCCTGGAGAACCACTGACCACCTTTTGTTAGAAGGATCACGGATATAAAACACTTGTTTTGCTTGGGATGCCATGATGAAAGGCTCGTCTTTATTACCTACCTTATTAAGGTCCACCAATTTGAATCCTAACTCATCGGTTTGCACACCATTGTTACTGTCGACCCACTGACATTTAAAAACAGGCACTCTAAACTTCGTGTAATCAACCTCCCAGATCTCTTCAATGATCCCAAAGTATGAAACGGATGCCATAACAGGGTTTTTATCTTTCGAACTAGAGAAATGCATGGACTCAGCGACGACCATAACCCTACTGTTTTGCATAGTACTTTTGTCATCCTGAGACTTTGTATAGAAAGAAAACTTACTGATATCGTACCCACTCCAGCATATGACATCAAAGTTAGGTCCCTGTGCTAGCCATTTTAATGTTTCAGAAGCAGTACCATCCTTTGCAATTTTTTCTTTAAACCAGTTCAAGAAAGTCTTATTATGCTTGTTCAAACACCATTTTTCATTCATTCTAGGATAAGTTTCGTTGATGATGCTTTTGTGCTCACATAAGTATGGTTCAACCTCATCAGTGTTATTCAATATATACAAATGTGCTTGAAGCACATCCTCCCGATCCATGCTCTTAACAGTGATACCTCGTGTACCCTTCCCATCATATCTTCCTTCATGACGAGACTTCGGAAGCCCTACAGGTTCCGCTTCTGACATGTAGTCTGTACAAAACTCAATAGCTTCTTCTGCAACATACCTTTCAACAATAGATGCTTCGGGACGGTATGGATTCTTCATATATCCTTTCAAGATCTTCATGTATCGCTCAACCGGGTACATCCACCTTAAATAAACGGGGTCACACAATCTAATCTCCCTCACTAGATGAACAATCAAATGAACCATGATGTCAAAAAATGAAGGTGGAAAATACATCTCCAATTGGCACAAGATAATGGCTGCCTCATTTTCCAAGTCATCCAACTTTTTAGTGTCAATGACCTTGCTACATATAGCATTGAAGAATAAGCATAACCTAGTAATGGCATGTCTGACTTTTTTAGGCAAGATGTCACGAATGGCCACCGGTAGTAGTTGTTGCATCAAGACATGGCAATCATGAGACTTTAAGCCAACTAATTTGAGATCTTTCATTGAGACAAGTCTCTTGATATTTGAAGAGTAACCCTGTGGCACTTTGACTCCCCGTAGACATTCACAGAAACTTCTTTTCTCTTCCTTTGATAAAGTATGACATGCTAGGGGCAAATAAGTCTTCTTATCCCCCACTTTATGTGGAGCTAACTGCTCTCGTATACCCATCGCAACTAGATCCAGACGAGCATTTACACCATCCTTTGTCTTGCCTTGAATGTTGAGAAGCGTTCCGATTAAACTGTCACACACATTTTTCTCCACATGCATCACATCAATACAATGTCTTACATCAAGCTTGCACCAATATGGAAGATCAAAGAAGATCGACCTCTTCTTCCATATATTCTTCTCAGTAGCCTTCTTTTGGGACTTCCCATAGATAACATTAGTGTTCTTCACCCGTTCATAAACTTAGTCTCCAGTCAAGGCCACCGGAGCAATTGCATTCTCCGGAAGTCCATTGAAAGCTTTTCTCAACCTACGATAAGGATGATTACGCTGGAGAAATCTCCGATGCCCAAGGTAGACTGTCTTCCTTCCATGTTGCAGTTGATGGTAACATGTGCCTTCTTCACATATTGGACATGCTTTATGCCCCTTAACACTATACCCGCATAAGTTCCCGTATGCTGGAAAGTCATTGATGGTGCAAAATAACATGACACGCAATCTGAAAGTCTCACGGCAATACCCGTCGATCACATCAATGCCTTCATCCCACAACTTTCTCAAGTCTTCAATCAATGATAAACATCAATATCATTTCCTGGCTGTTTTGGACCCGAAATCATCATACTTAACATAATGTATTTGCGCTTCATGCACAACCAAGGAGATAGGTTGTAAATTACCAGGAGAACAGGCCATGAACTATGAATACTACTTAAGTTTCCATATGGATTCATTCCATCGGTAGCAAGTCCAAGCTTGAGGTTTCTGGGCTCATTGCTAAACTCCGGAAACAAACTATCAATTCTCTTCCATTGCAAAGAATCAGCCGGATGACGAAGCTGTCCATCACATTTCCTCTCATCTGCATGCCATCTAATATTCTTTGCATCCTTTTCATTAGCAAACAATCGCTTGAACCGCGGAATTACTGGAAGATACCATAACACCTTCGCAGGAGGACCCTTGGTGACCGCATCACAACTAGAATCATCATCCTTCACTTTGTATCGTGATACCCCTCACCTGGGGCACTCGTGCATCTCTTCAAACTCTTTCCTGTACAATATGCAATCATTGGGGCAAGCGTGTATTTTCTTATACTCCATACCCATCGGACACAATATCTTCTTCCCCTCATAGTTTCGGGATGGTAATGTGTTACCTTCTGGAAGCATGTCTTTCAACAACTCAAGCAATTCGGTAAAGCTTTTATCGCTCCACCCATTTCTTGCCTTCACATTGAACAATCTTAACACCGCTGACAACCGTGTGAAATTAGTGCGCCCCGGATACAAAGCCACTTCCGCATCACTGCACAAAGTATCATACACATGTGCTCGCCGAAAGGACTCTTGCCCAATATCACGGATCATGTCCTCTAGTCCATCGTCCATATCTACGTCATCAACTTCCTCTCTATCCGACACCCTTGGCCTGTCTAACTATTCACCATGACATATCCATATTGTATAACTCTTGCAAATCCCCTCACAAATAAGATGATCCCGTATCTCGTCAGCTTCTAGTCGTCTCTCATTCAAACAGTTAACACAAGGACAACAAAACCTTCCGTCACTACTATCAGGAGCATTTGCTTTTGCAAATTGTAGAAAATCTTCCACTCCATTCTCATACTCATCACTTGTCCGTCTAGCATTCATCCAACCGCGATCCATGACTAAAACATTAACTTCATACTTAGTCCAACATCTTCATCAACTACTTCTTATGATAGGGTATGGCCCTATCCCATTCGAGAAGAAACTTTTTAAACATTCGGTTAACAGTTAGTCCTTAACTCTCATGCTCATACTCGACGAAATTTTGGCAGCATTTCCCTTCGGTCTCCGACGTACACGACTTGAACGCGATGACATCCACCACGATAAAGTATGCACCCGGAGAACGAAAGGAAATGTATCAATCCAAACTTTCATCAGGTATATAACATGAGAATCAATGAATAACTATTTTAACTGAATGAAGAAAAAGTTTTTTCCCAAACTGTCCAACTTGGACAATTCAAGATCCAATATAATGAGATGTACCTTAAGCACGTACACGTGTGCTCATTAATATTGCATCTCAAACGGGAAACTAAGGCTTTACTAATTAATTAACACTAAAAAAGTAATAAAACACTCCAATCCCTAAATCAAAGCAAACAAAAATCCAATCCCCTCTGCCACTGAGAAGGACCACCTCTGGTTACCTCAGAAGAAAATCAAATGCATGCAAACAGTTCACCAAGAAACAAAAACAAATACCCATGTGGAATAAAAATCCAATCTTGAAGCCAAATCAGAGAGAAAAAAAAGTCTAAACTTTATTATTCCATATAAAACAAGAACAAGCTAAGAACATACCTATAGAAAAATCAGATATGAAGTATAATGGATACGAGGAACCAACGGAAGAAAATGATGGGTGTGGCTTGAACGACAGAGAAAACGAATATAGAAGAAAATGGTGGGTGGCTTGAACGGCGGAGAGTGAACGTTGGTCCTCCCAAGCCGTAGATGGCGACGCGACGGATAAGCAAGGAACAGATTGAGGTTAGCGGGTACAGATGGAAGACGGTGTGAGCATTACAGTTGAGCTCATGGGGAAAATATCTCTGGGTTCCAATGGACTGAGCGCCAACACTTAGGGTTGCAATGGACTGAGCTCGCGTAAGAGAGAAAACACTTAGGGTCCAAATGTTTGAGTAGCAGCGCCAACGAGGAACGAGGGAAGTGAATAGAAGAAAAGAAGAATAACATCGGTTCTAAAAAAAAACCGATGTGTTAAACCTTTAACATCGGTTTTACAATAAACCGATGTGTTAACTAATTGATTTTTTTAATTCAATTGTTTGGTTTTAGTGTTTTAACATCGGTTTTTTAATAACCGATGTTGTGTTAAACCTTTAACATCGGTTTTACAATAAACCGATGTGTTAACTAATTGATTTTTTTAATTCAATTTTTTGGTTTTAGTGTTTTAACGTCGGTTTTTTAATAACCGATGTTGTTAATTAATAATAGACATTGGTTCTCTAAAAAACGATGTGAAATGTTTATCAGATATCCAACATTTTTTTCCCTTTGTATTTTTAGACATCGGTTTAATAAACTAACCGATGTGGAAAGATATTTAACATCGGTTATGATAAAAACCGATGTTCAAAGATTTTAGATTAATTTCAAAAACGCCACCGCCTCCTTTTTCACATCGGTTTTGTTAAAACCGATGTTAAAACCCCGATGTTAAATGCATATTTTGCACTAGTACAAGGATCCAAATTTGCTACACAAATAGCAACTATATGAATTGGTTCAGGGATTAGAACCAATTCTTCCTCAAAGATAATGTCACTAACCTTATCTCCCCCCAAACTCAATATCCTCAAAGAACTAGTCAGTTGCTATCTCAAAGCATCTTTAACTTCGGATTTAAACAATTCATACCCCTTTGACCTTTCAGAGTAACCAATAAGGTAGCCACTCACTTTTTGGGACTCGAATTTCCTTCGCGAGACTTATAAGGCCATGTCTTAGTTGGATATTCCTATACTTAAAAGTGATTGGTCGGTTACTTTAGTTAGTTCTCAGTCAAGCATTTAAGCTACAATCTTTAGTGTTACTCCCATAGTGACTCTGGTAAGGTAGAATGATTAATCATACTCATCACCATATCTTTAAGAGTCATTACTAGGACTTAACTATATTCTTGATAGCCATGTTCTGATCTATTTAACTTTAATGCATTTAATACAAGCAATAAAATGTATAAGACCAATAGAATCCAGGATTCCCTCATACAAGTCGCTCAAATCTATTTATAAAGATGTGCCCTGAATGTTTGTATCATAATGGTACTTAATTTTAATTACTATTAACTTTACACTTAGTGTCGTATGATTCCCCACTCAATGTTTTACCACAAGAGGTTTCAATACCAAGCAATTATATAGTATGTACAGTCCATAGCTTAACTGATCCCTACAATATTTGAATTTAAAGACAAATTGAATCCATCGTTTCTAAATGAACAAAATTATCTTGATTTGTTTAATAAGAAACCAAAACCAAATTTCATCTAAATGATGACTAAACCAAAATGTATTTAAATTCCAAATATTACCCAGTAACAACAATCTGAAATGTCAATAGCCTTAACCTTTACTGACTTGGTCAACTCCAATATGGATGCATCTTTCAACACCGCTTAACCTTCATAAGTTCAAACAATCCTTTATAGGCATGTCAAACATGATTTTGAGACATTTCTTCTTTTGATGCTCAAAGTCCTTATAAAAGAAAACAATTGTGACCATAGTTGCTTCTTTTAAGACAGGCCTTTAGCAGCTTCATCCTTAATTTTCTTTTGTTAGCCCTAATGTTTTGAGGTATTCGTCAAATGAGCACCATTTGTCTCCTCTTGCTTCATTCTTTCCTTTCTTGCACACCTTATGAAATGAATTCATTAAGATATCATTTCTCCTTTCGGTATCTATATGCTGACTTGAATTGTGCATGAAAGAATACAAATGCTAAATGAACGAGCAAGTCGTTAGATAACTTAAGCTTTAACACCTTAAGTTTATGAGCAAGATTGTACATTCTCATAAAGTGCTCCTTAAATTTCCTTTGCCTTTATACATAATGAAAAAACTAGCTCTCCAATGAGTGCTTGTTTTCGCCTTTATTGCTTTTAGAAAGCATTTCCAACTTTAGAAAGGAAATCTTGCATTAATTATGCCATCCAAAATAACACCCCTAAAGATATGATCATAAGACCCAAGCGATTAGAGCGGTTCCACTTTCTATACTCGATTCTCTCTTCAGAGGTACTGGATTAGTGAGAGAAGGTGGGTTTCTCCATCTTTATGTCAAGTCTAGATCAAAAAGCAACTTTATTGTTTTCTTTTCAATCCTAAAAGTCAGAACTTTTGAGGATTAAATTAGCAGATACATCGGTAATATTTACCTTAGAGAAAAAAGTATCGTAAAGATACTCACCAAAATACCCAGTGCATCATTAATATCAAGTCTTCGGACAATAACATTAATTGCTAGTGGTATTTTGTTGTAATTATCAAATATTGACAATTAATATTGTCAAATAATAAATCCCCTTATTTTTATTGATTTATCATTTACATGTAAACCTTATAATCGTCAAGTGTTTGCCATCACATATGTGAATGCTATCTGGCCAAATATTAACCTTCCTTTGGGCCGATTAATACCCGCATGGATATACATCCACACAACAATCAATATCCCTTATGAGCAATTTCCAAAAGAGAGATCACCTTGGTGACTTCATACTTTAATTGGCTTACCCGAAATCCAAATTGGCAAATTAAAGACCCAAACAAGATGCCTAGCACAACATTAATCCCCAATCTTTGGACTAGTAAGGATTAACTGTAAGTGGCCCTCTCACGCAATGATCAAACATTGGTGATAAGTTCTGTCAAATAATAGTTATCTTTGGACACTCTGTTATTCACATGAACAATACCTTTATAATCACCACATATTCATCATCACAGACACTCCATTATTCGGCCAAACTGTCCTTTACCTTTGGGCCAAGTTTAGTCCGCATAAATAACTTCATGCACATCTTAGTAAATTCAATTAAATCAATCTACACAATAGAGGTTACTTTGGCAACGTGTTGCTTTAACCAATCCAGCCAAAAATACCACACAATTTA
Source organism: Echinosophora koreensis (assembly GCA_035048595.1). Taxonomy (NCBI): domain Eukaryota; kingdom Viridiplantae; phylum Streptophyta; class Magnoliopsida; order Fabales; family Fabaceae; genus Echinosophora; species Echinosophora koreensis. The sequence continues at coordinate 2,040,858 of JAPCYP010000031.1, read as the reverse complement.
ATAATAAAATGGTGAAGGGTCTTAATTTGCCCTTTTCACGATAAAACATGAAAACCTTCATGTTTAGTGTGAAAAGAACCTTAAAACAAAATAAATTTGTTGTGGAGCATGGGCATGCTCTCCTTAAGCACGAAGCGTGCTTCCTCCTCTTCTTCTCGCTGACAGTAGTCTGTGCGAATTCCCTCCTAATTGCGAGCTGCAAAAAACATGTGCAGGGTGCAGCGGCCAAAATCTTTTTCTAGATCTAGGTCACACATATTGACATATATATAGACATGTACTTACTGGAAGCAATTCTCGGTTGCCATGAAAGTTATACATATCGTATATAAAAGAAACTCATCTAATAATTCAATGTAAAATCGCACGGCAAGCCATTCTCGACCAAATTGAAAGAACAATTCATGTATACATTTAATACATGTTAAACAATTACTTACCAGAAGCAATTATGGCCTATAATAATTTTATATGTAATATATATAAAAGTAACCCCTTTGATTCTGCATCTTGATCAAAAACCCAAAACCAATTTTGATCAAATATCCCGTATAGGAAACCAAAAAAGCAAGCACCACAAGGTTCTATAGTTCTTAAAAGTGTGATTTCAATATGAAATCCAAAATCAAGCTGCCTCCTTGAATAGATGTGAACGTACAGGCCAAACTATGCAATTCTTATTTCTTAAATACATTCATATATATGAATTATATCATGAACAAAACCATACTTCAGGAAGGAATTAAAAAATCACCGAAAAATAATGCACAAATCCACCGGAAAAAAATAATAATTCTTCCATGATTCCTAATTTTCAAATTAGGGTTAAAAGAAAAAAACTAGAAATCCTAATAATCTAACAATGACATACAAGACAAAAAATTGTCAGTAACTTACAGGTTTGTACTGTGTTGTTCTCCTTATCCTATATCTCAATGTGAATCAAATGCACCATTTATCCCACAATTACAATATTAGATATTTCTTTAATTCTTTAAGTTCTTTATTCTTTATATGAAAGCGTTAAATCTATAGACATATATCCTATAGCACATTTACCACAGCCTAGGATCTACATCATGCCAGATTACTAGGATTTTAATGTTATGAATATACTGGATCCATATGGGGTTCCTGATCTTAAGCGTTCTTCAAAGGGGAGAACTTGATCACCAACCTTCACTAGCAATCTATCATGAACAAGGGGTTGATCGTCTTCTTGTGGGGAATACCTTGACAATCAACATAGATGATGATAACAAATATATGGTTAATGGTGGCTTTATGGTTCTTCATCAACCTGGACTCTTTATGCCTTAGTGGCTCTTCAGATGGGGAGAAGAGGGGGTGTGCGTTGTGTCTGGTGTATTGGGGGCCATAGCCTATATATAGTGTGAAGGCCAATTAGGGTTCCCATTATTCTGAAATTGGTCATCGATGACATCCACTCATATTTCGCTCATATCAGATAATTAATGATAATCAATTATCAAATCAAAAATCTGATTGGCCTTATCTCTTAATTTGATCACATATCAATTAAGTCTCCTAATTGATAAATAGCTAATATAATTAACCACTGATATCTGCCCACATTATGATATTGGAACACAATATGCTTCTCATTCTTTTCTTCCATAAATGTTTATGTGTTTAGTATCATTGCTAATCAAAATACAGCACGTGATATGAAAATTACGTTTGTGCAATTAAAAAAATTTCATTTTCAAAAGTTTTTCGAGAATTTTTGTTATGAATTATTTTAAGTATAAATTTAATTGCAATGCATTGTGTAAGGACAGTAAGGTATAAAATCCCTTCCAGAGGAAGAGTATGAAAATGACTAAAAAATAATTTGAGGATACTACCAATATCAGAAAGATAATACTCAATTCATCATTATCCCTACCCCTGCAATTCCTTTTAGTCCCAAAATATATTTCACCTATAACCTACTAATGGACCACAACCATACAATGACGAAAACAATAGTAAATCACCACAAACTCTTCCAGCTCACCACTTTTTAGTAATTAGTAAGTCTTGTAATCCCTGATTCATTTGAGTTATGATATTTTGACACCAAAATTTGATATCATATGAGAACATTCTAGTTTTAAGTAGGTTGTGAACCAATAAAATAAAGAGAAAAAAAATAAAATAATAAACAACCTACTCAAACTAGAGTGTTTTATGTGATTTCAAATTTTGATGTTAACTCATCCATTTTGGCTTGATTCTGTCAGACTTTGCTCTTAATTGAGGTAAGAGTTCCTCCTGGTACGGGCCACGTTTGCAACCGGCTCATCCAAGGGATGGGGCTTGACGACACATTGTAAAGGTAAAGTTTTTTTCAAACTAATTATATATTATATATTATACGTCATTAAAAATCATTACCAAAAAAAATATATCATTAAAAATATTTTACTCTTATAAGTTTGGTTTATAATAACTCTTCCGTTTTCATAAAAATAAACCATTAGAGAGCTTTGTTTCTTTAAATGGATCTTTCCGATTCAACTCAGATTCATCGAAATCCATTGTGATTTCTAAAAATGCTAACAAAAAAAATAAAACACTCTAAATATAAAATAAGTTGATAAAAAAAAAGGTAAAAAGGTACCCAAGTACAAAAACAACCAACCCCAAATTTGGATCAGAGACACAAATTGGACTAGATTCTCCCCATTGTCCATGATAAAGGATAAAGACTGACAAGTCCATAGTTTCTGACGTGTCATCCGATGATTGGTTTCCATTTGAAGTAAAAATAAATAGTTTTACCTAAAAAAGCAAATACTTATTTATCAATATATTGCATCACCACCTCACAGCAGCAGAAACCGATTAAAGCCTTCCAAAAAACAAAAAACAAAAAAACAAAAAGAGAACTCCCTTCTAACCCAACTCCCCAACCTAAACCCTAATCGAATGCGCGGTCGATTATGGCGTCAGAGAGCGCTTCTCGATCGAATTCCGCTGCCGATTCCTACATTGGATGCTTGATAAGCTTGACCTCCAAAAGTGAGATCAGATACGAAGGTGTTCTCTACAACGTCAACACCGAAGAATCCAGTATTGGCCTCAGAAACGGTTTTCTTCTACTACCCCCTTTTGATTTTTTGAAGGAATTTTCATTTATGTTATCTGGGTTTTGTTTGTTTTTAGCTGAATTTGGTTTCTTTGAATTCAGTGCCAAGTTTTGATTTTTATGTTTCTTATGATTATGTCCTTTGTTTATTCTGAAGTGTGGGCTTTGTTAAATGGCTGTGAAAGGGAAATTGAACTGAATTTGTGATTGTTTGTTTTATTTTATTTTTTATTCAGTAGGATTTGATTGTTGTGAACATGTTTTACTGTTAGCTCGTGTGCCCTGAACTGGAATAAGTTGATTGAAAAGCGAGTTATCTGCTGTTCATCAGTGTGGTTTTAGTGTTCTGGAATTAGTCTATCTTGGTTGTAGTATATGAATTGTGGTTCTTTTAGTGTTGCTTGTGATTCACTCGTCATTGGGTTTTTTTAATTTCTGAGTTTGTTGTTTGCCTTTTGCCTTTGTTGATTGTATAGCCTTCTGTCACGTTTTGGATTAATGACCATGACAGAAAGCCATACAATCAATTGTACGGAGTTCCGGATTAATGACCATGATAGAAAGCCGTACAATCAACAAATGCGAACAGCATTAACACACTCAAGTTAAAAAACCCCAAGTCATTGATGCTACACTAAAAGAAGCACATTTGACTATTTCAGATACTCCAATTGAGATAGATTAATGATACAGCTTCCAATGCACTGAAACCACACTAAATGGAATGGAAAGTATTGCAGTAATCATTAAAGAATGGATATCCATATTTTTCTCTCCTTTGTTTAGATGATTAACCTTAGTGAGAGAATAATAATTGGCACACATATTGGCATTTCTATAAAAAAATAATTGACATACGTATTTTTGGAACACGAGATGGAAGAGCATTTATAGAATTTTACTATTTCAAGTTATTTTTGGCTTGTTTCCTTTTGTCGTCAATGTTTAAAATTGGGAGTTCATAAAGTCTCCTTCAAATATTTCCTATTCCCACTACTTCCGATCACTCTCAGAAGGAAAAACAAGTTAAGAAAAAAGATGAAGAAATAGTTTCCTCCCTAGGGGGAGTACCCCTTTCCCTTGGTTTTGTTTGTTACAGTCCAATTGTGATGTATGGCTGAATGGGACTTAAGTCTCCTATTACTGTTGAAAGGAAGAAACCACTTCAACCACATTTAAGTAGAGATACATTGGCTCTTTTGGTGAAAGAGATACATTGGCTTTGCTGTTTGCTTACATTATAAATGGTCAGGGTTAGGTCATTGGCTTCAGTTGTGCAATATTTCTTGTAACCTTTTGGATTTTTGCAGCTTCGAATTTATCATTTTGTTTTTGTTTCTTATTTCTTTCATAAAACTTTTTTCTTTAATTCTATGCTGCTACATATGTCTTCATATGTTGTTTATTATCACCAGCTGGGTTGGTTGACTGATACCTTTATTTTTGTGAGGCAGTTCGATCTTTTGGAACAGAAGGAAGGAAAAAGGATGGTCTACAAATACCTCCAGGTGACAAGGTTTATGAGTATATACTGTTCCGAGGATCTGACATCAAGGTAGCTAACATGTAACATATACAAGCACCTTTTCTAAATGGTTAATGTACTGGTACCTGAAGGACATGTCTCTGCTGTGATTTTTTAGAAAGCTTTTCTGGGACCACTTGGTCCTAGAATCATTAAAATACTGGGTCATTTATGCATATTTATAGTGTTCATCTTTGTCAAAGCTCTTTGGCTATAGTAATTGCTAGTGAGTCCCATTATTATCATTAGATATTTTGGAAGCAGGGAGAAGGAACATTATAAGGCTGATCCATATTTTCTTATGCTATTTTAAGTTATTGTTATTGCATGACAAAGGCTTCATTTAGATTTTACTCCATGCAGGATTTGAATAATTGATCTCTGTGTTATATGAATCAGATCACCTTAGACATTTGTTATAATTTTTTCTGCAGGATTTACAGGTTAAGTCTACACCACCTGTTCAGCCTACTCCACAAGTCAACAATGACCCCGCTATTATTCAGGTTGATGGAGTCTTTTTTGTCTGGATAATGAATCAATTAAATTAATCACATCCTAATTATATGGAGTTGAATTTGCAGTCTCACTATCCTCGCCCAGTCACTACATCTACAAATTTGCCTTCTGTTGTGAGTGGGGCTTTGCCTGATCATAGTTCTCATGCCAGCCAACTTGGACTCCCTGGCTCAAACTTTCAAGGCCCCTTACCTTTGTATCAACCTGGAGGGAACATAGGGTCATGGGCAGCTTCTGCACCTGCCGCAAATACAAATGGTGGTGGGCTTGCTATGCCGATGTATTGGCAAGGATATTATGGTACCCCAAATGGGCTTCCTCATTTACACCAACAATCTTTGCTGAGACCACCACCTGGTTTATCAATGCCTTCATCTGTGCAGCAGCCAATGCAGTATCCCAATTTTAGTCTCTCTTTACCGACTGGATCTTCTAATTTGCCCGAATTGCCATCCTCTTTGCTACCTGTGGGTGGTAGTACCCCTAGTGTAACATCTGCTTCTTTACCACCATCAAGCTTGCCTCCAGCACCTTCTGCTTTGCCCCCTGCACCTGCAACACTAGCTTCTGAAACTTTGCCAGTATCAGCAACAAACAAGGCACCAAATGTTTCACTTCCAGCAGTCACGCGAGCTGCTAACTTACCATCACTGACTCCTTTGACCAATTCTGCTGCAGATATAAATGCCATAGTGCCACCGATATCCAGCAAACCTAATGCAATGTTAGGTTCAAGCTTGACATATCAAACTGTATCCCAGTTGTCTCCTGCAATTGTTGGATCATCAAATTCTATCCGTACAGAAACACCAGCCCCTTCTTTGGTAACCCCAGGTCAATTATTGCAGCCTGGACCAACTATAGTTTCTTCAGCTCAGCCTTCACAAACACCTCATAAGGATGTTGAAGTGGTTCAGGTATCGTCAACATCACCTCCTGATTCATCTCGTCCAGTTGCTGCTGAAAGTCAACCACCAATACTGCCATTGCCAGTAACTTCACGATCCAGTAACAGGGTATCTTTCTGCTCTTGATCTATCTGTTTTATGCTTGCAGACATACACACACAAACGCACATGCCTATTTTGGTATTGCAAATGCTTTTATGTTTCTATAATGGTATCTGGTGAAGTCTGGAGTCTTGTAAATTAACTGAAATATCTTCTTACCATCTACAGCTCTTATAGCTTTCTCTTTGATCTTCCGTTGGAAGGTATTCACTGTCCATCATGTAAGCTAGGCTTTGATCGAATCAGTAATATTTGGAAATTGTTCTCTATATTTTAGATAGTATAGTATGTCTTCTCTTTCATTAAAAAAACAGACAGTATGCCTACTCTTATTTCCCCCACACCCATTGTTTTATCTGATTGTTCTTTTGCAGACAATTCAAAGTAGGATTGGTCTTGTTTGTCTATGGTTTTAAATGACAAGGCAAACTGCCATAAATGAATTATGATAATTGTTGAGCTTCTTTCAATTTGTTTCTGTTTTTACTTTTATCAAATAAATTTAGCTTGTGATTCATATCTAGACTGCATTTATGAGTATTTTATTATGCCAACTTATCTTGTTATTGTCTAATCTTTTGATTGAGAAGGACTTTTGACATTTGATTGCACTGTTTTAAGCCCGGTGGACCTCCTGCCCAAACTCATCATGGCTATGGTTACAGGGGACGTGGAAGAGGAAGAGGAACTGGGGTAATTATCTGTTTGCTATTTCATTTATTTTGTATGATTCTTGTATTTCCTTATGTATAGAAATCGAGAACTTGCTGGAATATTTGCTGTGTTTTAGGGTTTTTTTTTTTTTTTTTGAGCGGGGTGGAGGGTGCAGCGGGAGGCGGGGTTGTTATTTTTAATTTCGGAGTTCACAGATCTTTTTTCTCGTCACAATATCGAAATAATAAAATATGCTCAAAGTATATCTTGATCTGTGGTCTTTAGTGGGTAAGAGATGCTTTTGAATGTTTGTTGAGCACATAGTTACCAGAGACGCGATACATGGGGATACGTGATACAGATATGTGATTCCTCACATCTTGCCGCCATATTACAAAGACTTTGTTTATGGCAAATCTTGTAACCAGTATGGCAAATTTGAGATGTGATTCTCAGGGACGTTGAGCGAATCTGGTAACTGTGGTTGAGCAATCAATATGAGCTAAATAACTCTTCCAGAAGTGGTTCCTGTCATTAATTTTGTAATTTTTTATTGGTATCTTTAAGATTGTAATAATAAAGTTGAGGCTTTGAAAGATTGTTGAATTAATGCTTGGCAGGTTTCGCACCCTGTCACAAGATTCACTGAAGATTTTGATTTCATGGCAATGAATGAGAAGTTCAAAAAGGATGAGGTATGGGGTCATCTTGGTAAAAGCAACAAGTCTCATTCAAAAGAGAAAGATGGGGAAGAAAATGCATTTGATGAAGATTACAGTCAAGATGATGACAATGACGATTCATCAAATCATAAGGTTAATGTAATATTATTATATGTGCAATTGGATGCGTATTCAGTTAATGTGGAAATGTATTTTTTTTGTCAGTCTCTATCTCTGACACTGCTTTTCATGGTTTTTACAGCCTGTTTACAACAAGGATGATTTCTTTGATTCGCTCTCCTCCAACGCTCTTGATCATGCTTCACAGAATGGGAGGATTAGATATTCTGAACAAATTAAGATTGATACCGAGGTAATGTCAGTCTCTCATGTTGTGATTTCATAGTTGGGGACAATGTTCAATTCATTTGATGATTTGTGGTGCAGACATTTGGTGATTTTACGAGGCACCGCGGTGGTAGAGGGGGCCGTGGTCCTGGACGCGGTGGATATCCTCGGGGTGGTTATTATGGAAGAGGGTATGGCTATTCTGGAAGAGGAAGGGGACGTGGCATGGGTCGCAGTTCTTAGGTGGCTGTTAGTGTTTTGTTATGGTGGAGAACTAGAGCCAAGGCAGCCTCCCATTATAGCACCATAGTTATCTTAGAGACCATATTTCAATGTTGTGTTTTTACTGTGTATGTTTGTTTCACAGAAATAAGTAGGACAATTTTTCTTGCCATGTTGCCCTCTTTTACTCCTCTGCTAAGGGCACTAGGTTGGTTTAAAGATATTTGTACACCAATTTATTTGGCTAATATCAACAAGGCAGAAGTTTAGACTAATTTTTATTGCAGTATATTGTTTATGCTTTTAAGCTATTTGCGACTCGTCCATTTGAGATGTGTCATTGTGCATTGTAAATGCAAGTTGTGGTCGGTGTCAGTAGGGATGGCAGCTGAATTAATATCTATCCAAATTTAATTATATTTTTTGATCAAGAAATTTAATTATATTTGATAATTTGTAAAGTGAAATTGTCTGAGAAAGGATTAAAGGAAGAGTATATATTTTTTTAAATAATTTAGTAAGTTGAGCTTACAATGTTTTTATTAAAGAGAAAATTATATTGATCTTTAATGTTTGGTATAATTGCACCCAACGCTCCTTATTCAAAAATTATGTTTACCTCCCTTTCTGTCAAAAAAAATTATGTTATATAATTATTGTCGCTTTGTTATAGTTTTGTTTAGATTTAGCCCACTTCACCTTTATTTTTTATATCAATCACATTTTCTATCTGCAAAGTAGTATGCTAATAGACCTGAGATTTGTTGAGAAATTTATTGTTTTTTTATTCATACTTAATTTTTTTTTTTTGACTTGCAATGATTTTTTCATTCTTTGATTGTTACATGGCTACACATATATAAAGATGCAAGTTTGTTACATAATTTTCCATCTACCAACTTCACATATAATTGGTCTCAAATTGGCGGGTCCTTTACATGTAAGTAATAGGTTCTGCATAGAGAACAATTTTATTCAATGATAAATAATGATGTGATACATCACATTACATATTCCCTTAACATATATCGGTGAACGACACTTATTTATAGCTTTTATTCTCAATATATATACTTTCTCTCACACTTACAGCATATATATTGAATAACAACAATCACAAATTAAACTACTTGCATGTAGTAACCAACACTTTTCTAGGAGGAAGTGAAGGCCTTCTACCATGAAGCAAAGCCAAGTTATCAAGGAAGAGAACATCTCCCTTCTGCCACTTGAATTGTATGCTCTCTTCTTCAATGATCTCTCCACACCTTTTCACTACATTTTCTGGAATCTCTGTTCCATCTGCCAGTGTGGCCGAGCTAAGCTCCTTTCCATGCATGCCAACCACTGTGTTGAACCACATTCTTCTTCCTTTCCTTCCTTCAAAGACCTTGGTTAAATTTCTTGGTCCTAGTATTGTCTTCACCCCACCATTTGGTAGCCACTCCATCTCCATTCCTAGAGCTTTTGCCCTGCAAAAATTTCATCAAAACATGTAAAGTTCAATTTGCCATGCCACAAATAATGGTAGAGATTTTAGATTGAAGATCCGTGGTCCCATTTTGGTATACCACATCCTGTTTCCACCAATAATATCTTGCTACATAAGTTAAATTTCCATGTAGTTTTAAAAAAGTAAAAATTTTGGCAAATATTATTTGGTGATGACATGCCCCCACCAATAATATCTTGCTACATAAGTTAAAATTTCATGTAGTTTTAAAAAAATAAAAATTGTGGCAAGATATTATTTGGTGATGACACGATGTGGTATACCAAAATGAGACAACAAATTCTCATCCGAGATTTTCACTAGATTCTCTATTTTTAAGTATTAATGCAGCAAACAAAAAAAAACAGGTGTTAATGCATACGACTGCAGCATCAAGCATACATTTATAGTTAACATAAATGGTTAATGATGCAGCTTATTATTTAATTTATTTATTATCTTTTGTTTCATTTAGAATCATGCTGCTGCTCTATTTATACCATAGAACACTAAATGGAACAATGCTTTTTTAGCAATGATGGGCATGCCTAATTAGTCAAAACCAAGTTTCTTAAATAAATACAACATGGCTTATTTATCCAAAAAAAAAAAATGCAACATGGCTTAGAAAGACCAACTTCACTTCCTAAATATTGAAAATTTAGAGACCTATATATGTAATTGTGTCATAAGCACTTATTGAGAAGTACCACAAGCACTTCATAGACTAGATAACAGAACATGCATGTAGGTGTTAGTTTGAAGGTAAAATACTTTTTCTCAGCTTCTTGAGGATCTGAGGTCCCAAAGGCATCTTCCCAGCCTCTACCTCTCATGGAGGAGGTATCATTCTGAGTGCTACGAGCTGTAAATGAGTACTTCAACCCCTTCTCCTCCATCAACTTCACCCATTCTGGGAACTCTTCCAGCATCCTTTCTGTCACTCGGAAGCTTGGAACAAAAGGGGTCTCTCCTCCTTCAGGGGGTGGTATCTCACAGAAGAGTATCACTTTCTTGGGGTATTCCTTGATCTGTTTATTTAAAACCCCCATTTTATAAAGGAAAATTCAACTCCATAGGGAATGCAAATAATTAACCAAATTTTACTTGTAAATGTTTTTAAAAAAAAAATAATATTGAAAGTGCAATCGTCACTATACAATTGTTTTACAATGAAATGATTTATGACTGATCGATAATGTAAAAAACTTTAGAAAGATATTATATCAAAATTAAACTATATAGAATTGTTAATTTACTCCCACTTATTTTGTAGAAGGAGTATGTTAGGGGTATGTTAGTAAATTAACAAGTGAGATTATATTATCTCTCCCTGTGTATGTTAGTTAATAAAAGGATATGACATCACACCATCACTTTCTGCCATATATGCAAATATACAAAGGATATGACATAGTCTGCATATATTAATATCATGAATCATGAATAGAAGAATATACAGAGAATCTTCTCAAGCATTTCTTTGTCTATTATTAGTGGCTTGAATTTTATATATATTTCTCAAGTTTTTCTAGTGAGCTCATATCTATGCTGACTTTGTTTCTATTTGGTCTATTGTGCATCAGTTTTCACAATAGAATCAAACAAATTGATACTCAGATTAACTGATGGAATTCATTACTGAGTATCTCAAATTCAGCCAAAGCTTCTCTATGCTGCATGCTATGCATGTTGATCTCAATTTCTGTTCAATTCATCCTTCTTTTATTTTTCAAAAGCAGCCTAAGCAACTTGCAGGTAAAACATGTCATCAGATTTTTAATAGGATTTTCCCAGTGATAACTGAATTGAGAATAGTACAAAAAATTAAACAAGAAAAACAAAAGAGAATTACTTGTGGAAAGATTGATTTGAATTCATCCTTTGATCCTTGGACACCAGAATTTCTATCATGAGGAAACTAACTAAATGACATCTCATGAGAGAAATTATTACATGTAGAACACAATAAATGCATGCTCCAAGAAATATCTTTAGTCTTTACCATTCATTTTAAATTGATGGCATAAAACTTATGTAAATTTGTTTAAAATTAATAGCATATAAATCTTGCAATATGCATTTATTCTACCCCATGAGCATGTTAGAATTTCTTCATCTCATGGTGCTAATATGATTATGAAAATTTTGACTTACCAAAACCATTTCATGGTGATAGTATATGAACTCTGAGAGGGGCCCTTCATTGGCAGTCCAAACTCTTTTGTAAATATGTGTCCTAGGTGCTGGTCCAACATAACGAATGTCTTCCCATCCAAAGGTTTCTATAATTTCATTGAAGTCCTCAGCATTGTTGACATCAAAACCTCTAAGGAGAACAGCACTGTTCTTGATGATCATTTGCTCAAACCAGTCATTGTTGTTCTTCAAAGACAAGACCAAGGATTCTAAGTCACTCTTGTTGGTCTCAGGAGGTTGTAGCACCAGGGCATGGTTTCTCCATCAACTACCTTTTCTCCTTCACATTTCCCTACCTTGAAGGCTTTGCATGAAGATTCCATCTTCTCTGCTTCCTCTACTACCTCTTTGATATCAAATGTTTTTGTATGTTAGATTATTTTACTTTGGTGAGTTTACCTTGAATAGGCTTACATATATATAGTAGAGGTTGTCATATGTCTATCAGGATTCATGTTGTCTTTATCTAAATGTTTATATGCTTTGATAGGAACTTTAGCAGGTCACTTTCTTATTTCTTACATATTGTAAAAAGCATCCATTTGGCATTTTTATAAAAGACATTTTAGGGAAGGGGATTAAACTATCCTCTTTGTTTTTACAATGGCACAAGGAATCTATGGATTATTTTAATGATAATGACAAGATTTAAGTAAAACAACAATGACAAATGCGAACCATTGCCTTAAGAACAATGTTTAAAGAATTTAAAATGATAAGATTTTATTGGGAATGTGTATTTAATGGATTGAGAGATGATGCACTGAGTTTTGGAAAACTCATTTCTTGTTAATTCCTTAAATAGCCTCCTAAAGATACATTGGTTAGCAAGACTCAACAACAAATTTACAAGTTTAGGTACACGCCAAAAAATTTGATATGACCAATTATAATCCCAAAGCTTTAGTGAATCCCAACACACGAAGTTCATAGTAATCATCCCTAAACATTGCTTAAGAACCTCAGAATGTGGGTTGGTAAAGCCACGTAGTCTTATACTTTGGTTTGTGTGCAAGTTTGTCATCAATTGGCTCAATCTAGAAACATGATTTTCAATAATTACTAGTTGGATTTTGGAAGCAACAAGCTTGATTAGATGCGTTAACAGAACTACAACCGGAACTTACCTTTCATGGTCTATGGCAAGGCAAAGCTAACTCCTATTTACTTTGGAGTATAAAGGTCTCACACATAATTAATGAGCTAATTCGTTGATCTGTTGACTGCAAAATCTAACCAAATGCTCTCTCTGGTCCTGTATATAAGAGGCAAAACCTTAAAACACACGGATTAAGAAAATACATTGAAATAAGCTATTTGTAATTAATATTCATATAAATTTACAAATTTAACCCTTCAATAATTAATGAACAAACCTACTTGTATTAAAAGTTGCACTGTCTCGTAAATATAAACTCTATTATAAATAAGGGTAAAATTGGAAATGAGCATTTAATATTTGTCAAAATACATGTATGTTTCTTATATTTTGGACCCAAAAAAAGTAGTCATTTACCTCTTATAATAAGGACCGGAGGGAATATTATAATGGCAAACACCATATCTATATTTGACTGCTGAACTTTGACCATTATAAAACATGTAATATGGCAGTCTAATTAGTTTGAATGTTTCATTACTCAACACTTCCACCATCATATGAAGTCACAACTTCACATTCATGTTACACTTGTCATGCTAAAAATAATGTTTTGACCAGAAAATTTGACTTATATGCAAGAGTCAAACATCAGCTCAGAAAACTTAAAGCCAGAAGCACGAGACGACTGAATAATCCAACTTATCATAGGTCCATATTTTAAATCCCGAAAAGAACAACAGATATGAGCAAAAGGTGATGACAGCCACAGCAATTTGTTGAAGGATATAAAAGTATCTATGCAAGCAACTATACTAGTCTCGGGTAGTCCAATTTGCAGCTACGGAGCTACCATTTCCTGAAGCCTTACAAATAAGTGCATTAAGATTCATTGCTTAACTTTGTAATAAAAAATGGTTGTGTATAGTGTTATAATGTTGCATCTCAAATAGGACATGTCATTTACCTTCATACCATAGTATGATTTCTATGATATAAATCAACTCTGTTATTTGTGTACCCAATATAGAAAACCTAATTTTGGTACATACACCAAATTAATAAGTAGTGATTCTTGTGTAAATAAGTAGTGAATAGAAGTATCTAAGTGGGGAATTAGTTATCCACTTCCTAACTTGGCCTTTAGAAGTCTCACTCAAGTTTTAATTTTCAAATCAAATACAAGATATATATATATATAGGGAGCAACTCAAGTGAGATGAGTGTGTTATTATGAGAGATGAGAAGAGTAAATCTGGACCTTTGGATCATACATGAATGGTCAAGATTAGAACATAAAATCATGTGACTTTTTTAAGTGATCACATGACCACCAACTAACTTCTAATCCTGACCATCCATGTATGGTTTAATGACCCAGATTTATTCCTCTCACTCTCACAATAAGACACCCCTATATATATATATATATATATATATATATATATTGGTATTCAAAAGTTTAGATGAGTTGGGTCTCAAGGACTCACCTGTGAACAAGTAAAACTACTTTTGTCAAAGTCAAATAAAGTGGCTATATTATACAACTTGTGGCAAGGAATGGTATTAAGTTGCCAAATTCAATTTGGCTTTGGATTCAATCAAGTAGACTCCAAGTGGCCAACTTGGAAAGCAAGTTGTATCCATCCTTCTCCTATAGATAGAACTATGCATATGATGAATATGCACAATAACAAGCATAAGAAAACTTGTTGAGTGAGTGAGAGAAAAATTCAGAGAGGAGATTATTATTTCTCCTGTGAGGCTTTCCTAGTGTGTATTCTCCTATTTTCAAGAGAGGGTTATTTAGAGAGAGGACTTGTAATTTCTTCCACTTAGTGAAAATCTTCTACAATCTTACCCATGCTTTTTCCCTTATCTGTTGAGGGTTTTCCATGTAAATATTATGTGTTCAGTTCCTCTTTTCTCATCTATTATTTTAGCTGCATGATATTATTCTGTTACTCTGGTGCCGACCAGTGGTATCAGAGCCATTGGTTCTTGATCACTGCTCCATTGCGATTATTGTTCACGGTTATTATTCACATGTGTGGTTGTATACTTTTACAGTGATTGTTAACGTATATTGGATTTGTTCTAGTGTACGATAATACATACAATACTGTTCACGTATACGATACTATTCATGGTGACATTGTGTAACCCGGTTCAGTTGAAAAATCATTTGATGTAAAACTATGGTAGCAAAATTTGAGATTGAGAAGTTCAGTGGGAGTAATTTCTCCCTGTAGATGATTACTATGTATTGTAACAGTCAGAGTGCCTTCCACGCTGCAAGGAATCCAGCTTTTCATTCCAGGACAAAGCATATTGGTGTTCAATATCACTTTGTTCGAGAAGTGGTTGAGGAAAGGTGTAACACCCTGCTTTTCATAAAATGTTTTTATAAAGCTAGTCTTATTTATTTTAATGATGTTGGTTAAGGGCTAAGTGGGATTTTAGCCTAAAAGTCCCTTTCTGGTACATGAGCACGCTCGTGCTCATCAGCCAGCAAGCCCGTGCTTAAAGTCAGAAGCGTGTCTCTGATTTTAAGTTGAGCATGACCGTGCTCAATAGTGAGCACGCCCGTGCTCAATGTGTGGACCGCGTCTTGTTGACGCTAAGTGGAGCACGACCGTGCTCAATTATAAGAACGACCGTGTTCAGGTCCGAACGTTATATACGTAAACAGAGTCGAGGGTTTGGCAGATAACCCTATTTTTGGTGTATTGCAGCAGCCATAGTGCGGCCAGAACTAGCATTCCTCCTTTTCCCTTCCTCTTGATTAGTTTTGGGAGCCTTGGGAGATCGCTAGCTTAATTGTGTCAGTGCACAGAGGCAAGGTTCTTTCCCCTTCCTTAGTTTCCTTTCATTATTGTGAATAGGGAACTAATCCTTGGGTTGTTTTGTGGATCCAAGGTTCGTGTTGGTGTGAGTCGCCGTAAGGGGAGGAACCGGTTCGTTCGTTGGGACATGTTAGAGCTACCTTCAATCCAGGTATGGGGAGAAGTGGGATTGTATTCATTAGGCAGTGGTAGTGTAAGGTAACGGGGTCCCCATGACCCCGGTGTCATTGTATGTTGTATGGTTTATATGTTGATTACTGTTCTGTCAATAACATGCTATTTTTGGTTGATTGTGATGTTATATGTATTTCATGTTCATATTGGTTGTTTAATGAATATGATGATATATTGTTTATTGTTGTTAATGTGATGTTGGTTGGTTGATGTTGTGGCTGTGATGAGTGTATGTTGATGAGACTGTTGAACTGAATAATTAGGTTTAATAAACGTGTTAAGTTAGGATTTAATCCCTAATGGTCTGGTTGAACTTGGTTTCTGTCCCTGCCCAGAACAGTGCAGTCGTGCATTGAGCACGACCGTGCTGAACAGGGAGCACGACCGTGCTCCACTTAAATTCTGAAAAATGGCCGCGCTGCTCAGCACGGCCGAGCAGGTCAAATAGCACGATCGTGCTGCTGAGCACGACCGTGCTTCACTTAAAAGGGCAGCACGCCCTCACGTGTCCAAGCACGACCATGCTAGGGTCTAAGCACGACCGTGCTAAACCCCTTGGACAGTAACGAGATTAAAGGACTTAAGGGGTTTTAAACCCCATTCCCCTATGATGATAAATTGAGATAATTAATCAAAGATAAAGATTAGACAACTTGGTTATTAATTATATAAGATAATTAAGATAACAAGCTGTTAAGTCGGTATCCGTTGGGTTACCGCACGTTGCTAAGTTAAGTCTTGGGTGCTTATTGACCCAAGCACGTTGAGTTGAACCTTTGTGCTTATTGGCCAAGGGAGCCTTGACCTCACGGTTTGGGTCTAAGGTTACGTTGAGTTTGATGTTGAAAGTCTTGGGAGCTTTATGGCCCAAGCAAGGAGGTGGTTGAGATTGTTTGTTGTCGTGCCATTTGCATAAAGCATTGGAGTAGTTGATGGGGGAGGTTCGACAAAGGGGAGATCGCCCGAGAGTACAGTGATCTGGCCATCCACGGTAGGTCACCCAAGGTTTGGTGACCGAGGCCCCCCGTGATGAGGCATCCACGGTTTGATGCGTTGGCTATCCATGGGGTTCACCCAAGGTTTGGTGAACTGTCGGTGTTGGGCTTTTATGGCCAATACGGATATGTAACCCCAAAGTCGTTCATCCTGAGTTAGTTTGGATCCACATGCATTGTTGGAGTAGCGGAGTAGTTGATGCATTGCATAGCATAGCATACTTGGTTGTTATGATGCTGTTGGATGTTGATGTATGCTTATGTGTATGTTTACCTTGCGTACTATTCCCCTGCCGTTTATATGTTTACATGACTCTTACTCCCTGTATTGTTTGTGTTTGGCCTGATTGGCATTTGCAGAGGATGACGAGCAGCCCGGAGAGGAGTGACTCTGAGGAGCCGCCACTCATAGTTAGGGCTTATTTATGTTTAGTTGTTTTTCATTTGTATTCCGAGGATGTTATTTTCCGGAACGGTTATACCAGCTCTGAGGGTGACATCGGGGTTGGGTAATTATTTCTTCATGTTTTATTGATTTTAAACTTGGTTTATTTCCGCGTTGTATCTGGTTCATGTGGGACTTTTCTACCCATGGACAATTGTTTTAAACTTATTAAATGAGTGTATGTTTTTATTATTAAATTATTTATTTTAATTGTCGTATAACATGCTGGGTAGAAGGGTGTCACAAAAGGAGTGTAGATATGCATAAGATTCGTACCAAAGACAACCTAACAGATGTTATGACAAAGTCAATTAATACTGACAAGTTTATATGGTGTCGATCCTCCTATGGCCTATCAAAAATGTATGCAACAAGGAACTGACAAGGTAGAGATATTTTAAAAGCTCACAAAAGTGGCTTTAAGTGGGAGATTGTGCAACAAGTATAACCACTTTTGTGAAAGTCAAATAAAGTGGCTATATTATACAACTTGTGGCAATGAATGTTTTTGGTGGCTTTATTAAATTTAGTTTCCAAATTCAATTTGGATTTGGATTCAATCAAGTAGACTCCAAGTGGCCAACTTGCAAAGCAAGTTGTGTCCATCATTCTCCTATAAATAGAGCTATGCATATGATGAATGTGTACAATAACAAGCATAAGAAAACTTGTTGAGTGAGTGAGAGAAAAATTAAGAGAGAAGATTATTGTATCTTTCTGTGAGGTTCTCCTAGTACGTATTCTCCTATTTTTAAGAGAGAGTATTATTGTTCTCTCCTTTTATTTAGAGAAAGGTCTTGCAATTTCTTCCACTTAGTGAAAATCTTCTACAATCTTACCCGTGGTTTTTTCCTTATCTGTTGAGAGTTTTCCACGTAAATATTGTGTGTTCAGTTCCTCTTTTTTCATCTCTTATTTTAGCTGCATGATATTATTCCGTTACTCTAGTGCCTAACATCACTAAGATCAGGGTAGGCTTTAGGGTTCAAAGAGCACTTACAGAGACACTTATAGATTATCCACTAACGAGGTCCTAACATCGACAATGGGATTCGAACTCACGTTCTTTTAGGATATCAATGTATCCTTACCAATTGGACCAACCTTTGTTAGTGGTCAGGTTCTATATGTGATTTGTGCAGATTTTGCACTTAGCAATATTTATTTTGATAAAACTAAAATAAGTGGTAATTCTTATGCTAAGTGGTGAATAGAAATGCCTAGATAGTGAATTGCTTATCTGCATAAAGTTTTTCTGCTAAGTGTCAATTTTAGTGGTATAAAACATTTTCCAATCTAAATATGGCATGTTACTGGTTGATCTATAAATAGAAAACAGCTAATGTCTTCTTACTTTTGGTTTAAACTTTGAAATACTATTTTAATGCTAGTACTAGTTGCAGGGAATGCATCTTTGATGTATTTTTACTCTTCGTCAATAGAAAAACACAATAAATGGAAGATGCTGGTTAGTTGGACCCGACTTTCTAAGGAACCTTTCTTTTGACATGATTCTTTCTGATTACATGATCTTTCATTGAGCTGCTCTGCTTCTCATTATTATATTAGCCTTTTGAATGATTCGTTGCTTTTTCATTTCAAAAGATGATGAAGAACATAAGAAGTTGCAAACATCATTTGAACATGGATAATTAAGATAATTTTCACATATGTGAAGCTGCTCGCAGAGGTCAAAACAGGTTGGGTCCTTAATTGTTCATATGCTACCTTTGGAAAGAAATTAACAAGCAAGTGTTTGGTTAGTATAAACTTAATTAACTAGCAATGACCTTGATAGATATTACTCACATTCTCTTAGCGTGCTCTGTTGTAGATATAGATCTACATTGTGCACACTGTGTCCCTCTTTAGATTGCCTATTTTGCTTGTTTTTCTAGTCTTATTTTGCCAAGAATCAGTTTCTTATTCGACCTTCAATTGCCCCAACATACTTAGGTCAATCCAATCACCGTTGTCTTCCTCGTTACGCACCTTGTAGAGAGAATTTTGTGTATAAGCTCCCCTACTTGCAAAGCAATCCCTTTTAATGTTTCTTCGTCCTCAGGCAACCACTTGAAGCTTGCCTATACCGAAGAGAATATTAGTTAATCAATTATATAATTTTTTAATTAATCAACAATGTTTTAAAGGGTATTTGTTAATTATGCAATTCAGAGACATTAATTATTATGCAAATCATATATAGTTATGTACTTGTTCCATATCAGTCCAGGGGGCCTGGCCCAAACAGATGACTTGACCCAACCCAATATGCCAACTCAATGGGCCAACCAGTGAGATAGGCCAAGTTGGGATGACTAGTGAGAAAGGCCAAGGTGGGTTCAATCTACAATATCTCATAAGTTGTTTGCCTACCTAGGGTCCTCGCTTACCTAGGTGCCTCCATACCTCTATCGGCCTATCTTGGGGCTCCCCGCCTTATCTCTATCGGCATATCTAGGCTCACTGCCCTACCCCTGCAAGCGAACCTAGCCTCAATGCTATACCTTTGTAGAGACAGCTAATGGCAATACCATGATGATAGTACAACCCCCTTGTCGCAAGCGAACCTAAGCTCAATGCCATACCTGCAGCAGGTTGATCACGTCGAAGGAGGAAGTTCAAGAGATCCAACCCACCACTATGACGCTAATGGAGGAGCTTGCTTATCAGCAATTGATCAAGCTAAGCAGGAAGCTCAGGAGATCGACCTCCTAGAGCTAACCTTTTACCGACAGAGCAAGCCGAGCAGGATGCTCAAGGAGATTTGACCTAGCCAATATGAGGCCAACCACCCACTTCGTGTGCAGGCCGAGTTGATAGCCATTTTCGGTTAAAAATGGTACTCAATAATTTAGGACTATAATACAACAAGCCGAGTAACAACAATACTCAAATCCCAGTTTGGATGTAGACAAAAATATTCTACACTAAGATGGTGTTACTACATGCAACTACATACTAGAATGATCATTTGTAAGAATTGTTCATTTTTCCTACATGCATATCTCATGTTGTTATCATCCAACAAACCAGAATTTATTATATATTTAGAAAAATAGTGCCACATAAGTCCTTTATAAAATTTAATCAATAACAACTAATAACCGAAGACACAAATTGAACTACATTTTTGTTAGCTCTTTCATTTTTTTTTTATATATCTTTTCTCCTACCTTTAGAAGAATAAAGCATCAACATTAATACCCTGATTATAATTTTTTGAAAGGTAACTATCTCGATTTCATATATCATATATGGAATTTAATAGGTATAGGAAAAACCCAGTCAAATAGAGATTTTCTCTTTCGACCATCTTTCGGTTGTTAATATGATATATTACATCACACTAGATAGATATCATATTGATGGAATACGATTCACTTTCAAGATGTCTTGATGGTGAAATGGTAGGCACGCAAGACTCAAAATCTCGTGCTAAAAAGCTGCTTGATGGGTGGGTCTTGTAATCAAGCTCCTTTCTGCCCTTGCACTCGAGGGTCAATCTCTATCTCACCTGAGGAAATGTTTGCACATCTCCATTACCTTTTGAGATATGGCCTGATCGAACCAATCATGAGATTAAAGGATCATACCTTTTCTCGAAAAAGCTTGTCTCTCGACATGTGGGCATACAAAATGGAGTCCCCCTTTCAAGCTCCTGTTACAGCGAGTACTGTAGAAGAAAAAAATAGCAAAATCCAATCCAATTTATGAGTGCAGTTGGTGGTTCAGGGGGATATTGAATAATTTGATGTATATAAAATAAAAATATGGAAAACAAGACAATGATCCCATAATTTGTTTGTTTTGAGCACTAGAACGATTTGAACACTAGAACGATTGGCTGATAAGTAACTTACTTCTTGGTCTTCTACCCTCTCGATCACTATGAATCCCCCCTGATTCGTGTAATGAGATGTATCTATTTATCTATCTCCTGAATGATCGTTGATCAGAAAGAAGAATATATGACTCTTCAAGAATGTATCACTTTGGGAATTCGAACTATTTGTTTAATATAGCTAAATGGGGTGTGCAATGTTGGTCAGCCATAAACTTGTGTTTGAGGATGAAATCCCTAAAAGTGTTAGAATGGAACGAAAGCAGATCGATTTTGAGTGAATGACTATTGTGAGATAGAACGAGAAAAATTAGTTTTATTAAATTAAATTTATACGACTTTGGAACAATTCAAAAATCACGGAAAAAAAATAGGGCACAACAATGCTCCGAGTCCTAATCCAACTGAGAAAGTTGGTAGAATTCATTGTCCAAAACCCCCCATAGTTATCCGGAATCTCTTTACATAAGGGCGATCCCTAAGACAATGAATCATAGATTCATCACCCTGTTGACATCTTGGACAAAGACTAGAGGTGTCTGGCCTCTTTTAGCCCTGAGCTCGCAGGTTGTTAAGGATTGATGACTTAACAGCCAAATAAGGAACCGGATTTTTTCAGGGATAAGTAATCTCCAAATTCTGGTAACAATGATTTTGAGAAGTATATGTAGGAAGACTAGAAATTAATCATTAATATCCAGACTTGACAGACTAAAGATCATTCACGTTAGGAGCTCATATCCAAGAATCTTCCACAGTATCATCCAATCTGATGTTGGACTCCGCTATAAATTTATAATAACTTCTTTAATGGAAATGGGTAAGGTAGTTCTTAGTATACCCAAATCTTACCCACCTTGCTAAAAGTAGATTACAAATTAAGGAATATATGAAAGACTTTGAAATTAGGACTTCCCTAATTCTAATAGGTCATTAACATCTAATTTGAATCATAATAACATTTTAATTATGTAATTATCAACCATTCCCAAGCCCCTCCAACTTCACTTTTAAGATAATGATATGTTTTACCTTTCTTCTCCATAAACTCTAATCATCACCTTTTCTTCTGGCTTTTATATTTGACTACACAATATTCTTTGTGAAAGCAATTTTAATCAAGTGAAGAATCACACAAACTAACACTTTACGTACTCAACTTCAATGATAGGTTGTATGAAATTTTAATTTCCACTTTTTTTATTTTAAAAATTATAAAAATTATATTATGTTTAACAAAAAAATTGCACCATTTTGTAGTTTAATCTGTTTTTTACCACCGAATCTGCTAATTTGTTCTTGCCTTTTTCTTTTCCTTTTTACTCCAAATAAAATAAAATGATAATTGCATAGCGGAATTTATTTTAGCATGCGGATGGATAGAGATGATATTTAGGATGAGTTATTTAACATTTATTATCAATATTAATTAACATAATCAATAATTAATAAAATATTGGTTTAACTATTGAGTAGGTCCCTAAACTATTTGGGAATTTGCAAATAGGTCCCCATGCTAAAAAGTTTTGTAATTAGGTCCTCGAACTTTTATAAAGTTTTCAATTGGGTCCCTAAACTCAAAAAGTTTTTAATTGGGTCGCTGAACTTATATAAACTTTTCAATGGGGTCCATAATTACAAAATTCATTAGTGATATGTTGAGTTGAATGGAATATAATTGATTTCATCCAAGCTGGATAACCATATCAGTCATTTATGAGTAGTTTGGGTGGAAGATGAACCTTAAGATATTGTCACGATAAAATACATCAAAATGTAATAAGATGAAATGAGATGTAGTAAATTACAAGTGTGGGAACCATTTTGGACGAAATTATTTCAAGGAAGGGATATACAACCGTAAAACATAAATTGAGGAAGGAATGAATTATTTGTTCAGATATAGGAAGAAACAATCGCAAGTCACGTTTTGGTTTTCTGGCTCAACATTTTGGTCTCTTGCAACCCTAAATACAAAATTTGGGGAATTTTCATGTCACGTTTAACATCAGTAAACTTAAAGAGCTCTTCACGGAACCCTACCCCAAGGACTCTATTGGAAAATTTTATATAAGTTCGGGGAATCAATTAAAAACTTTTTTAGTATAGGAAATCAATTGAAAACTTTATAAAAGTTTGAGGACCCAATTATAATTTTTTTTAGTATAAGGACCTATTTAAAAATTCCCAAATAATTCAGAGACCTACTCAATAGTTAAATCTAAAATATTTTCATTTTCTATTTTAAAAAAATTTGAAAGGAATCAGTGAAAACAATTTTTCTGTTTCAAAAAAAAAATGTTTTAGTGAAAACATTTTTATTAAGCTCAATCAAATACATTTTAAAACACATTTTCTATTTTTACAGGAAATGAAAACAGCGCAAACATGTCCTAAAGTATTTTTATGTATTTTTATTTTCAAAATTTATATAGTTTTTATATAAATAATAATAAATAACATCAATCCCTTCCTGGTTGGGCAGCATCAAAGGGTCCCAAAACTTTCCAAACAAAGAAGGCAGTCACTTTACCACTGTTTTTCAGCATAGTACAGTGGTACCAAGATGGATCTAGAGCTGAGTTGGTGGCATTACTCACTGTACTGAGACTGAGACAGAGACTGAACTCAGTGACTCACCCAATTACCCACTTCATATGGCCACTGTCTCACCCTCACTACTCCTTCTGCTCTTCTTTGCAAGGCTTTCAGGTCTTGCTGTAGCAGTGCTTGTTCTCTTCTGGGCTCTTGCCTTCAAGTCTAGCTTCCTCTCTCCCTCCCTTTCTCAACAAGACCTCATCTATGCAGTATGTATATCTATATGCTCTCTTCTTTCCTTCTTTATTTCTTTCTGCATTCCTTTTTTACATTCAAAGAAAAATGCTAACTTTTCAAGTATTTAAAGGAACTTTTTTTTCTTTTCCTTTTTTCTTATTATTCTAAAAATTGCAGGTTCTTCATCCCCTGCTGATGGTTATTGGGTTTATTCTACTAAGTGGAGAAGGTACTATATGGTACTAGTTTGAGGAACCCATAATACAGTAGAGTTAAAGGCATGTATAACATTAATTAATAGCCATTGAATGTTCTTTGTGTGTGTGTTTTGCAGCAATTTTGGTGCACAGATGGTTGCCTGGGTCTACTGGCTTGAAGAAATTGGTGCATTTGTGCCTTCAAGGGGTGGCTCTAGCATCTGGGATCTTTGGGATTTGGACTAAATTCCAGGGACAAAATGGGATTGTGGCAAATTTCTATAGCCTTCATTCATGGATGGGCTTGATTTGTGTATCTTTGTTTGGAGTTCAGGTATACTTCTTCTTTATGCTGGATAATTTCTTTAGATTATGTTGTTATTGTTTAATTGGAACTTATTTTTGATTCACTAATTTGTTTAATTATTATCCAATTATGTCTTAATCTTATTGAAGAGGATAGATATATAATTTCTTTTAATAGCATAGAGGATAAAATTTTAACCTCTTTTTGTATCAGTTTTTGGGTTTTTAGTTGGTGAATTTAATACTGTCACTATGTTATTATTATACGCACTAAAGAGGTGGTGGATGAGGATGATGCCAAGTGTGGTCCTCCTATAAGAAGGAAGCCATGTAAGGAAAAGGTTGGTTTATTCAATAAGCTCTGAGCCTATGATAGATGTTAGTGTAAGATTTTTTTATAAGGTGCTTTTAAGATGTTAACAAATTAGAGATAAGGAATTTTTTAAAAAAATTGTATGGAAAATTATAGCTTTTAAATTTTTAATATATTGAATAAATATATTGAATATCATTTGATAATGCCTAGTTGTATTAATATTAAATTAAATTCTATTATTGTTGCCATAAAACTTTTTGTCGGTGGTTTTAGCATATGAATTCTAAATTTTTAATATAACCCTTCCTTTTGAATTGAATACTCTTGTTCTTTATAAGTGAAATTAATTTAAAACATAATTACTTTAAATAATAATCATTATTTTTATTGATAAGTAATTGTTATTTGTAACTAGTTCTTATTCTTATTATGAAAGTGTTATTATTTAATACTTTCCAATTAATCAGGTGTAACGTGCAAGTAACGTATACACATTAGTTTAGTCCGCACCAAAAAAAATTAGGTAACTTAATGAAAAAATGAGACAATACTAACGCGTGCCTTAAAAGTATTATTTAAGAAGTTTAAATAAATACTAAGTTTTTATGAGAAGTATATTTAATACAATAGAAGAAGATATATTTTGATTTTAAAAAAATAATTAACTTATTTGAAATCTTTAAAAAAAAAAAAAAAAGTCTTTAAAGCACACAGTAACAAAACTCAAAATATTATATCCAAAATCCGACAAGAACACAATATTTAGAAATGTGTATTTTATTATTATATTATGAAATGCGTAGACATAAGCACCAATTTTGGTAAATGTGTCTGCCATCGTTGTCGAGCAATTACGAAATGTATGTATTTGATTACAATCCCCAGGTGGGCTGGAATAGATCCCAATTAGCTTGTATTTTCTGGAGGAAGCCCAATAGGCTTTTCAGAAGATTACAACACACAACCCAACCTTTTTTAATTAGACAAAGACGGGTTAAGGTTAAAGAGTAAATTGAAAAACGATGTATTTAATTTGAATATATTAAAGAGTGATCATAAATTTAATTTTCAAGTTAACGAGTGTTTTCAACAAGATCCCCCCCCCCCCCCCCCCCCCCCCCCCCCCCCCCCGGGCTCTCTCTCTCTTTTAATTCATGTACTTAAGCCTGTTTTATTATTTTAAATTTTTAGTATGTATACTTAGTTTCTCATTTTTCATCACTCATAATTTATCCCTCCATCATTATTACCCCCATCACTACAACCAGTCTCATCACCTGAATTAATGAAATGTCATCACTAGCCTAGTATGGATGTTCATGATCTTTTCTTATCAAAGTTAGCTGAGAGTACTTGATAATGCCTAGGATTTTCAAGAATGTAATATTCTAGTCGAATATATAAATTACACAATTGAGAGTTTCATGAAATATTCTTTAGAGTACTTTTGATGAACCAAATACTTATAACACTGTTAATTACAAGAATCACATTTTTGAAAATAATATTATGTGATTCTAATTAGAAGTAACCTCCACTTTTAAGTTTTTGGTTTCAAGATGAAAACTAATAATAATTGATCAAGGAATGAGGACTAACTAAAGTTATATTGCTGTATCGGATCCTTTTAAATTAGTAACTTTGTTAGAGGTAATAATATTTTGGTTTAATTGCACATTTGGTCCACCTATTATTGATCATGTGCGATTTTGGTCTCTATAATTTTTTGTGCACATTTGGTCCTTTTATTTTTTCAACGTTGCAAATTTGATCCTTCCGTCTAATGTTTGTTAATTTTTTCAATGGCCAACATAGATGAACCACTCCTCAAAGCGCACAAAACCTCTGTTTGAGTTTCTCCATCCTCCGCCCCTCTGATTCGACATGATTCAATAATTCATCTATACTATTTGCTGGTTTTGTCCCTCTTTTTCGGGACTTTTTTTTTTGTCTACCCAGAGTCCTTTATTACAGAATATCAACTAGAGGTTTCATGCACTTAGGGCAGCGCTTCCTCTCTGTTAATCATTGAAAAAATCGACGGACATTAGACGGAAGGACCCAAATTGTAACATTAAAAAATAGGGGGCCAAATGTGCAAAAAAAAAAATCTTGGGGACCAAAATCGCACTTGACCAATAGTAGAAGGACCAAAAGTGCAGTTAATTCTAATATTTTTGAGTTGATTTGTGGTGTTTTGGAGAACACCTGAGTTTTATGTAAGATTTTTGGTACATAGTTTTATGGGAAAAAAATTAATTAATAAGATGATTGTATAATTTTTTCCTTAAAATTATTACGAATTAAAATAATCAACTTTAATTTATTTTCAATGTGCAAATAAAACTGACTATATTTCTTTAATTTCTTGCCCTTGTGCAGTGGTTGATAGGCTTCTTGAGCTTTTGGCACAGAGGAGAGGTGCGTAGGGTGAGGTTAAGTATCTTACCTTGGCATGTATTCCTTGGCCTATACACTTATGCATTGGCAGTTGCAACAGCTGAAACTGGACTACTAGAGAAGTTGACATTCATGCAAACAACAAAGATAAATGTATCCAAACACAGCACTGAGTCCATGGTGGTTAATAGTTTAGGCCTCGGTCTTGCAATACTCAGTGGCTTTGTCATTTTAGCTGCTGTTTCACCTAAGTACCAAACCCTTCAAGCCAAGCTTATGTACTCAGACACCAGGTGTTTGTCTTCTTAATAAAAAGCATTAAATTGGTTGGTGTCTTTTAACACTTAGATGTTACATATCTTTCTCTTTTTATGAGTGTTCATTTGAGTTTGATTTGGAGAAGTCTGAAAGAAATGTGATAGGTTTAGTCCATGAGGTTAAGCTTTGGATCACAATTATTCTTTTTAAACGAGCTTTTCAAGGAAACTAACAAAAAGGGGGTTGAAACATATCATCCGTGGGACATAGAAGATTAGCATAAGAACAAGGGTCTGCCTAATGTGCACCATTTTGAGTTTGGTGAATAAAACACCTACTAGTAATAATTACTTTATTACAATTTATAAAAGTGGCCTTGGTTTTATTAAATTTTATTTATTTTCACCCCTAACCCTCCCACCCCACCCTAACCTTCCACCCCTACCACCGACATATTGTCGTACTCACACCTCCATACCTCCCATCGTCTCCGCTCTTGTAAGCCTCAGGTGTCAAATGCCCATCAGCTTTCACATGGTTCGATCCCAAATCATATCGTAGTAGGAGAGGTACCACTCTGATATCACTTATAACGACCAAATTACTTTCCGATTTGATGGATGTCCCTACAAATCAACATGTGTCTTCTCAGCGTGCTTTGTCCCAACTCAAACGCTGTCTAAGAAAACTTCCCATGACGTCACTCATCTCATAATTGCGCTAGGTCAAGCACGCTTTTTTTTTTTTTGTTTGGAAAAAGCTAAAGTAATATTAAAGGAGTACAAGGGGTACTCACAAACTTATATACAATTAGTTACAGTACAATAACCAAAAACCAGAAAATTCACCCACTACTTCCTGCTATTACTAAGGCAATTAACTGGGTCTACACACTAATCAGAAAAGAAAGTACATCCACCTTGTGAACCTGGTGAGAACCATCTCCAAGAGCATACTTTCACCTTGTCCAACAAATATATCAAATCTGCTTTGTGACTCTCAAAAACAATATCATTCCGAAACTCCCAAATACTCCAAATAGTTGTGTCATAATAATAACTAGTCCCTATGTTAACCCTCCTTTTACATTCTTCCACAAATAATACAAAGAAATGGAACATAGAGACAACATGTGGGATATCAATCCCTAGCCAATGGAAAAAATGTGACAAAAAAGAAGAAGTAAATGGACTCTAAGAATAAGTGCAAAACAGATTCATTGCGGGAACTACAAAAAACACATACCAACTCATCCACAACACCTAACACCTTCCTCTTAAAAAGATTATTCCTAGTTGGTATCCTATCTAATAACAATTGCCGTGAAAAAGCCACCACCTTAAGAGGGGCATGACTTTTCCATATGCATTTAAAGGCCTTTACCTCCAATTCCAAAAACTGTTGGTGCTGCAACTCCTGGATAATAAAAAATTAATATGTTGATTTGACACTATAAGTCCCTGATGAATATAATTTCAATATCCAAGAATCCTCCCTTAGGTACAAAAGAACCGCACTCAAAGTATTACAGAATTCTAAAAATAACTCTTCCTCCCGCACAAAGAGCTTCCTTCGCCACTTAAAATACCAACTCCATACACCCCCCTCCCACCTTCCAAAAGCATAGATAACCTCATTTTGTAATGAAGATATTGCATACAACCGCGGGTAAATAACTTCCAAAGAAGTTCCACCAAACCAGGTATCTTTCCAAAAAAGGATCGACCTACCGTCACCTAATCTTTTACTCACCCCGTCCACCAACCAATCACCTCCCCGACCCTGCCTAATACCGACCCCACGCAAATCTTTCCACCAAATCGACATAATCCTAGAAGAACCAACAAATTCAGAGTTGGATTAGAGCATAAATTCTCACCATATTTTGCTCTTAGTACCTTACACCAAATAGCTTCCTTGTCCACCAAAAGTCTCCACCTCTATTTCCCCATAAGACTTAGGTTGAAAAGTGCAAGATTTTTTTATTCCGAGACCCCCTATCCTTAGGTTTACAAATCTCAGCCCATTTGACCCATGGAATCTTCTTCTCACCTAAGGTGCCACCCTAAAGAAGTTCCTAAGTTGTGTCCCCCGAAAGATGCTACATCTTGTTGGTATAGGTAGTACTAATCAATTCTTTTTAACCTTTCTTCAACTGCACATTCTATATTTGTACAGTCTCAGGATCCTCTTAACTGTATAGTCTCATACCTGTAAAGTCTCAGGTTATCTCTTGTTCCAATGTGGAATTGGTTCATTCATGTTTCCCTCCATCTAAAAGTCTGCTAGAAGTCGTTCTTTGTTCGTGCTTCATATTTTTTCCACCGACAACTACTCCCTGCCCTCGTGAGCCCTGAGTGTCATATAACAATTTTGTATTATTTATACTTTTATCTTATAATTGGTGCGTATATTATTTTCACCCTCATGTCCTCACCACTACTATAAGGGCAATGAGGTTGTTGGACTTGTGGTGAAAGCAGGTGTGCGATATGAACAAGGACTTGTTAGATCCTTTACGCTAGATCCTAACCATTCTTGATTTAAGAATATGTAAATAAGACCCATGAATAATAAGCTCATATTTGTATTATAACATATGCAATGTCTCACTACATCCATTCCCAACTCCATCCCATGCAAAAACACACAGGTGGAGTTGACCCAGATGAAAATTTCAGAAAAGATACAAAAACAATACAATAAATTGATTCTTAAGATACTGATTAAGATCCTTGAAATTATTCTTTCATAATTCTACCTACCTTGTAAGTGTTGGCTAAAAAAATGCTATTAACCCATTTGCATAAATTTTTGTGTGTTTCAAAACTCATTGATACCATTCTCGAAAATCTAAACTCATTAAGTTAATAATATTGACTAAAAATCTTTTTGCACTTATACTAGGAGGGTGGTTATCATAAACTAATAAAGTTCGATGAATTCAGATAATTAACATTTAAAAAAAAAGAAGACTGTGTACCAAAAAACAATCGATTTGAAGACTTTTTTCCAAAAGTTTTTAGTTTTCACTTTAAATTTTAATCAATAATGATAATAATAACGATTATTCTATCCTATATCTTGTACATATTAAGAAATTAAAAATAGAAACAACTAAGCGGAGACTAGAAGACCCAACATAATCAAAGTTGTGCATTCAATTCCTTATAAGTTTAAAATTTACTCTTTTTAATACAATATATTTTTATTTTATGTTTTTTTAACATGTTTAAAGTTGCATATATTAAAAAAATCATAATAATAACAATAAGGATTTAATGTATATGCACTGATATTGTAAAAAGTTTTACACAAGCATTCTTTTATATCTTACCACATAGATATTTGTGAAGATTTTGTTTTATGAGGAAATTTGTAAGGATATATAAAGTGACATAATGATGAAATATGATTGTACGTTCCTCGGAAGACTTTTTTACACTCTAATAATAATAACAATAATAATATTAATAAATAAATAAATAAATAAAAATAAAAACAGACTGTGGTCAATGGCACTGACACAGTGGGTAGGGTACTACATTCGTTTCATCCATCCCTCCTTCCAAACCAACTCAACTCTACTCTTCCAACAACCTTCTCCACAATTCATAATAGAATCAAACCCTAACCCTAATTCTGATATTCTGTCTTCTTCACAAAATGTGTTCTGTTACTTCCTCCACTTTCAACACACCCTATTATATTTCCCATCCCCCCATTTTCAACCATACTCCAAAAACCCCATTATTTTGCTGCTTCCTCCGACCCGCCGTTCTCCGCCGCACTCGCCGTCTCTCTGCCGCTTCTCTCGCCAATTCCGAAAATTTCGCTCTCTCTTGGTTTTCTCCGCCCCACAATCCTCCCGATGATTTCGGCGGTTGGGCCGCTGTTGAATATCCGGCCCAGCCCGTACCCACCAAAAAAGGTACCTTTCATCAAAACCCAAATAAAAAAACAGGAACAAAAGCAACTGCAATTTAAAACTCTTTTTTTTTTTTTTTTTTAATTGCTGTTACTATTAGTATTTGATGAAAAATGGTGTAAACTTGTTAACTTGTGTGCAGCATTTCCTTCGTATGTGATAGTGGGCATTGGAACGTCGCTCACTGTTTTGGTTACTCTATTTGCTAGCTTCTCACTATCGAAGAAAGGTGAGCTGTTACTAAGGGGTAGTTTAATTTTCAAGTTTTAAGTTTAAGGTTGTTTCAGTTTTGTTATTTTTAACATTTAATCTGGGCTGTGCATATTTGATTTTTTTTTTTTAATTTTTAAATAAGCAATTTGTGGTAAAATGTGTGTTTATACTTTACAGTGTGTTTGTAGTATTGATGATTGGAGCCGTGATTTTTTTATTTTTTTATTCTAAGTTAAATTAGTCTTTAGGCTATGTTTGAAAGTTTTCATCAGGATGGAGTAGAGTGGTTAATAATTGAGTGGAGCAGAAAGGTAAGACATCCCACTCCATTGTTTGGAAGTTTAATGATAGAATGAAAGTAAATTCCAAACCCCCAATTTGGAGGGTATAAAAATGAGAGGTTTTGGATGGAGTGGAGTGGCTTGGGTTAACATTTTCAACCATCCCACTCCATTAATGAAGTAACTCCCAAACAATGGGTTAATTGATTTTCACCACTCCACTCCATTACTAACCATCTCACTTCATCCTCCCAAACATAGCCTTAGGTCAGCCCCTATAATTTAAAAATTTGTAATTGGACTCCTGAACACATGGAAAATTTGTAATTGGGTCCCTCATGCACTTTTTCATTAGGGTTTCCTTAAGTATTAGTTAGGGTTCAGTTAAGTGATCCATCCATTTTTCAGTTATGGGTCCTTGAACTTTTTGGAAAAATTCAAATTGTAATTGGGTCCCTTTATCCTCCCAAACATTGCCTTAGGTCCGTCCCTATAATTTAAAAATTTGTAATTGGACCCCTGAACACATGGAAAATTTGTAATTGGGTCCCTCATGCACTTTTTCATTAGGGTTTCCTTAAGTATTAGTTAGGGTTCAGTTAAGTGATCCATCCATTTTTCAGTTATGGGTCCTTGAACTTTTTGGAAAAATTCAAATTGGTTCCTATGCTATTTTAAGAAAATCCAAATAGATCCATGTACTTTTTGGAATCCTAACGAAACTCTAAAGCAAAAATGTATGAGGGACCCAACAAACTTTTAAAATATAGGGATCTATTTGAAAATTCTCAAATAGTTTAGGGACATACAGATTAATTAGACCTTTTTTTACTGATTGAATTTATGATTTTATATGTTAAGATGTTGCTTAAGTATTGTTTTGTTTGGTATGATGTGTATGTAGCTTTTAAGATTCAATTGGGAAGTCCATTGCAAGTTTTGCAAGGAGTATGGAATCCTTTCAAATCTCAAGATGGTCGGAAGAAGACTGCAGAGTTGGACACGTTTAATGGGAGCAATTTGATGTCTGAGGCTATCCCAGATGCTATACCTGTTACATCAGGTAAGCACAGGGTGCCAATTACATTTATATGATTATGTTTCTCTTTAATGTGATGATCATTATCAAGATCTAAGTATAGGTCTCAAATAGTAGTTTGCTATTTGTTTATTTTTATGAACATGCAATTTCGATTGGTTTCAATTTTACGAACTTCAGATATCTTTCAGTGTTTTCATTTTTAAATATTTTATCCTTAAGCATGTGTTGGAGTATCTGCTGTTTGCTCCGTTGTAATTATGTTATCAGGTTACCTATTACAATTTCTTGAAATGTCCTCATTTTATTTAATTCTTCTTGTTATATCTGCAGCTATAGAAAAGCCTGAACGTGTTACAATCCCAGCTTCTGCTGATTCTACACAAGAAGAAGCATTGTCAGTCTTAAAGACACTGAAGGTTGGTTCGTACAAGCATGATTTTTATGAATCAAAGAGACTAGTAGTATCCACCTACATTGTGTTAATAGTCTATACCACTAAAAGATTACTTGATTTACTTCACCTTATTTAATTGAATCATTATTAATAGGACAGTTGGAAGCATTTTGGCTGGATGGTTCAGTTTTGTCTGAAAACCATCTTTGCTAGAAATATGTTTTCAAATGTTTAATTTTTTTTTTTTTTTAAAGGATCTTGAACTTAGCTATACTTTATTTAGTTCAATGTACTTGCAGTTTGCAACCATCTTTGTTATGGTTTTGGTTATGCTGCTTAAGTTTTAGTGAATGTAGACTTCTACTCTTCACTAAAAAAATCAAGCAAGATGGGAGGATTCTCAGAAATGCTTAATATGGTTTAGTTATAAATGGTACACGATAAGGGGACTTCCTGATTTAGAGTTACATTTTTCCTATGGTTTATTTAAGTTTTTGCTGCTTACTTGCAGTATGCTTTTGCATTTTATTGTCTTTCAATTGTGTGTAGTTATAGGCTTGAAAGTTGTGGTATTTGCTGATTTGTCTAGATAATTGAGGATGATGTGGAAGCTAATGAATTGTGTACCAGAAGAGAATTTGCTAGATGGCTTGTTAAATTGAGTTCTTCTCTGGAAAGGTTAGTTCCTGAAGCATGCACTTAACTTCGCTATTAGGAAATGATTTAGAGCTGGAACACTTTGCTTAACCTGGCTTCATTTAAACAAATATTTCTTTGTCTTATAGGAATCCCAAGTACAAGATTGCTCCAATAGTATCACTTTCCGGGTCTATAGTTGCTGCATTTGATGATATCAGTGTGGAAGACGCAGATTTTAGACCCATTCAAGGTAAAAAAATGATGAAACTTTAATCCAACCAAGATTTGTGTTTGTTACAGGCAGATTTTTGAATGTTTTCTTCTAAATTTGAGGTTAAAGCCTTAGCAGAAGCTGGTGTGATTCCCAGCAAGTTATCTTGGAAGAATAGTACCAATTCCGGTGGATCTAATGGCCAAGAACATATTAAATTTTTTCCTGATAGGTAAATTTGTATCTTATCACTTTTCTATACTTTACAATCAAATTTCATTGTATTGAATCGAAAAATATCTGCACTGAAGATTCATCTCACGGCAAGATCTAATGGACTGGAGAGCTCAGTTGGAGTATGATTTTTTATCTGGGTTAATTGACCAGGTAAGCCGTTTTCAAAATAGCAGTATCTGTATGGTTTTGAATATACATGATGAGAGATTTCACCTGTCTGTCAGCTCTTAAAACCTGACTTGTTTACAGTCCAGATATCAATTAAAAAAGCAGGCTATATGGATTTGAAGGAGATCACTTCCCCAGCAGTTTATGTGGACATGCTGGCAGGGGATAAGAGTATACTCAGAAAAGTTTTTGGTATCACCTCTTAACCTTTTTCCTTTATGCACTGATGTTAATTTTGTTGTCTTTCATTGACAATGACAATTAAACTAGTCAAGCATGTCAAGTTTTCTTCCTGTCCTACCCTACATACCTACCTGCAAATATGCTCTTGTTTACTCTTTATTGTTTGTAATGGTTGTGAAAAATAGATAATTGAGACCTATCATAGACAACCAGAAATTATTCATTTCATTGAAGTTTGTGGTGAACTCCAGCTAGGTTATTTTAGTATTTTGCCTGGTAATGGAAACAAATGAACAATAGGTAAGGTCATGATATGCACATTGTTGATATCAAATTTAGAAGAATAAATTTTATCAAAAAAATGAAATAAAGAATGTAGAACAGTAAAAGCATAACCAAATAAGGAAAACAATTTAACTCAAGAGTTTTCGCTATCCACTTTATGTTTATATGATGACCAGTAGGCCAAGTTAATCAAAGAATAGTAAGCCTTGTTATATATTTTATATTTAAGGTGAGGATTATGGCTATGGATCTAGGAATGCTACAATGGAAAATCATCATATTTGGGTTTAACTGTAAACTTACTGTTACAGGACAGAGCAAACGATTTCAGCCAAACAAACCTTCAACAAAGGCACAAGCAGCAGTATCTCTGACAAGCGGCAGGATGAAGGAAGCGATTTTTGATGAATTGTCAAGAATAGAAGCTGAGAATTCTGCTAGACAAGCTGAGGCAGAGTTGATCAGGTCTGAGTTGCTTAGCCGAGGAGACATACAGAGATTTTGGGATGAGAAGCTTAGTGAAGAGAAAAGTCGTGGTTTTGATGTCGAGAGGCTTTATCTTAATGCAGTAAAAAATCTGGAAGAAGAGAAGATTAATCAAGATAAGATATATGCTGAGTATTTAAAAGAAAAGGCAGCGATGGATTGTCAGAAGCAGCTGCTGCTTAGTTTAAAGAAAGATGTTGATGAGATAACAGAAAAGCTTGCATCAGAGAGAGTCATATACATAGATGAGAAGCAGATTGTACAGAAGGTGCTCGGAGATTTAGAGTCCAAGCATGAAGAAATGCTTGACACCAAATCCACACTGGAAGCTGAGAAGGAAGCTCTTCAGATTCTTAGGTAATTTATGACTTACTTTTTTTATCCTTCTTTTGGTGTCTCTACTCTTGTTTATGTTTGATACACCTTGATCTAGTATCTAGTCAGGCATCTGATTGGTTACCAGTTTGATTTATGACTTTCCAAATTCTAATCTCAAAACTAGGAGGCTTGTAAAGCCTTTAGAAGGAGGGGAGGTTTGGGACTTACTGATTTGGTGTCCAAACACATTGCAATGGGAGTTAAATGATTATGGAGCTTTCTATTGGAGGTCAATTCATTATCGTACCCATGTAATTCGACGTTAGTATGGTGTACTTGTAGATCCGAAATGGTTGGTTGCCAAACTAACAATCACTGCTATGCATATGGGTCCTTGGAAATTTATGTCCCAAGGATATGTCTGTCAGACTACTGATTTCTCTGAGACTGGTTGATGGTTCTTGTGTTTAAGATATTTTGGAGGACATTTGGGTTGGGACTGTTCCTTTTTTACAGGCTTTTCCTTCTGTATATAACGTCCATACCTTGCATAATCCATTTCTAATTCAATTCAAGATCATATCATATCTCGGGAGATCCACTTAGTTGGAAACTTATCTGATAAGCTAGTGACAATCTTTTTTTTTTTGTTTTCACTACAACCAACATGACCAAGCATTATTTCACTAACTGAGGTCAGCTTCATGAGTCAGTTGACATCATTGAGTTCTATTAGAAACCAAAATATCAATAAAAATAAAACCATTTAATGTAAGGTCCTTTGCAATTATTACTCCTAAAGTTTTCTTTGGTTCTCCTTGTACAATTCAATTGTTTGCTTTCAGGGCAATCGTATTCCAGGTTAGTGGTATTTCTTGTACTTCGGTAGTTACATATTGTCTTTGTTTGCAATTATGCATAGCCAAAGAATAAAAATTGTGGGGTGATGCTGGTGTGGAATTTTTGAAGGACCATGAGTTAGTTTTCTCGCAATTAAATTGTAGCTATGGGTCTATATGGGATGAGCCTTGCGTAATGATAAGGGTGTTGCCTTGTGACCCTTGAGGTCACAGGTTCAAATCCTGGAAAAAGTCTTTCCCCTTAGTTAACCAAGGTGGCTACTCACCAATTTAGAGAAAACCGTAGAAGTAGAATGCGTTGTCAGTACCAAACTTTTTCCTTCAAATGAATGGTGCATCTTTGGAGAGAAAATAGGACCGCATGAATTGGTTGTCAAAACGTGTGGAAAATGGGGGAGCTCCTGCACCTATAAATATAAGCCTCCGCAGAAGAAATAAATAACAATTCCAAATACGAGAGAAACCAAAGAGAGAAAATTAAAGGTTTTGAGAGAAAAGCTTTCAGTGAGAGAAATCTTAATTTTCTGGGTGTAATCGGGTTGTGGGTTGTGAGAGATTGTAAACACTTTCTATATTTCCCTTTTAGTAAAATATCTGCAGCAGCCCGGAGACGTAGGCATAATTGCCCGAACTCCATTATCAAATTGTGTGTTATTATTCCACATTTATTTTGCTCTTCACAAATCTGATTCAGGAAAATTGCGTTTTTTCTCAACAATTGGTATCAAGAGTTTTGGTGATTATTTCTGTCAATTTTGTGACAAAGGTGTTATTCACGTAAATTACTAATTTTGTGAATAGTGAAATTTGGTCGGCGGTACCAAATTATCCTCGGAGGTGTTCTAAAACACGGTGGTTCGTACAAATTGTCAGAAACGATCCTGAGAAAGTCAGATTCGAGTGGGAGCGATGACTGTAGATGAAGGAAAGGTGAAAATTGAGAAGTTCGATGGTGCGGACTTTGGCTTTTGCAAAATGCAGATTGAAGATTATTTGTATCAGAAAAAGCTGTATCAACCTCTCCAAGAAAAAAAAAACCAGAGGGCATGAAGGATGGAGATTGGACTCTTCTTGACAGACAAGCCCTTGGAGTTATCCGATTGATGTTATCCCGCAATGTATCTTTTAATATTGCAAAAGAAAAGACCACAACAAATCTTATGGAGGCTCTTTACAATATATATGAAAAGCCGTCGGCCTTAAACAAAATTCATTTGATGAGGCGGTTGTTCAATTTATGGATGACGGAAGGCGCATCGCCGATGCAACATCTCAATGAACTCAATACAGTCACAACCCAATTGAGTTTGATTGGTATTGAGTTTGATGAAGAAGTTCGAGCTTTGATACTTTTGTCTTCCCTACCAGAAAGCTGGAATGCTACTGTCACGACTGTGAGTAGCTATCGGGAAGCAACAAGTTGAAATTTAATGATGTTCGTGATCTGGTTCTTAGTGAAGAGATCCGACGGAGAGAGTCGGATGAATCGTCAACCTCTTCAGTGTTGCACACAGAGTCAAGAGAAAGAAATTCAACCAGAGAAAATGGACACGATAAATCGAAGGACATGAGGTCCAAGTCCAAAAATCATCGTAGTTCCAATAACTCGAAAATTTTCGAGTGTTGGAATTGTGGAAAGACCAGGCACTACAAGAATCAGTGCAAGAGTGCACCGAAGAATCAAGAAGTGAAGGCAGAGGCAAATATTACCTCCACCTCAGGAGAAGATGATGCATTAATATGTTCTTTAGAGAACGAGGAGTAATCTTGGGTGTTAGATTTTGGAGCATCCTTTCAGAATGAACAAGCTCAAGTCTTTCATTCTTTGGGGTTCTTGTACTTGTCTGAAAGCTGACTCTTTTCTGCTTTCCAAGTATGCAATCTTCCCTAGTGTTATCGAATATCGGCCATGGCGGAAAGCGGTGGCGGGTTTTGAGGGAAACGCCATACGGAGGCGGTGGCGTGGCAGATTTCACGTGGCAGAAAATGGCGGCCGCATGGCAGCTGGTGCCCATGGCGGAGGAGCCTGCCATGGTGGGAAAAACGGGTTTTTTTGAGGGAAAAAAACCCTAAATCAGCCTCCTAGGTTGCTTGGGTTGTGTGACCCGACCCGAAAATTGGGCCCAAAATAGGCAAAACCCTAAAAACATCTGACTTCCCACTTCTCATGTTCGTATATTGACCCGAACCTCTTCTCATCTCCCATTTCATCCTTTCTTCTCCAACCACCCACTCTCCGGCGACACCCACTCTCAGGCGACCACTGTCCGATGATCGCTGACCTCCGACGACCACCGTCCGGCGATCACTGACCTCTGGCGACCACCCTCTGGCCGGTGACCAGCGACAAGCCTCTTCTCTTCTCCTTTTTCAGTTTGAAAATGACTTCCAAACCATTAGGTAACCAAGAAATTGATTATGTTGGGGTTGAGGAAGAGGATTAGCCATTTACTTTGTGTTTGTGATGTTTTTATTATCTTGTTATTTGAATTTTGAAGTTATTGGAAATAGCAGCATTTAAGGCTTGGGATTCATGTATCTTGGTTTAATTCATTCATGTACTTAGGATGCTTAGGGTGATGCACTAGAATTTATTTATCTTGTAATCATAACATGTAATTGATTACGGAGTGTATATAAATACTAAGTTTGTTGATTGCTAATCACTTAAGCACATTCAGAAAAACTTGGTATTTATATACACTCCATATTCAATTACATGTTATGATTACAAGGGAAATAAATTCTAGTGCATCACCCTAAGCATCCTAAGTACATGAATGAATTAAACCAAGATACATGAATCTTAAGCTTTAAATACTGCTATTTCCAATAGAAGTCTTGAACTTGGTGGTAATAAACCTTGTTAGTAGTCTATGATAGGTGAATATGAGACTTATATGATATTTTCTATCAATTTAGTTTATGGTTCTTGATAAATGTTATTAGTATTTTGGATTTTATATTTATTTTTATAATTTTTGTTATATATATATATATACCGCCGTGGCATCCGCCATATGGCCGCATCGCCATCCGCTATAATGTATGGCAGATTTTTGGCCGGCCGCCATAGGTCGCCATTCGCCATCGATAACACTGGTCTTCACGCACAATTTCAACTGATTGAAGACCTGTTAATTTACCTTCCGAATGCATAATCTTCATCCCTTTCTCACTCATACGTCCAAGTCTCTTGTGCCATAGATTTGGATTTTCATTGTTTGCTACAACTGCAATCAATTAACTTGCCCCTGCTGTCTTGTAAAGGGTACCACTCTTACTACCCAGATCAACTA
This sequence comes from Echinosophora koreensis, assembly GCA_035048595.1. Taxonomy (NCBI): domain Eukaryota; kingdom Viridiplantae; phylum Streptophyta; class Magnoliopsida; order Fabales; family Fabaceae; genus Echinosophora; species Echinosophora koreensis. Next base: position 2,000,934 of record JAPCYP010000031.1, on the reverse strand, counting down.
TGATTGCACCCTTTGAAATCTTCCAATTATCGCCGTGGAAGATCGTTTTGTAGCCGTCGCTGGCCAGCTGGCCTACTGAGATTAAGTTCTTTCTCAAGTCGGGAATATGCCTGATATTCTTTAATTCCCAAACATACTTGTTGAGCTTAATCTTTACTACACCTTTGCCAACAACATCACAAGATTGTTCATTGCCAAGGTAAACTTTACCAAGAATCCCGAGAATATAATTCTCGAAGAATTCTTTATGTGAAGTAGCATGAAAGGATGCTCTAGAATCTAACACCCAAGATTCTTCCTTGCTCTCTAAAGAGCATATTAATGCATCATCTTTTCCTGAGGTGGAGGTAATATTTGCCTCTGCCTTCACTTCTTGATTCACACAATTCCAACACTCGACAATCTTCCAGCTATTGGAACTACGATGATTTTTGGACTTGGACCTCCTGTCCTTCGATTTATCGCGTCTATTTCCTCTGATTGAATTTCTTCCCCTTGACTTTGTGTGCAACACTGAAGAGGTTGATGATTTACCCGACTCTGTATGTTGGATCTCTTCATTGAGAACCAGATCACGAACATCATTAAATTTCAACTTGTTTCCCGATGAGCTACTCACAGCCGTGACAGCAGCATTCCAGCTTTTTGGTAGGGAAGACAAAAGTATCAATGCTCGTACTTCTTCATCAAACTCAATTCCAACCGAACTCAATTGGGTTGTGACTGTATTGAGTTCATTGAGATATTGCGCTGTCGATGCACCTTTCGTCATTCGTAAATTGAACAACCGTCTCTATAAATGAACTTTATTTAAGGCCAACGGCTTTTCATACTTATTGGAAAGAGTCGCCATAAGACTTGTTGTGGTCTTTTCTTTTGCAATGTTAAAAGCAACATTGCGGGATAATGTCAATCGGATAACTCCAAGGGCTTGTCTGTCAGGAAGAGTCTAATCTTCATTCTTCACGCCCTCCGGTTTATTTACTTGGAGTGGTTGATGTAGCTTTTTCTGATACAGATAATCTTGAATTTGCATTTTCCAAAAGCCAAAGTCCGTACCATCGAACTTCTCAATTTTCACCTTTCCTTCATCTACAGCCATCACTTCCACTCGAATCTGACTTTCTCAGGATCGTTTCTGACAATATAAATGTGGAATAATAACACACAATTTGATATCGGAGTTCGGCCAATTATGCCTATGTTTCTAGGCTGCTGCATATATTTTAGGCTTAATTGCACCTTTGGTCCCCCTATTTTACTGCTTGGGCGATTCTGGTCCCTAATTTTTTTTCGCTCGATTTTAGTCCCCACATTTTAAAAATGTGCAATTTTGGTCTTTCTGTATGTTAACATCCAATAATTAACATTCCAAATCAACATTCACTTATGGCATCACTTGTTAGAAAGTGTAAGTAAGGTTAGAAAATCATAAGTCACGTTAGTTACATCATTAATTATTGGATGTTAACATACTGATAGACCAAAATTGCACATTTTTAAAATATGGGGACTAAAATCGAGCGGAAAAAACTGGGGGACCAAAATCGCCCAAACAGTAAAATAAGAGGATTAAAAGTGCAATTAAGCCTATATTTTACTAAAAGGGAAATATAGAAATATAGAAAGTGTTTACAAACATTTATAATCTCTCACAACCCACGATCCGATTACATTCAGAAAATTAAGATTTCTCTCACTGAAAGCTTTTCTCTTAATTTTCTCTCTATGGTTTCTCTCCTATTTGGAATTGTTATTTATTTTTTGCGGAGGCTTATATTTATAGGTGCAGGAGCTCCCCCAAATCTGATTTAGGAAAATTGTATTTTTTTCTAAGATTTCTGCATACAGGAGTAAAGCTCTAACCTCTCTAGACCCCATTGGGTGAGAGCCTCGTGCACTGCACCGCACTTAGTCTATATGGTACTTGGTTGGTCATCTTATATTCAAAGCATGGCACGTGGAATTATAAAGTTATGATTAGATGTTTTAACCACTTTCAGCCAAGTGAAGTTGATCGAAATTATGGTAATATTTTGAGATGGGTGACTGTGAGTCTCATGAAGTGTGCTCAATGTTGCAGATCTTGGGTGGAAGACGAGGCAAGAAGAAGCCAAGCTCGGGCGGCCGTTCTTGAAGAGGTAGCGCGAAGATGGAAATGGGATGACCAAAGCTTGAGTGGGGGCGAGATGTAATTATCATATTTTTTATGAATGTTTTGCCGTGCCTTGAAGCTCCCTGTAAAACTATCAATACGCAAATTATGTGGTTGATTTTATTTTAGGCCACTGTTTTTACCATGCCCAGTGGCGGTTCTTACATATACTTGGCTATATTCCGTTGAAAAAAGGGTTGCTCCCTGTAATTATAATCAAATGGAAGGTGTGATTGACAAGAGTTCCAGCTAATTGTGCCTTATCTTTATTTGGTTCTACGTTTTTCCTCCTTTACGTTTTGTAAGCTTTACGAGTTTTTATTATTATTATTATTATTGTTATCTCATGTAATATACTACGAGCTTATCACTTGTTACAGATCTAGCTGAGTAATTGAACAATTTCAAATGCTTAGGTATCTTTTTTAGGAGATATTGAGTGTCCCGATATAATGGAGAAGTTGGTACTATGTGCATTGTGCATATAACTGTGATAACATTCATACATGAGTCCTACATGGCGATGAGTATTGTTTCAATCACATAAATTGATTGCAGTAGAAATTAATCTCACCTCTCTATGCGGTTCACGGTAATTATATCCTCCAAATTCATTCTTGGCAATAACAATTCCATTTACCCCAAGGAACGCATGTTGTAGGAGTACTAGAGTAGAAGTGAACATGACTCAGATTTTTTATTTTATTTCAATGAAGTGTGTGTTTCGATGAACGTTTGATAAAAGTGATTTTGAATGTAGTTGATTTTGTATTTTGTATTTGTAAAATTGATTTGGTTAGAATTGAGTTTGAAGTGAAATGATTGATGTTTAGATTTTTTATTTTTATTTTGAAAGCAAGATTGATGTAAAACTTAATGTAAAAATTTCAACTCAACTCAAAAGCTACTTTTTGTAGCTTCTAGTCAAAATTGCATCCGGAGGCAAAATCAATTTTACCTAATAATAATTAAACATCTCGTTTTTAATAAAATCACGTTTGACAGAGGGCATGATCAATTCTATAGGTTTTCAACGTAAAACCAAACACACACCAAACAAAGTGTTGTGTTTTGGCTATATAATCAATCAACTCCTCACTATTGGGTTAACCGCTCAAAGGCTGGTTTAAAGGTATTTAACCATCGATTTTGTCCTCGGACCGGATAGCAGGCCGGTTCCTGATCCAACCGGTCGGACCGACCAATCCGATCCGATTTTAATAACTATGGTATGAATATATATAGAGTTGCTCATAATATAATTTTGATTTATGAATAGTGTTGAGTGTGTCATTGTAATAAAGGACCACAACTACAGAACCAATCAATTAAAATAACCATACTTTCTTCCATTTCTTTGCTTTCGGTTTAAAACATTCGTTGCTCTTTCAAGATTTTTTTTTTTGATCAATGCTCTTTCATTTCTTCAGTTCTCGGTTTTCTAGCCTACTTAAATTTGCTTATTGATCTTTTCCATTCGCATTTGCATTCAACTTAATTCTTGTTATTTGCTTTAGACGATTGTGTGAAAATGCCTTTGCCACTTTATATTGAAGAATTTTCTATAATTATCTTAGGAATCTATAGTCAAGCAATAGAATCCATTTCTTGACATTAGTGATCATTTTATTGTTGGGAATCGAAGATTTCCATGTTACCCCTGTAGAGATAAATGTATCAGAATTAATTCAGTTACTTAATTGATTAGATTAGATCACTTTCTGTTGTAATTAGTTATGTCTAACAGCTTTAGTTAGTCTATTAATTCAGTTGTACTCAATCTGATATCTCATGCTGCTATCTATATATAGCAAGCCTTGTAATCCTTTTCACATTAATCAAGAACTATTCAGTCATTCTACCTCTTCTTGAGCTGCGCATACTTTTTTCATTTAGTGTTCAGATACCTTTAACCCCCAACAAACTATTCAACTAAACAGTGGAAGAAAATTGCAATTTTTTTTTATACATAGAATTACATGATTTTAATTAATTTAACTTTACCAATGTTGAACCTGTCTTTTTTATTTAATTAAATTCATTTTGTCATTTTGGTGTATTAATGCGAGTCAACCAAACAATAAATAACATGACAAAAAGTCATGTAATTTGCAATCTTAATTCTAAAGAAAATTTACAATTTTTATACTCGATGTATCGTGTGTATGTAAGAATGTTTCCACTGACTGCTAATACTTCCAATTCATTCACGTGGCCTATATTCGAGAACCACCAATTTATGGATGATATTTTGGCCACTGCTGGGAGAGTAGAGCCTGTGAAATTAATGTACAAAACATTATTATTAATTTATGCAAAAAAAAAATTTTCATTATGGTTTTCATGCCTATTAAAAAAAATAGAAAAATATCTCAGAACTTTTTTCTTCACACACGCATTTTATATATATATATATCTTACGACAGGTCCACAACCTCAAATACCTAGGTCCAACGACTTAAGTATGATGGGATAAATTCCTGCCCACCTGTCTTTTCGTTTATGGATCCTCTTTCCGGAATATCATCTCCTTATTATATTTATATAAAATTAACCTATATATTTATTTGGAGAATTTTCCTGTCAATATTATTGCCTTTTCTTTTGATATAAATGGGCAAGCTAGAGCCAAATATGGGTTTTTATCAGGAGGAAATGATGAATGTTTTTTGAACACAAAATTGGGGATATCATATGATGTTTCATTTGTTTTTTTATGTATTTTCGATATGCCTATATATAAAGATGATAAAAAATAAGTGAAAGATAGAAAGAAAGAAACACATATGATATTATATATGGTATCTAAAAATTGTGTTTAAATAACACAACTCATAGCAAATCTAGTGGCTAAAGAAGTTAAAATCCTTCAAAAGCAATAAGCATGAATCCTAATATTGTTATGTAACCCAATTGCCAAGACAGAGTTCTAGAGAAATGCCAAAAAGACTAACAAGTGATGTATGTGGGTCTAGGCTCAGAATAATGCAATAAACCTTTTGACTATTGCTTTTAGTTATTCTTTTATCCTTTCCTATAGCTTCCTTCCATATGCTTCAGTCCACTGAGTAAACTTCACCCTTTACTAAATCATATATAGCATTACTTTTGCTTCTTCATTTTTGTGAAAACGGCTTACCCCTGTGCTGGACCTACTTGTCCAGAAAACTTCTGTACCCACTAATCAGACAAATTAAAACCCCTTGATCACAAGGTTTTATTTGTGGGTTCTCTGCCAAGACGCCAAGTGCACCAAGAATAGTAAAAAAGATTGGATCCGTTTACTTTATTCTTGGTTTCCTATATTTATTTTCTATTTTCATTAATAATTATAAAAATATTATATATATATATATATATATATATATATATATATATATTTTCCTATTTTCAAAGATTTGTATCGGAAACAATAAAAATGGCCACCAAGTATTTAACCTACCATTTTTTCCCCCTGTTAGTTACTAAATAAAAACCCCTTTTTGACAACTATCATGGGTCACAACTAACATATAAGCTTGACTTAATTCTAAATTGTTGGTTCAAACATGTTGGAAGATTTTGGTTAGATATAAAGAAAGATCTTACTAACTAGTTCCTAAGGAATGTTAGCTAAGAAATTAAAAATAAATTTTTATTTAAATCTGATATATTTAATATTTTGAAAGTTTAAAAATTATAGTTTCTAATAAAAACTATTTATCTTTTAATTTTATAATCAGATACTGGCTAGTATTTGGCTATTTTCTTGCCAACAATACCAATGTGTAATTAGGAGAAAGAAAAGACAAGCAACTGCTACATTAAATAAGGGAAAGAGACAACCCAATTATCATTTTCTCTTTTCACTTAAACGACCAGGACTTTAGAATTAACCTTAAAATAAGGAATAAGCAAGGAAGGAAGGAACAAAGCCACTGGGGAACAGAACATGTCTTTGTTCTAATTTTACTGCCACTGTTGCTTTCCAAATCTTGTTCCTCTGGCTGGTTTTAACTACAGATATTCCTTTGAGCATATCATGATGACATATAAATATATATTATAGCCACCCCAAATTGTGAATTTGTCAATCTCTTTGGACAAAGGTTGGCCTCTAGTTATTGGTGGTTGCTGTTTCTCTCAGAAAGTTTCACAAACCTGATAAGATAAAGCCAATTGTGTGGAAATACCACTGATTCTGCATATAAATAAAGTTTCCTTAACATTGTCTTTCTTAGCTGCTGTTCCTGTACTTCTCTTTTCTATCTTCTGCCACACTTCTGGATTCTTCTAAGTCATTCTGGTTGCACTTTCCAAGTCTCTTATGGAGGTTTTGGGAAATGGGTGGAGGGTGGTTCTGGAAATTGGTTGCATATTTGAATGAGTGCAAATTTAGAAAATTTCTATCAGCTAAAGCTTCATGATAGTCAGGTTAGGACTAGTAGTAGCTGCTTCTATTGCAGCCTATACAGTTAAGCAGCTAAATGTCCAAAGCTCAAAATCAGGTACTTAAGCTTATTCACTAGTCTTTTTTGACAATTCTTTTTTATCCATTTCATTTGTCTAGATACAAAAGATGATTCTACTTGATTCATATGGATGGATAATCCTACCAAGTATCAAGTATTATAAAGTTGACACTTTATGTTAAATGTTAGACTTAATCCTCATTTTGGTTCAGACCATGGTGAAGCAAGGTTTAAGAAGCATCAAGAAGAGGGCACAGAAGAAGAGCAGGTCACAAATTTTACTGATGCTCTCAGCAAGGTGGATATGAGTTCACTAAGCTGAATTTTATCAAATTTTACTGTTTTTCATGGCTATGAGGATTTCCTTGGAAAATTTATTTGTCTGTCATCTTAATATCAATTAGGCACATAAACTTTGCTTTACCTTTTTTTATCTGATTTGCAACTTGTTTGATGTGTTGCAGAGGGAGGAAGAAGAGGAGAAAGAAGAGGTTAAACTAATTAGCAGCATAATTAATCGAGCTAATGATTTTGAAGATGATATTCTACCTGAATTTGAAGATCTTCTTTCTGGGGAGATTGAGTTTCCATTACCTACTGATAAGGCTGAGAAAGACAAAGTTTATGAAATTGAAATGGCAAACAATGCCAGCGAACTAGAACGATTGCGACAGCTAGTAAAAGAATTGGAGGAGAGGGAAGTGAAACTTGAAGGAGAATTGCTTGAATACTATGGTTTGAAGGAACAAGAAATAGATATTGTGGAGTTACAAAGGCAGCTTAAAATTAAGACTGTAGAAATAGATATGCTTAATATTACCATTAATTCGTTGCAGACGGAGAGGAAGAAGCTCGAAGAAGAGCTCATACATGGAGCTTCAGCCAGGAGAGAACTTGAGGTGGCAAGGAACAAGATCAAGGAGCTACAAAGGCAGATACAGCTTCAGGCTAACCAAACAAAAGGCCAGTTGCTGTTGCTTAAACAACAAGTTTCTAGTCTACAGGTGAAAGAAGAAGAGGCTGCCAGAAAAGATGCTGAAATTGAAAAGAAATTGAAGGCTGTGAATGACTTAGAGGTTGAACTAGTGGAGCTTAAGAGAAAAAACAAAGAGCTTCAACATGAGAAGCGAGAGTTAACTGTTAAACTCAATGCTGCTGAATCTAGAGTAGCTGAGCTCTCCAATATGACAGAGGTCAGAATCTTTCCTTCAACATTGAGTTGAACAAATACATGAAACCAATTAACTTTTTTAGTCCTCTTTGTTTACCTTATCAATGGAATATTTAGCAACTCAATAACTAGGACATGATCGTTAGAAGCGATGAAAACTTCAGTGAATATTATAGACTACCAAATTAATCATTAACCTACATAGTGTTTATATTAGTATGAAATAAAGTTGATTCTGAAATGTCTCTATTTTTTATAGATAGTGCTCACATCTTTGTTCTGCAATGCTTTGGACTATGTTGATCAATGTTATAAATGTTTAATATACATAACAAAGTAGAAGCAAATTATTTTGAAAAGCTATGTAAATTAGTTAGAAATCTTGTTTTTCATGGTAGTGATGAACTAATATGTTTTAGTCTTTTAGATTTGTATTTGTACATGGGATGAGTGTAATTCATTTTCAAGAAGCTTTGTCTTGAATTTCAGAATGAAATGGTTGCCAAGGCAAAAGAGGAGGTCAGTAATCTGAGGCATGCAAATGAAGACCTGCTAAAGCAAGTGGAAGGACTTCAGATGAACAGATTCAGTGAAGTTGAAGAGCTTGTATACCTTCGTTGGGTCAATGCATGCTTAAGGTATGAGCTCAGGAATTACCAGGCACCGCCCGGAAAGTTATCAGCCCGCGATCTCAACAAGAATCTTAGCCCGAAATCACAAGAGAAGGCTAAACAGCTTATGTTAGAATATGCTGGATCAGAACGCGGGCAAGGGGACACAGATCTTGATAGCAACTTCTCCCATCCTTCTTCACCAGGGAGTGAAGATTTTGACAATGCTTCTATTGATAGCTCTACCAGCAAATATAGTAGTCTTAGCAAGAAAACTGGCTTAATCCAAAAGTTGAAGAAATGGGGTAAAAGCAAAGATGATTCTAGTGCTCTTTCATCACCAGCCAGATCTTTTTCAGGAAGTTCTCCAAGAAGGATGAGCATGAGTGTTAAACAAAGGGGTCCACTAGAAAGCTTGATGCTAAGGAATGCTGGTGATAGTGTATCCATCACTACCTTTGGGCAGAAGGATCAGGAACCAACTGATTCTCCTGAAACTCCTACTACTACTGATATGAGAAAAGTTCCATCAAGTGACTCCCTAAATTCTGTTGGAGCTTCATTCCAATTGATGTCTAGGTCAGTTGATGTGTCTGTGGATGAAAAGTATCCAGCATATAAAGACCGCCATAAATTGGCTTTAGCAAGGGAGAAACAAATTAAAGAAAAGGCTGAGAAAGCAAGAGTACTGAAGTTTGGTGACAACCCAAATTTTAATATGACTAAGGCTGAAAGAGATAGATCTATATCTTTGCCACCAAAACTTACTCAAATAAAGGAGAAGCCACTTGTTTCAAGTAGTCCAAATGATCAACCTGATGATGTTAAGAATGTTGATAATCAAACCATTAGCAAGATGAAGTTTGCACACATTGAGAAACGGCCTACTAGGGTGCCTAGGCCGCCTCCTAAACTATCTCGCAGTGACGGTGTTAGCACAAATTCAAATCCATCCAATGCATCTGCTCCACCCATTCCTCCTCCTCTAGGTGCTCCACCACCACCACCACTCCCAGGTGGACCACCTCCCCCACCTCCTCCCCCAGGAAGCCTATCAAGAGGGGCAATGGATGGTGACAAAGTTCATAGAGCTCCACAGCTGGTTGAATTTTATCAAACATTGATGAAAAGGGAGGCAAAGAAGGATACTTCATCACTTCTAGCTTCTTCAACAAGTAATGCATCTGATGCCAGGAGCAACATGATTGGGGAGATTGAGAATAGATCATCATTCCTCTTAGCAGTATGTTAAAGATTCCATATATTTTGTCAGTTCCTCACTTTAGCATTTTAGTCATAACACATTTTTGAAAAATATTTCTCTTCTTTTTTTATGGAATTAGGTGAAAGCTGATGTGGAAACACAAGGTGATTTTGTCCAGTCCTTGGCAACTGAAGTTCGAGCAGCCTCCTTCTCAGATATTGAAGACTTGGTTGCCTTTGTGAACTGGCTAGATGAGGAACTTTCCTTCCTGGTATGCCTTTAAGGTGTCATTGTTGCATCTAAGGCAATCATGCTTCTAAAACTATTTCATGTAAAACAAGATTTCAAATATTTTCTTAGGTGCCTCTGGAGCAGGAAAATTTCTTACTATGCACCATTGACACGTAAGCTATAGTATTAAAATTTAGTTGTATCGTCCCTTTGAGTCAGCTCAATTGGTTAAGCTGCAGGACATGAATTGTGAGTGCATGAGTTCAAACCCCTGCAATGCTGCCCCTTTCCTATTCCCTTCCCCATGCAAGGCCTCCTTTGAGCCTCTTGGACCAAAAAAAAAAATGTAGCCATAACTTTGTTCTCTTTTTAATTCATTCCTTTTTGGGAAACCTCTTTATTTTCCTTTCCAAAAAAATGGCATCCCAATTTTAGGACTTTTATCATTCACTGATAACCTCATTTTCCACTCATTTCACCACTTTTTTGTAACTTTATGTCCAATGACCACTGCATATTTATTTATCTCTTTCATTCCTTATGTAAGGTTGATGAAAGAGCAGTCCTCAAGCACTTTGATTGGCCTGAAGGGAAAGCAGATGCATTAAGAGAGGCAGCTTTTGAGTATCAGGATCTGATGAAATTGGAGAAGCAAGTCTCCACCTTCATTGATGATCCCAAACTCTCATGTGAAGCTGCTCTGAAGAAAATGTATTCATTGCTTGAAAAGTATGCATCCCTTTCTGCTATAGATTTACTTACCATGAATACTTTCAGTTAAAACTATTTAAATCATCCAGAATTTTCAAATCATAATAATGTCAATATGATCAGTAATCGTTTAATTAGTTTGAATGTTTTGTCTGTGTACATGTTTTGTGTAGTTCTCTATTGCTACACAATGACTTTGTTTTATCAACTGATCATATCTTCATTCTTGTTAATATTATTTCCAGAGTGGAGCAAAGTGTGTATGCACTCTTGCGGACAAGAGATATGGCTATTTCACGGTACAAGGAATTTGGAATCCCAGTAAACTGGCTATTAGATTCAGGAGTTGTGGGCAAGGTATGCTTCTAAACTAATAGTACCAGTTTATGCTGTAGTTCACACAAGAGGTTGTGGTTTCTTTCTATAGCTGTTGAGCATGCTATACTTACTTGTAGTTCACACAAGAGGTTGTGGTTTCTCTCTAGCTGTTGAGCATGCTATACTTACCAGTATATACATATGTGTGTGTGTGCGTGAGTATGCCCATGTGTGTGTGTTTGTTTTCACGTTTAGTAAGACACGGACGCCAACACACCGAAAACTGTCTTTCATGTTCAGTCACTAGAAAATTACGGTTGTGCCACCCACAACATGATTTTTCCCCTGCCACGGCAATCCAAACACGCCATTAATTTAGCACTTTTCTAATAAGCTTTTCCGAAATAAGCTAAAAAAACTTAGTTAAAGGGAGCTTATAAAAAGGTCAAAACTATTTTCATAAGCTATTTTCGTAAACTTATTTTCATAAGCCCAAATAAGTTCTTCATAAATTCTTTCAAACCTTCTCAGAGTGTCCATCAAGATAAGGGTGTATTTAGGTAGATTTTCATAAGCCCAAGTAAGTTCTCTATATGTTCTAGTCATTAGTTTGTGGTTATTTTGACATTTCATGGATGATTGTAGCTCATATGATAACTTAATGATAACTGTCCCATTGCAGATCAAGCTTTCTTCTGTGCAACTGGCAAAGAAGTATATGAAACGTGTTGCATCTGAACTTGATATATTATCTGGACCTGAGAAGGAACCAACTAGGGAGTTTTTGGTTCTGCAAGGAGTGCGTTTTGCTTTCCGTGTTCATCAGGTAATTTAGGTCACTTGTTTTAAGTTGCTTATGTTGATGACATATATCATTCTTCCATATCCCTATGACCAAAGTCATACGCACTATGGTTTTGCATAAAAAATATTATTGGTATACCTTAATTTTGACAACTTGGGACATCTGGTTAATAGACTTCAAATATGTGGTTAATGATATATTGAACTTAGTTAATTAGTACACTTATACCTGTATAGATAACTCGTTAATTGACAACTCGACTAATGATCTATAAAAATCATAATGAATGGTCAACAAGTTACCCATATACTAAAGGTATATGTGTACCCATTAATCTAGTCCAACACACTATTAATCACGATTTTGAATCATATAATCCCGATGTTCCAAGTTATCAAATTTAAGGTGTACAAACAAATAACATTAGGTAGACTACTATAGGCCAAGTAGAACAAATTTTACTGCGATGCTTCCAACTCATTCTTCATGGCTGAAAATTCAATGTTGCATTGTTTAAAAAGACTATAATGTTAAAGAGTTTTAGTCACAGAGAATAATACTCTGATGGTGGTGCAAAACTCTTTCAGTTTGCAGGAGGCTTTGACGCAGAGAGCATGAAGGCTTTTGAAGATCTAAGGAACCGCATCCATACTCCTCAAGCAGTCGAAGATAATAAACCAGAAACATAGGGTATCCATCACAAGATTTTTATTTTATTTTTCCCTGGTAGTTGCTTCTCTTTATATATGTTGCCTTTTCAGCCTGTATATTTCATTTTGCTTCAATTTGCATAGCCTATACATACTGGATGCTATAGTGATAAAAGAATCATATTGTAATGGTAACTTTGAACTCCAAGGTGATACATGCATACTTGCATGATTTTCACTACAGCAAGAAATGAGACTCAAATGAACAATATTTAATACTTCCATCAAATGTTTGGCCTCTTGGTACAAAATATTATTTCGATCATTGGAGCTTATAATTACAAATAATAATTTTCAAAGGAGAGGAAGAACAAGTGACACTTTCTACAGTCGAATAAAGCACAACAAGCATTCTCCAATTATATCTGACGTATAACTAGTAGCAATATGCTACGCTTATTGGCCTAATCACTGATGAAAGTTACTTATGAAAAATGCTGAGTATAAAGAATTGACATTGCTGAAACATCATTAGTCATCAGCAGGCATGGTGCATTACTCAGGGCTCAGTTCGAAAAGTTGAAAAGGAAAAAGAATAATAAGGTTACAGCAATGTAATAACAAGACTTCTGTCCCCGAATTTGGCTCCGCCAACCTTTCCTTGAATTTGTGGAGGCAAGGGAATGACACGTCTTTGGTCTCCTGCTTCTACCAACAGCTCAGATCCTCCCCTATACTGCATTTATTTTAAAAGAAACAAAGGCCATCAGCACCTTGTTTGATGTCAAAGTTCTGCACATCAAACCAACAATGTATAGAACTACAAACCTAACATAATGAATAAATTTACACCATGTAGAGAAGTGCAATATTTGTGTTAGAAAGAGAAGCACAATATAACTCTGTATGACAAGTGTCAAACACAAACAACCAATTCAACCGTTGAATTCAATTTCAAACTATCTAGTTCAACCCGAAAAGAGAAAAAAAAATAAAAATAAAATAAAATAAAGATAATTGATGTTTAAGAAGATTTGCACAGTTCAATAAATAATTTCATCATCTATTAAGTTGCTACTTGTTAGTTTCTTAATTTATCTACCAGGAAGTTAACCAAAACTTCTATAGTTTTATGAATAATAAGATATCTTCTCATCATCTATTCTATAGTTTTATGAATAATAAGATATCTTCTCATCATCTATTAAGTTGCATGCATAATACCGACTTGAGAAACATTCACCTCATGTCTCTTAAATTCTTTCTGGAGCACCATCAAGATCATGGTTACAAATGAATTTTATAAAATATAAGAGCAGAAGGATATTACATACTTGGTATAGCTTGATCTCTGATTTGTCAAAACCCGGCATGAAGAGAGTAACCGATTTTCTTTTCATATCAAATTTAACTGATGATGCCACATCACTGCATTGATTTGCTAGAAAATTAAGAAGATGCCTAGCATCTTCATTGGCGGTGTCCAGTAGAACTCTGCTCCAATCTTTTGGGCTATTCATTGACAAACTTGAAATGAAAGCAGAAGGCAAGGGAGAAAAATCTTTCTTGGTTCTTTCCAATGATTCTAGATTTTGTTGCCGAGAGGTGATTCCAAAGGCTCCAGAAACTTGAGAACCAGCCTGGATCGTACAACCCCAATATCGTAATGCAGAATTAACAGAGGTTGGGTTGTTTGGATCCATCACAAGGAAGCAACTAAATTTCTGTGGATTTAAGAACGCAGAAGATCCTCTCTGTGCAACACATAACCAATATAGAACGTTATGGTTTGCACTAAGGTATGAATGTATGATTATATTCAACAATATTTACTCTTACCTCCAGCAATTGATCCAAAGTGTCCCATATTTCTGAACTCGTTCTCCCATTGAAATAAGATCTGCTGCTACTTATTTTCATTGCTTCATCCACAAGTCTTAAGAGTGAAGGAGCAGCCAATCTCCCAAGTTCAGTTTTCTCAGCTAGGTTGCGTAGATATTTCAAATACAATCTACAAAATCACAATATTAAACCAAAGATAATGATGAGGGTGTGCATGTGTGTGTGAGAGAGTGGCAATTCCAAACCTTGCTTTACTACTTGCACCTATAATTCGCACGGTTTCCTCGCTGCTTATGCCATCATATATTATTAGGTCAAATTTATCTTGATTACTCTTTGAAGCTGCAATTCCCAAAAATCCTACAAGCCTTTCAAGTGCAAGTACCAAAAAGATTGGGTCCATGCCAGGCAGGATGCCAAGCTCTTCTCCAACAATCTATTATATTATGAGACAAAACTATAAAAGTTTAATCAAGGGAATATATGTCCATATAAATAGATAAAATATAATAGTAGAATACATGTTACGTACCCACCCCTCCAAGTGTGCCTTGTGTCATATTAAGCTCTGCATCTGCTTGCTTCAGAAGTTTTAGAGGTTCAAGAAGCATCTGCACTTATAGAGCAATACTCAAAGTACTTAGAAACCGCAACTAAAAGTGCACAAGGTGACATATATAAGAGGTAGAGAAAAGAAAAGGTCACACGCACTTTGGTTGTTTCCAACCTAATAGCTGAAAGATTCTTGCTGCATACGACATGGGAAGTTCCAATCTTACAGTTGAGGAGATAGTCTGCGGTGGTGTCTTGGCCATGTATCACTAAGCACGTCTTTAATCCAGCCATTGCATAATGCTGAAATAACAGGTACAAAGTGGAAAAAAGAAAGAAGGAAGAGATTAAGTACTTTTCTACTGTTGAACTTTGACTATAGGCTTCTGTAAGAAATAGGTAAATGTGACAAAAAGAAAATGAAAAAGTTACTTAGAAATTAGGTTCTGTCTGAGTCCGCAACCAACTTCACTAATGACCTTATTCTAGGATCCAAATAAAGCAAGGATGTGTTAATTTCAAAAGATAAAAGAGCCAATTAGACAGGTGTGTCACTGCAAATTCCTAACGTACACTGACTTTTACTCCAATCATGAAGTTAAAAATTAAAATCCCAGTCCCAGCTTCATTTTCAAAATAATAAATGGTACAGGAATAACTCTTCCTTGTCCCCATTTAATAAAAAAGGCATAAGCCTTGCAAATAAATTGCACCTTGAGCGTTTTCCTTATAAAATACAAAGTTATGTTTTGTCATGACTTCCCTTGGAATACAAGTTTGTATTTGTCAGGCTGTAGCATGCTTAACAGATCCATATTCTAGTATTTAGTATTATACAGAATACCATATAGGCACCACCCAGATACAATTAACATATGGAAGTTCCCAATCCCAAGAGGTAAGACTATTCATCTTTTTTTTTCTTAAACTTTTTGGGAAAATTCAAATTCAGTAGACAACTGAACTTTTAAATTTTGTAATTAAGTCTCTAAACTTATAAAAATTTGTAGATGAGTCCCTCATAGACATCTTCATTAGGGTCCTCTTAAATTCCTGTTAAGGCTCCGTGAAGTGATGCATCACTCGTGCATTTGTGGGTCCCTGGACTTGCTTAGTAAATTCAAGTAGATCCCTATGCTTTTTTGGGAGAATTCAAATAACTCCCTATACTTCTCGAAACTCTAATGGAACCCTAACAAAGATCTGAATAAGGGACTCAATTACAATTTTTTATAAATTCTAGGGACTCACAAATTTTTATAGTTTAAGGACCTATTTGAATTTTCCAAGAAGTTCAGTAACCAATGGAGCAATTAACATTTTTCCCCACCCTCTTCTGGGATCAGAAGCTTGCACAAAGAAAAGTACATAAATACATTCATTCATCTAGCAATCAATCAAATTGCAATCTTCAATCTCAAAGATGCTAACTGTTCAGATAAACTCAACACTAATTGTGTGCTTGGTTGAGTAGGTAAAAATTAGATATAGAGGGTTGAGATTGGTGTGAGAAATGTTTAAATTTTCACTGTTATCTGCTTGGTAGAACAATGAAAGTATAAAAATGTAATCATTTTGTCTCCTCTTGCTTGATAACAACCACACACTACCCATACATATATGCACATATAAAGAAATTCATAAAACAAAAAAAAAAATGTAAATAAAGCAATGCATAAGATAATTTTCATCCTTTTGATATTTTGAGAAATGCTACTCAACTCAACCAATCACACCATATTGTTAAAAGAAAACTGGAAATTACAGATTTGGTACCTGAGCGGCAAATATAGCGGCGGTTGTTTTGCCAGAGCCACCTTTGCCAAGAAAAGTGAGCAATTTGGTTGCTGTTGATTGCGTGGCAGCAGACTCCGAAGAAGACGCCACGGCCAGAGACGGTTTTGGTCGAAGAGGAGTTGAACGTAAAATGGGGAGTCCAACAAGAAGGGGAAACGAGGGAGATGATGAAGCCATGCCCGTCGCTCTCAATGCGGAAGATAGCAGAGAGACACAGATAGATGATCGCAACTGCCACTGTCCACAGCTAAATGACTGACACCTTATGTTTTTATCTCTGTTTTCGCTCCACCATTTGTACATGATATTTTATTTTATTTTATTTTTTTGGCAAAATAGGTAAATTGGTCCTATATGTTTATTTTATTTTTCACATTGGTCCTATAAGTTTTTAATTTTTCAAATTGATCCTATACATTACGTTCCGTTTTCACATTAGTCTTTTCCGTCAATTTTGACCTGACACCGTCAGTTTTGATTTGATGTGGCTATCATCTTAGTCCAACACATGGCATCAAAACTAACGGCGTTAAATCAAAATTAACGGAAATGACTAATCTGAAAACGGAACGTAACATGTAAGACCAATTTGAAAATAAAAAAATTTATAGGACCAATATGAAAAATAAAATAAACGTATAGGACCAACTTACCTATTTTATCTTCTTTTTTTTTTTTGGCTGAATTTGTTACAATGGGTAGGCTACGTATATAGAGCTGTCTAAACGGGCTGGCCCGGCCCATTCGGGCCGGCCCGAATGGGCTAAGCACTTTTCGGGCTGGGTTGGGCTGGGCCAAAATCAAGTCGGGATGTTAATTTCCTAGCCCAGCCCAGCCCTATGCGGGCTGTGAGCCAAACGGGCCAGCCCATAGGCCGATAACTTTTTTAAAAATATATTTTTATTGTTTTTAAAAATCATTTTTTAACTAGAAAATTTCATTCATATAGTTATGAATTAACATTTAACATGTCATTCACCAAAAATCGACTTGGTTATAATAAATCTCTATATGTACCATGGTTATATTAAATCTCCATCGTCATAAAAAAAACATACATTTAAGTTTAACCATAATTCATAACACGAAAAGTATAGGAGATGTATCAAACAATTCTTATTTAATATTATGTGCTCTAGGAGCAAGAGAAATGCCTTGCTCTGTATAATTAAACGTGTGTCGGAGTATTGTGGGTTACTAAGTTCCATGGATATACGTATGAGTACTGCTACGGGGTATGTCAAAATTTCTAAAGGTATGGTAGGATATATTTTATAGAAATATACAAACATAAACAATAAAGTAACTACATCATAAGATAAATACAATTTTCATAATCTTCTAACCACAAGGTTCAACAAAACTCCATAAATTATTTCATATAAAGAAAGCACGAGATTTACAGGTGTAAAGTAGTAATTTGTTTCATTTAATAGCAAATAAAAAAACTTAGCAACAAAATTTGGTCTCTTGTACGGACTAATGACTTTTACTTGAGTGATATTGGATACCTACGAACATTGGTTCCTATGTGTACCCAATAACTAGTACCAGCAATGGATACGTACACAGCACATCTTTAGCAACCATTTTGGAGTGCCCATGCATATTAGGTGGACCATCAGTATCTCCTACAGTCCTATCTTTTTTTTGACTTTTTGTTAATCTTCGGCCCGTGGGCTGGCCCGGCCCGCGATGGGCCAGCCCAAGTGGGCCAATGCATTTTCGGGCTGAGCTGAGCTGGGCTGGGCCAAATTTTGTCTGGGCTACTATTTTATCAATCCAGCCCATCATTTTTGTCGGGCCAAACGGGCCAGCCCATCGGGCCGGGTCCATTTTGACAGCTCTATACGTGTAGCTTACTATAATATCCGTCCTCGTGTTAGGGTTTAATTTTTTTTTTTACCTATATCCGAAATTATACACGCGTGAGTAACAACTTAAGTACCGTATACATAAGTACATATACTCGCACTTTAATTAAATATTAAAAATCAATAAATAAAAAACATTATTAAAATTGTATAACAAGTTTGAAATATTATGATGGCTAAATTATTATTTTGGTCCCTTATTTGTTTTAAAATATTCAATTTGGTCCCTTAATTTTAAAATGTTCACATTTGTCCCTTATTTATTTAAAATATTCAATTTGGTCCCTCAATTTCTAAAATGTTTAAACTTGTCCTTCATTTGTGTTAATTTATTCAACTTGATTCCGATATTTTATTCAATTGAGGGAATAGAGGTATGAGGGATCGTTAGTCATTAATCCATGGTGGAGGGGAGAGTTAGAGTGATGTGAAGTGGGTGTCAGGTGTTGCAATATGGCAGTCGACATACGAGGTTAACGGTCGATGTAGGACCGTTAGAGATAGAGGACTAACCTTCTCTAACGATAGAGACCAAATGAGTAACAAGTACACGCTTAAGGACCTTTTTAATAATTTTTTTTTACGTATAGGACTAAATTGATTTATGTCACGTATTGGGGCCAAATTATTACTTAACATATACGATAATATCCATGCATATCATATATAGGTTTTCAAAAAAAAACATTATTCTCGATATTTACTTTTATTTGCAAAGAGTTGCCAATAATAAATTAATAATTATTTATGATATATATGGTGAACACTGGATAGACAACCGCTATCATATTTTATTATGTCCTAAATCCTACTGCTGGCTCATATATAGAGTTGTAGGAGAATATATTGGCTTGTATTATTGTGTGCATCTTTTGTATGTTAATATTATCATTACTTATTTTTGTTATATATATATATATATATATCTGTGTGTGCGTGTGTGCGTGCGCGCGATAACTTCAAAAATGTCAAAGCACAAGAGCTAGGTTTTTTTAAGAAAAATATATATATATTAAAAATGCGTACAAGGGGTACTCAAATCCTTTTACAAACACCTATGAATCAAACAGAGGATCGACAATGTCGTAAACATTCTATTGGGTCAATATACCAATCAGAAAAAGTTCTACCATATCATGTACCCTCCTTATTAATAATCCATGATCAAGAAAGTGTCTTAAAATGGGCTAAGAGAAAAGTCATATCAAAAGATGCACCCTTAAACACAATTCTATTCCTTATCAACCACACAAGCATCAAGTAACTACATGCCATACTAAATGATGTACCTTTGTGAAACTGTTTGCTCCTAAAATAGAAACTGTGTTCGATATAATTTTTACACCCTTCATAGTGCAAGACCCAAAAACACCCACCCAGTCATAGGTAAGAGTCCATATACCTTTTATGTGAAGGGACAAGTAAGAAGAGGTGGCTACTGTCTTCTAGGTGAGCAAAGCAAAGAACGCATGATAGATCTGGCACTTCCGAGACAACACCAGAATGATGAAAACTGTATTCTTGATGGTAGATTTTCCTGGAGCAATCTCCAAGCAAACACCAAGATCTTTGATGGAGCAGAGCACTACCATAGCCGATTAGAGACCGCTATAAAAAAAGATCAATTGTTGTAGAGCTGTCAATTTGAGTTCGGCCCGATGGGCCAGCCTGAAATCAAGGTCGAGCTGGGATTCTCCAAAGGCAACCAGAAAAAATCCGGGTCTAATTGGCCCGGACCGATTAGCCCGGTAAGCCACTTGGCCCGACCCAAAATTGGCCCGATTTTACTGGGCTGGCCCGATGACACAGTGAAAAAATAACAAACCGGGCTGGCATGTTTTGTTGTTTCGCGCGGCTGCTCCAAGTCCCACAAGGTCTACGTCCAGCTTCCAATTTCTATCACTTTTAGCTTTATCGTTTTTAGTGGTTTTTTTTTTTTTTTAGTCCGAGATGGAACTCAGGGTATCCCCACAGTCGATAGCCGTAGGACTGATCCCCCAAGGATGTAGAGTACCAGTTAAGGGGCAACTCCTCTACCCACAAATGCAACTCTATTCCCATCATTAGGATTCGAACCGTGGACATATGGTTAAATGACCCAAGCTACTAGCCACTTGGACCACATCTTGTTGGTGTGGTGGTCTGTTATGTAGTGATATCAAATTGACTTTTTCTATGTTAAAATTGGCTTTTTATATGAAGAATCGGATGCCATTTTGCTATCAATGCTGATATTTGGATACACAGGGGGTGTTGGTCACCGTATTTTTCTACTAATCTCTGTAAAAGTTACTGGGCACATACACACACATGAAACATACGGTGTCCTCTACTTTGGGGGTCTGAAAAGTGTGTTCAAAAATCATTTCTCTATTGCTATTATTCTAGGCTAGTAGGCTAGATTCATCTCTTTACAAGATAGTTTTAATGTTTTATATACCTGTAGCCAAAAATTTGACGGTAGTTATCAGAATAAGTAAAATAACTTAGTTGCTTGAACAAATTTACTCTACCAATTTTTTTTTTAATTATTTTATTTACTTTATTATTATTTAAAATTAAGGTTGATTTGGCCCATTGGCCCGCTAGCCCGATATAAAGCTAGGCTGGGGCCACTGCAGCCCGTAACAACTTTGGGTCGGGCAGCCTGGCCCGATTTTCAACAATGGCCCTGTCTGGTCGGGCAGCTCTAATTTGCTGGAATGGCATTTCGATGTGATTGAAAAAACCTACGTCACTATGTTCTAACTCCACTGTGAACAAACTGGAACTGTCCTCTTTCTATTGCCAAGAATTCGCCATATTTTGCTGTAGGAGCACATTAGCAAGCGTATTGTGAAGTGTAGGTTTGAGTTCGTTATAGGGAAGTGTTATTTAAGTTTGGGACATATGGGACATATGGTGAGACTTTTCATGTTTAATTAACTTTTTTCATTAGGCGGCCTTCAATTTGCATATACTTCTTTCTCTTCTGTGTCTGTGTTGTTATCTACAAATTGCGATCAAGCTCTTGTCTCTGTCTCCAGATACATAAATTATCCAGTTATTTTTTTCCCCGATAGTTATTATTTCTCAATTAATAAATGATGAAGTCATATTCATATATAAGACAAGGAAAATGATTTTTGAACACAAAAAATGGATAGAAATATGGTATCTCTTTGTTTTTATTGTGTATTTTTGGAATGCATGGAAGATAAAAAGTAAGTGAGAAATATAAAGAAATATATACGATGTCACATACGGTGTCAAAATTTTGTGTTCAAATAATATAGCTGATAAGACAAAGAAGTCTCATTATGGCTTCCTCTCTACAGAAGAAATGAAAGGTTCAGTTAGAGTAATCCTTTGCCGATCAATCTTCAGTATATAAACTTGTTTAAAATAAATGAGTAAGCGGTTTTGAATTGTATAAACATGAATAGTAGCTTCTGTTTGTTGGTGTAATGTGTTGATTAAGTATATCCGCCTTTTCTTGTCTCATCATATCATATCAATGAAATATTCATTAATTAATATTTAATTATCAACATCAGAAAGGACCACATAAAAAGAAACTGCAAAGGAAATCTTCTTCATGCCCTACTTAATCTAATTCCAATTATACCTGTACATATAAGTATTATATCAGTCAATTAATTAGATTATCCATTCTGAAAATTTTCTCCTCGTTGTAATCATGATTTCAATGCCAAGGAGAGCATACAGAAGAATTGGTTCTTGCTAATATTCCTTCACTTTTTGGGTTTTCGTGAGGTGCATATAATCCCGATTATTTACTTCTGTAATCCTAGCATTTTTCTTTCTAATTTTTGCAGGTACCAATTAATCCACCGCCATTGAATTGGTTTGTATTGACACGTTCTCTGTGAAATTGGGGAGAGACTAATTACAATTTTGAAATTAAAATATAAAGTTCTTTTAAAATAAAATTGTGTGTAAAATGAACAATTAAGGATATTTATTCTTAAATTATTGATAGATTAAAATTTATATATACTTTAAACTTTATTTTATCTATACGCATAATATCGATTTCATTTTTTCTCCTCTCCTAAATCTTATGAGAACTGGCACTAGTGGGTACAGTACCAGGGCATGAACCCAGCAACTAAAGTCGCAATCTCCAAATTATAGTGGAAATGGTAATGGTGAGAAAATCTTCATATCATCGACGAATATCCTGAATCCTCTAGATCTACAACTTCCTTTAAAAAAAAAAGAAAAAAGAAGACACAAAACAAAGGCATAAGTCTCGAAATACAATCCCTTTTAATTTAATTCTAAAATAGTGGTTTAGCCCGGTTTAGCCCGTCACTTGTTTCAATCAATCTTACTCACCATTAAGCAAATGCAAAATACACATTGGTTTCATTTCAATTTTTTTTTTCTTCTTAAAATAGCTGAATAACAGCAAAAAAAAAAAAAAAAGAATTTTATTTAATTCGTTGATTACATATCATGGATGAATATGCCAAAATCTATATAAGTAATTTTTAGCTAAGCACGGTTTATCATATGCATTTTAATTAATATTAAATGTGTAAAATTATAAAATTCATATTAAGAATTAATCCATCAATCTCTAAACAATACTTTTTTTTTTAAGTGAATCTCTAAACAATACTTGTATAAATACATGTTAATCATTAAATATATATAGTCTCTAAAACAAAATATAAATAAGAATAGCTATCTAAATATTTCACATATATGTGCAACAACCAGGTCTATGAACTATGATCACGTGCAGTAACATAGTGCTTTTATACATTAGTCGTCAAAGAAAAACACTGTGCTTTTACACTAACCAAACCCATTAATATATATCATTATTACTTTCCAACTTCAAATCTTGTTTCCAATTTTGTGCCGTGCCGTCTCAGCCACTCATGTTTCTTTAAGATCACTCACAAAAAATCATATATTCTTTTCTTGCTCTCATGAATCATTACATGGAAGAACAACCAAAATCATGGCAATCACCAAAATAATATGCACTATTCACTTTGTAACTCAGAAACAAATGAACTTATAATATATACATGTACAATATTCTCAAGCCGGAAATTAAGATCATATATTATACAATAAAAGGGTCAATTGATTCTGATTTCTTGTTCAATATCAATAACCAGCCCATAGAAAATGAAAACAAAAAAAAAAAAAAACAAAAGAAAGTTAACAAAACAAAAAATATTTAGTAGCATCATCATTCAAGGTTATCAAAGCTTCCACTACTAACCATTCCTTTTGTCTCTTATAACTCACTTTGGTACGTTCAGGTTCAACTTTGACACATTGATCAATGGTGTAATGGATTTGGACCTGTTGGCACACGGCGCATCTCAACACCATAACGTGGATCAATCTCTGTCTCTGATGGGTTTGGTTGCACTGCCATTCCCTGTGATTGTTTGTGATGATGCTTAAAGAAAGGAGAGAAGTCAAATTTGCTAGCTAAGACTTTTCTGCTGGTCAAGGGGTGATGAGAGGGTAATGAGAAAGTACTAGCTTCTATTTGTATTATTTGTTTTTGGTTGATGTTGGACCTGAGATTGTAACACTGATGAAAAAGTAACACTATCAGGGACAGCCACAGAAGAATGAGAAGTACTTGAGGGATTTTGAATGCCATGGTGGAAGAGGAGGAGGAGAAGGCAAAGGGTTGAGAAGGGGAAGCATGGAGCAGTGAGATAATAATTAAGAAGGACTGAGAGGAGTTTTTTGCAATGGAGTTTTTAGAAGTTGGTTTTGGTGGACTCAAGGATTAAGATGAGAAATGGTGGGAGATGGGGTTGAAATGTGAGTGAATTGGCCTTTCATGTGAATCCTGACTGCCTTAGTGTTTAGTGTACCTTTTTTTATGGTACAATGTTAATGAGGGGAGAGTGAGGAATGAGAGGGAGGTAGACCCTTTTCCCAATAAACGTTCCTTAGAAATAAAGAAAAAACTTTAGGATCATGAATCATGATGGCAGTTGTCAAACCTGGAACTATGCATGGTTATTTATAATTTTTTTTTTTTTGACGGGTGGTTATTTATTATTAAGAGAATACTAACACATTGGTTAAGAAATTAAAAGAAGATATTTAAAAAAAAAAAAACATTGTATTAAATATCTTGAGAAGTTAAATATTTAATGTTTCAAGAAATACTTGTTTTCTATGGATTTCTCAATTAATGTCCTTAAGTTATTGATTACCAAGATACTCGTTATTAATCCTTTGAATATCCTAGATTCATTGGAAAACGTACATGATCACCTTCCGTCTCTTTTGAAATAATAACAAAAAAGATATTATAGGGTGCAAGGAAAGATCCATGCTGATTTTGAGTGAATTGCAACTAAATTGAACAGAAATGATATTGGAACACCAGAAGTTGACACCATGGTTAATTCAGTGTATTGGTTGGTTAATCAACCAATAGTGTCAAAAGTGAATTAACCAACCAATATACTGAATTAACCATGGTGTCAACTTCTGGTGTCAACTTTTGGTGTCCCAATATCATTTCTGAAATTGAAAGGGTGGGGAATGGGCAATCCATATTTTCTATAGGCAAAGCAATGTAAGAACGAACTATTTGTTTAAAGAAAGGGTGCAATTTTAACTGTTGCAGAAAAGTGAAGGACAAAGTAATAGATGAAGCTTATAAAAAGTGCATATTTGAGATCATTATTTTCCCTTCGCTTTTGCGATATTTTCCCTATAATTTTTATTTGTGGAGGTTTTGCTTGTTAGGAAGAAAAAATTAGGCACTCAAAGGACATAAAGTTCATTTTTTTTGGTCAACTACTAAATTGAAGCATTAAAACTCATTTTATTGAATATCATACTTTATAATCAATTTTTAATAAAAATGATATGAAGGATAGGCAACTCTAATAACACTATTAGTTATGCTAACGACATGTTTAGGATTTCGAAAGGCAAGCAAAAGTCCATCCAAAAGATTGTCTCCAAGGTACGTACTTGCTCAAAGGATTTCATAGGGGATTTGAAATGTAGAGCCCTAATTATCTATCTATATAATATATATATATATATATATATAGGGGATGACTCAAGTGAGAGTGATTTTTATTGTGAGAGGATGAGAGGGTTAAACAAAGACCATTAGATTAAATTAATGGTTGAGATTATAACAATAACTAAAAAAGTCACATGACCATCTTAACATGTGCAAGCCCCAAGCCTCCTCTCTCCGTCTTCTTCATGTCCCTTTAATTTTCTTCGAAGCATAAGTGCAATAATAAGAGGCTTGAATTTTTGGCAAAGGTTTAGATGCTGTCACAGACTGCTGTGCGGTTGGCATTATTTGTTGGCCATACTTAAATCTGGCTTAATTAAATGAGTGTAATAGAAGGGGGAAAAAAGGTTTTAGAGGAGAAAATCCGTGGAAGAAAACAATAATCACGCTTCATCTTCTTATTATTGCACACTATATGTTTGATAAAATCCCAAAGTGGATGTTACAGTGTTTATCACCTGTGTTCATGGTTTGAAATGTGCCCAGAACTTGTACTAAAATCCCAAAAGAGAGAAGAAATTCAAAGGTCAACAAACCTCTTGGTTTGAAATGTGCCCAGAACTTGTATTAATAGATATTATATATTAGCTTTGATTTGAAATGCCCACTTGCCCAGAACCGTGTGGGCACAACGTTCTTCTATTTTGGCACTACGGATTTGCCGTTCTTTTCTCTGGTGGTGGCGCTGAATAATTGCAATTGTAGAAAAGAAAAGATTGAATGCGAGGAGTAAACCCTTGGCATCACGTGACTTTTTTAGTTATTGTTATAATCTCAACCATTAATTTAATCTAATGGTCTGTGTTTAACCCTCTCACCCTCTCACAATAAAAGTCGTTCTCACTTGAGTCATCCCCTATATATATATATATATATATATATATATATATATATATATATATATATATATATATATATATATATATATATATATATTGTACTAGCTAGTGGAGCCAACACACATGCTGGTAATGCTAGGATTTTTTAGCCATAGTAACAAATTAATTTCATTTAGCAACCTACAAAATTACCTTACACCAAAGAAGAATCAGTCCTAAGAAAGCATCATAAAAGAATTGAAAGTCAACAGTGATATAGGAGCTGAGCTATAACAAAAAAAAACCTCGTAGTCTCAATTGGGCTACCATATGATGAAAGTAAGATGACTTATTATGTTTATAATATTCGTTGGTGATTGTATTTGTAGGGGATGAACAATAAAGAAAAGGGCAAGAGAAGAGTAGAGGAACAACTATAGAACCGACATAGGGTGTCATGTAGCTTGACTACAAAAACTGGAGCTAATCTCAAATCACCCAGTTGTGGGCACTGGGGCTGGGTGAGGGGCGTCAGGCCCAACACTAGGTGCCTTCCCCTGCAAAAAAAAAAAATTAATGAAGTTATCGGCGTCCAACCAACCGAGGGCCGGTTAAATGGCTCAGAGCGCTATCTGGACATTTATAAAGTATTTAAATAAATTCTCACGTTTTTGTGTGGAAAAGATGACAGTTAATTTAAAGACTTGGAGTCCTGGACAAAGGGAAACATAGGGATTCCTTGTTTCCTTCCATTTTCTTCTTGCTCTTCAACTTTGGGTGTTATTTTCATTGTTTTATGTAGCGATTTTATCAACAAACTAAAATCTTTATTCTCATCGGCAAAGATATAACCTAGTTATAGTGGTTTGATAGATTTTTAATAGATTCTTGATTTTCTTCATGCAAATTTTTTTTTTTTTTTTTTGTGTTTTAATATATCTTAATGTTTCTGATTACTTGATCACTTTTTTTTCCTTCCAATTAATTAATTCAAAAAGGAAGGAATGTTTCTTTAGTGCTTGAAAAAGACTAATATCAACCTTAAGTCGATTTGGCAACCCGCTTAGTAGTTAACCACAATATACAACTCGTTTAGTTGTACCATAGATAACATAATCAACATATATACTGTCATTGTGGAAACAATTAAGCGGTAACATCAACACCATGGTTACACGCCTATGTCCAACTACAAAATTTTGGGAAGCGGATTGCCTGACGTTAAGGCGGGAACGTCACCTTGACTTCCCATCGTTCTCGGTCCAGAACATGACAAGTGGGTCTCTCTTTTTTAAAATAAAAAATAAAAAAAATTCCAAATGAATCTGTCGAAGGTCCCCACGGCTCCACCCTAGGCTCACCCGGAATGACCTCTCTACTCAAGTCGGTCGCCGACTCGCCGCTGCCGCCGACCTCTGCATCGCCGCTAAGAACTCAACCGCACTGTCCTGCTGCTCCTCTCCACTCGTGCTGCCCGCTGCCTCTCCGCGAAGCCAGCAACGCCTCGCAGATAAGCTGTCATGCTGCTTCTGTAACCTTTTTGTTCTTCTTTCTCTTTTGCTGAGAGATCTAGTACTTAATAAGCCGCCGCCGCCCCACCGCGAACCTGTCCTGCTACTTCTTCAATTGGTTGAATCCGCATCCATGGAGCCTAAATCCTCAAATGTAATGGACCTAAAACTTCGAAATCCCTATATTCTAAATGTAGTGTAACCTCAAGCATTAAGGAATTGTGTAATGAAAAGAGAGACTGCACATTTTCATAGTTAAAGTAGTATATGCAAACATGGATTGATTGTGATTAATGTCCAGAATAGATGCAAACTTGGATTGACTGTGATTAATGTCAAGAATTGTGTGGTTAGTATATCATTGTTGATTTTTGTATAGCTGGCCTTAATTATACATAGATGCAAACTTGGAATTTTACTGATATTTACTCCAACAAAGAAGCAAAACAGAAATCATCTGATATTTACTCTAGAGAAGCAAAACTGAAAGCATCAACTGATGATATGCATTGGCTTTGACAGCAGAAGCGATGGAGAATATGTTGCTGATATGCATTGCTTTGACAGTAAATAGGAGGCTCAATCAAAGAATAAAGCAATGGATAAACATATACATAGTACAATGGTTGTAAAAGGGGTTTATGGGTTTATGTAAATTTTGAAACAACGATGTATACTCTTGAAAGCATGTACTTGTATCTCTTAATGAAAATCAACTTACTGAAAGTATTGTGACTTTTCCGTTACTTCTTGTTGTAACACCCCGTTTTTACTATTTTCAATATCGGTAGGATATATATAATTGTTTATATTTTTATCTGAGACCTAGAAAATGATTTTGAATAAAAAAAATCATATTTATACTCTACTTTATCGTAGAGGGTTACGGTTAAATTTTGGGTTGAAAATTCAGACAAAACCGGGTCTGTGTTTTCACTGGCAGTAAAACTTTACTGATCAGAAAACCTAATTTTGACTCAAGAATGAAATGGCTAGGTTTTATATTCCGTTTCCAACGACTTTAGTTATTTTGAAATTTTTTGCTCGGAAATGAAACATAATATTTTATTCGGGCGAAGTATTGAATCGGGTGAACGATGGAGCTGAATACGGGATTTCCGGGACCCGCTAAAAGATGAGAGCAATGAGTCATGTGAGGTGAGTCATGGTGTGACTCACCATCGTAATGATGATGTTAAGGGTGAAATGTCCATTATGTCCTTAACTTTCCATGAAATGCCAATTTTGTCCCAATGTGTTTTTACCATTTTGTCCCTAAGTGAACAATCATTTGGACCCTTCTACCCCTACATGTACACGGCCTCAACACCATTTAATCACACTTAGCCATTCATTTTACCCATTTGGCTCATGTTCTCATAACTTCCCACAAAAAACACAAAGTTCTTTCTCTTAATTTTCAAAGGAAGTCTTAGATCTTGATCATTTCTTGAGATTCCAAAGGTATAGCCTTATGATCCATGATCATACCTTCACTTCTCTTCACAAAATTTCTTCCAATCTCAGTTTTTTTAAAGTTCAAATTCCTATATCTAGTTTTTCAAATAATTCTAGAAAATCATAGAAAAAACATTTTAATGTGAGATCAATTTCTATGATCTCCATATGACTTCTATATTCATCATTCAAGAGCTTGAAAAATTTAGAGATCCCTAGCTATTTCTTTTGATCTTGGCCGAACCTATGCTCAAATGGGTTTAAATGGTTTTCTTCAATCTTTAACTTGATTTCTTGTTGGTTGTTCATGGCTAGGTTTTGTTGGTTCAAACCTTGAGGCTTTAGGTGAACAACATCCTTATACTACTTGAATTTCAAGTGATCAACAAAGGTATGGGGGAGTTTGCCATCATCCTACCTTAGGGGAGATATGTTGGTAGTTTATTTAGTGTATATTTGGTCATGTAATTTCTAAGTATGAAATTTGTATATTTGTTTGCATCTGTGTGTGATCCTCTTGGAGGATTTGGTTGATGATTGGTTGTGATATATATTGGTATTGGTGTTATTGATCTCTAATTGGAACCTTGGTTATTGCTTGATTGTTTTGTTAAACAAAAATGCTTAACATGATTAATTTAAGGCCATTCGGCCATGACTATTTTAATGGGTTCCATGATGATTTAAATTGTTTGAATAAATTTTATGAGGATTGAATGAACATATAAGAATATAAAAATTGGTTTGGATTGGTTTGGATGTGTATATTGAAAGATGTGAATTTATAAGTCCATAGGGACTAATATGCAATTTCTGAGAATTTCAGTGGCTGTACTGAAATTCATATTCTTGTGTGTTATGGTTGTAGTCCTTGATGAGATGAAACCATAGAAATTGGTTTGAGGTTATTTGGTTTAATATATAAAAAGATATGAGCTTTTTAATAAACAAGGACCTATTTGCAAATATTGTAAAATATGGGGCCAAAAATATAATTTTTGGAAATTTGATGGTAACTGAAAAACATTTCTAAAGAAGTTGGTTTTAGATAAGAAGTTATAAGGTTTTAGGTAAATAAGGACCTTTTTGCAATTAATGAAAGTTTAGGGACTAAACTGTAATTTTCGAAAATAATTATAATGGGACAGTTAGATACTGTTTTTCATGCCTAACTAAGTGTTCTAAGACTCCAAAATGAGTTTTGGACCATTAGGTTTTAAAATCATTGAAAAAGAAATTACGCGATATTCGAACTTAACGACGTTCGGTCAAATTTTGAGGAATTTTGTATAAGTGGAAAGTGTGACACCCTTCTACCCCGCATGTTAAAAGCCAAATAATTTAAAAACAATTAAAGGAAAACATGCAATTATTGAATAAAATAAACAATTGTCCATGGGTAGAAAAGTCCCACATGAACCGTTTACAACGCGGAAATAAAATAAGTTTTAAACAATAAAAAACATAACCAACCAAAGTAATATAACCCAACCCCGATGTCACATACAGAGCTGGTATAACCGTTCCGGAATAAAATCCACGGAATTACAACTGAACTAACAACTACAAAAACATAAACTAGCCCTACGATGAGTGGCGGCTCCTCAGAGTCACTCCTCTCCGGCCTGCTCGTCATCCTCTGCAATGTGCCAATCAGGCCAAACACAAACAACAAACATATATAGGGAGTAAGAATCGTATAAACATAATAGCATGGGAATGGGCAGTAAAGTAAACAGCAAGCATAGCAGCATCACATCAAACATCAACATCATCATTATGCTATGCAGTGCAATGCAGTCCTACTCCGCTAAACCATCAATGCATGTGGATCCACTAAACTCGGGATGAACGACTTCGGAGTTACATATCCACATTGAGAATCTACTCCTTGGATAGCCAACGCATCAAACCAACGAATGCCTCGTCACGGGGGCGCTAGGAGAATCTACTCCAACCGTGGATGGCCGGATCGCCGTACTCTAGGACGATCTCCCCTATGTCGAACATCCCTAAACAACAACTCCGATGCAATGCGTATGCAACACAACAACAACAGCAACACCACCTCCATAACTCCAACGGGATCGACCGAAGGTAACAGCGGGATCAACCGCACCAACTTGCCTCGCGGAATCTACCTGAGGACTTAAGCGGAATCAACCGCAGTACCTGGGGCAAACTCTCGGCCACCAAGGTACGTAACAACAACACCTTAGACCCAGACCGTGGGGTCAAGGCCTCCTTGGCCAAAAAGCACCAAGGTACAGCTCATCAACTTGCGGCACCCAAAAGGGGTATCGACTTAACATCTCACCCTCTCATCATCTTTATTTATCTTTAGTAACATTTACCAAGTTGTCTAATCAGTTATCATCATAGGGAAGTGGGGTTTAAAACTCCTTAAGTCCTTTAATCTTGTTCTGTCACAGTGGGTTGAGCACGGTCGTGCTCGTAACCCAGCACGGTCGTGCTTAAGCACGTGAGGGGCGTGCTCCCCTGTAAGTGAAGCACGGTCGTGCTTCTTAATGAGCACGGTCGTGCTCAGCAGCACGATCGTGCTCTGTGTCCTGTATGGCCGTGCTCAACAGCGCGGCCATCTTCCCAGAATTCAACTGGGAGCACGGTCATGCTCCCTGTTCAGCACGGTCGTGCTCAACGCGCGACAGTGCTGTTGTGACACCCTTCTACCCAGCATGATATAAGGCAATTAATATAAAACAAATAATAAGGAAAACATGCATTTAATTGAATTAAATAAAAACAGTTGTCCATGGGTAGAAAAGTCCCACATGAACTCGTTTACAACGCGGAAAAGTAAAGAAAGAGTTTTAAACAAATAAAAACATAACCAATTAAATAACCCAACCCCGATGTCACAATTCAGAGCTGGTATAACCGTTCCGGAAATAAATCCTCGGAATACAACTGAAAACAACTAACTAAACTAAAACAACCCTACTATGAGTGGCGGCTCCTCAGAGTCACTCCTCTCTGGGCTGCTCGTCATCCTCTGCAAATGCCAATCAGGCCAAACACAAACAATACAGGGAGTAAGATTCATGTAATCATATAAACAGCAGAGGAATAGTACGCAAGGTAAACATACACATAAGCATACATCAACATCCATCAGTAACATAACAACCAAGTATGCTATGCTATGCAATGCATCAACTACTCCGCTACTCCAACTATGCATGTGGATCCAAACTAACTCAGGATGAACGACTTTGGAGTTACATATCCGTATTGGCCATAAAAGCACCAACACCGGCAGTTCACCAAACCTTGGGTGAACCCCATGGATAGCCAACGCATCAAACCGTGGATGCCTCATCACGGGGGGCCTCGGTCACCAAACCTTGGGTGACCTACCGTGGATGGCCAGATCACCGTACTCTCGGGCGATCTCCCCTTTGTCGAACCTCCCCCATCAACTACTCCAATGCTTTATGCAAATGGCACAACAACAAACAATCTCAACCACCTCCTTGCTTGGGCCATGAAGCTCCCAAGACTTTCAACATCAACTCAACGTAACCTTAGACCCAAACCGTGGGGTCAAGGCTCCCTTGGCCAATAAGCACCAAGGTTCAACTCATCGTGCTTGGGTCAATAAGCACCCAAGACTTCAACTTATCAACGTGCGGTAACCCAACGGATACCGACTTAATATTTGATTATCCAATTATCTTATCTAATTAATAACCAGGTTGTCTAATCTTTATCTCAACTTATCATCATGGGGGAATGGGGTTAAAAACCCCTTATGTCCTTTAATTGTATCACTGTCCAGGAGGTCAGCACGGTCGTGCTTAGACCTTAGCACAGTCGTGCTTGGACACGTGAGGGCGTGCTGCCCTTTTAAGTGGAGCACGGTCGTGCTTCACACTCAGCACGGTCGTGCTCAGCAGCACGATCGTGCTGTTTGACCTGCTTGGTTGTGCTGAGCAGCGCGGCCATTTTCCAGAATTTAAGTGGGAGCACGGTCGTGCTCCCTGTTCAGCACGGTCGTGCTCAATGCACGACTGCACTGTTCTGGGCAGGGACAGAAACCGTATTCTAACCAAATTCTAATAGATTAAACACCTAACCTTATACGTTTATTAAACTTAAACATTCCATTAACAACTTTATCAACATTTAACTCATCAAACAGTAACAACAACAGCAGTCAACCATCCAACATCATTGTGTCAATAACAATAACATAGCATCGTATAAACAACCATCATGTTCATAGGCATATAACACTATAATAACCAGAAACATACTATCACAATTTAATTGCCGTATTACAACAATATGCATACAAAACACCGGGGTCATAGGGAACCCTGTTACCTTACACTACCCACTGCCTAATGAGTACAATCCCACTTCTCCCCATACCTGGATTGAAGGTCGCTCCAACGTTAGCTCCTAAAGCAAACGGTCACGGTTCCCCAAAGCGGCTTAACTCCACACAACCTTAGTCAAACCGAAGCACGGATATTAGTTTCCTATTCAAATCATTATGGAAAGGAAAACACTAGGGAAGGGAACATTACCTCTAGACCAACAGAACTCACAAGAGGCTCCCAAAGGTTTCCAAAACTCCAGAAACGGGTTGAGTTTAGTGAAAGTAGGGAAAGGGATCACTCTGGCCGAACTGGTGACGGCTGCCAACAAAAGAAATAGGGTTTTACGTCACCCTCGGGTTCTGCAACGTTTATAAACCTCGGACTTGAGCACGGTCGTGCTTCTCCTTAAGCACGGTCGTGCTCCACTTAGCGTCAGCGAGACGCGGTCCACGCATTGAGCACGGGCGTGCTCACTATTGAGCACGGTCGTGCTCAACTTAAAATCAGAAACACGCTTCTGACTTTAAGCACGGGCTTGCTGGCTGATGAGCACGAGCATGCTCATGTACCAGAAAGGGACTTTTAGGCTAAAATCCCACTTAGCCCTTAACCAACATTTTAAAATAATAAAACTAGCTTTATAAAAACATTTTACGAAAAGCGGGGTGTTACAACTGTTCTGGGCAGGAACAGAGGCTGAAACTTAACCCATTTTATCATGTTTTTACTCAATTATTCCTAACGTCAATTATCAACATATTTCCATATTTAAACTCATCATCACAAATCAACCAACTCAAAATGGCATCAATCCAGCAATAACATCATGTTCATCTCAACAATTTACCACAACATCATGCTCATATTCAACACCAAAATCATCATCAACAATACGAGACATTTATCATACAATCATACACCATAACATGCATCGAAAATATAATCACGTCACAAATCAGTATAACACATAACAATAGGGTCATGGGAAACCCCTTACTTTACACTAGCCCCAAACCTATGTAAATACTACCCTTCTCCCCATACCTGGATTGAAGGTAGCTCTCTAACAGTCCTGACAGCACACGGTTCCTCCCCTAAGACGGCTCGACCTCAAACGATCCTAAACGACTACCAATGGTGCACTAGCAGTCTCCCAAGGTCTCTAAACTGCCCAAGACGGAAGAAAACGGAAAAAGGGTTCTTCCTGGCCGCACTGTAGCTGCTGAGTTCACCAAAAGTAAGGCTACCCTTTAAACCCTCGAGTTTTGTTCACGTATATAACTTCCGGACCTGAGCACGGTCGTGCTTACCATTGAGCACGGTCGTGCTCCACTTAGCGTCACGAGACGCGGTCCACGCATTGAGCACGGGCGTGCTCACTGTTGAGCACGGTCGTGCTCAACTTAAAATCAGAATCACGCTTCTGACTTTAAGCACGGGCTTGCTGGCTGATGAGCACGGGTGTGCTCATGTACCAGAAAGGGACTTTTAGCCAAAAATCCCACTAAGCCCTTAAACGATAAATCCAACTTAAACCAAACCAGCTTAATTAAAATATTCTGAAAACAGGGTGTTACAATTCCACCCCCCTTATAAAAAATTTCGTCCTCGAAATTTACACGTACCTCAAGGGAAAAGATGCGGGTACGCTTCCATCATCTTGCTCTCCAGCTCCCAGGTAGCACTTTCCTCAGTCGCCCCACTCCAAACCACTTTAACCAAAGGAATTTCCTTGCATCTTAGCTGCTTCACCCTCCTATCCTCGACTCGAAGAGGTAACACCTCAAAAGTCAGGTTTTCTTTCAACTGTATAGCGTCGAGTACTATCACGTGACTAGGGTCATGAACATACTTCCTGAGTTGTGACACATGAAAAACATTGTGGAGATTTGACAAGAACGTGGGTAAGGCTATTTGGTAGGCGACTTCGCCGACTCTTTTGAGGATTTGGTAAGGACCAATGAACCTCGGAGTAAGTTTCCTCGCCTTCATCACTCTACCAACCCCAGTCGTCGGGGTAACTCTCAAGAATACATGATCGCCTTCCTGGAATTCGAGCGCCTTCCTCCTTTTATCATGGTAGCTCTTCTGCCTACTCTGTGCAACTCTCATCTTTTCCTGAACTAACTTAATCTTTTCTGTTGTTTCCTGGACTATCTCTGGCCCTAGCACCACACTATCACTAGGTTCGCTCCAACACAAGGGTGTCCTACATCTCCTCCCATACAGAGCTTCATAAGGCGCCATCCCGATGCTGGAATGGAAACTGTTATTGTAGGTGAACTCTATTAGGGGCAAAAACTTGTCCCAACTTCCTAACTGTTCTAACACACAAGCCCTCAACAAGTCCTCTAAGGACTGGATGGTCCGCTCAGACTGCCCATCAGTTTGTCGGTGGTAAGCTGAACTAAGCCTAAGCTTTGTTCCTAAAGCCTCTTGCAAACTATTCCAAAACCTAGAGGTAAACCTCGGGTCTCTATCCGAAACTATGCTAGAGGGTACACCATGAAGCCTAACTATCTCCTTGATGTACAACTTTGCCAACTTCTCTAAAGGATACTCCATGTTCATCGGAATGAAATGGGCAGACTTAGTCAGTCTATCCACAACAACCCAAATTGCCTCAAAACCAGCTGGAGTCCTAGGGAGTCCAGACACAAAATCCATGGAGATACTATCCCATTTCCATTCTGGGACACTTAAAGGTTGTAACTTACCCGAAGGCCTCTGATGCTCAATCTTAGCCTTCTGACAAACTAGGCACGCATAAACAAACTCAGCTACGTCCTTTTTCATCCTAGGCCACCAAAACATTCATTTAAGGTCCTGATACATCTTAGTGGCACCTGGGTGCACACTCAATCCACTCCTATGACCTTCTTCTAAGATCAACTTCCTAAGCTCGGAAACATCTGGCACACAAACTCTATCCTTAAATCTCAAGATACCATCACTGCCATCCTTAAAACTTAGGTCTCTACCCTGAGCGAGTAACTCTCGCTGGTCTAAGAGATACTTATCTAACTTCTGACCCTCTCTAATCTGATCCATCAAACTATTGGTAACCTTCAAGGTACCAAGCCTAATACTCTTAGGGGTAAACTCACAAGCTAGACTAAGGTCTCTAAACTCCTCAATCAGGTCCATCTCCCTAACCATCAAAGCGGAGATATGCAGGGTTTTCCTACTCAAGGCATCGGCCACCACATTGGCCTTTCCTGGGTGATAGGTCATCTCGAAGTCATAATCCTTTAAGAACTCCATCCACCTACGCTGCCTCATATTCAACTCCTTTTGATCAAAGAGATACTTCAAACTCTTATTATCGCTAAAAACCTCAAACCTCGCTCCATATAGGTAATGCCTCCAGATCTTTAAGGCAAATACCACAGCTCCTAACTCTAGGTCATGGGTAGGGTAGTTCTTCTCATGGGTTTTCAACTGCCTAGAAGCGTAAGCGACTACCTTACCATTCTGCATCAGCACACCACCTAACCCTTGCTTAGAAGCATTGCAGTAAACTACGAAGGGTTCACTAGGATCTGGCAAAACTAACACTGGTGCTGATGTCAACCTATTCTTAAGGGTTTGGAAACTCTCTTCACACTTAGAGTCCCACACAAACAACTGTCCCTTCTTGGTGAGACGGGTTAAGGGTAAAGCTATCTTAGAGAAACCTTCTATAAACCGTCTATAATACCCGGCTAACCCCAAGAAACTCCTAATCTCGGTTACAGACTTTGGCGCTTCCCACTGGAGCACCGTCTCTACCTTAGCTGGGTCCACTGCTATGCCACCCTTAGAGATGACATGTCCTAAGAAGCTCACTTCCTCTAACCAGAACTCACACTTAGACAACTTAGCATACAACTGCTTCTCCTTAAGGGTCTGCAAGACAACCCTCAGGTGTTCCTCATGTTCCTCCTTACTCTTGGAGTACACTAAGATGTCATCTATAAACACCACCACGAACTTATCCAAGTAAGGGTGATAGGTCTTGTTCATGTAGTCCATGAAGACCGCAGGAGCGTTGGTCACACCGAAAGGCATAACCAAGTACTCATAGTGACCATATCGCGTTCTAAACGCTGTCTTCGGGACGTCCTCAGACTTAACCCGAATCTGATGGTACCCTGATCTCAAATCTATCTTTGAAAAGACGCAAGCGCCCATCAACTAGTCCATAAGATCATCAATCCTAGGGAGGGGATACCGATTCTTTATGGTCACCTTGTTGAGCTGTCGAAAGTCGACACACAACCTCATACTACCATCCTTCTTCTTCACCAACAACACAGGTGCTCCCCACGGAGACACACTCGGCCTAATGAACTGCTTCTCCATCAGGTCTTCCAACTGTTCTTTCAACATAGCTAGCTTTAGAGGAGACATTCTATAGGGTGCTATGGAAATTGGCCCGGTGCCAGGCACTAAGTCTATGGTAAACTCAACATCTCTTTCTGGGGGCAAGTTATAAACATCCCCCGGAAACACTTCAGGAAACTCTCGCACAACAGGCAAGCTGGCGACATCAGGAGGGCTGCTCTCTACATCCAGGGAAGCTAACATCATGTACACTTGGGCTTCGTCTTTCATCGAAGCTCGTACTTGGCTGGCAGAGAGAAGGTCTGGATTCTTAGACTCCCTTGGAGTTCCAAAAACCAGGGTTTTATCGAAACAATTCAGAAGAACATGGTTGGAAGATAACCAGGCCATACCCAGAATAATGTCCAGGTCTTTCAAAGGTAAGCATACAAGATCAGCAAGGAAAGTTTTATCATTTATAACAATATGACAGTTCTTGCATGCATATGAAGTAGAAACAGGTTTATTTGTAGGTGTAGAAACCAACAAATCAAACTCAAGGAAGGTAACAGGCAATTTTAGACTCTTGACCCTATCATGCGATATAAACGAGTGAGTAGCACCCGAATCATACAATACAGTCAATCGAGTTCCATCAATTAGACACGTACCTTGGATCAAGTCATCAGACTCGGAGGCTTCGGCTCCACTAAGAGTAAAGACTCTTCCAGTGGTCTTCAGTCTGTTGGCCTGGGGCTTCTGATTCTTGCTAGCGCTGGGAGGCTCGGCCTTAGCTCCATCACACTCGCGACTGATGTGGCCTGGCTTGCCACACTTAAAACATATGACCTGTGTTTCCTTGCACTGGGACGAATAGTGGTCCTGTGCTCCACACTTCCCACACCTCATAGCTCTAGGGGCATCAGAGAACCCACCCCTGAAGCTACTCTGCTGAAACTGGGGCTTCCTGCCACTCTGCTTGAAGTCCTTACCCGAAGGGGCATACCGCTGCTTGCCCTTATCCCTCTGATCATTCCTCTTGCCACTCTGATTGTCCGATCCTCTGGAACTAGCAGCTCTGAACTGGCTGGCATCCTCAAAGATCCTGCACTTGTTGACCAGAATAGGGAAGACTCTGATCTCCTGGTAGCTAATGGCCTGTTTGATCTCAGGCCGGAGTCCCGCTTCAAACTTCACACATTTGGAGCGATCGTCCGTCTCATGCTGGTAAGGAGTGTAGTACCTAGCCAGCTCCTCAAACTTAGCCGCATAGTCACCGACTGACAGCGACCCCTGCCTCAAAGACAAGAATTCCATCTCCTTCTTGTCTCTGATGTCCGCTGGAAAATATTTCTCCAGAAACCTCTGCCTGAACACAGCCCAAGTCACCGCTGTGCCCTCTGCCTGCATCCTTTGCCTGCAGTTATCCCACCAGTGCTCCGCCTCTTCAGTCAACATGAAGGTGGCGAAGATGAGCTTCTGCTGATCGTTACAATCCATCGCACGGAAGATCTTCTCTGTCTCCCTCAGCCACAACAATGCTCCCTCTGGGTCATACGCTCCCTTGAACGACGGAGGGTTGTTCCTCTGGAACTTATCCAGTCCCTGGAACTCAGCTGGCCCACCGTTGTTAGGGTTGACCTGTCCGATAGCATTGGCCAGAAGTGCCAATGCATCAGCAATCGCCTGATCGTTGCGTCCTCTACCGGCCATTAGTTCCTATACATGCCCAAAACAGCCTTTAATACAGAAACTTAGCGAGTAAAAGCTACAGGCAACTAACTTAAAACATCATTATCTATACCAAGTATAGACAATTCAAACAAGAGTCACACAACAGACTCACAACAGACTCATACCACGTCCGAACAAGGTCGAACTGCTCTGATACCACTAAATGTGACACCCTTCTACCCCGCATGTTAAAAGCCAAATAATTTAAAAAACAATTAAAGGAAAACATGCAATTATTGAATAAAATAAACAATTGTCCATGGGTAGAAAAGTCCCACATGAACCGTTTACAACGCGGAAATAAAATAAGTTTTAAACAATAAAAAACATAACCAACCAAAGTAATATAACCCAACCCCGATGTCACATACAGAGCTGGTATAACCGTTCCGGAATAAAATCCACGGAATTACAACTGAACTAACAACTACAAAAACATAAACTAGCCCTACGATGAGTGGCGGCTCCTCAGAGTCACTCCTCTCCGGCCTGCTCGTCATCCTCTGCAATGTGCCAATCAGGCCAAACACAAACAACAAACATATATAGGGAGTAAGAATCGTATAAACATAATAGCATGGGAATGGGCAGTAAAGTAAACAGCAAGCATAGCAGCATCACATCAAACATCAACATCATCATTATGCTATGCAGTGCAATGCAGTCCTACTCCGCTAAACCATCAATGCATGTGGATCCACTAAACTCGGGATGAACGACTTCGGAGTTACATATCCACATTGAGAATCTACTCCTTGGATAGCCAACGCATCAAACCAACGAATGCCTCGTCACGGGGGCGCTAGGAGAATCTACTCCAACCGTGGATGGCCGGATCGCCGTACTCTAGGACGATCTCCCCTATGTCGAACATCCCTAAACAACAACTCCGATGCAATGCGTATGCAACACAACAACAACAGCAACACCACCTCCATAACTCCAACGGGATCGACCGAAGGTAACAGCGGGATCAACCGCACCAACTTGCCTCGCGGAATCTACCTGAGGACTTAAGCGGAATCAACCGCAGTACCTGGGGCAAACTCTCGGCCACCAAGGTACGTAACAACAACACCTTAGACCCAGACCGTGGGGTCAAGGTCTCCTTGGCCAAAAAGCACCAAGGTACAGCTCATCAACTTGCGGCACCCAAAAGGGGTATCGACTTAACATCTCACCCTCTCATCATCTTTATTTATCTTTAGTAACATTTACCAAGTTGTCTAATCAGTTATCATCATAGGGAAGTGGGTTTAAAACCCCTTAAGTCCTTTAATCTTGTTCTGTCACAGTGGGTTGAGCACGGTCGTGCTCGTAACCCAGCACGATCGTGCTTAAGCACGTGAGGGGCGTGCTCCCCTGTAAGTGAAGCACGGTCGTGCTTCTTAATGAGCACGGTCGTGCTCAGCAGCACGATCGTGCTCTGTGTCCTGTATGGCCGTGCTCAACAGCGCGGCCATCTTCCCAGAATTCAACAGGGAGCACGGTCGTGCTCCCTGTTCAGCACGGTTGTGCTCAACGCGCGACAGTGCTGTTCTGGGCAGGAACAGAGGCTGAAACTTAATCCATTTTATCATATTTTTACTCAATTATCCTAACGTCAATTATCAACACATTTCCAGATTTAAACTCATCATCACAAATCAACCAACTCAAACATGGCATCAATCCAGCAATAACATCATGTTCATCTCAACAATTTACCACAACATCATGCTCATATTCAACACCAAAATCATCATCAACAATACGAGACATTTATCATACAATCATACACCATAACATGCATCGAAAATATAATCACGTCACAAATCAGTATAACACATAACAACAGGGTCATGGGAAACCCCTTACTTTACACTAGCCCCAAACCTATGTAAATACTACCCTTCTCCCCATACCTGGATTGAAGGTAGCTCTCTAACAGTCCTGACAGCAAATGGTTCCTCCCCTAAGACGGCTCGACCTCAAACGATCCTAAACGACTACCAATGGTGCACTAGTAGTCTCCCAAGGTCTCTAAACTGCCCAAGACGGAAGAAAACGGAAAAAGGGTTCTTCCTGGCCGCACTGTAGCTGCTGAGTTCACCAAAAGTAGGGTTACCCGTTAAACCCTCGAGTTCTGTTCACGTATATAACTTCCGGACCTGAGCACGGTCGTGCTTACCATTGAGCACGGTCGTGCTCCACTTAGCGTCACGAGACGCGGTCCAAGCATTGAGCACGGGCGTGCTCACTGTTGAGCACGGGCGTGCTCACTGTTGAGCACGGTCGTGCTCAACTTAAAATCAGAATCACGCTTCTGACTTTAAGCACGGGCTTGCTGGCTGATGAGCACGGGTGTGCTCATGTACCAGAAAGGGACTTTTAGCCAAAAATCCCACTAAGCCCTTAAACGATAAATCCAACTTAAACCAAACCAGCTTAATTAAAATATTCTGAAAACAGGGTGTTACAGAAAGGAAAAGGTAAAATCAGTGTTTCAAAATCTTACTATGAGTATTACAAACTAGAAGAGTTATAAATTTGAGGTGAAGAATCATATTTTCCAAAAGAAAGGCTTTTAGGCCTAATTTCAGTAAAAACAACGTTGAAACCGTCGTTAAACGTTTTTAAAGATTTTGAGAAAATGCTTTGAAGATTTTGGTACTTAGGTATTTTGAGGAAATCTGATTTCAAATTGGTTTGGTTTTAACCAAAGGTTTTGGTTTTAAGATGAAAAGGATTTAATTCCATGAGGACCAGCATTTGCGTAAAATATGAAAACCTAAGTCATGAAAGACTTGGTGAAAATACAAACATAATGATTTATGACGTATTGTGGAACAAGAACTTATGTCATAAAGTATGGATGATTTATTATCCATATATCCATGAAATTTAATGGACACAGAAGTATTGTTTTTCTTGGAAGCCCAGAGAAAGGCTCAATTAGAAAAGTGCAGAGAAATAAATAATTGGACTTGTGATCCAATCTCATAATGTGCTAAGAATGTTAATCAAGTGTTTTAAAATACCTTTGCACAAAGATGAAAGGTTACTTGAGAACATTAGCTCGATGTTAAGTACCGGTGATTCGGACTTAAGAACATCAAGCATCTGATAAAGCATGTTGAAAGGATTCCGATGGAATCAAGAGGTCATCCGGTGGATGGACGAGAAGAACGCATTTTCCGGCAAAGTTTGCCTAAACACATAGTGAAACTATGTTCTGTAAGGTCGTTGGGCCTAGGAGATTGAGCTAACACTTTAATGCGGGTGCAAATTCCGTAGTGACGATCTATTGATGCTCGGGGATGTCAGGGGTATGAAATACTCATATAGGCCTAGTTGGTAGCTCCCTCTGTGGCATGGTGATCTTGCAATACACCGACATACTCAACTAGACGCTACGTTTTTTCTGGTAGTGTAGGATGTTCCCGAAAAAGCCTATGTGCACGTTGCTGACTCTTGACACATAATATTACCCAAGGCTGGTGTAATCCGGAACAATCCTCATAACCACTCTCTCCGACTGTTTGTAAAACCATGGTATAGGGATCAGAGGTCATTCCTCGAGTCTTAGATGTTTCTATCTAGGAATGCGTTGTCCCGTGGTCATGTTTGTATGAAACATTATTTCCATGTTAAGAATGATGTTATTATGATGTGGTGAATAATGATATGATTGAATATTGATTATTGCGTGTACTTGAGAGTCGCGCTACTGCATATCTGCCTTATGTGTAAGATGAATGGGAAGCTCACATCGTTTTCAGTGTTTTATGGTTCTGTGTTACTTTATGTTCGGCGAAGATTACGACGGCACTATCTCGCCATCACACTCAGCTGGAGTTTGAGATGACTTGTATGCATGGACACAAGATCAATGGTTTTGTGT
The DNA here is from genome assembly GCA_035048595.1 of Echinosophora koreensis. Taxonomy (NCBI): domain Eukaryota; kingdom Viridiplantae; phylum Streptophyta; class Magnoliopsida; order Fabales; family Fabaceae; genus Echinosophora; species Echinosophora koreensis. The sequence continues at coordinate 1,957,471 of JAPCYP010000031.1, read as the reverse complement.
AGTGGACGTGAGGAGAATACTCACGGCGTGACGAGATATCATCCAAGACTATTATAGTAATATGGGGGTGACATTCCGTCATTGTTTTGTTATGGCCAGCATGATGAATCTTGTGTCTATGTTATATTTTGTGGAGCTATGTCTCTAAAGCTGATATTATTATTATAAACATATTTCCAGTATATGTTGTTTACGGGCGTTGGTATTTCTGCCATTTTCTGTTTATGTACGTTTATGACTGTTAGTACTTGGAGAATGAATGTAAAATATTTATGTATAAGTTTGATGATATATACAAAATATTAATTATCGAACTATTTGCGAAAAGAAAAAAAAAATAAACTCGTATTTTTGGAAAAAAAATAATTATTTTCCGCTTTACTCGGTCCTATAGAATAGAAGAGTCACCGACGACATAGCGCCCAAGAAGGGTGTTACACTTGCAAGCTGTATGATATTGTCTACGTAAAAAAAATACAGTAGCTTTTCCATTGTGACTTTCAAGCTCTCTGAATGTATGCAAGGCACAAATGTAGCTTTACGAATGCTACACCAAAAAAATATAGCACCAAAAAAATATAATATTGTGATCAATCAGCTCCAATTCTTTCAAACTAATCAAGGATCAATTAGTCTAATGTTGCCGTGTCTGTATCATTAAGGGGTGCCTACAAAATGACACAAACTAATAAACATGATGAGTAATAAAAAAGTAAGGACAATCTTCTTCTTTTTTTATTTATTAAAAGACAAATGAATTTGAAGTTGACACAGGGAAACACAAGAAGTGGGTTGAATTGTGTTTCTTAACAGTTTTTCGAAAAACCTTTTTGTAAGCAAGAAAAGAAATATACACACAGTTAAAATATCATTTTAAAAGAGTTAATAAACTTAAATTCAAATCCCCACAGTTAGTATAATCGAAAGCTGTAAAGAGATAGGGATAGAAGATTCACAAAGATGATTTATCCTGGTTCACTCTTTTCTAACCAAGAGCTACGTCAGTCCCTTCTACTTGAAGGTTTTCTCCACTATAATCCAATAGCTTTACAAGTATTAAACATCTCTTCAGGATTACAACAACAAGTATTCAACACCTCTTCAAGCTTACAAGTATTCTTTCCAACCAAGCCTCTTCAGGCTCACTCTATCTTAGAGATTAAAGATTTTGATCTAATAAACTCACTAAGTGTGAGGGTATGAAAGTTTAAGGTCAAGGTTACAAAGCAATCTAGAAAAATATTTGATAGAGTTTATGTGCTTTTAATAGTTTGAGCTTGTTCAGTTTCTGTTACCTTCTTTACTGGGGTCGTCCAGTATTTATAGAAGGTATTCAGCTTGAGCTCTCATCTTCTTCAACAGTCTTCACACATATCCGTTTAGAGATATCATTACAGGTAAAGTACAAATTTAAAATACAATAAAAGTACTTACCCGTAAAGTTCCTATTCAGACTCGGTATCGTCATCTGATTCTAAATCCGACTCTTCGTTTTCTTCCATTGAGTCATCACTTTCGATTTCTTTCTCTGATGATGCATGCATCGATGGCTGATTACCAATGTTCACTTCTTCTCCATCAGCTTCAGATCCCAACATGCCAGTAATACGCTCGACCTCGATTACTTCATTGACATGTGACAATTCATCCGCCTTGAAGGGCGTCTCATCCTCTGGATCATTAATTTATATGCCACCCTTAGGCTTGGTTGTGATAGGAATACACCAACCTCATTTGTTCGTTCGCATTACTGGATAAGGGACATAATAAACTTGTTTTGCATTCTGAACAATTATAAACGGATCAAACTGTTGATATCTTCCTGCCATGTGAATGTCCACAGTTCCATATTTGGGATCCACCTTTGTGCCTGTCCACGATGGATCAAACCAGTTACAATAAAATACCACTACTTTTTTAGGATAAGTTGTATTATTGTATTCTAACTCGTATATGTGTTTTATAACCCCATAGAAATCACCACTACCATCACCCTGTACGTAAACCTCGCTATTAATTGTCTTTTTACCACATTCCATTCATCAGTGTGAAGTTTGTACCCATTGACGAAGTACGTATGCCATGATTTAACACGGCTATAGGGCTCGTACGCTAAATCTCTCAAGTGTTGATTTGTCACACTTAATGGTTGATGATACACCTACAAATATATAAATCATACTAAATAATTAATGTTTAATCAGCAATAAAGCATAGTAATGTTTGGTAAGTGTAATGATACTCTTGAACCATTCAGGAAAATCTGCATGTGTACGAGCAGAAGCATCTTGTTCACTTATTTGATTAATTTGCAAGAACACACTGACAAATAATATGTGTACAATGTGTTAAGGGAGCAATTGATATAACATATGATAGACTATTTCAAAATTGAGTCAATGAAACTTATTCATGATATGGTTTCACCTCGGTGCAAGTTATCAAGACATGAACATGGGCCAATGCATACTCCTCATCACTTAACCAGTAAATAATCTCCTTGCCAGCATGACCGCCAGGAAGGTTAATAAGGATAGCATATAAGGAAACCCTGCATTATCAGCATCTACCTCATTCCTAATATTTCTTGGTGCCAACATGAAGTTGTTGAAATAGTGGAAACAGAAATGGGTTGTCTCACGGTGTAAGTAAGATGCACAGATTGTTCATTCAACTCTAGCCTTGTTTTTAACAAATCGTTTAGAGTCTCCCATGAATCTAAGTAATAGAAAACATTAGCGACAAGACATTATTCAAGGGACGTTAATTATTTAAATGTGCAAATGTAATAATATTACCTTTCAAACGGATACATCCACCTATATTGTACTAGTCCACCAAGCCTTGCTTCATATGCAAGATGGACAGGGAGATGTTCCATTGAATCAAAAAAAACCTGGGGGAAATATCTTCTCCAACTTGCACAGAATTATTGGAATTTTTTCTTCTATCCTCCTCAATCCATCCACCCTTAAAGTTGCATAGCATAGATCTTGGAAGAAATGACTGATTTCTGAACTGAAAGCAATAGGAAGCAAACACTCCATGAATACATGACAATCATGACTTTTCATCCCATGAAGCCTCCCCGTTTTAACATCAGCACATCGTGCCAAATTATAGGAATAACCATCGGACGTCCTAAGCTCTTTTAACATCGGCACCCCGTTTTAACAGGCTTTGCTTCATTGGCGGTTATAGTGTAACAAGCTTTTAATTTGACCATTTTTCTATTTGGATGCGGTTTCAACTCCAAATCCTTTCATCTACAGTACAGAGCTATGTCCATCCTTGTCTTCTCATTGTCCTTCGTCTTGCCAGCCACATTCATAACCGTGTTAAAAATGTTGTCAAAGAAATTCTTCTCAATGTGCATCACATCAACGTTATGTCTTAACAGGTTATCCTTTCGGTACGGTAGTTCTCAAAAAATACTTTGTTTTGTCCAGTTATGTCATTCTCCATTCCCTGGTAATTTTGACACACTTGCGTCAGTGACTTTTGGAAGATCGCTAACCCGACCCTAAGTTTGTTCAAGAGCCAACAAAGGCTGTGGGCCTTCTTCTTCAGTCTGATTCTTTTTGAATGCTCGTATATTCCTTCGGAAGGGATGATCATGATCTAAGAACCAACGATGAGAATCAAACCAGAAACTTTTGCCACCATATCTTAGGGTAAAAGCCTTTCCATGTTCCATAAAATACGAGCACGCCAATTTACCGTGAGTCCCCCAACCAGAGAGCATGTCATATGCAGGAAAATCATTGATAGTCCACATCAATGCCGCCTTGATCATAAAGTTTTGTTTCTTTGAAACGTCATACGTCAACACACCACCCCACAACTTCTTCAGATCATCGATCAGAGACTGCAAATATACATCAATCCCAACCTTCGGATTAGATGGCCCTAGTATGAAACAAGTCAAAAACATATATGCTTTTGACATGCACATCTCAGGAGGAAGATTATACAGTGTAACAATTATTGGCCAACATGAATATGGCGAGGCAGAAGCCTTAATGTACGGGATAAAACCATCTTAGCACATCCCAAGTTGTACATTGCGAGGATCTGATGCAAAATCAGGGTCTACCCGATCGAAGCGCCTCCAGGCTTCACCATCAGAATGGTGACTCAAAACGCTCGTACTTCTTCTATTTTCATAATGTCACCTCATCTATCCCGCAGTTTGCATTGATGCAAACATTCTCTGCAACCTTGGAATTATTGGCAGATAGAACATTGCCTTCACAGGAACTTGTTTGTTCTTAGTATGGTCACTATTTTGGACACGTTACCTGGGTGTCTGAAAAAATTTACATTCCTCCAGTGCGCTATCATTTGTGCCTGAATCATTGTCATAATAAAGCATCCACCCATTCGGACAACAATCAATCCTCCTAGCCCCCAACCCCAGTTTCGACACCAACCGCTTCGTATCATTATAAATTTTTAGCAACATCCCTTTGAAGGGTGTCACATCTTGAAGCATTTTACAAAAAAATTCCAAACACTGCTCGGGGACATTCTATTGGACTTGCAAGCTAAAAGCCTAACACAAATTGAGAATTTTGAATCTGACATCCCTTCAAATAATGGCTTTTTTTTTTCTTCTAACAATAGATTGTAGAATCTTTGCGCCGATTCATTAGGAGGCTCTTCCATGTCATTAGACTCATTCGCCTCAAAAGTCCCATGTTGCCCGAGACAATCATCCACCATCCACTGCATTGACTGGAGTTGTTCGACATAGTCATCGTGTAATCCACTGCCTGATGCACTCATGTCGTGATCGTCACCACCGACTTCATTTAGACCAATATTCAGCAACTCTTCGCCATGATCAGTCCATATCCAATAATTAGGCTTGAAACCACGGCGATACAGGTGTACCTTCACTTCATCATCACTCAAAATCTTTGTTCAATTGCATTTTATGCATGGACATTTAATCCCTCCTCTTCAGCATAATCACAATAATGCTTAACTTTGGATATAAACTCCTCAACTCCATCTACAAATGATTGTTTCAGACACCATCTTCTAGACTCGCTCCTATCATACACCCAACTACAGCTCGACAGATAATATTCCATCCTTTTGTTAAGTCAGATAAAATGGCACAAACATGATTGTATATGCTGAATCGCTCCCTTTCTTTAAAAGGTATGGCCCTATCCCATTCGAGAAAAAACTTTTTCACCACTGTTTTATACTAGTTACTCATTACTTCTCATGTCTTATAGCTGACGAAATTTTGGCAGCATTTCTCATCGGTCTCCAAGTACACAACTTGACCGCTGTAAGACACAATCAAGTATGGACCTGGAGAACAAAAGAAAAACATCGAACCAAAATTTCATCAACTATTTAGCATATGAGAATCAACGAGTAATTAATATAGCAGTGGAGAAAAAGTTTCTTACCAAACTATCCTAATTGGACAATTCAAGATTCAATAAAATGAGCGATACCATTACCACGAGTACACAAGCTCAATATATTGAACCTCGAACGGGTAACTAAGGTTTTTCTCAAGAACGTATTAATTATACTCTAAAATAAATAAAACTTTAAGTAACAAGATTGAAAAATTGGCAAACAAACACATAAGCAACTATTATAAAAACATGTTATACACTAGTGTTATTAAATTTTAAAATTTTATTGATTTTTTTTATTTATTTATAATATTGTCTCAAGTCTTATGAAACTTAACACATGTCATAACTGTTAAGAGAAATTTGCATTGCAAGGCTTATGGTTTTAATCATTAATTTATCTAACAATTTTAATTATCTACTCATGTAACCATTTCACTCATTTATTTAATTGATAAAACTTTAGTGGTACAAAATATTATTTAGGAGACTTAATTAACACTAGGTGCTAATAAGAGAAGTTGGCATTACAAGGCTTAATTATATGATCATTTATTTTAAATTTTTAAATCTTTTGCACTAATAAATTAATTGTTTATTTATTAATTAATTTAATTATTTTATTTAACTAATGAAATATTAATATTTCTTCTGATAAGTCTTTCCTAAGATTGATTTTAAATTAATGAGATCCACGAGATATTGTCGCATCAAATGTATCGACATTGTGCGCGTCTGTTGCTCCATTTCCATTGTCGCTGCCTCTGATCACTAAGAGTGTACTTATTCCTTAATTCATTAATATACTATCTCAATATTTTAATTTTATTTGTTAGAATTTAATTGGATCATTTTATATTTTATATACAAAAAATAACCTACAGCGTACAAGAATCACATCCAGTGTACACAACAATCATAACATTAAGTACACAACAATCATAACACAGCTAAAAACTTTACACAATTTCAGTTTAATTTACACAGTTTCCAAAATAAATAAATAAAACTCAAAAAACCTGGGTGGCGGTGGCTCCTAGTGGTGTGGCTCCTCTGAAATGATAGCTCTCGCACTGGTGACTACAAAAAAAAGTACAAATATTTTTTTTTTTAAAAGGTGTTGCCAGACTCATCAGCAACAACCACAAGGAGAGTTGGCCAGAGAACCTCCTTTGCGGTGGTTGGAGATGGTGGTTGGAGGTGATTCTCTACACAAAACCAACAAAATTAAAGTACATAAATTATTGCAAAAAATATGTTGAGGTAGAAGCATGCGTACCTCTCAGGGGTGGTGGCACGCGGTGGTTCTGGACAGAGGAGGGAGGGAGGCGCGCGGCGGCGGTGCTGCGGCGCACGGAGAGGAATAGAAATAGAGGGAGAGACCAGAGGCTGGTGGTGGGCGGCAGTGTTAGGCGGTTCGAAAAGAGAGAAGAGAGAAGAGAGATGGAGAGAGAAGAGAAAAGGGAAAGTGAGGGGGGGAAGGGTTTTCAATGATAATTATTAAACGTTTCCAACGGACTTTTTTAAATTACCGACGGCCATTCCATCGGTAATTCAAGAAACATGAATACCGACGGAAATTTCCGTCGGTAACTGTAACAAGCTTTCCGACGGACAAGCCGTCGGTGCGTGTAGTTCCATATACCGACAGATTAGTCCGTCGGTAATCACTGGCGCCAAATTTTTATGTTCCCGCCAGCATTTTCGACCAATTTATCAGTGGAAAAGCCCTCAGTAATGTTACCGACAGACTTTTCGTCTGTAATTTTTGCACCTTTTGGTATTCTCTATTATCGACGGCAATATCAGTCGGTAATCTCTTAATTACCGATGGAGGCCATGTCCGTTGGTAAATTTCCGTGAGTAAAAAGCTATTTTCTTGTAGTGAATAATGATTTAGGTTATTCACTTTCTTAAGTTAACTTTTGAAAATACTGTTAGGCAGAGTTATTCTTATAAAGATAAACAAATGTTAAAGATGCCAGCATGCTAATCCAAGTTACATTTACAAAAATCTCACTCAAATAAAATGAGACAACCTTGCAACATGTGACAGAGCTCCCAAATCCTAAAGAGAAAAGGACTAAATAGAATCTTAACCACCTTGCAATATGTGAACCTGAGTATCCAATGACAATTTAAAGATCTCGAGTTCAACATTTTGAGAAAATATTAGTTTATTGTTCTATAGCCAACAGAAAGATAAAAGAAATATTTTAGTGCACTTTTATGTTGGAGCATGTGGCACCGGCTTGACTTGATCGATCCTCCATACTCTCCTATTGATGATAGTGAGCAAGATCTGCTTGGAATCACAGACATACTAGTTATTATATCTGTGTTGATATTTAAATGATCTTATTCAATCTTTTTATTAAATCCAAATAGAATAATGAACCTATAATGCAGATATTAAGCAAAGTATGTTTCGGTGCATTTTTGTCGTCTATTTATTCTATTTCTATTGTTGAAATGTCAAATATTAGTAACTGATTAATGCGTTTACTTTAATCAGTTTTAAATATGCATGGTAGCATGCAAGACAAAGCATATGTTTTGATCATAGTTTGTAAAAATGAATTTTGAAAAACTTGATTCTGAAATTTTGGTTTTAATTAAAAGTGAGTTTAATTTGTTCCAATTAATTTATTTTTGAATGTTTTTGTACCAAAATATATATTTTGTACCTAAATTTCGTCTAAATGATATTTTATTGAGAGTAAATGCAGTAATAATTGATCTTTGGGTGATAAATATAGGGTTTTACCGCTTTACCCTTCTTGAGATGATCGGTAACAAAATTGACTTTCGAGACATTTTTTTGTTCTTTCTTAACCTAAAGTTGAATCAAGACAAAATACATTTGTCTTGCGGTAGATAGTAGAGTTAATCAATAAGACAGTACCATTTAAAGTAAACAAAACATAACAAAAAGACAACATGATCAACGGGCACCACTGAAGTACTGAAGCAGCAGCTGTCAAAAAGAAAGAAAGTTCACACAACACTGCAACAACAACACAAAAAAAAAAAAAAGTAAATTAAAAACAGCTGGAAATGTGACGTGGCATAAAGCCATCGGATATAGATTTGGCACGTAGTTAATCATCATGCATCGAAAAATGCTCTCAAACCTAAACAGCAACAGTATACATAATAAACGTACTTGATGAAAATAAATACACAAAAAAATACATTACATATACACCCAAACAAGTACGTATACCGTATACGAGTGAAGTACATTCTCCACATCCTCAAAATGGGTCATTAATCTCCATTTCTTCAACTTCAACACTCACTTTCTTCTCTCTGTTCTTCTTCTTCTTCTTCAAGAATGACTTCACTTTTTCTCTCTTTCTTCTTCTTCTTCTTAACCTTCATTCATTCGTGCAACTCCACAGAATATCTGAAGCTACCATTGATGCGGAAAACGTCACTATCATCGCCAGCTCAGCTTCTCTCCGCCGACACCCACCGTCTCTCCGCCTTACACGGCCGCCGCACCCACACCCTAAAAACCCCGCTCATCTCCGGCGCTTCCACCGGCTCCGGCCAGTATTTTGCCGATCTCCGAATCGGATCGCCGCCGCAGCGCCTCGTCCTAGTCGCCGACACCGGCAGCGACCTCGTATGGGTCAAGTGCTCCGCCTGCAAAAGCTGCTCCGACCACCGACGCGGAACCGCATTCCTCGCCCGACACTCCAAAACCTTCTCTCCCTATCACTGCTACGACTCACAGTGTAAACTCGTTCCCCACCCGGATCAACCCGGATCCTGTAACCGTACCCGGATCCACAGCCCGTGCCGCTACGAGTATTCCTATGCGGACGGGTCCTTAACAAGCGGGTTCTTCTCCAAAGAAACGACGTCGTTCAACTTAAGTTCAGGCAAAGAAGGCAGAATCGAAAAGCTATCATTCGGGTGCGGATTTCGGATCTCGGGTCCAAGCGTGACCGGGTCTAGCTTCAACGGTGCAGAAGGTGTATTGGGTTTGGGTCGTGGATCCATATCGTTTAGTTCCCAATTGGGTAGAAGGTTCGGGAACACGTTCTCTTACTGTCTACTCGACTACACCATATCCCCACCTCCGAAGAGTTACCTCACTATCGGAAACGACGGCGTTTCACGCAAGCCAAACACATTCAGTTACACGCCGTTGCTATTTAACCCTCTGTCTCCCACATTTTACTACATTGCCATCGATGCCGTAACCGTCGACGGTGCGAAATTACCGATCAGCCCTTCCGTTTGGGCCCTCGACCAGCAGGGTAACGGCGGGACTGTCGTGGACTCCGGCACGACGCTGACGTTCCTCGCAGAGCCGGCGTACCGGCAGGTGTTGGCGGCGTTCCGGCGGCGCGTGAGTCTCCCGGCGGCGGAGGATCCTGCTTTGGGGTTTGACTTGTGTGTGAATGTGTCGGGTGTGGCGAGGCCTAGACTTCCGAAGCTGAGGTTCAGGCTCGCCGGGAAATCGTCGCTGTCGCCGCCGGCGAGAAACTATTTCATCGAGGCTGAGGATCGGGTCATGTGTTTGGCGATCCAACCGGTTAAACCAGGTTCCGGGTTATCGGTTATAGGGAATCTGATGCAACAAGGTTACTTGTTTGAATTTGACAAGGACAGGTCACGGCTCGGGTTCTCGCGTCATGGATGTGCGTTGAGATGAACCGGACCGGTTTTTCTATTTAAATATATCAGACTATCAGTGATTTTTTATTGCTACATATGTATATTTTTTTTGAAATTTTGTTTTGTTTGGATTTGAGTTATTATGTATGAAATGTGAAGAACTTCAAGGAAAGATAGTTCAATTGTTTTTTATTTATTTTTTAAATAATTCTTTTGTGCTATGTAGCAAGAAAATAAGTTGGAGCTTTGATGTAAATGATTGCTAGGTTTTAAGTGTCCCTCTCTAGTTATGAAATCATTCATTGACAATAAGGATCACGAGTACATTGTGCCATAAACCTGGAAGGAACATGAATTGCTCATTTCCAAGTGAGACAATCTTATTGATGTGATGTAGTCATAGTGTTTTCATTTTTCTATATTTGATATTTGATGTCTTAATCTAAAGTTGAGATTAGAACATAGGATGTTTGTGTTAAAGGAGATAGGTTATAAGAGGAGTACTAGCAACATACTCTTTAACACATACTTTTTAACACACTCCCTTCTATTGGTTGAAATTCATGTGGGTCATTAATTCGTCAGGTCTGGCAAAAACACAGGAATGTTTGTTTTTGGGCCGTGTCTGCAGGTCTACAAGGGTAGAAAACGTGAAAAAAAATGCCAAAAATACCAAATAAATTTGTTTAAAACTTTAAATTACATCAACAACCATTACCTAAGTCTAAAATCATCAACAACCATAAGCTAAAAGTCTAAATTATTACAATGAAAGAGTAAAAGTCATCAACACTCAACAACCATCAACACAAAACTAAGTAATATGGGTTGGGTCCAGTGGATTTGGAATTCTGAAACCCAATATCCAACCCATACTTTGTGGGTTCTTTGTGATTTTGCCCAACCTAACCCAATCATCCGAACCAACCCACAAAATCTGGGTTGGGTTGGATTGGTTCGGATTGATCAGGTTCGTGTGTAACACCCTGTTTCTCGGAATTAATTTTATTAAGCTAGATTTTAAGTTGGATTTATCGGTTGAGGGCTTAGTGGGATTTTTGGCTAAAAGTCCCTTTCTGGTACATGAGCGTGTTTCTGATTTTAAGTTGAGCACGGTCGTTGAGCACGACCATGCTCAACAGTGAGCACACCCGTGCTCAATGTGCTGACCGCGTCTCAGTGACGCTAAGTCAGCACGATCGTGCTCGAGGGTGAGCACGACCGTGCTTAAGTCTGGGGCTATATACGTTGTGCAGACTCAAGGGTTGTGCCGTACACTTCATATTTGGTAGCTAAAACCCTAGTACGGCTGCAACGTCTTTTTTTCCCTTTTTCCTTCATACTCAGTGTGGTTTTGAGTATTGGAGACCCTAAGGAAACGTGGTTTCGTCTGTACTTCGCATATAGGTAACGTTTCCTTCCTTTCTGTTGGTTTCCTTTCCTTTTAATGATTGGGAAACTAATATCGTTTATGTTCTGATTGTTTAAGGTATTATTTGAGGTTAAGCCGTCTTAGGGGAGGAACCAGTTGCTGTTAGGGCGTTGTTAGAGAGCTACCTTCAATCCAGGTACGGGGAGAAGGGTAGTGTAATCATAGGCTCGAGGTTAGGGTAAAGTAGAGGGGTTTCCATGACCCCATAGTTGTATGTTATTATATGACTTAAAATTTATGATATGCAATATGTTCTATGTTGTGATGATTAAGTTATATTATGTATGAGCATGATTTGTTGATGGTTGTTATTAAGGTGTTATTGGTTGTTAATATGATGTTGAATGGTTGATACCATGTTATAATGATGACGTTGTTACTGGGTTTTAACCTTTAAAATGAGCTGTTAATGGACCTAGGATTAATGGATTAAAAACTCTAGTTTTTGGTTAAAGACTCGGACTTAGTTTCTACCCAGAACAGTGTAGTAGTGCATTGAACACGACCGTGCTGAGCAGGGAGCACGGTCGTGCTCCCAGTTGAATTCTGGAAAATGGCCGCGCTGTTTAGCACGGCCGTGCAGAACAAAAAGTACGACCGTGCTGCTGAGCATGACCGTGCTTAATAAGAAGCACGACCGTGCTTCACTTAAAAGGCAGCACGCCCTCCCGTGTTTAAGCACGACCGTGCTGGGGGTTAAGCACGACCGTGCTCAACCCTACTGGACACAAAGGGGTGAGCAAAAATTCATGACTCGCCCGAAACCGCCCGACCCATTATTAATTTTTGTGCAACAGGCGGGTTGGGTCGGTTAGGTGGGTTGGGCGGGTGAAAAAACAGGGTTCAAATGGATAACAACGGTTGGTTTCGGGTTTGGATTTATTAATCCATCGGTACCCGACCCGACCCGACTCGATGACACAATTTTTTTTTTTAAAGGATCAGCCTATCAGTAGCAGATTTATTATGAGCCCAAATGCTAGTATGCTACCTTACCTTTCCTGACCCAACCCACTACCTAACATATTCACACTCACTAAGTCACCAGGTCTCACTCTCAGTACACACATCCATGTTCACTAATGATTGTCTGAAATTCCTGCTTTGCCTTTCCAATTCTCTCACGATCCAGGCTATCAACAACATATATCAGACCATCTGTGTGTTGTTAAAATAGTGCCTCCAAAGTGCCCTTAATTTTTCTTGCCCTCCAACATCCCAAACCGTGAAAATAACATTCTTATACTGAACCTTCTCGACATTGAAACCAATTGTAGGAACAGTAGATAAAACTTCTCCGATGTGGAGCTTGTACAGTATAGACTGTATAGTTTTTTTTGCCAACAGCATCCAGACCAAGCATCACAACCCGCATCTCAGTATTGCCGAAGAAGGTATCAAACAGGATTGGGCTTTGTATCTTCTTTTTTTATTTGTTTTTTAATTTTTTATGAAATAAAATAATTTAAAAATCCTGAACCCGCTGCAAACCGCCCGACCCACCCGCCACCCGACCAACCCAATGCATAGAACGGGCGGAAATGGATTTCATTTTCTTTCCACCCAACCTGCCCGAACCCGCCCGATGCTCACCCCTAGACAGAACAGAATTAAAGGAATTTAAGGGGTTTCAAACCCCATTCCCCAATAATGATGAGTTGATTAATGATAAGTGGATTAGACAATTTGGCTAATGTTACTAAAGATAATTAAAGATGATGAGATGGTGAGGTGTTAAGTTTGGTAAGTCGGTGCCCATTGGGTACCGCAAGATGTTGAGCTATGCCTTGGTGCTTTTTGGCCAAGGAAGCCTTGACCCCGAGGTTTGGGTCTAAGGTGTTGTTGTTGTACCTTGGTGGCCAAGAGTTTGCCCCAAGTGTTGGGGTCGATTCCGCTAAAGTCCTCAGGTAGATTCCGCGAGGCAAGTTGTTGCTGTTGATTCCGCTGTTATCTTCGGTCGATTCCGTTGGAGTTATGGAGGTGGTGTTGCCGTTGTTGTTGTGTTGCATACGTATTGCATCGGAGATGTTGTTTAGGAATGTTCGGCATAGGGAAGGTCGTCCTAGAGTACGGCGATCTGGCCATCCACGGTTGGAGTAGATTCTCCTAGCGCCCCCGTGATGAGGCATTCGTTGGTTTGATGCGTTGGCTATCCAAGGAGTAGATTCTCCAGCGTTGAGTAGATTCTCAATGTGGATATTTAACTCCGAAGTCGTTCATCCCGAGTTTAGTGGATCCACATGCATTGTTGGTTTAGTGGAGTAGGATTGCATTGCACTATATAACATGTTGAATGTTGATGTTGTTGGTGTATGTTGGTGCCATGTCTGTTTGTGTTTACTTTACTTCCTACTTCCTTGCTAATATGTTTACATGATTCTTACTCCCTATATTTGTTTGTTTGTTTGTGTTTGGCCTGATTGGCACCTTGCAGAGGATGACGAGCAGCCAGGAGAGGAGTGACTCTGAGGAGCCGCCACTCATAGTTAGGGCTAGTTTCATGTTTCAGTTAGTTTTGTTAGTTTTCAGTTGTAATTCCATGGATTTATTCCGAAACGGTTATACCAGCTCTGTATGTGACATCGGGGTTGAGATATGTTTATTTTCTTGCTCATGTTTTTATTTGTTTAAACTTGTTTTATTTTCCACGTTGCAAACTGGTTCATGTGGGACTTTTCTACCCATTGACAATTGTTTCTAACTTATTCAATAATTGCATGTTTTCCCTTTTAATTGTTTCTATATTAAATGGTATGGGTAGAAGGGTGTCACATCGTGGGTCTACCTGGACCCATGGCCACCCCTAATGATCACTATCAGTCCTTTGCGAGATGATAGGCACTTGGAGCAACAATTCGTTGTCGTTGTTTCTTAATGGTTTCCCACCTGCTGGCTACCATTGGCCAGGGACAGAGTCAGGCTTGGATGATAGGGAAGGCCTACCAAAAAAATAAAGTTCATCCAACAAATATGTATGTATTAGATTTTAGGCTAAAATACCATTTTGGTCCCTTAAAATATTTTTCAGATTCAGTTTGGTCCCTTAACTTTTAAAAGGTTCAATTTGGTCTCTTAATTTGTCTTTGTTGACCCAAGTTAGTCCTCTTTATCAATAAAGCCAGTAACAGTGTTAAATGAGTTTTAATTTGGTCCCTTATGTTTTAAATGAGTTTCAAATTGGTCCTTTAAATTGTTAACTTGTTTCAAATTGGTTCTTTTAATTGTTAATGAGATTAAAACTGGTCCTTTAAATTGTTAGCGAGTTTCAACCCGATCCTAAAAAAATTAACATCGTTACTGATTCATTGACGGAGAGAACTAACATAGGTCAACAAATACAAATTAAGGGACCGAGTTGAACCTTTTAAAAGTTTAAGGACCAAATTGAATCTAAAAAATAAGTTAAGAGACCAAAATGGTATTTTAGCATAGATTTTATACAAAATATTCATAATTATATGTTTCAAAATATTAATTACATTAGTAATTTATCAAAACACGGGACGTCTTTCTTGTATGTCATGAAAATCATCTATAATTGAATCTATACTAATTTTTTAGTAATTTTTTTTTAATGTATGTCTACTTAGACAATCAGTCAAAAATTCATCTTTCATCTTTTTGCAAAGTGTAGTCTCAACTATATTCATAGTTAAAAAAATCATTTTGTAGTAGTTGCATAAATAAGAAATGTGAGAGTAAGAGTTACCACTCTATACACAAGATGATAAATTTTTACTTTTCTAATTTTTATCAACTAATCACATAGATCATGAATAGTTTGTAAGCGTATTATTAATTTTAAAATTAAAAGATAGTAAGTTAAGTTTTATTTTTTTAAAAATAGGGAGGGTCAGGGCCCTGCTCCAAGTGGATCCGTCCCGGCCAGTGGCGCCATGTTACTAAAATTATATTTATTAAATAAAGAAAATATTAAATACTTTTTATAATTTTAAAAAATCTAATATTTTTTATTTAATATTTGGTTAAACTAATTATTTGGTTATTGTAAGTGATTTTTTTTTAAATCGATCCTATATGTGTATACTTATTTTTAATTTGGTATTTTCCATTTATTAGTGTTATAACATCGTTAGTTGGAATTAAAATAAAGTAATTAAATTCAAAATGATTGTCATATGTAGTGATCAAATTATTATTATTATTTTTATTTTTTGATTCCTATATTTGACAAGCATTTTTACATTGGTCCATAAGTGAATTTTTTTTTTGAATTTAGTCCTTCTAATTTAAACTCCAACGAATGACGATATAATACCAATAAATGATGAGGACTAAATTAAAAATAATTGTACATATAAGAATCAATTTCAAAGCTTTCCACGTATAAAGACCAAATTCAAAATCAATATCTGATATAAGGACCAGTTTAATTTTTATATTTTTTTATTTAGTTGTAGGAAGATTAGTAAAAGGATTTTATACTAGAATTACAATCACAAATACCATATAAGAAAAAGCAACTTTTTGCACCATCCAAAGAAATAAATCATCTTATAATCGTTTTTTTCAATAAATATATACAAACAAAAACATATTTTGATTATAATTAATTTTCACAATAATCATATAATCGATTATCAGCATAATCTATTTTTTCAGCTTTCCCAAACACACATAGTTTGTACATTACTGCTACTACTAGAATTACAATTACATTTTTGCATTAATTTGAATTTTATGTGAGTAGACCCTTTTTTTGTTTTATAAGCAAAAATTGTATAGACCTTAATTACAATGATTCCCAATACTATACTACCACTTATTATTATTATTATTATTATTATTATTATTATTATTATTCGGGAATTTTGCATTTAGATTTTTATTTGAGTAGACTTTAATTACAACGATTCCCAATGGAATTTAATTTGCTTTACATCTATAAGCTATCCCATGAGCAAGATTAGTCAATTTATGTCCAAGCCTAGGACTTCAATCTGACTCTTGTGATCTTGTCCACCATTTGCTAAAATATTTCCTCGCTAGGGATTTTGATCTCTTCTCTCTCTAACTCTCAATTGGCTTATGCACATGCAAATTAGTAAAATTTTCTTAAGCACTAGACATTCAATTTCAGGTTATTGTGTATTTCTAGAATATTCTCTCGTATCCTTGAAATCAAAGAAGAAAAACACCGTGTCCAAGTTTTTCTTTCTCGAGATCAATATTATTTGATTCTTTCACGAGATTAACAGTGCCCACTGGTTATTGGATGAGTGCTTGCAACACTTTTCTTAATAAAAGAAAATAACAAGCTCCAAGCCGCTTTCTTTCTTTTCTTCTTGGATAAGAGTTTTACAAACGTGATTTTGGATAAATTGATTTTATATAATTGATTTTAATACAATTGAATTTGAAGTAAAGTGATTTATGTTTGGATGTTTTTATTTTAAAAGCAAGTTTGATGGAAAACTTAATGTAATTTGTCAATAAAAAACAAAAGCTACTCCAAGCTACTTTTGATAAAAATCAATTTTGGATGCAAAATTGCTTCTGTAAAACCAAACACCTTTTTATTATTATTAAAATCACTTAGCACTGAAATACCAATAGTACGTCTTAGCCAGAATCTCATCTTCTGTTACTGTTACTCAACGTGCGTTCACATAAATGCATATTATGAAAAACCACTCGGTACCCTACCAGTACATACTGGAAAGGCCAAGAAAGATCGTGGTTTTAATATGTAGTCAAAGGTCCATATTGATGGTTCTTGCATTTAAAAGCATATATGCAATATTGTCCGAATTTAGGGGGATAGAAAATGAGAAATGATAAATGGACACACTTATGGGACACTAATACATAGACACCATACGAGTATACTATACATGTCATTATTTTATTCATTTCCTACTTACTCTTGTTTACAGATTCCTAATACCCATACGGTGTCCATGTATTGTTATCCCATAAGTGCGTCCATTTATCATTTCTGATAGAAAATAGAAGCAGTATTTTCATTACCGAAATAGGTAACTGGACGTTTCTAAAGGGTAGGGTGAATTCAAAAATTGACGCCCGTTTGCATTATCGTCACAAATCTCGAAATATCACTACAAATGGATCAAAGTCTAGAGGCTCTTACTCAAAATTATATTGATTCAGCCAGTGAGGAATTACCAAACCATTTCACTCTTTATTCCTTCGGACACAAAGGATTAGTCAGTCAAGTAATGGATAGTAAATGGATTGGTTTGAAAATAAATAAATTACTGGTTATAGAATATTCTTCTTCTCAAGTTATGTGTCATTGACATATAGATACGGGAAGATTTTCATTCCTTACCCACTTTTTCAAGTATTTTTTATATATTACAGAAAGAAATTAGGATAGAGAATTAGTCCATATCCAAAAAAAGTTGGAGTAATGGTATCACTGTTATTTGTGTTACTTAAAATTGTTACAACCATTCCAGAGTACACCACGATAAGAAAGGAAAATATTCGTGGGTCGTCATCAATCGCTTTATCCATTTAAATGGAATGATGCATTTAGACACCTAAACAAAACGGTTTACGTTTTAGAGATTAAGATTGGAGGTTGATTACAGGTAGGAAGATCGATTATTAACACTTTACACCGTCTGCTAAAAAAAATTGTAACCTATTTGATATAAAGTTACATAATAATTTAGCTAAGTTGGTCTGTCTTTTCAAAATGTTTATTTTTTTTTTCTAATTTTTAAATGTCTTATTTTGTTTGTATATTATCAAAACTGGTAAAGGATATGATAGGGAATGAATGGTGGAAAAATCATTTTTTTAAGAAACAAATGTAAACCCCGCAATTCATTGAATATATATTGTGGTACGTTAAAGTTTGAAAATTAGAAAATAATTTGTAAAAAAAAAAAATTATTCCAAGAAAAAAATATCTTTCCTTAAAAGATTTTTCTCAAAAAGGGTTGCGAAAAAAAGAATACACCACAAGCATAAAGTTGGGGATAAACAAATTTGCTCACATCTATTTTTAAGTTTATTATTGAAAATTTATTACAATTTTTAAGTGTGGAAAATTAAACTTTGGCAGTGCTCCTGGCAGAATCTCAAAGATGGTCCTCACATCAAGATTGGGAAGACCTAGATGGATAAATTGTCAGGGTTTTCGAAGGCAGTGATAGTGTATGACGCTTTGTAAGGGAAACCAAACCTAGAAGTTATTGCCAACCATCGCACCAACCCTCCAAACAAACACAAGCAATCAGTGCAAACCCGCGACTTCCATCTAGCTCTTTGTCGACCATATGTTCAATAACAAAATGAGAATCCTTCGATTCAAAACCTAGCTAGAAATAGGCATTTAATTGCAATTTATGATTTCAGTTAATCGACTCAAGTCTTGCACCACCATTTTTCCAAAACAGAGTCATCGCATAAAGGTCATAGATTACCAACGGTGATTGGTTGTAGTGAAAGTGGATTGTGCCCCTAAGAAAACCTTTTATGTAAGGTCAGAGATTTGAATCATGGAGTCGTAACTTTGAGGAGACCTTAACTTAACCGCCAGTCCTAACTCGAGGATAATCTCACGACTACGTTTATGGAGATACTCGGATAAAGACCAACGAGAGAGAGAGAGAGAGCAAAGCAAAAATAAAAAGAACTTTACTATATATGTACTAATGTAATAGGGTAGCATGTAGTTATAGAATGCAAAAAATTTAATAAAATTTTATATATATAATTTTAAAAATACATATATTTTTTACTTAATTTTCATAAAATAAATATTATTTTCCTTCATCTTCTCAGTGAATTTTTTTAAAATCTGTCCTAAACAAATCAAAGTCAAATTAAAGGTCTATAGCTTTAACTGCAAGATCCATATTAAATCCTCCCAACAAAGATTGAAGGAAAAGAAAAGAAAACAAGGTGGCCATGCTAAATTGGCAGTGAAACAGCCTGTTAAAGTAAAAACCCACTAGCTAGGCCTTCATTACTTTACAGGCCATGTGATGTATATATACGATCGAAAGCGTAGGCATAATAACTAGGAAACTTCATAGTCTCTGCGGTACACGATTGACCCAAACAAGATAGGACCAACACTTCATCATGCATTGATCAGCTCAACATGTGGGACACAAAAAGGGGCCTCCAAAGCATACTGAAGGGGGTTATTGCAGATTATTAATTCAATGACACAAATTGTGACCTATTTAATAAAATGTCAACAGTAGAATGAGTAACGTAAATGTACATAATTTTATTTCACTTTTTCGTTAGATAATAAAATAAATAGTATATTTTTCAAATATATATACCCTACTTTTAGTTTTTTTTTTTTAAACAAGCAAATTATAAATCTTATGTAATACTTTTGAGTTTTGATGTATAAATAAATATCATGTCTCCCCGCAGAATATGGGATTGTAGAGTGTGTAAGTCAGTCATTGCAGCTATGTAATGCGACTGCAGACCCAGCTGTCGAGATGGAAGCAAAGGTTCTCCTTCACATGTGATCTCTTAAGCCCCCACCCCCACCCCTTCTTTCTGTCTCTAAACCCCACTCACACAACTACGAGACAACACCACAAAACTAAGATCAGATACATCCAACAACGTGATGTTGATTCTTCAATGTGCACAAAATTAATTGTATTTTGAATTTTTTATATTTTATCTCATATATATTTATATTAAACACCTATTTTAATTAAAAGCAAAATAAATTTATTTAGGCTTGTTTGGTATAACTAGCGGATAGCGGTTAATTTAGCTAATAGCAGATAACAGATAAGCTAGCTAATAGCGGATAACATATAAGCTAGCGGATTGGATTCGAAGTGTTTGACAAAACTAACGATTGGACTAGCTGATTAATGTAAAATGACACAAAAAGACATGTTTGTATTTTTTTTTATATAAATTATATATTTGTATATATATTATTTATATTATTTATTTTAAAATAATTATCCCTTTTAACACTTTAATTTATTTTAAATTATTTATCATTTCAAAAATTAAAATATTAAATTTTCATTTTAATATATATTTAGTTTTAATTTTTTTTAATAAATAAAATGGATTAATAAAAATATTATGATTAGTATTTTGTTTTATTAGTCAATGATAAGTGATGAATTTAATTAAGATAATATGGATAAAAATGGAGGAAAAAATGATAAGTTATACGTTATAAGCTCAAAATTTACTTTAAGTAGCGTCAGGAAAAAACACTATAAACTAGTGAAAAAAACAATATAAGCTAATTTTAGAAACGATTATCAAACGGGACTACTTTTCCAACCGATATAAGCTATCCGCTAGCGGATTTGGCAAATCAAGTAGACTCTTAGTGTGTATTTAGTTCAACGATAAAAAAAATACCAGAATTACTTTTAGAATTCAGTAAAAAGTCAACTTCTGAGTTAGACTTTAATTAATACTGTATAAACATAATAATGTTTAATTCAAATTTAATTCTAATTCATTAATTTTTGAGAGAAACCAAGTTACTTCATTACACTAGAAATCAAAGGTTCAATACAAGAAGGAATAACATCAAAGAAATGGGGATTAGGATAGCTAGTAGCCGCCCTTGCCAAAGAATGAGCAACTACATTACCTTGTCTCATAACAAACTTAACATCAAAGTTTGGACAACTAAGAAGGAGGCTCCTACGTACACTGAGAGATGATAGCGCCTTACTTGGACTGATCTTCAAAGCTAGAATTGACGTGATCAACCACGTTCTTACAATCCATCTCAAAAGTAACATTATGAAGACCCTTCTCATGGAGCCACAACATGGCACTCAACAGACCCAAAGCTTCACCCTCATAAATGGATACCACACTAATAGACCAATCAGTTCTAGCAAAAAGGAATTGGCCTCTGTCATCTCTAACACAACAGCCCAGTAAACAAGCTTGACTCGCCTTGCTGATGCTTGCATCTGTGTTGCACTTCAAACGGCTTACACTGGGTTTTTCTCAAGTGCTCCTACCATGCATCGCAAGAGAAAGGGGCTGCTCATGTGAGATCGAATTAGCGACACTCCAATCTTCCAAGCTGGCTCGAGCTCTTCCTGCGACCTGAACATAATTTTCCTCTTGATCCTCCCACAACTTCACATTCCTCCTCCTCCATAGGCTCCATAGAACCCAAATGAACAAGAGTTTCTGCGAGTTATGAAGCTTCATTAGCAGCAAGAAAACCAACTCAGCAAAGCTCTCCACAGTGTCCATGCAATCGTTAATCACATCCCAAAGCTGGACCTACAGCCAGCAAAAGACGCTAGAAAGGCAGGTGATAAAACTATGCCAACAATTTTCAATTTCAGCTTCACACACCACGCAAGCCAACGGATTAACACAAGAAATAAAAAGAGTAAATATCCAAAGAGATTTAAGACCCTCCCCATTTTTTTTCTATCCATTTACCTTCCATTTAGGAGAGAGATAGACATAAAGGAGAGATTTGTGTTTCAATTTTTTATCATTTAAGAAAAATTAAATAATTAAAAACCCTTTGTGTCTATCTCTCTTCTAAATAGAAGGTAAATAGAGAGAAAAAATGGAGGGAATCTTTACTCATCTAAAGGTAACTGACCAGTGCCCTCAGGACACTAATAAAGAAAACATAAATAAAAAATTTGCATTGAAAAATGGTCATGCGTTACTTTGAAAATTTAAAATTTACACTTTTCAATAAAAAAAAAAAATATATTTGGATTCCTTAACTAATACCTTATGATATTGGTTAGCATGACCCATATCTTAATTTGTCTATAAGAAAAACGTTTCCTTCAATTTTGTTCATGAGAAATGAAAAATGATGAAAAAGAAGAAGAAGAAGTTAATTTAGTCATCAACAATATCAAATACCAGTTAAATTATTCATTTTTAAGACAAATTACAGGGACACATTGGTCCCCATCAAAGACTATTTTGACTGTTACTTGATGGATCTTGCTACCCAGTACCCTTACAGCATTGATTGACTATTATAAAAAAACAATTATTCACTGAATAATTATGAATATTGTTTTCCAATATAATAAATACACGACTTACAATATAGAGTTGTTATTTGATTTATGCGTCAGAGAATATCACAATTGCAATGGCACAATTGTAATAAAACTTAATCAATTGTGCAATTTTTTTCTGTTCGTGTCAACATTGTACTGGTTAGAATTTGTCTTACTTGATATTTAGAGAAATTAAGTTAAATTTTTTCATTCCTCAAAAATTAAGTTAAACGACATATTTTTGTTAAAACAAATTTGGAAATTTACCTTAAAAAATTAAGAAAAATCATAGTAAACAGATTCTGTGTATCTTAACAGTTGCTCTCATTCTCCAACTAATTGCAATAGGTTGAATTTTACATAGGTCTAGGGTGGCAATAGGACAGGGCGAGGCCCCGCTCTCTGTTCGTGTCCCCCATTTCCCTTATTTGTGATCTTGGCCATAGGAAGTTTTTCTCCCTCATCCCCTTTTCGTCCATGTCCCACGTTTATGATTAGTTGACAATGTAAAAGTATTTACATTAATAGTGCACACCTGGAATATCTGTTGTACCTAAATATTATTCTCTTTTTAAAGGTTTAATTGCACTTTTGTTCCCCTTCTATTATTGGTCATGTGCGAATTTGCTCCCTAAAGTTTTTCTGTGTACATTTGGTCCCCTGTTTTTTCAATTTTGCAAATTCGATCCTTCCGTCCAATGTCTATAAGTTTTTCAATGATTAACACAGAGGAACCAATGCTCTAATTAAACGCATAGAATCTTTGGTTGAGCTTATTTGGTAAAAGACCATGTGGTGAAACAAAAAAAAAGGTCCTAAAAAGGAAGGACAAAATCAATAAATAGCAGAGAGGAACTATTATATCATGTTGAATTGGAGAGACAAAGAATGGAGAACCTCAACCAAAGGTTTTGTACGCTTAGAGGAGTGGTTCCTCTGTGTTGATCATTGAAAAATTGACAAACATTGAACAGAAGAACCGAATTTGCAACATTGAAAATATAGGAGGATCAAATGTGCACAAAAAAAATTACGGACCAAAATCACACATAGTCAATAATAGGAGTACCAAAAATACAATTAAGCCTTTTTTAAACTTACTCTTGGAGTTATGATCCACATACACATCTTATCTTATATATATAAATATTAAGTCAAACCATATCAAATTAAATCAAGTCTTATCAAATTATATCGTGAGATTCCCTCTTTAACTCACATTTGTGCTAAAGAAAATAGCTTGAGCTTGAAATCCAAGGTATAAAATTGGCTAGGATGATGAGTTTTGGTGAGCAAATCGACCGACTGGTCAAGAGTTCTAATAGGGATGAGATGATCTTTCATTTTGAATCAGAAAAAACTGATCAAAGACATGAAAATCAAATGGAATTAATCAAAGGAATATGTGATCAGGCGAAATTTATCAAAGACACGAGCAAGCCATATCAAATCATATGGTAACAATAAGAAATAAATGTTAAAATGTAATACACTTTAAAATCCTCTATGGATGGCAAATTATTATTGGTTTACAGGAAGTTAGTTTCTTGAAAATTCCTCAAGTAGAAGTTTCTTGAGAGAAGACCTTCATATAAGCACAATAAAAAAGTATGGCACCTTTTGTTGTTGTTGTATTGTTGTTTTTTTTTTTAAATAAAAAAATGTGTATATGTCACCTTTAAGACAATACATTTTTATGTACGTATTTCAATCGAGCATTCCAGGTTCTATATATGATTTTTTCTTCATTATAATTGTTGCACATATCGAATTATTGATACACCCGGGTTGGGTGGTTTACTCTTTTCAAGCAAGAGTAGAGCTCCTAAGAAGGGGGAAGGGATAACAAGAGATTTCTGTAATTTTCTTCTTACTTTCCTCATTACACTGTATGGCTATATAGACTTAATTTGGTTCCTACAATTACGAATCGCTGTCCAGGTGGGTGTGCACCATTTACTAGCTAAAACAGAAATGAGAATACTCTAAAAGAAAACATAAGATAAAATGCAAGAGGATAGATGGGGTGACTCATATCCTTTAGCTGTAATCTTTCACCCAAACTGGCGTCCTTTTTTGTTACGTTTGGTCTTGCTAGCCCCAAATACATTCTCACTTTTTGGCCCAATTGTCTCATTTGTTGCTGAGTTACTCCATGTTCGTATCATTACTCCACCCGTCCACACCAACCTTGTCCTCAAGGTTGTGATTAGGACAAACTCCCAAAACCCAGTTTCATCTTTCCAAGCAGCAGTTAAATTTGGTCGAGCCTTCTAGTGAGGTAGAGAATCTCCCCTTGGATCCCACTGTCGGTTATCAGCACTGCAGGGAATTAGAAAGCAAGTCACCATCGTTGTCAAATTGGTTCATATTAGCAAGTTTAATATAGACAGATGACCAAAGAGAGTGTGCAAACTTCTTAGCTCTAATGGCAAGCACATCCTTGTAAAATTCAAAGCATGTAGTATTGATAGCAATATATATCATGAGAAAAAACACCTAGATTATACCAAACAGAAACACTCCGTAACTGACCTTGTACAATTTTCATTGTAGCTTTTGTTGGCAAAAACTCACCCTGACCCCATTTTGCAATTTGATCCAAGGCAGCATTAATACAAGACTTGGAATCCCAAAATTGTTGTGGAGCAGACAGTATCCGGGTTAACAGTAACCACCACCCTTTAACCTTGGAACCACCTTCAAGTTTGAGAAAGCACTTTGCATAATAAAGTGGAGTATCCAACCCCCTTATAAATCCACAGGCCTCTCTAAATCTGTTCAACCTAAACAGACCATCCAACAACTCAGTATATGTGCTAATATTGATAAAATACTCATATTTCTCCATCTGATCAAGCATGCGCATTGCCCATTGTACTCTTCCACCACCACATAAGCGCTTGATAAAGGTGTTTAATGTAACAATAGTTGGAGGACAACTAGCAGCAATCAAATTATTAACAAGACAATAAGCTTGGTCAAACATATATATATCTGACAAAGGACATCGACCAAACAGGTGTATGTCACAACACTAGGATGGCAACTCCAATTTATCATCTTGTTCCATAATTCAGAAGCCCCTAAAAGAGAGTTATCACCAAGTTTTATCTCATTAAGGGAAACATAAAACCCAACAAAATCTGGTATAACACTAGAAGGGATGTTCTTATTCAAAGTAAGACTGGTGAATTTCGCCCCTATGCCTATAGTTTCTGGGATGTGATTAGAAAGTCGATTTGAACTTAGCTGAAATGATACCCAAGAAGAAGCTTCTAACATTCCCAATGGCAACTCACCGGAGAACTGATTGTCTGATAAAAAAAATATGTGCAAGAGATCCAGCAATAATTTCCTGGCTAATGCCCTGAGAATCCATGACAACTATCAACCTCTAATAAATAGGTAAACTCAAATCTGCTACATCCTCACAGCACCAAGAGGCGTTGGTCTTTGGTGTATACTTTGGTCTTTCCCCAGTACTTATTACTTGCCACAAAACACTTCCACCAGGGCTCTGCAAGGGACCACCACTTTCAAGATGCTTGGCAGCACCCCACAGGTACCTAACATTTGACGCCATACATCGGGGTTGGGTTGTTTATTTGGTTATGTTTTTATTTGTTTGAACTTATTTTGTTTTCCGCATTGTAAACGAGTTCATGTGGGACTTTTCTACCCATAGACAATTGTTTTATTTAATTCAGTAAAATGCATGTTTTTCTTTTTAATTGTTTTATATTTGAGAAAGCACTTTGCATAATAAAGTGGAGTATCCAACCCCCTTATAAATCCACAGGCCTCTCTAAATCTGTTCAACCTAAACAGACCATCCAACAACTCAGTATATGTGCTAATATTGATAAAATACTCATATTTCTCCATCTGATCAAGCATGCGCACTGCCCATTGTACTCTTCCACCACCACATAAGCGCTTGATAAAGGTGTTTAATGTAACAATAGTTGGAGGACAACTAGCAGCAATCAAATTATTAACAAGACAATAAGCTTGGTCAAACATATATATATCTGACAAAGGACATCGACCAAACAGGTGTATGTCACAACACTAGGATGGCAACTCCAATTTATCATCTTGTTCCATAATTCAGAAGCCCCTAAAAGAGAGTTATCACCAAGTTTTATCTCATTAAGGGAAACATAAAACCCAACAAAATCTGGTATAACACTAGAAGGGATGTTCTTATTCAAAGTAAGACTGGTGAATTTCGCCCCTATGCCTATAGTTTCTGGGATGTGATTAGAAAGTCGATTTGAACTTAGCTGAAATGATACCCAAGAAGAAGCTTCTAAAATTCCCAATGGCAACTCACCGGAGAACTGATTGTCTGATAAAAAAAATATGTGCAAGAGATCCAGCAATAATTTCCTGGCTAATGCCCTGAGAATCCATGACAACTATCAACCTCTAATAAATAGGTAAACTCAAATCTGCTACATCCTCACAGCACCAAGAGGCGTTGGTCTTTGGTGTATACTTTGGTCTTTCCCCAGTACTTATTACTTGCCACAAAACACTTCCACCAGGGCTCTGCAAGGGACCACCACTTTCAAGATGCTTGGCAGCACCCCACAGGTACCTAACATTTGACGCCATACATCGGGGTTGGGTTGTTTATTTGGTTATGTTTTTATTTGTTTGAACTTATTTTGTTTTCCGCATTGTAAACGAGTTCATGTGGGACTTTTCTACCCATAGACAATTGTTTTATTTAATTCAGTAAAATGCATGTTTTTCTTTTTAATTGTTTTATATTTGAGAAAGCACTTTGCATAATAAAGTGGAGTATCCAACCCCCTTATAAATCCACAGGCCTCTCTAAATCTGTTCAACCTAAACAGACCATCCAACAACTCAGTATATGTGCTAATATTGATAAAATACTCATATTTCTCCATCTGATCAAGCATGCGCACTGCCCATTGTACTCTTCCACCACCACATAAGCGCTTGATAAAGGTGTTTAATGTAACAATAGTTGGAGGACAACTAGCAGCAATCAAATTATTAACAAGACAATAAGCTTGGTCAAACATATATATATCTGACAAAGGACATCGACCAAACAGGTGTATGTCACAACACTAGGATGGCAACTCCAATTTATCATCTTGTTCCATAATTCAGAAGCCCCTAAAAGAGAGTTATCACCAAGTTTTATCTCATTAAGGGAAACATAAAACCCAACAAAATCTGGTATAACACTAGAAGGGATGTTCTTATTCAAAGTAAGACTGGTGAATTTCGCCCCTATGCCTATAGTTTCTGGGATGTGATTAGAAAGTCGATTTGAACTTAGCTGAAATGATACCCAAGAAGAAGCTTCTAAAATTCCCAATGGCAACTCACCGGAGAACTGATTGTCTGATAAAAAAAATATGTGCAAGAGATCCAGCAATAATTTCCTGGCTAATGCCCTGAGAATCCATGACAACTATCAACCTCTAATAAATAGGTAAACTCAAATCTGCTACATCCTCACAGCACCAAGAGGCGTTGGTCTTTGGTGTATACTTTGGTCTTTCCCCAGTACTTATTACTTGCCACAAAACACTTCCACCAGGGCTCTGCAAGGGACCACCACTTTCAAGATGCTTGGCAGCACCCCACAGGTACCTAACATTTGACGCCATACATCGGGGTTGGGTTGTTTATTTGGTTATGTTTTTATTTGTTTGAACTTATTTTGTTTTCCGCATTGTAAACGAGTTCATGTGGGACTTTTCTACCCATAGACAATTGTTTTATTTAATTCAGTAAAATGCATGTTTTTCTTTTTAATTGTTTTATATTTGAGAAAGCACTTTGCATAATAAAGTGGAGTATCCAACCCCCTTATAAATCCACAGGCCTCTCTAAATCTGTTCAACCTAAACAGACCATCCAACAACTCAGTATATGTGCTAATATTGATAAAATACTCATATTTCTCCATCTGATCAAGCATGCGCACTGCCCATTGTACTCTTCCACCACCACATAAGCGCTTGATAAAGGTGTTTAATGTAACAATAGTTGGAGGACAACTAGCAGCAATCAAATTATTAACAAGACAATAAGCTTGGTCAAACATATATATCTGACAAAGGACATCGACCAAACAGGTGTATGTCACAACACTAGGATGGCAACTCCAATTTATCATCTTGTTCCATAATTCAGAAGCCCCTAAAAGAGAGTTATCACCAAGTTTTATCTCATTAAGGGAAACATAAAACCCAACAAAATCTGGTATAACACTAGAAGGGATGTTCTTATTCAAAGTAAGACTGGTGAATTTCGCCCCTATGCCTATAGTTTCTGGGATGTGATTAGAAAGTCGATTTGAACTTAGCTGAAATGATACCCAAGAAGAAGCTTCTAAAATTCCCAATGGCAACTCACCGGAGAACTGATTGTCTGATAAAAAAAATATGTGCAAGAGATCCAGCAATAATTTCCTGGCTAATGCCCTGAGAATCCATGACAACTATCAACCTCTAATAAATAGGTAAACTCAAATCTGCTACATCCTCACAGCACCAAGAGGCGTTGGTCTTTGGTGTATACTTTGGTCTTTCCCCAGTACTTATTACTTGCCACAAAACACTTCCACCAGGGCTCTGCAAGGGACCACCACTTTCAAGATGCTTGGCAGCACCCCACAGGTACCTAACATTTGACGCCATACATCGGGGTTGGGTTGTTTATTTGGTTATGTTTTTATTTGTTTGAACTTATTTTGTTTTCCGCATTGTAAACGAGTTCATGTGGGACTTTTCTACCCATAGACAATTGTTTTATTTAATTCAGTAAAATGCATGTTTTTCTTTTTAATTGTTTTATATTTGAGAAAGCACTTTGCATAATAAAGTGGAGTATCCAACCCCCTTATAAATCCACAGGCCTCTCTAAATCTGTTCAACCTAAACAGACCATCCAACAACTCAGTATATGTGCTAATATTGATAAAATACTCATATTTCTCCATCTGATCAAGCATGCGCACTGCCCATTGTACTCTTCCACCACCACATAAGCGCTTGATAAAGGTGTTTAATGTAACAATAGTTGGAGGACAACTAGCAGCAATCAAATTATTAACAAGACAATAAGCTTGGTCAAACATATATATATCTGACAAAGGACATCGACCAAACAGGTGTATGTCACAACACTAGGATGGCAACTCCAATTTATCATCTTGTTCCATAATTCAGAAGCCCCTAAAAGAGAGTTATCACCAAGTTTTATCTCATTAAGGGAAACATAAAACCCAACAAAATCTGGTATAACACTAGAAGGGATGTTCTTATTCAAAGTAAGACTGGTGAATTTCGCCCCTATGCCTATAGTTTCTGGGATGTGATTAGAAAGTCGATTTGAACTTAGCTGAAATGATACCCAAGAAGAAGCTTCTAAAATTCCCAATGGCAACTCACCGGAGAACTGATTGTCTGATAAAAAAAATATGTGCAAGAGATCCAGCAATAATTTCCTGGCTAATGCCCTGAGAATCCATGACAACTATCAACCTCTAATAAATAGGTAAACTCAAATCTGCTACATCCTCACAGCACCAAGAGGCGTTGGTCTTTGGTGTATACTTTGGTCTTTCCCCAGTACTTATTACTTGCCACAAAACACTTCCACCAGGGCTCTGCAAGGGACCACCACTTTCAAGATGCTTGGCAGCACCCCACAGGTACCTAACATTTGACGCCATACATCGGGGTTGGGTTGTTTATTTGGTTATGTTTTTATTTGTTTGAACTTATTTTGTTTTCCGCATTGTAAACGAGTTCATGTGGGACTTTTCTACCCATAGACAATTGTTTTATTTAATTCAGTAAAATGCATGTTTTTCTTTTTAATTGTTTTATATTTGAGAAAGCACTTTGCATAATAAAGTGGAGTATCCAACCCCCTTATAAATCCACAGGCCTCTCTAAATCTGTTCAACCTAAACAGACCATCCAACAACTCAGTATATGTGCTAATATTGATAAAATACTCATATTTCTCCATCTGATCAAGCATGCGCACTGCCCATTGTACTCTTCCACCACCACATAAGCGCTTGATAAAGGTGTTTAATGTAACAATAGTTGGAGGACAACTAGCAGCAATCAAATTATTAACAAGACAATAAGCTTGGTCAAACATATATATATCTGACAAAGGACATCGACCAAACAGGTGTATGTCACAACACTAGGATGGCAACTCCAATTTATCATCTTGTTCCATAATTCAGAAGCCCCTAAAAGAGAGTTATCACCAAGTTTTATCTCATTAAGGGAAACATAAAAACCCAACAAAATCTGGTATAACACTAGAAGGGATGTTCTTATTCAAAGTAAGACTGGTGAATTTCGCCCCTATGCCTATAGTTTCTGGGATGTGATTAGAAAGTCGATTTGAACTTAGCTGAAATGATACCCAAGAAGAAGCTTCTAAAATTCCCAATGGCAACTCACCGGAGAACTGATTGTCTGATAAAAAAAATATGTGCAAGAGATCCAGCAATAATTTCCTGGCTAATGCCCTGAGAATCCATGACAACTATCAACCTCTAATAAATAGGTAAACTCAAATCTGCTACATCCTCACAGCACCAAGAGGCGTTGGTCTTTGGTGTATACTTTGGTCTTTCCCCAGTACTTATTACTTGCCACAAAACACTTCCACCAGGGCTCTGCAAGGGACCACCACTTTCAAGATGCTTGGCAGCACCCCACAGGTACCTAACATTTGACGCCATACATCGGGGTTGGGTTGTTTATTTGGTTATGTTTTTATTTGTTTGAACTTATTTTGTTTTCCGCATTGTAAACGAGTTCATGTGGGACTTTTCTACCCATAGACAATTGTTTTATTTAATTCAGTAAAATGCATGTTTTTCTTTTTAATTGTTTTATATTTGAGAAAGCACTTTGCATAATAAAGTGGAGTATCCAACCCCCTTATAAATCCACAGGCCTCTCTAAATCTGTTCAACCTAAACAGACCATCCAACAACTCAGTATATGTGCTAATATTGATAAAATACTCATATTTCTCCATCTGATCAAGCATGCGCACTGCCCATTGTACTCTTCCACCACCACATAAGCGCTTGATAAAGGTGTTTAATGTAACAATAGTTGGAGGACAACTAGCAGCAATCAAATTATTAACAAGACAATAAGCTTGGTCAAACATATATATATCTGACAAAGGACATCGACCAAACAGGTGTATGTCACAACACTAGGATGGCAACTCCAATTTATCATCTTGTTCCATAATTCAGAAGCCCCTAAAAGAGAGTTATCACCAAGTTTTATCTCATTAAGGGAAACATAAAACCCAACAAAATCTGGTATAACACTAGAAGGGATGTTCTTATTCAAAGTAAGACTGGTGAATTTCGCCCCTATGCCTATAGTTTCTGGGATGTGATTAGAAAGTCGATTTGAACTTAGCTGAAATGATACCCAAGAAGAAGCTTCTAAAATTCCCAATGGCAACTCACCGGAGAACTGATTGTCTGATAAAAAAAATATGTGCAAGAGATCCAGCAATAATTTCCTGGCTAATGCCCTGAGAATCCATGACAACTATCAACCTCTAATAAATAGGTAAACTCAAATCTGCTACATCCTCACAGCACCAAGAGGCGTTGGTCTTTGGTGTATACTTTGGTCTTTCCCCAGTACTTATTACTTGCCACAAAACACTTCCACCAGGGCTCTGCAAGGGACCACCACTTTCAAGATGCTTGGCAGCACCCCACAGGTACCTAACATTTGACGCCATACATCGGGGTTGGGTTGTTTATTTGGTTATGTTTTTATTTGTTTGAACTTATTTTGTTTTCCGCATTGTAAACGAGTTCATGTGGGACTTTTCTACCCATAGACAATTGTTTTATTTAATTCAGTAAAATGCATGTTTTTCTTTTTAATTGTTTTATATTTGAGAAAGCACTTTGCATAATAAAGTGGAGTATCCAACCCCCTTATAAATCCACAGGCCTCTCTAAATCTGTTCAACCTAAACAGACCATCCAACAACTCAGTATATGTGCTAATATTGATAAAATACTCATATTTCTCCATCTGATCAAGCATGCGCACTGCCCATTGTACTCTTCCACCACCACATAAGCGCTTGATAAAGGTGTTTAATGTAACAATAGTTGGAGGACAACTAGCAGCAATCAAATTATTAACAAGACAATAAGCTTGGTCAAACATATATATATCTGACAAAGGACATCGACCAAACAGGTGTATGTCACAACACTAGGATGGCAACTCCAATTTATCATCTTGTTCCATAATTCAGAAGCCCCTAAAAGAGAGTTATCACCAAGTTTTATCTCATTAAGGGAAACATAAAACCCAACAAAATCTGGTATAACACTAGAAGGGATGTTCTTATTCAAAGTAAGACTGGTGAATTTCGCCCCTATGCCTATAGTTTCTGGGATGTGATTAGAAAGTCGATTTGAACTTAGCTGAAATGATACCCAAGAAGAAGCTTCTAAAATTCCCAATGGCAACTCACCGGAGAACTGATTGTCTGATAAAAAAAATATGTGCAAGAGATCCAGCAATAATTTCCTGGCTAATGCCCTGAGAATCCATGACAACTATCAACCTCTAATAAATAGGTAAACTCAAATCTGCTACATCCTCACAGCACCAAGAGGCGTTGGTCTTTGGTGTATACTTTGGTCTTTCCCCAGTACTTATTACTTGCCACAAAACACTTCCACCAGGGCTCTGCAAGGGACCACCACTTTCAAGATGCTTGGCAGCACCCCACAGGTACCTAACATTTGACGCCATACATCGGGGTTGGGTTGTTTATTTGGTTATGTTTTTATTTGTTTGAACTTATTTTGTTTTCCGCATTGTAAACGAGTTCATGTGGGACTTTTCTACCCATAGACAATTGTTTTATTTAATTCAGTAAAATGCATGTTTTTCTTTTTAATTGTTTTATATTTGAGAAAGCACTTTGCATAATAAAGTGGAGTATCCAACCCCCTTATAAATCCACAGGCCTCTCTAAATCTGTTCAACCTAAACAGACCATCCAACAACTCAGTATATGTGCTAATATTGATAAAATACTCATATTTCTCCATCTGATCAAGCATGCGCACTGCCCATTGTACTCTTCCACCACCACATAAGCGCTTGATAAAGGTGTTTAATGTAACAATAGTTGGAGGACAACTAGCAGCAATCAAATTATTAACAAGACAATAAGCTTGGTCAAACATATATATATCTGACAAAGGACATCGACCAAACAGGTGTATGTCACAACACTAGGATGGCAACTCCAATTTATCATCTTGTTCCATAATTCAGAAGCCCCTAAAAGAGAGTTATCACCAAGTTTTATCTCATTAAGGGAAACATAAAACCCAACAAAATCTGGTATAACACTAGAAGGGATGTTCTTATTCAAAGTAAGACTGGTGAATTTCGCCCCTATGCCTATAGTTTCTGGGATGTGATTAGAAAGTCGATTTGAACTTAGCTGAAATGATACCCAAGAAGAAGCTTCTAAAATTCCCAATGGCAACTCACCGGAGAACTGATTGTCTGATAAAAAAAATATGTGCAAGAGATCCAGCAATAATTTCCTGGCTAATGCCCTGAGAATCCATGACAACTATCAACCTCTAATAAATAGGTAAACTCAAATCTGCTACATCCTCACAGCACCAAGAGGCGTTGGTCTTTGGTGTATACTTTGGTCTTTCCCCAGTACTTATTACTTGCCACAAAACACTTCCACCAGGGCTCTGCAAGGGACCACCACTTTCAAGATGCTTGGCAGCACCCCACAGGTACCTAACATTTGACGCCATACATCGGGGTTGGGTTGTTTATTTGGTTATGTTTTTATTTGTTTGAACTTATTTTGTTTTCCGCATTGTAAACGAGTTCATGTGGGACTTTTCTACCCATAGACAATTGTTTTATTTAATTCAGTAAAATGCATGTTTTTCTTTTTAATTGTTTTATATTTGAGAAAGCACTTTGCATAATAAAGTGGAGTATCCAACCCCCTTATAAATCCACAGGCCTCTCTAAATCTGTTCAACCTAAACAGACCATCCAACAACTCAGTATATGTGCTAATATTGATAAAATACTCATATTTCTCCATCTGATCAAGCATGCGCACTGCCCATTGTACTCTTCCACCACCACATAAGCGCTTGATAAAGGTGTTTAATGTAACAATAGTTGGAGGACAACTAGCAGCAATCAAATTATTAACAAGACAATAAGCTTGGTCAAACATATATATATCTGACAAAGGACATCGACCAAACAGGTGTATGTCACAACACTAGGATGGCAACTCCAATTTATCATCTTGTTCCATAATTCAGAAGCCCCTAAAAGAGAGTTATCACCAAGTTTTATCTCATTAAGGGAAACATAAAACCCAACAAAATCTGGTATAACACTAGAAGGGATGTTCTTATTCAAAGTAAGACTGGTGAATTTCGCCCCTATGCCTATAGTTTCTGGGATGTGATTAGAAAGTCGATTTGAACTTAGCTGAAATGATACCCAAGAAGAAGCTTCTAAAATTCCCAATGGCAACTCACCGGAGAACTGATTGTCTGATAAAAAAAATATGTGCAAGAGATCCAGCAATAATTTCCTGGCTAATGCCCTGAGAATCCATGACAACTATCAACCTCTAATAAATAGGTAAACTCAAATCTGCTACATCCTCACAGCACCAAGAGGCGTTGGTCTTTGGTGTATACTTTGGTCTTTCCCCAGTACTTATTACTTGCCACAAAACACTTCCACCAGGGCTCTGCAAGGGACCACCACTTTCAAGATGCTTGGCAGCACCCCACAGGTACCTAACATTTGACGCCATACATCGGGGTTGGGTTGTTTATTTGGTTATGTTTTTATTTGTTTGAACTTATTTTGTTTTCCGCATTGTAAACGAGTTCATGTGGGACTTTTCTACCCATAGACAATTGTTTTATTTAATTCAGTAAAATGCATGTTTTTCTTTTTAATTGTTTTATATTTGAGAAAGCACTTTGCATAATAAAGTGGAGTATCCAACCCCCTTATAAATCCACAGGCCTCTCTAAATCTGTTCAACCTAAACAGACCATCCAACAACTCAGTATATGTGCTAATATTGATAAAATACTCATATTTCTCCATCTGATCAAGCATGCGCACTGCCCATTGTACTCTTCCACCACCACATAAGCGCTTGATAAAGGTGTTTAATGTAACAATAGTTGGAGGACAACTAGCAGCAATCAAATTATTAACAAGACAATAAGCTTGGTCAAACATATATATATCTGACAAAGGACATCGACCAAACAGGTGTATGTCACAACACTAGGATGGCAACTCCAATTTATCATCTTGTTCCATAATTCAGAAGCCCCTAAAAGAGAGTTATCACCAAGTTTTAT
The DNA here is from genome assembly GCA_035048595.1 of Echinosophora koreensis. Lineage (NCBI taxonomy): Eukaryota > Viridiplantae > Streptophyta > Magnoliopsida > Fabales > Fabaceae > Echinosophora > Echinosophora koreensis. The sequence goes on along the minus strand of JAPCYP010000031.1, from coordinate 1,921,534 downwards.
CTCATTAAGGGAAACATAAAACCCAACAAAATCTGGTATAACACTAGAAGGGATGTTCTTATTCAAAGTAAGACTGGTGAATTTCGCCCCTATGCCTATAGTTTCTGGGATGTGATTAGAAAGTCGATTTGAACTTAGCTGAAATGATACCCAAGAAGAAGCTTCTAAAATTCCCAATGGCAACTCACCGGAGAACTGATTGTCTGATAAAAAAAATATGTGCAAGAGATCCAGCAATAATTTCCTGGCTAATGCCCTGAGAATCCATGACAACTATCAACCTCTAATAAATAGGTAAACTCAAATCTGCTACATCCTCACAGCACCAAGAGGCGTTGGTCTTTGGTGTATACTTTGGTCTTTCCCCAGTACTTATTACTTGCCACAAAACACTTCCACCAGGGCTCTGCAAGGGACCACCACTTTCAAGATGCTTGGCAGCACCCCACAGGTACCTAACATTTGACGCCATACATCGGGGTTGGGTTGTTTATTTGGTTATGTTTTTATTTGTTTGAACTTATTTTGTTTTCCGCATTGTAAACGAGTTCATGTGGGACTTTTCTACCCATAGACAATTGTTTTATTTAATTCAGTAAAATGCATGTTTTTCTTTTTAATTGTTTTATATTTGAGAAAGCACTTTGCATAATAAAGTGGAGTATCCAACCCCCTTATAAATCCACAGGCCTCTCTAAATCTGTTCAACCTAAACAGACCATCCAACAACTCAGTATATGTGCTAATATTGATAAAATACTCATATTTCTCCATCTGATCAAGCATGCGCACTGCCCATTGTACTCTTCCACCACCACATAAGCGCTTGATAAAGGTGTTTAATGTAACAATAGTTGGAGGACAACTAGCAGCAATCAAATTATTAACAAGACAATAAGCTTGGTCAAACATATATATATCTGACAAAGGACATCGACCAAACAGGTGTATGTCACAACACTAGGATGGCAACTCCAATTTATCATCTTGTTCCATAATTCAGAAGCCCCTAAAAGAGAGTTATCACCAAGTTTTATCTCATTAAGGGAAACATAAAACCCAACAAAATCTGGTATAACACTAGAAGGGATGTTCTTATTCAAAGTAAGACTGGTGAATTTCGCCCCTATGCCTATAGTTTCTGGGATGTGATTAGAAAGTCGATTTGAACTTAGCTGAAATGATACCCAAGAAGAAGCTTCTAAAATTCCCAATGGCAACTCACCGGAGAACTGATTGTCTGATAAAAAAAATATGTGCAAGAGATCCAGCAATAATTTCCTGGCTAATGCCCTGAGAATCCATGACAACTATCAACCTCTAATAAATAGGTAAACTCAAATCTGCTACATCCTCACAGCACCAAGAGGCGTTGGTCTTTGGTGTATACTTTGGTCTTTCCCCAGTACTTATTACTTGCCACAAAACACTTCCACCAGGGCTCTGCAAGGGACCACCACTTTCAAGATGCTTGGCAGCACCCCACAGGTACCTAACATTTGACGCCATACATCGGGGTTGGGTTGTTTATTTGGTTATGTTTTTATTTGTTTGAACTTATTTTGTTTTCCGCATTGTAAACGAGTTCATGTGGGACTTTTCTACCCATAGACAATTGTTTTATTTAATTCAGTAAAATGCATGTTTTTCTTTTTAATTGTTTTATATTTGAGAAAGCACTTTGCATAATAAAGTGGAGTATCCAACCCCCTTATAAATCCACAGGCCTCTCTAAATCTGTTCAACCTAAACAGACCATCCAACAACTCAGTATATGTGCTAATATTGATAAAATACTCATATTTCTCCATCTGATCAAGCATGCGCACTGCCCATTGTACTCTTCCACCACCACATAAGCGCTTGATAAAGGTGTTTAATGTAACAATAGTTGGAGGACAACTAGCAGCAATCAAATTATTAACAAGACAATAAGCTTGGTCAAACATATATATATCTGACAAAGGACATCGACCAAACAGGTGTATGTCACAACACTAGGATGGCAACTCCAATTTATCATCTTGTTCCATAATTCAGAAGCCCCTAAAAGAGAGTTATCACCAAGTTTTATCTCATTAAGGGAAACATAAAACCCAACAAAATCTGGTATAACACTAGAAGGGATGTTCTTATTCAAAGTAAGACTGGTGAATTTCGCCCCTATGCCTATAGTTTCTGGGATGTGATTAGAAAGTCGATTTGAACTTAGCTGAAATGATACCCAAGAAGAAGCTTCTAAAATTCCCAATGGCAACTCACCGGAGAACTGATTGTCTGATAAAAAAAATATGTGCAAGAGATCCAGCAATAATTTCCTGGCTAATGCCCTGAGAATCCATGACAACTATCAACCTCTAATAAATAGGTAAACTCAAATCTGCTACATCCTCACAGCACCAAGAGGCGTTGGTCTTTGGTGTATACTTTGGTCTTTCCCCAGTACTTATTACTTGCCACAAAACACTTCCACCAGGGCTCTGCAAGGGACCACCACTTTCAAGATGCTTGGCAGCACCCCACAGGTACCTAACATTTGACGCCATACATCGGGGTTGGGTTGTTTATTTGGTTATGTTTTTATTTGTTTGAACTTATTTTGTTTTCCGCATTGTAAACGAGTTCATGTGGGACTTTTCTACCCATAGACAATTGTTTTATTTAATTCAGTAAAATGCATGTTTTTCTTTTTAATTGTTTTATATTTGAGAAAGCACTTTGCATAATAAAGTGGAGTATCCAACCCCCTTATAAATCCACAGGCCTCTCTAAATCTGTTCAACCTAAACAGACCATCCAACAACTCAGTATATGTGCTAATATTGATAAAATACTCATATTTCTCCATCTGATCAAGCATGCGCACTGCCCATTGTACTCTTCCACCACCACATAAGCGCTTGATAAAGGTGTTTAATGTAACAATAGTTGGAGGACAACTAGCAGCAATCAAATTATTAACAAGACAATAAGCTTGGTCAAACATATATATATCTGACAAAGGACATCGACCAAACAGGTGTATGTCACAACACTAGGATGGCAACTCCAATTTATCATCTTGTTCCATAATTCAGAAGCCCCTAAAAGAGAGTTATCACCAAGTTTTATCTCATTAAGGGAAACATAAAACCCAACAAAATCTGGTATAACACTAGAAGGGATGTTCTTATTCAAAGTAAGACTGGTGAATTTCGCCCCTATGCCTATAGTTTCTGGGATGTGATTAGAAAGTCGATTTGAACTTAGCTGAAATGATACCCAAGAAGAAGCTTCTAAAATTCCCAATGGCAACTCACCGGAGAACTGATTGTCTGATAAAAAAAATATGTGCAAGAGATCCAGCAATAATTTCCTGGCTAATGCCCTGAGAATCCATGACAACTATCAACCTCTAATAAATAGGTAAACTCAAATCTGCTACATCCTCACAGCACCAAGAGGCGTTGGTCTTTGGTGTATACTTTGGTCTTTCCCCAGTACTTATTACTTGCCACAAAACACTTCCACCAGGGCTCTGCAAGGGACCACCACTTTCAAGATGCTTGGCAGCACCCCACAGGTACCTAACATTTGACGCCATACATCGGGGTTGGGTTGTTTATTTGGTTATGTTTTTATTTGTTTGAACTTATTTTGTTTTCCGCATTGTAAACGAGTTCATGTGGGACTTTTCTACCCATAGACAATTGTTTTATTTAATTCAGTAAAATGCATGTTTTTCTTTTTAATTGTTTTATATTTGAGAAAGCACTTTGCATAATAAAGTGGAGTATCCAACCCCCTTATAAATCCACAGGCCTCTCTAAATCTGTTCAACCTAAACAGACCATCCAACAACTCAGTATATGTGCTAATATTGATAAAATACTCATATTTCTCCATCTGATCAAGCATGCGCACTGCCCATTGTACTCTTCCACCACCACATAAGCGCTTGATAAAGGTGTTTAATGTAACAATAGTTGGAGGACAACTAGCAGCAATCAAATTATTAACAAGACAATAAGCTTGGTCAAACATATATATATCTGACAAAGGACATCGACCAAACAGGTGTATGTCACAACACTAGGATGGCAACTCCAATTTATCATCTTGTTCCATAATTCAGAAGCCCCTAAAAGAGAGTTATCACCAAGTTTTATCTCATTAAGGGAAACATAAAACCCAACAAAATCTGGTATAACACTAGAAGGGATGTTCTTATTCAAAGTAAGACTGGTGAATTTCGCCCCTATGCCTATAGTTTCTGGGATGTGATTAGAAAGTCGATTTGAACTTAGCTGAAATGATACCCAAGAAGAAGCTTCTAAAATTCCCAATGGCAACTCACCGGAGAACTGATTGTCTGATAAAAAAAATATGTGCAAGAGATCCAGCAATAATTTCCTGGCTAATGCCCTGAGAATCCATGACAACTATCAACCTCTAATAAATAGGTAAACTCAAATCTGCTACATCCTCACAGCACCAAGAGGCGTTGGTCTTTGGTGTATACTTTGGTCTTTCCCCAGTACTTATTACTTGCCACAAAACACTTCCACCAGGGCTCTGCAAGGGACCACCACTTTCAAGATGCTTGGCAGCACCCCACAGGTACCTAACATTTGACGCCATACATCGGGGTTGGGTTGTTTATTTGGTTATGTTTTTATTTGTTTGAACTTATTTTGTTTTCCGCATTGTAAACGAGTTCATGTGGGACTTTTCTACCCATAGACAATTGTTTTATTTAATTCAGTAAAATGCATGTTTTTCTTTTTAATTGTTTTATATTTGAGAAAGCACTTTGCATAATAAAGTGGAGTATCCAACCCCCTTATAAATCCACAGGCCTCTCTAAATCTGTTCAACCTAAACAGACCATCCAACAACTCAGTATATGTGCTAATATTGATAAAATACTCATATTTCTCCATCTGATCAAGCATGCGCACTGCCCATTGTACTCTTCCACCACCACATAAGCGCTTGATAAAGGTGTTTAATGTAACAATAGTTGGAGGACAACTAGCAGCAATCAAATTATTAACAAGACAATAAGCTTGGTCAAACATATATATATCTGACAAAGGACATCGACCAAACAGGTGTATGTCACAACACTAGGATGGCAACTCCAATTTATCATCTTGTTCCATAATTCAGAAGCCCCTAAAAGAGAGTTATCACCAAGTTTTATCTCATTAAGGGAAACATAAAACCCAACAAAATCTGGTATAACACTAGAAGGGATGTTCTTATTCAAAGTAAGACTGGTGAATTTCGCCCCTATGCCTATAGTTTCTGGGATGTGATTAGAAAGTCGATTTGAACTTAGCTGAAATGATACCCAAGAAGAAGCTTCTAAAATTCCCAATGGCAACTCACCGGAGAACTGATTGTCTGATAAAAAAAATATGTGCAAGAGATCCAGCATTGGTTTTACATAAAATGTTTCCAATGCGATTTTGGTCTTGTCGATTACTCGACTACTAGTAGGGTTTAGGTCGCCCTACACAATTATTATAGAATATACTACTTATCGATTCCGAAGTTAGAATGATTCTTTCCCCCACCTGAGTTAGCACCGAAATCCTGAACTCGACGTTCCTCGCTATCACACCACAGCTTAATAGTTTTACGTTGAACCAAACAACATAACTATAATTAATCAAACAAACCCAACTATACCCACTTTATGCTAGATTCGGCCATTCAATTCAAATTAGGGCTAGGATCATTTTCTCATTCTAATCTTTTGGATGCTAATTCCTAAGGTATTAGCTAACATAGATAAATTGCTATAATTCAAAAATATGAAACAAAATCCTCTAACCCAATAGGTTAGGGTTTCGGCAATGTATAGTGAAATTGGCTAGGATTTTCAAATCAACTTAATCTCTTAGATAAATGATCCTAGAGTATTAAGTATACAAGATAAATTGTCATAAGTTTTAGATTGAACCAAAAATTCATCCATTTCTCTTTCCCTAGGGTTTCGACCTTCATGACAAAAGTTAGGCTAGAAAATTTAGTTGGACTTAAGCTCTTGGATTTAAATCAAATATGTGTTAGAGAGTTTAAATCAAGTATTAACTTTCCACAAAAAGAACAAAACATCAAACTCACTTTCAACTTAAGTTTCGGCCAACAATAGATAATAGGGAAGGAAAATGTTTTTGATTAAATTCTCTTGGATAATGAAAGTAGAGATCATAACTAGATCATAGAAATTGATTTCACATTTTTATGATTTTTCTACAATTTTCTAGAATTATTTAAAGTTCTAGATCTAGAAATGGAAAACTCATGAAATAGAAAGAAAATGAATTCAAGAAGAGAGGAGATGATCATGGATGAACATGTTACCTAAAATGTGTGAAGGAAATGAAGAAATGATGACGATCTTGGAAAGTTCTTCAATGGAAGCACTTGAAGCTCTTGAAGAAGAAAATGGAGTTTTGTGTTTTGTGTTTTGTGTTTTTTTTTTTGTGAAGAAAAGAAATGAAAGAGATGAAGAGTGAAGATGGGGAGGGAGGCTGCGTCCTTGGGGTATTTATAGGGTAGATCTTAGGCTTTGGTTGGTTTTTAGGAATTCAATTAATGGGTTTTATGAATATTAAATAATATAATAGTTAACTTTGGTTAATAATTAACTTAACTAGGGTTACTTTGCTAACTATGGTTAATAAACATGTGGCTCACATTTTAGGAAGGGTGTGGCTGTTTCTTGGCCACAATAATTAGTCATGGTTACTGAACCATGGTTAGAAATTAACTAAACTTCAGTTAGGTTAAGATTAAGGGCATTTTGGTCATTTCACCTAAATTTACATTTAATGCTTCATAAATGCTTTGGTGAGTCATGGGGGTGACTCACCCCATGACTCAGGCCCCCCGGTGTCCGGTTTTATCTCTGCACCTCCATTCTTGACTTCGTCGGTTTCCCAATTAGGGTTTTACGCCCGAATAAAAGTATAATATTTCGTTTTCGGTTGAAAATTTTCAAAACAACCAAACTCGTTGGAAATATGATTTAAACATAACCCATTTCGTTCACGAGTCAAAATTAGGTTTTCTGATCATTAAAATCTTACTGTCAGTGAAAACACCGACCGTTTTCCGTTCGAACTTTCACCAAAATTCATCCGAATAAACATAATATTTTATTTCTGATCATAAATTTGGAAAATAGAATTCCTTACGGACAAAATATAAAATATCTACAAATTTCAGTTTCGGGTCAAATTAGGGTTTTCTGCCGGTATAAAATTATACTGTCACTTAAAAAACACAGATCGGTTTCCATCTGAGTTTTAAACCCAAATTTTAACTAGAGCTACCTACCATAGAGTAGGTTGTAGATATGATTTTGTTTTTTTCCAAAATCATTTCCTAATTCTCAGATAAAAATATGGATAAATATATTTTTATTGTTAAAACAATGTAATTAAAAACAGACTGTTACATTTGGGCCTGCTAGCCCCAAATATATTATCACTTTCTGGCCCAATTGTCTCATTTGTTGCTGAGTTACTCCATGTTCGTATCAATTATCTCATTATATCAAAACAAATATAAATTATGTCATACCTTGAAATATCACCAACAAAAAGTAGGCAAATGAAAGCATCCTTTATACTTTATATCCTGTCACCCTTTCTAGGGTTCGTAAATTTATTGATCAAAAGTGTCAAGAGATGAACAAAATAGTTGGCCCTCTCGTTTAATCATCATGTATAGTTGTAAATGTTTACTTTTTTTTGGAAAAAGGGGACCAGCAATAGTTGTATAGCTTTTTGGTCAGGCAAACATGCCAATCAATAGACATACCTAATTTCGTGCCCCATGGACGTATGACCCAACCATATGTTGCATGTTCGTTCTATCCCTAACTAAGCGATGTAGAGGGGTGCTATCAGTTTTTCAATTTGTACGGTCACCCTATGCAAATTGTGACTATCCAATAATGTACTTTTTTTTATGATAAAAAAGGACCGACAACCCATTTTAGTCATTTACAATTCGTGAGGTTGAACTTTTTGTTTCCGAGAATAAAAAACTCACTGAACAGTCATCGAGAATGACAACAGAGGAACACTTTAGCCCATCCGTCTGTTTCTGTCATGAACACAACATTAGAATTTATGTGTATCATTAATGTGCCCAGATGTCTTTTAAACTCGTCCATGCGATCCGTCTTGGTGAATCTAGTGATACATCTGGTGCATGTAGGGACTAATTTGTTCTATGATACAAATTGTCTGGAACTAAATTGGGTTACTTAAATAATAGTTATGTACTTTATTGGGTCAATGAATAATTGTTCTTATGGTCTATTCTGCATGTAGAGATTGTTGCCTCGATACTTGGACACATAACAATACACATCAATACTCTAACGACGTGCTCGGGACGGAGGCAAATGGAGGGACTAAAATGTCCCTATTTTATCATTCTTGGGGACTATTTGGTAAATTTTTTTGGACGAAAAGTGGTACCTCAGAATTTGTAGGGATTTGAATGAGCCTTTACTCAAATGGTAATTTTGCTATAGAAAATGAAGTTATTCTTCAACGGTTTCTTGTAATGATAACTTAGCTTTTTAAGGCTTCTCATCTAGTCTATTCTTTGGCGGATGGAGATTGAAGTTCAGAAGTTCAATTCACTTCTCTATTCAACGATAAAATAATAATAAAAAAAAAATTTAGGTAAATCATTTTTATCAAAGGAGACCGGAAGAGAATTAATTAAGTAAAATAAATTGTACTTGAAATGTGAAGAATGACACTTTTTTGCCCCCAACTATTGCTGCATAGTAATGCCAAATAGCCTTTACTAATTATCCAAGCACCCAGAAATTATTAGTCAGAAATTTTGATAATCCCACTTTCAAGAATTATCTCATAAAATTAGAGAAAATAGTGATGATTAAACATAGCGAAATAGACACTATTTATAATAAAATTAGTCACGAAATTTATATGAACAATAATTTCTATTTATTGATGAACAAACATATATGTTCATACTTGTCTCATGTTAGTTTTACAAGGTAATTCAATCGTGCATGAATATTGTGTGTGCGCGCATGTCCAAGCATCCAAAAATTATCAGCAAACAATTTTGATTGGAATGATGCTATATGGTAGGAGCCAGTCTTTGACGAATGCCGAATTTAATGTAACCAATGAGATAAGAGATGAAAGGGAAATCACGTTAAATTATATACAGAAGTGATAAAAAAAGCCTATGTTAAAATGCTTTTTGAACTGAAACTATGAATCTAGTTTTGTATTTAATACCATTTTCCTTTTGGTAAGAATGATGCTATATTTAGTAAAAAAAAGAAAAAGAAAAAAAGAATGATGCTATATGCATGATACGAGCCTGTCTTTGACGAATGTCGATGAAATTTAATGTAACCAATGAGATAAGGGATGGAATGGAAATCACGGTGAATAATATACAAAAGTGATAAAAAAAAAAAAAAAAAACCTATGCTATAATGCTTTACGAACTGAAACTACGAATCTAGTTTGTACTAATACCATTTTCCATTTGGTAACAATGATGCTATATATATGGTACGAGTCTGGCTTTGACGAATGCCAACGGAATTTAATGTAACCAATGTGATAAGTAATAGAACGGAAATCACGGTGAATAATATACAAAAGTGTTAAAAAAAAAAAAAAAAAAGCCTATGTTGTAATGCTTTTCGAATTAAAACTACGAATCTAGTTTGTACTAATACCATTTTCCATTTGGTAAAATGATGCTATATACTCTCTCCGGTCCACAATGTAAGCAAAAATTTCCAATTTTTTTGGTCCAAAATATAAGCAAATTTCAACTACTTCTATCCTATTTAATGAAATTATTCTCAAAATACCCTTCATTTAATATAAATTTAATTTTCCAATGACTCCTTTTATTCTCAACAACACAAGCTTAATAAATAAGAGTAAGGGTAATTTAGGTAACAAACTTAATTTTTTATTCCCAATGACTCTTTTAAATGAGATTAACTAACTACCTTAATAAGTGTGTCCTATTTAATTTTTGCTTACAATAGAGACCGGAGGGAGTATATTGTACGAGTCTGGCTTTGACGAATGCCGACGAAATTTAATGTAACCAATGTGATAAGTAATAGAACGGAAATCATGGTGAATAATATACAAAAGTGATAAAAAAAAAGGCTATGTTATAATGCTTTTCGAACTGAAACAACTAATCAAGTTTGTACTAAATACCATTTTCCCACTTTCAAGAATAATTATCTCAAAAAATTAGAGAAAATAGTGATGATTAAAAAGAGCGGAATAGCCTCTATTTATAGAATTCGTCAAGGAATGTTTATCAACACAAATGTGAACAATTGTGTGTGTGGGAGTGTGTGCGTGTCAAAGAGAGAGAAAGCAAACAGCTAGTTTTTCTAGTGTTTAGGCAATCAAAATAATCAAAATAAGACTAGTCTAAATTTTATCTCAAAAAAATAAATAAAAAAATAAATAAGAAGTTTGTTTTAGGCAATGAAGATAATCCAGCAGCTTTTATCAAATAGTAAATTTTAAACTTCTAGTTTTTCTAAAAAAATATTTTTTTTTCTATAAAAGCAATTTTTTGTTATAATTTAATCAAGTTCACGAAACATATCAAATTCAACTCAAACAACATTTTTCTTCAAAATAAATTTTTTTTTTATGAGAAATAGTCTTTCCTAAAAACCCTCTAAGCTAGTGTTTAGGTAATTACTAAGCATGGAAATGATGAATTGCCCAACCCGATCACCATTTTTTTTTATTGATAAATAACCCGATCACTAGTTGAACCATAAAAATATCAAAATGGGTCAAAAAATATATGCCCAACCAAAGCCTGGATATATTGGAATTCAAACCTGGACCTGGCCCAAGCTGGCTGTGAGCTCCCAATCATTATTAATAAGAGAAATGGGTTCGAGAACTTAAATATAGTTGTTGAATAACTAACTGTCGTCTGCTAATAAAATGATAGAATATTTTAGGCTAAATTATACTTTTGGTCCCCAAATTGTTATTAAATGTTCAATTTGATCCCCAAGTTTTTAAACGGTTCATTTTGGTCCCCGAATTCCTTAAACTTGTTCAAATAGATCCTTCCGTCAAGTTGACTAACGGCGACGTCAAACCTAATGCCACGTGGCATTAAGTTTAATATTTTAGTGTCACGTGGCATTAAATTTAATATTTTAATGTTCATTTTGGTCCCTAAATTGTTTAAAATGTTCATTTTGGTCCCCAAATTGTTTTAAAATGTTCAATTTGGTCCTCAAGTTTTTAAAATGTTCATTGTCGTCCCTTAGTCAACTTGACGTTACCGTTAGTCAACTTGACGGAAGGACCTATTTGAACAAGTTTAAGGAATTAGGGGGCCAAAATGAACTGTTTAAAAACTTGGGGACCAAATTAAAATTTAATAACAATTTAGGGACCAAAAATGTAATTTAGCTAATATTTTATATACAATAAACAGATCACAACCCGCCAAATCTTTATGTGCTGAAATTTATTACGACCAGTGACACAAGTTTGGTTGTTGACATGATGTCATATTTTTTTACAACTTGCTAGTATCAAATTGAAAGTAATTAATGGGGTGTGAGTCAGCAGCACAAGTTAGTTTAAGTGCAAACAGGAGGGTGAGATTTGTTGTGCAAGAGTAATGGAACCAAGGGGAAATTTTCTAAGAGGATATATGCATCTTTCTAAATTGTGATCAAATCTAGTGGGAAAGTAAATACACCAGCTTGTGTGAGTGGTCAACTTTAGACACAAAAACTATGCTGAACTTAGATACTAGTACTTGTCACTGAATTGTAGATAATAATGAAATAAGCACGAAGGTTTTAGTTGGTATGAGTTGACCCTTCATTCGCACCCTGATACTGGAGTTTCAAACAAAGGAGATCCTTAGCTTTAATTTTCTGATTATTGGTATGATGCAGTATCAAATAAATCTATGAGAATCTGAATGAAAGTTTGATTCACTAAAGTCATGGAAAACTTAACGTTTTGAAGTAACAAAAAAATAAACTTAATCAAATAGTACATAAAGTAACCCAGGTGACTTGAAAATCATTCAAATTCAAGGGGTTACCAAGATTTTAATTGAATATAAGCAGGGACAAACCTCAATCAAATCAAAGGTGATCAACGACTACAGATAGGTTTTTGCCTTGAAGAAAAGAAGCTATTGGAAGACTTTTGAAAGCCCCTTTTTCCACTTCAAAAATTTGAAGATTTTGAGGTTAATATATTGTCAAATAGAATCATAGGCAGTTAATTAGAAGTACAAATTTGAAACTTGATGTTGAATTAAGTTGGTTTTAAGAAGTTTGTTGAAAGTGACTCAAAATCAAGTTTAAAAGTGCAGAATTTGATGATCAGTCAGCTGGTAATCGATTACAGGAAGGCCGTAATCGATTACGGACCTTCTGTCTGAGATCAGGACTGTGGACAGAAAGCTGATAATTCAATTACCAGGATGTGGTAATCGATTACGACGCGTCAGTTTCTGATATTTAAAGCTCCGAGACAGCAGAAACGAATAAGTTTTGGGGGTTTTTTGGGTGCGTTTTTCAGAGCGAAAAAGAGGGAAAAACCTAGAGAATACTATCATCTTGTAATGCTTTGTTTCTATTGTGATTAGAGAGAAGAATCAAGAAGGGATTAGAGAGAGATCAAGGGTTGTGTGAAAATAGAGAGACGAAAGGCTTGGGTTCTCTTATTTGTTCATCTTGAACATGGTGGAGTGAAGATCCAAGGATCTCTATTGTAATCTTGATCAAAGTTCATAGTGGAGGAGGCTCTCTCCCGTGGATGTAGGCCACATTGGCTGAACCACGCTAAACTGTGTGTGTGCTCTCTATATCTTCTTCCCTTTCTCTTTTCTTGCTGCTGTAATTGAATTACCAGATGTGGTAATTCAATTACCACATATTGTTGTGCTTGATTTGCATATTTTTGCGCTAGTTCTTGGTGGTTGTTTGCTATAGTATTTCTTCTACATTAGTTGTATTGGGTATAGATTGTGGAAACTCTATTTCTTGGTACTGTGTAGTCTTTTGTGTATTTGTTTCAGGGATCTTCTTTGGGTTCTTTCATACACATCGAACCAACAAGTGGCGCCGTCTGTGGGGAAGTGAAAGAAGAAGAAAGATCAAAAGGCTGAACAATGGGAAACACAAAGTATGACATAGAGAAATTCTCCGGAAGTAATGACTTCGGGTTATGGAGGGTTAAGATGGAGGCAATCTTGATACAACTTGGATGTGCAGAAGCTCTCAAGGGAGAGGCAAGGATGGCGAACACTCTATCACAAAGGGAGAAGACCGATATGGTAGAGAAGGCAAGAAGTGTAATAATTCTATGTCTTGGTGATAAGGCATTGAGAGAGGTTGCAAGGGAAAAGACAGCAGCATCTATGTGGGCAAGGTTAGAAACATTGTACATGACAAAGTCACTAGCGAATAAGCTATGCTTGAAGCAACTTCTATATTCCTTCAAGATGACGGAATCGAAGTCCATTGTGGAGCAACTTGCGGAATTCAATAAAATTCTTGATGACCTTAAGAACATTGAGGTGAAGCTTGATGATGAGGACAAGGCATTGCTCCTACTTAATTCTTTACCTAAATCCTTTGAGCACTTCAAGGATGCTATTTTGTATGGCAATGATCAAACCATTTCCTTGGATGATGTTCAAACTTCAATCCGGACAAAGGAGCTCCAAAGGCAACAAGAGTTGAAAGCGGGGAATAATGGTGAGAGCTTGAATGTCTCAAGGGGGAGGAACGAGAAGGAAGGGTTCAAGAGCAAGAGGTCTAGATCAAAATCAAAGATTCATTCAAAGTCAAAGCTCAGGTGTTTCAATTGCAATAAAATGGGTCACTTCAAGAAAGATTGTCCTGAAGAGGGGGGCAAGGAATCGAGGAACTCCGCTGAGGTTGCAATTGCTTCGGATGGCTATGAGAGTGCCGGGGTGTTGGTGATATCAAGTTCAGAAACACAAAGGAGTTGGGTTATGGATTCCGGATGTTCGTACCATATGTGCCCAAGGAAGGACTACTTCGAGACACTAGAACTCAAAGAAGGTGGAGTGGTGCTTCTAGGAAACAATAAAGCATGCAAGGTACAAGGTATGGGAACTATTCGGCTCAAAACTTCTGAAAATCGTGAAATCCTTTTAAAGGATGTGAGGTATGTTCCTGAACTTAAGAGAAATCTTCTATCCATTAGCATGTTTGATGATTTAGGTTATTCAACTAAAATTGAACATGGCATGATAAAGATTTCTAGTGGTGCTTTAATAATAGCTAAGGGAACAAATAGAAATGGATTGTATATTCTTAATGGTTCCACTGTTATTGCACAAGCATCGGTAGCTAGCCAAACACCACATGATAAAACCAAGTTATGGCACTTAAGGCTAGGTCATGTAAGTGAAAAAGGATTGATAGAATTGTCTAAACAAAACTTGTTAAATGGTGATAAATTGGAGAAACTAGAATTTTGTGATCATTGCATATTAGGTAAACAACATAGAGTTTCTTTTGGAACCGGTATGCATGTTTCTAGTAGACCTTTTGAGTATGTGCACTCGGACCTTTGGGGTCCATCAAGGGTGATGACTCATGGAGGGGGATCCTATTTTCTTACCATGATTGATGACTTTTCTAGAAGAGTGTGGATTTACATTTTGAAAAATAAAGCTGAAACCTTTAAAAAATTCAAGGAATGGCACACTCTTATAGAAAATCAACTAGGCTCGAAATTGAAAGTTTTAAGGACTGACAATGGCCTGGAGTTTGTTTCAGAGCAATTTAATGAGTTTTGCAGGAAACAGGGAATTAAAAGGCATAGGACTGTGGCACGGACTCCTCAACAAAATGGCCTAGCCGAAAGGATGAATAGGACTATTTTGGAGCGTGTTAGGTGTATGCTTTTGGGTGCTGGACTACCTAAGAGTTTCTGGGGTGAAGCTGCAAATACTGCAGTGTACTTGATAAACAGATGTCTGTCTTCAGCTTTAGACTTCAAGACACGTATGGAAGTATGGAGTGGTAAACCAATGGATTACTCTAATCTCAGGGTATTTGGTTCTTTGGCATTTGCTCACATCAGGGAAGACAAGCTTGATGCTCGGGCGGTAAAATGCATCTTCATTGGGTATCCGGATGGTGTGAAGGGCTACAAGTTATGGAAGTTGGAATCAGGTGGATCAAGGTGCTTTGTAAGCAGGGATGTCACATTTGATGAGACCAGGATGGGTATGATGTGTAGTGGCTTGGAACAAAGCAGTTCAGATGAAACAGACCAGAAAGCTCAGTTTGAGGTGGAGTCTCCCACCCCTAACAGCAGAGAGGAAAGTCCACCACCAGCAGTATCAGACTATCAGTTGACCAGAGATCGAGTTAGGAGGAATATTGTACCTCCTAATAGATTTGGGTATGCTGACCTCGTTTGCTATGCTCTTAATGCTGCTGAAGAGATACAAGATCCAGAACCGAGAAGTTTCAGAGAGGCTATGGAAAGCAAGGATAGTCAGAATTGGTTTCAAGCGGTACAAGAGATAAGCAAGCTTAAGGATCAATTGAATTCTGAATTTGAGATGAAGGATCTTAGTAATGCAAAGAGGATACTTGGCATGGACATAGTCAGAAACAGAAAGAATGGTTCTCTAAGTTCTGGACTTATGTACAAGAAGGCAACTCAAGGGGAAGATGCTATTGTGGGTTATGTTGATGCGGATTATGCCGGCAATGTTGATACAAGGAAGTCTCTTTCGGGGTATGTGTTCACTTTGTTTGGGACTGCAATTAGTTGGAAGTCTACTTTACAACCCGTGGTTGCGTTGTCAACTACACAAGCGGAGTATATAGCTCTTGCGGATGGAGTAAAGGAAGCTCTATGGTTAAAAGGGATGATTGGTGAATTTGGAATTATGCAAAAGTGTGTGACTGTCCATTGTGATAGCCAAAGTGCTATTCACTTAGCTAATCATCAAGTTTATCATGAGAGGACGAAGCATATTGATATAAGGCTTCATTTCATTAGAGATGTGGTTGAATCAAAGGAAATTCAGATTGAGAAGATAGCTTCGGAAGACAATCCAGCGGATGCATTTACAAAGTCACTACCAAGAGCAAAGTTCAAGCTTTGCTTGGACTTGATAAACTTCATTGAAGCATAATTCCATAAGTGGGAGAGCCACCACTACAAGGTTAAACTCAATCCTCTGATTTGGAGTCAAGGTGGAGTATTGTTGAAAGTGACTCAAAATCAAGTTTAAAAGTGCAGAATTTGATGATCAGTCAGCTGGTAATCGATTACAGGAAGGCCGTAATCGATTACGGACCTTTTGTCTGAGATCAGGACTGTGGATAGAAAGCTGGTAATTCAATTACCAGGATGTGGTAATCGATTACGACGCGTCAGTTTCTGATATTTAAAGCTCCGAGACAGCAGAAACGAATAAGTTTTGGGGGTTTCTTAGGTGCGTTTTTCAGAGCGAAAAAGAGGGAAAAACCTAGAGAATACTATCATCTTGTAATGCTTTGTTTCTATTGTGATTAGAGAGAAGAATCAAGAGGGGATTAGAGAGAGATCAAGGGTTGTGTGAAAATAGAGAGACGAAAGGCTTGGGTTCTCTTGTTTGTTCATCTTGAACATGGTGGAGTGAAGATCCAAGGGATCTCTATTGTAATCTTGATCAAAGTTCATAGTGGAGGAGGCTCTCTCCCGTGGATGTAGGCCACATTGGCTGAACCACGCTAAACTGTGTGTGTGCTCCCTATATCTTCTTCCCTTTCTCTTTTCTTGCTGCTGTAATTGAATTACCAGATGTGGTAATTCAATTACCACATATTGCTGTGCTTGATTTGCATATTTTTGCGCTAGTTCTTGGTGGTTGTTTGCTATAGTATTTCTTCTACATTAGTTGTATTGGGTATAGATTGTGGAAACTCTATTTCTTGGTACTGTGTAGTCTTTTGTGTATTTGTTTCAGGGATCTTCTTTGGGTTCTTTCATACACATCGAACCAACAAAGTTAAATATATATATATATGTTGTAATTAGACATAGGTAGTTATTGATTGTAGATTAGAAAATTATCAATATTGACGATTTACAAAAGGGTAAGGAGACATTTAGGATGTCAGAAATCCCACACTTATACATGTTCTTACAAAATCTCTAAGACACTCTAACACACACAAGATAATAAGAGACATTGTCAATTATGCTTTCCTAGTTTCCTTCCTACCAAACTTCGGTAAACATTTTCATTTAATGCAAGTTTATTTTTATTTATTTATTTTCATTTCAATTTCATTTCTTTACTATCACTACCAGAAATAGTGGTTTCACCAACGGGTTATTACCAATGGAAGTTATGTCCGTCGCTATTTAAGGGCTTACCGACGGATATAGCCGTCGGTAATAGTGAAGACCAAAAGGTTCATGAATTACTGACGGAAATGTCTGTCGATAGCGTTATCGAGGGCTTATCCATCGATAAGTGCGTCGAAAAAGTTGGCGGGAATCATTAAAAGTCGGTGCCAGAGGTTACCGATAGGCTTGTCCGTCAGTAAATTGAACTACACGTTGCAACGGACCTTCCCTCGGAAATGTGTTTGGCTGTTACCGATGGACATTTTCGTCGGTAATGTGAATTTTTGAATTATCGACCGAATTTCCATCGGTAAATTAAAAAAATCCGTCGAAAAGCTATATTATTTTACCATCGAAACCCTTCTCCCACCTCACATTCCCTTTTCTCTTCTCTCTCTTACACCCTTCTCTGTGCGAGCCGGCCACCACAGCAACGTCCCCCACCACCACCCACTGGCCTCTCTATCTTCCCCGTCTCCCTATCTCTATTCCTCTCTATACCTCCGCGTGCCTCCCCCTCTCTTTGCGAGCACCACCTAGGTGAGCAACCTCCCCCCCTCTCCTTCTTCATTGTATTTCCAGTTGCTATCTTAATTACTTACTGCACTTCACGTTCCTGCTTTTACGTTCTAATTAACATCTACAGCTACAATATATTATGTTCTTTATCTTTATATTCAAGTTCTTTTACTTGTTTTCCTATATGTTTTCTTCTGCTTTCACCAAATGACATGATTTATGCATTCTACTATTTTTCTTCATGCATTTTTATCTGCTTTAAGTTATTTTTCAACTCAATTTCAGTACTTGTACTCTTGTACTTCACTGCATTTCTTACATATATGCTTTTCATTTGTTTTTGATTCTCTAAACATTTTGATTTCTTTACTCACACTCCATTGCTTTACTTTCTTTGTATTTCAATTGGCTAGACACTACTTTATTTTCTACTCAAATTCTCATACTAGACATACTGCACTTTGTTTTAAACCAATTCATTATTCAAGGAAGAAACTCCTTTCTCTAAATTGATAACTGGAATCTGTCCTAAACAAATTTCACTATATATAAACTCTGGTGTAAGCAGATATGGTAGTTTGCAGCTGTATCCAAACACAAGAAATTAGATGAGCTCAAACAATTGCAAGAGGATTGATATTCCTGGGTCAGGAAAAATTCAATGCACCTTGTTCTTTTTAATTGTTATTTATATATGCACTCCATTCATATGTGGAAGCAACCTTATCAGAATTTAGTAGTGGGATAATTTGTGCTCTCAGATGATTTGCTGATACTGCACTGCAATACTATCCTCATAAACTAATAGTTTTTATATTAGTCGGTTCTTCTTAACAGTTTAACAAGTACTTTGAAGAGGTTCACTTTTGGGCTGAACAGAAAGTGAAAACGACTTCTCGGAACTATTTTATTCGTCAAATTAAAAGGTGCTTGGTTAGAAATTTTAGAAATTAAGAAGTGCATGAATGAATGCAGAAGAAAAGATGCATATAACATAGTACACATGACACAACATAGAGTGTTACTTCTTGACCAAAAAATGAAAAAGAAAAAAATAACTACAGTATTACTTCGATCTATATTATTGTTGGCTGCCATATATTAGACATGAAAATAACATTTGCAGACCAAAAAACTTATGTTATTTTTACACTTTGCTTGTTTGGAAAACAAAAGGCCGAGAGGATATGTCAGAATGTGTTTATTCTTTTCTAATTTTGTTATCATTTTTTTTTTCATAATAAAAAATATATATATATGACTTGAGTATTAGGTGTAACCAAAACCATTTACAATGTTACCATAATTACAAATGAAACAGATCATCTAAAGCTATTACAACAACCAAAAGCATAAGTAAAGGGATAAGGTTGAGATATAATTTTGTTATCATTTAAAAATAAAATAATGTAAAAATAGTAGTGTAATTCTACATCTTCAGTGAAAGATCCTTGATAGCTCTATATTGAAACTGGACGAAACTGAGAATTCAGTTATAATCCTGATATTTTACTTTCTTATACATGAGGAGCAAATGTGTTGGGATCATTGAAGTACCAGTTACATGTTGGTTAAAAAATCTTATATTAGAAAGGAATGAAATGTTAGGATTATAAAGTGAAAAGATTCATGCGTTGAAATTTTGGATCAATATATGATGGTTAGCTCACCGGTGCAGTTCATGGCTTAGCATATGGAAGAATTAACTTTTTGCTTTAATGTTTCATAAAATCTGTTTGCTTGTTAATTAACCAATTAATTAACCAAAACAGTGAACTGGTAAAAAAATTGGTTAATTAACTTTTTGTAAATTAATATTCGTTTATATATGTGAATTGACTAGTTCTTAGTAGTTTAATAATGTGAATCTAAACAGATTTTATGAAACATTAATGTATATATCATGAAGAATTCTACAGTTTCGAAGGCTCCAAAAACAACATACTGATTCAGTAAAAAAAAAGTAAAAATAAAAATAACAACATACAGATAATGCTTGTTTTCTTATCATGCAAACTAGTGCCTAATGAGGAATAAGAAGGAGTAAACACCCAATTTGGTCCCTGAAATTGTAAAGTAGTATCAACTTAGTCCCTGAAATTATCTAAATTCCAAATTAGTCCTGGAAATTGTAAAACGGTGATAAACTTAATCCCTCCGTTAAAAATTATATGGACTAAGTTGATATTAAGTTTGTAGTGTCAGGGACTTAATTGATATTAAGTGAGTAAAATGAAGGACCAAATTGATACTAACTTATCATTCAGTGACGCTTTTGGAATTTCGATAATTTCAAGGATCAAGTTGATACTACTTCACAATTTCAGGGATCAAATTGAGTATTTACTCGAATAAGAAGCAAGCTACCATTCTTTTCCTGGAGTTATGTTATTTGGACATAAATTTTGGATATCGTATGTGACACCGTATATGTTTATCTTTATTTCTTACTTACTTTTTATCTTTTTCGTATATACGGTTCTCGAAAATACACCCAAAAAAGGTGTCTCCATTTTGATATATAAAAATCATTCATCTTTTCCTGTCACTTCAAATTACAATGCAAAATGGAGACCGGAGACTTGATAATAATTATAACTGTAATAAGATATCATGAATACAGAAAACTTGAAATATCTGTTGACGAGAAAATGAGAATGATATCCAAGTCTGCTTTTAGCTATAATCTAGTTTAAGGGTTCTTTGGGACAAACTGCATTTGGCCTGCTCTAAGTTATGAGTATAATACACACGCGCCTCTAGGAAAATCAAGCATGGATTAAGTGCTCCACTTTGACATATCATTAGTACCATTTTTCTTTTGTGGCTGGCTGGTTTTCTTTTTGTTGGGGCAAACTTAAGATCTGGAAGGTTTGATGTTGATTTGGCAGAAAAGTTTCGCTGGAGTTGGCATTGTTATTGTGGCGGCTTGTCCTTTGGTTGGAAGGTCTCTTATCTCAGCTTTTGGGTGAATTTTGGTTGGTGGCTGAAGGCTTTTGGGTGATTATTGTTTTTCTATTTTATAGGGTTTATGTAATTTTGGGTGTTTTTGGTGATGGGGTATACAATGGTGCTTCTTCTTTGGGTTTCAGTGGGGTTCATATTTTGGTTTTTTATTTGGTTTGCTTTGGGTTCTTTGCTACATTCTCAACCCCGTGATAGTTTTTTTTTGGGTTCTTTGCTACATTCTCAACCCAGTGATAGTTTTTTGAGTTGGGTTGATCATGTATCTTTTGTTCCTTTTGTTCTAGTTTCTCATGTATATAGGTTTGGATATCCTTTGTACCCGGTTTAATTAAAAAAAAAAAAAGGCTTATCAAAAAAAAAAAAGTACCATTTTACTTAATTAATTATATATTTTAACCTCAATTAATTATAAGTTGTTGCTTGTAATATCACCTAATTAAAGAAAGGGAGAAGTACAGTACGCTTTGTTTGGTTCGATGGAAAACAAGATGAAAGAACTATAGAGAAGAAAATGAGTAGAAAAATACCCTTTTACTGGTTTGATCCGAATGGAAAATGGGAAAGAAAAAAGAAGCAATTTATGGATCCCACAAAAAGTTTCTTTCTAGCGTGTGGAGAATACAAGAGATGTGATTGGTTGGATAAATTATAAATTTACACTTTTATTTTAAAATGTGCAAATATGTTATTAATTAATTAGGGACGAATATGTTTTTTTCATGAACAAAATTAACTTTTTTTTTCTCTTCTAAATTTTGTATTTTTTTTTAATTCAAATAATCTAAAAATCTATCTATTTTTTTTTTTTACTCATTCCGTCTTCTTCCTATTTTTTTCCTCCATATTTTTTTTTTTTATACTTTTTTTACTGATCCAAACAAATCATCAAGGAGATTTTCCTCCAAAATGAATCACAGACACATCAAAATATTGGAACTTAGGACATCTTTATCCCAGCACCCTATTTTTTTACATTTTGGAGTTCTTAAATAAGTCTCATCATTACACATCACTTTTTTTTTTTTTTTTACAACTTAAGCACCTCATCTTTCCAACTTAGCAACTTCTAAAAAAAAATTTAAATGAACCCTACCCGTGGTCTCACATCTTTCATCCATAAATGGGTCCCACTTATGATCTCACTCCCTCATATTTCCATGAAGCACTCCACAAGCATCGGTGCTTGTGGAAGCACCCCACAAAAATGGGGTGCTTAACAAGAAACGCCTCCATCAGTGTGTTTATTTTAAGCACCAGTTCTTAAATACTCCATCCGGTCTCTATTATAAGCAAAATTTAACTAAAACACACATAATAAGGTTGTTAGTTAATCTCATTGAATCTCGTAAAAAATTAGATTTGTTACCTAAATTACCCTTCATCTAAAACTTCAATCTTCATTAAAAGAGTCATTGGAATTTGTATTAGATGAATGATATTTTTGGAATAATGTCATTAAATGAGTTATTGGAAAACAAAATTTGCTTATATATTAGATCAAAAAATTTGGAACCTTTTTGCTTATAATAATAAAAACCGGAGAGAATATTTAAGAACCTCAAAAGAGCACCGATGCAGATGCTCTTATAGAATTGCAGAAATGTGGGACGAACCCACTATCCTTGGAGGCCTTTTTTTTCATTCTTTTTTTGTTGTTTCCCAATAAAAAAATAATAATGTTTTTGTTTAAGATTATTATTATGATGGCACAAATATTTTTTAATTTATTTTTGATACATTGCGGCAAAAGCAGGTGGGTAGTCTGGATCCTCATCCTTTCTCTTTTATGTTTGGTTAGTGGCAGATATTATTAAACCTGAAAGGCAGAATATTAGTCCACAAGCCAATATTGGCTTCTAGGGCTACATATCTATCCTTGATCCTTATGTATCCGTGTCCTGTATATATTAAAAAACAAAACAAGACAGAACGTGCATGATTTGATATATATTCATCTTTTCCTTTCACCAACTTCACAATACATCCCAATTGACAATTGTTGTACGGAAGAGCAAACGCATCTTATGAATGACTAGCCTCAGTTGCCTAACACAATTCTTGTCCACTAGTCTACACAATACTTCAATTTAAGTCGTGCTTAGTCAATTCTTTTCCTATCAAACTCAAATGCATAAACCTATGCAATAGCATTTAGTTGTGAACAAATGTATTACTTGAAGAATGTTCAAACATGTCATAGAATTTTATTTTATTTTATTATTATTATTATTTTTTTACAAATGTTAGATTGTTAATATTTGTTATGATAGTGAGGAGTTGAACCCATGACCTTAACCTTATCACTCCAAACCCTATCTCCCTCCCTCCAAACCACCTTATAACTCCCATGTCATATAACTATGGTTGCAATATTTTTTATTTAATTAATTAAATTATACTCATATTTTTAACAGAGGAAGAAAAGAATTGTAAAGCAAGTTTGTCCATCATTTACTTGTTTTGAGCTAGTTAATTTGAGAACTTACAAATGTAGCTTTATATATATATATATATATATATATATATATATATATATATATATATATAATTGCAAACTAATTTATCTGTATTTATTATTTTATTTAATTTTTTATATTATTTATTGCTCTATGTTTACTCAATCATAATAGGAAGGATAGACATAAAAACAAAGAAATAAAAAAGCAGAAAGATAAAAATCACATAAAGGCAAGCCATCATCAGACGTGCATGTCTAAATAAATACTTATTTGCACACTTCTTTCAATATATTTTTCTTCGTAATCACGTTTATTGCTATCAAACCCTTCATCATTTTTTTATAAAAAAAAAAGTACCCTAATCATCATTTGGTAGGATACAGATTTTTACCATGACGGGAAATTAAATACAACCAATCTTATCTAATATTGCCTCTCAGAAATTGTACACACTTATTGAAACGTGAAAGTAGCACTTAAGTATTAATTATGTGTTATATTTTAGTTGGCAAAACTTTTCAGGGATACTCATTAGCCAAAATTAAATCCAGTTTTTTAATGATAGAACACAAAATGAATACAAAGGAGATACTAGAAATGTGCAGGCTATATAGGAAAAACATCCTCTCCATTTTTCATCTTTCCGTTTCTGTCCATTTCCAAAGTTTTAGAAAAATAAATATGTATTATACATATTATGTAGTCTCTCAATGTATTTATTATCCCAAAACTTTAGTAATAGACATCTCTATTTCCCATCCCTATCCAGATATATAGGCTTATAGGCTACAATCCCGTTCTATGGCAAAATATATATATATATATATATATATATATATATATATATATATATATATATATATATATATATATATATATCGGTAAAAATTCCCAGTTATATGCATATTTCAAATTATTATCTTTCCTATAAATTGGTATGAGACGAAAATAAAAATGCATGAAACTTGTGTTGATACTTGATAGCTAAGGGAGAATGAATTCAGAGACCACTCATTGATGGAAAAGCCAATGTTTCCATAAGTTGGTGTGAATGTTAGAGCAAAATAAGTGCACAAAAGCCACAGGCACTAAGATTTAAGAGAGCAAACGTCATGACAAGGTGGGATTGATGTCATCATGATCTCCACTCAAATGGTCTTCCTCGTGGGTTATGGTATTGGTAGTGGTGGTGGAGCTATCATCAAATATTTGAATAGGGTTCTTCCAAAATGAAATTTAAAACACAAATATGAACAAAAAACGAAAGAAAAGAAATACATATATCTGTAGAAGGAATATAATAAAAAGATCGAAGTAAAATGCCAAGAATGGGACCGAAGGATACATGCGTGTGACCACAAAAGTGCGCCCTAGAAAACAACCCGCTTTCTCTTTAATCTTCCCCGCCCTACTTCAAAAATATCATATACATAAGTTAGAAAAAACTTAAGCAAAATGATTTTTAAATGAAAACTTTAGATTAATGTGAATGTGGAAGGAAATTAAAATATATTGTTTCACGATGAAATAAATATATCACATAAAAATGTATAACAAATATTAACTAAGTGTTTCTTATAAGGTAAATATTATCTAATTGTTAAATTTAATTATATAAATAATAGAGTTGAAAACTTTATTAGGTTCCATGCTGAAGCATATGAATAGTTACATTGCAGATAGAAAAGAAAACAGTGCTTAGTGACTGGCCTTATTAAGGAAAAAGATGACCGTCCGTACCAAAAGAAAAAGTGAAAGGATGCCTCAGAGGAGACATTGTAATGAGCTTGTGTGTACTTGCAATTAAATGTTACATTTCATCCAACTCACGTTACTTATGCAGTAATGTTGTTCCCATTTTCCCAAAACAAATTCAATTAAAGTACAGAAGGTTGATTTATACAAAAAACATAAATAAATGATAAAATTTTGGAAGTAAAAATGCCCAAAAGTTTAGTCGGTACAAAATATACTAGTATTGATCGTGAAAAACGAAAGAAACTTAACTTTTACTCTAAAAAAAAAAGAAAAGAAAAGGAAAGTCACCTTTTAATGGGGGCCGCGGAAGGTATATATTCAAGGACCAAAAATCAAATGGTAAAAATAAAATGTGGCCTTGTACACCAAAAAAAAATAAAAATAATGATGCATTGTCAACATGTGGTTTGTTCGAGTGGTAACTGTAACATACTCTTCCTCTTAAGCGAGTAGTCAAGGGTTCGATCTCCAGCTTTTGCATATGAAAAAAATCTGGTTGGAAAGGGTCAATCCTTCAAAGTGGTCCTTGATCTTGTGCTCCTTTATTTATTTTTTGTTTTAAAGTGGTCCTTGATCTTGTCAACGTTACACTATTTTGATCCTTTCCATCAGATTAATACTAAACCAACTGCTAGCAATCAAGGTTGAGAATCTGTGGGTAGAAGAACCAAAGGCGGTGAAATAGGAGGTCATAAGGTATTTCTCAAACATCTTTAGAGAAGTATCTTGGGAAAGATCTATTCTAGATGTGGTTTATTTCAATACTAACCATTATTAAATTTTCACCATTAGTCGCCGAAATTTAGGTTCTCTTATCGGGTCTGAGTTTTAAAAAGAGAAACACAAGTTTAGAGAGAGAAGTCGAATCCCTGCTTTCATCACTGTCTCCAAACTCTTGGTATATGAATAAACATAGTATAGAGTCATAGAGAACTTGGGAGAATTATTCAATTATTACAAACATTATCCTCTACTATTTACTGTTAGGTACTAAATAGTATATGCCAGTTAAATTGTGTAGACAAAACCCTAGCTACCTGCCTCTGCCTCTCCTTTGTCTAGAGCATGAACCCTTTTTTGTAAGTCTTTTTTGGTTCTGCCATTCAAATGTTAAAATATGAGACCAACATGTTTAGTTTCCTGCACCTTTTAGTTTCTCAGTGATCATCAAAATCAAATGTATAGCAGAAGTGATGAAAAGTTTGTTGACATGCAGTTTTACTTTTTGGTGAAGGAAAATGATCACTGGTTAGCTAATTAGGGGTATTGTGCATGGGTCGGGTCGGGTCGATTTTGGTTCAACCCATTACCCGAACCAATGAATTTCATATGGATCGGGTCGGGTTTATGCATTTTTTAAATTAAACCCGAACCAAACCAAGCTGATCAAGAACAAGTTGGTTTGGGTCGGATCACATACAATTAAACATTATTAAACTAAAAAAAAAATTTACGAGCCAAAGCCCGAAACACAAGCCAGCCCAAAAACAAAAACAAATTGGAAACCCTAGCCTTCACATTCACTATTACTTCAGAGTCTCTACTACTCATTCACTCGTTCTGTGACACCCTTCTACCCCGCATGTTAAAAAGGCATTTAAATATAAAACAAATAAAAGAAAAACATGCATTTAACTGAATTAAATGAAACAATTGTCCATGGGTAGAAAAGTCCCACATGAACTCGTTTACAACGCGGAAAATAACAAAATAAGTTTAATCAAATAAAACATGAACAAAATAAATAACCCAACCCCGATGTCACAATTCAGAGCTGGTATAACCGTTCCGGAAATAGATCCTCGGAATACAACTGGAAACAACTATCTAAACTAAAACAACCCTACTATGAGTGGCGGCTCCTCAGAGTCACTCCTCTCCGGGCTGCCCGTCATCCTCTGCAAATGCCGATCAGGCCAAACACAAACAATACAGGGAGTAAGATTCATGTAATCATATAAACAGCAGGGGAATAGTACGCAAGGTAAACATACACATAAGCATACATCAACATCCAACAGCATCATAACAATCAGGTATGCTATGCTATGCAATGCATCCACTACTCCGCTACTCCAACTATGCATGTGGATCCAAACTAACTCAGGATGAACGACTTTGGAGTTACATATCCGTATTGGCCATAAAAGCACCAACACCGGCAGTTCACCAAACCTTGGGTGAACCCCATGGATAGCCAACGCATCAAACCGTGGATGCCTCATCACGGGGGGCCTCGGTCACCAAACCTTGGGTGACCTACCGTGGATGGCCAGATCACCGTACTCTCGGGCGATCTCCCCTTTGTCGAACCTCCCCCATCAACTACTCCAATGCTTTATGCAAATGGCACAACAACAAACAATCTCAACCACCTCCTTGCTTGGGCCATGAAGCTCCCAAGACTTTCAACATCAAACTCAACGTGACCTTAGACCCAAACCGTGGGGTCAAGGCTCCCTTGGCCAATAAGCACCAAGGTTCAACTCATCGTGCTTGGGTCTATAAGCACCCAAGACTTCAACTTATCAACGTGCGGTAACCCAATGGATACCGACTTAATATTTGATTATCTAATTATCTTATATAATTAATAACCAGATTGTCTAATCTTTATCTTTGATTATTTATCTCAACTTATCATCATAGGGGAATGGGGTTTTAAAACCCCTTAAGTCCTTTAATTGTATCACTGTCCAGGAGGTCAGCACGGTCGTGCTTGGACCTTAGCACGGTCGTGCTTGGACACGTGAGGGCATGCCGCCCTTTTAAGTGAAGCACGGTCGTGCTTCACACTCAGCACGGTCGTGCTCAGTAGCACGATCGTGCTGTTCAGCCTGCTTGGCCGTGCTGAGCAGCACGGCCATTTTCCAGAATTTGAGTGGGAGCACGGTCGTGCTCCCTGTTCAGCACGGTCGTGCTCAATGCACGACTGCACTGTTCTGGGCAGGAACAGTAACCGAATATTAACCAAAACATGTAGGGATTTAATACCTAGACTTAATACGTTTATTACACCTAATTATTCAATTACACAGTTTTATCAACACACTAATCATTACTATCACAACGTCAATCAACCAACATCACATTAATATCAATAGTCAACATATCATCATACTCATTAACCAACCAACATGAACATAGAGTACATATCATGAACATATAACTCAGAAACAACCATATACCAAATTAAACATCATAAACATATGCATACAACGACACAGGGGTCACGGGAAACCCCGTCACCTTACACTACCCACTGCCTACGAATACAATTCCCTTCTCCCCATACCTGGATTGAAGGTAGCTCTAACACTGATCCTACTGGCAAACTGGTACCGTTCCCAAGCGGCTCACTCCAATGACGAACCTTGGGCAAACAAGAACACAACCGGTTAGCCTCCAATCCCAAAAACACGAAAGGAAACTAAAAGGGATGAAACCATTACCTATTAACGATGAGGCAGATCAAACTAACCTCCTAAACGGTCCTCAAAACTCCACCACGGCGATGAACGAAGGAGAAACGGCCCAAGAAGGAGTTCTGGCCGCAGCTGCACCAAAAACAGGGTTTCACGTCAAACCCTCGGGTTCTGCAACCTTTTTAAACCTCGGACTTGAGCACGGTCGTGCTTCTCCTTAAGCACGGTCGTGCTCCACTTAGCGCCAGCGAGACGCGGTCCAAGCACTGAGCACGGGCGTGCTCACTATTGAGCACGGTCGTGCTCAACTTAAAATCAGAAACACGCTTCTGACTTTAAGCACGGGCTTGCTGGCTGATGAGCACGAGCGTGCTCATGTACCAGAAAGGGACTTTTAGGCTAAAATCCCACTTAGCCCTTAACCAACATTATTAAAATAAAATTAACTTAATAAAACATTTAAGAAAAACAGGGTGTTACAATTCCACCCCCCTTATAAAAATTTCGTCCTCGAAATTTCTACGTACCTCAAACGAAAAGATGCGGATACGCCTCCATCATCTGACTCTCGAGCTCCCAGGTAGCGCTTTCCTCAGTTGCCCCGCTCCAAACTACTTTAACCAAGGGAATCTCTTTGCCTCTTAGCTGCTTCACCTTCCTATCTTCGACTCGAAGGGGTAACACCTCAAATGTCAAGTTCTCTTTTAACTGTATTGTATCGGGAACTATCACGTGACTAGGGTCATGACTGTACTTCCTGAGTTGAGACACATGAAAAACATTGTGGAGGTTTGACAAGAACGGTGGCAAGGCTATTTGATAGGCGACTTCGCCGACTCTTTTAAGGATTTGGTAAGGACCAATGAACCTCGGAGTAAGTTTCCTCGCCTTCATCACTCTACCAACCCCAGTTGTCGGGGTAACTCTCAAGAATACATGATCGCCTTCCTGGAATTCGAGCGCCTTCCTCCTTTTATCATGGTAGCTCTTCTGCCTACTCTGTGCAACTCTCATCTTTTCCTGAACTAACCTGATCTTTTCTGTTGTTTCCTGGACTATCTCTGGCCCTAGCACCACACTATCACTAGGTTCACTCCAACACAAGGGTGTCCTACATCTCCTCCCATACAGGGCTTCATAAGGTGCCATCCCAATGCTGGAATGGAAGCTGTTGTTGTAGGTGAACTCTATTAGGGGCAAAAACTTGTCCCAACTTCCAGACTGTTCTAACACACAAGCCCTCAACAAGTCCTCTAAGGACTGGATGGTCCGCTCAGACTGCCCATCAGTCTGTGGGTGGTAAGCTGAACTAAGCCTAAGCTTTGTCCCTAAAGCCTCTTGCAAACTATTCCAAAACCTAGAGGTAAACCTCGGGTCTCTATCTGTAACTATGCTGGAGGGTACACCATGAAGCCTAACTATCTCCTTGAGGTACAACTTAGCTAACTTCTCCAATGGATACTCCATATTCATCGGAATGAAATGGGCAGACTTAGTCAGTCTATCCACAACAACCCATATAGCCTCAAAACCAGCTGGAGTCCTAGGGAGTCCAGACACAAAATCCATGGAGATACTATCCCATTTCCACTCTGGGATACTCAAAGGTTGCAACTTACCTGAAGGCCTTTGATGCTCTATCTTAGCCTTCTGACATACTAGGCACGCATACATAAACTCAGCTACATCCTTTTTCATCCTAGGCCACCAAAACATCCTCTTAAGGTCCTGATACATCTTAGTGGCACCTGGGTGCACACTCAATCCACTCCTATGACCTTCTTCTAAGATCAATTTCCTAAGCTCAGGAACATCAGGCACACAAACTCTATCCTTAAACCTCAAGATGCCATCACTGCCATCCTTAAAACTTAGGTTTCTACCCTGAGCGAGCAAATCTCGCTGGTCTACGAGAAACTTGTCTAACTTCTGACCCTCTCTAATCTCATCCATCAAACTGTTGGTAACCTTCAAGGTACCAAGCCTAATACTCTTAGGGGTAAACTCGCAAGCTAGACTAAGGTCTCTAAATTCCTCAATCAAATCCATCTCCCTAACCATCAAAGCGGAGACATGCAGGGTTTTCCTACTCAAGGCATCGGCCACCACATTGGCCTTTCCTGGGTGATAGGTCAGCTCGAAGTCATAGTCCTTTAAAAACTCCATCCACCTACGCTGCCTCATGTTCAACTCTTTTTGATCAAAGAGATACTTCAAACTCTTATGATCGCTAAGGACCTCAAACCTCGCTCCATACAGGTAATGCCTCCAGATCTTTAAGGCAAATACCACAGCTCCTAACTCTAGGTCATGGGTAGGGTAGTTCTTCTCATGGGTTTTCAACTGCCTAGAAGCATAAGCAACTACCTTACCATTCTGCATCAGCACACCACCTAACCCTTGCTTAGAAGCATCGCAGTAAACTACGAAGGGTTTACTAGGATCTGGCAAAACTAACACTGGTGCTGACGTCAACCTATTCTTAAGGGTTTGGAAACTCTCTTCACACTTAGAGTCCCACACAAACAACTGTCCCTTTTTGGTGAGACGGGTTAAGGGTAAAGCTATCTTAGAGAAACCTTCTATGAACCGCCTATAGTACCCGGCTAACCCCAAGAAACTTCTAATCTCGGTTACAGACTTTGGCGCTTCCCACTGGAGCACCGTCTCTACTTTAGCTGGGTCCACCGCTATGCCACCCTTAGAGATGACATGTCCTAAGAAGCTCACTTCCTCTAACCAGAACTCACACTTAGACAACTTAGCATACAACTGCTTCTCCTTAAGGGTCTGCAAGACAACCCTCAGGTGTTCCTCATGTTCCTCCTTACTCTTGGAGTACACTAAGATGTCATCTATAAACACCACCACGAACTTATCCAAGTAAGGGTGAAAGGTCTTGTTCATGTAGTCCATGAAGACCGCAGGAGCATTGGTCACACCGAAAGGCATAACCAAGTACTCATAGTGACCATATCGCATCCTAAACGCTGTCTTTGGGATGTCCTCAGACTTAACCCGAATCTGATGGTACCCTGATCTCAAATCTATCTTTGAAAAGACGCAAGCGCCCATCAACTGGTCCATAAGATCATCAATCCTAGGGAGAGGATACCGATTCTTTATGGTCACCTTGTTGAGCTGTCGAAAGTCGACACACAACCTCATACTACCATCCTTCTTCTTCACCAACAACACAGGTGCTCCCCACGGAGACACACTCGGCCTAATGAACTGCTTCTTCATCAGGTCCTCCAACTGTTCTTTCAACTTAGCTAGCTCTAGAGGAGACATTCTATAGGGTGCTATGGAGATTGGCCCGGTGCCAGGCACTAAGTCTATGGTAAACTCAACATCTCTCTCTGGGGGTAAGTTATAAACGTCCCCCGGAAACACTTCAGGAAATTCTCGCACAACAGGCAAGCTGGCGACATCAGGAGGGCTGCTCTCTACTTCCAGGGAAGCTAACATCATGTATACTTGGGCTTCGTCTTTCATCGAAGCTTGAACTTGGCTGGCAGAGAGAAGGTCCGGATTCTTAGACTCCTTTGGAGTTCCAAAAATCAGGGTTTTATCGAAACAGTTCAGGAGGACATGGTTGGAAGATAACCAGTCCATACCCAGAATAATATCTAGGTCTTTCAAAGGCAAGCATACAAGATCAACAATGAATGTCCTATCATTTATAACTATATGACAGTTCTTGCATGCATAA
This sequence comes from Echinosophora koreensis, assembly GCA_035048595.1. Lineage (NCBI taxonomy): Eukaryota > Viridiplantae > Streptophyta > Magnoliopsida > Fabales > Fabaceae > Echinosophora > Echinosophora koreensis. The sequence goes on along the minus strand of JAPCYP010000031.1, from coordinate 1,889,265 downwards.
GAAGTAGAAACAGGTTTATTTGTAGGTGTAGAAACCAACAAATCATACTCAAGGAAAGCAACAGGCAATTCAAGACTCTTGACCCTATCATGCGATATGAATGAATGAGTAGCACCCGAATCATACAACACAGTTAATCGAGTTCCATCTATAAAACATGTACCTTGAATCAAGTCATCAGACTCGGAGGCTTCAGCTCCACTAAGAGTAAAGACTCTCCCAGTGGTCTTCAGTCGATTGGCTTGAGACTTCTGATTCTTGCCGGCGCTGGGAGGCTCGACCTTGGCTCCTTCACACTCTCGGCTGATGTGTCCTGGCTTGCCGCATCTGAAGCAGATCACTTGCATCTCCTTGCACTGAGACGAGTAGTGATCCGTAGCACCACACTTGCCACACCTCATGGACCTAGAGACGTTAGAGAACCAGCCTCTAAACCCATCCTGCTGAAACTGTGGCTTCTTACCACTCTGCTTGAAATCTCTGCCGGTCGGAGCATACCTCTGCTTACCCTTGTCCCTCTGATCAGTCCTCTCGCCACTCTGGCTATCTGACCCTCTGGAACTGGCAACTCTGAACTGGCTGGCATCTTCATAGATCCTGCACTTGTTGACCAGAATAGGGAAGACTCTGATCTCCTGATAGCTGATGGCCTGCTTGATCTCAGGTCGGAGTCCAGCCTCAAACTTTACACACTTCGAACGGTCATCCGTCTCATGCTGGTAGGGAGTGTAGTATCTAGCCAGCTCCTCAAACTTTGCCGCATAGTCACCAACTGACAGTGACCCTTGCCTCAAAGACAAGAATTCCATCTCCTTCTTGTCTCTGATGTCCGCTGGAAAGTACTTCTCCAGGAACCTCTGTCTGAACACAGCCCATGTAACCACTGTGCCCTCAGCCTGCATCCTCTGCCTGCAGTTATCCCACCAGTGCTCAGCCTCCTCGGTCAGCATGAAGGTAGCAAAGATGAGCTTCTGCTGATCGTTACAATCCATGGCTCTGAAGATCTTCTCTGTCTCCCTCAGCCACAACAAAGCTCCTTCCGGATCGTACGCGCCCTTGAACGATGGAGGGTTGTTCCTCTGGAACTTATCCAGTCCCTGGAACACAGCTGGCCCACCATTGTTAGGGTTAACCTGCCCGATAGCATTAGCCAGAAGTGCCAATGCGTCCGCGATCGCCTGATCGTTGCGTCCTCTACCGGCCATTAGTTCCTGTACAAGTCCAACACAACTCTTAATACAGAAACTTAAGCGAGTAAAAGCTACAGGCAACTAACTTAAAACATCATTATCTATACGAGTATAGACAATTCACTCAAGAGTCACACAACAGACTCACAACAGACTCATACCACGTCCGAACAAGGTCGAACTGCTCTGATACCACTAAATGTGACACCCTTCTACCCCGCATGTTAAAAAGGCATTTAAATATAAAACAAATAAAAGAAAAACATGCATTTAACTGAATTAAATGAAACAATTGTCCATGGGTAGAAAAGTCCCACATGAACTCGTTTACAACGCGGAAAATAACAAAATAAGTTTAATCAAATAAAACATGAACAAAATAAATAACCCAACCCCGATGTCACAATTCAGAGCTGGTATAACCGTTCCGGAAATAGATCCTCGGAATACAACTGGAAACAACTATCTAAACTAAAACAACCCTACTATGAGTGGCGGCTCCTCAGAGTCACTCCTCTCCGGGCTGCCCGTCATCCTCTGCAAATGTCGATCAGGCCAAACACAAACAATACAGGGAGTAAGATTCATGTAATCATATAAACAGCAGGGGAATAGTACGCAAGGTAAACATACACATAAGCATACATCAACATCCAACAGCATCATAACAATCAGGTATGCTATGCTATGCAATGCATCCACTACTCCGCTACTCCAACTATTCATGTGGATCCAAACTAACTCAGGATGAACGACTTTGGAGTTACATATCCGTATTGGCCATAAAAGCACCAACACCGGCAGTTCACCAAACCTTGGGTGAACCCCATGGATAGCCAACGCATCAAACCGTGGATGCCTCATCACGGGGGGCCTCGGTCACCAAACCTTGGGTGACCTACCGTGGATGGCCAGATCACCGTACTCTCGGGCGATCTCCCCTTTGTCGAACCTCCCCCATCAACTACTCCAATGCTTTATGCAAATGGCACAACAACAAACAATCTCAACCACCTCCTTGCTTGGGCCATGAAGCTCCCAAGACTTTCAACATCAAACTCAACGTGACCTTAGACCCAAACCGTGGGGTCAAGGCTCCCTTGGCCAATAAGCACCAAGGTTCAACTCATCGTGCTTGGGTCTATAAGCACCCAAGACTTCAACTTATCAACGTGCGGTAACCCAATGGATACCGACTTAATATTTGATTATCTAATTATCTTATATAATTAATAACCAGATTGTCTAATCTTTATCTTTGATTATTTATCTCAACTTATCATCATAGGGGAATGGGGTTTTAAAACCCCTTAAGTCCTTTAATTGTATCACTGTCCAGGAGGTCAGCACGGTCGTGCTTGGACCTTAGCACGGTCGTGCTTGGACACGTGAGGGCATGCCGCCCTTTTAAGTGAAGCACGGTCGTGCTTCACACTCAGCACGGTCGTGCTCAGTAGCACGATCGTGCTGTTCAGCCTGCTTGGCCGTGCTGAGCAGCACGGCCATTTTCCAGAATTTGAGTGGGAGCACGGTCGTGCTCCCTGTTCAGCACGGTCGTGCTCAATGCACGACTGCACTGTTCTGGGCAGGAACAGTAACCGAATATTAACCAAAACATGTAGGGATTTAATACCTAGACTTAATACGTTTATTACACCTAATTATTCAATTACACAGTTTTATCAACACACTAATCATTACTATCACAACGTCAATCAACCAACATCACATTAATATCAATAGTCAACATATCATCATACTCATTAACCAACCAACATGAACATAGAGTACATATCATGAACATATAACTCAGAAACAACCATATACCAAATTAAACATCATAAACATATGCATACAACGACACAGGGGTCACGGGAAACCCCGTCACCTTACACTACCCACTGCCTACGAATACAATTCCCTTCTCCCCATACCTGGATTGAAGGTAGCTCTAACACTGATCCTACTGGCAAACTGGTACCGTTCCCAAGCGGCTCACTCCAATGACGAACCTTGGGCAAACAAGAACACAACCGGTTAGCCTCCAATCCCAAAAACACGAAAGGAAACTAAAAGGGATGAAACCATTACCTATTAACGATGAGGCAGATCAAACTAACCTCCTAAACGGTCCTCAAAACTCCACCACGGCGATGAACGAAGGAGAAACGGCGCAAGAAGGAGTTCTGGCCGCAGCTGCACCAAAAACAGGGTTTCACGTCAAACCCTCGGGTTCTGCAACCTTTATAAACCTCGGACTTGAGCACGGTCGTGCTTCTCCTTAAGCACGGTCGTGCTCCACTTAGCGCCAGCGAGACGCGGTCCACGCATTGAGCACGGGCGTGCTCACTATTGAGCACGGTCGTGCTCAACTTAAAATCAGAAACACGCTTCTGACTTTAAGCACGGGCTTGCTGGCTGATGAGCACGAGCGTGCTCATGTACCAGAAAGGGACTTTTAGGCTAAAATCCCACTTAGCCCTTAACCAACATTATTAAAATAAAATTAACTTAATAAAACATTTAAGAAAAACAGGGTGTTACACGTTCCCTTCGTCTTCGTCTGTCAGCAACTTTGCAACTCCATGTCGTGCATGTTGGAACCAAAGTGGTTATGGTTAAATAATCTCTTATGTTTTGATGCTAACAAAAAGATTAAATTTGTATGACAAAGTTAAGTTAAAGTACTAACTTGCCTACTCATGAATGCAGGATTGTTTTTTTGTATCACTAGACAAGGGAACTATGTTAAAGTTCGTTCAAATAGCTTGAGAAGCATATGGGGTCCAAGTCTTTCTCACTAGATGAGCCTTCAAGTCATTTGGTAAAATACTAAGTTCATAAGGTTATCGATAGACGAGGCGCTAAAAATTATCTAAGTTAAAAGGCACTAGACGAGTGTCTGAGTTCATCTTTTGTAGCAAGCGATAGACGAGCTATTAAAATCTATCAAAAAAAATAGCAAGTCCAAAGACTTGTAACTAGACGAGGAGTTAATGGGAATAGCTGATATAAAAAGAACTAAGTTAGTAATCTACCAGTTACTTAATTAAGCGCGTCCAAAGGCATACTGGAATTGAACCCGTCCAGTCAAGTGAATTTATTTCAAGTGATTGTTTATTTAATACGAAGGTACCAATGTCTTTTACTTGTGTTATTTGAATTGTTTATAACTTTGATTCTTGGTAAGAGAAACATAGTACCTTCGAAAACACAAACCTTTGTACTCTGTCACATAAGTTGCTGTAAAGTTGAAAAAAGTACAAAGAAGGAAAGTTAGAAATCAACATTCGGTACAATAGAGAAGTGACAATACCACTTTGAGCATTTTCTGATAACCAAGAGTACATCTCGTAGAAAGCATATCAAGTTATCAGACTCAATGGATCCTAGCATTAAATGCTATCTCTAAACGGATACAATTTGAAGACCGTTGAAGAAGAACAAGTTAAAGCAGCACTTCACCTATAAATATTAGATGACCCCCAATGAAGAATTATCCAAGCTCTGATTGTGACACCCTCTACCCCTCATGTATTCAAAAGCGATAACACAGATATAAAAAGGGAAAGAACAAATGCAAATAATATCATAATATTACAAACCGGGCAGAGACTGCCGCATTGTAACATAACGCGGAAAAACCAACACATGTTTATAAAGAAATATAACGTAACAACAAAACCATAAACGAACCCAACCCTGATGTCACACTACAGAGCTGGTATTACCAATCCGATAAACAACTCCGATAACAAACTAAAACTAAACATAACTAAACTACTGAAAGCGGGAAATCCTACCTACGAGTCGTGGCTCCTTAGAGTCACTCCTCAACTGGCTGCTCACCGACCTCTGCATAAAAGATACATGCCACAAAACATGAAACATAGAGATAGGGAGTAAGAAACATGTATATGAATATAATGGCAAGGAAGCTGTTAGCAAGACGAGCATACATCAAACAAGCATGTTATAACAACCAACAAATATAACATAACAATTATTATCATGCAAACGTGTATGCTATGCAATGCAATGCTGCTCCACTACTCCATTATGCATGCGGATCCAAACTATCTCAGGAAGTCAACTTCAGAGTTACATCTCCACATTAGTCAATAAGCACCAAGGCTGGGCCAGTTCACCATACCATGGGTGGACCCCTACGATAGTCGACGCACCTTACTCTTAGATGCGCCACCACGGGTGTACATGATTCCCTAACTCTCGGATGAATCACCGCAGATGGCCAGATCGTCTTACACGCGGACGACCTCCCCTATGTTGCACAACCTCCACTAACGTCTCCGTTGCATGAAGGTATGCCCGACACAACACACAAACACAACCACCACCTTCGCTTGGGCTACTAGGCTACCCAAATTTATCACCATTAACACCTCGACCACTCGGCTATCGAGGATTATCGTTGTCGGTTCGTATTTATTCTATTAAACACTCTGATCGTTCTGCACCAGAGATTACCACCTTGACCATCAAGCATCAAGGCCCCCCTTGGCCACTCGGCTACTAAGGTCCATCATCATCTTTAACACTCTAGCCATTAAGCAATAGAGATTACCACCTTGACCATCATGCATCAAGGCCACTTTGGCCACTAGGCTTCCAAGGTACAACATCTTATCACTTGTCTTTTGGTCTTCATGTTTCGTTGGTATCTTATTAAGTAAGTGGTTGGGGGTGAAAACCCCTATTTCAGCATCCTGGTTTTGTTCTGGTCAGGTGAGCACGGGCATGCTCACCCTCAGCACGGGTGTGTTGGACCTTCAGGCAAGCACGGTCGTGTTGCCTGTTAAGCACGGGTGTGCTCAAATGCGCGCCCTGCTCTGGGTTTCAAACTGGAGCACGGGCGTGCTCCCTGTTAACCATGACTGTGCTCAATGGAGCATGGCCGTACTGATCTGGGAAGAAAGGGTTAGGAATTCTTTCCCAAATCCTTGGGGCAGTTCACAGATTCAACCTATTGGCTTTTACTAATCCATTGAACATCAACCTCATTAATCTTAACTGTTCTTCATTAATATTCATGTCTTATCATCATGGGGAATTAATCCTTTAATCATAGATTCGTTATTAATGTCCCTAGAACACTCACTAATCAATCCTAGGGTCTTTAACTAAGCCCTATGAACATAACCTTGCCTCTCATACTATATTCATGTCTTATGAACAACTGGGACAACATCCCTTAAATCTCATTATCATTATTAACGTATTTTAACGTTTTAACATCATTGTTGGCATTGACATCCTCAACAGTCAACACTCATTAATTAAGAGCACAACATCAAGCAACAGCCAATAACATCATAACTCATCATAAATATGGCATCATAACATCATCATATTCATAACAGACAACAATCATTAACAAGAACAGTCATACCAATATTATAATCACAAACAGAAATCATCAAATAGCAATTAAGCATATAAACATGTTATCAAAGGAAAGGGTCATGGGTAACCCTTTGTCTTATGCTATCCCCAAGCCTACATACTCATACTTTTCCTTCTCCCCATACCGGGTATGAAGATTCCCAAATGATAATGTTGGCAAACTAGATACGTTCATTTGAGATCTAATAATAGAAAAAGAGACTAAGAGAGAGGGAAGAAAACGTTACCTTAAACGACACTATCATGCTACTTCTCTCCCGAAACTAGAGCAAGAACACCAAGAACTTCAAGGGGTTCGAGAGAAGGAAGAGAGAAGAGGTTTTTGTCACACTAGGATTGCCCAATGTGTCAAAATAGGGTTTAACACGGTAACCCTAGCGCTACTATTCTATTTATAGACCTTGAGACCCGAGCACGGTTGTTCTCCTTATTGATCACGGTCGTGCTCAACTTAGCGTCAGCGAGACACATTCTCCCATTGAGCACAAGCGTGCTCCCTGTTAAGAATGGTCGTGCTTACATCAGCGTCAATGAGACACGATCCTCCACTGAGCAGGGTCGTGCTCCCTAATGAGCACGGTCGTGCTTGTGACTCAAACAGTCACAAGACACAAGCCTCAGCATGGGCGTGCTGGACATGAGCATGACCGTGCTCATGTACCAGAAAGGGATTTTAAGCCTAGAAATCCCATTAGCCCTTTCTAAACATCCTAGGCAAACACAACAAGCGCTTATACGAAAAACGGGGTGTTAAGCTGATATTCAAAAGTGCTAAGACTTTGCTCAAAGTTCTTGCGAATACTTTCATTTGTAATCTCTACTGATCTTAAACTTTCATACTCTCACACATATTGAGCCTGTAAGATCAAATTACAAATATCTTAGTTAGAGTTAGAGCTTGAAGAAGCTTGGTAGAGAAAGAATACTTGTAAGCCTGAAAAGATGTTGAATACTTGTAAAGCTATTGGTTAATAGTGGAGAAAACCTTCAGGTAGAAGGGACTGGACGTAGCTCTTGGTTGGAAGAGAGTGAACCAGGATAAAGCTTCTGTGTGAATCTTTTATCCCTATCTTTTACAGTCTTTGTTTATAATAACTGTTGGGATTTGACCTTGAGTTTGTTAAATCCTTTGAAAAGATATTTTATTTTTGTGTATTTATCTTAATCTGATTGCAAAAAGGTTTTAAGAAAAGCATTTTCTAAAAAATGTTAAGAAACACAATTCAACCCCGCTTATTGTGTTTCCCTATATCAACTTCAGCCGGTATCAGAGCTCAGCCTCAAAAGGGTTGAGCATCTAACAAGTACTGAGGGAGTACGATCCAGCAAGCATGGATACAGAAGGACAAGCAATTAATAGACCTCTACTCTTTGATGGTAGTGATTATGACTACTAGAAAAAGAGAATGAAGGCTTTTCTTGATGCACAAAATGTGGATATTTGGGAGCTTATTGAAACTGGCTATACTGAGCAAGAGGTGACAATGGAGCTGCTATTCCTAAAGCTCAGTGGACTGCTGAACAAAAGATTCAACATCAACTCAATCTGAAAGCCAAGCACTACCTAATGTGTGCTATCACCAGATCTGAGCATGATAAAGTCCATAATTGTAACACAACTAAGGAAATATGGGAGACTCTAGCCCTAGGTCATGAAGGGTCATCCCAAGTCAAGGAGTCAAAGATAAGCATATTGGTTCACCAGTATGAGTTGTTCAAAATGGCTAAACACGAAACTATAGATCAAATGTTTGGAAGATTCCAAACTATCACAAACAGTCTTAGATCTCTTGGGAAAACTTATGAAAATAGAGATCATGTCAAAAAAATCTTGAGGAGCCTACACAAACAATGGAGACCTAAGGTCACTGCTATTCAAGAGGCAAAGAACCTCAACACTCTCACTCTAGAAGAGCTTATTGGATCTCTCAAAGTCCATGAGCTTGATCTTAATGAAGAAGAGAGTACCAGAAAAGGGAAGTCTATTGCCCTAAAAGCCAAGAAGGCTAGCTCATCTAAAGTCCTGAAAGCTGAGGAATCCTCAGATGAAGAAGACCTTTCTGACAGTGATGAAGGATCTGATGAAGATGAACTATCTTTCATCTCCAGAAAGATTAAACACATGTGGAGAAAGAAAGGTGGTTTCAGAAGAAAGTAGTTCAACAAAAAGTTCACTAAGGATAAATCAGACTCCAAAGATAAAGGTCCACCTTTGTGTTTCGAATGCAAAAAAGGCTGGTCATTTCAAAGCTGACTGCCCAGAACTGAAGGGCAAAAAGAAGTTCTTCAAAAAGAAGAAAGGTCTTATGGCTACTTGGGAGGATCTAGAATTGTCATCATCTGATGAAGAAGATTAAGCTAAGGAAGAGGCAAACATCTGTCTCATGGCTGGCATTTTTTCAGAAAGTGAATACATTGATGCTGAGGCAATGGATTCTGACTCGTCTACTCTTCAGGAAGCTTTTGATGAGTTATTAAACAACTCGTTCATTTTGTCTCATGAATATAAGATTCTTAAGAAGATATTTTCTAAGTTGACTAAAAAGTATGATAGAGTCTACATGGAAAAGCAAGCCCTTGTTGATGAAAACAAGAAGCTTAAGTCAGAGAATGTCAGTCTAACTGACAAACTCAAAGTTGAGCTTGATGTCCCTTGTGAAGTCGCAGAACTGAAACAAGATGAAACATATCTGAAAGACAGCCTGTCTAAGTTTGTAGATGGCTTAGAAAAATCAAATCTGATACTGAGGTACTCTAGATCACCTCATGATAAGTCAGCCTTAGGCTATGACAAGGAGAAGCAAGAAGCATCTCACAAAGTAACAAAATCTCATGCATACCACAAAGTTTCTAAAACTCAAGCACATCACAACAAAACAAAATCTAGCTTGTCCAACATATATTGCAAAGTTTGTGGTAAAAATGGTCACATCACATCTAGATGCATACATAATAAACATGTTAAATATGCTCGTCCAATGACCACTAACAAGAAAGGACCCAAGTCAATCTGGGTACCTAAAAGTAAGATTATACATGTTGCAGATTTGCTTAACAACAGGAAGAAACACACCATCTTGGTACTTGGACAGTGGATGCTCACATCACATGACGAGAGAAAAGTGCATGTTCCAAGATCTTAGACATAAAGATGGTGGCTGGGATACCTTTGGAGGTAATCAAAAAGGAAAGATCATTGGAGTAGGTAAAATTGGTAAACATCATTTTCCCTCCATAGATAATGTCTTGTTAGTTGATGGTTTAAAACACAACTTACTAAGCATAAGTCAATTATATGATAGTGGGTATGTTGTTTCTTTTGTTAAAGACATGTGTAATGTCAAGAGAACTGATGAATCACTCTTATTCACTGCTAAGAGGCAAAACATTTTGTATAAGATTGACTTGGAGAACCTCACAAATCAGAGTGTATCATGTTTAGTATCCATTGAAGATGAGTGATGGATTTGACACAAAAGGCTACGTCATGCAAGCTTGAAATTAATTTCAAAGCTAAATTAGCATAACCTCGTGAGAGGATTACCAAACCTTAAGTTCAAATCTGATGCTCTATGTGATGCTTGTCAAAAAGGAAAACAAGTTAAAGGTTCTTTCGAATCTAAGAACATTGTTAGTACCAATAGACCACTATAATTGCTACTCCTTAATCTCTTTGGTCCAACAAGGACTACTTCTGTCAGTGGCAAGAAATATGGTCTAGTCATAGTAGACGACTACACTAGATGGACATGGATTATGTTCCTTGCCCACAAGGATGAGTCATTCAAGGTCTTATCTATATTTTGCAAACGTGTACAGAATGAAAAACGCATGTGTATCACTTCAATCAGAAGTGACCATGGTGGAGAGTTTGAGAATGAGCTATTTAAAAGGTTCTGTGAGGAAAGTGGTATTCTTCACAACTTCTCAATACTTAGAACACCACAGCAAAATGGTGTGGTAGAGAGAAAGAATAGATCTCTTCAAGAGATGGCTAGAACAATGCTAAATGACAACTCTGTCCCTAGACACTTCTGGGCTGAAGCTGTTAACACTGCCTCCTACTTCAGAACATAATATACATTAAACCAATTCTGAATAAGACTCCTTATGAATTGTGGAAAGAAAAAAAACCCAACATATCTTATTTTCATCCTTTTGGTTATAAATGTTTTATACTGAATACTAAAGATTAACTTGGTAAGTTTGATGCTAAAGTAGATAATGGAATACTGTTAGGATATTCTGAGTCGTTCAAAGGCTTTAGAGTATATAATTCTAGAACTTTAGTTGTAGAAGAATGTATACATGTTAAATTTGATAACAAGCAGGCTAATAAGAAATTATCAGAGCTTGATAAAGCTTTTGCAGATTTGAATCTTAAAGATTCAAAAAATCCAGTAAAAATCAAGACTGATGATTCAGTGGAACCAAATGAGTTGGAACCAAAGACAGTAGATGAGGCTCTATTGGACGAGGGTTAGATTCTGGCCATTCAAGAGGAGCTGAATCAATTTGAAAGAAGTGAAGTTTGGACTCTTGTACCTTTGGCAAAGGACAAATCAGTAATTGGAACCAAATGAGTTTACAGGAACAAGCTTGATGAAAATGGGAAAATGGTAAGGTTGTAAGAAATAAAGCAAGACTAGTTTCTCAAGGTTATTCTTAAGAAGAAGGTATAGACTACAATGAAAACTTTGCTCCAGTTGCTACATTAGAAGCAATATGCATTTTGTTATCATTTGTTGCACATCATAATATTATGCTTTATCAAATGGATGTGAAAAGTGCATTTTTGAATGACTTTATAAATGAGGAAGTGTATGTTATGCAACCTCCGAGTTTTGAAAGTGAAACACATCCTAAACATGTGTATAAGCTAAAGAAAGCTTTATACGGCCTTAAGCAAGCTCCTAGAGCTTGGTATGAAAGGCTAAGTTCAATTTTAATGGACAATGGATTTAGTAGAGGAAAGGTTGACACAACCTTATTTAGAAAATCCAATAAGTCCAGTTTCATAATTATGCAAATTTATGTTGATGACATAATCTTTGGTTGTACTAATGAATCTCTGTGCAAGGAGTTTTCTAAGTCAATGCAAAAGGAATTTGAAATGAGCATGATGGAAGAACTCAAATTCTTCCTTGGACTTCAATTAAAAAAACTTACGGACGAGATGTACATCCATCAAACCAAATACATAAAGGAACTCTTGAAGAAGTTCAAGATGGATGACTACAAACCAATGAATTCACCAATGCATCCCACGTCTATACTAAACAAAGATGACAAAGATAAAAAGGTAGATAAAAGGTATATAGAGGTATGATAGGATCTCTTTTTTATTTTACTGCGTCCAGACCTGACATTATATTCAACGTTTGCTTATGTGCTCGATTTCAATCTGATCCTAGAGAATCTCATTTATCAGCAGTTAAAAGAATATTTAGATATTTGAAAGGTACTACTAATCTGGTTTGTGCTTTAAGAAGAATGATGATTACAGATTAATTGGTTTTTGTGATGCTGACTATGCTGGAGATAGAATAGAAAGAAAAGTACCAATGGAGGATGTCACTTCATTGGAGCAAGCTCAGTCTCATAGTCAAGCAAAAGACAAAACACCATTGCCTTATCAACTACTGAAGGACTACAATGTGCTTGTAAGTAGTATTCCACTTATGTGTAATAACACTGCTGCAATCAGTCTATCTAACAATCCAATCTTGCATTCAAGAGCTAAGCACATTGAGATCAAACATCATTTCAATAGATATTATGTGCAAAAAGGTGTTTTTAATATACAGTTTGTAGATACTGATCATCGATGGGCGGATATCTTTACTAAACCTCTAGCCGAGGATAGATTTATCTTTATTAGAAAGCATATTAACATGATATGTATAGATTAACATGTCGTCCAGTCATGGTCAGCTACTATATGTTAAATGCTTGTCTATTGCATATTCCGTCCAATGCCTGTTTGCGTTTGCTTAATTGTCTCGTCTATGCATTTCGTTATTATTTGTATTTATTATGTCTCAAGACATATTTAATTCAAATTCTCTCTGCTGAGTCAGTTAGTTTCATCATTTGTAAAAATTACTTTTGACGGTTCCAAGGAACCAACGCCATGTCAGCATTTAATGCACGTCTCTTCACACGTTTCTGATGTATTTATTTTTTTTAAATTTGTTCTTCAAAAGGAAACCTTTCACATTCGAAACCTTTTTAAGTCTATCTCTTACCTATGAAAAACCTTTCTCTCTGATTTCTCAAACCCTCTCTCTGTGAAAAAGAACTCTCTATCTCTCCAAACCTTCAACCTCAACAATGACCTCATCATCTACTGTTGGTACCTACGATGTCAATGCTCTGGAAATAGGAATAGAGCATCACTTTGATTTTGGTATTCTGAAGGAATACAACTTGGATGTGAGCAATTATGTCAGCTTGGAAGGATTGTTCATAGAGAAGGTTTTTGTGTACCTAAACCTCATTAGCGCTTTCTGGAGGAAACCCACTGTTGCTAAAACTGAGTTTAAGGCTACTGTGTTGGGAACTGAAGTAGTGGTTTATGAAGCAGCTATCGCGACTGCGATTCACTGTGCTCAAGCAGGTTTAACCCTAACCGAGAAATGGGAAGAAGAACTTGGTGGAGAAGAAACTATTGCGTCCATCTTGATGAGAGCTAATATTGTGAGGACCCACTCATGGAAGGCAGTTGAGATGAAGGATGAAGCTCGTATCCTTCATCAGATTCTGAACAAGTCTATCCTGCATAAGGCTGGGTCAAAACACAACCTTTTAGCTCTTCACAAGTTTTGCCTTTGCCATCTGCTGGTTGAAACACAGGTCAACCTGCCTCACATTTTGTTCAACAGATTCAGGGATTATATTGTTCATAGAAAAAAGCTTCTGCCATACCCTTCTACCATCTGCTGTCAAAAATCTTCAAGTACCAACATATTTATGCACTTCTGGAATCTAAGTCTCCTGAGGAACAAGCTGCCATCCTCAAGGAAAAAGGCAGGTCTCCTGCTGTGTTTGGGAAGATAAATCTGACCAACATGAAGCTTGATTCATTTATTCAAGTGGATTTGGCCAGAAAAGAGGAATTGATGAAAGTAAAAGAGGAGCAGATTGAGCTGAATGAAGCTGAGGCTCAAGCCTTGAAGAAGTCTTAAAGAACTTTTCCCAAGGTTGTTTCTTTTAACAAATGATAACAGTAGTAGACCTTTTTAAGGAGCGGGGTTGATGCATGGTTCCCCACAAATTTTCCCATTACTTTTCTTTTAAATAAAAACTTATGTATGACCCCTCAAAATAATTTGTACAAAAATATATTACATGCAAAGCATATAAACTATCATATATTTATATTTTTGTAACATTATTATATTAGACTCTCTTGATTGAAAAATATTCAAATAGTTGAACATCTCCATCAAAATAGCTATTATTTCCAACTCAACATCATTAGGGATTACCATAACTATGTTTCTTCTTCTCTGCGCATCTACTTCAAGTATCCTAATCTCTCTTGTTTGCATCACACCATTGCAAGATGAACAAGCATAGCTAGGATTTCGTATATTGAATGTTTACTCACTTTACATATTTGAGTGATAATATTATGCATGATGAATTATGAATTCTTAGTACATCATTTTGGCTAGTGTGATCTAGTGGCTCCCCCCAAATCTTTTTACTCATGATTGGCAACTAAATGATAAGTCTTGCATATATATTATATGAGGAATTAGTGTGGTGATGTTTAGAGATTCGAATTGGAGTTGGAGGATAATTTTTTTGTTGTTTAGAAAGAATTTTTCTATTAGCTGAAAAAACAATTTTGGTGTTGTGTCCTTTGTTAAGGATAAAGAAGATGCATGAGTGTGGAAGCTTTGTAATTCTCGAGTTTATACTGTCAAGTCTCCATATAATTTTTTATGGTCTCTTGGTGTGTTAAGCTTTGTCAATCCTTTGTTAAAGTCATTTTTGGAAATGTTGTGCTCCTCATAAGGTTCTCGCATTTACTTGGCAATTACTTTTAGAGACTGCCTGCCTACCATGATGAACCTTTTTCATTGATGGGCAATTTTTGACATCCAAGGAGTTGTTTGTGCTTTTTGTGGTGTTTTTTTTGGAGTTTTTGCAGTGCCTATTTTTTTGTTGTTGGTTATCTTATCATGTTTGGTTCTATCTACGGCCGGATTGGTATTCCGGTTGCTTATCCTTTTGATGGCACAAATCATTATCTTTCTCATTGTGGTTTGATTAGAGGTAAGAAGGCTAATAATATTTGGCAGCTGCTATAGTATTTTGGCCCTTATGAGTAGAAAATGAAGCTTTTTTTTTTATAGGCTAAGAATTTACAGCTAGCCAAAGTACAAGTTGCACCTAAAGCAAGCTGGCCCGAAAAGAAATAAAGAAAACAGGTAAAAACACGTGAGCAACTGCTGTAAAAACAAAACAACAAACACTGTATGACAGGCACCAAACTAAGGCCGATGAACCCACATGACAAGCGGCCAACTAAAAATGGTCAAACTTACAAACTCAGCCAAGAAAACAAAACACAAAGAATGAAAAGTACATCAAGATAACACATTAACGAGTGCACCCCTTACTAACAGCAGTGAGACAAATTTGATTTCAATGGACTGAAAAACACAGACATCAAAACAGCATCAGAAGAAGAAAACTCAGCACCTGGATATGAGAACTAACAAACAATCAACGTCTGTAAGGACCCAAGTGATGTGTGTGAAACAATCTTGTTTTGCATGCATTTTTAGTTCATTTAGGTAGGGGTGATCATCGGGAGGGTTCGGGCCCAAAATACCCAACCGAAATGAAATTGATAAGGTTGATATACAACCCATTTCTGCTCATTTTGGCCAGCGGATTGGTCGGGTGGCAGGTTACTCAGGTGACAGGTGGGTCGGGAGGTTTGCAACTGGTCAATGAATTTTTTATTATTTTGACTCTTGTTATTTCCATTATGCTTGAGTAGTTCCTTTTGTTTATAGGATTGGGCAATGCCCTTTGGTACATTGATGATGATTAATTGACTTTGTTTATCCTTTTTGTTAATTTTGAATGTTCTTTTATTCAATCCTTATTGCGATTATTCATGTGAATTTGGGGTACACTTATTTTCGTGTCATAGATACTCTATAGAGGAATTGAGAAGTGAACCTATGTATTGGAACCATAAGAATTGAACTTAAGGTCTAAATCCCGAGAGTAGGTTTAGCCTTTCGAGGATTTAATGAATTACCACAAAGTGTAAACGGTTCAATTTAAATTCAATTACCACGAGAGTATGAATTAGTTTAATTGGGCACAATTTTTGTATCTCGAGAGAGAATATTAGCTAATTTAGGGCAATTCACCTTCAATTAAATTTCAATTTTAATAAAAGGGCTGTCAATTAGGATTTGTATTGGACCATTGTGGTTACCCCCAATCCTGGAAGCTTTCTTTAATTTGAAAACTATTTTCTTGAAAACTTTCTATTCTTGCTCTTGAATTTTAAAAATTAATATTTATTTAATTAATTGTCTGGTTACTACATTCCTATCACTTCACAAATATCACTACAATAAAAAATGGTACTAGAAAAGGCCAATGGCCTTCGCAAATAGCAAAAATCCGTCGCAAAACAAGTGTTTCTGATGGATTTGTGACTGCTTCGGATCCGTCGCATATACGGTTGCTGCAAACCGTTTCTGATGTTTTTTTTAAGTAGTCGTCGCAAATTTACGACGGCCTTTTCCGTCGCAAAATTTGACCTATTATCGACGGCCTGGCCGTCGCAAATCACAAGACAGTAGCGACGACTTGACCAACGCAAATTTGTTTAATCTCCGGCATGAACGTTCTCCGCTGCACTGAGTTCTTTGTAGCTCAATTTTATTTTTTAGATTATTCTCTTTTTCTATTTCTCTTTCATTGGTTGTTTCTTTGGGATTTTCCTTATAAAATTACTTTTTATTTTCTCTTTGAAACCTTGTTCTTTCTCCACTTTTCTTCTTCTGCAATTTCATCTTTCTTGCCTTCTAGATCTGACCTCATGGAATTATTTTATTTTTCTTTTTCTTCCCTTTACCCTATAATCGAAAGCCTTCTTTACCGGCACAATTGATCCTATCGTGTTCAGATTCGATTCCGGTTTGATTTCCTCCATTTCCAGATTTGATGCTTCGTTTTTCTCTTCCTCATTCTATTTCTCGTTCCTCGATCAGTTTCTCGTTTCTTCGTAGCAGGAAAACGTCCCTATAAACCTAAAACATCACTAACAAAACCAATTTGAACTTCACTGCAAATTAAACAAACACATGCTAATGGTTGATGCGGAATATTATTGGGTTAGGCAAGGTCGGGTTAGACCCCGACTTAAACAAGTTTGGTTTGTATTCTAATATCAAGGCCTTAGTCCGACCTAACCTACTTCAAAGCTTGGCCTAAACATCTATTTAAAAGTCTACTTTTCAACAAGGTCTTTAAATATGTCTCCACCTATAAATATGTCATAGGCCTTCACTTGTAAATATGTTTGTAAGCCTTTAATGATATATAGGCCCATAGGATATACTGATAAATAGTCCACTAGACCTTTACAAATAAATAGACAAGTAGACTTTTGCATTTAAATTAATATATCAATAGGCATTTACTCACGACAACAAAACTGTTAATTACCGACTGAAATTTCCTATGGACACCCTGTCCGTCTGAAATGTTAAGATTTCCGACTTAAAAAGCCGTCGGAAATGAAGAATATGAATAGTTTGAAAAATTATAGACGGAATGCCCGTCGGTAACCTGTTCCGAGGGATTTACCGTCGCAAAGTCTGTCGGTAACTCTGGCGGGAATGACAAAATTTTGGCGCCAATGTTTTCCGATGGGATGTCCGTCGCAAAAGCCGTAGGAAAAGGAGACAACGATTTCCAACGGGCATTCCGTCGGTAATTTTGCAAACTATTCAGATTCTTCATTTCCGACGGCTTTTTCGGTCGGAAATCCGTCGGAAATCTTAACGTTTATGATGAGGGCGTCACTGATGTTTCCAAGAAGCGAAACTTTATGATGAGGGCGTCACTGATGTAGACTATCAATGACTTTCCTGCATATGACATGCTCTCTGGTTAGGGGACCCACGGTAAGTTGGCGTGCCCGTATTGCATGGAACATGTGGAACATGGAAAGGCTTTTACCCTAAGATATGGTGGCAAATGTTCCTGGTTTGATTCTTATCGTCGGTTCTTAGATCCTGACCATACCTTCTGAAGGAATATCCGAGCATTTAAAAAGAATTAGACATAAGAGGAAGGTCCACCGCCTTTGTTGACTCCTGAACAAATATGGAGAATGGCATAACTGGACATGATGCAGTAGAGGGAGGCGAATGAGCGCATTATGCTGCAGAAGGAGACATTCTCTACGGTCATGACCGTTGTACTCAATTTCCTCCCACTAGACAGGCGCAACGCTTTGCAGGGGGTTCTCCATGCCAGCCTGCCAGCCCTCTACTACTTCTACTGATCCACCACCGCAGCCGCATGATGCCGGTCTGTCTTCTGAGCCGCAGCTTGATGGTCATCTGACGCCGGTAGACTCCCCCCGCTAGGATGACGATGACGGATACTATGGTGATGGGTATTAGGATAGTTATAGATGTAGTGGAGTTTTGTAGCTAGATGGATATTTTATGTATGAATTATATGTTGAGTTTATTTTTATTTTAAAATAATTTTAATTTAATTGCTTTTTAAATTTTATTTGTAATTTCAATTTTGTTTCTTAATTAAAATATAATAATAATTAATTAAAATAAAATATAATAATAATTAATGATTAATAATTAAAATATAATAATAATTAATATTCAAAATATAAAATTTTAATTTTAGTTAAAAATTAATTAAAATTAATTAATAATTATTAATATAAAACAAACTAAAATAAAAATCAATTAAAATAAAATAAAAAAATCAATATAAAAAAAAAACTTGTTTCCAACGGAAAAGTCTGTTGGTAAATGTAGTTTAGAGTTTCCGAAGGATATGCCCGTCGGTAACTTCCAGTGACACTTACCGACAGACATATCCGTCAGTAATTAGGGGATCCGTATGACGAGTTTTCTGATGGACAAGGCCATTGGACGAGCCAGATCCGTCAGAAACCCTTTCCTATGCGCCTAGTACCGACGGAATTGGATCCGTCGGAAATACAGTTTTACTACGGCTTTTCTTCGTTTCCGACGGTTTTAGGCCGTCAGCAATACCCTTTTTTTGTAGTGACTTTCAAATATTGTAAATATTATAAATAATATATTATAGTATTATAATATATTAAATTATATTATATATACATGTATTAAATAGGCCGATCTTATAGGTCTAGTAGATTTTTGTAAAGTCTTAGCCTGACCCGACTTTTTAGTTAAATAAGTTAGGTTAGGTTAGATTAGGCCTTAAATCGTCTAGGTCATAGACTCCTGATGAGCACTCTAACATATTCTCACCCCTAGCTTTCTACAGTAGATTTGCCTTGTCTATTAAAAACGTTACAGTGGGGCCAATGTGTTATCATTTCTAAATGCTAATGTAAGAGTCTATAACAAAGAACACCTTTCGGATTATCAAATTTAATTTTAAAAAAATAGGCTTAATTACTAGATTTCAATATCCAAAACAATTTAAAGATCAGAATAAAGAAAATAAATTCTCTTTCCATCTCTTTCTCTTGACGCTCACAAGAACTCTATAATGTTGAATAGGGAAATGTAATGTGTGTAGGCTTTAATGATTTACATTTTGCTTTTACTTTTGATGACCAAGCTGCTTATGGAATCGTGTCATTAGCTTGCAGACTTTGCCGGTGAGGAGCTCTAAGACTTGCCTTTTAAGCCAGGGCTACTAATCACACCCTGCTTATTTTTGACCATGTACGAGCTATAAAATATGAGAACCAAAACCAACTATGCCAACCCTTTTTGGACCAACCAGGGAGCATCAAACAACAGCTACTGGTACAAGATAAGGCAAACAGCGAGTACTGATGAGTAGGACTAGGAGGAGATCATGGACGAGGAAGAGCAGAGTGAAATTATTTTATGCTTATGGAACAATAATAAATGTATATATGCTTTATCATAATTTTTATTATTAAGTTAGTAGCTGAAAATTAAAATAAGAACATTGGCTACGAAACGAAAAAAAAAATGTACGCATAATTAATATTTAGGATCGACTAACCAATTAATCAATTCATATTTAGGATAGCTCAAAACTTCCTTGCCCACTAATAATTAATAATCTATATGATCTACTTCCCACTTCTCCATAAATGCTAGGAAGTGGACCTCAACTCTCAATTTCACATTTCCTCAATTTTTGACCCACTAGGACCTCAACTTCCACCCTTGGTCAATATAAGCACACTTCATGGGATAATAAGGTATGTTCTCTCCATCTATACTTGTATTAACTTTGAGTGTGAGAGTGTTTGCAGGTATCACATTCCTAACAGAAATGGATTTCCTGCAGTAATTACATTACACAGTTATCGACCTCGGCCCTCGGCCGTTTGATCTCAAATCAAGAGTAGAGATTGTTTGAAGTTGATTTGCGGAAATTGTAATTTGAGTCGTCTGATATCAAATTAATGGTTGCGATTGTTTACCATGTGTAAGTGCCTTTCATTTCAGCAATGAATATATATGTTTGATTTTAACAGTAGAAATTGTGTTATTGTTATTTCATAAAATGTAATAACTTCTCTAAGGAGAAGAGGTCTGTGTGGAGCTAAAAGGAACGTTACTGTAGCAAAATAGAAGAGCTTGGAAAACTGTGCCACTTGTCAAAAGTAATTGGAAACATCTATTATTCCCTTGTGTTGTGCGGCCTTTTCAAGTTCTAACATTCTAGTGGACAATATCTTACCAACCATCCCAAAGTGACACATTATTTTAGTATTTCTTTTCCAATGAATTTTAGATTATCTTTTGGCTTTTTCTAACAAACTAAAAAAATGGTCACATATAATTATAAAAACACATTAGTGGTTGTCCTTTGCAATCTCCTAACTTTGAGTCATCTGCGTCAACGAAGTAGTAAACACAAAGATAATTTAAATTGCAAAGACAGGAAGTAGCCAAGAAAGTGGATCATATTTATATATGGTTATAGACCTTTACTTATTTATGTTTTTCTCGAAGAGAATATGCATTTTGTATCAGAATGGACACCCTACATCAACTTTTTGCACATGAAAACAACTAGAAAATTTTGCATCATTTTTCCATATATCTAACAAATCCTTTCTTCGTTTCATCCTGAAAGAAGGGTTACTACTTACTATATACTCCCTCCGGTCCACAATGTAAGCAAAAATTTCCAAAATTTTTGGTCCAAAATATAAGCAAATTTCAACTACTTTCTTCTCATTTAATGAAGTTATTCTCAAAATACCCTTCATTTAATACAAATTTTGTTTTCCAATGACTCATTTTATTCTCAATAACACAAGCTTAATAAATAAGAGGAAGGGTAATTTAGGTAACAAACTTAATTTTTTATTCCCAATGACTCTTTTAAATGAGATCAACTAACTATCTTAATATGTGTGTCACATTTAATTTTTGCTTACAATAGAGACCGGAGGGAGTATTATTGATGTATTGTGGTAAACGGTTTTGTACTATTGTAAATTGATGATGACCAAATTGAGAAAATTCAAGGGTCAAGAATGTAAATCAAATCCATGTAATAATACAAAATTACATCTTATTTCATGTGCAGAATGATGACTTACTATAATTATAATGGCAAGAGCCAAACACTGATCATCCAAAAACTCAATTTAGATTGAACTTTAAGCTTGAGTTATCTTTGAAGACATACATATTACTGCATGCCTACGTAAATATGAAGGTAATACCATTCCACTACTCTCTCTCTCATTGAAATGTTCCACGTCAAAAGGTAAAAAATTCAAGCCTCAGTTATACCTTCTTTTTTGTTCTTGTTGTCCTTCACCCGTGGACCACCTCCACTACTGGAAAAATATAGATCGTATATATGCTTAAGTTTGCTATAGACCTTCCAAAAGGATAGGGTAATGAGAGCCACGAATACACACCTAGTTACAAACTGAAACCAAGAAGACACTTGTGAGCAGAAGCAAGGAAATACAATAGAGAACATGCACTAGAGAAGGGAAGAGAGAGAAGGGGTTGGGTGGGAGTGTGTTCCAAGACACAATGATTACATGGTCTTTGGGAAGCAGAAAGGGTGGCGTGGACATAGCCAAAGAGTATATGGAAGAACGTGGGGGCTTGACCGAGGTATGAAGGAAAATGAAACGCCAAAAGGGTCAAGGCTAAAAATGACCCTAAAAAAAGTGATGAAATAAAACTCAAAATATAAAAATGGTTTAAATAAGCTTTTACATTTTAGTCCCTCAAAGTGTGTATTTTGATTTTAATTCCTATAATTTTTTTTCATAGGTTTTGATCCTACAATTTCAAAAGTTTCGGAATAGGTTTATATCGTCAACTGTGCACTGTTATCTATTGAAAAATAATTATTCACAAATTAAGTTAAGTGAAGGAAGAACAATTATGTAATCAATGAAGATTTTTTTTCAGGTGGTTTACGTGTCTTACCTGCTGTATGATAATGATGCATAGTTGACGGTTGAGACTTATTTCTAAACTTTTGAAATTGTAGGATCAAAATCTAAGGGAAAAGAATCACAGAGACTAAAACCAAAACATACGCACTTTTCGGGTACTAAAAAGTTATTTAAACCTATAAAAATTAATAAACTAACTTGAAAATTAGAAAAATAGAAACAAAGAAAAGGTTTAGCTAAGCCTTTTATCATGATGATAGTATCAGCCTTTTTGGTCCTTGGTCGGTCGACAATCTGTGTGTTGTGTGTTCACTTTGTTTTTGCTTGTGTTTCCCATCCCCATCTCTCTTACACACCTAGTGTAATTATACACTTTGAACCAATCACAAGCAACCAAAAATTAATGTTACTTTATGAGATTATATGTTTATAAAACATTTTTTTTTCCTTAATGTTGTTTATTGTGCAAAGAAGATATACCCCACCACCACACACACAAACACACACACACACACACACCCTGAAAGCTACATGGAATGATATGCCGTAAGAAGAAAGGAAAGGGGACTAGCAGTACTCAAACAGGCTCTATATATTTTAGAGGGTGGTGGGGAGAATACTGCAGAGTGCAGAGAGAGAGAAGAAGAGATACTCCTATTAGAGCAAAGTGCAAGAATAAAACAAATAAACCAAAAAGACACCAACAAAGCACAAAGGAAAAGGAAAGCTCAGTTGCAGGCAAAGGATAAAAAGGGTCATTACCTTCCCCTCCACAAAGTTTGTGGCAGAAATAATAAACCTACCAAGTGAAAGAGATTTGAGATTGAGGCACAGAGAGAGAGAAAGAAAGAATATCCAAACCCTTGGCCTTTTCTTTCCCAATCCACCACAGCATCAGAGAATTACAAGACTGAATAATTAGAAGACCATAATCAGTGATCATCACACATCAAAGAAATTAAGGTTTGTAAAATTGTGTGCTTTTATTTTTCCTATTTTTTAAAGACCCTTTCATTTTTATTCCTTTGTGAAAGGTGTAAACCAAACATCTTCTCATACCCATTTACCTTTCAGTTTCCTTTTTCTTAAGTCATATCATATCAGACAAAACAAAGAAAAAGAATTTACAAAACCTACCTCAACTTCTGACATTTGAAACCCAATTTTTTCTCTCTCTTTTCACTTCAACTTATTCCTATATATAAAGCTTTAGAGTTTGGATTTTTCAGCTAGAAAGTGAGATGAAACAGGAAGAAGATCAAGGGCAGTGTTCTTCTCAAGCCATCAATAACCAAAACATTCAAAGCTATCAAGAGCAGCTACTCCTTCATCATCAACAACAACAGATAATGAATCAGCAACAAAGCAGTGATCATATGAATATCTATGGAGGTGGAAGAGGGTTGATGTACCCTCCTGATCAAGTTTCTCCAATCTTGCAACCATGGTCCATGCCACCGGTTCACTCCTTCAACCCGAACCCGGTTCGAGACCATGACCCGTTTCTTGTCCCTCCTCACCATCAAGTACCTTCACCCTATGCAAACTTCTTCAACAGAAGGGTTCCTTCTCTTCAGTTTGCATATGAGGGTCCTTCTTCTGATCATCTTAGGATCCTATCAGATACTCTTGGACCCATGGTTCAACCCGGTTCAGCTCCCTTTGGACTCCAAGCCGAGTTGGGTAAGATGACTGCTCAAGAAATCATGGAAGCCAAGGCTCTTGCAGCTTCCAAAAGTCACAGTGAAGCTGAGAGGAGACGCAGAGAGAGAATCAATAACCATCTTGCCAAGCTTCGAAGCTTGTTGCCCAACACAACCAAAGTAAGTGTAATTTTTTAATCAATTAATTAAATTCTTTCCAAACCCACAATTTCAAATGTAACTAGGACTATAAAGTAAGAAAAAAATTACAAAAAAACAAAATATAATAAAATATCATATGATCAACCTACAACTTTGATGTATATGTGTTCTAGGGGTATACTTTTTTTTTTCATGTGGTTTTTGATTTTTTGATAAGCAAGAGTACTTGTAATCTTGCTAAGATTCTAGTTATTACTTTGGTGTGATATAACCACAACCAAGATCTCATAACCATTAGGAAATGAGGTGCAAAGTGCAAACAGTCTCATTGTTTGTCTGCTTTTTTTTTTGTTTACCAGTCTTCCTTTTTGTCTTTGCCAGTTCTCATTTGTTTACATTACTTTCTATGTTTTTTTTGCTTCCTCTTTCTTTTGGGGTAGTTCCAAGGAGGTTATTACTAGAAAAAGTAATTAAAGATGAGAGGAAAAGGGTATTAGCGTTAATGTCGCTTGGTTGATTTGATAAAGAGGAACCACCAAAGGAGATCGAAGTTGAAAAGTTATACATGGAAAATTCTTGCCGGGTAATATTGATCAGTCAAAATCAGCACGATAATGAAAAAGAAATAAAGCTTGAGAGACAAACTAGCACCCTTGTCAGTCACACACACACACACTGCATACCTATTCATCCCATCTATAACTGCTGCATGCCACTACCACCATTCAAAATAACCCATTAGTTCCATTCCATAATCATCAAGCTATAACCTACCTACCTCATAAACAACTACAACCCCACCAATTCTTCTCACAGAAGGTACATTGTGCACTTATAAAAGAATTATAAAATATGTAAAATGCTATACAATGTCTTAAGAAATAAAAAAAAAGTAAGTTTTTATGAAAAGTAACGTATTTATTGTCTTGAAACGTGTTTGCTCACGTAGACTTGTTTCTTTTAGAATCCTTAACCAGTGTCCTGATTAGGAAGAAGGTTTTAAATCGTGTTTGCGGTCACGTCGCGCAGCAGATATTATGGAAAAATGTGATCGATGCGGCTGTGATTACTATTGCGATGCGATTTCGGCGACTGCCAAAACCAACACGTCGCGGGCCCCAGATTTTAGTTTCGGTCCCAGATTTTAAACCTTGGCAAGACCCGTTTTCAATATATTAAAGATTAAAGACATGATTGTATTTTCTGTTGAATATATACACTATAATCTTTATTTGAAAAACCCCATCAGATACTTAGTTACTAATATTTGACATTCATGTTTTATTTTTGCGTTTTTGCAGACAGATAAAGCTTCATTATTGGCAGAAGTGATTCAGCATGTGAAGGAACTGAAGCGTCAAACTTCATTAATAGCAGAAACTAGTCCAGTGCCCACTGAGTCTGATGAGTTAACAGTTGATACAGCAGATGAGGATGGGAAGTTTGTGATCAAAGCCTCTCTATGCTGTGAAGATAGGTCAGATCTGTTACCTGACCTCATCAAGACCCTGAAAGCATTAAGGTTAAGAACCCTCAAAGCTGAGATCACAACCCTTGGTGGGAGAGTGAAGAACGTGCTTTTCATCACTGGGGATGAGGATTCAAGTAGCAGTGGAGAACAAAGCATGCAGCAGCAGCAGCAACAAGAGTATTGTATTAACTCAATACAAGAAGCACTTAAAGCAGTGATGGAGAAGAATGGTGGTGATGAATCTGCTTCTGGGAATGTTAAGAGACAAAGGACTAATATCAATATCCTTGAACAAAGGTCTTTATGATCAATTTTCTCTAATTAAAGACCTATATATTAGTATTACTATTATTATTATTATTATTATTATTATTATTATTATTATTATTATTATTATAAGTTTATAACACTTAAATTATGATTTGCTTTATGTTATTATATATTATATTTTTAATTTTCTTTTTGGGTGTGACTTTTTGTTTATGGTGTGCTGAGAAATATCAAGACTTATGTATGTTCTTCTCCATCATCGTCATCATCATGAAATTAGCTATGAGGTAATGATATAATGTGGATTTTTTTGTACATGTACTTGTTGCTTGAGTTGAGTCGAGAGAGGGACAAAAGAGAGAGAGAAGGGTTAGAGTTTGTTAGGGAAAAAAACAGGAAGGATCTTTTTCGTGGGAAGAGAAACCTTATATCAAATCCTAACATGGAAAAGAGGCATTAATTGATTGCTCAGTGAGAAGAAAAAAAACCATCTGCTTTTATTCAAACATAAATTTAAATATACCTTTGTTTTGTTTTGTTATGAAGTTTTCTTCTCTATTCAGAGTTGAAATTGAGAAATGAAAAGTATAGTGTATATGTACAATCGGAGCATGGCATTATGATTATCCATCACAATGGGATGGTGACGATACAGCTATGTCATGTGGTGAGTCCCCACACGGCCGCTAGTAACAACCAGCATCACCACCTTCTTCTCACTTCGTACAATGCTATTCTTGGCCTCATAATTTATACCATGTATTTCAGTATTCTTAGATAACCAAGAAAAATATAATAAGAGGAAAGGTAGGGAATGATGATACCGCATCATGTTCTTCAGAGTCACGAGTGGATGTTGGTCAGGTAAATGTGCTAATATAAATATAACATGGGATGGGGAATATTTCATGAGTTCCTATATTTGAAGATTCAGGTTATCATTTTTAGAGCTGTTTTTGCTATAAGTTTTATCGTAGTACTACCTCCAGAATCAATTATAAGCAAAAATAACTAATTTCACACTTATTAAAGAAGTTAGTTAATTTAGTTTAATTGTCTTTATTTATGTAAAAAATGAGTTATAATTACTAAACTACATTTTAATTGTCTCGGCAATATGGAGTGTTCTTGGAAAAGTAATGGGAGAATTGGTTTGATTGGTTAATTTTCTTGATTTTTGGAATATTTACATTAAATAGAGTTGAGTTGGTTGGATTTTGCTTATATTTAAGTCTATAAAAAATATAGGTGTTTTTTGCTTATAACTGAGTCCAGAGAGAGTATTAAGTAAACAAGAAAAATAACGTGGTCTATATTTTAAGTTTTCAGGCTTTACTGTTTAACAAATTAGTCTTTGGATTGAGTTCTCATAAATTTACATACAATATCATCCAATATTATCTATACAAAAATAAAAATTTATGGATGTTTCATGGGGTATCATAATAATGAGACATATACAAAGACATATATAAAGATGTTTGTAAATTAAATATGTATTTAAGACAACGTACATATGTATTACAAATGTAGTGTACCCATAACCAATTTACAATGTTTATGAATAACATTTTACCCTTTATAAAACAAAAGCATAAGCAAGTGATGGATTGTCCAAGTGGTAGGGAACTTGGGCACCTTAAGCAAATAGAAAGAAATTGGAATTCTGACTCTTGTGTAATAAGAAAACCGGGTTGGGAGGGGAGAACATATCTTGTGTACTCAACCGGTTCCTCGACAGAGTTAGTCATTACTAACGATGGTGAATACTTCGTTCCTATAACATGGTTGAAAACAAAAAAAACAAAAAAAAACATAAATATCATGTTTGGGTGTGTAGCTTTTCCCGGGAATTGCTTATGTTTAGTACGTCCGAGTGAGTAGTATAATTACTTAATATTAGGCTATTTTCAATAGTAATAGAGGGAAGCGGCTTATCAAACTAAATGGTGAATTATGCCCGAATGAGAATGCCCAGCAGAAGATATCTAGTTACTCGGAGGAATTGAGGAGGGCAGATATTGCAGAGGGGAAGAAACCAATGGTTTCTCTTATTGGATCCCAACAGGCCAATTTTTGTATCTCCGACAGTCATAGCAAAGTTCGGAATAGAGCTTTGCTTAGATCTACTGCTTACAATGAAGTTTTTCTCACATCTCGGATGTCGGGACGAAATAGGTATTGTGGCGGTTTTGTTGCTTGCAATCAAATTCCATGGGTGTTCGATTTGAGGGGTGGTCATTTATTCGATGGTTTTTTATCAATTTGGTTGGTGTTGAGTTTGATGGGTTAGAAATTTTGCTATGGGAAACAGGTTCTGCAATTAATGGGCTCTTTGGATTGGGGTGTATGCCCAAGTGATGGTGGTCTTGGTTAATGTTTTAGCTTTCATTTCTTCTTGAAATTTGGGGTGTAATGCTGTACATGTTTACTTTCTTTTGGGTTAGGCCTGACGGTATAGTTATTGGTAGGTTTGGAGTCAAGTTATAGGTTCAACCATGTAGTTTTTGCTCTTGGTTGAACATCTATCCTATTCTTTTTTTTTTATCTTCTCTTTTGGTTACATTCTTATATTTGGGTTGAGTATCCTTAGTACTCTATTCAATACATTTTTGCTTATAAAAATAAAAAAGCTATTTTCAGTAGTATATACGATCTGCTTATCCTGCTGGTACATGTACTGAAGCGAAAAATGCTATCTCAGATTCGATAATATTATCATAGACAGACTACATAATTTTTATTTCATTAGTAGATATTTTTTTGGTAATAAAAAACTACACAAACATATTTTCAAGGGAGAGGTATTAAAAATACTTAATGAGCAATGCTAGCATCACACTCTTAAACACACTCTTCTTAACACATATTCTATTATTGTGTGAATTTCACGTGGGGCCATGTATTTTGATGGGTCTCACATGAAATACACCAAAAAATAAAGAGTATACTGAAGAGGAGTGTGATGAAGGGTGAGTTCTTAACATTTTTTATACTTAATTAGTAGATGGAGTAATTTTTACTTAGACATGATCTACGATAAATATTCAAATTATTATTTGATATGTGTTAGGTTGTGAGACTCAAATTTTTTTTTTTTTTTGGAAAAGGCAAAATTATCATTATAAGAGTACAAGGGGTACTCTGAAACCCTTTTACAATATAGTCACAACAAGTCACATAACTGCAGTACAATAAACAACCACTCCTAAGAAACTAGACAAGACATAGGGCCATACACCAATCACTAAATGAACAAAAAGTACCACCCAGACCTGCAGAAATCCACTTCCAAGACATCACTTTCACCCTTTCCATAAAATAAATCATATCAGCCTTGTAATTCCCAAATTTATTCCATTGCGCAACTCCCAAATGCACCAAACAACCACATGCCATAACAATAATCGATTGCCTAACTTCACCCTGTTTGGGAATCCTTCACTAAAATGAGTGAGAAGGTTTGGGATTGTATCGGGTATGGAAAAATCAGCCCCTAACCAAGATACAAATCTGCTCCAAATGGAGGAAGAGAAAGAACAATGTAGAAAAAGATGACTCCCTGTTTCATCATGGCTATTACAAAAAGCACAATGCAAAAAGTCCTTCTCACCTAACACCTTCCTATGATAAAGATTTATCCTTGTCGGGATCCTGTCCAAAAGCATTTGCCATGAAAAAGCCACCACTTTTAGAGGTGCCTTACTTTTCCATAGTAATTTGAAAACATTTAAGTCCACATTCATGAATCTCGTATCTTGTGGCACTTTGGAGATTAGCAATTCGTATGCCGATTTAACAGAAAATTCTCCAAATGGATGAGGCTTCCACACCCACGAATCTGCCTTTTGGAACAAACTTACTGAATTTAGTATATTATAAAATGCCACCAGTAGATTCTCCTCCCAAGCAAAATCTCTTCGTCTCCACTTAAAATCCCACACCCATACCGATCCCTCCCATCTTCCACAATCTGAAATACTTTCATATTGCAAGGTTGATAATGAAAACAATGGTGGAAAAAGTTCTTCCAATGTAGATCCCCCAAACCAATTATCTTTCCAAAACAAAATAGACCTACCATCACCCAATTTCTTACCTACTTCATTCACAAACCAGTCATCTACCACCCCCCTGGACAATCCCACTGCATATATATCTTTCCACCAAACTGACCAATGCCTAGAACAGCCAACAGACAGTGTATTAGGATAAGAACACACTCCTTCCCCATATTTGGCTCTAACTACCTTACACCAAAGAGCCTCTTTATCAGTCAAGAGTCCCCATCTCCACTTTCCAAGAAGGCTAAGGTTAAATAGAGCTAGATTCTTCACTCCTAGACCCCCCCATTCCTTTTGGTTTACAAACATCCAACCATTTGACCCAAGGAATCTTCCTCACCCCCGAAGAACCACCCCATCAAAATTCTCTTTGGATCCTAACCACCTCTCTCCATACCTTCGAAGGCATCTTCATAAATAATAGATAGTAGATGGGAATACCCGTAAGTACTGAGTTTAGGAGCACAATCCTACCCCCCAAGGACAAGAATCTATTCTTCCAAGATGATACTATCCTCAAAAGAGCTTCAATCATCGGTTTCCAAGTAGAGACTTTCCTTGGATTAGCACCCACCGGCAAACCAAGGTACTTAAACGAAATCCCTGCCACTTTGCAATTCAGAAAATATGCAGCCGATGATAAGAAAGCCGATTCCACATTAACCCCCGTTAAGCAACTCTTGTGGAAGTTTACTTTTAGATCTGAGACCAACTCAAAACACCAGAGAACAGATTTCATAACCCACAAGTTCTGATCACAGGCTTCCCCAGCCAGGATTGTATCATCTGCATACTGAAGATGAGAGATAGAAACATCTGAGTTACCAACCCGAAATCGAATAAATTTTCCAAGAGCAACCGCATTCCTGAGTAGGCCACTCAATCCTTCTGCCACTAATAGAAAAAGAAATAGAGCTAGTGGATCGCCCTGTTTTAGGCCCCTTTGAATATTCACTTCCTCAGTCGGGCTACCATTAACCAAGACCGAAAGCTTCCCAGAAAAAACACATGCACGAATCCAGAAACGCCACTTATCACAGAAACCAAATCTTTGTAACATGTAATCAAGAAAATCCTAATTTACTGAATCGTACGCTTTTTCAAAATCCACTTTTAGGATGATACACTTCTTTCCTTTTTTCTTTGCCAAATCAATTAACTCATTCATTACCACCACCCCATCTGCAATATGTCTATTCTTTATAAATGCCGATTGACTTTTTGAGATAATAGAATCCGTAACCGTAGCAAGTCTAGTAGCCAGGACCTTGGAGAGAAGCTTGTATAAGCTTCCTAGCAAAGCAATAGGCCTAAAATCCCCTAGTCCTTGTGGACTAGAGATCTGATATCCTTGATGCAGCCACCTCCACACTACCAGCCTCAGCACCCTTCAACATCTTCAGAGAACGCCTTACAGACCCCTTCGTCACCTTCGAGTCGGATCGCAAAATCCCTTTTTTATTTTGGACCCTGCTTCTGTTGGAGACTGAACATCCTCTTCTACCTCTCCCATCCGAGCGAGCAACCGATCGTCCCCTTGATTCAATCGGCACATCAGCTATTGCAGAAGTTCCGTCTAAGAAACCTGAGCTCGACCGCCGTGGACACAAGTTTTTGAGGAACTTAAATTTGGGTAGCCTACTAACGACAGGCAGCTTCAATCGTGGAAGGTGTTCTCGAATGGAATGATCCAACTGTGTTCTCGACTCAGATGGTACCCTAGAGCTGCGTTGAATACCACCACGCTTAGCTCACATTTGGTTCACCCACATGTTTTTTCTGTAACACCCCATTTTTCAGAAGTATTTTCTTAAAGCTGGTTTTATTAAGTTGGAATTATCGGTTAAGGGCTTAGTGGGATTTTTGGCTTAAAAGTCCCTTTTTGGTACATGAGCACGCCCGTGCTCATTATCCAGCACGCCCGT
Source organism: Echinosophora koreensis (assembly GCA_035048595.1). Classification (NCBI taxonomy): domain Eukaryota; kingdom Viridiplantae; phylum Streptophyta; class Magnoliopsida; order Fabales; family Fabaceae; genus Echinosophora; species Echinosophora koreensis. The sequence goes on along the minus strand of JAPCYP010000031.1, from coordinate 1,857,467 downwards.
GCTTAAAATGAGGAGCGTGTTTCTGATTTTAAGTTGAGCACGACCATGCTCAATGGTGAGCACGCCCGTGCTCAATGCGCTGACCGCGTGGAGCACGACCGTGCTCAGGTCCGAATGTTATATACATGAGTAGAATCGAGGGTTTAACGTTTAACCCTAAATTTTGGTAGCAGCAACCACCTTGTTCGGCCAGAACGAGTTTTATCCATTTTCCCTCCTTCTTGAGCAGTTTCGTGAGTGTTGGAGACCTTGGGAGACCGTTAGCATATCCGTGTCAGTTATATAGGTAACGTTCTTTCCCCTTTCTTAGTTTCCTTTCATTATTTTGAATGGGGAACTAATTGTTGGTGTTTCTGTTGATCCAAGGTATTGTTTGAGGTCAAGCCGTCTTAGGGGAGGAACCGGTTGCTATTAGGACATTGTTAGAGAGCTACCTTCAATCCAGGTATGGGGAGAAGGGTAGTGTAATCATAGGCTCAGGGTTAGAGTAAAGTAGAGGGGTTCCCATGACCCCGTTTGATATCTGATTTGTATGATTTAATTGTCTAAATGCCTTGTTATGTAACATGTTGATTTGCTGTTATGCACTATAAACGGATGATGATGTATGAATATGATGATTCATGAATGTTGTGATGGTTGCCCTAGGAGTATAGTATTATGATAATCACTGATGTTAACATGATGTTGATTGGCTGAAGTGTTTATGGAGTTGATGATGTGCGTTAATCCTTAAAACATGCTATTAATTGATTTAGGATTAATAGATGTAAAAACCTAGAAATTGATTAAGAACTCAGTCTCCTGCCCATAACAGCACTGTCGCGCGATGAGCACGACCGTGCTGAACAGGGAGCACGACCATGCTCCCAGTTGAATTCTGGGAAGATGGTCGTGCTGTTTAGCATGGCCGTGCAGGACAAAGAGCACGACCGTGCTCCATAAGAAGCACGACCGTGCTTCACTTAAAGGGCAGCATGCCCCTCACGTGTTTAAGCACGACCGTGCTAAGGGTTAAGCACGACCGTGCTCAACCCTACTGGACAGAACCGAACTAAAGGAATTTAAGGGGTTTTAGACCCCATTCCCTAATAACGACAAGTTGATTAGACAATTTGGCTAATGACTACTAAAGTTAATTAAAGATGATGAGATGGTGAGATGTTAAGTTTGGTAAGTCGGTGCTCATTGGGTACCGCAAGCTGGTGAGCTGTGCCTTGGTGCTTCTTGGCCAAGGAAGCCTTGACCCCGCGGTTTAGGTCTAAGGTGTTGTTGTTATGTACCTTGGTGGCCGAGAGTTTGCCCCAGGTACTGCGGTTGATTCCATTTAAGTCCTCAGGTAGATTCCGCGAGGTAAGTTGTTGCGGTTGATTCCGTTGTTATCTTCGGTTGATTCCATTGGAGTTATGGAGGTGGTGTTGTCGTTGTTGTTGTGTTGCATACGCATTGCATCGGAGATGTTGTTTAGGGATGTTCGACATAGGGGAGGTCGTCCTAGAGTACGGCGATCTGGCCATCCACGGTTGGATTAGATTCTCCTAGCGCCCCCGTGACGAGGCATTCGTTGGTTTGATGCGTTGGCTATCCAAGGAGTAGATTCTCCGGCGTTGAGTAGATTCTCAATATGGATATTTAACTCCGAAGTCATTCATCCCGAGTTTAGTGGATCCACATGCATTGCTGGTTTAGCGGAGTAGGACTGCGTTACACTACATAGCATGTTGAATATTGATGCTGTTGATGTATGTTTATGTTGGTGCCATGCCTGCATGATTTACTTTACTACCTATTCCTTGCTATTATGTTCACATGATTCTTACTCCCTATGTTTGTTTGTTTGTTTGTTTGTTTGTGTTTGGCCTGATTGGCACCTTGCAGAGGATGACGAGCAGCCCGGAGAGGAGTGACTCTGAGGAGCCGCCACTCATAGTTAGGGCTAGTTTATATTCAGTCAGTTTATTAGTTTTCAGTTGTAATTCCGAGGATGTGTTTCCGGAACGGTGATACCAGCTCTGAATTGTGACATCAGGGTTGGGTTATTCATTGGTTATGTTTTTATTTGTTTAAACATGTTTTATTTTTTGTGTTGTAAAGTGGTTCATGTGGGACTTTTCTACCCATGAACAATTTTTTTATTTAATTCAGTAAAATGCATGTTTTTCCTTTCAATTGTTTTTATATTAAATGGCTTATAACATGCGGGGTAGAAGGGTGTCACATTTTCCCTTTTCTGATTTCAGCCCTTCTCCTCCTTTGTTGTGCAGTAAAATTCGGTCCAATCCCCTCATCAAAAGAGTCTGGCCCAACCTGATCTAAAGCCCCCTCCATTTCCCCCACTGATAGGTCACTTTCTGGGACCACCTCTCTATCCTTTGACCCCTCATTTTGAGAAAGGCCCAAATCAGATGAAGATTGTTGCACCAAACATTCTAGACTTTGGTAGCCAAATGGGCCTTCACAAAGAGGCCTAGACCCAGCTAGCCAATCGTCTGAATTTTCCACAGCATCCCTTTTAACCGCCTCCCTCCCAGCAAACATCCCAGCACGTAAGCCTTCATATTACAAAGTAGTAGCAGGGACATTTAATGCGTCCTCGTACGAACCCTTGGGGCTAGCCACCTTTTCAGACTCGAGACACTCACTAAACTCTGCAAACCCAGGATTTGCGACCTGACATGCGAATTTTGAATTTGAAACGGTCGTCTCTCTCCTATGATCCATGTCATCCCGGAAAAAACTCCTCCTCGGATTCCGGCACCTCCATGAGACTATCCACCCCTGAGAGACTATTGTTAGACTAGTAGCCATTTTCTGAATTCAAATTTCTCTTCTTCCTCACATTGCAGCGGTAATCAATGAAAACCTCTTCCACTAATCTCACAGAGAAAACAACCTCATTGATCTTGACCTTCACTGTTCTATTGATGGCTTCCGGTGTAGTTACTGATACCAAATCCTTCCAACGTCCATGCGAGATTTGTTCAAAGTGGCCTCATCCATAGAGTCATACAATCCAACTAACTTAGAGATGAACTGAAAAAATCCCTCCCCCCAAGCGTGTACAGATACCCCTATCACCCTAAGCCAAACTAAACGTACTCTTGGCACCATCAGAGGTTCCCATGGTTCAAGCTCCGTAAACCAACCCTCCAAACATTCTCCTGCTTCTTGTAATAGAGTTGCAACATCTGCATTGTCCTTAGCAGTAAGAAGCACCAAGTTACCACCCATGGGAGTCACCACAACATTGAATAGGCCTTCTTTAAACATATTCTTTTGTACTTGGAAAACTTCTGCATGGTTGACAATCGTTCCCACATAACTCCCCACCAACCAACTCATATTTTCATTCTCCACATTAAAGGATAATCCCCTCCAATCATTAATTTCCTTTTCATTTACTTTTGTAGTCCCCTGTTTCACTCTATCATCCACTATCTTTGTCTTATCTGATTTATTCTTCCCCACCAGCGAACTAGCATAGCTAACACCATCTTTCCTATGACCACCACCCTTATAACTCACATTCCTTCTGCCAGCTACATGGCCCCCAACCTTAGGAGGACCCTGCACATACACATTCCTACCAAAGTCTGCTTGACGAGTGGACAAGGATTTTTCATTGCTAACTTTGTCGAATTTAGGTACATTAACCCTCAGCTTGAAAGAGCTAATCCAAATGTTATCTAGTTGATTTCCAAGCCACACTGGATTTTGGACATCCCTAAATCATACAAAACCGAATTTTTTTACCAAACCTATCAGTCTTGTTGGGGATGACAACTTCTCTAACGGCACCCCACTTCATAAACAATCTCCACATATCCTCTTCACCAAACGTGTCTGGAAAGTTTGTGAAGAAATAGGAGGTAGTTCCTTGCAAAAGCTTGGGAGAGACATACTTGTCGTTAATCCGATGTAGATTCCTTTGTGTTTGAAACTGCCAAGGAGCACTCTTAGGAGCAAAATGATTTTTCCTCTCTCTGTTCCTATTCCTCACAAGAAATCTCTCTCACACAGAACTTCTCTCTCTAACCATTTTCTCTCTCTAACCAAAATATATGAACCAAACAACTAAGGTTGTGAGACTCATGATAAAAATGCATTTATTTTTAAATATGTTTTAACACATAATAAATGATAATTTAAGTACATAAGAGATATAATGATAGATCTTAACTATCTAAGAATTTCGTATAGGAGATTCAGCCTCTAATATCAACATCACACCTGTAAGTTTTAAACAACGATTTAAAAAGTGAAAAGTTTTCAATCGAATGAATGTAATCATTTACAAATACTCATGGATAGGATCGAATGCATTTTATATTGAGGTAATTAAATGGATACATGTTGTCTTACATAGTCTCGCAATAAATTAACCCCATTTCCAAAGTAAAATATATATTCGGAATGTCTCAAACGTTTGGAATAAAGAAGTTATATGGTGTGGTGGATTTGCGTATTGATAACAGTTTGGAATTGACTAAACTGTATGAATCGGACCATTTCAACGATGCAATTGGTATATAGGTAACATGAGGAAAATTTCATAATCCCTTTTGATGCAATTAAAGGCTAAAAAGAGACGTTTACTTTTTCAAAAAGCAACGGTGAAATGGCTATAAGAAAATGCAAATTGTCACACCTAAGAGATTTAATACTACTTGGGCTTAGTATTTGGGCCATTACATCCTTCCAATCATGCAGAAACACCTTGTCCTCGAGGTGTAATGAATTCAAAACCCATTATGCTGCAGCCCAAAGAGGAATCCAGAGAAAAAGAATGGATGTCTAAATTTGTATCAGCCCATATTAGAATATGGCAAAGCCCAACAAACAAAGTGGAAGGAGTCCGGAAAAAAAATTTTGCAAGGTCCAATATCAGCTTCACTTGCTGTCCAAACCCTAGAGTTCCTTTTTTTTTTTTTTTGAAAAGCTCCATGGCACCCATGGCCAGCTAGATACTGGTCCGTGTGACGACACCATTGCCGAAAAAGGACCGATCGTGGGGAGCTTGATCGGACTGAAGAAAACTGCAGCTCCCTTTTCGAAGACGCTCAGAACAGAGACGGAACGGAGAAGATGGGGCCTGGACCGCAATGTAACTGGACGGCAACGAAGCATCGTCTGAAATATCTGGTGGCGGAGAAGGAAATGCGCCGCGGTTAGGAAGCCGGTTATGAGAATACCGCCGGGATCAAAGACGAAGGTGCACATGCCAAGGAGACCAGAAGACCCAACGGAGCTCTTGACGGCAAACACGCCATTCACGACCTGTCGTTCTGCTTCCATGACGAAGACGTCAGTGCTTTGTCCAGGCTCGCCGAAAAACTAGGGTGGAGGTGGTGATAACCAAGTGATGGTGGCAGGGCAAGGTTTCGGCAGAGCCAGAAATATGGGAACCACACGGGGGAACTTCTGAAAATTTAATGGAGGAGCTTGATGAGTTTCGCTTCTTGGAGCCTTTTCGTCGTCAATGAGGTCCTGCAAGCCTTCGTCGGTGGCAAAAATAGAGTGACCAGCCTTGGGGATTGCTAAAACTAGAACAACGGTGGCGCTACCTTCATTGTGTAATTTCTCACTACCAGTCACCATCAAGTCGACGAACAGTGGTTTCAAAACAATGGGGAATGGAGTTTCGATCGGCACTGAGGTTGTAACTGGGGTTATAGGTCGTGAGGAGTGTTGATGCGGGAAGGGGATGTCCGAGATGGATACCCGTGGTGGGGAGGTTGCGGGGCTAATGCGGGTGGAGCATGGAGGTGGGTCTTGGTAAGTGTTGTAGCAACTGTGATGATCAGGGTGGTGGAAATGGGAATAGGTTGCAGGTGATGGGGTGTGAGTGTGGTCTTGAGGGAGGAAAATTCAATAGCAAAATTAGAGAAGGTGTGCTAGAAGAGCTTTTGGCTATGTAAGAGTTGATGAAGAAGGTCCTCAATGTTAGTAGAGAAATGAGGAGGTGAGACCATGGCAATGAAAGCACCAATGTAAGATATAGAAATTATACCTAACAGAAACTATAAAATAAAAGAGTGTTTAAAGAAGAAAGCTCATTTGGAGGGGAGCAATCCTCCTAAAGCAAAATGCTTTCCTTAATAATTTTTTTTCTCGTTCATTCATTGCATAATTGGTTACATACATAGCACCATTGAGTAATAAATCTAACAAACTTAGTAATGACTCATCATAAGTAGTGACTCATCAATATTCTAGACCCTTCTAACTTAAGTGCATTGTCACACCTAAGAGAGCTAATACTACTTAGGCTTAGTATTTGGGCCATCACATTGTGACAATTAAAAATGTGGACTCTTGGTTTGAAGGAGTGGAAGAGGTTATGCAATAGTTCAACACTGTAAAAATCGATTCACAGACTCTCTGATGAGTAGATCACTTCTATACACAATACTCCCCCCGGTCCTTAATAAAAGAAACAAATGGGTCCTTATTTTGGTCTAAATTATAAGAAACATGCAATAATTTTCACAATTATTAAATGTTAATTTTCAATGTTACCCTTATTAATTACTATCATTAATTATAGGTCATCAGAATATTAATTAAAATTAGAATAGGTGTTTTTTGAAATTTATGAGTAATAATTACAAATAACTCATTCCAATGCATTTAGGGTTTTGTTTCTTATATTGTGGACCGGAGGGAGTACCATTTTAATCGGCTGCGCAATGATGATAATGCCTTTCTGTCAATGCCATTCACTTTCGAAGACAACAAGATTTTTTATTTTAACTACTAATTTTAACTACTAATAAAATTAGTAGCTCTTTTAAAGTTAATTTATTTACAATTAACTACTTAATTTATTTCCATCTCAATACTTGCACTCTGTCCACTCTACCCCTCATGCTCGTTCTCTTACCTCGCTCGCTAACCCTCGTTCGCTCGTTCTCACTCCCCCCTCTCTCCCCCCCTTCACTATCTCTCACTCTCTCTGTCTCACTCGTTCGCTCTCTTTGTCTCGATCTCTCAGTCTTGCCACAACACAGAATTGAACGCACACGCTCTCTCGCTGAAGGTAGATTGAACCCTAATTCTTCTTCTAAACTCAATCACGAACCGCACAGAGTATGTATTCTCTTCAAGTTTTCATGCTTTCTTAGCTTTAGTAGAATTCTAACTTATGAGATTTTTGTATTTCATTGTCACAGAATCGAAAACGATGGTGCAGTGTTGTAGAGTGCAACGGAAGCATTGTTTCATAGGTTCCAACAAATTAAAACCATGAAGTCCTAGATTTGTTCTTAGAATACACAAGCAAATTTTAGGGTTCCATTTTATTTTTTTTTGTATGTGATAATTTGTTGGTATTAACTGTTGCCTAAATATCGATTTATTTGTTATAAAAGGTTCATCATCTACTCATTAATTTGGAGCGGTGTTTACAGATCTTGCTTTTCGATGTTCTTTTTGGTGCTTATCATATTTATGTTTCAATAAGTGCACGCTTCCTTGTTGATAATTGTTTGCTGTCTGTTTTATAGCTTTTAACCATGTGCTGGATTTGGTGATTTTAGAAAGCATATCATGATTAGTTTATTTAGGTGGTGTAGTACATTATTTTTGCAGGCGTTCTTTGGTTCTTTGTTTGGTGTTTGTAATTGTCTTTTGGCTTTGGTATAGCTTGTGCCCTTAGCCAATTGCACTTTAATAAATTTCTCTTTTGACTTTAAAAAAAAAATTGGAGATGTGAAAAGAGTTTGATATTACCTATGTTTCTTGTTGTCTTAATAAATCTTCACTTTACTTTCTAATTAGTATTCTGCATATGCAATTTTGTTCCTTTTTTTTTTTTTTGGTCGTGCAATGTTGCTCTTTGGATTCTAAATCTTTTGTCAAATTTCAAACTGATTAAATGTGCATGTGAAGTTTTGAGTGTATAGTTCTATTAATTGGTGGTAAGGCTGGTTAATTTCTGAACAGTTTTCATTATCCCATATTTTCTATGATGTTGAAAAGTGTGCCAAATAATTTATCTCAAGTATATAACCCCAAACAATAAATGGTTCAGAAATGAAAGAGGCTAGCTTGCATGCCTTAACATATAAATGGCATAAGAGAATTGTTGTAGTGTAGTATCTGGTACCATTTACTTTGAAGAAATTAGTCATATTTCTTCCTCAAATTAAGGATCACTTAATGACTTTTGTTCTTTTTTATGTCAGGTGGTGGTGGGAAGTTTTCTACCAACCAATCAGCAAGATCAGAAACCAAAGAAGCCCAAGTCTGATTACGCACCAACTACTGTTACCCCAGCCATTGCAGTGTCTTCTGCACCACCCACAACTAATGGCGAAAAAGAGGATGTCATGGATGGGCATGTACTACAAAATTCTGGAACCTTTAACTCAAACCTTACTCCTCCCTCCACCTTCCAAAGAGAAAACTGGTTTAACATGCATTATTTGCCAGATTCAATAAAATCTGCTACTGATATTAACATATCTTTGCATGATAGTTAAGTTGATGATCATCCAACAATGGTGTGTATCATCTAGTCTTGCTGACAACATTCATGATTGAAATATTAATTTAATGTTTCCATTTTTATTCTCTATTATATAGATATGTTACACATATCTTGTCTAATTGTATCACTCATTATGGGTTTTTATTTTCAATTTCATATCTTGATACGAAGACTAATATGAAATTGAAAATAAAAACCCATAATGATTGATACAATTAAATAAGATATCTGTGTAACATATCTACATAATAGAGAACAACACTGGAAACATTAAATTAATAGTTCAGTTATGAATGTTGTCAGCAAGACTAGATGATACACACCATTGTTTGATGATCATCAACTCAACTATCATGCAAAGATATGTTAATATCAGTAGCAGATTTTATTGAATCTGGCAAAGAGTGCATGTTAAACCAGTTTTCTCTTTGAAAGGTGGAGGGAGGAGTAAGGTTTGAGTTGAAGGTTCCAGAACTTTGTAGTACATACCCACCCATGACATCCTCTTTTTTACCATTAGATGTGGGTGGTGCAGAAGACATTGCAATGGCTAGGGTAACAGTAGTTGGTGCATAATCAGACTTGGGCTTCTTTGGTTTCTGATCTTGCTGATTGGTTGGTAGAAAACTTCCCACCACCACCTGACATAAAAAAGAACAAAGGTCATTAAGTGATCCTTAATTTGAGGAAGAAATATGACTAATTTCTTCAAAGTAAATGGTACCAGATACTACACTATAGCAATTCTCTTATGCCATTTATATGTTAAGGCATACAAGCTAGCCACTTTCATTTCTCAACCTTTTATTGTTTGAGGTTATATACTTGAGGTAAATTATTTGGCACACTTTTCAACATCATAGAAAATGTGGGATAATGAAAACTGTTCAGAAATTAATCAGCCTTACCACCAATTAATAGAACTATACAATCAAAACTTGACATGCACATTTAATCAGTTTGAAATTTGACAAAGGATTTAGAATCCAAAGAGCAACATTGCACGACCCAAAAAAAAAGGAGCAAAATTGCATATGCTGAATACTAATTAGCAAGTAAAGTGAAGATTTCTTAAGAGAACAAGAAACAGAGGTAATATGAAACTCTTTTCACATCTCCATTTTTTTTTTAAAGTCAAAAGAGAAATTTATTAAAGTGCAATTGGCTAAGGGCCCAAGCTATACCAAAGCCAAAAGACAATTACAAACACAAAACAAAGAACCAAAGAACGCCTTATGCAAAAATAATGTACTACACCACCTAAACAAACTAATCATGATATGCTTTCTAAAATCACCAAATTCAGCACATGGTTAAAAGCTATAAAACAGACAGCAAACAATCATCAACAACCAAGTGTGAACTTATTGAAACATAAATATGATAAGCACCAAAAAGAACATCGAAAAGCAAGATCCGTAAACACCTCACCAAATTAATGAGTAGATGATGAACCTTTTATATAACGAATAAATCGATATTTAGCCAATAGTTGAAACCAACAAATTATCACATACAAAAAAAAAAATTTGAACCCTAAAATTTGCTTCTGTATTCTGAGAACAAATCTAGGATTTCAAGGTTTTAAGTTCGACCCCTTTGAAGGTGATTGTGTTCTAGTGGCAATTCTTTTTGGATAGATTACCAACAAGGTATAATTTGTTTTATAGGAAGGCGCTTCATCAAAATAACAATTTATGTTGTGTGTTATGTAATAGTCATTTGGAAATTGGGGATCATTTGTTTGTACATTGCGCCTTCACACTAAATCTTTGGTCTATGATATTTTCTTGGCTTGGAGCTATTCTGCCTACTCATTCACAGGTTGTAGCATTCTTTGTTGCGTATGGTGAAGCAGTGTGGAAAAGGGATCACCTAAGTCATTGGTTGATGGTTTGGCATGTAGTGGTCTAGTGTGTATGGGAGTTGAGAAATGATATTATTTTTGGGGATAAGAAAGTAGATATGGTTTTTATTTTGGCCAGGATTAAAGTTTGCTCTTGGAAGTGGTTAAATGCAAAATCAAACATTACTTTTTGCTCTTTTTCAGATTGGTGTATAGATCCTAAAAAGTGTATTGAACTGATGTGATTATACCATCAGTTTTCTTTACTTTGTGGCTTTGTAGGTCTTTTGTATATGGGTTTTGAGTACCCCTTGTACTCAGATTAATATACTTTTTGCCTTTTTCAAAAAATAAAAAAAAAAGTCCAAATCCATATGGTTTTAACAACAATTTCTTTAAAAACTGTATTGGAACTTTCTACAAAAAGAGGCAAGTAATTTGGTTCATGAATTTTATGTTAATGGGAATCTACCTAAGAGGGTTACAACAACTGTTCTTACTTTAACTAGATTGTGACCCGCACGTTGCGCGGTTGCAATTTTGTTTGGTTTTTTTATATTAAATTGAGAATAAATTAGTTGGAGATAAGAAAATGAGAAGAACGAAAGAAGAGAAGAAGAAAGAGGTGAGAAAAATATAAGATTTTTAATTTTTGTATTGTTTGATACAAGAGAAAGATAAAAGAGAGATGTGTCTGTTTTTTATCTCATTTATTTGGTTGGATAGAAAATGATAAGAAAGAAAATAGATATTTATAATAGATTATTATCCCCTTGGTAACATTAATAGTAATTTTTATTCTAAAATTCTAATCAGTTATTTTTAAAAAAATTCAATAATTATTTTTTAATTTATTTTTATAATTAGTAAATAAATTTTCTTCAAATTTTTTTAATAAATATATAAATTTTTTTAATGAAATTGTTTAAACAATTATCTATATTAAATATCCACTTTTTTCTCCCATGATCGTCCACCCACACCAATTTTCCAATTCTTGCTCATTTTCCAATTCTTATTCATTTTCCAAAGCACCATTTAATAATCTCTATTCATTTTTTTCACACGATCCTTGTTCATTTTTCACATCCTTCATTATTCATTTTCCAGAATTACATTTCCTCTTCGTTTAGTTCTCTGTTTCAAAGGTTTTCTCCGTCGAGAGGCCACCGTCCCGGACCATCGCATATCATTGCCGTCGCAAATTCCCACCACCACCGCGTTTCTCCGCCGTCCACATTCGCTGTAGGTCCTCTACGCCACACAACCGTCCCGGCAGACCATCGATGACCTCCACCCCAGCAGTAGTTGCTCAGTGGTGCACCACCACGATCGCGATTCTCTACAATTGCCATTTCTGAAGCAGATCTGAAGAGTCCTTTTTTCAACCTCGGATCGACCCATCCCTAACCTTTCTCTCCCTAACAAGTTTCAGATCTACAATTTCTAGAGTTTGTAGTTGTGTGCGCGAAGCAGGGGTGAAGATGTTGGAGGCTGCGATGGTGGTTGTTGGCGGAAGAGGCGGAAGGGGTGGTGCTCTTTCGAATGATTTTCTCTATCTTGGGTGGTGCTTTCTATCTCTCACACAATCAATAATCAAATCTTAGACATGCTTGTGTGACTCACTTAGCATGCTGCAAGAAGAACAAATAAGTGTGTCTTAAGTATTATGTAATGTAACTGATGGTGTCGAATAAACTTTGTAACTGTTGGTCTCAAATAAATATAATTGTTGCCTTTGTATGTAACTGTTGATGTCCATTAAGTTTGTAACTGTTGGTCTAGATTGATCATTGCCTTTGTATTCTGAAGGCAGAGGCAAGAAGCAGATTTTCTATTCTGAACCAGAGACACAGACACATCAGCATCTGGGAGACGTGGAAGAAATTGGTATATGTGGCAAAAAATAGTCTAATGTATCATTAGAATGATTTTGGGATCTGTTTTAATATATTATAAATAGGTTAGCAAAATTTTTCATCTCGAATCTCTCTCTGAATATGGCCCTATCTGTCTTATCGATAGCATTTAATTATAAGATTATAGCTAAATTGCTAACTGAGATTAAAGAAGGTGCTTGGGAGCATTATTTCAGCATGTCAGACTGCCTTTTTGCCTAATACATAGATCTTAGATGGTGTTGTGGTTGTGAATGAAGTCATTGATATAGCAAAGAGATTTAAAGAAAAATGATTGGTATTGAAAGTTGATTTTGAAAAGCGTATGATTATGTAAACTAGTCATTTTTGGATTATATGTTGTCTCGGTTAGGTTTTTTTAGATAGACGGCAGAAAGGGATGAAAGCATGTGTGGACTCTAGTTATATTTCCATTTTAGTTAATGGGAGTCCCACTAAAGAATTTCAAACTTCTAGAGGAATTAGGCAAGGTGATCGTCTTGCTCCTTTCCTTTTCATTTTGGTGGTGGATGGGCTAAGTGATCTAACTAGGAGAGCTATTGAGCTAAGGAAATTCAATGGCTTTAAAGTTGGAGAAGAGGAACAAAAAAAAAGGAACAAATCTCCTGCCTTTATAGCAAATTGGGAAAACATTTGGGCCTTAAAAACTATTCTACGGAGATTTAAGTTAGTTTCTAGTTTGAAAGTGAATTTTCATTAAGAGCAACCTTGTTGGAATATGTGTGGAGGATGGGTTTCTTGCGGCAACTCCTATTTCTTTCATTTTTCTATTAGGCAAATACCTTTAAAATTCCTAGGCTTGCTTGTGGGTGCTAATCCTCGAAGGGTGAAAACTTGAAAACCAGTTACTGACATGATGAGCAGATTAGCCAACTGGGAAGGGTAAACAACTCTCTTTAGGTGGCAAAATTGTCTTAATTAATTCTGCATTGTCAAGGCTGTCATTATTCTATTTCTCATTCTTTAAAGGTCCAAAATAGATTCTTAAAACCATGGTTGGCTTACAAAGATCCTTTATTTGGGTTGGTAATGAGGATTCTCATAAGATGGCTTGGGTGTCTTGGGATAAAGTCTGTCAACCTAAGGAGATAGGTGGGCTAGGCTTAAAAAATCTGCATTTGTTTAATCTTTGTCTTCTAGCAAAGTGAAAATGGCGCTTCTTAACTAACTTAGATGCAATATGTTATAAGTTGTTGGTGTATATATATGGTGACTTGAATCGGTTGTATCCACTTCATCACTGGTCTAATAGTAAGATTTCTATATGGTGGAGAGATCTTTGTCTCATTGAAGATATATGGTTCAATAAATCCTCCTCTGTGGTTTATGCATGCCTTTATGAAAAGGATCAAGAATGGGAACCAAATAAGGTTTTGGCATGATGAATGGGTCGATAATGACTCTCTTAAAGACCTTTTCCAAGGTTGTATTTAATCTCTTTGGCTAAGGAGGCAACGGTTGCAAAGTGTGCTCATTGGTCTAATGAATCTTGGTAATGGAATTGATCATAGAGGAGGGCGTTCTTTAGTTGGGAAGAGGATTTGTTGATGCATCTTCAACATTTAGTGAGAAATGCAGTATTATGTAGAGATCATCTACCCGTGATCAATTGGCCAAAAGGTGTATTATTAATGAACAGCACGGGACATCATGGGTGCTATGTTTTAATCTTGTTGAGCTTGTGGAACATGTTTTCTTCTCTTGCTTGGGCTCTTTCCAGGTTTGGTCACATATATATTCTTAGATGGGGTTTTTTGTGGTGTTACATTACGAAGGATTGGAGCATTATGTACACCACAATGTCTTTTTTAGGAAGAAGAGCTTAAAGAAGTTTAGATATTTACTTTGGCATATTGTAACTTGGTCCCTTTGGTTGATGAGAAACAAAATTGTATTCCAAAGTGGCAGCTTAGATATGTGTGCAATTTTAGACCTCATTAAGATAAGGTCATGGTCTTGGTTTGTAGCCACGAAGGGAGAGGGGCTAGTTGTTTGTTCTCTGAATGGTGTTCTAATCTAGCTGAATGTATCAAGAGATGACAATTTATACATTTTGTTCTGTGATGAGGTTTCAATTGGTGTCAAGTGCAGTTTCTAGTTCAGTTTTCTGGTGCTGTTGTTTGTGTTACAGGGCTTTGTTATGTGATGTCTTTTTTTACTTGTCTTAAGGAACGTATTGCTTTTGAAAATGTTGCCTTTGTAATCCATATGGCTTTAGGATGGAAAAATGTTAGTTGTGCGAGGTGTGTTAGTATCAGTATCAGTGGTGGATATGCCACCATGTTGACTATTTCTGGTGGAGTTGATTTCCTGTTGTACAGGCTCAATTGGTTTGTGGTTTGACATTTGATATTGTTGCAACTTTTTTTACCTCTGCTGATCTGGTTTGCTATTTTTATAGTTACACTTACATCATTTATGCTGGTCTCGTTTGCTATTTTATAGATATGCCTTTCTTCCTTTGCTCCATGATGCATTTAGGTTATATCACTTTGTTGCCTTTTTCCGGGAGATTTTTCTCATGCCTGTGTGAGAGTTTTGTTTCCTTAGCTAGAGTTCGTTACATTGCTATCTAAACAAAGTTGGCTTTTACTTGGGTTTAGTTGCAGTCTTTGTTCCTATATAATTTTAACGGGTTTGGATACCCTTGTACCCCCTTTTTTGATAATATTTTTGCCTATAAAAAAAATGATAGTCTAAAGTATAAACCATCATATTATCTTCTATATTTTATACTTGAGTAGGGATGGCAATGGGTATTTTAACCAAAGACCACCCACAAAAATTACCCATAATGAGTAGGACAATTACCTGCTTTATAGATATGGTTATGGGGGCCGGTAATTACCCACTATAGTACCATACTCATAGCCATACTAGAACATGAAACATGATGTGACTGATTAAACCAAGTTAACATGACATGATGAAATTATACTTAAGAGTAAAACTCTTACATTAAGACCTACAACTTTGTATTACTATTCTATCATTTTTGAATTATATTAGGATACACTCTTGGATTTGGTTCTCAGCTCAATATGACGTTTCAGGTTGTTCTTTCTCGGTTTGGAGTGTCAATCCAATTCAACCTAATAAAAATGATAAAGTATATTTGTCTATTCCTTTCAACAAAAATGATAAAAATGTTAAAAATGACAATTATCGCTAATATTTCTTCTCCTTTACTTTGTAAACGGATGATCTCCTTCATAGTGGTCGACCCACACTTGGACCTCATTTTCTGGGAAGTAAAAGCACTACCAGCGTGGCCAGATGCACTACCAGTTAGCATGGAAGGCCTAGCGTGTCATGACCCGAATTTCATAGCCATGACCGGCTAAAAGGGAAAGTATCGTCATTTCCCTTTGCAGCCTCCTAAGCATACACAAATTTGTCTCATCCAAAGTAAAAGATTACATTGGAATATAATACATCAGAGTGACTAACAACACAAGGAATTACAAAATCCTTTTTAAATAAATAAAAAAGACTAAAGGTACAACCCCTCAAGCTATCCATATGGCATCCAAAGCTTCTGGCGGCTTTGCAGATACCTACAGCTGAAATGTTAAACATGGGGCGAATCATCTGACTCAGTGAGGGAATGTCCCCAAACACATGCAATCATACAAAGTCAAGGGTGAAATAAAGTCACTCACTCATGCAAGCACTGGATCAAACAAATATGTACTCATTTTCCATCTACACATCATAAACATCTTTACATATGCAAATGATATCATAAACTAATAAAATAATGTATGGACATCTTGTGGAATGACTTGCACTACTTTCCTTTCTCATAACTCATGTCCCACGCGCAAGGGGTTACGTATCATATACATTGAATCTTTGGATCCACTTGGGTTGTTCACTAAAGGTCCCCCACCCCGACAGTTTTAATTTTGTACCCCGGAGATACCGTATCCTCCGGTCAACATCGACATCTCTCCTCAGCACCCAGGTGACTAAGGAGGTCCCTCTTCCCAATGGTATTATTTTTATACCGCAGCCTCCCACTCCCCGGTTGGCCTACCCAAAGATTCATATCAATTCCTTGACAATTCATTCCATCAAGTACGTTCCATAAGTTCTTAACACATACATCAATGAACATCTCATGAGTATATTTAATATTCTCATAATCAATGTATTTTACACTTAACACTCATCAATAACATAATTAATTTATTCTAGATCCAAGCATAGAGATATCAAAATTAAATTCTAATATCGTAGAAACAATTTAAAAAAAAACATATAATTTAAAGATCAATATCTACACAAGTATTAATTTATCTATCCATACACTTAGTGTCAAAAAAAATCATTTATAATCATCTCAACTCATTTTTAAATCAATACTTACTCAATAAAACAATAATAGAATCATTGTTTTATCCAAGAAGGGAACCTACGTGGTAGCCAATGATAAAATCAATGAAACGGAGACTGTCCTCTAGGAAGCAAAAACAACTTTCATTCGGGGGGAAGGATATTCCTCTTAAACTCGGTACTCAATAGTTTACCCATTTATTTTTTGTGTTTCTACTTGATCCCAAAAAAGGTTCTTAGGACTTTGGTGAGGCTACAGAGGAACTTTTTATGGGGAGGGAGTGAGGATAAAAGGAGGATAGCTTGGGTTAAGTGGGAGATGGTGTGTAAAGCAAAATCAGAGGGAGGTTTGGGGGTAAAAAATCTGGAATTGTTCAACTTAGCCTCACTAGCTAAGTGGAGGTGGAGGATTCTCAATGAGAATGAGGGGTTGTGGCTACAAATCTTGAAGTCTAGATATGGGGGTTCTGAGGTTGTGTCGTGGCAAGTTGGGGTGGGGAGTAAGTTGATGTCGGCTTGGTGGAAAACCATTGGTTTGTGGGGTAGAAACAATGGTCCTCTCGAGTGGTTTGTTGAGAGGGTAAAAAGAAAATTAGGTAGGGGAGATAGGAGTAGGTTTTGGGAGGATACTTGGGTTGGAGATAAGAGCTTGAAGGAGCTTTTTCCTAGATTGTTTGGTTTATCTTATCAAAGGGACATGTTCATTATGAGTATGAGGGTGTGGTCCAAGGAAGGATAGGAGTGATCTTTTAAGTCGAGAAGAGAAACGTTCGTGTGGGAGGAGGGTTTAATTGGGGAGTTCAATGATCTGTTGCTTCCTATCAACTCAGTTAGAGATAGGAGTGTTGGTGTAAGCCCTAGAGGCCAACCTATTTTGAATAGATCATTATTTGTATCATGAATTTCATCATATATTTGATATATGAATAAGGCATTCATTTATTATGTTATTAGTTTATAGCATAATAAAGTCCTTAGAATGGGCAGTTCATTCAATGAGATATTAAGTACGTGACTTAATCGTGAGACCTCATTGAATAATAGAACGCTATTCTTAAATATCCGTAGTCGAGTATTATTGTTAATTAGGACGACAATAATGCATAGAGACTATTGTGTGAGTAGACTGATGACCACATCTCACGGGTCATGGATATGTGATATCAAGTCGGCACACAGGTATAAATATTAGGAGTAATATTTATACCAGATGACCCACTATGAGATTACTTGATAATAGTTATGTAAGTGTCATAAGTATTCTCATGGCGACCATAGTGAAGTAGTCCTTCGACTTGAAGTCACTACGATTCCTACATGATGAGTTGTAGGCTTTAATGCTATCAAACATCACACGTAACAGGGTGATCATAAAGGTAGTTATTGGGCCCGCAATAAATCATGTTGAGGAGTGTGAGTGACGTAGACAGAATTCGTCCCTCCTACATAACAGGGGAAATGTCTTGGGCCCTTCGATAGAGTGAGACGTGAAATATGCGTGGCCACGCGGAAATGGGCCAATATGTGATATTGGGTCCATTTGTGATTACACGTCTACTCGGGGATCGAGGAATAAATGATTGAACATAACAAGGATGACACTATTATGCCTTGTGTTCAATTAAGACATATGGACGAAGGGACATTTACTGCACGGTAAATTTTGGTCGCGGTAAGGCTAAAATCGGATCACCGATACTCTCACTAATTGGGTAGTAATGATGTATTGCTAGATGCTGCTCATTATTTATAATATTTAATATTATAATTAATATTTGATATTATTGTAATATTTAATATTATTGCCAACTTAGTGGGAGCCTACAGGGTCACACGCATAGAGCAAATGCGGAGCGGGTCAATTAATTAAATATGATTTAATTAATTTAAAGGTTATTGGACTTGTAGCGTACAAGGCCCAATAAGTAGGCAGTTAGGTCAAGATGAGTATGTGGCTTATAAATAGACCATTAGTCTTGTTCTAAACCTAGTGTTGCTAACCTTGCCTCCCATAGCCGTCAGCTAGCACAAGACGCAAAGCTCCGACGCCCGTTTGCTCGCGTGGACTGAGTAGAGGTGCTTCTCCTTCGTGGCACTGGTGATCGAAGAATAAAGCACGCTTCAAGAGGTAAACACTATTTGCCATTTGTGATTCATGTTTGTAATACGCGATCCATAGGGATGGTTTTCTTCCGCCTTGAGATTTGATTTTTAGAAGAGGATAATCTCATAAAAACCCCAACAGTGGTATCAGAGCGTATGGTCGTAGTTACCTTGAATCCCTATGTGCTTGTTTGCCTTGTTTGATAACATGATTTATTGGTTTTGAATATGATTCAATCAAATACTTGTTATCTTTAGTGAACACATGTTTGTTCTTGTTTGATATATATGTTAGATATATATGTTATATTACTTTTCGAAGAACCTGACGTTAATCGTTTCAAGAGTCAAAGTATCTTCTTTGTGCGAAAATACATGTATACATGATTGTTTCATTTTTTGGGTATGAACATTGCGTAGAGACAGACTTGAATTATATAATTGATTTTATCAATTATAATAATGTGAATTTAAAGTGAAAAGTTCATTTTGGAACATGAGGCAAGTTACCCTGTGTGCAATCTTCTTTTTCAATTTGAATCAGAGTTTTGTTACAGAGACTTTTTGAATTAGATTCAAAATTGGTTTTTCTTTGTTGGAGCACCGTGCAATTCGGGATTTGGTAAATCTTTTGTTTCAATTTTTTTTTTGGATATAAAAAATAGATATGCCCAGTACAGAGTCGTAAACGGTAATCCAATTGAATTTGAAAAGTTCAATTTGTTTGAAAAGTTCAATCACGTGTGTTTTTTTTTTTCTTTAAATAAAGGTTATTTTATTATTATTTATTGTTATTAATTTTATTTTAAGGTTTATGTTTATGGCCCTAGATTTTGGTGTTATTTATTTTGGGTAAATACGACCTGCTTGTCGTGATTGATTTATTTTAATACAGCCTGCGTGTCGTACCTTTATTTATTTATTTATTTTAAATAAATGTAATTCTTCGAGTTGAAGATGAGGCAACACCAAATGATGACGCCGTGGGAGAGGCTTGAGAAGCTGGCTCGAGGGTCAAAGAATTATAATAAATTAGTTATTTAATTCTTGCTTTTTAGGAGGCCATAACTATATTACCTTATCTTATATGTTTATGTATGAGATGCATGGAATGTATGGGATATATTTTTTATATGTGATGCATGAAATGTATGTATGCATGTATGTTTTAAATGTTATATATGTTTGTTAAATGTATGATAGCATGTATATTCTGAGAGACATCTTGTATGAGATACAACGCCGGTGAGATCATTTTAATAAAAATCCCTCAAAAGAAAATATTAAGTTTAAAAGCCTTCCAATGCATGGCACTCATCAAGACTAATATCGAATATGTGTAGGTCCGCCAAAGCGGAGTGCATTTTTCTATACTAGAAAGATGCGATGGGACAACTGTAATGTCTAAATGCCATCCATTGAGTCTAACTTAACTAAGTCAAATTCAATATGATTGAAAGGCTTAGAGGCGTTGAGTTGGGCTTTAGTCCATGAGATGGATTAGAATAAGAGTTAATCACCCAACTGATCCAAGAGTTACATGAGATGTAATTGGAAAGGAGTTTCCTACCTAAATAACTAAGTTTTGGGAGATCAGCCAAAGTTGACTCAAAACAAGGTGAAATATGGATCTTGGTCTCACTAGAAAACCTTCCAATGGGATTTTCCGAGTCAATGATGAGGGTCATTGATTTGTTAGTGGGAGCGTATTTAATAAAAGACCTTATTAAATATGTTTTATCATGATACTTATATTCTGCATGTTTCTGTAATTAGAATTACCATGAAATAAAACACTATAAGTTATTACTGCGATTTGTCTTTAAGAAGGACAAGATATCTAGAATTAAATTTCTAGATTGGTACAGGAATTTGAGGATTGTCCTCAAGTACGAGAGATAGTTGTATGTTCTCGAGCAAATGATTCCTAAGCAACCAGTTCCTACTAGGATCGAAAAGGATGCTTACAAGAAGCATCAAGTCGATGTCCTGGATGTAGGATATCTCATGCTTGCAAACATGGAGGCGTATGATATGATCATGCACCTCAAGATACTCTACCTAGAGCGTGCAAGGCATGAGAGAACGAAGCTTCCCAACACCTTTTTTTCAACTACAAAAGGAAATCCAGATGGTTATCATGTGCTTCATACTATTGAGTACATTAAGAACCTAGTAAAAACTGAGATTTCCTTTAGGCCAAAATTTGGCCAGTGATATGATCTTGCAATTGTTGCTGGATAGTTATAGTCAATTCGTTGTGAACGATTCTGACAGACCTCTACCAGAGATTGCAAAGGAAGTTGAGAACTACCCAGCATAGTCTCTACAGTTGAAAAGGGTAGACTATTTTCATAGTCTTTAAAAGGAAAGCCTTAAGCCTGCTAAACAAGGAGAAGAACAAGGGCAAGAACAAGTTCAAACCCAGTACTTCTGTCTTGAAGCTAATAGGCAGGGTTGCAAAGGAAGGCAATTGGTTTCATTGCGGTTTGACCGGACGTTTGAAAACTGCTAGAGATACCATAAAGAGTATATGAAAGGAAAGGAAGTATGACTTCCTCTTCGAGCATTATATTGTAGAAGTCAACTTACGTCAAAATCATGGGTACTTGATACCGCATGTGGATCTCACATTAATGTGAAGGATCAAAGGGAGTAGAATGTTGACTAAAAGCGAAGTTAACCTATGAATAGGAAATGAAGCAAAAGTTGTTGCATTAACTATAGAAGTTTTGACTTTGCCTTCAGGGCTTGTTTTGGAACTAAATAAGTGTTATTATGTTCCAGCTATTGGTAGAAACATCAATCACATGATATTTTCTATGCTAGCAAGTATTTGGATAATGGACTTTGTGTCATTAATCCTCATATGCCCATCTATAATATAAATGCGAAAACCTTTGGCATTGCCGATTAGGCCATATAAGTGAGAAACGCATCTCCAAGCTCCATAAGGATGGACTCTTGGAATCATTCGATTGTGAATCGTTTGATGTATGCAAATCTTGCTTGTTGGGGAAGATAACTAAGACCTCATTCATCAGGAAAGGTGAAGGGATCAGTGATCTTTTGGGCTTGATACATAGTGATGTATGTGGGCCCCTAAACAAGTTTGCTAGAGGTGGTTTTCCTTACTTCATCACATTTACTGATGCCTTCAGTAGATATGGATTTGTGTATGACACAAATCAGAAACTTTTGAAAAATTCAAAGAGTTCAAAAATGAAATAGAGAACCAACTTGAAAATTATTAAGGTCATACGATTAGATCGTGGTGATGAATACTTAAGCCAAGAGTTTGATGACTATCTGAGAGAGTGTGGGATAGTGTCCTAACTCACTCCTCCTGGAACACCACAAAGGAATGGCGTGTCAGAAAGGAGGAATCGCACCTTGTTAGACATGGTACGATCTATGATGAGTCATTGACACCTTTTAAGACTCTTTTTGAGGTTTTGCTCTAATTACAGCTGGATTCACTCTTAACCATGTTCCATCTAAGGCGATTGAAAAGACTCCATATGAGATATGGATGGGCTAAAGGCCTAATTTGTCATTTATGAGGATTTGGATATGTTAGGGTGAAACATCCTATGACGGATAAACTTGGGCCCAAATCAGATAAGTGAATATTTGTGGGATATCTTAAGGAAACCAAAGGATATTATTTCTACAACCCCTTCGAGGACAAAGTGTTTGTCTCTAGAACTGGAGTGTTCCTTGAGAAGGAATATCTCTAAAGGAGACAGTGGGAGAATTGTAGAACTTGGAGAAATCCAAGTACCACAAAATATTGACCCACCTACAATGTCACAGGAACCGGTTCCACAAGATGTTGTGGTTGAACCGCCGGTTCAAGTAACACAAGACTTGTGTAGGTTTAACAGGCCACGTCACTAACCTAAGAGACATGGAGTTCTCCTGACTTAGGAAGGTGATGTGCTGCTCATGGATCAAGATGAGCCTGAAACCTACCAGGAGGCCATAATTGGGCAGAAATCTGAGAAGTGGCTTGAGGCCATAGAATCCGAAATGGAATCCATGTACACAAACCGGGTATGGACCTTGTTGAGCCACCCGAAGGGATAAAACCCATAGGGTGCAAGTGGGTCTTCAATAAGAAGACTGACATGGATGGTATGGTGAATACCTTTAAAGCACGACTGGTTGCGAAAGGTTTCAAGAAAAATCATGGTGTAGACCATGATGAAACTTTCTTCCCAGTAGCGATGCTCAAATCCATTCGGATTCTACTTGCTATTGCTGCACACTATGACTAGATATCTGACAGATGGATGTCAAGACTTCATTCCATAGCGGGAATCTCCTCGAGGATGTGTACATGACACAACCCGAGGGTTTTGTCGATCCAAAGGATGTTGGAAAGATATGTAAGTTGCAGAGATCCATTCATAGATTAAAGTAAGCTTCCAGAGGATGGAATCCTCATTTTGATAAAGTTATAAGATAGCTTGGATTTATCAAGAACGAGGATGAACCTTGTGTGTACAAGAAGGTTAGTGGGAGTGAGATTGTCTTTCTCATTTTGTATGTTGATGACATACTACTTATCAGAAACGATATCCCTACACTGCAAAATATGAAAACATGGTTGGGAAATTGGTTCTTGATGAAGGACTTGGGCGAGGCTTCCTACATGTTAGGAATTAGGATCTATAGAGATAGATCGCTGAAGTTGTTGGACCTTAGTCAGAGTACGTTATGTACTACACAATTTGTCTTGTATGCTTTGAGCATGACAAGTATGTACCAATTAATATCAGTGAAAGTCATTGAACCATAATTAAGAAAATCCTTAAGTTTTTGAGAAGAACTGAGGATATATTCTTAACAAATGAATGTGAGGAAGAAGTCGTTGTAAGGTGTTACATCGACATTGTTTCCAAATGGATAAAAGTTATTCCAGATCACAGTCTGAATTTGTGTTTTATCTTAATGGTGACACTGTATACTTGGAAAAAGTTCCAAGCGGACAGTTATAGATTTCATTACAGAGGCCAAGTATATAGTTGCCTTAAATGTAAATTTAAAGGCCGTTTGGATCGGCAAGTTCATTTATGAACTAGGAATTATTCCTAACTTTGCGAACTCCATTGATCTCGTTGCGATGATGATGGAGTAATCGAATAAGCTAAGGAAACATGATCTCACCAGCGATCCGAACATATACTTAAGTGCTTCCATCTAATTCGATAGATGATCGATAAAGGAGAGATGTGAAGATCCGCAGAATGACAACACTAAATTACCTGCTAATGGAGTCTCTTGCTTAGTGTAGCATGATACTCACACTAGATCAATGGGTGTTAGATTGATGCCTGATTGGCTCTAGTGCTAGTGGGAGATTGTTGGTGTAAGCCCTAGAGGCCAACCTATTTTGAATAGATCATTATTTGTATCATGAATTTCATCATATATTTGATATATGAATAAGGCATTCATTTATTATGTTATTAGTTTATAGCATAATAAAGTCCTTAGAATGGGCAGTTCATTCAATGAGATATTAAGTACGTGACTTAATCGTGAGACCTCATTGAATAATAGAACGCTATTCTTAAATATCCGTAGTCGAGTATTATTGTTAATTAGGACGACAATAATGCATAGAGACTATTGTGTGAGTAGACTGATGACCACATCTCACGGGTCATGGATATGTGATATCAAGTCGGCACACAGGTATAAATATTAGGAGTAATATTTATACCGGATGACCCACTATGAGATTACTTGATAATAGTTATGTAAGTGTCATAAGTATTCTCATGGCGACCATAGTGAAGTAGTCCTTCGACTTGAAGTCACTACGATTCCTACATGAGGAGTTGTAGGCTTTAATGCTATCAACCATCACGCGTAACAGGGTGATCATAAAGGTAGTTATTGGGCCCGCAATAAATCATGTTGAGGAGTGTAAGTGATGTAGACAGAATTCGTCCCTCCTACATAACAGGGGAAATGTCTTGGGCCCTTCGATAGAGTGAGACGTGAAATATGCGTGGCCACGCGGAAGTGGGCCAATATGTGATATTGGGCCCATTTGTGATTACACGTCTACTCGGGGATCGAGGAACAAATGATTAAACATAACAAGGATGACACTATTATGCCTTGTGTTCAATTAAGACATATGGACGAAGGAACATTTACTGCATGGTAAATTTTGGTCGCGGTAAGGCTAAAATCGGATCACCGATACTCTCGCTAATTGGGTAGTAATGATGCATTACTAGATGCCGCTCATTATTTATAATATTTAATATTATAATTAATATTTGATATTATTGTAATATTTAATATTATTGCCAACTTAGTGGGAGCCTACAGGGTCACACGCATAGAGCAAATGCAGAGTGGGTCAATTAATTAAATATGATTTAATTAATTTAAAGGTTATTGGACTTGTAGCGTACAAGGCCCAATAAGTAGGCAGTTAGGTCAAAATGAGTATGTGGCTTATAAATAGACCGTTAGTCTTGTTCTAAACCTAGTCTTGCTAACCTTGCCTCCCATAGCCGTCAGCTAGCACAAGACGCAAAGCTCCAACGCCCGTTTGCTCGCATGGACTGAGTAGAGGTGCTTCTCCTTCGTGGCACTGGTGATCGAAGAATAAAGCACGCTTCAAGAGGTAAACACTATTTGCCATTTGTGATTCATGTTTGTAATACGCGATCCATAGGGATGGTTTTCTTCCGCCTTGAGATTTGATTTTTAGAAGAGGATAATCTCATAAAATCCCCAACAAGGAGAGACGAATGAGTGTGGTGTTTGGAGCCCACAGGCTCTTTCTCAACGAAATCAGCATATAGGTTCTTAGTCTTGAGGTCTAAAACTGTCAGGTTCAACAAGCTTCAAATGTTGGAGTTCTCAAGATGATTTGGAAATACAAAGCCCCAACAAAGGTGTAGGTTTTCACTTGGAAGACACTAAAGGACAGAGTTCCAACAAGGTTCAATCTACTCAAAAGAGGTGTGCTATCATTTCATCAGAATTTGTGGTGCGTGTTCTGCAATATTACTTTAGAAGATGCTGATCACCTTTTTCAAAACTGCAAATTTTCAAAATTAGTGTGGTCAAAAGTGTATAATTGAATAGCCGTTAAAGTATCAACAAAGAGGGTTGTTGTTGCAAGGAATGCCATTATATTCAGGGGACATAAACCAAATCTAATTCGAATGCTAGATCTTATTAAGAGTAGGAGCTGGAATTGGTCATATGTATTTTTGGATGGCAAGGTTTCCTTTCCGGATTGGTGTAACAATCTGATGGGGATTTGCCCAGGTTAGTGAAAGCAGGTATAGCAACTACTGGTATTTGCCTTTCAGGTGTTTCTTATCTTCTACTGTTTGTTGTTTCAATATTTGTCTGTAGTTCAGGGAACTTTGCGGTGGGGTTTCTATCTTTTGTTTGTTGTCATGGGATCCTTGCTGGAAAGGGGACGTTTTTAGCATTCATAATGGGTGGATTTTTATTTTTGTGACTGTGCAAGGGGTTATAAATATGGGTGAGCGCTTATATGAGTCTGCTGCTATCAGTTTTTTCGGGTGTAGCAAGGCATTTGTTATGAGGAATAGTTTTTCTTTTGTGCAGTAAGCTAACTATAGTGGGAGTTTAGTATAACACTACATATGTTGGGGGAATTCTTTAGTGCAGGGGACTTACTCTGTAAAAGGATGTTCTTATATGTTGAATACATAATCTAGTGATACATATAATGGTAGTTAAATATGAAAATAGATAAATCCAATGGTAGTTAAATATGAAAATACTAGACGAATAAAAATGTACTACATGAAGGGCAACCAAAACAAATTAAAGGAATTTTTTTTTTTTTGCTAATCAAAGAAATGTATATAAAAGAGCACAGGAGGTGCCCAAACCCAATTACAAAGAGTCCAGAAACAAATAAGCAACTAGGGGCCTAGAGATATTACAACAACCTAAAGCAAAGGGAAGCCATAAGGTTGTAGTGTAGCTAAAGGCCACCCCCCACAAAAAAAACAGCCCCTACAGCAAATTGGTACTCAACTAAATAGTGCATATAACAGACAGACAACACAAGAAAACTAGAAAATTAAACCACAGCAGCAACTAACTAAACACCTGACAGCAAAAGACAATTCTCAGCCCCTGAAAACAGAGAACTTGAGACAAGCAATTCCCCAGAAAATTGATAGCAGTTTACCTCCCCCTCATATTGATTTTAAAAACAGGATAAATCTATATGAGTTATATAACCAGGAGGTAAAATCAGCAGAAGAACTGCAACATCCCTGCACTTAACAGAACAACTCTCTAAACCAGAGACAACTAAGCCAACCACCACAGCATCCATAATCAAAATAAAATCAGTAACACACAATTTCAGCTTCTGGCTTTTAGGCATTCTAAAGGATTGGCATACCAATCGGAGAAAGAGTACACTGATCCATAGGAGGCTGAGAACCACTCCTACGAACGACACTTTATCATGTCAAATAGACGAGTCATATCAATAGGCGAGTTCTTAAAAATAACATAGTTTCTTAGCAACCACAATGACCAAATTACCATGTGCCATATTAGGAATCCCCTCTGTTTGCTTTTTCTCCCTGAGAACAAACCCCCAAACTGCAAGTACATATTAGAGATAGTTGACGACAGAGCAACATCTTGTCCTAGCCACGCAAAGATCTTCATCCAAACCTATGAAGAGAACTTACATGACAGAAACAGGTGGTCTGCATTTTCTATTACCTCAGCACAGAAGCAACAGAATAAATTAACCTCCCTTGAAGCACATTTCTTACAGCCAAATTGGATTTTGTGGGTAGCCTATCTAAGATGACTTGCCAAGAGAAGGCAAGGATCCTAGTAAGTGCCATACTCTTTCAATAGTGCCTGAAGAATTTATTCCCCACCACCAAAACTGGTTTGGTACAGTTGCACTTTAACTGCAGCAGCTTATAAGCTGAATTTGGAGTGAATGAATTTGAATCACATGCAGTCCAAATCCACTCATCGTCATTAGTTCTAGATAAGGAGATTGAACGAAGAAGGTTTGTAAGCTACAAAACTAAGGTTTCATCCCAATTAAAGAACTCCCTCCTCCATCCTAAATTCCACACCCAATTCTCACCCTGCCAAGCACCTACCTCCACAATCAATTTCCCTCTATCGTCCTACATACTAAAGAATCTAGGGAAGGACTCCTTCAAAATCATTTCCACAATCAAATCTTTTTTTCAAAAATTAAAATTAACCAACCAATCAAACTTTTTCTATAAGAACTACGTGGCTTTAAGTTTCTCATCGCACCCGGGAATACGTAGGAGTTGAATCAATCATTCTGTCAAGCCAAAAATTAATTTTCTCTTTTGTTGTGTTTATTTTTTATTTAATTTAAAAAATTGGGATAAAATAAATATTTTCAAGGATTATTAAAATTCTTTTGCACAATTAACTTGAGATACCGTTTTAAAACGGGCGATGTAGGGTGCTAACACCTTTCTTACTCGTAACCGACTCCCGGACTCAAATCTCTATCTTTATTTAGACCATTTTCCTTAAAATAAATGGTTTTCCAATGTTTTTCCCAAATAAAATATTGATGGTGACTCCTCTGTTTTTACCTTCTTTTCGCGGCGCCCAGACTGGACGGTCGCGACAGCTGGCGACTCCACTTGTGAATACCTAATTTTGTCCGGGTATCGCTTTTTTTAATTAATATTTTTGAAAAGACAAAAAAAATTAAATAAAAAAATTATTTTGTTCATGCTCTTGGCCCAATAGATGATTAGAGTTAGCCCAAATTTTTAATTATCAGTTTTTTTAGCCCAATGATCTAAACCCAAATGCAAAAAAGAAAATTATAAACAATAAATAATGATATAAAAATGTTAAAAATAAAATGATAAAAAATTTAAGCAGATGGACGTTTGATTTTTTGCCCTCTGGTACCCTTCTTTCATCCTTGCCTTGGCCTCTTCCACTTCAGGTATAAACCAACTTTCTTTTATTTCCCTTCCTTTTGTTTTCTTTCACTTTTTTCCAAAATAAGGGGGCACCATCCCTGCCCTTGCACTAGCCAGGCAGAGTAGTGGGAGCACCACACCATGGCACCACCATCTGTACAATTCCTTTGTCCTTACAAAGCAGTAACAAATTTTGGCATCATCCTCCATTGGTTTTGGCTATATATTGGACACTCAACAGATTAGAAAAGGGGGGAGCTTGAGAGAAAGAATCTAGGGAAGGACTCCTTCAAACTAATGTTACCCACCTGCACATTGATAGCGTGAATCCGCAAGTGTACGGCTTCGTCGTCAAGTAATAAAAAGATCGAACCCACAGAGACCGTGATCTTAAATAACAATTAATTATTAAATCAATTTAACTAAACTATATAAAAAAAAAATTTGGAAAAGATTTGGTTTTTAAAATAAAGATTAACTAACAAATCAAATATCTGAAACGAAATCAGTTAAAAATCGCAATCAAATCTAATCTGGTGTTTTTCAAATTAAAAGATATTTCCAGGAATTGGGTTACCAACAAGACTGCTTATGCTACTAAATTGACTACTCCTCTTGTTAATTATCAAAACGCTTTGAAGGTGAATTTATCCTAATAAAGTTAATGTTCCCTCTCGAGATACAAGAACCGTGCCCAATTAAACCAACACCTACTCTCGTGATAATTGTATTTAAATTGAACCCATTACGATTTGTGACAATTCAATGAACCCTCGAAGGACCGCTTCTAACTCTCGTGATTTAAGTCCTAAGTTCAATTCCTATAGATCCAATACCTAAGTTCACCGCTAGGTTCATCCTTAGAATATCTATGACATGCAAATAAGTGCGCACCAAATTTACAAGTAATTCATGCAATAGGAACTAAATCGAAAGCAAATTAAAATTAACAAGAAGTAAAGCGTCAATTCATCACATAAAACGAGTCTTGGGCATAGCCCCAATTCCTAGAAATAAAACGACTACTCACACATTGCCATGTTCATAGCAACGTTGAATAACAAAAACATTAAAATCCTAAGAGAAGAGAAGAAATTGAGAAGAAGAGAAATCCTAAAATTAAGCCTAAGGTAGCAGCCAAGAGGTCCCTATTTTCGAGCCTTTCACTCCTATTTATAATGCAGAGCAATTTGGATCCAAATCTGTTACAAAATCAAATCAAATCTTCAATTAAAATTCCAGATATTGCGCGTCACGGCCGTGATGGTCATCACGGCCTGGGCGTGATCTCTTCTGATTTGTGGGATGGCTTCACTCTGAGTCTGTCACGGCCGTGATGGTCATCACGGCCTGGCCGTGATCATTTCTGCCTGCGAGGGTCTGGTTCAGCTTCCATGTCACGGCCGTGATGGACATCACGGCCTGGCCGTGATCATTTCTGTTTTTGAGCACTTTCTTCCTTTTCAGCTCCACTCGGTCACGGCCATGATGCCTATCACGGCCTGGCCGTGATGG
The DNA here is from genome assembly GCA_035048595.1 of Echinosophora koreensis. NCBI lineage: Eukaryota > Viridiplantae > Streptophyta > Magnoliopsida > Fabales > Fabaceae > Echinosophora > Echinosophora koreensis. Next base: position 1,827,278 of record JAPCYP010000031.1, on the reverse strand, counting down.
CTTCTGTTTGGCTCATTTTTCTTTTATTCTTCAAGCTCCTTTTGATTATGCAAGCTCCAATATGACGGATTTTAACATTTAATTCTTTAATTCCTGCACAAACACACCACAAAACCACCTTACCCGTTCCAAGGCAAAAACTAACAAAAATTAAATTAAATATGCCTAACCTATATGAAAATGCATGCAAAATGTCAAGGAAATATGAGGTGAAATCACACTCATCAAACTACCCCAAGCTTAAGATTTTGCTTGTCCTCAAGCAATCATTAAGGCCAGCCAAGATAAACAATCAGAGCATGGACAGTAAACCAAGAACCCGAGTAACAAATCCAAGTAACAGGCATATCCAAATAAGTAATCAAGAGACAATCAATTTCAAGTCCAATTAGAAGCTTAGGTTCCCTAAATTCATATCTCTCACTAATTCGGGCACTCGTCTCACCTCACTCAAGTGTTTAAGGGTATATGACAATTCACTCAATTTCCTCAAGGAAGGTACCCTACCATAAGCTTGACTATTAACCAAATCTCTACTTTATTAATGAAAACACACAAGAATCAAGAGGTCTTTTATTTTGGTTGTAATGGGGCCAAGGGATTAATTGTTAGGTGGGGAAACCAAGAAAAGGAATTACAAGAAGGCTAACAAAAATATCAAATAATGCAAAGTATGACAACCTTCTAAAATACCTTTTGGGCTTTAAATCACTCTTCCACCACTCTTTCTTCCTTTTTCATTTTTTTTTTCACTTTATTTCTCACTTTCTTTTTCTTTTCCTCCCCTTCTCCATTTTTTTTTTTATTTTATTTTTTTGAAGAAGGGGAGATTTTCAACACGAGAGAAATAATTTTCTAACTTTTTCATCCCAAATTTATTTTTCAAACCACCCTTTTTGCCCTTTTTACAATACTTTAAAAGGTGCCATATCATGCATCATTTATCAAAATTAATCAGGGTACCAAGAAAAGCATTTTATTTATTTTTTTGGCTCAAAATTGGGGTGATCACGGGCAGGCCGTGATACTCATCATGGCCGTAATGGTGGTCACGGCCGTGACAGGCCAGCTCTAGCAGAACAGAGAGAATCACGGCCAAGCCGTGATGTACATCACGCCCGTGATGGGCCTACAGCATGTGAACACAGAGGATAACGGCCCAGCCGTGATAGACATCACGCCCGTGATGGGCCTACAGCATGAAACCAGAGAAGGTCACGCCCAGACCGTGAAATACATCACGGCCGTGAAGAGCTAAAAACTGATGAACAGACACTATCACGGCCTAGCCGTGATACCTATCACGGCCGTGATGCGTTGTGAGCTGCGTTTTTTAAGCAGCACGAATCTGCTACCTCTGTATTTCAGTTCTCAAACCCTCTCCTATTCTCCTTCTACCTTTCTCTAACCTCCATAGCCACCAAACTCTCAACCTCCCTTCCTTCATCTCCCTCATCAACACATCATACCAAACCACAAACCCACCATCTTCCTCTTCTCCTTCTCATCATCATCTTCTTCCTTTCCACCCCCCTCTCTCAACCATACCCACTCACCAAGAAAACCTTCAAAAACTCACCTCTTCCATGACACCCATGCCTAACCAACACTACTCCCTTTCTCCCTAGTCCCAACCCAACAAAACCCATAAGTCAATTCCTTCAATTTTGGGCAAAAACGAAAATTCCTAATTTTGAAACCCTAGCCACTAAATTCGAATTTGCTGACAAAAGGGGTTGTGCATTCTGTGTTTTTGGGATTCATTTGAACAACTCATGGCAACCAAGCGCCAAAGAGCAGCCGGAGCCTCACGTCCTCGTACCAGAGGAAGCAGGAACCTAGGTAACTACTCTGACTCTGACTCTTCTAATTCTGGAAATGATGAGCATGACTATGGGATTATTTTTAAAAATGCTGCTCAACAGAATAGGTTCAATATTTTGAAAAATAGAAAAATTGTTCAAACAAAATATATTGATGATGCCTGTATAGACACCCTAGGCTTAACTGTTGATATTGATTGGATGTTGGAAAACATAGGGTGGAGCGTGTTTGCTCGCACCCGATATCCTGCATTTGCTGGCCCTACTCTGGAGTTTTTAAGCTCTCTAGATGCGGAAATTCTGCAAGGGCGCCATAGCACTGAAGGTCGGATCACTTTCCGGCTTTTTAATGAGGATTATCAATTAACTATGGCTGAATTCAATGAAATTTTTGAACTGCCAGTCGGGGGGGAACGGACTTATCCCATTGGATTTAGTCCTTACAATTTTTGGTCGCGTATTTCTTGTCCCGGTACGCCTTTTGATCCTAGGACGGCTAAGTCTACAAGCCTTGTTAACCCTAGCCTACGCTATATGCATAGGGTTATGTCCAACACCCTATTTGGTCGGGGCGATAGTGATGGATCCGTCCGCCAGGACGAGGTCCTTATGCTTTGGGCCATGCTCCACCCTGAGAGCAATGTGGACACGGGGTCATATATGGCTAGGCACCTTCTAAAGGTTGCCAGGAGCTCAAAAGGGACTATTGTCATTGGTGGCTTAATCACCACCATATGCCATTATTTTAACCATGATATGGATGGTTTTGAGCCCGCCCCGGGGCGGACACGAATTACCTTGCAGGCCTGTGAGGCCATGGGGATGATCGTCCAGGAGGATGACATCTATTGCCTGACTCACCCAGAGCGTAGACGCCCAATTCCTCTCCCTAACCCCGCACTCTTGGATGTTAAAATTCCGGCAAACTGGAAAGTGCCAATGGGAGAGGAGCCTGAGCCTATTGAGGTACAAAGACCGTTACGCCCACCACCACCGGCTAGGCCATCTGGGCGCCCATCTTCTTCCTCTGCAGGTACAACATCTGAAGATCCTTATGCGCGGTTCTCATCCGCCTTTGATACTGTTCTAGCGAACCAGGAGCGCATCATGGAGGAGCAGCGCGAGCAGAGAGTCATGCTCCAGCAGCTTTATGACTGGCATCTGAGCCAGCACCCACCACCACCTCAGTGAGTTGTTCCATTTTTTTTATTTATTTTTATTTTTATCCTCCCTCAGACTTAATTATTTACATTGGGGACAATGTAAGTTTTTAAGCTTGGGGTAGGGGCATTATTTTTGTTTTGCATGCTTGCATATTGCATTCATATAGGCATAGTTTTGCATAATCATAAGTTTTGCATAGTCACATGATTAGATTGCCCCTTGCTTAGAGTATGCATCCAAATATGAAAATTTTGTGCCAAATAAATCAAGACAGTGAATTTTGAACCCAATTTTTGTATTCTTGTGATAGGCTGAAATTAAAAATTCTAGAGATGATCTTTTGATAGTTGATAATTAGCATGTGGTTCCTTGGATTTGTATTTCTCATTGATTTTTGAACTACTAAATGTGAGATATTTGAGCCTAAAAGGGGTATTCACTAAATCTACCCCATTTCTTGTGATTGAGTGTTTTCTTCCTCTTGGATTGTATTCTCTAGAACTTGACTTGAAATCGTTTTGAAACTTAGAAATTTTTGAAAACATATTTGAAAATGATTGAGGCACTAGGTATTTTTTTGGCCTTCTGAGCTTTGACTGATTAAAATTCTACCCTTTAGTTGCCCAAAATTGAAGGAATTGACTTATGGGTTTTGTTGGGTTGGGACTAGGGAGCAAGGGAGTAGTGTTGGTTAGGCATGGGTGTCATGGAAGAGGTGAGTTTTTGAAGGTTTTCTTGGTGAGTGGGTATGGTTGAGAGAGGGGGGTGGAAAGGAAGAAGATGATGATGAGAAGGAGAAGAGGAAGATGGTGGGTTTGTGGTTTGGTATGATGTGTTGATGAGGGAGATGAAGGAAGGGAGGTTGAGAGTTTGGTGGCTATGGAGGTTAGAGAAAGGTAGAAGGAGAATAGGAGAGGGTTTGAGAACTGAAATACAGAGGTAGCAGATTCGTGCTGCTTAAAAAATGCAGCTCACAACGCATCACGGCCGTGATAGGTATCACGGCTAGGCCGTGATAGTGTCTGTTCATCAGTTTTTAGCTCTTCACGGCCGTGATGTATTTCACGGTCTGGGCGTGACCTTCTCTGGTTTCATACTGTAGGCCTATCACGGGCGTGATGTCTATCACGGCTGGGCCGTTATCCTCTGTGTTCACCTGCTGTAGGCCCATCACGGGCGTGATGTACATCACGGCTTGGCCGTGATTCTCTCTGTGCTGCTAGAGCTGGCCTGTCACGGCCGTGACCACCATTACGGCCATGATGAGTATCACGGCCTGCCCGTGATCACCCCAAACTCTTTTTTTTTTTTTTTTGCCATGATGATAATCAGGGCCAGGCCATGATCTCCTCTGACTTCATTTTCCACATGCCTTTTTGCTCTCCTTGCCTCCTTAACCTGAAAACACTTGGCAATACTATCAATTTGTGATCTTTCTTCTCTAATTCTCTCAAATTATTCAAAAACAAATTTTAAAAACAACTAAGAAGGGAAAGAGAGCTTGGGTTGCCTCCCAAGAAGCGCTTGTTTTTGGTCGTAAGCTTGACCATACTCTCTTCAATCAACCGGGATCAGGTGGGCTTTGAAGTGCAAGAACACCTCTCTTCCAAGGAAGTCCATCAATGAGCCTATAGTGTTCATATGGCCACATGCGCTTTCGCTTTGCTCTTTTCACTCTGAGTTTCATGGCCTTACTTCCTCCCGGTGGAAGTTTTAACTCCACATGTTCAGAAACTCCAATTTCATCTTTATTTGGTGCATCATTTGTCATGCAAAGTTTGGGAGTTGCTTCCATGTTAAGCTCTTCTTTCACCTCCGGAGGCACTATCTCAATCCTGCACACATGATTCTCAAGAGGAGGGTTGTTATATGAGTTAGTCAAATCAAAATCCACCCTACCTTCCTCTACATTCAAAGAGAGCTTGCCATTTTTAACATCTATTATTGCTCCAGCTGTGGCCAAGAATGGCCTTCCAAGAATGATAGGGAATTTAGAATTCCCATTCATATCCAACACCATGAAATCAGTATGAATGAAAAGTTTCCCTACCTTTATGAGGACATTCTCTAGTATGCCTAGAGGGATTTTAGTTGAGCCATCCGCAAATTGTAAAGAGAACTTGGATGGGCTCAATTTCTTGGTTCCTAACCTCTCAAAGATGGCAAGTGGCATCAAACTTGCACTAGCCCCTAAGTCACATAAGGCATGATCTATTTTAACTTCTCCAATTGAGCAAGCAATAGAGAAACTTCCTGGATCTTTTAATTTAGGAGGCATATTATTTTTTATCTTTTCATCACGCTCCTCAACTAAGCTCTTAGTCTCTTTTTCTACTTGCTTTTTCCTGACTAGCCTTTGTGGGAAAGGTATTGGGGGTTGGTAAGGTGGTGGAGGGATATACTTTGGTTTAATCTCTTCTTGTTCACTCATGTCCACCTCACATTCCACATCCTTTTCAACTACCCCAAGCTTATCATCCCTCAAGTATATAGCATTACAGTGCTCACTGGGATTAACTTCGGGTTGTCCCGGAAACGTACCCTTAGTCCTAGAAGATGTACTAGCTTGTTGGGCAATTTGTGTCTCTAGCATCTTATTATGAATAGCTAAGTTGTCTACCTTAGAAGCTAGTTCCTTAATGGCTTCGCCCATAGCCCTACCATGTTGCCTAAACTCTTCATTTTGCTTTGTTTGAGTTTCAACAAAATTTTCCATAAGAGACTCAAGTTTAGACTTTTGTACCTGAGGATACCCCAATGCGGGTTTCCTATTACCTTGGCCTTCTTGGAATTCATGGTTCAACGTGTTGTTGTAGTTCCCGTATGAGAGATAAGAGTTATTCTTCCTTCCTTGGTTGTAAGAATTTGGGGGAACATAGTTTGGCAACTTCGGGTTCGTGTCATAAAAGTTGTGACATGAATTCACTTGTTCCCCCGAAGCGCCTGATTCATGAGCACTTCCATGTGGGCATTCCACTAAGTCATGTCCCTGCACTCCACAAATCTCACAAGCAACATTAGTAGCACCCATTGAACTAACATTAGCCTTTTCAAGTTTATCAAAGCGCTTACTCAATGAGTCAAATTTAGACATAATCAAATCTGAACTATTCACATCAAACTTACCCCCCGAAATCTTTTTCGGGTTATTACCTCTTTCTGAACCCCATTGATGATAGTTAGTGGCAACACTTTCAATGATATTGAATGCTTCAGTTAGTGGTCTATTCATCAATGCTCCACCAGCTGCGGAGTCAAGTGACACCTTCGAAGAATAGTCCAATCCATTGTAGAAGGTATGCACTAAGAGCCACTTCTCAAGCCCATGATGTGGGCAAGATTCTAGCAATCCCTTGTAACGATCCCAAGCTTCGGATAAGCATTCTCCGTCCTTTTGGAAGAAGCCGGTGATCTGAGTTCGTAGGTAAGCGGTCTTGGATGGTGGGAACACTACAAAAAAAAGGGTGTTTAGCGACCGAAGAAATCGGTCGCTATTCACTGAAATTCGGTCGCTAAATGGATTAGCGACCGGATTAGCGACCGAATAGTGTCGGTTGCTAAAACCCTAGTCGCAAACAGGTTTAGCGACCGAATCTGTAATCGGTCGCTAATAGCGACCGACTTATTCGGTCGCTAATTTATCAAAATCGGTCGCTAAATTGGTCTCCAACACTTATTATAGAACCAATTTAGCGACCGAATATTCGGTTGCTAATTCGGTCGCTAAATTGGTCGCTGATTTTTAAAAAAAAAAGTCACCAAATTGGTCCCCAACACCTATTCTGGGGACCAATTTAGCAACTGATTTCTTTAAAAAGCTTATAACAAACCATTTTTTACAACAAATAAAAGATAACTTCTTTATTGTTGTCACAATATTATTATAAAAAATAACTTTCATAGAAAATAAATTAAATATCAACCAACAAGATTCTTAGGTACATAAATACATTTAATATGGAAAAAAAATACACTTGTCTTATTTCACCCTTCTCCCCTGGCTATGTAAGGAACTTTTAAAACCAAATCATGCTCCAATTCTTCTAAAACTAAAAATCCAGCCACGACACCCAATACAAATCCATCACATTCCTATATTATCATAAATACAAACCAAAGTTACAGGATTGCAATTAAAACCAAAATAGTCTAATTTACCTATCCACATCTATTTCAAAAACATTAATCTTAGTCAGCTTAACATCTCATCATATTCCTTCTCAGTACCTACACCGGTTAGAAGTCCCATGACATCTGCAAAAAGATAGATATTAACTCAGGCCAATCAATACGAATACAAAATATAATGATGCCTCCATAGTAACACTTGGATAGCATTACAGGTGTAAAATTCTATCAAAGAATTTCCAAAAAAGAGAAGGAACATGCATATGGTGTTATTACCAAAAAACAGACACTCATAACTCAAATGCATCTCAAAATACATCAACAATAAGAATCTGAAAATGTAAAACAATCGCACACAAAAGCTTAATGCCTTCAGTTTTACTTATTTGCCCATTAACTTTTTCCTTGACCTGCATAAATTCAAGATAAAAGTGACTTGCAGATATTAGTAAGAAATAAAGATAAAGAAAATAAATATATAAGACCTGAAATTGAAGGAAGTTTTCTTTTTCTTTATCCTTCTTGTTGGTCAATAACTTATGACAATATTACTGCCTACGAAGTAAGCAAGCTCAAGTTTGCTCAAATATATACCAAGGACACTTATTTTCAGGGGATACATAGCATATATAAAGATACTCTAGATTCTAGAATATAAACAGTTTAGAGAAATTTGTTGACAAGGAAAAGGCCTACCAACTCCTGCTCTTTCAGTTCTATGCTAATCTTCCTAGTTCTGAACCATTCCTGCTAAAGATTTCAATATAGTCCATAGTTGCAACAAATCAAATGAAACTCACATGAACAAAGAATTGCAGGCTTGGACACAAGATAGGATTAATGTGACGAAAACAAAAAGTATACTAAATGGATAAAAAGGCAGGGTACAAACGTGGCTTAGTAGAACTCAAAACACACCCCAAAATAATAAGAAATTGTGGTATATCAGATCCACCATCCGAATTCAAAACCACACGAATACAACAGTTCATAATATTTTTTCGATTTCAACACGATTTAGATTTTACTTATAGGTTTCATATTATTAGAAAGATTTGGTAATTTCATTAATACATAGAAAATTTAAGGTTAAACTAATCATTTGGTCCTTATACATCACATTGGTTTCGAATTCGGTCTCTACATGAAAATCTTTGAAATCAGTATTGATGCATCAAAATCTTGTTGCTAGCAAGGAAAAATGAGATAATCAAATCCTCATAATCAATATAGATAGCTCTTCAAAACCAATGTTATAGAAGAGAAAGTAAAAAGGCAAGTCCAGTGAACAACCATGACCAACAAGCCCACTTATATGAGCCATATCCATCGTAAGAAAAGCACCCACTTCATCTGCAACCTTCCCATTTAAATTGATGTCAGCGTAGGTAAATCAGAGAGATATATGCATTTAATGTTTAGTTATTTGTCAGATGGTAAAGTTGAGACACTAATTACACTCTATATATTGAAAACTTAATTTTAGTTAGCAATAACTAACTTAAAAGATGTCTATGCCAGCTTTTCAAAACAACAAGAAGCTGAAAAAATATATTCATTTTTTTGACAATTTAAGAGAATTAGATTTATCAGTAGAAAACTTGAAGTTCAAATGCATCAAGTAAATAAGCATATTCTTTGCTAGCACTAGCAGCGAACAATGGAGCACCAAGTGATGGACACATTAGACTGAAAACAACTAACACAATGAAGACAAGGACGCATTAGAATTAACAAAAGAAAAGAACCAAAGTGAGAAATTCTCTAAGCCATTTGCAAATAAGTGCATTGATACAACAAATTAAAAAAAAAGTATTAAAAGAACCATCTTCATCTTAGGTTCTCATTCATGCATTAAGGCAAACACATAGTAGACATTATTGAAATACACTTACTGTTGTTGCAGAGGAGACTTCAATCCAGTGTATCCACCAAGGCATGGTCTTCTTTGCTTCAATCACTTTGCTTCCAATTTCATTTTGCTTCCATTCCAACAACATTCACAATCACAACAACATTCCAGCAAAAGATTAGAGAACGGTGAGCGGAAATCAAAGTGAAAAGTGAGAAATCAAAGTGAAGAGGAAATCAAGATGAGAAGAGGAAATCGAAATAAGAAGAGGAAATCGAACCTCACCTTGAAAGAGAGAGAGCGCAACGTGTGAGAGAAAGAGAGGCTGAAGAGAGAGCGAACCGGATCGTGCGGTCTTCTCCTCACGCCGCGTGGTCGACGGCGGTTGCGGTCCAGGCGGTGGTGCAGGGCGGCGTACGCGGTTTCGGTGGCTGGTGTAGGGGCTGCGCCGGATTTGGGAGAGGAAGGAGGAAGATGAAGTTGTTGTGGGGAGAGGGTTTCTGCACTTGTGTCGCAGAAGGAAGGAAAAAGAAAGAAATATAGAGAGGGGGGCATCAGGTTTGATAAGAGAGGGAGGAGGGAGAAATTTCTGATTTTTGTATTAGTGGGTATAAAATGAGTCATAAGTTTTGAGCTTAAAAATAAACACGTTTTTAGCTTTTGAATCTAAAAATAAAGGATGACAAATATGTACTTTCAAAATTCAATTTAGAGTAAAGATTGATAGTTGAACTTATCAACTAAGAAAATCAACGGTCCAAAATTAATCTCCGATTAGTTTCAAACCAGTTTATTTTTAGTTTTAGCGACCGAAATTTTCGGTCGCTAAAAACGGTCGCTGGTTAAAAATAAAAACTTAGTCGCAAAATCGGTCGCTATTAGGCCCCTGTGCTTTTTCACAATCACGCTTTAGCAACCGATTTAATGTCGGTCGCTAAAAGGATAACAAAAATTAAATCTCTCAAAAAATCAGTCGCTAAATCGGTCGCTAACTGGTCAAACAAGTTGATTTTTAATATTTTAGGTTTAGCGACCGAATTAGCGACCGTGACGAATTACGACCACTTAGTCGGTCGCTAATTCGGTGGCTAAACACCAGATTTTGACATTTTCTACAAATCAACCAAACGGTCGCAATATCGGTCGCAAATAGCGACCGAAAAGTTTCGGTCGCTATTTTCGGTCGCTAAACGAGACTTTTTTTGTAGTGGAAGAATTTTTCCAAGAACGCCTGCTCCAATTGGTCCCAAGTGGACAAAGTATTAGCAGGCACTGATTTCAACCAAGCTCTTGCCCTTCCAGTCAGAGAGGAGGGGAATAACCTCAAGCGAATAGCATCAACCGGTGCACCTCGAATTCTTATTGCATCGGTGAACTCCAAGAATGTCTCCACATGATCAGTCGGGTCTTCCGAGGGTAATCCTCCAAACTGATGTTGCCTAATCATGCCAATTAACTGGGGCGGTATAGTGTAGTTATCCGCCTCAATTTCTGGCCTAGCAATCCCAGTTCGCAAACCCCTAGCATTTGGGGCTGCGTAGTCCTTCAGTGGTTTAGTATCCGGTTGATCGGCCATGAGTGGGATGGGGGTCAACCTTTCTCTCACTCTTTGTCTTTGTAGTCTCCTACGTCTATGAAAAGTCCTTTCGATCTCGGGATCAACTTCAATAAGAGTTCCAAGACTTTGGGATCTTCGCATATAAGAGACAAAATACCTGCAAAGAGAGAGATAGATACACTAGAAAAAGAAATTTTTTTTTTTTTTTATAAAAAATGTTCAGAAAAATCGATTTAAAAATTAAATTGAAATTCAAGAAAGCACAGTCCCCGGCAACGGCGCCAAAAACTTGATAGCGTGAATCCGCAAGTGTACGGCTTCGTCGTCAAGTAATAAAAAGATCGAACCCACAGAGACCGTGATCTTAAATAACAATTAATTATTAAATCAATTTAACTAAACTATATAAAAAAAAAATTGGAAAAGATTTGGTTTTTAAAATAAAGATTAACTAACAAATCAAATATCTGAAACGAAATCAGTTAAAAATCGCAATCAAATCTAATCTGGTGTTTTTCAAATTAAAAGATATTTCCAGGAATTGGGTTACCAACAAGACTGCTTATGCTACTAAATTGACTACTCCTCTTGTTAATTATCAAAACGCTTTGAAGGTGAATTTATCCTAATAAAGTTAATGTTCCCTCTCGAGATACAAGAACCGTGCCCAATTAAACCAACACCTACTCTCATGATAATTGTATTTAAATTGAACCCATTACGATTTGTGACAATTCAATGAACCCTCGAAGGACCGCTTCTAACTCTCGTGATTTAAGTCCTAAGTTCAATTCCTATAGATCCAATACCTAAGTTCACCGCTAGGTTCATCCTTAGAATATCTATGACATGCAAATAAGTGCGCACCAAATTTACAAGTAATTCATGCAATAGGAACTAAATCGAAAGCAAATTGAAATTAACAAGAAGTAAAGCGTCAATTCATCACATAAAACGAGTCTTGGGCATAGCCCCAATTCCTAGAAATAAAACGACTACTCACACATTGCCATGTTCATAGCAACGTTGAATAACAAAAACATTAAAATCCTAAGAGAAGAGAAGAAATTGAGAAGAAGAGAAATCCTAAAATTAAGCCTAAGGTAGCAGCCAAGAGGTCCCTATTTTCGAGCCTTTCACTCCTATTTATAATGCAGAGCAATTTGGATCCAAATATGTTACAAAATCAAATCAAATCTTCAATTAAAATTCCAGATATTGCTCGTCACGGCCGTGATGGTCATCACGGCCTGTTCGTGATCTCTTCTGATTTGTGGGATGGCTTCACTCTGAGTCTGTCACGGCCGTGATGATCATCACGGCCTGGCCGTGATCATTTCTGCCTGCGAGGGTCTGGTTCAGCTTCCATGTCACGGCCGTGATGGACATCACGGCCTGGCCGTGATCATTTCTATTTTTGAGCACTTTCTTCCTTTTCAGCTCCACTCGGTCACGGCCATGATGCCTATCACGGCCTGGCCGTGATGGCTTCTGTTTGGCTCATTTTTCTTTTATTCTTCAAGCTCCTTTTGATTATGCAAGCTCCAATATGACTGATTTTAACATTTAATTCTTTAATTCCTGCACAAACACACCACAAAACCACCTTACCCGTTCCAAGGCAAAAACTAACAAAAATTAAATTAAATATGCCTAACCTATATGAAAATGCATGCAAAATGTCAAGGAAATATGAGGTGAAATCACACTCATCACACATCCTCCCGAATTTTATTTTATTTTTCCCCTTTCCCAACTTTCTTTTCAACCCCGTTTGAAACCAATCGTCTATAGATTGATACCTCCCTAATCTACAAATCCCTTTCCCCCACATGGAAGCATTTCTCTCCACTCCACTCTCCCTTAAAGAAAAAGACAGCTCACCCCTTCTACTTCCATATCTAGATACTAGCACCTCCCTCCACAAGCCTTCTTCCTCTTTTAAAACCTTCCACCTCCATTTTGCCAAAAGAGACAAATTGAACCACTCTAAATTTTTTAAACCTAACCCTCCTTGCTCTTTAGGTCTACAAATATGCTCCCACCTCACCTAAGAAATATTCTCCCTCATCGAACTCCCCCCCCCCCCCCCCCCCGAAAACCCCCACACAAGAACACCCTCTGAATCATCACTAGTTTTTTGAACACCTTTCTCGGTAGTCTTAAGAAGTAAAGTAATAAATCGGAAGACTATTTAGGATCGAATTAATTAAAGTAATCCGCCCCCCAATAGAAAGATGTCTTCCCTTCCATGAAGCCAACCGACGTTCCATCCGGCTACCAAGTCAAGCTACAACGAGGATTTGCCCCAACTGGGAGGCCTAAATATTTGAACGAGAGCCTTCCTCTCTTGCAATTGAGGAACTAAGAAGCTGCCAAGATAAACGGTTCTTCTACGTACATTCACTGTTATCAAGTTACTCTTCTCGAAGTTGACCTTTAGACCTGAGACAAGTTTGAAAATCTCAAAACCGATTTCAAAACCCACAAATTGTACCAAGAAGCCTCTCCCACAAACAAAGTGTAGTACGCATACTGAAGTAAAGACACCTCAGAGCCACCTAATCCCACCTTGAACCCTTTATATTTGCCACTAGAAAGAGCTTTTCTCATTAGGCCACCCAATCCTTCTGCTACCATTAGGAACAAAAAAAGGCGCCAAAGGATCACCCTGTTTTAAACCCTTTTGGTTGGACTCTCATTCACTAACACCGAGCAGTTATCTGAATAGATACACCCTCCAATCCACTTCCTCCACTGTTCACTAAAACTAATCCTCCCAATCATGTATTCCAAAAAGTAAAGGAATTTATTACAGCTCTAAAAATAGTTATTGGAGATGCGAAAAAAAAATTTAGTAGGGTAAAATGAAGTTGAATTAATGCGATAACGGCAACAATAATATCCATAAGTCATATATGATTATGATGAATTTTTGCCCCATCGAAATATTTTTCAACCCACAATTTTGATTGGCACTGCCTCTACCAAAGACTTTGAGTCGGTGATTTCACTTGTCTCTCCATGAATCTTGTCATGGATCTTGGGAACAAAGTCCTCGAAGCAATCGTCCAAACACCGGAACTTTTCATCAGGATAGAGTGTGCTAATCTCGACGTCTTTAGGTCCATCCGTGCTAAAGTTAATTTGGCAACCTTTGATAAAAATATCGTGAGTGAACGATGCTACCATACTCTCAGGTATACAATTTTCTACAGATGCACCCATCAAAAGTATTAGTCATGCAGTGAAGAATGGTCTTTCACATCACATAAACCATAAAATTTAATCAAACTCTTGATATATATAATGTTGAAGAAATTAGAGTTGAGGTTAGGGAATAAGGGAAAGAGAAATAAAACTATAAACTGAAAATATTGATATAAGATGACATGATCATATATAGTGGGATATTGTGGTTAAAGCTCATGAGGTTTGTTATATTTACAGGACTGAAATATTTACAAATAGAATGATGTATAATTACATAATCAAATTATATCATATAAAAATAAATATTAAATCAAACCATATGGTAACACATTAAAAAAAGGTGGGAAGAGATTAGTGATCTAACCAGCGGCTGCAGCTAGGAGTTCATCTTCAGACATGGTGACTCTGGGGATTGTGTGATCAATTTTCTTTTCCCACAAAGAAGCAAGCTCATTGATGCTATAACAGTTGCCTGAGGGTCGAAAATGAACAATTTTGTTGAGTGTTCTGATATCATCAATGGCCTTCATTGTGAACTTCCCAATATCATTGCCATCAACAAAGTAAGCTGCATCCACGTACAAGAAACTGTTCACAATCTAGTGTTTAGTGATAATTGATTCCAAGAATAGGACAAATTGTTAAAATTCAGTGTCAGCGTCATCTTCTAATTAAATGAACCTAATAGGACTTCAAGTGCTTGCCTCAAATTTGCAACTTATAATGAACCTAATATAAGAAATACATTGTTATCAATTAATTTTCTTTATGCTTGCACATGTGTTCTTGCATATATGGAATCAAATCTTCCATGATTATAGCTCCTAATCTGAATTGTTTTATCATAATGCATAACACCATAGTCGACACCTATTATTTTCTCTTGGACAACTATAGTATATTGATTTGTCAAGTGAAGGGACCAAGGCCACTACAGGCCCTTCTAGAAAATGAGGGTGAAAATATCCATTTATTCTTGATAACTTATTTACAGAGAGTTTGATCCCATGTTAATGTTTAATTCTGCAAAAGTTTAAAGGTTTTATAAGTAAAAGAACATATATAGTTTAATTTGTTTCTTTAACAAAAACTCGATCATATGCCTTTGTTTTCTGTGTTTAATCGGGTATCCCAAAAAATCGTTTGGGGACGCAGTTCATTTCCATTACAATCAATCAGTTTTGGGTCAAATGTATTTCTTTTGCAAAAAAAAAAAAAAATAAAGCATGTAAGAGAATTCAGAAATTATATTTGAACACAAAAGTCGGGACACTTTATAATGCCCCTTTGAGTTTTTGGTATATTTTTGGGATGCATAAATATAAATAAGATTAAGAAGTAAGTGAGAGATAGAGATAAGTACGTACGATATCCATATGGTGTCTGAAATCTGATGCTCAAATATCATAACTCAAGAGAATTGGTTCATCACACGTTCTTTTACTTTTTCAGGTTTATAAGAAAACTTATATATCACCATTAGTATATCTCTTTAAAAATAAATTAAAAATAAAAACTAAAATAAACTATCTTCATCCTTTTTTTTTAGTAATATATGTCATGAATTATGGTTATCGTTGTTGTCGGTTATACCTTTGACGTTACCATCACCATAGATCTGAAACTGATCCAACGGTGGAGGCATCTTTGTTGGATGACAATTATTATAATAGGGCCAAGATGCAATTGAGTTGCAGCAGATGTAAGTGTAAGGGATCCCAGATTCCTCTGTCATACGCCTCACCAGACGCTTTTGTTTGTACATTTTGAGACCTGGCTCTACAGGTTCTGCCCTGTCCACATCGTGCCCAAACTCTGAAGGCAAAAACCTCTGCAACATTTTAGTTACATATCATAATTAAAACAGTTTTGTAACTCAGTTGAAAATACATTTTTCTATTAAAATCTGGTTTCAGCTTTCAACCTTTATATATATATACATATATACATATATATATATATATGAGTTATGTTATTTGAACACCTGAATTTGGACACCCAAGTGACACCTCACTCACAATTGCATACTATACATATACTCTATCTTAAAATACTATCCATCTCCATCTCATCCATACTCACATTAATTTGCCAACTGTTATCGGAATGTGAAAGGAGTGTTGAAAGCAACAGTGAGATTTTTTGCTTTTTTTTGTTTTTATTTTAACCAATTGCTCATGCATTTTGTATAGAATGTTTATCAAGGTGACAAATTCTAAAATTTGAACCCTAACATTATAGATAAAATTTGTCTTGATCGCAGTGTATTCATTATAACTAATTACTGTTGGAGAGAATTATAACTGCTTAAAGTGGTCACCTGTTTGGGTGGGAGAGATAAGGAGTGGAGTGATAAGGAGACTGAGGGTTCAAACCCCACCCACTAACAAAAATATTAACATTAACACACTAACGTTTACCTATAAAAAAATAAAAGAATTATAACTGCTTAAGTAAGAGATAAGAGATATATATCCAAACATTAGTTGGGATTTTTTTTCTTTTGTTATATTCAATAATTCGTGGAATTTCAAGTCAGGATGGTGATTAGTTAAGATCCTCTATAAAGTGGTGATTATACATACTATTCAAATCCATATCATTATAAGTAAGAACTATTTGAAGTCATATTGCAATTGGACTTGGATGAAAAAAAATTCAGATGAGATTTTTGTATCAAAAACATTATATGAAACCACATCCCTAAATTTTTCACCTACAACAAGAGTATGTATACTTTGAAAACTACGAATTAAAAATTAATAGATGTTTTCGAACTATAAAATTTCATACCAATCTTACCTCTCAATGTTTCATCCTTATTTTTAAGGTTACACCAAGACCAAAATATATGAAAAAACAAAAAACAATTTCACCTTGATAGTCTTAACGGCCTTCATGGCCTCTACCAATGCAAGCTGATCCAGCAGGTTTTCACCCCCCACGAGAGAAACGACGATGTCTATCTTGTACTCTTTCAAAATCTTCTCCATGAAGTCCTTATCATTTATCACACCCTGTCATAAATACACAAAATGTAAAGTGTAGCACCTTTGTCTTGGAAGGATTTGATAATGGCAGCCTTGTAATAAAAATACTGTAAACATAAATAACCATTATTGTCGATGAGAATTGCAAGTGTGAGCAAAGATGTGGATGAATAAGTTCCACATCGGAAAGAATCTAACAAGTTGAAGGCTATATGAGTGGAGAAGACCCATAGACCTAATGCCTTAAGGTTTTGGATCAAAATGTGGTATCATGCTCATTTATATGATTCTTCACTTAGCCCATGAAAGGATAGGAATTAAGAATCTCTCAGTGTTGACACTCCCCCGAATTCTAACAAGTGATATTAGAGTAGATGGTTCTCTTAGAAACACCATTAAGATTAGAACATAATAAATTTGATAATTTGGATCATGAATGATTATTATTTATCACATGACCACTAATTAACTTAAATCCTCTCTCACTTGTTATGTATGTTCATTTTCACTTACATGAATGATTGTAGCACCTTTGTCTTGGAAGGATTTGACAATGGTAGCCTTGGAAGGGGTGATAGGTCCCGACCGGAGCAGCAAATAGGTGGGGCGTCCCAAGTCGAGACTCGCCTTAGTTACGAACTGACCCATGAAACCAGTTGCTCCTATTACCATAATTCGGCACATTGTAACGGAAGCAATGGCTTCTGACACCATCATGGTTTTTTCCAAGAACCTGGGAATTGGTGTTTTTCTTTTCGTCTAGGCTCTTAAAGCCTAATGTGTTGGCCTCACTCAATCACACAAAGAGTAAAGAAGAGGTAAGTGACCAAGGGGTACTGGAAATAGCAATGGACAGCAATAGTTTATAACTTTATATAGGGAACAAACAGCGCATTACATTATGGATAAAAATGTTATTTGAACAATAAATTCTGATAATTTTTTAACAACTTTAATTTTTTATAGTGATGTATTATAAAAGATAAAGTTATTCAAAAGGTTATTAGAATATATTGTAATAATAACATGGTCTATACGGAAAGAAAAGTAAATGGTTCTTTATCGTCCATGCTAACAATTTTCAGGAGCATCTCTAGTCTATGTATGATTTATTCATCATTATTCATTAATCACATTTATTTATGGTTGTTTTAGACCACACAAACTCGGTTAGTAAGGTGGTTCAAAAAAATAAAAAAACAAACTCAGTTAGTAAGATAAGAAGAAATTAAAGTATTAATCGATGGGTTCTGTTTGATTTGTTTCTAAAAAAATGAAAGTCTCAAATATTCGGTGGCCGTTATAAAATAATTGTACTATAAACTATTGCACCTGGCCACGAATGGTAAATATTTAGGAGGCTTACGTGTCACTCCTTTTGTCTTTTTTTTTTTTTTTTTTGAAGGGTGTCTCTCCTTTTGTAAGAATACGAACATTATTTAATAATTAGTGGTTAATATTTACTTATATATATCTGATTCTTAGAATATAAATGCAATAAATTATTTTTATATTATATGCTAAGTAAATAACATATATAAAGTAAAATATTAATCACTGATTATTCAACAGTAATAAGTTATACGAAAAGTAAATGTGACTACAATTGAATTTTGTGAAATATTATGAACTCAAATTCTAAAACCGTCGTATATTGAAAAAAAAAAGAATTATCTAACCATCACCAACAATTGTATGATATAGATTAAGGTTATATTTTCTAAAAAAATATATTCCAAAACTTATTATTCATTATTTATAAATTGCTTTAATTTTCATTTATTTTCTTTTCTTTTTCTAATATCATGCAAAATGTGGTATGCTAGTTCTATATAATTCTCCTACATATCATTTTGCATTTAGATAATACATTTATTGTTTTGTATATAAAATAGTTATCTAACAAATCATATATCCAGACAAACTTTTCACATAGACAAACTGAATAATTTTTTTTTAGATGTAGTGCTAGCAAAACAAAAATAGAATGATGATATATATTTTGAATCCGACGTATAATATGTCTGATGAATGAGAGTTAACTTATAAAATAAGAAAGTTAAAAAGTAAATATTCAACTTAAATCCTAAAATTATTCTTCACTAGTAATATTCCTAACCTAGTAAAAGTTAGTTCTTAAATTTGCAAAACTCATATTTAGTCTTTTGACTTTGTCAAACCATATCAGTTATATATACTATGGTGTCGTGTAGGATAGCACCTTAAATATTGTGTAGGATAGCACCTTAAATATTGATTAGCAAAACTTTTGATTCATGGCTGATATTGATTATCTGAAACTTGATTTAAATTTGAGTCCAAATTTGCAATTTGGGAGGCCGCAACATTTTGGTTTTGGCAGTCTCTAAAATCACATCGCGATCGTAACTACAGTCACATCGACCGCATTTTTCCTCACTTGTCCGCAATAATGAAAAACACAATACAACCATAAATGTGACCGTGACCGCAATTTAAAACTTCTTGTTAACCAATTTTTATGAAATTTCTTTTTCACCGCAACCTATATCATTGCACCCCATCACTACATGTCCTCAACCACCCACCCTAGCAACCTCACCCCCAACCTCTGTCATGGAAATTGCAGAGTTCCAACCCTAGAATGCCATTATAACCTTAGAACAACCTCAATTTCAAAGTTGTCAATCATCATTGTTCAAGTGAAGGCCTAGTTTTGAACCCAGGAGCAGGGAACGAAGTCAACAAAGGCAACAATGGCTTGGCGAGGCTGTAGGCTCTAACAAGGCTCAACGACTACAACGAGGACACACAAATAGAGACACAATGGTCCATTTGCTACATGGAACAACGATGGCTACAAACGTTGGTGCCGCTCCACCACCACCAAGGACAACGTAGATATAAGGTTTTTGTAATGGGGAAAATTTTGGTTTTGTTTTGAATTTGTCTTAATGTTTACTTGTTTCAAATCTGTAATGGCCCTCATCAGAGTTACTCTTCCACGACACCACCATCAGCTCCGAAAACACACCACCGAAGCTTCGATTTGGCAATTTTGGTTCTATGAGGATTAGTCTTGAAGTTGTCAACATAGCACATCCATCACATCCGTTGATTGTGGTGGTGAGTTGGGGTGGCAATGGTGGCGAGGGGAGTTGAGGTAGAGAGGGGGTGAAACTAAAAATATCATAACTTTTGCATGTTTTAATTTTAAAAAATCGGTTATAAAGGGCAAAATTAGAAGGTGCTGCATGCACCCCCAAGATACTATGGTACATAGTAGAAGCACAACCAGCTTGATACCCGTTTTACAAATCCAAAATTAACTTGCATAAATAAGTACAAAAACTTTATATATAAAAAAATAAGTACAGAAACTAAACTCAAATGTGAGATGCTGCCAGGACAAAGTTGCTGCTTATCTACTCTACAAATGACAAAGTTGCTGCTTATCTACTCTACAAATAAAATTGGGGGAAAAAACAACATCCCTAAAGCTTCCATGAGATTTCGATTTAGTTGTTAACTTTTTTTGTGCTAATTTCGTCTCTAATTTTTTTTTTAATAATTATCATATTTATTCAACACAACGTCTAACTTTAGCATCACAGTGAATAACTCTATCCACCTTTTAGGAAGGGTTGTAGAGCACACACCCTATCATTTGCTAAAGTAGTTAGACAAAACAAACTACAAATCTGTTTTGACTTTTGATAACACCCCCTAAATAATTTCGTCTCTTATGTTTCTAAATAATCTCATTGTCACCCTTTCAGATGACAGCATCTAAATTTCCACGATAGATGTTGATGTAAATTTTAGAAGATCTATTTTCGTTCCAAAAGTTTTAATGAGATTTCTATTTCTATTTAGTTATAAAAGAATGAATACGTAACAAGCTGTATCATTTTGCTCAAGAGGCAAGGTGTTCGACACTACTTACGGTGATTTAGGTTTGTTGGTTAATCTATCATGTGGTGCTTGGGTGACGATGGTGACTTTGCTAACGGTTTTTTTACGAAATTGAGTATTTTTTAGGTTTGAGACGGTTGCTTCGATCTAAGGATGCTAATTCCTTATGTTTTCAGCTTAAGGAGGGTTTTTTATATAGTTACAAGGAAAATTCTAGGGTGCTAGACTTGATCAAGTCTCTCACCATGAAAGACCTTTGTTTACCTGCTGCAATAGGTTGAAGTTACCGATCATACATTGATCTCATTCTCTCTCCTCTGAAACTTCTAAAAATCATCCAACCGCTCCGGCCAAAATCTCAACGGCCTTCGTGGCCGCGCTGCTCCTCTTCGTCGCCGCCGCCACCACCCACAAACAACTTTGTGATGATGTGGTTCAAACCCAGTTCTTCTTCGATTGCTTTATCGCCATTGAAATTGAAGGCCAACAAATAACAAGTGGGAAAGACACCGTCCAACAAAACCTTTAATTTCTTTTCCATTTTTTGTCTTTCTCAGAGTTGTTCAGCAAAAGTTAACTCCATCGAGGTCTACTTTGTAATTTTATCTTGAAGATTGGGTTTATCATCAATATCAAACCCCAACTAACCATGAAATTAATTGAAGGCAAACTTCAACTTACCCCCTCAATGATTGGCTTTTTGCCTTTCTTTTTATGTTGCTTTTCAGCTTCCTGAAGCGAAGCTTTTCGTGTAACTACTTGATCCTTTATTGGGTGTGCAATTTGTGGATGATGCAATCAAAAAGGCCCTATTTTAGATGGAATTTTCATTAATTGGTTTAGGTGAATTTGTGAACAACTAAATTCAATCCCACCTTGTTTATCAAAAAAAAAAAAAAATCAATCCCACCTTCAACCTCCCTCCTCCACTCCACCTTTGTCGCCCATATCCTCTGTTTCACCATTGCCTTCGTTCTCTCTTCACCTCCACCACTTCATCCTTATTCAACACCTGTTGGATTCGGTGCTTGGTTCCTGGTACCTCTCATTTCCATGAGGTGAGGGGTGATGGTGGGGGAGTTGGAGAGGCAGCCAAGACATGGTGGTGGGGTGGGGAAGTGGGAGCGGCGGCTGAGGAGGGAGGGGGGGGGGGGGAGAAGTTGGAAGGGATAAAATCAATCGGTTGCCTGTACTAATCCTATATTAATATGGACCATCTATTTTTTTATTTTTTTTTTAACAACTAACGGTTATAACTTGTCTCTCAAGATGAGCGGCATGCTTAGCTCGCTCGCCATAGAAGCTACCATAGTAACAATGAGATTTATAACTTTCCTCTTTCTTTTTTGGTGTACCAAGTATATCCTCCAACTGATAGTCGAAGATTAATCTCTCTTGAGGTGCCAAAGATTAATCATGCAGGCCGCGAATTAAATCCAGCAAAAGCCTAATCACACATGATTTTATGGGCTTATATAGGTCACACCATTAAGGTAATAAAATCAGAATGGAGAATATGCACACACAAAAAAAATTAATAAGCCTAATCATAATCAAACGGTGAAAAAGATATGTAAATATAAAGTACATTACTCTTGAATCTCTCATTCTACATAACCTAAGAATTTCGCCAGTAGACCCTAGACTAACCTCAATAGAGAGGGGCTGGAGGTCATGTAGGATCTTTCCATGTCTGATCTACAACTTGCATTTCCGGCAAAATTTTGAGAACATTACAACCACTAAGGTGTTGACAGCATGGTGATGAAAGAAAGGAATTAATACTCCTGAAACCAAAGAAAGAAATAATATCCCCAAATCATGTATAGAAATTAAAGAAGTTAATATGTACAGCTTGCAAAACACAAACTCCACTAAAATATACGAAAAACGAACATTAGATTGGAAGCTTTATATAAGATAGTTATTCACGACTTTCATTTCAGTAAATGTAATCTAAATAATCATGGGGACATGGAAAAATTTATTTGTTCTCTGTTGACCCCACCATAAGCAATGACAGAAAAAGAACAAACTTCTTAGGCGAAGATGCATCGTTTGGTTCCTGGTAGAACTTCACCGTCTTGGTGAGACAAGGAGCAATGGAGGCCCTCAAAAAGGTTCGTATGTTACAGTATGTCCTTGCCTTTACTACCTCTACTGTGGGAGAGAAAGATGCCTCAGGATTTTCGAAGGTCAAAATTCAATCCAAAAGCATACTCCAAAATAGACTTGTTTAAAGGTCAAGGCTATCTAAAATGGCACTTGAGAAGGCTTAACCTGGGGCCAGATTCCCTCACATACCAAGAGACCATGTATGATAAAACATGAATTCCCGCTCAGCTCACAATGCCTCCTTGAGATGGAAGATTCTAGCCATGTTCCTAGCATGATCATACTCATTGAGGTCAACAAGTATTTTCTTTAATCGACGAGCTAGATAACTTGTGTCACTTTCTGGCACATTTCTTCTCTCCAGAATCCTTCCAAGTGAAAGCACATAAGCCACCAGGGGCTGCAATTTGTGGCTACACATTGAGGACAGGGGAAGTATTAGATTGCTGAAACAAACTTAATAACACAAATAATAAAGGTAACACTCCCACTGTATATATTATGAAAGATCAGATACAATATATGATATCACAGTTAAGTTAAATGACTTCAAAATTCATCAGTAAGCTATGAAGCATGGACACTGCTGGCGTTTGGAGGTGCTCGACACCAACGCACATGTCCGACAATTTGTCAGGTGTCCGATTTAAAAATTAATTTTCACCGGCTTGGACACGGCTCAGATACTTATGCTTTGTTTGTTAGAGTAGGAAATGAGGAGAAAAAATGAGGAGAACATGCCTTTTTTCTCTTGTTTGGTGGAAGAGAGAATAAAATTTGTGGGACCCACCTCAAAATTTTTTCTCGCCTCAAGTGAGAAGAAAATGGAAGAGGAAGAGTGTTTAATGTAAAATAACTTTTGTACCCTTTTTTTTGGATTCTCATTCAATTATTTGATAAATTTAAATAAATTGAATTAAATTAATCACTTGTTTAATTAAATTAAATTTAAATTTAAATTAGTAAAATAATTAAATTAAACTAATAAATTTTATTAGTTAAAATAACTTAAATCAATTAAATTAATTTAAATTATTTGATTATTTAAATTAACTTAATTAATGAAATCAAAATAATTGTATCTTGATTTTTTAATTAAGGATATTTTTGTCTTTTTATAAACAATTGTATTTCTCTCTTCTCACTTTCTATCCAACCAAACAAAGGGGAGAGAGAGAACACACTTCTTTCTCCTCTATTTCTCTTATATCATACAACACATCAAATCTAACTCTATTTCTCACCCTTTTCTTTCTTCTCATACTCTTTCTCACCTCTTTCTCTCTTCTCATTTTCTTCTCACAACCAAACAAAGCATTAGCGTCACCTAGCCGACACTTCTATGTTGCTAGACACTTAAAGGACACAATTTTTTTTGGAAAAAAAAACATGAAGCAAACTAAAAAAACAGTTAATGAGAAAGAGACAGAGAGACGCTTCTGAACCTCCTGTTTTTTCATTTCTTCCATTTCTTTGAACACCAAAATTCCTCCCTCCCTTATTTATATAGCTCAAATCCCTAACTAACTAACTATTATATTTCTCATTATTCCTAATTGGGCTGGGTCCTAACACACACACACACAGATATATATATTGCCGTGTTGAGGTGTCCTATATTTTGGACATTGTCGGTGTCTGTGTCAAGTGTCTGTGTCTATGCCTCATAATCACTAAGCAACTTCAACATTAGGAAGTGGTTACAAGTTAAACCTACAACCTCCTCTCAATTTCCCACCCATCCCATTAGCCTCACTGTAGGTACGCACTAAGCCCAGTTGCCTGTACAATAGCCAATTTGCCCTAAGCCAGTTCTAGTACGCAAACTGAAGGTGATGTGATTCAAAAGAGTCAAGAATGTCCAAAATGTCTTTTCAAAAGAAAAAAAATGTAATTACGGAATTAGTTAATTACCAATGTCTCAACAATTTAACAAAGTACTATCCACTTACCTTCTATCTCCAGTGACACCTGGGCCAGCCCAGACACCAGATAGGGAGGCAATAATACGTTCTGTTCTTGTTATTGCATCATGAACATTTTCTGATATGCTTCTAAAGTGAGGTAGAACTTTTCCACACAAAAGCTCATCAAGAGCAAGCTTCTCTAACACTGGCATTGCAAATATGTCCTTCCACAAACAAATATTTCTCAATAATCGAACAGACACACCAAAACGATATGCTGCAACTCGTGCAGCATCTGGAACAGTAGCCAGTATTGGTGGACTCCATGTTGGGACCTGTAAAAAAGACAGGATGAGAAATTTTATCATCCAATGCTTAATAATTCCTAGTACCTACAAGCCCAATATAGTAAAACGAATCACCAAACAGACTGACAGAAAATGAACAAAGTGGATACCTATATGTCTAAGAGTTTAGACTTCGAAGATAGAATAAGATACACGATAATGTACTTTCTAGCTAGTAATTGTAAATGCTTGTTTTCGGAGTATACCGTAAGTTTAGCAACAGCATCAGCCAGACGTGTGCGAATGGAAACTAGCAGATCTGCAAGAGCTTTACTTTCATGAGACAAATGTTGCACAATCAATTTTGTAGCAGCAATTGCATTGACTGTTTCCTGTTGACTAAGCATGTCCCAGCAATGGGAAATTTCATAGTGCAGAATAGGAAGTGCAACCTTTTCCACCAAATTTGGGACAAGGTCAACATCACCATCATCATTACCAAAATCTTTTCCATCTTCAGGCAAACCATAAGTGAACAACAATTTATACCTGAATATAAAGAGAGAGAAAGAAAAAGTCAATATTAAATTATAAATTGATGGAAGGTAGAAGATAACCACATAATATACATTGCATCTATATATAATCAAGCTAGGGGATGCAAGTGGTTAAGAAAAACAAGTCCCAAAGACCCAAGAATGCTTATAAAAAGTTTTAAGAATGAATATTACATAGGAAAGAGGTAATAAAAAGTTCAATACCATTCCATCTCTTGAAAATCTAAACCCTTGCGAAGAGGGTCCCATCGCAAGAGTTCCAATCTTACATATGGAGAGAAGATCAGGGGAAGACTGTCTGAAATATAAGCATCATTATAGCTTGTCGAATACTCTCTTTTCCATTCTTCAAATCTTCTTTTAACCAAGGATAATTGGCCATATTCCTCAGCAGCATCACTGAAAATCTCATCAGCAGCCTGCAGCAGCAAACCACATTGTGACTGATATGCTTGGCTCTCAGTGTCACTCTCATCAGTGCTTGATTCACCCTCTACTTTATGATCATCCAATTCCATGGATGTCAGTTTATTAGAACCAAATGCCCGAGACCTCTTGCTTTGACGAGACTCAGCCCTCGCTTTCATTTTCATTCGTTTCTCAAGATTTAAATCTCTACCAAACTCATCTAACTTCACTGGCAGATCTCTTTCTTTTCTTACAGCAGCAAATGCATCCTGAGCAGCACTTTTGGCCGCTTCCATATTGTTACCCTTCTTGCTGAAAACTGACATTGCAGCTTTCACAGCTGCTTCTACCTCCATCATTTCATCATCATTGTTAGTGGCTCTTCTTTCAGAAATAACTGAAGCACGATCTTCATGAAGTTTTTTCATCTGTTCTTCAAGTTCTTCAATGTAAGAAGCTTTATGCTGAAAGTAAAAGTCACAGGATAGCCTTAGCTCAGCATCAATAGATGATAGTATGATACACCACGGAGGCATTGGTAAATGACAAATAGATAATTAAGTTTTAAGTTTTAAATATACAGCAACGAGAAAACAAATACTCTATAACTTTATTAGAAGTGTCATGTTTTCCAAGTAGTTTTAAGCAGCTTGTTCATTTCAGCTCTTAAATATCTGCATAAAGCATTATGAGATAGTGATACCTCAATTATCTCATAAACAAAACACAGGGATGTAGTAAAGATGAAAAGGAAGAACAACAAATGATATGACATAAAAAATAAATCAAAAAAAATAATGAACTACAACTCAGTGACTCAGTCCCACTTTTTCTATATTTAATTATGCAGGGATGAGAAGATAAGGAACTTGGAAGGCATAATAATTCAAAAATATGATCACCTGTAAAAAGTCACATATATTTGTGACATAATTTCGGAGATTTTGCATAAACCTGTACTTCTCATCAGCTACCACTAAAGTGTTTTCAAGATCAGTAATATTCAAAAGGGAGGAAGACAAATCTCGATCAGTTTTATTCAATGATGACATTGTTCTTTCATGAGATTCCTGTCATTAAAAAAACAACAGCAATAAGCAATTAAAACATATCAATCCAATAAAAGAGAAAGTTTTGCACATTTCGCAAGATCAAGTCCCATATCCAAGGCAGCCATCTCAGTTATATCCAAATGGCTATATGAAAGAATGTAATTATCTATCAATATGCATGTTTGGAAGAGACTCCACTTGACCCAATTAAGCCCAAACATATTTCGAAGAGTAAATGTTAAGCCTATAGTATTGGTCCCTCCACAACTATGGCCATCCGCCATCCTTTTCTTCTAGCTTCAATATTTTACAACCCCACAGAACACGAGATGAAAATCTATCAATAATCTTCATGAAGACCACTACTAAAATTTAATCATTTCATTTCATGGCAGCATATCTTGAAGATAATCAAGACAGAGCAGTCGGTCAAGGCCAATCAAATTCTCAAAATAAAAATAATGGGAGTAGTTTAGGAGTATTTTACAGCTTTGTACAAGAAAATAGTAAGGCAACCTCTCCTGAACCTATTGTTGGGGCTCAGTTGTAGTCATTTTTGCAGCAACTACAGCATGACAGCCTGTTATTTGCAGTAAAAGATATATATGAAGATAGAAGATACAGATCAAATGGCAGAATGCCAGACTCAGAGGACCATCTGCTTCGAATGGAACCAGATTACCACATCCTGAATTTTGAGCTTAGATATTATATGATTGGATTCTATATGAATTCTGAAAGTGGGCAAAGAGGTAGAAAGAGGTGAAGTGTTGGAGGCAATGAGTCAAAATTTCTAGTTTAGGAAATTAGCGCTATTAACAGCAAATTATTGCTTTTAAAAAAGATGGAAAACTAAGCATTTCGAAAAATTTAAGAGCAAAAACAATAATTTAGCAATGAAATTTAAGATAACTTTGATAGGCATTACATCATTGAAACCTACGATATAGAGGTCCAAATACTTATGAGATTTGTATGAGATTTCTATTAACCATTGTTGTTAAGATCGCGCTTAAGATCGCAAGATCATGCGATTCTTCGATTTTCAGCCCCTTCAGTGTGCTAAATCGCGTCTCGGATCGTCGCCTAGCAGGATCGTGGCGGAATCGTTGATCTTCATCGAGAAATCGCAGGAACGGCGATTTTTCAAAGTCTCCCGATCCGGTTTTGTGTCATTCTAGGGTTTGGGCTTTGTGATGACCCGTTTTGAAAAAAACGGGTTATGTTTTAAAACGGGTTAAATATTTATGACCCATTTAAAGTTTCAAAAGGGTAAGTAGAAAACCCTACGTCCCGTCCCACTCCCAAACCCCATCCAAGAGTTCTCTGTTCGAGAAAATCGTCTTCTTCCTCTCAGCCAAACAGCACCCTGCTGTCGTCTTCTTCCTCTCTCAGAGGCACCGCCGGCGCTGCGCCTTCCCTCTCTTCCTCTCTCAGACACGTCGCCCCTCACTCAACCAAACAGCTCACTGTGTTTCTTCATCTCTGATTTTGTTCATCCGCCCCTCTCTGCTCTGTTCTTACTTGAAGAGACACAATGTCTTCAAATACTGCTGAGATTACATTGAATTCTCTCTTAGATTAGATGGCTAGAGTTAGCTTGACTTGATTTTGATTATGAACTTATTAAGCTTTTGCCTTATTTTATTATGAACTTATGTTTATGAACTTATTTTGCTTGTGTTATGTATTGGATTTGGTTTCTTATGAATTATGATTATGGATTTTCCCTATCTACATTGTTTTTATGAATATGTACATGTACAAGTATACTTTTCTACTGTATAAGTACACTTTTCTACTTTAGCTAGGATCTTACAATCCTTGTTACGATCCTCCGAGTTACGATCTTCCATCCCCCTCCCGATCCTCGCTAGGATCTCGATTTTCACAACAATGCTATTAACCACCAGGGAAGTTGTCTGGTTAATGAGAAAATTCTAATCATAAAAGCAGCTGCAGAAACAGTGATCCAACCAAAGAAAGAATAATGTTTTAATCTCCTTCCAGACACAAGTCAGATATTAACAATGTAACATATGATATTGATGATATACTTAAGTGAAACTCACTCAAAAACGCAACACTTCATACCTTCCTAGGTGCCTTCCCACATTGATGTCATCCCTTTTCTATTGTTCTTAAAAAAATTTTGCCCAAGTAAAGAGAGTTAACAAAGATTCTATGATGATAAAGTGAAAAACCAAATTGGGAATCTAAAATTGTAATTTCAGTAATTGAACTGTGGTCAGCTCTATAGAATTTGGATCAGAGATGCTGCTAGCACCCAACAAGTAATAAATATTAAAAGACTACAGACCAACAAGAGCCTAACATCAATAATGCACAGCATATCATTGAGAAGTTTAAAACATTTAATTTTAGTTTCATTAGCTCCCGGTTTCTTGTTTTAGATGAACATTCCAGGCTCCAGCTCCCTGGTTATAAAATTGGAATAGCAGAAGAAAGGAGGAAACAGTGAAAATCAGATTCGGTCTGCAACCTTTTGTAAGTTAGTGTGCCGAAATAAAGGAAACAAAAAGTGCATAAGCAGACACTCCTGTTTGAACAAGGCAGGATATAGTAGTAGTTCGTGACAAAATTCAAATGCTTGTATTATGGCACCTCCAAACTCGGGCCTCAGCTCTTACCATTATAACAAAGACCCATTGCAGTCCCCAACTCATTACTCATCTACGACGATGCAATACAAAGTTCCTTCATTAACAATCTTATGAACCATTATCCCAAACCCAAAAATATTAGCATATGTCCTATTTCCTTCTTAGACTATACTCCAACATCTAGTTTCACAAAATTAAATTTCTTAAAATCATGCTACCACACATTGGATAGACATATATCTCACTTTCCTAAAGATTGCTTTGAGTTGTTGAATCATGAACAAATTTTGCACTTTCAATAACAAATCATCCCAGGTGTGAGTGATTATGATAAGGGTCAAAACATTTTTATGATGTTACAATTTATGATTAGTTGACCGTGTAAAAGCTATTTACGCGAATAGTGCATGGCAATTAAATCCTCAAAGTAGTGCATACCTTAAGCCTCCTGTAATTATCCTGAAAAGCTTTTCTGGCAACCTCGGCTTGTTGAGATATGGGGATGACATCCAAAGACAGCGCCGCGCCCATTGTTCCACCAATGCTGGGATTCACTGGTGCACTTGGAACTGCACTGTACACAGTTCCAGCAGTGGGAACAACAAACTTATTCTGTTGTGCAACACCTTGCACAACAGGAACAACATCAGTCCTAGCAGCAGACCCTTCATCCATTCTCTTCCCCAACCCTTTCCTAAACTGTTCTTCTTCCCATAACTTCTCCTCTTCATCATCATCATCATTATTATCATCATCCTCATCGTCGCCGCCGCCGCGGTGTGGACCATTACCCTTGAACCTCACATCAATTCTCCTCTCATCCACATCCTCAAAAACACCTTTCTTCCCACCTTCCATCTTCTCCCCAAACATCGCGATTCGCCCTCGAAACTCCGGCTCCTCATCGCTCAACCCCTCAGCCTCACCGTGATTGCTGCCTCCATCCAACGAGATAAAATCCTGCGCGGCCGGCCGTGCCTGTCGCAGTCGCTCCCGCTTCGCCCGGATAGCCTTGATGGTCTCTTCATCCGGGAAAAACCCTTTCCCGTTAGAAACACCCAATTTCGCCTTATCTTCCTCGCGCTCCGGTTCGGAATCCGAATCCCGAGCCTCGGGTTCGGAGGAGGCCAAGGGATTGACGAGGCCCTTGAGGACGATGACAGGTTCGGAGTTAGGTTTGGGATCCGAAGCGGAAGAAGAAGAAGGGCGAGAGGTTGAGCTCGTGACCAAGGTTCGGGTGTTCTTCTGAAGTTCGAGGAGTGCTTCTTTGGTGTATGTCCCAGCTTGGGGTTGGACGTTGGAAGTGAAGGAAGGAGAAGATGATTGTGAGATTCGGTCTTTGAGAGTGGTTATTTTGTGAGAGGATGAGGGTTTCGATGAGGGTTTGGATGCGGCGGAGGAGCGGTGGGGTTTGGAGGAGGGGCGCGGCGGAGGGGTTTCTGTATCGTCGGCGAAGCTGAGGAGTTTTGGGGCTTGGGGCTTCTTAGGCTTCGAGGAGGAAGGGGGCTTGGAGGGAAGGGTTGTTGAGGGAGTGTCGTTGGAGTCGTCGTCGTTGGTTTCGGTGCCACGGCGGCGGAAGTTGCGTGATTTGGCGGTGGACATGGTGGGGGTTGTTGGAGAGCGAGGGTTCCGGTGACCGGAGAGTATCGAGTGGGGAAATGTATGTTGTTGTGTGTTTCGGCTATGCGTTGAGAGAGAGGGAGAGTATGATGATTCGGTCTTCCGTGTTCGGTTCTTGGGCCAATTGGGCCTGTTTATTTTAAGGATTTTTTTTTTTTGAAATGCGAGCAACACATTCTTTAACACACTATTTTCAATTACTTCTTCCTATTAGTTGAAATTCATGTGAGTCCTACCAAATTCAAGTGGGACCCACATGAATTAATGAGATTCAAAATAATGGGACCCGCATGAATTTCAACCAATAGAAGAGAAAAGTATATTCCTAGAACTCTTCTCTTTTTTTTTTTTGTACAGTTTATTTGAAGGCTTTTGTGCATTAGATTAGGGGCTGCTACCTACACCCCCACACATGGACATCCACCCCTACACAACTTTAACATATATATATATTATTACTCAATTACCCTTAATAAATAAATCTATCTATTCTAATTACTAAACGACCCATTTATATCATAATCACACATCTCAACCTCAAAAAGAAGAATATTACACCTCTTTATGTAACTGAAACCAAAGAAACCATGTCGAGTAGGATTATCTAGCTCATCAACTTTGAACTACTCTAAAAAAACTTAGTTTTACGCAAGAAATCATCTTTTCCGCTCACATTCATCTTAGGTGAAACTACTATAGGCCTTTTTCCTTTAAATCTTCCAAACTCGTACAATCAATCTCAACTACAAGCATTTGATCATTGCCTTAGATTTCCCTTCTGCCTCGATCAGCATTTGATCATTTGATCTATAGTAATCGTCATTACCTATTGAGGTTGCTCTTAGGGGTTATCATCTTACTAGTCACATCTGCACCTCGACAAAACTCCAATCACCTCTTGTCCATCCTATTATAAGGATGATCGTACTTAGGTACTACACTTACTCCCAGACAACTTTCTAAGGATCAGATAGTTTCTTACTTGTCCATCGAGTTAAGGGTGATAATCTGAACTCAGCCGCAACTTGGTTCCTAACGCTTGATGTTAACTTTGCCAAAAACATGGGGTAAGTTTTTCTGTCCTCATCCGGAATGATGCTGAAAAATACTCCGTGAAGCCTGATTAGTCCTCTGATACTTAATGTGGTTAGCTTCTCCACTGTATAATGGATCTTAACAGGTAAGAAAAGTGTCGACTTTGTTAGCCTGTCCAGGATCACTCGAAACAAAACAAAACTCTTAGAGATCCTCGGTAAACCCACAACAAAATCCATTTGCGATACTATCATCTTTACAAGGAAGCTCTCAATCATCAAGTTATCCTTTCACTGTACTCGACTAAATCTGACATCATGATATGGGTCAGATGGACTTTCTCATAACCCATGAGATTAGGTCACACGATAATGACGCTTGGAAAGATATAGGGTAAATTTGACCAAAAAGTGATAAGTTCTATCGAACTGCAATAAGACATGACCTTGAAGATTATGGAAAGAAATTTTCAAGAAAGGAAATTTCTTGATCTTACTCCCATAATAAGGTGTATAGAAAAATTTGGTCAATAAGAAAAATAAGGAATATTCAGTATGTAAAAATATTCTTCAATAAGTTCATGAATGTAAAAATGCCTGGTATATTCTTACAAACATGACTCTACTAAAGTTCCTTCTTCCATAAAACTTCCAATGAATTAGGAAATCAAAGATGGAGAACTCCTACCACCAAGAGGATTCTTCTTTAATACCAGGAACTTTTAAAATGACCATTTAAAAGGAGAAACGGTCTGACCCAAAAACCAGGCTGAGTCACATCTATCAAAAGAAAAAGGGACTGGAATAAATTTCTTCAAGGAACCTTTATTCTCAAAAAGTCATATATAATACACATCAACTGAAAAGACCAACAACATAAGAGGCTTTAGAGAGTCAAATACTCAAGGGCATCAAAATATGATTATACTTAGAACCCGTTACAAACTTAAAATTTATTAGTCATTAAAGTACCCATTTCACATATAGAATTCATATGGACAACAACGTCTTTGGTTCATGATCCGGTTGCTGAAATTTCTGAAGGAATCTGCAACTATCTTCTATAAGACCTCCAAGTTGTGAAGCATCAACACTGTAACACCCCGATTTTTCACTGCTTTATAATATCGATAATAAATATATAAATGATTATATTTTTATCCGAGACTTAGAAAATGATTTTGGATAAACTAAATTCATTTCGATGATATATTTGATATCATGAGGTTACGATGAAATTTTGGGTTGAAAATTCAGACTGAGCCCAGTCTGCGTTTTTCACTAACAGTAAAAGTTTACTGCTCAGAAAACCTAATTTTAATTCTTGAACGAGATGAAAAATATTTTTATCATATTTACTACGATATTGGAAGTTTTGAAAATTTTCGTGAAAAAAAATAAAACAATATATTTATTGCGGGCGAAAACGTTGAAATGTCTCTAGGAAATCTGCGTCGGATAAACTAAAAGAGTCAGCAACGGAGCTCAAATGACTGATGTGACTAAGATGCCGAGCATTTATGACGATCCTATCCGTATCATAATGGCCATAATGGCTCATAAATGCCTTTAGATATTTTTGTAAGGAAATGACCATTTTACCCTTGGTTTCATATGGAAATTACAAGGCTTGCCATTGAAATTTTGGGACCATTCTACCCTCCCCTACACGGCTCTAACCCTTTTCCCCTACACTTAGGCAATTTTTCAACTCATTTATATCATCTTCATGAATCAAGACTCATTTCTCTCAAAAACCCTAATCAGGAATCGGGTACGTTTGTGCAGAGATATATCGGGAAACAGACCGACGAGCCATCTATGATGACTCAAGAGGAAATGAATCATCATGGTGATAATTTATTCTAGTCAGACAAAGAAAATATCTAGATATTTTGAACGTTAACCTAACCTACGTCTGGTTAAATCTAACCGAGGTTAACTAACCATGATTTGCAACACAAAATATCTTCTCCCTAATATGTGGTATAGGAGGGGACCACACCACCTAAACACTCTTATCCACATCATTTGTAAGGCCCTAAGGCTTCCCACCCTTCTCCATTTGTAGCCAAGTATCCATTTTCATTTCAACCACACATTAAACAAGACTACATGGCTTCATTCTTTACCACACATCATCATTTAATTTCATTTAACATAAGAATCCTTTTGTTCATTCTCCTCTTCTCCCTTGTTTGTGCGCCAGCCATCATTCTCCTCCCAAAACCATTTTATCTTCATCATTCATCAAGAACACCAAGAACACTAAGACAAACTCTCCTTACTCACCCGAAAGTTCATCGAAGTCTGACCTTTTTCTGTTCTGAAACTCGAAAAACTTTCAACATGAAAGTTGTTCCTATTTCTCTCTTATTTCCAACAAGCTAAAGATCATCAAAAATGGATAAGTATTTTGAGAGATATGCCCAAATTACCAAAACAGCTCGAAATTCACAGCACCACACTAGAACAGCGGAAAGAAGGCTCTTTTCTCCCATGTTTTGATGTGAATCAAAAAAATCCTTCAACATCGAAGTTGTTCCTCTTCTTCTTACCTTTCCAACAAGCCAAAGTTTGTAATTTTTAGATGAGTGGATTGTGATATACACTCATAAAATCACCACACCCTCAAAGCTGTCCCAAAAGCTTCCATTTCTACCTAAGCTTGTTTTGATCACTCTTTTCATTTCTTCAATCAACAAGAGGTAAAACCTCATCTATCATGATCATGTTTTCTTCTCCTTCAATCATTTAAGTTGTTTAAGTTATGAATCATGAAGCTTTCTTCAAAAATCTCTAGAAAATTGTAGAAAAATCTATTTGACTTGAAACCAATTCTATGATCTTCATATGACTTCTATTTTCATCATCCAAGAGCTTGAAAAATTTAGAGATCTCCCGCTAATTCTTTTTGAGTTGGCCGAACCTATATTAAATGGGTTTAGGATGATTTTCTTCAATCGTTAACTTGATTTCTTGTTGGTTGTTCATGGCTAGGTTTTGTGGGTTCAAAACCTTGCGATTGAGGTGAACAACATCCTTCTACAACTTGATTTTCAAGTGATCTACAAGAGGTATGATGGAGATTACTACTATCCTACCTTAATGTAGATATGTGGGTGGTTTATTTTGGTGTATATGTTTTGTAACTCATAAGTGTATATTATTGATTTATATGTGTGTGATCCTCTTGGAGGATTTGGTTGATGCTTGATTTTGATATATGTTGATTTTGGTTCAATGATTTCTAATTGGATACTTGATGGTTGTTTATTTGATTTAACATGAAAAATTGCCTAACATGAT
The DNA here is from genome assembly GCA_035048595.1 of Echinosophora koreensis. Lineage (NCBI taxonomy): Eukaryota > Viridiplantae > Streptophyta > Magnoliopsida > Fabales > Fabaceae > Echinosophora > Echinosophora koreensis. The sequence goes on along the minus strand of JAPCYP010000031.1, from coordinate 1,791,743 downwards.
AATTTTTGGGCCATTCGGCCTTGACTGGTTAAATGGATTTCATGATGTTTTAAATTGTTTGAATAATTTTTATGAGAATTGAATGAACATATAAGAATATAGAAATTGGTTTGGATTGATTTGGATGTTTATATTAAAAGATATGATTTTATAAGTCCTTAGGGACTAAAATGCAATTTCTAAGAATTTCAGTGGCTGCACTGAAATTCATATTCTTGTGTGTTAAGATTGTAGTCCTTGATGAGAAAAAACCATAGAAATTGGTTTGGTGTTAATTGGATTTATACATAAAAAGTTATAAGTTTTTTTTGTGAAAAAGGACCTTTTTGCAATTATTGAAAAATATTTGGAGCAGAAAAGTGATTTCTGGAAAATTTGAGGGCAACTGAAAAATATTTATAAAGAAGTTGGTTTGGTGTGATTTGATGTTATAAATAAAAAGTTATAAGGTTTTAAGTTAATAAGGACCTTTTTGTAATTAATGAAAGTTTAGGGACTAAACTGCAATTTTCGAAAATTTATGTAATAGGATAGTTAGAAACTGTTTTTCATACCAATTGAACTGTTCTAAAACTCCAAAATGAGTTTTGGACTATTAGAGTGTAAAATTGTCAAAAAAGGATTTACGTGATTTATAAACCTAACGACGTTCGGTCAAATTTTTAGGAATTTCGTATACATGGAAAGGAATCCTTAAAAGCAGTGTTTCAACATCTTAAAATGATTATTATAACCTAGGTGAGTAATATATTTGAGGTGAAGAACCATATCTTCAAAAGTAGGACTTTTGGGCCTAAATTCAGTAAAAAGCGGCGAAACCGTTGTTAAACATTTTTAAGGATTTTCGAGGAAATGCTTTGGAGAAATTGATACCTAAGTATCTTTGAGGGGAATTATTCTTGAAAATAGATTTGATTTTATCTAAAGGTTTTGGTTTTAAGCCAAAAGGCTTTTTGTCTTTAAAGACGAGATTTTACTGTAAAATGTAAAAACCTAAGTTAAGAATGTCTTAGTGAAAATATGAATATAATAATTTATGATGTGGGGTGAAACACAACCTTATGTCATAAAGTATGGATAAATCATTATCCATATTCCATAAAATTTAATTGACTCAGAATGATTTGTTTATTGGAAGCCAAAGAAAAAGGCTCAACTAGAAAAGTACAGAGAAATAAATAATTGGACCTATGTTCCAATCTCATAATGTGCTAGGATTTGTAAACAAGTATTTTAAGAAAACTTTGCACAAAGATGAAAGGTTACTTGAGAACTTTAGCTTGATGATTAAGTACCGGTGATTCGGACTTAAGGACATCTAGCATCTGTTACAGTACGTTGAAAGAATTCTGAAGGAATCACGATGTCATCCGTTGGATGGATGAGAAGAACGCATTTCCGGCAAAGTTTGCCTAAACACATAGTGAAACTATGTTCTGTAAGGCCGTTGTGCCTAGGAGATGGAGCTAACACTTTAATGCGGGTGCGAATTCCGTAGTGACGATTTATTGATGCTCAGGGGGTGTCGGGGTATGAAATACTATAGGCCCAGTTGGTTGCTCCTCTGTGGCATGGCGACCTTGCAATACACCGACATACTCGACTAGACACTATGTGTTTTCTGGTAGTGTAGGATGTTCCCGAAAAAGCCTATGTGCAAGGTATTGACTTTGGACTCATTCTATTGCCCAAGGCTGGCGTAATCCGGAACAATCTTCCGAACCACTCTCTCTGACTGTTTGTTAAAAGAATGGTATAGGGGATCAGAGGTCATTCCTCGAGTCTTAGATGTCTCTTATCTAGGAAAAGTGGTGCCTGTGGTTGTGTTGTTGTGAAACATTACTATTCCTGTTGTGATGGATGATATAATTGTTTATTGATATTTGTACGTACCTGTGTGTCGTACCACTGCATGTCTGCCTTATGTGTAAGATAAATGGAATCTCACCTCTTTATCTTTATATTGCCTATGTCGGTTGGTGTCTTCTGTATTCCTTTGAGAAGATTGAGACGTCAAGATGTCCCTTGACTGACACATCGTAGAGATTGAGGTTCGAGCATGCGGACGATATGTTAGAGTTTCTAATGTACGTCTTCCATACTATTGATGGGTTCATAGACCATGTTTTTCCTCTTGGAAGAAGAAAGGGCTTCGTTCAAGAGTTACTTTTGTAGTGACTCTAGTAGTGTCTTTTGTGACGACGTCGGTAGTGGACTCAAATAGAGTTTTCACTAGATCTCGTCAATTTGGTTTGTCCTTCTCACGATGTATGAGAAAGGATTGTCTTTTCTGTTTTAGTTTGGTCAGCTGTGTATGTCTGAGAGTTAATGTTAACGCTTATGGAGCTGCGACTCCAAGTATCTTATATTTTAGGAGCTGCGTCTCCACATCTTTATGTTGAGTCGGTACATTCTATGATTTATGTTTATGAGTCGGGTTGGGTTGGGTATTATGTAAATGGTTTTCGAACTCATAACCCTAATTGGGATAATGGAATATTTTATTGTCCATTCAGTTAAAACAAAGTAGTTATATTTATGACTTACGAAAAAGGAAAAAAAATTACTCCATGCTTTTATAGCCAAATTTAATTAACCTACTTTTCGGCCTTAAAATGTCACTTAATTATACCTTTACTATGCCCTATCGGAGAATTTACTATAGATCCACATGTCACTCTATAATTTTTTGGAATTATTTTATTATTTATTTTTTTAGTTTAAATTTTTTCAGACCAACAACAAAGCATTGAAAAGTCAAACACAATACATTTATTGTGTGCAGGAGAAGGAACTGAACCACCGAAATTTGAATGGCCCTCCTGCTGCACGTCACTTCTACTATTGAAGAAATGAGCTCTTTCATTTGTACTTTAAATTTTAGGATTTTATTTAGTATTGGGCCTTTTGGGCCAGAGTGCTTTAAGGAGAATGAACAATTAAGGACTTATAATCTTTATTATTAAAAGGAAGAAAGTGATTGGGGGCATATTTGTAAAATCACTTGAGAATGACAAAGTTGTGATAAGGTGGTGACTGATTGGGGGCATATTTGTAAAATCACTTGAGAATGGCAAAGTTGTGATAAGGTGATGCTGGGGCAAAATTGTAAATTCACTTCAAAAAAACTCATTTTTTTTTAATTCATTAATGATAGAAAAAAAACTCAAATTCTTAATCAAAGTAGAGCATTTATTTATATTGATTAATTTTGTGGTGACTAAAATACTGATTGTTTCAAATTTTCTATAACAAAAAAAATAAAAGGTACCTTATATTGATTATTTTTATATTGATTAAAATATTGATCATCTCAAAACCAATTTCAAGTTTATTAGAGGTTGCTAATTTTCCTGATCACAAATTTGGCATTAATGTGCCTTTTAAATCACCAAATAAAACATTTCTTTATATGATGTCAATGGCAATTAAGACATTATAAATGGACAAATCAATTAACAGGGAACCTTTGAATAATACCCTAAAATGGGACTCTAAATGAGTTAAAATAAGAGGAGCATGATGTACGTTTCTTATTCTTTTAGCGGATTAGAGGGAAATAGAGCCAAAAAAAACTGTAATGTGTTTATAAAATTTCTCCATCGCAGTCCCAGTGGGCTAAACACTGTATTCAAATTCTTTAACCACAAACTCCTGAGCAAATCATCATTTGATCTCAGGTAATGTCCCTTACTCCTAGCCCATATCACATGCTGCTTCAGTGCTTCTTGCTTACAAATTTGGGATAATTTGTTCATAATATATGTGTTTATTGCTTTTTATTGGATGTTTAGAAGTCATTCTCAGAGTTTCCTTTCTAAATTGTCATTTCAAGATCTTCCTATTCATTGTTTACCATATTCAATTTGTGTTCCAAAAAATTGTGAAATCTCTATATCAATTTCTTCTTCTAACATATGCAATATAATCACAATCTTATCACATTCTTCTGAAGGGACACTGTTGTATTGAGGTGAATCTCTCATGGACTTTTTATAGTGAGTGATTCACAGAGTTTCCTTTCTAAAATATAAAAGCATCCTATGTTTTTTTATGATATTTCGGTAGGAATCTATTTACTATTCTATTAGATTTTGAAGTGGATCTTAAATCATTAGTCATTAGGTTGTAATTTGGTGGTGATTAAAATACTCATCACCAAAGGGCTCCTCGGCAAACATCATCTCATGTCAGGTAATGCAAAATACATCTATTCATTTTTTACCATATTCAATCCAAGAAAAATAATGACTAATGTCTATATAAATTTATTCTTCTAACATGCAGTATACAATTTGTCCTTATAACATGCAGTATAAGGACACACTCACATTCTAATTTTGAAGGGACACTACTGCACTGAGGTAAGTCACATGCACTTGTTATCTGTATCTGTATCTTTATCTTTATATATATATATATATAAAAAAAAGGAAGTAGGTCTAGGGTTTTTTTAGGGTTGTTATAGGGGTAATTTGGTAATTGCCTTGGGAGTAATTTAGTGGAATTAATAAAAAAATCTAATAATTTTACATTAATATAATAACAACTAAGAATGGCTGTTATGATGAAAAAATAATAATAATAACGTACATTAGAAGGAGCTAAAGAATTTGGCCAGCCTTGAATTTCTCTCAAGCAAAATCTTCACAAAAAAATGTCACTTTCATAGAGTTGAGTTGAATGAATATCATCAAAGAAATCCACACTTAGCATTTGTTGTTTGTATTTTTGTCTGCTGAATTGGGATTCATTAGATGGAGCTGAAAAGGGAAGCTTCGGAAGTAAAAAAGGGTGAGGTAACGAGGTTTTTACGACAACCCCATTTATCTTTTGTTTAATAGATAGAAAATTTGAAGTTTAAAATTATTTTACATAGAAATTTTTTTAACCTACAGTTATGAATCTCACCTTCTCAATCAAAATTAAACCAGAGGTAAATGTTAATTGTTATGGTTCCAAGCAACTGACATGAACATCGATGTCATGCTAGATAAGAAATTTCATTCGGAATTTTTAATGGTTCCATAATTTCATGCTGGATAATTATCTATTCATTTTGGATACAATTTTTTATTACCTTAATTATCATTTAACGGCGGTGGGAAGGAGCATGGCCAGTGTGTCAAGGAATGTGAACATCAGAGGCAGAACATTGGAAGCGGGACGAGGCGGCGGGTTCAAAACGCCGATTGGAAGCAGGTAGGGGCGGAACATGATTCCAATGTTCTTTTTGGCATTTTAAGCAATGTCATATTAATTTCACATACATAGAAATGCTTAACCCCAAATTTGTGGAATAAAACATGATCTAATTAGTTTACTTGAGTCCCAATCCTAGATTACAATAATCCTAAAATTTGAGTGTTTTAATATTGCAATTTGGTTATCCTATAACACTAATATCAATCAACATGGAATAATTCTAACATATTGTTGTGGATCTGCAAGCATAGGGAAAAGGCCTCTCACTATAAGTGATTGCCTAGCCTGCCATAGGATTAAAAAAAAAAGAAAAAAAAGAAATGGATAACAAAAGGTTATCAGTCTCAATATCAAAATTTATAATGAAAGTCAACACAAACTGAAGAAAATTTCAGTCAAATTTAAATTTATTAAAATTATTCCTAGATTGTTACTAGCATTTTTCTGATAACAGGATTCCAGTCAAATTTCAACAGAGGCAATTCCCAATTATTATTTCTTTTGCAATGACTATAAATAAAAGTCAATGACAATCGCCCACACATGTGAGAATTTATCTTCCTCACCCATTTTATTTTCTTTTCACATAGGCAGTTGTATGTCACAATATTAAGAGTCAACCCCATAGTCGATTGAAGATAATAATAAATGACCACAAATGCCAAAAATCAAACACTATTATAAATGTGGTTTATAAAGAACTCTATCAGAATTTAATCTACGTGAGTTACTCTAAAATTATTAAATTCAATGATTGTTCAAGTATAAATCATAACATTACAATATAAAAACCTTTCATGTACATCAACCCCTTATTTAAAATATTAAAAATTATTTAAATAATAACACTAATATAACAAACAAATTCGAGTCAAATTTCAGTCAAAATTAAAATTATTAAAATTATTCCCAGATTGTCACTGACATCTTCTAATAACACGATTCCAGTCAAATTTCAACGAAGGCAATTCTCAATTGTTGTTTCTTTTGCAATGACTATGAATAAAAGTCAAGGACAACCGCTTAAACATGTGAGAATTTATCTTCCGTAACCAATTTTTTCACACGGGCAATTTTACGTCGGAAAATCAAGAATTACCTCCCGTAGTGGATTGAATATACTACGATGTGACCACGAAGGCCAAAATTCAAACACTACTACAAATGTGGTTTATAAAAAACTTTCACAATTTAATCTAGGTGAGTTACTATAAAATTATTATATTCATTGATTGTTTAAGTATAAATCATACTTTGATTAGTTCACTTTTACTCTTACAGTTACATATACGTCACCAAACTACGTTACATGTAAAATTGTAACTATCCAAAAAGTTTTCCTTTTTAACCAATATCATTTACTTAATTCAAGTCACGATAAAAAATTCAAACATTTCATTTTACGTACCACTCATTCTAAAATTCTTTGTTACTTTTTTCTTCAACAATTATTTTTCTTTAAAATCATTATAAACATACAATACTTAAGTCCTTATTCATTTTATGAAACAAATATAATCAAAAACATAATATTAAATAATATTTAAATTTAATCATACCGCTAGAATATCTCGTGTATCGCACGGGTATCAGTACTAGTAATGTTTATAAAGGAACATGTTATGTGAAGCATTTTTTTTTAACGTTAAATATTGTGACATACTCACATGTAATAGACTTGGAGAAAAAACATTACTTGATTATTTTTTTTAACTAACAAAAGTTATTCTATAAATTCTATAAATAATTAAAATATATAAGTTTTATTATTTTGAGAATAACTTAAACTAATGCAAAAATAGTACACAAATTTAATTATTTGTTTAATTATGTTAGCTTATCTAACGAATTTATTGAAATTTTTTAATATATATCGAGTCAACCGGTTCAACCAGTGGCTCGCATGTTCGACCAGTGACCCACTAACCCAGTGTCCTAACCGAGTCGATAATCGCTTCGATTTTTATAACAATGAATATGATTGTTCCTTATATTTTTATATATTGATTAAAGAATGAAGACCTAAACTGACATCTGACAAAACACACAAAGACATGTTTGTTCCATGAAAATGGAAAATATCAATTAGGGACATCTCAGTCCCCAAGAATTTTAAACAATCTTCAAAATAGTCCTTTTTAGGGTAAATTTCAGGGACATTTTAGCCCCTATCAAAGACTATTTAGAACGTCGTCCAAAACTCTTGGGGACTAAAATGTCCCTAATCGATATTTTCCATTTCTCATAGACCAAATATGTCTTCATGCTTTTTGTGAGGGATCAATTTGGATCTTTAATCTTGATTAAAATAAATCAATTAATTTTTTAAGCAAAAAAAAAAGTGTAAATAAAAAGGAATAAATAAAAGTGGGTTGCTTACTATTTGTACCATTGGAGTAAAAAAATTGATAGTTTGCTTAAATTTGTACCATTGGAGTAAAAAAATTGATAGTTTGCTTAAATTTGTACCATTGGAGTAAAAAAATTGATAGTTTGCTTAAAAAATTGATAGTTTGCTTAAATATAATGTGACACAGTGGGATCCACTTAAGAAACCAAAGTGGGTTGCTTAAACATCTAGCATTGGAGATGCTCTTACCGTTTGAGGGAAAAAATAAATACATGAATGAGAGAAAGAATAGTGAATAGGGAAGCTTCTAGACCCAAAAAGAGATGGGTTTAATTATATATGTATTAATATTTTAATTTGAAATGAAAATAATTTAAATAAAAATAAAAAGATGTGGGGTCCATTGTGGGACGCATTAAAAGTAGGTTATGAACTTAAAGATAGTTCTTGCATTGGAGCTAAAAATGGTAGATCATGTTCCTTAAATCCTATGTGTCATCTTTGGACTCACTTAGAAGGAGTTAAGTACAGAACATGGTTTTTGCACTGGAGATGCTCTTAGATGGAAGAAGACAAAGGCAGCAGGGGAGTTGGGGAGAGAAGGAGCAAGGTTCTGGAATCTGATTTCTGAACAAAAGGGTCACTAGGGTTTCAAAGTCACACATGTTCTTTCCAACTTCTTCTAGCCACTAGTCCTCCTACCCCCACCCCAAAGACCCAAACCTAACATCTAATAATTACAAACCTTAAAAATATTTTAAAAATAACAAAAAGGAATATATTGGCCATTTAAAATTTAAATGACGTTAACTTACCAAAAAAATTAAATCATATTTAGTGATCGTAATAACAGTTGACTAATGTTTCTGATATTTAATGCTATTATTATTATATTAAAATTTATGTGTAGTATTTAAAAATCAACAGACTGAGAATTTAATTGAATTTATGTGTATCATTTTTGTTTCTGATATTTAATGTTACTCTTATTATGCTTGCTCTATACATTCTTTAATTTGTTACTTTAATAGTTGAAGAAATTGAGATCTAATGGTTTAAAGAGAATGCAGGTTTAATGCTAATTTTCCATATTTAATTTTAATATTATATTATACATAGTAATGTTTATAAATAATTTGAAATTTTTGTCAACTCTAATGTTATAAATTATTGGTAGGTGAATTTTATTCTATTGTTTTTTAATCAACATTTCAATATCAAAGGGATGTATCATCCAGTAGTTCTGTGAAACCTTTACCCGATATTCAGAATGGTATGTCTTATTGTTCTTTATATTTTTCCAAATTTAATATATATAGTTATTGCTTTTTTATGTGTAATGATTTGATATATTTTTTTTTGTATACAATGTTTAATTTTTTAAAAATTAAAATATTCATTAAATATTTTTTACAATCTTTATTAATTCTGTAGTTCTATAAATTATTGGTCTTGGTTTTTAGCTATAATTTATTTTAGTTTGATTATTTTTTTCTACTTCAATATTTAATTATGTTTTTGAAAGGGTGAATGTGCTAACTTTGTCTTCGAATACTTTGTTTATATTTAATTTTTTCTGCTTTATTTTTTTATTTTTAAAAAATAGATATAGATTTTGTAAGTCGAGTGGAATCCCAACAACATGGTCTACCAACCCAAGTGAGTTATGGGGATATATTACGTAGAAGTAAGAATATTAATTTCACAATCCATCCAAGTAATCGAAATTGTTATTTAGTTTGTATTATTATATAATTTTTCCCACTTGCATTCAAGTTTTTTATTTAATTGGTTCATTGTTATTGATATTATAGAAATGGATTTTCAAGTTCATGATGAAGAGAATTCTTTATTTGTTGAAGTTGAACGTGAAGGTATTTATTTAGTAATCTATGCCAATTTGCATCTATTAATTTTTTTTACTGTTGCCACTTTTTTATTTTTTATATGTTGACTAATTTATTAAGCTATTTTTCTAGATTGTCGAGACTTTGGAGGAGAACCGGTGTTGTGAACATTATGGAGCAATGGTTTGGTGTGAGGAACATTCAAGAGTTCACTTAGATTCCTTTATTACGCAACGTCAAGAGTTCGGATTTCACTTAGAGAGTTCCTTGCATTTAGGTTACTGAATAGATCTTTTGAGGGGACAATTTTGTTTAAAGGTAAAAGGTTACCCCAACAATTTGTTGTTGATATATACTCAATGGTTGAAGCTTAAATATTGTCTTTCATCAGGAAAAATCAGAGTACTATTAGAGGTGCTTTTTTTAAAAGGTATTGAAGAAGTTGTTGATCGAGGACATATGGAAGATTCCTCTATTGGAAAACGTGTTATTCTACCGTCTTCATTTACTGGTGTTCGACAATATATGTTTAATAATTGTCAAGATGCTATGTCAATTTGTAAAATGTTTTGGTATCCAGATTTGTTTTTAACGTTCACATGTAATCCAAAGTGGGATGAGGTCCATCAATTTGTTTCTGAGATAAGGCTTACTTCTTCAGATCGTTTTGATATTTCATGTAGAGTGTTTCAGATGAAATTGGATCAACTAATGTTGGATTTTAAAAATGGTGATTTTTTTGGAAAGTTATTGTAGGTGTGGGTGCTGAATAACTCATGATATTATTTTAACCTTCCTTTTTTTTTTTGCAGTCATCTATTTGTTGTGGTTGTCTACTTATAATTTGTTGTGATATTTGTTTAGGAATGTATACTATTGGATTTCAAAAGGGGGGTCTGCCACATGCACATATACTATTGTGGATAAAGGAGAAAGATAATTTACTTCCCGTTGATTTTATTGATTCTATTATCTCTACTGAATTGTCAGACAAGCATAGGATTCCAGAATTGCATAGTGTTGTGGCAAATTTTATGCTTCATGGTCTTTGTGGTAATGTAAATCAGAAGTCGCCGTGCATGAAAGCAAGAAGGTGTTCAAAGTTTTTCCCAAAGAGATTTGTTGACCATACATCGTTTCATGATGATGGGTACCCAATTTATAGGAGAAGAGATACTGGTATTTGTTTTTTGAAGAATGGAGTTGAGTTGCATAATCAGTATGTCGTGTCTTATAACCCTAAGTTACTAATGAGGTATCAGGCTCATATTAATATTGAATATTGTAACAAGTCTGATTGCAATAAATATTTATTCAAATATGTCAACAAACGTCCTAATTGTGTTACGATAGTTGTTACTACCGGTGGATGTCGTGTGTTTCCATTGATTAGAAGAAAAAATTGAATTTATTTTAGTTCATATTTCAAAGTTAAATTATTTTATACTTTTACAAAAAAATGACTTTTTTTTAATGCAAAAACAAGTGAATGTTTAATAGAATGTGTATAACATATATTTAGACAGTTCACTATTATTCCAAAATACGAGTAATCATTACAATTAATAAATTAGTTACATGTTATAATAAATTATTTAGAAAAAAATATGGCCCATGCGTCGCACGGGTTAAAAACACTAGTTACTATTATCCTACGTTAATGTAGATATGTGGGTGGTTTATTTAGTGTATATGTTTTGTAACCATAAGTATATATTATTGATTTATATGTGTGTGATCCTCTTGGAGGATTTGGTTGATGCTTGATTTTGATATATGTTGATTTTGGTTCAATGATTTCTAATTGGATACTTGATGGTTGTTTATTTGATTTAACATGAAAAATTGCCTAACATGATAATCTTTGGGCCATTCGGCCTTGACTGGTTAAATGGGTTTCATGATGTTTTAAATTTTTTGAATAATTTTTATGAGAATTGAATGAACATATAAGAATATAGAAATTGGTTTGGATTGATTTGGACGTTTATATTAAAAGATATGATTTTATAAGTCCTTAGGGACTAAAATGCAATTTCTGAGAATTTCAGTGGCTGAACTGAAATTCATATTCTTGTGTGTTAATATTGTAGTCCTTGATGAGACAAAACCATAGAAATTGGTTTGGTGTTAATTGGATTAATACATAAAAAGTTATAAGTTTTTTTGTGAAAAGGACCTCTTTGCAATTATTGAAAAATATTTGGAGCAGAAAAGCGATTTCTGGAAAATTTGAGGGCAACTGAAAAATATTTATAAATTAGTTGGTTTGGTGTGATTTGATGTTATAAATAAAAAGTTATAAGGTTTTAAGTTAATAAGGACCTTTTTGTAATTAATGAAAGTTTAGGGACTAAACTGCAATTTTCGAAAATTTATGTAATAGGATAATTAGAAACTGTTTTTCATACCAATTGAACTGTTCTAAAACTCCAAAATGAGTTTTGGACTATTAGAGTGTAAAATTGTCGAAAAAGGATTTAGGCGATTTATAAATTTAACGATGTTCGATCAAATTTTTAGGAATTTCGTATACATGGAAAGGAATCCTTAAAAGCAGTGTTTCAACATCTTAAAATGAGTATTATAACCTAGGTGAGTAATATATTTGAGGTGAAGAACCATATCTTCAAAAGTAAGACTTTTGGGCCTAAATTCAGTAAAAAGCGGCGAAACCGTCATTAAACGTTTTTAAGGATTTTCGAGGAAATGCTTTGGAGAAATTGATACCTAAGTATCTTTGAGGGGAATTATTCTTGAAAATGGATTTGATTTTATCTAAAGGTTTTGGTTTTAAGCCAAAATGATTTTTGTCTTCAAAGACGAGATTTTACTGTAAAATGTAAAAACCTAAGTCAAGAATGTCTTAGTGAAAATACGAACATAATAATTTATGACGTGGGGTGAAACATGACCTTATGTCATAAAGTATGGATAAACCATTATCCATATTCCATAAAATTTAATGGACTCAGAATGATTTGTTTATTGGAAGCCAAAGAAAAAGGCTCAACTAGAAAAGTACAGAGAAATAAATAATTGGACCTATGTTCCAATCTCATAATGTGCTAGGATTTGTAAACAAGTATTTTAAGAAAACATTGCACAAAGATGAAAGGTTACTTGAGAACTTTAGTTTGACGATTAAGTACCGGTGATTCGGACTTAAGGACATCTAGCATCTATTACAGTACGTTGAAAGAATTCTGAAGGAATCACGATGTCATCCGTTGGATGGATGAGAAGAACGCATTTTCGGCAAAGTTTGCCTAAACACATAGTGAAACTATGTTCTGTAAGGTCGTTGTGTCTAGGAGATGGAGCTAACACTTTAATGTGGGTGCGAATTCCGCAGTGACGATCTATTGATGCTCGGGGGTGTCGGGGTATGAAATACTCATATAGGCCCAGTTTGTTGCTCCTCTATGGTATGGTGATCTTGCAATGCATCGACATACTCGACTAGACATTATGTGTTTTCTAGGAATTTCTTTTGATTGTAAGCTCTTGGATAGTGAAAATATAGGTAGAGGAGAGGTGAAAACAAGAATCATAACTCATCAATCATTTTTCTAAGCATTTTTGCAAGATTTTTGAAAAGGTATATCTAAAACTTGAAATTGAGAAAAGCTTGAGGAAAATGAAAAATAATAGATGATAAAGAGAGCTAAGGTGATGATGAAGAGGATTCTCACCTTAGAATGAAGAAAATTGATGAAGGACTTGATGATTTTGAGAGTTGAAAGAAAGGGTTTCTTGGGTTTTTCTTCTAAGTGAGTGAAAAATGGAGTTATGAGTGGTGGGGGAGGGGGAGCTCGACCAAATGAGAGAGAGGGGAGAGAATATTCCCTTCATTAAGGGGATTTTGGTCTAAGGAAAATTAGCGAGGGCATTTTGGTCTTTTCATGACTATATATTTTGTAAAATATCTAAGTGCCATTATTTCAAGGGGTGAGTCATGGTGATGACTCACCATGTGACTCGTCACTTGAATGAATCATCACTTATCCTCTCGGTTCCGTATCCGATTCCTTCGTTTACCCGATTTAGGTTTTTTGCGCGTTTTGTTCGAAAATTTCGCCCAAATAAAATATTACATTTTATTTTTGAGCGAAAATTTTCAAAACAGATCATATCACTAAAAAGTGATAAAAATCTAAAGTTTTTCAGTTTCATGTCAAATTAGGGTTTTCTGACCGGTACAAAATTGTACTGTCAATGAAAACGCAGGCCGGTTTCTGTCTGAATTTTGAACCCAAAATTTAACCATAACTTCCTACAATATATTAGATTCTAGCTATGATTTTTTTTTCTCCAAAATCATTTTGTTGGTCTCAGTTAAAAATATAAATAGATATATCGTTACCAGTAATACAACGTGAATAAAAAGTAGGGTGTTACAAGGAGCATATAAACTTGCACAAAAAAATTACCCTAGACATATAAAACAAACATTCAAATTCAAAGTGATGATAGCAGTTCTCTACCCTAAGGTTGTAAAGAGCACAAAAATTTGAAGCAAAAATATATACAAGAAAAGAAAGAAAAATAAAGCGAATGATAAAATTTATATAAATTTATGAGAAAATAAAAAACTATTTACAAAAAACCAACAAAATGAGTTAAATAGATAAAAAGTTAATGAAAATTTACACAACAATGTTATGCTTGACTATCTAAATTTTAACGTCTCCAATAGAGTTGTCACCAAAGTTCATTTAATTGAGAAAACAATAATATTGTACCCAAAAGTGGTGGTAACAGTGGAAATGGACTGTGTACTTAGACGAACTTTACCTGTAAGGTCAGTGATTCAAATTCTAGAGTCATCACTTTGTGAAAGGCTTTACTTAACCACCAGCTCACCCGAGGGTTAGTCCTACAGCTCTGCCTGTAAGGATACCTAGTTAAAGACCAAATTTTTTTTTGAGAAAACATTCCACAACTCTTTTATTTAAAAAATGGGCTTTAAAAACGAGTTTGAGCTTGAGAGTCAATTATAAGTAGAGAAAATATTAGCACATTTTTTTTCTCATTATCCAAATAGTACCTTGAGTTAAACATGCAAAATTAGTAAGTTTAAAATTATTTATTTTATCCTAAATTATCTAAAAGAGAAAAAATAAAATGAAAAAAAAATATTTTCTTGCAAAAAATAAATTAGGTGCAATAAGAGATAAGGGCTACAAGTTCGATAGAAATGGAGAGATGGGAAAAGTGGGATGGAGGCTGCTAAAGTTTTAGAAAAGAGAAAAAAGATATGCGTGACATGGGTCATGGATTCGAGCCTTGAACTATTCTGAATTGCTCATGAGATATGAAGTTGGGCCTAAGTGGGACAAGTTCAAATATTTTTTTTCTTTTTTCTTCTTATCCTCTTTTTTTCTCTTTTTTCCTTATCGAAACAAAAACACAAATTTAATTAATAATAAGTAAAAAATCTAAACAAAATTAGGTGTTCGCAAATACAAAATATATCAAAAAACACAATTGGGTTCCTATTTTTCATTTTCTAATGGCAAAATTGGAATTTTCAAGAACATTTATCGATTTGAAAGTGTTTATAGATAAATGTTTTCTTGTCATTGTTTAAAGATAAATTGTAATGGCATAAAGATGTAAAAAGGGTAAAAATCGCTGTGTTAACCCATTTAAATATAGTTTAAAATGGTATTGTGGGTTAGGATATTTGAAACATTTTTATGAAGTACCTTATTTACTAGCCCAACTTAACCCATTGGTTGAGGCAGGGTTAGGGTAGGTTGAACCCATGGGCCGTAGGTTCTAGGCTTAGCCACTTTTTCTTATTTATAAATACCAAGCTTTTATCATTCTACCATATACAAGTACTTACCATTGCAAACCTAAACCTAATTCCCAAATTCACTTACTTACGCGCAGAGGCAAATAGCAGCACATAAACCATAAGCAATCTGCACTTCGCCAAAAACAACCACCTCTCACCACCTGCCTACCAAGACCAGCCTATATGGCCAGCCTCCTCTGCCACCACCATCTAGTGCCTTCATGGGGTTCAAGTTTAGTCTTCTAGACATCGAATACAAGCACTCTTTCATCACACCACCAATCCGCCACCACAAGCCTTCACTATCAGTACTTTCTTTTGCCAGTACTCCACCATTGACCATAAGTGTTTTGTTTCGACATCTCCTCCTATTAACAAATTTTCAGGTAACTATCTCAACATTTTAGACTTTTTGTTTTGTAAATTGCATACTTTATTATTCTATCTGTTAAAAAATTTAGAGGAAAAAAAATAGTTTCAATCCTTTGCATGTGAGTTAACACACAATATGTGATTTTGCTATTTTTTTTCTCAACTAGATCCGAGAAGAAAATGAGGAGATAGAAAAAATGTGTGTGAGTTCACCACTAAAATTATCTCTGAAAAATGTTAGATTAGGGCTGTAAGCGGATCCGATCCGATTTGCGAATCCGATGGATCCGATCTGATCTCTGAATCTGGTGGATCTGGTTCGATCTGTGAATCCATAATCCGAATCGAACTGAATCGATTTTGCTGGTTTGGATCGATTAATTGGATCGAATTTGAAATATTGAATCCAAAGACAATCGGTTCAAGTATTGGATTCTAAAAATAAGAACTGATCCAATCCGAACCGAACCATCACTCTAAAATTGATATATTATTATTAATTTTCTGTATATAATATTATTTATTAACAAAATTAATATATTAGTTTATTATTCCTAAAATTAATATATTAAATAAACCTTTTTGCCTTTTCTTTGTCTTTTTATTTTTCAAAATTGAAATTAAAGTAAAAAAAGGGTAATCCTATGATTTGATCAACATCATCTGATTCATAAAAAGTTTTTGTAAAATTCGATTCAATTCAATCCGATCAAATTTAATCAAATCAAATGCTAAATTACTTCAAATTCGATCCAAATTAATCCGATTACACCCCTAAGTTGATATTACAAATTTATAATTTTGACCATGTTCATCTTCATAACCAATCTACTCCTAATAGTTGAACTAGTCTCTTCAGAATGGGATAAACAAAACACATAAACAAAACATATAGAGCTATATATTGTTGTCATAGATAACCAAATGGAGTGCGGAAGTCAACAATGAAATGGTGGGAGGCAATGGTCGATGGATTGATAATAAAATAAGAAAGAGATATATGCAAATGGTCAACGAGGAAGGGGAAAGGTTGTTGTTGAGGGAGGGCTGGAGCTGCTCATTGTTTCCACTGAATGGTAAAGGTAAAAAGAGCAAGAGAGAGAAGGATGAGGTCATTGGCACTATGTGCAAATACAACCTATAAAGGTTTTTTTTTTTTCCTTCAATGTAATAGGTTAGGAAATAAGGAGATTGGAAGGGAGAAACAACACATATAGGTGTTCATGTGTGGGTGGGGTTAAGGGATTAGGTTAGAATGATTTTTTTTTTGGAACCTATTGTAATTAGGTTTTTACCTCTTTCGCGAGTCCACGAAATATCCTACAAGCTTAGATTCTTTGGATCCGGTATGATACCAATCTCCGTTTGAGTGCTTAGTCACAATTAAGGTTCTTCATCCCTCCCCAAGAACGTGTTTTGCGAGATTCAAACCGAGGTCCCCTCCTACATGCTCAGTCTGTGCAACCAATTGAGTCACACCCATTGGATAGGGTAGGGTTATTTTATTCAAATTTAATCGTATTTGTGCATAAATATGTTTTAAAAAATTATATACTTTATATACTTGATATTGGGGGTGGGAATAAGTTAGGTCGGGTTAGACCCTGACATGAATAGGTCTGACCTGCATTTCAATCTCAAGGCCCGAATCTGGCCTATTAACCTGATATAAGTTAATTTTAATGGTCTAACCTAGCCTACTTCAAAGTATGGCCTGACTTGGAAACCTATTTAAATGCCTATTTTTCACAAAGTATTTAAATATGCCTCAATCTACAAATACTTCATAGGTCTTCACTTGTTAATAGCTTCTAAGCTTATAATGATAAAGAGGCCAGTGGGCTTATACTGATAAATAAGCCATTAGGCTTTCACAAAAAAAAAAAAAAAATTAGGCAAGTAGATCTTTATATTTAAATAGACCAATAAGTGCGCGGGCGCGTGCGTGCATGCGTGTGTTAAATAGGCCGGCTTGATAGACCTAAAAGACTTTTTTTAAAGCCTTAGCTTGACCTCTTTAGGTATGTAGGCTTTCTAAAAATTCTTAACCTAACCTTTTTTAAAATAAATTAAATCAAACTAAACCTTAAGGTGGCGTTTGGATCTCGAAATATTTTACTTCTAGGCAAACTACATTAATGAGAATGTGATTCACATGAACGTTTCTTTCTTACCTTGGTACATGTGAATAGAGTTTTCCCAAGTTTATAACTATCATTTACTAATTTTATTCTCGAGAATCTTTTATGCTTGTAATAAATTTTTAAACTTGTATCAAATATGAGAAACTTTTATTCCCTTACCAACATTCTCGAGAATAATTTTTTAAAATTTATACCCAACACTACCTAAATAGACTAGGATATAGAGCTCCGACAAGCCCACTCACTTGTTCCTTACAAAAATGCCCTTGTGTCACCGCGGACTCACCGGTTATTCAAATCCAGCCACAGGGTAAATGAAAAGTCAGTCAACCGTGTGTCCTCACAAAGTATGATTGCCCTTGCATCCTTGGCGCTATCGTTTAATATTCCAAATTATAAGGAAAAATAATAATTTTTTTTTTGTTATTTTTTCATTCATAGTTATTAGTTAATAGACAAAGCACAGTACGATGTTGCTTTCAAATTTTGAAAAAGTTATATAAAAATAGAGAAAGAAGAAGAAATTGACATAATAATATTCTCCAGTATATATATTTTTAGGGGAAGAACCAAATTGAAGGACTAACCACTGTTTTTAATTTGCATCATCAGAAGTTCCCCAGCTACTGAAGAGACAGAGAAGACAAAAAGAGACAAAAGCCCATAAAAAGAAGGTTTTGAATCTGTAACCTGATTTGCATCATCATCAACTACTCTTTCAATGGCTGGGTATGTACCCTTCTCTCTCTCTTACTATGTTTGTTTATCAAAGTTTGTTTTTTACTTGGTTTTCCGCTGAAACATCATCGGAGAAATAGAAGAACATTGTCTCTGGAAACTGCTTTGCAACTGTTTCTACTGAGGAACCACCCTTTTGTCGCCGTGCTTTTTTTGCCACTTCTCTTTCTATTTTCTAAGTGGGGTTAACATGTTTCATGTGAAAAATTGTAGCTTTTTCGTGTTTTGGTGTGATTTCTAAGTGGGGTTGGTTCATCTCTGCAGTGTTCATTGTTCTATGATTGTAAGAGAAGTGGAAGTTCATGTGAAAAATATACCTTTCATGCACTTTGATTAAATTTCTATGTTGGGTTGTTACATCGCAGGGTTGTTAATTGTTATATGATGGGGTTTTAGCTAGTTTCATGTGAAAAATGATAAACTTTTTCATCATCATCATCATCTTGGGTTCTTATCTACTGTGTTGGTTTTTCTATGAATGAATGAAAGGCAAATGGAAGATCATAAAGTTGAGAATTTTATTACCTGTATTCTTTACCCTTTCGATAATACATTTAATTGCAGAATGCACCGTAATAATTACTTGCTTGTTTTAATGTTGACATGGTCATTCATTGTTTTAACTTCATTAACAAGTTGAAATGAAAATGCCAGTGCACTGCATAATGTTTGTTGGGTTCTGATATCGATCAAGTGCCTAAATCTACATAGTGAATGAGTTCCAGCCAAGCAATAAATATTTTGTCTTGATATGCTCTTAGATTATGAAGCTTAATCTTGTTGTCTTCCTGAGTTTCTATGACTTCTTAATTGTAAGCTAAGATAAATCTGTTGATTTATTGTTTTGCCAATTACAACTTTCTTTTTTGATTCATTATTTCTTAATATTTGTTATTCATTTTGCTGCTTATAATTGGGGCTTTTATCATTTTAATCTCCTTTATTTGGAATATATGATTAATACAATATATGTTGTGTTGACTAGAATCTATACATGGCACAAGCATAACATTTAAAACTTTGTAGCTCTTCTTGTTCTTGCAGATCATCATGGTTGGTGGACAAAAGTCGAATTGCAACTAAAATAAAGAGTGCATCAGGCACATATGATGCTGACAAAGTTGTCTTCAAAAGCAATCCTACCAGGGCTTGCCCAAATTGTCAACATGCTATTGACAACAGTGATGTATGTGTTATTTTTTTCAATGAACTTAGGTGTCCATTTATCTGATTAGATGCAATCAGTTTTTTTTTTTGGTAGAAACTGCATATATCTTAGTTTATCTGTACTGGTCCATTCATAGTATATGTTCACTCTCAACCTCCCGCAAGTTTAGTTCCACTTATTTACTCAGGTGTATTAACTAAATTAGTATTTTTCATTGAAAGTATGCAAGTCTTGCTGGTATTTTATGATGCTTCATTAAAATCACCTAATGATATTGCATAAGTTGTATGAGAAATCGAAAGTTTTTGCACTTATTCCTTAATTGAAGCTACAGTATACTGTTCCCATGTGGGATAAGGATTGCAGCCAAACTGAACTAAATGTCAATTTTAGATGTATAAGAATTTCAGTATTAAATTATAACTTCGAAAGGAAATATCCACTATATTTTGCTTGTCTTAGGAGAACATTGTTTTATATGCTAGCTTGTGACCTGATGTATGATTCAGTTGCCTTCAGTTTACTATTTACTTTCAGTTTCAGTCTTTCAGACCTTTTGTCTAAATCTTTTTTACATAGCAATCAACAAGAGGAGAATTACTTATCACGAACCTTTTGGGTATAAGATTTGCTTGTCTGCTGCTATTTTATGAGCAATTGTATTTGTACATTTTCAGTTCATGTTTTGGTTGGTACAAAAAGATCTTTCCTGATATTGATGTGCATATGAAGATGAATTTCCAATTGTATTAGAAGTAATGGGTTAACAAATGTGAGAATATGGAGTAATGCATTGCAGGCTAGATAGGGAACAAGAGAAAGAAAGTATGGCATTGGACTTCTATTTGAAATTTGAAATAAATTATTGTCCTGTTATAGTATTCCCTGCGCCAGTGTAAATGATTCTTCGCTGATGTGACTGTTTCTAACATTACATTCTTGCCAATTAATGTGATAAGCTTGGAAATCATCAAGCCTTTTATGCAGAAGCAATGGGGAAAGGGAAAATCAGAGTGATAATCATTTTTTTTGTGCACTTGCTTTTTAGATCTTCTAAGATCATTGTCATTATTGGATTGCATGAGGCATTATGTTACTCTTGTCATGAATTATCCTATATAATCATGTCCCTAAATTTCTGGTGAAGGAATCCATCAATTACAGATGGAACCTCTTTATAGTCAGTTAATCTCTTATTTGTTCTGCCTGGACTTTGTCCACTAAGTCACCTGACACCGTGAACTAGTGGACGACAGTCACTGTACAAGTATTGCTTCTTTTCATCACATATCTCAAGTGCATATGTCAATATCGGTCGAAACTGTTGGGTTGCCTCGGCCCACCATGCATTTGGGGCACATTGGGTCATGTTTCAATAATCCATTACCCATATAAAAGTGTCAAATAGCTCGTCATGTTTGGGCCGCAGGTTCATGGAAGGTTGGCCTGCCAAAATATCTCTTTCCAATTGCAGTGATTTGTTTGGATCTTTGACAATTTATTAAATTAAATTGTTTGTTAATTTTTCAATTATTTTATGACTCTTTTTTTGTAGTTTATTTTTTATTTAAGCAGAACACTACCCGTTTAGCCTGTAAGGCATAGTTAGCTTAGTTGGCTTGAGATTTACCCAACTCACAAGCTAAACATGCTAACAGTTCTTGTTACTTGAGTATTTTCTTCTGTTCTTTTTCAACAGTGTTGCTTGCCATATATTTGAATTCTAGGGTAAAAGTAAAACATAATGAAGTTAAGATTGAAATTTCATCCTTTCTAATCTACATTTCCAAGTATAGCACTTAATTGTTATTCATGTTTTGACATTTGAAGGCTTTCTGTTATTAGGTATTACAAGAGTGGCCTGGCTTACCGAAAGGGGTGAAGTTTGATCCATCTGATCAGGAGATCATCTGGCACTTGCTTGCAAAAGTTGGTGTAGGAGATTCAAAACCTCACCCTTTCATTGATGAATTCATTACTACTATTGAAGTGGATGATGGAATCTGCTATACTCATCCTAAACATTTACCTGGTTGGTAGCGTGAGTTTTGTCTATTTTGAAATCTTATTACTTTTCATTCAATCAATATGATAACGTATGATAAAAAAAATTTAGGTGTCAAGCAAGATGGAAGTGTTTCTCACTTCTTCCACAAAGCAATCAAGGCTTATATGACTGGCAATCGAAAGCGTCGAAGAATACAAGGTGATTCTGGTGACGTCCGCTGGCACAAAACTGGAAAGACTAAACCAGTCAAGTTGAATGGGGTTGACAAAGGCTTTAAAAAGATTATGGTTCTGTATACAGGCCCAGTGAAAGCAGACAAAACTGGGAAAACTAATTGGGTAATGCATCAGTACCACCTTGGAACAGGAGAGGATGAAAAGGATGGGGAGTATGTTATCTCTAAAGTGTTTTACCAGCAGCAGCAACCCAAATCGGGTGATCAAGATGATCAGGAAGATATTCCTGAAGCTACTGAAACCACTGAAGCAAACCAAGTGAAAGTGGATCCAGTCACTCCCAAATCTGTGACTCCGGACCCTCCTCGTAATGAAAGGCAGTCTTTGGATGTAGATGTAGGAAACGAAACACATCCCATTCCTCAGGTAAAACCTGTAACCATATCTCGTTATCAAATATCAAACGCTGTTATCTCTTATCATTCTGGCATGAACATTGTTTTGCTTTTGTTATTGGAAGAGGATATCATTTTAAAATTTAGGTGGTGCGTATGTACTTAGTAGAAACACTTGTTTTCATGCATGAAGTTTTGTACCCAAATTTCACATGAAAATATCAGTGATTCTACGTAGTGGACGAGGAATCACCATTTGCTCTGTTAGAATAGCTAATATGATATTCTTTAACTGATGATAATGACACTTTCAATTCAATTATTTTGAGTATATGCATGTGCTTTTTGCCCTTTTTGTTTTCCTTGTTTTCAATTGTTTTAGCTTATGGAAAGATTTTTATATTGTAGTTGTACTATTTATATGAAAGCAAAAATAAAGTGTTGGTCTCGTGGGTGGCTACAATGAGTTTGTTGTATTCCATATTTGGATTTTTTTTGCTGCATTGGTTTTTCTTGCAATTTTAATTGGACAAGGAAAGAAAGCTGCACGCTTAATTCTACATCTCATTGAAGTTTCATGTAGGAAACTCTGAACACCAAATAGTTATTTGTCTGTGGTTTTTTATCTGTGGAACTGAACATTTAATATGGTCTGATACTCTGATTAATGAAATAGACTAATGTGGCTATAAGATGCCATATGGTCTGTTGCTTTGGGAGTATATATTTTTTTGATGTGGTTTCTATCCTAGTAGGTACATGCTTGCTGGCTGGTGCCACTGCTCTGAAATAATTTTACAATTCTAAGCATTCTTATTTATTAATCCCAGAATAGTTGATAAGAACCAATTGATATTACTACTGAAAATAGGGAAAACCCCTTTAAAGAATGTATTCCTAGAGTATTCGAGAGACTCTAGACTCTCCTAATGCCCAAAGGCCCCAACTATTTCCCAAAATGACAAGATACCCTCCTCTCTAAATCTCTCCTTTATTTATAGGCAACATGCCTTATTTCCCTTAACTAACTCCCTAACTCACCCCACTAACCAATTAACTAATAATAACTAACTACTTAGCTAACAATATCTCACAATAAGTTGATAGGAACTGGATCAGAATTAGCTTTGAATTACTCTAGTAGATCAGAATTACAGAGCAATAACTCTCACACACACATGGATATTCGAGAGACCCACTCTCCTCTTGGGTATTCGAGAGACCCAAACTCTCCTCATTAATCCTTTCCAAAGTACAAGATGACCTCTCTCTCAATCTCTACCCTTATTTATATAGGCAACATGCCTTATTTCCTAATTACTTTCCCTAACTCACCCCTAACTAGCTAACTAACTAACTAACTACTTTACTAACAATATCTATCAATACCTATCAGTAACTTGGCCACTTAGCTGCACTTCTAATTATTGATGAGGTATGAGATTACTTTTAGTAGGTGTCACTTGTGATGATATAGTTTAATGAAATTTGAAAATAGCACTTACTGAAGTTGATAATTCATGTTCTGTTTTTGTCTTCTGCACTAGATTGTACCGATGCCTCCTCAGATGGATTGCTTGGATGAAATTCAAGCTGATTGTGAACAGCTTGCAAAAGCTGATCTATCTATAATAGAAACTCAACATGATAAAGGGATGGAGGATAATAAAGAAAATGATGCTGATAATGCTGATGATGGCTCAAAATGGTGGGATAGTGAGTCACAGAATCTGTTGGATTCGCAACAACTGGCCGATGTATTGGCCATATGTGACGATCTCCTCCAAAGCCAGTCTCCCAATAGGGATGGGAAAAATGGAGAATATAAGGAAAAGCCCAGTCTCTCTGTTTATGCTGATCTAGGACCAGAATATCTGAAGAAGGATATTGAAGAGTGCCAAAATCTTGCCCTTGACCCTGCTGCAAATATTGAGCAAGATACCCCTCCAGAGTTTCGACTAAGTCAGCTGGTATTTCCGTGTTCTCATTGATTTCGCGTTACAATGTATTCATTTTTTATCATAGCCACTGAAATTTCTTGAATGCTAATGTGTTTTCATGTTTTTATAGGAATTTGGTTCACAGGATAGCTTTATTGCCTGGGGTGGCAGCAAGGCAGTAAACTGATTTGGTTCTTCACCTCAAATGGGAGACAGATTTTTTGTAACTATATTTTGCTGATAGTTGCCTTAAATTTTGGGGTAAACCGAACTGTAACTCCTTCCTTTGCTTGACTAATTGGGAAGTAGTTGAAGGCAGCGAACTTAATAGTTTGGTACTTTGATCAACTGTGCTGTAATTATACTTTCTTTTGACTTGCTGGATTTGTGGAATCTTTTAAGTTTTAATTTATTGTCTGTTTGACTTTGTCATATAGAAGTTGACTTTCATTTGGAATTCTGTTGACATTTGGTTTCATCAAAATTTGTTACATAGAAAAGTTTGTGGATGATATCTGGAATTTCTCAATCTTAGGAGTGATATGCTAGTTATATTTAAATGGAATTGTTTACTCCAATTTGTCATGTCTCATGTGTGATTCATTTTTGCCATGTGAAACTCTGAATTATATTTTTAATAGGAGAAAACTTAGGTATAATTTCATAGATACATTAGGTGTTATTTTCCAATAGAATTAAGACATGTGTAACAGTTCATACATATGTTATATTTTCAATGATGAACTGTTACATATGTTATAATTCTATTGGAAAACAATACTGTATATATGGAATTATATTTAAGTTTTGTCCTTTTTTACATTTGGCTCCAATAATAGATGCAAAATTTGGCTAAATAAATATATATTGACACATATTAGTCATTTCTCTTATTAATTACTTTTTTGTTTCTAATACTAGCGTTTAATTTTTTTCAACCCTTGGTGATGTTATTTTTCGAATTTATTCTACTCTCAATATTGTCAATTTGAATTTCTAATTATGTAATAAATTAGAATAACATTTTTTAAAAGTATGCAAAAGTTTATTATTTATTATTTAAACTTTTTATTTAATTTTTGTTGCTTAAAATTATTTTTATTTGATCATATATTATATTATATTATATATCATTTTTATTTGAGGGAGAACTTTGCCGTCATGTAGTCTTATTCGACTTAAGGGACTTATAATTATTGGTGATTGGTCTAGCACATTCAATTTATGTGTTCTAAGTTTTTGTAAAAACTTCTGGAAGATAGCATTTAATACGTGGATAGAACCGTGATGTAAGGATATTAATGGTGTTTTTTTTTTTTTGATAAGCAAAAAAATTATTAAAAAAGAGTATAAGAGATATTCTAACCCAAATATAATGAGAAGTAGCATGCAAAATCATCACAAAGAGGAGAGTTATCCCAACTATGTTGGCATCACTCACCCCAACAGTAGTGTTTCTAATAGTTATGTTCTATTGTCTTTGATTTCACTCTTTTAGTGGAATCAAAATGTTTTACTTTTTAGGTTCCATTTGGATAATATAACATTATTAGAACTTATTTACTAGAATAAGTGCTTTTATGTAAAACAAAAATAGTGTTTGAGTAAGATTAAATAAGTAATCTATTAATTCTTGATAACTATTTTTAATTTATTTTAGGAAACCAAATTTTTAAGCTTCTTAGAAAAACTTTGTATGAAAGCTCAAATTTAGTATAAACAGAAACCCGTTTTGCACATTTAAAAACATTTCTTTAAATATATATTCAAATACTAAATAATTTAATTTAAAATGAGTTTATTGTATAAAAGCTTTTTACATGAGACTTTTTATATAAGCCTTTAAATGAGTTGTTTATTTAAACGAGACCTTAATCTTATGTCTTGTTATGTTCTATTTATTAAATATAAGTTTAATTACATTGTAGGTCCCTATACTTTTTGGGAATTTTCAAATAGGTCCCTATACTTTTAAAATTTGTAATTAGATCCCTGAACTATTATTTCATTTGTAATTAGGTCCCTATACTAAAAAAATTTGTAATTGGGTCCTTAAACTTTTATAAAGTTTTCAATTGGGTCCCTGAACTAAAAAAGTTTTTAATTGGGTCCCTGAACTTATATAAAATTTTCAATGGAGTCCCTGAGGTAGGGTTCCGTGAAGAGGTCTTTAAGTCTGCTGATGTTAAACGTGACCTGGAATTCCCCCAAATTTGTATTTAGAGTTGCAGGAGACAAAAATGTTGAGTCAAAAAACCAAAACTTGACCTGTTATTGCTTTTCCTCCATCTGAACAAATAGTTCATTCTTTTCCCGATTTATGTTTTACGCTTGTATATCCCTTCCTTAAAATAATTTCGTCCAAAATAGTTTCTTCACTTGCAACTTACTACATCTCACTTCATCTTGTTACATCTTGCTACATTTTATTGTGACAATATCTCAAGGTTCATCTTCCACCCAAACTACTCTTACATAGCCAGCTTGGATGAAATCAGTTATATTCCGTCCAATTCAATATATCACTAACGAATTTTATAATTTAGGGACCCCATTGAAAATTTTATATAAGTTCAGGGACCCAATTAAAATTTTTTTTAGTTCAGGGACCCAATTGAAAACTTTATAAAAGTTTGAGGACCCAATTACAAAATTTTTTAGTATAGGGACCTAATTACAAATGAAATAATAGTTCAGGACCTAATTATAAATTTTAAAAGTATAGGGACCTATTTGAAAATTCCCAAAAAGTATAGGGACCTATGGAGTAATTAAACCTTAAATATACCAAACATAAAATAGAATTCAAATTTCCCTCTTATTCTAACACATTTACCAAAATATTATCTCTCATGCAAGCTGGCTGTGAGTGTACATCGTGGGAGATATCCAGCCTAATTGTGGGAGATAGCATATCCACTTATGCAATGGACTTGAGTGTGCCCACAAGAGCATAAGCCCGACCCCTTTCCACTCATCCTTTATTATAATTGTGAAGAGACTAAAGACTGATGCTGGGTTGGCCCCCCTAACAACCAGGCAAATTTGTCTCTGGCAAAAACGAGCTTCAAATCTTCAACTTTTGACTGACAAATAAATGAATCTTACCCTGGTTAAAGGGGGGAGACACGTTAATTAAAGCATAATACTTGCCTCTGAAATAATAGTGTTAGAAAATTTGAGTAGTTAAAAAACTCGAGCACATTTTGTTTCGTATGAAAATTTTTGGATTTAATTGTAATTTTGGTCCAACAAATGGATGATTTTAGTCCCAAATGGGTTTAATTGTAGTTTTTGGGTTTAATAATTTGAGTAGACTCTGATATCATATTAAAATTTGGGTTTGGGCCTATTCAACTCCAAAAGCTAGTTTATGGGGTGAGGGTTACCCTCAACTTATAACCATTATTCAGGTCATATCAATATTCAATATAAGACACCAATAAGAATTTTGCTAACAAGTACTTTTGAGAGACATTAATTAAAGAATCCAAAAAAAAAAAAATGCTTTTATGAAAAAAAATAATTAAATAGACCACTTCTTAAAATAATAAGTATATCACTTCTTCATAAAAACTTGTTTCTCTTTATTTGTTAACCAGCACCCTATCGAGACAATTGAAAGCTCAGACACATAACATGATGACATGTGCTGCAATTATTTGCCTATGATTCACTCAAAATAGTAGAAGTAGTACTGATGAATGAAGATGACTATAGTTCTATTAGTGGTTGAGTAATGATATTTGAATACCTGATTTTGACATCCAAAATTGACACCTTGGTTAATTATGTGTAAATTTTTGGTTAATTCAGTTCATTATATGGTTAATGGGTTATTAGAAGTTTATTTTCTATAATCATGTAAATATTTGGTTAATCACATGCAAATATCTAGTTAATTTAGTTTTTTATATGATTAATGGGTGATCATGATTTAACCAAATATTTATACGTGATTAACCATATAATGAATTGAATTAACCAAATATTTGTACCGATTAATCAAAGTATCAACTTTGGGTGTCAATTTTGAGTGTACAAATATCATTACACTGGTGGTTAAATACAGATGAATAGAGTCGTGGATATTGCTACTACTATACGTATTTTTTTGTTGCTAGTGTTTGGGATTTTATAGCATAAACCAACTTAAGGATTATTTATATTTTAAAAAAAAATATTATATATTTGTATAGAGGCCAGCATATAAGTGGCATTTAATTCATGAAATGTTTTGTTGTTAGGTAAACTACATTTCCGGAAATCTCATTCACAGAAATATTTTTTTTCCCAGCTTTATACATTGGAATAAATTTTTAATATTCACTAATTTTATTCTCGGACATCTTTTATGTTTGGAAATAATTTTTTAAAACTTGTACCAAGCATTATAAACTTTTATTCTCATATCTATATTTCTGGGAATATTAAAATATGATGGATACCGTTCTGACCTAGAGATCAATACTCATAACTACTAGTGTGAAGTGTGTATGAATAGCCAGTCTTTTTCTATTGCTTTACTTCCCTTTTATAGTCCGTCTTAGTGAGCACCATTATGCTAATTAAACTCCAGTGTAACCTCGCCGTCTAAGGAGTAAATAGCCGCCCGAGTATTAAGGATGCCGACTACTATTAAATATATATGTTACATTCGCCCTATTAATCACATGGTCAATTTGTATTGGGCCTCTAGTCCCTTCATTCCGACATGTATATTTGGGTCAGACCTATTTACCAAATCCATACAGTAACCATGACTCCCCAAAGCTCTGAGCTATAAGATAGCGAAAGAGCTTAATTATAATAAGGCTCGATCTATTTATCAAATCCATACAGTAACAGGTACCATAATAAATTAATCGCGAAGTCATAATAGATTAAACAAAAAACTATTCTCACTAGCTAAACACAATTTTTTTTGAAGCTGTATGGTAATAGGGAATATAAAGATTAAGCACCAGAAACTCCGGACATGTACCATACAATTGATTACTCTACCATAAAGGAAGTACATTGTTGCCAATTTTGGACAAGACGCTGTGGATAATGTTTCTAGAGTGTAGTTTAACTGTCTCTCATTTGTGCTATCAACAAATTGAATTCATATTTGTCAGAGCCAAAACAAGTTTTTCGGTAGTTTTGGTCAATAAGCCTATGTACAAGTTAAACACAGAAGCTCTCACTATCATAGCCAGATTAGCAAAGGTTGTTCATGTCCCCATTTTGTCCGTGCCTACTGCTGAACAGCAAAGCCAGCATTAAGCTTTCGTCCAACACTCAGATTCTTGGACACTTCTGCTTGGCCAATCTTGTTGCTTTTTTGAAGGATTGGAATAAGATGTATCATTCAATTTGACCTGATTTGTTTCTTAATTTAATCAGGACTAAGTTTCTATTATTAGTATAATGAAACTTTAAGATTTGTCTTTTTTTTCAATACATCAACATCATAATATTATCACATCACCTCATAATAATATTATGAGCTTACAAAGTGACAATCACCTATAGTTGGCAAAGGATTCGCGGATTAATTATCCATCCGGTTCATCCATAACAAAATCCATCAAATAATAAAAAAACATGTAGATGGATTGGCAGTGGCTATAAAAAAATGAAAGGAGAGAATTTGAGAAAAATTAAAAATGATGAAAATAAATTTGTATAATGACATAAATGACCATTGTTAAAAAAAATTATTAGGCTAAATAATACTTTTTGTCCCTTATCTTTATTTTAGGTTTCAATTTGGTCCCTATTTTATTTTTTGTTCAGTTTTGGTCCCTTATCTTAATTTTAGGTTTCAATGTGATCCTTTTCGTTTAAAATGTGGTACGAAGAGGACAAAATTGATATAAGTTTTGCAAAATAAGGGACTATTTCAAAAAATAAAATAAAGGAGGGATTCAGAACCAAGAAAAGGGACCACATTGGTTTAACTTTTGCAAAATGATGGACCATTTCGAAACAAAAAATAAAAGAGGGACCATATTGGTATAACTTTGCAAAATAAGGGATATACCAAACATAAAATAGAATCCAAATTCCCCTCTTATTCTAACAAGTTTACCAAAATATTATCTCTCATGCAAGCTGGCTGTGAGTGTACATCGTGGGAGATATCCAGCCTAATTATTGTGGGAGATAGCATAGCCACTTATGCAATGGACTTGAGTGTGCCCACAAGAGCATAAGACGGCCCCCTGAACAACCAGCCAAATTTGTCCCTGGCAAAAATGAGCTTCAAATCTTCATCTCTTGACTGACAAATAAATGAATCTTACACTGGTTAAAGGGGGAAGACACGTTAATAAAACCATAATACTTGCCTCTGAAATAACAGTGTTAGAAAATTTTAGTAGTTAAAAAAATCGAGCACATTTTGTTTCGTATGATAATTTTTGGATTTAATTGTAATTTTGGTCCAACAAATGGGTGATTTTAGTCGTTTAATTGTAGTTTTTGGGTTTAATTTGAGTAGACTGTAATACTATGTTAGAATTTGGGTTTGGGCTTATTCAACCCTAAAAGCTAAAGGCTAGCTAATAGGGTGAGGGTTACCCTCCACTTATAATCATTATTCAGGTTATATCAATATCCAATAAGACTCCATTAAGGATTTTGATAACAAGTATTCTTGAGACATTATTAAAGAATCCAAAAAAAAAGCTTTTATGAAAATAATAATTAAATATACCACTTCTTTGAATAATAAATAAATCACTTCTTCATAAAAACTTGTTTTTCTTTATTTGTTAAACAGCACCCTATCGAGAGAATTGAAAGTTCAGACACATAACATGATGACATATGCTGCAATTATTTGCCTATGATCCCTCAAAATAGTAGTACCAATGAATGAAGATGACTATGGTTCTATTAGTGGTTAAGTACAGATGAATAGAATCGTGGATATTGCTATTTCTCTACGTGTTTTTTTTGTTGCAAATGTTTGGGATTTTATAGCATAAAACCAACTTAAGGATTATTTATATTAAAAAAATAATAATCTTATATATTCGTATATAGGCCAGCATATAGGTGGCATTTAATTCATGACATACTTTGTTGTTAGGTAAACTACATTTCCGGAAATCTAATTCTCAAAAAAAAAAAAAAAATTTCCCAGCTTCACACATTGGAATAAATTTTTAATATTAACTAATTTTATTCTCGGACATCTTTTATGTCTGGAAATAATTTTTTGAAACTTGTACTAAATATTATAAACTTTTATTCTCATATCTACATTTCTGGGAATATTAAAATATGATTGATATTGTTCTGACCTAGAGATCAGTAGTCAGAACTACTAGTGTGATGTGTGTATGAATAGCCACCCTTTCTCTATTACTTTACTTCCCTTTTATAGTCGGCCTTAGTGCATGCCATAATGCTAATTAAACTCAAGTGTAACCCTGCCGTCTAAGGAGTAAATAGCCGCTCGAGTATTAAGGATGCCGACTACTATTAAATATATATGTTACATTCGACCTATTAATCACATGGTCAATTTGTATTGGGCCTCTAGTCCCTCCATTCCGACATGTATATTTGGATCACACCTATTTACCAAATCCATACAATAACCAGGATTCCCCAAAGCTCCGAGCTATAAGATAGTGAAAGAGCTTAATTATAATTAGGCTCGACCTATTTACCAAATCCATACAGTAACAGGAGTCACCCAAGCTCCGAAAAATAGCAAAATAGCTTAATTATAATTGGGCTCGACCTATTTACCAAATCCATATAGTAACAGGTACCATAATGAAATTGATCACGAAGTCATAATAGATTAAAAAAAAAGAAGCTATTCTCACTAGCTAAACACAAATTTTTTTGAAGCTGTATGGTAATAGGGAATATAAAGATTAAGCACCAAAAACTCCTGACATGTACCATACATTGTTGCCAATTTTGGACATGACGCTGTGGATAATGTTTCTAGAGTGTAGCTTAACTGTCTCTCATTTGTGCTATCAACAAATTGAATTCATATATGTCACAGCCAAAACACGATTTTCAGTAGTTTTGGTCAAATAAGCATAGGTACAAGTTAAACACAGAAGCTCTATCACTATCATAGCCAGAATAACTAAGGTTGTTCATGTCCCCATTTTGTCTGTGCCGACTGCTGAACAGCAAAGCCAGCATTAAGCTTTTGTCCAACACCCAGATTCTTGGACACTTCATGAACATTGCTTGGCCAGTCTTGTTGCTTGAAGGATTGGTGTTACGACATGGTCCGAGTTGAAACTCGGCTCATAGCCGTTCTTAGACCATGTGTCCAATAAGCTCCTATTAAGTTGTAACTACTGAAGTTCGTAACTGACCTCAGACTTGTAATTATCCTCATCAATGACGTTCACTTACTAACACTCACAATACTCATGAACTGTGTATCAACTGACTTGGGCATCAGGCATCCTTCTCCGATCTCAACTCGGAAGCCGACTTTCGAAGCCTAGGTCAGAACAATTAGAATAAGATGTATCATTCAATTTGACCGGATTTGTTTCTTAATTTAATCAGGACTAAAATTCTATTATTAGTATAATGAAACCTTTAAGATTTGTCTTTTTATCAATACATCAACATCGTATTATTATCACATCGCCTCGTGATATTTATTATGAGTTATACAATCACCTCACCTCACTTTTTCTTCTTCTCTAACTGTAAACATAATTTCTTCAGCAGATCACATTTATTAATTTGTAGGAACCTAATATTGTTTCTCCTGTCTTTTCAAATGATCAAGTATAAAAGCTAAAATAAGAAAATCCAAAGCTCAGACTAGAAGAAAAGCATGGAAGTGATTGAGACTTATAGTTACATTACAAGACAAAGGCGAGGACTGTATCACACTGTTTTGAGACTTATAGTTGCATATGACCAGTAAGCCCATGGTTATATCCACTAGGGTGAGCAAAATCCAGCCCAACCCTAAAACTTCGTCCCAACCCATAGTATTCAGGCCGAGTTAGACTTTAACCTGCAGGAGAGAAGAGATGAACCCGCATCTCATTTAGTGACCCGACACCAGGTTCGGGACGGGTCCGGGTTGACCTTCAGATTACCCAACCCGTCCCAATATAATAAAATATTATTTTATATTTATCTCTCATAGCTTATATTTAACGCTTCACTAAGAAAGACCTAAAGAAGTCATAACCATTCTTTTACTTTTACTATCTCATCTCAGTGTTTGAGAAACTTAAGGGGAAATAAGAAGATTATTTTGTTTTTCACCATTCATTTACCCATTTTTTGAAATCAAAATATATTTGGAGAATAAATTGCTTTATTGTGAATTGTGAATTATGAAGTGTGATAATATTCCCACTCTCAAAAAAATTAGTTTACAAAGGATTTATTTAATTTCGGGTCAACCCGGTCCCGTCCCATTTCGGCCCGATCTTAAACCAACCTGCATATGATTGGGTTCCTTCAGGTTTAGGGACGGGTTCGGGTTCAGAGAATTGACTCCATCAAAGTTTAAGACCGGGTAAGGGACAAGCATAATCCG
Source organism: Echinosophora koreensis (assembly GCA_035048595.1). NCBI lineage: Eukaryota > Viridiplantae > Streptophyta > Magnoliopsida > Fabales > Fabaceae > Echinosophora > Echinosophora koreensis. The sequence continues at coordinate 1,758,056 of JAPCYP010000031.1, read as the reverse complement.
TCCCAACCCGTCTCAAGCTCACCCCTATATCGAACATTAGAAAATACAACTATACCATTACTTCCCAAAGACTAGTATAAGTTGGATACTGAGGAAACCAGACAGCATAAAGAAGCTGAAAAATCATAGTTATATTTTGGTGCACATCTATCACATCCTTGCTTACTTAGGGTGCGTTTGATTTGCAAAAATGCTGGAGACTGGATCGCACAAAATTTTTTGTCCCCTATTTGATTTGAAAAGTGGTCAAGAGATGGGACAAAAAAGGGGGTAAGGGACATGACAAAAACCCAAAATTTTGGCCCCCCACCAAACCATTGGACAACCTTTTGTCCCATGAACAGACTACCAAAAATACAAAGTTATCCTTACCTCTCTCACCCCTCTCTCCTCTCTCTCTATCTCTCTCTCTCTCTTCTCTCTCTCTCTCCTATCTCTCTTTCTTCTTCTTCTTCTCTCTCTCTTCTCTCTTTCTCTCTTCTCTCTCTAATATATATAGTATTATTACGGTAATAATAATATATTATCATATATACTACATATTATAAAATATACTCCCTCCGGTCCTTATTATAAGAGGCAAATGACTACTTTTTTTTGGTCCAAAATATAATAGACATGTATGTATTTTGACAAATATTAAATGCTCATTTCCAATTTTACCCATATTTATAATAGGGTTTATATTTACGAGACAGTGTAACTTTAAATACAAGTAGGTTTGTTCATTAATTATTGAAGGGTTAAATTTGTAAATTTATATGAATATTAATTACAAATAGCTTATTTCAATGCATTTTCTTGGTCTGTGTGTTTTAGGGTTTTGCCTCTTATATATAGGACCAGAGGGAGTATTATATATTGCCTAATACTTACATATATTAACAATATATATTTCAAAGAGTATCATAGTAAAATTAATATTATTTTACTTGTTCTGTTTATTATCTATCAAAAGATATACAAGATAAAAAGTTGTCATCTGACTCAAGGGATTGTATTGTGCTATCCTATGCCATCCTATGCATTAATATACACCCTTATATAATGAGAATGTAAGTGTGTAGAAATTTAGGTGGAATACAATAAGATGATAAAAAAATGTGTAAATTTGTGGTGACGTGATCATTAAAAGTGAGTGTAAATAGTTTTACTGAAAGAAGATATATATTATTAATTTAAAATGAAATATATAAAGAGAAAAATATTTCTCTTAAAAAAAAATGAGAGAGAAAAATATTTAAAATTTTAAAGAAGGAATGCATAATAATTAATTAAAAAGATGATTTGAAGAGACCGGCAAAAAGTATTTCAAATAACATGATGACATACGCTGCAATTATTTGCCTATGAATCTAAGATTCACAGTTCCACACTCACAATAGCAGTACAGATGAATAGAATCGTGGAGATTGCTAGTTTGCTACTGCTATACGTATTTTATTTTATTTTTTTCAAATGTTTGGGATTTTATAGGATAAAACCAACTTAATGATCATTTATGTTTTTAGTTTTCCAAATATACTAGTGAATATCATGAGTGGCACATTTCAAAAAATAGGGAGTGAATATTACTATATTTTGAAGGACTAAAAAATATTTAATCCTACTAAATTTTTGTTGGTCATGATCCTATGATGACTGATGAGGAAGGAGTAGGGTCTTTTTTTTGTAGAAAAAATTGGGTCTAACGCAATCCACACGTGAAAGTGGGCTCGAAGGCGATAACTCAGAAAGGCCCACAAACTCGTTTGCAATTTGTTTCTTCGGTGAGCTGAAAGGTGATGTCTGCTTTTTCCAAAAATCTTTTTCTTTCTGGAATACCTTTTGATTTTATTTTATTTTTTGTAGAAAAAATACCTTTTCATTTAATATGCAGTACCATGCAAAATAAATATTGATCTATAACTATTTGATTTTAAATAAAGGATGATGTTGTTAGGTTGAAGACAACAGGATCAACTCACATTCCTATTTTCACCAAGATTGGAAGACAACAATATCTGAATATCCACTGAATCTTCCCGGTGGACACCAGCCAAAGGTCTCTGCCTTAGTTAAGCACATTCCATGTTTCCTATAGTATCCAACCATCATATTTTTCAAAGAAAACAAGTGCCAAAACATAAGAAAAAAGGTTAGTGATTCTTTTAATATATATATATATATATATATATATATATATATATATATATATATATATATATATATATATATTGTTTTTCCTTTTTATGTTAGATTATCAAGGCGGCTACCAAGTGGTTGAGTGCAAGTGGTTAACGCACTGCTACTTAAGGACGAATCGTTCGGGTTCTGCCAGAGTTCGATCCTTCGGTATGCAACAACCATTGGTCATGCTTTACTAACCGTGCGGCCGACTCGGAGATTAGTCTCATAGCGGGTTCTAAGGATCTAAGCCGTGGGGATACTTTGAGGGCTCACTCGGTCCCAAGAACTAATCAGGGTGAGTACCAAACCAAAAAAATTATCAAGGCGGCAATCAAGTGTCTCTTTAATTAAAATAAATGAATAAAATAAACAACCAAATACACACACACACACACACACACACACACACATATATATATATATATATATATATTATTCTTAAAATAACCAAATACACACACACATACATACATATATATATATATATATATATATATATATATATATATATATATATATATATATATATATATATATATATATATTATTCTTACATCAATTTTAATCATTGATTTTAATTTAATCAAACAAACTTAAGCTTTACATATTTATTGAAGAAAGATAATAATTAAAATAAATTTAACAAGAAGAGAAAAATAGACTATATTTAAAAAGGATACGCTAAAAATCTTGATTTTCCATTAAAACTATACCATTTATTTAATAATTATTTTATATATTTATTTAATAAAAATACTTATTATGCTATAAATTTCATACATCCATTCACACTAAAATAAATAACTTAAAATTTATATACTACATATTTACCTAACATATTTATAGGTGAAAATTTAATTCCAAAAAATACTAACTTTTTTGGACAATAATTCTATTAATGAAATACACATCTTTCTAATACCTATATTTCATTAATAGGTATATATATATATTGTCCTATAGTAATTTTAATAAAGAAAAATGTTTATGAAATAAATATTTTATACTTAAATCTTTTTAATCTTATACTTTTTTTAAAAATATAAATATTTTGGTTAATCTTCCACCTAATGGGTTGAATGATACTTTGGAAAATAAAAAAAACTTAAATTTAAAATTAATTATGCATATTTTTTCATATTTACATATTTTATCCTTCAATTTATATTTTTAAAATTATATCTGAATTAATAATGTATATATATTTTATAATATTAAATATATCTGTTTAAAACTTGTCTTTCAATTTTTTATGTTTTATTTTTTCTAAATTTAAAAATACTGTACAGTACACGAAATACTTTTTAGTTTAGATAAAAAAAAAAATTAGGGTCTTGCTAACCTTAGGTAACTAGCTAAGGAATCTAAAAAAAAAAAAAAAAGAGTTTATGAAAAAAATTAAATATTCAACTTTTGAGATCAATAAATACATCGATTCCCCATGAAATTATGCAAACACCCATTTATTATATACATTTAGAAATAATTTCATTGAATGCTCTTCCACATTTTAACCTCTAAGAAAAACATCTTTTAATTCAAATATTCTTAAATACACATGATATCATATTTTCAAATAAAATTATTAAATATCCAAATTCACTACAAGAATAAAGGTGATTAGCGACGAATTATTTGCGACGGCCATGGTGCCGTCGGTAAAATTGTTATTTGTGACGGCTTTTTCCGTCGCTAATAGAGGTGGTTGAATTTTCATACTTTCCGACGGCCTATGGTGATTTGCGACGGCCTCTGTTGTCATTGTGGGTTGCGCACAGTTCCGCGAAAAATTGGCGCCAATTTTGGGGGTTGAATATGGAAATTTGCGACGGCCAAGCTGTCACTAATGTAGGTAAGAGTTTGCGAATCGTTGATATTTGCGACGACCGAGATCGTCAGTAACAGGAATTTAATTTCCTGACGGCTTAGGCCGTTGCTTGTCCGTTGTTAACCCATATTAAAACGTTTGCGACGGATAGGCCGTCGCTAATAAATGCACGAATTTCCATAACCTTCGTTTGCGACAGCATAAGCCGTCAGTATTAATTTTTCTGTTTGCGACGGCATGGGTCGTCGCTATACTCCCCTTAAAACCCACTTTCCTGTTCCATTTTGTTCATTCGCCTCCTACACACCCTAAAACCCAAAATCATCTGAACACCGCAGCTCCACACACCTTGTCTCCTCCTTCCTCCTTCTCCTTTCCTCCTTCCTCCTCCCCCACACCCTCCAACCGCCACTCTTGCCACCACAGTCCGATTGACGCCATTTGTTATTTGCTTGCGGCGAGGAGGGGAGCATAGGAGATGGCGGTGCTATGAAGGGATGACGTGGTGGTGTTCGTCGCAGGTTGGTGCTGGAGTGTCGTCGTGCTGTCAACGACGGCTTTGTTTCTGGGTTTGTAATGTTCTAATTGGTGCTGAGAGAGGGAGACAAAAATCCAAAACAGAACTGAGAGAGATTTGTAAACAACAACGAAACAAAGAGGGAGATTAAGGGAGAAACTGGTTGGGTAACACTCAGTTGTGCGAAGAGAAAGAAGAGCAAACGCACAGAGGAGAAGGGAACGAAGAGCTGATGGGGGAAGAAGAAAGGGAACAAAGAGCTGTAAATTTCTTCATCTGCGAGTAATTTCTTCAATCCACTGGTGCTGTAAATTTGAGTTCTGGGGCAGAGAATAAGAACATTTGGGAGGAGTTCAGAATAGGGTTTTGGAGTAAATTGCAGAAAAAATAATAATTTAAGGGCTAATATGCAATTTTAAAAAATTAATCATCAATTAATATATACTAATAGAATATAATAATATATACTAATAAAATATATATTAGTATTTGCGACGGCTAATGGGAAAGATATTTGCGATGGCCAAGCCGTGGCCGTTGCAAATTTGCGATGGTCATTTAAAAAAAACCATCAGAAACGGTTTGCGACAACCCTATATGCGACGGATATTTGGCCTTCGCAAATCCGTCAGAAACACATGTTTTGCAACGGATTTGTGCTATTTACGACGGCCTTTGGCCCTCGCTAATACCAACTTTTCTTGTAGTGATTTGAGTCACGAGATTTAATTCGAATTTTTATGCACCTAGTGATAGTCAGAATTCACGTTTAATGCACTTTAAAATTTAGAAAATTTTAGAAAATCTCATGTATGATATAAGAAAATGTTATAATATTAAATGTAATATCGACCTGCACTAGAAAATAGGATCAAGTTACATAGATTTTGAAGAGAGAAGAAAATAATAATATGATAGATAAATATATTTTCTAATGATGGTTAACTTGCACGGGAAAATAAGATAAATGAATCAAATATATTTTCAAGTGAGAATAAAAAAAAAATGCTTAACTTGAACGAGAAAAATAGGAGAATTAAATCAAATAAATTTTCTAGAGAGAAGAAAAAAATAATATGATTGATAAATATATTTTCTAAAAATGGTTAACTTGCACCGGGCAAAAAGAAAAAATAAATTAAATCGATTTTCAAGAGAGAAGAAAAAATTCATATTATTTCGAAAGATAACGACTACATATTTAGTATTAGTGTTTAAATAGGTTACATTTATAAATGATTAATCAGATTGAAAGCAATTGTTACTTTAATGACTATTTTCAAATATTATATTTTTTTATAATATTCATACATGTCTTATTTTTAAATTATATTTTTAATCCTAAAATTATGTAGGAAAGAATATGTACTTACTATTTACACTTAAGCGTCAATATTTATATTATAATATCTATAATAATTATTAAGTTAATATCTGTTTCAATTTTTGATCGACTATTCAGATAAAATAATTTTTTAACATTTTCCGGCATATAATTTTTTTAAAAAAATTTAAACCACAAAATATAAATTCAATAATTATATATTTAAAAAATCCTAAAAATAATATAGTTTCTGTATATAACATGAGTCTATCAATCTAGTTTATAACAAAGATCTAATTCTTTGTCATTACTACATGCGACTTGAAATTTATCAATAAACTGTCTAAAAATGAAACAGTTTTTCTTGTTAAAGTTTAAATAAAGAAATTCAGTGTAGATCAAGACAAGTTAGGAGCTAGAGCCTAGAGGGAAAGCAAAGTAGGGTGCCCAGATAGAGTCACTCTTTTATTGCACTTTGGGTTTAAGCTGATAGCACTTTTGGGTAAATACTGTTTAAGACTGTTTAGCAGTTTCCACATTACATTCATCAATAAAATCTTCAGTTTAAATGATTAATGGACCTACATCATCATCTAGCTCATTGTTAATGTGGCTTGCCGTTATTACATACTCCGTCGATTCTTTTTCTATAATAATTTAAGGTTTCAACATATAGATTAAGAAATCATTAATATGTTAATACTTATATCAAAATACCCTTATTTCTAATATAAATTATTTATAAATTCCAACTACATTTATTTCATACCCCATTAGCCATTTATGTACCTTACAAATTCTAACTACATTTGTGTATTTTCAAGACATTTCAATCTAATTTTATTATAAGGGTATATATATGGGGAAAAAAATGGTCAAATATATCTTGGGTTTATAAAGTACCTATTGTTTTGGAACAAAAAAAAATAGCTAAAATTATTAAAGAAAAAGAACGGACGGAGCATTTTTTATTTGAATCCTCTTATAGTTTTTTTGAGAGCCAATCCTCTTATAGTTTAACACCTAACATTATCTTTATTCAAAGTTTTTGCACAAGTGAACGGATACAAAACTTTTGTTCTTTTAACCTGAAAGACACTTCCTTCTCTCTAAGCTATTTCATATAAGCCAAAATTTCTGTTCATACCGTTTCAGTTAAGAAATTAGAACCTAGAAGTTAGGACTTGGGACTAACTTGGCAGAAAATTGCATCAAAAAATGATAAAATGTACTACTAAAGTGTACAACTTCTGCAGTTCTGTGAAACTGTAATAAGACATTCTTTTTGTTTTCATCTCTGCAGAAGTCATGTGCTTGATAATACCATAATAATATAGCAAGGTGGTTTGGAGAAGAAATATAATAATAAGGAGGTCATGGGTTCAACTCCCTCCACTAATATAACATACTAATTACTAACATAATAACGGTTCTGGAATTTTTGTAATGTTACAGAGATACGACGTAATTGGTTTCTAATACACTTTTGTTTATTTTAAAAAAAAAAAAAACTAATTGCTAACATTTGCCTTAAAAAAAAAAAAAAAACTTCCTTTAATGAAATCTTACTAAAACCTGGAGACTCCATATAAGATATTCAATTAAAGAAAGGTTTTTGGGGACTGAACCAGTCTTCCAATTAACCACCATTGAGTTAGCTTATGAATGTTCAATACCTTATATGGCGATTTCTATCGTGCACAAGCAATATGGATAACACCACCGTGCACAATTTTTTTCCACCGTTAGATAAGTAACCTTACTAGATTTTATCATGCACCATCCACACCCAATTTTTTTTCATTTTGTTCTTTCTCTCACCCCAGGCTTGTCGACACCCTGGCTTCTCTCACATTTCGTTCTCTCTCTCTTTCACTCCGCCATTGGCCCTCTTGTGATGCGCAAGTTTTCTGGGAAAAGCTTCATTTTTTTTTTCACAAATTATTTGGCACAAAATTAAAGTTAGCATTTTTTTCAACTGCCATTTTTGCACTACAATTCTACAAGTTATTCTGGTTTAACTTTATTTCTTCAATCACATCTGTTCTTGTTTTTGCTTTTGTGGGTTTGGTTCAATTACTGGTAGAGGGAGGAATTGTGATGGAACTTTTGGTTAAATCCAAATCTCAGCCAAGATTGGACTTTTGGTTCATGCCACTCATATTCTCTTTCACTTCCTCCCTCAAACACTGCCGCCAACCACCGCCAGATCCAACCTGTCGATGCTGTTTTGCAGAACCGCAAGCAGAGAGAACCCTTTTCTCTAAGATGCATTGGCATAGAAGATGGCATGGAGGAAGTAATTTTACAATGCCGTGAAAGATACATCATTCAATAGGATAGGAGGAAGTGGGACCAATGAGTTGCATCCTGAAATTTCAGAAAAACAGTTTGTTCTTTCATTTTTTGTTCAAGTTTTGGATAAACATGAACACCATGACACCAAAGCAAAAATAATAATAAGAAGAAGAAGAAGAGCAAAGGTTATAGCAGAGAGAGATTGCTTGGCCCCAGAGGTGGAGGGTGAGGGAAGAACGCTCAACAAATCCTTTAATAATCTGAACATGGATCTGTTGGGGTTGGAGGCATGGTGAGGGAGTTGGGATTTTGACGGGGGTTACGGGTGTACAAGAAAAAGGAGGGAGAAGACTAGAAGAAAATAAGGAGAAAGAAAAAAATCTAGTGTTGGAGGGTGCATCCTATTATCATGGTCTATATATATCTGATGGTTTAAACTTATGCTTTAAACTTGTGCACGATGGGTATACCCATCTAAGTTGTGCACCGTAGAATCCGCCTACCTTATGTTATATATTGCTAATATACCTTGTTCTAGATTCTAAAAATGCACAATCTATAGACAAGTAACTTAGATATACATGTATCTTTTCCCCATGATTTTCATGGTTATACAACTAGTAATAAAAAACAAAGAGAAGGATGAGGGGAGCTGAAGATGAGGAAAGGTAGCAGATGTTCATGTCATTTGGAGGATATGAACATAATGACTGTTCCAAGCTAATCAGTGCAAAGAACAAAGAGTAAAATGGACTTTGGATAATTGATTAGTTGATATAACTATCATTTTAATTCATGCTATTTCGATATACATAAAGCTTAGCCATGAAAGCCAGCAAGCAACTCATACAAAACTTGTTGTTCTCTCTCCCATAAGATCCCGCTGTTTCTATTTACACTCCACCATGAATCACAGGGAGAAACAAAAAGGGTAAGAACAAAGAGAAAGAAACAAGGGAAAAATACATAGAAAAGAAAAGGAGAAAGAACCCTTCTTCCATTGCTATGGAAACCAAGCTTGGACTTCAAAGTCTTAAAGGTACTAGTCATGCCAGCAAAGGAGCATGACCACACACCTTCTTATTATGTATAGCCTTGCCCTTTGCTCTCTTAGGACTCCTCCAAGTCCTTTGTTTGATGATATCCTTCTCTTTGAGCCTCCCATGTTAGCACTACCCGTCTTCATTTCTTTAGTCAAAACCTCTTTCCTCACTCTTGAGCTTAAGCTTAAAGCTTTGAACTTGTGTGTGATGTGTGACTTGGTTTAGAATGAGTGAGATGTGGGGTTCTTAAAGAGCTCTCAGGGTGTGGTCCTAACACACCTTGGTCTAGTAAAGAGCCAGCTATGGGGCATGAAAGGGTGTGCAGTGCCTCCAAACCTACCAGACAGACACCAATTGGACCCCATCTCACTATTTGAGAATGAATACATACCCCAATAAGGGGGGGTTGATAAAACAAAACAAGCCAAGCTTCTCTCTTTATTGCATTGCTATGTCTAACTCTACATTCCTACGTGTAGGCACTACCCACCAGCATAATGTGTCGGATAAAGTTTATTATTGCTCATCTAATATATGTGCACATCTTTTACATCTGAGATTATGTGACAGAATTACAGAATTATAGTATAAGTGTGCAAATAGTACTAGCTATGATCAGACGGTATAAAATGTGTAATGTTTACAAGTGTGACTCAGATTCCCTGCAGTCGTTTTGCACGGCAGTCACCGCAGTTGCTGTACTATTTCCCAAAAATCGTGCACGATTTCTATTTAAAATATAGTATAAGCGATTGCCGGGAAACTAAATCTGTGTAAGTGTGTGAGAGTATATAATTGTAGTGGTTTGTCATTTCAAAAATACGGTAGCACTTTTTCTTTCTTAGTTTAAAAGCTTCGCTCAAATTGTGCATGATAGATAATTGTGCATGGTTTCCTGAAAATAGTACTCGATTTCTATTTAAAACATAGTATAAGCGATTGCAGAGAAACTAAATCTGTGTGTGTGAGTATATTATTGTAGTGGTTTGTCATTTCAAAAATATGGTGGCACTTTTTCTTTCTTAGTTTAAAAGCTTCGATCAAATTGTGCATGATAGATAATTGTGCATGGTTTCCTGAAAATAGTACTCGATTTCTATTTAAAACATAGTATAAGCGATTGCAGAGAAACTAAATCTGTGTGTGTGAGTATATTATTGTAGTGGTTTGTCATTTCAAAAATATGGTGGCACTTTTTCTTTCTTAGTTTAAAAGCTTCCCTCAAATTGTGCATGATAGATAATTTGTCTGATTGCTAATGAGGACATGAGCATTCTCTTTTAATTTTTTATAATGCTTCTTATTTTGTTTTCTTCTGCTTATCTTTCGTTGGATCCATGTAATCAGGGAAATGACTGGTGGATAGGGGGTTGGGTTAGTTGAATCCTACATAAGAATTCATAACAGCAACAACCATTACAAAGTTTTGAGAGCATAATGGACTCTTAACTTATCACTACCTTGACACTAAACAGAAAAGGTGTGTATACGTAGGGTAGGGGTCCCAGCTATCAGCATCAAAGTTTGCATTTTGCATAGTTAAAAATTGTATTTATCCAATAGGACAAAGTCCAGAAATTATTGCACATCTTTGGTGATCACTTGAGAAACATGAAACCGAATTTGGTGAGCCTAACCCCATAATAAGGAGAACATTGAATTTCCTTGGCTTGTGGAAAGGAGGGCATCAGAATATCAACCAAATTACAGTGTCTGATGGATTATATTTGCAGCTTGCTAAGGACTACAACCTAACCCCTCTGTTGTTGAGTTGGGTGCTCTTGCAGTTACATGCATTATGTTAAAACTTAAAAAGTTAATTCCATTACAAATAACTTGAATCCTTCAATTCTATTGATTGACTGAAGGTGCTATATACTAGACTTGAGACACCCTCAAATGATGTACTTCTCTATAGAGAAGGAAATGTTTTTGCTTATTTCATTGTAAATGATTCTGTTCACCATTTATATTATATACACTATTTTAATTCTTTAGCCTTTCTTTGGAAATAGTAGAGGTTTATTATGGGGTGAATTTTGAATTTGAAGAATTATGCTTAGACATTTTGTTGAGATTACTTTAAAATTAGGAGGCAAAAGCTGCAAAATGATATCAAAACCAATTAAATATGTGAGAAGATTATGACAGTTTTGGAGGAAACAGCAAGAATATGGGAGCAGCAATGACACTTCGCTGTTTAGCATGAGTAAGGTTTTGAATCATAAGATTCTTACACATGATGATATTCCAAAATTTTCTTTCTGTATATTTTTTTTTATAGACAAATGTTAATATGTTAAATATTATGTTTGTTTTTCTCCTTTGCAGCAGTTTGAACCCTAGACCTCCAACTTCTGTATCAAACTGTTTTTATTCCGTTAACATTAGAAAACCCAAACTACTATAAGAAGAAAGAAAGAAAAAATCCAAATTAAAAATGGTTTAGTATCCCTTGTCCTAAAAGGGAAATAAAATAAGCCAAAGTGGCTTTGCATAAGCCCTGAAAGCATTTTGCTAATGTAATATAGATCAGAAGGGAGAAAAGTTGTTTTTTCCCGTGCAACATCACAAAGGGGGCATGAGAAAAAGTTGCTAAGGACGTAAGTTTCAAGCTTTTGACTAAGATTCCATAACATGGGGGTATTAGAATAAGAAGGCACACATAATTTCATATAAAAGAAATCAAAACACAGCTAAGTGATCAATTAATTAAATATTGATAATTAACTAAACTTGGCTAAAGGCAAAGATGATCATCTCCTTACTCTGCCTCGTGCTCCACCCAAGTCACTTAGGGAGCCAACCTGTTTTCAACGGCTTGTTCAAATTATCATCTTATTACTTTTCTGTTCTCTCTTCAGTCTTCATGCAGTTTTAGGCACTTAATATCGATTTAAGCACTTGTCAGTGATTTTGTTGTTTCTTTCAGCTTCTTCTCGTTTATATTTCATATATAATCTAAGCACTTAGGGATGGAACATATTAAAGAAATTAGGTGTTTCCTCATTGAATAAATATAATCTATCAAGCTATTTTTTTGAGACTCCAACTATATTATGATAGTTCTATGCAATGGTTATTACTAAAGTATCCTCATTATTATATTTGCTTGATTAACCACTAGGACCCCAGTAAAAATAGTTGATATAGCTAAATAAATAGAGGTTGAGAAAGGCCAAGAAAAAGCTTTTAGAGAAACCACCAACATAGTATGTCACAGTTGGTAAATAATTGGGCCCCTTAAGCATGTGGTCAGGGGTTTGATTCCTGGCTCATGCATATGGAAGAGCATCTGTTAGGAGAGATCAACCCCTTAAATGGATCTTAGTATCTTGAGGGATTAGTCTCTAGCTCTCGGCAGGAGGATACCCGAGTTCACCAAAAAAAAAAAAGCTTTTAGAGAAACCATTAAAAAAGATTTAGATCTAAATGGCCTTATAAAAATCTGGTTTTTGACATAACCCAATGGCATAGATCTATGAAGCATATATTGTTATTATCATTGTCGCTTGCTAAATTGTTGTTTCATTCAGTATTTCACTTCCTATTTCAATCTCTAACATTAAATTAATCCACCTGCCCTACATCTTGTTAAGATGACACAAATGTCCTTTTATTTTTCTGAAACCTATGCAAACATTTCTAAGAAAAGGGGGAAAAAATACTTAGACACGTCATGAAACTATCATAACAAATGAATAAACACGTTCAAATGTGCTTATTTGATCCTCACATAATTAAGAGCCCGTTTGTTATTGCTTATTTTGTTAAAAAAAACATTTTTTTTAACCATAAAATGATTTTTTATTTTATTTTTTAGTGTGTTTGTTTTTGCTTCTGAAAATAATCAGAAGCAGAAAAAAATCATTTTTAGGGTTAAAATGAAAAGCAGCTTTGAGTTGCTTCTGGAAAAAAAATCAGTTTTTATAACTAACTACTTTAAAAAAAATTGATTTTTATGATTGTAAACAAACACAAATCTACTTCTGCTTTTTTTAAAAATCTCTAAAAATAATCACTAAATTATTTTGTAATAAAATCAATTATTTTATAATCTTAAACAAATGGCCTCTAAATCCTATCCTCCTAGTAGTGAATTGCATTTTGAGCTATAGGTGCACTTCATTGTTAATTGAAAGCATTGGGACAGATTGAACCGTGCGAACTTAACTACAACATTATAGACAACGGTGGTAAAGTTAATGTCTGAAATGCACTGTGATCAAAGTGGTCTAACCATGGTATATCTTGAAATCTCACCTTTCAGGTTATGTTGCATCTTGAAACTTAAAAAATGGGTCGGTTGTACTAAACAAGGAAGTCAGAGTTGCACGTGAAGTTCTTGTGATTCACAAACCATTGCCTGCAATACAATCAACATATAGTATTAATTTAAGATTAATTTGTATGCACTGTTAATGTAAAACCAATCAAAAATCATGAAATTAGTGATTTTTAAGATGGTTAAGATAAGAGTCAAACATTCTTAATGCTGGATTGATTTTTGAGTGGTTGACAGTGTAAAAAAAAACTTTATACTATTAGTATATACCAATTAAATCATTAACTTAATAATAAAACTTAGGTGGTGTTGTTTGAGTGCTTATAGTATTACGTAGGTGTTGTTGTCCTTGACTGTTATCTAGACTCCCATCCTTCGAGCCGCGTCTCCATCTTCATTCCCGTTCTTGATGCTTGTTTAATAAAGAACGGCCTCAAGGTTTAAAAATCTGGATCCAAAACCACAATTGGAGTTGCGACGTTTTATTTTTGGCGGTCTTCGAAACCGTATCGCGACCATAATTACAGTCACATCGATTATATTTTTCCACAATTTTCCGAGATAACAAAATATGCAACGCAACTACAATCGTCGGCCGCAATTTAAAACCTTGAACCCATAGAGCTAGCTTTTGAATTATTCAAAGAGCCACCCTTTTTCATGCACTTGAGTTCTTAAGATTTGCCATGTGTAAGAATCTGTGGGCTACTGGGTTGTGTGGATTTGATTTGGCTGTTCCACTTGTACTGTCTTACCAACATACCACAAATGGGAATGGGTTTTTCTTGACTGGAAGCTTCTATGGGTGCAACATGTACACGTTATGGGCTTAATAGTATCCTTTGTTTATGTACGAACACAATAGTAGCACCTTATGTGTCCATGCACAACTACTAATTAACTATAGCAAAATACTCCAATCTCTCTTTTTTTTTTTATTGTTTTTTTATTGGTCTAATTGTTCACACACTCCTTCCTTATATTGTGGAAAGATGCACAAAACTCCCTGGCACATCTTGTATTCTGAAAAAGCACACTACATATTAATCCAATTAAACACATTAAGCCAAAAATTGATTAATATAGTCATTAGTCAACTATTAATAACCTTGAAATGTTCTATCCTCTGTTTTATTAATATTGCTTGAAATACTAATAAAATTGGATTAGACTCCTTTTAAAGTGAGTAAAAGTGTCCAACCTTAATTTCTCACTTTACACTTTTACTCACTTCAGATGAGCTTTGTCCAATAAAATTAAGGATATATGAATATCATTGATGAGATAGAAGTTTAATGGTAGAAATGCCATTTCAAGCAAAACAAAATATTAGAAGCGATACTATGAGATTAAGGGTAAAAATGTCATTTCAAGGTCAATGTTTGGCTAACAACTTGGTTACTTAATTTTAAGCTGATTGCACTTAATTGAATTTATGTGTAATTGTTTCCAAAATACAAGGGGTGTTAGTGTAAGTGTCAATTGAGAGGAATATATTAAAAAAAAAAATCAGACATAAAAAAGAGAGGTTGAAGTATTTTACTCATGTTACTAAGATAGTTCTTAGCTGGTTATGTAGCAATGACAGATCTGATGACTCTAATACCAACTGCTTAAAGCTCCGGAAGTGCTAGAGAACAATCATATTTGGAATTCAAGCCATAGTTATGCGAGGAATCTTTCAAAAAGAATGAGACTCGGATGTGGTAGTTACAAAAAATTTACTTGGTTACATTAATAATCTAAACGATAGAACTGTTTTAGAAAAGTTCAACTGTTTTGATTATCTATGGATAAAGATTGTATCACAGCTATATAGATGTTTGAGAAATCCAAGCAATTCAGGAATAATGTTTAGGTGGTAGCCAATTAGAATCCCATTGCTTACAGAGAAAGAGCTTGAGAAGTTTAAATTAACAGTGTGAGTGCCAACACTGCTTAAGATTTGTAGGTAGATAAGGTTCATAACATGGCAAAAACAATCAACCCCATTATTTAGTCTGAATGTACGGCTTTTGCAGCAGAGTAGGATCATATCTTCAAGTAAAATGGGCATCATTGAAATTCCAAAGTTACCATCCTTCTCAATCAAATAAAGCTATAAAGAAAAAAGTTTAATTTTGATGGACTATTTGAATGAAGTCTTTTATACTATTAATCAATCATACACACACAACATATGAAATTAAATCCAAAGAAAGATGTTGGGGTAACATTTTTCCCACTCTCAATGTGCAAAAAATAAAATAATCTTGTATGGTAGAATCATAACAATAAGATATGATATTGTTGGGGGAGAGAAAGACACAGGATTTTTCGTATAAGGACCCACCATGTATGGTTGTAGGGTCCAATGATTACATAAAAACGATGTCTATATCCTGTTGTTCCGAAACAGGAGAGAATCCAAATACAGTTGTAATAATGCAGTAAAAAATGTGTAAAAGTGAGGTATTACACATACAGGCATTGTGGAGCTAGAAATAGAGAAGTGGTGGGAAGTTACAAGGTTTTTTCGTGCACTCTAAAGTCAAAGGGCAACAATGAGGGTTGCTTTAATTTGGGAGAAAAGTTGGCTAGAAGGAACATCAAGGAAAGTGCAATAACATGTTTTTATCATGATTTCTGTTCATTCAACACCCTTTCAAAATATGTTAACATAAATGTAGTTGCACGTGCAGTCAAAAGATTCCAGGTGTGCATCCATCAGATTCCAGTTAGTTTATGGTCATAAATATAAGATTCCAGTTAGTTTCCTTTTTAAATTAAAAATATCATATGAAACATTGTTCTAACTGAACAAGATAATTTATTTTGATATACAAGCTATAGACAAAAATTTTGAAAAGAAAAAAGGGTATTAAGCATTTACAATTTTCATTCCTCTCTTGGGATCCATCTGCTCCACCAAATGCTTTTCCTGCGTTGGTTGATCTCATCCATACTCTCATTTAAGGTTTTTATAATTTTCCTCTTAAGTTTAAGAGCTGAAGCTAGAGCATTTCTCTGTGCATTAGCTTTCTTCTTCTTGGGTTCAATTTCCTACAACATGAAAAAAAAAATTGATGTAATGTGATAAATGTAACAGAAAAAGTGTTGGGCAAGACTTCATTGTCTCGTGTTTGCATAAATACAAGTAATTGGGAAAAACATCATAAACAAATCATGTACAATTTAACATGGTTCGACGAAACATATCTAAGTCCCCGAATGAGAATAGTCAAATTTACTAACAAAATAAGATAACAAGATAATGTGTTTCAATTTTAACTTAATTAACTAACTTTTAACTACACATAGCTAACTTAACCAACTTAACAAATTAAGTTAACATAGAAAATGTGTGTAGGCGCTCTCAATCTCCTCTATCTCACAATTTCCTCTCTATTATCCCTACATCTCCCTCTTAATCTCCACACATATTCTGTATAACTCTATCAATTGCCCCATTCCTCAGTACAAGTATCCATAGCCCACAAATATAAAGAATATCCTAAGCAAAATAATACTTTCATAGTTTCCTACTTAAAAACCAATATCCCCCACATGTCTTCATTATCTTGGTATTAATTACATTTTAAAAATACAAATTTACCAATAAAATAGGAAACTATCGATAATTATCACATAAGGAATTTGGATCAATCCAAACAAAAAGACATTGCAGACTTAAGATACGTACTCTCAGTTCCTGGAGCTGAGCTTCGGTAAATCCACCATCCTTCTCGGTTCCTGATTTTGCCATTAGGTGAATAATCCACTTGGCAGCTTCGCTATAATCTTGCTGAGTTGCACGTAAGAGCTGCAGCCTCAGATTTTGCATGAATGACAATGCCAGCAAGCCTTCCCTGCCAAAGTAAGGATGAGCTAAAGCTGCTTTTGCACTCAGCCTTTGCCTTGCTTTGTAACGGACCATTGATGTCAGAAGTTCCCATCCTATTCCACCATCTAAATCCAACATCTCAAAGCCCTTCCTAAGTTCAGGGCCACATCGAGGCTCTACACTTTTTCTCCAAGCAACCAAGTCATAGTCACACCTCTTTAACTGACGGTTGAATTGTATGAGGCCATTATCAGCGCGTAAACCAGGGAATGCCTATAAGAGAATTGTATAAACTATGAGCAATTAAATATACCAGCTTGATCATAAAGTTGATTGGATTACCCCTTGCCGTTGTTTAAACTTTAAATGTTTCACCTGACTAAGATTTGGTCCACAAATGTGGAAAACTATTCTACAGTGATAATAACAGTTCTTAATGGATCAACACAATCAAATCCAGCTAAGTGTAAATTCATAGAACAAACTCATTTTAACTTCAAAACTATTAATATGCAAGCCTTTTTGTCATTGAGGTGGTTTATATTGTTAAGTTATGAAATATTTTATTCACATGAAATTGATTACAAAAGTTGATAGTTCCAATAACAAGAATAGAAGCTAGTCATCAGTTCATCAGTATTTGATACTCACCATTTGAAGAAAGATTAGACCAGCACTATAGATGTCGAATCTGTCAGGCAAATTCAACTTTTTGAAACAAGAAAACCATCATAAGCAACAAAAGACTGGGGAAACCATCATAAGACTAATAACTATGGATGGTTCATAAAAATGTTTAACCTGCCATAAAACCGGGGAAAGTGCAGTTGCAACCGGAGCTGAAGGTGCAGATGGAGTTTGTGTGCTCATGATGTACTGCTCTGGTGCAGCATATCTGAAAGGGATAGATTATACACATCATGAATTGTCTATAGTTGGATCATGTGTCTAACAACAACATTGATACAATAAGACTCTTATATTTTCTATCTCAGGGAAGGGTTATCAAGGAACCGGATTGATAACTACTAGAAAAGCTGCTTTAAGTTTCTTTTATTAGAAATAGTAAGGATATTGATGACTGTTTAGGTTATCAATTGGAATATATACAATACTTATTCTTCATTCTCTCAATCAACTAATCAGCTCTAGCAGCTGTTATACACGGGTTGTTCAAACTTAAAGCTGAATTTTGAAGTGATAGTAGTCATCCAACTGATTATCTGGATCAGTTGTGCTGTACATGTAGAAATGAAAAGGGCATGTTAGATATAAAATTTCATTTACGTATATATGGTTACATGGGAGAGGGTGTGCCTTGGCGCAATGGTAAGGTTGCTATCTTGTAACCTACATATCATGGATTCATGGGTTCAAATCCTGAAAACAGCCTCTCCACATGTGAGGGTACCCAACCCCACCATGTGGGAGCCTTGTGCATTGGGCTGCATGTATGTATATATGATTTCATGGGAAACATTTCATTTTATAGATTTAACATAAAATTTTCCCAACTCTTGTGTTCATCTCCCTAAATTTTGCTTTAAGCATAATACATGATGGTGCTTTTGTATGTGATTGCATTAACTCTTGTTCTAGTGATATAGTACTCCAACTTTGATTTGCCACCTCAAAAGGGACCAGAATGTAAAAGAGCAACTTGGTAGCAATTCAAATCAAACACAATGAAGTCTAAACCCATCACCTGAAAAATATATGCATTGATTTAAAACTATAAAGTATAAACATTATATATGTCAAATCTAGACAAAACCTAAGATTAGTATCTTATGACATCCACTTTAAGACAACTTTGAAAATAATTAATTAAATAAAATGAAAAGCTTTCTACCAAGGAAAAATAAAATGATCAAGGAATCGATTATGCACATGAAGCAGAAACTTCTGGTAGTGGATTAAGTTCGAAGCCATTTGGCTACCTGTGTTACCATGTCAAAGAAGATACCTTGGATCCAAAAGAAACTCCTTAGGAATATAGTTGATGCCAACTCGCAGGTCTGTAGCAGCTCCAAGATCAATGATTTTGAATGTACGAGACCCTGATCCCATGGTTTAAAGGAAATGAGATCTCAACTTGGATTAAGGATTTTTCTTTTTCATTATACAATCTGTAGATTATTTACCTTCAGAGAAAATAATGTTCTGTGGCTTAATATCCCTATGCACAATACCAGTTGAATGAAGACCATCCAATGCAAACAAAAGCTGCCTCATGATTGTTTGAATGATTCTATTTTCTCTTTCCAACCCCTTGGGCAAGTCCTGGACCTTACCCAGAATCAGTGTTTCAACCTGAAATTTGTGGCAGCCGTCACCAGGGCTGGTACTGAAAACTTTATGCAAGCAAAATTTACCATTGGAGCATAAATCCAAGTAGAATTTAAGCATGAACAAAGTACTTCAGAAACATAGTGAAGAATAGTTAAAGAATATATGAAACATATTATACTCAAGGATTAAAGACTGAAAATGGATGTAATGTCTATCCTCACCCCCTCATTTTCCTGTACTAAGAGAGAGGATATACTATCACCTAAATGTAGGACTACTGCTATAAACTTCATTAGAAAGTGTCAAGCCAAAAATACTGAAAAAACTGATAATTTATCAAGTACAATCATGCTGATGAAAGAGACTACCAACATTATATGGAAATTCTCTACTCTGCACCAGGTCAGCTAGAGTGGAATCCCCTTCAAACCGCCAGATAAGCCAGTATTCAGAACCTTTCTTTGCAGAGGTCTGCAAACAGTTTGTGAGAACAATTTTCATGACTAAAACTAAATTGTCAAATGATGTGACTGAGAATGGCTTTGATTTCTCCATAAAACAGTGAAACCAAAAATTCATTAGGTGGTATCAGATTTAATAGAGCAACACCTCAAGAAAACCATATACAAAATCTGCACAGCAGTTTGCGCAAGCTCTTCGTACACGCTCATTCATCCAAATTTCTACAGCGCCATATTCAGTTGCCTTCTTCAAGACTAAGTCACCTTCCTTCCATTGAGAACCAAAAAGAACCATAAGTCATAATTATATAATTCAATTTCTCTCAAAAAAATAATTATATAATTCAAGTGGTCTTAGACATTGAAATCTCACAGGCACATATACCATATCAACATGTGGGTTCCTCATTTTGTTTTCTAAAAACATGACACTCATAAGTCATAAGCAATCCAAAGTGAAAACAATACAAAGATTCAAAATTTATAAACGAAAATGCATAAAAATTAATGGTTATCATGAAATTAACTTCTGTTCTTGCAAAAGTACTTCATAAAATATGCAAAAAATTGAATCAATAAGGCCAAAAAAAAAAAAAACAGTGAAAAACTTCAATTATTTCAGGAGCTTCAAAATAGAACATAAAATACCTTGGAAGAGGGCTTGTTAGCCAGTGTCACTCTATAAACCACTCCAAAGGCTCCCTCCCCCATCTTCTTCCCCAGCACAAAATCATCCTGCCACCATAAAACAATCACAACAATAACTAATAAAATCAAAAGTTCAAAACCATAGTGTCATATTACAACATAATCACCTTATATTGCAAGAATTATGCAAATTAATCAACTTGAATTCACTGACCTTTCTGTAAGTGGGTCTGAACAACCTTTCAACAAAAGCAAGAACAAACATGTCAAAGAAACCAGGTGCCACACCAGGTGTAGCCCAAAGGTAAGAAAGAGCACCCAAAGCCAGAACCACTCCAGGGGCTGTAACTGTCAAGCCACTGGGCTTGGGAAGAGTGCTTCTGTATATTATATCCCCACACTCCATGACAGTGCAAGGAAGGCCAACCCCAACACCCACAAAAAGGTCGTGAACTGAATCAATCCATTCACTTCCTAATGCAAAAACTTGGATGGACTTTGAGTTTTTTGAGACACTGAAACTTGCACTGCATGGTGGTGGCTCAACAAAAGGTCTAGTTCTTAGTCTCTGGCCAAGAAACAGGGACTTGTGGTTGGGTTTGTGGGGTTGGAGCTTTGTCACTCCAACTCCAATTCCTATAGTTGCAACAGTGGCCATGTCAGTTCAGTTCTAGCTTAGCTTGTGGGAGAAAAAGCTTGGGAACTTCACCTATTATGTCCTTCAATTTCAGGCCACAAATTTTTTTATTTTTTATTTTAATTTGCACCGCTAATAATATAATCTGAAACATGCCAGTAGTAAAGAAAACTTAATTTTACGTGTGACTTTTAAGATTTTTTTTTTAAGGAGATTTTTAAGCTAATTATGATAAAAATTAAATGTTTTTAATGATATTAAAATTTATTATTGATTGATAATGTAAAAAATATTTATACGAACCTAATATATCAATTAAATCCAATAAAAATATGATTTAATTTATATGTATCGTCAGTGTAAAAAAAAATACATATCAATTAATCATAAATTCTCACATCATTTAAAATGTTTGGCTGTAATCATACTTTGAACTATGATTGATTGACATTGTAAAAAAATTTATACTGACAATACATACCAATTAAACTATAAAAATATATAAAATAGAGTAATATTTATGTAAAGTATTATGTATTATTGTATAATCTATGATTTATATTAATGTATATTGACGGTTATTTCAGGTATTTTTTGTGGATGCGGAGAGTTTGGAACTTAGGAAATTGGATTGAGGATTAATGTCTGCCACAAAGAACACGTAGATACAGGTCTTGTTGTTGGGCTGGGCCTATATAAATTGCTGATCTTCTTGTTTTCTTCCAAGTTCCAACATGGGGCTTACTTTTGACGCCTTGCATTTTTGCTACACACATATTGTACTAAATTTTTTTTTTCAAAAATGCCCTTTTCACTAACCTAACAATTCTACATCCGGAAATTTAATTCCGGAAAGTGTCCTGAAATTAAATTCCAGATGTGTAAAATTTCATGAAAGGTCATTTTACACGCCCGGAAATTAAATTCCGGATGTGTAAATTTTACAAAAGGTGATTTTGCATTTTGCACGTCCGGAAATTAAATTCCGGACATATTAAATTTTACACGTCCGAAAATTAAATTCCGGAGATTGAATTTTACGTCCGGAAAATAAAATCCGGAAACATTCCGAAAAAACAAATCCGGATGTTTCTGAAAAATCACTCTCACCAATTCCGGGCACCCAATATGCCTTTTCTTTTCTGCACAGTGCACACCGCCCAGGATCCACCCACCGGAAAACCAATTCCGGACACCCACCAGAAAACCAATTCCGGATGCCATGCTAAGAACCTCTAGAAAACCAATTTAGGACACCCACCGGAAAACCAATTCCGGACACCCAATATGCCTATGTTCTGTGATAGGGCTAGTGAAGGGATTAAGATGAGTAACGGCTTGAAGGTTTCCCGATTCCTGTAACACCCTGTTTTTCAGAATATTTTAATTAAGCTGAGTTTATTAAGTTGGATCTATCGTTCAAGGGCATAGTGGGATTTTTGGCTAAAAGTCCCTCTCGGGTACATGACCAAGACCGTGCTCCTTAGCCAGCAAGCCCGTGCTTAAAGTCAGAAGCGTGTTTCTGATTTTAAGTTGAGCACGGTGAGCACGACCGTGCTCAACATGCTGACCGCGTCTCGTAACGTTAAGCTGAGCACGACCGTGTTCAAGGATGAGCACGACCGTGCTCAAGGATGAGCACGACCGTGCTCAGGTCCGAACATTATATACGTGACAGAACTCGAGGGTTTAACGTGTAACCCTACTTTTGGTGAATTTCAGCAGCCATAGTGCGACCAGGAAGAGCCTTTTTCTGTTTTCTTTCGTCTTGGTCAGTTTGGAGGCTTTGGGAGACTGTTAACTCCTCCGTGTTAGTGGTTTAGGTAAAGTTCTTTTCCCTATCTTAGTTTCCTTTTTCGTTATTGTGAACAGGGAACTAACCTCTAGTATTTTGTTGATCCAAGGTTCGTTTTGGTGTGAGTCGCCGTAAGGGGAGGAACCGGTTCGTTCGTTGGGACGTTGTTAGAACTACCTTCAATCCAGGTATGGGGAGAAGGGTAGTGTGATCATAGGCTCGGGTTAGAGTAGAGTAAAGGGGTCCCCATGGCCCGGTTTTGTTTATATGATAATCTGTTTATGCATGTATACTTGTTGGTTAGTTGATAACATGTTAATGATTGATAATATGTTATGTTTATGTTCATGGTTGGTTGAGTTTATGTTGGTTGCATTGCTATGAACATGTTGATATTGTTGGTTGATGCCACTGTTACGTTGATGTTGATTTTATTGCTGAGTTTAATCCGTGAAATACATTGATAACTGATTTAGGATGTTAAGTGATTAAATCCTTAAAATTGGTTAAGATTCAGTCTCTGTTCCTGCCCAGAACAGCACTGTCGCGCGATGAGCACGACCGTGCTCCCAGTTGAATTCTAGGAAGATGGCCGCGCTGTTTAGCACGGCCGTGCAGGACAAAGAGCATGATCGTGCTGCTGAGCACGACCGTGCTCATTAAGAAGCACGACCGTGCTTCACTTACAGGGGAGCACGCCCCTCATGTGCTTAAGCACGACCGTGCTGGGTTACGAGCACGACCGTGCTCAACCCACCTGGACAGAACAAGATTAAAGGACTTAAGGGGTTTTAAACCCCACTTCCCTATGATGATAACTGATTAGACAACTTGGTAAATGTTACTAAAGATAAATAAAGATGACGAGATGGTGAGATGTTAAGTCGATACCCTTTTGGGTGACGCAAGCTGATGATCTGTGCCTTGGTGCGTTTCGGCCAAGGAGGCCTTGACCCCACGGTTTGGGTCTAAGGTGTTGTCGTTGTTGTGTATCTTGGTGGCCGAGAGTTTGCCCTAGGTACTGCGGTTGATTCCGCTTAAGTCCTCAGGTAGATTCCATGAGGCAAGTTGGTGCGGTTGATTCCGCTGTTACCTTTGGTCGTTTTCCGTTGGAGTTATGGAGGTGGTGATGCCGTTGTTGTTGTGCTGCATACGCATTGCATCGGAGATGTTGTTTAGGGATGTTCGACATAGGGGAGATTGTCCTAGAGTACGGCGATCCGGCCATCCACGGTTGGAGTAGATTCTCCTAGCGCTCCCGTGATGAGGCATTCGTTGGTTTGATGCGTTGGCTATCCAAGGAGTAGATTCTCCGGCGTTGAGTAGATTCTCAATGTGGATATGTAACTCCGAAGTCGTACGTCCCGAGTTTAGTGGATCCACATGCATTGTTGGTTAGCGGAGTAGGACTGCATTGCACTGCATAGCATAATGATGATGTTGATGTCTGGTGTAATGTTGCTGTGTTTACTGTTTACTTTACTTCCTACTTCTTGCTGTATATGATTACATGAACTTACTCCCCATGTTTGTTTGTGTTTGGCCTGATTGGCACCTTGCAGAGGATGACGAGCAGCCCGGAGAGGACTGACGCTAAGGAGCCGCCACTCATAGTAGGGCTAGTTTGTGTTATGTTAGTTTTCAGTTGTAATTCCATGGGTGTTTATCCCGGAACGGTTATATCAGCTCTGTAGGTGACATCGGGGTTCGGATATTTATATTAGTTTATTATGCTTAAATCTCATTTCATTTTTCCGCGTTGTAAACGGTTCATGTGGGACTTTTCTACCCATGGACAATTGTTTTATTTACTCCAATAATTGCATGTTTTCCTTTAATTGTTTTTAAATTAAATGGCTTATAACATGCGGGGTAGAAGGGTGTCACATTTAGTGGTATCAGAGCCAGGTTCGACCTTGTTCGGACGTGGTATGAGTCTGTTGTGGGTCTGTTGTGTGACTCTTGTGTGAATTGTCTATACTTGTTATAGATAATGATGTTTTAAGTTAGTTGCCTGTAGCTTTTACTCGCTAAGTTTCTGTATTAAAGGCTGTTTTGGGCATGTACAGGAACTAATGGCCGGTAGAGGACGCGATTGCTGACGTATTGACACTTCTGGCCAATGCTATCGGACAGGTCAACCCTAACAACGGTGGGCCAGCTGAGTTCCAGGGACTGGATAAGTTCCAGAGGAACAACCCTCCATCGTTCAAGGGAGCGTATGACCCAGAGGGAGCATTGTTGTGGCTGAGGGAGACAGAGAAGATCTTCCGTGCGATGGACTGGAATGATCAGCAGAAGCTCATCTTCGCCACCTTCATGTTGACTGAAGAGGCGGAGCACTGGTGGGATAACTGCAGGCAGAGGGCACAGCGGTGACTTTGGCTGTGTTCAGGCAGAGGTTTCTGGAGAAGTATTTTCCAGCAGATGTCAGAGACAAGAAGGAGATGGAATTCTTGTCTTTGAGGCAGGGGTCGCTGTCAGTCGGTGACTATGCGGCTAAGTTCGAGGAGCTGGCTAGGTACTACACTCCTTACCAGCACGAGACGGACAATCGCTCCAAATGTGTGAAGTTTGAAGCGGGACTCCGGCCTGAGATCAAACAGGCCATCAGTTATCAGGAGATCCGAGTCTTTCCGATTCTAGTCAACAAGTGTCAGATTTACGAGGATGCTAGTCAGTTCAGAACTGCCAGTTCCAGAGGATAAGGGCAAGCAGCGGTATGCCCCTTAGGGCAAGGACTTCAAGCAGAGCGGCAGAAAGCCCCAGTTTCAGCAGAGTAGCTTCAGCGGTGGGTTTTCTGATGCCCCTAAAGCTATGAGGTGCGAAAAGTGTGGAGCACAGGACCACTATTCGTCCCAGTGCAAGGAAACTCAGGTCATCTGTTTCAAGTGTGGCAAGCCAGGCCACATCAGCCGCGAGTGTGATGGAGCTAAGGCCTAGCCTCCCAGCGCTAGCAAGAATCAGAAGTCCCAGGCCAACAGACTGAAGACCACTGGAAGAGTCTTTACTCTTAGTGGGGCTGAAGCCTCCGAGTCTGATGACTTGATCCAAGGTACGTGTTTAATTGATGGAACTCAATTGACTGTATTGTATGATTCGGGTGCTACTCACTCGTTTATATCGCATGATAGGGTCAAGAGTCTAAAATTGCCTGTTACCTTCCTTGAGTTTGATTTGTTGGTTTCTACACCTACGAATAAACCTGTTTCTACTTCTTATGCATGCAAGAACTGCCATATTGTTATAAATGATAAAACTTTCCTTGCTGATCTTGTATGCTTACCCTTGAAAGACCTGGACGTTATTCTAGGTATGGACTGGTTATCTTCCAACCATGTCCTTCTAAACTGTTTTGATAAAACCTTGATTTTTGGAACTCCAAAGGAGTCTAAGAATCCGGACCTTCTCTCTGCCAGCCAAGTACGAGCTTCGATGAGAGACAAGGCCCAAGTATACATGATGTTAGCTTCCCTGGATGTAGAGAGCAGCCCTCCTGATGTCGCCAGCTTGCCTGTTGTGCTAGAATTTCCTGAAGTATTTCCGGGGGATGTTTATAACTTACCCCCAGAAAGAGATGTTGAGTTTACCATAGATTTAGTGCCTGGCACCGGGCCGATATCCATAGCACCCTATAGAATGTCTCCTCTAGAGCTAGCTAAGTTGAAGGAAGAGTTGGAGGACTTGATGAAGAAGCAATTCATTAGGCCAAGTGTGTCTCCATGGGGAGCACCTGTGTTGTTGGTGAAAAAGAAGGATGGTAGTATGAGGTTGTGTGTCGACTTTCGACAACTCAACAAGGTGACCATAAAGAATCGGTATCCCCTCCCTAGGATTGATGATCTTATGGACCAGTTGATGGGCGCTTGCGTCTTTTCAAAGATAGATTTGAGGTCAGGGTACCACCAGATTCGGGTTAAGTCTGAGGATATTCTGAAGACAGCGTTTAGAACGCGATATGGTCACTATGAGTACTTGGTTATGCCTTTCGGTGTGACCAATGCTCCTGCGGTCTTCATGGACTACATGAACAAGACCTTTCACCCTTACTTGGATAAGTTTGTGGTGGTGTTTATAGATGACATCTTAGTGTACTCCAAGAGTAAGGAGGAACATGAGGAACACCTGAGGGTTGTCTTGCAGACCCTTAAGGAGAAGCAGTTGTATGCTAAGTTGTCTAAGTGTGAGTTCTGGTTAGAGGAAGTGAGCTTCTTAGGACATGTCATCTCGAAGGGTGGCATAGCAGTGGACCCAGCTAAGGTAGAGACGGTGCTCCAGTGGGAAGCGCCAAAGTCTGTGACCGAGATTAGGAGTTTCTTGGGGTTAGCCGGGTACTATAGGCGGTTTATAGAAGGTTTCTCTAAGATAGCGTTACCCTTAACCTGTCTCACCAAAAAGGGACAGTTGTTTGTGTGGGACTCTAAGTGTGAAGAGAGTTTCCAAACCCTTAAGAATAGGTTGACATCAGCACCAGTGTTAGTTTTGCCAGATCCTAGTGAACCCTTCGTAGTTTACTGCGATGCTTCTAAGCAAGGGTTAGGTGGTGTGTTGATGCAGAATGGTAAGGTAGTTGCTTACGCTTCTAGGCAGTTGAAAACCCATGAGAAGAACTACCCTACCCATGACCTAGAGTTAGGAGCTGTGGTTTTTACCTTAAAGATTTAGAGGCATTACCTCTATGGAGCGAGGTTCGAGGTTTTTAGTGATCATAAGAGTTTGAAGTATCTCTTTGATCAAAAGGAGTTGAATATGAGGCAGCGTAAGTGGATGGAGTTTTTAAAGGACTATGACTTCGAGCTGACCTATCACCCAGGAAAGGCCAATGTGGTGGCCGATGCCTTGAGTAGAAAAACCCTGCATGTCTCTGCTTTGATGGTTAGGGAGATGGATCTGATTGAGGAGTTTAGAGACCTTAGTCTAGCTTGTGAGTTTACCCCTAAGAGTATTAGGCTTGGTACCTTGAAGGTTACCAACAGTTTGATGGATCAGATTAGAGAGGGTCAGAAGTTAGATAAGTATCTCTTAGACCAGTGAGAGTTGCTCGCTCAGGGTAAAGACCTAAGTTTTAAGGATGGCAGTGATGGTATCTTAAGATTCAAGGATAGAGTTTGTATACCTAATGTTCCTGAGCTTAGGAAGTTGATCTTAGAAGAAGGTCATAGGAGTGGATTAAGTGTGCACCCAGGTGCCACTAAGATGTATCGGGACCTTAAAAGGATGTTTTGGTGGCCTAGGATGAAAATGGATGTAGCTGAGTTTGTGTATGCATGCTTAGTTTGTCAAAAGGCTAAGATAGAGCATCAAAGGCCTTCGGGTAAGTTGCAACCTTTGAGTATCCCAGAATGGAAATGGGATAGTATCTCCATGGATTTTGTGTCTGGACTCCCCAGGACTCCAGCTGGTTTTGAGGCAATTTGGGTTGTTGTGGATAGACTGACTAAGTCTGCCCATTTCATTCCAATGAACATGGAGTATCCTTTAGAGAAGTTGGCTAAGTTGTACATCAAGGAAATAGTTAGACTTCATGGTGTACCCTCTAGCATAGTTTCAGATAGAGACCCGAGGTTTACCTCTAGGTTTTGGAGTAGTTTGTAAGAGGCCTCAGGAACAAAGCTTAGGCTTAGTTCAGCTTACCACCCACAGACTGATGGGCAGTCTGAGCGGACCATCCAGTCCTTAGAGGACTTGTTGAGGGCTTGTGTGTTAGAACAGTCAGGAAGTTGGGACAAGTTTTTGCCCCTGATAGAGTTCACCTACAACAACAGTTTCCATTCCAGAATTGGGATGGCGCCTTATGAGGCTCTGTATGGGAGGAGATGTAGGACACCCTTGTGTTGGAGTGAACCTAGTGATAGTGTGGTGCTAGGGCCAGAGATAGTCCAGGAAACAACAGAAAATATCAGGTTAGTTCAGGAAAAGATGAGAGTTGCATAAAGTAGGCAGAAGAGCTACCATGATAAAAGGAGGAAGGCGCTCGAATTCCAGGAAGGCGATTATGTATTCTTGAGAGTTACCCCGACGATTGGGGTTGGTAGAGTGATGAAGGCGAGGAAACTTACTCCGAGGTTCATTGGTCCTTACCAAATCCTCAAAAGAGTCGGTGAAGTCGCCTACCAAATAGCCTTACCCACGTTCTTGTCAAATCTCCACAACGTTTTTCATGTGTCTCAACTCAGGAAGTATATTCATGACCCTAGTCACGTGATAGTACCCGACACTATACAGTTGAAAGAGAACCTGACGTTTGAGGTGTTACCTCTTCGAGTCGAGGATAGGAGGATGAAGCAGCTAATAGGCAAGGAAATTCCTTTGGTTAAAGTGGTTTGGAGTGGGGCAACTGAGGAAAGTGCTACCTGGGAGCTGGAGAGCAAGATGATGGAAGCGTACCCGCATCTTTTCCCTTGAGGTACGTGTAAATTTCGAGGACGAAATTTTTATAAGGGGGGTGGAATTGTTGTGATTTGATTATTTTTCATTCTCAAAACTTTCTTCCCTGATTACCTACAAAACTAACTTCTAAACAAATATTATTAAATTATACAAATAATTTTATACCCTTTTTCGTAATTTACTATATAAAAGTGATTTTTTCCACCACACAAACGAAATAGATTATCTTAAAATCGTTTTTCAGCAAATAGACCCAAACAAAAATATATTCTGATTATAATCGATTATCACAATAATCGATTATACAAAAATCGATTATCAGTATAATCTTTTTTTCTTCTAGCTTTCCCAAACATATTCTTAGTCATGAGGTTTGAAACAATCTCTCCATTATATTTCGGAGAAATGTAATTTAGCACCCTGAAGTTTGAGTCATGTGTGACTTAGTCCCAAAAGTTTGAAAACGTGTATTTCGATCCCTAATGCTTGTGGAGTTTGCAAAATAATCTCTGCATTAAAAATATGTGAAAATTGGTAACAAAATCCTAAAAAAATAGTAATTTCAGAACTCATAATTAATTTCTTGAAAAGGTTCCAATTTTTTTGGGCAAAACAAAGAGGCAAGGCTAAACACAACACGTACCAAGCAATAAAATTAAGAAAGTGGGATAAGGAAGCGAGGATAGATCAACAAAAATCAGGCTAGCCAACTCTATAGGAGGATGATCAAGCATGTGTAGGCCATAAGCCCTCTTCAAACTCCACTTAACAAGCCAATCCACATAATGATTGCCCTTTTGCCACCCTTATGTGCATGTATGAATATGATATTCCACTCCTTGCTTCTCCACTGAAGAATCTTATTAACCAATTTGTTGCAAGACTGGTTATATGTAAAGAGACGGGTACTAGTAAATAAAGAAATATTGGAACTTGAGTCGATCTTTACTATCACATCCTTGAAGCCTATTGCCTATTTGACTTCTATACCTTTGAAAACACACTTCTATACCTTCAAATCTTTTACATGCTCTTCGTGTTGCTTGTCAAGATTGATCTAACTTCCATTCTTGGCACAACGTCAATTTGATAGGTAAACGGTTTAGAAACTCTCTTTCCTTCCTTGATTGCCTCTGTGAAACAAATCAAAGGAAGACCTCTATTTTCATTTTTTAAATTATGTAACGCACTCCAATAATTAGTTGTGTACATTAGGTAATTTTGGGATGTTTACATTATTCCTTGCATGCATAGGTTACCTGTTATCAAACATCTTCAAAGTTTCCATGTGCTCTTTGTGTTGCTTCTTAAATTTGCACTAACTTTCATTCTTGGCACAATGTCAATTTGATGGTTAAAAGCCCCTCTTTCGGATAACGGTTTGACAGGATATTTAGAGTATTGTGTTTCCTTTTAAGCAACACGGTCCCACTCCTCATAGCAATTTCTTCTTCTTTCCATCCTTGATTGGCTCCCTGAAACAAATTCCTTATTTTTCTTTAGTAGGTTATTTATTTGCTTTTACATGATAAATTAGAAGCTGTTGATTTTTTTCTTGCTTTATATCCTCTTTATTAGTTATAGGATTTTCATTATTTTCCAATCTTGGCTTATCCATACGAATAGCATCCCCATGTGCATTTTTCTTATTCCCATGAGGAGCAGATCCTTGGCTATTAAAACCAGATTCGTTGTTTAAATTTGAATTAAGGTTGCGCCTCCCTCGTCCCACTTAGATAGCTCACTTGTTGATGTTAAGAGACATAGGAGACTGCAAGTACTTGGAGGTAAGGAGTTCAAACCTCACCCCCTTCCTCCCAAACATAACAACTAACATTAAGTACTAACATTGCTTATCAAAAAAAAAAGGTTTCGCCTTCCTCTCCATTGCACCATCATCTATGGACCAGATTGCGCTTCATCCTGGGCTGCTGATGAGATTGCATGTTGATCACCATTGGCGTGATCTTGTCCACCTAAAATGTTCATGGCAGTTTCGGGCTCCTTATGAGTTGGACATTTTTCTTTAGAGTGGTCATAAGTTGCACATTGGAAACAAATCATATGTATATCTTCATATTCGATTGCCATTAGCTCCTCATTTAAATTGTACAGCTCTAGTTAAAGTTTATCCAAGTCCACCTCTACACATCTCCTTGCAAACTTGCCACGAGATCGTTGAGCTATATTGAGGTCCACTTTCAAGTGCTATTTACCAATAAGTCCCTCTAGGGTCCGCTAGGATTTCTGATCATAATATTCCATTGCTAATCCTAAGAGCCAAACCCCAAGCAGCCAACCGAAGTGATCAAAAATCAATCTGACTCTCCAATAAGGGCAAAATCATAATCCTCCAATAATCTAAACTTGACAACGAAAAAACTATTCCCCACATAGATCAACTAGATAAAATTGTTAGTGTGTGTTTGGGAAAGCCGGAAAAAAAAAAAGGATATGCTGATAATCGATTGTAGTCAGAATCTGTTTTTGTTTGAGTTTATTTGATGAAAAGGGATTTCAAGATAATTTATTTCATTTGTGTGGTACAAAAAAATAATCATTTTTACATAATAAATTACAAAAAGGGGTATAAAATTATTTGTTTATATTAATAATATTTGATTTTTTTTTAACATTGAAACTTATTAAAATATTTTTTTATATATATTTTGTCATAAAAAACAGTTATCAACGAGTGATGAATTGTTATCAATGGTAAAAGAGTAGAGAGAAAAAAATATTAAAAGAAAAGTAAAAATGAAAAACAAACGTACTAGCAGGATTGTAGGATGAAACACCCGGAGAGTGGATAATTCACGTGAGACTGATAGGGAGGGAGGAAAACATCTATTTTTTCCATCCACGTGTCCTTCTATTCAGAGTATGTTTGAGAAAACTGAAAAAAAAAAGAAGATTATACTGATAATCAATTTTTGTATAATTGATTATCATAATAATCGATTACAACTTTTATATAATAAATTACGAAAAAGGGTATGGAGTTATTTGTATAATTTAATAATATTTGTTTAGAAATAAGTTTTGTAGGGGTAAACATGGAAGAGTGTTTTGAGAATGAAAAATAATCAAATCACAATAATCTTAAGCTAGAAAAAACTAGATGGCATAAAACAGCTTTTTTCCCCTGAAAAAAGCTTTTTTTTATTAATTTAAGCAAAATGCCAAACATGTTAGATTATCTATGAAACAGCTTTTAAGCTAAAAAACAGCTGAAACAAGAAAAATAATCTTTCCCAAACACACTCTTAGATGGAAAGATTCAGCTTTTTTCCCCCCAAAAGAAAAGCTTTTCTAAAATTAAGCTAGTTACCCAAACATAACTTATTACTTAAAAAATAGCTTTTTTGGACAAAAAAAGGGGTGAAAGTCTAACAACCCATCATTCCCAAACACACTTAGGTGGTGTTTGGAAGAGCTTATTTAAGCTCCTTTTGACTTATCTGATGACATAAGCTCTTATGCAGTGTGTTTGACAGAGCTTATAAAAGTAACTTATGCCATCCCATAAGGAGTTTTTGACTTATTTTCATAAGTCACCGGAACAAGCTTATGGAATTTTAATAAGTGCTTATGACCCCTCCGTGTTTTCCCCCTTTGAATCCTCTCTTGCCTCTTTCTTCATAAGCTCTTATGGCATAAGCTCTTATGTGATAAGGTCTTATGTGATAAGCTCTTAATTAAGTTATTTACCCAAACGCGGCCTTATTCGCCCATGATGTTTCTCCTTATCTTCATTATCATAAAGGTGATTCTTTTATAGTTTAAATAAGTTTTTGATCCCTATAAATATGGTGAGATTTAGTTTTGGTCCCTCCATTGTTTTTCTTAGAAAATGGTCCCTTAACGTTTTAAAAGTTTGAAAATGATCCCTCACCTCAAGTCAACTCTGTTAAGTGATGACATGGCAAACAGACTGCCACGTGCACTAGAATAATATTATTTGATTCCACGTTGGATTTTTAATCATTTAAATAATCTTAAATAATTATTTAATATTTAACTTTTAATAATTATAATTATTTTACGATATTTAAAAATTATAAATTAATATAAAAATTTATATTATTAAAAATTAACTAATTAAAAAGGGTAGTATTAAATTTGTAAAAAGTATTTAAAAAATTTGAACTTGTATTTAATTATTTTAAAAGTTATAACTATTGAATTATTTTAAAAAATTAAAATTATTTAATTACTTTAAAAATTTTGATAACTTAATTATTTAAAAAGTATAATTATTAATAATTAAATAATTAAAAAACTAATCAAGTAATAATTATTTTTAGTTAGTTACTTTTAATAATTATAATTATTTTAGGATATTAAAAAATTATTTAACTAAATAATAAAATTATGATTATTAAAAAATAACTAATATAAAATTATTTTAAATTATTTAAAAAATAAAAATAAATAAATATTTAGATAATTAAAATGCAACGTGGAATAAAAAAAATATTATTTTGGTATTTATGACATTGATGACACAACAATTCGCTTTGCTATATCATTACTTAACAGAGTTTTTTTTTTTCTCAATCACTCAACAGAGTTAATTTAATGACATGGACTATTTTCAAACTTTTAAAATGTTAAGGAATCACTTTCTAAAAAAAAATTTGGAGAGACTAAAACCAAATCTCACCATATTTAGTTGGATAAAAAACTTATTTAAAAACCTTCTTTTATCCTTCATTTTAATGATGAGCAATGCTAAGATTTGCTCAGTGTCACCTTTTCAGCTGCTCCAGTAACCACATTAGAGCATCCTTTCGGATCTTCATGAAAGATTGCATGTAGGATATTCTGCTAGACCACTCTCCATGCTTTTTTTTTATTAGGTTAAAGTAATGTTTCGGTCCCTATACGTGATACTGATTTTCAATTTGGTCCCTATACATAAAAAATTATCAATTTGGTCCCTATACGTGACACTGATTATTAATTTGGTCCCTATACGTAAAAAGTTATCAATTTAGTCCCTATACGTGACACTGATTTTCAATTTGGTCCCTATACGTGACACTGGTTTTCAATTTGGTCCTCACCGCTAATTGGTCCCTATATAAGAGTGACCAAATTGCAAATTATTATCACATGTAGGGATCAAATTGAAAATAATTGTCACATGTAGGGACCTATTTCAATTTTTTTTTGTTGAATTGGTCCCTACATGTGACAATAATTTGTAATTTGGTCCTCTTATATCGGGACCAATTAGCGGTGAGGACCAAATTGAAAACCAATGTCACGTATAGGGACCAAATTAATAACTTTTTACGTATAGGGACCAAATTGAAAACCAGTGTCACGTATAGGGACCAAATTGATAACTTTTTACGTATAGGGACCAAATTGAAAATCAGTGTCACGTATAGGGACCAAAACATTACTTTAACCTTTTTATTATTAGGCTCTCCATGCTTTTTTGTCAAACATCTAATTCTCTTACAAAAAAAAAAAAAACATCTAATTCTCCTCAAGCTTCCCCCGTGAATGGTGACTGTTTCCTGAGTTGAATGATGCTCTTCTTAGCTCATTGTAATTCCTGGACTCATTTAACTCGCACAAAATAGCTCCAAATATTAATCGAAAACTCTGTTTCGGGAATGTGTCTTCTTTTTCTATTCTTTTTAATGGACAAAAATTATAATTTTCTCCTTCCATTTACTTTTCCTCGAAAGAAAGCAACCACAGTGTTTTTGTTAAACAAAACAAAAAACTAATTCACTAAAATAATTTCTGTTCTTGAAAACAAAGAACCCTCCCGATTTTTCAACTTGAGAAGAATAGTGCACCAGATTCTAACACGCACTAATACGGTAACACTGTACTACTCTTACTGTACATATCACCAACCCCCAATCACCATCATCATCGAAAACCCTAAACGCCCAAACCGACACCGTTTTACGTCACCGGATCATCCAAAAAACACAAACGTCACCCTTTATCCACTCATCTCCACATTCGTTTGTCCTGTTCCTCTTTTCAGTCTCCTCACTGTGGAGCAATGATCCGGTGACACACACCTACACGACCAACGATGCACCCTCGCAGGAGAAAAAGAACTAAACCACCACCCTAACTAACTATCGGAGAAGAACGACGGCGAGTGGCGAAACAAATCATACGGTGCCCAAAGGCTATCCAACGGACACGGTTTCTTCGAATCGATCCTCAACCATGGCTTCCCCTTACCACTCCAATGCAGCAAGCTCACCGGACCAGGGTGAAGATCACGGCACAAACCTTCCAAGTTATCACCGCCGAGACCGTGCTGATTCCACCGGTGCTCCACTCTTTCAACATCGCCGGCGAATACCAAAAGAAACGGCGGCAAAGATCCGAGCTCATAGATCCGATTCCGCTTCTGGATCCTCATCCAGGTTTCGAGTTTCTCCGTGTACTTCCCCTCGCGCCATTTCAACAGATCGATCACCATAACTCCTGTGTTGAAGTAGCACGCGCCGCGTCCCTTAAACGACGCCGCATAGACCGGGTTCAACCAGAACCGGTGCGTGAAGTAGTTGGTGAAGTTCGCGTGGCAATACTCCGGCGCTCCGAGAACGTGCGCGCGGAGATCGATCTGCCAGAGCTTCGCGACGTCGTCGACGACGATGAGATCGGAGTCGAAGTAGATGATTCGTCGGACGGCGGTCGGGAGGAGATCGGCGAGGTAGATCCTGGCGTAGTTGAGCGGCTGGTCGAGGGCGCGGCGGATGGAGTAGGAGATCTTGCCGCGGACGAGGTTGGAGTCGAAGTGGTAGAGGCGGAAGGTTAGAGAGGGGAACGTGGATGTGATGATGCGGCGGAGCTCGTGGCGGCGGTGAGTGGTGGCGATGAAGTGGAAGACGACGTTCTCAGGACAGGATGCGTGCTGAAGGACGGAGAACACGCCGGCGATGGAGCCGCGGAGGTAGGTTGCGTCCAGCGTCATCGCGATGTGGATGATGGAAGGGTTGTGCGATCGCTTGTCGGCGGCGGAGGCGGAGGAGGAGGACCATGATGTGCGCGGACATTCCTTTCCGTTGCGGAATGCTGGCGCTTCACGGAACGTTGGCAGCGCGCCGGAGTTGGGCGCCGCCGGGAAATGTGCTGCGGCGGCGGCGGTTACGGCGAGTAGGAACAACACGAGTGTCGGTGGTGGCATGGTGACGAAGCAAAAGAGATAGCACATGGAAAGAACAAAGAGAATAAAGTATTAACTATTAAGGGTTGAGGGGTAGTTTAGGTATTTCATGGAGAATTAGTTGTGTCATGTGTGGATCCAGGGATGAAAGAACACGTTTGGGAGCCAGGCTGGAAAGACGCGTCTCTAGCTTTTAGCTTCGAAATCTGTGCATTATTATTACGTGACGGAGAAGGGAGAAGAGAACAATTCAATATTTCAATTACCCTTAATTAAAATTTTCAATAGGTGAATTCTCCGGTGCTAATATAATGTTTTGGGTCCCAAATATTTATGACAGCTTTTAGCTTCGAAATTTGTGCATTATTATTACGTGACGGAGAAGGGAGAAGAGAACAATTCAATATTTCAATTACTCTTAATTAAAATTTTCAATATGTGAATTCTCTGGTGCTAATATAACTAGTGTAGTTGCCCGTACGAGACGTACGAGCATTTGTTAGATGATTATTTTTATAATAATTTTTTTTATAAATAATTTTAACATAACAATATTGAGTGTACTATTTTTTTAAATATAAAATAATGCTATTGTGTACAACAGTTGGATTCGTATATTAAATACTTAGCTGAAAAGGAGAAGAATCGAGAATGAAAGACAATAATTAGTAGGTTATTTAAATAATAAATTAATAATAATTAATTAAAATTTTAAAAAAAGATAGCTGAACATAGTCCACAGACCCGCTATTGACATGATGCTATACAATGACCAGATACTAAAAACTGCATTAGAGAACAACAACCCAAATAAAAATAATAATAAAAAAGATGAGTCCCTAGAATAAATAATACAATAACTAAAATAATTAATTAAATATTTATTATTAAAAAAATGCAGAGACTTGAATTTTATGTGGACCCTACCTATGACAAGTGTCGCCCGTTTATTCGTCCACAGTAAAATCATGTTACAAATTTATTGTAACAAAAAGCCCTTGAATAAATAATACAATTATTAAAATAATTAATTAAATAATTATTATTAAAGAACTCAGAGAATGAAAATATATGTGGGCCCCGCCCGTGACACGAGTAGCCCGTTTAATCATCCAAAGTAAAATTATGCCAGAAATTTATTTTAAGAAAATGCCATAGAATAAACAATACGATAATTAAAATAATTAATTAAATAATTATTTTTAACAAAATTCCATAGGACGAAAAGCTCGCTAGGCAGAAATTATATGTGGATCCACCCATGACACGTGTCGCCGGTTTCTTCGTCCACAACAAAATCATGGTAGAAATTTATTTTAAGAGAAGGCCCCAGAATAAATGTTATAACAATTAAAACAATTAATTAAATAATTATTATTAAAAAAATTCGTTAGGCTGGAATTATATGTGGATCCATCCATGACACGTGTCGCCGGTTTATTCGTCCACAGCAAAAGCATGCTACAAATTTATTTTAAGAGAAGGCCCCAGAATAAAGATTACAATAATTAAAACAATTAATTAAATATTTATTATTAAAAAAAATCATTAGGCTGAAATAATATGTGGATCCACCCGTGACACGTATCGCCGATTTATTCGTCCATAGTAGAAGCATGGTAGATATTTATTTTAAGAGAAGACCCTAGAATAAATAATAAAATAATTAAAATAATTAATTAAGTAACTATTATTAAAAAAATGCCAGAGGATAGAAATATATGTAGGCCCCGCCTATGACAGGTGTAGTCGGTTTATTCGTCCACAATAAATGCAAGGTCGAAAATTTAAAAAAAAATGAAAAAGGGAAGGCCATATAATAAATAATAATACAATAATTAAAATAATTATGTAAATATTTTTTATTATAAAAAATCAAGAGGCCAAAAAATTCTAATGGAAGAGTCCCATGACACGTGGCGCCTGACTATTCGTCCACAGTAAAAGCATGACACAATATAATTTAAACAACTTATATATTTTTAAAAATATTAATATTTAAATCGCTAAACATAGCAAAACTAAAACCACCAAATTAGAGCTGAGACCCGCCACTGACATGTGTCATCATCCAATTCGGCTACAGTGACAAAATGGTCAAAATATGGGACGGATTCCCAAGATGCACCATGTCTCAAGAAGGAATTAAAAATAAAAATAAAAAATAAATATCAAACATTAAAAATATATAATTTAACCAATTAGTTATGACAATGGTACAAAAATATATTTAATATTAAAAAAATAAATAATAACAAAAAAGATGTGTTAGACCTGCAGGTGACCCGTTTCAAAATTTCATTCGTGTACAGTAAGAACTTGTTCCCCATTGAATTTTAGAAAAAAAGACAAAATCCAGAAAAATTTATGGACCTTGCCAGTGACACGTGTGGCTACTGGGTTGGTATATAGTAAACTAATGTTCTCCATTGTTTGGACCAGATTAATTAATATCATTAAAAAAATAAAATTAATTTGTTAAATTAGTCGAAACAGAAGAAGAAAATTTTAGGCGAAACCCGGTCGAGACACATGTCACTCTGTCATTCGGCTACAACATCATATGGCTACAAAGCTGCAACATGTTCCCCAAATAGTAATAAATAATAAATTTTTGCAATAAAAGACAAAAGCTAAATTAAAAGAAAACAAAATAAAATTTTTTATTAATTAAAATAAATAAATTTTTTAATTAAACAAATATTTTTAATTTAAAACTTTTTTAATTAAAATAAATTTTTTTAAATAAAAAATGTTTTTTATTTAACAATGTCTTTAAATAAATTATATATTTAAAATTTTTAAATAAATATATGTTTTTTATTTACCAATGTTTTAAATAAAAAATGTTTTAAATATTTTTTAAATAAAAATAAAATTAATATCAATAAAAAATAAAATTAATTTGTTTAATTAGTTGAAACAGGAGGAGAAAATTTTAGGCGGGACCCGGTCGAGACACCTTTCACTTTGTCATTCGGCTACAATATCATATGCCTCCAAAGCTACAACACGTTCCCCAAATAATAATCCCAAATAGTAATAAATAATAAATGTTTACAATAAAAGACAAAAGTTAAATTAAAAGAAAACAAAAGAAAAAATTTTATTAATTAAAAAAAATAAAATAAATGTTTTAATTAAACAAATTTTTTAAATCAATAATGTTTTTAATATGTTTTTTAAATAAAATAAATGTTTTTAATTTAACAATGTTTTTAAATAAATAATATTTTTAATATTTTTAAAATAAAATAAATGTTTTTAATTTAACAATGTTTTAAATAAAAAATGTTTTAAATATTTGTTTATTAAAATAAATGTATTTTTAAAAATCTGGTTTACTAAAAAATAATTTTAAAAAAATAACTGAAATTTTTATGAAAATAATTAAACAAAAATATTTATTTTTTTAAAAAATATATACAAATTTAATTAAAAAATTATATTTTTTATTTATTTTTAATTAAAAGAAAATATATATATTTTTTAAAAAAGGTTTTATAAAATTAATTAATAAAATATATTTTCAAATTTTTTAATTAAACTTATTTTAAAATTTTAAAAATAAAATTTAAAAATATAAAATAAGTTTACAAAATTTAATTAAAAAATTATTAATTAAAATTATTTTTCAATTTAAAAATCTATTTTTTTGAATAAAATAAATGTTTTTTAAAAAATCTGGTTTATTAAAAAATAATTATTGAAAAAACTTTCGTTTAAAAAAATTATTTTTAAAAAAAAATTTAAAATTTAATTAAACTTATTTTTTAATTTAAAAAATATTTTTTTGAATAAAATAAATGTTTTTTAAAAAATCTGTTTTATTTAAAAAAAAAAAATGTTTAAAAAAATTGATTTATTAAAAAAAATTTTTGAAAAATTTCGTTTACGAAAAAAAAATTTAAAATTTTTTAAAAGAAAATTACTTTTTTAAAAAATCTGGTTTATTAAAAAAATTTTAAAGAAAAATTATTTAAAAAAAGTAACCGAAAAAGTTTCGTTTAAAAAATTTTTTTTTAAAAAAATTTAATTTTTTTAAAAAAAAAATGAAATTTAAAATTTTAAAAAATTGAAATTTTAAAAAATAATTCAAAATAATAATTTTTAAAAAAATATTAAAAATAAAAAAAGTTAAAATTTTAAAAAAAAAAAATTGTAAATAAAAAAAGGCAACAAATTAAAATTTTCAAAAAAATTAAATAAAAAAATAAAATTTTTTATTAAAAAAAAAAAAGACGACACGTGTCTCCATTAGGGGATTCAACAGTGAAAAGTTGATCCCCTAATTAGTATAGTATAGATGTTTTGGGTTCCAATTATTTAATGATGACAGCTCACATGACAACCATCCCTAAGTTCTTAATTTATACTCTACCCCTTGCAACCTTTTTGTTTTCACCATTGTCCATAGGGACCTCATTGCAAACTAAAAATTAATTGTCTTATTTTTAAATTTTCAGATCACATAAGCTCCAAAACTCTTCTACCATCGTCTCCTTTGTTCAAACCTATGATCTTCTGCAATTCGGCCCCTGTACTCATCCCTTCCCATCATCCATTGCAAAATTCGTTACCACATTAACACTACCCTCAGGTCGAATCCTAAGTTGCAATTCCAGTCCAATTCCTTAACGATTTATCCATCCGTTCGAACCCTAGTTCATCGCAGAAACAAAGGGCAACCATGTGATGCAGATTTTTTGATGAAGTAATGGAACGTGAATAAATTCATAAGATTGATGCTGTATTTTCTTTCAATGAAAGAGACAATATATGAAACAGTGTTCGCATCTTGGGTTGTCGGGGTTTAGCGTAGTTTATTCATAGCCTTCAGTTGGAATGAAATGGATTGCATATTTTTGTGGAACTATGGGTGTTTTCATTAGAGCTGTCAAAATGGGCTGGCCCGGCCTATTCGGGCCAAGACACTTTCGGGCTGGACCAAAATCAAGTTGCGATCCTAATTTCCTAGTCCAGCCCTATGCGGGCTGCGGGCTAAACGGGCTGGCCCATGAGTCGATAATGTTTTTTTTTAAATTATTGTTTTTGTTTTAGAAAAATCATTTTTTTAACTAGAAAATTCCATTACCATTCATATGGTTATGAATTAACATTTAACATGTTATTCACCAAAAATCTCCTTGGTTATAATAAACCTCCATGAGGATGAGCAATTGAGGATATGTACCATGGTTAATTGGTTATAATAAATCTCCATCGTCATAAAAAGCATACATTTAATTTCAACCATAACACGAAAGGCATACATTTAAGCTGCACAGATAGAAAAGTGTATGTTGAGTGCTAAGTTACGCATTTTTATCCAAGAGCCCTGGGACGAAGGTTTTATTATTTGTTTAGTATCAAGATAAAACTCCCCGAGAAATGTATGTTGGAGGATACAACATCTTTTATTCTTTTAGATAGTAAGACAACATATTTTTTAAAATGTTATCTACTTAAGTTTTTTGACAAATTTAACTAGTAAAAATATATTATTCAAAACACTTGGAGGTGGAATTACTATCTTATAAACAATAATGTATTGTTTTTCTAAATAATGAGAATGTGGAGTATAAAAATGTAATGCTTCATTTCAATTTATATTTTATTTTATTTTCAAAGTTCGGGCCAACGGGCCAGGCCAGCCCATCATGGGCCAGCCCACATTGGGCCAATGAATTTCGGGTCGGGCTGGGTTGGGCCAAAATTATTTCGGTCATACATTTTATCAACCCAGCCCATGCTTAATGTCGGGCTATTCGGACCAGCCCATCGGGCCGAGCTCATTTTGACAGCTCTAGTTTTCATTTTGATTATCCTCCTTTGTTTTGTTTTGTTTTGTTTTTTTTTTATAATCAATTATCGTCCTTCGTAATAGGACATGGTTAGATTGAAATGAAATGGATTCAAAACGAATTTTGGAGACTCCTTTTGTCTTCAATGTATGATATGCATAGCTATGTATCTTTGCATTGTGTAGAAATCTTTGTCATAGGTGTTAAGTATTCATCCATGGATATTGTTAGATCTACGAGAGATTGATTTTTAATAAGTAACTTCACCGAATTTTTACATAATTTCAACTGCACAGAGCTAATGTTGTAGAAATAGTGTTTGGGTGCAAACACTAGCGAGATTAGGGATGTAACGGGTCGATTTGATTCGATTTAGGTGGGGGAAAATTCGAACCTATAAAATATGGTTCAGTTCTATTTAAAGATTTGTTTTTACAAAACTCGAATCAAATCAAACCAATCAAGAACGGGTTTGTTCGGTTTGTTTCGGTTCGGACACGAAAATTATTAAATTTCAAAATATATATAAATATTAAATATATAAATATTAAAACATATATAAAAATAATATAATAAATATTAAACATTTAAAATATATATAAATATTAATATATAATAAATAAATATTAAATATTAAAATATAGTAATTTGTTTGATTCGATTTGGCTCTGTTTTAGAATTCTTGAACCCGAGAATCGAACCAATGATCATCGGGTTTGTTTGGTTCAGTTCAGTTTAGACCCGAACACCAAAAAAATCCGAACCTATTTAATTGGTTTGATTTGG
The DNA here is from genome assembly GCA_035048595.1 of Echinosophora koreensis. Taxonomy (NCBI): domain Eukaryota; kingdom Viridiplantae; phylum Streptophyta; class Magnoliopsida; order Fabales; family Fabaceae; genus Echinosophora; species Echinosophora koreensis. The sequence goes on along the minus strand of JAPCYP010000031.1, from coordinate 1,714,803 downwards.
ATTTTCAGGTTCGTCGGGTCATTGGTTCGGGTCTTACACCCCTAAGAGAGGTTTGAGTGCAAATATGGACAGTGCCACAGTGTCAATATGCCCGGAACGTGTACATGTCACTATAAGGCTCACATTTGGCCCAGTAAGGCATGATTGGCCCAATATGACTTGGAACATGTAGAAGTCACAATAAAACTTACATTGGCACATTAAGGCAAGAATGGCCCAATAGACCCGGAAACCTATACATGTCAGTGTATAGGGCTCACATTTGGCCTAGTAAGGCATGATTGACCCAATATAACCCGGAACATGCAACTATAAGACTTAAATTGGCACATTAAGGCATGAATGGCCCATCGTGGCATGATTGGCCCAATATGCCCAGAACTTGTACATGTCAATGTAAGGCTCACATTTGGCCCAATATGACCCGGAACATGTAGAAGTCATTGTAAGACTTATATCGGCACATTAAGGCATGAATGGGCCATCATGACATGATTGGCCTAATATGACCCGAAACATGTAGAAGTTAGTGTAAGACTTACATTTGGCCCATTAAGGCATGAATGCCCCATCATGACATGATTGACCCAATAGACCCGGAACTTGTACATGTCAGTGTATAAAGCTCACATTTTGCCCATTAAGGCATGATTGGCCCAATATGACCCAGAATATGTACGAGTCACTGTAAGACTTAAGTTGGCATATTAAGGCATGAATGGCCCATCGTGGCATGATTGGCCCAATATGCCCGGAACTTGTACATGTCAGTGTAAGACTCACATTTGACCCAGTTAGGCATGATTGGCCCAATATTACCCGGAACACGTAGAAGTCACTGCAAGACTTACATTGGCACATTAAGGCATGAATCGCCCAATAGACCCGAAACTTGTACATGTCAGTGTAAGGCTCATATTTGTATTTTTTTTATATTTACTTTATTAAATAAATTTGAAATTACTTCTTCATATTTAATATTTTTTAATCTATGATATTTTTATTTTTTCTATTTACTTTACCAAATAAATTTCAAATTAGGTTTCACTATTTACTAATTTTTAACTCTGATCATATTTGTATTTTTTATATTTACTTTATTAAATAAATTTCAAATTAATTTTTCCTATTTAATATTTTTTTAACCTATGATGTTTTTAGTTTTTCTATTTACTTATACCAAATAAATTTCAAATTAGGTTTCACTATTTACTAATTTTTAAACCTGATCATTTTTTATTTTTTTTATATTTACTTTATTAAATAAATTTCAAATTAATTTTTCCTACTTAATATTTTTTAACCTATGATCTTTTTATTTTTTCTATTTACTTTACCAAATAAATTTAAAATTAGGTTTCACTATTTACTAATTTTTAACTCTGATAATATTTGTATTTTTTTTTATATTTACTTTACTAAATTAATTTCAAATTAATTTTTCCTATTTAATATTTTTTAACCTACGATGTTTTTATTTTTTCTATTTACTTATACCAAATAAATTTCAAATTAGGTTTCACTATTTACTAATTTTTAACTCTGATCATATTTGTATTTTTGTATATTTACTTTATTAAATAAATTTCAAATAACTTTTTCCTGTTTAATATTTTTTAACCTATGATTTTTTATTCTTCCTATTTACTTTTACCACATAAATTTCAATATAGGTTTCACTATTTACTAATTTTTAACTCTGATCATATTTGTATTTTTTTATATTTACTTTATTAAAAAAAAATTCAAATAACTTTTTCCTATTTAATATTTTTTAACCTATGATGTTTTTATTTTTCCTATTTACTTTTACCACATAAATTTCAAATTAGGTTTCACTATTTACTAATTTTTAACTCTGATCATATTTGTATTTTTTACATTTACTTTATTAAATAAATTTCAAATTACCTTTTCCTATTTAATATCTTTTTAATATTTGTTATTTGCACTTCCATGTGAAGTTCCTTCAACAACAGCAAAGTTCAAGATAATTTTACAAATGGAATGTTAAACTTAACTTTCCAATTGGTAATTCCAGAGATTGATATGTTAAAACCTAACTAACTTGGGGCCTTCATTAAAAATCCTGTCAAGAATGCATTTGCCTTTTCTAGCCATCTATATGCATGTTTCATTAGATAGAGGCATATATTTTGTGTTAAAGGGCCTTGGTTTCTCAACTTGGATTAGGGCACTTCCCTCTTAGAATCAATAGGAAACTGTATATATTGGTTAGACACGTTTCTCATGTTGCTTCAATTTTGTTTCATTAAAAATCCTGTCCAGAATGCATGGACTAAACCATAAGCATATCCAAGTTAAGTTTGATGCATTCTAGAAGCAGAATAGGATGGTGAAGTTAGTATAATTCAGTTTATATCTATTAAAAAGAAGCAAACAGAAAATGATGGTGAACTTAGTATAACTAAGTGTATCTATTAAAAACCAGCTCATAGAAAAAACGTGTTTCATTGCAGAAATAACTTTATTTCATTGCATAAATCAGCTAGCAGAATAAAGTGATCAGTTTAGTGTATTACAATAGTTACATCAAAAACACCAATATAATCAGCATCATGCAATTGCTATACGTGTTCAAGCATACTACACTACTTAAAAACCATAAAAAGGTGCAGATACTGCACAACATTCGAACCATAAACTATTACATAAAGCCTAAAGGTATTTTGTGCTTAAAAAAATTGGATGTTCTCCTGCCTTCCATCTTCACCCAAAAATTGAAGCTCACTCAAACAAAACCTTCACAGCCACGCATTGAGCCTATGAGACCAAAACTGAAGCACTGTGAACAAACCAAATCATTGAGTCATTAATTTGTCCAATTAAACATCATGATAACATAAAATGTATCAGCCCATGTCAAAATATGCACTACCAGAAAACATTAAATTACCGACGGAAGATTACCGACGGACAGAGATTCCGTCGGTAGAGAGTTAATTTCCGACGGACATAGCCGTCGGTAATTAAGAATATCAACAGTTGGACTCATTACCGACGGAAATTCCATCGGTAACGTTACCGAGGGCAGCTTCCGTCGGAAATGACGGCAGGAATGACCGATTCTTGGCGGGAAAATTTACCGACGAAAAAATCCGTCGGTAATTTTGAATTGTAATTACCGACGGATTAAACCGTCAGAAAAATAATGTCAGTACCGACGGAATGTTCCGTCGGTAAACACTTATTTTGAGTTTCCGACGGAAGATTCCGTCGGTAATCATTTATTTTTGAATTTCCGACGGCTTTTTCCGTCGGAAGCCGTCGGTAACTTCTATTTATCATCACCGTTACGACCCTTCTCCCCCCTCCCTCACTTCTCCCTCTACTCTTTCCCTCTCAAGCTCTCTGCTCTCTCTGCGCCCTCGCCCACCTCTGCCCACCACCGTGCCGCCACCAAACACCACCGTTCGCCACCAAACACCTCTCATTTCCTCTCAATTCCTCCTTCTCCTCCCCTCCCCTCTCCACCGAACCGAACCCCCCTCCCCTCTCCACCGAACCGAACCGAACCACCACCACCACCCCTCTCCTTCTCCTCCCCTCTCCCTGTCCTCTCCATTCCCACCATACCCTGTTCCCTTGCAAAACCACCACCACCACCGCCATTAACCACCACCAGAGTCACCACCACCACAGTGTATGTATCCTCCTAATCTTGTTATTATTTATTTGTAAAAAATTTTTTGGATTTTATTGATTAATTATAATGAATGTTGATTAAGGTTATTTTTTGTGTTTTGTTGGCTGTTGTTGTGATGTCTGAAATTTTGTGAATCTGATTTATTTTGTTGTTTTTGTGTTCTTTGTTTTGAAGGCTACCAGAGGTTGAGACTAGCCACCGTCACCTCCTTTGAGTACAACAGTTTCTTGGGCTCCTAGAGGTACTGGCGGTTTTATATTTTGGGATATTAATTATAATTGTTCAATGCATGCTAAAGAAATGGTATAAATTTTATTTGTCTAAATTGTTGTAATTTGTATATACCTGTTTAATTTGTTTGAGTGTATTTTTTTTAATATATATTTGTGTAGTTGTAATTAACAAAATTGTCTTTATTAGTAGTTTTAAATTTAGTAAGCTATTGTTTTTGCTAATTGCATAAATTCATTAATTAATGTAGATTAATTAATGAATTTAGTCTAATATAAAATCATAAGGACAAGTAACGTTGATAGGATGAGACATAGCTAGGATTAGTTTGCCGGTAAAATTGTTTTTCTCCCACATATACTTGCAACAGTAGTGATGAAGCTAGCTGATTCGACGTAGCGATGGTGATCGATTATAAGCATGATCGAGATTATTTGTACGTAAATAATGGAGTGATTAAATAATACTTAAAAAGTTAATTTATTAAATCAGATTCGGCAGTAATGAGTAGATTTGCCAGTAGCTCATGGTGATTTGATTAAGCGTGATCGGGATCGTTTGTACGTAGTTATGGTTTAATTAATCAATAAAATAATTACATAATAATGAGTAATTAGTTATTGGTTATGTAATACTTGATATTAGTGAAGAAGTTATTTAATTAAATCATTAATTTAAACTAAAGTAATTAGTTATTATTTAAAAATGCCATATTTGAATAAATCAATCTTATGGGAAGAATTACTAATTATTATTTAAGTAATTAACATCATAGGATTTTAAATAGTCAAGTAACGTAATAAGTGGGAAGAATAAAATAAATATGTAAAAAGAAATTTGTTAGTAACAATTATTTCAGACAATTAACTGATATACTAATAATAGATTTTAAAAGTTGATAAATAATTAAAAGTCAAGTAAACAAACATAAGTAATTAACAAATTCAATAAAATGTTATGTTAATTAAAATTAATTTAAAACATAAATGATTTAATAAAACATTAGACAAATAATAATGCCGCATTTTTTTGGACAAGGCTTTGTTTAATTATGTGTTTAATTGTTTAATATTATGGTTAAACTTTATGCAAATTATCTCTGTTACTTAAAAATGTTTTAGTTTATTTTTGAGTATAATTTAATACGACATTGAGAAAAACCTTAGTCACCCGTTCAAGATTCAATATTATTGAGCATGTGTACTCGTGGTCATAGTATCGCTCATCTTATTGAATCTTGAATTGTCCAATTGGGACAGTTTGGGAAGAAACTTTTTCTCCACTGATATACTAATTACTCACTGATTCTCATATGTTAAATAGTTGATGAAATTTCGGGTCGAAGCATTTTCTTTTGTTCTCCGGGTCCATATTTGATTGTGGTATCTTACCGCGGTCAAGTCGTGTACTTGGAGACCAATGGGAAATGCTGCCGAAATTTCGTTAGCTATAAGGCATGAGAAGTGAGGAGTAACTAGTATAATACAGTGTTGAAAAAGTTTTTCCTCGAATGGGATATGGCCACACCTTTTAAGGAAAGGGAGCGGTTCGGGATTACAGTATCAAGTTTAAAAATACGTTAATTTATCTGGAAATGCAGAAGGATGGAGTATTATCCCCCGAGCCGTAGTTGGGTGTATGATAGGAACGAGTCTGGGAGACGACTTCTGAAACAATCATTTGTCGATCGATTTACTAAATTTATATATATGGATTTCTAATTGTGCTATAAAAATAGATATGTCAGCATCAGGAGGAGAGCCGCCCCGTCCCCCACCGCCCAGCGGTGATAAGGGGAAGGGGAAGGCTAAGGCGCGGGGACGATACACCATCAGGCCCTAGGTGCTTGCTCGTTTGTTGCAGCCACCTCCGCACCCACCGTACCTACCCCCTTCCCCGCCTCATCCACACCAGCGGCATCTACAGCAGGCTCCCCCACCCATTCTACACCATCCCCCACCCATTCTACACCCTCACCGACCCATACGACACCATCCCCTACCCATACTGTACCACCCTCCATATATGTCCCTTCGTCCAGTCGCTTTGCGCCAGGACACGCACCAGCCGGCTACTCGCCGCCCCCTACTGGACCCAGACCACACCCACACCCACACCCAGTCCCACCACCATCATCGACTGCACCGGCCACACAGTCACCAGGCTTGTCATTTATGCCGACTCCTGGGAGGTGGCCACAGCCAGATACTAGCATTCCATCTGCATCATCCACGGCCGCTCACGATCACGATGTCACCATGCCATCCTCATCGACTGCACAGCAGTCAGTCGCGGCAGAGGAGACTCCTGAGTGGGCCAGGACTCCCGCACCTGAGGATCGACCATGGATCTGGCCAGTTTCTCACATGTAAGTTTCATTTAATTTAGTGTATATTTTTTAACTTTGACTATTTTAGTTACTATTCATTAAGTGTATATTTGTTGGTTGCCATATTATTGTATTAAAAAATTTATAAATTTTTCAGGTGGATCCCATCGAAAGTGGGATCCAAGCACGTTACCTGGGCCATCAAGAAGCATTATCGTCGCTTCGGGCCATCATGGGGGGTGATCCCCAATGCCGACAGGGATCGTATCTTCCGACGATTTGGGGTAAGTTGTTGTTTATTATTTCCTGTAATTGGCCCTTAATTATTTCACGTATTATATATATTTTTTGTATAATGTTATTAATGTTTTTTTTTGTCCACAGGAGCTTGTGCGTTGGTTACCGGAGCATGACTCAGAGATACGCGCTATCTTTAACGAGCGCGCACCGCACCGACTGAGGGACATGCTCCGGGAGTGTAGGGAGGACCGGATACGTCGGGATTACATCGGGCCCAACATCTGGGCCCAGCTATGTGCCTACTGGGATATTCCAGCTTACAAGCTGAAGTGTCTGCAGGCGAAGAGGAATCGGGCTTCAGAGAGGGGTGGGAGCATGCACACTGGTGGCTCGATTAGCCACATGCAGCATGCCATTAATATGGTATGTATATATAAACAATTTAATATATAAACTGTACATTTTTGTTAACAATTTAAAAAATATTTAATTGATTTTATTCCTGTTTTGATTGCAGGCAGGAGAGCTTACCCGGACCGTCGATGTCCCTACCGTCGATGTCCCTCCCGTCGATGTCCCTTCCGTCTTTCAGCAGACGCATATTCGCTCGGACACCGGCCAGTATGTTGATGAGAGGTCGAGGCAGACCATGGTGAGCTCTATATATATAAAGTGCTATCACATTTAAAGTATATGTTAGTGTTATAGTTTAATAACATAATTTTTTGTAATGTATTCATCACAGGAGGAGTACAATGCCAGGTTCATTCGGGTTGCATCTGAGGTTGCCTCCTGCTCTGGTGCCTCAGATCCTTCTCAGCTAGACCCTGCTGAGGTTGAGCGGATACAGACCCAGGTCTGGATGGATGTCACGGGCGGGAAGAAGAAAGGGCGGATCTACGGTACCGCGTCTCTAGCTCGTACCATCCGTCGGGGGTCGTCGTCGAACTTGACCATCCGGGAGACTCCACCCTCCGGCCCACAGGACACGGAGGAGATGCAGCGGATGAGGCAGGAGCTGGAGGAGCATAGGCGGAATTCAGAGCGCATGCAGCAGCGGATGAGTCATGGTCGCAGGTGATGACCACTCTGATCGATTTGCTTCCACCTGAGAGGCGCAGCGCTATGCAGGGGGTACTCGATACTGGCGAGCCCTCCACTACTCGTACCGATCCACCGCCGCAGCCCGCATGATGATGGCGATGCGCCTACTGTGCCGCAGGATGATGGTCACCTGACACCGGCAACATCCCCCCGACAGGATGACGACGTTACCCATTATTATGATGACTATTAGAATAGTTATATAGATGTAGCTGAGTTTAATACATTGACGGATATTTATGTATTTGTTTTTATTTTAATGTAACTGCATTTTTAAATTTAATTTGTAATTTCAATTTTGAATTTAAATTATTATATTTAATTAATTATAATAAAATTAAATTAAACTTAACGTTTAAAATAAAAATTAAATAATAATCACTATTTAAAAAAAAATTAAATAATAAATAATAATTAAAATAAAAAATTTATTTAATAATTATAAATAAAATAACATTAACAAATTAATCAATATTTAAAAACAAAATAATATTAAAAATAAAAAATAATTCAGAAAACATTTCCGACGGAATTATCCGTCGGAAACCGTGGCTCAGAATTTCCCACCGACTTTTCCGTCGGAAGAGTTACCGACGGATAAGTCCGTCGGAAACTAAGGCTCAGAATTTCCCACCGAATTTTCCGTCGGAAGAGTTTCCGACGGATAAGTCCGTCGGAAAATCCGTGGTAGGTTTCCGACGGTACAATCCGTCGGTAACTCTTCCGACGGACCTCCTTTCCGTCGGAAATGCTTTCCGACGCGCTGGATTCCGACGGATGACCGTCCGTCGGAAATTCCGTCGGAAACGGAGTTTTCCGACGGCTTCTTTGCCTTTCCGACGGGATTTGGCCGTCGGTAAACGGCTTATTTTTTGTAGTGATGCACCTGTGCAGTCATTGAAACAACAATCCATTACTTTTTCCTTCCTTGATCTTTCCTGGCAACAAAACCATGGCATCTGGCATATGCGATGTAAAAATCACACGCCTCAGACTCAGCCCCAAATTCTAGGCGAAAAATATCTTCCCCGGTCAATTCAGTGTTTTTTTTTTCAAACTGTCTTCACCATCCTCCTTATCTTCTTTATTCATCTGATCACCGAAGTTACTTGGACATTCAGAATTTGCAGCAAAATCAGTATTGCAACTAAGATGTACATAGCCTTACCCACTGATATTATCCATATAGCAACAACCTAATAAAGCACATAACACAGATTTATTAAAATCCAAACAATCATAACTCAGTATTTTCAAATCAGAAAAATAAGTGTTACCTTTAAATATAGGACACCGTGTTTCCTCCTCCAAAACTTAAGAAAGAAGGGTTTGTAAACAGCAAAAGTATCCTTTGCCTGAATCAGTGAACGACGACCTTTGTTTCTGCAATGAACTAGGGTTCAAACGGATGGATGAATCATTGAGGAATTGGACCGGAATTGCGACTTAGGATTCAACCTGAGGGTGGTGTTAATGTGGTAATGAATTCTGGAATGGATGATGGGAAGGGATGAGTAGAGGGGCCGAATTGCAGAAGGCTATGAGTTTGAACGAAGGAGATGATGGTAGAGGAGTTTTGAGGCTTATTTGATCTGAAAATTTAAAAAGAAGACAATTAATTTTTTAGTTTGTAAGGAGGTCCCTATGGACAATGGAAAAAACAAAAAGGTTGAGAATGGGCGGAGTATAAATTAAAAACTTAGGGATGTTTGTCATGTGAGCTATCATCTTAAAGGAGTTGGCAAATGGTGATTGGGTCACATGAGCAGTGTAACATTTACCCAAAACATTACATTGGCACTAGAGAATTCACCTTTTCAATAATGTTTTTAGGTAAATTCTTCGGTACCTAGACAATATTTTGGGTAACTTTTACCCTGTTTATGTGGTCCAATCAGTATTAGGCAGCTCATTTAAACGGCGCCAACTCATTGCCAACCTTTTCGAACTTCTTATTTTATTTTATGGTCCCTTTCAACTTTCAGTTTTAACTATGGCCCAAGGGACCTCTTTGCAAACTTAAAAACCTAAAAACATTTGTTTTCTTTTATATTTTTTAAAACCCATAATTATTATCTTCTTCTTCTTCACAAATCAAAACCTAAACCCCTTTTCAATTCCAAAATTTTTCTCCCAATCCCAATGGCCACAACGTCCGTACGCCTTTACCAGACCACTACTTGATTGAGGATGTGGATCAATGCCACTCCTTATTGCAAAACCATGAATCTCCTTTACCAAATTCAGAGCTGCTCCAACAGAAAGTAGCAGAGCAACCAGCGTTATCAAACGTGGCTTCAATCCAAGTTCAAGCACCTTTCGATAGAATGCTATAGCCTTAACGACCCATCATCTGATCTTGCCAAACTGATTATAATATAATTGAAAGTAGATTCATTGGGCATGACTCCATGAGATGGAATAGCTGTAAGGCACTACACCTGATTAGAATGTGCATAAAGGGATATCATTGCATTCCAGACAACAACCTTTTTTTTGGGAATTTCATCAAACACTTGGAGTGGGCATTATTGAAAATCAGAGAATGCAGAGACAAAGAGGCTTAATAAAAGGAACTAAGGGGAGACTGGGCATTATTGAAAATTTCATAGAGAGATGCATGAAGAAACCCTAGATTTTGGGATCAAGATGAGAGAGAAGGAAAAAAGGTTGTTGGCTGGCTTCCCTGGTTTAGAGCAAAGAAGAACTAAAGAAGCTGAAGATGATGAATCCATTCACCTCAAGGAGGTGAGTAGAGGTAGAGATGAGGGTAAGGTTTCAGAGTTTAGTAGAGGTTCAGATGGTGTGTTGATATTTAGAGATAGGATATGTGTGCCTGAGGATTTAGAGCATAGGAAGATGATCTTAGAGGAGGCTCATAAGAGTAAGTTGAGTTTTCACCCTGGAGCCACGAAGATGTATCAAGATCTGAAGATGTTTTGGTGGTTGAGGATGAAGAAAGAGGTAGCAGAGTATGTTCTATCTTGCCTGGTGTGTCAGAAGGCTAAGATAGAGCATCAGAAGCTGGCTGGTTTGTTGCAGTTGTTGGATATGGATTAGTATAGCTATGGATTTTATGGTTGGATTACCACGAACTCCGAAGAGGCATGATGCGATTTGGGTTATCATCGATAGGTTGACGAAGTGTGATCACTTCTTACCTATTGGTGAGATTTACATTTTGGAGAAGTTGACCCAGATCTACATCAGAGAGGTTGTTAGGTTGCACGGTGTACCTTCAAGCATTGTCTCTGACCGAGACCCTAGATTTACATCTAGATTTTGGAGACAGTTGTATATCGCTTTGGGGACAAAGTTGAGGATGAGTTCTGCTTATCATCTCCAGATAGATGGATAGTCAGAGAGGACGATTCAGTCATTGGAGGATCTCTTGAAAGCTTATGTGTTGGAGCACATTGGCAGTTGGGACGAGTTCTTGCCTTTGATTGAGTTTACCTATAACAACAATTTCCATAGCAGTACCGGGATGGCACCGTATAAGGCTTTGTATGGCTGGAAGTGCAGGACCCCGTTCTGTTGGTATGAGACTGGTGAGAGTCAAGTGTTTGGGTCCTGATGTGGTGCAGCAGACGACAGAACATGTTAAGAAGATAAGGGAAAATATGAAAGAAGCGCAGGATAGGCAGAAGAGCTACAATAACAAGAGGAGGAGACCCTCAGAGTTCCAAGAGGGTGATCACGTGTTTTTTGAGATTCATTCCGAAGACTGGAATTGGCAGGGCTACCAAGTCTAAAAAGCTTACTCCTAAATTCATTGGACCTTTCCAGATTCTTCGACGGGTTGGTCCAGTAGCTTACCATATAGCCTTACCACCTAACATTTCTAATCTTCATGACGTCTTTCACGTCTCTCAGTTAAGGAAGTATTATCATGATCCTTCTCATGTACTTGAGCCTGAGTCTATACAACTGCGAGAGAATATAGAGTATGAGGCTTTACCTGTTAGGATCGCAAATAGAAGGATTAAGGAGCTTCGCGGCAGACAGATTCCTTTGGTCAAAGTCATTTGGGACGAGACTACAGGAGATGCGACTTGTGGGAGCGAGAGGCTGATATGCAGCATCCACATCTTTTCTGAGGTACGTGAAATTCCGAGGACGAAATTTCTGGGGGGGGGGGGGGGGGGGGGGGGGGGGGGTAATGTAACATCCATGTTTTAAGGTCTTGTTTATGAGTTTGAGATGCATGCTTTTGTGTTTGGAAGCTTGTTGAAAAAGTTCAAGAGAGATCGGCTTCGAATCGGACGAGAACATCAATTAGGGTTTCTTGATCAGACAGGAACGCTCGAGCTTGCAGGGGACCACGCTTGAGCGGCCAGACACCCCAGCCAGTCATCACCAGAAGCCTGCAATGTACACTCATCAACAATTCTTCGTGATGAAGTTTTGACTCAGCTCCAACGCTCAAGCGTGGAGCCAGGGGCGCTCGATCGCCCGAGTGCTTGGTACTCCCACGCTTGAGTGTTGGCATCAGAAATTGGAAAAATAAAATAAAATAAGAAGTTAAATTGGTAACTTAATTTACCATTTCTTCAAAATACTAGCAGAAGACAAAAAGAGAGAAGGAGAAGTCAGAGAGAAAGTAAAATATTCCGGAGCTTGGTTCGATCAATCCATTCGTCCTATCGCGATAATACATCAGCGAGTTCATGGCGACGTCTACTTCTTAAAGCTATATTTTTTTTCTTGCTAAGGCTAAGGTAAGCCTATGCTCTTTTTATGCCGAAATATCGTCGAGGACGGTATTAAGGTTTTCTCATAGTTCGGTTATCAGTTTCAAGTTCCATTTTCAGATTAGGGTTACGCGTTGAGATGCTTGCTGTGTGCTGTTTGTGTGAACATGTTTAATATGCACTAATTGGCTAATTATGATTACATGATTATTTTAATATTATTTTAATATGTATAACATGCTCGATGTGATAGCATGCTATAATTGTTACTGTATGCTTAGTTGGCATCTAGGTGATGATATGTGATGTTTTGGAGAGATGCATGTTGGGGAGGGGGTGAATTATGACTTAGATATGCCGAGCCAAAAAAATATTAATTTACATGTGATGATCCATATGATGTGATCTGAGATCTGCTATTAGATGGTGATGGAAGGTTAAGGCACTAGGTTATGACCCGATACGAGTCGGTGAGACTCATATAGATGCATTGTGTTGATCACAGCCGTGTGGGTGGAACACACGAGGTCAGAGTATCCGATTATGGATACCGGATGTTACAAGGTCACTACCCTCACATGGGAAGAGGAAGGCTGCCATGATACTCTCGTAGTCCTTGCCGAGCTACTCCGTTTACTCTGCGAGGGTAAGAATGTTATTGTTGTGCTGTGCGACTATTCTCCACCGGGGATGGGCAATTAGTTTCATTCTCAGAAAAAGCACCATAGCGGGAACTGGGGTGTGCACCGATGTTTTGGGATGTGCTGCTTGGACGACTGACTAATATCCCTAATCAGACGAGGGATGCGTGACAAGATAGTGTGGTGGCCACGTCAACATACATGATCAGTTGTATGAGCGTAAAGGGTAGAGAAGGATAGCATGTCTCGAGGATGATTGATATTTATATGTGATGCATGTCTGTATGCTATTATTGTATATATACTGTGTACCATTTTCCTTCTATGATGATAGCTAGTTTCTTATCTCTCTATCCTTTTCTGTGTATATTGTTCTTGGTTCACGAAGCAGACCCAGTTGATCGATATGCCACACTTGGATCACCGTGGATGACAGGACTGTTGTGCTAAAACTACACTTAAGGGCAAGTGCACCCTATCGCAAAAGTAATATAGGAGTATTTGAGACTCCAAGTATCGAACCCACAGGGATTGGTGACAATTACTAGATTAATTACTTCTTTATGTTATCCAGACAATCAAGTTTAGTTTGTAATCAATTACTAGGGTGCCTGATTTTACTTATGTCACTACCTATGATATTACCTAATTTCTTAATGATATGTGTTCCTTATTGATTGCCAATCACTCATTCTAAAACTATTAATACCCAATGGTCATGCAATATTAATATTCTTTTTCCTAATCAGTTACCCCCAATGGTAATGCAAGGCAAATAGTTAAAAGAAGCACAAAGAACTGGCAAGTTTGTTAATTCAATAACTGATTAAAAACAGGGGATTGCGCTTGGTCCACGCAACCCCAAATCCAGTTAATCCTAGAGTTCCGTTAACTATTTGTGGTACGGTCGCCAGTCAATTAATCAACTGGATAAAGGATGATCAAACCTTTTAGAAATTCAAACGCAAGGATTAAACCAACAAATTAACAGAAACATTGAATCATATTAAAACTGGGAAAAACATCAAAGGTATTCAAACATAAGATCCACCATACCCTAGGTATCGGTTTAGCTACGCATAGTCATAAAAATCACTATACAAATCAAAGCCATGTAACAATCCATAAAAGAGAAATAGAAAAATAAAACCCGAACACCTTTTTGATGCAAAGCAGCCTTCGAAACAACTGGGAGACGGTCATTCGCTTGACATCTCTGTTTCTCTCTGTGTAACCAGCTTCTCCTTTTCTTCATCCAAACCACTCCCTTTTATATCAAAGACAAAAACCTAGGTGATTTGGATGCTGAAACACGAGCACGACCGTGCTTAATGTTGAGCACGACCGTGCTTAATGTTAAGCAGCGTCACCTCTTGCTAAAAATGAGAAAAGAGCAAAGGGCCTTGCTAATGAGCACGGCCATGCTCACATTGAGCATGGCCTTGCTCAAAAATCGACGTCAAGTCCAAAAAAACGAGCAAGGCCTTGCATATTAGCAAGGGGTCTGCTGTGAGCACGGCCGTGCTCCTCTGATATCTTCAGAAAACACATCTTTTTCTTTACAAATCTTCCAGAATTACTCTTTTTTTCCTCCAAATTTAATGATCTACTGCCATGTTGATATATCCTATAGTAATCACAGGAAATCGGGTGAATATCCACATTAACTTCCAAATAAACAATAACTTACACCCAATTTCCTAATAATAAAGTATACAAAATGGCAGTTTATCAACCTCCCCACACTTAAGGATTGCTTGTCCTCAAGCAATAATCCTGGCCTAAAAGAAACCTGAGAAAATCAAAGAACCAACCATCAAGGGACCCTAAATCTTCAACAAGCAATGACAAATAAATTAACCTCAATTTTTTTATGGAAAAAAATCAAGAGATTGCCCAATTAGAGGCTTAGGTTCCCTGAAATCAAACTTATTGAATAAGGGAGTCTCTCTTCTCACAACTCTCAAAGTGTATACGGGTAAAGACAATTATCACTCAAGTTCCCGAAAGGAAGCACATTACCATAAGCTTGTTTATAAACCAATTCTCCACTATATAGTTTACATGCATCCAGAATCAAGAGGTCTTTCATGGGTTGTAATGTGGCCATGAGAATGATGTCAGGTAGGAAAAAGAAAGAAAAGGGATATGCAAAAAGGCTAAAAGAAATCAAGAATTAAGCAAATAACCCTTAGAGCATAAATGGAGCATTAGATATGAATCACATAATCATACCATCATTCATTCAAAAGAATTCCTTATTTTTCTTTATTTTTCCTTTCTCTTCTTCTTCTTTTTATTTCTTTCTCTTTTTTTCCCCAATCAAACAACTCATTCAATTCACAAAATTTTTCTTTCTTCAAAAAGAGAAGAATTCCCAACTTCACTTTGCCAGCTATAGGTAAACAATATCTCATGAATACATTCCACATCTAATTGCTCCATTTATGTTTCCAAGAGGTTACCGCCAAACAATTTTGACTTTATACTTGGGTACCAAGGAAAATAATTTTACTTGAGGCTCAAAATGGGCAACTAATGAACATGGCAAAACAATACATATCTGAAAGCCAGAAAATACCTAAAATTGCCTCAATCATATTCCAACATACATGAAAATCAAATTCGCCATGAAATGCTCACAAAACAAGTTCTAGAATGCACAAACTTGGGAACATCACTCAAACAAGGAAAGGAGTAAAAATCAATGAATTGGAACATACTTGTATAGTAGTTCAAGTCTCACATTTAGTAGCTCAATTCAATGAAAAGCAATCAAACAAGGAATCTCATGCTAATTTTCAGCTTTCAAATGATAATCCCAATTCAATTTTAGTCACATGTCTGTCAAAGCAAAAATTTTAAATTGGGTCCCCTAATGATATATCTCTCTCTAATTTCTACAAAAATAATAGCACAGAATCATCTCTCAAAACACAATACAATCATCTCAGTCAACCAGCTAAGTGCATGTGACAGATAAGTTAAGTGAAAACATGTGCACCTAATACAGAAAAATTGAATTTCCCCTCCCCATACTTAAAACTAAGCATTGTCCACAATGCTACAAGCATAAAAGTAAATGGGAAAGAGAGTAAAGAGGACTTCCCTGAGACAGCTTACAGTTTGAGCTCCTTTGCTAAAAGGGAAAAAATAATAAAATAAAATAAAATAAACCAAATTAAAAACTAACATGGAAAACACCACATGTTGCCTCCTGTGAAGCTCTTGTTTAACATCTTCAGCCTGACGGTACCTCAAAAGGGATCAATCAGGGGGCTCTCCAAGTGCAAATTTTTCCTTTAATGCATTGCCCCTTCTCAATTTTCTAACCATGTGGTTCAAGTGGTTTTTTCCATTTTCCATGTGGTGGATGGGCTTCAAAAGATTATGTAACTTTTGCTTCCTCACCACTTACCAATATACTAGGATCCTGCAATGCAAGAATTTTTTTCATAGGCCCCTGCATCCTTGGATCACCAAATTGTTAGAAATAACCACATCATTAATAAAATAGGAAGAAACAAAAGGAGAAGGGTATTTGGTAGAATTTAAAAACCTTTAAAACGTCATCTTCCTTACCACATCTTAAAGTTACCTTTCTCTTGTGAACCTCAATTACAGCATCACCAATGGCTAAGAGAGTCTGCCCCAAAATAATTGGGACTTCCTCCTTTTTCTTCATGTCTAGAACTACAAGGTTTTTCTTATTTTTCTCATAAATGCTCCCATTAGTGAGAGCTTCATCCCACTCTATGAAACCTGTGCCTCATGCTCGAGATCTTCTTTCAACTCTTTACCACTCCTAAAAGTGACAACTTGAGCCTCTACCTCTAGATTTGACTCAGCTTGAGTGGGTAGTGATTCTTGGACTTGTTGAGATATCAATGTAACAAGGGTAGAGATTTGAGTCTCCAAAGCCATGAATCGGTCATCAGTCCACTCCATGACTTTAGCCAAGGTCTCCTCAAGTCTTAGCTCTTGCTCCTCTGGTTCTGGCCACTGATTTTGCAAGTAAGGTAGCTCATAGACATTATCCCAATAAGAATCATATTGGCCCCAATTTGAGTGACTCTCATATTCAATCAAAGGATTGCCTGCTGGCTCCATAGTGGGTATGAGATAATCTTCAAGAGTTCTCCTCTCACCCAAGGTTCTCATTTGTTTCCGAAGTGCAAAAGTTGATCAACTGCAAATAGGCTCTCAGGAAAGTGTCAGCATAAACAAATAAAAAATAATAAAAAATGTCTAAATTAACCAGGATTTAATCTCCCTAATATTGTCAAAAACAATCCCAGGCAACGGCGCTAAAAGCTTGTTGCGCTAAAACTACACTTAAGGGCAAGTGCGCCCTATCGCAAAAGTAATATAGGAGTATTTGGGACTCCAAGTATCGAACCCACAGGGATTGGTGACAATTACTAGATTAATTACTTCCTTATGTTATCCAGACAATCAAGTTCAGTTTGTAATCAAATAATTAAAAACAAGAAGATGATAGAAACCAAGAAAGACAAAGAATCATAAGCAAAGGTTCAATTTTCACTTATGTCAGTACCTATGATATTACCCAATTTCTCAATGATATGTGTTCCTTATTGATTACCAATTACTCACTCTAAAACTATTAATACCCAATGGTCATGCAATATTAATGTTCTTTCTCCTAATCAGTTACCCCAATGGTTATGCAAGGCAAACAGTTAATAGAAGTACAAAGAACTGGCAAGTTTGTTAATTCAATAACTGATTGAAAACAGGGGATTGCTCTTGGTCCACGCAACCCCAAATCCGATTAATCCTAGAGTTCCGTTTAAACGGTCGCCAGTCAATTAATCAACTTGATAAAGGATGATCAAACCTCTTAGAAATTCAAACGCAAGGATTAAACCAACCAATTAACAGAAAACACTGAATCATATTAAAACTTGAAAAAACATCAAAGGTATTCAAACATCAGATCCACCATACTCTAGGTATGGGTTTAGCTACTCATAGTCATAAAAATCACTACACAAATCAAAGAAATGTAACAATCCATAAAAGAGAAATAGAAAAATAAAACCCGAACACCCTTTTGATGCAAAGCAACCTTCGAATCAACTGAGAGACGGTCCTTCGCTTGACGGCTCTGTTTTTCTCTGTGTAACCAGCTTCTCCTTTTCTTCATCCAAACCACTCCCTTTTATTTCAAAGACAAAAACCTAGGTGATTTGGATGCTGAAACCCAAGCACGACCATGCTTAATGTTAAGCACGGCCGTGCTTAATGCGACACCCTAACCTGGGGTCATCACATAGTTACCCAAAAAGCGGAAAATAAATTATTAATTGCTGGTTGCTTTCGGAACATTTATTAATTTCAAGCCAGAACATTCGGGTGTAAAAAAAAAATTTTCGTTTACAGTAAACTCATATTGTACATCACCACACAAAGAGATAATCATATTCAGAATAAAGCCGCCAAGGCAAACAACTTTTAATAATTAAGTTTCAATTTCCAAAACAGAAAATTAAACCTAAGACTAAAGTTTAACACCAAAGTACTGACCATTTCGACGCACCACCCAACTAAGATTCCTAAGCTGGTCACTCTACAAGACATTTATCGGAAAAACTCCGCTGCTGTTCCCACAATCAAAATACCTCTTCAAGTATCTAAAACTAAGTCCCGAAAGACTTAGGGAAACTTCTCAGCTCCATCTGCACTAGTGTACCAATGTACAACAGCAATACCAGAAGAAACCTGATGTATTTGTAAGGGTGAGATGCCAATATATGAGTTTATAACGATAATTACATGCACCACATATTCAAGTAGCACATAGTCATGCATAACAATAATAACATAAGATTCTCATAACTAAACAAGTAGTTTATCACTGGGTCTCATACCCGATCATCGTCATTTTTAAAAATATGCATGACACTTCAACATTCAACATCTAAAGTTTTATACTAAATCTCTAAAGATTCCAACAACGTATAAATGAGTTGATCAGGCTCCCACATGGCACATTGTCTACGAAAGAAGCAATGGTCAACTCAACATGGCACATTGCCCAATCATTTGGCACAACGGTCAACACGAAACATGGCACATTGCCCGAACTCCCGGCACAACGGTCAACGCAAATCATGACACATCGCCTAAAACTCCCAGCACGATGGTCAACACAGATCATGGCACATCATCCAAAACTCTTGGCATGATGGTCAACGTAAGACATGGCACATTGTCCAAACATTCTGGCACAATGGTCAACAACAACAATTCATGGCACATTGTCCATCAAGGTACAATGGTCAACACGATAAATGGAAATATTATCCATACAACACATAATTCTCAACAACACATGACACATTGTCCACTAAGGTACAATGGTCCACTTTACATGACACATTACCCATCAAGGCGCAATGGCCAACGCAACGCGAAATACCTCACACCTCAAGGCATTCACACAAGACAACATGGCATGTAATACCTTACTCATTAAGGCACCACACTTAACAACGTCGGGCACGTCTGCCGTAAATGCAAATGTAAAACATTTTGTCCTCGTCATTTTATTTTCGTTCATTATATTCTTGTCGAAGCTCAAAATGGCTTACGACTATTCATCGTCTTCAACATCTTAACATTCTCATCGTCTTATCATTTTCAACGTCTTAACATTCTCATCGTCACACGGATCAAAGATCTTCGTGTTTTTATTATAGAACACTGGTATCACGACGTCTCGGATACTAGGTTTATTTTTCAACGTGAACACCGTCTTTTGTTTGTGAAACACAATTCAAAACAAAATCTCCGCAACTTATCTAAGTTGACGGAATAACATCGTTAAGTAAAATTCGTTTATAGAAAATCATTTCTAATTGAAAATTCCTTTATAACATCATCGGTTACTAAAAATTTAGTTTTCAGAAAGGAGAGTCACTTGAGGCTCAAACTTGTTTAAAATACGTATTGCCGCTTTAGAAATACTTGCCGTCGATACTTTTCCAAATTGCCGTCGTTTAGCCTTTTTCAAGGCATTTAAGCCAAATATTAGCTTTTTCCACTTAAATCATTTTCTAAAATCATAATTAAGTTATTTTCGAAAATTAATTTCATAAAATAACTTTTTATAATATTCCGGAATTTCTTATGTAAAAATTAGAGGTACAAAAATAATTTCACGGTTAGGTCCTCACTGTGACTCATAGTTCACTTTTACAGTGATAAATCATTAAAATAATGATATGTTCTAATATTCCTTATTTTTCCCAAATAAATATTTTTCATAAACATTATATTCCAACATTTCCCATAAAACATTGTATATAATTTTTATGCAGCTTATTTTATCTGATTAAGCGGTTGTGCACTGACCACTGTCAGGCTTCACAAACAACATCTAACATCATCATCAAAACTATATTACCAAACAGATCATACATCATAACATCAGAATAGAACACTGCAGATAAACACTTATACGCAGATAAACCATCACAGACAAAAATAACACAACTTAAACAACTTAAACAAACATCAACAGATAAATAATACAGACAACAACAAACAGCACATGATTATAGAAAAAACTCCTCAGGTATTCTCCCCTTACCTCTTGAAGTTACAGAACACTTTCCACGTATTGTCGATTTTGATTTCGGCACGCGTCAAAAAACTTCGGCTTGCGTCAAGAAACTTCGTCACAAAGAAACTAGTGTCACACACAACAAAACAACCCAAGATCAATCCACAAATTCTCTCCTAACAAAAATTAGGTTCGGCCCTCATGACTTAAATTGACTAAACATGATAAAGTTTTGCATGCTTTTGGATTAGTGATTCTTAAGCACTTAAGACATAGGATTAGGGACTTAATACAAAAGATTGACACAAAATCTTCTAACCCTTAAAGACATAGTTTCGGCCATGGTAAGTTCATAGGGCTAGGGATTTTTGTTTAATACAACAACTTGGATTCAATAAAGATCTATACTAACAAGATAGGAAACAAGATCACTTATCAAAAACATAAACAAAATCTCCTCCAACTATACCCACATAGGTTCGGCCATGACAAGGAAAATGAGAAGGAAATTTTAGTTTAAATCATACTCTTGGATTATGAATATAAGGATGATAACAAGAACATAGAAATTAATTTCATACTCATAGGATTTTTCTATGATTCTCTATAGATTTTCAAACTTCTAGATCTAGAAATGGGAAAATATGATTCATGGCATAAACATGAGAAACAATTGAATATGAAAGCTTAGATGATCAAGGAGTTGAGCTTTTACCTCTTGAAGATTGAAGACATGAAGAAAATGATCAACCAACACTTATATAAAATCTGGACAGTTTGAGGGTGTGTTGGTTTTGTGAGTATATCTCATGATCTACTCATCCAAAAATCACAAACTTTGGCTTGTTAGAAAGATAAGAAGAAAAGGAACAACTTTTATGTTTAAGGTTTTATTTGATTCGGATCATAACAGGGGTGAAAATAGGATTCTTTCTGCTGTCTCGCATGGATCTGAGGATTCTGGGCAGTTTCTTTATTTTGGTCATAACTCTCAACATACTCATCCGTTTTTGATGATCTTTAGCTCGTTGGAAAGACGAGATAAAGAGGAACAACTTTCATGTTGAGAGTGTTTCGAGCTTCAAAAAGGAAGAGGGTCATATTTTCGGTGTAAATTCGGTGTTCTTATGAGTTTTGTAACTTAGAGAAAATGGAGAAAGCTTGATGAGGAAGATGATGAAGTCTATTTATAGAGGAGATGGCAAGGCTTTTTGAGCCTTGGGCTGCACCCTTCATGGCTTGGAGAGCAAGAATGGCCCAAATTCAAGAACAACCTAGAAGATTACTTAAGGACCAAAAGGAAATTAAAGAAAAGCTTAGGGACCAAAATGCAATTTCCATAAAAATTGTCATCATGATGCCATGTGCACCATTAATGCATTCACATGGTGACTCATCATGTGTGACTCATTGATATTATCCGTTAGCGGATCCCGGAAATCCCGTAATCTGCTCCGTTGCTTCCCCGATTAAAGACGACGCCCGGATAAAATATAATATTTCACTTCTAGTGAAATATTTCAAAATATCCAAAATTGTAGGAAATTAAATAAAAACCTTAAGTTTTTCGTTCACGAGTTAAAATTAGGTCTTCTGAGCAGTATAAATATACTGTCAGTGAAATTCGCAGACCGGGTTTCGCCTGACTTTTCAACCTAAATTTTTATCGTAACTCTCTACGGTCAAGTAGAGTGTAACTATGGTTTCGGATTAATTAGAATAATTTTCTAAGTCTCAGATAAATATATAAACGTATTTATATAAATTTCTGATATTAGAAAACAGCGAAAAGTCGGGGTGTTACACTTAATGTTAAGCAACGTCACCCCTTGCTAAAAATGAGAAAAGGGCAAGGGGCCTTGCTAATGAGCACGACCATGTATTGAGCATGGCCTTGCTCAAAAATCGACGTCAAGTCCAAAAAACGAGCAAGGCCTTGCATTAGCAAGGGGTCTGCTGATGAGCACGGCCGTGCTCATAAACACATCTTTTTCTTCACAAATCTTCCAGAATTCTTTTTTTTTTCCTTCCAAATTTAATGATCTACTGCCATGTTGATATATCCTATAGTAATCACAGGAAATCGGGTGAATATCCACATTAACTTCCAAATAAACAATAAATTACACCCAATTTCCTAACAATAAAGTATACAAAACGACAGTTTATCATGTATGATAGCTAGTTTCTTATCTCCCTATCCCTTTTTGAATATGTTGTTCTTGGTTCACGTAGCAGACCCAATTGATCGATATGCCACACTTGGATCACCATGGATGACTGGACCCTCGGGGTTTCCAATCATGGGAACACTTGAGTTGGAGTTTCATGATGCGAGGGGGTGGAGAGTGGATCCAGCCACCTTCTTCACTGTGTATACGGGTCCAGTTTCTGTGTACGTGAGATTTGGAGAGGGACCTCACTTCGGTT
This sequence comes from Echinosophora koreensis, assembly GCA_035048595.1. Taxonomy (NCBI): domain Eukaryota; kingdom Viridiplantae; phylum Streptophyta; class Magnoliopsida; order Fabales; family Fabaceae; genus Echinosophora; species Echinosophora koreensis. Next base: position 1,691,876 of record JAPCYP010000031.1, on the reverse strand, counting down.
TTGTCGGGATGTTCCGCCTTGGACAGACCCTTTCCCTTCCGGTGCTTTGGCACCCACCGCCCAGGCCACAGCTGCATCCTTAGGCAGCTCAGGGTTCATAGGTGATAGGTCCCATTACAGTGATTCCCCGGGATGATGCTTGCCACAGTGCTCACTACCAATGACAGTTCCAACGTCGTCGTCGAGTGATTATATCTAGGAGTAGAGACTCGACAACACCAGGACCACCACCGAGACCACGACAGCAGGTGTACAGATGTACGCGTGGGAGAGTCAGGGTAGGTCTAGACATCCAAGCTAGAGTTTGTGGAATCCATGTGTATGGTGTACATAGGTTATGTGTGGTGAGCCCAATTTTGATGTACTTTTGAGTGGGGCTGGGTTGTGTGGAGAGGTGGTGAGGTGTGTCTTTTCCTTTTGACTTTTCATGTATTTCAATTTGTATCATGGGGCTTACTACTGTGGTACCCTAGACATATGTAGTACTCTTATGTATATATATGTGTATGGCGTGCTGTTTTATGTTTATATCTTTTATGTTTTAAGTTTTAATACCTTCGCTTTTCCGTTATAAATGTATTTAACGTTTATATCGCGAATAAGTTTTAGTTAATTAGGTTCTTCTTTAATGGGACATCGGGTTATCTCATAAAAAGCATATGAGGCAAACGGTTCGCCACATGGCTCCACGTGACACGCATAGTTGGAACAAAAAAAATTTAAAATAATAAAAATAATAGAGTAAAAAGCCAAATTGGTCCCTGAAAGTTTTCAAGGACCCACATTTAGTCCATGAAAAAGGATTAACCAGATAATCCCTCAAATTTACCAACGTGGGACATGTCTATCTTTTTCCATAGACCTCCGTTAATGTGTTTGTTGGTTCAATGCGGAAACTTTTCGAGAAAAAAATTGAAAAAAGATAAACCCGGCAAAATAATTGTTTAGCAGTAATCGTCTAATTATTGAAACTCTTTTCCAAAAATCTGTTCCTTATAATGCATCTACAATTTTAGAAGTGTGGGTTAATATAAATGGACAACGGTCTTATATTATATTCTCAAAAGAGATGTAAAATACACATAGTATTAGCTACAATCACAAAATTATTGCCTATTCCATGTTTTAGGAACATTTTTTCAACCATTGGCAAGATTAGTGTTGCTTAAAGTGAAAACTATTGTAGACATAATGACTCATTAATCAACATTATTGTCGTCACCGTCCCGCCCGGGTGCCGCAAGAAGAGAGGAATTGCCACCAAAATTTAATTAAAAAGGAAAAACTTTGGAAAAACCTTTTTATTTGGAAAACTGGTCTTAAAAGGAAAATGAGATCTAGCTCAGGAGTCGGTTATGAGTAGGGAAGGTGTTAGCACCCTTTGTCGCCCATTCTACGAATGGTACCTTAAATTAATTGCTCAAATCTTTAATTTTTGAATTGTTTATTTTACCCAAAAATATTAACAAGAACAAAAGATTATGGGTTAATATTTACAGAAAAAAAGGACCAAGGATTTTTTTTTTAAAAAAAATGTTTTTTGTTTTGTGATCTTTATATTTTTATTGGTGCTTGTATTATTATATTGACGAGTCCTAAATGAGGTTGAACATGACACATAAGTCCACAGGGCAACCTCAAAACTAAGGGTTTCAACATGACACTCCCATAATGAGGACTGAAATCGCTCTAAGAAAAAAATTGAGGGATGATTTTTATCAAATTAAAAAACTCGTGGAATTAAAAGCGTATTTTAGCGTTATTTTTACTATTTTAATATTTTTTGTTCCAGTTGTACATGCCCCATGGTGAACCGTTTGCGATGCATACATTTTTCGTAAGTTTTTTTGAAAACAGCTTAGTGGAGGGACGAAAATAGCAACATTTGAAAACTACGGAGACTAAAATCGCTCAAAAATTAGAGGGACTATTTTCGCCAAAGTGAACAACTTGGGGGACTAAAAATGCTTTTTAGCCTAAAATAAAAAACAAAACAAATTTTTAATGTAATAGTCAAAGTTAAAATTTTAAGGCTAAAATACCATTTTGGTCCCTTAACTTATATTTTAGATTCAGTTTGATTCTTTAGCTTTTAAAATGTTCAGTTTGGTCCCTTAACTTATTTTTTAGATTCTGTTTGGTCCCTTAACTTTTAAAAGGTTCAATTTGGTCCCTTAATTTGTGTCTTTTGACCTAAGTTAGTCATCTCCGTCAATAAGTCAATAACAGTGTTAATTTTTTGAGGACCCTGTTGAAATTCGCTAACAATTTAAAGGACCAGTTTGAATCTCATTAACAATTTAAAGGACCAATTTGAAACAAGTTAACTATTTAAAATACCAATTTGAAGCTAATTTTTGAACATAAGGGACCAAATTGAAACTCGTTTAACACTGTTACTGACTTTATTGACGGGAGATGACAAATTTGGGTCAAAAGAGACAAATTAAGGGACCAAATTGAACTTTTTAAAAGTTAAGGGACCAAACTGAATCTAAAAAATAGTTAAGGGACCAAAATGATATTTTAGCCCAATTTTTAACCAATCTTTTATTTTTAACCAATCTTACCTTTTAATGTAAAACAAAACAAATCTTTTAATGTAAAAGTCACATCTTTTATTATTTTTTTTATTTTTTAAAAAAAGTTAAAAACAATCTCTATTCTTTCTTTCTTTTTCTTCAAAGTTTGAGATATTTTTATAATTTTGATTTTTCTCAAATTTTTTGGATTTCTCTAAATTTAAGTAAAAACTGGGATACCCGGTCAAAATGGGGTATTCACATCGGTCATCCACTCGAACGGTACACTAGGTCACCGAGTCACAAATTCAACCAATAAATCAATAGTTGAACTAATTGAATTGAAGAATTAGAAGTTTTTTAGCACAAAAGGTAAGAGCTATATAGAGGATAAGAAGATTAATTGTAAGTACCATATAGTTTTATACAATGAGGATGAGACCCTATTTTTTTAAAGTAAGCCTTAGTAAATAAGAAAGAATAATCTATCAAAATACTACGTAAATATTGAGAATGTGGCTCTATATTACCCTGAATTTTTTTATTTTAAATTTGACCGATATCATTAAATTGGTGAAGTTACTGTTCACGATTCACTGGTCCAGCCATAATTAAATAAATATTTAAAGTTGTATAATCTTTTTGGGCTCGTTTCTTGTTTTCACTAATTATTGCAAAATATAACCTTGTTTTCATTCTGTTTCTTGTTTCCTGTTTCGAAAAACTTGTGCAAGAAACAACGAAAACAATAATGACGGGTAAACGAGGTCCCATTACAATCACCAAGTATTAAAAGACACAAGTCTGCATGAGTAGAAAACAAGTCTTCAAACCCATAATCCCTTGATAAGCTCTAGTTAGTGAGCCAGTCGGCGCAACCATTGCCTTATCTCGAGGTATGATTGAAGCTAAGCTGCCACTGTTTGAGAGAAACCTCATGGATCCTTCGTAAAAGACCATGCACAGGCATAAATGCATTTGTCGTAGAAAGAGGCGAGATGATAGCTTTGGTATCGCTCTTTACTATGACTTGAAGAAAGCCACATTGCCAAGCATATTGTAAGCCCTTGTAAATGCCCACAGTTTTGCAATGTAGGCAGAACAAGTACCAATAACTACATTAATGTTCTTGTACATTACACACTGTATTTACTCCCTAAAATGTGTATTTAATCAGATCAGCTGAGTGGAATTTCACTCGAGGATTCCACAAATCTCCTTATGGTTGATGTTTCTTCTATCTTTTGGTTGTGGTGGCGACTTGCAAAGACTAAAATGTAGTTAGTTTCAGGTTGCCACATTATTTTTTTTCATTTTCTAATAATGTTAAGGCTTGTTTTTTTTTTTTTAGGAAAAAATATAATAACTTAGCTACTCAATTGAACTGAACCAGCTCATTTTTACATCAGGTTGGTTCAATTTGATTACCTATTTTTTTTTATACTAAATCTGATCCAAACCCAACCGAATTTAGATAATTAATCAATTTGAACTTCAAATTCTTCTAAACCAAACCCAACTCGATTAGTGAGCAACCCTAGTTAATTTTTTTTTTTGAACTAGAATTCAATAAATGCATGACAACGAAACCTAGATATTATACTCATCTTATAAAAAATGTCGATGTGGGATATTCTCATTTTCTATCATCTTTCCTCTTATGTTTTTAAAAACACAAAAAAAAATTTTATTTTTTGTTTGTGGATTTCATTAAAATTTGCTTGTCTCTTTCTTTCTTATAGACAAAATTGAAGACAAACCAATCCAAAAATGTCAGCCTTTTGATAGTGTTATTCAAATAATATCAGCTACTTAAATAATGAAACAAGTTGGTCTTGTTATTGACTTTTATAAAAATTAGTTGTTTCTCCTATTTTTACCATTTTTGAATTTAAATATACAGTAATTAAATTATGTGTATGTTAAATTTTCTGTCGATTTCATAACAGTTATTTGAAATATCCCTACTATATGGTCTATCTTTTTATATATTTATAATTTCAACTCAAGATCGTTTTTCTTTGTTTCTCCAGGAACAAATTTGGCACTGAAATAATTTTACTTATATTGTTATTAAAAGCATAGTTGTACAACTTATCTTATTTTGAAACATTTTACAACTATTTTTGTAAAAAACAATGTTGTTATTAAATTATGTTTTTTTAATGAGAAGAAATTAAATTTGTTTTCAATAAAGGTAAGAGTGAAAACTGGATAGTCAGTCACACAATTTAGTGCTTTTTTAATTTCCTTCACACAACACAGCACATTTGAGTCACTCATGGTTTCAACACTGCACTTCCAGGTTCCAACCACATTGTCAAAAGGTTACAAACCTGACTGTTAAATTGACTAACTTACCCTTACTTTTAATAAGAAGAACGTGTGATTGATTACTATGCAATTTATGATCTCTTTGTTCTTATACACCTGATTAGTGCATTGTTACAAGGGGGTATTGGCCATTTTGAACTTTATGTACCAATACCTTCTCTCTGATCACATAGTATTTATTGTTTTCTTAAAAAGTCTCCAATTTTTCCGTGCAAAGCCAATTTTATCTATTAAAAAGTATCAAAAGCAAATTGCAATTTTCATTTGCCAACTCAAGAGAAGTATACTTTACCAAAAAAAAAAAAACTCGGAGATATACTTTACCAAAAAATTTTCAGGTGAAGTAAGATTAAACAATGATGAGATGACAATGAAGTTGGGAAGAAAAAAAAAGTTCCAATTAAAATAGAGTTCAACCCGGAAATAGAAATTCTAACTCACATGCTTGATGTTTATCTGATATTAAATTTTGAGCTTTTTTTTTTTAATTTCAAATATGATAAAAAGAATGTGGTCACAAACAACATAGATTTATTTCCAATAAACTAAGTTTATTTTATTAAAACCTTATGGTAAACAATAATTTACTAAAGTCAGAAAATTTCTTTATAAAATTGTATTTTGTTTTACTAAGTACAATGAACCAATATTCCTTCACTTTGACTTGCTAAATTATAAAAGATTAATAAAATTTGTTGTAGGATAAGTTTTTTTTTTCTTTCCTTTAGATGTCTTTGTGATGAGGAATCTTTGTAAAATTAAAATTAAAGAAAATGATGGCAAGTAAATGTGTGAAATATTTTATTTCCTCAAATGGAAAGACGAAGAACACAACACGTTTTAGGTGTCTCTTACCTAAAAGGGTCATTTCCGCATCCCATACCAAATAAAAAGTATGATCCTTTTTTAATTTTATAAATATATCAAACTCCATGTTTAGTGAAAATTGTCTTAATTTAATATGATTCTATGTTCTTAATCACCCGAAGCAATCACATGCCTTTCATGTGTTCTTAATTTGTCCAAACCTTTACTAAAATACAAAACTTTGTAACAACCTCATCATTCCCTTTTCTTTTCCTTTTTAAAAAAACTACCACAAAAGGTGACAGGATAATTACCAGATAAAAGAGGTGAAAAAATTTAAAAAAAAAAAAAACATTTTCTCCCTTAGGCTACTCAAGAGTGGAAGCTCAACGGTCACAAAGAAAATGAATCTAATGAATCCGAGCCGTTGGATGTTGATACATCAATGCTCACGTGTCACATGAATCTCACTCTCTCTATTTTTCTTTTCTTTTCTATTCTATGTTAGAGCCCTTAAGTAACGCCCGGAGCCCCACCACCTTCACACACTCTCAGTTCAGACCATTCCTAGTACACAACAAATCTCTGTCATATCTCTTTCTCTCCACAGTGATATTTTCGGTCTCTAAGCCTGCATGGATTTTGATCCAAGCTTCCAAGACAAATTCCCTTACCTTTCTGGGATCTTGCAGGAAAATCCCATCAGAAGGTCAGAGATACCCATCGTTGTTCCATTGCAACAAACCTCTACTCTTGTACCACCTCCACAAAATAACACCACCTTCATGTACCAGGACAATTTAAACCATTTTCATCATCATCCCCTCAATGGGGCTTACCATCACCTTGGTTTTGTGATAGGGGTTCCTTCCTCCTCCACCAACCCTTTCTCTATGATTCCAAAGCCTCCTGGTGATCCATACGGCAATGGCTCCAGGGAGACCTTGTCAATCCCTACTACCACATTGAGTGTTCTACAAATTCATTGCCTCAGTTGGGTCCCTCTCTTTCATCACCGACATCACTTGTTTATGGATCGGTGATAGTAAAGCCTATGCTCCAAGACGAGCTTTCAAGCATCGCTGTAACTGGGAATAATAATCATTGGGGAACTGATCAGAGAGCTGTTGTTGTTATTAAAAACAATGAGCAAAAGAAGAAGGCCAAAATTACGAAGAACATCAAGATAATCAAAGGCCAGTGGACTCCAGATGAGGACAGGTTTACATTTCCAATTTTCCTACTATCTCTCTCTCTTAAACACACTCACACACACACACACACACACACACACACACACACACACACACACACTCTCTCTCTCTCTCTCTCTCTCTCTCTCTCTCTCTCTTATAATGATTTTTTTATTTCCAGTTGGATTTTCTTATCAAATTCTTTGGGGTTTCAAAAGATGTTTGCTAAAAATTTTCCCTTTGATTCATCCCGTCTTTGCTAATGTTTTGTCTGATTTGTTCGTGGGCGGTGAACATTTAATTATTAATTTTGTTTTTCTATTCTTGCAGGGTTCTCGTCGATTTGGTGAGACATTTCGGACTTAAAAAATGGTCTCTGGTCGCCAAGTTCCTAAATGGTAGGGGTGGTAAACAGTGCAGAGAGAGATGGCACAACCATCTCCAGCCAAATATTAAGGTTTTTTTTCCATTTCCATTCTTATCAGTTTTTCTCCTAAACACGCATACATCAAGTGATATGAACGTAAACACCTTTTTTTCGCGCACAACCTTAACATTTTTTATACAAGAAAAAATATTTTTCAATTGAAACTCGGTTAATTAAAATTTATCTTTGATAAAAAAATTGTTTCAAAATTCACTCATGTCTCAAATTTTACACATAATTGTTTTTAACTAATATATGTTTCAAAATTAAGTAAAAATATCATATGTGTATGTAATAAATTAAATGTTTGAATGCAGTTATATATATGAAGATGGAATCATCATTCATTTGTAGCATACATATGCATATATAGTGTAATTTCATATTTCCAAATATTGTTTTCTACCAATGTAGAAGGACAAATGGACTGAAGATGAGGACAAAATACTTGTTAAAGCTCATCAAGAAGTTGGAAACAAGTGGGCAGAAATTGCAAGAAGATTGCCTGGTCGTGCTGAGAACACCATCAAGAACCATTGGAACGCCACCAAGCGGGGCCTGAAAGCCAAGAGGCTGAAGAACAAGCGCACCAAGTCGAAGGGAGCACTGCTTCAGAACTACATCATGCAAGTTACTGCAGCTGAAGCTGGAAAAGGTTGGGGTACTCGGGTTTGTGGTCAGGAGAACGATGATGTTGGTAGGAATCCGCTGACCCATGTGCCCACCATCACTAGAAACAATGGCTATATGCCATTGATGCTCAATGTGGGTGAAATGGCAAGTGGGTCTGTTATAGGTGATGGCACAGTGGGCTTTGAGGATGCAATAAATGTGGATAGCTTGGTGATGCCTGAGAAAGAGATGATGAAGGAAATGGATTTGATGGATATGATCTGTAGAAAGTCTTAAGTTGCGATATTGTATTGCATTATTATAAAAAATTGTGATATTTCCTCTTGGAAACCCTCAAATTTTGTGTATCGTTTGAATTTGCAGATTAAAAATAAAATTCCATCAGAATCATGATTCAAAAACTAAAAAGAAAAGAATTTATCGTAACTTTCTTCAAACAGAGGCATATAGATAAAAAAAATCACGATATTCCTCTTAGAAAACCCAAATTTGGTGTATCAGCTAGATTTACAAACTAAAAATGAAATTCCACCAATATTACGATTGAAAAACCAAAAAGGAAAAAAATTTATGGTTACTTTCTTCAAACAGAGGCAAAATAATGGAAAAAAGTTGCGATATTCCCATTAGAAACCTTAGATTTTGTGTATCGGTTAGGTTTGCATATTAAAATGGAAATTTCATCAGTATTACGATTTTTAAAACCAAAAATGAAAGGACTCATACTTACCTTCTTCAAATGAAACGCTATTAAAGGTATTCTCTTTAATCCCGCTTTCATAGGGAAGTGCAATTAAATATCTCCTTGCATTTTTTTAAAAACGTTTTTGCCTGAAATAGCTAATTTTGTTTTATAAGTGCTTGAAATTGCTATTAAATATGCTATATTAAAGGCCAAATTTAGCGTAGGGGATGAAGAGGAGGTGCGACTATAGTTTGAATCTGGGGGGAAAGGATCTGATGGTGGCTAGGGTTTTTGTTAGGGGAAGAGTAAGGAAAGGTTGGAAATGTGGACCAGGATCATGGGTCAAAAATCAGGATAATTGACTTGGAAAAGTAGGTGGTCATGATCCAATAAAATAAAGTTAAAATGCACTTTTAGTCCCTCAAGTTTTTCACTTTGGCGAAAATGGTCCCTCTAATTTGTTTTGAGCAATTTTAGTCCCTATAGTTTTCAAACATTGCAATTTTCGTCCCTCCGTTAAGTTGCTGTAAAGAAACTAACAGAAAATGCATATGTGGCCAGATGTTCGCCACATTGCTCCACGTGGCATGGACAGCTTGAACCAAAAAATATTAAAATAATAAAGTTAAGGCCAAAATTCACTTTTAGTTTCTCAAGTTTTCTAATTTGGCGAAAATCATCCCTCTATTTTTTTACCCGAACAATTTAAGTCCACATAGATTTCAAATATTGCAATTTTGTCCCTCCATGAAGTTGTTGTAAAAAAACTAACGCAAAGAGCATATGTGGCAAATGGTTCGCCATATGGGTCCACGCGACATGCATAGTTGGAACAAAGAAAATTTTTAAAAATAATAAAAATAATAAAGTAAAGACCCAAATTGGTCCCTGAAATTTTTCAAGGACCCACATTTAGTCCATGAAAAAAAGATTAACAGATAGTCCCTCAAATTTACCAACATGGGACACACACCTGTCTTCTTCCATAGACCTCCGTTAACGTGTTTGTTGGTTCAATGCTGAAACTTTTCGAGAAAAAAATTGGAAAAAGATAAACCTGACAAAATAAATGTTTAGCGGGAATCGTCTAATTATTGAAACTCTTCTCCAAAAAACTGTTCCTTATAATGCATCTACAATTTTAAAAGTGTGGGTTAATATAAATAGACAATGGTCGTATATTATATTCTCAAAAGAGATGTAAAATACACATAGTATTAGCTACAATCACAAAATTATTGCATATTCCATGTTTTAGGAACAAATTTTCAACCATTGGCAAGATTTGTGTTGCCTAAAGTGAAAACTATTGTAGACATAATGACTCATTAATCAACATTACTGTCCCGACCGTCCCGTCTGGGCGTCGTGAGAAGAGAGGAGTCGCCATAAAAATTTATTTAAATAGGAAAACTTTGGAAAAACCTTTTTTATTTGGAAAACTAGTCCTAAAAAGAAAATTAGATTGAGTTCGGGAGTCGGTTACGAATAGGGATGGTGTTAGCACCCTACGTCGCCCATTCTACGAATGGTACCTTAAATCAATTGCCCAAATCTTTAATTTTTGAATTGTTTATTTTACCCTAAAAATATTTACAAGAACAAAAGATTATGAGTTAATATTTACAGAAAAAAGGACCACGGATTTTTTTTTTTTAAAAATTAATTATTTTGTTTTGTGATCTTTATATTTTTATTGGTACTTGTATTATTATATGGACAAGTCCTAAATGAGGTTGAACATGACACATAAGTCCATAGGGCAACTTCAAAATTAAGGGATTGAGCACAACACTCTCATAATAAGGACTGAAATTGCTCAAAGAAAAAAATGGAGGGATATTTTTTTATCAAATTAAAAAACTTGAGGGATTAGAAGTGCATTTTATCCTTATTTTTATTATTTTAATATTTTTTGTTCCTGTTGTACACGCTACGTGGCGAACCGTTTGCCACGTATGCATTTTCCGTTAGTTTTTTTTTTAAAAAACAACTTAGTGGAAGGACAAAAATTGCAACATTTGAAAACTACGGGGACTAAAATCGCTCAAAAATTAGATGGACCATTTTCGCCAAAGTGAACAATTTGAGGGACTAAAAATGCTTTTTAGCCTAAAATAAAAAACAAAACAAATCTTTTAATGTAAAAGTCAATGTTAAAATAAAAACTAAATATATAAGTGACAATATATTTTTGTGAATTTTGTCTTTATATATATATATATATATGAAACTTTTATAAAAAAAGAAGCTGGAGTCCTAGGGAGTCCTGACACAAAATCCACGGAGATGTTATCCCATTTCCATTCTGGGATACTCAAAGGTTGCAACTTACCTGATGGTCTTTGGTGTTCTATCTTGGCCTTCTGACAAACTAAGCACGCATACACAAACTCAGCTACATCCTTTTTCAGCCTAGGCCACCAAAACATCCTCTTAAGGTCCTAATACATCTTAGTGGCACCTGGTTGCACATTCAGTCCACTCCTATGTCCTTCTTCAAGGATCAACTTTCAAAGCTCAGGAACATCTGGCACGCAACTCTATCCTTGAACCTCAAGATACCATCACTGCCATTCTTAAAACTTAGGTCTCTACCCTGAGCGAGCAACTCTCGCTGATCTAAGAAAAACTTATCTAACTTCTGACCCTCTCTAATCTGATCCATCAGACTGTTGGTAACCTTCAAGGTACCACCCTAATACTCTTAGGGGTAAACTCACAAGCTATACTAAGGTCTCTAAACTCCTCAATCAGATCCATCTCCCTAACCATCAAAGAGGAGACATGCAGGGTTTTCCTACTCAAGGCGTCGGCCACCACATTGGCCTTTCCTGGGTGATAGGTCAGCTCAAAGTCATAGTCCTTTAAAAACTCCATCCACCTACGCTGCCTCATGTTCAACTCCTTTTGATCAAAGAGATACTTCAAACTCTTATGATCACTAAAGACCTCAAACCTCGCTCCATACAGGTAATGCCTCCAGATCTTTAAGGCAGATACCACAGCTCCTAGCTCTAGGTCATGGGTAGGGTAGTTCTTCTCATGGGTTTTCAACTGCCTAGAAGCGTAAGCAACTACCTTGCCGTTCTGCATCAACACACCGCCTAACCCTTGCTTAGAAGCATGGCAGTAAACTACGAAGGGTTCACTAGGATCTGGCAAAACTAACACTAGTGCTGACGTCAACCTATTCTTAAGGGTTTGGAAACTCTCTTCACACTTAGAGTCCCACACAAACAACTGTCCCTTTTTGGTGAGACGGGTTAAGGATAAAGCTATCTTAGAGAAACCTTCTATGAGCCGTCTATAATACCCGACTAACCCCAAGAAACTCCTAATCTCGGTCACTGACTTCGGTGCTTCCCACTGGAGCACCGTCTCTACTTTAGCTGGGTCCATTGCTGCACCACCCTTAGAGATGATATGTCCTAAGAAGCTCACTTCCTCTAACCAGAACTCACACTTAGACAACTTAGCGTACAACTGCTTTTCCTTAAGGGTCTGCAAGACAACCCTCAGGTGTTCCTCATGTTCCTCTTTACTCTTGGAGTACACTAAGATGTCATCTATGAACACCACCACAAACTTATCCAAGTAAGGGTGAAAGGTCTTGTTCATGTAGTCCATGAAGACCGCAGGAGCATTGGTCATGCCAAAGGGCATGACCAAGTACTCATAGTGACCATATCACGTTCTAAACGCTGTCTTCTGGATGTCCTTAGATTTAACCCGAATCTGATGGTACCCTGACCTCAAATCTATCTTTGAAAAGACGCAAGCGCCCATCAACTGGTCCATAAGATCATCAATCCTAGGGAGGGGATACCGATTCTTTATGGTCACCTTGTTGAGCTGTCGAAAGTCAACACACAACCTCAGACTACCATCCTTCTTCTTCACCAACAACACAGGTGCTCCCCACGGAGACACACTCGGCCCAATGAACTGCTTCTTCATCAGGTCCTCCAACTGTTCTTTCAACTTAGCTAGCTCTAGAGGAGACATTCTATAGGGTGCTATGGAGATTGGCCCGGTGCCAGACACTAAGTCTATGGTGAACTCAACATCTCTCTCTGGGGGTAAGTTATAAACATCCCCCGGAAACACTTCAGGAAATTCCGGCACAACAGGCACGCTGGCGACATCAGGAGGGCTGCTCTCTACTTCCAGAGAGGCTAACATCATGTATACTTGGGCTTCGTCTCTCATCGAATCTTGAACTTGGCTGGCAGAGAGAAGATCCGGATTCTTAGACTCGTTTGGAGTTCCAAAAATCAATGTTTTATCAAAACAGTTCAGGAGGACATGGTTGGAAGATAACCAGTCCATGCCTAGAATAATATCCAGGTCTTTCAAAGGCAAGCATACAAGATCAGCAATGAAGGTTTTATCGTTTATAACTATATGACAGTTCTTGCATGCATAAGAAGTAGAAGCAGGTTTATTTGTAGGTGTAGAAACCAACAAATCAAACTCAAAAAAAGTAACAGGTAATTTAAGACTCTTGACCCTATCATGCCATATAAACGAGTGAGTAGCACCCGAATCATACAATACAATCAATTGAGTTCCATCAATAAAACACGTACCTTGGATCAAGTCATCAGACTCGGAGGCTTCAGCTCCACTAAGAGTAAAGACTCTTTCAGTGATCTTCAGTCGGTTGGCCTGGGACCTCTGATTCTTGTTGGCACTGGGAGGCTCGGCCTTGGCTCCTTCACACTCTCGGCTGATGTGTCCTGGCTTGCCACATCTGAAGCAGATAACCTGCGTCTCCTTGCACTGAGACGAGTAGTGATCTGTAGCACCACACTTGCCGCACCTCATGGGTCTAGAGGCATTAAAGAACCCGCCTCTAAATCCATCCTGCTGAAACTGTGGCTTCTTGCCACTCTGCTTGAAATCCCTGCCAGCCGGAGCATATCGCTGCTTGCTCTTGTCCCTCTGGTCAGTACTCTTGCCACTCTGACTATCCGATCCTTTGGAACTGGCAACTCTGAACTGACTGGCATCCTCGTAAATCCGACACTTGTTGACCAGAATCAGAAAAACTCTGATCTCCTGATAACTGATGGTCTGTTTGATCTCAGGTTGGAGACCCGCTTCAAACTTCACACACTTGGAGCGATCATCTGTCTCATGCTGGTAAGGAGTGTAGTACCTCGCCAGCTCCTCAAACTTGGCCGCATAGTCAACGACTGACAGCGACCCTTGCCTCAAAGACAAGAATTCCATCTCCTTCTTGTCTCTGATATCAGCTGGGAAGTACTTCTCCAGGAATCTCTGCCTGAACACAGCCCATGTAACAGCCGTGCCCTCAGCCTGCATCCTCTGCCTGCAGTTATCCCACCAGTGCTCTGCCTCCTCGGTCAGCATGAAGGTAGCAAAGATGAGCTTTTGCTGATCGTTGCAATCCATGGCTAGGAAGATCTTCTCTGTCTCCCTCAGTCACAACAGTGCTCCTTCTGAGGATCGTACGCTCTCTTGAACGACGGAGGGTTGTTCCTCTTGAACTTATCCAGTCCCTGGAACTCAGTTGGCCCACCGTTGTTGTTAGGGTTGACCTAACCAATAGCATTGGCTAGGAGTGCCAATGCGTCAGCAATTGCCTGATCGTTGCGTCCTCTACCGGTCATTAGTTCCTGTACATACCCAAAACAACTTTTAATACAGAAACTTAAGCGAGTAAAAGCTACTAGCAACTAATTTAAAGCATCATTATCTATACAAGTATAGACAATTTAGACCAGAGTCACACAGCAGACTCACAACAGACTCATATCACGTCCAAGAAAGGTCGAACTGCTCTGATACCACTAAATGTGACACCTTTCTACCCCGCATGTTATAAGGCATTTATTATACAAACAAATTAAAAAGAAACATGCATTTTAAATAATAAAATGAAACATTTGTCCATGGGTAGAAAAGTCTAGCATGAACCAGTTACAACGCGGAAAAGAACTAAGTTTAAAATCCACAAAACATGATAAAATAACTACTCAACCCTGATGTCACAACTCAGAGCTGGTATAACCGTTCCGGAAAATAATATCCTCGGAATACAACTGAAAAACAAACTAAACATAAAACAAGCCCTAACTATGAGTGGCGGCTCCTCAGAGTCACTCCTCTTCGGGCTGCTCTTCATCCTCTGCAAAATGCCGATCAGGCCCAACACAAACAAATAACAGGAAGTAAGATTCATGTAAACATGCACAACATGGGAATAGGAAGCAAGGTAAACATACAACATAAGTATACATCAACATCCAACAATACTATATCAACCAAGTATGCTATGCTGTGCAATCTATCAACTACTCCGCTACTCCATCTATGCATGTGGATCCAAACTAACTCATGATGAACGACTTTGGAGTTACATATCCGTATTGGCCATAGAAGCACCAACACCGGCAGTTCACCAAACCTTGGGTGAACCCCATGGATAGCCAACGCATCAAACCGTGGATGCCTCATCACGGGGGGCCTCATTCACCAAACCATCGGGTGACCTACCATGGATGGCCAGATCACCGTACTCTCGGGCGATCTCCCCTATGTCGAACCTCCCCCATCAACAAACTCCAATGCTATATGCAAATGGCACAACAACAAACAATCTCAACCACCTCCTTGCTTGGGCCGTGAAGCTCCCAAGACTTCAACATCAACCTCAACGTAACCTTAGACCCAAACCATGGGGTCAAGGCTCCCTTGGCCAATAAGCACGAAGGTTCAACTCAACATTCTTGGGTCAAATAAGCACCCAAGACTTCAACTTATCGACGTGTGCTAACCCATCGGATACCGACTTAACATCTTATTATCTTAATAATCTTAGATAATTATTAACCAGGTTGTCTAGTCTTCCTCTTTGATTAGCTATCTCAACTTATCATCATTGGGGAATGGGGTTTAAAACCCCTTAAATCCTTTAATTATGTTTCTGTCCAAGAGGGGTGAGTACGGTCGTGCTTAAACCCCAGCACGGTCGTGCTTGGACATGTGAGGGAGTGCTGCCCTTTTAAGTGCTTCACATTCAGCACGGTCGTGCTCAGTAGCACGGTCGTGTTTTTTGCCCTGCACGGTCGTGCTGAACAGCGCGGCCATTTTCCAGAATTCAAATGGGAGCACGGTCGTGCTCCCTGTTCAGCACGGTCGTGCTCATCGTACGATAGTGCTCATCGCGCGACAGTGCTGTTCTGGGCAGAGAACAACATCTAATCTTAACCAAATTTTTAGGATCTTTCAGCCATTAAACTCATCATGTTTTTAAGCCTATTTTACCAGTTAAATCTTAGCTTTGAAATTCGAAAACAGTAACATCATCATTTCAACCAATCATTCAGCATCATCACGAACATAAGGCATAAACCATAATATGTCAAAAACAGTCAAACCATGTTATCACATAGCAAGACTAAATCAAACAATCATGTTGTCAACAGAGACATATTAACGCATAAACATACAATGACTCCGGGGTTATGGGGAACCCCTTTACCTTACACTACCCCCAC
Organism: Echinosophora koreensis; assembly: GCA_035048595.1. NCBI lineage: Eukaryota > Viridiplantae > Streptophyta > Magnoliopsida > Fabales > Fabaceae > Echinosophora > Echinosophora koreensis. The sequence continues at coordinate 1,675,746 of JAPCYP010000031.1, read as the reverse complement.
TGCCTAATGAATACAGTACCCTTCTCCCCATACCTGGATTGAAGGTTGCTCTAACAGCCAAACTGATCACGTCCCCACGAGCGGCTCAGTCCAATTCTACACCTTGGTTAACCAAAATATAACTTGGTCAGTTTCTCTAACAAGAACAAGAAAGAAACTGAAGAGTGGGGAAAGGACCATTACCTCTAAACCAACAAGACACAAAGGGGCTCCCAAAGGCTCCCAAAACTCCAGAAATTGGTTGAGTTTAGTGGAAGTAGGGAAAGAGATCACTCTGGCCAAAACTGGTGACGGCTGCCAACACAAAATAGGGTTTCACGTTAACCTTTGGGCTCTGTGCCATACCTATATAGCTCGGACCTGAGCACGGTCGTGCTCACCCTTGAGCACGGTCGTGCTCAACTTAGTGTCATCGTGACGCGGTCAGCGCATTGAGCACGGGGGTGCTCACTGTTGAGTACGGTCGTGCTCAACTTAAAATCAGAAACACGCTTTTGACTTTAAGCATAGGCGTGCTGGATAATGAGCACGGGCGTGCTCATGTACCAGAAAGGGACTTTTAAGCCAAAATCTCACTTAGCCTTTAACCAACTCTTTTAACTTAATAAAATCAATTTTATAAAAACACTTACGAAAAACGGGGTGTTACACGCTTCCTGAGTTTTTAATTAAATAATCGATTATAGTCTTGTGATAATCGATTTTGACTCACCAAAAATGAACTTCAAGAGGCTTGACCTAATTTCATTGTGAACCATCACCTGTTTTCTATAAATAAGAGAATAGGCAGCCTTGCCTCAAACACACAATCATTTACTATCATACTCTGTTCTTAAATCTCTTATCATTTTATTTTACACTGTTTTTATCTTGAACTATCACATGATAAAATACTACTTTGAGAGTTCTATACACCATATAGGTGTCTTTGTATTTGAGCTTCAATTTGTGATTTCATATCTGTACTTTTTGAGTGCTTTCTTATTGTAATTCTTTTAAAGTTTTTCTAAGTGAGTGTGATCTCACGAACTGTTTTTTGAGACTCTTGCACAAGGGATAGTACGTCCTATGAATTATGTTAAGGGTGCTCTGATTTGTAAAGGTTCTAGTTTAGCTTGTTTAAAAAACTAGAGTTGATTGGATTCCCTTGGTCGTATTGCCTTGGGGACTGGACGTAGGCCACGTGGGTAGTTGTGTGGTCGAACCAGGATACATCGTTGTGTCATTTCCTTCCTTTATCTCTTTACTTTCTAGCAACGCTTTTATATTTCAAATGCTTTATTTCACAACGTTTTAATTTTAATCTATTGCTTCTCAAAAACAAGTTTTGAAATATAGTTTAAATTGCCAAAAGTTTCAAAAATCAATTCACACACAATTCACCCCCCTCTTGTGTTTGAGGTCACTTGTCAACAGGAAGCTCAGAGGTAGATGGAGAAACTGCTTGAAGATAGGTTCTAGTATGAATTTATTTTTTCTCATATTTTTAGGGAGGGTAATAATTGTGCTGATAAATTAGCTTCCTTTGGTGCTAATGGTTCTGGCTATTCTTGGTGGGAAACATTTCCAGATTTTATTAAGTATGATTTCCATCATGATAAGATGGGATTATCATACTTTAGGTTTAGATCATTCTTCCACGGGTCTTGGCCTAGTCCCCCCATGGTTTTCCTTTGTATTCTATGTTATGCTATTAATAATATTTAGGTGTGTTGTGTTGTTTTGGCTTCAAAGACTCAAGAGGGGGGGTGAATTGAGTTTTCAAAAATTCTTCCTTTTCAAAAACTTACTTTTCAAATTAGATTTGCCTCAGGATCACTAACAGATTAAGAAAGGGCTTTTCAAGATTCAGAACAGACAATACAGGGATTAGGTACAGGCCTTAATCAGTTAGCAACTGAAGTTACAATATATCAGTTTCAGATTCAGTTTCAGTTTTAATCAACTCAGTTTTGAACAATTAATGACTCAAGATTGATTGCAATAAAACTTCTGGTTTCAATTCAAATTAAACAGATCAAGTTCTCAACTTTAACAATCAGGTTTTATAGCATACAATTCAATCTTTAAGAAACAAGAATAGATTGTATATGATTGAGTTTTAAGCCTTGCAATTCAAGAACAGTTATATGCAATACAGTTCAGATATTGAGCCTTAAGATTAGATCTGAACAACACAAATTAGATTGCAGTTTGCACAATGTTCAATCAAGTATTTCAGATTATAACAGAAACAGTATTGTAACAAAGTATATCAAAAACTCAGTTTTATGCGCAAGACAGAAATTAAAGAGCTTTGAGTTTAGGAATACCACACAACCAGATTTATCCTGGTTCAGCCACCACCACTGTGACCTACATCCAGTCCCCACTCCACATGTGGGATTTCACACACTAACACAGCAAGCTTTAGCCAGGTAGCTTGAAAAACCTTTACACCACAGAGCACTTCTTTCACTTCTAGGATACCACACCTCTTGTGAAAAAGCCTCAATGTTCTTCCTTAGGATTCCTCACCCTAATCACACAGAGAGACTCCCTCTCTCTTACAATGTAATAGAACAGAAAAATTGATTTCTAACTCTCAAAAGTTGAATACACAAATTGAAGCTCTTAATGAGAATGAAACACTCTTTTCACAATAAGCTCAAGAAAGATGATGAATGATTTTCACAATTGATCTCTCAAATTGATTTCGTGTGTTTCTCATATGTTATCAGTATTCTATTGATCCCACTTTATATAGAAAACAAGTTGTAACCGTTTGGGATCAGTCCAAACAGATTTGAGTCTGATATCAGAATCAGTTATACTGATTCAAGTTCTTGGACAGGGGTTGAGTACAGGGATGTATTAACCATTTTACATACTGAAAGTTTCTGTACACCTGTGTAATACATGGCTGTACGAGTTCTTTAAAAACTTGATCTTGGTTAATCCATCAGTACCATCAGTACACCCATTCAGTACATCTATGTATTAATGAACATCAGATTTTTCCAGAAACTTGAATACACGAGTACATAGCATATGTACAAGCCTGTATTCAGTTAACCATTTATAACTGATCTGATTTCATGTTATTCATAGGTGTAGTACATCTATGTACTGAATATTAAGAACTTTATATTCACTTGTCAGTTACAGGAAATGGTATTAATCCCTTTAATACATGGCTGTACTGACAGAGAATTTACTTAACTTCCAAAAATCATTTTCATTAAAACTTATTCCTTTTTAATGCAGGTTATGAAAATTGATTTTCTTCATGCATCATTTCAACTGAGCTATTTGTGAATAAGAGATTTCTTCTCTTACAAATCATCTAAGACTTAAAACTAATTCTTCTTTAAGCTCTTGTCTTGATGACTCCTTGATGTTTGTCCTTGCTTGTTGCTCCTTGAGCTCTTCAAGTTCTCCTTTGGATATTCTCCTTTAATTGCTTACTGAACTTGATACTTTACAGCTTGATACCTGTCTTTGCAATTTGATACTAAAACACTTGCACACACATTAAATTGTATATTTGTCATATATCAAAATCTCTATGTCATTGAGTCTTACAAACTCCCCCTTTTTGATTATGACAAACCTTTTAACAAAATCTTAAATCAGAGTGTAAGTATAGCAGAAGCTAAGTGTTTTTGTCAATTCATAAATCATGGTATCAAAACATTTAATAGCACATGGTATCATAGCATATCAGAATATGTATATAAGACTCCCCCTCAACATATGCATTAATTTGTTTCCTTTCTCTATATTTTTCTCCCCCTTTTGGCATTATAAAAAAGGTAAAGAAATAACCATTCAAATCAGTAGAAAAGAAATTCAAGCATAGCATAGCATATTAAAGATGTTCATAACAGAGGGATAGTGCAGGGAAATTAAAACAGAATCCAACAAATCATTACAGACCAAGGCATTTAGCCTTTCAAAACAAATCAAAACAAGTTCTAAGTCCTAAGAACTCCTAGAACTAATTGTCTCCTTGGCCTTGAAATGATGGTTCAGCAGAGGTGTCTTCATTTTGTTGCTCAGCTTCCTCCACAGCAGCTCTTGCCAGTTCAGCAATGTTGAAATTTTCTGGTTCAGGTGCAGGAGGTGCAGGGTTAGGAAATTCAATTCCTAATGCTACTTTGATCTGATCAACACTCTTTTCCAGTTTAGTCATCCTCATGTTCAGACTTGTCAATGCATTCAGTTGCACTGTGTGTCTCTTGATTTGTCTGCCATCCATGTTTCTCAGCATAACCAGTATTTGTTGAGCAAATTCAGATGCAGCACTTCCTTGTGCATCAGATGGTTCAGATGTAGTTGCTCCCTTATTTCCAGCTTTCCTTACCCATCTTCCATCTTCCCTTTTCAGTCTCATCTTGCTCACAATTTCTTCACCAAACTTGTGAGTTCCTTTTCTTCCAATTTTCTTTTCTTCTCCATCAAAAGAGACATTAAAGTGAGCTAGGATTTTGCAGACCAGTGCAGGGTATGCAAGCATCATCTTGCTTTTCCTGCATTCTAGCATGTGAGCAGCAACACAATATCCCCAACTTATTTGTTTTTCATTCAGCATTGCCCACATTAGCATTAAATCATAATTCTGCAGTAGGGAGTGATTTCCTCCTCTTGGAATCAGAATTCTGCAAACCACATAATGCAGAAGCCTATCTTCTACACTCATCATACTAGTGTAGGTAACTCTACCTTCAGGTTCATCAGAGAGAACTAAGTCTACTCTAGCCATTTCCCTATCATAATCATCATACCATTCAGCTTGTGGACCATTTCCAGCAATACTAGGTCCATAAAAAGGTAAATTTGCAAGGTTGCTAAATTCCTCTAGTGACATTTTGATCTTTATTCCTTTAACTTCAGAGCTAATTCCATTAGCATTCATCTCAAAATTTGAGTAAAAGATCTTAACCAAAAACGGATAGTAATCAACTTGTGTTTCTAGAAATTCCTTAACTTTTTGACAGATTAAAATCTCAGTGAAATTGAAGGAATTATCATCAAAATACTTAAAGTCCATTATCCAAGGTTCTAGGATTCCTCTATCCTTGAAATTTTGTCTAAAGAACTCTTTCTGATTATCAGTGAGGGAATACCTTTGGAGAAGAACATCATTTTCCATGAAAGATGTAGGAGCCCCATTCTCTGCAACTTCTGTCTCAACGTGAGACTCAACTTCCTTTCCTTTGCTCTTCTTTGCAGCTTTGGAAGTCCCTGCTTCCTTTTTCTTCTTTTCAGCCTTCTTTGGGGTTTCCATCCCTTTTCTCTTTTTCTCAGGGGTCTTAGAGGTTTCTGCTCCCTTCTTCTTCTCAGCTGATTTCCACATCTCCATTTCTTTTCTCTTCTTTTCAGCAGCTTTTGAGGGTGAAGGACCAGTATTCTTGGTTCTTGCCATGTTAGGGTTTTAGAAAGGGGAAAAGAAATGTCTGAGGTTTAGCTCTGCTAGGGTTACGAATTAAGTGAAGAGAGAGTGGATTTGAGAGGATTTGAAATTTTGAAATAAAATGAAATTCAAATACCAGGCTTTATAACGTTTACGTACAGGGGTGTGATACACCCAAGTATTTAAGATTTGCATTCTGACTTTCTCAGATTTAACATACATGCCTGTAGTACACCTCAGTATACTTATGACATTCAGGAATTGTGTTTCAGTGTTTTTAATACATCTATGTATCACAGGGATGTATCAGACTAAAACACAGGGGATTCATTCCTGATCCTCTATACAGCTATTGATCACACCCATGTATAAAACAAATTTCCAGTTTTTATACACGTACATGGGTTAAGTACATAGGTGTACCTGATCAATCTAATTTTAGCTGAAACTCTCTTCTAACCACACACAGATAGATCATTCCAGATACAGATCATACAATCATAAGGCATATTTACACAGAGATTTAAACATACAAACACTTTCAACAGAGATCAGATATAGGATTGGTCAATTATGCCTAATTCTCTTCTAATGAAAAAGAAGCTTTCCTTGTTCAAAGGCTTAGTAAAAATATCAGCAAGTTGCTTTGTTGTATCAACATATTCAATCACAATTTCTCCACTTTGAACATGATCTCTAATGAAATGATGTCTGATTTCTATGTGTTTGGTTCTAGAGTGCATTATGGGATTCTTAGTTAGGTTAATTGCACTTGTGTTATCACATTTAATGGGAACTTGGTCTAGTTGCACACCATAATCAACTAATTGTTGTTTCATCCATAAGACCTGTGCACAACAGCTACCAGCTGCTACATATTCAGCCTCAGCAGTGGATAGAGCCACACTAGATTGCTTTTTACTAAACCATGAAACTAATGAATTCCCTAGTAAATGGCATGTTCCACTTGTACTCTTTCTATCTAGTTTACAACCAGCAAAATCAGAGTCTGAGTAACCAATTAAAGTACATGTAGCTCCCTTAGGATACCATAATCCCATGTCTTTTGTTCCTAACAGATATTTAATTATCCTTTTAACTGCTGTTAGGTGTGATTCTTTAGGATTTGCTTGATACCTAGCACACATGCATACACTCAACATGATATCTGGCCTACTAGCAGTAAGATAGAGTAATGAGCCTATCATACCTCTGTATTTTGAAATATCAACAGGTTTACCTTGTTCATCCTTGTCCAGATAACAGGCAGTACTCATTGGAGTTGCCATCTCCTTAGCATTTTCCATGCCAAACTTCTTGATCAACTCTTTGCAATACTTGGTTTGGCTAATGAAGATTCCATTTTCTGTTTGCTTTATTTGCAGTCCAAGGAAAAAGTTCAGTTCACCCATCATTGACATCTCAAACTCATTCTGCATAAGACTTGCAAACTCATTGCACAAATGCTCATTAGTAGCACCAAAAATGATGTCATCCACATAAATTTGTACAAGTAAAATGCTGTGTGCCTTTTTCTTAGTGAACAAAGTTGTGTCAACTTTACCTCTTTTGAAACCTTTTTCAATTAGAAAATTGCTTAACCTTTCATACCAAGCTCTAGGAGCTTGTTTTAAGCCATACAAAGCTTTAGACAGTTTATAAACATGGTTAGGCAAATCATTATTCTCAAAACCAGGTGGTTGATTAACATATACCTCTTCTTGAATAACTCCATTTAAGAAAGCACTCTTTACATCCATTTGATACAATTTAAATCCCATTATGCAAGCATAAGCAAGTAGCATTCTTATAGCTTCTAATCTTGCTACTGGTGCATATGTTTCATCATAGTCTATGCCTTCCTCTTGATTATACCCTTTGGCTACCAACCTAGCTTTGTTCCTCACAATTATGCCATTTTCATCTAGTTTGTTCCTAAAAACCCATTTTGTACCTATTACTTGACTATTCTTGGGTTTAGGCACTAGGTTCCATACTTGATTTCTCTCAAACTGGTTTAATTCATCATGCATAGCCATCATCCAATGTTCATCAGTTATAGCATCATCTATATTCTTAGGTTCTACTTGAGACACAAATGCCATATGATTACATGCATTTCTAAGAGATTGTCTAGTAGTTACCCCCTTTGTAATTTCACCAATGATGTTATCAATTGGATGATTTCTGACAGTCCTCTATTCCTTTGGTAAGTCAGGCTGCTGTTCTGTTTGCTCCTGCTGCAGCATTTCTCCTTTGGAGCTTTCATTTCCTTCATTGCCTTGTTGCTCTTCTAAGACAGTTTTCTCAATTGAATCTGCAAGATCATCAATAACAATATCCTTTCCCAACCTTTTGGGGTTAGACTCATCAAATGTAACATGCACAGATTCCTCAATGGTTTCAGTTCTCTTATTATAGATTCTAAATGCTTTACTAGTTAGAGAATAGCCTAGGAAAATTCCTTCATCAGCCTTTGCATCAAACTTTCCAAGGTTATCCTTTCCATTATTAAGTACAAAGCACTTACAACCAAAGACATGAAGATGTGCAATGTTTGGTTTTCTTCCTCTATAAAGTTCATAAGGGGTTTTCTTTAAAATAGGCCTTATCAAAACTCTATTTAAAACATAGCAGGCTGTGTTCACAGCATCTGCCCAGAATTGTTTTGGTAGGCTAGAGTCATTCAACATAGTTCTAGCAATCTCCTCTAATGATCTATTCTTTCTTTCCACTACTCCATTTTGTTGTGGAGTTCTAGGAGCTGAAAAATTATGTTGAATGCCATGCTCATCACAAAAGTTTTCAAACACTTCATTTTGAAACTCTCCCCCATGATCACTTCTTATAGAGACAATTTTCATGTCTTTTTCATTTTGCACAATTTTTGCCATTCTCTTGAATGCAGCAAATGCATTACTCTTATGAGATAGAAAGTATGTCCATGTGTATCTAGAGTAATCATCTACTATTACTAAGGCATACAAGTTTCCACCAAAGCTTTTGGTTCTTGATGGACCAAATAAATCCATGTGCAAAAGTTGCAAGGGTCTATTTGTTGAAACAATGTTTTTAGATTTGAAAGAGACCTTAACTTGCTTTCCTTTTTGACATGCATCACATAATCCATCTTTCACAAATTTCAGTTTAGGCAAACCAATTACAAGATCTTTAGAAATCAGTTTATTCAAGTGGTTCATGTGAATGTGTGCAATTCTTCTATGCCAAAGCCAATTCTCTTCTTCTTTTGAAATAAGACAGCATGCAGTGTTTGAAGAGATATTGTCTAAATCAAGCATGTAGATGTTATCTATCCTATTTCCAATCAATTTCAGATTTGCATCATTCTGATTTTCTATCAAGCAACTATTGGAATTGAATTTTACCTTAAAGCCTTTGTCACATAGTTGACTTATACTTAGAAGGTTGTGTTTCAGTCCCTCAACATAGAGTACATCCTCAATGATTGTTGTTGAGTCACTTCCAATGTTGCCAATGCCAAGTATCCTTCCTTTATTGTTGTCTCCATAGGTAACACTTCCACTTGATTTTGGAGTGAGTGTGATGAACTTGCTTTTGTCTCCTGTCATGTGTTTGGAACAGCCACTATCAAGGTACCATTTCACATTCTTGGCCTTCAAACACACCTACAAAACAGAGTTCATGTTTGTGTCTTAGGTACCCAAAACTGTTTGGGTCCTTTTGGGTTAGTTCCATCAAAAGTTCCTTTTGGAACCCACACATACTTAGACTTGTTATATGCAGAAATTCTGTAATGGCATGTTGTAGCAGTATGACCTTTCCTAGAACAAAAATAGCATCTAACAAATGGTGTTTTTGATGTCTTAGGTGCAGCAAAAAACTTTTTAAAAGATTTCTCATGTATCTCAGGTTCATAGCCTATTCCAGCCTTATCATAAACACACTTTTGCTGTCCTAACAATGCTTCTAAGTTATCTCTACCATTTGTGAATCTTGCTAAGTCATTTTTCAGTTTTTCAACCTCTTTGGACAGTGAGCAGCACTTAGAACAGTTAGAGCTAGATGCAATCAAGACTTTATTCCTAGCATCTAGTTCTCTTTCTTTCATTTTCAAGCATGCATATTCATCACATTGTTTAGCAATTATTTTTCTAGATGAGACAAGTTGTTTTGCAATCTTAAGATATTCAGTATGCAACTCATCAAATGCATCTTGTAATTCCTCAAAAGTAGGTTGAGAATCTGAATTTACCTCACTTTCTGAATCACTGTCATTGCTGGCCATCAAGCACAAGTTTGCCTCCTCAGATTCAGATTCATCAGTGGAATCTACATCATTATCATCCCAAGCAATATAGGCCTTTCTTGGCTTTCTCCACTTCTTGTCCTTTGAGTCAAACTTTTCAGTTTTGTCCTTCTTTTGCAGTTTTGGACAATCAACCTTTATGTGGCCAGTCTTTCCACATTCATAGCAAGTGATGTTGTTGGAAGAGTTGTCACCTTTGCTGAAGTTTCTTTTGGGAAAGGTTGAAGGCTTTCTTTTGAAGCTTCCTTTCTTCTTTAGGAACTTCTTGAATTTTCTGACTAACATTCCCATTTCTTCTTCAGATTCTGCATCATGATCTGATTGCTCATCATCACTGTCTTGTATCTCTTTAGCTTGTGACTTGAGAGCCAATCCTTTCTTCTTTTTGTCAGTTTCTTCACTTTCATTCAATCTGTTCAGCTCGAGTTCATGCTTCTTGCAGTTTGCCAAACAGTGTTGCAATAGTCATTGAAGAAAGATCTCTTGATTCTGAAATTGCAGTGACTTTAGGCTGCCATTCTCTACTTATACATCTCATTACTTTGTTGATTTGATCTTCATTTGATATAGCTTTACCAAGACCAGCAAGTTGATTGACAATATGTGTGAATCTCTTTTGCATTTCACTCATTGGTTCTCCTTGCTTCATTCTGAACAGCTCATACTCATGTGTGAGAGTGTTCATTCTTGCTCTTTTGACATCAGTGGTTCCTTCATGTGTTACTTGCAATGTGTCCCACATCTCCTTTGCTGTCTTGCAATTTGAAACCCTGAAAAAACTCATCACGACTCAAAGCAGATGTTATAATGTTCTTAGCACGTGCATTATATTGAATTCTTTTCTTATCATCCTCATTCCATTCAACTTTAGGCTTATTTCTTGGAGCACCATTAGCATCCACAGTAGAGGGGACAAATGGTCCATTTTCTACTGCATCCCATATGTCTACACCAGCTGCCTCAAGAAAGATTACCATTCTTTCCTTCCAATAGATATACTCAGATCCATTGAAGGCAGGAGGGCGTGCAAGGGAAGCCCCTTCATTTAAGCAGTCATTGGAAGCCATACTCTTAAAGCTGTTAAGCCAAACTTAAGAGTTTAGCTCTGATGCCAATTGTTGTTTTGGCTTCAAAGACTCAAGAGGGGGGGTGAATTGAGTTTTCAAAAATTCTTCCTTTTCAAAAACTTACTTTTCAAATTAGATTTGCCTCAGGATCTTTAACAGATTAAGAAAGGGCTTTTTAAGATTCAAGAACAGATAATACAGGTATTAGGTACAGGCCTTAATCAGTCAGCAACTGAAGTTACAACATATCAATTTCAGTTTCAGTTTTAATCAACTCAGTTTTGAACAATTAATAACTCAAGATTGATTGCAATAATACTTCTGGTTTCAATTCAAATTAAACAGATTAAGTTCTCAACTTTAACAACCAGGTTCTATAGTATACAATTCAATCTTTAAGAAACAAGAACATATTGTATATGATTGAGTTTTAAGCCTTGCAATTCAATAACAGATATATGCAATTCAGTTCAGATATTGAGTCTTTAAGATTAGATCTGAACAACGCAAATTAGATTGCAGTTTGCACAATGTTCAATCATATTTCAAATTATAACAGAAACAGTATTGTAACAATGTATATCAAAAACTCAGTTTTATGCGCAAGATAGAAATTAAAGAGCTTTGAGTTTAGGAATACCACACAACCAGATTTATCCTGGTTCAGTCACCACCACTGTGACCTACATCCAGTCCCCACTCCACATGTGGGATTTCACACACTAACACAGCAAGCTTTAGCCAGGTAGCTTGAAAAACCTTTACACCATAGAGCACTTCTTTCACTTCTAGGATACCACACCTCTTGTGAAAAAGCCTCAATGTTCTTCCTTAGGATTCCTCACCCTAATCACACAGAGAGACTCCCTCTCTCTTACAATGTAATAGAACAGAAAAATTGATTTCTAACTCTCAAAAGTTGAATACACAAATTGAAGCTCTAACAAGATGAAATCACTCTTTTCACAATAAGCTCAAGAAAGATGATGAATGATTTTCACAATTGATCTCTCAAATTAATTTCGTGTGTTTCTGATATGATCTCAGTATTCTATTGATCCCACTTTATATAGAAAACAAGTTGTAACCGTTTTGGGATCAGTCCAAACAGATTTGGGTCTGATATCAGAATCAGCTGTACTGATTCAAGTTCTTGGACAGGGGATGAGTACAGGGATGTATTAACCATTTTACATACTGAAAGTTTCTGTACACCTGTGTAATACATGGCTGTACGAGTTCTTTAAAAACTTGATCTTGGTTAATCCATCAGTACCACCAGTACACCTATTCAGTACATCTATGTATTAATGAACATCAGATTTTTCCAGAAACTTGAATACACGAGTACATAGCATATGTACAGGCCTGTATTCAGTTAACCATTTATAACTGATCTGATTTCATGTTATTCATAGGTGTAGTACATCTATGTACTGAATATTAAGAACTTTATATTCACTTGTCAGTTACAGGAAATGATATACATCCATTGAATACATGGCTGTACTGACAGAGAATTTACTTAACTTCCAAAAATCATTTTCATTAAAACTTATTCATTTTTAATGCAGGTTATGAAAATTGATTTTCTTCATGCATCATTTTAACTGAGCTATTTGTGAATAAGAGATTTCTTCTCTTACAAATCATCTAAGACTTAAATCTAAATCTCCTTTAAGCTCTTGTCTTGATGACTCCTTGATGTTTGTCCTTGTTTGTTGCTCCTTGAGCTCTTCAAGTTCTTCTTTGGATATTCTCCTTTAATTGCTTACAGAGCTTGATACTTTACAGCTTGATACCTGTCTTTGCAATTTGATACTAAAACACTTGCACACACATTAAATTGTATATTTGTCATATATCAAAATCTCTATGTCATTAAGTCTTACATGTTGCAGATGATTGGTAGAGTCTGGGGTGCCAACATAGTTGGGTTGCCTTTCTCTATTGTGATGCCTTTGCATGCCTAGTCTTTTATTAAAAAAATTTATGATTTTTATTTTTCTCAATTTTTTTGGATTTCTTTAAATTTAATTAAAAAATGGGATACCCGGTCAAAATGGGGTATTCACATCGGTCATCCACTCGAACGGTACACTAGGTCACTGAGTCACTAATTCAACCAATGAATCAATAGTTGAACTGATTGAATTGAAGAATTAGAAGTTTTTTAGCACAACAGGTAAGAGCTATATAGAGGATAAGAAGATTAATTGTAAGTATCATACAGTTTTATACAATGAGGATGAGACCCTATTTATTTAAAGTAAGCCTTAGTAAATTATAAGAAAGAATAATCTAGCAAAAAACTATGTAAATATTGAGAATGTGGCTCTATATTACCCTGATTTATTTATTTTTAAAAATTTGACCGATACCATTAAATTGGTGAAGTTATTGTTCATGATTATTGGACTTAAAATCAAAATTAAATAAATATTTAAAGTTGTATAATATTTTAGTGCTCGTTTGCTTTGTGTTTAGTTTCATGTTTTCACTAATGATTGCAAAATATAACCTTGTTTTCTCATTCTGTTTCTTGTTTCCTGTTTCAAAAAACTTGTGCAAGAAACAATGAAAACAATAATGACGGGGAAATGAGGTCCCACTACAATCACCAAGCATTAGCAAAGACAAGTCTTCATGAGTAGAAAACAACTCTTCAAACTCGTAATCCCTGGATAAGCTCTGGTTAATGAGCCAGTCGGCATAACCATTGCCTTATCTCAAGGTATGATTGAAGCTAAGTTGCCACTGTCTGAGGGAAACCTCATGGATCCTTCACAAAAGACCATGCACAAGCATAAATGCATTTATCATAGAAAGTGGCGAGATGATAGCTCTAGCATCGCTCTTTACTATGACTTGAAGAAAGCCAAATTGCCAAGCATATATTGTAAGCCCTTGTAAATGCCCACAGTTCTGCAATGTAGGCAGAACAAGTACCAATAACCACATTAATGTTCTTGTACATTACACACCATATATACTCCCCAAAATTGTATATATAATCAGATCAGCCGAGTGGAATTTCACTCAAGAATTCCACAAATCTTCTTCTTGTTGATGTTTTCTTCTATGTTTTGGTTGTGGTGGAGACTTGCAAAGACTAAACTGCAGTTAGTTTCAGGTTTGCCACATTTTTTTCATTTTCTAATAATGTCAAGGCTTGTTATTGTCTTTTTAGGGGAAAAAAAAAATCATAACTCAGCTACTCAATTGGACTCAACCAGCACATTCCTACATCGAGTTGGTTCAATTCGATTACCTATTTTTATTTTTATTTTACTAAATCTGATCCAAACCTAACCGAATTTAGATAATCAATCAATTTGTACTTCAATTTCTTCTAAACCAAACCCAACTCGATTAGTGAGCAACCCTAGTTAGTGTTTATTTTTTATTTTATTTTTTTTGAACTAGAATTCAATAAATGTTTGACAAAGAAACCTAGATATTATACTCATCCTATAAAAAAAATGTCGGTGTGGGATATTCTCATTTTTTATCATCTTTTCTCTTATGTTATCAAAAACACAAAAACAAATTTATTTTTTGTTTGTGGATTTCATTCAATTTTGCTTGTCTCTTTCTTTCTTATAACATGAGAGAAAACAGACAAAAATGAAGACAAACACAATCCAAAAATGTCAGTCTTTTGGTAGTGTTATATAAGTAATATCATCTACTTAAATAATAAAACAAGTTGGTCTTGTTATTGACTTTTAGAAAAATTAGTTGTTTCTCCTATTTTTACCATTTTTGAATTTAAATATAAAGTAACTAAATTTTGTGTATGTCAAATTTTCTGTTGATATCATAACAATTATTTGAAAAATCCCTACTATATAGAGGGCATAGTCTATCATTTTATATATTTATAATTTCAACTCAATATCGTTTTTCTTTGTTTCTCCATGAACAAATTTGGCACAAAATTAATTTTACTTATATTGTTATTAAACGTATAGTTGTACAACTTATCTCATTTTGAAGCATTTTACAACAATTATTGTAAAAAAAAATGTTGTTATTAAATTATGTTTTGAGCCACTCATGGCTTCAACACTGCACTTCCAGGTTCCAACCACATTGTCAAAAGGTTACAGACTTGACTGTTAAATTGACTAACTTACCCTTACTTTTAAGACGAAGAGCCTGGAATTGATTATTGTTTATGCTAAAACAATAAATCTCCATTAGAAAGAGGAGTTGTAGTATTGATGAATGATTGAGTACAAGAAAGCCATGGAAGGTTTTTAAAAAATGGCCTAGCTAGGTGTAAGCAAAACCCTAGGCTAGTAGTGGGTGTAGAAGATAGTGTGTCCTTAAGAGGAGGTAAGCTCCTATTATATAGCTTTTCTAGTGGACTTAACCTAATTCAGTCTTCAAGGATGTGGGCCTGGCCCAACCGTCCGAATTGTCTTCTTGTATTGAGCTGATTGCTTGTCTCGAGCTGACATCTTGGGTTGACTGAGTTGTCACCTCATTATGACCGAGATGTCTTCTTGCCCCGACCGGGATGTCTTCTTGCCGCTCCGGCCAGGATGTCATCTTGTATCCACCGAGCTGTTTCCTCCTAGGTGACCGAGCTGTTTTCCTGATTGGCCTTCATCCTTATTGGGTAGGTCGAGATGTCCTTCTCAGAGGCCATCTTGGGTCTTGATGAGAGATACACCGCGGGCTTCCACTCTCGTCCTTCATACTTGGGTTCCTTGATCTATTGGGCCCAAGACCAATTTTGGCGGGAACAATTACTATGCAATATAGGACCTCTTTGTTCTTATATACCTGGTTAGTGCATTGCAATTTGTTGTTTTCTTAAAACTTCTCCAATTTTTCCGTGGAAAGTCGATTTTATCTATTGAAAAGTATCAAAAGCAAATTGCAATTTCCATTTGCCAACTCAAGAGAAGTATACTTTACAAAAAAAAAAAAAAAAACACTCGGGTGGTATACTTTACCAAAAAAATTTCAGGTGAAATAAGATTAAACAATGATGAGATAACAATGAAGTTGGGAAGAAAAAAAAAAGTTCCTATTAAAATAGAGTTCAACCCAGGAAATAGAAAATCTAACTCACATGCTTGATGTTTATCTGATATTAATTTTTGCACTTTTTTTTTTCAAATATGATAAAAAGAATGTGGTCACAAACAACATAGATTTATTTCCAATAAACTAAGTTTATTTTAATAATAAAACCTTATGGTAAACAATTATTTACTAAAGTCAGAAAGTTTCTTTATAAAATTGTATTTTTTTTGTTCTATTTACTAAGTACAATGAACCAATTCCTTCACTTTGACTTGCTAAATTAAAAAGATTAATAAAATTTATTGTAAGGATAACATTTTTTTTGTTTCCTTTAGATGTCTTTGTGATGAGGAATCTTTTCGAAATTAAAATTTAAGAAAATGATGGCAAGTAAATGTGTGAAAATATTAATATCTCAAATGGAAAGACGAAGCACACAACAAGTTTTAAGTGTCTCTAATTACCTAAAAGGGCCATTTCCGCATCATATACCAAATAAAAAGTGTGATCCTTTTTTAATTTAATAAATATATCAGACTCTATTTTTAGTGAAAATTGTCTTGATTAATATGATTCTATGTTCTTAATCACCACAAGCAATCACATGCCTTTCATGTGTTCTTAATTTGTCCAAACCGTCACTAAAGTACAAAACTTTATAACAACCCCATCTTTCCCTTTTCTTTTCCTTTTAAAAACAACTACCACAAAAGGTGATTGGATAGTTACCAAATAAAAGAGGTGAAAAATTTATTTAAAAAAAAAAAACAGTTTTCCCCTTAGGCTACTCAAGAGTGGAAGCTCAACAGTCACAAAGAAAATGAATCTAATGAATCTGAGCCGTTGGATGTTGATACATCATTGCTCAACTGTCACATGAATCTCACTCTCTCTATTTTTATTTTCTTTTCTATTCTATGTTAGAGCCCTTAAGTATCGCCTGGAGCCCCACCCCCTTCACACACTCTCAGTACAGATCATTCCTAGTACACAACAAATCTCTGTCATATCTCTTTCTCTCTACAGTGAGGTTTTCTCTCCCTAAGCCTGCATGGATTTTGATCCAAGATTCCAAGACAAATTCCCCTACCTTTACGGAATCTTGCAGGAAAATCCCATCATAAGGTCAGAGATACCCATCATTGTTCCATTGCAACAAACCTCTACTCTTGTACCACCTCTACAAAATAACACCACCTTCATGTACCAGGACAATTTTAACCATTTTCATCATCTTCCCCTCAATGGGGCTTACCATCACCCTGGTTTTGTGATGGGGGGTCCTTCTTCCTCCACCAACCCTTTCTCTACGATTCCAATGCCTCCTGGTGATCATCATGCCAGTGGTTCCATGGGAGACCTTGTCAATCCCTACTACCCCATTGAGTGTGCTGCAAATTCTTTGCCTCAGTTGGGACCCTCTCTTTCATCATCGACATCACTTGTTTATGGATCGTTGATAGTAAAGCCTATGCTCCAAGACGAGCTTTCAAGCATCGTTGTAACTGGGAATAATAATCATTGGGTAACTGATCAGAGAGCTGTTGTTGTCATTGAAAACAATGAGCAAAAGAAGAAGGCTCAGAGGAAGAAGGCCAAAATTACGAAGAACATCAAGATAATCAAAGGCCAGTGGACTCCAGATGAGGAAAGGTTTTGCAAACATTTTCAATTTTCCTACTATCTCTCTCTCTTTTAAACACACTCATAAACACACACGCACCCTTTCTCTATTATAATGATTTTTATTTCCAGTTGGACTTTCATATTAAATTCTTTGGGGTTTCAAAAGATGTTTGCTAAAAAATTTCCCGTTGATTCATCCTGTCTTTGCTAATATTTTTTCTGATCTGTTCGTGGGCGGTGAATATTTAATTATTAATTTGGTTTTTCCATTCTTACAGGGTTCTCGTCGATTTGGTGAGACATTTCGGAGTTAAAAAATGGTCTCTGGTCGCCATGTTCCTAAATGGTAGGGGTGGGAAACAGTGCAGAGAGAGATGGCACAACCATCTCTGGCCAAATATTAAGGTTTTTTTGCGACACCCTCTACCCCGCATGTATTCAAAAGCGATAACACATATATAAAGAGAGAGAACACAAGCAAATATATATAATATTAAAAACAGGGTAGAGACTGCCACATTGTAACGTAACGCGGAAAACCAAAACATGTTTATAAAGAAAACATAACATAAACATATAAATGAAACTCAACCTCGATGTCACATTACAGAGCTGGTATAACCAATCAGATAAACAACACGGATAACAAACTAAACGAAACATAAACTAACTACTAGAAGTGGCTCTTCAGAGTCACTCCTCAGCAAGCTGCTCACCGTCCTCTGCATAACACAAAAAGGGTACATGCAAAGCAACAAAAAAAGATGGGGAGTAATAACCATATATATAAACATAACGGCAACAGGATAGTTGGCAAGATGAACATACAACACATAGAAACATATCAACATAACATTTATAACATAGTCATCATACCAACACAACAACACATCACAACATAACAATATAATCATCAATCATATAATGCAATGCGAAGCACTACTCCAAATGCATGTGGATGCATCTACACCAGGTGTACGACTTCGGAGTTACATTTCCACATTGGCCACAGAAGCACCAACGCCGGGCCGACCACCAAACCATGGGTGGACCCCTTGGATAGCCGACGCACCTTACTCTCAGATGTGCCACCACGGTGTATACATGATCCTCTTTAGGACGAATCCGGGGGACGACCAGATCGCCTTACTCTCGGACTACCTCCCCCTCAACACTCTGGCCAAAAAGCACCAGAGCCTCAACACTCTGTCCAAAAAGCAACAGAGCCTCAACACTCTGTCCAAAAAGCAACAGAGCCTCAACACCTTGACCATTAAGCATCAAGGTCCCCTCGGAGCGGACATTAGGTTGCCAAGGTACAACATCATATCACTTGGAGCGGACACTAGGCCACCAAGGTGCAACATCTCATCAGTTGGGGCGGACACTAGGCCACTAAGGTACATTATAATCTTTAAGTTGTCTAACTTGTCTTCACTTTGTTTGATGTCTTCTTTTATTATTATTAGGGACAACTGGGGTGAACCGCCCTTGTCCAGCTTTCTGTGTTCTGGTCAGCACAGGTGAGCACGGTCGTGCTCACTCTTCAACACGGGCGTGTTGAGCTCACAGTCAAGCACGGTCGTGCTAACTGTTGAGCACGGGAGTGCTTAAGCAATGCGCCCTTTTCTGGGATTCAACTGGAGCATGGGTGTGCTCCTTGTTAAGCACGGCCATGCTCAGTGGTGCGTGGTCGTACTGATCAGGGCATAAAGGGTCAGAAACACTTTCCCAAATCCTTGGGATAAATCACAGATTCAACCTATTGGCTTTTAACTAAGTCTTTGATCATTAGCTTCATTATCTTTAATTGTTCTTCATCATTAGATTCATTATTAATGTCCCTAGAACACTCACTAATCAATCCTAGGGTCTTTAACTAAGCCCTATGAACACAATCTCGCTTTTCACACTACATTCACGTGTTACGTCATTAACAATCCTATTAAGGATTCATTAACATCTTTTAACATCATTGTTGGCATTAACATCCTCAACAATCAACACTCATTAAGAGTACAACATCATCATCATCATTATCATAACAGTCTCATCATCAAAACAACATCATTATCATGGCATACAACACATCAATAACATCATACATACATAGGCATACTATCATCAATTGAAAGCATATCCATGAGCAGATAACATCATACAATAACAGATAACAACAGTTAGACAATTAACATGCAAAACGGGTCATGGGTTAACCCTCATCTTACGCTACCTCATAGCCTACATGTTTATACTAGCCCTTCTCTCCATACCTGGTATGAAGATTCCTAAAATGATAACGTTGACAAGCTAGACGCGTTCCCTCGAGTGGCTCGACGAGTTCCCCAAGCCTTGGCCAAACAAGAAGAGGATAACCAATTAGTCTCTAGATCTAATAATAGAAAAGAGGCTAAGAGAGAGGGAAGACAACGTTACTTTAAACGACACTACCGCGCTACTTCTCTCCCACAACTAGAGCAAGAACACCAAGAACTTCAAGGGGTTCAAGGGGAGGGAAGGGAAGAGGTTTCTGTCGCACTAGGATTGCACAAAGTGCCAAAAAGAGGGTTTGGGTCGCAACCCTCACGGAACTGTTCTATTTATAGACTCTAAGACCTGAGCACGGCCTTGCTCCCTGTTGAGCACGGCCATGCTCAATTCCTGAGCACGGGGCGCTCAAAGATTGCACTGTGAGACCATCTAAAAGACCTAATTAGCCAAAACTAATAAAATAAGACTTGTAGATAATTCTCTTATATTTCCAACGCCATAAAGAGCACCTCGATCAGACATCTAGAACTCAAGATATGGCCAAAATGGTGAAACATATTACTAGGACTCTAAAAGGATGGAACCTTTCTAAGGCTAAACTTCCTCATACATCAACTTAGGCATAAAAAACAAACATAACAAGCATATACAAACATATATATAACATATATAAAAGAACTAAGCTTATTTACAAAAAACGTGGTGTTACAATTCTACCCACTTATAAAAATTTCGTCCTCGAAATTTCTATCACCCTAACTGGTTAAACTTTCACCATTTAGGCTCATAACCTCGGATCAAGTCCTCGGACTCGGAGGTTCCAACCAAGCAAGAAGAACTAAGTGTTCTTAACACTAAAGCATCATTATCTATAATTAATATAGATAATTCAAACAAAACACACAGAAGACTCGCAACAGACTCATACCACATCCGGACAGGGTCGAACTGCTCTGATACCACTAAATGTGACACTCACTACCCCGCATGTATTCAAAAGCGATAACATATATATAAAGAGAGAGAGAGAACACATGCAAATATATATAATATTAAAAACCGGGTAGAGACTGCCGCATTGTAACATAACGCGGAAAACAAAACCATGTTTATACAGAAAACATAACATAAACATATAAACAAAACCCAACCCGGATGCCATATTACAGAGCTGGTATAACCAATCCGATAAACAACATGGATAACAAACTAAACTAAACATAAACTAACTACTAGAAGCTGCTCCTCAGAGTCACTCCTCAGCAAGCTGCTCACCGTCCTCTGCATAACATAAAAAGGGTACATGCAAAGCAACAACAAAAGACGGGGAGTAAGAACCATATATATAAACATAACAGCAATAGGATAGTTGGCAAGATGAACATACAACACATAGAAACATATCAACATAGCATTTATAACATAGTCATCATACCAACACAACAACACATCACAGCATAACAATATAATCATCAATCATATAATGCAATGTGAAGCACTACTCCGAATGCATGTGGATCCTTCTACACTAGGCCTACGACTTCGGAGTTACATTTCCAGATTGGCCATAGAAGCACCAACGCTGGGCCAGACCACCAAACCATGGGTGGACCCCTTAGATAGCCGACGCACCTTACTCTCAGATGCGCCACCACAGTGTATACATGATCCCCTTTCGGACGAATCCCACGGACGGCCAGATCGCCTTACTCTCGGACAACCTCCCCCTCAACACTCTGGCCATAAAGCACCAGAGCCTCAACACTCTGTCCAAAAAGCAACAGAGCCTCAACACCTTGACCATTAAGCATCAAGGCCCCCATGGAGCGGACATTAAGCTGCCAAGGTACAACATCATATCACTTGGAGCGGACACTAGGCCACCAAGGTGCAACATCTCATCACTTGGGGCGGACACTAGGCCACCAAGGTACATTATAATATTTAAGTTATCTAACTTGTCTTCACTTTGTTTGGTGTCTTCTTTTATTATTATTAGGGACTCTAGGGTGAACCACCCCTGTCCAGCTTTCTGCGCTCTGGTCAGCACAGGTGAGCGCGGTCGTGCTCACTCTTCAGCACGGGCGTGCTGAGCTCACATCAAGCATGGTCGTGCTAATTGTTGAGCACGGGCGTGCTAAAGCAGCGCGCCCTTTTCTGGGATTCAACTGGAGCACGGGCGGGCTCCTTGTTAAGCATGGCCATGCTCAGTGGAGCGTGGCCGTACTGATCTGGGCATAAAGGGTCAGAAACACTTTCCCAAATCCTTGGGATAAATCACAGATTCAACCTATTGGCTTTTAACTAAGTCTTTGATCATTAGCTTCATTATCTTTAACTGTTCTTCATCATTACTCATGTCTTATCATTATGGGGAATTAATCATTTAATCACAACTTCATTATTAATGTCCCTAGAACACTCACTAATCAATCCTAGGGTCTTTAACTAAGGCCTTTAAACACAATCTCGCTTCTCACACTACATTCACCTGTTACGTCATTAACAATCCTATTAAGGATTCATTAACATCTTTTAACATCATTGTTGGCATTACCATCCTCAACAGTCAACACTCATTAAGAGCATAACATCATCATCATTATCGTAACAGTCTCATCATCAAAACAACATCATTATCATGGCATACATCACATCAATAACATCATACATACATAGGCATACCATCATCAATTGAAAGCATATCATCATGAGCAGATAACATCATACAATAACAGATAACAACAGTTAGACAATTAGCATGCAAAACGGGTCATGGGTTAACCCTCATCTTATGCTACCCCATAGCCTACATGTTTATACTAGCCCTTCTCCCCATACCTGGTATGAAGATTCCCAAAACAATAACGTTGACAAACTAGGCACATTCCCTCGAGCGGCTCGACGAGTTCCCCAAGCCTTGGCCAAACAAGAAGAGGATAACCAATTAGTCTCTAGATCTAATAATAGAAAAGAGACTAAGAGAGAGGGAAGACAACGTTACCTTAAATGACATTACCACGGTACTTCTCTCCCACAACTAGAGCAAGAACACCAAGAACTTCCAGGGGTTCAAGGGGAGGGAAGGGAAGAGGTTTCTATCGCACTAGGATAGCCCAAAGTGCCAAAAAGAACTTATATTGTTATTAAACGCATAGTTGTACAACTTATCTCATTTTGAAGCATTTTACGACAATTATTGTAAAAAAAATGTTGTTATTAAATTATGTTTTGAGTCACTCATGGCTTCAACACTGCACTTCCAGGTTCCAACCACATTGTCAAAAGGTTACAGACTTGACTGTTAAATTGACTAACTTGCCCTTACTTTTAAGACGAAGAACCTCGAATTGATTATTGTTTATGCTAAAACAATAAATCTCCATTAGAAAGAGGAGTTGTAGTATTGATGAATGATTGAGTACAAGAAAGCCATGGAAGGTTTTTAAAAAATGGCCTAGCTAGGTGTAAGCAAAACCCTAGGCTAGTAGTGGGTGTAGAAGATAGTGTGTCCTTAAGAGGAGGTAAGCTCCTATTATATAGCTTTTCTAGTGGGCTTAACCTAATTCAGTCTTCAAGGATGTGGGCCTGGCCCAACCGTCCGAATTGTCTTCTTGTACTGAGCTGACTGCTTGTCTCGATGTGAC
Source organism: Echinosophora koreensis (assembly GCA_035048595.1). NCBI lineage: Eukaryota > Viridiplantae > Streptophyta > Magnoliopsida > Fabales > Fabaceae > Echinosophora > Echinosophora koreensis. The sequence goes on along the minus strand of JAPCYP010000031.1, from coordinate 1,652,412 downwards.
ATCTTGGGTTGACTGAGTTGTCACCTCATTATGACCGAGATGTCTTCTTGCCCCGACCGGGATGTCTTCTTGCCGCTCCGGCCAGGATGTCATCTTGTATCCACCGAGCTGTTTCCTCCTAGGTGACCGAGCTGTTTTCCTGATTGGCCTTCATCCTTATTGGGTAGGTCGAGATGTCCTTCCTAGAGGCCATCTTGGGTCTTGATGAGAGATACACCGAAGGCTTCCACTCTCGTCCTTCATACTTGGGTTCCTTGATCTATTGGGCCCAAGACCAATTTTGGCGGGAACAATTACTATGCAATATAGGACCTCTTTGTTCTTATATACCTGGTTAGTGCATTGCAATTTGTTGTTTTCTTAAAACTTCTCCAATTTTTCTGTGGAAAGTCGATTTTATCTATTGAAAAGTATCAAAAGCAAATTGCAATTTCCATCTGCCAACCCAAGAGAAGTATACTTTACCAAAAAAAAAAAACTCGGGTGATATACTTTACCAAAAAAATTTCAGGTGAAATAAGATTAAACAATGATGAGATGACAATGAAGTTGGGAAGAAAAAAAAAAGTTCCTATTAAAATAGAGTTCAACCCAGGAAATAGAAAATCTAACTCACATGCTTGATGTTTATCCGATATTAATTTTTGCACCTTTTTTTTTCAAATATGATAAAAAGAATGTGGTCACAAACAACATAGATTTATTTCCAATAAACTAAGTTTATTTTAATAATAAAACCTTATGGTAAACAATTATTTACTAAAGTCATAAAGTTTCTTTATAAAATTGTATTTTTTTTGTTCTATTTACTAAGTACAATGAACCAATTCCTTCACTTTGACTTGCTAAATTAAAAAGATTAATAAAATTTATTGTAAGGATAACATTTTTTTTGTTTCCTTTAGATGTCTTTGTGATGAGGAATCTTTTCGAAATTGAAATTTAAGAAAATGATGGCAAGTAAATGTGTGAAAATATTAATATCTCAAATGGAAAGACGAAGCACACAACAAGTTTTAAGTGTCTCTAATTACCTAAAAGGGCCATTTCCGCATCATATACCAAATAAAAAGTGTGATCCTTTTTTAATTTCATAAATATATCAGACTCTATTTTTAGTGAAAATTGTCTTGATTAATATGATTCTATGTTCTTAATCACCACAAGCAATCACATGCCTTTCATGTGTTCTTAATTTGTCCAAACCGTCACTAAAGTACAAAACTTTATAACAACCCCATCTTTCCCTTTTCTTTTCCTTTTAAAAACAACTACCACAAAAGGTGATTGGATAGTTACCAAATAAAAGAGGTGAAAAAATTATTTTTAAAAAAAAAAACAGTTTTCCCTTTAGGCTACTCAAGAGTGGAAGCTCAACAGTCACAAAGAAAATGAATCTAATGAATCTGAGCCGTTGGATGTTGATACATCAATGCTCACGTGTCACATGAATCTCACTCTCTCTATTTTTCTTTTCTTTTCTATTCTATGTTAGAGCCCTTAAGTACCGCCTGGAGCCCCACCCCCTTCACACACTCTCAGTACAGACCATTCCTAGTACACAACAAATCTCTGTCATATCTCTTTCTCTCTACAGTGAGATTTTCTCTCTCTAAGCCTACATGGATTTTGATCCAGGCTTCCAAGACAAATTCCCCTACCTTTCCGGAATCTTACAGGAAAATCCCATCATAAGGTCAGAGATACCCATCATTGTTCCATTTGCAACAAACCTCTACTCTTGTACCACCTCTACAAAATAACACCACCTTCATGTACCAGGACAATTTTAACCATTTTCATCATCTTCCCCTCAATGGGGCTTACCATCACCCTGGTTTTGTGATGGGGGGTCCTTCTTCCTCCACCAACCCTTTCTCTACGATTCTAATGCCTCCTGGTGATCATCATGCCAGTGGTTCCATGGGAGACCTTGTCAATCCCTACTACCCCATTGAGTGTGCTGCTAATTCTTTGCCTTAGTTGGGACCCTCTCTTTCATCATCGACATCACTTGTTTATGGATCGGTGATAGTAAAGCCTATGCTCCAAGACGAGCTTTCAAGCATTGTTGTAACTGGGAATAATAATCATTGGGTAACTGATCAAAGAGCTGTTGTTGTCATTGAAAACAATGAGCAAAAGAAGAAGGCTCAGAGGAAGAAGGCCAAAATTACGAAGAACATCAAGATAATCAAAGGCCAGTGGACTCCAGATGAGGAAAGGTTTTGCAAACATTTTCAGTTTTCCTACTATCTCTCTCTCTCTTAAACACACTCATATACACACACGCACCCTTTCTCTATTATAATGATTTTTATTTCCAGTTGGATTTTCATATTAAATTCTTTGGGGTTTCAAAAGATGTTTGCTAAAAAATTTCCCATTGATTCATCCTGTCTTTGCTAATATTTTTTCTGATCTGTTCGTGGGCGGTGAACATTTAATTATTATTTTGGTTTTTCTATTCTTACAGGGTTCTCGTCGATTTGGTGAGACATTTCGGAGTTAAAAAATGGTCTCTGGTCGCCATGTTCCTAAATGGTAGGGGTGGGAAACAGTGCAGAGAGAGATGGCACAACCATCTCTGGCCAAATATTAAGGTTTTTTTGCGACACCCTCCACCCCGCAAATATTCAAAAGTGATAACACATATATAAAGAGAGAGAGAACACAAGCAAATATATATAATATTAAAAACAGGGTAGAGACTGGCACATTGTAACGTAACGCGGAAAACCAAAACATGTTTATAAAGAAAACATAACATAAACATATAAATGAAACTCAACCTCGAAGTCACATTACAGAGCTGGTATAACCAATCCGATAAACAACACGGATAAAAAACTAAACTAAACATAAACTAACTACTAGAAGTGGCTCCTCAGAGTCCCTCCTCAGCAAGCTGCTCACCGTCCTCTGCATAACACAAAAAGGGTACATGCAAAGCAACAAAAAAAGACGGGGAGTAAGAACCATATATATAAACATAACGGCAACATGATAGTTGGCAAGATGAACATACAACACATAGAAACATATCAACATAACATTTATAACATAGTCATCATACCAACACAACAACACATCACAACATAACAATATAATCATCAATCATATAATGCAATGCGAAGCACTACTCCAAATGCATGTGGATGCATCTACACCAGGTGTACGACTTCGGAGTTAGATTTCCACATTGGCCATAGAAGCACCAACGCCGGGCCGACCACCAAACCATGGGTGGCCCCTTGGATAGCCGACGTACCTTACTCTCAGATGTGCCACCACGGAGTATACATGATCCTCTTTAGGACGAATCCGGGGGACGACCAGATCGCCTTACTCTCGGACTACCTCCCCGTCAACACTCTGGCCAAAAAGCACCAGAGCCTCAACACTCTGTCCAAAAAGCAACAGAGCCTCAACACCTTGACCATTAAGCATCAAGGTCCCCTCGGAGCGGACATTAGGTTGCAAGGGTACAACATCATATCACTTGGAGCGGACACTAGGCCACCAAGGTGCAACATCTCATCAGTTGGGGCGGACACTAGGCCACTAAGGTACATTATAATCTTTAAGTTGTCTAACTTGTCTTCACTTTGTTTGATGTCTTCTTTTATTAATATTAGGGACAACTGGGGTGAATCGCCCTTGTCCAGCTTTCTGTGTTCTGGTCAGCACAGGTGAGCACGGTCGTGCTCACTCTTCAACACGGGCGTGTTGAGCTCACAGTCAAGCACGGTCGTGCTAACTGTTGAGCACGGGAGTGCTTAAGCAATGCGCCCTTTTCTGGGATTCAACTGGAGCATGGGTGTGCTCCTTGTTAAGCACGGCCATGCTCAGTGGTGCGTGGTCGTACTGATCAGGGCATAAAGGGTCAGAAACACTTTCCCAAATCCTTGGGATCAATCACAGATTCAACCTATTGGCTTTTAACTAAGTCTTTGATCATTAACTTCATTATCTTTAATTGTTCTTCATCATTACTCATGTCTTATCATTATGGGGAATTAATCCTTTAATCACAGCTTCATTATTAATGTCCCTAGAATACTCACTAATCAATCCTAGGGTCTTTAACTAAGCCCTATGAACACAATCTCGCTTCTCACTACATTCACGTGTTACGTCATTAACAATCCTATTAAGGATTCATTAACATCTTTTAACATCATTGTTGGCAATAACATCCTTAACAATCAACACTCATTAAGAGTACAACATCATCATTATCATTATCATAACAGTCTCATCATCAAAACAACATCATTATCATGGCATACATCACATCAATAACATCATACATACATAGGCATACTATCATCAATTGAAAGCATATCCATGAGCAGATAACATCATACAATAACAGATAACAACAGTTAGACAATTAACATGCAAAATGGGTCATGGGTTAACCCTCATCTTACGCTACCTCATAGCGTACATGTTTATACTAGCCCTTCTCCCCATACCTGGTATGAAGATTCCTAAAATGATAACGTTGACAAGCTAGACACGTTCCCTCGAGTGGCTCGACGAGTTCCTCAAGCCTTGGCCAAACAAGAAGAGCAGGATAACCAATTAGTCTCTAGATCTAATAATAGAAAAGAGGCTAAGAGAGAGGGAAGACAACGTTACCTTAAACGACACTACTGCGCTACTTCTCTCCCACAACTAGAGCAAGAACACCAAGAACTTCAAGGGGTTCAAGGGGAGGGAAAGGAAGAGGTTTCTGTCGCACTAGGATTGCACAAAGTGCCAAAAAGAGGGTTTGGGTCGCAACCCTCACGGAACTGTTCTATTTATAGACTCTGAAACCTGAGCACGGCCTTGCTCCCTGTTGAGCACGGCCATGCTCAATTCCTGAGCACGGGGCGCTCAAAGATTACACTGTAAGACCATCTAAAAGACCTAATTAGCCAAAACTAATAAAATAAGACTTGTAGATAATTCTCTTATATTTCCAACGACATAAAGAGCACTCGATCAGACATCTAGAACTCAAGATATGGCCAAAATGGTGAAACATATTACTAGGACTCTAAAAGGATTGAACCTTTCTAAGGCTAAACTTCCTCATACATCAACTTAGGCATAAAAAACAAACATAACAAGCATATACAAACATATATATAACATATATAAAATAACTAAGCTTATTTACAAAAAACGTGGTGTTACAATTCTACCCCCTTATAAAAATTTCGTCCTCGAAATTTCTATCACCCTAACTGGTTAAACTTTCACCATTTAGGCTCATAACCTCGGATCAAGTCCTCGGACTCGGAGGTTCCAACCAAGCAAGAAGAACTAAGTGTTCTTCACACTAAAGCATCATTATCTATAATAAAAATAGATAATTCAAACAAAACACACAGAAGACTCGCAACAGACTCATACCACATCCGGACAGGGTCGAACTGCTCTGATACCACTAAATGTGACACTCACTACCCCACATGTATTCAAAAGCAATAACATATATATAGAGAGAGAACACATGCAAATATATATAATATTAAAAACCGGGTAGAGACTGCCGCATTGTAACATAACGAGGAAAACCAAAACATGTTTATACAGAAAACATAACATAAACATATAAACAAAACCCAACCCGGATGCCATATTACAGAGCTGGTATAACCAATCCGATAAACAACACGGATAACAAACTAAACTAAACATAAACTAACTACTAGAAGCTGCTCCTCAGAGTCACTCCTCAGCAAGCTGCTCACCGTCCTCTGCATAACATAAAAAGGGTACATGCAAAGCAACAACAAAAGACGGGGAGTAAGAACCATATATATAAACATAATAGCAACAGGATAGTTAGCAAGATGAACATACAACACATAGAAACATATCAACATAGCATTTATAACATAGTCATCATACCAACACAACAACACATCACAGCATAACAATATAATCATCAATCATATAATGCAATGTGAAGCACTACTCCGAATGCATGTGGATCCTTCTACACCAGGCCTACGACTTCGGAGTTACATTTCCAGATTGGCCATAGAAGCACCAACGCTAGGCCAGACCACCAAACCATGGGTGGACCCCTTGGATAGCCGACGCATCTTACTCTCAGATGCACCACCACGGTGTATACATGATCCCCTTTCAGACGAATCCCACGGACGGCCAGATCGCCTTACTCTCGGACAACCTCCCCCTCAACACTCTGGCCATAAAGCACCAGAGCCTCAACACTCTGTCCAAAAAGCAACAGAGCCTCAACACCTTGACCATTAAGCATCAAGGTCCCCTTGGAGCGGACATTAAGCTACCAAGGTACAACATCATATCACTTGGAGCGGACACTAGGCCACCAAGGTGCAACATCTCATCACTTGGGGCGGACACTAGGCCACCAAGGTACATTATAATATTTAAGTTATCTAACTTGTCTTCACTTTGTTTGGTGTCTTCTTTTATTATTATTAGGGACTCTGGGGTGAACCACCCCTGTCCAGCTTTCTGCGCTCTGGTCAGCACAGGTGAGCGCGGTCGTGCTCACTCTTCAGCACGGGCGTGCTGAGCTCACATCTAGCACGGTCGTGCTAATTGTTGAGCACGGGCGTGCTTAAGCAGCGCGCCCTTTTCTGGGATTCAACTGGAGCACGGGCGGGCTCCTTGTTAAGCATGGCCATGCTCAGTGGATCGTGGCCGTACTGATCTGGGCATAAAGGGTCAGAAACACTTTCCAAAATCCTTGGGATAAATCATAGATTCAACCTATTGGCTTTTAACTAAGTCTTTGATCATTAGCTTCATTATCTTTAACTGTTCTTCATCATTACTCATGTCTTATCATTATGGGGAATTAATCCTTTAATCACAACTTCATTATTAATGTCCCTAGAACACTCACTAATCAATCCTAGGGTCTTTAACTAAGGCCTTTGAACACAATCTCGCTTCTCACACTACATTCACCTGTTACGTCATTAACAATCCTATTAAGGATTCATTAACATCTTTTAACATCATTGTTGGCATTAACATCCTCAACAGTCAACACTCAATAAGAGCACAACATCATCATCATTATCGTAACAGTCTCATCATCAAAACAACATCATTATCATGGCATACATCACATCAATAACATCATACATACATAGGCATACTATCATCAATTGAAAGCATATCATCATGAGCAGATAACATCATACAATAACAGATAACAACAGTTAGACAATTAGCATGCAAAACGGGTCATGGGTTAACCCTCGTCTTATGCTACCCCATAGCCTACATGTTTATACTAGCCCTTCTCCCCATACCTGGTATGAAGATTCCCAAAACAATAACGTTGACAAACTAGACACGTTCCCTCGAGCGACTCGACGAGTTCCCCAAGCCTTTGCCAAACAAGAAGAGGATAACCAATTAGTCTCTAGATCTAATAATAGAAAAGAGACTAAGAGAGAGGGAAGACAATGTTACCTTAAATGACATTACCACGGTACTTCTCTCCCACAACTAGAGCAAGAACACCAAGAACTTCCAGGGGTTCAAGGGGAGGGAAGGGAAGAGGTTTCTATCGCACTAGGATAGCCCAAAGTGCCAAAAAGATGGTTTGGGTCACAACCCTCATGGAACTGCTCTATTTATTGACTCTGAGACTTGAGCACGACCTTGCTCCCTGTTAGGGGTGAGCATCAACCCATGACCCGCCTGAACCCATACTAACCGTTTTGAAATTTGATGAAGCGGGTGGGTTCGGTCGGGTTGGCGGATTAACGGGTGAAACAAATAAGGTTAAGACGGATATGAACGGGCGGGTTCGGTTTCACTAAATTCAATCCATCGGTAACCGAACCCGACCGCTCTCTGCTTGCAATACTTGTATTAGACTATTAGTCACGCGCCACTTGTACTCTCTACCAATTCAGTTTAGTCCACCCCAACACGACACAAATTTTTATCTCAAATTTTCCTAATCCTCTCCAATCTCTCTCTGACTACAGCTCTCAAAGCGTCCATTCCACAACTGTCACCTTCCATCGTTCAAGACCACCATCCCAACACCCCTTGGACGCGTTGCAGTTGGTGACGAAGAAACCACCTAGATCTACAGTGGTGGAACTATGGGAACTGGAATTAGTCGCAGATCTATGGCAGCGCGGCGGAGCTGTGGGAGTCTTAGATCTATGGTGTGACACCCTTCTACCCAACAAGTTATAAGGCAATTAAAATAAATCAATTAAAAAGAAAAACATGCATTTAACTGAATTAAATAAAACAGTTGTCCATGGGTAGAAAAGTCCCACATGAACTCGTTTACAACGCGGAAAATAGAAATAAGTGTAATCAAATAAAAACATAACCAAATAAATAACCCAACCCCGATGTCACAATTCAGAGCTGGTATAACCGTTCCGGAAATAAATCCACGGAATACAACCGAAAACAAACTAAACAATAAACAGGCCCTAACTATGAGTGGCGGCTCCTCAGAGTCACTCCTCTCCGAGCTGCTCGTCATCCTCTGCAAATGCCAATCAGGCCAAACACAAACAATACAGGGAGTAAGATTCATGTAATCATATAAACAGCAGGGGAATAGTACGCAAGGTAAACATACACATAAGCATACATCAACATCCAACAGTATCATAACAGCCAAGTATGCTATGCTATGCAATGCATCAACTACTCCGCTACACCAACTATGCATATGGATCCAAACTAACTCAGGATGAACGACTTTGGAGTTACATATCCGTATTGGCCATAAAAGCACCAACACCGGCAGTTCACCAAACCTTGGGTGAACCCCATGGATAGCCAACGCATCAAACCGTGGATGCCTCATCACGGGGGGCCTCGGTCACCAAACCTTGGGTGACCTACCGTGGATGGCCAGATCACCGTACTCTCGGGCGATCTCCCCTTTGTCGAACCTCCCCCATCAACAACTCCAATGCTCTATGCAAATGGCACAACAACAAACAATCTCAACCACCTCCTTGCTTGGGCCATGAAGCTCCCAAGACTTCAACATCAACGTTTATCGTAACCTTAGACCCAAACCGTGGGGTCAAGGCTCCCTTGGCCAACAAGCGCCAAGGTTCAACTCAACATGCTTGGGTCTATAAGCACCCAAGACTTCAACTTATCAACGTGCGGTAACCCAACGGATACCCACTTAACATTTGATTATCTAATTATCTTATATAATTAATAACCAGGTTGTCTAATCTTTATCTTTGATTAGTTATCTCAACTTATTATCATAGGGGAATGGGGTTTTAAACCCCTTAAGTCCTTTAATGTTATTACTGTCCAGGAGGGGTCAGCACGGTCGTGCTTAGACCCTAGCACGGTCGTGCTTGGACACGTCAGGGCGTGCTGCCCTTTTAAGTGAAGCACGGTCGTGCTCAGCAGCACGATCGTGCTATTTGACCTGCACGGCCGTGCTGAGCAGCGCGGCCATTTTCCAGAATTTAAATGGGAAAACGGTCATGCTCCCTGTTCAGCACGGTCGTGCTCAATGCACGACTGCACTGTTCTGAGCAGGGACAGAAACCAAGTTCTAACCAATTAACTTAGGGATTAAACCCCTTAAACTTAGTACGGCTTTTAAACCTATTTAACCAATTAACATAATTTCATCAACCTCAAACTCATCATAACAACAATATCATCAATCAACCAAGGTCATGTCAATAACAACAATTAACATGCTATCATATCATCAACAATTATCAAGAATATAAACACATATTCACAATATACCAAAACAGTCATCAACATACAATTACATACAACAGACCAGGGTCATGAGGAACCCTTAACATTACTCTACCCCACTGCCTAATGAAAACAATTCCCTTCTCCCCATACCTGGATTGAAGGTTGCTCTACTGACGGTTCCCAACGGTAATCCGATCCCGAATCCTCAAACTGCTCACTCAGAAGTCAAGCCTTAGACAACCAACATAATCTCAATTAGTTTCTCTAATCAACATAAAAGGAAACTAAAAAGGGAAGGGGACTATTACCTCTAACAATACGGACGTATATGGCTTCCCCAACGGTTCCCAAGACTCCACTATAGCAAGGAATGGAGAGGGAATGGGGAGAGGAACACAGTGAGCCGCAACAGTGGCTGCAATACTCAGAAAATTAGGGTTTTACGTAACCCTCGGGTTCTGCTCATGTTTATAACGTCCGGACCTGAGCACGGTCGTGCTTAGCATTGAGCACGGTCGTGCTCCACTTAGCGTCAGCGAGACGCGGTCCACGCATTGAGCACGGGCGTGCTCACTATTGAGCACGGTCGTGCTCAACTTAAAATCAGAGACACGCTTCTGACTTTAAGCACGGGCTTGCTGGCTGATGAGCACGAGCGTGCTCATGTACCAGAAAAGGACTTTCAGGCTAAAATCCTACTTAGCCCTTAACCAACATTTTAAAAATAAATAAAACTAGCTTTATAAAAAACATTTTATGAAAAACAAGGTGTTACATATGGCAGCGTGGCGGAGCTGTGGGAGTCGCAGATCTACAGCGGTGCGGCGGAGTTACGGGAGTCGCAGATCTTCAGCGGTGGAGCTGTTGGCGGAGAAAATTGTTTGGGTAGGCAGGGTGGCTGGCCACCGTTGAGTGAGGTTTAGGGGCTGCTTCAGTTTGTCGGGGTCGCAGATCTACATGGGCAGATAGTGAGACGCTGCGTGAGTGAGAAGTGAGGATGGAAAAAAATGAAGAAAACTGAAGCAAGGCACTATTTTTATTCTTTTTGTCTTTTGTTTGTTGATTCGAAAAAAAATGAATAATAATAAAATTATCTTAGACTCGTATCAATCCACCCGCCCAACCTGCTACCCGAGCCAACCCGCACCCAATCAACCCGCTGAACAAAATGGGCGGAGATGGGCCATGATTTTCTCTCGTTGGTTTGTCACGGGTTGGAAGTTTTAGGTCCGAACCCGCCCGAACCCGACCGATGATCACCCCTACTCCCTGTTGAGCACGGCCATGCTCAATTCCTGAGCATGGGATGCTCAAAGATTGCACTGTGAGACCATCTAAAAGATCGAATTAGCTAAAACACATAATATAATAATTGTAGATAATTCTTTTATATTTCCAACGCCACAAATATCACCTTGATCGGACATCTAGAACTCAAGATATGGCCAAAACGGTGAAACAGGTTACTTGGACTCTAAAAGGATTGAACCTTTCTAAGGCTAAACTTCCTCATACATGAACTTAGGCATCAAAAACAAACATAACAAGCATATAGAAACATATATATAACATATACGAATACACTAAGCTTATCTACGAAAAGCGGGGTGTTACATTTTCCATTTCCATTCTTATCAGTTTTTCTCCCAAACATGCATACATTAGTGATATGAACGTAAACAACTTTTTTTCGCGCACAACCTTAACATTTTTTATACAACAAAAAATATTTTTCAATTAAAATCGGTTAATTAAAATTTATCTTTGATAAAAAAATTGTTTCAAAATTCACTCATGTCTCAAATTTTATACATAATCATTTTTAATTATTATATGTTTAAAAAATAAGTAAAAATATCATATGTATATGTAAAATGTATGAATGCAATTATATATATGAAGATGGAATCATTATTCATTTGTAGCATACATATACATATATAGTGTAATTTCATATTTCGAAACATTGTTTTCTACCAATGTAGAAGGACAAATGGACTGAAGATGAGGACAAAATACTTGCTAAAGCTCATCAAGAAGTTGGAAACAAGTGGGCAGAAATTGCGAGGATATTGCCTGGTTGTGCTGAGAACACCATCAAGAACCATTGGAACGCCACCAAGCGGGGCCTGAAAGCCAAGAGGCTAAAGAACAAGTGCACCAAGTCCAACGGAGCACTGCTTCAGAACTACATCATGCAAGTTACTGCAGCTGAAGTTGGAAAAGGTTGGGGTACTCTGGTTTGTGGTCAGGAGAACGATGATGTTGGTAGGAATCTGTAGCCCCATGTGCCCACCATCACTAGAAAAAGTGGCTATATGCCAATGATGCTCAATGTGGGTGAAATGGCAAGTGGGTCTGTTATGGATGATGGCACAGTGGGCTTTGAGGATGCAATAGATATGGGTAGCTTGGTGATGCCTGAGAAAGAGATGATGAAGGAAATGGAATTGATGGATATGATCTGTAGAAAGCCTTAAGTTGCGATATTGTATTGACCTTCAGATTTTGTGTATCAGCTAAATTTGCATATTAAAAGTAAAAATCCATCAAAATTATGATTAGAAAACTAAAAAGAAAAGAATTTATCCTAACTTTCTTCAAACAGAGGCATACGGATAGAAAAAAAAAATTCACGATATTCCTCTTAGAAAACCCAAATTTGGTGTAACAGATGGATTTGCAAACTAAAAATGAAATTCCACCAGTATCACGATTCAAAAACCAAAAAGGAAAGAATTTATACTTACTTTCTTCAAACAGAGGCAAAATAATGGAAAAAAGTTGCGATATTCCCGTTAGATTTTGTGTATCAATTGGATTTGCATATTAAAAAGAAAATTTCATCAGTATTACGATTCGAAAACAAAAAATGAAAGGACTCATACTTACCTTCTTCAAATGAAGATAAGGGAATGGAAATGAATCACGACATTAATTCCTCATAGAAATCCTTAACTTTGCATCTCTGAATTTTGATTCTAAAAAATCAATTCATTCAGTATCACGATTTGGAAACTAAAAAGGGAATAATTCATAGTTACCCTCTTTAATTTGTTTTGAGCGATTTTAGTCCCTGTAGTTTTCAAACATTACAATTTTCGTCCCTCCATTAAGTTGCTGTCAAAAAACTAACAGAAAATGCATATGTTACAAAATGTTCGCCACATTGCTCCATGTGGTATGCACAGCTGGAAACAAAAAATATTAAAATAGTAAAGTTAAGGCCGAAATGCACTTTTAATTCCTCAATATTTCTAATTTGGCGACAATCGTCCTCTATTTTTTTTTTACCCGAACAATTTTAGTCCACATAGATTCCAAACATTGCAATTTCGTCCCTCCATGAAGTTGTTATCAAAAAGCTAATGTAAAGAGTATATGTGGCAAAGGGTTCGCCACATTGCTCCACGTGACATGCATAGTTGGAATTAAAAAAAAATTAAAATAATAGAGTAAAGACCCAAATTGATCCCTGAAATTTTTCAAGGACTCACATTTAGTCCATGAAAAAAGATTAACCAAATAGTCCCTCTAATTTACCAACATGAGACACGTCTGTCTTCTTCCATAGACCTCCGTTAACGTCTTTATTGGTTCAATGCGGAAACTTTTCGAGAAAAAATTTGACAAAAAATAAACCTGACAAAATAAATGTTTAGCGAGAATCGTCTAATTATTGAAACTCTTCTCCAAAAAACTATTCCTTATAATGCATCTACAGCTTTAAAAGTGTGGGTTAATATAAATAGACAACGGTCTTATATTATATTCTCCAAAGAGATGTAAAATACACATACTATTAGCTACAATCACAAAATTATTGCCTATTCCGTGTTTTAGGAACAATTTTTCAGCCATTGGCAAGATTAGTGTTGCTTAAAGTGAAAACTATTGGAGACATAATGACTCATTAATCAACATTACTGTCGCGACCGTCCCGTCCGGATACCTCGAGAAGAGAGGAGTCGTCACCAAAATTTATTTAAATAGGAAAATTTTTAAAAAACCTTTTTATTTGGAAAACTGGTCTTAAAAAGAAAATGAGATTGAGCTCCGAGGTCGGTTACGAATAGGGAAGGTGTTAGCACCCTACGTCGTCCATTCTACGAATGGTACCTTAAATTAATTGCACAAATCTTTAATTTTTGAATTGTTTATTTTACCCCAAAATTATTTACAAGAACAAAAGATTAGGATTTAATATTTACAGAAAAAAGGACCAAGGATTTTTTTTAAAAATAATAATTATTTTGTTTTGTGTTTTTATATTTTTATTGGTACTTGTATTATTATATTGACGAGTCTTAACTGAGGTTGAACATGACATATAAGTCCATAGAGCAACCTCAAAACTATGGGATTGAGCATGACACTCGATCTCATAGAGCAACCCCAAAATAAAAATAATTCAGATTTTTAATTAGTTATTCAAGAAATAAAAAGAAGCACAAAAATTAAAAAAATAGTTTTGGCTTGACAGGATGACTGATCCCACTCCTACGTATTTCCTGGTGCGATGAGAAATTCAAAGTCACGTAGTTCTTATAGAAAATATTTGGTTTGTTGGTTGATTTTAATTATTATGAAAATATTTTTTTTTTACTTAAATTTTTATTTTATTTTTTTTATTTTATTTGCTTTTATCGTCTAATTTTTATAATATTGAAAATTCCTAAATGAGATAGAACATGACACTTGCGTCCATAGAGCAATCCCGAATCTAAGGAATTGAGTGTGATACATTTCACTAAGCAATCCCAAAATTATTTACAACGATTAAATGTCAGAATAAAAGGATCTTATTTTAATTTATTTTGTTTCTAATCATTAATTGTAAAATAAAAATCCTAAACCAGGTTGAACATGGCATACAAGTCCACAGGGCAACCTTGATTCTAAGGGATTGAACATGACACTCAAATCCATAGGACATCCCTAAATATAACAAGTTCAATTATAAAACAAAGAGGGTATTTTATTGTCAGAATCTTAATCTATAAAAAATAAAACAAAAATACTACTTCTAAAAATAAAGAAAGGAAAAAACATACTAATTCTAAAAATAATAATAATAATAAACTTATTAAGTCAAAAATGAAAATAAGGAAAGAAATGAAGAACTTACCTCTGGGACGCGCAGAAATACTATGCGTTTGACCCACGTACGCACTTTTCCAAGATGCGCCAAAACACTTCATGTGCTAAAAAGAAGGGAAAAAAGGAAAAAATAATAACAATATTAACAAAAAAAACTTTTACTAAAATGCTCAGGCTTTATATTTAAAATTGAGCCCAAGCATTAGAAACGAAACTTTTTATTCAGAAGCCACGAGTTTAATACAAAGTATTAAGCCCAAGTGTGAAGGTTTCTTGGTGTCTCAACACTTGACAATCTCCTCTTTCTATAGGAGGTGAGGAGACGGAAGGAGCTTGCTTTTTCTAATTGGGACTTGAGTCAAGTGAATAACTATCAATGTGGGGCTATTTTGTTAAGGAGATAAACATACACCTTTTCTTTTTTTTATTCCTCTCTTTTTTCCTTTTTCTTTGCTTTTCTTTTATTTTTCTTATACTTTTATCAAAACAAAAACACAAATTTAAAATTATAAATTTAAATGAAAAACTTATTAATTATTTTAATTATATTGAGGTACCTAGAGTGGGAACTAGCACAACACATTTAATGAATGTCATAACAAATAACTCTAATTTACCCATATAATATAATATCATCTTAAAATTATTGGGAAATTGAATATAATTTTAGGCTAAAATACCATTTTGGTCCCTTAACTTATTTTTTAGATTCAGTTTGGTCCCTTAACTTTTAAAAAGTTCAATTTGGTCCCTTAGTTGACCCAAGTTAGTCATCTCCGTCAACGAGTCATTAACAATGTTAATTTTTGAGGATCCAGTTGAAATTCGCTAACAATTTAAAGGACCAGTTTGAATCTCGTTAGCAATTTAAATGACCAATTTGAAACGAGTTAATAATTTAAAGGACCAATTTGAAACTCATTTAACACTGTTACTGATATTATTGATGGGAGAGGACTAACTCGAGTCAATAAAGACAAATTAAGGAACCAAATTGAACCTTTTAAAAGCTTAGGGACCAAACTGAATCTAAAAAATAACTTAAGAGACCAAATTGAACATTTTAAAAGTTAAGGGACCAAATTGAATCTAAAAAATAAGTTATGGGACCAAAATGATATTTTAGCCATAATTTTATGATTTGAAATTTATATTTCTTAGTCGCTACTGAAAAAGCAATCATGGTATTAATTTATAAATGTAACGTGTAAAATAGCTTAAGTAAGTTTAAAAGATCCTTACTTTAAAATTTTATTGTTGGCCTAATGGTAAGTTCAAATTGATAAACGTTTGAAGGAACACGTGATCGCTTAACTAAAATGACGATCACAGGCCATTATGCCAGGCCACGAATTGATACTAAATGTAACACTTATTTAAACTTTAAGTAAGAAACAAAATGCAACATTTATGAAGGGGTTTCTCCTTCTTCACCCGGATAGATCTCTCCCTTCAGCCAACGAAATGCTTTGATATTTCAACATGGTAATCGTATAATGACGAGGAAAGGAAACCCCAACTCAAACGAACCTATAAGAAAGCGATGAACTTGTAATAAAGAAGAAGAAAAAAAGTTGACTCTTATTCAATGGTGTCAAAATGTCGTCTCTGTCACCCCGTCACAGTTGCCCATTTTCATCAATATGTTTTGAGTTGCCTCTGGATTATTGGGACTAAAACACATTTAATGGACTAAAACGCAAGCACTTTGAGTTCACCGCAGTTGCCTAGTCACCTTTATCAGCTAAATATCATTTTAGGCGATATATATGAAATTTTGAAATGTTGAAATTTGAGAGCTCTGCTAGGGTTTTGCTTGCATGAGGGTTTAGGGTTTTTGCATGTTGTTGCACCATGGCAATGCTTGTTCCCTGAATCATTTGTTCCTTTGAATTTCCCTTCCTCCTCTCTTCATTCGACCCATCCTTCCTCTTCTAATTATCTTCTTTCTTCACCGAAAGAGTCCACTCCTTCAAAATCTTTCGCGCAGGTATTACAGAACCCATGCGATGTGCCATATAGCTAGCTGTCGAGACCTTGCCTCAAAGGGGATGCACTCTCCATTAAAATCCTAGAAGAAGAGTATCTTGCTGGTTTGGAGGAGTGCAAAAAGCATCTTCATGGTAGATTGTTTCTTTTTAAAGGTGATGCTCCTATAAAAACCAAGACTTGCGATCCAAGTTGTGTTCTTTGTGGAAACCAATTAGTCAATGGGGGATGACTTCTTTGGGGAAAGATTTCTATGAATTCTCATTTTCTTCCGTTGATGATTTGAGTAGTATTCAATCCATTGGTATATGGAACTTAAATCCAGGAAATCTTAGATTGTTTCCATGGACTAAGGATTTTAATCCAGATATTCAAAGAACCTCTAATGCTCCATGTTGAGTGAGGATAATTGGCCTGCCTCAGGAATACTGGAGGCCTAGAATGATATTCTCTATTGCAAGAAGCATTGGAGTCCCTATTTGTCTTGATGATGCAACAAATAAGAAGACCTTTGGACATTTTGCTCGGGTCCTAGTAGATATAGATCTTAAAAAAAATCTGCATGATCAGGTTATGGTGGAAAGGGAGGGATTTGCATTCTTTATGAGAACTGAATATGAAAAATTGCCTCCTTTTTGCACTTCTTGCCAATTCATAGGTCACTCCATTGATTCTTGCAAGAAACAGAAGTTTAAGCCAGATACAGGTTCAAAGAAAGCAGCTGTTGTATATGTTCCTAAGCATAAACCGATTAATGCTGCTGATAAAGGTAAAGTTGTTAAGTTTGACAACACAATTTTGGGAGTGGAAACTGTTTATGAAGGAAAGTCATCAAGAAAATCACCAAAGGAAATCCAAAGTTGAAAGGGATCATGATTAATGATCCTAGGCCTATTCTGGGATTTGTTAATGAGTTATAAGAGAATACTGGAAAGCAGATGGATAATGTCCTTCATGAAGAGGATGAGACACCAAAGGAAGCACTTGTTTTCTCAGAATATTGATGATGTCTTGCAGCAGACTGATATTGATGATGTTTTGTAGCAGGCAGACTTGGGTGTTAATTCAATTGAGGCAATTGAAAAGGTTGTTGTATCCTTGCATCAGGATAACTCGATCTTAAACCAAGGTTTTTAAAACCGGATCGGTCATTGAACCGGTGAAGACACCGGTTTAAGGTTATTGGTCTAACCGTAGTTGAACCGATAATAATAAAAAAAATATTTTTTAAAATTTTAATATAATATATTAAGTAATATTAATATAAAATTTAAATTCTCATTTTTTTTAATAATATAAAATACTGATATATTTTATGTTAGTAAATTTATAAAATAATTCTTGTATTTACACCTATAACTATAAGTGTATAAAAATAAATCAATTTGAAGGGTTCTATATTAAACCAAGCTTATTTATATGCTTTTAATCTTTTATACAACTATAAAAAACAAAACAAAAAACATGGGCCTATCAACCCAAGCCCATTTCTTTTCTACCTAATACATGCAATTAAAAACCCTACGTCTACTTTTATTGCTGCCGCACAAAACAACCCCTCCCCCACCCTACAGATATGTTTCAATCTTTCAACAAGCTGCCACAACAGCCACACTATACCTCTCGTTCATCTTTTTTAAAGAACCGATCTGACTTTTCTCTTCCCTGCTCAGCGTCTCATCTTGTCTCTTATCTGTTCAACATCGTCTCATCTTTTCTACGTCGTCTCGTCTCCTCAAGTGAGTAGCAGCAGCACATGTCGAACACAGAACAAGAAAAGGCAACCGGTTTCAGACCGGCTTACAACCGGTTTTGACCGATTTTGCCGGTTTTGAGCCGGTTCACCGGTTTAAATACCGGTTTATCGCAAGTCCGGTTATATCGACCAACCGAACCACCTGGATGTCCGGTTCCCGGTCGGACCGGTTCAACCGGCCGGTCCGGTCTGGTTTTAACTACCTTGTCTTAAACAGAAATGAGGGTACTGAGATTCTTCGATCTGGTTTAGCTAGTTTTGTTCCAGACTCCTTTGAAATCAGTCCTCCAGTGGATAATGCAGATGGAAGTGAAGCAGCAATTTCTGCTATTCTTTTTCTTCACCATCTAATGCAGTCCATAGTAAAGTAACTAAGCCAGCCACTAATGTTACTCCAATCAGTAACATGGGTAATCAAGTTGTGGTTCAAGACATGAGAATAGTTAGTTCTCTGTGGGGTGATAGGACTGATGAGGTTGATGATGAGATTGAGATTGACGATTTCCCTCTGATTCATCCAGGTAATCCAAGTAAGTATTTAAATGGCCATGAGCAAGATGATTTTACACCAGTGTTATCTAAATCCAAAAAGAAAATGTTGAAGAAAAAATCCAAGGTCCAAAAGGATGCTTATAAAACATGATCGAAGGGTGGTTCTTTGTCAATGTTAATATGAAAATCCTATATTGGAATTGCAAGGGGTTTGGTAATCAAAAAACCAAATCTGTTTTGAGAAAACTGTCTTTTAAATAGGCCGGATTTTGTTTTCTTGGCTGAGCCATGGATTTCTATTGAGGATGTTCCTGTTCTATTCTAGAAAAATTTGAACCTGCAGCCATTCTTTGTTAATAATAGAGGAGGTTTTCTTTCAAACTTGTGGGGGCTTTGTGGAATCCATTTCTCCCCTACTGTTATTTCTAATTCCAATCAACAACTCTCTCTTTTTTTCTGTTTCAATGGATGACAAGGATCTGTTTATTAGTGTTGTCTATGCAAGCACATCTTATCTTTTGAGGAGGCATTTGTGGAATGAGTTGAATACTCTTCAATCTAATTATCCTGGTGCCTGGAGCTTGAGATTTTAATTCAGTGTTGGGTTCTCATGAAGTTAGAGGATCTAGTTTGCCTTTGAGAGTGGCCTGTGATGACTTCAAGCAATTTTCTGATTTGGGCAGGTGGACTCATATCCTGATAAGAGGCTCAGATTTTACTTGGAGCAATGGGAGGAAAGGTTCAGCTCTGACTAGAAAAAAGCTGGATAGAATCATTTGCAATGATGCTTGGTTTGATTTTTGGCAATCCATTGCTTGCTGTACTTTGGTTAGAAGTAAGTCAGATCATTTCCCTATTTTACTTGTATCTAAAAATGAAATTTAGTCCTATCCTTCCTCCTTCAAATTCTACAAAATGTGGATTAACCATGCTGGCTATAAAAGACTTATCCAAGAGGCTTGGTCTATTTATTTAACCATGCTCGTCTTCATTTATTTAACACCAGAAAAAAAATATTATTAAGCCCGTGCATTGCACAGGTAAAAACAAATCTAGTTTTGTCTTATTCTAAGTATCAAATTGGTTGAAATGCACTTGACCTACTATGTTTATTTGTTGATATTATATGGTTACTTTGTCGTGGTGTGATTTCTTTCCAGAAGCTTCTTTATCTAATGTTATTGTCTCAATTTCGGGTCATTCTCCTATCCTTCTCAAGACTGAAAATAACTCTTTTGTTAAGTCTAGAAAGCGCTTCAAGTTTGAGAATCATTGGCTCTTGGAAGATGGTATTGAGGAAGTAGCCACTGGTAGTTGGTCCGTTACTGAAGGTATGGAAATGTCTCGAAAAATTGTTCACTGTGGTAATGATTTAAAGGATTGGGAGCGTAAAATTGCTCCTAATTTTCGTGTGGACATTACTATTTGTAAGAGGAAGATGGAGGATTTGAAAGGTAAAAGTGATAGGGCTTCAGTTAATCATTTTATTATGCTGAGAACAAGATTATATAAGCTTTTGGTGCAAGAGGATATCTATTGGAGACAAAGGGAAAAAAACTCACTGGCTTAAAGGAGGAGATTCTAATACCAAGTTCTTCCATGCTTCTGCTTGTGCTAGAAAGAAGATTAATTCTATTGAGAAGCTAGAAGATAACAATGGCAATGTAGTGGATTTGAGGGAAGGGCTTTGCAGGTTAGCAACTGATTACTTTGAAAATCTTTTTACTGGGCAGAGTAGTGAGGTGGAATTGGTGGTTAATCTTGTTCATGAGAGGCTGTTAGATGAGGATAACTCTATTCTTATTGCTCCTTTCTCTGATGAGGAATTTAGAAAAGCTATTCTTGGTAAGTACCCTGATTAAATCTCCTAGGCTAGATGGTCATAATGCAGCATTTTATCATAAATTCTGGAATTTATGTGGCCCTGATGTGGTAGTAGCTTGTAGGAGATGGCTGGTTGATGGTTCTCTTCCTCATAATATTAATAATACGAATATTGCACTTATTCCGAAGTGTGATATTCCTTCTTTTGTGCGGGATCTTCGACCCATTTATTTATGCAATGTGATCTATAAAATTCTCCCTAAGATGCTTGCTAATAGATTGACTCGGGTCATTAACAAGTGTGTCTCAGAGGAACAATCTGCTTTCGTTGCTGGCAGGTCAATTGTGGATAATGCTTTGATAGCTACTGAGGTTTTTCATCATATGAAGTGTAAAAGGAGTGGTATAGTGGGTGAGGCAGCTCTGAAGTTGGATATTAGTAAAGCATATGATCGTGTCAGTTAGGAGCATTTGCGAGCCATGTTGTTAAAGATGGGTTTCCATGCTCAATGGGTCCGGTGGATTATGATGTGCGTCTCCTCTGTCCATTTTTCGGTTATTGTGAATAATGAGGATGATGGTCTTATTTCAGCAAGTCGATGTCTTCGTCAGGGTGACCCCCTTTCACCCTATTTATATATCTTGTGCACTGAAGGTATGTCCTCTTTGATTAAAAATGCTGTGAGACATGATCAGTTACATGGTATTAAAATTTGTAGAAGAGCTCCTATTATATCACTCATCTGTTTTTTTATTGATGATAGCTTCTTGTTTCTGCGTGCTAGTGAAAATGAAATGAGAGTTGTTAAGGATCTTTTACATGATTATGAAGCTGCATCTAGGCAGGCGGTGAACTTACAAAAATCTGCCTTGATCTTCTCTAAAAATATTGTCCCCTCTAATACCTGTGCTGATCTTGCAAATTTAATAGGTGTTCAGGAGCAGTTTAATGTTGGCAAATATTTGGGAGTTCCTTCTATGGTAGGGAGAAACAAGAGGGAAGTCTTCAATTATGTTAAAGATCGTGTATGGAAGAAAGTTAGCTCTTGGAAAGGAAAGACCCTCTCGATGGCTGGTAGAGAGATTCTTATTAAATCGGTTGCCCAAGCAATTCTTGCTTATTGCATGAGTATATATCTTATTCCTCCTTTACTTTGTGATGAGATTCAAAAAATGCTTATTTCTTTTTGGTGGGGGTCGAATAATAGTGACTCCAAAGGAACTAAATGGCTCTCTTGGGATAATCTTTCTATGCCTAAATGTTGGGCTGGCCTCGGTTTTCATAATTTTCATGCTTTCAATCTTGCCATGTTAGGTAAGCAAGCGTGGAAATTTATGAAAGACCCAGATTTTCTTGTGACAAAAGTTTTCAAAGCTATATATTTTTCACAAGGTAATCTTATTGATGCTAGTTTGGGGCATAATCCTTCTTATGCTTGGAGAAGTTTATGGATGTCTAAACCTTTGATGGAAGCAGGTTCAAGATGGCAGATTGGTAACACTGGCTGCATGATGGGTCCTCCATAGAGTGTCTCGCTTCTTTGCCAAGTGAAGCTCGTTCTTGGTGTGTTAAAGACCTTTGGTGTCCCAGCTTAAAGGCTTGGAATGAGCCTTTTGTACGTTTCAATTTTCCCAAGTATTGTAGCATCCAGAATTTTAAGTGCCCCATTGAATGACTTGATTATTGATGATCATCTTATTTGGAAAGCAAGCAATGATGGTTGTTATTCTGTTAAATCAGGTTATAAAGTGGTCCTTTCTTCCCTTGTTGAGTGTTCTAATGTCCGAGTGGTAGGTGACTGGTCATTGATTTGGAAGCTTAAAGTACCACCAAGAGTAAAGATTTTTATGTGGAGGGCTTGTCGAAATTGTTTCCCTTCAAGAACTCAGTTGCAGCATAGAGGTGTATCTTCTCCAGTCTCGTGTTTTTTGCGAGACAGATGTGGAGAATTCAGGGCATGTGTTCCTCACTTGTCCTACTAGCCAAGCTTGTTGGTTGCAGCAACATTTATGGAGTGATATCTCTCCTCTATTATTTTTGGTAGAGTCTTTCCAAGAGTTTATCTTTCATATGCTGCGCACGCTGGAGCCAACAAGAAAGGAAATTTTTGCAATGATACTGTGGAGACATTGGATTGCAAGAAGTGAAATATTGTGGGACAATAAGAAGCCTAATGTCATGAATATCCTGCACACCGCGAATCAACTTCTAGAAGATTGGAGAATGGCTAACTTGGTTGCAAATCACGGACCTTCTAATCTCCAGGAAGCTGCACTTCTGCACAATGCTTGGAGTGCGCCTAGTATGGGTATGTTCAAGTGTAATATAGATGCAAGCTTCTATCCTCAAAATAATACTACAACCATTGGTATTTGTATTAGGGATGATAAGGGTGCTTTTATTATTGCAAAAACAGAAACCATCCCCTATTGTCTTCCAGCGTGAAAGGGTGAAGCTTTGGGTCTATATAAAGGTCTCCAATGGGTTCAAGGCATGACTCTAAATGCCCAGCAAATAATTTTTGAGTTAGATTGCATGGTGGTGGTTAACAATGTTAATACTCCAAAAATTGATGTCTCTAACTTTGGAGTTATTATCAAATCCTGTCATGATGTCCTTAAGGAGTTTCCAAACTTTAGTGTAAGATTTGTTAGGTGACAAGCGAATACTGTAGCCCACAGCTTAGCTAAGGTGATATCTTTCTTTGCTGGCTATCAGGTTTTCTAATGTAACACCCTGTTTTTCGCTGTTTTAAATAACAGGAATGCAGAGTAATATGTTTAATTAATTATTGGTACGTTAGAAAATTATTTTAAATAAACGGAGATTACCACTCACTTCTACTTGAACGTAGAAAGCTACGAGTAAAATTTTGGTAGAAACGACGGGCGAATCCCGGCCTGCTGTTTTCACTGACAGTATATTTATACTGACCAAAAGACCTAATTTTAACTCGTGAACGAAACACGTAAGATTCTTATTTTATTTCCTACGATAGTGTATTTTTAGAATTATTTCATAAAACAGTGAAATATTTATCTTTTACGGGCGAAATACGTAATCGGGTAAATGACGGAGCAAACGACGGAGTTTCTTGGAGCCGATAAATCATTTTCTTATAAGTTTAAGTTCATTCATGTAGAGAAGTCACACTTTTGTGTCAAATTTTAGAATTTGCATTTAAGTCCTTAATGTTGGAACCAAAATAATTTGGATTAAATAATCTCTAGGTTTTGATGTTAACAATGAGAATTAAATTTGTGTAGCAAAGTGTTAATGCTTTGAATCTAACAAGTGCCTTTAGTCTTAAAGAATTATCTGTTCTTATAAGTTAAAATGTTAAATCTATTCTCTTTGCAAATCCGCGTCCACATACTTTATATTGAATATTTTATATTGAAAGAGTGGTCGAGTCCACTCTATCAAGGATCTCCTTTAAACTCAAGTGCCACGTCAGTAGACGAGCGCTAAAATGTTTTCAGTAGACGAGCGCTTAAATGTTTTCAGTAGACGGAGAATTTCTGTTTGTATAGACGTGAGCTTCTATCAAATAATAATCTTAGTTTTCTTTTGCCACGTCACTGGACGGAGATTTCAAATGTCTCAAGTTCTGGCAAGACCGATGTTTTAAGTAGACGAAGTTTTGGTTGCCACGTCAGTGGACGGAGCCTTAAAACTCTCCTTACTTTCCTTGCCTTTGCTTTCGTTTGTTGGACGAAGAATTTTAAGTAGTTATACCAATCTGAACCAAAGCGAATTTATCTCTTATGATTGATATTCATTTTATTTATAATGGTTCTTCTCTTTTTCTATCTTATTGCCTTGTTTCTTTGAAAGAGACATAGTACAAATAAGGACTTGCAAAAAGCAGAATAGTACAATGCAAAACGTTGTGTACCCTGTCACCTTTTACGATGATATAGTTGGAACTTGTACAAAGGAGGCAAAACTGTTTTTCAAGCTGCTTTTGCTCAGAGGTGTGCTTTTACATGCAAGAATTTGTCTCACAGTACAAAGGCCTCGAGCCAGCTGAGTCTCAACGGATATTTACTGGGTTGACTCTACTACTAAACGGGAATTTCAAATACAACCGTTGATGATTCTGAAGAGAAGATCAAGGACCCTATAAATAGAAGACTAAAGCTTTTGAAGAAAGGACTCTTGTGCATACAAAGAAATCTCAAGAAATCTCTTGCGAAGCAAATATTCTTCTTATTCATTCAAAAAGCAAAAGTCTGTAATATTATAGTTTGAATATTGCTATAATATTCATCTGATCTTAAACTTTCACACTCTCACATATAGTGAGTTAGAAGATCAAAGAAATCAAAACTCTTTATTAGAGGTAGAGCCTGAAGAGGCTTGGTAAGAAAGAAATACTTGTGAGCCTGGAGAGGTGTTGAATACTTGGTGTAATCTATCTGAAAATAGTGGAAAAATCCTTCAAGTAGAAGGGACTGGACGTAGCTCTTGGTTGGAAGAGAGTGAACCAGGATAAAACATCTTGTGTAAATCTTCTAATCCCTTATCTCTTTGGTTTTACATGTTTATACTAACTGTGGGGATTTGAACTTGAATTTGTTAATCCTTCAAAAGACTACTTTTCTGTGTGCTTTATTCTGCCTCCTTATTTTTGTGTGAGAAAATCTTTTTGAAAAGGCTGTTTTCGAAAAATATTAACAAACACAATTCAACCCCCCCTTCTTGTGTTTGCCTGTGTCAACTTCAGTTGGTATCAGAGCTCAGCCTCGAAAGGTTTGAGCATCTAACAAGTGCTGAGGAAGTACGATCCTACCACCATGGATGCAGAAGGACAAGCTATCAACAGACCTCCACTCTTTGATGGAACAGATTACGACTATTGGAAGAAGAGAATGATGGCCTTCCTAGATGCACAGAACCTAGACATCTGGGAACTGATAGAGAATGGCTATTCTGAGCCAAGAGGCGAAAATCAAGCAGTATTGGCTAGAGCAGATTGGAGTGTTGATCAAAAAGCTAAACATCAACTAAATCTCAAAGCCAAACATTACTTGATGTGTGCTATTACCAGATCAGAACATGATAAAGTTCACAGCTGCAACACAGCAAAAGAAATCTGGGATACACTGGCTCTCGCTCATGAAGGCTCATCACAAGTGAAGGAGTCAAAGATAAGCATGCTGGTTCACCAGTATGAACTCTTCAAGATGACTGATCATGAGTCTATAGATCAGATGTTTGGAAGATTTCAAACAATAACAAACAGTCTCAGATCTCTGGGAAAAGTATATGAGAATAGAGATCATATCAGAAAGATTCTGAGGAGTCTCTCCAAGCAGTGGAGACCGAAGGTCACTGCTATTCAAGAAGCTAAGAATCTGAATACTCTCTCTCTGGAAGAACTTCTAGGATCATTAAAAGTTCATGAACTTGAACTAAATGAGGAAGACAATTCCAGAAAGGGAAAGTCCATTGCTTTAAAGGCAAAGAAAGCAAGTTCTTCAAAAGTTCTCAAGGCTGCTGAGTCTTCAGATGATGCTGAACCTTCAGACAGTGATGAAGGATCAGATGAAGATGAACTATCCTTCATCTCCAGAAAGATACAACATATGTGGAGAAGAAAAAATAATTTCAAGAGAAAGCCATTCAACAAGAAATTTTCTAAGGAGAAATCAGACTCCAAAGAAAAAGGTCCATCTTTGTGCTTTGAGTGCAAAAAGCCAGGCCACTTCAAAGCTGACTGTCCTGACCTAAAAGAAAAGAAGAAGTTCTTCAAGAAAAAGAAGGGCTTAATGGCTACATGGGAGGACTTGGACTTATCCTCATCAGATGAGGAAGAGGAAGCAGAGGAAGAGGCAAACATTTGCCTCATGGCAGACACATCATCAGAGAATGAGTACACTGATGATGATGAGGTAACAGATTCTGAACCTTCAACTCTCAAAAATGCCTTTGATGAATTACTGCATAACTCATCCATATTGTCTCATGAATACAAAAGTCTAAAAAAGAAGTTTGCAAAATTAACCAAAGAATATGATAGAGTCTGCATGGAAAAACAAAGTTTGTTTCAAGAAAATGATAAGCTGAAATCAGAGAATGTCAGTCTAACTGACAAATCTGAATGTGAGCCTGACAATTCTTGTGAAGTTGCAAAACTAAAACAAGATGTAAAATACTTGACAGACTCTCTGTCAAAATTGGTAGGAGGCTCAGATAAGCTTAGTCTTATCCTAAGGTACTCTAGGTCACCCTTTGATAAATCTGGCCTTGGTTATGACAATAAGAAGCATGAGGCATCTTACATTAAGTCAAAACCACCTATGCAGCAAAGAGCTTCAAAAGCTCCAGCTAGGTATGCGAAAACCAAAACAGGCCCGTCCAACACCTTTTGTAAAGTGTGTGGAAAAAAGTGGGCACTCTACATCTAGATGCATACATAACAGGCATGCCAAACATTCTCGTCCAAAGAAAACTAACATGAAAGGACCCAAGTCAGTTTGGGTACCTAAGAACAAGATAATACCTGTTGCAGATCTGCTTAACAACAGGAAAGAAACAAACATCCTGGTACTTGGACAGTGGATGCTCACGTCACATGACGGGAGAAAAGTATATGTTCCAAGACCTTAAACATAAGGATGGTGGCTGGGTGACATTTGGAGGAAATCAGAAAGGAAAGATCACTGGTATAGGTAAAATCGGTAAACATCCTTTTCCCTCCATTGATAATGTTCTTTTGGTGAATGGTTTAAAACATAATCTACTGAGCATAAGTCAATTATGTGACAGTGGATATGATGTTTCTTTTAATAAGAACATGTGTTATGTCAAGAAAAATGATGGATCAATTTTATTCGCTGCTAAGAGGCAAAACAATTTATACAAAATTGACTTGGAGGACCTCTCAAATCAAAGTGTCTCGTGTTTAGTGTCCATTGAAGATGAACGTTGGATTTGGCATAAAAGGCTAGGTCATGCAAGCTTGAAATTAATCTCAAAGCTAAATAAGCATAACCTCGTGAGAGGATTACCAAACCTTAAATACAAATCTGATGCTCTCTGTGATGCATGTCAGAAGGGAAAACAAGTCAAAGGTTCTTTTGAATCTAAGAATATTGTAAGTACCAAGAGACCACTAGAACTGCTACACCTTGATCTTTTTGGTCCAACAAGGACTGCTTCTATCAGTGGTAAGAAATATGGTCTAGTCATTGTAGATGACTATACTAGATGGACATGGGTTATGTTCCTTGCTCACAAATATGAGTCTTTCAAGGTCTTTTCTGTATTCTGCAAACGTGTACAGAATGAAAAAGGCATGTGTATAGCTTCAATTAGAAGTGACCATGGGGGAGAATTTGTCAATGAGCTATTCAATGAGTTTTATGAAGAAAATGGAATTCAACACAACTTCTCAATACCAAGAACACCACAGCAAAATGGTGTGGTAGAGAGAAAGAACAGATCTCTTCAAGAGATGGCTAGGACTATGCTCAATGACAATTCTGTCCCTAAGCACTTCTGGGCTGAAGCTGTGAACACTGCCTGCTACATTCAGAACAGAATATACATTAGACCTATTCTGAGTAAGACTCCTATGAATTGTGGAAAGGCAGAAAACCCAACATATCTTATTTTCATCCTTTTGGATGTAAATGTTATATTTTAAATACAAAAGATCAACTTGGTAAGTTTGATGCAAAGGTAGACAATGGAATTCTACTGGGATTTTCTGAAACCTCAAAAGGATTTAGAGTGTATAACTCAAGAACTTTAATAGTAGAAGAATCTATACATGTTAGATTTGATGACAAACAGCCTGATAAGAAACTATCAGAGCTAGATGAAAGTTTTGCAGATCTTAACTTAAACATCTCAGGAGAAACAAAAGAAGTTAAAACTGATGATCCAGTTGAAGACCCTTCTCATCAACCAGAAGCATCCACCTCTCAACAAGACAATGCTTAGAGAACTTGGCATTTCAAGAATTATCATCCACCGGATCAAATCATAGGAAATCCAAGCGATAAGCTAAGAACCAGATCAACCTTCAGAGAGCAAGAAGACTCTGCATTGGTCTCTGAATTGGAACCAAAGACTGTAGACGAGGCTCTGCTGGACAATGGTTGGATTTTAGCAATGCAAGAAGAGCTAAATCAGTTCGAGAGGAATGAAGTTTGGACTCTGGTAACCCTACCTAAGAATAAATCTGTTATAGGAACAAAATGGGTTTACAGAAACAAGCTTGACGAAAATGGTAAGGTTATAAGAAATAAAGCAAGATTGGTTGCACAAGGTTATTCTCAGGAAGAAGGTATAGACTATACTGAAACCTTTGCACCTGTTGCAAGATTGGAAGCAATCAGAATTTTACTCTCATTTGCTGCACATCATAATATTATGCTCTTTCAAATGGATGTAAAAAGTGCTTTTTTAAGTGGTTTTATCAATGAAGAAGTTTATGTTATGCAACCTCCGGGTTTTGAGAGTGAAACCCAACCTGAACATGTATACAAGCTTAAGAAAGCTTTATACGGCCTAAAACAAGCCCCAAGAGCTTGGTATGATAGGCTAAGTTCTTTTCTAATGGATAATGGTTTTGTTAGAGGAAAGGTTGATACAACCTTGTTTAGAAAATTAATTAAATCCAACTTCATAGTAGTACAGATCTATGTAGATGATATTATATTTGGTGCTACTAATGAATCTTTGTGCAAAGAATTCTCAAAGCTAATGCAGAAAGAGTTTGAAATGAGCATGATGGGAGAACTCAAATTCTTCCTTGGACTTCAAGTCAAACAATCTATGGACGGGGTGTTCATCCATCAAACTAAGTACTCAAAGGAACTTCTCAAAAAGTTTAAGATGGATGATTGCAAACCTATGAACACACCTATGCATCCCACGTCCACACTGAACAAAGATGATAAAGAGAAAAAGGTAGATCAGAAGGTATACAGAGGTATGATTGGATCTCTCTTATATCTAACTGCTTCTAGGCCTGATATAATGTTCAGTGTTTGCTTGTGTGCTCGTTTTCAATCTGATCCTAGAGAATCTCACTTATCAGCAGTTAAAAGAATCTTTAGATATTTAAAAGGTACTACTAATCTTGGTCTGTGCTTTAAGAAAGATGGAGATTACAGATTAGTTGGCTTTTGTGATGCTGACTATGCTGGAGATAGAATTGAAAGAAAAAGCACCAGTGGGGGATGTCATTTCATTGGAGCTAATCTAGTATCGTGGTCAAGCAAAAGGCAGAGTACCATTGCTCTATCAACTGCTGAAGCAGAATATATATCAGCTGCAAACTGCTGCTCACAACTTCTCTGGATCAAACACCAATTGAAGGACTACAATGTGTTTGTAAGTAGTATTCCACTAATGTGTGATAATACTGCTGCAATTAATCTGTCTAAGAATCCAATTCTTCATTCTAGGGCTAAGCATACAGAAATCAAACATCATTTTATCAGAGACTATGTGCAAAAAGGTGTTTTTGATGTTCAATTTGTAGATACTGACCATCAATGGGCAGATATCTTTACTAAACCTCTTGCTGAGGACAGATTTATTTTTATCAGAAAACATCTTAACATGTTGTATGTGGTTTAATATGGTATATGTATTGATTGCATGTTTTTTCTGCGCGTCCACTGGTTTTTGGCGTCCAGAGCGCGTGTAGTCTAAGCGTCCACTACTGTTGGTGTGCCGCGTCCACTACATATTTTTTTTGCGTCCACCCTCAATCTTTTGTGGACCCAACCTTACATACATTTGTTTTTAAAATATTTGCATCTTTATATATCTGAACTCAGTTATCTTAAAACGTTTGTTTTTAATCATTTCCTTGCTGAATCAGCGACTTCCATCAATCCCATCGTAACTTTTTACGGTCCCAAAATACCAACGCCGTTTTTTCACTAAAGTCTTGTCTAATCAATCTTTTCTTTTTGAAAACTGTTGGTATTCGAAAACTCTTTAAAGGTAACTCCTTTCCCTCTGAAAAACCTTTCGCTACTCTTCATCTTTGATATCTTCTCTCAAAAATTTTCAAACTCTCCTTCTTCAAACCTAAACCTGTACTCAAGAACTCAACAATGGCTTCAACCTCAACTCCCGAGCCTGCCTATGTTACTGACATCATTAATATCGCTGCTGAACATCATTTCAACTTTGAAATTCTGTGTGAGTATAACTTGGATGTAAGCAAGTACATCAACGCTGCTGGTTGGGATGGTTTGTTTCTGGAAAAGGTCTCGATTTATCCAGACTTAATAAGGGATTTCTGGAGGAAACCAACGATTACTAAAACTGAGGTAGTAGGGTTTGTTCAAGGCAAGAAGATAACTGTCTCTGAGAAGACCATTTCTGATGCAATCGTTTGTGCCCAAGAGGGTTTAATCATGACAGAAAACTGGGAAGAAGATCTTGGTGGTATAGAAACCATTGCGGTTACACTGATGCGAGAAGACACAGTGAGGACTCACTCATGGAAGTCATCTGAAATGAAGGATCACATCAGGATTCTTCATCAGATTTTGAACAAGGCAGTGCTTCACAAGGCAGGGTCTAAGGACAACCTTTCTGCCCTTCACAAGTTCTGTCTCTGCAACTTGGTTTATGAGACTAAGATAAACCTTCCATGGATCCTGTTTCATCGCTTCAAGGATGCCATTGCAAACAGAGAAACCGCCTCCCACATCACCTTCTCTCATCTTCTATCAAAAGTCTTCAAGCAGCAAGGCTTGTATGATTACTTAGATGCAAAGCCTCAAGAAGAACAAGACAAGATCTTTCGTTCGAAGGGGATGCAAGCTGCCATTTTTGGAAAGAGCAATCTAAGTAGCATGCATCTTGACACATACAAACTTGTTGAAATGTCAAAGCAAGAAGAGAAAATGAAGATTAAGGAAGAAGCAGTTGAGGCCAACAATGCAGCTATTCTTGGTCTCAAGAGAGGAACTAAAAGAAAAACTGTGGCTGTCAGGAAGCCTGCTCCTAGAAGGCCTACCAGAGGCATTGTTATCAATGAGCCTGGGAATGAGGCTCCCTAACCTGTTCCTCGACCTGCTCCCAAGAGAGCTAGAAAGCTGGTTCTGCCTCAAGATGATGATGAAGATGACAATGTTCCTCTGGGAACAGTCTTAAAGAGGAAAGCAGCTGTTGCTGTTGATGCTGCTGATGCTGCTGTGCCTACCAAGAGGAGGCAACCTGCAAGGAAAGCAAGAACCTTTGCAGCCTCTGAGGTAAACACATCTTCTGATGTTCCTACTAATGCTGTGAGTGATGATGCCCCTACTCCGAGTGTAGATTTTTTTGATAATGTATATAGACCTTCTTTACCCACACCCCAACCCTCACCACAAAGAGAACAACCTGACCAAACCTCAAATCCATCTTCACCACATAATAGCCCAACTCAATTAACCACACCTCAACCTACACCACTCAAAACCCTCCTTCCACCCATAATTCCTGACTCAGATCCTTGGTTTCATCAAGAGGATGATGGAATTTGCAGAGGTGCCCCCTTTCCTAAACAACTAAGAAAACTCTTTCCACCAATTATTCCCCCATCCACTATTTTTGCCAATAAGTCTGAGAACTGGGCTCAGGTCAAGAGGAATTGCAAAATTCTGTTCCATACTCACCAACCTGACCCTGAAATTAACCTTGAAATTCCTTTAACAAGGTGGTACTCCCATCCAGATTATGACTTTGAACCCTATGAGGAGTATCCATGGACCACAAAATACCCAAACTCTCAGCCTCCTAAAGGCCCCTTTCCCTCCGAGATGCACAACCAACATGGCCCTCTCCTAACCCATCTACCCCTCAACCGCTTTCCCCAAAGGAAAATTTACCCCAACCTACAAAAAACCCCACCTTTGATCCCTCACACTGCCGGAGTAGCAAGGCACATCATTCCTGTATGGGAAACTGATCCCAAAAGGAACCATCTGCCTTCTTTACCTGAGAAGAGAGCTCGATCATCTGGGCACATTCCAATTATTCTGGATGCAAACACAAAATGGATGAAATTTGAGCATCCCAGCATCTATGGAAGTGCTTCAGACCCCTTCGCAGATCAACTGATTTATAACATTCTGAAGTGGGAGTTCAGCTACTTCCAGATTGAAAGAGCTGTACGTTGGGTTCCTATTACATGGCTGAGACACAATAAGGAAACTCGAGTAGGCATTGCTCCCTACCCCATCTGTCCAAGGCTTGGCATGATAGACCTCAACAAGGACAAAGACATGAGGCGCAAAAGAAATAAGGGAGTCATGCCTGAAGCTCACTCTGCCATGCTGGACTTGTCTCAGGAACTCTTTGATCCCTCCGAGCTTGACTTCTATCTATATATGGAGGATGTGCAGAAAATTGGAGAGATGAAGGCTGCAGACTTCTGGTTGTCTCACATCATCCACTGCACCAGGGAAGCTTCTTCTTCTGGTTTGACTCAAGAAGAGAAGAAAGAAATTCCTAAGTACAGAGGAAAATGTGGCCTATCCAGAGTAAGGCACATGATCTACAAAGATCTGTGGGGACTTCCTATTACCAGCAGGGATGTGGAGGAAATTATTCCTATCCACTGGGCAAAGGATTTACCTCAGAAACCTGTTATAGTTGCCACTGCACCTCCAGCAACATCTTCCTCTGATCAGGTAGCCCAAGAGTTGATTGTAGAAGGCCCTGAACTTGATGATCAACAGTCTTCTCAGCCTACTTCAGTTGAACCTCCATCTGCACAAGCTAAGCAGTCAGCTGAGGCTGGTGTCTCTAAGCAAGGAGCTGAGTCTGCTAAGACTTCTTCTCAACCATTAGCTCTTGCTATGGTCAGAACAGCAACCCAGGCTCAAGACACTATCTCTGACACTGCTGAGAGCTCAAGACAACTTACCTTGCCACCCAATCTTGAAGACATCATTGGGAAAATTGTTGATGATAAGGTTGGCAAGATAGTTGAGGAAAAGACTGAGCAGATGGCTCAACAGATCGAAGAAAGGGTGCAGAAGCAAGTTCAAGACTCTCTGGCCCCTACAAATGCAGTGATGAATCAGATGCTGGCACTAATCTTGAAGTTTCAGAGGAATCAAAACCCACACCCTAACCAACCACCTCCTCCACCACCTCCTTCCACCTAAAACCTTTTTCTTCTCTGTTTCTTTTTTTTTTGTTTGCTGACAATGATGGTCCACTCCCTTTTTCCTTTTTGTCTGATGACAAAATAGGGGGAGAAAGGAAAGATTAAATTTTATTATACAGATATTTTTAAAAGTACATAGTTGTCTGCATATGCATAAATATATATTCATCTTGCTGTTACTATGCCTTGACATTCTTTTCATGACCTTGCCTCGATAATGCTTTGAATTCTAAATGTTTTATAGGCTGCTATCTTGATCTGTTAACCAATATTATATTGCAAATAAGACTTAGCTTATTCTGCCTTAACTGCTTTTATCTGATGTCTGCTTTGTCTTAGGGGGAGCCTTGTAAGCTCTCTTAAACTTTGCAAAATAAATTTAATTAGTTTTTGTCATCATCAAAAAGGGGGAGATTGTTGGAACCAAAATAATTTGGATTAAATAATCTCTAGGTTTTGATGTTAACAATGAGAATTAAATTTGTGTAGCAAAGTGTTAATGCTTTGAATCTAACAAGTGCCTTTAGTCTTAAAGAATTATCTGTTCTTATAAGTTAAAATGTTAAATCTATTCTCTTTGCAAATCCGCGTCCACATACTTTATATTGAATATTTTATATTGAAAGAGTGGTCGAGTCCACTCTATCAAGGATCTCCTTTAAACTCAAGTGCCACGTCAGTAGACGAGCGCTTAAATGTTTTCAGTAGACGAGCGCTTAAATGTTTTCAGTAGACGGAGAATTTCTGTTTGTATAGACGTGAGCTTCTATCAAATAATAATCTTAGTTTTCTTTTGTCACGTCACTGGACGGAGATTTCAAATGTCTCAAGTTCTGGCAAGACCGATGTTTTAAGTAGACGAAGTTTTGGTTGCCACGTCAGTGGACGGAGCCTTAAAACTCTCCTTACTTTCCTTGCCTTTGCTTTCATTTGTTGGACGAAGAATTTTAAGCAGTTATACCAATCTGAACCAAAGCGAATTTATCTCTTATGATTGATATTCATTTTATTTATAATGGTTCTTCTCTTTTTCTATCTTATTGCCTTGTTTCTTTGAAAGAGACATAGTACAAATAAGGACTTGCAAAAAGCATAATAGTACAATGCAAAACGTTGTGTACCCTGTCACCTTTTACGCTGATATAGTTGGAACTTGTACAAAGGAGGCAAAACTGTTTTTCAAGCTGCTTTTGCTCAGAGGTGTGCTTTTACATGCAAGAATTTGTCTCACAGTACAAAGGCCTCGAGCCAGCTGAGTCTCAACGGATATTTACTGGGTTGACTCTATTACTAAACGGGAATTTCAAATACAACCGTTGATGATTCTGAAGAGAAGATCAAGGACCCTATAAATAGAAGACTAAAGCTTTTGAAGAAAGGACTCTTGTGCATACAAAGAAATCTCAAGAAATCTCTTGCGAAGCAAATATTCTTCTTATTCATTCAAAAAGCAAAAGTCTGTAATATTATAGTTTGAATATTGCTATAATATTCATCTGATCTTAAACTTTCACACTCTCACATATAGTGAGTTAGAAGATCAAAGAAATCAAAACTCTTTATTAGAGGTAGAGCCTGAAGAGGCTTAGTAAGAAAGAAATACTTGTGAGCCTGGAGAGGTGTTGAATACTTGGTGTAATCTATCTGAAAATAGTGGAAAAATCCTTCAAGTAGAAGGGACTGGACGTAGCTCTTGGTTGGAAGAGAGTGAACCAGGATAAAACATCTTGTGTAAATCTTCTAATCCCTTATCTCTTTGGTTTTACATGTTTATACTAACTGTGGGGATTTGAACTTGAATTTGTTAATCCTTCAAAAGACTACTTTTCTGTGTGCTTTATTCTGCCTCCTTATTTTTGTGTGAGAAAATCTTTTTGAAAAGGCTGTTTTCGAAAAATATTAACAAACACAATTCAACCCCCCCTTCTTGTGTTTGCCTGTGTCAACTTCACTTAAACTGTCGCTTAATTGCATTTTGGACCCTAAGTTGGTTTCTATGCATTTCCAAGTGAATTGGGCCAGAAATTTTACTCCAAAACCATTAGAGGGCTGCGGCCCAAAGACTCAAAACCATATCCAAGAGTATGAATTCCACAAAATTCAATTGATGTCATAAACTCATTATGAACTAGTTATGTTTTTCATGGTTTCTAGTTAGCAAAATGAAACAAATGGGCTTGGGCTTGGCATGGTTCAAATGGGGCGCATGGCCCATGGTGGAGGCAACCATAGTTTGCTTCTTAAGTGACTCACACCTTCTACCATTTTCTAGAGACATCTTCATCTCCTACAATTCTCTCAAAACTCCATTGTTAAGTTAGACAAAAGCTTGAGTTTGCAAAAGAAGTTCTTGGTTCTTGCACATTTCCTAAGCTTCAAGAGGTGATTCTTACTTCTTTTCATCATTTATTATCATGTTCTTCATGAAGTTTTCTATTTCCATGTCTTGATCATTAGTTTCCAACTAAGTTCATCTTTATGATCATAACTTTGAAAAATCACCATAAATTGTAGAAAACTCCTAAAATAGTGAAACCAATTTCTACATGCTTATAATCATCTCTTCTGAGACACCCCGTTGTGCCCCGATGTTTTATTAGATTAATTCCCTCTTAAATCATTTCTTAATCGTGCGCTTAGCGTGAAAAATACTTAAAAATTAAAACTTATTTAATAATCATATAACTTCTGCAAATTAAACACATCAACATTGTAATATATAAATACACATTGGTTTATTTATTACATTACCAAAACACTGTTGAGGGTATCCTCTCAGTAGGATCCCTCACAGGCATAAACTTAAATAAAAGTCATACTTAGCGGAAACATATAAAAATACTCCTTAGACACACTGGCCATAGTGTCTATACTCTAATCACTGTGGATCACAGATCAACCTCCAGCGTCTAGTTCGTAAGGAGTTCCATCCAACTCCTCAGCAACCTCTGTTTCATATAGATCTCCGTCCAGCTCCTCAGCAACATAATCCTCCATTGGTTCTTCTAATGT
The DNA here is from genome assembly GCA_035048595.1 of Echinosophora koreensis. NCBI lineage: Eukaryota > Viridiplantae > Streptophyta > Magnoliopsida > Fabales > Fabaceae > Echinosophora > Echinosophora koreensis. The sequence continues at coordinate 1,615,368 of JAPCYP010000031.1, read as the reverse complement.
AAGTAAAGTAGCCAACAAGAATACAGAAATATTGGGGATAAGAAGCAGTTCTATCATCAAAAAGCGGAAAAGAGTAATAGTAAACTATACAGTAATTGTCACAGACAAATCATCATTCAACACCTAACTAGCACAACATCCTCAAATTCAAGTATCATCCTCTACCCCAATCACGTACAACTAGACTTTCATACTGACGTGGCCACCACTGATTTCTTTCACGAATTCCTCTCGGGGAATGTCAGTTAATTGTTCAAGCGACAGGTTCCAAATTCCCGATGCACATTCTCTTCCATGGTGAGAACGCTCATGCAAAGCATGACACTATAGCTGCACGATGCTCCCGGTGTACACCCCGTCCACTCCCGGGGGTGCTCAATGAAATTCAATGACACTATAGCTGCACAACCTATTTCTAAGGTGGAACGGTCTAGCGAGAACTCTTGACCTCGTGTATTATATTACCAATACACGGTTGTGAACAACAACACCGACCTTGTGTATTATATTACCAATACACGTGAATCTCACCAACCCATTTTAACAACATCCTAGTGCCTTAACCTTCCACTAGAACTCAACATATATTCTAGGTCACCATACCTCTTTAAAATAAATCATCTAGGTTAGGCACTTCTAAATCACCATTATTCTCACACCCAAAACAAACAACTATCTCTCGAACAACATATATATCTTTTCTTAAAATCCACTAAGCATCATATTAACCACCAGACAGATCATGCATAACATAACATCACAAAATATTCAAATACCACAAAATATCACATAAGCAATTCAATAATAATAATAAATTCAATCAACCTCAAATAAGATAAAAATCATCCTAACGTCGATAAGCCTACAATCCCCGAATCACCATTGGTTTTACAGAAAAGGTTTCCAATGTGATTTTGGTCTTGTTGATTACTCGACTACTAGTAGGTTTTAGGTCGCCCTACACAATTATCATATAATCTACTACTTATCGATTCCGACGATAGGTTGATTCTTTCCCCCACCTGATTGACATGCACGCTTTCCTGTACAAGCTCCGAATGGGTCCACGTTACTGCCACGAACCTCATCACGCTGTCCAACAACATCCACAAATCTGCCACCATCCATCCTTACACATCCACCGCTCCGCTTTCCGTCCCGATTACACGTACGAGTAACACAATTCGCCGGAAACACCAAATACCAACCGAATCAACAATAGGGTTTCAAATAAATAAATCTATTTGAATCAAGATAAAAAATCGATGGAAAAACTTACGAGAACAACGGCTGGACTTAGGAGAAATCAGATTCAAAATAAGCTGATGAATCCTAGTGAAAAGCTACCAAAACAGGGCTACTGTTCGAGCTTCATTCCTCTGGACACAGATCATTATTTTTAAAACTGAACGGTGAGACAGAAGAAATATCCTTCAGCAACAATCTCACAAAGTTTCAGCTCGATCCAATGGTTAACGAATCTCAGATCGCAATTATATTGTGACAGGTTTGGTGGTACCCGGATTGAGTTTCTCACCTCCTAGGCCTACTGTACGAGCTTCATATCTCACACTCTGGAGGTTTGTTCCAATTTATGACCGTTGGATATGAATAACCACAGGTATTGAACCTTATTCCAAAATTTGGGAATGATCCAACGGTTGAAGAGTGTTTTAAGACTCCCTCACTGCAACTTCTCCAACTTGGTTTCAAAGCTTCCATCAAAGGCTTCTTGCAACTATTGAGATTTCTCTCTCAATTCTTCTCCTCTAATCCGAAGTAGTGGTTGATAAAGAGAGTCAAGGAGATGAGGAAGATAACTAAGATCATAGAAGTGAGGGTTTACCTCTAAAAGAAAGTGAAAAAATGATCAAGTTGTGCAAGAACAACAATGGAGTTTTTGAAGAAAAAGTGAAGAAGAAATGGAAGAGATGAAGAAGTGAGTGAAGGGGGAGGGAGGCCACGGTTTTGGGGGTATTTATAGGGTAGATCGTAGGCTTTGTTTGGTTTGTTAGCTTTTAGAATAATGGGTTTTGTGATTATTTAATTAATATATGATTAACCATAGTTAATAGTTAACTTAACTAAGGTTATTTTGGCTAATCATGGTTAATAATATGTGGATCACAATTAAGGTAGATGTGTCTGATTTTGGGCCACACCTCCTATCCGTTAGCGGTTCCCGGAAATTCTGTACGCAGCTCCGTCAATTACCCGATTTCGGTTTTTGAGAGGAAAATGATGAAACGAAAGCAAAATGAAATAGGTATGGTTTATTATATATGGCTGCACGAAATTGAGGAGATGTGGGAGGTTTACAACCATGTAAAATGAGTGGTTAAGAGTGTGTAGATGTGTCTTGTTACTACCCGCGAAAGCTTGGGGGTACTTTGGTCATTTTACCCAAAAGTCATGATTACTAGCATTTAATGCTCATAACTGCTTGGTGACTCATCCTCCATGAGTCATCATGTATGACTCGTTGTCCCGATCTCTTGACGGGTCTCTGCAGTTCCGTTTTCGACTCCGTCGGTTTCCCGATTAGGGTTTCTGTCTATTTTTCGATCGAAACTTTTCAAACTAACCAGACTCGTTGGAAATATGATTTAATCATAACCCATTTCGTTCACGAGTCAAAATTAGATTTTCTGATCATTAAAATCTTACTGTCAGTGAAAACACCAACTGTTTTTCGTTCGAACTTTCGTCAAAATTCGTCCGAATACACCTAATTTTTTATTTATGATCAGAAATTTGGAAAGTAGACTTCCTCACGGACAAAATATAAAAAATCTACAAATTTCAGTTTTTGGGTCAAGTTAGGGTTTTCTGCCGGTATAAAATTATACTGTCAGTTAAAAAACGCAGACCGGTTTTCGTCTGAGTTTTAAACCCAAATTTTAACCAAAGCTTCCTACCATAGAGTAGGTTCTATATATGATTTTGTTTTCTCCAAAATCATTTCCTAAGTCTCAAATAAAAATATAAATAAATATATATTTACTGTTAATACAGCTTATCCGAAAATCGGGCTGTTACATCTTCTATCTAAACCCAAGAGTTTATTGAAAACCAAATCTTCCTTCCCTATTTTCTTGCTTGGACCGAATCTAGGTCATAAAGGGAGGAAGAAATTTTAGTTCATGTTCATCTAAATAATCATGGATCTTAACTCTCTACTATATAAACATGTTGAATCCAAGGTTATTTAGCAAACAAACTCTTCCTTCCTCATTTGTTTTGGCTAGGCCGAATTCTCAAAAAAAAATAGCATGGAAAATTTTATTCTTTCTCTTGGAAGTAACCTAGCTAGCCTTGATAATCATCATGCATGCATTCTAAATCCATGGCTATGTTGAAAACCAAGATTTCCTTCCTTGCATACTCATCATGGCCGAATTCTAGGCGTTAGAGGGTTAGGAAGTTTTGATTCTTAACCTAGTTGTTTAGTTGTTAATTCATGGTTCTAAGTAGTTAAAACTCCTTAGTCACATGAGACCCTTGGGGCCGTGACCATGTAGAAGGAATTACGTGTTGTTAATTTCTTGTTTTGTAATTATTTGATTGTACTGGTTGAAGGTTACGTGCATACGACGGGTACGTGAACTGTGGACTTTTGACGAACACTTTGTTTTCACTGAACATTCTACAAGAGGTAAGAGGGGAATTCCTAAGGGATTTTCGGATGGTCATATACCATGTGTGTTGGTTTGTATATTGGTTTTGTGGGTATGGTGTTTGTTTTCTGTTATTTATTTTTCTGTTAGTTGTTTTCAGTTGTTTTGTTTATTTTGTGTTTGATTATCTGCTTTTAAATTATTTATCTGCAGTTAATTGTTATGTTATTGTGGTTATATACTCTTTGTAGAATTATATTGTATGTTATTGAGAAATGTTGTTTGAGAAGCCTGACAGTGGTCAGTGCCCAATTGATTAATCAGATAAAAGCTTTAATGAGCTTGGTACATTATATTCAATGTTTAATTGGCAAATATGGGAATATAATATTAATGAAATTTTTATTTGAGAATAATAAGGGTTATTGGAAAAATAATATTATTTTAATGAAAAAAAAATGAACTATGAGTCACAGAGAGGGCGAAACCGTGAAAATATTTTACTACTGCTAATTTTTTCATCAGAAATTCCGGAAAATTATAAAATGTTATTTTATGAAATAAACTTTCAAAAATAACCTAATTATGATTTTTAGATATTATTACTTCAATAATTTTATTTTCCGAAAGTAACCAGCACTTTAATTTAATTTTTCGCATTGGGATAACTTTGTGATGATCCCAGGGAGGGTGTCACATCTATCATGTTCCACTTTATATTTCTCATTTAATTAATAATGAAATACAGCGAGTTTCTTGTTAAAAAAAAAAAAGAGTCCCAGCATTAATTTTGTCAGAAAAGAAGTCTGGGCAATAATGAATCTCCCAACAACATTGAAAATAACCTAATTGACATCTATCTGTTGAATTTAATGCTTAATTTTATTGTAACTTTTGCTGATGGCGATATTTATGTAAACTTATCGGATATTATTTCCCTGCACAATAAATTCTTACCCGTGTAGTTGGAGGTGTGTGCTGCACATAAGTGATGTATCCATCCATTGATAGAAATATAGAATGTTGTCCTCGTTGCTAATAAACGAGCCCATGGTTCACGGGCTGCATTCTGTCCCTTCTTAATTTCATTTCCCTTATTTTTGTTTAGTTTGTCTTTATAAATAAAAGCAGCCCTTGTCCATAGGCATTGTATTTACTATTTAGTTTGCTTAATTATGTCTTTTTCATTTAAAAATAAGTTAAGTTTACACTGACATCCAATAATATCATGATTAATCAATATTATTATTTTTATCTCTTAATTATTAAAATAAAAATATTTATTAAAATATTAATGAATGATAGTGTAAAACTTTTTATACCGACTGTGAATACTATTTAAACCTTAAGGTAATCAAAAAGTAACTTTAAAATAATTATTTCAAATATTTTTTTATAATCAATGAGCTTCATTAATATATTAAAGAAATCACCTCATTGTACCAAAATTTTTTTAAAAAAAAATCACCTAACTTTCATTGAATTATAATAAAATAAAAAAATGTGGATTTTAAATAATATGACTGTGCGAGAAGATGGAAGTCCCCGCTTGCACAGCAAATCCTTGATGTTGAAAATAATTAAAGAAAGTCTTACATAAATCTATATCACTTAAGTTAAATATGCACAACTAATTATATTATTAATTATGACATAGCTTAGACTAAAATTACTTATTAAATATAATAATTAACTATTAATTAATGATGTAATTGGTAATGTTTCCAACTTAAGTATTTTAATTTTTATGCAAGAGTTTTTAAAACGATACAACTGTTTTTTGAAAAATTTATTTATTTATATTTATTTAGTACTTAATAATATTAAAAATATTAATTATTAATTATTAATTATTTTAAATAAACTAGGAGACATTCTACTTTGTATATATAATAACTAGATTTTGATCCCGTGCCCGCACAGGGCAAATGTACCGTTGATTTTGGTTGAATGCATGACATTTTGAAGACTAACATTTCCTGCAATCATTTTGACAGATTAGGTAATATAGGTTAAATTTACTTATAGCATTTGATATAAGATATTCCAGTAAACCAAAATGTATCTTTGTAAGTCTTCATCTTTGCGTCTTGAATAACAATGACTGAGTTGATAGCATTTCTCAAATCCACAAAAGCGTTGGAAACAAATCTGCGTGGCGATTGGAATTAAACTTAAAAGTAAACATTAGACTTGAAATTATTATTTTTATATCAAAATTTGAATTTATTATGCCTTTTAAATCAAATATCAAATTTGAAATCAAATCTATAAACAAATAATTATTCTATATAAGCTATTACAGTATTACTTGTTTTATAAATAAAAGATAAAAAGAGATAAGGTAAGTACTTAAAATCAGTTATTTTTTAAAGGAAGAAATATATAGATTAGGATAGAGATTGAAAAACTTACCCAAAAGAAAACAAAAAGGATAAGATTGAAGTAGAACAAAATGATTTACTATACTAATAATTAAAATTGAAATAAAGTAAATATAGATTTACGTCTAACATAAAATGCATTTAAAATTAGTAAATCAAATAAGTTTAAATACATTTCTGAATTTATGAATTATTTAAAAAGTGAGATTTGATATATTTATTTAAATTTAAATTTAAATTCACGTAATTTAAATTTAATTTCAACTTTGATAAGATTTACTTAAATACATCTTGTATGACCTTAAATTTGAAATTAAAATGGAAATAAATTAAGTAATTAGATAAGATTAGGTACATTTAAACTTTAAATTTCAATTTCAATTTCGGTAATTTTTATTTATTTTTTATGTTTAGTGTATTATTTTTTGTTAAGTTTATAAATATAATAATAAATCAAAAAATTGTAGTGTTGACACTTGACAGATGACACATGTCAACATTTCATGCATATGAGATATAATTGTATTGTTTATAGACAGATAGATTAAACAAAATATAACAATTTAAGTAATAGACATCCAATAACATAAAATTTTCTACCAAAAAAAAATAAAAAATAACATAAAATAACAAATTTTACTTATTTTAGAACCATCTAAAAATTTCTCAATATTTTTTTTAAAATCACTTAAGCCTTAGCTCATCTGCGAACCATTGTTTTCCTTATCTATTTATGTAATAATTAATCACGCGAATCATTGTCTTTATATTATTATTATTATTATATTTTTGATCTGTTATTTATTTATGATTGTCATCCACTTTCTCACCTTCCGAAAGGTATTCACAGAATCCTCACTCACTTTTGACTTTGGTTTGAATATGCCCGTGATATGAATATGGGCTCTCTTGAGTTGCCATCATTTTCACCACACCAACCCATTGTTTTTTACATTTTTGATAGCTTGTGAAATAAATAATTTGTTCTTGAACTTGTTTTATAGATTATTTTTTGTATTTAAATATAATGTTTAAGAAGTATCCATATGTTTATCTTTTTTATTTATTTAAAAGAAATCAGATTCTAAAATAAATTATGATCATTTAAAAGTTGAATAGCTTATCTTACTCTAAGTCATTTATTAGCTGTGTAATTTTATTTATTTATTAAAATTACTTATCTTTTTGTGTTATGATATTATTGGTACGAAGCAAGGGCGAGGGAGGGGAGCCCTGTATAGCCAAAACCCAATATACATAAATAATTATTTCATGCAGATTTGCTTCTATATGTTAAATTTTTTTATTTCATTTTATGTATATTTGGTTTTGCCCCCTTATATTATAACCACACTGAATAAGCCCCACATTAGAGTCGTTTAAAGCCTATATATACAAGGGTTGGGTAGACCCTAAATAAATCACAATACTTAATCATTGTTTAAAATCTAGCATTTGAGAAAACATATAAAAAAAAACATATAAACTTCATCAAGTGTAAATTTGTTATATTAATTATTATTATTTAAGGGTATGCATCTATTTAAACACTTATCACTATTTGACACACCTTTTAATTTGGGCTCAAAATGTTTTTATACGTAGGTTCCTCCGACCACTCCACCATGTCTGACTTCGACTTATAGGAATGATTTGTGCCGCCGAATTACCCTAACCTAACGAGTCACCTAGGTATTGCTCTTTCCCCTCTTGTTCACCTCCCAAATTATAAAGGATGGAATAAATCAAAATGAAACTAATAGTATGTTTGGATTGATGGAACATGATGGAATGAAATAAAATATAGAAGGGAATGGTATAATGTTTTATTGTTTGGATTGCACACAAAAATGATCGAAAGGGATGGAACCCAATGGAACCCATTCCATCCTATTCCATTATTTATGCTCATTTTTTCTTCCCTCCCACTCTATCCTATCATAAGATATTGAAATTGTTCCTGTCGAGATCCGAGTTGCCGGAATCTCGTCGTAAACGTCAGACCAAGGGTGAATGTTGGGGTTGTTTTAGACCGTGGCTTGACAGAATACTTATGTTCCGGTCCTACGTATCCCAAAGGGAATCAAAGCTAAACGTAGTTCTGTGTTCAACCCTTGATCACGTGGTGCATCAATCTCTTAATTTTGTATCTGATGTACTCCGGTGGGCAAGGACTTATTGATAGTCTCTTGATCACAACCGGGACTTCCAATACGCTTAAGAGAGAACACCAAGCTCTAGTAAAGGTTAAAGTCAGTCCTCTCTTAGACTCTTCCTCCTTTTATAGAGGATTAGAGGAGTAACCCTATCCTATTTTCTAGGATCTGGTTTATCTGTATCACTTATCTCTTTTAGCCCAACTCCAACCTCCTTATCTGATCAGACTTATCACTTATCTGAAATAAGGTTATTAGTTGAGTTATAGATAAGTGCTACCGTTTAAGTTAGTTAGTTTCCGAGCTCGGCGGCCGAGCTTACCACCTCGGCCAGTACATAAGCCCCCCAAGCTTCGAGCTCAAAAGAGCGAAGAAGTTTTCATGACAGAAGCCGAGCTTGCCCTTTCCTGCTGAGATCCAACTTACCACATTCTAGCCGGAGTGCATATAACTGAGAGTGAAGACCAAGGTTGTTTTAGATTATGGCTTGACAGAATACTTATGTTCTGGTCCTACGTATCCCAATGGGAATCAAACCCAGATGTAGTTCTGAGTTCAACCTTTGATCACGTGGTGCATCAATCTCTTAATTTTGTATCTGATGTACTCCGGTGGGCAAGGACTTATTGATAGTCTCTTGATCACAACCGGGACTTCTAATACGCTTAAGAGAGAACACCAAGCTCTAGTAAAAGTGAAAGTGATTCTTCTCTTGGGCTCTTTCTCCTTTTATAGAGGAGTAGAGGAATAATCCGATCATATTTTCTAGGATCTGGTTTATCTTTTCTCATCACTTATCTCTTTGATATTAGGTTTATCTCTTCCTATCTCTTATCTTTGAAGGTAAGTTGTTTAAATAAGCTTAGGTGAGTGTTATCTTCTAAGCTTACCTTTCCTATATCTTTGGGAGATCAAGTCTCCAAGCTCGGTGGCCGAGTTTACCACCTCGGCCAGTACACAAGCCCCCCAAGCTTTGAGCTTGGAAGAGCGTAAAAGCTTTCATGATAGAAACCAAGCTTGGTGCAGGATAAGAGAATACCCTTCCTTTATCTCCATAAGCCCCCCAAGCTCTGAACTTGCAATAAGGGGAAGAGCTAAAATGTCAACCTGCATATCTTAACACGCTTTTTGGTGCCGAGGACTTTGGATTGTGATTCGCGGGAGCATTGCTCAGAAATTTGTTATTTGCAGAACCAAGTCTTTCTTGGGTTTTCGGCTTACTTGGCCGAGCACTGCTCAGATTTTTGGTTTCTGCGGAACCATGTCTTATTTTGGTTTCCGCCTTGTTTCACAAAGCATTGCTTGGATTTTTGTGAGGAGGTGTTCTGCTCGGCCTCGGCTTTTCAGTACGAGGGAGGGAGCAATGCTTGACCTCGGCTTTTTGGTGAGAGGGAGCAATGCTCGTCCTCGGATTTGTGGTGCGAGGGAGCAATGCTCGACCTCGACTTTTTAGTGCAAGGGAGGGAGCAATGCTCGACCTCGGCTTTCTAGTGCGAGAGAGCAATGCTCGACCTCGGCTTTTTAGCGCGAGGGAGCATAGCTCGACCTCGGCTTTTTAGTGCGAAGGAGGGATGCTCAAAGACCTCGGCTTTTCAGTACGAGGGAGCAATGCTCGACCTCGGCTTTTTAGCGCGAGGGAGCATTGCTCAACCTCGGCTTTTTAGTGCGAGAGAGCAATGCTCAACCTCGGCTTTTTAGCGCGAGGGAGCATAGCTCGACCTCGGCTTTTTAGTGCGAAGGAGGGATGCTCGACCTCGGATTTATGGTGCGAGGGAGCAATGCTCGACCTCGACTTTTTAGTGCGAGGGAGTAATGCTCGATCTCAGCTTTTCAGGCTTCTGCCTTTTGCTCTTGGCGAGACGATTTTAACCCGGTCCCTTTAATGGATTCTCATGTTCTTAAGCTAGCATATGCTCGGCTTTTACTGGAATAGGGCCCTGATGCGAGCATGGAAGTCGCGGCTGCTTATGCTCTCCGAGGCTCCTCCATTACCCGTTTTTCGAGCCACGAGCTTTCTAATAATGTGAAGATGAAAAGCATGAAGGCTGAAGCTGCCCGAGCTTTGCACTTCGGGGATGAGCTTGAGAGGACTCTAACAAGTGCGAAGAGCAAGCTCGATTGGTTTGGCAACCGAGTCTGAGCTCAACCTCTTTGTTTTAATCATAGAGGGAGTCCGAGCTCGACTTCTGAAATTTTAATAGAGGGAGTCCAAACTCAACCTCCTTTTATTTAGCTTGAGAAGGGCCAGAGTTCGATCTATGGTCTTTAAGGGAGCCGGAGCTCGACCTTTGACTTTTGAGGGAGTCGGAGCTCGACTTGTGTCTTCAAGGGAGTCGGAGCTCGACCTTTGACTTTTGAGGGAGTCGAAGCTCAATTGTCCAAGAGAAACGCAAGCTTCAAACTGAGTTGAAGGAAGCTGAAGCTCAGATTATGAAGGAGCATGTTTCTTGGTTTTTACATGTTGCGCACCGAATCGAACTCTTCCTTCCTGATGCTGGCCTGTCAAGGGCCGAAGTGGATAAGGACTCTAACAAAGAAGGGGTGATTGTCCCTTTATCTTCGAAAATTTCCCTCTGTACTTCTTCTGATTATGAATTTATACTTTGAGAGTATTATCCCAAGCTCTGCCTTTTTTTTTTTGGGTATTTAACCTAGAATTTGGATTTACTTGGTTAACTTTCCTAAGTTTTACTCGCCTTTTATGCTTGACGTTTTAATTTGGCTTGGTGAGCTTTTTGAGCTCGACCCTTTAAACCTATCGTAGTCAACCCTTTCAGGTTTTTCTTGCTTACCTTTTTAGGTTTGGCCTTTCGATTTCAGCTCGATCGGTCACTTTGGCCCGACATTTCGATTTCATCAATTTCAGTGCGGTCAACCTCTTTGGGTCTTTGTTTCGCCTTTTTAGGTTCGGCATTTCGACTTTTGCTTAGTCGATTTTAGCTCGGTCAACCTCTTTAGGTCATTGTTTCGCCTTTTTAGGTTCGGCATTTCGACTTTTAACTTGGTCGATTTCAGCTCGGTCAACCTCTTTAGGACTTTGTTTTGCCTTTTTAGGTTCGGCATTTCGACTTTAACTTGGTCGATTTTAGAGCAGTCAACCTCTTTAGGACTTTGTTTACCTTTTTAGGTTCGGCATTTCGACTTTAGCACGGTCAGCCATTCCGGCCCGGCATTTCGATTTTAGCTCGGTCAACCTCGGTATAAGAATATTCTCGGTCCTTAGCCTTTGGAAAATTGAATTTGATTTCATCATTTTGCCTTACGAAAGCGAAACTTAACTTAGCATTTCACTCAAGGAAGCACTCGTTGACTGGAGGGAGACTGAGTTGACTCAATTGAGTCATGACTTTCTCTCTTTAGCTATATAGGAAACTTCGATAGAGATGTAGAGTCTCCTTGCATGCCTCAACCGTGCACTATTTTTCAAAGACTTCTACTTTTTTTTTTCTTTTTTCTTTTTTAAGATGAAAAGGTGCAAGCTTTCAGTTTTTTATTTCTAAACTTGTGCAAGAGCAAGATGAATCAACTGAAACCAATTTTGAACTTAAACTCTAAAAAGAGATTATCATATTAAATATGATAAGAGACTATCATATTAAAGTCTATGATGAGATAAGTTACAAAAAGATAACGCTAACTTACAAATATTAAGTGCAAGCAAGTAGCAAAATATAAAAAGATAACAATCAAGATAAAGTCTTATCTTTGATACTTTTAAATCAATTAACAGATAAGCTTCTCCCTTATCTTGCGTTTTTTCATTTTTATTTTTTTTATTTTTAGAAATAGCATAGTACTCCTTCAACCCGTGTGATTTGTTATTCATTAATGAAGATAAGTCTTAACTACTTTAAAGCTGAAATATACTCATCTCTTTGCCTTATAACAAGGTGGAGGACGGTTGGTGTGCACTGAGCATATCCCTAGTCTGATCCTTCCTCCAGAGCGCGGCTCATAAATTTTCGTTGCCATTTTCGCTGAGTAAGGATCACATGATTTCATGAGTAAATGGTCACATCAAATTGGATACTAGCCAAATTTCTCCGTTGAAATGACCTGATGAAGTTAACTAATTGAAATCATTAGAAACCAACAATTCATGCATTCAATATAAATAAATTGGCGATCAGAATTTGATATTAGTTGACGTATGGCATATCAACAATTTAATAGTTATACTGCCATATGCCAATAATTAATTCAATAATGAATGAAAGACATAAACTTAATAATCTTCCCTGAAACACCTCAGAATATTTTGATTGACATCCATCGAGTTGAAATGTTTTCACCTATTCAGCAGAATGACGATGATGTGTGGCCGGGGAAAGTTTACCTCGGTCCCACGGTGGGCGCCAAATGTTCCTGCTGAGATCCGAGTTGTCGGAATCTCGTCGTAAACGTCAGACCAAGGGTGAATGTTGGGGTTGTTTTAGACCGTGGCTTGACATAATACTTATGTTCCGGTCCTACGTATCCCAAAGGGAATCAAAGCCAAACGTAGTTCTGTGTTCAACCCTTGATCACGTGGTGCATCAATCTCTTAATTTTGTATCTGATATACTCCGGTGGGCAAGGACTTATTGATAGTCTCTTGATCACAACCGGGACTTCTAATACGCTTAAGAGAGAACACCAAACTCTAGTAAAGGTTAAAGTAAGTCCTCTCTTAGACTCTTCCTCCTTTTATAGAGGATTAGAGGAGTAACCCGATCCTATTTTCTAGGATCTAGTTTATCTTTTCTCATCACTTATCTCTTTGATATTAGGTTTATCTCTTCCTATCTCTTATCTTTGAAGGTAAGTTGTTTAGATAAGCTTAGGTGAGTGTTATCTTCTAAGCTTACCTTTCCTATATCTTTGGGAGATCAAGTCTCCAAGCTCGGTGGCCGAGTTTACCACCTCGGCCAGTACAGAAATAATATAGTTCGATATTAATATCTTTTCATCCATTCAATTAATTTTATTTCATTCCATTCTTATCATTGTTAAATATCTAGAGGAAACCATAGATTAATCCACTTCATCCACTTGACGAGTCTGACGTTGGACGGTAGCTTCATTTTGGTCTCATGCATGGAAAAAGTTATACATAATTATTGTCATAAAAAGCTCCATTTTTAGATACAACAGGCTCACCAATGAATCCACTACGGCCATTTATTGATTGAACTTTTATAAACTCACATACACTCACGTGGAGTCACTATATTCAAAGTTGTAGCTAATACTAGTACCATTTTTCTAAAATTAACTCGGTTTGAATTTGCTAATTGCTAATTTTCTCACTTCCCAATTCCCAATCTCATCGTCCCCTCCCTCATCTGCAAGCAAACAAACAAAACAAGCAAGCTGGAGCCCATGAAATAGACTCAGCTAAGCATTATAAAACAGACCAGAATTCAGAACATAGAAGTCACAACTTTTAGCACTAAATTCTAAATACTTACTGAAATTTAATTTCATGTTTTATTTTTTTTTAATGCTATGATTCAATTAGGTAGTATGCAATTAATTATTTTAAAAATTATGCATAGAATTGATATGCATTATTTTGGAAGGAACCTACCGTAATTAGGGTCTTTGGCTCCCCGGTAGGTCTACAAAGTATCCCACAAGCTTAGATCCTTTGGACCGGCTATGAGACTAATTATCTCCGCTCAGGTACTTAGTCACAGTAATGGTTTTTCGCTCCTCCCCAAAGATGTGTTCTGTGAGATTCGAACTTAGATCTTTCCCCCACAAACTTAGTCTGCGCAACCAACTAAGTCACACCCATTAGGTATAATTGATATGCATTTTTCAACAAAAAATAAATTACCATATTATTAAAATATTTATAATGATTGACAGTGAAAAAACTTTATACTGACAATATATCAAAATTAAACTCATAATATATGATTACTTTTTTTTGACAAAATAATATATGATTACTTAATTATATACAAAATTATATTGATATTACGTGAAAATTAAACTAATCTTTAAATGAATACAACTTTATAATATTTTTATTATTTACTTTGCGAGTTTAATTTATATGCACTATCAATGTAAATGATTTTTACACTGACATCAAATAATATCTTGACAAATTAATATTATTGATATTTCTCTCTCTTAATTATTAAAATAAAAGTACATATTTCAAAATATTAGTGAATATCAATATAATTTTTTTTATACTGACAATACATATTATTTTAATCCTTACTTTAACTATACCTACAATATTATAAGGTTCAATAAAACAAAACAATAGAGTGATTTTTTTTCTTTTGTCAAAAGCATATTAAAAATTTATAGTTATGTTATTCTAATAATCCACATACGACAACTCCATTGTGCAGTGGCGTTTTCGTAATTTTGACCTTTTTTTAAAAAAAATATTTAGCTTTTTTGAATACTAACATTTTTGGTTAATTACGTGCAAATATTTGGTTAATCATGTGTAAAAATTTGGTTAATTCAGTTCATTATATGGTTAATGGGTCATCCTGAAGCTTACAATCATTTTCCACAAACATGTAAACATTTGGTTAATCACGTGTAAATATTTGGTTAATTCAGTTTATTATATGGTTAATGGGTCATCCTGAAGCTTACAATCATTTTTTACAACCATGTAACTATTTGGTTAATCACGTGCCAATTTTTTTGTTAATGTAGTTCAATATACGGTTAATTACGTGCTGATATTTTTACCTTACATGGTTGTGGAAAACTATTATAAGCTTTAAGGTAACCCATTAACCATATAATGAAGTGCATTAACCAAATATTTGCACATGATTAATCATATATTTACATGTTTGTGGAAAATGATTGTAAGCTTCAGGATGACCCATTAACCATATAATGAACCGAATTAATCAAATATTTGCATGTGATTAACCAAATATTTACATGGTTGTGGAAAATGATTGTAAGCTTTATGATGACCTATTAACCATATAATGAACTGAATTAACCAAATATTTACACGTGATTAACCAAATATTTATAAGTAATTAACCAAAAATATTAGTACTCAAAAAAGATAAATATTTTTTAAAAAAAAAAAAGATGAATAGCAAAACATTTTTTTTTATCAAACTCAATCCAACTTCTTTCTATTATTTGTTGAAATTCATATGAAACATATTGAATATAAAGCAGACTCACTCACATGAATTAGGAAATCCCATATAAAATCCACGTAACAATAAAAAAAAGTGTGTTGAAAAATATGTTACTAACATTTCTTACAGAAACCTATTTTTGGATTTTTTTGAAATGTAATTACTGAAACCTATTTTTTGGTAATTGTAGTTACTGAAACCTATAATTATACATGACGAATCTTACAGAAAAACCCTCCCAACTCCCAAGTTTGGCATACCTTCTTCCCTTCTCTTCTCTTTCTCCTGATCTTGGTTTAATTTCATTATTATTATTATTGTTAAGTTAGTTTATTACCAATTTGTTTCTCAATGTCATGTGATTCCTACCTGGCCCCCACTTTCTCTCCTTTATGCCCACATGCCCACATTCCCATCACACTCTCTAGCTAGAAAACACACAATGCCGCTCACTCTCCTCCACTTGCTCATCCTCCTCTTTTCCATTCTCTCCTCCACCACCTCCACCACCACTCCTCCTCCCTCTCCCTCCTACCCCTACGGTAAGCAACCTTCAATATTCAATCTCATTCCTCAACTTTAATGTTCACACTCTCACACTATTTAACTAACACACTCTTCTTTCTCTTTGTTCTCATCACAGGTTTCTCATACCACATCGATTGCGGCAGTCCCACCAACACCACCGACCCTTTCAACACCACTTGGCTCTCCGACCGCTTCTTCACTGGCGGCTCCACCGCCATCGTCTCCGAACCCCTCCTCTTCCGCCACCCTCATGAAAAAACCCTCCGCTTCTTCCCTATCTCCTCCGGCAAGAAAAACTGCTACTCTCTCCCCCTCCCTCTCCCTCTTCCTTCCCTCTCTCCCACCTCCAAAAACGACAACAACAACCGCTTCTTCCTTCGCACCTTCGTCGTATACGACAACTACGACGGCAAGTCCCACCCTCCTTCCTTCGACGTTTCGGTTCGCGGCACCGTCGTTTTCTCGTGGCGCTCCCCCTGGCCTCAATCCCTAGCTCGCGACGGCGCTTACTCCGACCTCTTCGCTTCCTTCCCTCCCTCCTCCGATCACGCTCTCCTCTGCTTCTACAGCTTCGCCACCGATCCTCCGGTCATCTCTTCCCTCGAATTCACCGCCGTCGATCCCAGTTCCTACGATTCGCCCTCCGTCGGAAATGCTGACGTCATCCTCGTCAACTACGGTCGCCTCTCCTGCGGCTCCGATCAGTGGGGACCGGGATTCACCGCCGACCGCGATAGGTTTGGCCGGTCGTGGCAGTCAGATTCGGAATTCCGGGTTCGGAATTCAGGTAAGGTGGTTGCGATATCGACGAGGAGTGACGTCAGCGGGACCGATCAGAAGCCGAATTATTTCCCGATGAAGCTGTACCAGACGGCGGTGGTGTCGGCGGAGGATGACGGCGGCGCGTTGGAGTACGAATTGAGCGTGGATGCGAAGCTGGATTACCTTTTGTGGCTGCATTTTGCGGAGATTGAGACGAGGGTGAGGAGGGTTGGGGAGAGAGTGTTCGATGTGTTCATCAATGGTGAGAATTTGACGAGGGTTGATATATACAAGCAAGTGGGAGGTTTTGCTGCGTTTACGTGGCATCACACGGTGAAGAATTTGAGTAGCAGTGTGTTGAAGGTGAAGCTTGTTGGTGTTTTTGGTGCGCCTCTCATTTGTGGGATTGAGAATTATGCTTTGGTCCCCACTGATCCTTCCACTGTTCCTCAACAAGGTGGGTAATCTAATCTTTGTTAGCGTGGTTTAGTTTCTGTTTTGTTATTATTCTTTTTTTGTTTTTTTAATTCCATGCAAATTTGGAAGTTTTGATGTCAAAAGGAATATGATTTTGTTTTCTTCTTTTGTGTTGTGTGTATGAATTGATGTCATGAATTGCTATTTTAATGGAAATTTAGTTAGGAAGGAGAGTTATGATTTGTCAATTTCGTTCAAATAGTAGTTACCAATTATTTAGGTTGTTGATTTTTTTTGGTAATAATTTTTATTTACCGATGTTAACAATGGGGAAGGATGGACATGGTCAAGGTTTTGTTGACTGAAGAGCAACAACACAAGAATTATGATGACTGTTTGACCTTTTTTTTTTGGGGGGGGGTGCAGTGATGGCCATGAAAGCATTGAAAGATTCACTTCGGGTTCCTGAGAGAATGGGTTGGAATGGTGATCCTTGTGCTCCTACTAATTGGGATGCTTGGGAGGGAGTAACCTGCCGTTTGAGTAAGGACAATACTGCCCTTGTGATAAGTCAAATGTAAGCATTCGTTTCCCTTCTCCTTAGTTATGTAATGGATGTACTAATTTGCTTTATGGAAGAAATTTGGTGCTACGTATACAAGGAATGCTAATTATAAGGTCTCTTAATAATTGACATTTCAAATTTTATGCGTAAGGTTAATGGTGGGGTAGGGATTTCATGTGCTGAAAATAGATATGATGGGTTTTCTAAAGTACTCATGATATCTTGTTGCCATATCATTGTATGAGAAAGGTTTCTTATTCATTTTTGCACAAAACTACAAATAGCATTTTCTTTTCAAAGAGGGGTGGAAATTGGTTGAGTTAGTCTTGGCTTTGCCTAAATAGGCCTAGGTCTGTTTCGTAATATGTTGGCCCGAGCATAGTCTATTACTTGCCATAGTTATTTTTTCGAGGCTTAGCTTGTTCATGAAAACATAAAAGTTTGGCCTGACCTAAAAACTTATTTAAAATCTAGTCAAAAAAAAAAAATATTATTTAAAAGCATACATTACATAAAATCCTTTATATAGGTCAAGAAACTTTCACTTTTTTATTTTTAACTAGATATAACATTTAAAAGTTGATTTATTTTATATAAAAAAATATAGTATACTAATATATAATTAGTAAATTATAGAAATATTATAAATTCATAATTATATAAATAAATATTAAATATATTTTAATTTTAATGCACTATCAACGTAAAGTTTTTACATTATCAACCAATCATAGATCATATATCACATGTGTGACTTTTAGTGTAGTTTTTAATGATGTGACAATTAGTTGATGGTGTAAAAACCTTTACATTGATAGTGCATCACAATTAAATCCTATTCAAAAAGTAGGATGGACTGGTAGGTTAGATAGACTTTTTTTTTAAAGCCCAAGCCTTAGCCTGTATAGTTAAATAGGTCTTTCAAAAAGCCTAAGTTTGACTTGTTTGCTAAATAGGCCTGGCCGATGTAGGCCGAGAATAGGCTACATTGTAAGGCGCCCGAGAATAGCCTATTCCCACCCCTACTTGGAAATAAGTTGTTCTGTCAAGTGACCTTTTGGGCTACTCAACTCCTGTTCCACAAATGCATATTTAAATTTATGAACCAAAAAAAAAAAAGCAAAAAGGTGAAAGTTACAATTTGTTTATTGTTCAGACAATTGTTCTTCACCATTTTATCTGACTTACTAAAGCTTTGACTTTATCTTTGTTTCGATTTTCATTTCAGAGATCTTGGCAGTCAAGGTTTGAAAGGGTTCATAAGTGACCAGATTAGTCTTTTGTCAGACTTGGTAAGCCTGTAAGTATCAGCATTCAGCAGCCAAATGTTTAAACTTTAAAGATGCTACACATCTTTCACATCACGTGGCTTGCATGTAATGAGGTTAACATTGTTCTAATATGTAGTAGAAAATATGCTAATTGACCTAGGTCTATTAATTTTCCCCATGTTTTGAAGTCTTCTGTTGTTTGTGTTCTATCAGTAGTCAGTCTGCAATTTGGTACTCTCAAACAAACTTGTTCTTTCATTGTGGTGGCTACAGTCATTACATTCTGATCTGCTAAACCATATTAACAGAATCATGATGCACAGTAACACCTCTTCTGCATTATGCCTGGTGACCAAGTGAGAGGGCTATTTTTATGAGAGTGAAAGGAGCAAATCTGGGCCATTAAACCATACATGGATGGTCAATATTAGAAGTTAGTTAATAGTCATGTGACCACTTAAAAAAGTCACACGACTTTATATTCTAATTTAGACCATTCATGTGTGATCCAAAGGCCTAGATTTGCTCCTCTCACTCTCTCTCTCTCATTTGATATATCACCTATATATATATATATATATATATATAGTACATGTGCCTTAAATTTTTAAAACTATAGTACCCTGTATTTGTACCTGGGTATTGGAACTGTACCCATACCTGTGCAACGTAGAACATTATTCATTAAGCTTATGCTTATGCTTTCAGCATGTGTTTTCCTTGACAAACTTGTTTATATTGATACCAATTATCTATTAACTTATCTTGAATTTTACAGGAATTTGAGTTCCAATTTGTTGGTCGGTGAAATACCTTCTGGACTTGGTCAAAAATCCCTGGTACAACTGTAAGTTCAGGGTTTTCCTAGTTGATAATCAGTTTCCAAGTTTTTTACCCTCTGAAAATTCATATTTTACAATATAATTTTTCCATTGACTTTTGCCATCATAATAAATGTTGTAATATATTCAGCCTACTTTTGTTTTTGTTTTGCACAATTAAATTCTGGAGTCATTTATTGCTGTAAATGTTTGGATGCAGCTATCTGATCTATATTAAAAATAAATATAACCTTGTTATTTATTTAATTTTTTATTTGTTTTATTTGCAATGTATGCTGCAGGGACTTGTCCAACAATCAGTTAACCGGCTCTATACCAGATAGTATAGCCTCTTCAAGTTTGCATCTTGTGTAAGTATCTACTGCATTATTCATTGTGACTGTCTTTTTCTTTAATGCTTAGATAAAAGGTTGAGACGTAATTTTTTTTTCTTCCTGTTTTGGGTGATGTCTTTTTTTCCTTCCTTTTTTGGTTATGCCTGGTGGTACCACTTATTTTCCCTGAAATAAAAGTTTCTTTTTTGACCAAAAACTGGTGTTGCTGTAATGCTTTGTTTTGCTATAAGCAAGTTTACAGATGAGGGAAGGCTACCCCATTCCTAGGCCTTGCATACTACAAGCCTTCCAAGGCAAAGTGCTTCAATCTTCACCAGTTGAACCCACCCCCATTGGCATAATGTTTTGTGCCTTTATGAAGATTGTTTCATGATTGACAATTTGGCATCAAGTTTTATAATTTGATTTCATTTTATCTTTCCAACTTCCTGGTTATTTTCTTTAGTTAATTAAACTCCTAAAAACTGAATGTAGGGCAGTAAAGTGCCAACAAAAACATAAGTGTAGTAGAGATGAGAATGTTGCATTGGATGAGTGTGCATACAAGAAAAGATAAGATTTAGAGGGGAAGTAGGAGCGGCACCTATTTAGGAAAAGATGGTAGAGTCATGCCTAAGTTGGTTTTGACATGTGAGAAGAAGACGGATAGAAGCCCTGATTATAAGAGTTGATTAGATGGAGGATATTCCAAAAATTAAGGGTAGAGAAAGGCCAAGAAAAACCATAAGTGAAAACCATAAGAAAGGATTTAGATCTAAATGGTTTCTTGGAAGATTTAGTTTATGATAGAAGATAGTGGCATCATGTGTCCTTGTAGCCGACCCCACCTTGTGAAAATACTTTGTTGTTGTTGTAATTAAATTCCTTAAACTGTCTTGCCGTCAATATCTTTTATCGTATCTGGGGATCCTGTTTAGTACATCATTTTGATATCATGAAGCTCTGTTCAGCAATCTCATTTTCCTTGATGTTTGTGCTATGTGGGTGATATGTGCAGCATGAAGTTTTTAAAGAAAGGTTACCATAGTTAATTGTAAAATGACTTGCCAATTTTGATGTATGATAATTTGAGGGTTTGAGATTGATGGTTACATGGAAGCCACAGAGAGCTAAGAGATAGTTTCATTGATACTTTGATCCTAGAACAAACAACTCAGGTTATAAGGTGCTTTATTTATAGCTTAGTGTCACTTTTGAACTACAATTTCAACCAAGTCTTATCCAATTAGGCGGGTTCGGCTATGTGGATCAAATGACACCGTTGAACACTATCAAAAACCAAAGTTCCAAGAAACCCACTTAAAGCAAGGTTATTTTTAATTATTCCTCCTAAAGTTTTCTTCTTTTTTTCTTCACCTCCTTTCATCTTGCATTTGAACTGCTTTTCTCACTGGAGCCTCTGCTGGTCTCCTCCTTAGATGACCAAACCAAATTAGATAAGTTTCTTTCATCTTCTTCTAAATATAAACTATGATTAAGAAAAATAGATATGACTATTCAATAGACTTCATATTGAGTACAAATTTGCTTCTTGCTATTATGGCTTAAATGCATCCATAAAAGTGAAGAAATATTGAGATATTAGATATTAACCCGGAAAGCTACAATAAGATGCTATTTAGAAGATAAAGTGTGCTAGAAGAACAAAAGTATGATAAATTTGCTTTGTGGATCAGATTTATAAACGCAAAGACATGAAAAATATGTTTTCAAATGACAACTAAGAGAGCTTATGCTTCCATACACTAAAACTTCATTTTAATGTTTCTTTTGAAGGGCTTCAATTTTATTATGTGTCTACCTTAGTATGTATCATGTTTGAAAAAACTTGTCGACTCTGTTTGGCAAAAATAGCTGATAAACTAGCTTATAGCTGATAAGCTAATTTTTAGCTGAAAGCTTATAGTTGATAGCTGAAAAGCTAGCTAATTGAATTTGAAGCATTTGGTAAAATTAACTGTTGACCTAACTTATAAATATAAAATGATATAAAAGGACATGTTTATATGAATTTTATATAAATTCTTTTTAAATGTTTTTTATTAAATAATATAAATAAAATGACATGTTTATATTTTTTATATAAATTTTATTTTATGGGGCACGGGTCTGGTAAAGTAGGAACTTTGTTAAAATAATAATGGTAAAAATGAGAGAGGTTAATAAGTTTTGAGTTATCAGCTAAATAAAATAACTTACAAAAAAAAACTATAAACTAATGAGATAAGCTTGTTTACGAAATATCTACTTTGGTTAAACAAGCTTATCAACTAGTTAAATAAGTTATAAGCAAGTTTATTGGACTTGCCAAATAGAGTCATTGTCTTGTAATTTACAATTATATATTGTTAACAGTTCTATCTATATTTTGACAGCTGATTTTTTTTGTGCGGTAATAAACTCAAATGTTAAAATAATTCTAATTGCAGAAGTTTCTTAAAATAAAAAGTTGAGAACGTAGCAATTTACTATTCGCTAGTAGTTACAAGTTCAGAACGTAGAAATTTACTCTGGTGCTGGTAGTCACTGGCTTTAATGCATTCTCTACTCTATCCTGTTAGGCCTTCCTATTCTGATTTTTCTAATTTGTTTATATTTTTTAAAATTCCTTTTGCATTGGCACAAAGCTTGTCATTTTAAGTTGTTCTTATATTAGACTGTAAGGATTATTTTCATGTTTCAATACAGTTTTAAAGTTGTTAATCTTGTAATTCTATGAGAATGTCAGTTAAACATGCGCTGAAGGTTTACTTGCACATCACTTCTGAGTTCTGACTATTAAATTTAGTTTGGCTATTGCCTTTGTATTGGTTTTGGAGCTGTCAGATCAAAGTGAAGTTGCATCTTAACTTTTTGTAATTAGAAGAGTTGGTCAACAGTGCATTAAACTGCATCTCAGTATTAGTATCATGTTTTAAATGCTTAATTGTGTTTGGAAGAGGTTATAAAGAACTTGGGCATATAAGAATAACTTATGAAAATAAACTTATGCAAATAGTTTATGAAAATAATTTATCATCTTTCTATAAGCTCTTTTTAGCTTATATCAATAAGTTTGTCCCAGAAACGAAAATAAGTTGTTTTTGCCTACTTGAAAAAACTTATTGAATAAGCGCTTATTTAAGCTGTTTATTCAAGCAAAGCGAAACTGTGTCATGTGTTGAAAGCTGAGTCTGAAACCATCCGATATATCTTCCTCTTGAAATTTGGGCGACTTTTCAACACTTCCCTTTAAACTGGATGGTCATTGTTGAGAAGAAATAGTTGATATGCTTAACCTTGAGGCTGTAGTGCAGTCTTAAATGGCTCCTTTTGTCAATTTTGCTTAATTCAGTTTGTTTTTCTAATCCATTTTATCATGCCAGGTTGTTGAATGGTAACTTACTGGAGGGACGAGTGCCGGAAGAACTTTATTCGATCGGTGTGCATGGTGGAGCTTTTGAGTATGTCACTTTAATCCGGTGGCTTTACTTTAATCTGGTTCTGCAATATTGTGTTCAGATTGAAATATTGGATAACTTCCATATTGATACTTCTTATTTGGCTTATCTGTTATTAGTTCATTACTGTCTCTGACTGGCTGTATTTGTTAGAGTCTGTGTGCGCGTGCGTATACATATCTAAATTAAACTGCAAGCAGAGTCACGCCAGTCCCTTCTAGGCTCAGGATGCCATCTGTCATCAGCATTGAATGCTAAAATTAGCTTTAACACCTGATCTTACATAAAGGTCCGTCTGTCCTGCCATCTCTCCCATTGTCCATCGTTGCTTGCTTCTGCTATATACAGCAACTTTTGGTGTAAGGCTGTCCCAAGTTGTGTAATTCTTGTAAGCTTAAGCAATTTTGATGATTTCCAAAATCTCTTAACTTTGGTTTACCCCTAAACTTTTTAAAGGATAGACTGCCCAATAGTTGTGTTTCAGCCTTTGTTTTTTATTTTAGAAAATATGGTTATGAAGTGGTAGAAATCTGATAACCCATTGCAAATCTGTCAGTTTTACATGGATTTTGTCCATCTGGGGAATTGGTCAGCATTTGTCGTTACCTAACTTGCTTGGGTTGTAATAGGTACAAAAGTAGCAGCATATCACCAAATGATTACTAGATTGTATTTATATAATTCAATGAGAAATAATCTATTTTCCCTATTCAAATTGGTTTGTTTTTTCTGCTCAGTCTCTCTGGCAACAAAGGTTTGTGTGGTGTACCATCTCTGCCAGCATGTCCTATGTTTTGGGAGAATGGCAGATTATCTACTCCGGGTAAAATTGCAATAGGCTTGTCATGTCTACTTGTTTTCTGTGTGGTACTGCTGGTGGTCTATATCTACATCAGGAGGAGAAGGAATGATTATGACTTTGCTCTGCCTCATGAGTTAACGTGTAAGTATAATTTCAATAAGATTCTTTTCTCTTGCTTTATTTATTTTTGCGGGCAAATTTTAGTATTGCCTTATTCCCTTTACTGGTGTAGGAGCTTCTCTGTTCTGTTAATTTTTAGATTGTATTTAATATTCACATATAAACAGAGTTTGAAATCTTTCATACTGGTATGCTGCAAATGATTGATATGATTAGGGGTGCCAACCTAGTTGGGATGTCTAATTCTATAGTGATGCCTTTGCATACTTTTTTTGCTTTAAAAAAAAAAAAAATCTTTCATACTATCAGTAAACAAGTGCCACATCATTGTGGTAACATGACAGAGTTTAACTGTTCTTCAAATGGTGGCAGAATACGATTAACTGATAGTGGAAATGGAAAATTATTTACCTTGTCAATGTATCACATTAAGTGCTTATTAAAGAAATTAGGATTTATTTGTATGCAGTATTTTTATTTTGTGTTTCTTGTTTGGTTACTTCTACGATACATTGTAGATTTATAGTTTATGAATACACTAATATATTCATCGTTAATTTTGTGTGTACACATTGTCAGTAATTGTTATCTCGGTTAGGTTAACTAATATTATTTTATATTTTTGTCATTACTTTTTCTAAAGCCGTTTATATGTAGATACAAAAATTCAAGAGTAAAGATAATATAGTGTATTAATACACTATAATTCGTTAGTTTCTTGAGGAATTGGCCTTGTACTGACAAATGTGATTTTGCTTTGGCCGCTGTCTCTGTGATTCTAGTCATGTTCCATTATTTATTGGTGGTAGAGTTAACATTTCTTTTTTTAACCATATTCCTACAGTTAACCCATAATTTTAACATGTGTTCAATAATTTTCCAAAAATATGTTTACAATTATAATTGAAAGTTATTCTAGTTTTTGACATTAAAACAATTTCAAAAGTTCAATACATATTCTGTTACAAACATGTTTGTTTAAACAGAGTTGTTTATTATCCTAGGGTCTCGCTAATCAATGCCTTTAACTTCTTAAACATGAGTTGTTTATATTCTTAGTTTCTATCGGAAATCATGACTTTTAAATTTTTAATATATTTAATATTAAATACAATGTTTTTCCAATAAAACTTTCTATCTTTGATTTCTGTTATAATTAATTACAGATTTAGTTAGTTAATTAGCTTCAGTTTTTGGTTTGTCAGTTTTGTAGTTAGCTTCCTTGCTTAGCTATTGTATATAAGGAAGACTCCTCTTTGGTTGATAATTGAGTTGAAAGCATAATTGCCTATACAAAATTTATCACACGAAGCTCTTAATTTCTTCACTGTTTAGATTGCTTGTTGTTCAAGCATCTCTTGCATTCGACCATTCTTGGTGTCTCCACAATACCATTTTCAGTTTCTTACCCCATCTTTATTTGTCTACTTCTACCTTTGTTGAGTTTGTTCTATGAATGACTTCCATTTTGTATCTCACAAACTGGGGTCAGTCTTCAGAAGTAGAAGAAACCATTTAAACTCAATCTTTTGTAGTGACCTTTTATATAGTACCCTCCAAATTTTACTGACTTATGAAGAAAATGTTTAGATGGAACCCATTTAAATCCCTCCAAATGACAAAAAATAAATGATTTTATGTAGAACAATCTATTGTATGTTTGATGCTTAACTGGGGTGCTAACTGTTGACGATTTCATGGCTTCATTTGCAGCATTAGCAGCCAAGAGAAACCGATATCAGAGGCAGAAATCTTTAATGGTTCTCGAGATGGAGAGTCAACACGCCAAGGGATTACCTTCACCTTTTACTACACAGAACCAAATTTCTTAACGGCATTGGAAATGGAATAAATATTGATTTTGATAGTTTTTTGGAGCTAAACATACACCAATACAGGTTTGAAAGGATTTGAGTGTGTTGCGGCATCAGTGCTCGGTCTTTGATGTGACAACACTGCGGCTTTAGTTTAAAAAGTAAAACACTTCTTCTGGGGCTTGCCTGTCTCGCCAATGATTCTGGAAGCCAAGTATATTCTGTGTCGACATTGTCTTTTGACCCATCAAAGGCATATCCCCTGTTATGTCAATACGCGTCTGCAGCTTTTGCTGAATATGTGATGGGAACAACCCATCAATGCATGAAATTTATGGCACGAGTTAATGGCCATTTTTTCATGGTACATCAATTCTGCTGGACTCTTAGCACTGTATACTGGCTTGTGTGGCCAGCAGTAATGGACCTTATTGTACAATGTATTTTCAGCATTTCATTCGTTTATATCAAATAATGAAGTCAAGCATGATGGAGAAAATTCCATACTTTGTAACTATCAATTCTTTTTATTTTGTTTTTCTCAACTTATAAATTATAATTCAAGAATTCTTGGAAAATGCTCTTTTCATTTGAAATTCTTTTACCCTCCCCGAGGAACAAATTTTCTTTCTCAATGAAGATCACCAACATTAGAGTTATGTGAATAGCATCAACTATATGGTTCGTACAAACAATCTGGGGTATTCGGGTGAACTCGATTGTAAAACTGAGTTTTTGCATATCTGGTTTTAATTTAAAGTGAATTTATGTTTAAATATTTTATTGTTAAAATAGTCTTGGTATCATTGTAAAATAGTCTCGCTATGTACTTTACTCACGTCGCGAGTCTTTGTCGAGGTTTGTCTTGTCACCCCTATAGCGTCCCAAGGCCCAGTGGAAGAAGCTCGTCATGATTTAGGTGGCGAGGTTTGTTTAAGAAGCCCCCATGACTATTGTTGTGCTTAGCATAACATTCTATTGTTTCTGCATTACAGAGAGAGATGGATCAATCAATGATTAGTCATCTGATAGGAACTAAATATACTTGTATTGAAAATAGAAGGAAAATGGAGCACTGCTCCTTACAGTGATGAAGAAAAAGGAAAGTTCGGCTATAACCAAGACTGAATCAGAGATGAATTCTCTGTTGCAGGAGCATCCTACCAAAACCACCCAAAATACCATAATGATTCCCCACTTCACGTCCCTTCCCCTCTCCTCACTCATGCACTTTCCCTGATTCTTCGGATCTGCACTCTCCAATCCCTCTCTGCCATCTGTCATTTCTGTTAAAGTCTTTTCTCTCTCTTCTCTAACTAACTCAACCCCTCCTTGAGTCACTTTTTCCTTCCTCCTCTCATAGACCATCAGCCCTTTATCCCTACTCGGCCCTTTCTCATATACTTGCTTAATGGGCCTATCATCAGATCTCTCTATAATGCAGACTCTACGAGTAGCACCATGGCCTATTCACCACTCTAGAAGAAAGGCATACAACACCTGTTGGATTAATCTTTTAGGGCCTGTTTGTCAGTCGGGAGGGGAATGAATGGGAGGGTTTGAGGATGAAGGTAGGGGGAAAGGGGGATAATTCTCCAAAATCCTCCCCCAATTCACTTTTTAACAAAAGAACCAAAACTCCCAATTTGAAGGAACTAAAAAAATGAACTAGATGAGGATTTTGGAAGGTTTTGGAGCAATATCTTTTCTTCTCAATCCCTTCCCCCTCCCCTACTCAAAACTCTTCCCCTTCCTTCCCCTCTTAACTCACAAACAGGCCCTTAAATTTATAAAGTTGGGGGCACTATCTAACTTGTTAAAGGCAATTGAAAAAAAAAAAAGTATTAGACTCTTCTAAAGTGAGTTTGAGTTTAAAGTGAGAAAGTAAATAGACATTTACCTTGATTACTTGAAGTGTATTGAAATCTCAATTCACTTTAACTAATCAAAGGTTAATGCACTCTTACTTTCTCACTTTATATTCAAGCCACTTTAGATGAGCTTTATCCAAAAAAGAGAGTCCAATCCAAGCCAAGATGAACCATATATTGAAGGCTTGAAGCTGAGGAGTATGTGTTGGCCATTGACTTATATCCATGTAAAAGAATTCAGTCGATATATTAAATGGGGGAAAAAAGTGTCTGGACTTGAAATTGTTTCTAATTTGCTGCACTAAAGGTGCAGGTATGTATTCTTCTAGGCTTGTTAGAAGTTGCTTAGGCACACATGCCCAAGTTCTGGCTTTAACTTGTCTTTGGGGGGAAATTTTACGTAAAGATAATTGTCAATATGTAAAGATTTTTTTGTTGGATATGTAACCACGTGGATTTGTGGTGAACTAATATAAACACGCGTATAATAAAATTAGTTTTTTTTTTTTAATTATTATTATTCGATAGAAAAGCTAAAAAGCTAGAGGAACGCCACACATATATATAACAATTTAACTATGCCATCTAGGGTGGATCAAACCCAACCACGCTGTCTACTAGTTCAACATTTGGCCGAGTTAATTCATATATGTAGACTAGCTAGTTCGTTCACAGTTTTTTCATTGTTATGGTGGAATCAGGTTATCTGACATCTATGCCAATAAATTGGAAATATTTTGGATTAAAATTAACAAAGGAGCACGGGTTGAGTAGTTTAAATACATAAAAGTTAAAGATTTTAGAATTTGATAGTGGTATATTTTTATACAACTACCAAAAAAAATTAGGTTGATAGGAGACTCTTTCCATTTGAAGGTAGCTAGGGATAAATATATCTATATATATATCATCTACAATGAATTCTTAGATTCAAACAAAAGACATGTAATTTTAATAGCGGAAGGTTATATAACCAAATGAGTTGACCTCGTTGGCAATTTGAGAGTAGTAAAATAAGTTATTTTGTTAATCTTTTGGTCATTCCACGATGAGTTTTTGTCATTGTTAATCTATCATATAATTGACATTAATTTTGGCGACTTTTTCTTATTTAAGACACCTTCATAACCAGTGGCATCTTGGGTTTATTATCGAATTCGCAATAAGGTAATCATCCATTAACCTTGATCAGTTGGGTTGTTCTTGGGAGCATAAAGGCTCACATGGCCTTAAGGGTTGTTGAGTCAGATTTAACAAATAATGGTAATAACAATCCATTGACTTAGTCCTAAACATAAATAAAAACGTATGGAATACTACCATATTTCGAATAAACAGAAGAATATGAACGAAAAGTGGAGAAACTACAAAAGCTTGTGTGGAAATGACTTTCACAAGAATACAACGAGTGCATGACTTTTGATACGTACCAAGTTAATAATGTCTTGTCCTTTGTCTGAAACATTTTCTCTTCCAGCCCATGCTTTGACTGGAAAGCCGAATTCAAAGTCTACTAGTGTATATGTAGAACTTAATTATACAATTTGAGTGGCGCCTATTATGATGCACACCTGAAAAAGGTACACAACACACCACTAAATATAAATAATTAGATTCATTAATTAGAATATTAAACTTAATCTTGATTGTTTGGTAAAGTTCGTCCTAGAATACATTTTTCGATTTCTCAGGATGTCTTTCTCGAGGTACTAGATGATATTGAAGGGTCGACATCTCCCAACCAGGTTTTTTCCATACGCAAGAGTCATGGATAGAACCTGTACCACTTGCTTAAGGGATCCGAATAGGTTACCACTTGGGTCAATTACATGTTGGTGTCCTAGAATACTTTTAATCACCGTAAAGAAATCATTAGATAATTGTGATTTACGCCAAAAACTTTGTATTATGTGGCAATCCACACACAAACTTCCGTGCTGAGTTACCCTAGATGTTTTTATGGTTAATTTGTCGTAACTCTGTAAAATGTAGGCCAGATATAGTTATCTAATAAATATAACTAGAAAAAGTATACTCTGCAAGCAATCATATAGGGGGGTTGGATAGCTCAAGTAGTTTGAGCTAAGAATAAAAAAAAAAAAAAAAAACAAACAAACAAACAGCAACCATATAAAACTGCATGAAGTGCGCCACTCAAACTTCAACTTTGTATAGTCTTCATGTTAATTTTGAACACATTAATTTCTTTTACTGATTTTAACGTACCAAACACGGATTCTAGACCAAATCCATTTGTTTAGTAGGAAATTATCTAGAAATTCCTGCGCTATGCCTTAATTAGTTTGTTTAATGGCGATTGAACAGCAAAAGAGATCATGCTGGAAAATTAATTTAATTGAAGTTAGGTAGAAATTTGATATGAATTAGGTGTCACTCAACAGTCTACTATTTTTGAAGAGAACATAGTGCAGTAGTGATTAACTTTGCAAAAATCTGAGCATATATCCAAATGGTTTTTTTCAAACTAGAGGCAATTTTAGTCACATATTGCAACGATAAATATCTCATTTGGATTAGCATTCAGGATTACTCATTATAAGGTTACCAAGTCAGGCATTGGCATTGAACATGCCAAAGCCAAAAATTAAGTAATATTCTGATGCAACTTGCCAAATAGTGTAAGCAGTACTCTTACCTTCTAAACTAGCCGCGATAGACATCACGAAAAAAGAAAAAGAAAAAGAAAAGGCAATCACGTGTAGTTGCTTAGGTGGTCGTTCGAAAATATTAGTTGACCCTTTCCTTCAATTTTGTGGTCTTTATTTGAAGTTAATTATCAGCTGACCATCTACTTAGTTGATCAGAATTATTAACTAAGATTCTATATGCTTAAAGCAGTGATTCTTCTGTTGATCATTGAGAGAGAAAAAAATTGACGAACATCGGATGAAAAAATTGAATTTGAAAAAAATTCACTAAATGTGTGCTAAAAATACTATAGGGCCATTGGTTTTTTTTTTTTATAAGCCAAATATATATTAAGAAAAGAATACAAGGGGTGCTCAAAAACCCATAAACAAGTGCATCAAGATCGAACAAATACAGAGAAACACCCCAGCCAAGAGCCCCAATCTAAATAACAAACTAAATTCTCAACCAACCACCAAGTTTTAAAAGGATATGATGATGCCTTCATATCCAACAAAAATAGAAAAACTAAGGTTCTAACAATGGTCAAGCAACCCTTTACAGACTTCCTGGCACTACAAAAAAAAGGCGCGATTACCGACGGCCAAAAACCGTCGGAATTGCAAAAAATCCGTCGGTAATGCGTGTTTCCGACGGATTTTCCGACGGACCAAATTCCGTCGGTATCCGGCTCGTAGGAAACGGTTTCTGACGGACGGGTCGGATCCGGCGGAAATTACCGTCGGAAACGTTATCGACGGAAATTTCCGTCGGAAACCGGCTAAAATTACCGACGGATTTTTTCGTCGGGAACTTTAACGACGGAAATTTTATTATTGTCCTAACAATTTACAACATCCTAATTAACAACTATCCATACAACATTTAATTAATATACAAAAAATATTAACAAATAAAATTGGAAACTCACCTGAAACAACCAAACTGGTGGCCGGAATTCCTTAGGCACGGTGGCTGGTGCTCCAAACTGGTGGTTGTTCTCTGGAGAAGACAAACATTGAGTAAGTATAATGCACAAATAGAGAAGAGAATTGGAGGAGAAGGTCGTTGCTTACATTAACCTGGTGGTTGCGGCGGTGAAGGAGGAGGTGCAGGCGGCGGCGCAGGCAGCGGCGCGGGTGGACTGCGTCGGCGGCTGCGGCGACACGCGGGGCTGGGTTAGGGGAGTTTGGGTTCGGTTGGTTGTGGAGAAGAAAGAAGGAAAAGGGAAAGGAAAGAGAGGGAGAAAGGAAGAAGAAGAGGAAGGAGGAAGAAAGGGGCGCTCACCGGAGAGGGGACAGAGGTTGGCGGTGAAGAGAGGGAGAAGAGAGTAGTAGGGAGAAAATGAAACATGGAAATGGGGGAGGGGGGAGAACCGGTGGTTTTTAATAGGGAATGGGTATTACCGACGGACCGGACCGTCGGTAATGAGGGGGCGGATTCAAATTACCGACGGCGGGATCCGCAATTTCGACGAACCCGCCATCGGTAACGGTATCGACGGAAATTTCCGTCGGTAACCGCACCCCGATTTTCCCGTCCATTCGTTACCGACTGAAATTTCCGTCGGTACCCCCCTCCCCCGATTTTCGAGCCGTTTCTGTACCGACGGAAATTTCCATCTGTAATTTACCGACGAATATTTCTGTCGGTAACCGATTTGCCGCCCTTAATTTCTGACGGAAGTTTCCGTCGGTAATTTACCGACGGATATTTCCGTCGATAATCGATTTCCCGCCCTCAATTTCCTACGTAATTTTCCGGTAATCGATTTCCCGCCCTCAATTTTCGACGTAATTTTCCGTCGGTAAATTACCGACGGAAATTTCCATCGGTAATAAATCCCCCGCAAATTTCCTGTCGCTTTTTCGACGGAATGGCCGTCGGAAAAATCTGTATTTGTTCATTATCCAGATTTCTGACTGGTTTTTCCGTCGGTAATGCCAAAATTTCCGTCAAAAATCCAGCCGTCGGTAACTGTCCGTCGGTAAATCGATGTTTTCTTGTAGTGTGGAATTACAAGCCTTTAGACATTCAATGGGGTTTAAACACCAATCAATAAAAGAGAAGCACCCTATTTTGACTAAATTATTACACCACAACCAAACTCTAACTTTGATCATTTCAATAACCCTGTCAAAATCCAAGCTGCCATGATTAAAGATCAAGTCATTTTTATGTAGCCGAATGCTCCAAATTGTAGAAAGCCAAATTATTCTCCAACCCATTTTTGATATTCTACCTGAACATTACTTAGAATGATGCAGAAGGTGGTCCTTTAGATTTCCTGCCAAAAGTGTTACCAAACCCATCCAATTATATAAATACATCCATACATTATACGAGAAGTTGCAAAACATAAAGATATGTGATGAAGACTCAATCTGTGAGTTGCAAAAACAACAAAATAAAGCTGCAGGGGCCAAAATGATTCCATAAAGCTTTTAAGGTTCAATGCTGCTGGCACTCTATTAATTGTGGCCCTCCAGCAAAATGGCAGCACTTTTAGTGGAAATTTGCCACCCCATAAGACTTTATACACGCCCTTTCAGTTGCCAGTCCATCATCATTTGTAATATATCTATATGTAGTTTTCACAGTATAAGGTTGGCTTGCATTTCTAAGCCAACACCATTTATCTTCCTCCTCCACAACTATAGAGCATTGACCAAGACAAAACATCAAGGAGAATAGAAGATGGGATTCCAAAACAAAAACATCCCTCCTCCAAATAAATTTCCAAGACCAAGCTCCATTTATCCATTCCCCTAACTGATCAATCGAAGCTTCCTTCTGTAAAGAAAGACTGAATAACCTACTGTAAGTTGTGGCAAAAGGTGCTGAGGTAAGCCGAGCTTCCTTCCAAAAAGAAATGTTTTTTTCCATTCCCTAATTTCCTTGATATCCCCAAAGAAAACCAACACTCTTTTGGAGAGTCCACCCCCTCAATCTTGCCTAGGTCACACCACCAGGAAGAGGACTTCCCTCTCTCTAAAACTGAAACATCCCACAAAGACCTCCCACCCAACAGCTCCCCATACCTAACTCTAAGCACTCGAGACCATAACGACTCTTTTTCTAAGAGGAACCTCCACCTCCACTTTCCTAGAAGGGCCAAATTAAATGCCCTTATGTCCTTTATGGCCAACCCACTCTCAATCCTAGGTTTGCACATCACATCCCACTTGACCCAACATATTTTTTTACAATCCTCACTCTCCCCCCCATAAAAACTTCCTCTTAATTTGAATGATCCTATTAATGACATTTTTTGGAGCAAGATAAAAAGAAAGATAATAAACCGGTAAACTACAAAGAACGGCATTAATAAGGATTACCCGACTGCCAAAAGAAAGATATTTGTTTCTCCACCCTAAGAGTCTTTTCTGCAGTGAGGTAATCAAAGGCTCCCAAGTAGAAGACCTCCTCAGATTCGCCCCAACTAGAATGCCTAGGAACTTGAACGTAGACGGGTTGATTTTGCAATTAAGAACATCAGCTGCATGATTTAATAAAGCGCCATTTGCTCTTATTCCAATCGAGCCACTCTTCCGAAAATTTACCTTCAAATCAGATGCCAACTCAAAGTTCCTCAAAATGCACTTAACAGCCCAAGCATTACTTGCAGACATCTCACCCACTAGAATCGTGTCATCCGCATATTGGATATGAGAAATGGCAACCTCTTGGTTATTTCCTTGAATGAGGTATTCCTTGAAGAAAATTTTCTCCATCGCACTCCTAATCAAACCACTTAAGCCCTCCGCAACAAAGAGAAACAGGAATGGTGCCAAAGGATCTCCCTGACAGATTCCTTTGGACATGAAAAATTCTCTTGTCAGGCTATCATTAACCAAAACTGAAACTGTAGCCGAATGGAGACAAGCATGGACCCAGGATCTCCATTTGACATTGAAGCCTAACCTGAGTAGCATGTAGTCCAAAAATTCCCAGCTTACCGAATCGTAAGCCTTCTCGAAGTCAACCTTGAAGAGCATACAAGGAGAACCCCTCTTCTTGGCATAATCAATAATTTCATTTACTACAACCACCCCATCTAAGATGTTCCTGCCCTTCAAGAAAGCAGATTGGCAACCCGAGATAATAGAATTCATCACTTTGCTTATACTCCCTTCAAGCAGTTTTGCCAATATTTTATAAATGCAACCAACCAACGAAATCGGCCTATATTCATTCAAACCTGTCGGGTTATCCTTCTTAGGAATAAGTGCTATGAATGATGCATTACTACCCCTTGAAAGGCTACCATTAGAATGAAATTCATCCACCAACTTACATAAGTCAACCTTAAGCACTTCCCAAAATTTCTTGATGAAGGAAAAATTGAAACCCATCGGGCCCCGGGCTCCTGTTGCCATCACAATCCCAAACCGCACTCTTGATTTCCACCTCCGAGAAAGCCTTGGTGAGTCTCTCATTTTTTATGCAATCAAATTTTTTGTAGCTGAAGATTGTTGTGATTTGATTATTTTTCATTCTCAAAACTCTCTTCCTTATTTACCCCTAGAGATCTAAGATAATGGATTATTAAGTGTAGCCCTTTTAGTGAATGTTTATTGAGGTTTTGTATCAGTAATTTAGGTTCTAGATTGGTGTTGATACCTTTGGTTATTTAGGGGGTTTAATTAGTTGAGCTTATGCTGTTTGGCTTCAATTTGGAATTGTTAGCTTTTGTAATATTTATGGGTTTGGTATCCCTTGTACTCATTTAATAATATTTGCTGTTTATAAAAAAATATATAAAATAAAGGAAACCAAGTTAATTTGGATTCAAATCTCCAATCTCATTTTAAAAAGTTTAATTGGTAATCACCATCTATGTAAAGTAATTTTACATTGTCAACCTAATCACAAATTATACCATAACTTTTAAGGTAGTTAGGATAAAAGTCAAACATTTTTAACGATATAACAAATTATGATTAGATGACAATGTAAAAAGTCTTTACATTGACAGTGCATAATAATTACATCTTTTTTTAGTTTAATTTCTATACACTGATAGTGTAAAAGAGTTTTACACGATCATATTTTGACAAATCAATTTTATTATTGTTTTTCTCTCTTAGTTATTAAATTAAAAGTATATATGTCAAAATGTTAGTTGTAATACCATGAATTTCACCCTAAACTGATACATGTTGATATGTGTTAGTTTTGGCATATGTATGTTGTTATATGTGTGTATGTAGAGGTAGTTTAACATTTGGGAGGGCCTTAATAATGAATTCTGGTATGATGGAATTCACCCGGTGCAACAGAGCATAAAACTCACGTTCTGAAATTATGCAGAATTAGCTCAGCCAAAAGTTTCTGCGCTTGGCCAAACGAGTCTGAGCCCGGCCTAATTGGTTTTAAACCTTAAATCACAACCTAAACCCTATTTCCCACGCTTTTAACCTCATAAAACTGCCTCCCACTCTTCTCTTAGAGTTTCTATTTCTTTATCTCTAAAACTCTCCTCAAGAAACCGTTTTTGTTCATCGTTCTTCGTCGTTCCTTGATAGAAGAACGTAGCTGTTGATACGTGCTTATTCGTGTCGGCTTTCATTAAGGTGTTTTGGTTGTCGTTCTTGAGGTAGTGATCAAGCGTTCATGAGACGAGACCCAAGTGGAACTATTCTTCTCTTCTTTTTGAATTGCAATCTTCGTAACAGGTATGGGGAGGAGGAATTAGTATAAACATATAGGTTTTGGAGTAGCGTAAGATGAGGGTTAAAACATTACCCATTTTGTGTGCTAAATGTTTTAATCAATGTATGGTTGTTTAATTGTCATTGTTGTTATACTTGTTATGCAAATGATTATTCTTGCCTATGTGGTTGTATGTTATGGTATGACGTGTGAGTTATGAAATGAATGTTATGATTAAATGCGTTATTAGTGCTTTAATGCCATGATATGATGAGCTGCTGTTGTCATTGAAAACATGTTAATCAAAGACGTAGGGATGTTAGCATTGAACCTAAGACTGAAAATCAGTTGCCAATATTCATAAGATATGAAGATAGCAAAGAGGGGCGAGGTTAATGCCCAATGGAAAGGACATTTAAGGATGATATCGAGTGTTTTAGGAGAATTGGTGAGGCTCCCTAGAACAAATAGATTATACACTAACAGAGATAAAAACAAGAGTGATAGTCCAATAGACAATTAATGCTATAAACCTTAATAAAAAAAAATTAATGATAAAGATGTTGATAATGGTTAAGACGATAACGATGATGTTATCGCACGTTGATGCTGTTAAACTTTGATGCCCATTGGTCAAAGTTGACTTTGATGCTTATTGACCAAAGTTATTAAATCATGATTAATGGTGTTGATGGAGGTTGCTGTTAATGATTAATTGTGTGTTAGCATACATGCATGAAGTTGGTAGTTGGGGGAAGTTACAATGACAGGAGAGTTCACCCGATAGTATGGTGAACTGGCCGTCGGCGGTGATTCATCCAAGAGTTAAGTGGGTCGTGGTCCTCCTTGGTGATTCATCCGAGAGTAAGGTGAATCGGCTACCTAAGGGGTTCATCCATGGTTTGGTGGACTGCTGGCATTGGGGCTTGTGGGCCAATGTGGATATATAACTCCAAAATGGGCTATCATGTGGTACTCACTACCTCTTGTTTTTATTTTATTATCTATTTCATGATTTATTTTACATTTACTGTATGCAGGGTAGATGGTGTCACATTAGTGGAAGCCGGTGTAAAACTTTTTACACTGACAATGCAATCCTTCTAATAATGTGTATAGTTTTTTTTTAACAACAATTTTTCTATTCTTTGCTATATTTATAATAGTTAATTGTTATATATACAGTGTCAGTGTAGAAATTTTTTTACTATATTAATCAATCACAAATTACAAATAATGATATGAATGACTTTTGGTTATGATGAAATTAAAGTTAATCAATTTTAATTAAATGTAATAATATATATATATTTTGGTTTCCCAGGGTATCCTCTATGCCCAACTGTGGAGACTAATCCCTCGAGCTGGGTAGGACCACAAGGGCGGCAAAGCTCTCCCTCAAGAGTTTTAACGTTGCTTCATTCCCAGGGTCATGATTCGAACTCGAGACCTCTGTCTAAATTGGAAGAGACCTGTACCATCTCATCCAAGCGCTCTTGGGTATGTAATAATATATTTTAATCCTTCTAATAATGTATATAGCTTTTTTCTTTAACAACAATTTTTCTTTTCTTTGCTATATTTATAATAGTTAATTGTTATATATACAGTGTCAGTGTAGAAATTTTTATATTATATTAATCAATCACAAATTACAAATAATGGTACGAGTGACTTTTGGTTATGATGAAATTAAAGTTAATCAATTTTAATTAAATGTAATAATATATTTATGATTGCCTAACAATGTAAAAAAATAAAAACTGTTTATGCTAACTATGCATAACAGTTAATTTTTTTTCTTATAATTATTTGCTTATGTCATAGGTGATGTGATGAACAAATACTGGATTACCACCCTACGAGCAAACCAAACAATGGGACGACTATAGGAGCAAACTTCCAAACCGCCAAAATTTGTCTTAGAAAATAAAAGATCTAACATAATTTTGTCTTTCAATTTGACTCCTCTTTTTAAATTGAATTATTTAATAAGCTTGTTTCATCATTTAGAAAACAATTGAAAATATTCAAATATTTAACAGTAAAGTATTGGATTTTTTATTTTTTTGGTGGAAAGAATTGGATTTTTAATGTAGGATATGAAGTTTGATTTTATGAAACAAAAGATATCAGGGGCGAGGGCATGGGCATGGGCATTTTCCCTTGGGCCCTAACAATAATTGAAAGCAAAGCAATCATAATGAGGATAAGATGGAAAAACAGAACAATGGAACCCCTCCCTGTTCTGCTGTTAATTAATGGACGAAATTACACTTTTGGTCCCCAATTTTTTTTTTTAATGTTCAATTTAGTCCCCAAATTTTTAAAATGTTCATTTTGGTCTCCAAGTTCAAAACTTATTCAATCGAGTCCTTCCGTCAAGTTGATTAACGGACATGGACGTTGACCCCAAAATAATAGTCCCCAAATTGTTTTTCAATGTTCAATTTGGTCCTCAAGTTGTTTTTCAATGTTCAATTTGGTCCCCAATTTTGGCGGACCAGTTGGGGTCAACGTCCATGTCCGTTAGTCAAGATGACTGAAGGACTCGATTGAATAAGTTTTAGGAACTTAGCGACCAAAATGAACATTTTAAAAACTTAGGGACCAAATTGAATATTGAAAAATAATTTGGGGACCAAATGTAATTTAGCCTAATTAATTCCTCACATAGAGAGTACTACTTCACATCTAGTTCATTAATATTGTTTATGACAACCAAATGCCATTTAAATTTGCTGACTTTTTTTTTTCGTTTTTGTTTTAATATTCAACTAGTACACGTAGCATACAAAAAACATAATTCATCAATTCAAATTTGTATGAGACAAAAAGAAAGGGTTACTTGGATTCTAATAAGGGTTATTCTATCTTATACAAAATTGTACAAGTTAAGGATTTTAAAAGGGAAAATTTAAAAAAGAACTTGTGTATTTATATTTTCAAAACTAGAATGTTTAGTTTCTCAATAAATAGTTGTTATTTTTGGGTTTCTTAAGTTACACATGATAAAATAAAACTTCTAATAATACACGTATTTATTTAAAATAATTAATACTAAAACTGCAGCAATCTCAAATTATAATCAAAGAACTGGACAAAGTGGTTGACTCGGTTGACCTCGATTTCCATGCCCAAGTCTCCTCTTCCTCCAAAATGCAGCATACGCAATTTTTTGTAGAAATTGAGGAGCCAATAGTTTATTCAATTTTTAGTACCATAATTTAGCAACTTGAACAATTAGACGACGCGGATGTGGACGTTTGAGAGACAAATATGAGTGCTCTTCTTATCTACAACCTGTACCAACAGCTAAAAAAAAAAGGAAAAATATATATATACTAAATGAGTACCATATATTGATTAAGGAATCAATAAAAAAAAAGCTTGTATTAAAAATTAAGTATATATTTTTAGAAATATTAAATATATCAATTTTTTAACAATTTTTTTTTCTTAATTTTTTAAAGAATATCTTGAGAACACTCATTAACTTTTGTAAAAAAATAAAATAAAAACGGGCTTCTCTTAATCTCTCTTCTCCCTTGTCTATAACAATAGGTCAATATAACCATCATGCTGGCCAACTACGACACCTTCCACTTGGCCAAATTTTATTTGACTTTCTAACAACACGTTTGTGCGTGCCATGTCGGCAACATAACCTCAGGGTCTTAAGTCTACTTCTAGTTTGTGCAATTTTGCTCTTTTGTTTCCCCTTTTCGTTTATTTAAATAACCGTATAGTTATACTTTAAGATATATGTGTCCGGACCCACTTGGATTTTGAAGAAAAATAATGCCGCATTATATGACCTGTATGTAAGAATAAAAGTAACAATTACATGTAAAGTAGAGTAGAAGAAATAACTAACTTGAGAGGTGACGAGTGAGCTATCAACTATACAATAACGAATTACCTTTTTTCAAAAAATTTATTTTTTGTCAAGATTCGAATAAGAGATCTTTCATATTTCAAAAATATTTCGTACACATTTTCCTACCTGATAGATCTAACACATTTCTACTAGAACATGTTTATTTTGAAAGGGATTCTTTTATTTTATTTGTATACAAAAGAGTGTTTTTTTTATCGAATCTGAAAATATAATATAGAATTAAATTTGCCTTGTGCAGTGGAAATATTATGTTTAAAATCAGAATTAACTCATTTTTTAGTTTTATCTCATATGTTTATTGGTATTTTTATTAAAAAAAATTAGATAATTTAATTCAAAAATGGTGTGTAAAAATAAAAATATTTTCATCCTGCTCATATTAATTTTGGTTCCATATTTCTTCACCTCCGATTAAATATGTACACCTTAAGTTTCTGGAAATGAACTTTCTTTCTTCTTTATTTATTTTAACCCAGTGGGGTTCGAGTGTGGTTGAACAATCTTGAGAACTTTTTTTGGTTGACGCACATGCAAATTTTTGACCGAGATACCGAGTCTCGAATTAAGAAATTTCCACTAAATAATAATCTTAATTATTTAAGAGTTTACAATATCCTAATCAAAATCAACTGCTATTCATTATTCAAATATCTCAAGTTGAGTATTTATAACCACAGATTCCTTTGTCTAGCTAAGAAACTTCTCAGAACCGACAACAAAATTGAGGGGACTTCTATGAGGAGTAGAGATCCTCTCCATTTTGTTCTCTCCATTTACTATTCATTTAAGAGAGAGATAGATACAAAGAATTTTTAATGATTTAATTTTTTTTAAATGATAAGAAAAGATTGAGATACAAATCCTTCCTTCGTGTCTCTCTCCTAAATGAATGGTAAATGGAGAGAACAAAAAGGAGATGATCTCAACTCTTCTATCATAATTGTATTTTTTCTACATTAATTATAATTAATTCTGGAACATTTACATTTGTTTTGAGAAAAATCACAAATTTTTCAATTGAGATCATTTTCATATTATTCTTTTTAAACAATAAATGACTATTTTTTTTTTTTACATAAAGTTACATATATATTTTAATTAAACTAAGACTTACATGAAAAACTGCTATCCTGACCCAAAAATACTGTAACTTTTTCCATATATATTTTAGTGCTTAAAAGTTTAGGTGAGTTGGGTCCAGGGGACTTACTAGGGCTAGTGCTTTTTCCATATATATTTTGCATCCACGTTCCACATAGTAAAACTCCTGCATATCAAACTAAAATTGAAAGCCCTGTAGTTTGAGATTAGTCAATGGAAGATGGAGATAGATTCCCTTTGATCAAGTCAAACACAGTGAGACCCCATTTGATGCAATCCGTGGATCCAAGTCTAGAACCATGCATGGAAAATTCAAAATGCTCCAATGA
The DNA here is from genome assembly GCA_035048595.1 of Echinosophora koreensis. NCBI lineage: Eukaryota > Viridiplantae > Streptophyta > Magnoliopsida > Fabales > Fabaceae > Echinosophora > Echinosophora koreensis. The sequence continues at coordinate 1,573,685 of JAPCYP010000031.1, read as the reverse complement.
CATTATGACAAAATGACAAAATAATATCAAAGGCAACTATTGTAATTGTAATTACAAAAAAAGCCATGGGACACAATTCTGCACACATCTTTTCCTTTACCCTCTTCTTTTTTCAAGAGAAACAGAAAATGCAATCACCTTGTTTAAGGTATATTTGTTTTGTTTAAATTTTTTTTATGTATTTTTTATTTTTAAAAATAATTACAAAAATCACATTATTATTATTATTATTATTTTGTTTCTTATTTTTAAAAATTTGTATAGAAAATACTAAAAATAACTTTTGTTATTTCTACTGTTTCTTATAGAAATATTTGAAAATAATATAATATTTTCATAATCATTTAAAAAAAAAGTGAAAACAAAACAAATAAGAGCTTGTTAGTTGTTATAGTATGTGTTTTTTTTTTCGATGTTGGAAGTCTCTAAAATTGATTATGCACCCTATTATACGTAATTTTAATAAAAATGATGTATTTGATTACTCTCAAGTATAATTAATTTTACTTTCAGAATCAATTTTGACTAGAAGCTACAAAAAATAGCTTTATGTTGGGATGAAAATTTTATACTAAGTTTTATATCAAATTTAATTTCAAAATTAAAATACCCAAATATAAATCACTTCACTTCAAAATTAATTTTAACTCTCCTCGTTGAGCAAAAAAAAAAAAAAGTCTCAACTCTCAACTTACCAATCACCACCCACCATAAAGCCTTTATCTGACATAGCTCTCTCAACCAATTGGAATAGTTATGTGGCACACAGGGTTTAGTGGGCCCCATCATGATACAAAGCAATTGCCAGTGATGCTTGATGCTTAGCTTCCTTAGTCAACAAAAGCAACTTACAGTTAAGAATTGGGACTACATGATTGTGTGACCCTAGCACACAGGTAACTACTGGCCAGGAGGACTAAGCCAATTATATGCTTTCATGACCAAGTGGGTGTATGGCACTCCTTATTTATTGGTTGCTTTATAAAAACAATGTAAAGCTCCAGCTGTAAGCTTTGTTCTCATTGGTTTATTCCAATAGGAATATAATGGAAAATGAACTAAAATAGAATCTTCCTATGCAGCACCCGAAGATATTATAGCTTTCTTTGGCCAATTATCTGCTACCCTTTTTCAAGGTTTGTTTAGCACTTCCATACCGTATTACTAAAATCGGACCAATCATCGACTCGATTAGATTATTGGGTTAATGGGTTACTGGTTGAACCGAATGAACCGGTATATAATAAATTTAAAATAAAACATGTATATATAATATACTTTTGAGACTAATACCAGGCGCATCACTGGATGAATTTTTGGAATTTCCGCTCAATTCCAACCATGCGCGCTCACGTGTTGGATCGGTTCGAGCGAAATGCGGTTCAACCGACTGGTTCAACCGCAGGTTGATGATAGGGATGTAAGCGGATTCAAACCGATTTTAGTAGATTGGTTCGGATCATCGGATTGGATCGAATTCGAAAACACCAATCCGAAGAAGGTCGGTTCGGGTCTCCGATCCTACAAATCTAATCCGATTCGATCTGAACCCTATATATATATTTATTTTTTAATTATTTATATGCTTATATATAATGTTAATATATTATTGTTCATATTTAATATAACTAATAATTATATAATATATCATTGTACATATTTAATATAACTAATAATTAAATATGTATATTTTATTTTATTTTTCTGTTTTTTCTAATTTTTATTAATTTCTGAAGTTTAAACAAAAAAAATAATGGGTAATCTGATGATCCGAAACGATCCGACTGCGATCGGTTCGGTTCAGATCCACAGTTAAAAAGTGAGCAAATTCGAACGGATCAAATTTGATCGGTTCGGATGATGAAACCCCCCAAACTCGACCCTATTACACCCCTAGTTGATGGCGTTAGTGCCGGTTCGACAACTTATGCGATCTGATATGTTGACCGGACTGGCCATGGGTCCGGTTTTTGGCCGAACCAGTCGGTCCGCTCAAGTTTTAATAACACTGCTTCCATATGAAGTTATGTACGGATGAAACTAATCTTGCTTTGTTAGGTTGCTTTTGAGAAATGTATTTATGTTCCACCCTCCCTCCCCACTTTAATTCTAGTTTTTTTTTTTTATAATATGATGTATTATTTTATGGTACAATTGAAAAATGTAAATTAATCAACATCAACAATGGTTAAAACACGTTAGTGTGTGTTTTGGAAAGATGGATTTTTTGAGTTTCAGCTTTTTTTCTCCTAAAAAGCTTTTCATAAATAATCTAACGTGTTTGGGCATTTAACTTAAATTTTAAAAAAGCTGTTTTGAAACATCTCCTATAAAGGACTGTTAGATTGGTCTGGCAAGATTATTTTTCATCTCAAAGTTTTCCTCCGATTTTGCCCTCTCGGTGAACTTTTATCTCTCCAAAAGGAAGTCCTACAGAGCACATGCTTCAACATAACTCCTGTAGCTTATTTGTAATTCTTTTTGGAAAAAATTATTACATTTAATATCCAACATAAAATTCTTTATTTTATTTAAATGAAATATTTATGATTTATATTTAAACATTCTAAAAATAATATTTTTTCATAGTCATGAGAAAATGTTACAAATTTTATTCAATTTTTTATAATAGAAAAAATTTATGACAAAACATTTTTAAAAAAAAATTCAACAAGTTTTAATGTTAAAAAACATCGAATATTATTAATATAAACAAATAACTTCATACCCTTTTTCTTAATTCACTATGGAAAAATTATTTTTTTGCACTATTCAAACGAAATAGATTATCTTAAAATTGTTTTTCAGCAAACATATAAAAAAAAAAAAAAAAACAGATTATGAGTGGATTTTCTTTGCATATAGAAAAAACAATGGTTAGAGCATTTTAATTTTGATGCATGATAAGTATAAAGTTTTTCACATTATCGGATATCATATTATCAAATATTTGTTTTTTGATATAGTTATTATAAGAGTTAAATATTTTTGATAATTTATTACTACATGATTCGGTAATAACGTAAAAATCTTTATACTAACGATACATGAATTAGGGATAAATATATTTTTGGTCCATGCAAAATTAACATTTTTTGGTATTAGCCTCTATTTATTTATTTTTTCCTTATCTTTTTGGGTTTTTTTTTTTTCCTCGGGTTATCTTCCGCGCACAATTGCGAAGACTAATCCCTCGAGCCGTATAGAACCACAAAAGCAGCAAAGCTCGCCCTCAAAATTTACAAGTTAAAAATGAATAAGTGATGCCAGCCAAAATGTAATTTTCATACATCATTATCAACATAATATATATATATATATCATAATTTGCAACAATATTTCGAGTCAAGCAATTCTAGCAAGCCAACACATTATTTTATCATAATCTCTTTAACATACTCTTTATTATTTGATGGATTTCATGTGGGATCCACTAAATATAGAGTTGGCACATATATTAATTTAATGATTCTCACATGTAATTCACCCAATAATGAAGGATGCATATTAAAGAGTGTCTTGCTAGCATTCTTTTAGTAGATATATAGATGCTGAAAAGACAATTATCAGTAGAAAAAAAAATAGTTTGAATAAGGTCCTCTTTATACACACACACACACACACACACACACACACACACACACACACACACACACATATATATATATATATATGGTTAAGATCTGTTGACATTGAATGTAAGTCCAAAGACTTACACTAAATCTGTCCCACCGAAGCATCAGCCTTCTAATTTGTTTTGGTAGATTCAAGAAGATCCAGAAGCAGTACTTATCCTAAAGATTTAGCAGCAATAATTCTAATCCAAGAGTGAGAAATCCAGAAACAAACAAATTGCAAATCCTAATTAGGAATGAAAAATTGCAGAGGGCAACAACGACGAGTGTGGGCAGCGGCACCTTGGGCAAGGGTATTCATTTTGAAGAGATCGTCAAAGTCCATAACATATGGGAAAGGGCTGATGATGAGGAAAGAAGGGGAATGAAGATTCACATGACTCTTTTTTATTTTTTGTAAATTTTTTGACTTAAAAATTTGAAGCCATTAGATCAATTAATTTTAATGGTGTAGATTTGGTGTAAGTCTTTTGACACAATGGATCCTAACTCATATATATGGGATAGGCTCAAATGACAGCAGGTGTCAAGCTACACAAAATCCTACCCCTTAACTATGATTTAATCCAAAGGCTAAAATTAATTCGTTTAAATCCTAATATTAAATTCCCTAACCCCTTATGTGGCATCATCACTATCCCTCCCTCCCTCCCTCACTAGTTTAGAAGGATGCCTTATCCCTAACATTAAATTCTTAGTTTTGGATGGAAATTTTCTATTAATACAAATAAATATGCACATAGAATTCTAAAAATGATCTTCAAGCTTTCCTATGCCCAAGATGTAACACCCCAAAATTCATCCTTATGTTTATATGTGTTAGTTTTGGCATATATATGTTGTTATATGTTTGATATGTTTGATCTTTATGTGTATGTGTATGTTGGAGGTAGTTTAACATTTGGGAGGGTCTTAATAGTGAATTCTGGTCAAATGGGATTCACCGAGTGCAAGTAGGTTCGCTCGGCACAACAGAGCAGAAAATTCACGTTCAAAATTTCTGCAGAATCCGCTCGGCCTAAGTTCCTGAGCCTGGCCTAACGAGTCCGAGACCGGCCTGACTTTACTGTGCCCGGCTTAACGAGTTTGACAATATTGCGTTTTAAGGCTTCTGTTTCAGTCCAGTTGCACCCAAATTCGTTTTAATCCTCTAAATCACACCCTAACCCTAGTTTACACGACTCTAACACTCAAACTTCCTCTATCCCTTTCTATCTGAATTTCTATCACTTTTTTTTTCTTCTAAAAACTCTCTCTAGGAACCATTCCTTTCACAGTTCTCCGCTGTTCTTCAATTGGCGAACACTACTGCGAATACGTGTTCATTGTGTTTGTTGTTTAGATCTTCAAACCATGTAAAATTCGTGCACCTTGTACCTCTTGATCTTTTCCCTTTTGATTTCTTGATCTAAAAGTTACATCAAGGTGTTTTGTTTATCGTTTTGAGGTAGTAGACAAGCGTTCGTGGGGCAAGATCCAAGTGGACCAATTCTTCTCTTTATTTTTAAGTTGTGATCTGCATACTAGGTATGGGGAGAAGGAATTAGTATGAACATATAGGTTTTGGGATAGCATAAGATGAGGGTTAACCCATGACCCTTTTGTATGTTATGTGTTTTAATTGATGTTTCACTGTTTATCAAATAAAAAATAAAAAATTTGATGTTTAACTGTTTAATTGCTATTGTCGTTATGTGAATGAATATGCTTGTCTACATGATTTTTATGACATATGTGAAATGCTAACGATGATGATTGTATATTGTGATTAAACGTGTTATTGTTGTAATGCCATGATATAATGAGTTGTTGTTGTTGTTAAAACATGGTAATTAAAGACGTGTTGTTGTCAAAACAAGGTAATTCTTGAGGTGCCAACATAGTTGGAATGTCTTGCATTATAATGATGCTTTTGCATACCAATTTTGCTATTAAAAAAACATGGTAATTAAAGATGTAGGGATGTTAGTGTTGAACCTAAGACTAAATCTCAGTTGTTAATGTTCATAAGACATGAAGATAACATAGAGGGGTGAGGTTAATGCCAATGGAATAGTAAAGGACATTTATGGATGATCTCGAGTGCTTCAGGAGAACTTGTGAGGCTCCCTAGAACAAATAGGTGAGACAGTAACAGAGATAAAAACAAGAGTGATGGTCCAATACACAATTAATGCTATAAACCTTAATAAAGGAAATTAACAATAGAGACGTTGATAATGGTTAAGACGATAATGGTGATGCTATCGCATAGCAGGTAAAGACAAGCGTTTGTGAGACGAGATCCAAGTGGACCTATCCTTCTCATCCTTTTTGTGTTGTGATCTGCATACCGGGTATGGGGAGAAGAAATTAGTATGAACATATAGGTTTAAGGGTAGCGTAAGATTAGGGTTAACCCATGACCCTTTTGTGTGCTATATGTCTTAATTGATGTTTGGCTATTTAATTGTTAATGTTGATATGCGAGTGAATATTTTTTTCTACATGATTTGTATGATGTATGTGTAATGTTGATGATGATGATTGTATATTGTGATTAAACGTGTTATTGCTGTAATGCCATGATATGATGAGTTGCTGTTGTTGTTAAAACATAGTAATTAAAGACGTAGGGATGGTAGTGTTGAACCTAAGACTAAATCTCAGTTGTTAATGTTCATAAAACATGAAGATAGCATAGAGGGGTGAGGTTAACGCCCAATGGAAAAGTAAAGGACATTCAGGGATGATCTCGAGTGCTTTAGGAGAACTTGTGAGGCTCTCTAGAATAAATAGGTGAGACAATAACAGAGATTAAAATAAAAGTGATAGTCCAATATACAATTAATACTATAAAACTTAATAAAGGAAATTAATGATAAAGACGTTGATAATGATTAAGACGATAACGGTGAAGTTATCGCACATTGATGCTGTTAAACTTTGATGCTTATTGGTCAAAGTTGGCTTTGATGCTTATTGGTCAAAGTTGTTAAACCATAATTAATGGTGTTGATGGAGGTGGTTGTTGATGGTTAATTGTGTGTTAGCATACATGCATTCATGCTTGAAGTTGCTAGTTGGGGGAAGTTACGATGACAGGAGAGTTGGCCAGAGAGTATGGTAAACTGGCCGTCCGTGGTGATCCATCCGAGAGTTAGGTGGATCGTGGCTCTCCGTGGTGACGCATCCGAGAGTAAGGTGCATCGGCTATCGAAGGCGTTCACCCATGGTTTGGTGGATTGCCGGTGTTGGTGCTTGTTGGCTAATGTGGATATGTACCTCCAAAAGCGTTTTCTTGAGTTAGTTTGGATCCACATTGCATATGGAGTAGTGAAGTAGAACTGCATCGCATAATATTCTTTAATGGAATATAATGTAATTGAATATGATATGTTAAATGTCGTTATGCCTTATTCTTTATGTGTTGTGTGAACATCTTACCTCATATTCCATTATTGTTTATGTTTATACGAATGACTTCTTACACCCTATTTGTTGTTGTTTTCTTTGCATGTATCTTGGCTTATGCAGAGGATGATAAGCAACATGCTGAGGAGTTATCCCGAGGAGATCGCTTACTCGTATTTTAGGGTTTTATTTTAGTTATTTTTTCGATGAATTTTTGGATTGGTTACCAGCTCTGATATGTGACATCGGGTTTTAGGTTTATGTTTTATGTTTTGATTTATGTTTTTTTTTCGCAGTTGTTAGTTATACTTATTTGGTTATGTTAGGATCATGTGATGCAAACTACCTTTTTATGATAAACTAATTATTTATCTATTTAATATGATTAGCTAAAGAATGCTGGGTAGAGGGTGTCACACTGGATCCAGTTATCCTTCCAATACTTGGTATTATTTCCATCTCTAATAATCCAAGAAATATGGTTTAGAACTGCAAGTCAATTGTTAGAAACAACTTTCCAAACATTAGAGGCATTAGTTCTATAAATAAAAATATGAGAACCATAAGGACCACAATTATATTTGAACTTCATAATATTAACCCACAATTTTTTAGGGTTATTTATGATCTGCTACGCTAGCTTAGCCATATAGGCTTTGTTAAGAGCTTTTAGATTCCTGAAACCAAGACCACCTTGGTCCTTTGGTCTACAAATTTTCTCCCAGGAAATGAGATGACATTTCCTATGAGAAACACTGCTACCCCATATAAAATTTCTATAAATAGATTTTGCTTCATCACATATAGAAACAAGAGTGGCCACAGTTTGCATGACATATCCTGGAATGCTAAAAAGACATGACTGTGGCAAAGTAATTCTCCCTGAGAAATAATAATTCTCCCATTACCCTTATGGCCTCGCTGGTATCACCGCCATTGTGAGTTCCTGAAGAACTTGCCGGTACATCAGTGGCTCTGTCTCCTCCATTCCTACCTCCTCTTCCTCTCCTTCAGTTACCACGGGCCATTTAATTTCCTGTAAAAGAAATCATTAGCTCTTTTATTCATAAGATATGTAAGGCCATATAAACATATATATTACTTTACATGTCTTATAAATATTGACAGTTATTCTCATACATTAAGAATAACTTGCGCATCGGACACTCTACCCATTCTAAGCATAGCTAACATCCGATGAGGATTCAACTAACAATGTCAGTAGTCACCCTAAACTCACAATCCGATTAGAAATGAACTGCTCTAATACCACCAAATGAGACACCCCGATGTCCCATTAACGAAGAACCTTAATTAACTACTCCTTAATTCGTTATTAATGTTAGCACACTTTATTACTGACGAAAATATTATAATATTAAACTGCAAAGGAATAAAAACATTTTAAAACATGCGTAACAAAAAATAGTAAACAGATATATACACAATATATACAAACTGTCTTGAGTGTATGGTAAATCCCAATAGAGGGATCATAAACCTAAAGAAAAACAATACAGACTCTGAGAAACAAAAAGAAGATACACAAACATTGGTCACAGAAGGTCCTACCATATCTACCCGTCCTACCTCACCCAAAATACATCAAAATGTTAAAATACATTCAAGAGGCACACCCTAGCAGACACGTCCGACAAATCTACATCATAGACGATATGGGCGTCTGGAACTACCATCTCTCTCGCCGAAGCGACGCCGGTAGACTCTGGCATATCTAGCTCTGGGCTCCCAGACGGACTCATCACTACTCATCACCACCCTGCGGCGACGGTAATGATAATGGTCTGCTTGCTCCTCTATCTCTGTCCTCTTTGCACCATACCCACGTGGCTTCGAGCCTAAGATCTATCCACCATGTTCCACATATCATCAGGGAACTCCCTCTGATGAGATGGATACCACATCTCTCCAAATGGTAGGCATTGAGCAATCCAATACAAGCCATCCAAATGGAAATATGGACCTCCTCCAACACGAACGTAAAGACTGACAAGGCCAATGTTGAGACACCCCGATGTCCCATTAAAGAACAACCCTAATTAACTAATTCTTATTTATTTTTATTAGCGTTAGCATATATATACATTCGAAAATAATATAAGTTGCGGAAGCTAGAAAAAATGAAAAACATCTAAAAACATGCACAGCGGAATAAAATGAACACACAACGAGTATATACATAATATATACAACAAGTCTCCAGAGTACTGTAGATCCCAACAAAGGGTCATAACCCTTAGAAAAGACTATACAAAGTGATGAAATAAATAAAACAAATACATACTAAATTGGTCTCAGAAAAGGGTACAGAAACAGGATACAACATCTACCCGCCCACCTCTCCAAAATATATCAAAATATAAAAATAAGCTCTCAGAGGCTCCCCCCAGCAGACGCTACTGACAAAACAAACTTATCACGGACGATATAGGCATCTAGAACTACCCTCGCCCTCGCCGTAACAACAATTATAAGCTTTGGTCATCCTGGGCTCCCAAACCGACTCGTCGCTCATTGGAAATAGTACATCGTCTGCACGCTCCTCCTCATCATGCCTCTATAAACTTTGCCAACTCCGTTGCAAACCTCTCATTAGTCCACCATGTTCCACGTATCATCCGGGAACTTTCGCTGACGAGGTGGATGCCACATCTCCGCAAAAGGAAGAAGCTAGGAGATACGATACAAGTCGAGCAGGGTAAAGAATAGTCCTCCTCCTAGGTGAATGTAGATGCTGACCGGGTTGACGTAACATACGAAGAACTATGAGTGGTCGACCTACCACCCATGGCCATCATGGTATATGATCTCAATATCCCCCAAGATCTGGACCCTTGGTGGGTCCTCTGCAGGTGGTGCATCAGGCAGTGCTCAGGTCCTATCGCTGTCACTGTGCGGCTGCTGCTGCTCATATTACGAACGTACATACAGAGAAAAGGAGATCGAGAAGGGAAATAAGCTACTATGCAACACCATAAACGGGGTTGGGGAACAATACAACATGTTAACATACAACATCGATTTACAAACAACAAACATATCGCAAATCAACCATTTACAAACATCCTTGATCCACATCTAGGGTCAAATCCTCTAAGAAGTCACACTCCTATGCATGTCAGCCGATCACTCTCACGAGGAATTTCGATTCCCGGACATTCTCTTTCTCACTCTCTCACGGGCCTTCCTTGCCCAGAGAATGTCAGTTGGTTTGTCCAGCCGTTCCGCTCGCTGTGACCAATAAGGGTCCTTCCCCCTATTAGCTCATTCTCCAATAGGGGTATCTTGGTCTCCTCGGAAGGTCTACCTGCGACTGGAATACTCAGGGCTAGACGTCTGGATAGCCAAGTCTCTACAGCGGTCACGATATAGTGGGTGCAAATCCCTGGTCTCTTGTAAATCATTCTAGACCGGACTACATCCCGAAGGTTCCCAGAACCGTCCCTCTCCATATTCTGTACCCGCACCCGGGTACACCAACCTCGCATGACTCCAAGTCATACGGCATGCCACTTGGAAACTTATGCAAAGCATAATCATCCTAAGGGTGTCAACCTCTCAAACCTACATGCTTTACGATGCCAAGCATCCACAGCTGAACATAGTACTCATATAATGCTTTCCAACATCAATCCAAACAAATTACCCTTAAGGTGTCAACTAGGGTCTAACAGCTCAACCAGACAATCATCATCAACACAACATAACATATATAAATCAACAGTAAGTAACTCAGAATATTATATAGAGCATATTATTAGAGACCACACATCAAACAACAATAGCAACCATAAACAGTATAAAACAGATAACACATGCAACCTCAGACAAATATACTTAACATATCAATTTTCCCTAACGCCGATAAGCCCATAGTAATTAAACCCTAACAAACGGTTTCAAAGACATTTTAACTAGGTTTTAACCACTATTGACTACTCGACCACTAGTAGGGTCTGGGGAACCCTACACATGCAATCTAACATATTGTATTAAGCTTGCCTCCCCGGCGTGATAGCCACTTTCTCGCCACCTTGTATATACTTTAGTCCGTGTTTAGAACTTCGAAAAGCAAGTTCCTTCTTTCTTCTTGGTTGCTGCTATGCGCCTTGGGGTACTCCTAGGTGCTCCAAAATTTGCCCTAACACATAGACAGGGACCCGAGAATGTCATAAACCCTAATCTTGCAACATATTTTCAAACAGAGCTAGAATCGAAGCAAGGATAAAAAAAGAAGGGAAATGACAATGTCGACGTGTCGACAAGTTAGGGACTCGAACATTACCTCGGCGAATCGATGAATCGAAGGCAGATACATGTAGTTCTCGTCGTCCTGATCACAACAGTGTAGTCGATTTCACAAACCGGGGCCTGAAACCCTCACATGCAAGCTCTCTCTCTCTACACTTCTTTCTCTCTTTTTTCTCGTTCCTGGTCGCAAGAAGAAGATGGAGAATGATGGGCTAAAATGAAAAATGAAAGAACTTAAGTGGTGGTGTTATGTTGTGCACGCTCTAGCATGCTAGAGGTGCATGCTTTATCGTGCCAGCACTCTAGTGCTGGGCATCTAGCGTGGAACCCTGCTGCCATGTTTCTTCCAAGTGTCATTCTTGTTTTGCCAAGTCTTTTCGTCCATGTCACTCTTAAACGTCCATTTCCAGCGTTTGAGAGTGTAATTACAGTACTAGGTAGGGAGTCACGTGGATAAAAAAATATTAGCAAAAAGAAGAAAGACTTTTAGTGAAGCACTAAATTTTGTCATAGATATTTTTTAGAGCTTTTTGGAGGTCTACGATAGGTAAGTAAACACTCTTTTCTTAAACTTCCATGATATAAATTTAGTTTGAGTATGAAATTAAAGAGTAATTATTTGTGGTTTTGTCTTTAAAAAGAAACTGGTTTTTTTTTGTGATTGATTATTATGAGATTGAATATTTACATAATGGGTGATATGATTATTATTATTTAAAATGCCTTTTTGTGATATGTGATGCCTTAGTGTTGTTTTGATATGAACATGATGAATGTTAATGCATGTGACATGATCTTATGTATTGAAGTGATTTTGGAATTACCATATGGTAATATGCGTGTGTCTGGATATCTCCCTTGGGGAGATGATTGTTTGGGATACCTCCTTCGTAGAGATGGCAAATGGCATATCTCGTAGCGATGACAGATTAGCCTAATGCGAGGCAATGGCAAAAGGCCTCCTACATGGAGAAGGCAATGTTAGACATTGCATGGTTGTGGATACTTCCTTCATAGAGATGACAAAGGGCCTAACTCGTAGCGATGACAAATTGGTCTACTGCAAGGCAATGGCAAAGGGCCTCCTACAAAGAATATGTAATGAGATGCCATTGCACTCATATGTTTGTTTTGTTGATATTATCGCATGTGTTGTGTTTTATTTATGTTATTATTTAAACTACTTTGAGATTATATTATTTGAAAATGACGGATTATGATGGTTGTTTTTCCGATTACCGCCCCGACTAAAGCAACATCTTTCGAAAACCTTTTAGAACTGTGTTTACTTACTGAGATTATAAATCTCATTAGTGGTGTTGTCTTTCAGAGTTTACAGGTGATGACATAGATGGTGCAATGACTTGAGAAAGACTTGAAGTTATTAGTTCTACTTTATTCTTTATTTATTTCTTTTGGTTTATTAGACGCATGTGTTTTAAGGCAAACAACTATAAAAGAGTTATGTGGTTTTTATTAATTAATATTTATGAGAATTTTATTTTAAACCATTGATTTTAATTTATTATAGTCTTTGATACTATGAATGGATAATTATAATTGTTTAAAACTATCTATTTCAATGTAATGTCTCAAGACGTAACATTTGTGGTATCAGAGCAGTTCGATTCTAAATCGGACTGTGGTAGTATGACTTTTTCTAAAACAAAACTTGGGCGCATATGGTGCTTGTTAGAGTTATTATTCTGCATTCTATTCTTTTGGATATCGGACCTGATCAACCCAGTGTTTAATTGGTGGTATGCAGATTAAGGCCGCTAGCAGGCGAAGGACAAATAATGCACTTGCGGCAACTTTGGCTCGAATGGCCAGAGTTATGCAAGAGCAGACGAAGACTCTCCGTCAGATGAGGGACAATGGGAACATGCCTGATGTTGGGCCAATCACAGCTCTAGATCCGCAGTGCAGGAGTCTGTTAGAGTTCCGGAATAATAATCTGCTAGATTTTTGTGGAACTACCGATCTGATTGAGGCAGAGGAGTGGTTGCTGAAGCTATAGAAAAGTTTCCGAGTCATGGGGTTTTTTGATGCTCAAAAGGTGGATTTTTCCACCTATGCTAGAGTCAAACGCAGAGCACTGGTGGAACTGTGCTAGGAGAAGGCTACTTGCTTCAGGCACCCCTATCACATGGGACATGTTCAAAGAGGTTTTTCTGGAGAAGTATTTTTCGCATAGCATTCGTATCTAGAAAGAGGCAGAGTTTCTTCAGCTTTGTCAAAGGAACATGACGGTGGCAGAGTATGTTGCCAAGTTTGAGAGCATGGAAAGGTTCTCTCCTTATGTGATGGACAATCCTGATGATCACTGGAAGGCAATCAAGTTCAAACAGGACTTGAGGCCAGAGTTGCAGAGCCTTATTGGCATCCTAGAAATTCGGGATTGGTGAATAAGTGCAGAGTGGTGGAGCAAAAGCTGAAGGCTTTGGCTAAGGAAAAACATGCTAGAAAAGAAGGGAAATTCCAAGGGAACCTTGGACCTGTACCCACCATCAGTAAGGGGAAACAAGTGCAAGAATCTCTAGTTGGAAAGGGCTTTGCGTACCGCAAGTGAGGAAAATCACATGAGGATAATCATTGTCCTTCAAATCGGAACGGAGCGTCCTGACTCAAGTATGTAAATCAATTTTTTTTTTTTCTTCCTATAAGTGTTTAGATGTTGAAATTTCGGATATGAAATTTCTCTAAGGAAGGGGAAAAATATAACATCCTAAAAGTTTAGTATAGTCATTTTATAAAAACATTAAGTGATTATGAGGTTTAGAGTATAAATTATTAATAAAAAATTTATTTGGATTATTTAGAAATTATAAAATAAAACAAAGTTAGAAATAAAAAAAGTAAAAGGTCTCATAAAATTAAGAATTTGACCTTGAGTCAAATTATAGCTCACATGCAATGAGCATACAAGAAGAATTCAATTGAATTATTAATTGAAGAATGAATGATGGGCCACACAAGATCAAAAAAATGCGATGAACCCACACACTATTTCCCTAAAAGAAGTAACATAATTTTTCTCTATTAGCTTAAGCCAAGTAATAGGTCGTCAGCGAAGGGAAGTTCACAACACAAGGGTTTTAGCGCCACGGAAAAAAAAAAAAAAAAAAAAGGGGTGGGGGGGGGGGAGGCTAAGAGTACAATTGTAGTGTTGGGTTGGGAGTCACGCAGATCAAAAAATATTAGCAAAAGGAAGAAAGACTTTTAGTGAAACACTAACTTTTGTCATAGATATTTTTTAGAGCTTTTTGGAGGTCTACAAGAGGTAAATAAACACCATTTTCTTAAACTCCCATGGTATAGATTTTAAAGAATTTGAGTATGAAATTAAAGAGTAATTAGTTGGGGTTTTCTTTTTAAAAAGAAATTGGTGTTTTTTTTTGTGATTAATTATTATGAGATTGAATATTTACATAATGGGTGGTATGATTATTATTATTATTTGATATGTCTTTTAGTGATATGTGATGCCCTAGTGTTGTTTTGATATGAACATGATGAATATTAATGCATGTGACATGATGTTATGTATTGAGGTGATTTTGGAATGACCATATGGTAATATGCGTGTGTTTGGTTATCTCCCTTGGGGAGAGATGATTGTTTGGGATACCTACTTCATAGAGATGGCAAATGGCCTAACTCGTAGCGATGACAGATTAGCCTGATGTGAGGCGATGGCAAAAAGCCTCCTACATGGTAAAGGCAATGTTGGACATTGCATAGCTGCGGATACTTACTTCGTAAAGATGACAAAGGGCCTAACTCGTAGCAATGACAGATTGGCCTAATGCGAGACAATGGCAAAGGGCCTCCTACAAAGAGAAGGCAATGAGATGTCAGTGCGTTCATATGTTTGTTTTGTTGATATTATTGCATGTGTTGTGTTTTATTTCTGTTATTAGTTGAAATACTTTGAGAATACATTATTTTGAAAATGGCGGATTATTATGGTTGTTTTTTCGGTTACCATATCGGCTGAAAGCAGCATCTTTTCGAAAACCTTTTAGAATTGTGTTAACTTACTGGGATTATAAATCTCATTAGTGGTGTTGTCTTTCAGAGTTTATACGCGATGACATGGATGGTGCAACGACTTGAGAAAGACTTGAAGTTATTGGTTCTAGTTTATTCCTTATTTATTTCTTTTGGTTTATTAAACGCCCGTGTTATAAGGCAAAAACAACAGTAAAAGAGTTATGTGGTTTTTATTAATTAATATTTATGAGGATTTTATTTTAAACCATTGGTTATAATTTATTATAGTCTTTGATACTATGAATGGAAAATTATAATTGTTTAAAATTATCGCTTTCAATGTAATGTCTCAAGATGTTACATAGGATCAATCCTCTAAGAAGTCACACTCATATGCATGTCGGCCAATCATTATCACAGGGATTACTGATTCCAGGACATTCTCTTTCTCTCACTTGGGTCTTCCTTGCCCAGAGAATGTCAGTTGGTTTGTCAAGGTACTTGTTCCGTTCACCGTGACCAATAAGGGTGCTTCCTGTCGGGAATGAATCCCTGTGCTATAATTATGATGTTATATTGTGTGGTTGTCTTGTGAGTCGTGTATGTGACTGCTATGATAAAACTCATATGTCGGTATCTCACCTTTGCATTATCTCTGTTTGGTTTTCTTTGTGGTTGTGTTAGATTTCCATCCAAAAGAAAGGCTCTCAGAGCCATAAACAGTCCATTTAAAATAAAGGCTCTCCGAACCATGAACCCGATACCCTAGAACAATTGGGGATTGGACCTAAATAGGGAGGCCAACCCACCGCGAAACAATTGTGTTATAGGCATTATCGCGGCCTATCATGCTCGACGAAGGGAAGTTAGGATCTCCGGAGATAGTGAACTAGATAGTGAATATTGAAGTGACATGAAAGGTTTTATAAAAACTCGGGTGTAAAAATTTTCCTTCTGAATATTTCGGAAAAGTGATATACACGTCACAAAAGTAAAATCACATTATACTTGAATAAAGATCCAGAATTTTTACAAAAATTTCGACAGAGTCCCCTCTGTAATTTCAACATCCCAGAATAAAAATACCTACTAAAATATTTATATTTTCAACCCAGAAATTCCAGTCATACAAAATACATCAAGATAGTAATATTCTGAAAATATTTACATCAACAAGCTATACATGACTAAAAGAAAATCTTAGATTTTCATCCAAAAGAAAGGCTCTCAGAGCCATAAACAGTCCATTTAAAATAAAGGCTCTCCGAACCATGAACCTATACTATCATACATCAATAATGTCTCAAAAATCTAAGCTGGTCGTTCTAAAAGATATTCCTGGGAAAGATCCCATGGTTCTCACCATTATAACTAACATCTGACGTCTTATGCATTGGACTATATGTTATATTTCTTGATTGTGATTGGCTGAGGGCATGACACTGGTCATTGCTTGTTAATAAAGATTAAGACATTTAAGTACCTTAACTCAGAAATATCGAAAAAGTGGTGTTTTGCTTCTTTGGAAAGTGAGAAGAAAATCCTAAATGATGAAAGTGTGAAGATAGAACAAAGTTAAGAAAGAAAGAAAATGGAAAACATCAAAGCTTATGAAAACTATTTAAAAGTATTTTGGAAAGGAAAAGTCCTTTGGAAACAAGGATTTTCTCATAGGTTTTATGAAAAGTTGGTTTCAAAAATGAAAAGGTTTAGAGAAAATGTTATCTTTGATAAATTCAATTGCAAGGGTTTTATATTTGGTTTAAAGTTGAGAAAAGATTTTCAGTGGTTTTCTAAGTTTTCAGAAAATGGATTTTTGAGGACAAGATTTTCTATTAAAATGTATTTACAAGAACGAAAAGTATTTATGTCACAAAGTTGAGAAACTTTTGAACTTTTGTTTTTCGATTTAGTTTTCACTGAACGAAAAACCAAGTGGAAAAATAAAAGTGGAAAGGACCTAGATTTCCGAAATGACGGGCTAGAGTTCTTGTTTTGAGTTTGAGGAAAAGAAAGGACCTAGATCACCGAGCTATAAACCCGGGCAGGATTTGGATTGCCGAAATTTCGGGCTGAATTCGGAGTGCCGGTAAAGCCGGACTAGTGTTCCTAGTGATGAGAAGAACCTAGATTTCCGAGACGTCGGGCAAGTGTTCGAATTGAGGAAGAGATTTTTAAGATCTTCGTTTTTGGCTTAAAAATTTTGAGTTGGTATTTAGAATATATCTAATACCTGAATAAAAGTAGTCAAGAGCTTTAAGCCTTGACGAGGAAAGAAATGATACGAAAAAGAAAAGTGGAAATGAGAACCCTTGATTTTACATGCATAGTCTGGCTTAAATGCCGTTGTGGCAGACGTGCCATTGTGTATCGAGCAACAGTTTCACACAGGGTGAACTGACAAATTGGATAGTTACGAACCAAAGATGGCTCCTTTAGTCTTTGGGTCTATTAGGGACATTCGGGCTCGAAAACCCACAGAAGGCTCGGGCATTTGCACCCTCGGGCCGTGGAAATCGGTTACCCAGCACTAAATGTACTCAATAGGGAACTATTCAATCTTATTTAGGTGATACGCGATACCCTAGAACAATTGGGGATTGGACCTAAATAGAGAGGCCAACCCACCGCGAAACAATTGTGTTATAGGCATTATCGCGGCCTATCATGCTCGACGAAGGGAAGTTAGGATCTCTGGAGATAGTGAACTAGATAGTGAATATTGAAGTGACATGAAAGGTTTTATAAAAACTGCATTTAGTTGTCGGGAATGAATCCCTGTGCTATAATTATGATGTTATATTGTGTGGTTGTCTTGTGAGTCGTGTATGTGACTGCTATGATAAAACTCATATGTCGGTATCTCACCTTTGCATTATTTCTGTTTGGTTTTCTTTGTGGTATTTTGGGTTTGAGGGTACAGAGGTTGTAGAGAAGTTCCCAGCTTCACTCGGGGATATTAGTCCCAATCCTTGAAGACGTCAGATGTCAGTTATAATGGTGAGAACCATGGGATCTTTCCCAGGAATATCTTTTAGAACGACCGGCTTAGGTTTTTGAGACATTATTGATCTATGATAGTATAGGTTCATGGTTCGGAGAGCCTTTATTTTAAATGGACTGTTTATGGCTCTGAGAGCCTTTCTTTTGGATGGAAATCTAAGATTTTCTTTTAGTCATGTATAGCTTCTTGATGTAAATATTTTCAGAATATTACTATCTTGATGTATTTTGTATGACTGGAATTTCTGGGTTGAAAATATAAATATTTTAGCAGGTATTTTTATTCTGGGATGTTGAAATTACAGAGGGGACTTTGTCGAAATTTTTGTAAAAATTATGGATCTTTATTCAAGTATAATGTGATTTTACTTTTGTGACGTGTATATCACTTTTCCGAAATATTCAAAAGAAAAATTTTTACACCCGAGTTTTTTTTTATTTAAAGTAAATTAATTTTTCCGAAAGTAAAACCAGCAAAATTCTTTTTATTTAAGTTCCGGGACGAGTTAAGAGTTAGAAATGTAACGCCCAAGGGGGGTGTTACACTTCCCCCTATGAGCTCAATCTCCAATAGGGGTATCTTGGTCGCCTTGGAAAGTCCACCTGCGACTGGAATACTCAGGGCCAGACGTCGAGATAGCCAAGCCTCCACAGGGATCGCGACACAGTGGGTGCAAATCACTAGTCCCTGAAGATCATTCGAGACAGAACTACATCCCCAAGGTTCCCAGAACCGTCCCTCTCTATATTCTGTACCGTACCCGGGTTCACTAACCTCGCATGACTCCCAGTCACATGTCTCGCCACTTTGGCAACTATAAAATGCAAAAACATCCTAAGTTGACAGTGGTACTAATCTTACACTTACATGTATCACAATGATCTATGCATCCTCAACTCAACTCGATGCCCATACACCGTCGTCTCATCACAGAACCAATCAGTGTACCCTTAAAGTGTCAACTAGGGTTTCTAATACAACAACCAATCAACCTCAACAACAACATATATACTAATCATATAATCTACAAACCAATAATAATAATGTTAAAATATTAAACATATAATCAAATACCACACATCAATCAGCACGACATCCAGAGACATAGCCATATAATGTTAAGTCACAAAGTGTCTGACTCCACCTTCTTGTTGATCATTATGTTTTGATGAATCCAAATATTAAGCAACTAATTTTAATTAAACTGTCTGAGTATTGCTAATCTTCTACTTGACATGTGCATGAAAGACAATATAAGTACAGATCATTCTAAGAATGAAAGAACCAAAGCACATTATATGCGTCTGGCTCTTTGGATTTAAAGATCAACTGAAGCAAAGCATCTAATTAGCCTTAGACAAGCTGGAGTTCAGATTCAATTGTTCAATAGTTGATTTCATCATAAGATCCCTTGAAGAAAATCAACTTTGTTCTAAATCCAAGAAACATCTTGTTCTTTGCAATCAAAAGCTGGAAGATAAATGCGTTTGAAGGTTAAACTTGAAGCTGAAGATGAAGCTATAAATTGTCTACCAAGCCTACTTAGTTTGAAGATTCTATTGAAGAATAAATATTGAAGTTTCTCAAAGATCTTGTTTAAGATAACATAAACAAGACCTTCCCTTACTCAAACCAAAGTTACAAATATCATGAACCTTTAGAAGTTACATCAACACTGTTCTCAACAAGCATCTTAGAAAGATTGCAAAGCTAATCATGCAATCCTCTGAAGAAAGACTGGAGACCAACTCATGAAAGATCAAGTTACAAGGCTAATTCATCAGATCCTTTAAAGTATCTTCAGATCCTTTAAAGTATCTCTAAAGCAGATTTCAAGCGAAGTCAAAGAAGAAAGCGTCTGAAGACCTGTCAGAACCAAAAAGGCACTTGAAGGCTTGTCAACTAACAAGTACAAAGAATGTGTCTAAGTAACTAGACTAATGTTGGAGCTTATGTTAAAGGAAGCATTTAAGTAAAAGATCATAAGTCTTTTATTATTGAGGAATGCTAAAAGAAGAATATTACTTGAAGCCTCTCTCTTGAATCTAAAGGAAAGACATTTATCGAAGAAAGGAATCAAACATTCAAAAGGAATATTTTATTCTCTTATCTTCGAAAGAAACAAAAGAGAGCAGAAAGCATAAAAGTCTTGCATCAATCTTCTTTCTCGTAATAAGCTAAAAGCAGCTTTATCTGAGCTTTTCTCAATGTTGCACAAATAAGGAAAGCTACACTGCCCAAGCCAGAAAAGTATCTCTTCTCAGTTCTCTGGTCAACTAAACTCTCCAACGTTCATAAATATTTAATGCAATTCAGAACGATTATTTTATGTCTAGAAGACAAAGAGAAGATACCCGTAAACTGAAGATTATATCTCGACAGATCTCTCTTAGATGAGTATAAAAGGAAGAATAAGAAGACTTGAAATAGAGAGAGATGCATATTAAAAATATACAAAGACTCAGAAACTATTACGCAAAAATGCTCTTATAAACTCTGATTTTCTTATCTCAAACTACAAATCATTTAGAGAAGATCAAAACTCTGTAATCTACCAGCTCTTACGTTTTATTCACTTTATGAAGTGTTAGCTGGTTGATTTGCAACTCTATAATCTTGAAGTTGTGCTTCAAAACAAATCTTCCACTCGGTAGAGCCTGAAGAGGCTTGCTAAAATAATACTTGTTGTTGAACCTGAAGAGGCTAAGTGTGAAAACAAAACTTGTTGTTGAGCCTAGAGAAGCTGGGTGTGCAAATAATACTCGTCTGTAACTTGATCAGCTAAAAACTTGGTGAAGCCAAGGACTGGATGTAGCCCAAAGTTTGTGGGTGAACCAAGATAAATCTCTGAATATACTTTTCCCTTTCTTAATCTTTTAATTATTGCACTTAATTTTGTTGTTACTAATCCTTGGGGTGTGTTTTCAAAAGTTTTAAGTAATTCAGTTTTCTGAAACAAACGTGTGAGAAAAAAAATGTCTGACCTGCACCAGTTTTGCTTTTTGCTAGAAATTTTTTTTTTGATAAAACACTACTCAACCCTGTTCTAGTGTTGTTTTGTGCCATTTCATATAGCAGATAACACATGCAACCTCAACCAGAATTGTCTAACCTAGTGTTTTGACCTAAAGCCGATACGCCTATAATAACCAAATCCTAAATAACATTCAAAAATGATTTTTAACCAGGAATTAGGCATTGTTGACTACTCGACAACTAGTAGGGTCTGGGACACCCTACAAATAAAAAACTAACATGCAGTATTATGCTTGCCGACGCTCTAAACCTCGAAAATCAGTCCCTCACCAGAGAACAGTTCCTACCACGCTTCACAGGGAATTCCTCGGTGCTCCGAAATTTGCCCAAACACATAGACAACATCTAAACATTGTCACAAACCCTAATATTACAACCAAATCATAAGCGAAACTAGAATTCATGCAAGAACTAAGAAAGAACGAAGAACGATAATGTCGACGTGTCGACGAGTCAAGGATTTGTGCATTACCTCAGCCGATCGATGAATCGAAGGTAGGTATATGATGTGGTCGTTGCCCTGATCATAGATATGACGTCAGAATTGCGATCAGACGAACATATTTTTCGCAATCAGGCTCTCTCTCTCTAGATGCTCTCCCCTCTCTCTAAACTCTCATGCAGAAAGAAATGAGATTCGTGCAAGAAAGAAAGTGGGTGAAAATCTTAAGTGCTGCTGCTAAACTGTGCACGCTCTAGCGTGCCAACGCTTTAGCATTGGGCACCTCCACCCTAGAGCGTGGAACCCTGTTGCTAATCTCTGCTACACATCGTTTCCTCGTTGCCACGTGTCCCACATGTGTCTGGGACCATGCCACACTCGAGTGTCCGAAAAGCCAACGTCCTAGCGTGCCAACGCTTGAACGTGGGGTCACTCCACGTTCAAGTGTGGAGCCTGATGTCGATACCCGTCTTTCGTGTGTTTCGTCGCGTTCTAAGCTCATTTGAAGACCGATTGACCTCAAATTTGAAACATAATCTCATTAACACACAAGGAACAAGATTAAGGCTTCAAACATGTTTAATCCCTTCCTCAAACACTAATCAAGTAAACGGGGTGTTATATGGCCCAATCTCTCAAGAGCAATAACAAAAGGGTACAGAGAGACTGGGCTCCCTGCCTTACACCCCTTGATGCATTAAAGCTAGGGGTGCTATTACCTTTCCAATTCAAGCTTAAATTAGAAGTAGATATGCATTGAAAAATCAAATCTTTAATAGAGGTAGGAAAATTTTACATATCCAAAGCCTCCATAATAAAGTTCCACTCTAGGCGATTATAAACCTTCTCAAGATCTAATCTAATGATCATGAAGCCTTTATTTCCTTTTTGGTTATTAATGGAATGAATAGCTTCTTGCATAACTAGAATGTTATCAAGAGTTGATTTCCCAGCAATCAAACTGCTTTGATTAGGACAAATAATATAAGGCAAAACAGATTTCAAACGATGGACAATGATCTTAGTGATAATTTTGTAACTTATGCATAAGGCAATAGGCCTTAATTATTTAACCATAGAAGGGTCCTCACATTTTACCCTCACATATTTTTATTCATATTATATTATACTTATATAATTTTTATTATTGAATTATATATGGTTTTATAATTTATTTTTTTACAAATCCTTATTATGATTCTACCAAACTGTAACACAGAATGACGTGTCCCTAATTTTTTTATTGGTTCATGTGTTATCTACTTAACTTCTAATATTTACATTATCGTCTAAGATCCTCTGCCAGCTTGGGTAACCAAGAATCTACTTAAATAACACACAAATCTTAAATCGATTTAATTATTACTCCCTCCGATCCTTATTATAAGAGGCAAATGATTATTTTTTTTGTCCAAAATATAAGAGACGTGCATGTATTTTGACAAATATTAAATGCTCATTTCCAATTTTACCATTATTTATAATAGGGTTTATATTTACGAGATAGTGTAACTTTCAATACAAGTAGGTTTGTTCATTAATTATTGAAGGGTTAAATTTGTAAATTTATATGAATATTAATTACAAATAGCTTATTTCAATGCATTTTCATGATCTGTGTATTTTAGGATTTTGCCTCTTATAAGACCGGAGGGAGTAATAAAAAAGAATTAGAATCTTCCAGCCATCGTAAGAATAAAGAGTATTGAACGCTGAATTGAAGAGAGAGAAAAGTATCAAACCCCTTTTGTCCCTAATCTCCTTAATTAGCCACTTTTATAACATTCCTGTAAATCCAAGAACTTATGATTTTAATGATATAATTGGTCAATGACCACTGGGAATATATATATATATATATATATATATATATATATATATATATATATATATATATATATATATATATATATATATATATCTTCAGTCTGATCACTGGTGTTTTCGAGCTCTTCAAGATGAAGTTGCTATAGATAATTGGTCATTGTGATATAACAGGGAAATAAAATGCACAGTTATAGAAAAATCACATAAATTAGAATATTTGTCTTAGTTTCATGGCTAAAAATTTCTTTGGTATAGAGTTTGATCCCTTAGATTTAAAATCTATTATTTAACATAGTATTATAAGCAGAGTTGTGAAATTGATGAGTTTAACTAAATTTATAGTCTGCCTATACTCAACTCCTAAATTCGTAAAAAATTATCTATTTACTCATCATAATTTATGACTGATTGACAGTGTTAAAAATTTTACACTGACAATACATAGTAATTAAACTCTTTATAAATAATATTAAAAAGTTCAGAGCATTCAAACATATTAAAGTAATAGGTTTAAATAAGTTTTTGGTCCCTACAAAGTTCATCAAATTTGGTTTTGGTCCTGTGAAATTTTTTCTTAGGTTTTCGTCCCTGTAATCTCAAATTTTTTGCAAATAGTCCCTACCGTCATCTTTTTCCGTTATCTAGTACTCATGGGTATCGAGGTAATTTTATTTTACTGTCCGACTTGCTATAAAATTTGGCCATAAAATAGAAACAAAATCATACATTAGGGAATAAGGTTAAAATTGCTAAATTCCTTCATTTTGTATGATATCTAGTACTCAGGGGGTATCGAGGTAATTTCTCGTTCTTGTCCGACTTGCTCCAAAATTTGGCTAGAAAGTAGAAATAAAATCATACATTAGGGCCATAGGGTTATAATTGATAAATTTTTTCATCTAGTATGATTTTTAGTACTCAGGGGTAACAATAGGGACTATTTACAAAACTTTCGAAAATACAGGGACGAAATCCTAAGAAATTTTTTTACAAGAACTAAAACTAAAATTGATGAACTTTCCAGGGACTAAAAGCTTATTTAAACCAAAGTAATATGATCCATATTTTTCATTAAAATTTCATAATAAAGTAAACAAAAGTCATAAAATATGAACCCAAGAGCAATTGGATGAGATGGCACAGATCTCTTCCAGCTTAACCAAAGGTCTCGAGTTCGAATTCTGGCTCTGCGAATGCAGCAGCGTTAAAACTCTTGACGGAGAGCTTTGCTGCCCTTGTGGTCCTATCTGGCTCGAGTGGTTAGTCTCTGCAGTTGCACGCAGAGGATACTGGGGAACCCAAAAAAAAAAAAAGTCATAAAATAGATGATAACAAATACAATAAATGAACAAATAGTAAGTTAATAAATCTAAAATTAGAAACAACTTAAGCGAAGATATCAGAATGACAGAATCTCTAAAATTCAAAACCACCGTCATTGGTTTGTTTAATGAATACTAAGATATTGTTATTATTTTCGCGAGCCGAAAGGATGTGCAAACTGGATTGCCAATTAGAGTATCTCTCAAGAGCTGGGGTTTCATCTTATTGAGAATCCCCTGTTGGGTCTAAGGACACTTCTCCATAGGGATTTGTCTGGGGTCTCCATACCCTATTAGTTTTTAGTTGGATTTTCTTTCTGTTGGGTTCCGGCCCCTTTTAGCAACAAAAAAAAAAAAAACTAAGGGTCTGTTTGGGAGTTTAGAGGGGAAGGAAAGTGAGGGGATCAAAAGGGAAGGAAAGGGGAGGGAGGGGAGGGGAATGAGAGTATTATCCCTCCCCTTGTTTGTGAGTACATATTATACGAGGGAAAGTAAATGGAGGGTTTATAACATACTTTTACAATTTTACCTTTATTTTAGAAAATTAACATAAGTAATATTTGTTAAATAATATTAATGCACCTTTAAAACAAAAATTTAATACTAATGCAAAAAAAAATATTCATTTTCCTCTAAAAATTGGGGTAAACCCCCCAAAAAAACCCCAAATTGGGGTAAATCAAAAGATTGAGGTGAGGAGGGGTTTGGGGGTTTTTTAAAATCCTAAAAAACTTCCCTTCCAAATTTTTGCACTCACAAACAAGGGAGATATTCTCATAAACCTTCCATTTTCCTTACTTCCCCTCCTAAACAAAACTCGCAAACAGACCCTAAAGGATATTGGTCACATCCCGGAGAAGAAAGCTTAAGGATAAAATTAATTTTATAAAAAAAAGTTTAAGGAGATAAACAATTAGAATTGAGATTGACAAAAAAATACTTAGGGATAATTTTTTTTTTATCAACATAGCCATAAATATTCACAGTACATAAGCCGCCTTGAAATTCAGAAATTATTCTACAAACCTATTTTTTCTTATAAAAATAATAAATGACTAATATATTGCACACCTCACAAGCTAAAATATTGGTGATGTTAATAGGTGATCTCATTACTCATTGCATCGTGTCACACATTTCTAGATGAGTGCTTGTTCTGTTGTAATTGTAAGTTGTAACTTAGTGCAGTATTACAAATTGATGACACAACTCCAAGATAAAAGGGAATAGAGATGGTGAAAA
The DNA here is from genome assembly GCA_035048595.1 of Echinosophora koreensis. Classification (NCBI taxonomy): domain Eukaryota; kingdom Viridiplantae; phylum Streptophyta; class Magnoliopsida; order Fabales; family Fabaceae; genus Echinosophora; species Echinosophora koreensis. Next base: position 1,547,516 of record JAPCYP010000031.1, on the reverse strand, counting down.
AAGTTTGGGTGAAATAAGTCCTTCTATCCTCTTTAAACCAATAGAAAGAAAAAGGAAATCCCATTAGGAAAAAGCAATTGATGACGCATCCTATTGAGATAATCAAGTCCAATGACAATCATTATTAAACACACTAGCTATATGTTACAACGGGAAATAGACACACGTAACATGTTTTGATGTTTATCCTAGTTGTGAGAATATGTGCTTATACATTATATTAAAGCATCCAATTAAAAGATTCCTATAAACTCTGCTAGGATTTCATCACACCAAACGGTTAGCAATGTCTTTTTAAAGAGAAAAAACGTGTAGCATCTTCGTCTCTTTCTAACATGATGCCATGGCACTTTTTTATTCCATGGGAATGGCGTGGCAACATAATCTTCTAGTCATAAATCTAAGTCATCACCAACTAAAAAGCAGTCTTAGGTAAAGGAAATGGATTCTACAGTCACTTTATGAATGTAGAGAGATTTTGATCATTAATTAAATTTTGTATAGGATAAATATATTAATGTAAAGATGAGTGTATTAAATCCTGACCATTGATTAAGATAAATGCGTGAAATTTGTAAATGAAGGAAATCTAGCTCCATAAAGGGAATGTGGGGACAAGTCACGTACCTCAAATTACTTAGTAAATTAGGGATATTAGATAATCACAACTTCACAAGCACTACTTTTAATGGGGAAAAGGCTAATGATTTTCAGATAAACTCTTGCTTTTGAGGCAAACAAGGAATAAAATTATAACTAACAGGGGATCAAAAACATGTGAGATAATGGGGTTCCTCACCTCTTATCAACATCACTCCTCTATAGAAAACCTTGTCCAAATTTGTTTGGCTGATTTGTGATAAGGGTTTCTGACATATTGAAAAGGGATGCCACCCAATATCCCTCTTGAGATTAACTTTGGGATTCTTTATTAAGAAAAGTGAAAAATGCACTTTAGCGCTGGTTATGTAAGACCAAAAGAGGTGTCTTGCATTCATATTGTGAAGGAAAGAATATTTTCAAGATATTTAAAAAGTCGAATTGATAGGCATTTGAGGCGATTAAAGAGAGATAATGAATGCTCAACTAGAATATTGGCTTGAGTCTTTCAAGGTTGTATTGTGTGGTATGTATGGAGGTTTGATTTCCAATAGTCAAAATGCTAAGAACACGGTTATCACACCCTCTTCAATACACCATTTATTATTGAGTGGATTTCATGTGAGACTCATCAAAACACATAATCCTGCATGAAATCCACTCAATGATAGAGGGTGTGTGATGAAGAGTGTGAATGTGTGATGTTAGCATTGCTTTTCTAATAATTAAATATTATTTATTTCACTCTCTTATCTAATATATATTTTCACATTTAATATATAAATAAATAAAAAAATTGTTTCCACATGGGCGAATCTCGGCTAGAAGGTCTATCAAAAGCTTCTTCGTTGCATGCAGTTTGTAACTAGGTAAACTTTTGTTACCACCAGGGTGGGAGCTCAACCTCAGGCCCATGTCCGACTTGGGCTCTAATGAACCTGAGCCCCCTCGTGGTTCACCGAACTCGAGAAGAGACCACGCTCTAAGATCTTGCGGTCTTAAAGAAGGCGAGTGATACATGCAACCCAAAATGCTAGGTAATATAAAGACCATTACGGACCAACCAAGGGTTGATAGAATGATAAATAACTCGACCCCATAAGGAGAATAACCATAGTCAGCCCTTAGCCTAAGGCTAGTAAAGCTAGGGATTTAGGCCTCCAAAATTTTTTAGTTATTTAGGTCCAAATTTTAGGCCTCCAATTTTTTTTTTAATTAAGCTTAACAAAAATAATAATTTAAACCTTAAACAATAAATTATAGGAAAATCTTACATGTTGTTGCATGTATACACAACAAAAATTTACATTAACCAAAATAATGTGTAATAAAGATAAAATTTAAATAAAATATAATTTTTTTAATAAAAATTATTATTAGTTTTCAGAAAGGTCTTATATCAAATTTCGCTTTAAGTTTCAAAATACGTTAGGCCGGCCCTGAGAAGAATGCAATTTCAAATCCTGGGGACAGACATTCTAGTTGGAAGGTTGTAAAAATCAATGATTTTATAATTCTCTGCTCTAAGCAATCGACCGATGATTAGTTTCAATAACGGGTTCAAAGAGCCGAAACTTGTGGTAATATTTCGGGATGCCACAAGAGCCAAAGACTCTAATAATGATGGCTCATGAAAAAAAAGATCCCCATTATAGAGGATACAACATAGAAGAACTCTGCGAGATTCCAAGCCAAATAGCCTTTGCAGGTTGACACTATAAAGTCAGAAGGGTCGGAGAGACGAAACATTGCAGGGTTGACACTATATCTTCATATCCTAAGACACTTTGTATCGGATCCTAGTTTTAGGCATAACAAAAAGAGTGTGATATTTGAAAGTATAGACACCGCGTGTGACACTGTATGTGTTTATTTCTATCTCTCACCTATTTTTTATCATCTTTATATACATGCCCATTTTATGTTAAAAAAACATTCTTGTAACAAAAATAAACCTCATATTAAGGAGACTAGCTCCAAAACCCATTATAAAGATTGTGGAAATGAATATGATTAAAGGGAGGAAAGGGGTCTGAAAATAACTGAGTGCTTAAGCTCTATCGGATTGTTAAAAGTGCACCAGGCTATCATTGCGTTTGCTATTAACTAGGATCAATTTAAATTAGGTTTTAAACAGTGGTTTACCCAGACTCACTAGACTGTGTTGAGGGATTGATGGAATAACTGAAGCCAAGATAATATAGATTATTCATCATTAATTTAATCTACCTATGTGTAAAAGGGTATGAGATCAAAAGTGCTTCATATGACACAACCATAATTTTATAAGATCTGATAGACTTTGACATATATATTACTCTATTCAGCAGCCCTAAAAGTACAAGCCGACAATTGATCTATTTGATATGATAAAAAAAAATTGGTATATCAATATACTTTCCGTTGCAACGAGTGCAAGACAGAATTGGATAGAGATATGTAGTCCTCGTTTATGTATCACATCTTCTTTCATTCAATAAAAATAAAATAAATAGATTATTATCTTTTTATATTTTTATTAGAGTTTAATTGATATGTATTGTCAGTATAAAAAATTTTACACTATCAACCAATCATAAATCATAATATAAATGACTTTTAAGGATGATTGAATAAAATCAAAGATTTTCAATAACGTGACGATTTATTATTGATTGACAGTATAAAGAAATAAACTTTAGGACAGATAATTTGTATCCGACGTAAACTAGTCACAGAAAGACGTTAATTAATCAATTTGTGAAAAACTGAATAGAAATCCTTCTTTTTCGCATTGCTTAATGCTATTCTGCTGGATTATTATGCTTCCCAAGGGAAATATTGCATGTCAAGAGTTATGAATTTTAAACAGATAACCCTTAAAATTTTGACTTAGTCACCTAAGAGGTTGTAAAGGAAAGGAGTCCGTAAAAATTGATGATGGGGCCTTAATACCACCAAATCATTGTCCTCGGTTACTATTATTATTATTATTAAAATTAAAATACCTTTTTTTTTCGGTAAACAAATACTTTTTCTAACATTTCAAGTCGTTACTTGTCTGAGATATTGTGTTATATATGCGAGCGTGTCCCTTATTATTTTCGTATATCCTAACTTAAATTAGAATAATATTATATAAAAATATACTAATATTGTAAATATTTAAATAATAAGATTTTATTGGTATTACCATTTTCTTTCTTTATCAATTAACGGTGAGACCACAAACTTTTCTTGCACGCGTTCCCACTTGGTTGGAAATAGCAAATAGGAATATGGACAAATGGACATTAAACAACTAGGACAACTTTTCCGTATATGCTTGATCCTACATCAACCGCAATACCGTATCTCTACTATGTTCTCAAATAAACCATTTTAATATGTTTTAAAGCTGCAAATATTATTGATTTCTTGATGTCCCCTCCTTCACATGCCTACCAGGGATTAAAATAGTATTTTCTATTTACCAAACTAGTGAAGTCAGATTTTTTTTTCTAGTTAGATTTCTTGATGCATGCATTATGTACTTCTTGAGAATCTCTTATGACCCAAGCTTTATTCATATGTTTATTTCAAATAAAAAAAAAAATCAAAACTTAATAATAATACATAGAAGCTGAATCCACCAGACCCCACTCATCAAATATACCTACCCTTTTGTTTACAATATATATGACCTGAACCCTAACTATATATCTTGAGTCTCACGATGTGTAGCAAAGTTCTAAGGGTGTAATCGGGTCAGTTCGGATTGGGTTTGGGGGTTTCATCATCCGAACCGATCAAATTTCATCGGTTCGGATTTGATCACTTTTTAACTGCGAATCCCTACCGACCATAATCGGATCGGATCGGTTCGGATCATCGGATTACCCATTATTATTCTTTTTATTTAAATATCAGAAATTAGGGAAAAAAGAAAAATAAAATAAAATATACATATTTAATTATTAATTATATTAAATATATATAAAAATATATTAACATTATATATACATATGTTAAATAATTAAAAATAAATATTTCTAGGGTTCGTTTCGGTTCAGATCGGATTAGATTTGTAGGATCCGAGACTCGAAATGACCTTGTTCGAGTTAGTACATGCTTTTTAAATCCGATCCGATGACCCGACCCAATCCATCAAAATCGATTCTGATCCAATTCGCGGATCGGATTGGATCCGCTTATACCCATACAAAGTTCTGTGGTAAACTTTAACAACTTCTAAACAATATTCTGTTGCTAATTTTGTTAGTGGATATATCAACCGAGAGTCAAATAATTAGGAAGAATGAAGTTTCCATATGTTGACAAAGTTTAGAGTACCAACCTAGTTGGGATGTCTTGCTTTATAGTAATGCCTTTGGATATCTTTAGTCTTTATATATATATATATATGGATAGAATTTAGAATAGAACAGAATAGAATAGCATAAAAAAAAATTAGAATAGAATTATTTTGAAAACAAGGATAGATAACTTTATAGTGTAAATTTGTTTAAATTAATTACAGAAAATCTCTATGCCTTATGAATATAATCAGTTCTACAGGAATTAAGAATTTCAGAATGTGCAAATTATGAAGAATATTTACTATCTATAACATCAATCAGTGGGTAAAAGTATATTTAATCGGAGCTCTAATAATTTGTTCAAAGTTATAATCAAGTGTAACATTCCAATATGTAGGTATTATCTACACTCCAACAAAACTCTCATTTAAAAATAATTTTATACTATTTCATATCTGCAATGAAATATTTAATTTTCTAACATACGTGGAAGATCCAAAATTTTAACCAACGCGTTTCTTGGCAAATACTTTGTTGACTTACATGGAAATCAAACCTAGTTTCCCTCTAATTAACCTTTTCATGACTAGTCAAACCGCTCCAGATCAAACTATGTCCATTATTTGTTTGTGGATTTAGAATGTTCTATACTTTTTGCAATTACAATCCATCAAATATTAGTTATATTGAGAAATTTAATTTGTCGGTAAGTATTCTTTGTTTATAATATTTAAGTCTCTCTCTCTCTCTCTCTATATATATATATATATATATATAAAGTTGAATGAGTTTAATTTTGATGTAAGGTAAGTGTAAATTTTTACAATATTAATTATTAATTAATCAATTAAAAATTATGCAATATGTGTGATAAGTTAGTTATTTTAACAGTTAAACATTTTTTCACAGTGTATTTTTTTTTTTTTTACAATGACATTCCATAATAATTAAATCCATTTCTAAAAGATTTTTTTTATTTATGAATTCAAAAGCCATTTCTAAAAGAGTGTTTTACATTTGAGTTACTCTACCTATAATAAGTAGGGATGTTGATCAACCGATCCAAACCGATTCAAACCGCAAAAACCGAACCGAAAAACCGAAAACCGAAAAAATCGCAATTTTTCATTGGATTGGATCGGATTTTGGATCCCCTAGTGACATCCAATTCAATCCAATCCAATCCAAACCGAACTACTATAGACATAAACTATTATTTTTGAAATTATAGTATTACTCATACTTAAACATTGTTTTTCATACTTTTATGACCCTCATTCTCTTTAATATTTTTGTTGGAATGACATATATGAGATTATTTAGAATAAATGTTTATGTCTTGAAGTTATATTTTGCTAAAAGTTTTGATGCATAACATATATATACTTGATTGAGTAAATATGAAAAATAAGAAATCAATTAAGTAATTTGAAAAATAATTAGCTACAATTTATTTGTAGCTGATTCAAGGAAAAAATAAGATAACTGAGAGTAGATTTAGAAAATTAACATAAAGAATATTTAACATAAAAGAACGTGTTAAAAAATATCAATACCTATTTTTTCTCAAACTCCCAATATTTTGTCAAGAATTCTATAACAGTTTTCTCAGTTTTCATCAAATCAAATAACGGTTAATAAGGTACAAATAGTTGCCGGCTTTAATAAAGGTTCTACTGTTCTATTATTGAGATATATTAAAATAGGTATTTGACACTCTAGACTAGCTCCCTTAAATGAAAATTATATTTTGTCCACTATTAAATAAGTGGAATTGACACTTGACATAAGGAAAAAATAAAATATGACAAAAACCGAATTATCCAATCCAATCCAAACCGCATTTGATTGGATTGGATTGTATCGGATTTTTTCGAGAAAGCAAATCGATCCAATCCAAACCGCACATTGTTTTCATTATTGGATCGGATGGCTTTTTAACTCAAAACCGATCCAATCCAATCCGCGAACACCCCTAAATTAATAAGCATTGTGAATTTATCATCAGCTACTATAATTGAAAATTTGAGTGGGACTCTCTCTAAAGAATAAGAATCTACTATCTATCTTCAACAATAATATATTGTTATATATTCTGTTTTTTTAACATTATATAAAATTTTAACTTATGTATCAAAATATTATCTTAGAAATATGGTATGTTATACCCGAATGAATTAACAAATATTCATCCCTCTCTTGGAAGAGGGTCCACAGAAGAACCCGGAAAAACCTACCCACCGTCTTGGGCGCTCTGGTTTTATCAACTAGCCCATGTTGGGTCCCTCCAAAGGCCAAGGACTCGTCCGTACGAATGCACACTATGCATTTTTCTTCACCCACCGTTACCATTATTTTTTCGTATGCCACAGACATATCCGAATATGTATATGACAATGCACTAAAACTAATCTAGAATGATAATATGATTCATACAGTGTGGCCCCAACCCCAAGTGAGTATATGTCAAGCACTCTTTCTCTAGAACAATAAATGGCCAGAATAATTATAGGCAGGAAAGTCTATAATGCATCACAAGGCTTGTCTCAATCTGTACCTTAAAACCAATCCAAGTCATTCTTTGAAGTTTCATTTTGAACAATGAATCCACAGAACAAACAAGAGAAACCCACTTGAGAAATGAAACGTCCATGTTATTGCTATTTGCTAGCCATGGGAGAATTATGAAATAGATAGATTTAATTTCCTTTTTATTTTCTTTTTATCTTGTTTTGTTTTATTTGATGGGATACTTAGGTGAACCTGGCCAATAAGACAAAGTGGAACTTGGCATGGACGAATGAGATGAAGCCAAGTGGGGACAAATAAAGAAGGTTAAGAATTTCTTGTTGGATGAGCATGTCTCTTCTTCAATGCCTATCCATGCCACTAATAAAACTTTAGCCCCACAACCCATGCAAGTGGGAAATAATCCCCTCTCACTTAATATTTGTATTTATCAAGATTCGCCCTAATAAAAGCATTGACAAATAATAGAGTAGATTTTGATGGGGCAACAATACCAGATAAGATACATATACATTTTCATTTTCATTTATTATGAAAAAAAAAAAGAAAAAGAGAGAGAACAGTTTAATTGGCAAACACAAAGAGAGAATAGACCATGCTGTGAGGGGTATGCATAGTAGTAGCAAAGCTTCAGGGGGGATGAACTTCACTAAATCAAGGTCCACGCCCTCATGTGAACCTTGTCAACTTGGTAACACGTGGGACCTACCTCACATACAAAGCCCACAACTCAAACATACATAGAGTCATGACATCTTCTCTGCTTACCACAGAGTAAAGACCCACCTTCCTCTTCTCCTTTTTACCCCTTCCTTGCTTTCTCCCATTCCTTGTAGACCCACTTTCTCACCATGAATCTTCCTAATATCTTACCATCCATTTCCATATGAGTTGACCCACCATACCATACCCCATATATCCCCTCATACACATAATATATTAAACAATTAAACCATGAGTTATCTCCCCATCATTAATGTATAATAAAATTTTCCAACTTAAGTATATAATAAATAAATAATATACATTCACTAGGGACAGGTTCTTTCTATATATATTCCCACCTCAAACAACCTCAATTCCCACACAAACACAACTCTCTTTGCTACTTCATAGTCAAACAAACCAACCAAAAATCACCCTTTCCCTTCTTTCCTCTCTTCTTTTCCCATACAACAAATCAAACAATTTCCTTTAAAGGAAACATGGATGGAGGTAGTTGCATAGATGAAAGCACCACAACTGACTCACTTTCTATAACCCTATCTCCCACAACAACCCTATCACCATTCACCGCGACATCAAAGAAGCTCTCACCCCCACCGCCCAATGGGCTGTATCGCGTTGGCAGCGATGCCAGCACGATAGTGAACCCAGACAACGGCAGCGGTGCCGAAGCCGAGTCTCGGAAGCTCCCTTCTTCTAAGTACAAAGGTGTGGTTCCCCAGCCAAACGGTCGCTGGGGCGCTCAGATTTACGAGAAGCACCAGCGTGTTTGGCTGGGTACCTTTAACGAGGAAGAGGAAGCTGCCAGAGCCTACGACATCGCTGCTCAGCGGTTCCGTGGCAAGGACGCCATGACAAACTTCAAGGCCCTCGGCGGTGGTGCCGTCGAAGACGGCGGCAACGAGGATATTGAGGCGGAGTTCCTCAACTCGCATTCGAAATCCGAGATCGTCGACATGCTGCGGAAGCACACGTACAATGACGAGCTGGAGCAGAGCAAGCGTAGCCGGGGCTTGGTAGGGAGGCGGCTCAGCCGCAGCACCGCCGTGGATAACGACGGCGCGTGTGGTAACAAGGAGCGTGAGCATCTGTTCGAGAAAGCGGTTACGCCGAGCGACGTGGGGAAGCTGAACCGGTTAGTCATACCGAAGCAGCACGCGGAGAAGCACTTTCCTTTACAAAACGGCGTTTGCGGAAGCGCGACGGGGAAGGGGGTGCTTTTGAACTTCGAGGACGTTGGAGGGAAAGTGTGGAGGTTTCGTTACTCTTATTGGAATAGCAGCCAGAGCTATGTTCTCACCAAAGGGTGGAGCCGGTTCGTGAAGGAGAAGAACCTTAAACCGGGTGACTCGGTTTGTTTCCAGAGATCGACCGGACCGGACAAGAAGCTGTATATTGACTGGAAAGTTAGGGAATGTTAATGAGGTTGGGTTGTTCGGACCGGTCGGACCGGTTATGGAGCCGGTTCAGATGGTTCGGCTCTTTGGGGTGAACATTTTGAAACTACCTGGGTCTGATGATAATGGTATTGGTGGGTGCTGCAATGGGAAGAGGAGAGAGATGGAGATGTTTGCATTAGAGTGTAGCAAGAAGCCTAAGATCATTGGAGCTTTGTAACATTACGTTAATGTTAGCCTTTTTTGTTTTTTTAATTTTCTTTTTAGTTTATTGAGTTTTGTGACTGATGAAAGAGAGAATGGGGGGTGGGGGAGGTGCAAGAATGGTGGTGTAGTTGCAAGTTGCAAAGAGGTGAGTTGTATATTAGTTAATTACAAAAAAGGAAGATGCTGAAATTAGGTGCAACCAAAGCACCAAACTGTACAAAAAAAAAAAAAAAAAAAAAGGAAGGATAACTGTTTAATTGTATATGATATGTTAATGTTAATGAATGTTCATGCATAGATGTGGTGTACTCCAAGATCCAACAACATCTGAAGTTTCTTCTTTGTAGTGGGGGATATGAATTTAAAAAAAAAACACTTATGATATTTGAACACCTATTTGGAATATATTTTTTGGACACTCTAAACGTAATGACAATTGTATAAATATAAGTACACTATTATCACACACATTCTTGGGTGTCCATCTTAAATGTCTATTTTGGATGTTTATATAACACCTCTTTCCAAAAATATGCGTATGTTGACAACTAAAATATATTTGGCGAAACGAATTAATTTTTGTGTGTTTAGCATCATACTCTTCGCGAAGATTTTTGGTTTTTATAACTTCGATAGTACCCCAAATTTTTTTTTTTTAAGAAGCAAAAGTGTCATTAATCAGAATATAAGGGATACTCATATCCCATATAGAAAACCGCTTGAAACAGCCAAATAATGTTAGAGCAGCTAATATTGCACAGCTCTCAACCAACCAATAACAAGAACTAAAAACAAATATATAAATGTTTTTCTAACACTACATTTGACAACCATACGGGACAACCCGTATATGTAAATAGTGTTTCACTTTTTTTTTTTTGAAATTCGTTTTTTTTTAATATTTAGTTTTTTAGTACTAATATTTTTGGTTAATTAGGTGAAAAGATTTGGTTAATCATGTGCAAATATTTGGTTAATTCAGTTCATTATATGATTAATGGGTCATCCTAAAACTTACAATCATTTTCCACAACCATATAAATATTTGGCTAATCACGTGCAAATATTTGGTTAATTCAATTCATTATATGATTAATGGGTCATCCTAAAACTTACAATCATTTTCCACAACCATGTAAATATTTGGTTAATCACGTTCAAATATTTGGTTAATTCAGTTCATTATATGGTTAATATGGGTTATCCTGAAGCTAGATGACCGGTTAACCATATATTGAACTGAATTAACCAAATATTTGCACGTGATTATCCAAATATTTGCACGTAATTGACCAAATAAAGTTTTTAAAAGAGCTAAATATTTTTTTAAAAAATCCGAAAATTGTACTGTTCATATAATGTTCATGCATTGTTCATGTACTGTTCATATACCGAAAATGCCACTGCACAGTGGTCAAAATTACAAAATCGTCGCTACACAATGAGTTGTCCCATGGGTTGTTGTATTTTAGATGTCACAATAACACAACTGAAACAAATACATAGAGAAGGATTCACACACCAATTTGAAAAAGAACAAGATAAAAAAGATCTAGCTAACACCCATTTCCAAGAAGAAACTTTGATCCTACCAAACAAATAAATAAAATCTACATTAATCTCACTAAAAATAGCGCCATTCCTTAGCTCCCAAAGGTTCCATACCACTGTGTGCCAGACTGCCAGAGCAAGGACCAAGCTCCTTTGTTGACCAAATTTGGTCTAGCATCCAAAAGAGGACAAACAAATGTTGAATAGAACATTACAAAAAAAAAAAGACTGATTACAGACAGCCAAAAGTCATCAGAAAAGGCAAAAAGCCATTAGTAATCAGGGTTTCCGATGGATACGCATCCGTCGATAATAAAACGTGTAGGAAAGGGTTTCGACGGACCCTTCTTTCTCAATTTATAGCTCTACTCAGCCAAATCCAAGTAACTGTATGTATAGTGGTATACTTCCTTAGATAAATATTCACAAAAGGAGTAGAGGGAGGAGAACAGGGCCAGAGGAGGCATGACCTCAGAAAGTGTGAACAAGTTGATAACGAGACATTTGTCAATAAAGAAAGAGCCTGCTTGGCAAGTGGGCATTGTGATTGTGTTGTGTACACTGTACATGCCCACATCGCTTTTAATTTTATATAAATAATTTAAATTCTTCTTTTTTTCAATAAGTATAATTTAAATTCTTTTATAAAACCTCTTATTTATTGTATAAATAAATATTAAATATTTTTATAAATCTAATATATCTAATATATTAGTTTTTAATTTATTTATAATTTTTTATTTAATAATAAAAATTATCAGAAGAATTATATTTTATGGAAAGATATAACAAAAAGTCATTGCGTGGCTTTTGGAACGGTCAATTTACATGAAGCTTTGTTCGTGGCATCATTCGGCACTATTGCAGAATCTCGAACTCAGATTTTGCCCGATACATGTTTTTGGGAATATCGTATCATTTTGATAGAAAGCCACATTCCATACATATGCTCAGCTCTACTATTATAATGATATTGCTTATTATTTCAAATTGTTGATTGAATATTTTTTTTATAAACCAAATACAAAGGGTATTTTTTTATTTGAGTCTGTTTCCAAAAATCATATTAGATTTTGATTAATCTGAGTCGAGTCGGAAGATCCACTTGAGGGAACAAATTAAGCTCTCTCAATACCAATTTATTCTATTCACAAGACATGCAAACAGAATAGTAGCAGGTCTGCACAATATCACATATTTAAGCTCTCTTAATGTTTATTTTTGACAGATTCAGAAATTTTGACTATTACAAACAATATCACATATTTTTATAAAATATATATATGTGAACTAATTTTGTCCGGATATTTTTCCTTTTTATTTAATATTTTGAAAAGAAAAAATAATTAAAAAATATAGAAAAAAGAAAAAAAAAAATGTATTGTATTGGCCCATTTTGTTTTGTTACAAGGTTATTTTCAGTCCATCATCCAAGCCCAAATGAAAAGAAAAAAAAACAGGGGGTAAGTCTTAGCTTGATAAAAAGATAGAAAATAAGACAATAAAAAAAATTGCTTTGCACCCTCTTTCTCTCTCACGTACACTATCACCTACCAGGTTCTTCTCTTTCCCTTTTAGCCTTCCTCATTATCCAACATACACCCAAGCCTTTTTTTTTTAAGTAACAAAAATGATATTCAGCTGGGGGCTGCTCAAGCAATTGTCAAAACACTTCCCCATAAAGATCAAGCAATCAATTGCCATTTTTAGTTAATTTTCAGAGCTTGGGAAGAGTTCATGTCTAGATCAGAGAAAATGGAACATTAATAGAAATTGAAAAGGGACTAGAGAAAGTTGAGTCTCCAACTCATCTGGTCCCTAAGAAAGCAAAGTTAATCTTTTTGTTCCTACAAATACCCCTCAGAAATTCACAGCAAAAGAGGGGGGGGGGGGAGCTTTGGAAAAAAATGACCAGACCTTCACCCATTCATCTTCATCATCCATTCATTTCACACACCCCCGTCACCTTCACTTTGAACCCAAGCTCCTCCTACTTCTTCAGCATCATAAAAAGAATAAAAACCCTTCCTCCCTCAACATCAAACAATCATTTCCTTCTTCATTCTCTCTATTCCTTTTCTTCTACACATTTTTTTTTTACCAGTTCATCTTCTTAAACAAAACCAGAAAAAAAAAAACACAGAAATAGCCACTGTGCCGACCACGAAGCCACCGCCGACCAGCCTTCCTCCGTCGTGAGCCGCACACAGATCCGCCATCGCGGTCACCACCATGTCCGCCAACCACGCCGCGCAAGCTCCTCCGCGCCTTTCAGTCACGCCCCTCTCCTCCGCCGCTGTAGCCATACGGATCTGAAGCTGCCGTGACAAGCCGTCGTCTCCTCCACCTCGCCCCTCGACCACCACGCTTCCAGAACCGCCACCGCTCGCCGCCGCCGTGCTCAGCCCGTCGTGGTTCTCCTCCCCTATTTCTGCTACTAGTAGCTTCTGAGTGTTGTTTGGTGTTGATGGATTCAAAAATACCTTGTTTTCTTTTATTTATTTTTATGTTTCAGATATTTGTTTGAGTTAATGTTTTTTTTTTGGGTCATAAAGTGATGCATGCGGGCTTACTAGTTGGCCCAACTTAAGGTTTGAGAAGATAAAAACATAAAAACAAAAAAAGCTTTCTGATCATGGGCCTTTCAGAATTGGGTCCGAATTTTTTGTTATTGTCTCATAAAAAAGGGTCTCTCCTCAAAAATATAATTTCTTTTGCTCTTTTAAAAAAAAATCATTTTTCATAAAATAAAATGTCTTTTGAATTCACGCAACAGTCTACGACGTTGATGTATGAATATTCATCCTCAAGTGTTGTATGAATTGTAAGGGTTTATCGTATAGCACTGCCATCTTGGACCCTATGCAAGAGTGAATTTATTTTTGAAATAAAAATCCATTTTCAAAATCAAAAAAATCCTTTTCAAAAATTAAAATCAACCAACCAATCAAACTTTTTATATAAGAACTATGTGACTTTGAGTTTCCCATCGCACCCGGGAATACGTAGGAGCAGAATCAATCATTCTGTCAAGCCAAAATTTTATTTGTCTTTTTATTGTGTTGTTTTCTATTTTTAATTCCAAAATTGGGGTAAAAATAAATATTTAAAAGGTTATTGAAAATTTTGCAAAATTGACTTGAGGTACCGTTTTTTGAACGGGCGGCGTAGGGTGCTAACACCTTCCCTACTCGTAATCGACTCCCGGACTCAAATCTCTCTCTTTTTAAGACCAGTTTCCTTAAAATAAATGGTTTTTCCAATGTTGTTTCCCAAATAAAATATTGGTGGCGACTCCTCTGTTTTTACGTATCTTTTCGCGGCTCCCGGACGGGACGGTCGCAACAATATATATAAGTGCTTGTTTGAGAAAAATTGATTATTCCACTTTCATCCGTTTTTTTCTCTAAAAAGTTATTTTATAAAGAATTTATTATGTTCGGGTGTCAAGCTTATTTTTTTAAATTCTTTTTTTTTTTTGAAAAAAATTGTTTTACTATCAGCTGCTATAAAGGCCTGCTAGAAAAAAGTCTTGAGAATGAAAAATAATCAAATCACAACAATCTTAAGCTAGAAAAAAACTAGATGGCATAAAACAGCTTTTTTCCACTAAAAAAAGTTTTTTTATAAATTTAAGTAAAATACCAAACATGATAGATTATCTATGAAACAACTTTTATGCTAAAAAATGGCGAAAATGAGGAAAAATAATCTTTTCCAAACACACTCTAGATCGATAGATTATTTTGATTCTGATGGAATGTGAAATTGAATTTCCCGTATTACCCACTGTTACTATTCAAATACCCACTGGTGTTGCGCATGAATGCATGATAATTAAAGACAGTTTGGATGCTTTGGCGTCGCTGGAAAGGACCACCGACAAGTACTGCTCCAAGCTCCAAGCTCCAAGCTCCAAGCTCCAAGCTCCAAGCTCCAAGCTCCAAGCGTTACCAATACCAGCTAATGACCAACATTACTGCTTCCTCTATTTTATTTTTTTCAAATATATATATTATCATAAAATGTTCTGAATAATATATTTTTTTATCTTAAAATCCTCTATATTATTTAATTAGAATATATATTGTTTTTATTTAACTATTCTAAAATAATATATTTTAACATATTTTCTATAGTCATGAAAAAATGTTATAAATTTTATTCAATTTTTTATATGATAAAAAAATTCAAAATAAACAAGTTCTAATATTATAAAAGTCATTTTTTATATTATTAATATAAACAAATAATTTCGTACCATTTTTCGTAATTTACTATGTAAAAGCGATTTTTTTAAAATCACCTAACCGAAATAGATTATCTTAAAATCGTTTTTCAGCAAAAGACCCAAACAAAAAAGATTCTGATCATAATAATCGATTATACAAAAATCGATTATCAGCATAATCTTTTTTTCCAGCTTTCCCAAACGCACTCTAAATGTGTAAGCTATAAAATAATGATAGCACCAATTATCTCATACTTTGCATTTTTTTAGTTTGACACAACTAATGTCATAACATTGGTCTCTTGATTACTTCTTTGCAATGTTTAAGGCAACTCGTCAGTAATTCCCAACATATTTTTCATCAAATGCAACTTAAAAATAAATTCAAAAGTGATTTTCATCCCGATAAATTATAGGATCTGGGCTGCAAATTTTGAACTCAAATTAGTCTCGGATTTTTTGGCTTGGACCAACGAAGCCCGTTTCAAATGCGGGCTAGCCCGATCGAGCTCAGACAGCCCGCATAACACTATATTTTTTAATTATTTGTCATTTTTCTCTAAAAAAAAGTAAAAAATAGAGAAATGTACAAAATGAGAAAAAAGGGACTATGCCTACATCAAAGCAGGGACACACAAACTAGATCGTAATTGTAACACCATATTCATGTAACTTGAATCTTCTGTTCACTGTTCACATAATTCACGGTTCAAGTGAAGCTTCAGTTTTTTATTTTTTTTATTTTCTTAACTTCAATATCAAAATCAGACTTTGTTTATATGAAATATCGTGGATACATGGATTAGACTATGGATCTCATCACAAGTTGCAAAATCCCTTTGGCGAATAAAAATTAAAAAAAAAAATTGTGTTTAAATATTCATTAAAAAAGATTGTAACTAAAAATAATATATGTTGGATCGACATTAACAAGTCCGCAAAATGTATAGGGTCGGGCTTAAACATCTTTTTTAGAGCCTAAATTGAGTCCGAGCTTTTTTTATCCTAACCCAGTTGAAGACAGCCCATAGCAGGTTAGGTAGCTCGTTTTGCCAGTTTTGTATCAAACTATATCAATTTTGTCAAGTATAATTAAGCATAACTACCAACAAACTGGTAGCTAGCTACTTAATTATATCCTTATCTTTTTCTCTAGCTTTGGAAAGGATGTTGATGGAATATATGAGTGGTCTTTATTCCTGGTATCATATTCTTAATTTCTTTTTAATTTCTCCTTGCCATCTCAAACAAAGTGCCTTTGGAGTAAAATTTGAACTTTTAGTACGTAGGACTGTTTACATGAATGCAAGTAAATCTAACTGTGTCATCTAAATCTTAAGGATGTGAATCTAACGTAGTCATAGCTAATAGGGGTGTTCGCGGATTGGATTGGATCGGTTTTGAGCTAAAAAGTCATCCGATCCAATAATGAAAACAACATGCGGTTTGGATTGAATCGGTTTGCTTCCTTAAAAATATCTGATCCGATCCAATCCAATTAAATGCGGTTTGAATTGGATTGGATAATTCGGTTTTTGTCATACTTTACTTTTTCTCTTATGTCAAGTGTCCTTGCTACTTATATTTAATAGGGGACAAAGGTTTAATTTGGGAGTTTGAGAAAAAATAATTATTGATATTTTTTAACATGTTCTTTTATGTTAATTCTCTATATCTACCCCCACTTATCCTTTTTTTTTTTCCCCTTGATTTCATATTTTTCATGTTTACTCAATCAAGTATATATATGTTATGCATCAAAACTTTTAGCAAAATATAATTTCAAGACATTAATATTTATTCTAAATAATCTCATATATGTCATTTCAACAAAAATATTAAAGAGAATGAGGGACATAAAAGTATGAAAAACAATGTTTAAGTATGATTAATACTATAATTTCAAAAATAATAGTATATGTATATAATAGATCGGTTTGGATTGGATTTCACTAAAGGATCCAAAATCCGATCCAATCCAATAAAAAATTGTGGTTTTTTCGGTTTTCGGTTTATTCGGTTTTCGGTTTTTCGGATCGGTTTTTGCGGTTTGAATCGGTTTGGATCGGTTGATGAACATCCCTAATAGCTAACATATAATTATTTTAATTAAGAATATATGATATAATTTATTTACTTTGATTAATTTAAAAAAATTCACTTAAGACGTGTTTGGGATAAACAACTTAATTAAGTATTTATATAAGTTATTTAATAACTTTTTTTTTTCAAATAAGTTAAAAACAACTTATTTTCATAAGCTTCTCCGACAAACTTATTGAAATAAGCTTAGACGAGCTTATAGAAATACTAAAAACTATTTTCATAAGTTATTTATATAAGTTTATTTACAGAAGCTTAAATGAGCTCTTTATAAATTCATTCAAACGTGTTAGGTGTTTTTGATGATGGGTTCCAAAGGAAACTTTGGATTTCTCTGTTTTTTGTTGTCTTATGGACCCTTTGGAAACCAAAGCAACAATACTATTTTTGAAAAGGCAACGATTGATTGGGAGAATCTAAATTATATCATCGGATTAAGGCTTGGGCTTTGGCTTAAAGGATGGGAGCCAAACTATCCTTTTAATCCAAATGAAGTACTCTCTCCGAACTCAATTATAAGCAAAATTAACTAATTTCACACTTATTAAGGAAGTTAGTTAATTTAGTTTAATTGTCTTGATTTATGTAAAAAAAATGAGTTACAATTACTAAACTACCATTTAATTGTCTCGGGAGTGTGCAATGCTCTTGGAAAAGTAAAAGGAAAATTAGTTGGATTGGTTGTTTTTCTTGATTTTTGGAATACTGACATTAAGTGTGTGTTTGGGAAGGATTAAATTTTGTTATTTCAGCTGTTTTTGCATATAAAAGCTGCTTCATATAAAATCTTTTGTGTTTGGGCTTTAACTTAAATTTTGAAAAAGCTGTTTCTTTGGGAAAAGAAGCTGTTTTCAACCATCTCATAATGAGGACTGGTAGATTATTTGCTTCTGATTATTTTACATCTTCAAACGATTCTTCCGGTCTTACCCCTGGCCCTGGGACTCTCGTCACTGCATTTGCACTCATTGATGGTGCAATTGATTGTGCAAAGTATCTGTGTCAATAGGAAGAATACTGCACTTCTTATTATATAACACACTGTGATGTCTATATATATATTTTTTAATTTAAATTTATAAGACTTTGAAATAAAAAAATATACATTTAGAAAATTAATATTTTTTTAAATAAAAAATAATGAAATTCATCAAATATTATTAAATTATATAAATAACTTCATACCCTTTTTCGTAATTTATTATGTAAAAGTGATTTTTTTTGCACCATCCAAACGAAATAAATTATCTTCAAATCACTTTTCAGCAAATAGACCCAAACAAAAACAGATTGTGATTATAATCGATAAATCGATTATCAGCATAATCTTTTTTTTGCCAGCTTTCCCAAACACACTCTAAGAGCATGTTTGGGACAACTGAAATTGTTACATTTCAGTTGTTTGCAGTAGAAGAAGCTGTTTTGCAAAAAACGCTTGATGTTTGGCATAATTAATAAATTTCAAAAAACGCTGTTGGGAGGTGAAAAACAGTGTTTTGCAGTAAGCTACAGGTGGGGACTGTTTTTCAAAAACGTTGTTTTCCCTTAATTTTTCTCTCTCCAACGATTGCTAATTTTCTTCAAGTTATGTACTTTTTTAGGCTCATATAATTTTTTTAATATAAAAGTGATTATTTTTGCACCACCCAAACGAAATAGATTATCTTAAAATCGCTTTTCAGCAAACAGACCCAAACAAAAACAGATTCTGATTATAATCGATTATCACAATAATCGATTATTTGTAAAAAAATTATCAGCATAATCTTTTTTTTTTCAGCTTTCCCAAACACACTCTAAAATAGAGTTGAGTTGGTTGGATTTTTCTTATATTTGAGTCCACAAAATATAGGTACTTTTTTGCTTATATTGAGTCCAGAGGAAGTAGTTCATAAGTTGGACTGTGTAAAATTATGGACTAATAAGAATGGTATTGGAATAGCTGTATGCTGGATGCCACCACCACAGAATACCTTCAAGAGGAATGTTGATGGTTCATCCAAAGGAAAACCTGGACCAACAGGTGTAGGGGGAGTTCTTAAGGACTAGAATGGTGCAATAAAGGGCCTCTTTGTTGCACCAATAGGCATAAGAGACTCCAATGAAGCTAAATTTATAGTAATTGTATTTGCTTTTGAAATGTCGTTACAACAAGAGTGGATTAAAAATATTGAAATCATAGTTGAATCGGATTCGAAGAATGCCACTGCGTGGGTTAATAGAAAGGAGAGTTGTCCACGAAATTTATGCTTTTTTTGTAATAAATTGTAAAATATCTTGTGTATTTTAAAAAATGTTACTTTTGTTCATAGGAATAGGGAGGCAAACCAGGTTGTAGACACTTTTGCAAAAGAAGGGACGCAATTGGAGGGTACTCAGATACTGTGGTCTTGATATTACTGGTTTTTGCTGTTTCTGGTGTGTCTTTTGCAGGTGTACTGATTTTGGAGGATGAAGTAAAGGATCAGGGCAGACTTCTTTTGATTCATGTATTGTTTCTGTTAAGGTTGTAGCCCACATATAGGAGTTGAGGAATTTGGTGTTTTATAGATTTCCAAGGAGGGGTGTTTTGTAATATGAACAGTTTATGTTTGTGCTTTGTCTAGTTATCTAGCAAATGATATAGTGGGTTCTCTTCAACCCTTCCTAGAAGTTGGGTAGAGTTCTTCAATGTGATGCTATTTTTAGCTAGACGATTTATGAATAAAATTCCATTTAACCAAAAAATATATATATAAGTTCATTCAAACGCACACTTTGACCCTCTTTGGATAGCACAACTTACAGCTTATTAGAGCTTCTCTATTCATATAAGTGCTTTTATGCAAAAAAACAAAAAACAAAAAAAACAGTGTTTAGATAAGATTAAATAAGTAACTTATCGACTCCAAATTAAAATGATGTTTTTAGCTTATTTTGAGAAGTCAATTTTTTAGCGTATTGAAAAGCTTTGTGTCAAAGCTTATACAAGAAGTTGTTTTATATATTTTATAGATTCTAAAAACGTTTTTTTCGAGTTTGTATCCAAACACTAAATAACTTAATTTAAAATGAGCTTATGACATAAAAGTTTTTCACATAAGTCATCTTTATACAAGCATTTAAATAAGCTGTTTACTCAAACGGGGCCCTAATCTAATGGTTTAATTTCAGCTTATGACTTTAATTTCAGAAGCAAACTAGAACATAATACTTAGTATCATAATGATAACCCTTCTCTTAGTTATGAAAATAACAAAGGCAACGTTACTTTCTAAATGCATAATTTTGTTGTTGAGAATACGTAGATATGGTAATAAATTGAATTTTAATAATTAATAATTAGTTGAAACTCACAAGTTCGTCTATCAAATTATCAGACATTAGAGTTTATTCTCAATGTAATGTTCATCTAAAAAAAAAAAATACATCTGCATCCAAAGTTAACACCTGAATAATAATTTTGAATATGATAACAATTGCATGAGATATTAAACTAATTAAATGATATAACATCATTTGGTGTAATGTAAAACCTTTGTTATTAACAGTGCATCAAAATACAATTCTAGGCGTCAACTATGGTAGTATATATGTGCATAAAGAGAAGCTAGGGTTATACGAATATAGGACTATATATTAAATATTAACAGGCTTCGAAAAATATCTAGCCATATGAGATTTAATCAACTATTCAACTATATATTAGTATAATTAAGCTTTGGTTTGATGAGTTTCGTTATCGGTGACAAACTCTTGCCTAAGTAAAATTGTAATATCGAAGATATTGTATTTAAGGCCTTATGTTTGTTGTCCTCAAAAAAAAAAAAAAAAAAAAAAGGCCTTATGTTTGTGCTTCATTCTCACATTTCTTGTGCACGCAAAGATGATCACCAAGTTTGGATACATATATGTATTAGGGACGTACGTATGCATGTAACAAAAAAACTAGACGTAATTACAAGTAGGGGTGGCAATGGGTAGGGTTTGGGTAGGGTACTATAGTATCCGTCCCCATACCTATATTTGAAAAAAATTACCCGTACCCGAACTCGCACCCTTGTGGGCAACAACTTTAGTACCCTTACCTGTATCCTCTGGGTACCTAATTTAGTACACGCACCTGTTACCCACACTTTAACTGTGAAAAGGCAATAAATAACAAAAAAACGTTATAATAATTAAAAAACGATTCAAAGGTCATCTATTCATAAAACATTACAAATCAAAATATTTAAATAAATAAAAACATTCAAAAAGGAACTATAGATGCAACTAGGTTTAGAATGTTAAGAATCTTTAGATTAGTTTTGGTTTTAAAATTTGTATTACAGTTAAAATTATATATATTAGTAATGTAAATAAATAAATAAATATATATACATGTACATATGTGAGGGTGCGGTGCGGGGCGGGGCGGGGTGGGGTGGGGTGGGTACCATAATACCTATACCCGCACCCATACACATTCAAATTTGCGGGTAATAACTGAACCCTTACCCATTGCGCGGGTAATTACCCTACCCACCATGGGTAATTTTTTAGGGTACTCATAAGAAGGGCCAAATTGTCATCCCTAATTACAAGCATAGGTTACCATTATTATGAGGTAATTTATAAAAATTTCACATACTATTAAATTTTATAGGCTTCCATTTATTTTACATACTCCACATTTAATTTGTTGCAGTTGACATTTATGAATTACCACACTACTAGCCAATCTTTTGGAAAAATAATAACTCAACAGATATCGTTGACAATGTGTTTTTTGCTTAAAAAATATAATGTTGACAGTGCTTTAGTCAAAATTGATTGTGAATAAGTAACTACATGCAGCATGTTTGTTTTATAGTTGGTCCATAGTAAATTTCCATTTCAAACTGCGTTAGGTAAAAGCCAAGATTTTGAGCTTTCATAAAAAGTACATTGGGAAGCTGCACAATACCGTTTGCGCTATAAAAGATCTTGAACAAACAGGCCAATAATAAGTTGACAAAGTTTCAAATTTTATATTTTATTCTGGAAAAATGGGAAACAAACACTACTTATGGATTATATATATATATATAATCAAAAATATTCTCAAATACAATCGAAAGTGTAAATTGCTAACGCCCTTTTAAAAATGAGTGTTGTACATTAGTGTGTGCTTGTGTTATTTTTAAAAATAATGATTTAGATTTGTTTTACAAGTTAAGTTTTTATTTTTTTTTTGACAGAATTAAGGATGTTTTTATGCTTGTTGGATAATAAGATGTTTGGTTCAGGCTTGCATGACATAAGAGAGCCTAGGGCCCATCTTGGTTGTACAGTGGTCATGACATGGTCCTCTTCGCTTTGTCTCATGGTTCCTTAGTGGTCTTGGGCCGTGACCCTTAGCTTGAATACAACCAACTGTTTGGATACGTATGAATGGATCAAACGCCCCACCCACTTCTTTCATTTTATGATTTGAAATGCCTTTATTAGTAGCCAATAAGTCATACTACCCCTTTGAGATTTTTAGCTTGAAAGTCCGCAATAAATGGTGATTCGCGCTTTTCGTGGTGGTTGTGAATCCCACATAAGTAACAATTTTTATCCTCCAACAACTGATACTTTCGTTGTTTCCTTATTGTTGTTCATATTTTGCGTGGAGCCTGTGAATATTGGTGGTTGTTTCAGAAATTGCAAGTTGCATAGGGTTTTCCATGAACTCAAAAGAAAATGAACAGTAACATGCCATTAACACATTAAAAGACGAAAATAATGACAAGAAAAATACTATCTAACTGTGAAAAGGTTGGTGCAACTTTTATTAAGATTCTTTAGACATTGTCTGGTCATATGAAGAGAAAGTTGAGAGTAAAAGAAGGCCTCCATTGAGGCGTGGGAGTGTATCACCACGTCTCCCTGTGTCCCTGAAACCATGCAATCCAAGCTAATGAAAACCAACAAGCATAGCCTAAGCAAAGTACAGCCAAAAACAACGAAATATAATCCAGACAAACCACAATACTAATTAGAACAACAAACTTGAATAACAGTTCACAGAATAGTGAAACACAAAGGGATCCATGTTTTAGACTAGGCATGTTCTTAATAAAGCTAATCAAATCTCGAGCAAAACTTGACAACAACTATTGGATGTATAAAAACTGTGACTTCACAAGGTCATCACTTCTTGTCTTCCTTTTCTGCTTCGGCAGCCTTCTTCAGTCTGGCACCGTAATGGCGTTTGTTGGTGCGTTCAAGGCGAAGCTTGTAATAAGCTTTAAATGCCTTCATCTCATCTGTGACCTTAACAAGCTCTACAGATGGCTTCTCAGTGGTGATGGGCAAGTATGAGCCCTGGACTTGTGTGGCATTAGCAAGTTCCTCAGGAGTAGAATCACCGGCCTGCAAAAAACAAAGGGACCAGATGATTGTCAAAGACATTTTCATTTTCACCTTTAGCAGGAATGATGATATTAATATTAAGAATTAAGAAATACCCCTCAATCAAAACAGATAATTGAACATTTTGTATTACCTTGACTTTGCGAGCACATCTTGGGAACACAACTAACTTGGCCTTGTATGTTTTTAGTCTCTGCACATTAGCTTGCAGACCTTCCAAAGAACGGTTCTTGCGGCGATGATCAATAGCAATTCCGATGGTTGGAGCAAGCTTTTTAGGGATACCAGCAGCCTATGATGTAAAACAGAAAACATATACTATCAAAAAGAGAAATTAAGACAAGAACCTGTCGTGTATTACATAGTAATAGTAATATTCCAAATCAATGGCTAAAATAATTCTTAGACTCAAAAAGAATCAGGCAGCATTGAACTTAAAACAGAGGTAAATAATGAAAAAATTCCAAGAAATCAAATTTTCCAACGAAACAACTAATTAATGTTTAGTGGATTATCAACCAAAAAAAACATACATTATGTGCCCTAACATAGCAAGAACCTATTTAGAACTAAATAGTGGCGGGCTCCTCTTTACTACTACGGAGATCCATGTAGCATCCTCAATATAAACAATGGGTCCATTTGTTTTGTTACCAGTTTTCTGTTTTCATTCTCTCTGTTCGTTAATAATTGAACAAATGTCAATTTGTTCAAGATACATTGAAAACAATGTAGCAATTTTGCACTTATTAATAAAAATAGAAAACAAAAACAAAAACAAAAACTGCAAACAAAAGCAACTGGGCCCTATAATTCTCAAGCCTGATAACAATGTATATACAACAGCCCCAGTTTATCAACAACAATGAAACCAGTTTACCTTCAATTCTTCAAGGGAAAACCCCTTGCCAGCTCTGACTTTCATGTTGTATTTCAAAGTCTGACCATGAACAACAGGTCTAAGAGGTCCCGCTGTAGGCCTGGGAAAAATCTTAACAGCTTTTTTCTGGCGAGCTGAAAAATGCATTAAAAATTAAAAGCAACCAACAAAATCAATCAAAATACTTTTTTTTTTAAAAACATAAAGTAGTAACCCAAAATAATCAAAGCAAAAAAAATGTATTAAATTACCTAACCGTCTTCTGGTCTTCCTTGCTGGTTGATTGAACCAGGTCTTCACATAGTTTTGCCAATGCTTACGGAAGTGTCCGTTAGGGATAACATTATTATGCTTAACCATGACTTACCTAACATTAAAAACCACAGCTACATAAATGAGAAAGTTTAAAATGCAAAATTGAAAATTCTATACTGATCTAACTAAACATATGCACATTTGAAGTTAGAAATGACAAAGAGGGATGAATCTATCTATAACAGAACATCATCCTTTAACAACAATTCCCTAATAAAGCGTAAAACGAAAAATTGTTGTTTGCGAATATATTCATCTTAGAAATGAGGGGTTAATTATGAACATATAAGAATTGAAAGGGATATCGAAGATCAAATGGGAGAAGAAACGGTGTCGAGGTACCTGAGGGTTGTTCTCTGTGCAAGAGCAGCAGCAGCTCGTTAAGCAAAAGAAGAAAGAGGTGGCTAGGGTTAGGGACCTGAACACTTCAGAGGATAATGTGAGTTTATATGGATCGTCCATTAAGATCAACGGTTGAGATTAAAATGACTTTATAACGACGTCGTTTCATGAATACTAAAAATTTCGCCTGCTTTCCTTGGTGGTTTTTTTTTTTTTTTTTTATTTATTTTAAGGATGGCTAAAGCCCAAGAGAACTACAAAGAAACTAACCAAGGTACAGTGACCCCAATAACATCCTAAAATAACAAGGATCTACACCCCTCGGGAGGGTGTCTTAACACATGTAAACCAATATCCAAAGAGTGAGCAGTACTGGTTAGAAAATCAGCCACATGGTTCCTCTCTCTCCAAACATGAGAAATGTGAACCTCCCAATCACGAGTATAAAACTCCCTAATCCTTCAAATCATGGGTGCATAAGGATGGGATCTAGGACAATCCTTTTTCACAAGACCCATCACCACCTCTGAATCATTCTCCACCCATATCTTTGTCACTCGGTTTTCTAAGGCCATGTTGAGAACTGTGAATATTCCCCACAACTCTGTCATCAACACACTAGAAGATCCAAGTTTCCTGACAAATCCATATAACCACTGCCCACTAGTATCACGGCACACACCTCCATAAGTAGCCATCGCACTATCCCTTTTAACTGAGCCATCCACATTGAATTTTACCCATAGCTGGGCAGGAAAACTCCATCCAATCCGATGCTCCCTGTACCACACTCCATTAGTCCCATTCTCCTTTTGGACTTACGCCCAAGACTGAACATGATACATAGTAGCTTGCAAGACTTCCTTGGGCATAAAGCTGGAGTTCTCAAAAACCCATTTGTTGCGAAAATGCCACATTTTCCATATGATATTCCCAAATAGAATGTTCTACCAAAGCTGCGAGAGGTTCTACTCCTCTCCGGACTTCTTTCCCTACTCCTTCTTCCATCATCCTGACTTCTCCTCAACTGCTCCACTTAGCGTCTTAAATCACTGACATCCCTCTCCAACGCCTCACTCCCTCTGTCTCTCGACTATCTCTGTGACCCTCTTCGAGAACCTGTTTCGATTCTCCTTCCTTCTACACTCCTTGATCCCGCCATCGTTTAGAAAAAGTAATAGTGTGACCGAGGAAAGTTTACCTCGACCCCACGGTGGGTGCCAAATGTTCTTGCAAATTCTAGCACTGAGGATTAGAATCAACAAGGAACAATATTGCTAATCTCAAAACGCAATCTTACTCCAAAAGAACTCAATACAATAGAATTCTCTCTAGAATAGCAGAGATGTTGGTCACAAGAGAATAGCTTAAGGAACCTCCTATTCTCGGTCCCCCTATATACAAATCAAGAGAAATTCAAATTCCTCCAAGTTTTCCCCCTCATGACTGAAGATAACCGTGCCTGCCACTTCAGCCACTTCTTATCCACGTCTTCCACTCGCGCACTATCTCGGACCTGCCTTTCTCAACCACCTCTTGAATGTCATTTCCCCTACTATCTCGGTGATTCTCAGATTGTTTACGGGTTGGGCTAGCTGGTTTGGCCCAACTAGTGGCCCATCCTGTTGGACAGTACATTAGTCCCCCAAGCTCTGAGCTTAAGAGAGCGAAAGAGCTTCAGACACATCTGCTCCGAGAATCTAGTAATACTCGGATATTTCGGATTTGGCCATCCTGCATCATACACTTGTGGTATATCCATGTCGGACAGTACAGAAACCTTTTTGTTGTTTAATTGTTCTACTATATACAGTAATTTTTTTTTTTTAAGAAAATACATTGCTCAGGAACAAAACTATACATCTAACTAAGCAAATAAAATATACTACTTACTTCCATTGCTCACTACAACCAAGGTAAATATGTAGCTGGCATGCTCAAGCATGGGTTTCTTAAAAATACAAAATGACTTGATTTTCCGACACTTATCCTACATCACTAGTATCAGTCTGTATAGTAGTTAAACATAATCATGTAATTCATCATTATTTAAAAGCTAATTAAAACATCCAGAAAATATATAAGATTATTTATAACATTCATGGCAAGATTCCTGCTTTGTTAAAGTACATATAATAGTTAGTTCGTTGTTTTTGGTGGTATGTTATCTCTACAGACTAAACTTCAGTCAATGAACATCATTTTATTATATGACTAATTTAAGTGCTTTGTGTAATCAATTAGTTTTCAGTCTTTCTGATTATTTGATATGTATATATTTTGATAACTACTTCATTTAATACTTATATTTCAATTTCTTATAATGAATGATTTTTTTTTTTAATAAAAAGCAATCATTTCACTATAGAATTTTAAAAATAAAAATACATTTCATTTTTTTAAACAATTTAAAATAGAATTTCAACCAACACAATCCTTATTTATAACCCATGATTAGTCCCCGTCTCAGGTTGGCGGTAGGATACTCCTCGAAGTAGATAAAAAAAATTTCTAACCTGTGCATTGGACGGGTCAAAATACTAGTTTGATAATATAGTACTCTCGACATTCCTTAGGGAAATGCTCGTTTGCACGAATTGAAATTCGTGAAACGACATACTAAATAGTTTTAGTCATATTATTTACCACCATTTTATCTCTTCCTTTGATCAAATTGTTTTTTCAACTTACTTCTGATTGGACATTATGAATTCGAATCGCATTTGTCATATGCAGTGCTGTAATTTTTTATGATGAAAGAGAATTATTAGGATAGAATGTGTTTGTTGA
Organism: Echinosophora koreensis; assembly: GCA_035048595.1. Taxonomy (NCBI): domain Eukaryota; kingdom Viridiplantae; phylum Streptophyta; class Magnoliopsida; order Fabales; family Fabaceae; genus Echinosophora; species Echinosophora koreensis. The sequence goes on along the minus strand of JAPCYP010000031.1, from coordinate 1,519,208 downwards.
GGATTTAAAAACTGGATAGAATCCATTCTCGCCCTAAATCGTGTGTAGTTACTATAAAATTGCAGCCTTTATATACATTTGTTATTTCATTATTAATTGAAATCCAAGGTCAAGGGAAATGTGGCAATTGTTACAGCACTGGTGATTTTACTGGGGCTAACACTTAATAGTGCCACATTTTTTCTCCTCACTCTTTCTTTCACATGTTTTGTTCTGATGTATGGATTAAGTAGAGAATTGGATGCGGGTAGTTGAGATCCCTATAGATCCATCATTATGTGTAGCTGTCATTGACCTATTATGTGTCTTGTGCATAGAAAAACCACCAAGATCTAAATATCTTTCACTGTTTTATAACCACTGACCCCACATCTAAGAATTGATCTTGCATCTTCAGAGGTTTTTAGCAATCAAATGGACCATGGTAAGTCTTTTTTTATGCTTTACTAATCTGTCCATTTTCATAACATCTTCTATTTCTCCTCCCAGTCGCCAAATCCAATCTATTAAAATACAATTTCTTAGATTTACCTTTGTCCTTACAATTTCATAACTTTTTTTTTCCTTTCAAGTTCACACCCCCTCTCTGCATCTTACCTTTCTATATGAGCATGGTCACATCAAAATTTCTCTGCACACATCAATCCATATATATTCTAAAAAGTAGCCTCTCATTGTATTTGATCACTGATGTATTCTTTTCTATTTCTTTAGAGGGTTATGGTAGGTTTTGGGAGATAGACGATGTTGACTAGAGTAGGTTTAGGGGATAGTTGAAGATGAGTAAGTTATGCTTTTTGGAGGTAAGTTATAGTGTATGCTTGCATTGTTTATTGGATTTGGCCCAGGTCTGCGTGATGTAAATACTTGAATTATTCCCATTTAGGTTGCCAAGGTAGAAACCGAGAAAATACTCGTTCAAATGCCTAAAATTGAGTTGGAGAAGAGAAAGCAAGCAAGAATTACAACTTTGTTCTGTTGGTATAATATTGGCTAAATATTTTATGGTTGCATGTAGAAGTATTATATCAGACATTGAGACAGGTCCCCTGAAAATCAGATGCATAAAGACAAAGAGTGATACAATGTCTTGAAGCTGCAATTAAAAGAAGAGTTTATGAGGTGAGAAACTTGATGTTACTGCATTTGTGATTACCTGTTTTAGTTTAGCTCAAACTTGCACGTTGGAGTGGAGACAATGCATAAAGACAGCAAATATATGTTGTTTTTGGATGATGATGTTAGGCTACATCCTGGATCAATTGGAACGCTCACTCGTGAGATGGAAAAGAATCCCGAGGAAAATAACTTAAAATGTGTTTCTTGTGGTTCTTCTTTTTAGGTGTTTAATTGAAATATGTATGGTTCCACTTGCTTAGAATTATATGTTCTTAACTGTTTTGATGCTTATCAGATATTTATTCAAACTGGATACCCTCTTGATTTGCCATCTGGAAGTCTAGGGGAGTTACTCCATCTATATATACCATATGGTACACAATTACCTCTGGCTTTATATCACTAATCTCTGCAACTACTGTCTTTGTATAAGATGGTAATGCTTTTGAGAAGAAGGCTGCAAATGTATGAACCCTCAGCACTGATGTCAAAGTAATTGAGCATGAGATTTTTTTAGTTCTGGTGTCTTTGAAATGATTGTTGTATCAACAACGGAAGGTATAGTTTCTTGGCCTGGTTCAAGGAGGATTTCTGAAAACTTATTCTGGTTTGCAAGGAATTGAGCTTTATTATAGAAATCAGCATAAGATCTTGTCCTTAATGCCCCGTGGTATTCCTCATGGAAGTTGATGCTTTTTGGGGAATGGCTAAGTTCCTTCATATATGAAACCAGGAATGTAATCTGTCACTCAAATGTCAAAAGTAATGTGCTGAGTTTTGAATGATATGGTACTAAATAAGAGATAAAATATTAAACAATCCAAAGTACAGATAAGGTTATGTACTTTCGTTTCATGCTAGAATTTTGTTGTCGTTGTCATAAACAAATAATTAATAACCACATATCCTTTTCCATGGTAAAATACAAAAAACTGTAAATCTTTCCAAAACTTTTCTCATATTTTCTCCATTATATCAAAATATAAATCATGCTATCTAATACCAATCACTTTACTTAGATCTTAGAAGTTGATACAGTAATAGCCCAATGGAGAAAGTGTTGAAGTCATAAGAACATACCTTGGCTGGCCTTATAGGCTCTTTAGTTTGCCAACATATTGATTGATCTTATGAACAAAACTTGATATTGAAAAGCTAAGAAAAGGAGCTAATAAATGGTTGGCAATCACTAAAGATAGAGGCCTAATTAATCTTTGTTTGTCCTTTCTAAGAACGAACAATATCCATATAGAGGTTAATCCATTTCTAGGTAGGATAAATGTTGTTTGTTCCATGTTAGCAGTTTTCTTATAAAGCCTCTTGTGGTCGTTACAAACTTACAAGAATTGAAATTCAAGCTTTCTTTTAGACATAATCCTCTAATCTCTCATCTAGAGAGAGAGAGAGATAATAATTACTTTTCCAAGTTGTTTGCAAGCTTTAATGCTGAAATCACTAAAGACCCCTTTTTTCTTACCTTTCAATTTGCTCCCTCTTTTATATGCTTTACCCTCATTAATTTAGTTAACATAAATTTTCAAGCTTACACCACTTCCAACCTACAGGTAGAGATATTTCTAAAGAAGTGTAATGTAAAATGTCTTCATTAAATTACCATTATGTTCTTCCATTGCTTATATATTTTCTCTGAAGTCGATTAAATAGTTACCATATTTATCTATACACATGTGCAATGCTATGTTTTTATTGTATAGGATGATGTATATATATATTTGTTCATACAGCAACCTTGAATTAAATAACCTATGTTCGACAAACTACTATAAACATATTTGTTTTCAATCTCAAGAAGGGGGAGGTATTCTTAAAATATTTATTTGAATACCATATAATTGACACAATGAGAAATGACCGAAAATTTGTAACTTCTTAATTTGTCAAAACAAATTAATAGATCGTATAGATTCCTAAGTTAGTTATTTTGTATATTAATTTTAATATAAAACAAATATATTGATATTCATGTTTTTATGATACATGTTCCGATTCATCCATCCTATTGGAAAATAATATTTATATGATTAGTACTTGTGCGTGACGCACGAACAAGTACACACTAGTTATTAACAAAGCCAGGATATGGGGATTGGTATTGGTGTTTAGGGGGGGGAGGGGGAGGGGGGGCTGCAAATTTACAAATTGATAAATTAACAACTATTTGAAAGTATCATTTTAATTTGTCAAAACACTAAGTAATGAAATACTGGTAGTTAATAGGCGTGTTCATCAGTTCGGGTCGACCCGATGAACCTGAGAATCCGAATCGAACCAATTAAATTGCTTTGGATTTTTTTGGTGTTCGGATCCAAACCGACCCGAACCAAATCCGAAGGTAATTGTTCGGTTCTCGGATTCAAGGATTCTGGATCCGAACCGAACCAATTACTGTATTTTAATATTTATGTATATTTTTTAATACTTAATATTTATTATATTCTAATATTTATATTTTTTTATGTTTTAATAGTTTAATATTTTTATATTTAATATATTTTATTTATATATATATATAATAATTAAATATTTTATATATTTAATATTTATATATTTTTAATATTTTTCGGGTTCGATCCAAATCAATTGAACTAACCCGTTTCTGATTTGTTTGGTTTGGTTCCGATTTCCTTACAAAAAAATTTCAAATTCAAACAGAACTGAACTAATTAATTTTGATTAGTTCGGATTTGTTTTTCATGCAAATCTGAACTAAACCAACTGTAAACACCCCTAGTAGTTAACAATCAGACTTTGGATCATTGAAATACAAGCTATCCTAGCATTCTGGTTGGTACAATGTAAAATAGATTACTACACGAAGAAAGAGAGCATTAATATTCTTTTCATCGACAAATATATTAGCACAGGCAGAAATTGCATTGGTGGCTCTTCCACTTGTAGGTTGCTATAACTATTTTAGTCTCCAACTCTTGCACTTTTATATTAAGCACAAATGTACAGTGTGAGTAATAAGTCCAGTGGGGTTTGAGCCAAGTTACATGCATGATTACCAATGCAGCGAGAGCACTATCACAAATGATATACATGTGAGGTTGTCACAAATGATCAACCACAGACCATAACCACTATCCATCACAAATCTATATGGTGTGAGTTTCAAATCAATGAAGATTTCATAATTATATGACACATTTTAAATGTTTGCCTTACTCAAAGCTTAGTAAAGTAAAGTTAAGTAATTCAATCAAGTCAAGGATTGTAGTAAACAATATCTAATATAACTTTAGTAAAAACACATAAAAAAAAAAAAAACCAAGATAAAGCAACAGTAAGAATATTAAAAGTCAAACCTGGAATGTGGTCTTATGTTGCTCATCCAAGGGAACCTAAGTCAATATATGATCAGCATAGAGTACAAAAGAAAAGAAGAATGCAAGCTTAATTTTTTAGGCTACCAAATGGTACAGGTGAAATTTAAAATCTGGTTGTACTTAAGATGTTGCCTCTTGCCAAGATTGGAGGTAAGCCAATAAGGTGTGTAACCCAATTTGTACCAGATGCTAGAGAGAATCCCGAAAGAAATAAGGACAAAGCTTTTCTGATTCTCTTAAAAGGTTCAAAATACAAAAGCTTCTTTGAGAAGCTTCAAGAGAAAATAGACGTGGCATGTCATCTATATCTATATATCTATATATAATATACAAATCTCCATAAATGTCACTGTTCATGACACGTGTCATGTTATTATGTTTCCACTCATACATTTTTATGCTAACATTCAGGGACGGCCCTACATTAATGCCATTGGGGGCAGCTGCCCCCACCAAGTGATAAATTTTTGGTTAAATCTTAGATAAAAAATTATGTAGCCCCCACTTAAAAAATTATGTTGCCTCCATTGTTGTGCAATCCTATTCTAAATAACATTAAAAATGTTGCCTTAATTGTTATATAACCTTACTTTACATTATACCTTTTATTTTTTCAGTACAACTTGGTCACATACATAGAAAAATATTTTTGATAGCATTGAAAATGAAAAAATATACAACAATCTCAAAGTATGAAGACACGTAGAGAGCAATTATAATTTATAGAAGTTGAGATGTCTTCAATTTTATGGGTATATAATGATATTTTTTGTAATTTCCAATTTATGGCTTAATGATAATGATAATGATAATGATAATGATAATGATGTTATTATTTTTTCGCTTATACATTCATATAGTTTTTTATAAAAAAAATATTTACAGTATATGATTTTGTCCCCACTGGTCAAAATTTTTGGGTCCGTCCCTGCTAACATTATTCCTTTTTATTTTTGTCAATCTTAAATTTAATTTTTATATATGTTGTCTCTTTTTTATTTTAAAACAAAAATGTTATCAACTTAAAAATTACATCTTAACTCTTTTTATGTGTCATATTATTACTTTTATGTTGAATAAAATTGTACATTAATAAAGTTTTATGTAAAGTCATCTATATCTATGTAATATACAAATCTCCATAGATGTCACTACTCATGCCACGTGTCATGTTATTATGTTTCCACTCTCACAACTATTATCCATAACTTTACAGTTTATAAAAGTTTTTTTTTTTTTTTGACTTATCAAAATAAAATAGCCTTTTTAGCAAATAGAATAAAAGATTTTTTTAGATGCATATGTACTATTGACTAACTGGCCATTTCTTTATAGAGTTTAATAGATATACACTGACAATATAAAAAAGTTTTACACAACCGTCCAATCATATTTCATCATCATGACATTTTGTTATGTTAGTTCCAAAAACATCTCCATAAATATCTATGTGGTGAGATATGATTGAATGGGTGTGTAAAACTTTTTTACATTATCAGTGCATATACATTAAATCATTCTTTATATAATGACAATTTTTACTATCTCACACATATATATTTATTAATAATTCAAAATTTTAATATCTACAGAGTATAACAGAGTATAACAAGAAAGTTTAATTTTAATATAAACATATGAATGATAATATGAATAATTATATTTAGATTCTTTGATATAGTATATTTACAAATAGTAATGATATTAATATATATATTATGTAAAATAATAAATATTTTAATTACATGAAACATAAAAGTTGAAAGTATATTAAAGTAAAAATCACATTGATAAATATTTATATCACACAAGTATAATACATCATCTTGAAGTGTAAAATTTTTAAATATCCATTTCAAAATGTAGACAGTTAAAATTATCTGAATAAGTTTATTTTATATGAATCGATGAAAAATTATAAATAGTTAGTTTTTATATTTTTATGCTAGCATTATTTCTTTTTATTTTTGTTAATCGTAAATTTGATTTTTGTGTTGTCTTATTTTTTATTTTAAAACAAAAATATTATCAACTTAAAAATCACATCTTAACTTTTTTTATGTGTCATATTATTACTTTTATGTTGAAGAAAATTGTATATTAATAAAATTTTATGTATAGTCATTATTTGTAATCATTTGTTAACAATATCTCAATATAATATATATTTGTTTTGTATATAATTATAATAATGAGTTTTGAAATATAATCTTATGTAAATCATCTGAATTTCTTATCACTAACTCAATCTTAATAACTTAATATCATTTATCATAGTTAATGTTTCTACCAAAAATTCATCATACTTAATGTCATTCTTTGTAGAAGCGGGCAACCCCTTCCAAGAATGTCTTTTCCATACATATGGATTCAAGGATCGAATTCAGGACCACATGCTTAAGGGACCCAGCTATTTTACCGCTTGGACCAATACCACATTGGTTTTTTGTAGTACTTTATATTAAAGTATAATTATATACCAAAAAAAATATTAAAGTATGATTGAATGATATTTGATTTCATATTTATAGCAGGGTCTTGCTAAACAATGTCACGATAAGAATTTAAGAAAAGGAAATGTTGCATTGAAAAACTAAGGACATGTTTGCTTTGTTTCCAGTTTCCTGATTTCAGAAATAACTACAAAAGTGACATTGTTTTCGTTCAGTTTCCCGTTTTCAATACAAAATTTCCTTTTTTAAATCTTTAACTAGTGTCGTGAGAGTATTTAGGGTACTGATTAATATTCTCCTTTACGGTATTAGATTTTATAAGATGATTAATTTTTGTTTTTATATGACTAATTAGTATCCATAAAAAGTATTAAAATAAATATGCATGTATATGTATTAAATTAATATTAATATATAATTATATTTATTTTAATATGAATTAATTAAAACAAAGTTAAAAAAGAAAAAAAGTCCGTAAATAGCACGGGTACTTTTCTAATTTGAAATGAAATGATAAACACTTGACAGTACACATGTATTATTATATGCTATACTATAGACTATAGACTACTATAGATAAATCATAAATTATAGTAAATTAGAACTTGAAAAATTTCGGGGACCCACTTTTAGTCCCTAAAAAAATAAATTATCCATTTAGTCTTTCAAATTTTCAAATGCAAGATAAGTCAGTCTATAGATTTAGTTCTGACATTCATTTACTTGCTTATGTGTCTCATTATCCATCCTCTTGGCCCGTTAGTGGCCCTGCGTGGCCTATGACGAATTTTTGCCATGAAAAATTAATGAAAAGTGAATAAAAGTCCATAATTTTTAGGTATTTGAATTTTAAAATTGTGGAAGTTATGCACTTTTTATTTGTTTTTTACATAGAAAATTTGTCATAAGTCACACATGACCCTAGATGACAATGGATAGGGTCTGGGTCGGGTACTGTACTCCCCTTCCCCATATCCGCTTTGAAAAAATTACCCGTACCTGCGTGTGTAGCAACTTTGTTCTCTTGCCCGTACCCTCTAGGTATTTGGGTACCTAAATACCCGTACCCGCACCTGTATCTGTGAAAAAGCAATAAATAACAAAAGAAATGTTATAACAATTAAAAAACGATTCAAAGGTCTTCTAAATATACTCATAAAACATTACAAATCAAAATATTTAAATAAAAAAATCCAAAAATGAATTATAAATGCAATTAGGTTTCGAAAGTTAAGAATATTTAGATTAATCTTGGTTTTAAAATTTATATTAAAATTAAAATTATATATGTTAGTAATATAGATAAATAAATAAATAATTATGTATACATATACATATGTGCGGGCGGGGTGGGTACTATAGTACCCGTACCCGCACCCATAGCCGTTCAAGTTTGTGGGTAATTACCCGTACCCAGACCCTTATCCATTATACGGGTAATTACCCTACTCATTGTGGGTATTTTTACGGGTATCCCTTGGATACAAATTGTTATCCCTCCTCAAGACCACTAAGGGCCAAGTAAGATGGTTAATGAGACACATGTGCAACTAAATGGATCTCAAAACTAAATCTAGGGATGAATGTTTCTCATATTTAAAAATTCGAGGGACGAAATCAATAATTTGTATTTTCTAGGATCAATTTGAGTGATTTTTTTTTTTTGACGTGAATCAATTTGAGTGTTTAATCCAATAAAAAACTGATAAAAAATTTAGGCCGGAATATTGTGCACAATAAGGAAAATGGATTAATCTATACTAATATAAAAGGTGAAGAGCAACTTTTACTGTACATACATGTGTCAGCACAAGTTTTTTTGATTTTTTTTTGTAAATTTTTTTTTTAAAAAATTTAAAACTTTTTTTTTACTTTTTAATTTTTTACGTTTATTTCTATTTATAAAATTTTTTATTTTACGTTTTTCTTAATTTTTAAAATTCTGATTTTTGTGGAGCACAGTAGTGCAAGCCAAATGTTAAGTTATGGAATATTTTTGTCATTATTTTATTAATTTTCTAAAATTTATATATTTTTTGTTTTAAAATATTTTCAAACCGGTAAAGGTACATTATTTTTTGAGTCAAACACGACAATCTTTGTATTGACATAAAGAGAGGCATAGTTATTCATATTTTGTATTTTCTTTTTGCTACATCCTTGCCTTTGTTTTTTCTATTTTAAATAATAGATCTATATCTATACTAATTAATAAGAAGAAATGCTGATTTTAGTGTAGCACAATGGTGCAAGCCACATGTCAAGTGATGAAATTTTTTTATTTTCTAAAATTTATATTTTTTTTTGTTTTAAAATATTTACAAACCCGTAAAGGTACAATGTTTTGGGAGTCAAACACGACAATCTCTGTTTTAAATTTTTTTAAAGTTTTCCTTAATTTTTAATTTTTTTTTTTTGATAATTTTTTTTTGCTAATAATTTTTTTTAATTTATTTGTATACACTGACAGTGTAATTTTTTTTACACTGTCAACCAATCATAAATTGACAAACAGTAAAAATAGAGTTGTCTTATTCTTGATGTTTTAATTTTTATATACTTATATTTTAATGTATACATAATTTAATAGTTTAAAATTTAAAATTTTATATTTTTTTATTTATATATATATATGTTCGAACCGAATCAAACCAAACCAATTGTAATTAGTTCGGATATTGTTATTGACTTTTTAAAATTTAAAATTTTTTTGTTTTTAAATATTTTTAGCCAGGAAAGGTGGAGAGCTACTTTTACTGTACATACACGTGTCAGCACCAGGATTTTTTGCTTTTTTTTTAAAAAATAATTTTTTTAAAATTTTAATCTTTTTTACTTTTAAATTTTTTTTACGTTTATTTTTATTTTAAAATTTTTTTAAAAAATTTAAATATATTTTTTTTAGGTTTTCCTTAATTTTTTAAATTCTGATTTTTATGTAGCACAGTAGTGCAAGCCAAATGTTAAGTTATGGAATATTTTTTATTATTATTTTATTAATTTTTTAAAATTTATATATTTTTGGTTTTAAAATATTTTCAAACCGGTAAAGGTACATTGTTTTGAGAGTCAAACACGGCAATCTCTGTATTGACATAAAGAGAGGCATAACTATTCATATTTTGTATTTTTTTTTTGGCCACATTCTTGCCTTTGTTTTTTCTATTTTAAATAATAGATCTGTATCTATACTAATTAATAAGAGGAAATACTGATTTTAGTGTAGTACAATGGTGCAAGCCACATGTCAAGTGATGAAATTTTTTATTTTTTTTTCTAAAATTTATATTTTTTTTTGTTTTAAAATATTTACAAACCTGTAAAGGTACAATGTTTTTGGAGTCAGACATGACAATTTCTATTTTAAAATTTTGTAATTTTTTTAATATTTTTTTTTTTTACGTTTTCCTTATTTTTTAAATTTTTTTCTGATTTTTTTTTGCTAATACTTTTTTGTTAATTTATTTATATACGCTTACAGTGTTTTTTACACTGTCAGCCAATCATAAATTGACAAACAGTAAAAATAGAGTTGTCATATTCTTGATATTTTAATTTTGTATACTTATATTTTAATGTACATATAATTTATTAGTTTAAAATTTAAATTTTTATATTGTTTTATTTATATATGTATACATTTGTACGAACCGAATCAAACCAAATCAATTGTAATTAGTTCGGATATTGTTATTGACATTTTAAAATTTATAATTTTTTTTGTTTTTAAATATTTTTAGCCTGGAAAGGTAGCAAAGCTACCGTGTTTTTAGAAAAAGTTTAGGGTCGTAAAACTCGAACCAATAATTCGATGAATTTGACAATTTTTATATACTTATATTTTAATTTATATATAATTTAATTGTTTAAAATTTAAAATTTTATATATTTTACTTATATATATATATATATATATTTTAATATTTTCCGGTTCTAACTGAATCAAACCAAACAAATTTTAATTGGTTCGGGTATTGTTATTGACTTTTTAAAATTTATAATTTTTTTGTTTTTAAATATTTTTAGCCAAGAAAGGTAGCAAAGTTACCGTGTTCTTCGAAAAAGTGGAGGGTCGTAAGACTCGAACCAAATTGAAAATCAGTGTCACGTATAAGGACCAAAAGATTACTTTAACCTTTTTTTTAAATATATTTATTTTCAAATTATTTTTTCCCTCATTTTAATTATTTTTTTAAATATTTTTTTAATTTTTTAAATATTTTTTTATAATTATTTCTTTTTCCTAATTTTTTTAAAATGATTTTTTCCTAATTAATTTTTTTTGCTAATCTTTTTTAAATATTTTTTCTAATTTTTTTCTGTTAATACTTTTTTTTAAAGCTACATCCTTGCCTTTATTTTTTTTATTTTCAATAATAAATCTATATCCATACTAATTGTTAAGGAGAAATTCTGATTTTTGTGTAGCACAGTAGTGCAAGCCAAATGTTAAGTTATGAAATATTTTTATTATTATTTTATTAATTTTCTTAAATTTATATATTTTTTGTTTTAAAATATTTTCAAACCAGTAAAGGTACATTATTTTGGAAGTAAAACACGGCAATCTCTGTATCGACATAAAGAGAGGCAGAGCTATTCATATTTTGTATTTTTTTTTTTTTTGGCTACATCCTTGCCTTTGTTTTTTCTATTTTAAATAATAGATCTATATCTATACTAATTAATAAGAGGAAATGCTGATTTTAGTGTAGCACAATGGTGCAAGCCACATGTCAAGTGATGAAATTTTATTATTATTTGTTTATTTTCGAAAATTTATATATTTTTTTGTTTTAAAATATTTACAAACCGGTAAAGGTACAATGTTTTGGGAGTCAAATATGACAATTTCTGTTTTAAATTTTTTGTAATTTTTAATTTTTTTTTTTTTTATGTTTTCCTTATTTTTTAAATTTTTTTCTGATATTTTTTTTTGCTAATACTTTTGTTTTAATTTATTTGTATACACTGACAGTGTAATTTTTTTACACTGTCAGCCAATCATAAATTGACAAACAGTAAAAATAGAGATGTCATATTCTTGATATTTTAATTTTTATATACTTATATTTTAATGTATATATAATTTAATAGTTTAAAATTTAAATTTTTTATTTTTTTATTTATATATATATATATATACATATGTTGGAACCGAATCAAACCAAACCAATTGTAATTAGTTCGGATATTGTTATTGACTTTTTAAAATTTATAATTTTTTTGTTTTTAAATATTTTTAGCCAGGAAAGTAGCAAAGCTACCGTGTTTTTCGAAAAAGTTTTGGGTCGTAAGACTCGAACCAATAATTCGATGAATTTGACAATTTTTATATACTTGTATTCTAATTCATATATAATTTAATAGTTTAAAATTTAAAATTTTATATATATATATATATATATATTTTAATATTTTCCGGTTCGAACTGAATCAAACCAGACCAATTTTAATTGGTTCGGATATTGTTATTGACTTTTTAAAATTTATAATTTTTTTGTTTTTAAATATTTTTAGCCAAGAAAGGTGGCAAAGCTACCGTGTTCTTCGAAAAAGTGGAGGGTCGTAAGACTCGAACCAAATTGAAAATCAGTGTCATGTATAAGGACCAAATGATTACTTTAACCTTTTTTTAAAATATATTTATTTTCAAATTATTTTTTTCCTCATTTTTATTATTATTTTAAATATTTTTTAATTTTTTTTAATATTTTTTTATAATTATTTTTTTCCTAATTTTTTTAAAATGATTTTTTCCTAATTAATATTTTTTGCTAATCTTTTTTAAATATTTTGTCTAATTTTTTTCTGTTAATACTTTTTTTTAAAGCTACATCCTTGCCTTTGTTTTTTCTATTTTAAATAATAAATCTATATCTATACTAATTGTTAAGGAGAAATTCTGATTTTTGTGTAGCACTGTAGTGCAAGCCAAATGTTATGTTATGAAATATTTTTATTATTATTTTATTAATTTTCTTAAATTTATATATTTTTTGTTTTAAAATATTTTCAAACCAGTAAAGGTACATTATTTTGGAAGTAAAACACGGCAATCTCTGTATCGACATAAAGAGAGGCAGAGCTATTCATATTTTGTATTTTTTTTTGGCTACATCCTTGCCTTTGTTTTTTCTATTTTAAATAATAGATCTATATCTATACTAATTAATAAGAGAAAATGCTGATTTTAGTGTAGCACAATGGTGCAAGCCACATGTCAAGTGATGAAATTTTATTATTATTTTTTTATTTTCGAAAATTTATATATTTTTTTGTTTTGAAATATTTACAAACCGATAAAGGTACAATGTTTTGGGAGTCAAATATGACAATTTCTGTTTTAAAATTTTTGTAATTTTTGTAATATTTTTTTTTTACGTTTTCCTTTTTTTTTTTTAAATTTTTTTCTGATATTTTTTTTTTGCTAATACTTTTTTTAAATTTATTTGTATACACTGACAGTGTAATTTTTTTACACTGTCAGCCAATCATAAATTGACAAACAGTAAAAATAGAGTTGTCATATTCTTGATATTTTAATTTTTATATACTTATATTTTAATGTATATATAATTTAATAGTTTAAAATTTAAATTTTTTTATTTTTTTATTTATATATATATATATATATATATATATATATATATATATATATATATATATGTATATATGCATATGTTCGAACCGAATCAAACCAAACCAATTGTAATTAGTTCGGATATTGTTATTGACATTTTAAAATTTATAATTTTTTTTGTTTTAAAATATTTTTAGCCAGGAAAGGTAGCAAAGCTACCGTGTTTTTCGAAAAAGTTTTGGGTCGTAAGACTCGAACCAATAATTCAATGAATTTGACAATTTTTATATACTTATATTCTAATTCATATATAATTTAATAGTTTAAAATTTTAAATTTTATATATTTTATTTATATATATTTTATTATTTTCATGTTCGAATCGAATCAAACCAAACCAATTTTAATTGGTTCGGATATTGTTATTCACTTTTTAAAATTTATAATTTTTTTGTTTTTAAATATTTTTAGCTAGGAAAGGTAGCAAAGTTACCGTGTTCTTCGAAAAAGTGAAGGGTCGTAAGACTCGAACCAAATTGAAAATCAGTGTCACGTATAAGGACCAAATGATTACTTTAACTTTTTTTTTAAAAATAATATTTTCAAATTATTTTTTCCTCATTTTTCTTATTTTTTTAAATAAGTTTTTAATTAAATATTTTTTTATAATTACTTTTTTTCCTTATTTTTTAAAAATAATTTTTCCTTATTAATTTTTTTTGCTAATATTTTTTAAATATTTTTTTCTAATTTTTTTCTGTTAATACTTTTTTTTTAAAGCTACATCCTTGCCTTTGTTTTTTCTATTTTAAATAATAAATCTATATCTATACTAATTGTTAAGGAGAAATTTTGATTTTTGTGTAGCACAGTAGTGCAAGCCAAATGTTAAGTTATGAAATATTTTTATTATTATTTTATTAATTTTCTAAAATTTATATATTTTTTGTTTTAAAATATTTTCAAACCAGTAAAGGTACATTGTTTTGGAAGTAAAACACGGCAATCTCTGTATCGACATAAAGAGAGGCAGAGCTATTCATATTTTGTATTTTTTTTTGCTACAACCTTGCCTTTGTTTTTTCTATTTTAAATAATAGATCTATATCTATACTAATTAATAAGGGGAAATGCTGATTTTAGTGTAGCACAATGGTGCAAGCCACATGTCAAGTGATGAACTTTTTTATTATTTTTTTTATTTTCTAAAATTTATATTCTTTTTTGTTTTAAAATATTTACAAACCGGTAAAGGTACAATGTTTTAGCTAAACACGACAATCTCTGAATTGACATAAATAGAGGCAGAGCTATTCATATTTTCTAATCTATTTTTTTCTACACTATTGTTTTTTTTTTCTATTTTAAATAATAAATCTATATTTATACTGATTAATAATGAGAATTGCTGATTTTCTAATAAAGGGACATGCGTTGAATAGTTGATTGTTAGTAATAATAAAAAAGGAACACTTAACAGATAGTGTACATTACGTATTGTAATATCATTTTAAAGTAAAAATAATGTTCAATTCTTTACACTCAAATTATAGATAAAATTGTTTCAAGGTTTTTGTTGATCACTTCTGTCTATAAATAAAAAGCCTGGGAGATGAATGAGTACCATCATTATGGGTGAGAAGGAAATATTGAAAGCAAAGTGTGCAATAAGTAAAGAAAATATTTGACATAGTGGACTTAATTTGAGATAAAGAAAAAAAATTGGAACATATAGAGGCACAATTCAAGTTATTAATGATAATAATGCTATCAATAATAATAATAATTGATGACCCGTGTATTGCATCGGTGCAAAAATACTAGTAATGGATAATGGATGGATGACAACTCCTTGAAGGAGATTAAAATATTTTTAAAAAAAATAAGAAATGTTTTTTTTAATAATAACCTTATCTTTTTCACTTATCGAAGAAAAACCCCTTATTATCCTTTTTTTGTTGTTGTTGTTGATGACATAACCTTGTCTTTTTTTTTTGCTCAGAATGTGTCCACCTGTTAGCACATTTCCTTCTTCCACAGCTGGGCACATTTCCATCTTCCACCTCTTGCTAGTTTCAAAAATCAACCACCGCTTGCTCTTTATATTTAAGGAACCGTGAAGGTAGTTCTCTCTTCTTCAGATCGGGGATCACGTTTTTCATGAGGGATTTCTTTTCTGCATTCCTCATTTGGTCTCAATTATGATTTGGTTTTCTTTTCTCCAATCTACAGCTGGAACCATATTTGCATGCTTCAGATTCGTCTTCTATCAAACTTCTAGTCTTCATCTCCACCGTGAGTTTGTTTAAGGAACCATATTGTTTTTTTCTGCAAGCTCGATTTGTTCTCCAATATGAGAATCCCTAACTCTTCTTTGTTCATCTTCAATTGCATGCTTCAGATTCGTGATTTCTCATCCTGGTCCTCTTCGTTTTTGTTATCTGCTTCATTGGTCAGGTATATCTCTCCCTAAATCTTTATTTTTTGTGTTTTTTGTTTGTGGATTTGTGAATTCCTTTGCTTCTGGATTGATTTATTTTTGTTCCCTAAGTGTTCTTCTGTTGTTCATTTTGGTTTTGTTTTGTTTTTGTTCATTTTGGTATTGTGGTTTTTTCTGGATTTTTGAAATTGGTTCACGCTATTTTTGTAAGGTAGCGCTGGTGCATCTACTTTCCCCCAAAAATAAGGCCAACATTGTTGTTAAAAAAAATATTAAAAAAAAAAAGATATAATATCGCGGATTTGGGAATGTGTAATGCTGCACTCTGAAAACTTCTTTCTTTTGCAATTTTGGCATTCTTCACCAGTTTTGCCATTTTTTTTCTACTGCAAATCAGTTTTTTGTTTCCTGGATTTTATGAAACTGTATTGTACTCACTGACTTACACTGTCACACTCCCTCTTCACATTCATGATTATTTCGAGCACTGGCAGCTCCCCATGACGCATCTCTCTGTCCCCTAGCAACTGCAGTGCCACTGTTGTGTTGGTTTTTAAATTGTGTGTTGATTTAGTGATGTAATTTTGTTGGTTTCTTAATTTATATTAACATGAAGTGAATCTCAGAATGCTTATTTGATTAGCAATAGTTTTGCTTTTTAAATGAATGCTTATTTGGCGTGTTCTAATTTTTCTCATTTCACCCTTGAAAACTTTTTTGAATTAGGTTTAGATGGGTTGTGTCCCTGCTTCCTCAGTCAGGGAACAATATAGGCGGTATGTGACAACCTTTGATCCCGGTTGGGAAGTGCTGCAAGAATACCAATAAGATAGGCGTTGGTTTATGTTTGTATGCTTTTCACTATTTATCTTTGGTTTGCAGCCATATGGGGAGATGGCGGACCTATTTGTCTGTGTTGAGAAGAGACATGGAAAACTGTACCTTCATGAAATGGATATACAGATGATGAGATGATTGCATCTGAAGTTAAGGCATCGAAATTGGTTAGTATATTACAGTGCTTAGCTGTTTTTTTTCCTTCATATTTCCCTGATATTGTATTTAACTCATAAAAACTGACGTAAAAAATGTACCTCTTTCAGCTTCTGAATGCTGATTTCATTTCTTAGGCATTCCCACATAGGCGATCTACATGTGTACTGGATGATCAGCATGGTCAAACATGGGAATGCCGCTCTAGATGGGCAGGTCGTAGCAACAAAGTTAGTCCTGGCATTTTAGATAATGGTTAGTTGTTTGGTATTTTACTAAAATTTGCACAAATTGGATATGTTTGGGAATTTTGATATTTAGTATTTTGTTGGTATTTTGGGGTACTTTATCATGTTTGATACTGTCAAAATATTAGGTTTCTCTTTTGACAATCAATATATTCTCAATGCATGATCATGTGTCCTGGCATTTTAGATAATGGTTAGTTGTTTGGTATTTTACTAAAATTTGCACAAATTGGATATGTTTGGGAATTTTGGTATTTAGTATTTTGTTGGTATTTTGGAGTACTTTATCATGTTTGATACTGTCATAATATTAGGTTTCTCTTTTGACAATCAATATATTCTCAATGCATGATCATGTATCTTAGGCCATTGAATTTTTTTGATTAAATGTGGTAGTTGTTCTAATGCTCAATTGCATACACTAATGCAGAGTGTTGAGGAGAAGTATGATGCAAAGTAAGGCAATTGCATACACTAATGCAGAGTGTTGAGGAGAAGTATGATGCAAAGTAAGGTCATAACGTGAAGGTGTGTATGTTAATTTAGCCTTTAGGAGGTCATTGGTTAACATATAAATGATAGGGACAATGAACATTTGGCCATTCTAAATTTCTAATGATGTATATATATAGTAAACTTACATAATGAAGTTTTGATGGAACCATTAAGTATATACTTTTTACAATTCTGGACCTATTGATGCATAGAATATTCACTTTTCATAAATAAGGCAGGTAATAATACTTCAAAGTATTTTGTCAAAAGAAAAAAAATAATACTTCAAATGGTTGATCTTTATTCTCATAGTGTAAATTTTGCATGCCTTCTTTGTTTATAAAAATTCTGATAGAGTAAATAGTAAATAGTGTTTTATCATATTCACACTGAGTCACACAATTAAACTCTTAATAATATTCACTGGATCAATTATTATTTTTATAGTAAATAGTGTTTTATTAAATAGTAAATAGTGTTTTATCATATTCACACCGAGTCACACAATTAAACTCTTAATAATATTCACTGGATCAATTATTATTTTTATAGTAAATAGTGTTTTATTAACTTTGCTTGGAATTTGGAACAATTATTATAAGTTATCTAAAGCTACCAGCCCATGATAACTGTAGTCATAATCTAGTTATAAATTATCTAAAGCTACCAGCCCATGATAATTGTAGTCATAATCTAGGATAATGAACAGTCATTTATATAAAGATTGTTAACTGTTAATTGTTAATCATTAATTAATTAATTAATTAATAATTACTTGATTAATAATAAATACATTTACCAATAGTGACCTACGCTACTGTACAGAACCACACACACGTCTTTCCCTTTTGTGAAAAACCTAAGGTAGTATAGTAATTTGCATGTGTCAGAAACCGGGTATATAGCCTAGAATGTATATTTAGGGAAATCTTGTATTTATTTCCTGTTAATACAGGTTTAGTAAATTAGGAAATATCCCAAAGTTACAGGGATTTGATTTTAGAATAGGCTGTCATTTTATTTCCTAAATTAGCTTACAAGCCCTGTATATATGTCTGATGTATTCTCAATATTATGCAATGAAATCAATTCATTCTACCCTAAATTTCTACAGTATGCACTCATAATACATTATGGATCGATAATTAGTTGTGTTTTTGCACTGATTATGTTTTGAGATCCATGTATACATGGATCGTTCAGTTGCTTTGTTGCACTTACAGTTAACATTTTTGTCTGACAGAGTATTATTATTATTATTATTTTTTCAAATTGAAGGATGACACCAACTGTTACCTTACTTGATGATATTAAAAATTAAAACTGAAAAGATTAAGTGGATCATAATGCTCCGTGTGATAAGTCTTTGGAAGGTTCCTGATTTCAAGGATCCCAGCCCGACAAATAGTCATGAGTTATTATTGCTGGATGAAAAAGAAAGTACTTCAATTTTGTTTGTTTTTACAGTTCTATTATTTATCCTAAAAATCTATTGGATTTAGGTCTCCTACCTCTTTCTCACCCCTAATGTAGCATTACAAAAACTTGCTTAGTCTATTTGATTCTGGATTCCTACCTGTTTGGAGGATCATGATTCCTTATATTTGGAAATCCCTACATTCCCCTAAAGTTAGGCAAATTGTGTCAAGAGAGAGTTTGAAGTCAGTTAGTCAGATTTATTGGGTGTGGTTAAGACAAAAATATCTTTGAAATTTGCCTCAGTGTAGGAACTAGGAACTTCAGAGAAAACTAAATTTAGAGAATCCAAATCCCTGTTTTGGAACTACCTTTAGACATTTGATCCCTATGTTATTACCAACATATTTTTATTATTTCAGGTTTTTCACAACTAGGCATTTGACTTATAGCAGTTTTGCCTGATTGTCATTTAATCGTTTTTCACTGCCCACACTTGTTACTGATGAGTGAATCTATATAAATAAACTTACATATTTACATGCATACATATATACTTTTATCAATTAAATGAAAAATATAGATATTTTTATTTTTATTTTATTTTATCAACTGATTTTAATGTATTGTCTCCAACTAAGAATTAAGACGCTGGCAAATCAGCCATTATTATAGCATCTCTATTGTCTCCAACTAAGAATTAAGACACTGGCTATTTTCACGTTGAAAAATCAATCATCATTCTTTTTATCTGTTGACAAATCAATTTAGATTTTTTTTCTTAAAATTACAATCAATTATCAATATTTGTTAGAATGATTGGACATATACTGGTAGGTTAGCAGTGTACATGCAATTGACATACCTAGGCAATTAGCCTTAAATTGGAGCTTGTCGTGAAATGCTTATGGCCATAAATTTACTAGTCATCATGCAATTTGCTTTACAGTTAGCGTAAGCAGCCGTTACAATACAACATGCAAAGAAAAAGTAAAGAAGAATAATTAAATAAGATCAAGGGATACAATACAAGGGGCGAGTATGAAAATGCTTCTCCCCTAATTAAATTTAGTATTCCACATTACAAGGGTAAAATTAAAGACAGATTTTTAAGTTCAAGAGAATGCACCTAAGAATTTCTCAAAATTAAGTTGGAGATTGTTTACCCCACTAATTAAGGAATAAGAAAGTTGAGATACAATGACTATATACATAGGCTCAGTAAATTTAGAGACAGATTTTTAAGTGCAAGAGAATGCACCTAAGAATTTCTCAAAATTAGGTTGGAGATTATTTACTCCACTAATTAAGGAATAAGAAAGTTGAGATACAATGAATGTATACAAAGGCTCAAGTTAATGAACTATCTGTTGCTGCACATGTTGGGGATTTTGGTAGTGCATTTTTTTTCTCTGGTGATTTCACTGACTTGGTGATTTGTCCAAGTATTGCTGCAACTCTGGCAACTGCCAACGAACAGCTTTCTAGTGCATTTTTTCTCTCTGGTGAATCTGCACCTGTCTCTTGGATCATAATTCCAACATGGTCCGCGTTATCAATGTTGCCCCCAATAGGATTTATGATTCCTCGGTGAAGTAGTGGACCTAGGGGTGGCCTCTCATTGGGTTGTAGACACTTGAAATGGCCTAAATGTGAAAGCTCAGAAACAGCTTCATAAATTTCTTCCACTGACTTGGTGATTTCTTCAAGTTTCACTGCAACTCTGCCAATTGGCAACGAATAGCTTTCCTGTGTATCTCTGAGGTCTTTAATTGTAGTTTTTGAATTTTCTACATAGCACTTGGCAGCTGAAGGGTCTGTCATTCTTTCCATTGAAGTAGTTATTGCTTTTAATGCCTTGCTGAATTCTGAACGTATCTTTGTGCATGGTTTTTGAATTTTATAGTTGAATTCCAAAGATGCCTGCAATAATCAAAATGGATGTCAGCATCAATTTAGCTAATCAAGATAGCTTTGAATCTTTGATTATATAGGGATAAGGATATGGTTACTTGGATTTCAGGGTCAAGGTAGGTGTTGAGAGTTTCAAGCATTTTAGCACATTCCCTAGCAAGTGCTCCAATCTTTACGTATTGCTTCCAAGGATGATGAAGACGAAAATGGCCACGTCCTAGTTCCCATATTGCAAAATTTGCCTGTGGATGGATGATGTGGAATATATTAGGGTGAGGTGAGTATTTGATGAATCCAGAATTATATATCTCAAAATATGTCTCAAAATAGAAGTATAGGAAATGCACGCTTACCAAAGATTCCTCATTTGCACTGAGATTGAGAACTTCGTCTAGAACTTTCTTCTTGGTTTCTTCTTTATCATCTATACATTGAATGGCTTGAGAACATTAGATATATATATATTAACATAAAATACAAAAATGAATATTAACATGAAGGAAATTAAGGTAGGGTTAAATATATATATACCTTCTATGTAATTCGCTAGTTTTTCTATATTGGAAGCAGTCAACCTGTGAATGTCTTCACTTGCCCACATTGGATAAATGAATATGTTGATTATCATGCATGTTGTAGACCCTATTAAAACTGTTGAAACTTTTTGATGAGCAAGCTTGAATAGTTGCTCCTCCCTGTACCCCGAAATTGCAATGAAACTGAATGTCAATATCAATGTCTTCACCCCGTAGTCATATCTTGCCCTGTTCTTGGTGAAAAATCTGAGAAAGGTAGCTGTCGCCACTGCAAACATATATAAAACATAAACAAATTAGGTAGAGAAATTAATGAGATTATTCTGGCTTCAAATGCATGAAGAGGAATATAAGTTTCTTTGTTTTTTTTGTTTAAATCGTTAAGTACCTATAATGAAGACTTGGATCCCAAGTATAACAGGTTCTCCTCTTTGTCCAACCGCAATTGCTAAATGTTGACCTCCTAACCCTAAAGCAGCAGCTAGTAGTGTACCACACCCTATATTTAAACTTTTGCAAACGGTTGCACCTGAATATATAGGAACAAAAGGCATATAATTATACATGTTCATAGATTATTCTTAACTAGTAGACTTTTGTCTTCAATATAATTTATTACTAGCATAGTAATGATAATAATATACATAAACTTACCTACGGTGAAATCAAATACCAACCCAACCGTCCGAACAGCCTCCATTCCCGCAACTCCGAAGGCATCATAAAGAAGCCTCCAGTAATTGATGAAGGACACCAATGTGACAGCAATTGCTATTTTTAATGAGTGAATCACTTGTCTTGGATTATCTTGTCCAATCTTCTTGATACTTCTTGTGACGTTGATGACGTTGGAACGAGAGTTCCTAGCAAAAGCCCCGAGACAGCGCGTCAAGCGAGCAAAAGATCCACCCTTGTTGACTTGAACTTGAGTTGCTGACTCAATATCCATAAAGAGCGGAGAACAACTTTGACAAATATTAATGGCGTGGGACCAAGTTTCAAAAGGAACAAAATAATATGATTAAAATTGACCAGGTAGAGTTCGCGGAAAAAAAGATGACGAGGGAGAGTATGAAAGATTGACTTTGAAGACTGATATTTATTGTAGGAACAAAATCATATCTTTTTCGTACAGTAAAGATTTTTTTTTTTTAATTAATCAGATTGCGTCATGAATCTCATGATCTCTCCATCTCAATCCTCGACGTTTTTTCTCATTTAAAATATCAACCGTTAGATCAAATTTTATGACCGTTGTAGATAAAATTTTCATGGTTCAGATTAAAGTAAAAAAAAAAAAAAAAACACTTTAGTAATATGTAGTCAAAAGTGTGATAGAATGTATGTAAAGGATTGGGCCGAGAGATCCGGGCGCCCGTTGCCGTCCTTTTGTTGAAAGAGAAAGACCGTTTTTTTTAATATGAAATAAAAAGACCGTTTTTTTTTAAAGGAAAAGACCGTTACATTACACAAAAAAATATAAAAAAAAGGAAAAGACCGTTTTTTTAGGAAGTATTTTTTTTTTTTTTGTAACAATTAGGAACTCCTTTAACAGAGCAAGGATATATATTATTATAGATTAAATAAAAAATGCCCATGACTTAACTTTTAGGAGTTCTTTTAAAAAAAAAAAAAACTTTTAGGAGTTCATCTTTTCAAAAAAAGGAAAAGACTTTTAGGAGTTCATCCACTAACCCAATTACCAAAATATAACATGTACCGAAACACATTGATAGGGAATATATATATATATATATATATATATATATATATATATATATATATATATATTTAAAAGGATTGATAGGGAATGTTAGGATATACATTCCTACACTATTTCTTTTTTGTTGCTCAAATATTCTTACACTATTTATTTATGGGAAATGCTAACCAGTGCCCTAAGGACACTGATTAAAGAATAAAAACGTAAGTTCTTATGGGAAGTGTTGTATTTATTATCCTAAGAAGTTCTAAGTTTTCTTTTCCTATAAAAACTTACTATTTAATGACACTGATTAGCATGATCATTTCTTTAAAAAACATTCTTATACTATTTAATACTCCTAACTTTTTATGCATTTAATGATTCGGCCAATTTTTTTTTTTTTTTTGATAAGCTAATGATTCGATCATTGAATTATTTCTATTTATCATCTAGATTACTCCCTCTGGTCCTATATATAAGAGGCAAAACCCTAAAACACACGGACCAAGGAATGCATTGAAATAAGCTATTTGTAATTAATATTCATATAAATTTACAAATTTAACCCTTTCAATAATTAATGAACAAACCTACTTGTATTGAAAGTTACACTGTCTCGTAAATATAAACCCTATTATAAATAGGGGTAAAATTGGAAATGAGTATTTAATATTTGTCAAAATACATGCATGTCTTTTATATTTTGGACCAAAAAAAAGTAGTCATTTGCCTCTTATAATAAGGACCGGAGGGAGTATGTCTTAGATTTAAAAAAAAATAGGCATCAATTAAAATACAATTAAATAGTTCTTATTATCATATATTTTAAAATTATATATTATATATTACGTTAATTGAGATATATTAATGAAGCAGTAAAGATTTCAAATTAGTATAAAATTTATATGTATAATCTAAATAATAGATGTTTTCAATGGTGGATTCTAGAATGAGGCATGATGGCAAGTGGTTCATGGTAAGCCATATTCTTATAACCATTAGATATAATAATTGAATATTCAATGATCCAGATTTGTTGCTCCAAAAAAATAAAAATAAAAAATAAAAAAGATCCTTTTGCCCTTTCTCTCCAAACATTCTCCTCGAAAAACCATTCTCTGTGGTGGGGGAGGTTGGGACTTAGCTCAACATTGTCAATAACCACAGCTGGACGAGAAGCAACGAGTGAGATAATAATAATAATAATAATAATAATAATAATAATAAGTGTATTTAAATGCTTTTCAAAGTTAATCACATGTTATATTTGTTTTTTTATAAATTTTATATTATTCACTTTATATAAAGACATTAATGTTTAAAAAAAGCTTTAATTTAAAATAAAAGAAATTATCCAACTTTGTGACTTGTGTTAAAAAAAACTCAAAATAAAAAATGTCGTTACATTAAAATATTCAATCTCAAATTTTTTTTTTTTACTTTCAATGATATTTGATGGAGAAAATATGACATAAAAAATTTAGGGCTTTAATGATATTCAACATATAATCATGAAAAAAACACCAACAAAATGAGAAAGAAGATACAAACAAGAGATTTTTAGCTTTGAGGATTGAGATTGAACTTGAAGAGAGCTGAACAAAAAAAATGAAGCCAGAGAGAGAAAGTGCATAATAATAGAGGAATATTGTTAGAATCAAAAAGAGAGAGAAAAAGAAAATTAAAAGATGGACAAAAAAGTTTACCGGAGTCAAGTGACACGCATACAATGACGTTGAAAGAAAGATTGAGGATGTGGTTTTGGATTATCCAACATTTGTAACAATGTCTTATTATCAAGACCTTTGAAATCATCTCTAATACATAGAAGAGTCATAGATATCATCATGTGGGAAAAGCATTACCAATTAGCCCACATACATATGGATTTCAAATGCATAAACAAACTCTGATGGAAGAAAGTAATAAAAAAACACAAATTAAAAGCAGATAGTAAAAAAAAGGCAGTGGCATTTGGAATAAGCACGATAGAGAGTGGGTGTGGATGACCAATTTATAGATGCATTTTTAAATTCAAATTTTGAAATGAGCGAATTAATTTTATTCTAACTCAAATGGCGCATATGAATGCATATTATTTATACTAAAAACGTGCTTGATATAGAATTGCATTAAAACATGAGATTTGCAAAATATTATTTTTGATCTGATATGCTATTTGTATATTAAAACGTGAGAATTGTATTAAATTTTAGGATCAATTTGGGGTAGGTATTATTAACGATATCATTGTAATCATGATGTTGTTGTTGCATTATGAGGGTTTCTTATTATATTGCATCTAATATTAAAAACCATTCCTTATTTCGTTCAAGCAAAATTCATGACAATTTGTTTTTTAAAATGTAGGAAAATTGTTTCCTTTTGAAGGGAAATTGAATAATAATCTAGTCATCTCTGACTTTGTGGTATGAGCGACATGTAGGATTCTGTTTATGTGGATGCTGTGATTGAATGACACGTGTTAGTGTGAATTCTTACAAATATTTTCACTTGTATAGATTACTAGTATGTGGGCCCGTGCCATGCACGGGGAATATTCAATCTTTTTAGGATTCCATTTTGAAATATGTAATTCTTGATTTTAAGTTTTGTGGTTTAAAATTTTTTGTGAGGAAATATATATCAAAAATTTATTTTGAACATACTATCATTATTCTTCTCTCTTATAAATATATTTTTTCATTTATTTCTAATATTTTCTCGTGCATGTTAACAATTTTTAGAAAATATATTTATTTATCATATTATTTTTCTCTTATCTCTTGAAAATCTATTTGATTTATGTATCCATTTTCTCATGCAAGTTAACCATTTTTTAGAAAATATATGTATCTCTTGTAAAAAAAAAAGAAAAAAAGAAATGTATCTCTATCATAATATTTTCCTTTTTCTCTCTTGAAAATCTATTTGATTTATTTCTTCTCTTTATCATGTGCAAGTTAATAATTTTTATAAAATATATTTATCTATTATATTACTTTTTTATTCTCTCTTAAAAATCTGTTTGATTTATTTCTCATATTTTTCCCGTGTTAGTTTGCCATTTAAGAAAATATAAGTGTCTATCATATTATTTTTCTTCTTCTCTCTTTAAAATCCATTTGATTTATTTCCTCTGTTTGTCTGGTGCAAGTTAATCATTTTTAGAAAATATATTTATTTATCATATTATTTATTTTATTATATCTTAAAATTATATTTTAATTTTTTCTCCTCTTTTCCCGTTCAAGATAATCATCTTTAGAAAATACATTTATCTATCATATTATTTTTTATTCCTTCTTGAAAATCTATTTGAGTTAATTATACTCTTCCCAGTGCAAGCGAATCATTTTTAGAAAATATCTTTATTTATCATATTATTATTTTTCTTCTTTCTTAAAATCTACTCCCTCTGGTCCTATATATAAGAGGCAAAACCCTAAAACACACAGACCAAGGAAATGCATTGAAATAAGCTATTTGTAATTAATATTCATATAAATTTACAAACTTAACCCTTCAATAATTAATGAACAAACCTACTTGTATTGAAAGTTACACTATCTCGTAAATATAAACCCTATTATAAATAAGGGTAAAATTGAAAATGAGCATTTAATATTTGTCAAAATACATGCATGTCTCTTATATTTTGGACCAAAAAAGAGTAGTCATTTGCCTCTTATAATAAGGACCGGAGGTAGTATTTGATAATTTTTTTTGCTATGCAACTTAACCATTTTTTGAAAACATACTCATCTCACATATTACTTTTCTCTTCTCTTTTTACTTATAAGAAGTCCATTTTCCCATGCCTTGCATCGAATGTTATGCATATTGGTTTAAGAGTGTAATTTTTTATATTTTTAAATTCGAAAATATTTATCTGCATTCGTTAGTATTTTTCTATATAAAATATCAAATATTATTAAATTTAATCAACTAATCATTAAATTAAAAGAAAATAATTAATTTTTAAGTTTTGAAAACTATACTATATTATAATGTAGGACATATCAAACTGATAAGACAAACCGTCTAAATATAGTTTATTAAATCAATTATAAATTAATTTTTCTATCATGGAATTAATTATATATTAATTTGGTAAAAAAAAATGTCAAAGTTGCTTGATAAAATAAAATCTTCGGTAAATTAATTAGGTGAGAACATAATAATAAAAAATAATTAAAATAATAATGAAAGTATTAAAATAATGAATTACAAAAAAGTAATGAAATGAAATAGTTATCTGTTTTAAATGTATTTTTCTCCATGTGCTTTCATATAAAATAGAGAGAATTAATGATTTTATTGCATACTTGAGTAACTTTTCAAAATTGAATAAGAATTAGTAAAAAAAAAAATTAGTGACTTGATTGCATATAATTTTTAGTGTATGTTATAATTAAAAAAAGTTTTTATAGCAATTATGAATGTTACAAAAACAAATTATGAAAATTTACCACTTGTTATAATAAGAAAGTTTTAAAGCAAGTAAGGATATAAAAAAAAACGTAAAAAGAAAAAAAAACAAATTATGATTGCATTAAAAGATTGATATTCTTGTCAAAAAAAAGAAGAAGATTGATATATGATTGCATCTAATTAATCATAATTCTAACACGTGAAAAATAAGAAAATTTTGTTGATTTCGTGATTCAACATTTATTATAAAAATATTAGGAGATATTGGCTGATATATTAGTCCATCCATTGAATGTTATTTAGATCATTTATTGATTTTCTGATTTGTTGATTATATTGATGTTAGTACCGATTTTTATTTACTTGGAATGTCTATATTTGTTGATTTGTTGGTTATATCGATATAATAGAAATATTTGATGTTATTAGTAAGGTTTAAATAAGTTTTTGATCCCTACAAAGTTCATCAAATTTGGTTTTGGTCCCTGTGAAAATTTTTCTTAAGTTTTCGTCCCTGTAATCTCACAAATTTTGCAAATAGTCCATACCGTCATCTTTTTCCGTTATCTAGTACTCGTGGGTATCAAGGTAATTTTATTTTACTGTCCGGCTTGCTGTAAAATTTGGCCATAAAATAGAAACAAAATCATATATTAGGGACATAAGGTTAAAATTGCTAAATTCCTTCATTTTGTATGATATCTAGTACTCAGGGGGTACCGAGGTAATTTCTCGTTCTTATCCGACTTGCTCCAAAATTTGGCTGGAAAGTATAAATAAAATCATATATTAGGGTCATAGGGTTAAAATTGACAAAATTATTTATCTAATATGATTTCTAGTACTCAGGGGTAATAATAGGGACTATTTACAAAATTTTCAAAAATACATAGACAAAATCCTAAGAATTTTTTTTACAAAGACC
Source organism: Echinosophora koreensis (assembly GCA_035048595.1). Classification (NCBI taxonomy): domain Eukaryota; kingdom Viridiplantae; phylum Streptophyta; class Magnoliopsida; order Fabales; family Fabaceae; genus Echinosophora; species Echinosophora koreensis. Next base: position 1,490,597 of record JAPCYP010000031.1, on the reverse strand, counting down.
AAAACCAAAATTGGTGAATTTCCAGAGACTAAAAGCTTATTTAAACCTATTAGTAATCCTTGTATACTGATTTTAAAGATATGTTCCAAATTTTGGCAAAAATATTCAAAATTCGAAATTCTTTCTTTCAATATCGAGCTAATATTAGCAAGATTTTATGATTATTTTAATTAATTTATGCCAAAATTCAAGTGCTATTGAATGATATGAATAGCATTATAATTAAACATATTTTGGTCTTAATTAGTCATTAAATAAAATTCGAATTTCTTTTTTTATAATTGGAACTCGATTTGTTTATTGCATTAGATTGGAATAATGCTAAATTTTGATCTTCATTAGTCATTATAATGACATAAACTCTTCAAATAATCGAATAAATTTACTTTAAACAAAATAGAATTGAAAACTAAATATTGAATATCATTCTAAGCAGAAAAATACAAATACATGAAATTCCAATATAATGACTAAAATTAACTCCTATGCATTACAAAGGCATTGAACTTTGCAAGAGGTTGCCATTGTTGGTGAGTTTTTTTTACACAATATGACTTTTCCCGGTCAGATAGTGAAAGCCCAGTTACCTTCAAAGAGGAATGTTTGATCTATCAATTCAGAAATTTCGGCTGGAACTAAATTTGTAATCTCGTTAGAATGAAACATCTCCGAACATCTTTTATTGAATAATATTTTGGCCGCCTCTTATCGAATGTAAAAAAAAAATTACAGAATTTGTACCATCTGTGACCCGAAGCTTGAAACAAAATCTTTAAAAACACGTCAAAAAATTTGAACAATGTTAATTTATAAACAAACAAAAAACCTATAAAATAGAAAAAGAAGATAGAATAAGTTGTTACACTTTCGACAAAAGTAGAGGTATGAGTCATGAATGAGTGTATAGTCACATACACAAGAATTATACCAACAACATTCATGGTCAACATTCAACTTTGCCCATTATGGTGAAGTTGGATTCCTGAAGAGAAAAAAACTATTGATTAGCATCAAACTCTATGTTAATTCCTATAACAATAGGTTATTTGAGTTACCTTTTTGCAATATTTTAATTCTGCAGTACCACATATTGGAGTGCCTATTAGAATCTCGGTAGCCCGAGCTTCTCCCAAAACAATTCCTAATCATTGTTGCCATGCGAAAGAACAAATGTAAAAAAAAAAAAAAAAAAAAAAATCTGCTACACATCTTAACAAAAGGGGGAAAACTGAATTAGGTTATGGCAAATGAAAAAAGGTGTGCTGCTTGTGATTTGATTCAAATATATTTATAGTAGTCGAGATTTAAAAAAATAAAATCATCACTGGTGATTTATCCCAATTAAATTAATGGCTAATATGTCCAGCATATATCAAAATAATGTTGATAGAGGTAATAAGTAAAAAATCAAAATCAAAATATGATCCATGTAGCAGGTAATAATGAGCCGAAATTTTGTGCGCTGTGAGAATAACATGTGTACTGTTTCACTTGAGGCTCTCTGATTGATCGCCACGTGTAAAAGCTTGCTATATATAGAAACCTGAATCATTCTACTTTGTATATATTATAGATTATAGATAGATATAGATAATAACACCACTCCTAATAGAATATTCTAATAAAAAGTCATTCTCTGTTTTTTTTTTTTTTTTTAATTCTACTTGTTGGTTTATTTAAATATTGAAGCAATTTAGTGGAAAATAACTCTTAATGATTTTCCAACACATGACGAAGTGATAGTGCAAAAAAAAACTTTAATAATGGATTAAAACTAAACTCATGATTGAAATGAAGGATTCATGGATGTTACCTGGATAAAACAAAAAAGTATAACCGATGCTGAGTAAAGAATTATCCTCTAGTTTTAACTGCCAGTGACGGTTTCATATGTGCAAATTTATTACCCTATCAATGAGTCACTGTAGAGACTACCATATCACAGAAATGTGAGGTGAGGGAATCACCATTACCAGTGCAATATTTATTTATTTATTTTTTTTTTTTTTTTGATAAAACAAAGTTGTATATATAACAGTACTGGAAGTACTCAAGTGGATACAAGCACCGAAAAAAAAAAGGCACCAGATAATATTTACAAAAAGTAAAGCAAAGACCCAAAAATTCTACACCTGAAGCTATGTGAGAAAATCATCCACCTATATACCCTGGACAGTACACCTTATAACCAATAGACCCTCATGTGTTTAATGACCGTAAAAAATAAAACCATCCCCTAGAATTCCAAAAAAATAAACCAAGATGCAATTTTCCACGGCAGGTCAAATACCCTTGAGGCCCCAAAACACAAATTGTCGAGCTTGTTGGATGTCCATGTCAACACAGTAGCCGAGCACCAGGTTGCAGCAAAACATTGAACATAGAACTTTGTCTACAACACCAGAAAAAGGGACATCACAGCCAAAATTTAGAAATCTAAACCCTTGCTTGATATGATCCTATCTTGGTTTGCATCATTGCTAATTTTCACCAATATATAACTGACATTAAATATCACAAATACTACCTCCAGTCCACAATATAAGAAACAAAAACATAGACCAAGGAAATATATTGAAATGAGCTAATTGTAATTAATACTAATATAAATTTCAAAAAATACCCCTTCTAATTTTAATGAACCTACTCACTTACATAAAAAATTGATATATGTCGTAATTATAAACCCTATTATGAATAAGGGTAACATTGAAAATTAGCATTTAATATGCGCGAAAATTGATGCATGTTTCTCATATTTTGAACCAAAAATAAGGACTCATTTGTTTCTTATATTATGGACAGGAGATAGTACAACTCTTACGAATTTTGGGAATGTGGAGTTTTTAGTATTGCTCATGTATATATAAAAGGCATCTATATGTATATTGTTCTATGTAGACACATGATACTTAGAAGTGAGCATGCTATTTGGAAATAAATGTGAACATAAAGAAAAGGAAATTGTAAGTCAAAGAAAAATGTGCTGCACAAAAACTAGAAAGTTAATTCTATTAATGATATCAGAATTACATACCTCCTCCGGTGTAGTATATCGAAATAAGGCTTATACAATTTCTGCACTATTATTCTGTGCAATGGCTCAATGACCTGCTGCTGCCCCTATTGACAGTCCAAATAAAGAGGTAAAGAAACTTCAGTTGAAATAAACTAGCAATTAGAAGGTACCAAATCACAAGTTCACAACACAAGCTTGTTCAAATTGAAATATATATAGATATGTACAACCTGGTATCGGTGATGAAAAACAGATCCACAACTTTGCCATCAGGTATAGTAGACACCTTCACTTTCTTTATGGTCAGCTCTAGCTCACAGAACCACAGTAATATCTGTCCTAATAATAAAGACATTCAGTTAGCTGTCCTCAAAAAGTAATGAAGGTATAATAAAAATATGACAACTTGTAATCAATATATCTAGGAAGGGTGACAAAATTCAGAACAGGCAGAGAATCCATTAATTTACACAATAAAGATTTAGAATTGGAATGTGTTTTAGACTATGACACCAATTATCATTGTAAGACTATCAGTTCATTTTTCTTTTAGCATGGTTTTCACAACAATCAAGCTAGAACCGTTAAGATCCTTTTACCACTCCTCCTTCAAGTGCAAGATATGAAATAGGACTTTCCTATTAGAGTTTTCTAAAATATGCTATAACGTCATTAAACCTGATATTATTTGAAATATTTAAGAGCAAAATGATAGTGAACAAACCAAGTCAGATTGAAAAAATAGCCAGATCAAGGGTTGCACTTCTTACATTATGCAAACTTTGCTGCACTCCAACATCCATTGTTAGTTGCAATCTCAGCTAAGAACGAGCACAATTAACTGACCTGAAAAAGGTAACAAACAACTATTATAAAGGATATATGTCGTGTAAAAAGAACAAATCCACACGTAAGCCAGTCCAATTGCTCAGAAAAGGGGAGAAACTAATTCTCCTGAGTCCATGACCCAAAGGAACAAAGCCTTTGTTCTCTCAGCTTTGTTTCAAAAAAACAAACCATTAGTCTCGATCGGAAGTTCATTCTCTTCCTTGATTTCTCAACAGCCAAATAGAGTGCAAATAACAATCTAACAAGTTAAGAAAAATTACGTAACATGAACACGAAAATCAAGATAAAAATTCCAAAATAAACCTGAAGTGGACACAAAGAAACTAGGAATTGGAACTTACACAGATCAATCACGTGAAAACAAACCCTAGAGAAAGAGGAATTAAAGAATACAGAGACGAACATAGACATCGTCTCAACACTTCGAACGAATCCCTGGTTACGATCTAAGATAAGAAGAGTGAAAATTCTGAATCAAAACCTGTTTATTTGAAATCAGGAACTTCAATTTCAACCTAGAAATATCTCAATTCCAAATCCTACATAAATCTACCAATTTCGGGAACTTCTTAGCTCCAACAAGAATTAACAAGTGTAAACACCATCAAATTCACAATGAGAGTGGAGAGAGAGCGCGAGCGCTCACATTTGAAAGAGTAGTGTTATTTTGATACTAAAATTGGACAGCTGTGAGATATCCTAATCTTTAGTAAGCTATGAACCAATCAAATAAAGAGAAAAAAAAAATAAAGTGATTTACAGCCTACTAAAAAATAATATGTCCCATGAGTGTCCAATTTTAGTATCAAAACAACACTATTCCAAAAAATGAGTCCAATTGGGTTCACTCACTTTTTTGTCAAGCCGTGGTGAGCCAACCCAATGATCTTGAGAATTTGCCAACTACAGTCTCATTGCCTTGAGGCTCGAGCTCTTGTTTTAGTTGGCACGACTTACACTCCCTAGCCATAAGGCCACGCGGATGAACAAATGTTGAGCAAACCTTCATACTCGACTCTATCAATGCCTATTCAACCATACTTTTCCCACCACAAGCTTGGTTAGGTCGATCTGTACACATACCCCTGCGAATCTCCGTATTGTAAAGTTCAAGCTTTTGTATCAAACTTGATAAGAACTCCTACTACATATAGGCTGATATGAGCATTATAAAATACCAGGTTAAGACCCAACAACTGTATCCAGAGTAGGATTTTATCATTTTGGGCTGAAACTCTAGTGTCCATGTTTGCATCGTTAAGTAGTGATCAAGTAGCATCCATGGACAACCCTTCACAACTTTAAATCTGTCACCTTCAAGTTCGAATTTAATCATGAAAAACCCGTTCTACACGTCCATGGATTTCAAGTAAATTTTCTGTCAAAAAAGAAAAATCAAGTGAGTTCATGGTTTATTGAAGGATTTATAGTTCTTTTTTATGCATTACTTAAAGTTTTTTAGTCCTGCTATTATGATAAGTTTGGACATCAGCCCCTCTATGTTATAATCATAAGTTGGATTTATTTTGTTAACTGAAACTACAGGGGGTGAAATTAGCACTTGGTGGAGATACAAGGTGAAAATTTGCACTCTATGCAAATTGGGTTTGTTCCACTGTTCCCAGTCTTAACTACCTCACCATTGAAGAGCGAAGACAATTTCACGTCAACTCATTCTAATATCACGAATAACAAGTACAATATTGACACGTCATTCTTGGGTGATCTTTTTAACTTGACTTGATATGCAGCTTATATCCAGTAGCACTTTTTAGTTGGAAAAAAATCCTTTGGAGTTCATAACATGACAAAATATTTCAATAATTTTTAATAGGGTAATTAAAGTCGGGTAACAATTTATTCTAACTATGTATGGCTTAGTGTTTTTTGGGCTCTACCTTAAGTTATTATTCCTGTATAGGAAAAAAATATATGTTTATTAGTGCTCATGTGCTTACAAGCTAAACCTGCTACCAAATATCCTGTATGAGTTCCCCCTCATTTCTACCCTTAGAAGCAATAAACTAAGATATCGGTATTCCAAAATTAAGATACTCATTTTAACATAATCAGTACAATAACTACAATAACTTAATATTTTTTTTGGTTTTGATAGATTTTTTTGTTTAGATACAGCTGTTATCAACAAAATACAGCCATGAACAATTTATATATAAAAAAATTCATTTCCTATTAATATAATAACGTTAACTATCTTAGATAAAAATTTATGAACATTATTTATTTTCTTCATTCTTATTTATGATTCATCTAATTTCATAACGTTATGTGTAACCTGTGTGTTGCATGGGTCAGTTAACTAGTTACCTTCATATCTCAACTATAATTTTTCCCGCTGTATTCTATTTTAAAGATGATAATTAAAAAAGGTGAATTTGAAATTTTAAATGGATGAGTATCAAATTTTAAATGATGTGGTATTAGTTGATTGAGACACATATGCCAAGTAAACATTACCCCAAAATTTATGTGGGTACCGAAGAATTCATCATTAAACAAATCTTTAATGAACTATATATAATGCACAATAATAATTATTAACTTAAAAAGGGACATACTTTATAATATATGATTGATATCCAACACATTTTTAATATTATTTCTGGTTCATAATTCCTACTTCTAATTTTTATAAAATACTTATATGTTAAAAATTTAAAATATTTTATAAAATTGTTCAGAACCAAGCATATATCCCATTTAGTTTTTAATTTAAAAATATATAGTAAAAAATGTCGTTTTGAAAAATGTGTTGTCCAAATTTCTTTTATCATACTAGCAACTTACAATTTAGTTTGGTTGAAGTACTATTTCACAACAAGTATTTAAATTATTATCCAACCTAACACATAATTAATTTTGGATTTAATTGATATACACTGACAATGTATACTTTTTTTACACTGTCAACCAATAAAAACTTGACACATCATTAAAAATATTTGACTCTTTATTTAATTACCTTAAAAGGTCATCAATTTCATGATTTCTGATTAGTTGTTAGTGTAAATTTTTTACACTGACAGTGCATAGAAATTAAACTCATTATTTTTATTTATTCCATTTATTGTATTTTAAATATCATAATTTACCAATATATAATCAACTATCTAGAATGGACAATAATAATTAATAATAAAAATCTTATATTGTACAATCCATGATTGAAATAAACCAAAATTTTGTTAACGAAGTGATTCCTTTAATACAACTCATTTTTACCCCACATTATGCCACAAGTATTTTTAAATATTAAATTCTTAAAACAATATCATCTCTCATCATACTTATGTATATACCAATTCGTAATAATTTCCTTTTCTTTCGCCAATTTCACAATAATCCCTTCTAATATGTTCTTCATAAATCTCTTGTAATATTATAGTACCTCATATCAATCTTACTGTTTTTTACACTCATTCTTAGTACTTAGCTCATTAAGAGTCGGTGTGAATAAAACCGGAGATCGAAAAAATTAAGTTGTTGGCTAGGGCTAGCGCTCAGCGTAGGGGAATAATTTCCCAGATTTCTCTTAGGTACTCTGTCGCTCTGCGCTGGGCAACTGGCGCTCAGAGCTGGAACGAATTCTGCAGAATTGCAAAAACACGAATTCTGCAAAAAATTCTCTCATTTTAAGGTCCAAAACAGCCACAAATACATACATGAACTTGCACGAAACTTATTGTGTAACAACACACATGACAAATCATACAATATTACTCATATAGCAACAATAACCAATCATTTTACCATCAAATCATGTCAAATTCATGCCAAAAACACCACAAATGCATGACCCAAAATCTAGGGCAACATTCATATGAATTTTCCCAATGTAAATCATAATTATAAACAATCTAAATCCCTCACCTTGTTTGAAGTTCTTGAATATCTCGTTTCCTTCTTCTTCCCTTGTTACTCCTTCCTTTTTTCATTTTCTTTTCCTTCTTCTATTCTGTTTTGCTTCTCCTCCTCCTTTTCTCCACCATTTTTTCTTTTTTTGCTAGGGTTGTTATGGCCACCCACCCTTAGGATTTAAAGGGGAATATATTTTCAATGTATAGAGGATAAAAAAAAAAATCGAGATGACAGTTCTAGAAGAAGTTCTTAATCCCAAAGCAAACGAGGAGTCTTTGGCAAGCATTTACAATTCTTCTGTTTTGAGATATCACTCCACAATGTTCATTTTCTGGATTGATCAAATATTGAATATATTCCATATCATCCACAAGCAAATTTTGCAAGATGGGAACCAGGACGCTGTCGTTTTCGTCTTCGTCATCCTTGGAAGCAGTACTTAAAGATTGGAGCACTTGCTTAGGGATGTGCTTACAAGCTTGAAACTCTCAACACCTACCTTTACCCTGAAATCCAAGTAATTAATATCTAAGATATTTTCACTCTAATGTCATCTATAATAATTAATGATGATGATTCACTTTCCTATTTTGGTCCCCATTAATAATATAACGGCAAGTAATTAATATTTGAGATCTTTTCACTCCAATATAATGTCATCATATTCTCATCCTTATATAATCAAAGATTCAAAGCATCAATTTTATCTTCTTTAGTTAAATTGATGTTGATATCGATTTTTATTTTTGTAGGAATCTTTGGAATTCAAGTTTAAAATTCAAGAACCATGCACAAAGATAAGTTCAGAATCCAACAAGGCATTAAAAGCAATATCTTCTTCAATAGAAACAATGACAGACCCTTCAGCTGATAATTGCTACACAGAAAATTCTAAAACTGCAATTAAAGACCTCAAAGTTGCATTGTAAAGCTTTTTGTTAGAAGATGTAGAACTCCTAACAATAATCCCAACTGCCACAGTTGCGACATTACTTGAAGAAACACTACAACAAAATACACTTTTCACGGTAATTATTATGATTTTTAGCAGCAATAATAATTGTCGCTAAAACCTTTACTAGCAATTTATCAATTAGCCAATATAGCCAGTGTCGCTAAAAGCATTAGCGGCAATTATAAAGAAAGCTGGTAAAGACCCAATTAATTGTCGCTAAAAGTCAAAAGCTATAGCGGCAATTATTGCCGGCAATTTTAATTGCCACTAAATATGATTATTGAATTTCCTTGTAAGCTCATTTACCGACTTTTTTTTATTGCCGCTAAAAGTTCTAACACAATTTTACCAACAATTACTATTGTTGCCACTAAATGTCAAGATTATTTGTCACTAAATCAAGCATGGCATAAAAAGGTGATGGGACTGTTGACGATTAATGTAATGGGACTGCTCCCTACTTTGGCATCTTATATCTTATATTCTAGAATTGCATTGAATATGGCATGGTTAAGCTCAGTTCTTACCTCTCGATGAAAGCATATAAGTAATTTGAATAGACATATGACATATCAAATGAGAATAAGTCTTCACTTAAAACTTTTATGTACTAAAAAATAAGAATAATTATGATCTCAGCAGAGAGACGTTAGAGTACTGAACCAAGGTAGCAGTGGTGGATGGTGGCAAGTATAGAATAGGATGAGTCAAGGTGAACCACGGTATGTGATCATTTAGAATGGCAATCCTCTATGTTCAATCATTCTTTCATAGCAATACAGAGAGTCATATTCAAACCAAGTCAGAAGCAACATAAATAACTACTTGATGAGACACCTTGTGGATTTCTAAGTTAGGCAATGGATAAAGATATCAGATCCTGTGGAGTAAAGAAGAACAAAGCCAACTAGTTTTAACAATGACATGTGTTACCAAAATAAAACTATGGTTATGAAAATGCAAAGACCATAAAACAAAATAGTAGAGTAGTGTAACATAGCCTTTAATTGGATCTCTCATTTACCAAAATAATAATAAAGGCACTCTTTTTTTTCTCTCTTCTTTTTCTCATTTCTATTTTAGTTACTTTGTATTATTAGATTACATAATTGACCCGCTCTGTTCCTCTATTTTGGTTTTGCTTCTCTCTGCTTCCATTTAAGTTAACAAAGAGGGGGTTAGCTGCCCCATTTTTTTCAAGGGAAACAAGCTAAAGCAGTCAGCTTTACACATGCTTGTGGTATATAGTCTCGGATGCATTGTATTGCATTGCATTAGAGCAAATAAAAAATATATCACTCTGCAATCAAGAAATGCATTCAGATGTCAAGGTAATAACAGTGAAATCCTTCATCTTTCAATATTCAACTCAATCAGGAAGACTATCCATGCACAGTAGCACAATTTGAAATTTATTCAGATGATGTAACAAAGAGAACTAAGGATTTTTATGTATTAAAGGGGAGATAATGAAACAAAGAAAACTAAGGATTCTTCTGTATTACAAGGAACCATTTTAGTCACAGACTTTACAAAGAAAAGCCACAATAACTAGAGAGAGAAAAAAATTACAAAAACACCATGATCACTACTGCCCGTAGCATGCTGACATGCTCTTTGTCATCATAAGTGAACAAAATCCTGACAGACTCCATTTTACCTACAAGTTATCCAACCTAAATGTTATGTGTCATGCCAATAGTGTGGCAGCATCTTGCCCAATATATATACCGCTAAGTAACACATAATGAAGTCAATATAAGTTTTCAAGTGATACATACTGTGATAGCATTTTGGATCTTGATCTTCTTAAATATAATAGTCTGAAACTGAAAATTGTTAGGATAAAACAATTGTCCAGAAGTGTAAGAAACACAAATCCATAGATTGTATAGATATGAAAACCCACCCCCATTTACTCAAAGAATAGCTAGCACAGGCAATTGAAGGCAAGGTATATATTACTTGCTAATTTGCCAAGCATGTAATCATGATTTTTATCAGTAAAATACTTATTATTCCATGGCTAGAAATATTAGCTTATACGAAATTTAAAAGCCCAGTCATTATCAGCACTTACAATAAACAGACCAGCTGAGGAAAATTCTGCAAAAGACGCATTTGAAGTAAGGAAACATGTAATAATCATGTCACTTCAAAATTAAATAGAGAAGAAGAAGCTATAAATGGGAGATCAAGATAAACGTAAAAAGCATTTGTCACCTATCAGCGTCAGTTGCATATGTATCAATTTCATATAAGGTGAAAAAGGCCTAAAATCAAGTTAGTATAAATGATACTAAAATTCATTAGATCTTCATAAAAAAGAATGATGGTGAATATCCAATTTTGTGACAGCATCTTAAACTATGTTAGGGTGAATATAATATTGCAAAAGGACAACTAGAATATCAGTAAAGCCAAGGCCTGAGACTCACAAGGTGGCTTCGCTCATAGACAATGTTGAGCCTATCTAATGTACCGATGTGACCCCACTATCCCTCTTTCCGAATGAGCAAAATTGTCCCTTTGCTATATCTCGGGAATTGACCAAGAAAGTATGTTTCTAATTAACTAAAAAATTCTCTTAATTGCCAATATCATGCACTAGAAAAGGTCTTACAGAATTTATTGCAAGCCTTAATCAAACTTAAGTCTTGAAAGCAACTGCTAACTCTGAAAAATAGTTTAATAACTGAAATCTACATCTTATTTTGCATATAGTCACCATAAAACCACCCATGAGTTTGAATTCTTCACCTGAAAAAAGTGTTATGCCACAAATGTCATGTTCATCCAACCAGTTGATATGTTTCAACAACATCCTAAAATCACATTAAATGATTCTTACCCCATTTTACTCTTTATTGATATCAGGGGGCTCTTCCCAAAAATTTTCACACTACAACAAAATTTGTCCAAAAGGTATTCCTGAAGCATCTGGGGATGATACTTCAAAAGTTTTTACTCCAAGTGAATAACTAGTTATAACCACAACAAAAGAAGAAAATAATTGAAGCATGAGTGACAAAAAAAAAAAAAAGAAGCTATGGCCATACCTCTTGATAAATCAACTCTCTAACATCATCTTTGGTCAATTTCCTTCTCTCAAACTCAAAACTCAAGTTTTGATATGGGTTGAGTGGATGGTTCCTGATCAATATTCAACAAATCATGGAAGTAAAGATCAATTAATGGCTGCAGTGACAAGCATAACAGAAATTGCATGAATCAAACACAAACCCAAACCAAAAACCAAACTTCAATAAAAACCCTAAACATGGATTAAAAGAAAACAAAACAATCAGATGAGGTTAAATTGCATGAATCACATAAATCCAAAGCTCACCAAAACAATCAATGCCAAAAAAAAAAAAAAAGGATGGTGGGAAATAATCACAAAAACAAAAAAGAGGAGAAAAACAATGATAAAAAAAAAACAGCGCAAAAAATTTGTAGAAAGAAATTGAAGAGGAATTAGTGGGAATGGAAAAGTTGATGGCGTGCACTACAAAAAAAAGGGTTTTAGCGACCGAATTATTCGGTCGCTATTTAATGATTTTCGGTGGCTAAATAGGTCAGCGACCGAATTAGCGACCGATTACAATCAGTTGCCAAAACCTTGGTCGCCAATTATTTAGCGACCGGAATTTGTTTCGGTCGCTAATTAGCGACCGAATTTTCGGTCGCAAAATAGTTATCATTTGGTCGTTTAGATTGGTCGTTTACAATTTAAAATGATCGATTTTAGCGACCGAATTGTTTAATTTTGCGATCGAATTATCAGGCGGTAATCCAACGGTTATATTTAAATATCGCATCCGAAAAATCGGTCGCTAATTCGGTCTCTAATTTAAGAAAATCGGTCGCTAATTCGGTCGCTAACGGTCATATTTAAAAACTGTGTCCGAAAAATCGGTCGCTAAAATCGACCAACATATCTAAATTTAGCAACCAAAAAAATTAGGTCGCTAATTTATTATTATTATTATTTTTGATTCCACAAAAAATTAAAATAAGATTTAATTAATTAAAATAAAATTATAACATAAACTTAAAGCAAATAAAATTAAATATCAATCATATTAAAAAAGGTAATTTGATAAAAATTCACACAAAATATATAAAAGGCAAGGAGAAATACAAATGTAAATAGTCTCTCATGTATCATACAAAGATGGAAAAACTAATCTACGTGGCGAGGGGGTGAAGGGACCAAATGATACTGGTGTATAAAAAAAGAGGTAAAAGAAGAATCTTACAACAGTCATTTACATGCCACAAAAAAAAAAAAAACACAAATTAGAAACAATACTGAAAAGACACAGACTCCATTAAGAATAAAGACAAATCAGTAAGAAGAAAAGTGCGGCTTCTTCATGCTATACTTTATTTCACTTCCTATTAGCTTAATCACCAGTCAAGTAGACTGCTACTAATGACTAATGAGTCATAAAAAGTATGAAATTTTGTTAGAATGTAGTTTATTAGGAAATCAAACTAACATACAGTATATATATGCTTGCAGCTGAAGACCTCATTGCAATGACCAAGACCAAAATGCATTGATGATCTAAACAGAGCAAATATCCTGCACATTTTAATTAAAGAAAAAAGGCATAAAATATTGTTTATAGTAGAAAGGTCATTCCTCGTTCCTTGTTTAAAGACATCAAAGAATGAAGCCAATACAAGTTCAATTTCCCTCAGACTCTTTTTAGGACCCTTTTGTATTGGAAAAGCAAAGAGTCGATGCATATATATGCTTACAGCTGAAGACCTCATTGCAATGACCAAGACCAAATTGCATTGATGATCTAAACAGAGCAAATATCTTGCACATTTTAATTAAAGAAAAAAACCATAAAATATCACCACTAACTCATAACACATGCAAATATCATTACTATAACTCTATAACACAAATTAGTTAAAATCATAGCTATGACTGACTGTTTTCCAAATTCCACTGGAGGCATATCAATTAGTTGTCCAAATTCCATTACATAGGCTCCAATCCATTAGCTTCCCCTGGCAACAAAATAACACAAAAGCATCAGAAATCAAGATATGTAAAAGCATAATTGAAATTTGAAAGGCTAGAGTTGTAAAAGCAACCGACACCATTCCATTTTTCTTAAGGTGTTTCCCTCACAAAAATTCCAAATTATTTCACTCACCAAGCTTTCAAGTTTCAAGTCCTATGGAGCTTGATCATCGCTTAAATTTCAAGTTTCGACCACAGGTATTTTTTAGAATAGCAAGAGTTGTAAACTTGATCTGTCTTTTCAAGTAATTCCTATAATTTATTCCTCTTATATCAGTCTTATTACTATTTTTTTTTAATCATAGAAACCTTCCAGCAATCTGTTCCATGATGGAATCACTGATACTGCACCTTGGCAGTCTCAAAGTCTGAAGGGAAGAGGCACTTGCAAAAGAGTAAAAGCATACCATATAAGAGACATTGTTAATAGGAACTTAGCTAATACCACCTTCATTAATTCTATTCCTGCATCAATTTGATTTTCTCCTAGTCCAAGAGATATGTAATGAGGATATCATTACTTAATTTAAATGTGAACTGGCAGCTGTGTCAAAATTATATCCTACTTTAAGGCATTTTAGCAATTAGCATAATAATCAATAAATTATTTATCCACAAGATTTCCTCTAAACTGCAGTAAACTCAAACTAATTGCTATACTACCCGAAACAAAAGGCAGATTAAACCTTGAGCAATGTGTTGAAATAATTTGAGCATATGATGTATAATACGTAACAACCAAACACATCAAGGATTTTATTGTCGTGGAATGTGCTCAAATTGCTATAACTCATCATAAATTGAGAATCATAAATGTACTAAAATATGAAATAAGATGATACTAACAGTTCTAATGGAAATATAAGTCATCACAGTTCTTATGCATCCAAATTTGGGGGATTCGTTGAATTCAGGTTGAAGAACATTGAGCAAAGAAATGGTATGGTGATGAAATTTGGGGAAAATCGCACAAATGAGGTTGAAGAACACCACTGCACATAAAATTCAGAGAATTCAGAACAGAGAACTCAGATTTCATAAACCAGTTGAGGAAATCAAACCTGACATGTGAAGAAGGGTGATTTGCTACCCAAATAGAAGGGTGAAAACTCAAATTATAATTATGTACAAATTTTGTCTATTCAAATCATATCATATCATATAGTATGTTTTACAAATCACGGTTAAATCTTATTAGTAGACCAAATAAAAAAAAAAATCATTCAAATTAAGCTGTTGATGTAAGTCTAGGTGATTTGACGAATTGATGCAATCAAGTTTACTATTATAGGAAAATAAAAGTAACTTGTAGTCATATAATGATTCATAGTAAAAAAGAAAAAAAAATCATAATACCATAATCAGGACTAATCATGAGAGATCTGATTTCAATGGCTTTCAGCTAGCAAGTCAAAACAATAGGTTTCAAAGACTATGGGCATGGCAAAAGAAAAAGGCTTTGCAGAAAAGATGGCAAAAGTGAAAGAGGCTAGATTAGGAAAATATAGCTAGATTAAAACCAAATTAGTTTCTCATGTGTAATATGTAATTCTCAATAATCAGAGGTTTTGAATAGAAAATATAGAGTATGAAAACATACCGCCATTATCAGTTAGGTGAGTTTCCTGTATGTCACAGAATTAATCCAGCACCGAAGGATCTTTGCCCTCTCTCTTCTCTATGCCTGTGAGGTTGGATGTTAGCTTACCATATGAGTCTCCTATACATGGTTTGAAAATTTCTGCAGAAACAATATCCTTTATATATAGTTGAGACAAAAGTACTACTCGCTGAGGAACCTTGACCCCAAAGATGAGAGGACATATGGACAACAAAAAAGAAAATCAATAGTTACAAAGCTTCTTTAAATATGTTGAATGCAAGAAAAAGGAAAAGGAAAAAACAAATGAGTCGCTTTCCTCTGTACTGTTAAATGAAAATTATAAAGCTTAATTGCCACAGCCCCTACCAAAAACAAAGACTAACAATCGAAAACACCAAATAACAAAATCAAATATTCATTGAGGAATTTATAAAAATTACTTGCAAAAGCCCCTTCCAAAAACATGGAGCATCATTTCTCTTGATATTTTCCAAAAAATCTACTAAACCAACTTGCACACATATGACATCATTATTCTATGGTTAATCTCCTAAAACTCCTATATGCAAGAAAGGTTGCTAAGCAACCTTGATCTCATAGGATAATGACGTGAGTTTAGGATGAACCTATAAAAAAGTTTCTAAGTGTGAAATACATAAAGAACTTCAAAACTGTTAATAAAGTTATTCTGGACATTTCTCAAACACCTTGTGTGCATAACAATACAAACAATTGTTTCACAATTACACACTCACATTACATGGTAAGCTATATCAGGGTTGAAAAGATATTAGAGAAACCAACATCCATATTCGTAAAATTCTTAACACAAAAAGATATTAGACAAAACAATCATCCTTCTTCACTCACCCATTCCTAAATCGGTGGTGGTGCGGCTCAATGGCGGTGCACCTCGGTGGTGGCGTTCCACTGGTGACCACCGTTCGAAGTGGTAGTGGAGTGAGAGGGATAGAAAGAGAAGACCGAAGAGGGGGAGAGAGATGAGCGAAGAGTGAGAATGACGGAGTGGTGGTGGGGAGAGGGAGGGGAGAGGAGGCTCGGGTCGCATCTCGCTGTTTTAGGTTGCAGGGGAGGGAAAAAATGAAAACTGACAGAAAAAATTTCGGTCGCTAATTCGGTCACAAATAAATTTTCGGTTGCTAATTCGGTGGCAATTCATTAAAAATTATTCTGCGACCGATTTAAATTCGGTCACTAAATTTTACAACAAATCGGTCGCTAAATCGGTCGCTGACTAAGAAAATTGGTTTTACTTTTTAACTTTTGACATAGCGACCGATTTAGCGACGGAATTTTTGGGACTGAATATTTCGGTCGCTAAATCGGTCGCTAACGGTCGCTAAATTCGGTCGCTAAAAACCTTTTTTCTAGTAGTGGTGAATCGATTGGGAGGAGACAAACCTAAAATCAAAGAGTGAAGATTTCTCAGAATGGCGCAATAAGAACCCTGAGATTTTAGAGAGAGAGAATGAGAGAGACAATGAGAAATAGGTTGAGCAAGAGAATGAGTGGTAACTCTAAGAGAAGAGACGGAAACGGAGTAAAAGAAAATTTGGGCAAAAACAAAATGGGGAGGGAGTGGAAAATTTTCACCGTCATTTAGGATAGTTTTTACCCAAAATTGTCGTCATAATATGAATTATTACCTACTAATAGTGATTAGTCACAAAAACTTTAATTTGGGAAATGAATTACTGACAATTAGTGATGGCCGTTAAATAATTGCCCCTAAAATCTAATTTTACTGTAGTGAAACCACCAAGTCAGTGGAATAAATTCATGAAGTTGTTTTTGTGCTTTCTCATTTAGCCCATTTCAAGAGTGTAGAACCCAATGAGAAGCCACCCCAAGGTCCACTACTTCACCAAGGAATCGTAAAATCCTATTGTAGACATTGATAACGCTGACCATGTTTAAATTATGATCCAGGATATAGGTACAGATTCACTAGATAAAAAAAAAATGCACCGCCAAAATCCCCAACATGTGCGGCAACAAATAGTTGTCATTAACTTGAGCCTATATAGATAGTCATCGTCACTCAAATTTCTTGCGTGCATTCAGGGTAAAGGTAATCTCTTGCACTTAAAAATCTCTCTTTAATTTTACCCTTGTAATGTGGAACACTATATTTAATTAGGGGGAAGCATTTTCATACTCTTCCCTATACTTGTATTTTATGTATCCCTTGATCTTATTTAATAATTCTTCTTGACTTTTTCTTCTGTTATATAGGTATGTAAACATGTACACTGCTAACCTACCATACACATAAGATTGTTTACATGATTTAAAGTATATGCTCGTCAAAAAAACAAAAGTATATGGCCAATTATTCTAATAAATATTGATAATTCATTGTAATTTTAAGAAGAAAAATAATCTTAATTGATTTGTCAGGAGATAAAAAGATTGATGATTGATTTTTTAAAATGAAAATAGAGATGCTCTAATAATGTCTGATTTGTCGGCGTCTTACTTCTTAGTTGGAGACTATTTATTTAAATTAGTTGATAAAATAAAAAACTTAAAAAAAATATATAATTTGCATTTAATTGATAAAACAAAATTAAAATGAATTCTTTAGCTTCTAAATTTTAAATAATTAATCCATTTAATTTATAAAATAAAATTATAAATAGCTTTAGGGTGGAGTTGTGTCCAATTATTCTAATAGATATTGGTAATTGATTGTAATTTTAAGGGAAAAAAATCTTAATTGATTTTTCAGTAAATAAAAAGAATGATATTTATTTTTCAAAGTGAAAATAGCGATGCTCTAATAATGCCTAATTTGTCAATGTCTTTAATTTTGCCTAATTTGTCAATGTCTTTAATAGGCTTGTTCGTTGGTTGTTGATTGGTTCCCTGACAATTAGGGGTGGGAATAGGTCAGGTCGCTCGTCGGGAGCCTACAGCCTAGTTTATTTAAGGCCTAGCTCGGCCTAGCCTATTTAGTAAAAAAAGGTCAGTTAAGGCTTTTTAAAAAGCCTATATAGCTAAAGAGGTCAGGCCTGAGGCTTTAAAAAAAGCCTACTAGACCTACCAGGCCGACCTATTTAACACATACACGCATATATATATATATATATATAATATATATAATATTATTTACATTATTTCATAATATTTGAAAGTAAAGGCCTATTGACTATGTAGTGACCTACTTGCCTATTTATTTGTGAATGTCTAGTAACATATTTATTAGTATATATCTACCAACTTCTTTGTTATTAGAGACCTATGAGCCCATCTACAAGTGAAGGACTGTGACCTATTTATAGATGAAGGCATATTTAAAGGTCTTATTGATAAATAGACTTTTAAGTAGGCTTTTAGGCCAGGTCAGGCTTTAAAGTGTGCCAGGCTCAGACCTTAAAAATTGGCTTATATCAGGCTAATAGGCCAGGCTCAGGCCTAGCGATAGGAATGCAGGCCAGACCCAGGCTTATTAGGGCCTAGCTCGACCTAGTCTATTCCCACCCCTAGACTGACAACGATGATGACAACTTTAATGTTCATTCTTTTCATTTTGTGTTTTATTTATTAGGGGAACTTAATTTTGTGCTCTGTGTTTGATCTTTAAAAAAATGTTGAATATCTAATCTAACATGGTACATCCAAGTGTAAATATCGAATTTTGTATTATTTACCCTTTTCGTGGTAGCATGGTCTGTTTGAAGATAGCCTAAAAGCTGCAAGGATACAGGGAGACTTGAAGTGCTATGCAGTTTATTATGACAAAAATGGACATCGAAGTGTAAGTATCGAATTTTGTATTATTTACCACATGTCAATTTAATTGGTTAATGTTCCAAATTAGTCTTATTTCCTATCAGTTTTAAGTCTTATTTCCTCAACACGTAATTTTCAACTGGGTCATGACAGGATCTAGCTCATACCCTGTGTGACTGGAAAAGTCGCTCAATTTCCCCTTTTTGTTTTTTTAGACTAAAGGCCCAAAATGGTCCCTAACAAAAAACACACGGTACACTTTTAGTCTCTATCCAAAAAAAGTCGTCATTTAATCCCCGAGAATGTAAAAAAGGGACACGTTAGTCCATCCATTAGATGGCCACCTTTGACCTCTAGTAAATCGATGAGGTGGCCCATTATTATGCTGATCTATCGGTTAACCTTGCTGACTACCAGTCCATCATGGAAAATCTACATAAAAGTAAATTAAAAATAAAATACCAACAATGAAAGGCCCAAACCGCACCCGTATGAAGGGAACCCTCGCCAAGGAAACGACATCGTTGCTATAGTGGTCTGAGTGAAGAAGGAGAATGTGTATCGTCGATGACCCTAACCCCTTAACCACATTTCCCTCTCCCTAATTCATACCCTAATCTCTCCACTTGATAAAGTCTCAGTGGCGAAATCGTGTGCACACCCTAAAGAAGGAGAAGGGTGTGACACCCTTCTACCCCGCATGTTATAAGGCATTTAATATAAAAACAATTAAAAAGAAAAACATGCATTTAGTGAATAAATTAAAATAATTGTCCATGGGTAGAAAAGTCCCAAATGAACCAGTTACAACGCGGAAAAGAAAACAAGTTTAAACAATGAAAACATAAAAATAACGACCCAACCCCGATGTCACAATTCAGAGCTGGTATAACCATTCCGTACAAATCGGATAAACAACTAAACTAGCAACTGAAAGGAAAGGCCCTAACTATGAGCGGTGGCTCCTCAGAGTCACTCCTCTCCGGGCTGCTCGTCATCCTCTGCAAAATACCGATCAGGCCAAACACAAACAAGTAACAGGGAGTAAGATTCATGTAAACATATACAGCATGAGAATAGTAAGCAAGGTAAACATACAACATAAGCATATATCAACATCCAACAATATCATATCAACCAAGTATGCTATGCTGTGCAATGCCTCAACTACTCTGCTACTCCATCTATGCATGTGGATCCAAACTAACTCAGGATGAACGACTTTGGAGTTACATATCCGTATTGGCCATAGAAGCACCAACACCGGCAGTTCACCAAACCTTGGGTGAACCCCATGGATAGCCAACGCATCAAACCGTGGATGCCTCATCACGGGGGGCCTCGGTCACCAAACCATCGGGTGACCTATCGTGGATGGTCAGATCACCATACTCTCGGGTGATCTCCTCTATGCCGAACCTCCCCTATCAACAAACTCCAATGTTATATGCAAATGGCACAACAACAAACAATCTCAACCACCTCCTTGCTTGGGCCATGAAACTCCCAAGACTTCAACATCAACCTCAACGTAACCTTAGACCCAAACCGTGGGGTCAAGGCTCCCTTGGCCAATAAGCACCTAGGTTCAACTTAACATGCTTGGGTCAAATAAGCACCCAAGACTTCAACTTATCAACGTGCGATAACCCATCGAATACCGACTTAACATCTTATTATCTTAATAATCTTAGATAATTATTAACCAGGTTGTCTAATCTTTCTCTTTGATTAGCTATCTCAACTTATCATCATTGGGGAATGAGGTTTGAAACCCCTTAAGTCCTTTAATTCTGTTTCTGTCCAAGAGGGGTGAGGACGGTCGTGCTTAAACCCCAGCACGGTCGTGCTTGGACACGTGAGGGCGTGCTGCCCTTTTAAGTGAAGCACGGTCGTGCTCAGCAGCACGGTTGTGCTGTTTGTCCTGTACGACCGTGCTTAACAGCGCGGCCGTTTTCCAGAATTAAACTAGGAGCACGGTCGTGCTCCCTGTTCAGCACGGTCGTGCTCATCGCGCGACAGTGCTATTCTGGGCAGAGTTCAAGTCAGATTCTTAGCCAAATTTTTAGGATCGTTTATCCCATTAAACTCATCACGTTTTCAAAATTTCACCAGTTAAAATCTTAACTTATAAACTCAAAACAACAAACCATCATCTCAACCAATCATCCAACATTTTTCATGCCAAAAATCATCATGTTCATCTTAACCACAACAACACAACATAAGGCATATTACGAACATAGGCACATATAACAACACATTAACATAATAATCATACAACATAAACAACATCGGGGTCATAGGGAACCCCTTTGCCTCACACTACCCCTATTGCCTATGGTTACAATACCATTCTCCCCATACCTGGATTGAAGGTCGCTCCAATGTAAGCTCCTAAAGCAATTGGTCACAGTTCCCAAAGCGGCTCAATCCAAAACAACCTTAGCCAAACTGAAACACAGATCCATTCTATTCAAACCACTATGAAAAGGAAAACACAAAGAAAGGGAACGTTACCTCTAGACTGCCACAGACCAAACTAGCTTCCCAAATAGCTTCCAAAACTCCATTATTGCAATGGAAGAAGAGGAAATAGGGAAAGAGATCACTCTGGCCGAAACTGGCGACGGCTGCCAACAGAAAATAGGGTTTCACGTTAACCCTCGGTTTGTGTGCCAAACATATATAGCTCGGACCTGAGCACGGTCGTGCTCACCCTTGAGCACGGTCATGCTCAACTTAGCGTCACCGAGACGCGGTCAGCGCATTGAGCACGGGCGTGCTCACTGTTGAGCACGGTCGTGCTCAACTTAAAATCATAAACACGCTTCTGACTTTAAGCACAGTGTGTGTGGATAATGAGCACGGGCGTGCTCATGTACCAGAAAGGGACTTTTAAGCCAAAATCCCACTTAGCCCTTAACCAACTCTTTTAACTTAATAAAACCAGCTTTATAAGGGAAGGAACTCAAGGAACTGAAAGGAACGCAAAGAACTCTCATTTGATAAACTGCCATTTCTCAAGGTGATGTTCCTTTCCCCTAATCTGTGTTTTTTCGTGATTTTCGTATTAGTAATTTGGAAAATCACTGGTTAGGGTTCCATGTGTGATGTTGCTGGTTTATGTCTTCTCATGCATAGGTTTTGTGTTGTTGCTATTTCAATTGGTGGGGGTTTAGAGTTTTAGGGAAATTTGCTTTTTGGATTTGATTTTTCTGTGTTAAAGTTGCCTTTTCATCATGTGCATCATTATGTGGTCCCGCCCTATTTTTTGTTCGTTTTCATTTGTTACATGTTGGATGCGTTATTTTACATATAGCATGTGGTCCCTGTGTTATTGAACTCTGTTGTTTATGTTGTGTGGGTGTGTGGCATGTGGGTGGTGTCTGTGTGGGGCCATGTGGTCCTTGTTAAAGTGATGTTTTAGACAAAAATGTCCTTCTGATTTGTTTAGTACTTTTTGATTTGTTTTTTTTTATAGATGTTTACTCATATTACATTCTTCTTTCACCATGGAGGCAAGTTTGTAAGGGACAAAAGGGTTCTGAAATACATGGATGGGAATGTAGAAGTATGCCCCCAATGGATGTTGACCTAGTCAACTATTTTGACTTGGTGACCTTGTTCAAGAACTTGGGGTGCCATGACTTGAAGGCTATGTATTGGATGCATCCGGGTCGTAGAGATTTCGATACTGGTTGAAGGTCGTGTGTGTGGTGGGGTGGGGGGGGGGATGCATCTGGGTCGTAGAGATTTCGATACTGGTTGAAGGTTGTGTGTGTGGTGGGGGGGGGGGGGCAGTGACATCAATCGTATGTGCGAGGCTACTATGCAAAAGGAAGGTGGAAATTCCTGTAATATGCACTTATATTTTGAGAATCTGGTTCTAGATGTTGAAGATGCAGAGTTTGTAGACCCTAATGAGGTGGAGGAGAATGTTCATGCCAATGGTGCTGCACCAATTGAAGTTTCATTTGAGGACTTGGTGTCTAATGATGACTATGACAGTGCAGAGGATTCCCTCTATACGCCTTCTCCAATAACTGACAGTGACAGTGAGGAAGATTTTGTGAAGAAACAAAAAAGAAAAGCGAAGGGAAAGAAGGTAGCAGTGAATATGCCATCTACTGAAGAAGAAGGCAGTGAAGAAGAAGATGGTTTTGAAGATAGTGAGAGAGATTCCACTGAGGCTCATGGTTACGCATCTAACTCCGAGCATATGAAAACCCCCATAATCGATTGATGATGAAGGGATCTCAAGGCCTACAATCCCAGTGTTTAACCTAGAAAGTTCATTTGGACAAGTGAGGCTACAAACTGGAATGGAGTTTAAGAATTTGGAGGAGTTTAAGAATGTTGTCATACAATATTGCACTTGGAAGGCAATTCAAATGGAAGAAGAATGATAAGGAGCGGGCTTGGGCTGTTTGTAAGGTGAAGGAATGTCCATGGGTTGCTTTCTGTTAATGGAATAGCTTGGACAAGATCTATCAGTTGAAGGCTTTAGTTGATGAACATACTTGCTGCAGGGTGTTTAAGAACAAAGCAGCCACCAGGAAGTGGGTTGCCAACAAACTGGAGAGGTGATTCTGATATAGCCTGAGCTTAAAAGGAAGCAGACTTTTGACATCATGAAAGAGGACTATGTTGTCCACCTTAATGAGAAGAAGCTGTCACAAGCATTGAAAGTAGCTAAGCTTGCAGTAGAAGGTTCAGAAAAAGATTAATATGGCAGGACATGGGACTACCTTGGTGAGGTGTTGAAAACCAATTCAGGTTCAACTGTGAGGATGGATGTTTCACCACGAATGGGATTACCTCCATTGTTTGATCGTCTGGATATATGGCTGGAGGGCTGCAAAGCAGGTTTTAAGGCTGGATGTAGGGCACTTATTGGACTTGATGGGTGCTTTTTGAAGGGTTACTATGGTGGTCAGTTACTGTCAGCTGTTGGCCAAGATGCAAACAACCAGTTTTATGTGATTGTGTATGCTGTGGTGGATGCTAAGAGAAAGGACAATTGGAAGTGGTTTCTGGCACTATTGGAAGGGGATATAGGATGCCATATCAGATATGGCTGAAACTTTATATCAGATCAGTAGAAGGTATGTTTATTTTGTTTTTTTATGTTTTCTGGTTCGGTGCAAATGTGATTTTTTTGTTTTTTTGTTTTTTGTTTTCTATTTTCATATATAGGTTGTGCAATTCTAATTTTCTAGTTTGCTGGTGTAACATGCACTTATATTTTCTATTTTATGGTTGTGCGTGCCATTCTGATTTGCTGGTTTGTGGGTTTTTTGGTTTGGAGCAAATCCGACGCACAGTTTGGTGCATATTGGTGGTGCATAGGGACTAATTTGTCCCACAATTGTATTACTAAGGGAATGATTTGGACTTACTAAAATTTTGATAGGGACTAATTTGTCCCACGATTAATGAATGTTTTCTATTATGACACTATGTTTTTTGCATGTAGGTTTATTTCCTGCCCTTAAAGGGGTCATGCCGGGTGCATATCACAGAAACTGTGTGCTGCACATTTAGAAGAACTTTATCAAGCACTGGAAGGACAAGGATCTGCGTGGGTTTGTTTGGGAATATGCAAAGAGCACAACTAAAGCATAGTCTAGGGCTACAATGCAGAGGTTTGAGATCATTGAATGAAAGGACATGGAGTTACCTAAATGCTATTGAGCCAAGTGCATGGGTGAAGGCCTATTTCAGTCATTGGCCCAAGTTGGATAACATAACAAATAACATGTGCGAAGTCTGGAATAGTAAAATTGTCAGTTATAGAGAGAAACCTATTTTGACCATGCTTAAAGAGTTACATTGTTATTTGATGAGGAGGATTAGTGGCCACAAGAAGGTGTTGGGTTCATAAAAGGAAGACTACCACCAGCACAACAAAAGAGGCTACAAAAACTGAAGCTAGAGAGCAATAAGTGGACACCTACCTGGACAGATGATATAGACAATGAGAAGTATGAGGTTCAAAGGTATGGGTCAAAAGTTGGAGTACGAGATCTTAACTTTGCAGACTTGCACATGCCAACACTGCAGCTAACTGGCATGCCTTGTGCTCATGCCATTGCAGTTATAACAAACAAGAATGAGTAGCCGAGGATCATGTGCATCAATGACTGACAATGGAAGCCTTTAATGCAACTTACTTATGACCACTGCATTCACCCTGTACCCAGTAGAGAATTTTGGATGTTACTGACCACCCTAAACCAGAACCACCAAAGCTGAAAAGGCTAGAGGTGTTCATCAACCAATCCAAACCGATTTAAACCGCAAAAACTGAACCGAAAATTCGAACAAGCCGAAAACCGAAAAACCAAAAAAAACCGAAAATCGAAAAAACCATTTTTTTTTTCTTCATTGGATTGGATTTGATTTTGGATCCCTTAATTAATGAAATCCAATCCAAATCAATCTACTATATACATATACTACATTTTTTAATTATGGTATTACTCATACACAAGCATTGTTTTTCATACTTTTATGTTCCTCGTTCTCTTTAATATTTTTGTTTGAATGACATATATGAGACTATTTCGAATAAATATTAATGTCTTGAAGATATATTTTGCTAAAAGTTTTGATACATAACATATATATAAGTGAGAGTAGATATAGAGAATTAACATAAAAGAACGTATTAAAAAATATCAATAATTATTTTTTTTCAAACTCCAAAATTAAAATTTTGTCAAGAATTCTCAAGAATTTTCCTCACTCGTCATCAAATCAAATAATGGTTAATAAGGAACAAATAGTTGTCTTTCATAAAGGTTCTACTGTTATAATATAAAGAGAGGTTAAAATAAGTATTAGACACCCTAAACTAATTCACTCAAATGAAGATAATTTTTTGTCCACTATTAAATAAGTAGAAAGGACATTTGATATAAGGAAAAAAATAAAGTATGGAATGTATCATATTTTTTTAAGGAGACAAACTGATCTAATCCAAACCACATGTTGTCTTCATCATTGGATCAGATAACTTTTTAGCACAAAACCGATCCAATTCAATCCGTGAACACCCTAATTTCCATATAAGCTTATTAAGCTTAATGCGATAAGCTTGTCAAAGCAGGCCAGACTCGGATCTTGAGATTGGAACATAAGTCAAACTTGTTTATGTTAGGACCACTGGCAGATCTTTCTTTTGATCGGCTCCCCCAAAATTTTTCAAAATATTTTTTTTTACTTGCATATAAAAATACTAAAAAGCCTAACCCCTTGTTAAAAAAGAAAACTAAAAAGTCCTGCCCCAAATATAAAAAAAAAAAAAAAAACCCCAAACTGCATTCCTAGTCATTTACTTTAACATTATTTATTTATTTATAACGTTGAGTTTATATTGTAACTTTAATTTTTGAAATATAATATGATATTATATATTTAAATTTTGTATTAAATTTTATTTTGGCTTTCCCAAATTTTTGGTTCAAGATCCGCCACTAGCCAAGACTTAGCCCAACCTAATCTATTTCCACCCTACTCACAAGCTCAAATAAACTTTTTATAAGTGTTAGGGATGAATTTTCAAATTAACTGAATTTCGATAGAGAAACAAATAAAAATTTGTTTTTGGATTTAAAATCACTGTAAACAATAAAGGCTTGTTTAGTGGTTAGGATAGGATATGGGCGGATAAGATAAGAGAGCATGATAGGAATATTATAGGATATGAGCATGATAAGATGTTATTCTATCCGACGTTTGATGTCTACCAAATAATCAACTGGATAGCATTATAATTTTAGTATGAATTTAAATTTTTTTTTTTAGTTCTCAATGTTTTCTATTTTATTAGATTTTAGTTTTTTATTTATTTATAATTTTCATTTTTTAAATTATATAAAAAGACAAAATTATCCTTGTGATAAAATTACATATATTTTTTTTTTTGATAAATTAAAGTTTAGGTGAGTTGGGTCCCGGGGACTCACCAGGGTCAGAGCAGGTCTCACGGCTCAAAGAGCGCTTACAGAGATGCTTACAGATTACCCACCAACGAGATCCTCACGTTTTTTAAAATATTGTTTGACTTAAATTAATTTTTTTATAATTTTAAATACTCATTTTTAGTTTTTACTTTACATATAGTTAAATTATTAGAATAATTTTTTTATTTATATTTTTCAGTTTTTTAAATTAATATAAAATATAAAAATTAGCCTTATGACAAAATAAAAATAATTTATAAAATTAATTACTAATATTTGTATTATTTAAAATATTTTATATTTTAATATACCTTTTTTCAGTAACCATGTTATATTTTATTATACATTAATTATTTTATATATAAAATATTTTTATATTTTATTATAATTTAAATAATCCTATCCTATCATTTGAAGTCTAACCCAGCACTCCCCTCATAATAGAATTTTAACTAGATGGACAGGATATGATAGGTGACAGGATTAATTTATCCTATCCTGCTGACTCACCAAACAATTGTTTCAGTCAGGATATGATAGCTTATCCTATACCATCTCTATTATCCTGTTCACTAAACGAGCCCTAAGCTCTTTCGAACACATCGTTGAAAAATAAACGCTCAATCAAACTATTTACGAAAAAGGCACCATTATTTGATATTGCTTTTACTTTTTAGGATTGAAATTAGTGAGGGATAGAATTAGCTTGTCCACTCTATTTCCCAGCTACTGGGACATGATTGAACGTCCGCTAGACTGGAAAGTTTTCAGAATGAAAATGTCCTCCACCCATTTGTCAAACTTATTGATAATTTTGATGCAGGATACCAAAATGTAAATAATAATTACAATTAATTGAATTAGATATTATAACAATTCATTTTGAAGGAAAATACCCGTGCGTGTCGCAAGAGTTAAAAACACTAGAGATAGGTTATAATATTTGGTTCAACTGTTATATATAGATTGTCATGCTATATGAAGAATGACTATAATTAGTTTTAAAAAAATAAATTTATATTTTATTGTATACGAATTTTATATTAATGATGTTTTAATTTAAAAATAGTAATATTATAGTTTTAACACCAATTAAATATTTATTGAAGTAGTATCCACTATCAGTATAAAAAACATTTATATTGAGATTCACTAATATTTTTGATATGTATGCTTTTAAGTTTCAACTGTATTAAAAAATGAATCAATGACTTAGATACTTGAGCAGAGTAGTCTAGCTATAATCGCAACTAGAGCCGGCAATTTTGGCCCAGCCCGATGGGCTCGCCCGATTGGCCCGTATTTTAGGCTGGGTTGGGCTCCTTAATTACTAGCCCGAAAAAAATCCGGGCCTATTTGGCCCGGCCCAATTAGCCCGGTTGGCCAATCGGGTTCGGGCCGGGCTGGCCCGGTTTTCACCAGGCTGGCCCGAAAAATCAAACCATTAAATTTATTACTTAGTTAGTTTAGTTTATTTCCCTGGCCCAGCCCAATTTTCAACACTCAAACTCAAACAGCAGCCCAGCCAGCCTCCAACCTTCAAATCTAGGTCAAAGACAAAAGACAAACCCTCCTGGCCTCCCAAACAAAGCAGCTCTTCGCGCCGCTGCTGCTCGCCTGCCTTGCGCCGCTGCTGCTCGCCTGCCCTTCGCTCGCCCGCTCCTTGCGCCGCTGCTGCTCGCCCACCTTGCGCCTTTCACTGCTCGGCTGCTCGCCCGCCTGCTGTTCGTCACGGTCACCCACGCAGCGCAGGTAACCAGCTTCTTCTTCTCATTTGCTGCACCATGTTCCCTTTCCTTCCATACTTGCCTGGGCTTTATAGGAAAGGAATCACAGTTTATCATTTGTGTACCTAATCCCTTTTTTTGTGTTGTGACTTGTGAGTTCAGTTGTGATTTCATAATCAATTAATTCATCATTCTTACTTGGTTAATGTTGACATCTTATATATGATGACACTGCTAATAGCCTAATATTTCAGTTGTGAATCTGTAAAATTTATTATCAAAATTATTATTGCTCCTTTGAATTTTTTGTTTGCCATGAGTCTGTGACTGAGCTCAGTTGTGATTAGAACATTTGCCTTTATATTGTAGTTATGAATCCTGAGTCAAATTTGGAGGACATGGATGACGATTTACATATCTTAGAAAGTCCTCCTCTTGATACTACTAAGACTACTCCAACTATTGCTGCTGGTAATAAGAATAAGAATGGGGATAATGACCAAGTTGTAGGAGAGGCTAAGAATAAGAAATATAGACCTAATGCCTCTGAAGTGTGGAGTTATTTTCACAAGGTTGGCGTAATTGATGGAGTGGAAAAATGTAAGTGTAAGGGTTGTGGTAAAGTTGCTTCGGGTACCACTCATTTAAAGCGTCATATTCCTAAATGTATTCAAACTCCTAAATATCATGATGTGGGGGCCTTGTTGGATAATCAAGGTACATTGTTGAAGCAATGGAAATTTGATAATAAGGCTTATCGTGATGCACTCTCTAGATGTATTATCATGCATGATCTACCATTTAGCTATGCCGAGTATGAGGGAGTTTGGGCGGTGAATAAGATTTTGAATCCTGAATTTAAACCCATCACTAGAAACACCGCAAAAGCTGATTGCATGAATGTGTTTTTAAGTGAAAAGGCAAAGCTAAAGAGTGTGCTTGCTAATATTTCTGGTAGAATATGTTTGACTTCCGATGTATGGACTGCAGTCACTACACAAGGCTATATGACCGTGACTGCACATTATGTTGATGAAAATTGGAAGTTAAATAGTAAGTTGCTTTCATTTTGTCACTTGGATAGTTCACACACCGGGTTGGAATTATCAGGAAAAGTACTTGGAGTGCTTAAGGATTGGGGGATAGATCGAAAAGTATTTTCTTTGACATTGGATAATGCCGCTTCCAATGATAACATGCAAAAGATTTTAAAAGAAAGACTTAATTTGCAAAATGGTTTGCTATGTAAAGGTAAATATTTTCATGTGAGGTGTTGTGCACATATCTTAAATTATAGTTCAAGAAGGTTTGAAGGCAGCGGGTGTTGCTTTGCATAAAATTAGAGAAAGTGTGAAGTATGTGAAGGCTTCGGAGGGGAGGTTGAGGGAATTTCAAAGATGTGTTGAAGAAGTGCACTTAAGTGATGTAGGTGGTGGTTTCTTGAGATTGGATGTGGCAACTAGGTGGAATGCTACGTACATGATGCTTGAAAGTGCTATCAAGTATCGTCGGGCATTCACTGAGATGAGCTATTATGATAGAAGTTACATGCTTTGCCCCTCCAATGAGGAGTGGGAAAGAGTGGAGAAGATAAATACTTTCTTGGCCCCATTTTATCATATCACTAATTTGATATCCGGGTCATCTTACCCTACCTCCAACTTATATTTCACACAAGTGTCACTTATAGAGATGGAATTGAATGATAATATGTCTAGTGAAGATGAAGTGATCAAAGATATGGCAACAAGGATGAAGATCAAATTTAATAAGTATTGGAAGAACTATAGTATCACTCTTGCACTTGGAGATGTTCTTGACCCAACTTCAAAGTTGAAATTTGTGATCTTTTGCTATAAGAGGCTTTACCCAAATGATTATCAAGAGAAAATAGATAGGGTGAAGGAGGGTTTGCACGAACTCTTTGGTGAATATATGAACAATTTGGGTGCATCAAGCTCATCTCTAGCTAGTGCATCAAGAGACACTCCATCTCATTCTCCAATGTCAAGTGGATCGTTTATGTCTCCCATTCTTGAGGTAAGTTTGAGTAATATAGTTTATATTGATTACATTATTTATATTTTTCTATTTCTATTAAGTCTCTAATCTAGTTTTGGTTGTCTAACTATAGGCGTATCATGAAGAAATGAGACAAAATACTTCAAATGATGGCAAGTCTCAACTTGACATATACTTGGATGAACCATGCATTGTTGCAAATAACATAGATGTCCTCCAATATTGGAAGTTGAATAAGTGCCGATTCCCTCAACTTGCAATTATGGCTTGCGACATTCTAAGCATTCCCATCACAACAGTGGCTTCAGAGTCAACATTTAGCATTGGTGGTCGTATCTTGCATAAGTATAGAAATTGCTTACTCCCTGAAAATGTGCAAGCACTCATTTGTACTCGTAATTGGTTGCACGGCTTCAAAGAAATTGGACCTTCTGGTAATAATAAGTTTATAATTCCTTTTCACTTGTCATTTGCATTCAGTTTAATTATTGACTTCTCTTGTATTATGCTATTGCAGATGTGCAAGAAGTAGAAGAGATAAAATTGTTTAAGGAACAAAATACTATCAATGTGGAGTAAGGGCGAGATGTTTATTTGTAGCTATTTGGAAGCAAAGTTGGATTCATTTCAGTGTTGCACTTGTTTTTTTTTTACCCACAAGACCTCAATTGTTTTGTTGGACTTGATTCATATGAATGGCCAATGTGCTTTGCTATTGTAATTAAGTCTCTTTTGTTGATTGAGGATCATTGACCCCCTGGAATGGGTGGACTGAAGTTCACTGCTAATATAACCTTAGGAATTTTGATTGGAAATGTTGTATTCAACTCCATGCATGATGGTTTATGATTTGCAATGTCTACCCCGTTTTATATAACACTGATGCAGCTATACTGCATGGTTGAAACTTGTGAGTTGAGACCATATACATGTGAAATTTAGAGATGAGGTAGCTGGACTTGGTCCAAATAATACTGATAGCATAGCTGCATAGGTAACATTGAAACTGCATGGTTGTGTTGTGTCTTTTTACATTTTTTGGAAATATGCTCAACTTATTTGAGCTTAGAATCAGCTTGAAGTTTACATAGAGTTTTTTATTTTATTTTTTATAATAAAGGCTGGTTTGGCCCGCTGGCCCGCTAGCCCGCAATAGGGCTGGCTGGGCTAGCAAGTAGCTAGCCCGCATTAAAACTGGGCCGGGCCGACCTGGCCCGCTTCTTCACTCTGGCCCGTTCCGGCCGGCCCGACCCGATTTGCCAGCTCTAATCGCAACATTAAAAAAATGTCAAGTAAGATATGCTAGAATGAGGTGGTTTTTTAATAACTTAGAAATAGAAATAATAATAATAATAATAATAATAATTTTTTATAAAATAAGAAAATCATTTTTTATAATTCGTAGTAAACAGATCCTTATTGTGTCTTTCCTATAAAATACAACTTTTTAATCTCCATTATTTTACTATGTCAAATAACAATCATATTTTTATTAACCATTAACAAAAAATGATTTTAATGAAAAATTTACCCGTGACACATGTATATTACACTAGTCTTTACAAATAAATGCTCAATCAAACTATTTACGAAAAATGCACTGTTATTTGATATGGATTTTACCTTTTTAGGATTGAAAGGGAGGCGCTGGCTAGGGTGAGAGAGCTCACCAAGTCTTTCACCATGAGAGACCACTATCTACCCTTAGATTTATGTAGTCCTCATGACTATATTATACATCCTCCACACCATATCACCTCCCCCAAATCCTTCCACAACCCTTCCATCAGTCCCTCTCATGAGTCTCCTCCACCACAACACCACCTCCTTGCCGCCTCCATCTTGATCTCTCACTCTCCCCTCTCTCCTCCTCTGCCTCCCTCTCACTCCCCCACCCCCACTGTTAGAATCCTTGCCGATGCGTACGCCATGGGTTTCATCGGTGCTTGGAAAATGGCAGAGAGGCGTGTCGGCTTCGACATCTTGCCCTTTTCCTTTTCTCCCTCACTCTCCCACTCTGCTCCACGTCCTTGGCCTCCTTTCCCACTCCCCCATCACCCCATGGAACCCGACAACAAAGGGCAAAATTTATTAAAATGGAACAAATCAAATATCAAACTCAGAATTAAAATGATAGGATCAAAGAATAAAATACCCACATTCAAAGCGCAAAATTACAGAAAAGTTATACATGATTGAGGATGAAACTACAGAAAATAGTAAAACAAATGAAGATGAAATAATTAAAAAAGAACCCAAAGTATGTAACAATCAGAGACGAGGATCCCGACTGCTTCCGACATGGCGGAG
The DNA here is from genome assembly GCA_035048595.1 of Echinosophora koreensis. Classification (NCBI taxonomy): domain Eukaryota; kingdom Viridiplantae; phylum Streptophyta; class Magnoliopsida; order Fabales; family Fabaceae; genus Echinosophora; species Echinosophora koreensis. The sequence goes on along the minus strand of JAPCYP010000031.1, from coordinate 1,457,460 downwards.
ACGGAGGACGACATCGACAACGTGGAGACCCAAACAGTAGCGGCGGTGGTGGGGAAATCATTTTACCAGAAGCAGAAGGGGAACGAGGCGACGCGTGGGGTAAGGATCGACTGAGGGTTTGTAATGTCAGGAACACGTCACCGGTGCCGGTGCCGGTGGGGAAACTGGTGGCCATATCTCTCTCCCCTGTTCTCAGTTCTCACTCCAATGTTCAACCCACACAACCATCCCTTCTTCATCGCTGGGTAGCGGCTCTGGTATGGCGTGGCACGGGCAGAGAGGTCGCAGATCTAGTTCGCGGTTGTTCGGTTGGACATCGGTGGCCCACGGAGGGCTTCTCGAGGTGTCCGAAGGCGGAGCGAGTGATGGGCGGCAAGAAGAGTTTAGACAATCGACCATGGTTGGGGAGAGAGAATCAGAGGGGGACTGACGGAGGGAGAGGAGTATGAGAAAGGGAGAGGAGAGTGAAAAATGATGAGGTGTGGATAGTATATCATTACTATCGTACACCTTCACCATCAGATGGTTCTAATTTATCTCCTTAACTTGCTCACGGTGAGACTTAAACAAGTCTCTCACCCTAGCCAACGCCTGAAAGGGAGAGTAAATACCCAATTTAGTCCCTGAAATTGTGAAGTAATATCAATCTGGTCTCTGAAATTATCGAAATTTTAAATTAGTCCCTGAAATTGTAAAACGGTAATCAACTTAGTTCCTCCGTTGAAAATCGTATGGAATAAGTTGATTTTAAGTTAGCAGTGTCAGGGACTTAATTAATATTAAGTGAGTAAAATGAGGGACCAAATTGATACTAACTTATCATTCAGGGATGCTTTTGGAATTTCAATAATTTCAAGGACCAAACTGATACTACTTCATAATTTCAGTTATGTGAGAGATTTTCAAAATTTACAAAATATTAAAGGTTATTGACGGTTAATAAATATATATCATGTTGTTATGTTAGCACAAGTTTGTTTTGTGTCGCAGTGGCTGTGGTGCTTTCCACATATCAATTTGGTGTGAGTTCGATTCCTGCGTCGTGCAAAAGTTTTGTTTTAAATACAGTATTATTTTAAATGTCTACAAAAATGTAGACGCGCAGAGTCGAACACAGGTCTGTTGTGGAAGGGACACAACCGCTGGCCACTAGGCCAATAGATATCTTGTGTCAGTTTATCAACATTAATATCACTTATGTATTTAACTTTACCGTTTGTGGAACCTTTGAAGAGTTATTTTCTTTCACCAAGAGACATGAGTTGGTCAATAAATAGAACCATCTGCATGCAGTAATAGATACGAAAATCTCATAATTTCCCAAGCATTCTTCACTCCAAATCACCTTCTTTTCTCCCTTATGCGCAGAGAGAGTTAAGGAGACTATTGTTCTGTAAACTGCCATTGACGATACGCTTGGTTTAGGGTGTGCAAACCAAACCAAGGTTCTCCATTGTATCCTGAAGGGGATTCGCCAGTTACACCTGTTGTATCCAATCTACGAGGAGAGATTGGTGGGGACGAATCGAACCTAAAGCCTAGTGTTCCTACACACCTTGGAGATTGCGCATTACCTTTGTTTGTCTCTTCTTTGTTGCATGCCAGACCCCATTTTCTAACAATCTTTAGGTTCGAATCGATTAATAAATTGGTTGCAACAAAGAAGGAGGCGACTTTGACATTGTCAAAGTGAAAAGGTTCGATGGTGGAAACTCCGTTCGTTGGGAGAAAGTGATGCAAGATCTTTTTACAAGCAAGGAGAGATGAGTACTCATAGACTTCATCAAAAATATATTTATTTGTGACTATGGTGAAAGGTACACAATTACTTTCTATGGCTATAATATGCTTGATATTCTAAATTCATGTATGTTGAATCTTAAAGGCGTGCTTTGTTTATGTTAAAATTAACATGTGGTGTTAGAGCCTTAGATGCATGATTTAGAATCAAATCAAGTATGTGAATTTTGATAAACATGAATATGTTTGGTTTATTATGCATGCAAGTATGTTGCCCTATTTTAATAGAAACGTCTTAGATATAAAGTATTATATCAAGTGCATGCACTAATGGATTTGATCCATGTAAGAACTAATTATTTTTAGAGTAGACAATCCTATATCATGAGTGCATGATTTTGTGAATATAAGATGAGAATTGTTTCTTGATTTTGTAGAAATTAAAAATGTTTTGGATGTGTTTAGAAGTGTTCTAAGTTGTTAATATTATAGAAAATTAAAAATGATTGAATCATTGTTTTATTTCTTTTCTATAATGAAAATCATATAGATTTATTCTAGAACATGTTTAGACATGAATCCAAAATATAAAGACATGAAAATAAGTTTAGATCGAAACTGGATAGGCAAAAATGTTAATAGGTCAATACAGGGTATTCGCATGAACTCGATATTTTGTCAAATGGGTCTGCTGGACCCGGGTGACTGTAGTGGATGACTAGAAACTTACAATATATATAATGTTTGTGATATTTCATCAACCGGAACGTCGGCCTGGCGGCAGGCATATGTTCAGCTATTTACCAGAACCGAGTTCGATCCCTGTGTAGCATTTTCGAAAATTTCGACCCTTTTTGGAGAAAATGCATTTAAAACGAAACGTTGCAGCCAGGGGGAATCGAACTTACAACACGGTTGCAACGAACAGATATGCTAACCGCTAGGCTATCGCCTGAAACGTTTGAGGGGATTACTTTTGCCTGATATTTATATATTTTAAGTGCTGCAATTATGGTTTTCAAAATCACATTATGAATTCCATGTTAGGCACACTTAAGGAAAATAAATCTTAAAGTGTAAATGTATGTTCAATTACCCAGAAATTTTGATGCTTATACATGTTATTATATGGTGTGGTTAAATTGAAGTTGTTTGTTATTAGACATTTAATAAATGTTTTAGGAGTTATAAGAATAGGATAATTCTATAACCCTAGTTACTTTGAGTCTACTAGAATAGTTGAACAAACAACTTCACCTTATTCCTCATAACAAAATAGTATAGTTGAAAAGGAAAATAGGATATTAGAAGAAATGATAAAAATCACGGTATCCTATTAGGGTCTAGCAAAAGGTTATTGGGGAGAAGCCATGTTGAAGACTTGTTGGATATTAAATAGAGTTCCAAACAAAGGGACAAGATAACCCCATATGAGCTCTGGAAAATAGAAAACACATTCTCAAAATTTTCAAAGTTTGAGGTTGTAGGGCAATAGTTTAGGTTCCTAAACCCCAAAAAGAAAGAAATTAGGTGAAAAGGGAATTGAATGTGTGTTCTTGGGTTTTACCAAAAATAGCAAAACATATAGATTCACTGGTATGGAATCTAATGACTCATATCCTGTAAATACAGTAATTGAGTCTAGGGATGCTATCTTTCAAGAAGATAGGTTTAACACAATTCCAAGTCATAAGGATAATGTTCATAGTAATGCACATGATCCGGAAAGCAATGTATCTAATAAAGATACTTTGGGTGGTTCAGAACTTAGGAGAAGTCATAGAGCTAGAAAAGAGAAAACTTATAGACCAAGGTTTTTCGTGTTCCTTGTTGAAGGAATAAGAGAGTCCATTGACAGTTTTAGGCCAATCTGTTAGGATACAGAAAGTGATCTAGACACATTTAAAGAGGCAATAAGTCTCAAGATCTCGCTTTCTGGATGAAAGCTATACGAGAGGAAATGGACTCAATAATGGGGAATAAAATATGGAAGATAGTAGACCTCCCACCTAGTTCCAAACCAATAGGTTGTAAATGGATTTTCAAAAGGAAAATCAAGGTAGACGAAACCATTGGAAAACTTAAGGAAAGACTAGTTGATAAGGGATTTACACAAAAGGAGGGCATTGACTATTTTGATACATATGCACCTGTGGCAATAATTGCTTCAGTTAGAGTGCTTACGACACTTGGATCCATATATAAATCTGTCATCCATCAAATGGATGTGAGGGTAGTATTCCTAAATGGGAATTAGATGGAGAGGTGTATATGACACAACTTGAAGGGTTTGTGGTTAATAGTCAATAAAAGAAAGTGTGTAAATTGAAGAAGTCATTGTATGGACTAAAACAAGTTCCTAAGCAATGACATGAAAAGTTTGATCAAGTTGTGCTAGCTAATGGATATAAAATAAATAAATCTGACGTGTATTTATAGTAAATTCCATAGTGGAAAAGGTGTCATGATTTGTTTGTATGTTAATGATGTGTTGTTATTTGGTACTGGTCTAGGTGGTAGAAGAAACTAAGAGTTTCTTATCTAGAAATTTTGATATGAAAGGCTTAGGGGTAGCTGATGTCATTCTAGGAAGTAGAATAACAAGAGATGGTGAGAATGTAGGTTTACCCCAATCTCACTATGTAGAAAATGTATTAAAGAAATTTAATCACTTTGATTGTCAACCTATCACTACTCCCTATGATCATAGCATTAATTTAGTATCAATAAAGGTAGTCTAGTAGCACAACTTGAATACTCAAAAGTAATTGGATGTTTAATGTATGCCATGACATGTATCCGGTCAAACATTGCATATGTTATAGGGAGACTAAGTAGGTATACATGTAATCCAAGTAAAAATCACTGGCATGTTGTCCTAAGAGTATTGAAATGCTTGAGGGGGGCAGTGAACTATAGTTTAAACTATAATGAGTATCCTTCGGTATTATAAGGTTACATGGATGCCACTTGGGTGACTTATACAAGAAGATCATGCTTTAACAAGCAGTTGAGTCTTCACAACTGGTGGGGGTGCTATTTCTTGGGGTTTCAAGAAATAAGTCGGCATTGCCGGTTCCACCATGGCTGCAGAATTCATAGCATTGGCAACATTTAACAAAATGGCTTAGCAATTTGTTGTATGAGATACCAATTTTAATGGCGCTAGTATCCATACAATGAGATAGTCAGTAAACACTATCAAGAGCATATAGCCAGGTTTATAATGAAAAGTCCATGAACATTGGGCTATGACATAGTTATGTCAATGAACTATATAATTGCAAATGGAGTAATATCCAGGGTCTTTATAAGACGGAAAGAAATCTTGCATCCTTTGACGAAAGGACTGACAAGTGATATGATGTGGAAAAACATCATTAGGGATGGGAATCAAGCCCATATATACATGATCACCAATGGTGGAAACCCAACTCACACTTGAGTAGCATCAAGTCTTGAGTTCAATGTGGCCAAAGTACACTATGAGAGTGATTGCAAGTACTTGACGAATAGATACATCCCAAGGTTGAAAAGTACTTGGATACCATAAGGACAAAAGGAAAAGGGTGAGCTTTTGCTCTTAATGGACCTATAGCATATATGTGCTGGAGTGCCCAACTTATGGGGGTGCTTTTGGTAAAATCCACCTATATGAGAGTGAAGTGGGGCCGCTTCTTTGAGTTGGGCTTGACTCTGTAAGCTCTCATGAAAGGATGATACACGACACAAGGCCTTACCAAATGTGTCACACAATCACGTCGTTCAATGGTACCGAGATTTCATGTGTAAGCCGTGCACGCTTGTTCTAATGAATATTTGGTTCAAAGCTTGTCTACCACTTTATTCGGGATGAGTGATACCCATGGCTTACTAAGCAAATGTTCAAATCCACAAGATACCTTTGTCTGAAAGCATGCGATTTCCGGAATAATGGGATTTGGATTTATTTTGAAAATGGTGGGGGATTGTGAGAGATTTTCAAAATTTACAAAATATTAAAGGTTATTGACGGTCAATAAATATATATCATGTTGTTATGTTAGCACAAGTTTGTTTTGTGTCGCAGTGGCTATGGTGCTTTCCACATATCAATTTGGTGTGAGTTCGATTCCTGCGTCGTGCAAGTTTTGTTTTAAATACAGTATTATTTTAAATGTCTACAAAAATGTAGACGCGCAGAGTCGAACACAGGTCTGTTGTGGAAGGAACACAACCGCTGGCCACTAGGCCAATAGATATCTTGTGTCAGTTTATCAACATTAATGTCACTTATGTATTTAACTTGACCGTTTGTGGAACCTTTGAAGAGTTATTTTCTTTCACCAAGAGACATGAGTTGGTCTATAAATAGAACCATCTGCATGCAGTAATAGATACGAAAATCTCATAATTTCCCAAGCATTCTTCACTCCAAATCACCTTCTTTTCTCCCTTATGCACAGAGAGAGTTAAGGAGACTATTGTTCTGTAAACTGCCATTGACGATACCCTTGGTTTAAGGTGTGCAAACCAAACCAAGGTTCTCCATTGTATCCTGAAGGGGATTCGCCAGTTACACCTGTTGCATCCAATCTACGAGGAGAGATTGGTGGGGACGAATCGAACCTAAAGCCTAGTGTTCCTACACACCTTGGAGATTGCGCATTACCTTTGTTTGTCTCTTCTTTGTTGCATGCCAGACCCCATTTTCTAACAAGTTACCAAATTAATTACTTTCGGTGAGATAGAATTAGCTTGTCCACTGCATTTCCCAGCTACTCATTTTTTCATTCAAAAACTAAAAACCTCAAAAACCCCTCGATTTCCGTTATCCTCTCTCTTTCTCTCTCTACAAAATGGCACTCACTGCTTCGCTTTGTCACAGTGCATTTCCGAAACTCCGTTCTTCTTACCATGGCGAAGCATCACCGTCTTCTTCAAATTCATCATCTTTTATGGGTTCTCCCTTCACACTCTCACGCTCCACGCTCCCTGGTTCGTCAATTGCAGTTTTTCGGATTACACATATTCATTCTTAGTACTGAAAAAAAATGAAGTGTAACTGAAAATCTTGTTAGAGATAAAGGTCGTTTAGTTAGTTTAGTGATTAGTTTCAAGTTAGTTAGTTACCTTCTTGTATTGTATATAAGCCACACATTTCAAATTCTCTCAATTTATTTTTCTCTCTTTTATTGGGCTCTGCCATGCTTTTCAACAAATTTTGTAACATTTATTTTGTGTTACAGGAAACCAATCACTTTCAAGAAAACAATGTGTGGTTTACAATAGGAAGCTGGCAGGGTTGGAGGAGGCCATGAAAATCAAAAGGTACACCTAATACCCCGTTATTGATGAAGTTATGCTATTTTTTTATATTGTATTCTATAGATTAAACGTGGAATTTTGAGCTTGTTATGTAAGATAACCATCTGGATTTGGATATATATGGGAAGCTTTTAAATTTTTAGTGCTTGCGTTATGTTTATCTATGCTAGATTTTAGCTTGTTAGCCTTCTTCCCAATTGTTTGGGGTCAGCAAGGTGATTCTTTTTAGAGACTAATTCTATACCATTATCAATGTAAACTGCTTAAAACTCGGGACTGCTAATCATGAGTGTATATGAACTGATTCTATTCATGTATTGTAGAATTAAATTTGTTCATGTAATTTAATATTTGGAGCATGGTTTGACTGTTTATCTCCATGATGAGAAATCAGTTGTCTGTCTTCAATGTGATTCTGTGGATAGTAAAGCACATTTTTATATTCATGTTTATATAGCAGATGCTTCAGTGGCCCTGACCTCTGGTTCTTTTAGGCTAAATACATACATACATACATATATATATATATATATATATATTAATAATTTAATATATATGAAATATTAAATTATATATATTCATGGAATATGATGAAAATAGTTGAGTGGGTCTGGATGAACACCATTAGTACAGTCTTGATTTTTGTAACATTTCTTTGTACATAGGGAGTTCTGAATTTATATATACATTGATTGTAAGCAAGCTGCAAACAGAAGTTCCTCAGTATACATGTATCTGATATTTTGAATGTACTACATGCTGAATTGTAGCCATACATGGGTCATAAAATATTTCAATGATCCCAGTTTTGCCCATCATTTAGATCTTGGTATAGAGAGGATTGAAATCAAAACTTCCATTTATCCCTTCCTCCTCTCTCATCTCTTTGCCAAGCAATATCAAAATGCTTTTTTCAGAAAATAAATGCTCTTCTTACTTCTTTACTCTTGCATTTGCTTTCTATGGCCAAATAAAGGTTTATTTTTAATTTAAAAATTGAAAAGGTTGGTGCAACGTTTATTAAGATTCTTAGACATTGTCTGGTCATATGAAGAGAACGTGAACTTCAAGTTGTGACAAAGGTTAAAAGAATGCCTCCATTGAGGCGTGGGAGAGTATCGCCACGTCTCCCTGTCCCTGATCACATACCAAGGCCTCCTTATGTAGGATCAAATATACTACCAGAAATTTCAAGTGAGCAGCAATTTCATGATTCTGAAGGCTTAGCCCACATGAGGGCTGCATGTGAGCTTGCAGCACGCGTCTTAAACTATGCAGGAACTTTGGTTAGGGTAAGATTTTCTTCTTCCAGCATATTTTAGATGTCATTTATTTATCTGATGTCTACCTCTTGCAAGATAGCGGTCATTGTTTATTTATTTATTTATTTTGTAATTACTTCTTCATAACTTAGCACTTCTGGAAAATTTTCTGTGTGGTACCATACAGTGTTGTTGTTTTATTAGATTTTATATGAAGGGCAATGATTTCTTCTTACATTTGATATAGGCATTGATAATCATAATGACCCTTTTTCTTGTGCTGGACTCAATAACTAGTAACCATAGGTTTTGGTTGATATTAAGAGATGGTCAGTAGTGAGAAAACACTAATGGATGAGTTCTGCTATGAGATTTTATGCTGATGCTTTCATATATTATATATATATATAGATGATGATATATAATTTTTTATATGTATGTTACATCATATCTTTTTAACAGAAGCCGTATCCCTCATATCATACCCGTATTTGTATCCATGCATCATAGGTTTGAATGTTATTTGATAATCCCAAATGCTAACTTTTTATATATTGGGTTTGGTATAATTTTCTTTTTCTCTCATCCTTCCTTATCAACTAATTAACTGTGCATTATTTTCTGTATCTGACTCAATCTTGGTTTATATTGTCAGCCTTCTGTAACAACTAATGAAATTGATAAAGCAGTGCACCAGATGATAACTGACGCCGGTGCTTATCCCTCACCTCTTGGCTATGGCGGATTTCCAAAAAGTGTCTGCACATCAGTTAATGAGTGCATGTGCCACGGAATACCTGATTCTAGGCAGTTGCAGGTTATGCAAGCTTTATCTGTAAATTAAACCCCCCCCCCCCCCCCCCCCCCCACCCCCCCACCCCCCCCCCCCCCCCCCCCCCCCCCCCCAACAAAAAACAAAAATCCTGAGGTATGCAATTTACTCATAACTGACGACAGTTAATCTCTTTTGCAGAATGGTGACATTATTAACATTGATGTGACAGTCTACCTAAATGTATGATTCTCACTTTGGTGAAATTTTATTAGGTTTTAATGGACACAACGATCCTTACCCCCCCCCCCCCCCCGAATTAACTGTCTTCTACCAATTGCAACTGGTTTGCAATATTTTCCTCAGTTAAAATAAAACATTTAAAGGAAATGAGAACATTATTTTATTTTAATCTGATGAAACACCAGCTAGTTAGTGTGGAAGTGAGAATTTAGTACCATGTTTCTGTTAGGCACTCATGCTAGACCACAAGGGAATTTTGAATAAGGGGTAGAAGAGGGATTTTGGGAGTGTGGGAAATCTAGGAGTAAGGCTTGTAAGATAGAATAAAAAGATGATAGGGAATGGTTTTGGGATGGCTTGGGCCAAAGGGCAGAGTTGGTGCTTTAACTCTGATTGGTGTGTTTTCCACTTTTCCCGCATTTTCTTACTTGTAAAAAGAGATTTCCTCCATGTGCTACTTTTATATTCAATGTTGATATCAGGTCCTATCAATTTCTCTCAAATGATTATTTGCATATTTGTTATTAATGGATAGAGTTTTGAATATAAAGTTATGCCAGCTTTGTTTGTTTTGGTAGACAGTTCACATGGTTTCTTTTTGGTGTTCAACTCATGATATTTTTGAAGATTTCTCTTACACATTTATTTTATGATGCTCTGTATGGTAGATACTTTTTTTTTTTAAAAACATGTTGGCCATGGCCTATGTCTATGCTATTTTGGGTACTTTGCTGGTCACTAATATTCTCTGATTTTACTCTATCATGATATACATTACTTTTAGTGTTAATGACCAAGTAATCATATGCCCTTCTATATATGCTGTGTTAGGGGTATCATGGAGACACATCAAGGACATTTTGTTGTGGGGAAGTCAGTGATGAAATGAAAAACCTCGTTAAGGTAAATAACTGTCAGTTGTTACGTGGGGGGAGAAAGAAACTTTGCTGTATTTTTCTTGTTTTGATTGTGGTAGTCTGGGACGTTAGTTCCCTCATGTATTTGGATTTTCCATCCTACATCAAATTTGATTCTACAGTAAGCAATGCTGGTTGTGCAATTATTTAAATTATTTATTGAGCAAATCCTTATACTGATCTTGGAAGGTAAGTGAAGAGTGCTTGGAGAAGGGAATAGCTGTTTGCAAGGATGGTGCTACTTTTAGGAAAATTGGAAAGAGAATCAGGTATAGTTTGTTACATCATACTGGAAAAAAAAGCATGTTCATAAATGCACTACTCTCAGCATTGATCATGCATTGGTTGTGAAATTCTGTTTCCTTTATTTAGTAGAACACTTTGTAATTTTTTAATTGAATAACATAATATGTTTGACTAGCTATTCTTTCTATAGCAAGCTGCAAAAGAAGATTTATATGGTATATCAACATTGAGGAGCCATCTTTGAAATTACCGAACTTAGAAAATAGAAACATGCTCCAAGTACAACAATGGATTAAATCTTCATTGTCTCCATTAATCAGCACACTCTTATTAGAAAAAGAACCTGGACTATATATTTCATGGCATTGTTCAATAAAAAAAGTGAGTGATCACTGAGCCTAAATGTTAGTACAAAAGGGTGGTAAAAGGGTATTTTCTTTGGAGAATAAATGGCTAGGGCAGTTAGTTTAGTTAGAGGACATCTTGTAAATAAATACACGTAAATAAGGGTAGAAGGATTCATTCTGATTTGTTAACTTTGTGAGAACCGAGCATTGGTCAATTGTGAAAGGGGATACCTTTTGTCAAGGGGAACCCCTTGGAGGAGGATTCTTTATCCTATTCTATTCTGATTCAACTGATCAATAAAATTGTCCATTTCTAATTCTCTGTTTCCATCAATTACTCTGCTTTCTGATTTGGGTTCATAATCTACCTTCTCACAGTCAAACCCTAAATCGCATACAATGCAGCAACAGCTCACAGTCATAATCCACCTTCTCAACCTGTCAATTTTCGTATGATGTTCATTCAAAGAATGCTACCTTAGTATTAAGTTGACCTCTCTACCAAGCCCTCTGAGAGAAATCTAAGTATCAAATTATTGCCTGGTTTGTTGTCATAAAATGAATATTCTGCAATTTTATTATATTTGTTCACTTTGCTGACTATACAAGAGTTGATAAGAAGGCAGCGCGTGATCAATCTCTCAATCCTGCATGGCTTGATCAATATACATGTCTGTCAGTGGAGACTTTGCTTTATATCAAATTGACAAAAATACTAGATACGGTTAATCTTTGCATAATGACACTCAAGGGGTAGATGATATCCAGTGACTCAATTGTACCTGTCTTGGGAAGTTACTGCCATGCTTTTTGATAGGGTACTATTGGCACATTTTGCCTCCTATATATGGTTATATTAAATTAACAAAAACATTAGATACTGCCAATCTATGGCATACTGACACACAAGAGGTAGGTGATATCCAGTGAGCCAATTGTACCTGTCTAGAGTCTAGACCTCTAGGGTAGTTACTACTTGTTCTAGCCATGCTTTATTATCAGGTACGAATGGCACAAGTTGCATCCTATATGTGATTTTGAAATTTCTAATTCTACATTTATTTTGTTATAGTGATTAACTGTGTAGCTGTCTATTTATTTATTCTTGGTACTGTCATTGCTTGTATTAATCGATGATGTCAGCTGGAATTGATTGCCGTTTCTATAGATTTTTAAGCCTTCTCTTTTCTTCTTGAAACATGTCAGTGAGCATGCTGAAAAGTATGGCTATGGTGTAGTGGAGCGCTTTGTTGGGCATGGTGTGGGAAAAGTGTTTCATTCTGAGCCGATTATTTTACATCACCGTAAGTGAACTATCAACTGGTATTTTTCATCATATTGCCTTTTCTGTCTTAAGATTGTTATGACAAACAAAACCTGGTAAACTGCACATTTTCAGCTTGGTTTGCCTATGATTAGATGCTAATAATGACTACTTAACTAGATTATTCATAAGCCAGGTAAGTTGCTTGCCTGGTAGTGCTAAATTTTAATCTTAAAATTGGAAATCCTTTTTATTTTTTTGCCAGATCATTCATTTAAAAAATTTCTGTTGATTGATAAAGCTAAGGCTGGTAAATTAATAGTTGGTTGTGTTTATTAAATATCTTGTATTTTTTATTTGTTTATTATTTTTTTGTCAAGTAACTCTATAATTTATGCAAGGGCCCAAGAAAAAACCTGTGTGGCTTACCTGCCCTCACTGCCTCCCTCCTGTTTCCCTTAAGTCCTTGACCTCTTGTTATATGGACTTAGAGTATTGTTTTTCCTAACAGACTGTTATATCATTGCTTGACAGGGAATGACAAGACAGGTTGCATGGTTGAAGGTCAAACATTTACAATTGGTAAGTGCATTGTTAATTTGTACCTAGAATCTGAGGTGATCACTGCTACCTTTTCTATGCTATACTTCATGTTACTTTGTGGTGTGGCTAGAACATTTGGAGATTGGAGTTATTGATAAGTGATGGCTTGCCCACAATCTATGTAATAATTTAAATTGATTCCTTGTTTTGGAAAAGATATAGGAGGCAGGTTCCCTTTTGGTATTGCACTAAGTTTTTCAGTGTCGCAGTGCCTTTGGCTAGAAAGAAATGCTAGGTTTATTGGTTTAAAGGATTAGTTCTTTCCACTCCATTTTCTTCAGGTTCATGGTGTATCAACAGTGTCTTGTGGGGGTTTTGTTTACTAGAATTTCAGAATTCAGAGGTTAAAAGGCTGTATTTTTTTCTGGATGTGTCTTAATACGTTCTTCCTCTTGTGAGGATAAATTTTGGTCTTTAAGTAACTAGCGTTTGCTAGCTGTGATGGATTTTACTAGAGACCTGAGAGAATTCTTGCTCTCAACTAGGTGATTGAACAGTAAGATAAGTGCGATCCAGTGATCAAAAGCAACAAGGAAAAATGCAGAGAAGAAGATGGAGGAAGATTCTGAATTTTCAGTGTGCTCATCTTCATGGGTATACTGACCTTGTATACATGTCAGTCCCTGTACATCAGTAATGAAATATAAAATAAAAATGAAATAGGCAATAACCACTTTCTGTTACAGTGAGAAATGCAGACTTAACCAACTACCTCCAAATACAATAATGCCACCCTGTCACACTAGCTAGGGAAAATGGTGGTTGTGTGTTTGGGGGGGGGGGGGGGGGGGGTATCTGAACCCGGTTGCCCAGCTTTGTTGGAATGCCAGGTTGCCAATTGAGACACTGTTCATGTGGTACTTGTGAGGATAATTTAGTTCAATGTTTTGAAAATGGTACTGAAGGGAGCTGTTTTTTGAGCTTGTACTGTGGTCCAATTTGGGTAACTAGCATAAATATGTATATAAGAAAATTAAACAACAACCAAGCCTTATCCCACTAGGTGGGGTCGGCTACATGGATCAAACGACACCATAATGTTCTATCATGAATCATGTTTACAGTTAAACCATTGGCCTCTAAATCTTTCTAAATAGTTCTCCTATAGTTTTTCTTGGCCTACCTCTGCCTTTAGCGATTGGATTGCCCTCTATCTGGTCTACTCTCCTTACTACGGAATCTACAGGTCTCCTCCATACATGCCCAAACCACGATTTTAGCAAATCTCTTGGTCCAAATCTCTTGTCTTTCTGTCCCTAATTTTAGCAAGCCTATAAATAGATTTCTCTCCATCTTTGGTGCCTAAGGATTGGTATAACCCGTCAAAAGCTTTAGTTCTCGCTTCGCTCACCGCCTTCTTGATTCTTTTTTGGCCGCCTGATAATTTTCCCAATTTTCAGCATTTTTACATAAAGACCAAGCTTTATAACATTCCCTTTTAACTCGAACCTTAACTTGCACACTTTCATCCCACCAGCAGGATTCTTTACCCCTAAGTCTGAATCCTATTAATTCGCCAAGCGTCTCTATAGCTACCTCCTAATCCCCTTGGCCATCTTGTCCCACATATCATTTGCACTTCCTTTTGCCTCCCAAAACCCTCCCTCCAAAACCTTGTGTTGGAAGATCCTTTGTTTTTCACCCTTCAATTGCCACCACTTGATACTTAAAACCTTATGGTGGCCTCTTCTCTTCACACTCCTCTTAACTCTTACGTCCATAACCAAGACTTTATGTTGGGTAGTCAAGCTCTTTCCAGGTATAACTTTACAGTCCAAGCAAATCTTTCTATCCAAACTCCTAATAAGAAAGAAATCTATTTGAGAGCTTGTCACCCCACTTTTTTACGTGATAAGATGCTCCTCTCGTTTCCTAAAACACGTATTGGCTATAGTAAGATCGAAAGCAGATGAAAAGTCTAGGATAGACTTACCCTCACATTTACCTCCCCTAGGCCATATCCTCCATGCAAACCCTCGTAACCTCTAGGTGCCCTTCCTACATGCCCATTTAGATCCCCTCCTAAGAAAATCTTTTCTCCTAGCGGTATTTCCTGAATTAAGCCTTCTAAATCCTCCTAAAAATTTACCTTGAGATGTTCTTCTAACCCTACCTGAGGTGCATAAGCAATAATCACATTAAAGGTGTCTTGTTCCACTACAAATTTTAGGGCAATGATCCTATCTCCAACTCTTTTTACATCCATAATGTCATTCTTCCAATATTTATCCACAATTATGGCCACCCCATTTCTCGATTTCACTTTGCCAGCGTACCAAAGCTTAAAACCTGAAGAGTCTAATTCCTTCGCCTTTTCTCCCACCCACTTAGTTTCTTATAGGCATATGAAATTGATCCTCCTCCTAATCATAGTGTCTACTATTTCCATTGATTTACCTGTAAGTGTGCCTATATTCCAAGTTCCAAAGCGAATCCTACTCTCGTGAACTAGCTTCTTTACCCACACTCGTTGATAAAAATGTGGGAACCCTTGCTTATTTTTCACTATATCCAGGCGGCGATGTAGCGGCTCTTGCTCATTTGGCACTGTACTCGAGCTAAACAGCGCGTTGCTTCCGGGCAACGACCTAGCATTAACATTATTACATCGATGATCCATGTCATAAAGATTCGACCAAGTTTTACGTTGGCTGTCGACGGCCTAACACAACCCTCTCCTTTTATCCGGGCTTGGGACCGGCTATGTATAGCTTTGTCACAAAGCACAACATAGGCAGGATTGTATATAAGAAAAATAATATTAAAAAAAAAAAATTCAAAGTATCTCTAACATGATCAAATTGCACTAAGTCAATATAGTTCAGAAATACAAGATATCTTACACTATCAATATCTCTAAATATATCATATTAAATAAATAAATATGTTTATATGTCACTGAATATTAAAAATAAAATAAAAAATACAACACAACATCAATTAAGGGTTTAAAGCAATAAACTCAGTTGTCATACTGGCTCAATGCTTTGACATATTCCACAAGAACCAGGTTCAAATCCTGGGAACTGACTCGTCAACTGCAATGCTATTCCATATTGCAATAGACAAACAAATATACAATATATTTATTGATATGATCATATTAAGCATGAAGCACCAATTTCCAAGTCGTTTTTGGTGCCATTGTCAATTATAGACACAGACCTGAATCTGGTTGAAGATTTTTTTTTAATTAATAAATTAAATTTCAACCAGTTCAACCTGCCAAAATGTGACCAGTTCACATGGTTTGATTGGTTTGTGATTGTGACCAGTTAAAAAACTAGCTCACAGCAAGCCAGCGTTGGAGGCTTTATGTGACTTTAGTAGTCAATAAGGCAATCCCGAATAGCGGGGCGAAGCTAGCTAATCAACCGGTTCACGGCTAAACCGGTTCAAATGTCTGATCCCGTCCATTCAATCCCGAATAGCAGGGCGAAGCTAGCTAATCAACCGGTTCACGGTTAAACCGGTTCAAATGTCTGATCGCGTCCATTTTTAAGAACTATAATGTATAATGTATTCTGCATTCTGATGTATTTCTTTTATCCTAGGTGAATATAAGTAACTTATGTGATGAATGTTACATTTCCATATTAAGGTGGCTTGTATAGACTTGAATGTAAGCGATGAATGTTACATTTCCATGGGTTAGAAGATTCTTCTTATGGTTCTACTTGGAATGCGTTGTTTCATTGCTTTTAATTCTCTGTAATAGCCACATGTTGTAAAACTCCCATTTCTTATTTCTTGTGTATTCAAGAAAGGACAATTCTCTTGTGAAATTAATTTTAAAGGATCTGTAAGATTCAACTTTACTTTGTTTGTTACCAGGAACATGAAACAATACACTCAAGCATAGTTTGTAATCTGGTATTAGACTATCGCAATGGTAGAGTAACAAAAATTTCTACTTCCAGTCAGTCCTGTTCTGTCTTTCTACCTGGGGGTTCTCAAGCATTTTGTCAAGAATTCATCATCAGATCTACTTGGTTTTCAAACACTACCTCATAATTCATAATGTTAATACTCCTGGCATAATTTTGTGGTCTCTGTATCCTTCCATCCCCTCAATATTTATCATGATTTTGAAATTCCATTACAGAATTAATCCAACGTGGATATCATGATCATTGTGCTAGTCTTCCTCAAATACGTCTTAGTTGCAATTAAGAATCACAAGCTAACTCATTTGTTATCAAGTTTATGTTCATGCTGGTTCTGAATTTCTGTTGGAAGTGGGCTTTTTTATCTTCAACATGTACTGACTGCAGAGCCTACATATTATAGTATTTAGTCTTGAAGTTGATTTATGCCCTACATATTCTACTTCAACTGCAGAGCCTATACTTACATTAGGAAGCATTGATTCCATTACGTGGCCAGACAACTGGACAACACTGACTGCTGATGGTAGTCCGGCTGCACAGTTTGAGCATACCATTTTGATAACTAGGACTGGAGCCGAAATTTTGACCAAATGTTGATGTGGTAATTTTTTTGAACCACAATAATGGTCATGTTATGAAATATTAATATTGTTTTTATCTATGTTGTAAATAGCTCCTTCAATTTGCTTCTGGAGGATTATGCACGGGCAGGTAGTGATTTGCCTTTAGGAACTACATACCACATTTTAGGAACTACATACCACATTCTCTTGTGCATTGATTTTTCATATATGAACTCACCCTGTATAATAGAGATACACAGGGATTGACCATTACATGCTTCAATCAGCAAGTTACTGCTACACATATTGTGGAAACTATTGCAACAATGCATTCAGATAGGCTTGACCACATAATTATGTAGTTGAAAGCGAAATTGTAGTTTACTATTTTGGCGTAATTATGGTTATTGTATTGTTCTTTGGAATTGTCTAATTTGGTACTTGGAAGTTATTGGCAAGAGTTAAGCTGAGGTTTTATATAAAGTGGAGATGCTTATGGGTTGATGAAAGCTGAACTGGACGAGCTTTCTCAAGTTATGTTTCAGATTGTTGGCATAATAACGAGTGTTCGAATTAGCAAAATTCAATCATTATACAATATTGAAGTGAGGCATGCCATACAATAGTAATCGCCGGGTAAAAGAATTTTACATGCTTGCATAAAGTGTATTTTGTTACTTTTTTAAATTATCACGTGGGTTTTGGTTGAGGGTACGTTGAATAGAGTTCTATTTGAAGATGTTTATTTTTTAAATGATATTGAGAACTTATTCCAACTTTTATAATGTTTAAACATCAATTCAATGGTCGTTAGGGAATAATAGGTCCCGTAAAGGATTTTTCTTTTCTAAAGAATAAACAACTTTTATTGTCTTGACATTTAGTTCATTTATTAATTTATCAATTAGGAGCAGACAAAAAAGTCTGTGCCATGTGATGTTTTATGTATGATAATATATACAGTTGTTGATACTGAATAGCAGCCCTTCCGACCAATGAATCTTGACAAACGCGAAGTCTCGTGATAATTTAATTTCAATTTGAATAGTAGATGCAGCTACTTGTACTAGATATAATAATCTTTTACTGGAATCATGACTAAAAAAGCCTTTCTTTAAGTACTAGCTAGTTACCTCGGAGGAAAGCACACAGCAGATGCCATCTTTTTATTCTAATAATGTGAGAGGAAAAGGGCTATAGAAGAAAATTCATTGAAGATGAAAAAAAATAAAAATAAAGAAATGGAAAATGAAATTTTCCATATAGGAAAGGCAGTCCATAGGTGCTACCCTTCTTTCACCGTCCACTGTCGTTCAACAAACCTCAATTATAGAATATATGCCCACGTGTTAAACCACATATTATACAAATATTCTATTTATAAATATCTCTTAACAAACACCTTTTTACCAAATACTCCATCATTCCATCATCACCATCCATGGCTTCCATAGGTTCTCTGAAAATGATCTCTTCCCTCAAACTCTCCAACCCAACTTCTATCCCTCCTCAAACCCTAAAGCAAGTAGGTTGTAGTCTCTTTCAGTCCTTCCCAACCAAAGGTTTAAAACTCTCAACTACTCATCAAGTATCAACATCTAGAAGAAGCTCCACAACCACAGCATTCTTCTTCAATAACCCCAAGCAACATCAAGATTCTTCAAAACCAGGTCAGTGCCTCAGATCCCTTTGCTGGATAACTTGTAGGCTGTATGAAACTCACTTGCTTTATGTCAAAAATTACAATTTTTCTCACGACAACAATTCTAGGTACATTATTCCAGTTCTCCAATGACAATTAAACATGTGTAAGAGCTCATCAATAAAAACATAACATATGTAACTGCTGTTACACATGTCATTTTGCCATTAGAAAACAACACCTAATGTATTATGGAATTGTACCTATTTTTTTTTTTCCTTTTTCTCATGGTAACCTCTTTGAGTAGGCATTTTTTAACCATAGTTTGTAGAGCAAGCATTCTCATTCATTCATTCATTTGTTCATTCCTCTAGCCAAACTTCAAGAACTATCTGTCTATGAGATCAACGAACGTGATCGAGGCAGTCCTGCATACCTGAGGCTAAGTCAAAAGTCTGTCAACTCTCTTGGAGATCTAGTTCCATTCAGCAACAAGCTCTACTCTGGAGACTTGGAAAAGAGGTTAGGCATAACTGCAGGCTTATGTGTGCTCATCCAACATGTACCTGAGAAAAATGGGGACAGATATGAGGCTATTTACAGCTTCTACTTTGGAGAATATGGTCAGATATCAGTGCAAGGATCCTATCTTACATACCAGGACACTTATCTAGCTGTAACTGGTGGCTCTGGAATCTTTGAAGGTGTGTATGGACAAGTGAAACTTCAGCAACTTGTGTTCCCATTCAAGTTGTTCTACACTTTCTACTTAAAGGGTATTCCTGATTTGCCAGCTGAGCTTCTTGGGAAAGCCAGTTGATCCTTCACCAAATGTTGAGCCATCCCCAGATGCTAAGGCTGCTGAGCCTCATGCCTCTCTACCAAACTTTACCAACTGATGCTGCTATGCAATTGAGCTTCTTTTAGAAAATTTTAAGTTTTGAACCCAAAATAAACTCTAGTTGTTGTTTTTTGGATATTGTTCAGTCTTCTTTTGTTTGTGCTGGATTGGAAGTGATATGTGTATTAGGTAAAACATAATTGCAATTACATTTCTGCTCTGTGAAAATCAATTTTACTTCACTTTTTCTTGAGTTGATTCTTCATCACGGACTACAAAGACACATGGGAAACATATATGAGCTGGGTACTAATTAATTGGGAAAAGTCATAATTACCTTCTCTTAGAGTCAATTGGTCCTAAAACTTCAAAAACGTATAATGCCTAAACTTTTTTATGCGCCATTTTTTTATCATTCCATTTGATTTTTTTTTATTTATCAAACTCCAATAAAAGTTGTCAGGTTAAAATTGTGACTATTTTTTGTACCAAATCTCTTAATGAAAAGGTATAATTTACCTTTCCAACTAAAGATCATGTGAACTTTGGTATTGAAATTTTAAATATGTTATCTGAATATGATAAAGTTAGAGTTTGGACTAAAATCAAATGGAAAGAAAAAATGTATATACATTAGAAAGTTTAGAGACTGCGTTGCACATTTTTCATGTTTCTAAATTAAAGTGAATATTACCCTAAATTAGGTGGATAAATGGGATTTTTCCCTGTTTAATTTAATCAATTGTTCCATCTGTCTTATGGTGCTCCTCGGGGATGAGATTATTTGTGCATATTACGGACTAGTGGAGATTGTTAGAAGAAACGATGAATGACGGAAATGATGAAAATGAGCTCTAACTCTAATGTCATTTAGATTTCATCTCAAAATCAATTGATATTAAGTATAGTTACTCAACAAATACGTATAAACCGCACCCAGGAATTGTGGAACTTTCAAGAATTTCTCTATAAATACTTTATAAGTCTCATTCAAGTGGAAAAATTTAGAAGGTCGTTACATGTGACAGCGGGAAACAAGGTCGATGAAAGGAAAATGACATGGAAAGATTACTAAAATGAATCATTGTTGTTGGTAGATTCAAAACTAAAGTATAGTTGACAGAGTAAGAAGTATAGACCGCATCTATTATTGATATGGACATTCATTCATGCTAGTAAAAATTGTATATTTTAGTTCAAGTAGTTCCAATATAGATATACAAATAACGAATGAGAGCTTAACCTCTACTATACTGGGGAGGCATTTTTGTTGACTTGAACTAAGCGGTTGAGAAGTCTTGGGTGAGTCGGGTCTGGTCTTATATATCTGATTTAGGCCCAGATTTCAAGACCAATTACACGTTGTCCATATGGGCCAGATGTCAAATGACCCAGTCACCAACCAACAACGCGCTTGGAAAAGTACTTAGACACAAAAATTCCATTAGAATTTTTTTCCCCCTTCTTTGTGCTCGATTTCATTAGAATTTTTTTTAACACCTAAAATAAAACTCTATAGACACTGTAACTCTAAGGTAGGGAAAACTTTCGGTCTCTAAAATCACTTACAAATGGATTCACATTTATCTCCCTTAAGGAGACTAATGAAGGCTCGAACCTGCGACATATCACATATGAAACCCTGTCTTGCTTCACTAGACCAAGATTAACATTCAACGATAACCGATAACTCTAATGATTTAGAAATTAAATTTTAAACTCAGTTCTACACTGATCAAGGTTCTGACAGAAATTAATTGTCATATAAGCTAATTGACTACCACATGAATGAACGAACTAGCTCTTCAACAAATTATGCTATCTTTGTTAATTCTACTTGCAAATCAATTCTGATAGTATTTTTTTTTTTTACCAATTAACATAGTAATTGATTGAAATTGTTTGATTAAGAATTATATAATTAATTCCTTTTCGTAAAAGCAAATAATAAGGAATTGCATGCCACTGCATAGAGGAAAAACCCTTTAATTAAACTCCAATTCTACTCTTCTTCAAATAGATGCTCGGCTTTCGATCATAGAATGCCACCATAGGCACCCAAACCATAGCATTGCAAGTCCTCAAGGTCGAGACTTGAGAGACAATTGTGGCTCTCCAAATCGTTAGAAATCTTAAATGCTACTTCAAAATAACTTCTTGAACAAAGAAGGGTAGTCTTAGAATATAGCATTATATATAAGAAGGTTTTACTTTTACATAGAAAACTTTTATGTCATAAGTTCAATTGAAATTAAATCATTCACTGCTTGGCTGCATACTAAAAGAAGCATTTTTAAAATCTATAAGGTCAAGATCATTGAAGGTGGGAGATGAAATGTTTGCTTTTCATGAAATTTAAAGTTATGATATAATTGTTCTATAAATGTGCAAAACAATTTCACTGTCATGCTGAAAAATAACTTTCTCACAAGCCTTTTTTAAGAAGCTTAAAAAATTGGCTTCATAAAATCTGCTTAAAATAGCTTTTGAGTTTAACAAGTTTCTTATTTAAATTTATCTAAACACTATTTTTTTTTAAAATCATTTATATTAGTAGATAATAAGTTCTAATAAACTGTAAGTTATGTTATCTAAAAGTGGTTTATATTTTTGGGTTGGACATTTTTTTGTTATATTACATTATTACTTGATCATTGATATATTGAATTTATTATTTAAGTGCGAATATGTTAATTTTCTTCAACCTTGTCTTGCTAAGCCTCCCCATCCCTTACTGAGTGTCATCGTGCACATCCAGATCATAAAAAATTATGGTTTTTAGGTTTCATCTAGGGCATAAGAATATGGGGATTTTAACCAAGGAAGAGTTTTTTTCTTCCACATGCATGGGTCAGCACAACAGAAGTAATTGCAAATTGGGTCTTTGTGAATGGGTAGATTTCTGAGACATTCAAGTGGGGCCATCTGATTAGAGGTGAGGTGAAACTCTGCTAGTGCTAGAGGTAAACTTATCATTCTTGACATCATCACTGTCACTGGGATTAATTGAATTCTTCAGAGCAATAACTAGCACAAATAATTAATGGGAGAAGCAATTAATTTAAAGAGGAAAGAAAGGCAATGTGTCTGTGTAGGTGGATGAAGACTTTGGGATTGGGTCTTTTGACTGATATGCTGATATAAGTGCATGCATGATGCATGTAAGGGGTATCTTTAGAAGGATGATAATTGAGGAAATGATAGAATAAAACACTTATTAAAATTGTCAAAAAAAAAAAAAACTTATTAAAATTGTGTATAGTGGTTATTTCAAATGAGATGGTGGAATGGAATGACTTGTCACTCAAACTCAATTTTTTTTGTCTCCTTTGAATACGATGGTCAGGACACGAATTGCATCGATTTTACTTAATTTTATTCTATTTCAACTCATTAAACAATTAAATAATAAAGTGATATATTTTATTTATTCAAATTTATTACAAGTCA
This sequence comes from Echinosophora koreensis, assembly GCA_035048595.1. Taxonomy (NCBI): domain Eukaryota; kingdom Viridiplantae; phylum Streptophyta; class Magnoliopsida; order Fabales; family Fabaceae; genus Echinosophora; species Echinosophora koreensis. The sequence continues at coordinate 1,434,373 of JAPCYP010000031.1, read as the reverse complement.
TTTTGTTCCCTATTTTTTTAAAACTCCAACATATCTTAAGGCCAACACTTCAGAGTTCAGAAACGGACATATGAATGATGTTTTAAATAAATTTTAGAGTTTAGTTGGTATGTGTTACTATAAATTTTTTGTATCGTTAACCAATCACAAATCATTATATGAGTTGACTTTTAGGGCTCGTTTGACAGTTATGATATGATATGAGCAGATATGATAGGAGAGCATGACAAAAGTAGGATAAGCTATTATCCTATCCGACGTTTAATATCCACTAGATAACCAACTGGATAACATTATAGTTTTAATATGAATTTTAAAATTTTCGTTTTCATTCTAAATGTTTTTCATATTTTATTAGATTTTATTTTATTTTTTATAATTTTCATTTTTTAAAACTATATAAAAAGATAAAATTATTCTTGTGATAAATTATTAAAATAGTTTTTATATTTTTCAGTTTTTAAAATAATATAAAATAACAAAATTAGGCTTGTGACAAATAAAAATAATTTTTAATATTTTTATTTATTTAAATTAAATTTATATTTTTACATTAATATATTTTTAGTTTTTATTATATCTAATTTTTTATTTTGTTAGATTTTAAATTAATTTTCTTTTACATTTTTTAGTTTTTATTTTTTTAATTTATTTATATTATATAAAATGACAAATATAGCCTTTTTAAAAGATTAACTATAGTTTTTTAAAAACTTATTTTTATTTTATTTTTTAAGATATTAATATTAATTGAAATTCATTTTTTTTGATTTTATAATTTTGAATATTAACTTTTTTATTTTGTTATTTTAAATATTTTTATATTTTATTATAATTTAAATTATTATTTTATTATACTTTAATTATTTTATATACAACATACTTTTATATATTATTATACTTTAAATCACTCTATCCTATCATGTTGATTTCTAACCCAGCCTTCCCCTCAGGATAGAATTTTAACTAGATGGACATGATGGGATAGGTGATAGGATTGATTTATCATATCTTGTTGGCTCACCAAACAATAGTTTAAGACATGATATGATAGCTTATCCTATCACATCTCTCTTATCATTACGAGCAAACGAGCCCTTATGGTAGTTAAGATAAGAGTCAGACATTTTTAATGATGTAATAATTTATTATTGATTAACCGTGTAAAAAATATTGAACCAATTAAATCTTAAAGTATAATTATTATTATTTTTGATGAAACCCACTCTAATTAGGGCTATTGACTCCCTAATGGGTCAATAGAGTATTCCCACAAGTATAGATCTTTTGGACTCACTATGATACTAAATACTAATATCCGCTCTGGTGTTTACTCATAGTTAATATTCTTTGCCCCTCCTCAAGGATTTGTTTTGCGGGATTCGAATCGAGGTCATTCCCCACAAGTCCAGTCTATACAACCAACTGAGTCACGTAGCCCGTTGGGTTTTACTCCTTAATTTCAAGCACACTAACATGAATTTTAAATAAATTAACGTTAACTGTTAGTAGAGATTATTCTAAAGTTTTTGCTTATTACTGTATCAAAAATATTAATTATTTATGGAGAATGCTAAGGGCACTGGTTAAGGAATCCAAAAAAGTAGTCTTCATGGGAAAATGATGTATTTGTTATTTTAGAAAGTGTTATGTTTAGTTTTTCCACAAAAACTTACTTATTTTAGAATCCTTAATCAGTATCTTAAGGACAATGGTTAGCCCGATTCATTAATTATTAGCTCTTTGTTTAATTGGAAGTAATAATAGAAATTAATTAATAGACAAAACTTATAAATTTAACTCCTTTAAAAAAATATTTGATACTAAACTGCTGGTTTGGAACAAAATTACTACGCTTCGAGAAAAAAAAATAGTAATTTTTTTTTTTTACAAAACTAAATTACTAGTTCAAATTTATTTATTTCATATTAATAACACATATATCATGTTAAAGGAATTGATTTTGCTACTCCTATCAATATTTTAAAAATCAAACCGAACCGGACGGTTCAACCGATTTAACCGTGAACCGACCAATTCGGCAGTTTGGACCGATCCTTTTGAACCATCAACTAATTGAACCACCCTAGAACTGGTTGAATCAGATTGGAATAGGGTTGTACTGCTTTGAACCGTTAATTGGACTGGGTTAAACCGTTCTAAATGAATTTTTATTTTTACTTTTTTCCCCTAATTTAATATTTTTTATTTATTTATCAATTTATTAATCATTTGGTTCAACCTTGGGTTGAACCGATTGAACCAATTAAACCTTGACTCGGATGTCTCGCCGGTTCGATATCCGATTCGGTTTTTAAAAGACGCTCCTACTACACTATTAATTGTGGAAAAAGAAAAGAATGTTAATGCAATTAATATTTTTTAGGGTACGTAACTTTTTAAACATAAATGAGATGAATATTAAAAATCAAGCAATAGTCACAAATTTATAAGAAAGAAACCAAAATAAGATTAAAACTATTCCGTATACTGAGGCGTGGCCAAACTTAATTTGTTCAAATTTTCATGGTACTTCACAGGAATCATTTCCCCAATTAAAGCAAATAAAGAGCCCAATAAATACAAAATCTGTCATACTCCTACATAGGTTAGGAAAAACAGAATTGTTATTTGTACAATGAAAACCTTTTCTGCCCGTACTTGTCAATTGCATATATATCTAATATCTTCACACAACTTGCAGTACTACCATATATATTAATATTATGACCGTATGCTGCTGGTTCAGAATAGCATATGCAATTACAAATATATAGTACCAAAAATTGAGAGACAGACATGCAGCCATGACATCAGAATATAAGAGTAGTAGAATCAATATAAGAGAGTATCTTGTATCAAAAAATTATAAGAGAGTATCTCCGGGACCACTACCACTTGGAGAAGGGTTTTGGTGATTCCAATTCCTTTACGGTGACCGGAATTCTCCCATAGGAGATAATATTAAAATAATGCATGTGTTTTTCTCTCTCCTACCGGAGAATTTCAGTCACTAGATTGGTACCCTTTGTTTGTAAATCAGTAGTAATATGATCATTAATTGTGCCATGCCATGCCATGTCATTTGTTATTTAGATTTTTTTTCATAAGCAAAAGTATATTGATTTTGAGTACAATTGGTACTCAAACCCATATAGAGAAGTGACACAAGAAAACCAGCCCCGTGTAAATAGAATACTGCAAAATAGAACAGTATACATATTGCACAAGCCTGGATCCTATAATCAACTAGTAAAAGAATCTATCCAATAAAACCCCAATTATCCCAACCATTAACCCATAGGCAGTTACCAAGAATCATCCTTTGTTTGAAATTCAAAGCTTAGTGAAGAGCCCATAAGATAAAACTATCACCCAGCTACACAAAAAGACCTTCACCCGAGCCATGTTGAATACTGAACCTTGCGATTAATGGGCGAAGTTCATAGTTCGGTTATTCTGTTAAAATTAGTTGCAAATCAGTTATGGTAGTTAGCTTGCAGCAGGCATGTTTTCCTTGCCTAGTTCTTTTTGTATATAACCTTATATATACTCTTGTATATACTGACTTAAACTTAACTTGAATGAGAAGAATCTCAGTTTAATTTTGTCCTAAGTGTTCACATATTTCCCTCTGCTATTGCTGAATTTGTCTTCTTTCTTCGATTCTTTTATGCATATCATGGAGAAATTTTACATGGTATCAGAGCTCCTTTCCTAGGGGCTCTGCTACTGCTGTGTATACTCCTGATCTTGCATTCTTCTTTCTCTTTAGTTGTGTTCTTCGATCAAGAACCCTTTGTTCTCTGTTCAATCTTGAAATTCCAAGAAAGAGAAAATGGTTTAAGCTTCTGTTGATAATGGTGTTGTGAATGGTGCTGCGAATAGAGGTGTTGATCCACCGAGTCCATACTACAACCATTTTAATGAGAATCTAGGTGCGATTAGCTAGTTCTGAATTTGTTTATTTATGAAAATTATCACCAATGGTATAGAGCTATGTTAATGGCTCTAAAAGCAAAGAATAAATAAGGTTTCATTGATGGTACTTTGAAGAAAACCTGCGCGTGACAACCTTAATTTCTTAGCATGGGATAGATGTAACACTTTGGTCATGTCCTAGATCACTCGCTCAATGGATCCTTCAATTGTATGATGTGTACTTTGGATGAACACTACAATTGATATCTGGAGTGATTTTCGAAAAAGGTACTACTAGGGAGATGTGTTTCGGATTAGCAAATTGCAAGAAGAGATGTATATGCTAAAGCAAGGGGATTCATCAATAATTGATTACTATAGTCATCTTCAAGGATTGTGGCAAGAATTGGACAATTTCATGCCAATTCCTGGATGTGCTTGTGCAGTAGCATGTAGCTGTACCCTAATTCCCACAGTCAAGTCATATAAGGAGAGAGACTATGTAATCAGATTCTTGAAGCGCCTGAATGAGCAGTATTCGGCTATTAGGTCTCATATCGTGATGATGAAGCCACTGCCAGATGTTGGAGAAGCATTCTTATTATTGATTCAACAGGAAAGACAAATGAATTGTCAATTGAATGATTCTCGAGCCCCAGTCACCACTACAGAATCAGGTGGCATAGGAAGAGTGTGACACCCTCTACCCTGCATGTATTCAAAAGCGATAACGTAGATATGAAAAGAGAGAGAACACATGCAAATATATATATAATATTAAAAATCGGGCAGAGACTGCCGCATTGTAACATAACGCGAAAATAACCAAAACATGTTTATAAAGAAAACATAACATAACTGAAAACATAAACGAACCCAACCCCGATGTCACACTCCAGAGCTAGTATAACCAATCCGATAAAACAACTCGGATACATAAAAGTAGAAGTAGGACCTATGTAAAATAGAATAGGACTATATAGTAAAAGTGCTTCTTCAATAAGCACTAATGGTAGTTTAGGCTTTTGAGCTTTAGCTTTTGGGCTTAGGAAGATTGGGACTCTTGGACCCATTAGCCCAACATGTAACTAGGAATTACACATTCGGCCAATTGGCCCAAACCATTTGATGCACACGGCTAGAGAGCCTTGGGGGTGCTAGTTGCACATTGCCACATTGGTGCATGAGCTTCAAAGCTCATCACCTATAAATAGGTGTCATGTACTCAATTTTCATTCATTCAATACATTTGTGTAGTTTCTCACATTTGAAATCTAAGAGAGTTGAGAGAGTTTTTCCTTGAAGAGGTTCTTGAGTTGAACCAATGATTCTTATCTTGAGATTCCATACTCAAGTGGTGAATCCTCCTATGACTTATCAATTTAATCTCTTCTACAAGAGTTGATTGTGACGCCTTCTTCCCCATTCCTTTCTACTCCATTTTATATTTATTTTGTTATTTAAATTCTTGCTATTTCAATTCTAGATTTATATTCAATTGTTCTTGTTTTTTCAATTTCATACAATTATCCTCTTCTTCTCCTTTTTGTTTCTATTGAATTCACACTTGAGAATCAAGATCTATATTCAATTGTTTTTTGTTTTGTATTGGATCTTGAATTTTTGACAAATTGAATGAAAGAAGGGTCCTCAAATCTTGTTGATCTATGACTAGATCACATCATGTGGTATCAGAGCTAGGTCTTTGATCTTCAATTGTTGTTTTTTTTTTTATCAAATTCAAATTCTATGATCATATTAGTGTTTGGAGCCATAATCCTTTGAAGGTTATTTGAAGCTTGCGCCACTTTGTTTAGAATTTGAATGATGAAATTTCAAATCGAATCCAAATGATGATCATAGATCTAGAATTTGAAATGTTTTGAAATTGATCTTCCTTGAATTTTGGTGAAAAGTTTTTTCCTTCACTTTTTCACATCATCTTGCCGCCAACTATGTGCATGTGATCATAGATCACGTGTAAATTTGGTTGCATTCTTGAAATTCAAGCATATATCTACAATTCTTACATTATGAATCAAATTCAAATTTCAAATTCAATTCACAAAAGTAAGAGTAATTCAAGTTTTAATCAAAAGTATTTTAATGATCTCATCTTATTAGAACCTAATAGTCGATCTTGATGAAATTCAAATAGTGGAATTGATTTGTTTATCAACTACTTGAATGAATAATCTAGGTGTCTAACTTCTTGATTTGTGGTTCAATTATTTGGAAATTCTATTCCCTTCGGTCCTTAATATAAGAAACAAAACCCTAAAATAGACAGACCAAGGAAATGCATTGAAATGAGCTAATTGTAATTAATGTTTATATAAATTTCCAAAAATACCCCTTCTTCTAATTAATGAAAAAACTCACTTGTATGGAAAGTTGATATATCTCGTAAATATAAATCCTATTATAAATGAGGGTAATATTGGAAATTAGCATTTAATAAGTGTGAAAATTGATACATGTTTCTTATATTTTGGACCCAAAAAAAGTACCCATTTGTTTCTTATATTAAGGACTGGATGGAGTATTGCACTACTTGCATTGTTCACTATTTCCAAGTATTACACCAATGTTCATCAATTTGTTCAATATTGAGGGATGATCTACTAAATTCGAAATTCATTGTAATTGCTGTGAAATTGTGTAATTAGAAAAAGTCAATTGGTTGAAATAAAAATAAAAAAAATTGGTGTAAAAAGAAAAATTGGCCAAAACCATAAATATACAAAAGTTTTGGGGCAAAAGTGCAAATTCTGAAAATTTCTAGCAAAGGTAAAAGACTTGTCACTATTTCACATGCTTCATTTTGTATTGATCCTTCACATATTGATGTAGCACAATTGATCATTAATTGTTTCACATCACTTTGATTACACTTGATTTGATATAGTGTGATTCACTTGATTCATTTCCAATTTGTCTTCTTCACATCTTATTTGAGTTGTGCTTTCTTTTTAAACCTTTTCTAGTTTGTCTGTTAAACTTCATTGGTTTTGTCTCAGTTGTTTTTCACTTTCTTGATCTCTTTGGATTGATTGCTATTTGGTTGATTTGTCACTTTTGTGTTGGAGACTAATGTTTGAGAATCTTGTTTCAATTTGTAGATCCTTGAAGAGGAAACTCTTGAGCGGAAAGAGACAAGAGTGAAATCATCATGGAAAAAGTCTAAGAGTGACAATACGAGTGTACAATCATTGAGTTAATGGTGAGTGAGTGGTGAGGTCCTTGTACTTTTCATATTTGCTTGTAATTCTAGTTCTTTCTTTTTATCTTTACTTGTATTTGATTCCTTGTTCATTTGTAATTAATTCTCTTGATTTTGATGGTGTAATTTTATTTTATTGGTGTAATTCTCCTTTTGTTGTAATTTTTATTGTAATTCTCAATTTGTAAAATGCAATATGGAACCACACATGATAATGGCTTTGAAGAATTTCCACCATCATCACCAAGGACAAGAGGCATTAATAGGAAGCTTGATAGAGTAACAAGGAACATTGAGGGACTCTTTGAAAGAATGGAAGTACTTGAGAATAGAGAAGGATCAAGGCACGATCAAGAGAGCCCACATAAAGGCACAAGCAATTCGGAAGACAACAATGAAGATAGGCCTAGAAGATTTGCTAGATGGAGGCCAAGAAATGAGCACAGAGGAAGGAGGAACGATAAAGATGATAAGTTACAAAATGTGAAGGTTAAAATTCCTAGCTTCCATGGAAATAGTGATCCGGATGCATACTTGAAGTGGGAGACTAAATTGGAGCATATCTTCTCTTACTACAATTATAGTGATGAGAAGAAGGTGAAGGTAGCAAGTTTGGAATTTTGTGACTATGCTTTGATTTGGTGGGATCAACTATGTAAAGAAAGAAGAAGGTATGGAGAGGAGCCAATCAATACATGGTGTGAGATGAAGAAGGTCACGAGGAAGAGATATGTGCCTTCACAATATAACAGAGATCTACACCATAGGCTTCAAAGGTTGAAGCAAGGGAGCATGATTGTAGAGGAGTACTCCAAGGAGTTGGAGGTCATAATGATTAGAGCAAACATTGAAGAAGATAGAGAGGCAACTATGTCTAGGTTCTTGGGAGGTCTCAATCAAGACATTCATGATGTAGTGGAACTTTACCACTATGTGGAATTGGAAGACTTGGTGCATAATGTAATTAAAGTGGAAACAAAATTGAAGAGGAAAAAGTCTTTCAAGAGGTCTTTCTACAATAACAACAACCCAACTTGGAAGGATAATTCCAAGAAAGAGGGTGACTCATCAAAGCAAATAGAGGTTTATGGTAAAAATGGATCAAATGCCACATTTTATAACCCTAAACCTTCTACTTCTACACCTTCTACTAGATCTAGAGATATAAAATGCTCCAAATGTTTGGGAAAAGGACATACAACATCTCAATGTCCTAACAAGAGAACAATGATCTTTAGAAGTAATGATGACATAGAGGTCATTAGTGCCTCTTCAAGTGAGTCTTCTAATGAGAGTGGTGAAGATGAAATCATCACACTTGAAAGAGACCTTTTGATGGTGAGAAGACTCTCAGGAGTCAAGGTGAAAGAGGAGGATGAGAGCCAACGTGAAAACATTTTTCACACTAGGTGCATGGTGCAAGGCAAATTGCGTGCCTTTATCATTGATGGAGGAAGTTGCACCAATGCAGCTAGCCAAAATAATACATTCTGTCCTTTCTGCAATTCTGTTCAAGAAAGCACTTCTCATATCTTTTTGTCTTGTTATTTTTTCCATTGCATTTGGATAATCATTTATAACTGGTTGGGGTTGGTAGTGGTCCTTCCATCTGATTTGAGAGATCTATTTAATCAACATGCTGGTCTTGTGATGAGTAGGATACCCAAAAGACATTGGAGATTAATATGGTTCTCTATCATTTGGTCTCTATGACTGCATAGAAATATTATTGTTTTTAATGATGGGAAGATTGACTTTGATAAGGTGATTGATATGATAAAGATCAATACATGGTCTTGGTGTTCTGCTGCAGAAAATGATACCTCATTTAATTTTGTGGATTGGTGTCTTAATCCAATTTGATGTATGCAATCCTTCTATATAAGTATTTAGCATGCTTTACATCCTTGTCCTTACTGTCTACTCCATGATTTGGTGCTCTGGAGTCGTTTTTTGGTGCTCTATTATGTCTGCTATCTTAATCTACTATGACCACAGTCTTTGCTATGGGATTGTTTTCTTTTTGGAGCGGATATTGTTCTGGTTGAATTTGTCTTTGGGCGTGTGGGTGATATTTTGATGGGTCAATTTTGGCTAGGAGTACATTATCTTTTGGTTGCTGTAACTATACTTTGTTGGGGGATGCCTCTGAATTAGTGTTCCTGCGCCTTCTTTTGGTGTTGACAAAATGTGCAGACATTCTTATTTAGTGCTGCATGATTCTCTTCGGTTGCTGATTGTTCAAGTTTGGTTAAGGAAGGGCGGCGGCCCAAAGGACATTGAATATATTATTGGTCTTGTGTTGCTTATATTTGTGGCTGGTTAAGGATAGATACAATTATTTTTTACCTATTGTAGTTACATTGGTCCTCTATTTAGCGTTTACTTCTGTTTTTGTATATGGGTTGGGGTACTCCTTGTACCTTCTAATTAATAAACTTTTTGGCCTATAAAAAAAACTAATGGATATTTGAAATCTAATAATCTTTTAAAAAAATTAACATTAAAAATAAATAAATTTCATTTATTTTTAAAAATAAAAATACTAAGGTTTCATTCATTTTAAAAATTAAAATCCAATTTCAACCTTCTAGATTAATATGATTTCCATTTGAAATTAGGGTTGTTATAATTGAACTCTAATAATCTTTAGTTTTTTAGCTTTTAAAAAAATTAATTTCATTTATTTTTGTAGCATGAATGAAATTAGGGTGCAATATGCTATTAAAATTTAAAAAAAATCTGTTTATGTTATGAAGAAATTTACATAAAATAAATCACCATAAAATATACCATGACGGTTATGATAGCTTTAGTCTCCGACTTCCTTCTCAGTTCTCTCATATCCACTAACCAACACGGATCAACATTCATGTATGCATTCAATTTGGAGGCAATTGGTGTTTTTTTTTTCCTTCACTACATTCATGAGTATGTTAAGCCATTCGTTAGGGTCAGAAATTTGCCCAAATTTTATAACTTCCTTTCACAATACAGCCTTCCGAGTATGGGTCAGAAATGTAGAGTGGGCGAGTGGCAGGTCTTGGCCAATACCAAAGAACAAACAAAATACAAAAATAAAATGATAGTAAATAAGTGGCAAAATTTTATTTTTTATTTTTTTTATAATTTTTTATAGTTTTTTTAGCAAACAAACATGAAAGATAAAATATTTTTACGATTTTTTAATTTACATTTTTTTAAGATGTCTTCTAGATTTAAGTAGTAAATAAAAGGGAACGGGTCAAATGTGATGTTGCCAATTACAAAACTCAAAACCCTAATAAACTCGAAAAGAAAAAAAAAAAAAAAAACATAATCAACAAAGACGAAGAACCCCGGTAGCAAATATTAGAATGAACAAAAATCGATTGAAAAAATTATAATGGATTAGTAACAAAACCTAACAAAGCAACAACTGTAATGGACAAATTATGATGCGAAACTACGGAAGCAAGCATAAAAATTATACTTGAGTGTGTGTAAATTTAAATTTAATTTTATATTAAAATTAAAATAATCTTATTTAAATTATATTAAATATTTTTGTATTCTGTCCCAAATCCATCTCAATGTTTTGCACATATGTGGGACAGAGTTTACTAAAAAATAAAAAATATTCCATCCCAAATCCGTCTCAACATTTCACATAGAGTTGGGACGTGGATCACAAAAAAATGGAAAATAAACAACATACCGTATTTCATCCCAAATCCGTCTCAATATTTCACATAGATTTGAGACGAAGCTCACTGAAACATAAAAAGTAATATAGTCTGTCTGAAATATGTCTCAAAGTTTCGAAAAGATTTCATACAGATAAATAAAAATGGCATTGAAAATTTGTTTTCATCACTAATTCGTGTGAAAGTCATGGGAAATTTGTTTGGTAGCCTAGCTAATGGGCGCGAAAACTTTGGATGGAATTGGGATGAAATTGGGACAAAATCTCTTAGAAAATTAATACATCTCAAATATATCCCTAATCTCTCAAAAAAATTAATACGATTTCAGATGAAATCTATTCCGTCCGAAAATTCCATTTGAACATTCTAGTTTTCTAGTAGTGGGTGGCGATCTTGGTGAACGACAGTTGACGGTTCGGCCAAGGACGAACTCGCCGTCGTGGGAGTGACAGGAGGCAGAGGTCATAGGTGTGTGTGAAAGAGGGACGAAACTCATGACCCTTGGACAAACACGAAAGAACTGGATTGGTTACCTAAACCAATAGAGACAAGTCTTCAATGGGTCGGGTCAGGTTCTACCCGATCAAAAAACGTACGCAACCCAAATGATTCAGTTTGGATTGGTTTCTCAGATTCGTTGGGTTAACCCGGTTTCGTGTACACCCCTATTCTTGAGTAACTTACTATTTAACAACCACATTTTTTCCCTCATTTTTGGTGTTGGTGCTCCTACATCCCTTAAAAATTAAATTGATTAATTTGGGGTGGTATTGAGATTTTCATTTTTGGTGTTGTGATGGTGACTTGTTAGATAAGGATAAATCAAGCTAAGTCAAAAATTGTGGGCACTAGAAGTTGTCTCCAAATTGAACTCTTATAGCCACTTAGTTGCAAAGTATGACTTTAACTTTGAATATAGATTTTGAATTGTCAAAGGAAGCTTGTAGAAAGGAAGCTTGTAGAGTTTGAATTGTATAAGTAAGTAGTGTTTGAATTGGATTTGAAGTCTTTTGCTTAGTGATTAAGAAAAATATATATTATTTTATTGTATGAAATTTGCCTATAAAAGGCTACCCCATTGTACCATGTTGTAATGTATGAATGAATACTGAGTGAAATAATCTCTCTTCCTCTATTTGTTGTTGTCTGAGTCTGAATGTATGAGAGTAAAAAATTTGATCCTGGGTATATATGTTTTGTGATAACATAACTGATGGTTCCAAGATGGGTGATGGTGGTAGCGGTGGGATGAGGGTGATGGTGAGGTGGCAGAAGGAAAGGACGAGTTTTGAAAAAAAAAATTTAAAAGATCGAAAACCAATTGTTTACCTAAAAATGGGTGATCCACCCATCAACATATCCTATCTAAGCTTATCCACCGTAAAAGCCACCGTATACAAGTGGGGATCACATATCTGTTGCAATAGCTAATTTTTACTATACCAGATACCATTATTTGTAAGACTTTGCTCTTGACTTCTTATCAATTGATTCGTTGATGAAGTGTCTGAAACTGAAAGTACAAAATAAACCAACAAGCCAGCAGAGGAAAAAAATGGCAGCTTTTCAATACCCTGATTAGTTAATTAATAAGAATAAGAAATGATGTAATTGCGAATGCTATAACTAACTTAATTAATAAGTCCATAGGAGTTTGTTCGGCACCTCGATGGGTGACATTCCTCCCAGTTGAGATTTTTTCCGTACCCAAGACTCGAACCCGAGACCTTGGTTAAGGAACGAGAGGCCTTTAATCACCCACCACAACCTCAGTTCGTTAATTGCGAAGAATGCTATAACTAACTTAATATTGACTTGTATTTTTTAAAAGTAATGCGCCGTTGGAAATTTGAAACTATAACTTATCAGTGGCCCATTTTTTTACCCCCCATCCCCATAGTTTATTTTAAAAATATTTTGTGCTATTTTCTACGCAAAGGATGTTTGATGTTTAGTAAATTTGTCAAGAAAGATGTAAATTTAATGAAGATGGCAGTAAAACATTCGTCAAGAAAGATGTATATTTAATGAAAGTAACAGTAAAACTGCCTACTTAACAGGGAACTAAACGATTTAAATGGTATAGTAGCTGTTACTCTGAAATGAGTCTTTTCCCTCGGATCTTAAACTCATGTCCCTAATACTACTTCAATGTCATCATAGACTCCCTAGTATGTTTCTGTTGTTTTGAGAATTGTATATCCCTAGTAACCAGACAAACATTAAATAATGAAAGTTACTTAGACCCGGCCATGGAAAGAAAAAAGGCTTTCAAGATTTGAAGATCCAAGCATCCATGCACAGTATTTATTTATTCCTTTTTTTCGGCTTTCCCAATCTTTCCATTTTATTGCACTTGGCTCATTTTTCAATCTGCTTTCCATGTAACAAAAGAAGAAAGAGTAAAAACAATTAATTAAATAAATAAATAAATAGGAATAAGATTGAACGTAAAAGGCACAACGAAAGCCTCGAGCAAAGAACAATGATCAGAAGGGTAATAATAAGAACAAAGTGTTCTGAAAAATGGTTCGTAGTATCTGTTTGTGGCTGGTCTGAAAAGGCAAAAGGCAACCCTTTGGGTGAAACCCCAAAAACAGCAAACACATCAGTGGTCCATCGTTACCCTCACATAATGACAGTAGCAATCCATCAAAGTTGAGTGAGAGTGCTAGTCCAAGCTCACTATCACTGAGACCTTACCTTAACTCTCTCTCTCTCACTACTATCTCTGTCTTTCTCTCTTTCTCTGCGCAATATCTATGGCGACCTAATGCAAAGTTTTGAACAGTACAATCTGTGACTGCCCTTGTCTGCATGTCTGTCTCTTATCTGCAGTCACTGAATACTCTTGACTCATCCCTTCCTCACTCTCTCTCTCTCTCATTTCTCTATTATTATCACAAGGCATGAGAAAGAAAACGCCCTTTAATTAGATAACACTGCCACTTCTAGCATTAATGCAAGAACCTTAGCTTTCATTTCACTGTTTGTCTGCATCTTCTCGCACCCATTTACTCTCACTTTCTCTCTCTCTCAATAACAACAGAAAAAAGCACTGTCCCTAAATTGATTAGTCCAAATCTTAGTTACCACGAAAAATCTAGCAAAGTTAACAAACACCTACGTTGTATTAATTAAGCTAAAAAGATATTCAAACACCCTTTTATGCCATTTTTTTTATATCGATGATCACTGTACAGATAATTAATGATTAACATACGCTACATAGAAATGTTAGTAACACACATTCTTTCCGACACACTTCTTTCTGTTGGTTGAAATTCATGTTGATCCTACAAAATTCAAGTGAGACTCATTTCTAAAACAGTGGAACCCGCGCATAAATTTCAACGAATATGAGAAAGTGTGTTGGAAAGAAACTATGTTGTTAGCACTCCTTTATGTTATATGGTGATAAAAAAAATATTAATCAATTATAAATACTAATAATCAATTAATATCATTAATCATCATATAATATATATTATTCATTAATTATTTATACACTAATCACAAACATAAAATTAGTGCATAAATGGCTAAGTGTTAATTAAAAGAGAAAACCATTTCATTGTTGTTATCATCTTCATCATCTTCAAACTCCTCATCATCTTCATCACCTAACAGTGATTCATCTTCTCCCATCTGACCACAACTCTCCACAGTATGCGGAGCATGGCCATCACCAAAGGCACGAACATGGTCTTTGAGGGACCTCTTGTGCTTGAAATCTGAACCACAGATGCAGAACCAAAGCTTCCCACAATTCTTCTCGTGTGTCCTCCAATCCCCTCTTACAGCAAATGGCTTCCCACACTTTCTACACCCAAATGGCTTTGCTCCATGCTTCCTCTTGTAATGTGTCTGAAGGGTCCTAAAATCCTTGAGTGGCCTTGACCTTGGATGATCTATGTTGTTCTTGCAACCCTCAGCACAACAATAACATGGAAGCCTCAGCATTGAAGAAGCTGGTTTTACCCCTCTCAATGATTCAGGTCCTTTCCTATATTGTGACCCATGTCCCCACATATGCATCTGTATTATGTAACAATAACAATACATTAGAGAAAATAAAATAAAATGAAGTAAAGTACAACAATTTTTTTTTTAATCAACAAATGTTAGTAATTAATTATTATATTAAAAGGAGTGGGATTCGAACTCCTGTCCTCCAAGTGAAAATTCCTTTGTATCCTTTAACTCAGCAACCGAGCTACCTAAAGTGCAACAAAATGACAACATATTTGTGCCAAGAAAAGAGCATTCTTCCAAGATGGAACAGTTACTTTTGCTCTTGGATGTTTAGGTCTTTGATAAAAGAGAAAGTAAGTGCTAAGTAATGTTTCTATGAAACTGGTTACCTAAATCTCTAATAAATGCTTATGAATTTATTTTGTTGGACTGATACTTCAGTTTTTAACTTTTTAACTGTTGGTGAGTGTTGACTAACCTGCATGTTGTTGAAACGGTTGAACATTTTGTTACAGACTGAGCAAGAGAACTGGGTGGGTCCAATGAGTATTTGTGCTGGAGAAGGGATCCAATATTGACCCTGAAACGGAGTAGCGGAATTGATCAAATGATCATGTTTGGTAGCAGTGAGGTTATTGGTGTTTGGTGCAGTAGTGGAAGGAAGACCAATATGTAGGGCAACTGTTATACCATTCTGGTCATCAGAGATAGTAGTAGGGTTTTGCAGCTGGTGATGATGATGAAGAGTAGTACTAGTAGAGTAGTGGTTTGATGAGGTGGAGATAGATTTGGGGTTGTTGTGTTGGCCAGGAAGGGCAAGAGAGGGAGATGGAGGCTTCATCATCAAGAACCTCATCAGATTCTATGAGGGCATTAGTATTTCCACTATGAGAGGAGGATATGTAGGAGGAGAAAGAGTGAGTTTGCATGGTGAGAGATATGGTTTGATGGGATGGTGTGTATATTATATGATGAGAGGGTACTAGCTAGCTAGGAGAGAGTAGAGTCAAGGAGAGTGAGTAGAGGGTTTTGGTTTGGGTGTGTTGGTGTGTGAGATGAAAGTGTGGACGAGAAAGGCAATAAATAAACCCAAAATTCATCTTCTTCTTTTTTTTTATCATATTGCTTTTACATTTAAATTTTAATCATTTATCATTTACCCATTATTTATTCCAAAACAGAAGTTTCCGATAAATAATTATAAAGTAAATATAAAAAAAAAGGAATAAAATCATGTAAAATAAAATCTTGTGATGTTTTGTTTTTGGCATTTGAGATATTTCAGAAGACAAGGACACTTCTTTTTTAACGTTATAAAGAGAAATTCTTATTTGGATTAAGCTTTTCTAAATTAAGCAAAATTATAAGATGAGAAAGATGTAATCACCCTTGATTAGTCAGAGTAAATTGAGATTTCAATACTCTTTATTATATTTATTTTTCTAGGATATAGTGTAGATTATTTTTAACAAAAATTTAAAATTTATTATAGCATTATTAAAAATCATTAAAATTAATTAATAACTTACTTTATGTATATCATGTCAATGAGTATATACCGTATATATTATAGCATTATTAAATTCATTAAAATTACTTAATAACTTACTTTATATATATCACGTCAAATTGTCAATGAGTATATACCGTAGATATTTTCATTGTTAAAGTGTCTAAAGATATATTTTAGTTAGAGCTCCCCCTCTCTCTCAACTTTCACTCTACTCCTCCTTTTCTTCTTCCTCATCCACCGGAAGGGGGTGGTTTAGGGCTATCTTTTGGCCTGGAATCACCTCTCTACATCATTTTTTTTCTCTCATTTTATCTAAATAAGTGGTTGTTCTACATAGATCTGGTTTTTCTTTCATGTTTTTTCGTGTTTTCGTCATCTCTATACGTGCGGTGGTGTTTTGTTCATAGTCTTGTTGCGGCGTCGTTTGGTTTCCTATCTTGTTGCGGTGTTCGTTTGGTTCAGATTGGCAGATCAGCTTCGATCCATTACAGATTCAATCAAGACTTGGGTGTCAACGTTACAGATCCGGAGACATGAGTATTCCAGTCACTTTGATTTTGTCACATTTGTAGGCATTTTGTTGTGTTATGCTATTAACCTTGGTGCTGTGAGTTTGTTCGCAAATTCATGCTTTTCGGTTTTTAGCGATGTTGAATTTGTGTTGTTTTTGATGTATTTTACCAATTAGAATGAATGAATATCTTTTTAGCAAATATATATATATATATTTTAGAGATAATTTCTAGAATGACCACATATTAATTACATAAATGTCAACTTTTGATTTGACTAATTTAGTGATAAACCGCATTACTTATGAAGTTTTCAATATTATATCTTCTTTTGTAAGTGTTTAGTGTGCCATATATGGTCTTATAGAACAGAGTGTGGGAGTTATAAGCATGTATTAGGAGGCATGTTTGTATGTATGTGTGTGTGCGCACGTGGAGTGAAGGAAATGAAAATAGATGATATGATATGATATGGTGCGTTTTGGCGTGTTTGGGTATGGAGGAGACATAGCACCGGCAAAGGAGGAAAGAGTGATGAGAGGCAATGAGGCAACGAAGGATGCAATGCATAGAATAGCGCACCAATATACGACACTATAGCAGTAGCACTGCCACTCCCTCTTCACTCTTCTTCTCTCTCTCGTAGAGACACAACACAAAACACACCGTTCTATAGTTCACTGCACCAAACACAAATGCTCGGCTTCTGAGCTCTCTTCTCTTTCTTAATCTCTTCATCTTATCTTTAATTCTGATCTCTCTTCTGCCCGCATTTACTCAAAAGTGATGAGAGTGAGTGGACGATGGCAAAGTCTCTTTCCATTTCAGAAAGACACAGAAAAAAACACACACAAAATTAAAAAAGTAAAGATGGAGAGAGTGAATTAATGTGATAATATATGAACACAGGAAGTAGACATGGAGAACTGTAGAGAGGGAGGCGTGTGTCTCTCTCTCTCCCACTTTGTTATTACCAAAAGGGATAGTGATAGTGAGGCTGATGGTGATGGTGATAGTGATAGTGATGCTAATGCAACGGAAGTGATAGTTCCACTGTGTGATTAGGATCTAAACCAATAACCTTTTCTGTCTAGTGTGTGTACGAGTCTTATTCAAAAATCATGAGCAATACTAAACAAGTCTTTATTATACATATATAACTCTATTTTCTATAATTTTTATTATATGATCATAATAGTTTTTTTTTTTTGGTTTTGCCCAGATATCTCTAGTCTAATCACATCTTATAATTGATATATATATATATATATAATCAAGGACATAACTAGAAAATATTAATGGGATGGTCCAAATAAATAAAATATATATCTAATAAGTAATAAATATTTTTTATAGTGTATTTTAATACAAAATATTATATATATACATATATAATTATTTTACAAAATTTATGAAGGAGGAAGGGGCCAATACCCCTCCTTAAATATCTTGTATCACATAGCTTTTGATCCAACCTTTTTTTAGGCTTAAAAGTTATTTAAAGTTAAAGATAAAAAATAAAAGCTTTAAAAGTAAATTAAAGTTGTTTGATAGTTTTCGATTTTCTTTGCTTAAAAACTAAGATGCGATTTCAGGAAAAGCGGGGAATCGAAGAAGGGATATTTTGAATAAGTTCTATAAAAGCACCTCAAAGTACATAGCTTTTACCAACATATAGTTGGTCCAAGTGGTAACGAGCTTGAACCCCTAAAGCAAGTCTTCAGAGGTCCGATCCCCGACTCTTGTGTATGGAGAAAATCTGGTTGGGAGATGTTAACCCTTAAATGTCGTCAAGTACCCCGAGAGATTAGTCTCTGCAGTTGCACGTGGAGGATACCCTGGAAAACCAAAAAAAAATACATAGCTTTTATTAAGTGAAATGATTTTTTAACACACTTTTATGACACCGTATGAGTTAGACACCATATACATAACACTTTTGGCAGCTTTTAAATGTTGTAGAAAAGAGAGAAAATGATAAATAAATATATGAAAGTATGTATATATGGTGTTGGTGTTTGATTTTGTGTTCAAATATCATACCTCTTTATTAAAGCCACTTTCTTTAAAAAAAAAAAAAATCTTTGCAATTTAATAAGCTATATTTGTAAGAGAGCCAAATCTTGCTTAAGCATTAGAGAGGGAAAAAATGAATTGATGATTCCCTATTTGATAAGAACATCCTTTTAATCTCGGAAAAATTAGATAGGTCATTTTTAAGCGAAAAATGATTATGTGCAAAAATTGATACATAACATGTATGTTAAAAATAATAATGACATCACTAGACATATTTTTAAAGAAATTTAACAATAAAAATGAGAATTGTTTCTTTACGTTTTACATATATAATAACTTTAACATTTTAAATTATTCGAAAAGTACCTGTATTGATAATTTTTTCTGCTGAATAGTTCACGTGTTTGCAGTTTGCACATCTAGATAATTAACTTTTCTTTCATATTTTGCTATATACGCAACCCTACCTTGGATATAAGTTATTGTAATATTTGAAACCACTCGGAACCTTTTGCATATAAGTACCATCACGGGATACACAAATGGAGAAATTCTCAATGTTGGGAAAAAAGTCTGAGAAATATGGGATCATTCTGGCTTCGTCTAAAATACTCCATGAAGAACTCGTAGTTTTGCTCCTCCATGAAATATAACCGTTGATATAATAATATATATAATGAACGGTGGCGATAAGAGCTCTATGTACCGGTTACAGATTGGAAATTAATGACTGGCTACTCGGTTGGTAGGTTAATGTTTTTGTTTGGTACTAGGCAACACGTGGCGATGAGAGAGAAACTTTAATTGACGAAGGCCACATTCATGTGTTGATGAACTTACATTCTCTGCTGTCTTCACCGCCACGGGTCCATGGTGCCACCAGCCCAGCAACCCATTATCAAAAGACAAGTTCTTCCTCCTCTATTCCCCTTTCCTCTTATTCTTCTTCAATCATAACAGCGACATCACCTTCTCCATGACGCAGAACCACCACCGTTGCAAGCTCCGGCGCGTCCAGCTCTCCCCAGGCCAGATGTTGTCGCCGCCGTACCAGATCCACCTCACCCATGCAGAACCGCCCCAGCCGCGGCCATCCTTCCCCATCGTCACGACCGCACATGATCGCCGCGAGGAACCCCTGTCGATCCAGATCCGCGGCCATAAAGTCATCGCCTTTATCTGCTCCGGCGACCCATCTTTATCTGTGCCGACTACTCTGCTTAATGTTATGTTGTGTTTTTTGGTCGTGGAACGAGTTCAGATTGTTGGATTTTCTAGGAAATGATGTAATTTGGATCATGAGGGTTAACACTAATTGGGGGTTGTTTAATTAAAAGTTAATGGGATGCTCTACAACAATTCCTTTTTCGCAAAATTCTGAGCTGCTCCTTCGTTAGTTCATTAGGTAATTTTGAGGTGTGAAGGTTACATGCTCGTGAGTCTCTTTTTTTGGAATCATGTTGCTATTTTGTGAAGAGTAACTTTCCTAGAGTCAAACATGTTCATCAAAATAAGTTGATACCATTTCTTCATTCTCCCTGCTATACTGTTCTTTTCCTTCCCCCCACCCCCTTTCACCGCTACCAATAAAAAAAGTAAACAAAAAAAAGTTAGAAGAAATGAAACTTTATAAATTGAAAGCTTTCTTTTGGATTAATGTAGGTTCTGTTTGATTGTATCTTTCTGTTTTTTTTTTTTGTTGACATAATGTTTCATTGTATCTTAGATATACTTCAGGGCGTCCATACTTCAGACTTGGAGGGCTATCCAGCCAAAAGCATCGTTGTAAAATATGAGATGCAGAAAACTAAAATCACGATAATTTATTGTTACACAAAAAATGTTAATGTGGTGTTGACAGAGATGTAAAGTATTTAATATTTAATTTGACCAATTTTGACAAATCTGACATCGGACAAAACAGAATTCATTGGGCCCACATAGTAGACAAAAGACATAAACCGGCCAACCGGTTGGGAAGTCATTCTAAAAAAATTACAATAACTAGGTACCGGCTGGATCAGTAAAAAAGATGAGTGGGGATCGAAACTCAACTCCATCATTGGAGTATTATAGAATTGCCCGATGATTCTTTGTCTTGCCTACTCAGCTCATTAATGCACGCACACTACGTGAACAGTTTAGCACTTTTTTCACCTTAGACAAAAAACAAAGGAGACAACATTAATGGGCCGAAACAAAGGGTTAGTGTGGGCCATATCTTTGATTAGACATAGCCCAAAACTTGAAACCTTTGATTGACTGTCACACCCATCTCATCAATTAAGCATCTTTCTCTAAGCTCCCATTAAGACAGTCCACCAAAAGGGCTAGTAAAAGGTCAGGTAGAACTTCCACTTTGAGTATTTCATCTATGCTAGCTTCATTATACCTAGCTGCTTTGTAGGCTCTAGGCTATTTTATCAATGGCTTATATTCAGTTTCCAATCTCCCACACTTTCTAGTTGCTTAATAAGAAGAAGAAACTCGATCACATAATTTATACCAATACAGAGTGCTAAACACATGACTATCGAAACATGGTTGTAAATTGATAGCCGTGAATTTTGGATATATAACTTATCACTGTTGGGTTTCTATTTTTGCAAGTAGCTGATTTGATGTTACTCTGAAATTTCCACTCACTACTGTTTCAGTTGTTTAATGTCAATTACAAACAACTATTCAGTCAAACTCATCCCTATCAGATTAGCTCAACCTTGCCAAAGTGCTAGAAATAGAGCGATGTAGTTTATTATTTTAGTTTAATTTTAATACATCGTGAGCATAAAGTTTTTATATTATCAACTAATTACAAATTATTATATGTTTGACTTTAAAGTAATTATGATAAAATCAAATATTTTTAATGATCGATTAACAATGTAAAAAAATAAAAATCTTTAAACTAACAATGTACGATTAAAATCCCCTTATTATTTTTTTATTAAAAAAGTTTATGATTACACAACATAACATATATAAGAAATTATCATTATCATTATCAAAATCTATCCATTATAGTTGTTCCTTGCTGGGCCGATGGCATGAGGCCTAAAGGCCCACTGCCCCTCCCAAGGCCGAGCAAAGTCGGTAGCAAAGGGTTGGCTGAGTTATCTTAATAGCAAAAGGCCCAAATCCATTCAGATTACACGACCGAGTTGTATCTAACCCGAATCGATGACCTAACCAAATATGGACCAAACATTCTAGAACCTCACAATCTCTAACAAGGGTTATAATAGAGAAGATATCGAATCCTCCATTGACCCCGAGAATTCTCGCCAACCAAGTCTCAAGACCATCTATGACAAAATCACATTAACCGGCCTCACCCTTTAGCTATAAAAGGAGAGAGAAACCTCAAGTGAAACCAATTTCTAATTCCTGACTCTTATATACTTATTCTGATCATTGATTCATCAGAGTGTCTTTGCTTATATCTCGCTAGTGTTAAACAAAGAGATGAAGAAAAAGAGCTCAGATCACATTCATATGAGGTACTTATATTGATCCTCGGGTATTTCACCAGTGCAATTATTGTAATTAATTATGATTTAAAATGATATTGTGCATAATAATCTATTAGTAAAAAAGTTGTAGATTTAGATTCGTCATTTGGTGTCTATCAATTGTCATGAGTATATCACTAATTACTTTTGTGACTAAGTAAAAAAAAAAAAAAATTATAATACAACTACATTAAAAGGGTACTTTAACTCATTTACAATACAAAGATGACACATCCCCGGAAGAACTAAACTATATAAAAGGTTATTCTACATATTCAAAGATGAATGTTACAGTGAGAGATGGTGTCATGTCTCACATCATGAGAGACCACTCAGAACAGTCCGATATTGAAGTTTCACAGATACTACCATGGATTGTAAACACCTGATTACTTTTCATATTGTTTTCTCTTTCTCATTCTCATCCACTTGTCATCATCGAGTAGAGCACAACTAGCACCGCCTCCGAGCATGCCTTGCTCGGCCACCATCCTCACTCCGCCACCATTGTCCTTCGCATTTGTCATCGCCGTCGGATCTCTCTTTCAAACCCATCCTTCTCAAGCTGATGAAATTGGTAACTGGGCTTCTAACAAGAGCTTTGTGTCGCTGTCGAAGGAGCGTAGATTCAATTCCAATGGTCATGGGTTCACCCAGGATCCTAGGGTTTCTGATGAACCGGAGAAACAGTTTGTTGGGTTATAGGGATTCGAATCGCATATTAGTTCCTTCTCCGATAGTGAGTTTCATTGTCTTAGCTGAGTTTTGATGTAGTTGACGACGAGGGTTGGAGAGAATGGTGGCGACGACGGAGGCGGACGATAGCTCCACAACGGTTCCAATGGTGGATAAGATTGAGATCACTATTCAGCTGAACACTCGGACACAATATGATTGTGAATTTAGCTGCTGTAGACCGGAATTTAGAACTGCGTTAGCTAAAATATGTTTTTCAGAATTGTTATTTGAACACCTTGGCTGGGATATCATATTTGTGACACCGTGTGGACCCTTTTTTTTTTAAGCTTTAGAATGTGTGAGGAGAGAGAGAAAATAATAAACAAGTGTGTAATAATAGAAAAATATGGTGTTGTGGTCTGATTTTGATGTTCATATAACACTCCTCTATCTTTTTAATTTCCGTCATTAGCACAAAGATTATCAGAATTATTCAGGGGAAAAAAAAAAACTTAGTCATGTGAACACATATGAATAATGCTAGATATATACTTATTTATCATTTGTATTTACATAACTTTTATTATCTAGTTATAGTTAATTTCACTTAATTTTTTTATATATCTACACCTTCAGTCTATCATATACCTCTGTATGTTAGAAATATGAAACATTAAAGAGGTGTGCAATTAACATTTTCAACACAAATACCCACCATACCAATAGACAAGTCAAGTATTGGCTCCTTCACTGTACTATCGATTTAAACATTAAAGTCTCAAACAAAAGTGTCCTGCATTCACATGAAAGACAGATATTACAGGGCCTCTGAGCTATGCTAAACACAGTAACAGCATAACTGGCCTTAATGCGCTTGTCCTTACATAACCTGAAGAAGAAATAACATTTTCCAAGACAGATCACCCGTCAACGATTGAATGAGGAACATCCTCTGGAATCAAAATGAAGACTGTGACAAAATTAAAACAAAAAACACATGTTCTTACAAATTAGTTAGCTTCATCTAATTGTTCTTAGTTAAGGATGAGGTTTAGGAATTAGGATTCACCTCGGTGAAAAGAAGGCAAAGAGCAACATAACACAAGTCGGTATCTATTTATAAAAACAATTTAATTGGTATATATTTTTAAAGATTTTTTATATTATCAATCAATAAAAAAATTGACACATTATTAAATATATTTTACTATTATCATAATTATTTTAAAAATCACATATAAATAATTTATTATTGGTTATAATATAAAAAACTTTACGTTAGTGTATCGTAATTAAACTCCTGTGAAAATAGTATTTCTTTTCAAACCCCAGCTGTCAAAAATCTCAAAACCACTTGCCAGGAACTAGTTAACAGGAATTTTGCTTTGCTTCTTGCTAGATTAGGAAAAAAAGGCTACAAGCTTCAACAGTTCAATGTAAGTTAGACAAATGAGATTAGCCCCACAAATAATCCATATCAGCAAAAAATGCCTTAAAGCATAGTTACTAGATTCTCTAAGTATACACTGAACCATTACTAGTTCTTGGATTCCAATTCACAGTACTTTGCACAATATAAAAAAAAGTCTTATAATCATATAATAAGAAATGACGAATCATATGGTAACTATGACCTTAGAAGGCATAAACATAAAGCAACTCCGAAATTTACCAATATGTGGTAGGTCTGAGGGGTAATGGGTTCGAGTCTCTTAATCTTAAACAAGTGATCATGATTCGATTCCTGACTTTTGTATATGAAAAAAAAAACCTGGTTGGAAAGAGGCAACCTTTAAACGTTGTCAAGGTTCTCCGATGGAAATTAATCAATATTTACGACGGTAGATACTTTGTACCAATAACAAAGCTAACTCCAGAATTTGAAAGAGTTGAAGAAACCCAAGAGAGTGTGCATGTTGTGGGGGCTTTGGATTCTAACACATTGATTGAATGACATGGGACAAAGATGTACAGAAAGGGAATTGTAGCTCATGAATGAGTTTGCTTTGTAAATTTGGTATAAGTGGGACTTGAATAAGGGAAACTCTAAAGATAAGTTTGCCATTTTGTTGTTCTTGTACGAGAAAGGAAAGTTGGACAAAGCCAACAGTGGCATCCGAGACTTTGTGGCTGCCCATCATTGATATGTCACAGCTTCTCACTTCACAGGTGCCCCCCCACTGCAGCCATTGTTCAATGCTAGCTCTTACGTCTTCTCTCTCACAACCTTCTAGTCAAACATTTTATATTTGACTCCAATTTACTGTCTCTGCTCCTCCAATTAGGTTATGTTTTTTTTTTTCCCTTGCAATTTTTTTTTCAATACTTATCTACATCGCCTGCTGTGTGACAAGTAAGTATGGGTTCCTACATATATCTCTCATTCTCTCTATACCACAATGATGTTATCACACCCAAATTTTTTTTGTTACCTCTTTTTTACACATATTTTATAACTATGGATCAAATTACTTTTTCCTTGAAAACAACAATAGGTAGATAATAAAAGGTTAGGAGTTAGGTGTAATAAACTGGGTGGTAAAAATGTAGTGAGATGAACATTATTTCTCCAGATATACACATATCAAATGTGTTATCAAAGGGATTACAAAAGGGAATTAAATAAGATAATTTGTACTTAAAACGTGAAGAAGAAAATTACCCTCAAACAAGACAAATTTTGCTCCACTATTTACTACAGGGTAATGCGAAATTGCCTCTAGGAATTATTCAAACACCCAAAAATTATCAGTAAAAAGTTCTGGTAATTCATTTTCAAGAATCATTTGAAGGAGAAGATAGTGATCATCAAACAGAGCGGAGCTAGGGAACTCTATTTATAAATAGAATTCGTCAGTATGTATGTTGACTGATGAGCAAACATTTCCGTTTAGTAACAAACAAACACATCTGATGAACAAACGCAACCATTCATTTACATTGAGTGAACCCAAAGTAAGTTTGGAGTGGTAGTTTTGTAATTAAAATCACATCCAATATGAAAGCCAAAAATTCTTGCATTGGTGAAACTTCAGTTTGTAACTGAAATACAAACACACCCTTAGTTTGTAAAATTATACATCTTCTCACATTCATATAGCATCATGCATAAAAGAAATTATTCAATTTGAATCTTCCCTTAGGGTAAACATGTCAAAGTTTTAACATAATTATAATTAATGACAGTTAGATGCTTTGAGCCATCATATGTGTTAAAACCGAAAATATTAATACTTCAAGATTAATTCGCAAAAAATATCTAGCAGGTATATGGACATGTGCTACCGAGTTTCAGGTTTCAGCGAACATTTCCAAAAATATCTGCTTGTACAAACTACAAGTACAAACACCTTTTTATTTGTCAACAAAACACACACATACGCTCTCACTTTCTATATTGTGGGCTCTTTTCTCACTTAATGGGCTCCATCATTCAGACTTCTAGAATAAGCCCAAATAACTATGCATAGGCTTCTAGTGGTGGATATCATCACTTGCCAGTATTTTTATTTTATTTTTTTAAATTTATAATAGGCAAATGTCAGTAATTAGTGTGTTATGTTAGTGGAGGGAGTTGAATCCATAACCTCCTTATCACTCCAAACCCTATGTCTTTCCCCAAACCACATTGACCACCTTATAACTACCTCACTTGCCAGTTACTTGCTAGAATAAATTAGTCCATTAATTTAATATATTATATTAACTTAAAAATTAACAAGAGAAAGAAGTGTTGAGATCTATCCATGGGTGTTGTACAGATGAGTATTAATGTGTATACAGTTGTAGTTAGATATCGTACATGGGTGTAGTACACGGGTGTGTCAGTTAGAAAGAATATATTGTGTTTAATACATGGGTGTTGTAAATGGGTGTATGTGTACGAGGTGTTTCTTGATAAGTTTGTTTGTTAGGATCATTTAGTTGCTGTTAGTGGTTAGTTACTTGATAACTGACTTTGTTGATCCATATGGGTCTGATGTAAGTCTATATAAGACTAGTTGATATGATATTATGATGCATAATACAGTGAATGCATTTCTTCAATTTCTCAAAACCCTTACAAGAAGAATCCCTAAAAGGCCCTCAACAATAATTGTCACTTTGTGTGAGATTTTTCTTTTAATTTTATAGAATTTTCTCCCCCTCTTGTTTTAGCTCTAGTTTGAACCACTATAAGAGCTTTTGTTCATGAAAATTTGATCGAAGAGGCCCACATTTTTTGCAAGTGATGTTAACCATATCTCCTGTTTATCTTATAGGAGTTTGGCACCCCTAAGTGCTCTTTTTCGTTTTTTTTTTTCCGGATCACCCGATGGCCTCCTAAGAATCGGTGGCATACAGGTGTATGGCATGTTTTGTGTCACAGATTGGGATTTATTTTTTGTACCTCCCTATTGGATATTCCCACCTCATCTTCCCCAATTTATTCAATTTGTTCACCAAAATACCCTTTTCCTCCCCTTTCTCCCAACCACACCCTTCCCCATACCGCCCATCTTCTCACCTATGGCATGAGCGAAGACATAGCGCTTGAACATGACACGAAACGTGGTGTGGTCAGGGAAGGAAGATGGGTTGCTCTGCATTCAGCGAATCAAAGCCCAACAAAGGGGAACTCGAAGAACTTACCGAGGATGTCGAGCATGTGGTTGAATTTGTCGGTAGGGTGATGGAAGTGGAACTGGGTCTCGACATTGGTTAAGAACTACGGTTTCCTGGCATTAGATTATGACAGTGGTGATTCTTTGGCATTAGTTCGATACTTGATGGAGATGGTGGTTGTTGAGGAAGATGGAGATTGTTTTGTGTTTCAACCTATTTAGTATTTCAACTTTAGAGTGTGTTTGGGAAAGCTGGAAAAAAAAAAGATTATGCTGATAATCTGTTTTCAAATAATCGATTATTGTGATAATCGATTATAATCAGAATTTGTTTTTGTTTGGGTATGTTTGTTGAAAAGCGATTTTAAGATAATCTATTTTGTTTTGGTGGTACAAAAATAATCACTTTTATGAGTGTGTTTGGAAAAGATTATTTTCCCTCATTTCAGCTGTTTTTTAGCTTAAAAGCTGTTTTATAGATAATCTATCATGTTTGGCATTTTGCTTAAATTTATAAAAAAAAAACTTTTTTTAGGTAAAAAAAAAAAGCTGTTTTATGCCATCTAGTTTTTTCTAGCTTAAGATTGTTGTGATTTAATTATTTTTCAATCTCAAAACTCTCTTCCCTATTTACCCCTACAAAACTAACTTCTAAACAAATATTATTAAATTATACAAATAACTCCATACCCTTTTTTTGTAATTTATCATATAAAAGTGATTTTTTTTTTTGCACCAGCCAAACGAAATAGATTATCTTAAAATCGCTTTTCAGCAAACAGACCCAAACAAAAACAGATTCTGATTATAATCGATTATCACAATAATCGATTATACAAAAATTGATTATCAGCATAATCTTTTTTTTTCCAGCTTTCCCAAACACACTCTATATAGTAAATTACAAAAAAGGGTACGAAGATATTTGTATAATTTAATAATAGTTGATATTTTTTAACCTTAAATTTTTTTGAAATGTATATTTTTAAAAATTCAAATTCTTAAAAAAAATTAATTAAAAAAGGAACCGGTGATGAGAGTCCAAGGGTGAGATTTTAATTTATTCACTTTTTTTTTTGGTGCTCTTAATTTATTCACTTTTACATTGATGTTTCTATAACATTAAAATTTCAATTGCACTATCAATAAGTGCATTCTCAGTCACATGCGGTGATGACTGATGAGAGTCCTGTCCAAATTGTGTGAAAAAAGAGCACCGAACAGTGATGATAAAAGGAACGTTGTACACAGCGGCCATTGGGGGGTAAGACAGGAACAAGGCTTGAGATGGAAAAATAATCGGTATCAAAATAATCATGCAGCCCTTCCAAGGAGATTTATAAAAATAGCTTTTTCTTTTTTCCAAAGAAAAAGCTTTTTCAAAATTTAAGTTGATAGCCCAAACATAAAAGATTTTACATAAAACAGCTTTTATATATAAAAAAAAGTTGGAATCACAAATTTTAATCTTTCCCAAACATACACTTAAGAGTGTGTTTGGGAAAGCTGGAAAAAAAAGATTATGCTGATAATCAATTTTTGTATAATCGATTATTGTGATAATCGATTATAATCAGAATCTGTTTTTTGTTTGGGTCTGTTTGCTGAAAAGCGATTTTAAGATAATCTATTTCGTTTGGGTGGTGCAAAAAAAAATCACTTTTATATAATAAATTACGAAAAAAGGGCATGGAGTTATTTGTACAATTTAATAATATTTGTTTAGAAGTTAGTTTTGTAGGGGTAAACAGGGAAGAGAGTTGTGAGATTGAAAAATAATCAAATCACAACAATCTTAAGCTAGAAAAAACTAGATGGCATAAAACAACTTTTTTTCCCTAAAAAAAGCTTTTTTATAAATTTAAGCAAAATGCCAAACATGATAGATTATCTATGAAACATCTTTTAAGCTAAAAAATAGCTAAATAATCTTTCCCAAACACACTCTTAATTTCAGGATTTTTCATTCTCTTCCCTTTATTCTCTGTTATGTGATACTTGCAGAAGAGAGTATATTGTAAGTGAATTGTTAGTAACTATCGATTATGAATTTGTGATCATCCCAGAAGAGAGATACTCATGAAACTGTGCCCTAATTTGTATAAAGATTTGAACTTAAAAACACTGTTGGATTGCGATTCACATGCAATGAAACATACCCACAATTGCTTTTTTCCTAGATTTGCTGGTAGGTTAGAGTCATAATGGAATTTTTTTGTTGAATTTCGTCAATTTCCAGATTTGTGAATGAAGTTTGAGTCACGGTCCGATTCAAGGCGGGTCGGTGAAGGAAATTAAATGGACTTCGAGAGACTTCCTCTGACTATCCAGATCTGAAACTGTGAATGTCAATCAATAGCCAAAAAAAAGTGACATAGGCGTGGCAAAATTTATATATGAATATGTAATGGATCATAATGTATGAAAAAAAGTGCATGTAACCAAAATAACGATGGAAGATGATCCTTTCCTAGAAATTTTTCCTCCACGGAACCATGGTTTTTGTTAAACCGTTTTTATGCTTCAGCGAGTTATCCAAGTCCAATTTGGCAGGGTCCAAACTCGGCCCTACAAACAAAGCATGCCCGACGGCTTCTTGCCCCTCACTAGCCGCTACTTGTTGATGATTGGGAGTTAACTACCGAGCCCGAAGATGACTCATCTTTTGCCTTGTATGGTGAAGGAAGAGTTTTACTAGGGCCCCATGGTGGGCCCCAAATTGTTCTGACATGGGCTTTGGAGGTCGGCGGCCGAGTTGAGATGGGTCGGCGGCTCCATGACCAAGAAGAGGTGCCCGATGCCCAAGCCAGTTGGTACTCAAGTATTATGAGTACACATAGAGTGTGAATCAGAGATCCCCTTACCTGAAGGCTATGGCTAACATATATAGAGTGAGAGTAACCGTTACATGGTATTAGTGAGCCATTATGAGTGATTAAGGACGTCTTTGACGAGAACAGTTACAAGATCTGAAGTCGGTTACGAATTTCAGTAGTCACAGCTTACTAGGATATGATAGACCTATTGGACACACATTCTATGGATGGCTATGGGCCGAGTTACAATTCGGGCCATGTCGTAACATATATGCTGGGATACTAGTAAAAACATGGTGACAAACTAGAGAAGTAGCTATCCTAACTAACTTATGAGCAACTATATTTGTCTGTCTAAAAAACTTGACAGAAAAGTTTGGATTGGCTAAAAGAATATCTAAGCAATCATGAATAATTGCTCCAAAATTAGACGAGTCCTCTTAGGGTGAGCAATGCTATCTGTGACCAGTTTACAATCCATTCTCAAACACTACATTCTCCACACCCATCTCCACAACCCACTAGAGTGCAAACAAAAGAGCCAACGCTTCCCCTTCCTGGATAATTTAGATTGGAGTAAATACCCAATTTGGTCCTTGAAATTGTGAAGTAGTATCAACTTGGTCCTTGAAATTATTAAAATTCCAAAAATGTCCCTAAATGATAAGTTAGTATCAATTTGGTCCCTCATTTTACTCACTTAATATCAATTAAGTCCCTGACACTACAAACTTAATCCATATGATTTTTAACAGAAGGACTAAGTTGATCACCATTTTACAATTTCAGGGACTAATTTGGAATTTCGATAATTTTAAGGATCATGTTGATACTACTTCACAATTTCAGGGACCAAATTGAGTGTTTACTCATTTAGATCAACTTTTTCCTTCCAATTTAGTCTTCGTAATTAGCACAATTCATTTTCATCAGTAGGAACACGTGTTTGATCTCACTTATGTTCTTTGTCGGCGAAGGTTTATATTATTTTGGCTTAATTGCACTTTTGGTGCCCTCAAGTATCATAATTGTGCAATTTTGGTCCCTCAAGTTTCAGTTGCGACAATTGGGTCCCCCCCGGTATCGCGATAGTGCAATTTTAGTCCCACAGATTTCAATTGAGCCAATTGGGTCCATCAGGTATCACGATTGTGCGATTCTGGTCCCCCAGATACAACAATTATGCAATTTTAAATGCCAGTAGCCTACGTGGCACACATGGGATTGATTTGGCACTTAGCGAGGTCGGTCTGGCAACTTACATGTCATTCCTATGTGGCATTATTAACACATCACAAACTTTAATTGACACATAGAAATGCCATGTAAGCTTCGAAGCTGGCCTCACTATGTGGCAAATTAGTCTCACGTGTGCCACATAGGCTACCGATATTAGAAATTGCACAATTGTGATATCTGGAGGACCAAAATGGCACAACTGTAATACCTGGGGGACCTAATTGGGACAATTGAAATCTGGGCGACTAAAATAGCACAATCACGATACTCGGGGGACCCAATTGTCGCAATTGAAACCCGATGGACCAAAATCGCACAATCATAATACTTGGGGGACCAAAAGTGCAATTAAGCCTATTATTTTATTAATTTTGAGGATAATTTTGTTTTTATTTATAAAATATTAAACATTAAGTAAAATTAAATTTAAAATGAAATTAATAAAATTTAGGGTTCAAAATTAAACATATGGAGAGTTTAAATATTGTCCTACGGTTAACGAGTTAAGGGGTATATTAATATATTTATAGTAATTTAGAAATTAATTAAAATAATATAAATTCATAGTACTGATCTCTGTACAATAAGACCACAATTTAGGGAATCTGAATATATATTTTTCATTATTAAATAACATTTTCCCTTGATTTTGTATATACAGATTATCCTGAATTTATAATGTAACAAAACGTGGTTGGCAAGAAGAGTTTTCTCTTCCATAATCCCACGGGTAGGCAAAGAGTGGCAAGGGTGATTATTACAGAAAACATGAAGATTTAGAAAAAAGTGGTTGTGAGATATTGAAGACGTGGTGGTAGTTTGGCCATTAGAGCCATGAAGGGCCAACTTCATCTTTATGAACGTACCGAATCAGGAGCGGCGTGCAACGCGTTCACAAGATTCTTTTCCCTTTGGAACCCGGAGGTATATTCTCTGGATATGTCACACATGACAATAAAATATAGTCGAATCGATTCTTCACGCACTTATATCTATAAATTATTAAATAAAAAATATTTCGATTTTAAGAAAGAAGTAAATTTCTATTAAAGGCATAGAAAAAAGTTCCGCCAATTAGTTTAAGTATAATTGCTATGTAGTGTTAGTATAGTTTTTTACATTATTAACTAATTATAATTTTTTTTTACAGAATTATAAATTGTTATATCATTAAAAATATTGAATTCCTACAATTCCTACTTAAAAATTACACATAAAAATTTATGTAAAAACTTTACAATGAATTATGTCAATTAAATAAATATGTATTATTGTCGGTCTACTATAATTTTACATTATCATATAATTTTAGGATTAAAATAGTATGCACTGTTAGTGAAAAATGGTTTATACTGACACTGCTAATATTTTGACATGTGAGCTTTTATTTTAATAATTAAGAGAGAGAAACTATAAAAATATCTACTTGTCAAAATATCTAATTTTCCCTAAACCCTAAACTCTTTTACACTAATAGTGCATAAAAATTAAACTCATAATTTTATGTTGATACTAGAAAAATGCTAACAGTGTATATATATATATATATATATATATATATATATATATATATATTCATACATGACTTTTAACATGCCACTTTTTTATTATATTATGTTATATTTTTCAAAAAAAATAAAAAATAAAGGATTTAATTTATATGCATTATCAATGTAAATTTTTTTTATACTATCAACAAATCATAAATGGAAACTTCATTTTACCAACATTTTTCCTCGATACTAGTAATTAAATAAAGGGTTTTGCTAACGAGTACCCTAAGGGCATTGATTAACGAACCCATCAAAGGTAATTTTGTATTGAAAAACTAAGTACAATACTTTTTCAAAATATTAAATACATAATTTTTCATATAAATTTTCCCTATTGGTTTCTTAAACAAATGTCCTAAGGGCACTTGTTACCATTCTTGTTAAATAAAAGAGTGATAGCATACATCATTATTATATAGATCAAGTGAAAAATCATTTTATATTAACAATATGATACAGTAAAACTTATATTAAAAAAAATACAATACAGTAAAACTATATTTGTATAAAAACATACTGTATTTCGTTCCCTTTTCTGAGAAATCTAATTACGCTGGTTGAGTGAACTAAGGACACAATAATATATATTTTACATTCTTAAATTAACAAGTAGTACAAAAAATATTACACTCACAGATTATCAAAATTAGATTCTAAAAAATTTCATTCCATAATAATTTTTTTTTTTTTGGAGTAAGAAAAGATTTTGTTGTTTAAAAACCTCTATCATGAATTTTACACGCATCCCTTAAACTTTATACACACTTAAAATCAACGGTCATTATTATATCATAAAAAAAAAAAATCAAAGGTGATTCTTGAAGTAATAATTTCTCAGTAGGATGTGCGAAGAATTCCTCAAAAGATAAGAGTGAGAGAGAGAGAGATAGGTAATCGATGAGTCTTTGATCTTATCCGATGAATGTATTTTGGTAGATGAATAAAATCAATAAATTGATTACCGAAAAAAATAAATCAATAAATTGAGAAGAGAAAATATATCTGGAAACATAATTTAGATATTGTAGAGTTTATACATGTTTTAGTAGTAATAAAATATATGATGGGAGAAAAAAATAATAAATAAATAAAAAAGAATATTTTTATATATGATATTGTATGATTACTGACAAGATAGTGATGGAGACAGAGAAAACGCTAACGCAATTTTCTTACACTCGAATATTCAAACCAAACTAAATATCCCAAATTTTTCTTCCTAATCTAGAAAAAAAAATGACAAGGCAACAATATAAAATGAATCAAAGATTCGTTTTTATACGCGACGCCACGACCTCGATGTTATCCCAAATTCTTCTACACCCTACGATCCAACCTAATCCACCACACACATCTTTCTCTTTCTCTCTATCTTTCTTGCTTGTTTTCCAAGTTTATTCCCAATTTTGATTCTGCTTAGATCCCATATTCTTCATTGTTGGATCCGTTTTCTCTCCAAGCTTTGACAAAACTTCATTCCCTATATATTCCTTCTCACCCTCTTCCTCAAACTGTTTCCTTTTCCCTCACACACCCACAAAACTGAACTCACAATAACACAAACAAAGAGCCTTTTTTTCCAATGCAATTCGCTGAGAAAATGCACCCCCAGAAGATGGATTTTCGCGACTACATCGAAGCATTGGAGGAAGAAAGACGAAAAATTCAAGTCTTCCTCAAAGAACTCCCTCTTTCATTCCAGCTTGTCACGCAAGGTAAACAAACAAAACCATAAAAACACCTTTTTCAGGCACCCTTTTGTGATAAGAAGTTAAAGTTTCTTCCTTTTGCTTCTGGGTCTGTTGTTTTGATGTTTTCTTATGTGGGTTTTAATGGTTTTTTTTTTTTTTTTTGGCTTTGTGTGTGTGAATTTGATGCAGCCATTGAAGCGTGCAAGCAACAGTTATCTGGAACGACGACAGAGTATAATTTGAATGGCCAATCAGAGTGTTCAGAGCAGACATCAACGGAAGAAGGACATGTTTTTGAAGAGTTCATTCCTATAAAGAAAAGGGTATCCCCTGATTATGATGATGATGAAGATGATGAGCAACATTCTCACAAACACAAGATTCCAAAGGATAACAACACAAATAGCACTGATAATAAGAAGAAACCAGATTGGCTTAGATCTGCTCAGTTGTGGAATCCTGATCCACCTTCTACAAAAGAGGTAAAAAAAAAAAACCAAAAAAAAACCAAAAACTAATACCAGAGTTGAATTGAATTGTTTTTGCTTTTGACTTGAGTTATCTTATATTCTTAGCCTTCAAAAAATTATGACTAATGTACTTTGATTGATCAAACAGTCCATTAATGTGCGAACGCATGATTTTTTGAATGATGTGAATCCATATCCAAAAAATAACAGAAACAGTTTGTGAATTTGACTCTTTTTGAAATTTGTGTTCAGGATGTGCCTAGAAAAGCGTCTGTTGTGGAAGTGAAGAGGAATAGTGGTGCTTTTCAGCCATTTCATAGAGAGGAAAGTAGTGTTGGAAAGGCTAATAATGCATCAAATTGTAAAGCACCCTCTTCGCCACCACAAGTACCTGCAACAAGTTCTATGGGACCAGTCACCGGAGACAATGTTGTTGGAAGCAGCAAAAGAGAGGAGGAGAAAGGACAGTCTCAGAGAAAGCAGAGAAGGTGCTGGTCACAAGAATTGCATAAACGCTTCTTGCATGCCCTTCAGCAGCTTGGAGGTGCAGATAGTGAGTATCTTAGCATATCAAGTTCTGGTTGTTATATCGTGTATATTGTTCCAGATGCAATTATAATTGTGTGTAATGATGTTTCATATTTGGTGTTATGTTGCAGCTGCCACACCAAAACAGATCAGAGAGCTAATGAAGGTTGATGACCTCACCAATGATGAAGTCAAGAGTCATTTACAGGTTAGTAGAGTATTTGGTCATTTTAATTTTCTAGCCACCTTTTTATGATCTGGTATAATTTTCTCTTGTTAGTGCAATGCCAAAACTGAGACTGAAAATTTGGCTTTAAGGGTGTTTATGATGTAATTTCACTTTTCCATGTAAAATGAGCAATTGAGCACTTCACAAATATAATAAGGATTAAAGATCAAGATTACTATATTACTATAATTTGAGTAGTCTTCTTTTCTTTTGCAGAAGTTACAGTAATATTCTTGAGTTTCATGTTATTAATCTTATAGTCTAAATTATCTTCTTTTTGGGTTTTGGACAGAAATTTCGTCTGCACAACAGATCAAGACCAAGCTCCATAGTTCACAACAATTCTAATTCACAAGCAGCTCCTTTGTTTCTTGTGGGGAACATTTTTGTTCAACCACCAGAATATGCTGCAGTAGCTACCTCAACAGCATCAGGCGAATTGACCACAGTTACTACTGCTCCCACTGGAATTTATACACCTGTGGCTACACATCCTCTGGCTGTCCCACATCCTTCAATTAAGAAGTTGCCTGAGCATTCACATTCAGAAGAAAGGGGTAATCACAGTGAAGGGGCTCTTCATTCAAACTCTCCTGCCTCATCATCTTCTATCCATAACACCACTACTTCACCTGGCTGTTGATTTTGAAGATGATGTAGAAAAAGTTTTGTAACCAATTGAAGTAGAGATTTCTGTACTCCTACGTGATAGTATTATGATTTTTTATTTTTATTTTTATTTCTTCTTGCTGTCTGGGATATAAATTATAGAGATGAAATATACAGAAAGTAATAGTTTGAGTCACCCTTTTTAGCTTCCTACACTATTTTATTTCCTGATTTCCTCAGTGATAAAGTGAACTGAAATTTTCAATTTTTCAGTTTGGAAGCATGTTCAATGTCTCTAAATTGTATTAGTCTAATCAGATTTTGGCAAATTACTTCATAATTAAAATTGACATTCAGCTAATTCTTACACTTATATTTACATACAATTTATAATATGTATGTAAGTATGGATTGTATACTTGGTGGTATGTCAGGTGCCAACAATATGGTGCTGTTATTTTGGCATACTTATCTTCAATACAAGTGATTAGGAAATGGTTGCTTGCTGGCATTCCTTACTGTTTCTGGTTTTGGTGTGTTCTGAAGATTTTGGTGTCCTGTTACCACTTGTTGTGTGGGTGAGGCTCAGCTTATTTGATTAGATGTCTATGGTCGTGCTATTGGAAGCTCAGGGAAGATGTCATGCTAGCTTTTATGGTGGACTTATGCAGGTTGCTGTGCTATGCTAATGCTGCATTGTTTTTTTTTCTTGGTGTTAGCTTTTGAAAAACTGGCTGTGGGTTAGCATTTTGGGGGCTTTCTTAATCATTTAAAGTTGTTTGGGTGAGTGAAGGTGCTGGCATATTTTTACTGGTGTATGAAGCTGTTAGGAGTTTAGAACTCTGGTTTCACTAATGTAAATAGTTACCTGGTGGCCTATTTTTGGGTGATGTATACATGTTAGAGTACTACTGGTATTCTTCTTAATACATATTTTATTTTTAAAAAAAGATTTATTGTATACTGTGAAATGTAAAGATTTCACAATGAATTGTCATATCATTATTTTCCTATCATAATAATTACCCTAAAAGTTTACTAATTAGTTGACATGATAAATTTTTTTACATTAATGATAAAATAAAATTAAACTTTATATATCACTTTGTGTTAGTTTAGTTGGTTAAGTTACAGAATAAAAAATGTGTATCTAGCTTAAAACACATGAGAGGGTGTGATCTCTTCAACCCTTCAAAAAAGGTTGGAGGGAAACAATTTGATGTTGTAGCTAGATCTTTTTGAATGAATTTAATTATTTATCGAAAAAACGGAATAAAAATTGTGAGTGCGTATGTTCATATTTCTGCAATTCGTTTTGTCCATTTCTTATTCCTTCTCATCTTTCCTCATGAAAAGTCTCCTGCGAGCCCAAAAAAAGAGGTTAAACTTTAATGTGTATTCCATTTCAGATATTTAAATAAAAAAGTCCATTCATTCAATTAATAAATTAACGACTGTGCTTGTAATTTGGAGATGGGTGGTCCTAACTCCTAATACTGGGGTTTGGACCATGGAGTGAGAGTGACGGAGTTAATAGGATTCTAGTGGCTCGGTGATTCTGAAGGGGAGAATCTGAGAATATCCCACGGAATATGCATTGAACAAAATGTCTCAATTCAAAACATCACATATTAGGACAAATAAGCTGCAGTCTGAAGATATATATATATATATATATATATTCTCAAATTAACTTAAGCTACCGTCAATTACAATATTGCTGGCCACGTGAATTAAAAATGTTAAAAAAAAGGACCTTGTGAAGCACGATATATTTGTGGGATGTGACCAAATATCAATTGTTAAATTTTAAACTGCTATTCTTTCAAAATAAATAAATAAATAAATAAACTGCTATGTAGAAAACTATAATAGCGTGTACAACAAAATCATGTTCCACTAGTGATAACAAGTACCTTTATGTAGGTACTTCATTTAGGTCAGAGGTATTTAATATATATTTTAAATTTATTATTAGTGTTGCTTATAAAAATTATTATCATTATTATTATTTTTAAAAAAGTTGTGTGAGATTTAAATCTTCAAAATTAAAATATTCCTATACGATTGTCTATTTGTCACCATTCAGTATTGTCTCAAGGTTTTTTTTGTTTTTTTTTGACAATGTCACAAGGGGTTTTAACTTTTATTCATTGTTTATTGGAAGAAAAAACAGAAAAATGGGGTATTGGATTATATGAAATATGAAGTTATTTATACTTCTAAACTGTTTTGGGATAATAATTACGATTTAATTGATATACTATCAGTGAAAAAAATTTACGTGTCAACTAATTATAAATTGTCACACATTAAAAATATTTGACTCTTATCATAACTATATTAAAAATTACATATATGATGATTTACCATTGAGTGACGGTGTAAAAAAATTTACACTAACATTTTTTGTCTCAAATATAAACTCTAATAACTATATTTATTACACATTCTTTGTAGATCATAATTTTGCTGATCACCTTATCAAACTTGTTGCATTCAGTGAGGTCCGTCTTTAGATTTGGAACACACCACAACAATTAGAGCCGTAGAAGGGAGAATAGCCAACTCCATTTCTGATGGGTTATTTAATTGTAGTCAATTATCTACTACGTAATTGCTCTTCGTATCTTACTAAGTAATATCGATCCTTAGATCAATAACTAATTTTTTTTTTCTTCATAGGAGGCATACTTAGATCTTATAGGGAAGGGGGAAATTGAAGATACTGCGGGATCAAACTCGCAACCCACTAAGATCAAATGTCCCTAAGCTCTGCCCGCTACACTAGCGGGATAGATCAATAAATATTTAAGAAATCAAAGATAAGAAATCTTCGTTGAGGTATATTAAAAATGATAGATTTCTTATGGAATCATTACATGTGACTCCTCATCAAACCACTTCCTTTGTCTTTATTTGGACATAGATCAATTAAAGATTTTATTTTCTTTTGTCTGTTTGAATTTTTTTTTTTTGTTTCCCAAGCCGGGTAGGATCATAAGGGAGGCAAAACTCTCCCTTAAGAGTTTTAACGTTGCTGCATTCTCAGGGCCAAGATTCGAACTCGAGACCTCTGGTTAAGCTGGAAAGATCTGTGTCATCTCATCCAAGTGCTCTTGTGTTTTTGTCTGTTTGAATGATAACAACGAATTAAATTGAGTGGCAGTGATCGGTTATGTTACTAGAATAAGAAGCACATGTCATTTTTATAAAGACTAATTTAGTTTATACAAATGTTTAAAAAAATAATTATTCTGATAAAAAAATTTAATTTAATTATTATTAGACTTATGTACCCGTGCGACGCACGTGGTTAATGATTTAATTTGTATATTATATAAATATAAATGAGAAAAATAAAAAAATGTCAAATGATTATTGAAATATAAGTATATTTAAAATCTTAGTTAAAAAACATAAGTACTTTTAAAATAATTTTTTAATATATAATTAATTCAGACTATGGTTTATCAATATTAACTTCATTATGATGGATATTTAATATGTACCAAGTGAAGAGTTAAGATGTTTGTGATAATTATTCTTAATTATCAAATTCCAATTATTGAATTCTTGCTCATTTTTTTCCCAGTAATGACCTTTCTCTAAATTTTAATATTATATTGTAAAAAATTTGTTATATATATATTTTCAATTATTAACCAATTAGCAAAAAAATATTTAAAACACTACCCATAAAAGAAATGAACAGTGAATTGTGAGAGTAGGAAAGTAGAAATATAATGAATGGTGAATAAAATATTGTTGTATTATAGATAGATAGATAGATAGATTGGGAGCCAACTTCGCATATTAAAATTGTTTTCATTCATTAAATTGTTTTCATTGTTTTCATTTTTTGGTTAATTCAGTTTATTATATGGTTAATGGGTTATATGAAACTTATTTTTCATAATCATGTAAATATTTGATTTAGCATGTTCTATTCTCTATTGGATTAAATTCATGCTATGGTGGGATCTTTTTGTGTTTTTAGTATCCAGTAGTTGGGGAAGGCTAAATTGGTACAGAAATCGCTCATGCTGTTTTGCCTATTGTTCTTCTGAATCTTTTGTTGAAGACCCTTCTAGAGTGTGGTCCTTTTGATGGAGCTGGGGTGTTTTTTGCTGCAGGGATTGATAACCGAAAATTTGGGATGCAGGGAGAATTTATTTAGCTATGATGCAACCATATGGCTAGCTTATTTTGCTTTTGGTTGTTACAATAGCTATGGTGGCTATTTTTTCTGTAATTAGTATTATTATGTAAATGGTTTTGAGTACACTTAGTACTTGATCAATACAATTTTGTTTATCAAAAAAAATATATATATATAAATATTTGGTTGATCACATGTAAATATATAGTTAATTCAGTTTTTTATATGATTAATGGGTCATCATGAATTAACCAAATATTTACACTTGATTAACCATATAATAAACTAAATTAACCAAATATTTGTATCGATTAACCAAGGTGTCAACTTTGGGTGTCAACTTTGATACAAGTATCATTACTCTTTGCATAAACTGAACCTGATCAGAGATGAAGATTGAGTAAATCCACTGGCGGGAACACTGTAGCACACTGTAGAGGATTGAGATTTACACGGGGTTTTGACCAAACTGACCCACTTATACAAACTATTTACCAAAATAACCTACTTTTGAAACTATTTATCAAACTAACCTACTTTTAAATAAAATAATATTCATGTGAAATTGTCAAACAGTCTACCAGTGCGATAGTATTGTGATTAATGAACATTCATGTGATGTGAATATGACGAGCAACCAAGTCATCGGTCAAAGGAAACGAGCTTAACAAATTACATTACAGACACAAGACAACACAAATTTATATTATTAATTATTAATTAATAATAAATATTAATTAATTAATTAATTAATTAATTAATTAAATTCTACTAATAAATATTATC
The DNA here is from genome assembly GCA_035048595.1 of Echinosophora koreensis. Lineage (NCBI taxonomy): Eukaryota > Viridiplantae > Streptophyta > Magnoliopsida > Fabales > Fabaceae > Echinosophora > Echinosophora koreensis. Next base: position 1,392,647 of record JAPCYP010000031.1, on the reverse strand, counting down.
ATTATATAATTATTATATTAATTAATTACTAACTAATATAAATATATTAATATTATTAAATTATTTATATATAATAATTATATTAAATTATTAATTTATATATATATATATAAAAATTATATTAATATATATTATTATTTATTAATATTATTAATATTAATAATAAATATTTATTAATTAATTACTAATTAATATAATTATATTAATATTATTAAATTATTTATATATAATAATTATATTAAATTATTAAATTATATATATATATATATAATTATTATATTATAATATATATAATTTATATATATATATATATATATGAGTGACGGCGTTTTGAACGGCGCCACTGCCCTTTTTTTTTGTCCTCTTTTTCGTTTTTTTTTTGGGCCAATCGAGACCCGTCATGTGGCGGGTCAAAGTTAATGGCGCCGGTTAAATCGGTGCCACTAAAAGTAAAAAAAAAAAGTCATTTTATTTAAAAGTAGGTTAGTTTGGTAAATAGTTTTAAAAGTAGGTTATTTTGGTAAATAATTTTTAAAAGTGGATCAGTTTGGTCAAACCCCAAATTTATATATATATATATATATATATATATATATATATATATATATATATATTACAGTTACTTTTTATCCGTACAAGATCACTAGAATCTTTGTCAGGAATGTTGCTTCCTCTTTTACTATTCTTTTAACCCTCTTTACCTTTCTCTTTTTCAATTTCAACCTCTGGTACTAGCTGATATCACACTATGTACGCACATAACTTTATGTAAAATGACCTTAGAAGCATACGAAATGAAATGTACTGGCACAACTCAACCACGTAAACGGTTTTAATCTTTTAATCAGTCAAATTTTCTAATTATATTACATGTTAGCTATGGTTAAAGATCTTAAATTATAGTCTGCAATATAGTTCAATAATTTTTATAAATGCATACAATCATATGGTTCCAATATTACTATATATTATTATCTATTTCTCAAAGTACCATCCATCCCATGAATTACACGCCTGTAGTATATATGTTGACACATATAATATTCCCTATTATCACATGGATAAACCCAAACCGTCTCTAATTATTAAGTTACTTAATTCATTGATGTCAATTTCTTGTATTTAACAAAGATATATTATCTAAAGGCGTGATCTTCAAGCTTTAGCAATACCAATTATTCCATCCTGCTTCACAGTGTGGATCCACCTTGTCCCCCAATTCCAATTTACCTATTCTTATTCATAGTACTTATATAGTGATAAACCCCTTTACACACAAGCCTTTTCATAGACTAAACTTCATCTCTTACTAGGGGTTGTGCTGAGTCAACAATGAAGGTCAATTTGAGTTTATACTTTGACACTAAAATTTGATACCATGGGAGACATCCTAGTTTTGAATAGGTTGTTTATCATTTTACTCTTCCTCTCTCTTTATTTTATTGGTTTACGGTACTCAAAACTATGATGTCCCCTCATGGTGCCAAATTTTAGTGTCAAAATATCATAACTCGTCAATTTTCATGTTAGAGTTAGTGTTTTGAATGCGGTGGATTAATACTTTGGCTGATATTTAAACTAGCTAGAGGTAATTTTACAATGCTATCAAGTGTCATTGTTAAAAAGATAAAAGAATATTTGGGAGATTTTTTATGACTCTTTTAGCTTTGAGGGGTTCCTTAATTATGGTGCGTTTGGTTTTAAGGTTGGAAGCGCATGTCACGATTTTAATAAAAATATACATGTTGAATCACAGTAAGACAACATTAATTTTGCCTCCAAACCTCAGTTTGATATAATAGTGATAAAAAATAACTTTTGTGTTAATTAAAAAATTTATACTAAATTTTAAATTAACATTACCTTCAGAGAAAAATTATTCAAACATCAATCATATGTTTGACAAACTTACCTGATCAACATGCTGCTGAGTAGATTCAAATCCCGGTTGGTAATGACTAGTCACCAGTAAGCCGACCAAAGCACTGAAATGTGTCTCGTCCATCTTAGCCTTAGGAAATTTTTATTATTCCTATTTAAGTCACATGAAATCTGAATTTCAATGTTGTAACTTCGGCATTGCCAAGGGTTTTCCTTTCTTTATTTTTTTCAATTTGCCTTTCAATTTTTATTTTTTTATTTTAGTTTTGTAGTAAAAGTCTTATTACAACTCCGATTAAAGATGGAAAATTATTCATATTCTACTTGAATCTATATTTTTTTTTTAAAGGCTCTATTTGAATCTATATAATTTCTTCTACTTACAACTCTTAAAGTTTCTTCACCCGGATCACTGGATACTCAAGAAGCATTTTCATAAAAAAATAAAAAAAAGATACTCAAGAATATATTAACTTCTGTTTTCAAATACTCTGTTTGTTTTTTCTTTAGGATTTTAGAGAATAATTGAGTTTTGGGGTCCAATGCTCTGGTGATGAAGTAATCCAGTACATTTATACTCATCTTTACCTAGGAAAAAAGAAAATAAAATACAAACAATAGTGCTAAATAACCTTTAAGCAATGCATTATTATATAAAATAAAAAGAAAAGAGAAATCTTTCAGGTTGCGTACCCGTCCTTTTATGATTTGCATGGCAGTAATGTGCTATAAGTTTTTTTTTAGAACAATAATGTTTTGACATTTTATGAGATGTCATATATTTATGGAGTTTTTTTTTTAAATAACCCTTTTTTAAAAATTATTTTCCACAATACCCTACTTTCCCAATTATATACCAAAACACCCCACTTTTTGGTACCAGGTGAGAAGTTGTTTTTCCAATCAACGACTTCTCAATGTAATTTTTTTTTAATTTCTTAATTAAAAACTTAAAAATCGAAAATAATAATAATATATAAGGTGAGAAATCGTTTTATGTAAAAAAAAAAAAAAACTCATTTTAAAACAAAAACTCATTTATGTATGTGAGTAATTCTATATACTTTTATGTTATGTATCATATATAAAATTGAAAATAAATATATTATATACAGATATAAATATAATATAATTTAAATATTATATTTTAGGTATTTAAATATGCACAATAAAACAAAAAGAAAAAGAAAAGCATTGGACAAAAGCTGCATTTGGAGCCTTCTGCGTATAGTTTATTGCCTGCATATAGATAGCTCTGTCTACATAAGAAAACGAAGCAATAATCCTGAAATTGCCATCAGTCACCAATGGAGTATGGTCCACATCCGAATATTCCAGGACATGGGAGCATATTATTTTTTAATTTCACCAAACATCTAATGAATGTGCTAGTATATTCTCTTTTGTTTATATTATCTTCTTATAGGTTAGGACCAGCAGCAACCAAATTAAATTATTCGATCCCATTTTTCCAACTAAACCTTCTTCAAAGATTCCATGTCGTTCAAGAGATTAAGTTGATCAGACTTCACAATTGAGAGGGGGTGTTAATTTGGTGCATGTGAGTGTGGGACCTACCTAGCAGCCCAATATACATACATATATGAACATGTTATATATAATTATTATACTTTAAAGGTCAAGTTAAAAAATTAATTTCTATCTTTTCACCTATCACCCATGTTGACAATATATGATCTCATTATAAATTCTTGGTAAGATTCGTGGTTTATTCTAGTCTTGAAGAGAGTTTATCTCCACCTTAAACATTTTAAAAACTAAACGAATAAATATACGTGGTGTGTTAATTTAAGTAAAGGATATTCCTGATGCAAATTCCATGGAATATTTTCCTAATTAATTTATGCAATGTTCATGATTTATATATAAAATACCTCCGTAAGAAAAATGATTTATAAAATACCTAATACGTGATCTTAAAGTAATAGCCATAAGGACGGTTCTTCCAATAAGAAGATCCTTGGTATATAATGAAGAATTATGATTTTAATTTATAAAAAAGAAAAATGAGATGTGAAAAAGGGGTATAATAAAATGATATCAATGCACAAAAAATGTTATAAAAAACAAAACCAAAATAAAATGCAAATGAAAATATAATTTCATGATTACTTTGGATTTAATTAGTATTGAGGGCATGATTAAGAGCAACACTAATGGGAGTTGCTTGGGTGATTCTTAAAAGTAAGAACTAGTTGTTGTATTACATCATTAAAATGAGATGATGTAACATCCATATGTAAGAAGGGTTATTTTTATAACCAACCGGTTCTTATATGATTAAGAACTAAATAAAAAGAGCGAGAAAAATAATAGAAAATAAATATAAATAAAGATATGAGAAACTTGCACGATATTTTAATAAAAAAAATGTGGAGTTGCGAGACATATAGTAAAGAGTTATTTAAAGTGATTTAAGATAAAAAGTGGTGATGTGACATGATAATTAGAGTAGTAATGATCTATTGAGTTGTATCATTAATTGGAGATGCTGTAATATTTTTCTTAGTTCCTTCCCATTAATAAAAGAACAAATTGATCGATATGTATATTAATTAATTTTTTTTTTTACGGAATATAAATGTAGTATTGGTTTAACAATTTTATCGGGTTTTGACCATAGATTTATATAGATCACGTGCTTATGAGTCCTCAATCATTTCATGTGAGTGAAAGATATGTATTTTTTGGTGAACCCGGGTATTTTCCGATTGGGAGCCAGAGACTAATCCCTCGAGATACTGAGATCCATTTAAGGAGTTGACCTCTCTCAACAGATGCTCTTTCATATGCATGAGCCAGGAATCGAACTCTTGATCACATGCTTAAGGGGTCCAGTTATCTACCAATTGTGCCAAACCATGTTGGTGAAAGATATGTATTTTGATGATTATTTGAGCCACATGCATGTTTGCTAAAGAAACATTGTGTTTGATAATTTCACGTACGGTACTAAATAAAATAAATGAGATGACTTGGATCCTTTGAACAAGGACTTCGTCTAAGGGATTTCTTTATGGGGAGGGATAGAATTCGAGAGCTTCATATGCTAAATCTGCCCCTTGAGTGAATATAAGGCCAGGTGACCCTTCATGGTCCCTTAAAGATAGGAAAAATATCATCTACACGTAAGGCTTAGCAGATGGATGGTTTGATTGGATTTTGATTCGAATCATAATGGATGTGTTAAAAATAATGCACTAATTCATTTATGTTCAATTAAAAATATATTAAAATTCAATCCATCTATGACCCATTTCAATAAATAAATAAAAAACAACAGCTGGTCGGTTGATTGGGCGACCGACAAGCGATCGGGTCCGTAGGTCGATCGTGCAGGCGATTGTTGGTCGAGCGGTCTTCCATCGAATGGATGAAGGTCAGTTGGGCAGTTGTCGATCGTCGAACGATCCATCGATCCGTCGTCAGTCAATTTGTCGGGCGGTTTGTCGGTCATCGGTAGAGCCGACGGTTGTCGATAGAGTTGTCGGTCGACAGTTGGTATGTCGGACGATTTCAGGTTGGCAGGGCAGTTTAGGTTCTGATGGTGGGATGATCGAATGATAAGTCGATCCAATGGCATGTTGGCTTAGGGTTTATGGTACGATGATCAGTCATTTTAGGGATGACGGTCCAGCGATCGGGCGACAATAGAGAAGTTTAGGATTTACGGTTCGACGGTCGGTCGATTAGTGGGTCCAACGGTTCAACAGTTTAGGATTTACGGTTTGACAGTCAGTCCAGCAGGGGGTTCGTCCATTGAGTTAAGAAAAAACAAAGTGGATCCGAAATAATCCATTTTTAATTTGAGTGATTCCACGGATTGAAAAGAAAAAATATGGATGATCATTAACTATCCATCAGTAAATACTAATGGATCATTAACTATTCATTTGTTTTTTTGTTTTTTTTTTACAAATGGGTGGATTGGATTGGATTTACATGCAGATGGATTGGTTGGATGATGGATAAATGGAATCTTTTGACTTCTTACAAGGATGGTGTAGCAGATAAGGAAGTCTATTCTCAGTTTTATTTGATGAGTTCTTTCTAATTTCGACAAGGAATTAAGGATGTATGATAGTTTAATTGATAACAAATATTTTTCTAACCTTAATATAACTTGGAGTTTACTTTAGTTAAAAGATAGAAGTGGTTCTTTGGTGTATACTTCTAAAAGTGGTATATACATGCACCATAAAGTTAAACAATGTGGTCCGTTCAGATTGTCACATTGGCATGACTTGGTTTTTTTTTATATCTTGTCAAACTCGGTCAACTTTTTTTTTTTGTAGGCACGTCACCGTGACTAGACCAATGACCACTCTGACGTCACGGCATCCCAGCTACCATCCCAGTCACGAGCAGCGGCCCAACAACATTTACAAAGCAAAACTATTGTGTCCTCTGTACGTCTAGAACCACCACCATACAATACCACCATCACTCTGACTGACCACCGCTATCCAGATTTGCAAATTGCACGAATCACTTAGTATTTATGTGCATCATATATGTAAGTTTTTCTTTCTTTCTTTCTTTATTTTTGTTTTCTTACTTAATAAGTTTATGAATTAGTTTTTTTTTTTTTTTTTAGAATTATTGTCTTTGTGTTTAAAATTAGTTTATTTAGGGCCTTATCCTTAGTGTTGGTTAAATATAAATAAAAATAAAATATAGAATAACTTATTTAATTGTTCTTCTCTTCAATATTCTTAACTAAAATTAACTAACACAACACTCATTTTATAAAGAAGTATGTGACTTTGAGTTCCATATATATTGCACCAAGAGATATGCAGGAGCATAAAATAATTTTTGTCAAGCCCCAAAATTAAATTTTCATAATTTAGTCTATGATTTTATTTTTATTTTGTTTCCTTGAAAATATGTTCATATACATTAATTTTAATTTACTTGTTTACTTAAATTTTGTGATTGTTAATTGCTTGCTTTTGTTTAGTTTGGGGGTAAATTTAATATGTTCAACTTAATGTAAATTGAATAAGTAACCGTCTTGAGGTGGATGTACTAGGGATGTTGTGAGGTTCAATCTCCACCATCTCTTATTTATATCCGACTCCCAGACCTAAACTATTTTCACATATCGGTTTTTGAAATTTATGGATTTTCCAATTTAGCTTAATTCAAATAAAATTAATGGGGACTCTTCTCTAAATTATTTTATTTTACAAATTTATAGTCGTGAAACTATCCATCGGAACAATTCTCATTAACACATTTTCATTTATTTATAAAAGGGTGATGCTAAAAAACGACATATATGTGTATTGGTGCAAATCTAATTTGAAGGGGAACCCATATTACACTAGAGGCGGCAAAGTGGGCTGGCCTACCCGATGAGATGTAGGGCTTTGGCACTAATATTTGAGACCAAATCAAATTTGGGCTTTTTAGCCAGGTCAGATTAAGCCCAAATTTAATTTGGGTTCGGGTCAGGTTCGAGCTAGCTCAGTCGGGTTCGGCCCGCCAGATTTTTTTATTTTTTTATTTTTATTTTCATAAAAATTTAAAATATATGAAAATGAAAAACAAAATACAAAAAACAAAATGCCCTACTGCCTCCCTTCTATACGACACTTCGCAAATCCTAAGCCTCTTACCCTAAAATTTCACTCTTTCACTTTGACAACACAAATTATAAGTGGTGCCCATTAACTGATGAGTGGAGAAGAGCAGAAGTAGTATGTGAATTTTTGAAGCCATTTTATAATATTACAACTTGATAGCTAGATCTTCTTATCCAATATCAAAACTATTTGTTGGAGAAACATGGAGGATAGAAAATCTTTTGATTTCAAACTTGACAAATGAAGATTTGCTAAAAATCAAAAAAATAAATTAACTTCTTTTAAAAAGGGTAAATTGATATGTGACATCTTGTTAACCCTTGATCCTCTTTTGAAAAATTAAAATCAACCAACCAATCAAATATTTTCTATAAGAACTACGTGACTTTGAGTTTCTTGTCGCACCCGAGAATACGTAGGAGCAGAATCAATCATTCTGTCAAGCCAAAATTTATTTTCTCTTTCGTTGTGTTTGTTTTCTTTTTTTAAATTCAAAATGTGGTAAAATTAAATATTTAAGAAGCTATTAAAAATTTTGCACAATTAACTTGAGATACCTTTTTTTAAACGGTCGATGTAGGGTGCTAACACCTTTATTAACCCACTCCCAGACTCAAATCTCTCTCCCTTTTTAAAGACCAGTTTCTTTAAATAAATGGGTTTTCCAGGATTTTCACAAATAAAAATTTGGTCGTGACTCTTTGCTTTTATTGTTGTTTCGCGGTGCCTGGACAGGATGGTCGTGACAGTCATGTCACGAAGCAACGACTTCTCTTCCTCGTTTAGTCGACCGACATATGGATGACCTACTAATGTTTTTGCGAAAGCATGGTTGTGAAAACCACACACCAAATTTAGCTTCCATCCTTCATCATTTTTAAAGGGCATTCCTTTTAGTCTAAAGGGACACTCACATTTTCTACTACCAGTCACCTTGCGAGTTAACTCTTCCTTTTATGATTTATAATTTCCACTCCTTTCACAACCTAATAGTACAAATGTCTTCCTTCTTGGATATGCTTTGTTAGTGTCTGATTTTAAAATGACAACAACAAATACATTTTGCATCTCAATCCCTCATACCCACTTCAATAAATCATCCTAAGTAGAAAAGACCAGAAAAAAATTAAAAAAAAAAAATCATATAATGAATATGTAAACGTATACAAAATTAAACAATAATCAATTAGTAATCATTTACCTGTGTAGTGGTAAATGCTTCACAACAATCCGCATAATGAGGTAAAACATCGACATCCAATCTTATTTGTCCATCTGTTGCCATATCAGTTGACATGTTCACTTCATCAGATGCTTCTTCCATGACACTTAAACTAGGGAAAATCCGGAAAAATGTTGCATGAATAGTAATAAAAATAATAATATATTATTATATTTAATAATTATTAAATTGTTAATATATTAACAAAATAAAAATAATTTTGAATTAAATTTTAATAATTATTAATATTATTAATTATTACGTTTTTTTTTTAAATAATACACATGGAAACTATAGTTTTCGTATGTATTAAGAACTTTTAATACATACAGAAACTGTAGTTTCCGTGTGTATTAACATAGTTTTTAATACACACGGAAGCAACAATATGTATTAAAAACTTCTAATACACACGGAAGCAATAGTTTCCATGTGTATTAAAAGTTTTTAATACATACAGAAACTGTTGTTTCCGTGTATATCAAAAACTCTGATAATACACACAGAAACTACAGGCCTGTTTGATTAGTATTTTTTGAAAACAGTTTTTTGTTTTAAAAAAATAATAATAATAAGAAAACTTGTATTATAAGGGTGTGTTTGTGAAATTTGATTTTAAAAACAATATCTGTTTTTTAGTTTTTAAAACTAAAATTAGAGAACATCAGAACATGGTATTTTCATTAATGACACTTCAGTAATTATAGAACATTAAGAGCATGTTTGGGAAACACACTTTCAGCTTTTTTGTATGGTTTCAGCTGTTTTGTAAATAATCATTATGTTTGGCTATCAGATTATTCTTTCTAAAAGGCTTTTTTATGGGGAAAAAATCGTTTAACATGTTTTTAACAATCTCAAATGTTGGACTGTTTGCTCATTTGATTCAGATTATTTCTCATCTCACTATTTTCTTCCAGTCTTGCCCCAACGTATATCGATGAACTTTTTTCTCTCGTACATTACTTCCTTCACCTAACCTCCACCATGGCCAAATTCTTCACTGTTTTTCTATCTCACTCTCCCTTACCTTTCTATTCTCCTCCTCAGCCACTGCTGAACCCACCAGTTAAGTTGCTGACCCACTCTCAAAGATCTCTCCAACTTCTTTGGGTTTCCATGAAGAGAGGCTCACTCATCTTCACTTCTACTTCCATGATGCCCAAACCCCACCATGCTCATAATTGTTGATCCCCCAAAGGACAAGTCCAAAATCCCTTTACCTTTTGGAACCGTGGTGATGACAGAGGACCCTCTTAGGGTCTCAAAATCCCTTTACCCTTTAATCCTTTATGTATTTTAGGGTCTCAAATTTTTATGTATTTTAGGTTGTAAAACAATGGTACATTTTTATTTTTATTTAGAATTTATCTCTCAAATTCTCTTTTTTATAAGTAGATAAATTTTTTATGACAAGATATAAAAAAATATAATGTTAAAAGAAAAACAAATATTTTCATTCCCTTTCTTATAATTTATTATGTAAAAGTGATTATTTTTGCACCACCCAAACGAAATAGATTATCTTAAAATCGCTTTTCAGCAAACATACCCAAACAAAAACAGATTCTGATTATAATCGATTATTATAATAATCGATTATTTGAAAACAGATTCTCAGTATAATCTTTTTTTTTCTAGATTTCTCAAACACACTCTAAAAGAGTCGTCACATACAATCTCCTTTCTTGTCCATCGTTCGTCCTTTTTCTTCCTTATTTATAGGTGAGTTTGGTTCACAGGAGGGGAGGGAAAATAACACTATTTATGTTTGGTTCACAAGGGGAGGAGAGGGGAGTCATTTTAAAACAAATTCACTTTTACACCCTTATAATTATTTATTTCAAAATAAACAAGTCAATGTAAGCAAAATGTTTTAAAATCCCTCCTCTCCCCTCCCCTCCAAGTCCCCCAATATTGGAGGGGAGCCAAAATTAAGTGAGGATGGATTTTGCTCAACTCCCTTCCACTACAAAAAGCTGAACCAAACATGGTAAATTTAAAAAAATCCCTCTACTCCGTTCCCCTCCAATCAAACGTTACCTATGCAAACTCTTCGTCATGTGCAAGTCCCACGCCTACCATTTAGACTAACTAGTTACATGGACCATCATCAATGGTAGCTATATCACCTTCCTTCACCCACCATGCTTCTTCTCATCCATCCTCTTCCTTTTCTACTGCACCAGATTCCATGGCCTCCATCCTCTCCCTTCTTGTCTCGGAAAAACGTCATCTTCCACTTTGCCTTTGCCGCCATCCTCAAATGATAGAAAATGACATTTATCGAATACAGGGTCGGCCCAAGAGCAAGTGAGGCCTAAAGCAAATTTTGAGTGAGACCCTTTTATTTTATGTGAGATAGTCTCTTTGGATCAGATTGAGTCTTTTTGTTAGCATATGAGGCCTTTTTGTTTTATAAAATGTAAAGTAAAAAATTTGTTTTGCTGGTGAGCCTAAAGCTAGTGCTTTAGTAGCTTCACCATTGGGCTGGCCCTGATGGAATAAAGGAAAAAAATTAAAGAGAAAGGGAGGTGACAAAATCCATTTATGGGATACTAAAATTAAAAGTCATGTTAATTTTGGTCTAGCCCGATAGACTCATCCGAAGGGCCCGTATTTTGTGTTAAGCTGGGCTCCCAAATGTTGACTCAAAAAATGGGATCCGTTTGACCCGGCCGTATTAGCCCGGCTAGCCCGATTTACCACAGAAGGTCTGCAGCTTTAGCTAGGGCAGAACGTTCCTCTTCCTCCCACGCCGGCGCCGCACTCTCCTCCTCCTCCCAGTCCGACGCGGTGGATGTGCGGCATTTCTGGGCGAGCTGTTGGATTTCGCGGCGATTTCGCATTGTAGTTGCTGTGTGTGTTGTCTTCGTTCAGGTTTCCATTTTCTGACTATTTAGTGTATTTATTTATTTATGGCATCTGTACACCACTTCCTATCTCCAACATTATTATGTGGATGAGAGGGTATATGTATCTGCACACCATTTATTTGTATCATTGCCATTTAGACTACGATCATATATATTTGATATATATATCAAACATCATCAAATTCCTGACCTAACCAACACTGCAATAGGAATGAATGGTCAATTACATGTGCCACTCCATAAAGACGAATGGTAAAAGATTGTGTATGTTAATTATGTAATTGTTGGAGATGCTTTGTTTACAAAAAGCCCATGTAACCTTTACAGTGATGTTGGAATCATTCTTTCTTGCAGGAAACTCTCATTCATTCTAGCAATTCAAGCTTTGAAATGTGCCAGCCAAGAAACATCTTAGTTTTGTCAAATCCTGAATCACATTTTAGTCAATTCACAATACCTTCTATTTCTAATCAGGGTAGGCAGTTTACCCTGTAAAGTGTGAACTGCATTGTGACACCCACAACGACCACCACTCCGTTCAGTTCGCGATTTTACGGTGAGAGACCATTGCTTCCTTTCCCCTTCACGTTTAATTCTCTGCAATTGTTGTTCACTGTAACCAACCAAAATTTTTTTTTTTTTTGAGTTCCATTGTTGCTTTTTATGAGTTGCATTGTTGAAAATAGAAATGCACATAGCTTGAATTGTATTGTTTTTCAATCTTTTTTCTTTGGTAGGAAATTTTATTAAAACCAATCAATAAAAAAAGAATACGTTTGCTGCTGAAACGACGTCATTTCATTTCATCGCAATTCCATTCCTAATCGATAACCCTAGCTTGTTCCCATCGCTCAATTGCTCCGTAGATTTTGTGTGTACAGGAGGAGTAAGGAATTTGAAGAAGAAGAAAAATGGGAGAGAGGAAGGTTTTGAACAAGTATTACCCACCCGATTTTGATCCTGCCAAGCTTCCCAGAGCGAGAAGGCCGAAGAATCAACAGATCAAGGTTCGTATGATGCTTCCCATGAGCATTCGATGCAACACTTGTGGCAATTACATCTACAAAGGCACCAAATTCAACTCTAGAAAGGAAGATGTCATTGGCGAAGTTAGTTTTCTTTTCTTTTCTTTTCTTTTGTTTTTCCACTATTAAGTATTCAATTTCAATTCTTCTGCTGTTCTGCATTAAGCTACTTGAGGGGATGGTTAGAATTTACCAAACAATATGTTATCGGCTAGTTTTTTTTCCCTACTATTGAATGGTCAAATTATTTGTAAGAAAACTTAGCTAAATGATGAGAAACTTTATTATAAAGCTATGAGCATAACGGATTGAAAGTTGAAACCTGTGTGAAATTATCCATCAATGCTATTATATCTTTGTTATTGAAATGAAAAAGTTATGTCTTAAAAAAGCTTCTGGCAATTTGATTCCAGAATAATATTTGTGAAACTCGAGGAAAACACAAATTATAAGCTTGCACATATTGTTAAAGCTTCCATAGCCATGGGGGATGTAACTACCTGGCTATAGGCTAGGGGATAGCCACAGCTCCTTTCATGGATTCATTAATGCCTTTTTTTTTTTTTTTTGGCGATAATAAGAAAACCTCCTAGGTCCCCCTCTTTTGATAAATCAGCTTCCACATTGATTTTCAAGAAATTTTCCCATGGTCTTACCATTTAAATGTTCTCTCTCTTAGTCTTGTATTTGTCTAAGCACCATACTTCTACTGCATACTTTTTAACTGATGTTTGTACCTATCCAATGCTTTTCCAATTAAAGTACTAGCAGAATTTTGTTTTCTGCACTTTTCAAACTGAATTTCTTTCATTACAAACGAGCCATCATAAAACTACAAGCTGACAGAATCTAACGGCAGTTGGGCTTTGTGGCTAAATCATCAACCCAATCTTTCAAACCCACATTATGAACATTTCGTGGAGTAGCAGTATGATCAAATATCTCCCAGATTTTTTGTGTAAAAGGGCAGAACAATAGAATAACCATTATGTTCTCTATATCGTCTTGGCATCTCTCACAAAATGGATTCCAAGAAAATTGATGTGCTGTCAATTTGTCCTTTGTGGGTAAAATATTATGCTTACAATGGCACTAAAATAATTTTTTTTTTTTTTTTTGTTTGGAAGGTGCAGTTTCCTTCCATGTAGCCATAATCAAAGATTTCCATTTGAAGAAGCTTTCCCAACGAGAAAACTCTCTTGCTTTTGTTGTCAGTTATCTTTTTTTTTTTTTTTTTGATAAACTGTTGTCAGTTATCTGTGTTTGAGGATAATATGATGCTAGTCTTAAAGGGCACGTTGATTTCGTCCGATTTTGGGATTTGAAGTATTATGTACCTTAAATGTTATGGATTGGTTGCCTTATATTATGTGCATCTTGTTTCAATTGTTCGTGACTTAGAGGGTATTGGGCATGCTGCCTAAGTTGCTTCTTGCTTTATGAGTGATTTGAACTATGACATCGGGTCTGATTTTATTTTTTGATCCTTGTGCAGACATATCTGGGAATTCAAATATTTAGGTTCTACTTTAAATGCACCAAGTGCTCAGCTGAGCTTACAATGAAGACCGAACCTCAGAATTCGGATTATGTTGTTGAATCTGGTGCAACTAGAAATTTTGAACCTTGGCGTGCAGAGGATGAGGAAGCTGATAATTTGAAGCAGAAGAGGGAAGCTGAAGAGATGGGAGATGCAATGAAATCTTTGGAGAATAGAACCCTGGACTCTAAAAGAGAGATGGACATCCTTGCTGCACTGGATGAGATGAAGTCAATGAAGGTATGCACTATTGTAACTGCATTATATATAACTATATCAATGTCGTTCTCTGCACAAAAATGATTATCTAGTGATCTGGGCATTATCATTTTAGAATATAGTTGTGGTACCTTCAAAATATATGACATTCATCATTTGTTTTAACGTACATTTTACATTTGTGCACGACTTTGAAGTCTGTCATTCTGTCTCTGGCAATTGCTAATACAAGCCTCCTTCATTTTCCAGTCTAGGCATGCAACTGTCACTGTTGATGAAATGCTGGAGGCCTTGCAGTGCACAGCAGCTGACAAGGTATGATAAAACTTGCTTTATAGTAGATTTGCTTTGTACAAGGAATTTCCCGCTGGAAGAAAGGGTTTATTATTGATTAGAAAAGAAACATATACAATCTGAAAATTCTATTTGTTTGACATGTAATTGGTTGGTAATATTTCTTCGTGTTTTGTAAAGCTTTAGTATAAAAATGAAATAATTGTCATGGTAGAAAATTAAGCTCAGGCATTAAGCTGATTCAAGAAATGCTATGTCAATAAAGAATTCTAAAGTGTGATTTTTCTTTTCCGTTGTTACAAGGATGGGCAAAGTCCCAAACAAAAAAGTAAATATTTCAAATTTTGGGCTTTGACATAAAATATAAGCATTCTTAATTCTCATGTGTTTCTCTTTAACTTAAGCCTTGTTCTTTTATATTGTCAGGAGAAAAGGCTGGAAGAAGAAGATGAAGAGCTAATAAAGTCAGTTGTCTTTCATGTATGTATTACTATCCTACACTTCTAGTTCTCTCTTCTCCCTACTTTTAGCTACCTTCAGTGTTGGTGTATTTCCTTATTTTTGAAATTAATCTATATGGTTTGCTTTATACTATCTTTAACAGAATTCAAATGCTTTTGTCAGAAGAATTTATGAAGATATTGAAAATGATGACCAAACAGTTCAGCTTTCAAATGGACATGGCGAAACTTCCAATTCTAATCCAAAGGTATGAAGATGTCAAGTGCACATGTGCATGTTTGTGGTAATAGATTTTTCTTTGATGCCTTGTTGGCCTAATAAATTATAGAAGCATCACTATTCAGCACCTCACTTCAGATCATTTTCATCCCTCATTTTGAACTGTTGAAATCCAAGCTTGAACCTTCAGCCTTGTTATTGCTTTTTGAACTAACTCCAACATCCCATTTTTTCAATCACTAGTGTCCTGAAAGTCCCTTTCTGACCTTGTTTTTCTAAACAAGCTATTCTTTTCTGTGAATTTGTTTTCCTTCAGAATTTTTGTATGAAATACTCTAACGAAGCTTCCTTGTTAGGTTCTGTAAAGCTGCCAATTGTAATTATTATGGGGTACATAGTGACCTGTAGTATTGTATTGTAGATAGGAGTGAAATGTGGTTAGAAGAAACAATTTTATCAGGAAGGAAAAAGAGCGAAACTGCGAAAGTAATGTTGCATTTTAAGTTTAACGATGCCTAAAAGGCTAAAGCATCAAAACAGCTGCATGAGGATTTTCTTTTTTCTGTTTTTCTTTCTTTATTGCCAGAAAATGAAGTTTCACACAAAAGGACTTATGACATACTGACTTGTTTTCCTCTCCTGAAAACAAACCAAACACGAATGTCTGGAACTTGCTGAAATTTCTGACATTCATCATTCCCCAAAACTGAAATGCATAATTTGCAGGATGTTTAGATTTTGTTCTGTATATACTACCTGGATTTTTTTTAACTTGAAATATGGAAGAAAAATGTCGTACACACAAAGAGCTTCAAATGTTTCAACAAATATATAGTTGAAATTCTTTTGGATTTGCAAAGTTCAACATTATTAACATGGTGCCTCATTTCTCATTCGTTTAAGCTTTTGAAATTATATAATAACTGTTTGAGCTAATGTTCGTATCTGTCTGCAGAGGCAAAAAGTGTCTGAAGATCTTCCATGCGATGGAACCGACACTCTGACAAAAGCCAGTTTGGATGATTCTGATAAACAAGGTATGTGCCATTTTTGGATATGTTTTGAAGAGCTTTCAGGCAAAGCAACTAGATATAAAACAAATTTAGTAATGCATTATGCGCAATGAATTTTCACTCTCGCTATTGCTACTCTGTGGAGTCATTTATATTGAAAACGGATTAACATGTGGAGAGGGGAGAGACAGAAGACAGAGACCAGATCAATCTGTTGAGGGACCATCTTCAGAAGGTACCAGATCAATTGGTCTGCTTTGACCTTTCAGATTTGGATCTCATTCTCACCATGTAGTAATAATCAAACCCAGCCCACATATACCATTTTTGTTTGACTTAGCATTGATGCTATACACGCACCTCCTCCTCCTCCTGACCACCTAATAGTTGTAGTTGTGGAACCATTTGTAACACCACTATGATTTTTGAGAGAGAGGTTCTTGGAGTATATATTTAATAATACTACCAACTTGGAATGTGACACCATGCCATCTGATGTTTATTTGCAGAAAATTCAGGTGGCGGTGGTCGAAAGCTTAATCCTTTGGTGAGGATTTCCATTATTAGGAAACCGGTAACTTCTGGTGTTAAAAGTCCTGCAGAACCAGAGCAGAAGAAAGAAGAGGAAGATAATAAAACAAATCCTACTAGTAGTGGATTACAATCTGTGTGTCAAAACTATGGAAGTGATGAGGATTAGTATTCATAAAAATTGCGGGAATTACTATTTCTTTAAATAGTTGCTCCCATTGTAAGCTGTCTAATAAGTATTTCCATTATGACTTAGAATAGGAATACTTGGTTTTCAATCACTTGCCGAAATGCCTCTAATTACCTTGTAATATGGTTTGGTTTTCTAAACCAAACTGTTCTAGTTTCAGCCGTAATCGGTTCAGATTGGGTTTTTCAATGTAATCCAGTTACTTGTTTTCTTAACATAAGAACCAGTTCAAAAACCATTAAAAATTAGTTTAGAAACAGCTTGAAACCATTTCAGGTTTGTTAAGATGAGAGAAAACAAGAGACATTGGCATAACCCATGTGTTTCAACTACACCACGGAAATTGTATTATATAGGCAATGAACAAATCAAAATACAATCAGAGTAATAATTACAAGATATTCACAATATCTCACTATCCTAATTACCAAATATTCCTATAATCAAAATATATTATTTACATAAATAACAACAAGGTTGAAGAAGAAAAATTACCACTCACCAGAAAGATCAAGCCGCTGCACTTCAGTACAACCTGCACTTCAGTACAAGCCGATCGACGCAGCACCAATTTAAATCGGGCAATGTATCATATTGTAAGTAGTGACTACTCTAGAAGTTTGAAGGTGTTTCCAATTAGGCAATTTATGGTGCACGATTTGGGTTTAGAGTTCAGTGAAGTAGGGTTCTAGTTCACAAATTTTGAGAGATTTCTGAAAAGTGAGGATCTGTTTTCGAATGATTTCTGAAGGTTGGAGTGTTTGGTTGGTATGGAGTGACCCGAATTGGATAGAAAACCAGTTAACCAAACCATTTCTTTTTATAAATAAAACAGTTCAGGTTATACAACTGTTAAGAAAATTGTGGTGATTTATTTACGGAGTGGTTTGGTTTAGTTAATTTGATTACTTTTTTTGGCACACCCCTACTTGTAGGATTGCCTTCAGAGTACTTGGATTTTCTCAGTGTATTTACCTGTAATACCTAGACAATAAGACTGAGCACACTTATAAAGTGATATAAATAGTAATCAGGAGGATGATTGTCCTTAGGTCAGCGACGAGTACACTTTTTAAGTTGACAAAAGGGGTTATTTGGGGTTATTGGCAGAACATCAACCATTAAAAGTAATCATATTGAATATTTCATTTTATATAAAAAGTATCTTTATTACAGTGTTGAAATGAAGTATATTTCATCCTGAAGAAACCGTGGTTCCATTTGGCCCTCAAAGAAAGTTGAAGGGGGAGGGAACAAGGATGACCAGAAAACTACAGCTTTAATTTGCTGAAATTTCTACTGTTACTCCAGGGGTAGGCTCTACAATCTTTGCATCTGGTAACTCTTTTTGATAAAAGCTCCTGCATTGATAACCATTTCAAGATAGAATCATTAATTAAACATACATAAAAAAAAGGATTGAATGATTTATAACTTAAAAGCAATTAGTAACTCAAGAGAAAACGTTAATGATATTTTTCATCCTGCTACAAGCCTACAACACCCAAATCATTAGTGATGGAGTGAGTCAATTGCATCATTGCTATTGTATTCATAGTAATAATAATGTCATTGTCGCAGTACATAAGAAACACTACTTTTTACTGGTTAAGATGAAAAAACTATGTCAATGTCACAATTCGCAAAGTGCAAACGAAACAACAAAAATTAAATTAATACTTGGAAATGAAATTGAAGAACAACAACATCAACCACTAAAGTCTTTCTCCCCTAGGTGAGGTTTGGTACATGGATCAAACGATGTCACTATGTTCTATCAAAAACCATATCTTCCGATAGGCCACTGATATAAATACTTTTAATGGCTCCATCCCGAGTTTTTCTTAGACCTCCTCTGCATTTAATTATTGAGCTATCCTCCATCTAATCAATTCTTCTTACTGTGGGATAGGTCTTCTTCTCACATGTCCAAACCATCTCAGCCGCAATTCTATTTCTACCATATTTTCCTTAATCGGTGCCAGTCCTATTGTTCCTCTTATATTTTCATCCAACCCAATATTCTCATCTCAGCCACACTTATCTTATGTTCTTACTAATACTCAAAAAACTTGCAGTTGCTTTGAGTGAGGGCTCATAAGTTAGATGAGGCAGATGACAGACATAGAAGAGGCATTAGGAACAATCGGGATGAAGATGGAAGGAACAAGGTAAAGCTAATCAGGTTAGCTGAAGGTTAAAAATTTAGAAAGCAAAGCATAGAGAAGGTTAGCTGATCAAGCTGGTAGAAGATTGGACAGGAGCTAAAAAGCGAAGTGGAGATGAGTGTGCTAAAATTCGTTGCCACAGGCTTCCTATGGAGGACTCTTATAGAACCAAGGAACCACCAAAAGTCACCCACAAATAGGCATTTTTTTTTTCTTTGAGAAGTGAGCTAGCTAGCTGGAAGGAATAAGGTAAAGATGATCAACCTAGTTGAAGATTCGACGAAAGCTAGACAACTATGTGAGGAGAAGTGTCCTCAAATTCATTGCCGCAGGCTTCTTCCCGAGGGCTATCGTCGGCAGCCACCGATGGTTACCCGCAATAAGGCCTCTATTTCTGGAAGTACCCATGTTCATGCCGGAAGCATTGAAGAAAGTGGCAGTGTAGCACTCATTCATTCTGTTCTTAAAGCCAGAACATGGGCCCTGTTCAAGCAGTTTTCTCTACCATACTTCACTCAACATGCCTACTTTATGGGCTCCAATAGGTTACTAACAGTGTTAAAAAAAAAATTGATACATTCGTTTCTGGCCATAACAGAAGTTATGCAGTAAGCAACTTATCAACAACAACTGAAAGAAATCTAACCTTAAATGATTCTACTGTTCCTTCACTCTGAACTATGCTTGCAAGAAGCCCTTTGCTATCTAGGTCTCCATTTTTCATTGGCACAATGAACCTATTGAACAAGGAAAGGGCATAAGTACAATTAAACTTCTAACAACAAAATTAAAAAAATCCTCAAAATCACCAAAAATGAGCTAAAGATCAAATTTTTTCTTCATAAGAAACCAACAAATGTAAGAAAAATTACGAAAGAGGAATTTATATTTCCAATTTAGGAACAATTAACCATTTAACTGGTTAATGATATTGAAAGAGGTTTTAATGAGTAATCACTAACTGATGTATTCAATCACTTGAGCAGTTAATAGTTTCCTAAATTGGAATTATTTTTTACCAAGAATTTCCATTTTGGCCCCCAAAATCATATTCATCCAAATAAACTGGTTCCAATTAGCTACTTGGTAGCAAGTTAGTGACTGTATTAATTTAGTTCTAGTATCAAAGCTTACAACTTTCCTATTTTGCTTACTCATGAATCAAAGTTTTGAATCTTATACAATTACTCATGAATTGAAGAGTTTTTTTTTTTTCCTTTTAGTAATTAAGCTTACTTAGCTTGCAGCAGCTTCGCGAGTCTCACTGCATCTTCTTGTCCTGAAACCAAGGTAAAATTAGGCAAAAGCTGCTTTATGACTGGCGTGATCACAATATCTGCCTTTTCCTTCTCAATGAAATTTTGATTGTACACACAGTGGGGTTCATAATAAAGAGACAATTGGCCTTGTGGTGATGTAACGAGATACCTACAACACATGAAGCACAAAACCACTAAATTCTTACAATTTGAATGAAAATATGAAAGGAAAATAAACCAACAAATAAGATGGATATAAAACCTAATATATAGATGCATAAGAGAAAAATGTGCTCAAAAACAGTATTTACCCATTTTCAGGGCGTTGCCAAGGAGGTCCAAGCACCGGTCCTGCTGTAGCCACAACCCTGACCTTAGAACCATAATTTGTTTCAATATCAGAGCTCTGTCCAGGTTCTAAATATGTAACCTGAAAATAACAGAAACCGAGTGAAAACTTGAGCGGCAAACGAATGATTTGTCAACAGAACATATGATCCAGTGCTTCAGCCTTCAGTTACATGCTAAATGAGGACCGGACAGGATGCAGTGATGAAGTATGCGAGAAAAGAAGGAACAACCATGTGATCAGAAGAGTCAAAGAGGACAGAAACAATTGTAGCTGTGCACAGTTATAGAATCGCTGACACACAAGACAATTCAAACATCTTGTTTGGAGAAACTTATATTCCAAGGGAAAAAGCAGAGAATTGAATGCACCTAAAAACTACTATCTTCCTCTCATAAAAAAACATGCTAAACTGTAGATTAGGGTACATGTGCATATTCATGAAAAAAATGTTATAAACGATGGGTTCAGCATGAGTTTAACAGCATTGTGGCACTCTTTTCCCTTCAAGAACAATGCTGAAGAACCAAAATACTGAAATAGTTATTATGGGTGCCAAACACACATTGTAAGCTGTTCTGTTTCAAAGACAGAAAAAGAAGGAGTAAGAAATCATTACTGCAACAGCAGCATGAAAAAGATATGTTCAAAACATCCTGATATTTGAAATTGACAATGACAAGACAACTGGATCATTGATAGATACTCCTATAGGCCATGAAATTAGTGGATTCATAAAATTCTATAGTCACTTGAGAATTTCACTTCTTCCGGATCTTTTACTTTCTCAAGCATACATGGACTTTTATGGCTCCAATATCCCACGATATCATAGCCCAAGTTTTCTGTCAATTTTAGCGCTGAATATAGAAGGAAGCCTCGACATGTTATACAGTTTTTGTTTCGATCAACATAGTAGCATTCCTTTCTCAAAATTTCCACCAATTTAGGTTAATTATATTTCCTTTTCTCTATAAACTTAGGACTGAATAAGAAATCATGTTCAGAATAAGGTAATTTAGATAAACACTTCTTTAAGGGATCCAGTCCAAATTTTGTACCTTTGTGAAATCTTATCTCAACAGATGTGTTCTTCTAATGGCCTTTTTTTAAAAGCAAAATGGCATGCAAAGGCATCATTATAATGAGGAATGATCCCAACTAGGTAACCATTATCTATCGTTTGCATTAGATCTAACATTTGTCAACTTAATGATGCAATGCAACACAACATTCATACCGGATAAATATGTGCGTGTGTGTGTGTGTGTGTGTGAAGCTTCCCACAAGCCTGAGAAACGTCACAAGCCCAATATCTTCCTTTCTATACATACATTTTGCTTAGGTTGATATATTCACCCATGTATTATACGAAAGAAACTTCTACACCAGGAGCCACTCCTTCCTTTCCAGTTGCTGTATGTTGTTATCTCAAGCAACTAACAGGCTAGGCTCAACAAAAGTGTCCCAGGTGTGGAGTATAACTTGTTTCTATAACAATCAGTTGAAGCGGATAAAATCAAGTATTACACTTGATCTTATCCACGACGACAAGAAAGATGTTCTTCTCTTCATCAACTTTATAGAACACATATATTTATGTACACTTTATGAATAGCATTAGTTTTTCTTTGTTTTACTTTGAAAGTCTAACTTCTTATTCAGTAGTGCAACATTCTTCTAGGGAAATACGAAGACCATTGAGAACTATGTTTTTATAATGTAACCCAAGACAGTCTAATAGCATTCCAAAAGGTCCAAAAAGTCATACTTTTCATAGGTCTAAGAGATATGGTTTCTAACAGTTTCCAGAACTTTATTTATTTATTGTTTCAGTTAGAGTTGCTTCTCATCTTCAAAAACTAAACAAGTCCACATAAGAAATGAAAACTATCTGCAGGTGCACCAGTACAGGATACAGAGGAGTAATTTATGCCAAGTTAAACAAAAAGGGTATGGAAGTTGGTGCAAAAATGGGCTTCATGCATAAAAACATATAACATCTATAAAGTTACGAAATGTGACTCTAGAAAGAGTACAATATGGAAAGTGACAGATAAATGTTTCAAAGATATTGGAACCTACATATGATGGACACAGATTCATGTGTTTAGCTAAGGTTTTCGCTCATACAAAGGAATGTAAAGCATGGAGGCAAAAGAAAAACCAATGCTTTGAAAATAAGGATGATAGAATTAGTAAGATTTTCATTCAAAGGTGTTAAAGTTCAAAATTCCAGAACTTCCTCTTGATATTGAACAATGAAGTACTAAGCAGCAGCTTCTATATCAAACATGTTTTCATATCAGTTCCTCCACAGTATGATAAATGACGGGCATAGCAGTGGTGCCTCACGTTTAGAACAATTTAAACCACTACAATTCAATCTAATAATTCACCAAGTACATCAGATCATTGTATCATTCAAAATCCTCAAACCAGGTTTTATGTCCAACCCAATTATACATATTAGATATGCCAAGATAAAGTAAGGCAAAGATTCAAATTCAAACATATATACTAGGCTTTCCACCAGCCGAAGAAAAGAGTGATAGCAACTAGAAACAATATAAACTTACATTTCTGAAAAGAGGATCCAGTAACACTTTGGCATTAGGAGTTGCTATAACTCTAACATTTGGAAATTTCTGAGAGAAGGGCTTTAAGGTCTTCAAATGGCAGTGATCATCAAGGCTTTGAGTAATGAGTAAGCAATTGATTTCCGGAAGATCACTGAGCTGCACTACAGTAGCATATATACCAGTGAGAGCAAGCTCATGAATTCCACACTAAAAGACACAAGCATCATAAAAAAAAGAGGTAATCATAAATCAACAAGTAGCTAGTATCCATCAAATGATATATACCTGGAACTTGTTTAACACTTTCTTAGCAGCATCATAGAGCCAAGGAATTCCAAAATCCAAGTTACCAACCAAGATTGGATCAACCAAGATGTTTGCCCCACCCACATTCCACAGCCAACTATTTCCCTAAAACCAACACTTCACGATGTGAAAGGAAAGTGGAAAAGTTATGTTGTTTGGACGTCAAAATAGGGATAATAATTCGACAATGGTTAATGACATTTAAAATTATGATTAATGGTGTGTTGAACTTTATCAATGGGTACATGGTAACTCATCAAGCATCCACCAGAGTACATTAACCAAGAATTTGTATATCATTAACAAAGTTATTGATTAACGAGTTATTTATCCACTATATATACATATATACTCATTAAACAAGTTCAACACACCATTAACCATAATTTTGAACATCATTAACTGTTGTCGAATTGTTGTCACATTTTGATTTCCATATAGAGTGTGTTTGGGAAAGCTGGAAAAAAAAGATTATGCTGATAATCAATTTTTGTATAATCGATTATTGTGATAATCGATTATAATCATAATCTGTTTTCGTTTGGGTCTGTTTGCTGAAAAGCGATTTTAAGATAATCTATTTCGTTTGGGTGGTGCAAAAAAAATCACTTTTATATAATAAATTACGAAAAAGGGTATGAAGTTATTTGTATAATTTAATAATATTTGTTTAGAAGTTAGTTTTGTAGGTATAAACTGGGAAGAGAGTCTTGAGAATGAAAAATAATCAAATCACAATAATCTTAAGCTAGAAAAAACTAGATGACATAAACAGCTTTTTTTCCCTAAAAAAAGCTTTTTTATAAACTTAAGCAAAATGTCAAACATGAAAGATTATTTATGGAACAGCTTTTAAGCTAAAAAACAGTTGAAAATGGGAAAGAATAATCTTTCCCAAACACACTCATAATATAATTGAAGCGGAAAATAATCAAGCTTAAGTTAAGAGTAAGAAGTACATAAGAACCATAAGAACCCACCTCTAAATATGTCAGTTTGAAGGCATCAGTTGCAGAGAAACTCGACTCAACTGCGTTCTCTTCTGACACAACAGCAGAAACAGTTCTTCCCCACCTGGAAGTTGGGGTCTTTAATGCACAGTAACTTGTGCAATTTGAAGTGCCAAGAATTGAGGTAAAACGGGTGGATTGGAATATGGGGTGCAAAAAGGATCTCCTGGGGTGACAGGGTTTGTTGAGAGGGATTGAATTGCACTGTAGTGTAGCCATGGTTGTGTTGAATCAAATGCCAGCACTCACCACCCGTTGTTGTGTGTTTATATTATGATGATGATTATTACATGATGACATATGATCCTAAACGTGCCACGTGTAGCATGCTGACCCGCAACATCAGTGTTGTTCTCAGATGACTCCAACAAGGTTCTTTCATTTGTCTTGTTGTCAACTCAAGCCTCTGATCGTCAACGTCACCCGACCGCTTAAGTTCATACTTTTGTGGAAAAACAAACTGGCTTGTGGGAACGAAAGAGAAATATTGGACGGTTTTGAGTTCGTTCGTATTAGATTTTGATATGATAGAATTGATTATGATAAAATTGATTTTGAAAAAATAAGGTTAAAAAAATGATTTGTATTTGGTAATAATATTTTAAAAGTGAGTTTAGAAGAATCGATTTTGTTTGGATGATAAAGTAAAATCACTTTTGAGATGTAAATATGTAGAATTTTGTGGGTTATATCTAAAATCAATTATTTTTAACGGAAAAGTTAGAAATTCTTGTTTCCACTAAAATCAATTTACCCACACAGAATCGATGAAGGTTGGTCCAGTTGGTAAGGATATGGCTCATAACTCACAAGGTCATGAGTTTTAATCCCACTACCGACGTGAGGACCTCGTTGGTGGGTAACATGTAAGTACCTCTATAAGCGCTCTTTGAGTCTTGAGGCCTGTCCTGACCCTGGTGAGTTACCGGGACCCAACTCGCCTAAACTTTTTTGTACCCAAAAAAAAAATCTACCCATACAATAATCAATTATTTTGGACTCAATTCTTCTCCAAAACACTCTTTACTGTAGCAACTGGAGTTTGAGAGTCCAAATAGAGTTTTAAGAGTTAAGACCCTTGCCAACCACACACACAACACAAGTACACAACAGTGAGGTGACAGTGGGACCCACAGGTTATTGTTACAGGATTTTTCTATCATGTGCAATTTTGCACGGGTTAAGGAACTCAAAAAAATAAATTCATATGGGAACTTCTGTGTTTTATAGGCAAAATAGGTAAAATGGTCCTATATGGGTTTTTTTTTTTAATTTATTATTTACTTTTCACATGGGTCTTATAAATTTTTTCTTTTCATATTGGTCCTACGCATTATGTTCCGTTTTCACGTTAGTCCTTTCCGTGAATTTCGAACTAATGCCTTCAATTTTGACCTGGCGTGACTATCACGTTAGTATGATACATAGATTTTGATCTGACGGCGTTAGGTCGAAATTGACGTAAAAGACTAACGTAGAAACAGAATGTAAAGTATAAGACCAATATGAAAAATAAAACTTACAGGATCGATGTGAAAAAATAAAAAAACTTATAAGACCAATCTACCTATTTTGCCTATTTTATACTTTCAAAATTAAAATACTTAGGGTCTGTTTGTTTTGTTTCCAAATCCTTGTTTTCATATCTTATTTTCAGAAATAATTATAAAACTGACACCTTCTTTTCATTCTGTTTCCTATTTCAAAAAAATTGTTTAGAAAACACTGAAAACAATATATTTTTTGTTTTGTTTTAGCTGTTTCTTATACAAATTTTTTAAAACATGCAACAGAATGAAAATAAGATGACAATTTTGTAATTATTTTTTTAAAACAGGAAAAATATGAATTGGAAACAAAGTAGAGCGACCCTTAGTTTTTTTAATAAATAGTTATTGTTTTTGAGTTCCTTAACTTGTGCAATATTGAACATGATAGGAAAATTCATTCTTATATATTATAAGAGTGTGTTTGGGAAAGATTAAATCTTTTCTATTCAGTTGTTTTTGAGCAATTAAGTGGTTTTGTGAAAAAATTGTTATGTTTGAGTATCTAGATTATTTTCTAAAAAAACTTTTTTTTTTCTCATTTCAGCTGTTTTCTAACAAGCTGTAAGACCTAGCTGTCTTCTAAAAAAGCTTTTTCTAACCAGCATCTATTCACAACATTCTCCATCTTTACTATGTAAAAATGATTATTTTTGCACCACCAAAACAAAATATATTAGCTTAAAATCGTTTTTCAGCAAACATACCCAAACAAAAACAGATTTTGATTATAATCGATTATCACAATCGATTATTTGAAAACAGATTATCAGCATAATCTTTTTTTTTCCAGTTTTCCCAAACACACTCTAAGTATGGGTTGTGAATTTTTGTAAAGTGTACATGAAAGTTTTTTACAAAATTTCTTTTAAAAAATGTTTAATGAACATTTTGGTGCATGTGAATAAAGTGTGTTTTGATTTTAGTTACTTCAAAAATATTGCATTTTTCTTGGAGGTTATTTCTTGATCGGCTACCACCAACTCCAACTTATCACAAAATCTCTTGATTTATGTTGTATTCTTTGCTTCCAACCTCCGGAGGACAACAATCATTTTCGAAAACATTTTTTGAACATCACAATGGAGATACCATACGATGTTCTTTTTGTTGTTTATATATTTTCTTTTTGCATGTATATAAAGATGATAAAAAATAAATGAGAGATAAAAATAAATACATATGATGTCACATATGATGTTTAAATTTTGATATTCAAATAACAAAACTCATTTTCTTTTCATGCCCATTCTCCTTCCAAGTACGATCTTCTATTTATGTTTGGGTACACATCTATATCTATATATCTATATTTATATATCTATATATTCAATATATCTAGCCCCATTTGCAGGAAAGTTTGCCAAGTGTCATCTCTATAGAGATTGTTTCTACAAGAAGCTTTCTAAAAACTTTCTATAATGGGAAACTTTTTGTTTTAAAAAAAATATTAAAATTCGAAAAAAAAAGAAAAAGAATAAAAGAGATGCAAAGAATTTATTGCTAGCTTCAACTTTCAAAAAATTGGTTGACTGCACCTCTTCATTCTATTGGTTATTTAAATCTTTAAAAATCAATTAATATTATGGAAAAGAGGAATAAAAGAAATTGGTTGGCAGCATCTTTTCTATTAGTTGGCAGTATCTTTATATATCTAGCCCCATTTGCAGGAAAGTTTGCCAAGTGTCATCTCTATAGAGATTGTTTCTACAAGAAGCTTTCTAAAAACTTTATATAATGGGAAACTTTTTGTTTTAAAAAAAATATTAAAATTCGAAAAAAAAAGAAAAAGAATAAAAGAGATGCAAAGAATTTATTGCTAGCTTCAACTTTCAAAAAATTGGTTGACTGCACCTCTTCATTCTATTGGTTATTTAAATCTTTAAAAATCAATTAATATTATGGAAAAGAGGAATAAAAGAAATTGGTTGGCAGCATCTTTTCTATTAGTTGGCAGTATCTTTTCTATTGATTGGTATTCAATCACTCAATAATCAAAGCTTAGTATTCAAATTTCAAATTTAAAATTTAAAATTTATTGTTGCATAATTCCAACATATAATAATTATCCGTCAACCACTTTAGCATCTTTTTATTTATTCATCTGATTCACTACTTTATTGTTGCTCTACTTCTCTCTTTGTCTTTCCCTCTCTCCCTCTCTCTGAATATATATATTTTTCGTTTATCTCTCTATCCAAAAGGCCCCTGACGTGAGGAGATTGCCGCGGCTGCTATGAGGAGACCGTCGCCGCCGCTGCTATGAGCAGGCCACCATCGACCATCTTCTCTGTACTGAACAAGGTATGCTTAGTTCTCTTTGGTTTACGGTTGTTTCTGAAGATTGCAGTGGATTTCATTTGGTGCTATTTCGATTTACGACTTCGGGTTAATAACAAACTGTATTTCCTTCTTCCTAAACGGTTTGTCACTTTCGTTTGTCACTGATGTCTCTATTCATGTTTTTCTTTTCCTTTTATGGTTGTTTTTGAAGGTTGCAGATCTTCCAACGGTACCAGCAATCTATATCTTCAGGTTTTAACACTCTTCAGGTTTTAAACACTCTTCATGTACCAACAATCTATATCTTCAGGTTTTAACAATCTTCCTTCATTTAAATTTTTTTTTTTTGGTTATGAAAAAAACACATCCAAAAGTTGTTTTCTTTTGGTTTTGCTTCTCTCTTTGTTTTGAAATCAAAGATTAAATTACAATATTTAACACCAACAATCACATTTATTTATTTACAATTAAAAAAAATCGAAAAAATAATATATATATATATATATATATATATATATATATATATATATAATATGCAGACAATTTATTGTTACGGGTTCCAATGTATTGGTTGGCTGATGAACCTTTTTTCTATTGTTATTATAAATACATATACCTTCCCAATGCTCTTATTTAACTAAATATATATGAAATCAATAATTGTTTTAAATTTTTATCAACTTATTTTACATTATTACCGAGATCATTAAATGCTGCATTTCAACACAATTTTTTTTAAAAAAAGTTCATTCATGGTTTCTAATGCAACTTCAACATAGTATTTTAAGGTCATCTAACTAGCCTATCTCCAATCTATAATAATAATAATAATAATAATAATAATAATAATAATAATTATTATTATTATTATTATTATTATTATTATTATTATTATTTTTGACAGAATAATGATTTTAAAAAATTAAATAGTTTTATCTATATATTTAATTTAATTTAAATGTTCAAACTCAAATAGTTTTATTTTTCCAATACATTGTGACTATCAAAACAGGCAATGTATTGATTTTCTGAATTTAATTTTTTAAATTATTTTAATTGATTTATTTCAACTCCCAAGAGACCATAAAACTAATTTAATTCCAACCACCCATGACTTCCAATCAAATAATTTATATTTTTTATATTCTTTTTTCTTTCTTTTCTATACCAATACCCCATTAATTAATACTTAATTTCTTCTATAAGCATATTCCTAAGAAAAAAATATATTTTAAATTCATATAAAAAAAAGAGAATAAAAAAAGAGAATCAGAAATAGTAATACATTTTATTGTTATCTGTTGAAAATAAATGATGTGTGTATCTTTCCAATACTTATTCAATCTTTTCAAAGCCCAACAATTAAAAAGACGTTAAAAACCCAATACAAGCTATTTCCAAGATGCAAGTTTTTTAGATTTGAAATTTCATAGTGCCTCCATATCTATGAACTCCCTTATAAAAACCCATCCGAGGGATGAAATTAAACAATGTTACACCTTTGACCATGATGAAATGGAAAAATGCAGTGCTCTTCTTCCTAAATGTATGAACACTAAGTATTTATCTCTTTCTCTAATTTTTAATTTTTTTGTTTTGTCTTTCTTTTTCTAACCATTTGATTTTTAGTTAAGAAGTCCGAATCTCAAAACAACAGATGCAAGACTGATAAGATGTTGGCTTCCTTCTATCTGATGATTATTCTTTGGTCATTTTTTACTTCAATCTCTTCTTCATTGTTTACATATTAGTTTTGATAAATAATGAGTTGTTAGATTTATATTTGAACATGAAATCTTGATGTCATTTTTTTTTTATCTCTATACAACCTTTATTTGCTTTAGGTTTATAGGAGCGTGGTGAAGAAAAGCCTAAGGATGGTCCAAAACATTGTAGCAGCCTATGCCATTTTTTTTTATCACAACTCTATAGATTATTATGAAAGTTGTATTCAAACTTTTATTATTCAAAGGATGCAAGTAACATTTGTGTATGATATATTATATAGTATTGTCATGCCATATGCCATTTTCAGAATCTCTCTAAAATTTAATTTTCATATTAAGTATTCTTGATGAACTGGTGAGGCAACATTAGTTCTTGAAGAAAGTTGTAGGAGAAATATAATTGAAAGAGATTAATCATAAATTTCCAATGGACAATGTGTAATTTAAAGTTTCTCTTCAAAAAAAAATGTGTAGTTTAAAGTATTGATTGTGATTTTCATTCTCTAGAAATTTATGA
Organism: Echinosophora koreensis; assembly: GCA_035048595.1. Classification (NCBI taxonomy): domain Eukaryota; kingdom Viridiplantae; phylum Streptophyta; class Magnoliopsida; order Fabales; family Fabaceae; genus Echinosophora; species Echinosophora koreensis. The sequence goes on along the minus strand of JAPCYP010000031.1, from coordinate 1,361,815 downwards.
TATTATAATAAATTAAATAATCCATTGTTTGACTATCAAAAATTTAAAATAAAATTATTAACAATTATTATCTAACCATAACCGTCCAGAATTCAAAACAAACGAATAATTATTAAAATTACATTAAAATTGTTTTAAAACAAAGTAACAATTAACATTAATTCCAATAATATGTTTTAGATATGAAATTACTATATAACCATAATGGTCTAGAGTTCAAAATTACCTTATAATTAGATATCATCATACCTTAATAGAAATTAAGTAGAAATTGTCTGTATTCGACATAATCTTGCAACATTCTCGATAAACTTTGATTGGTGTGTTATTATATAAGCAATTAAAGTTAATTATCACAGTTAGTTTAGAAAATGGAGGAGAGTGAAACATCTATATCTATTCTATATCTATAATCTATCTATAAACAATACATTTCTATCCCCTATGTAATGTGATGTTGCCATGTGTCACCTTCCCTATGCAAGAAATGCAGCACTGTTCATGAACGACAAGTGTCAGCACTACAATTTTTTGATTTATTATTGTATAAATTAAAAATTGAGCCAAAATTACCTAAATTTAAATCAAAAAATAAATCAAAGTTTTAAATTTACGTTAATTCTCTTGTTTGAAAACTAATTTTGAAATTTCAATTTTGAATTTAAATTTAAATCAACAATAAAATTTGGTTAATTTCAAAAAATTAAATTTTAAATGTAATTAATCTTATATAGTTATTTAATTTATTTCAATTTTAATTTCAATTTTAAGGTCATACCTAAAATGTATTACGTAATCTTATCAAATTTGAAATTAAATTGAAATTTCAAAAATTGAAATTGGAATTGGAATTTAAATTTTAAACTTAACTAATACTGTCTAATTATTTATTTTATTTTAATTTTAATTTTATTTAAGGTCATACAATATTTCTTTATGTAAGTCTTATAATCTCACTTTTTACTAATTCTAAAATTTCAATTTTGAAATTAAATCAACTATAAAATTTGGGTTCATTTCAAAAATTTAAAATTTAAAAATAATTAATCTTATATAATTATTTAATTTATTTCAATTTTAATACGATAATTATTATATATATATATATAATACTTTTTCATCATCTCACAATATAAAAAAAACTTGACTATAAAATTGTATCAAAATTTATATTCTATATTTTATTTCTCAAATTATTAAAATGGTCATTCAACTTGACTAATAATATTCTCTCAAAAAAAAAAAAACTTGACTAATAATATGGTATTTACATGCATTATATATTTTATATAATATATATTTTATATAATTTGTGTATATCCTGTTAACAACTTTATATAATTAATATGTAAAAAATTAAAAATTATCTTATAATACTAAAAGTTATTAAATAAATAATTTTAAAAATCATCAATAATTTATCCCGTGCGGGCAAGGGATCAAAACTCTAGTATTCAATATATCTAGCCCCATTTGCAGGAAAGTTTGACAAGTGTCACATCTACAGAGATCCCTTCTACAAGAAGCCTTCTACAAACTTTCTATAATGGGAACTTTTTGAATTTAAAAAATAATTAAATTTCGTAAAAAAATATTTAAAAAAAATATATAGACAATTTATTGTTATGGGTCTCAATAATGCATTAGTTGGCTGGTGAATCTCTTTTCTATTCTTATCATCATGAATGCATATAGCTTCCCAATGCTCTAATTTAACTAACTAATATATTAAATCAGATTTATAAATAATAAAATAGAAATGACATGTTTTCAAAAAATATATGATAGATGAAGGGGGAACCAATGAAGAAAATATGTTAGATAAAGGATGGTAGGAGGAACCAAATGTTTATAAAAATATGAAGAAATTATGTTGTGTATGTGGGTAATCCATTAGGGAAGAGAAAATTCTGGATGATTTATTTTTTGAGAGAATTGTATGATTCTAATTTCTCCTGCCTTCAGTTGTAGAGTTAGATTTTGAGCTGCAAATTGAAATGCTAATGACCTCTTCATTTATTATTTTGTCGTCAGTATATGTTTCAGAGCACATTCTTAAATGATTATTATTATTACAACCATCAATACTAGCAATGTGTGTGTGTGTATATATATATATATATATACCCATTAAGAAAAGGTAAAACAAATTCTCTTTATCATATATTTGTCCGCATTTGTAAACCTTTTTTTTTTTGTAACTGAAATCAATAGGATACAAATTCTACTAATTTTCAATCTTTATCTATATATAAAAGGTTAGTTTTGGGTTATTTTTCCCGCTGACTGTAACGTCAAAGTTATCGTTTAACGGACTTATTTAATAAACAAAATACAGTTTAGATAGTTTACTTATAGTTTTCAGAATTTTAAAAGCATAATGGTCTGCCAATTCCACCTTAATGCCAACTTCATGTTAGTTGTGTTTAATATTATGATACTGCAATTACCATATTTTTTTTTATAAGAATAACAATTTTATAAAATATAGATCCATGTATAGAAATTTATTTTATAAAAAATATTGATCCATGTATAAAAATGACTCATGTTTAGAAGAAATGACTCATGTTTTTAAAAATTATATGCTAGATAAGGGAGGAATCATCGAAGAAAATATGATAGATAAAGGGGCTGGGAGAAACCAAATGTTTTTAAAAATTTGAAGAAAAAATGTTGTGTACAGTTTCTATGATCATTGAGAAATGTCTAACATTAAAAGGGTGGAAACTTGGGTGGTGCTAATGCCACTCTATGCACCTTTAGAAATTAAACATATTTTAAATAAATAAAAAATATTGGTAGTAATAGAATTTTTATAAGAAGTATGATGATTATAAAGTTAATGAATACTTTCTGATATCAATGAGATAGTCAAGTTTTGGAGGTTGAATATTTGTAAATGATTATGAACAAGGATTTTGGTAAGCCACACGTTTTTAAAAAATATATGATAGATGAAGAGGGAAACAATGAAGAAAATATGATAGATAAAGGGTGGTGGGGGGAACCAATTTTTATAAAAATATGAGGAAAATATGTTGTGTATGATTACTAAGACCATTGACAAATTTCTATTATTAAAGGGGTGAAAACTTGGGCGGTGCTACTATATGCAGCTTTAGAAATGAGACATCTTTTAATAAATAAAAAATAAATGACATGTTTTCAAAAAATATATGATAGATGAAGGGGGAACCAATGAAGAAAACATGTTAGATAAAGGGTGGTGGGAGGAACCAAATGTTTATAAAAATATGAAGAAATTATGTTGTGTATAGTTACAAATATCATTGACAAATTTCTATTATTAAAAATGGGTGGAAACTTGGGTGGTGCTACTATGTGCAGCTTTAGAAATGAGACATGTTTTAAAAAAAAAATGACATGTTTTAAAAATATATGATATATGAAGGGGGAACCAATTAAGAAAACAGAAATGATATTGGGACACCAGAAGTTGACACCATGGTTAATTTAGTATATTGGTTGGTTAATTCACTTTTGACACTATTGGTTGATTAACCAACCAATACACTGAATTAACCATGGTGTCAACTTCTGGTGTCCCAATATCATTTCTGTTAAGAAAATATGATAGATAAAGGGTGGGGAACCAAATGTTTATAAAATTATGAAGAAAATATATTGTGTATGATTACTAAGATCATTCACAAACTTCTATTATTAAAGGGGGTGGAAACTTGGGTGGTGCTATTGTGTGCAACTTTAGAAATGAGACACGTTTTAAATAAATAAAAAACGTGTTTTCAAAAAATATATGATAGATGAATGGGAGAACCAATGAAGAAAATATGTTAGATAAAGAGTGGTGGGAGAAACCAAATGTTTATAGGGTGATGGGAAGAACCAAATGTTTATAAAAATATGAAGAAAATATGCTGTACATGATTATTAAGTTCATTGACAGATTTCTATTATTAAAAGTGTGGAAACCTGGGTGTTGTTACTGTGTATAACTTTACAACATGAGACATATTTAAGTATAAAAGGTTGATAGTATATATAATTTTTGTATGAAGTAAGATAATTATAAAATTAATGAAAACTTTGTGATATCGAAGATGTAGTCTTAAGTTTTTTAGATTAAATATTTGTAAATGATTATGAACAAGATTTTTTTATTAGTAATTATTTATATTCATCAATTTATCATTTTTTATTTTCAAAATACAAATTAAATAAACTTTATACCCGTGCCGGGCACGGGTGAACAACCTAGTGTAATATATGTATAACTTGTTAACTGATAATTTAGTTAATAACGTACAAAATCTTGGTTAATGAAATTCAGTGGATGATTAATGAAATATCTACCTTACTATAGCCATTAACCAAGTTCAACACGTAGTCACGATTTTGAACATCATTAATCAGATGTCGTCATGTGTCAAATTTTTAATAATAACAGAACCGTTAAAACAAACATGCTACAAGAGATTGGGACCGATTTACTTCTTTTTCTATAAAAATTCCTTTGGTCTTATACACACAAAGTTTACATGTGTTGATAAAAGATGGCCAGGTTCTGCAAATAGTTTCCTTAATAATTTCCCGGTAAAAAACATATTCAGGCCTAAAAAGGTAGGACAATATTTTGGAGCTCAATAAGGAAAAAGGCTATGAACTATGTCATCAATAAACTTACAAAAAAAACACCTTATTTTACTATATAATTCAACAGTTAGAATAGATGTTTCAAAAATCCACTTTAAAAGCGTATTCCATGATTCAATAATTGCAACTTAGACACCAACTAAACTAATGCACATAACATAATTCTAGCAAAACATTGGGCCAGCCAATCTCTACACAAAGAAGAGAGGGGCAAAGAAGAAGATGGATAAGTTTTGATATTACACTCATATATTTTTGTCTCTATACTGGTTGTGTCTTGAAAGCAAGATGTCTCTCCCATCTTTTTGGACAATAATGTATAATACTGACTATTTTATTACCTTCAGGCAAGGGTAACTCATCTCCTAATGGGATCTTCTCATGCAAAACAAAATCATTCTCATGTACAAACTTTCTGAGCACTTCAGAAGCATCATGAATTTGCTTCTGGTAAATTGATTTCCATGACTCTTCCCCTGGTATCTTCTTTTTTGCATTAGTCAATGCAAAACTAAGAACTCCAATAGCAGCCCCTATTTGACCAGAAGCCTTTAGGCTTTCTGCAAGATATTGCTGACCTTTCAATGCATGTAAAGATTTGCAGGAAGATATAAATTCCTGCATACATGATAAAATACGTGTTAGACTTTTAACAACACCATAGTCAAAGACCAAAAAGAAAAAACAACATGAAATTTTAAAACACAAGAGAAAGGAGATTGCCTTAATCAGAAGATGTTCATCAATAAGAAAGCTTACAAATAATGTCTTACATCTGAAAATGGACTTTTCTAGTATCCAAAAAAAAAAAAAAAAAAAGGGTTTTGTGCATTCTCCATATGTGTGTGTGGGCGAGTCAATCCTTGTACCCTTTTAAATAGATGTCTATACATTTCTGTTTGTCAGTTGCTTAAAGTTTTCCACCTTTTTTTTCTCATTTTAAAGAAAATTGGAAAGAAAACGATGCCTAAAGAGCAAGAATGATGTTACTGTGTGCAAATGCTTGACTCTGGAATAATCCATCCCTACATTTTCTCTATAGATCAACCAACCAACAATCAAAGTTCTTTTTCACAAGGTGGATTACATGGATTAAACGAAGTAATTATAAAGATCTATCAAAAGCCACATTTTCTCTATAGACATCCCACATAAATGACTGTTCAGTTTAATACTACCTTTAGGCTATACTTCCATTTTCATTCCTACCAATCCAATCCTCTTCATTTTGAGCACAACAAGAAAACCAAGGTTTCCTAGTTACCTCCCCCTTCTACAGTTCTTTCTTATTGACTATATAGAGGATCAGGAAAAAATTATTAAAATTAATTTTAAAAAAAAAAAGCAAAAACAGACCATATGTAAAACAATATTAAATATACATACCAGGTTATTTTGACATTCAGAAAAGCATAGTAGTCCAGAATTTGCATTAACTAAAACTCTAAAATGAGATAAGGAGCAGACAATGGTGGTGATTTTTGCCAATATGAAAAGGAGGTATCCATACCAAAAAGCATGATGAAATGTCTTTGCACTGTTTGGCAACTGTACATAAAATCCCAATAGCTTCTTCAAGAAAAAGTGCAATACCATGATGCAACTTTGCCAGAAGACTTGAAGAAGTACCTTTCTCTTCAGCCCTCCTTATGGTTACTGCCTATTCGAAAGTTATTACATATCAGTTACTAAAAAAACAAAAAACTTGCAAAACTTCACCTTTATGATTTGGGAAAATTAATATGAAATATGCCAGAAATAATATAACCAAGTTTTAAGATATGACTATGCAATTCATGACATAAAAAACAAAACAACACAAAAAATGGAACCACAACACAAACCTGTGCCTCAGCCAAGCAAATGACGCTCATAATGGTGGATACTGCAGCAAGAGCTTCTGGTGGCTTTTCTGGTGGCAACACAGGTTGTAAAGGGGGGAGAACATCATGTGCCAGATGATGATAAATTCCAGCAGCTTGTCTAAAAAAGGTGGTAGATTGGACCAAATCTGCAAAACAAACAAAGGTGGCATATATAAATATATTGAACAGGACAAGTTTATATTGGAAAATAAGATTTCATCACATACCAGCTGTCAAAACTTCCAAAGCCCTCTCTCGCAGGATTCCACCATAAAGAAAAAGGGTCATAGCAAGTTCAAATCGCAAATTGTCAACTTGGAAAAATTTTGGACCCAAAAAATTGAAGAAAGAAGATGAGCTCAGAGCACTACTCCAGCGTATCTTAAGAGTGGCAGTCCATTGAGCCATTTGGTTATTGGTGCTTATTGCATCAGCATAGAAAAACAAATTTTCCAATAAGGGTAGATACTGCTCTATTTTGTGGATATCCTGATGCAAATAGGAAAAGAAAACAAATAAATAAATAAATTCATCTACACAGAAAGAACAATTCATCAGTATTGCCATAAATTTGATGATATTACTTTAGGGTCTAAACCATTAGCGGTCACACAAATACACCACTACCAACTGAAGCAAAGCTAGAAAGAGAATATACAGAAAAATATATCAGTTCCATATGGCCATTCTTAAGCCATTACATAATGACAACATATTACACAAAGGGGAAGGGACAGTGGACTTCTTTCTTCCCTTCCCTTCCATTCCCACGAGGTTAATGTTAACATTAACTTACAAGACATTGTGAACACGTATCAAAAAATGACAGCATTACCACAAATGGAATCACATGGCTGAAAAGATTCATGCCTCAGGCCTCAGCCTTTGACAATGTCTCCATAATGAACAGCATCACAACATCAGAGAATTCAGCTAAACATCAAACCCCTTATACCACTCATAATCTGCCATTTTCTAAGTATTAGTATTGCTGTTTCAACTATTCCACAGAAATTTATATTTATAGCCTGATATCCTCTAAACTCCAAGATACAATTTATATCCTATAAAACTCTCGACATAAGATATCGTCCATTTTTATTTACAATACTCAACCCAATTCATACATGCTCTGAACATTAAAACCTGATTCAGAAGCACTTCAACATATCATGTTTATTAGTTTATATGATTGTAGCCAAATCTGGTTCCTCATTGAAACACTTCTATTTAGAAAATTCAACATGATCTTCTTGTCAATCATTCTGCTGATATGCTTCATATGTGAAATATATTCTATTATTTGGATCTAATGTGATGTGATTAATATGGTTATTTTATCTTGTTTAAATCACGCATGAACTTAAACATTATCATCAAACCAGTTTGGTTGATTCTTTACACGACCATGCTGTTATTCAGTCAAGCAAAACTTGTCTAGAAAGGCTCATACAGACAGCAGCAGTTACCTGTTCGTAGCGAGATACCAGTCCTCCAGACATTTCTCTTGCAATAGCTTCTGTAATGGAGCTGCTTTCATTAATAGACTCTTCAATCGCCATCCGCTTTGAGCTTAATTCCTTAAGTTGCTCAAGTGTTGCTGAATCATGTGCAGCATATATGTCCTCAAACACTATCTAACAACATGAAAATCTGTAATCAGAACCACTAACTAATAAATACTCAATCACCATTTCTGATTCTAGAGAGAATTACCTATTTTGATATGGATTTAACTAACAAATAACCCAAAACCTATAAAATTCTAAACCAAAGAACATATAGACCAACTAAACACAGAGCTAGTGCCAGGGGTGGAGCTACGTTGATCCATAGATCCAAAGTTGAAAAAAGTTCCTATATTTTAGTTATATAGATAGGTACCAGAAATTTAGCTCAAGAAAAATGGAGTCTAGCTCCTTCAAACCAGAAAACTAGAAAGAAAAGAAAGAAAAAACCTGCAGACTTAAAGGGCTGCAACCTCCCTAGCCAAATGCCCCAAAACCTTCATTGAATAATCGCCTCCACTTCTCTCCTTCCTCCCTCTATACATAACCCTCTTCTAACCGTTTACCCTTGTCACTCAGCCTCTCCCTTTGCCACATCAGCATTCTGTTTTGCTGCATTATTAGCATGAACATTCTCCATATTCCCTATCTTGTCCTTAATGCAAGGGTGGAATGATACACTGTTCCCCCTCCCACACTTATTTCTGTACCTCTTTATCAACATGTCTAACATATATATACAGACACCATCAATAGTTATATATGTAGTCAATAAATTCATTATAATGAGGCATAATGGCATATAATATACGCAGTCCGTAAAGGAAGCATTTCAATATCAGTAGCAGAAATTTGTTGGAAAAGATTCATAACTTAAAACAGAAGGTACTCTACATATTTGACAGCAAAGGTAGTGCGCTCAGTAAAGTCAAGTCAGAACAATATAGTTACTGAAAGTATGCATACTCAATTACTCATATTAGTACTCAACAAGTTCCAAATATCATCTCATACCAGAAGACACAATCAAGGAAAGCTTGCCAATTTATCAAAGTATTAAGATCATAATTTCTTCCCTCTTATTTTTCCCAATTCCATTATACTCAATAAACCATATACTAATCAAACAAACAACCAAAAATCAATATCACTAACTCAGAAATCAATCAAAATCGCGTGATACTTCAACTAATTAGAGAAACCCATTTAGCCAAATCAAATACCTTCTTAGTTTTCAGCTTTGATGGTTGTACATAATGCAGCATCATTTTCAGCACAAATATCCAGTCAACACAGCAAAGGGCAATCAAGAACAACTCCAAAAGTTGATGAATTTCCACAAGCACTGGCTCTCCTACCTCTTCAACTGGTACTTATATGTGTATAGTATAAACATGGGAATTCCATAAAAGCGAAAAGAAAGAAAAAAAATTAAGGGTAAAAATATGCAGGGAAAACAAGAATGCCTGTGAATATTTGCAGACTCCAAACTCTCCTGGGATTTTAACAAAGTCAGAAACTTCAAACCAAATCACTCAAAACCCAGAATCCAATTATGATAGAATAAAATGGGAGCCGTGGAAAATGCAGAATTGTGGTTGCGGGAAGTGCAACTCCAACACTGTCACCACCAGCTATGAATTTATTTATTTATTGTGTTTATTCATTAATTGGATTTTATTTTTGGTAAGCATAATATTATTAATTGAATTTTAAAAGATTTTTTTATTTATTGTTTTGGGGGGTCATTTTCTGGTATAGTTTCTGGTTCATTTCGTTTCCTTCCCCAGTAAGGATACAAGAAAGGGTGAACAGTTGAAGAGCTGCTCTTGTGGGCCCATTCCTAGGCTCCCGCGGAGTTTCATCTCTATTCAGTCTGACCTCTTCTAAACACGCTTGGGTTTCTTAATTTCGTACTGTACATCAAGGTCAACTGATTAGGGGGCTTTTATTTTTATTTTTACAAAAGGGGGCTTTTATTTTTAAATAATATAATATTAGAAATGTATAGAATAGAAATAGAAATAAAAAGGCAAAATTGCACTTTTGATCTCTTAAGTTATTTATTTTGTTCAAATTAGTCTTTTAATTTATTTTTTTTAGACAAACTAAACCCTTAAATTTACAAACGTTAGCAACCAAATTTACATACAAAGACCAAATTTAAAATTAGCGTCACATATAAAGTTGAAATGATTAGTTTAAAAAAAAATTAAATCCTCTCTGATTAATCTTTGTCAAAAATAAAATCTTTGATATGGTTATTCAAGATTTGTTCAGTTTCACTAATAGGATTTAGCATGAAGTTAATTGCAGTAAGTTTTGGTTTTAAAAATTAAATATGATATATTCTCGGATTGGGTTTGAATTATTTTTTAAAATTATTTAATATAATTAATAGAACTTATTAATTTAAATCAATATTTTTCTTTTACATAATATGATAACATATTTATATTGATATTAAAATATATATTGCAAAATATAGCTTAATTTTAGTTTCCAACTTCTTAATTCTATGATTTAGTTATATATAATGTTTAAATTTATATATTATATTAACATGCTAAATTAGGTTTTTTTCCCTAAGACTATTTTTTTGGTTCATTTTGGTCTCTTGATTTTAAAAAGATTCAATTTGGTCCCTTATGTATGAAAACGTTACATAATCTAGTCCCTTCAGTCACTCCCGTCTATGGCAACGTTAACAACATCCTACGTGCCCGTTAACAATAGCTGATGTGATCCTTTTATGTTTTCAATAAATTCATTTTGGTCCCTCAATATTGTAAGAAGATTCATTTTGGTCCTCCAACATTTTATGTAGATTCATTTTAGTCTATCAATGTAGGACATTGTTAACGTCATCACAAACGAGAGTAACGGAAGGAACTGGATTGTGTAACGTTCATACATAAGGGACCAAAATGAACCTAAAAAATTAACTAAAGGGACCAAACAATTCACTATGTTGTGAACAGGGAGAACAACACTACCATACCCTACTGTGTTCTTCTCTCCAGTGTACTCATTTCTCAACCCATCTATGCCATGCTGGAAAATGGAGATCCTGAGGAACAAGCTACCTACCTCAAGTCTCATGGCATGTCCCCTGCTCCTTTTGGTAGAATGAATATGGTGATGATGAAACTAGATCCAGTGATGCAAGTTCATCTGGCCAAGAAGGAAGAGCTGATGAAAGTCAAGGCTGAGCAAATAGAATAGAATGAAGCCGAGGCCTAAGCCATGCAGCTTAGGACAGCTAGACGACCTGCTCAACAAGCTCGTCCATCAGGGACAAGAAGGTCATCTACTAGGATAGTGATCAGGGATGGACCAAGGGTTGATGAGCCCCAAGCTACACCGAAGAATAAGAGATTGAGGAAAGATATCCTTTCTCACAATGAAGATTATGATGACAGCTAACCAATTGGAGTGGCTCTCAAGAAGCAAAAGCAGGCTTCAACATCTGCTGTCCCCATCAGAGCAAGGCAACCGTCCAGAAAACCCAAGGTTTTCAACCCTTCTACCGAGGTAACTCCACCTTCTCATACTGATGTTACGAATGTTGTTGCTGCAGTAGTTAGGTCTGTTAATATTCCTGTCACACCATCATCACCACCACTGAATCAACACATAACACTCACTTAAGAACAACCCAACTCACCCAACCACAAATAGAACACTCACCCATTCACAACTGCCCACCTCAACCACAATTCCCTCCTATCATACCTGATTCTGATTCCTGGTTTAATCAACTAGATGATGGTTTTGTCTATGGAGCCCTTTTCCCAAAACTACCAAAAGTATAATTCCCTTACATTGACTTCAACTCACTCTATGATGACCAAGCTGAAAACTAGGCCATAGTTAAAAGAAACTAGAGAATCCTCTACCATACTTTCCCTCCTACACCTGAACCAAGACCATTTTATCCCTTTCCAGAATATGAATATGAACCTGAACCTACCTATTATCTCTGATATACTCCTATTCCATATGAAGTGATGGTCCCCTTCCTTCTAAACTCTTTAACCAACATGGACCTCTTGTCACTCACCTACCCTAGAAGAAATTCCCTCCTAGGAAAATCTACCCAAACCTACCCCAACAGATGGTGTTAATAGGGATATTATTCCTGACTGGAGGACTGTTCCCTCAAAAAGAGAAAACAAGGATGTGGAGTATAGAAGGTCCAGAACCAATGGTTACAGAAAATTCATCCTCTATCGTGATGTCAAATGGAAGCAATTTGTGCATCCAAGCACCTATGGCAAGCTAGCTGACTATGGAGACTACTTAATGTATGGTCATCTCCAAGTCGAGTTCTCTATGCCAAGATTCTACAGAGCTGCCAACTTTGTGCCTCGTACCTGGTTGGACTACAACTCTAAGACCAAAATTGGCATGGTTCCTCCAAGAATTTGCCCACATCTACCAATGATAGACCTCAACAAAAACAAGGATGACAAATTCAGACTACCCAAGAAGACTATGCATCTCCCTGACAAGATCAATTTCAATCTCTATCAGTCAGATGTTAATGATGGAAAGATTATGGAACTCTACTCTGTCTGTCCAGAGGAAGGGAAATTTGAGAATGAAGCCCGAAGTTACTGGGAAAGTCACATAAGGACTTGTTCAAAGACAACATCCTCAACTGGATTGTCTGCTAAAGAAAAGGAGGAAACTCCAGTGGTTAGAGGAGTCTATGGTTTCTCTGAGGTAAGGATCTTTATTCACAAGGATACTCTTGGTATCCTTGTGAGAAGCCCCATTGTATATGAAGATGATATTCACTAGGTTGAACCTGAACCAGAACCTTTAGTTCATGAAGAAGAAGCTCAATCTGAGCATATAGAAGAAATTGTAGCAGAAGTAGCTGAGCAAGCTGAGCCAGAGAACCAACCAGAGCATGTTGGTGTTTCTGAGGAAGTTCAACAAGGAACTGAGAGACAAGCTTCACAGCCTGTACCTCTCTCAGTTATTCATCCAGAAGCCCCTCAACAATCCTTGGCTCTAAGCACAATTCCGGGCAAAGGCCAATTGGACGCAACTGCTGAAAGCTCCAGAACTGCAATCACACCTGAGCTTCAAGAACTCATAGGCAAGCATGTTGAAGAACAAGTTGAAAGAGGAATTCAAAGAGCTATACAACCTACAACTACCCTCTTACAACAAATGTTTCGGATGCTAAGTGCTACGAGACTTAAGCCAAGTCAAGACCCTCCTCCTCCTCCGTCTTCTTAAAAAAATTTCTTTTCTCTTTCAAACTGACAATGATGGTTAATCCTCATGTTTCCTTTTTGTTTGATGACAAAAAAAGGGAGAAATAGAGAGATGAATTAAATTTGGAAAACATGTTTTAATCTTGATATATAACTGATATGATCTTATGCATACTTGTTTTATATGTTTTAGTTTTATATGCTCTGGTCCACTTTACATGACATATCTGTTAAGCATTATAACTTGTCATATTACTTGTTTGATTGATATTATACTTGTTAAATGTTTGAATGCTTTATCTTAGGGGGAGCTCTTTGGCTCTCTTAGACTTTGTTCAATCAAATTTAGTAAGCTTTTGTCATCATAAAAAATGGGGAGATTGTTGGAACCAAAGTGGTTATGGTTAATAATCTCTGGAAATTTTGATGTTAACAAAAAGATTAAATTTGTGTGGCAAAGTTAAGTTTATGATCTAACTCGTCTACTCTTAGGGGTGTAAGTGGACCGGATCAACCCAACCAACCCGACCAAACCGAATCGATCTAACTGGGAAAAAACCGATGATGGTCGGTTCGGGTAAAAAAACCGAACCGAACCAATGAGAACCAATAATCACTGGTTCGGGTATTGGATTTTGGCTCTGAAATCCAATGACCCGACCCGACCCGATGTACAATATATATATATATATATATATATATATATATATATTTTAAATTACTATGACCAACATTGTTGACTCATTACCTAAATTAGTAACTCAACTTTGGAGAGAGATTCATTTCATCACTGCCTCTACCTCTCTTCACACAGTCACTACTCATTCCTTCGAACCCTAACACTGCACCGTGACCAGAGCGCCTCACTACCCCCATACGCAGTTTCAGAGCCGCCTCACCATCGCCTGTGACACCCTTCTACCCCGCATGTTAATATAAAACATTTACTTAAAAGAGGTAATATAAAAAACATGCCTTTATTTGAAATAAATAAAAACTTGGATAAAAAGGTTTCACATCTCAACAAAAACAACGCGGAAATAACATAGTTTTAAAACAGTAAAACATAAACATGACAGATAAGGAAAAACCCAACCCCGATGTCACATACAGAGCTGGTATAACCAAAATCCAGATACATCACGGAAACAAACTGAAATAACTAAAAACAACTAACAACTATAACTAAACATCCTAACTAGAGTCGCGGCTCCTCAGAGTCACTCCTCCACTGGCTGCTCACCGTCCTCTGCATAAAGAGATACATGCAACAACAGAAACAGGAAGACAGGGAGTAAGAAATCATGTAAACACAACGGCATGGGAATAGGGGATAAGATGAACATACATCATATCAGGCATAGCAACAAACATCATACATCATCATATAATACCATAACAACATGTTAATCATCCACATATGCTATGCGGTGCAATGCAACCCTACTCCACTACTCCATCAATGCATGTGGATCCAACTAACTCAGGAAGTCAACTTCGGAGTTACATATCCGTATTGGCCAAAAAGCACCAACACCGGCAGTTCACCAAACCATGGTGAACCCCTTGGATAGCCGACGTACCATAACAGGGTATGCCACCTCGGGGGCGCACGGTTCACCAAACCATGGGTGAACCACCCGAGACTTGGGCCAGATCATCATAACAGGACGACCTCCCCTATGTTGAACATCCCCCACTAATCAACTTCAACCTATGAATGCGTGAGCACAATAACACAGAAGTCAACCACCTCCTTTGCTTGGGTCAAAAAGCACCCAAGACTTATCACCAACATCAACATCAACACCTTAGACCCAAACCATGGGGTCAAGGTCCCCTTGGCCAAAAAGCACCAAGGTCCAACTTAACAACACCTCGACCAAAAAGCATCGAGGTTACTTTGGCCCAAAAGCACCAAAACGCAACAACATGCGGTAACCCAAAGGGTACCGGCTTAACCATCTTATCGTCTTTAAACATCTTAATTAATATAATTAAGTTATCTAATCTTCATCATTTTATTGGTGCATTATCATAACAGTAACATCATCATTAACAACATATCCAATCAATGTGATCAACATATCCATGTGATAACAACAACATTCATAATCATGGGTATTCATACAAACTCAACCAAAACTCATGGCATAAGACAATTCAATAGGCATACCACATCATGAACAACTCAACAATTATAACAAATAGACATACCAATTAATCCAATTAAATATATAAACAATTCAGTCATACAACCAGGCAGATTATGACATCAATAACATTATAACAACAATAAACGGGGCTATGGGAACCCCTCATCTTACGCTACTCCCTTGCCTAGTGTATACACTATTCTTCTCCCATACCTGATATGCGGTTCGCGTTTCAAAAGAAGAAAGAAGATCCACTAGGGTCTTGTCTCACTAGCGCTTGTCTACGACCTCAAGAATGCCAAAGAGACACTTTGGTTCAACTCTAAGATCAAGAAATCAAAAGGAAGAGATCAAGAACTTGAAAGAAAGAACACAAGGGACAAGGTGCACGAATTTTACCTTTTCTAAAGTCCCAAACAGCAAGCACAACGAACCCCTATCTGTAGCAATGTTCTTCTATCAAGAAGCAGTGAAGAACGGTGCAAGAACGGGTTCCCTAGAGAGAGTTTTAGGGAGAAAAACCATAAGGATTCAAAGAGGAAGGAGGGAGGCAGTTTTCTGAGTGTTGGGGTCGTGTAAACTAGGTTTAGGGCGAGTCTAATGGTATATATATGAATTTGGGTCATAACGGGTTCCTATTTCAGCCAAAAACTGTATACTGTTCGGTATTTTGACCATAACTTGAGCTACAAGTTTCATATTGAGCCGTTCTAGGCGTCGTTAGAAAGCTCAGATAAATATCTACAAATTAATATCTAATGATCGAATCCTAAATCGGACTCTAAGATGGTCAAAAGTTCGATGGAAGTTTAGCGACAGATTTGGTATTATTCCTAGATAGGATCCTTAGGAGATTATGATAAGATCTTAAGATATAAACAAAAAGATTATGATCCTATATTGATAAGGAGTCAAATCTGAATGGTTGAGGGCTAAAATCTAAAAATAACACTATCTCTATTTAAATACTAAATCACACGATATCTTATTATATCATTCTTAATCGCTTATTATTAATAAAAACACATATCATACATTAGCATATAAAATCATATATCCATATAAGATCAAACATTAAGAGACACCATCTCATATTAATACAAATAATCATATATTAAAACACATATTATCATATGTAATATATGTAATAAAAATACTATAACACTAATAACATCAACAACGACAACAACAACAACAACAACAATAATAATAATAATAATAACAACAACAACAACAACAACTAGGCATCCATAGTAACATAATACCTTATACGAAAATCGGGGTGTTACACCGCCGGCGTCGTGACCAGAGCGCCATCCTCCGTCCTTTATTCCTTCAGCCGGCGTCGACTTGTGACCAGAAGCAGATCGCGACTCGTGAGTTTGCGAACAGCGGTAGCAGAAGTCGACTCACCACCGCCTCACCACCTTACCATCGCCGTGACTTCGAGATTGCGAAGAACAGCAGGCGTAGATCGCGCTTCCCCTTCTCAGTTCTCCCTTTTCCCCCTTCTCCCCTCCCCTTTTCTGTTTTTCCCTTTCCACTTTCCCCTTTCCTTTGTGTACTGTACTGATCTATGCTTGATTTATGTGTATGTTGTCAATTCTATACCATTTTGGATTGTTATAGACTTGATTTGTGGATTATTTTATATTTTGTACTTGATTTGTTATTAATTTCTATGGTTTTGTGGATTATTTTGTATTTTGGTAACATTCTGGTGCATCTTCTACCCAAAAAAGTGTTTCTGGTGCAATTAAGCAGGTAACCCGACCACCCGAACCGAACCAAACCGAACTTCATCGGTTTGGTTTGGTTCGGGTCATGTGCTAAAAAAATGAAGAAAACCGAACCAAACCAAACCGATCAAATTTGATTGGTTCGGACATTTTTTTGGCAAAAAAACCGAACCAAACCGACCAGTTACACCCCTATACTACCCTAGTGTGCATGAGTGTTCTTATATCGGTAGACGAGTATACTAGTCTAGAATACTTTTAAAATCAAAGTCCAAAAGCATCGCTTGTCCACACTAAGTTCGTTAGACGAGCCGCTAAGTCTATCGGTTGAAAGAACTAGTCCAATACCTAGCAAGTCCAAAGACTTGTAAACTACCCGATAAAAGATAGACGATTTGTAAGTAGACTACCCGATAAAAGATAACTGAATCAACACTAGTCTACTCGGTAATACACTAGATGGTCCACTAATGTACTACTCAGCTTGTTTATTCAAAGTTTAAAACACACATCCAAAGACGTACTACTTTTAAACCAGTCTAGTCAGGAACCTTTATTTCAAATGATTGTTTATTAAATAAATATGCCTTAAATGTTTCCGTTATCTTGGTTATTATAATTGTTTATACTATATTCGTTGGTAAGAGAAACATAGTACCATCGATTACATGAATGCCTTTGTACTTTGACACAAGCTGCTGCAAAGTTGACTTAATACAAAGAAGGAAAGACAAAATGCAAATTTTGAGTACAACAGAGAAGTGACAGTACCACTTTGAGCATTTCTGATAACCGAGAGCTCTTTTCTCCGAATGCATATCAAGTTATCAGACTCAACAGATTTTAGCATTAAATGCTATCTCTAAACGGATACATCTTGAAGACCGTTGAAGAAACAAGAGTTGAAGATGCACTTCATCTATAAATATTGGACGACCCCATGTTGGAACCAAAGTAATTTGGATTAAATAATCTCTAAGTTTTGATGTTAACAATAAGGATTAAATTTGTGTAGCAAAGTGTTAGCTTTAATCTAACAAGTGCCTTCAGTCTTGAAGGATCCCTGTTTTTATAAGTTAAAAAGTTAAGTCTATTTACTTTGCAATCCGCGTCCATATATTTTGTATTGAAAGTTTCCCTGAGTGGTCGAGTCCACTCTATCATTGGAAGGATCGCCTTTAACTCAAGTGCCACGTCAGTGGACGAGCGCTTGAATGTTTCTAGTAGACGGAGAAATTCCTTTCAAGTAGACGTGAGTTACTCTCCTATAATAACATTAATTTTCTAATGCCACGTCACTGGATGGAGATTTTAAATGTCTCAAGTACTGGCAAGACCGTTGTTTTAAGTAGACGAAGTTTTGGTTGCCACGACAGTGGACGAAGCCTTAAAACCCTTCTTACTTACCTTGCCTTTACAATTGTTTTACTGGACGAAGAATTTGAGCATTTATATTTAATTCAATCTGAACCAAAGCGAATTTATTTCATATGATTGATATTCATTTCATATATTTATAATGGTTCTTCTCATTTTCTATTAACGGTTTTTATTGTCTTGTTTCTATGAGAGAGACATAGTACAAATAAGGAATTGCAAAAAGCAGAATAGTACAATGCAAAACGTTGTGTACCCTGTCACCTTTTACGCTGAAATAGCTGGAATTTGTACAATGAAGGCAAGACTGTTTTTCAAGTTGCATTTGCTCAGAGGTGTGCCATTACATGCAAGAATTTTGTCACATAGTACAAAGGCCACGAGCAAGCTGAGTCACAACGGATATTACTTGGTTGATTCTATCACTAAACGGAAAATTCAAAAACAACCGTTGATGATTCTGAAGAGAAGATCAAGGACCCTATAAATAGAAGACTAAGGCTTTTGAAGAAAGGACTTTTGCGCATACATAGAAATCTCTTGCGAGCAAATATTCTCTTATTCTTTCAAAAAGCAAAAGTCTGTAATATCGTAGTTTGAATATTGCTATAATATTCATCTGATCTTAAACTTTCATATTCTCACACATAGTGAGTTAGAAGATCAAAGAAACCAAAAACTCTTTATTAGAGGTAGAGCCTGAAGAGGCTTGGTAAGAAAGAAATACTTGTGAGCCTGGAGAGGTGTTGAATACTTGCTGTAATCTATTTGGAGAATAGTGGAGAAATCCTTCAAGTAGAAGGGACTGGACGTAGCTCTTGGTTGGAAGAGAGTGAACTAGGATAAAACAACTTGCGTGAATCTCCTAATCCCTTATCTCTTTGGTTTTACGTGTTCATACTAACTGTGGGGATTTGAACTTGAATTTGTTATTCTTTCAAAAGGTTGTTTTTCTGTGTGCTTTATTCTGCCTCTTTATCTTTGTGTGAGAAAACTTTCTTGAAAGGTTATTTTCGAAAATATTAACAAACACAATTCAACCCCCCTTCTTGTGTTTGCCTGTGTCAACTTTAGTTGGTATCAGAGCTCATCCTCGAAAGGGTTGAGCATCTAACAAGTGCTGAGGAAGTACGATCCAACCACCATGGATGCAGAAGGACAAGCTATCAACAGACCTCCACTCTTTGATGGAACTAATTACGACTATTGGAAGAAGAGAATGATGGCCTTCCTAGATGCGCAGAACTTAGACATCTGGGAACTGATAGAGAATGGCTATTCTGAGCCAAGAGGTGAAAATCAAGCAGTGTTGGCTAGAGCAGAATGGAGTGTTGATCAAAAGACCAAACATCAACTAAATCTCAAGGCCAAACATTACTTGATGTGTGCTATTACCAGATCAGAACATGATAAAGTTCACAGCTGCAACACAGCAAAGGAAATCTGGGATACACTGGCTCTTGCTCATGAAGGCTCATCACAAGTGAAGGAGTCAAAGATAAGCATGCTGGTTCACCAGTATGAACTCTTCAAGATGACTGATCATGAGTCTATAGATCAGATATTTGGAAGATTTCAAATAATAACAAACAGTCTCAGATCTCTGGGAAAAATATACTAGAATAGAGATCATATCAGAAAGATTCTGAGAACTCTCTCCAAGCAGTGGAGACCAAAGGTCACTGCTATTCAAGAAGCTAAGAATCTGAATACTCTCTCTCTGGAAGAACTTCTAGGATCATTAAAAGTTCATGAGCTTGAACTAAATGAAGAAGACAATTCCAGAAAGGGAAAGTCCATTGCTTTAAAGGCAAAGAAAGCAAGCTCTTCAAAAGTCCTCAAAGCTGCTGAGTCTTCAGATGATGCTGAACCTTCAGACAGTGATGAAGGATCAGATGAAGATGAATTATCTTTCATCTCCATAATGATACAACATATGTGGAGAAGAAAAAGTAATTTCAAGAGAAAGCCATTCAACAAGAAATTTTCTAAGGAGAAATCAGACTCCAAAGAAAAAGGTCCATCTCTGTGCTTTGAATGCAAAAGGCCAGGCCATTTCAAAGCTGACTGTCCTGACCTAAAAGAGAAGAAGAAGTTCTTCAAGAAAAAGAAGGGCTTAATGGCTACATGGGAGGACTTGGACTTATCCTCATCAGATGAGGAAGAGGAAGCAGAGGAAGAGGCAAACATTTGCCTCATGGCTGACACATCATCAGAAAATGAGTACACTGATGATGATGAGGTAACAGATTCTGAACCTTCTACTCTCAAAAATGCCTTTGATGAATTACTGCTTGACTCATCCATATTATCTCATGAATACAAAAGTCTTAAAAAGAAGTTTGCAAAACTAACCAAAGAATATGATAGAGTCTGCATGGAAAAACAAAGTTTAGTTCAAGAAAATGATAAGCTGAAATCAGAGAATGTCAGTCTAACTGACAAATCTGAATGTGAGCCTGACAACTCTTGTGAAGTTGCAAAACTGAAACAAGATGTAACATACTTGACAGACTCTTTGTCAAAATTTGTAGGAGGCTCAGATAAGCTTAGTCTTATCCTAAGGTATTCTAGGTCACCTTTTGATAAATCTGGCCTTGGTTATGACAATAAGAAACATGAGGCATCTTACATTAAGTCAAAACCACCTATGCAGCAAAGAGCTTCAAAAGCTCCAGCTAGGTATGCTAAAACCAAATCAGGCCCGTCCAACACTTTTTGTAAAATGTGTGGAAAAAGTGGGCACTCTACATCAAGATGCATACATAACAGGCATGCCAAATATTCTCGTCCAAAGAAAACTAACATGAAAGGACCCAAGTCAGTTTGGGTACCTAAGGACAAGATAATACCTGTTGCAGATCTGCTTAACAACAGGAAAGAAACAAACATCCTAGTACTTGGACAGTGGATGCTCACGTCACATGACGGGAGAAAAGTATATGTTCCAAGACCTTAGACATAAGGATGGTGGCTGGGTGACATTTGGAGGAAACCAGAAAGGAAAGATCACTGGTATAGGTAAAATTGGTAAACATCCTTTTCCCTCCATTGATAATGTTCTTTTAGTGAATGGTTTAAAACATAATCTACTAAGCATAAGTCAATTATGTGACAGTGGATATGATGTTTCTTTTAATAAGAACATGTGTTATGTCAAGAAAAATGATGGATCAATCTTATTCACTGCTAAGAGGCAAAACAACTTATACAAAATTGACTTGGAGGACCTCTCAAATCAAAGTGTCTCATGTTTAGTGTCCATTGAAGATGAGCGTTGGATTTGGCATAAAAGGCTCGGACATGCAAGCTTGAGATTAATCTCAAAGCTAAATAAGCATAACCTCGTGAGAGGATTACCAAACCTTAAGTTCAAATCTGATGCTCTCTGTGATGCATGTCAGAAGGGAAAACAAGTCAAAGGTTCTTTTGAATCTAAGAATATTGTTAGTACCAAGAGACCACTAAAACTGCTACATCTTGATCTTTTTGGTCCAACAAGGACTGCTTCTATCAGTGGTAAGAAATATGGTCTAGTCATTGTAGATGACTATACTAGATGGACATGGGTTATGTTCCTTGCTCACAATGATGAGTCCTTCAAGGTCTTTTCTGTATTATGCAAACGTGTACAGAATGAAAAAGGCATGTGTATAGCTTCAATTAGAAGTGACCATGGGGGAGAATTTGTCAATGAGCTATTCAATGAGTTTTGTGAAGAAAATGGAATTCAACACAACTTCTCAATACCAAGAACACCACAGCAAAATGGTGTGGTAGAGAGAAAGAACAGATCTCTTCAAGAGATGGCTAGG
This sequence comes from Echinosophora koreensis, assembly GCA_035048595.1. Taxonomy (NCBI): domain Eukaryota; kingdom Viridiplantae; phylum Streptophyta; class Magnoliopsida; order Fabales; family Fabaceae; genus Echinosophora; species Echinosophora koreensis. The sequence continues at coordinate 1,339,486 of JAPCYP010000031.1, read as the reverse complement.
ACTATGCTTAATGACAATTCTGTCCCTAAGCATTTCTGGGCTGAAGCTGTGAACACTGCCTGCTACATTCAGAACAGAATATACATTAGACCTATTCTGAGTAAGACTCCCTATGAATTGTGGAAAGGCAGAAAACCCAACATATCTTATTTTCATCCTTTTGGATGTAAATGTTATATTTTGAGTACAAAAGATCAACTTGGTAAGTTTGATGCAAAAGTAGACAATGGAATTCTACTAGGATTTTCTGAAACCTCAAAAGGATTTAGAGTGTATAACTCAAGAACTTTAATAGTAGAAGAATCTATACATGTTAGATTTGATGACAAACAGCCTGATAAGAAATTATCAGAGCTAGATGAAAGTTTTGCAGATCTTGACTTAAACATCTCTGGAGAGTCAACAGAAGTTAAAGCTGATGATCAAGTTGAAGACATTTCTCATCAACCAGAAACATCCACCTCTCAACAAGACAATGTTCAGAGAACTTGGCATTTCAAGAATTATCATCCACTGGATCAAATCATTAGAAATCCAAGTGATAAGCTAAGAACTAGATCTACCTTCAGAGAGCAAGAAGATTCTGCATTGGTCTCTGAATTGGAACCAAAGACAGTGGACGAGGCTCTGCTGGACAATGGTTGGATCTTAGCAATGCAAGAAGAGCTAAACCAGTTTGAAAGGAGTGAAGTTTGGACTCTGGTAACCCTACCTAAAGATAAATCTGTTATAGGAACAAAATGGGTTTACAGAAACAAGCTTGATGAGAATGGTAAGGTTATAAGAAATAAAGCAAGATTAGTTGCACAAGGTTGCTCTCAAGAAGAAGGTATAGATTATACTGAAACCTTTGCACCTGTTGCAAGATTGGAAGCAATCAGAATTTTACTTTCATTTGCTGCACATCATAATATTATGCTTTTTCAAATGGATGTAAAAAGTGCTTTTTTAAATGGTTTTATCAATGAAGAAGTTTATGTTATGCAACCTCCGGGTTTTGAGAGTGAAACCCAACCTGAACATGTATACAAGCTTAAGTAGATGATATTATATTTGGTGCTACTAATGAATCTTTGTGTAAAGAATTTTCAAAGTTAATGCAGAAAGAGTTTGAAATGAGCATGATGGGAGAACTCAAATTCTTCCTTGGACTTCAAGTGAAACAATCTATGGACGAGGTGTACGTCCATCAAACTAAGTATACAAAGGAATTACTCAAAAAATTTAAGATGGATGATTGCAAACCTATGAACACACCTATGCATCCCACGTCCATACTGAACAAAGATGATAAAGAGAAAAAGGTAGATCAGAAGGTATACAGAGGTATGATTGGATCTCTCTTATATCTAACTGCTTCTAGGCCTGATATAATGTTTAGTGTTTGCTTATGTGCTCGATTTTAATCTGATCCTAGAGAATCTCATTTATCAGCAGTTAAAAGAATTTTTAGATATTTAAAAGGTACTACTAATCTTGGTCTGTGCTTTAAGAAAGATGAAGATTACAGATTAGTTGGCTTTTGTGATGCTGACTATGCTGGAGATAGAATTGAAAGAAAAAGCACCAGTGGGGGATGTCACTTCATTGGAGCTAATCTAGTATCATGGTCAAGCAAAAGGCAGAGTACCATTGCTCTATCAACTGCTGAAGCAGAATATATATCAGCTGCAAACTGCTGCTCACAACTCCTCTGGATTAAACACCAATTGGAGGACTACAATGTGTTTGTAAGTAGTATTCCACTAATGTGTGATAATACTGCTGCAATTAATCTGTCTAAGAATCCAATTCTGCATTCTAGGGCTAAGCATATAGAAATCAAACATCATTTTATCAGAGACTATGTGCAAAAAGGTGTTTTTGATGTACAATTTGTAGATACTGATCATCAATGGGCAGATATCTTTACTAAACCTCTTGCTGAGGACAGATTTATTTTTATTAGAAAACATCTTAACATGTTGTATGTGGTTTAATTTGGTATATGTATTGATTACTTATTTTATCTGCGCTTCCACTAGTTTTGACGTCCAGAGCACGTGTAGTCTACGCGTCCACTACTGTTGGTGTGCCGCGTCCACTACATATGCTTTTTACGCGTCCACCCTCAATCTTTTGTGGACCCGATCTTGCATACAATTTCTTTTATAAATTGCATTATTTAATATCTGAACTTATTTATTTTAAAACGTTTTGTTTTAATCATTTCCTTGCTGAGTCAGCTACTTCCATCAATCCCATCATAACTTTTTACGGTCCCAATATACCAACGCCATTTTTCACTAAAGACTTGTCTTGTCAATTACTTCTTTTTGAATTTTCCTTGAAAACTGTTGGTATTCGGAAACTCTTTAAAAGAAACCCCTTTCCCTCTGAAAAACCTTTCGTTACTCTTCATCTCTGATAACTTCTCTCTGAAAGTTTTCGAATTCTCTGTTCTTCAAACCTTAACTTTTACTCAACAATGGCTTCAACCTCATCTCTCGAGCCTGCCTATGCTACTGACATCATAAGTATTGCTGTGGAACATCATTTCGATTTTGGAATTCTGAGTGAATACAACTTGGATGTTAGCAAGTTTATCAACGGTGCTGGTTGGGATGGATTGTTTCTGGAAAAGGTCTCGATTTATCCGGACTTAGTAAGGGATTTCTGGAGGAAACCAAAGATTACTGACACTGAGGTAGTAGGGTTTGTTCACGGCAAGAAGATAACTGTTTCTGAGAAGACCATTTCTGATGCAATCGTTTGCGCTCAAGAGGGTCTGATTATTACAGAAAACCGGGAAGAAGATCTTGGTGGTATAGAAACAATCGCTGTTACACTGATGCGGGAAGATACAGTGAGGACTCACTCGTGGAAGTCATCTGAAATGAAGGATCATACCAGGATTCTTCATCAGATTCTGAACAAGACGGTGCTTCATAAGGCAGGGTCTAAGGACAACCTCTCTGCCCTTCACAAATTCTGTCTCTGCAACATGATCTTTGAGACAAAGATAAACCTGCCATGGATCCTGTTTCATCGCTTCAAAAATGCCATCACAAACAGGGAAACCGCCTCACACATCACCTTTTCTCATCTTCTTTCAAAAATGTTCAAGCAGCAAGGCTTGTATGATTACACACGTGCAAAGCCTCTAGAAGAACAAGAAAAAATTCTTCATTCGAAGGGAATGCAACCTGCCATTTTCGGAAAGAGCAACCTCAGCAGCATGCATCTTGACACGTACAAACAAGTTGAGATGTCAAAACAAGAGGCGAAGATGAAGATAAAAGAAGAATCAGTTGAGGCAAATAATGCTGCTACCCTTGGTCTTAAGAGAGGAACCAAGAGGAAGACTATGGCTGTTAGGAAGCCTAATCCTAAAAGGCCTACCAGAGGCGTTGTTATTAATGAGCCTAGGGATGAGGCTCCTCAACCTGTTCCTCAACCTGCTCCCAAGAGAGCAAGGAAGCTGGTATTGCCTCAAGATGAGGATGATGAAGATGACAATGTTCCTCTGGGAACAGCTTTAAAGAGGAAAGCAGCTGCTGCTGCTGCTGATGCTGCTGTGCCTACCAAGAGGAGGCAACCTGCAAGGAAAGCTAGAACCTTTGCAGCCTCTGAGGTAAACACCTCTTCTGAAGTTCCTGTTAATACTAAGAATGTTGGTGCCCCTACTCCTGAAGTAGGATTTTTTGATAATGTGTATAGACCTACATTACCCACACCCCAACCTTCACCACAAAAAGACTAATCTGACCAAACTTCAACTCCATCCTCACCACAAATTAGCCCAAATCAATTAACCATACCCCAACCTTCACCACTCAAAACCATCTTTCCACCTATAATTCCTGACTCTGATCCTTGGTTTCATCAAAAGGATGATGGAATTTGCCGAGGTGCCCCCTTTCCTAAACCCCTAAGAAAACTCTTTCCACCACTTATACCCTCATCCACTATCTTTGCCAATCAGTCTGAGAATTGGGCTCAGGTCAAGAGAAATTGGAAAATTTTGTTTCATACTCACCAACCTGACCCTGAAATTAACCCTGCCATTCCTCTAACAAGGTGGTACTCCCATCCTGAATATGATTATGAACCTTATGAGGACTACCCCTGGACCACCAAATACCCAAACTCTCAGCTTCCCAAAGGTCCCTTTCCATCTGAGATGAACAACCAATATGGCCCTCTCCTCACCCATCTACCCCTCAAACGTTTCCCCCAAAGAGAAATTTACCCCAACCTCACAAAAACCCCACCTTTGATTCCTCACACTGATGGAGTAGCAAGGCACATCATTCCTGTATGGGAAACTGATTTTAAAAGGAACAAACTGCCTACTTTACCTCAGAAGAGAGCAAGATCATCTGAGCACAATCCAATCATATTGGATGGAAACACAAAATGGCTGAAATTCGAGCATCCCAGCATCTATGGAAGTGCATCAGACCCCTTCACAGATCAGTTGTTCTATAATATTCTGAAGTGGGAGTTCAGCTACTTCCAAGTTGAAAGAGCTGCACGTTGGGTTCCTATCACATGGCTAAGGCATAATAAGGAAACACGTGTAGGTATTGCTCCCTACCCTATCTGTCCAAGGCTTGGCATGATAGACCTCAACAAGGACAAAGATAGGAGGCTCAGAAGAAATAAGGGAGTCATGCCTGAAGCTCATTCTGCCATGCTGGATTTGTCTAAGGAAACCTTTGATCACTCCCGGCTCGACTACTATCTGTATATGGAGGATGTGAAGAATATTGGAGAGATGATAGCTGCTGACTTCTGGATGTCTCACATAATCCACTGCACCAAGGAAGCTTCAACTTCTGGTCTTTCTCAGGAAGAGAAGGAAGAGATTCCCAAGTTCAGAGGAAAGTGTGGACTTTCCAAGCTAAGGCACATGATCTTCAAAGATCTGTGGGCACTCGCAATTACCAGCAGGGATGTGGAGGAAATTACTCCTATCCACTGGGCAAAGGATGTCCCTAAGAAATCAAAAAAGGCTGCCACTGCATCTCCACCAACCTCATCCTCTGAATCTATAGCTGAGGAGTTAGTTGTAGAAGGCCCTGAGCTTAATGCTAAGACTTCTCTCAACCTACTTCAGTTGAACCTCCATCTGCACAAGCTGAGCAGTCTGCTGAGGTTGGTGTCTCTAAGCAAGGTGCTGAGTCTGCTAAGACTTCTTCTCAACCATTAGCTCTTGCTATGGTTAATCCACCAGCCCAAGCTCAAGACACAGTCTCTGACACTGCTGAGAGCTCAAGACAACTTTCCTTGCCACCCAACCTTGAAGACATCATTGGAAAAATTGTTGATGATAAGGTTGGCAAGATAGTTGAAGAAAAGACTGAACAGATGGCTCAACAAATTGAAGAAAGGGTGCAGAAGCAAGTTCAAGATTCTCTGGCCCCTACAAATGCCATGATGAATCAGATGTTGGCTCTGATCATGGAATTTCAGAGGAATCAAAATCCAAATCCTAACCAACCCCCTCCACCACCTCCTTCTACCTAAATACTTTTTCCTTCTCTGTTTTATCCTTTTTTTGTTGTTTGCTGACAATGATGATCCACTCCCTTTTACCTTTTTGTCTGATGACAAAAAAGGGGGAGAAAGGAAAGATTAAATTTTATAATACAGAGATTTTTTTAAAAAAAAAAAATACATAGTTGTCTGCATATGCATAAGTGTATATTCATCTTACTGATACTATGCCTTCTATGCCTTGACTTTATGTTTATGCCTAATTTTGTCTAAAGTCAATTATGCTCCGATACTGTTTTGAATATCAAATGTTTAATAAGCTGCTATCTTGGTCTGATAACCTATATTGCAAATAAGACTTAGCTTAATGTGCCTTAACTGCTTTATTCTGTATGCTTTGTCTTAGGGGGAGCCTTGTAAGCTCTCTTAGACTTTGCAAAATAAATTTAATTAGTTTTTGTCATCATAAAAAAAGGGGGAGATTGTTGGAACCAAAGTAATTTGGATTAAATAATCTCTAAGTTTTGATGTTAACAATAAGGATTAAATTTGTGTAGCAAAGTGTTAGCTTTAATCTAACAAGTGCCTTCAGTCTTGAAGGATCTATGTTTTTATAAGTTAAAAAGTTAAGTTTATTTACTTTGCAATCCGCGTCCATATATTTTGTATTGAAGGTTTCCCTGAGTGGTCGAGTCCACTCTATCATTGGAAGGATCTCCTTTAACTCAAGTGCCACGTCAGTGGACGAGCGCTTGAATGTTTCTAGTAGACGGAGAAATTCCTTTCAAGTAGACGTGAGTTACTCTCCTATAATAACATTAATTTTCTAATGCCACGTCACTGGACGGAGATTTTAAATGTCTCAAGTACTGGCAAGACCGTTGTTTTAAGTAGCCGAAGTTTTGGTTGCCACGACAGTGGACGGAGCCTTAAAACTCTTCTTACTTACCTTGCCTTTACAATTGTTTTGCTGGACGAAGAATTTGAGCATTTATATTTAATTCAATCTGAACCAAAGCGAATTTATTTCATATGATTGATATTCATTTCATATATTTATAATGGTCCTTCTCATTTTCTATTAACGGTTTTTATTGTCTTGTTTCTATGAGAGAGACATAGTACAAATAAGGAATTGCAAAAAGCAGAATAGTACAATGCAAAACGTTGTGTACCCTGTCACCTTTTACGCTGAAATAGCTGGAATTTGTACAAGGAAGGCAAGACTGTTTTTCAAGTTGCATTTGCTCAGAGGTGTGCCATTACATGCAAGAATTTTGTCACATAGTACAAAGGCCACGAGCAAGCTGAGTCACAACGGATATTACTTGGTTGATTCTATCACTAAACGAAAAATTCGAAAACAACCGTTGATGATTCTGAAGAGAAGATCAAGGACCCTATAAATAGAAGACTAAGCCTTTTGAAGAAAGGACTTTTGCGCATACATAGAAATCTCTTGCGAGCAAATATTCTCTTATTCTTTCAAAAAGCAAAAGTTTGTAATATCATAGTTTGAATATTGCTATAATATTCATCTGATCTTAAACTTTCATATTCTCACACATAGTGAGTTAGAAGATTAAAGAAACCAAAAACTCTTTATTAGAGGTAGAGCCTGAGGAGGCTTGGTAAGAAAGAAATACTTGTGAGCCTGGAGAGGTGTTGAATACTTGCTGTAATCTATTTGGAGAATAGTGGAGAAATCCTTCAAGTAGAAGGGACTGGACGTAGCTCTTGGTTGGAAGAGAGTGAACCAAGATAAAACAACTTGCGTGAATCTCCTAATCCCTTATCTCTTTGGTTTTACGTGTTTATACTAACTGTGGGGATTTGAACTTGAATTTGTTATTCTTTCAAAAGGTTGTTTTTCTGTGTGCTTTATTCTGCCTCTTTATCTTTGTGTGAGAAAACTTTCTTGAAAAGGTTATTTTCGAAAAATATTAACAAACACAATTCAACCCCCCTTCTTGTGTTTGCCTGTATCAACTTCACCCCAGTGAAGAAACAGATACACAAGAACCAAGCTCTGAATATTTGAAAGTGCAAAAACTCTTTCAAAATCTTCTCTTGATTATATTCATTGTAATCTCTGATTTTAAACCTTCGTATCCTCACACATGGTGAATTCTTAGATCAAACTCTTCTCTTAAGTTAGAGAGAGCCTGAAGTGGCTTGACTATAAAAGAATACTTGAGTGCCTTGAGTGGTGTTGAATACTTGTGTGATTGTAAGCCAGATGAGGCAACTGCAAAGAATACTTGTAAGCTATTGGATTATAGTGGAGAAAACCTTCAAGTAGAAGGGACTGGACGTAGCTCTTGGTTGGAAGAGAGTGAACCAGGATAAATCCCCGTGTTGTGAATCTCTTATCCCTTATCTCGTTAAGTTGTTTTTCTTACTAACTGTGGGGATTTGATATTGAGTTTTATTAACTCTTTCAAAAAGGTTTTTCTTGCATGTATTTACTTCTTGCTTGCGTGCAAAACTGTTTTCAAAAGAAGTTTGAAAATCTGTTAAGAAACACAATTCAACCCCCTTCTTGTGTTTCCCTGTGTCAACGTCATCTAAGAGTATGAGAGTTGTTTTGAAGCACAACTTCAATATTACAGAGATGAAAATCAACCAGTTTTACACTTCAGAGAGTGAATGGAAATTTAGGATCAGGTAGACTGCAGAGTATGATCTTCTCTAAATGATTTGTATCTTGAGAGAAGAGTATCAGAGTTTATGAGAGATTTCTGCCTGAGTGATTTCTATAGTGAGTATTCTTAGACTTAAAAAACGATGTTACTCTTTTCTTGTATGTCTATATATGTGGATTTTTCAGCCTTCATGATTTTCCTTTTATACTTAACCACGAAAAAGATCCGTTGAGATACAATCTTCAATTTGTAGAGATCCTTCCTTACTTGTGCAACATTGAGAAATGCTCAGAGAAATGCTTTTCTGAATTTGGCAGTGTAGATTTCCTTACTTGTGCAACATTGAGAAATGCTCAGAGAAAGTGGATTATAGCAGAGTCTTCATGCTTTATGCTTTTTGTACCTTTTGAAAGCAAAGGAATTAATATTATATTCCTTAGAATATTTGATTTCTTTTTTCGATAATTCTCTTTCTTTCAAATTCCAGAGTGAGGCTCCAAGTGATATTCTTCCTTTAACCTTCCTCATTAACAAAATAACTATGGTATTTTCCTCAAATGCTTTCATTAACATATTTTTGCAACATATGTCTAGTGCTTTAGACGCTTTCTTGGTGCTTTTCAATTTTGACATGCCTTCAGACGCCTTCTTGGTTATGACAAATCTTCAGACCCCTTATTAGGTCTTCAGATGCTTTCTTGTATGACTTTGCTTGAGGTCTGCTTTAGAGATACTTAGGAAGATTTGATGATTTTGTCTGTAACTTGATCGATCTTGAGTTGGTCTTCAAGTTTTCTTTAGAGGATTGCATGATTAGCTTTGCAATCTTTCTTAGACGCTTGTTGAGAACAATGTTGATGTAGTTTCTAAAGATTCTTTGATACTTGTAATTTTAGTGTGAGTAAGTCGAGATCTTGTTGTTCTTTTAACATGAGCTTTGACTTCATTCTTGAAAAGAGTCTTCAAACTAAGTAGTCTTGATAAACAATTCATAGCTTCATCTTCAGCTTCAGTTTTAACCTTCAGAAACTTTTATCTTCCAGGGGTTTAATAAACATGATCATTAAGTCGTTCTTTGAATTAAGAATTAAGTTGTTTTTCTTCATCTTCAAGGGATATAAGATTGAGAACTGCTTCTGAAACTAGGCTTCAGCTTATATGAGACTTATAAGACGCCTCAGCTGATTCATTAAATCCAGAGAGTCAGACGGATGGAATGTGCTTTGGTTCTTTTATTCTTAGAATGACCTGCACAAATATTGCACGAGGGACAACAAGAAAGAGAGTCAGACGCTTTATGACCTAACAAAGTCATTGTGACCGACAAAGACATTGCGTTGATGAGTGCAGTGCAACTATTTTTCCAGCGCCAACAACTTTCTTATGTCAATTTCATATTGGTAAGAATGTTAAGGCTAAATGCAAGATATATGTGAGTCTGAGAGAGTCATCTACACTCTGAAGCTGTCGGCGGTACCCGTTCACCAACAGCTATGGGTGGTATCCGAGCAGCAGCTACAGGTCCCCGTGGAGGGCCACCCGATCTAGTCTATGCCATATCTACATATATATCAAATAAGCAAACCAATTATAATACATAGATTTAAATTCATTAATTAAATATGTCACACTAAGTATAAACAATTATTTCATCCTAATTATATATGTTTAATGCCCACAAAGACATAATTATATTATCCAAATTAAAAATAAATATTTACATAAAACAACAATTAATTATATAATTAAAACGATAATTTATCCTAAAACAACAATAACTAATAATATCTCAATATTTTATTAATAATATAAATAAAAGAAAGATTAACAAAAATTATTATTTTTTAATTATGATTAATTATAATTGTAATTTAAAAACTAATTCTTATCAATGACAATGATAATATCAGGAGGTATAAACACCCAAAATGAATACCCAAAAATATATGTTAATAATATACTTATATTTATATAATTGTCATTATATCTATTTATACAATTGTTATGCCCCAAATCAGCGTTCAAATATCATTAGTGAATGTCAGCAAGCAAAACCTGAGCTAAACGCATAGGCAAACTCCACGTTGTAACCAACAAGCAACCCACAGAAAGACCAAACAAAAACCCGCGACGCTCCCGCCTCGTTTGTCGTTGCCGCTGCCAGTCGCCACCACCGCCACCACACCAAATAGGCAACAATAATTTTTATTTTATTTTAAAAAAACGAGCCATCACTTCACTTGGCACACAAGATCTGAAGATCATAGTACCTTTTTTTCCTTCCCAAATTCAAAGCACCTAAACGATGTTTTGGCAATCCTTTCAATGCACTTTCCATCTATAATAATACACGATACACACCTCTTCAATCTTCATATAAACACTACTTCATCCCCATCATCAACAACATCAACAATAATCCAAACCTAAAAATTCAACATTTTCTGTCTCTCTCTCTCTCTCTATCTCGCGTTTCCGTTTTCCCTCCAAACATGGCGGAGAAACAGCTCATCGTGGTTGTGGAAAGCACCGCTGCTATTGGCCCCTATTGGGATACCCTTCTCATGGATTACCTAGATAAGATCATCAGGTTCCCTTTCACTTCTCTTCTTCTCTTCTCTCTTTTATCTATCTATCTATCTATCTATCTATCTATCTAACCCTTTTTTAAAAGTAGGGTTTTTGATTTTTTATTTCTGCGCTTTGAGGGTTCAATTTTGGTACTTTACCCAAATTGTTTATTGATTAAAAAGATAAAAAAAAAGTATTGATTTTTGGGAAACCCCATTTTTCGTTTTTGATTTTTGTTCTTGGGTTGTTGTTAAATTTTGAAATTTGTGCGGTGTCGTTGGTGTTTGATATTTGGGGTTTTTGAAGGTGTGGGCATTGCATCTGTTATTGTTCGGTTTATGTGTTCAGTTTATTGTAACTGTGGAGTTGGAACTTGATTCTCTCAACTGGTGTGGTGAAACTTTGTACTATCATGTAATAGTGGTAGTTAATTTGCCATTGGTGTGGTCAAGTGGATATGTAGTTTTATTGTTAGCTGTTACTTGCTACAGGTGGGGTTTGATCAGCTTGGTCATAACTCATAACAATGTTGGGTAATGAGGGATCACTAGAAGAAACTGAACCCAGTAACTTTTTGTTGATGCTGTTCAATCCTACCAGTTGAGTGAACCTTCATTGGCAGTCGTTACAAGTTTACTATAGTCAAAAGAATGAATAAAAGAAAAGTAGTAGCAACTACTGGTTCCTAGTCATAATGTAAAGCAAAACCTTGTCAAGAATAGTTTTAAAAATTTATACTTCTTACATGAGACAAGCAAGAGATTAGAAGATTTACCGATGCCAAAAAGTATATGTATTATTCAATAAGCATGCAAAAGGACATATTCATGAAAAAGCCATAATTAGGAAACTGTGTAATACCCAAACCAGACTTAACAAGAATAGAACATCAACAAAGCAAAACTTTGCCCCCTAAAGTTGTTATGGATAGGATTCTGTTTGCCCCTTTGGTGTTCAGCTCATGGTTGTTTCAAGGGGGCTGCAGAGTTTGGTCCGCCTTGTTGCATTTTTAAGTTCCACATGGTTTTATTTTATCTATTTTTTTTCCCTTTCTTTCGGAGGCTTTCTCATCCTCACCCGAGTTGTATTTTTCTTCATATTTTTCTCAAATAAAATTTCTTTTTTCCATATAAAAAATTCATGAATACAATAGGCTCTCCAATTCCTTCTCTTAGAGGGCCATAGACTGAACACTAAAGCGAGGTCTTGAAGACAATCCTACCCCACAACAAATTTTTAGGGTCCAGCATAGGTACACGTAGGCATAAAGCCTTGCTCTTATTACCTTCTGCTGATGCCCAAAAGAAACTACTCTAATTCAGAGGACATCAAATTCACCAAAATTTCCTAATAATCTTTTTCTGAATGAAATTGGCTGCTGGGAAATGCAAAAGGAAATGGGCAAGTGTCTGATTGAGAACCAAAGACAGCACATTCATTAATCCTGACCTATCCGCTTAATATTTTGGAATTGGGATCCGATAGAAGTCTTTGCTTAACATAGCTAATCTTGTTCCTAACTGGCTTAAAAGTTTGGTATTTAATAGAAGCCATGCATTGGCCTTTATGCCTAAATGTTCAAAGATTCCATTGTTATATTATGGAAGTTTCAGTTTTGTTCTGTTATCAAACTTGTCAAGTTATTTTAAAGGTTACATATTATCATAGATGACACGATGCACCTGTTTTAACCTATTTTTGTATTTGTACAGGTGTTTTGGTGGAAATGACTCAACTGGGCAGGTAAACATTTTTCTTTGTTGAAAATTTCACAATCATTTGCATAAGTGAAAGAAAATATTAGTATGTAAAGTGTCGCTGCATACTCCTAATTTAGTTGTCTTATACCATATCTGGTGAGTATGTTTTAGTTATTTTCATGGACTTTCGAGAAAAATATTGCCTTTACCAATGGCAAGTTGACGTCGGAAATAGCTATTCACTAAGCCTAAAGTTTCGCTTCTTGTGACGAAATACCATTATCATAGTAGGATGGCTGCTATATTGAAGATAGCAGATATAGTAAACATAGTATTTCATACTCATACTAATCATTAATACTCAAAATATAATATACACACACAATCACCATTAATGTGGAGCATAACTGATAACTAAGTAATAACAAAAACCATAACTACAGGTGCAATAACAGGATTCCGACTCTGCATGAATGTAGTGGCTACGATTGGCCATGACTGAAAGTCTCTCTTTGAAGCATTGTGCGTCGCAGCCTGGCCTTGTGACACTCCACGATGCTGCTATAGCAGTGGTATAGCAAGCTATTGACTACAGAGAATATTTTGCATATATTCCTCCTAATGCCATTCTCAAATTATATTTCTTGATAAAGCTAAAAATTCCCCAAAATCAGTAACCCTGAAATATTATTGTTTAGTCATGCATATGGGATGTGCTTGACTTGGTCCTGTTTAAGAATTTTGTTCAAAGTCCTATATTTACTCTAGATTGAACTCTTTGTTGGCGTACTGTGAGTCAATTACTTATACAGTGTGAAGATATGCATACTTCTCTACCGTATTGCTTATGTTTATAAGACTAGGAAGATTCTAATGTGGCACTGCTGCAGTTTCAGAGTTTTTCAATGGTGTGGCATTCTGTGTGATGAATGTTTGGGGCTGTGGCTGTCGAATGTGTGACTGGAGGAAAGGGGTCTACTACTTTGTACTTGATTCTCATGATTTTGGTTAGATATTGTAAGAGTTTTAAGCTGCAAACCAATTAAACAAAACACAAAAATACAGCAGAACAAAATAAACCAGAAATAAAACAGGAAACTACAAAGCAAAAGAAAGAAACACACCAGATTTACGTGGTTTAGCCAATGTAGCCTGCATCTACGGGAGAGAGCAGCTTCACTATGATTTAATGCAATCAGGATCAAATCTTTACAAAAGAATTTTCACCCTTGGTTCCTTGATCTTTCAATTGCCTCTCTGATTTTTCACACACCAGAATTATATGAAGTGGTACAATGAATCAAAAATCCCTACGCATGTTAAGATTACATGCTTACAAAGAAACTTACAACCAATCACAAGCAAGCCCAAAATTCAAATTAGGTTTAGACAGTTGTGGCCAGCAACTAACTTAAAAACTAATAAACTGATTTTATAACTAACTTGTAACTGATTTTGAGACACTTCAATTAACAAATATCATATGAATTTATTTTGGGCTGACTAATATGTTGAGCAAACTTGAATGATTTTCTCATTTTTTAGTTTTTTTCTTTTTTCTTTTTTCTTTTCTGTCTTTTTCTTTTGTTAAGGAGGATTCCTTATCGGCCTCCTCTTTCCATTTTATTTTATTTTATTTTTTCGCTTCATCTCACTGATTTTCCTCTTTTATAATTAAAAACAAACTGGGCTGAAATATATTACCCGAACTGTTACATTTAAGGTGGGTGATAGGAGTAATAGTTTACTTGATCCAGTAGCAAGTCCTGGAACAGATGGAGGTTCACTTGTGATTGATGGCACTGATGTTCAATCAAGGAGTGACAACTAATACTCACAACAAACAAGAAATATTAGATAGCATTATGCTATTTAAAGACGATAGAATACTTTATATCCTGAGCATAGTGGTATATATTTAGAGCATAGTGGTAATAGATTTTGTGGATGATGTTTCTATAGTTTCTATTATCAAGATGGGTAGCAGCCATGGGAATCGGGAAGTGGCTTGCATGTGCGTTGGATTTTCATTTATTTTCCCTTATCAAATTTACTCTCTTTTAATGATGTCATTTATAATGCTAGTCTGCATGACTTTTGCCCAATGGTATATTCCAATCTGATTTATTAATATTATTATTTGCTAAAAGAAAAGAGTCTTTTTTTAGCTCATTGTACCAAGTTGCCCGATGCTAGTTTCTTGGAACCATACTAGTTGATATGATATTGTTTCTATCTTGCCTGATGATAGTCTTGTGGATGTTATTTTCCCCTTTCTTTTGCAGAAGCCTTCTGTTTCCAATGTCGAGTTTGCTCTAGTCACCTATAATACTCATGGATGCTATTCTGGTACAGTTTTGCATAGTTTTCTTGTCATATTTTGTAAATTATGTCAGTTTAATTCTTGTTTCACCAAGGAGATTTTTTTGGAGCAGCAGCTCCACAATTAGGCACTTGGCTTCTGTTTGGTATAAAGCCCCTGTTCTTTTTAAAGGGGTTTCTCTTACAGAAACGTTGAGAGATTGGATAGTTTTGGTTCATTGATGTTTTCTTCTCTGTCCTTTGTAAGGATGGTCTCTTATCCTTCTTTGTAATCTCCTCTTCGTCTCAATGAATTTCTTCTTTTATTTATTAAAAAACAAATAATACTATTCTTCCAGAATCTTTTGCAAAACTTTAGAACTAATGTTGTTACAGCTTTACTATGCCAGTTCATTTATTTTTAGTTTACACCCGCTTTGCATTTTCAAGTTAACTTACATATTGAAAAGAAAAAAAGGAAAAAAAAAAACATCGTTTCTAAATACAAAATTTAAGCAATTGTGTGTTTGTATGTGTGTTTCTGTTTTTTTATTCTGCCTCAAGTGGAAGTTAACTAGAATGGACAAAGTATAACTAATCACTGATTTACAAGAATATAATCTCGGATTTTATGGTTCTTGAATTCTGCCTAGCTTAAATTTCTATGCAATTGACTGATATACCGGGTATATTTACTTGGTTGGGCATCATTGGATGTAGGTTGCCTTGTGCAACGGACTGGCTGGACAAGAGACCCTGATGTTTTCTTCCTGTGGCTATCAGCTATACCATTTACTGGTGGTGGTTTTAATGATGCAGCAATTGCTGAAGGCCTTGCTGAAGCTCTTATGGTATGTAAGCTGTATACATTTATATCCTGTTTGCTTGTGCTCTTTCAATTTTCATTTGGTACAAATCTGATCCTGATTCTTCCATTATAGTGTTTACTTTTACTCCTTTATTATGTTTATATTATATGAACATTTTGCTTTCTTACTCTGACTTTCTTGAGATTTATTTATTTTGATTGAAATATTCTTGTATAACAGATGAAAGTGGGTTAACATTTGGGGATCTAGGGCAAGGTCTGGACCATAATGATGGTTGCGGTTCTTGGACAATTTTCTTTGTTTTATTTATAGGAAATGTATATAATATCTCAATTGTAGGATATATGGAAAAATGGTTTTAACTATAGAAGATTACAATTATTTTTATATTGCCTTGCAGTTTTAACTGTGTCTTTATGTATTTGAGCTTAATTATTCTAACAAAGCTGAGCTAATGAATTAAGTTTATGAGTTAAATTGGCTTGATTGTTCATATTGCCTCATTTGGACTGATTTAGCTCATTTAGTTTGTATATTTGAGCTAATGAGCTGAGTCGAAATATTCAAAACTTTCATTATATTTGAACTAGAGCTGAGCTGAGTCAAGAAAATATTAATTTATGGTCATATTGTTAACTTTATTTACCGAAGGGTAACTGGCTATTTTGTTATAAAAATATGGTTACTGCATGTAAAAAATGGTGCTTATATATACCTGTAAAAGTGGTTCTTGATGCTGTTTTCAAAATTCATTTGTTTCACATGCATGCCTTTTACCCATATTAATCAAATTAAACCGAACTGAGTTTTGACTTGGCTCAGCTAATTTACTGGAAAAAATTATAGTAATACTAGTAAGATATATTAGAATTAACATGTAAATGTATCATTTCATAAAATTTATATTATATCATACTACTAGAATTTCATTTTAAATATATTTTTTGTATGCTTAATACAATTATTTAAATATATATATATAATGCAACCGGCTCATCAACCAATCAGCCTGAACATGTCATTATGTGTGTTAAGCTTGTTTATTAACCAAGCCAAATTTTCAACTTGGTTTCTGCTCATCTAGCTCATGAACCTCACTTATCAAGCCAAAAAAACTAGTCTTAAGCGACTCATGAGCTGGTTTGGTTCATTTCAAATTCTATTGTTGATGATGTAAGACTAGATTAGAAATTAAGCTTATATTGATGGCATTTTATTCTTCATGTTTCTTGAGGTTTTAAACCAAGCAACTGTAACAAATTGCAGAGTTTGGGACAGAGCATAGTGTGAAAAGAAAATATGTGATCTAAATAAAGTTATGTTTGCATAAAATCAAGAGTTAGGTTGTTAAAATTAGTTTGTTAAAATCAAGCAACCATGATTTAGTTGTGCTATTGGGCTTTCAAACTCCTCGGCCCTAACAGGCACCCTATCATACAGTTGTATTTTGGTAAATACTAAGGAGTGAGATAATTTTGTGATGTCTTTTAATTGTACCTAGTAAGTTTTGGGAGCATGGAAGTATGCTTTAGCTTTCATAAGTAAAAATGAAATCAGAATAGGAAATCAGTCCCTTTTGTTAGTATCCTAAATTGCTAACCTAATTTCTTCTATCTTCTTTTCACACTGCCTCTACCTCCCTTAAACTCTGCAATTTCATAAAGTTGTTTGACATCCTCCTAAATGGATAAACTAAAAGAAAATTATGAGCATAAGAGGATAGAAAATGCATCAGTGCTGCTGTTACGAACCCAAATCAACGATTAATAGAGAAATGGAAAGAACAACTTTATTAAATGAATGAATCTGAATTGGAAAAGAAGAAAGAATTCCCTTCCAAGATTACCCCTTCAACAAACGGGTTGCCCTTTTCACAACCGAGCAGAAGCTTTGTTTACAAAGATCTCAATTAGCATCTCTATTAGGTACCAAATAATAATAACAGTTAGTAATTGTTATGCCTCAGAGTGTTAGTTAGTTAGCTAGAGATAGTATAAAAGGAGAGGAAAATAGGAATTGGGATCATTTTGTACTTCAGAAATAATAGTAAGTTTGGGTATCTCGAATACCCAAGAGGAGAGTTAGGCCTCTCGAAAGGCTGAAGCTTTGTAATTCAGTTTGTATTCTTTCACCTGATCCATTACCTCTAATTGGTATCATAGCTCCCAAAAATCCGGGGAGCATTTTATCGTTGATCAAGAATGAAGGCAAGATCAGAGACAGTCAAGATTCTTGAAGAGTGCGGAAGGAAATTGCACGTTGGAGGGAGGAAGAAAGGCGACAAGCAGATTCAAGAAGCTCGGTGGAAGATGAGGGGGGATTTTCGTTAGCATCTTTGGAATCGTCTAATAGAACTGGGAAGGGATAAACCCGTGGGTTCGAGGGAGGAAGAAACGATAACATAACTAGTGGAGCCAAGAAGTGAAAAATAAAGAAGGTTTGAGGGTCAAGAACAGGAATCTTGGGGAAGAAGAAACAGAAAGGGGAGAAGCAAAATCGTTGGCATTGGAGGAGAGGAGCATAAGTTTGCTTCTTGTGCAGCAAGAGCAAACATAATGAGAACCAATCTTAGGGAAATTGGAGATTAAGAAGGTGGATGCAGATGGACAAAAGAAGTTGAAAAAAAGGATTCATAAGGAAAAATTCCACAGTGTCAGTCAGTTTACACAGCGGCATCCATGCTTGCATTTGGACAGTGAGGGAAAGCAAGACACGACAGAGGGGCTGCGACAGCCGTGGGTTTGCATCAAAGAGGGAAGGCTTGCAGCATAGTCGCACAACTTAGCGTCCCAAGTAGGGGAGTTAAGAAACCGCTGCCAAAATCGTTGGATTGGGATCCTCATACAGTGATAGGTGATGCACTTGCGGTGGCGGCGAGAACAGTGATGATGGCTCCACTAAACACACTGGCTAGTAGCACCAATGCGAAGAAGGGAACAAGAGTGTTGAGTATTGGAGATTCGATCAACCCTTCGCTGCCGCCAAAACCGTTGGACTGTGATACTCACATGGTCATCAAAGGAACACTTGCAGCCAAGGGTGGTAGTAGCACATGGTGTACCAAGGGGAGTCAAGGTGGGATTCCGATCAGTGTAAATATACCATTGGCTGCTTTGCGAAGATTCCGATCTGGCAGCGCCGGTGGGCTGACTAGACTTTTCCAAACCCGCAATTCTCTAGCCATCGAGGGACACTGCAACCTTTCTTTGCAAGCGGTTGTAAATCATCCTCTCAATCTGACAGTACTGGCTGTGGCGGTGGGCTGACTAGGCTTCTCCCAAATCAAAACTTTCTGGTCCTCGAGGGATATTGACGCCCCTGCCTAGCCATCTGGTATAGTGCTTGCACCATATCCACCCCCACATTGTCACCAAGGCACGGCTATGACTACTAATGTTTCCTCTTCATTATTGGTGACGGGTCTTCTCGGAAACAAATTGTTGACGTTTTTAGAGGGGTCCGATCACCTTACTTTGGTGATCTGAGACGGTCGCCGGAAAACAGTTCTTGACCAGATCGAACCCTATCTCTGATACCAAGTTATGATAGCTGAATGGCTTAAGAGTAACCTTCTCAATTTATAGAATGATGATTTACAAATATTGAATACAAAATCCCTTGATTTTAGTATTTACAACTATATCAAACAATATCATACTATATCAGATACAAATCAAACAATATCAACAGTAACAATTGCTTTCTAGAGTGCGTCCATCATCACCTCCATTGGATCTGAGTTCTAGAAACAAGAAAGCATAGCTGCATCTCCATCTGTGACTTCTGCCTTGTTCTGCCCTACAAGATTGTCGCCCTATCTTTCTAGTTTTGGCTATGGGTATGCTAGAATGAAAAAAAAGACAACATTTTAGATAGGAGTTTAATGGGTTCTGAAAATCAATGTTATTAAAATCGGACCGGTGATCGATTCGGTCAGGGCACTGGGTTAATGGGTCACTGGTTCAACCAGTGAGTCACTGGTTGAGCCGGTTGACTTGGTATACATTAATTTTTTTAAAAATATTCATACATAGGCCAACATAATTTAACATGGTCAGATTATGGTTCAGATTCAGTAGAAGACATCTCTGACTAAAAAACAATTCAATATTATGGAGAGTAATATTGAATATAGTATAGTGTCAGTATTATGTATATCAGTTTAAATCAGTATCAATATATTACTTGAATATTATCAGTATCAAAAATCAATATATCATTGTATCATTATAATATAAATACAGTTCATAAAAATAAATAAAAAATAAAAACCCGTCGGGTCAATCGATTTTTTCCGGCCGGGTCAATCGAGTTTCACAAAAAACCGCCCGGGTCAACCGGGTCGATGTCTTAAACGGTCCAATGACTTAACCGGACTGGCTTGGTGACTGGTTCCCATTCTAACCGGTTGAACCGGCCGGTTCGAGCCGGTTTTTATAAGACTGCTGAAAATTATTAGAATTTTTTATTGTCACTACCCCATCGGAAGATTCTTTTTTATTTTAATTTTTTTACTCAGAAATGGTAGCAGCATCTTTTCTATTTGGATGTTGTTGTTTTACTGTGTTGAGAATATTTTCACTCTGTCTCTGGCATTCCATTCTAATTCATTCGACTTGGTTCAACAAAAATAGATAGGTGTTGCTTATATTTCTATCTGGGGCTTCTTCATTCCATTCTAATTTTTGTAGTTTTGTTGCATCTATTTTTATGGACATGGTTATTTAAATTGAAGTTATGCATATTTTAGCAATTTTTCGTAGAACATTTTTTTGCTGAAAAAAATTATCCGCGGATATCCACAAACCCACGGATATCCGCGAAACCCGTTAAATACCCGCCCGCTGGATACCCACATGGGTAACGGGCGGGGACGAGCACGTATTTCACCCCGTCGGGCCGAGGGGTGGGGGAGTGCTACCCGTGCCCGCCTCGCCCCGTTGCCATCCCTAGCCTAGAACCTTCTTTGACGAGAAATTAGGCGGTTGCAAGCTTCATTGACCAAAATTGAGGTTCTTCATTGCCTGACTCCAAATTGTCTCCATCGAAAATCTCTTCATGTTGTCACGTGTCCACCCTTTCTTCCTCACAGTCTAGTCTTTGCATCTTTAGCAATCGCTGCTGCATCATCTTAAGCTCTTCAATTTTGTTAGCACTCTTCTTGACCACAGAAATGGTGGAATCTAATTAACAAGGCTATATAATCTACGTTTGTTGGTCATTGTCATCAAGAATAGCCCCGATCAACGGTAGGTCGAACCAATTGTTACGAACCCAAATCCAAGAATTGTGAAATTGATGGGAAAAAACATAGAAATAGAAAGAAACACTTCATTGAATGAATGAACCTAGATAGAAAAGAGAGAGAATTTTCCTCCAACGGTTGCCCTTTCAACAAAGGGGGTGCCGCTTGAACAAAGGGTTCCCTTTCACAACTGAGCAGAAGCTCAGTTTACAAAGATCGCAATTAGCATCCTTCTCTTCTACCCTTTTCCCTCTGTCTATCTAATTCTTACTAACTACCTGACCCCTTCTAACTAACTAACCCCATTAACCACCCATCTAACTAACTCTATCGGGCCTAAAAGCTGTCCAATGTCTTACATATTGGATATTACAAACAGAGAACAGAGAGAAATGAAAGGGAAATGGAAACTGAAAAACAGATTTTCATTTCTTGAATTGTGTACAGTGTCAACAAGAGTATTTATACTAATTGTAATATGCAGAGTGTGGTTGTAACAGAATAACCACCTCTTAGCTAGCTACTAACAGAATTCAACAGAATACAGTAGAATACAGTCCTATCTAACATGAGAGAACGTGCTCTGTATCTATTACTAATATTCCCCCTTACAAGTCTGGGGTGGCTGGCTTAGCGCAGACTTGTCAAAAACTCGCAGCTTGTCCCTTAGAAAGCAGAATCGTGTAGTAGACAGAGGCTTGGTGAGCACATCAGCCCATTGATCTTGGGCTGGCACATGTGAAACTATAAGGCTCTTGTTAAGGCTCTTGTTGAGGACCTTTTCCCCGAACGAAAAAGATGTCCAACTCCATGTGTTTAGTGCGTGAGTGCAGCACTGGATTATGTGCAAGGGACACAGTACTTAGATTGTCACATAGGATTCTGGGTGTCTTGAAGGGGGTCTGCAACTTAGTAAGCAAGGACTGTACCCAAAGCATTTCAGCTGAGAGATTTGCAAGGCTTCGGTATTCGGCCTCTGCACTTGAACATGCCACCAGTGTTTGTTTCTTGGACCACCAAGAGATGAGATTGGGCCCAAGAAAACACATGCTCCGGAGGTGGACCTGCGATCATCTGGGTCGGATGCCCAATCAGCATCACAAAACCCTGTAAGTGAAAGGGGTTGGTGCAGGCTGCAGTAGGAGTCCATGACCAATGGTGCCTTTTAGGTACCTCAATATCCTTTTGACAGCTTTCCAATGCTCCTCTTGGGGCTGCGATAGGAATTGACAGACTTTATTAACAGAATAGGATATTTCGGGCCTTGTTAGAGTTGCATACTGCAGGGCTCCAACAATAGATCGATATAGTGATGGATCATCAACATAGTTAGAGCCCTCTTTAGATAGTTTAGCATTAGAAACCATAGTAGTAGTAATGGATTTTGCAGATTCCATGTGAACTTTTGCCAGCAGGTCACAGATATACTTTGACTGAGATAATAATAGTGAGCCATTAGGAAGGTGTGATTCCTCAATTCCAAGAAAATAGTCCAATGAACCAAGTTGTTTAAGTGCAAATTCACTATTCAATTGATCAATCAAGGTCTGGATGTGAGGAGTGGAATTCCCTGTGACAAGAATGTCATCAACATAAACTAGGAATATAATCCGAATACCCTGCTGCTGAAACAAGAACAGTGAGGGGTCACACTTGCTTGACTGAAATCCACGTTTTACTAGAGCTGTTTTGAGACGTTCGAACCAAGCACGTGGTGCTTGCTTTGACCCATAAAGAGCTTTGTTCAACTTGCACACCAAGGACTTATCATTCACTTCAAAACCCGGTGGTTGAACCATGTAGACTTCCTCATGGAGCAGCCCATTAAGAAAGGCATTATTCACATCCAGTTGGCGAATAGGCCACCTGTTTGTGTCAGCAAGTGTAAGAACAGTTCGCATAGTTGTAGGCTTTACTACTGGGGAAAAAGTCTCATTAAAATCACAGCCAGCTTGTTGGTGGAAGCCCTAAGCCACAAGACGGGCTTTGTATTTGTTGATTGTTCCATCGGGATTCTCCTTAACTCGGAACACCCATTTGCACCCAATGGGAACCCGGTTAGGAGGAGGAGCAACAAGTGTCCAAGTGTTGTTTTTCAACAATGCAGAATATTCATCTTTCATGGCTGCAAGCCAATGGGGAGCAGCCAAGGCTTGTTTAACAGTAGTGGGTTCCATGTGTGTGCGAGTAAAAGTGTGGGATGAATACGAGGAAGAACAATGCCTGACTTGGCTCGGGTTTGCATAGGGCGGCAGTTAAGGGGATGGACTAAGGGTGTTCGGTGAGAAGAAGATGAAGAGTAGTGGGTTCCATGTGTGTGCGAGTAAAAGTGTGGGATGAATACGAGGAAGAACAATGCCTGACTTGGCTCGGGTTTGCATAGGGCGGCAGTTAAGGGGATGGACTAAGGGTGTTCGGTGAGAAGAAGATGAAGTGCTGGAGATAGGAAAAGGGTTGGGAGATGAGTGTTCAGGTAGTGGAAGCTATAGTTTCAGAATTGGATGTGGTGGGTTGCAAGGTATGGTGATTGGAAGGAGATTGGTGAGGTGAGAGAGATTGGTAAGATGAGAGATGAGGTGAGTATGGTGATAAACCAGGATCCGAGAGAGGCGAAGTAGGTGCAGATAGGTGAGGAAAAGATGACAAGAGTGGAGGAACAGAGGAGATAGGGGAGATCGTGTGGAGGGAAGAGAAGAGAAAACAATAGATGATGAAGGAAATAAGGTGTTATAAAGGAATCTAGACTTGTTGAACAGAACATCTTTAGAAATAAAGATACGACCATCAGGGCTTAAGCACTTGTAGCCCTTGTGAGATAGAGAGTAGCCCAAAAATACACATTCCTGGGACCTAAAAGAGAGCTTATTGGACTGATAAGGTCTAAGGAAAGGAAAACACGCACACCCAAACACTTTGAGGAACTTATAGTCAGGTGATTTGTTTAGAAGAAGAAAGTAAGGAGATTGCATGTTGAGTGTGGATGATGGCAGTCTGTTAATGATATATGGGGCAGAAATGAATGCATGGTCCCAAAATTTGAAGGGAATACCAGCATGAGCTAGAAGTGTTAGACCCGTCTCAACAATGTGTCGGTGTCTACGCTCAACCAACCCATTTTGATGACGGGTGTGGGGGCAGGTTAGGCGATGAACAATGCCCAACTCACTCAAGAATTTGGTGAAGGGGCGGAATTCACCACCCCAATCACTCTGCACAGATTTTATTTTGGTGGAAAATTGCAATTCTACCATGGACTTGAAATGGGTAAATTGAGTTAAAGTGTCAGACTTGAGTTTGAGAGGCCCCAAAGATCACACACTACAAGTTCAAATGGTGTGTGATACACACTAGTAGAAGAATGGGCATGAAGACGATGTGCCTTGCCCATGCAGCAAGCTGCACAAAAGTCAGTAGCTGACTTGTGAGGAAGACTTGTGTGATTAGTTTGTAAAGCTGATCTGAGGACCTCATGGTGAGGATGCCCCAATCGGTAGTGCCATAAACCATAAGAAGACAAAACAGCTGAAGAATTGTTAACTGAAGTTTTTATTTAATTAACAGAGGAAGTACAATTGTTACAAGATATTTGATTACAATGAGACTGAGTACAAGAATTAGGAAGTACAGAAACAGAATTACATTGAGCTACATTATTCTCAACATTACAAATGGAATGGGAAGAAGATACACCTAAGGAAGGAGGAAGGGAATCGAAGCTGTAAAGGCCATTTGCACCCACTTTTCCTCTTAGCAGAACTTTAGAGGAATCCTGAGATTTCACAAGGCAAAAGGTTGGGTGAAATTCAAAGAAAACATTGTTATCTTTAGCAAATTTACTTACACTCATGAGATTTTTAGTAATTGAAGGGACTAAAATTAGAAAGGGTGAGAGTAGTGTGAGGTTGCAAGGGTGAGGAAAAACACATGGAACCAACTGAACTAATAGACAAACCTTGACCGTTACCCATATAAACTTGCTCTGAGCCTTGCATAGATGAAGAATCTGACATGTTGGCTGGATCCGGGGTCACATGGTGCGTTGCACCCGAGTATGGGTACCATTGTTGATTACTAAAATAGGATCTGTACCAGTGAGCAAGGCATGAGCATGTTGAGGTCTTGGTGGGACATTGTAAGGATACTGTGATGGTGGTGGCCTTAGATGCATGGGAGGTCTCTGATGGGAAGAAGAAGGATGATTCTGCCAAAAGCCATATGTGGGAGGTGGAGGATAGTACTCAGTATGGACTAGGGTTGCGAACTTGCGATGATAACAAATGCTTGCATCATGCCCGTATTTGCGACAAATCTGACATTGGATGGAGGGCGGCCACCGGACTTGCCACCACCACGTCCACGATAACCACCATTGCGGCCACCACGATATCCACTGTTACGACCACCCCAGAAATCACCATTGTAACCATTATAACCACTATTGCCTCGATTGCCATAGTTACTAGCTACTGTGTGAGTGACTCCTTCAGGAAACGACGAACCCTGGGAGCTAGGGTTAGAGAAAGACTCAGAATCCTGATTGGCCTGAGGAGCCTGAGCAAGATTGACTGAAATCGGCTCAGTGAGTACCGATTTCTTGTTTTTCTCTAAGCGCGCCTCGTGAACTTGTAAGAGCGATTCTAGTTCATCGAGTGAACACAGATCTAGTCTACTGTTAACAGCAGTTACGACGGAGTCAAAGTCTTCTGGAAGTGCCTCGAGCGTGATTTCTAGGAGGTTTCCGATGAGGAATCGGATCACCAAGAGACAGAAGTGATTTGGAGATCGAACGCACACGAACCGTGAACTCCTCTACCTTGCGATCGCCTTTGGTGAGAGAACAGAGTTCGGATCGTAATTGGCGAGCTCTAGTGTTGAGAAGGTTGTGAAAGTGCTTGTGAATTTCGTTCCAGATTTGCCAAGAGTAGGTGCACTCAACCACTCGATGTAGAAGCGATTCCGAGATCGAAGAGAGTAACCACATAGCGATAAGTGCATCCTGTTTCTCCCAATCACTGTACTGAGGATTCACTGTGTCAGAATCGCGATCGGCATCAGAAAGAATTCGAGGAGGAATTCGAGGCTGTGTGATGAATTGTTCAAGCTTGTGGCCTCGAACGATTCTCTCAAGTTGCTGTTTCCATTGCCTGAAGTTCTTTTCATCAAGTTTTATGGAGATAGGGTACGTAAAATTGCTAGGGTTTGAGAAAGGGCTTTGGGAAGCCATGGATACAGGATCGAGAAGCTCAAGATACCATATTACAAACAGAGAACAGAGAGAAGCGAAAGGGAAATGGAAACTGAAAAATTGATTTTCATTTCTTGAATTGTGTACAGTGTCAACAAGAGTATTTATACTAATTGTAATATGCAGTGTGTGGTTGTAACAGAATAACCACCTCTTAGCTAGCTACTAACAGATTTCAACAGAATACAGTAGAATACAGTCCTATCTAACATGAGAGCACGTGCTCTGTATCTATCACTAATATTGGATAAGAAAACCGCCTTACGAGTTATAGCAAATGTTTAATAGCCTTGATTGATAGTTACCTTTCAGCTGAAACTTTGTTCTTTGATGCTACTATTTTGTCGAAGCTACAGTTTTCCTGAACCTGTATGCCTTTCTTTGTGTTGCTACTCATGTTAGTAATACCCAGATCCCCATACACTTTGTTTGGACCACGTCTTTTGAGAGCTTTGCTGCATTTATTTATATACATAAACTGTTCATCAATTCCAGTGTTATACCTCCTTCATATTCTTCTAAATTAAAGTATGCAATTAAAACTTTTATTTAGAAACTATATGGGCTTCTTTGGCCTCAAGATGAATTTTGATCCTCACACCTCAATGTTGGAATGCTTAGATGTTCCCAAATTCTCAAAGTGGAGGCCCGAATCAGCAGAATGTGGACATGCACAAGCATTGTATCCTTATTTCAGCAAGTAATCCTTATCCATTGCAGACACCAATTTTTATACCTCGACTGCAGAACCTTGAGCAGAGTGAAAGCATTGAGTCAGACTCAGGTAACCGTTTATATGATGCTGAAGCTGTTGCTAAAGCATTTCCTCAGGTACTGTTTATTTTATTTATTTAATTATTTTTTAATGGCATTTTATGTTTTTCTTTGCTGTGAACTTAACAAGTTTCCCAGTCTTTATTTGCTTATATGGTTAATGGAATTGATCTTCTGATTGCAGTTTTCTGTTTCTCTATCAATCATCTGTCCAAAACAACTTCCCAAAGTTAAAGCCATCTACAATGCGGTATGGATCACATATCATCTTCTACTAAAATGTTAATCTATCTTTATTTGTTTACTTTTAAAGGGTGGCATTTGAAACCTGTTAAGAGCATGCTGTCTGAAATCAATTAATGGTGTTTGATAAAACTCAAAATTTTAGCTTTGAAAATTTAGTGCTGATTTTTGAGTTATAAAAAATTGAAGCTGTAAACTTGTAATGTTTGAAATGATTTTGTTTCAAGTTTTGAATGCGTGTTGCTTATTAGATTTTGGACCTAACTCAATCCCAAAAGCTAGCTCATAGGATGAGGATTGCCCATTACTTATAAACTCTTATTAGAGACTATCTCTAGTCAATGTGGGACTTAGGTTTTTCCCAATATTGCTTTACTGGCATTACTTGAAGTTGGATCTAGATATTTTCTGTTTTATTCACTTATTTAGGGCAAGTCAAGATTAATCGTTTGCATTGTTATCAAACTATGAATCGTCTCATAGAGCCGCAATATTTCATTAGCATAAACAGTTTGAGCCTTCTTCCTAATCTCGCAACATGTTTAGTAAGGACGGAAATGCACTGTTAATCTTTGTTCAATAGACTGCCACAACAATGATACGAGCTGATAATCTGCCTGTTGCCACTCTTCTCGGACTCAGCAATGTTAGCAACCTTTTTATTGAGATGGTCAGACAAACATTGACCCATAAACCATACCTCAACAACGTTATGCCAATTCATATAGTTCTTAGTTCTTACCATTCAACTTCTCGGTAGTAATAGTGGGGGACCTGGGAAACGCAAAAGAAATCAGACTCTTCTTCTCTATACCTCCCTTGCATTACTTAATGAAACTTTGAGGCAATAACAAGTTTGTGATGCCCTTACATGTTCTGGGCCGCACACACACTACACTGATGTATTCAACGAGTCTATAGCCTTGGCCGACAGGCTCGGGTAATCTTTGAAATTTCATCATAAATTTCCGTCCAAGGCTAAATACTGGCGAGAGACCGATAGCGAACAATACGCAAGGGAAAAGATGAAATGGACTTTGAAAAGAAGGTCAAAGAGTGCTTGAAATGGTCAGGTCCATTCAATTTTTAGAATAAATTACAAAGTGACTAGCAATATAACTCAACACACGGGAACCAAAGAGGGGTAGCACAACGGCATACCCAGGACCAAACAAGGGCAAAAAGGAATTGGAAGGAGATGGCGAACACGACGACAAAAGTGGTGACGTCAACTGTGGTCGGAAAGGTGGCGTGTGGATCACACGTGCCGGAAAGTGAAGCTGCTGAAGATTGTACGTGAGAGCAAGGGACGATGGTCCTGGTAGCGGCACTTAGACAGTCGGTCGGCGGCCTCTGAGGTGAATGTTGTTGTTACTTCAGTCACCAGACGACTACAAGACGATGGGTCAACGTTGACAGCAGCTAAAATCTGAAACACGACAACATGAATGAACAAAGCTCTGGTACCAACTTGAAGTTGGATCTAAATATTGTGTTATTCACATTGCAATATGAGGGTAAAATATCTATTCACTTAGAATACATGATGATTCCTAGAACATTAATTATCTAAGCTGAATACTAAAGTGTTAATACAATGGATTCATGAATACAATAAATAGAACACCACGGTCCACACTGATAGGACCCCGAATCAATAGAAAAGGAAAACTATATGATAGATTGAAAAAGAGAAAAACTATTACAAAAGAGGAAGCCCCCCTTGTAATCCCAGAGCCTAGCTCCTCAGAGAAACCATTTTCTCTGCCTATAACACATGAACAAGTATTTTCCTACCCTTTCCTCCTCCCTCACTCCTTTTTATAACACCTCCCCTCATTCCCCAATGATTACAGAATCACACTCCCCGATCCCCAAGTGCCACCTATCCCTATTTTGTTATTCATTCCCTCTCTCCCTTCACACGTTCCCAACCTCCTTCTGTCTCCCTCCTGATCATGTGTCAAGGGCCTATCACACACCCATCCACTCTATC
The DNA here is from genome assembly GCA_035048595.1 of Echinosophora koreensis. NCBI lineage: Eukaryota > Viridiplantae > Streptophyta > Magnoliopsida > Fabales > Fabaceae > Echinosophora > Echinosophora koreensis. The sequence continues at coordinate 1,310,455 of JAPCYP010000031.1, read as the reverse complement.
ATGATGATAATCAGCAGCATTGAATAAAATAAGTTAGTCTATAATAGAGGAAACCATTGCCATTTCCTAATTTATGCAAGGAAATGGTTGCTGATGTAGGTGTGAAAATGGTTCTTAGTCAAGACGGGGGTTAATTGACTTTTTTAAACTTATTTCTTCCAATGTTGAGTGAAGGTAGAAGATGATTTTCTTTGAAACAATCAAATAAAGATTTGCACATTTAAACTAAGATACAAATCATACAAAGGCATACGCTAACAAATAACATCAACATTCAAATAAGCATAATAGCATAATCATCAAATATCATAAGAAATATGAGCAAAACAATATAACTTGCAAGAATGTAAAAGTATAAGGAAAGAGAGATCAACATGCTGGAATTTATATTGGTTCAATCACAGCACGAGTGACCAACATCTAGTCCCCAAGCTTCGCTTGAGTACTTCCACTATATCAAAAGAGTTTGTACAAAAAGAGATACCACACTCCCTTACAAACCTCTTCCTTGTAGGATACCTCACCCACAAACAAACCTTACACTCCCAAGGAATACCTCACCCTTGATCAATCTTGGGATTCCACATCCAAACCTTGCAACCTCAAGCGATACTTCACCCTTGATCACTTTGGGATACCACACCCAAAAACCTTACTCTCTCAAGAGATGCCTCACTCTTGAATCCTTTGTAGAATACCTCACTCACAAAGCTCACAACCTTAAAGATACCTCACCCTTGATCAACCTTGGGATGCCACACCCAAACTAAAATCAGAAAAATAAGAGTAGAAGAGAAATTTCTAGCACACTTGTGCAAGAGATACAAAAAAGCACTATAATCTTCTTTTGCAATTGGAGATAGTAGTTGGTTCAATATTTCAGGAGAGTAACAATGTATTTGAAAGTGTATTTTCGTCTCTAAAACTTACAGACTTGACCCCTTTATATTGATTTCAATTAGGGCTACAAAATTTGAATTTTTGAAGGTGTTTCAGTTTAGAGTGTTTCAATACTTCTTGAGGTATTTGAATACCATCATAACAGACACTAACAACCTCTAACGGATCAGTGTATTCGAATACTAACCTTGGTATTCGAATACTATGACCTAAAATGCTAAAATGCTTAAGTAATTGCATTTACAAGTTGGTATTTGAATACTTATGATGGAATTTCAAAATTCCTCTAAGTAAACCACTAATCAACCATTTAATTAATTACAATATATTTTCTAAAACATGGCATTTTATTTAAGCCCTTAATTGACTTCCAAATTAGGTTAGTCATGATTAAAACTTTGTAAAACCATTATTATTTGAGCCAATTAATCAACCTTTTCACAAAAGAGATTAACCTAACAAGTAATACTAAAATGGTTGTATCATCCAAACCAAGTTTGAATCTTCAACTTGATTCTTCATTTGGAGAGATACGTAAGAACTCGGAAGCGCATTTGAGAAGTCTTTCTCTTCATTGTCTGCGGCTGTTGAAAAATATCTAATTACTTCTCATATGCTAAATGTTTTCAGCACCTTCTCACTTAAACTTTTTCTTGGTTGGTATTTTCCTAAGAAGCACAGACGTTGACACAGACACTGGACGTGACATGGACATGGACACGGACACTGCATTGTGATAGGTATCTTAGTAAGGAAAAAGGGAAAAAGTCTAGAACTAGAAAGAAAGAGAGGGAAAGAATGAAGAATGAAAGAATCTGAATAGTACTGCACTTTTATTGAAAAGAAACGTAAATGGCTGTCCAAATGAGCACTCTCCTTTATTCACTGGTTAATACCCAGTCAAAACAATAGAATTTCATAATCTACCTTTTTTACAGTCTAGCTAGTTTATTTATAGGTTTTAGCCACTAACTAGTTGCTAACAGCTTTCTAACAACAGAAACTAAGAAACTAATTACAGTTATTACAGTTTAGTCTTCCTAGAGTAGACCCTTAGAACCCTACTAATTACAGTTATTACAGTTTAGTCTTCCTAGAGTAGACCCTTAGAACCCTTGGCCCATTTTGTAGACTTTCGGGCCTAACACATTGTGACACAATGAAATTCAAGTTTGTACATGCTTCTGTCATGTATAACATGAAGTGTCTAATAATCTATATGTCTCAAAAATAAACACCCTACTTTCTTTAAGTGTCTGTGCTTTTCATAACTCTCACAAGTTTGCCTTTGATATTGATATTTCATAATCTGCCTTTTTTACAGTCTAGCTAGTTTATTTATAGGTTTTAGCCACTAACTACTTGCTAACAGCTTTCTAACAACAGAAACTAATAAACTAATTACAGTTATTACAGTTTAGTCTTCCTAGAGTAGACTGTTAGAACCCTTGGCCCATTTTGTAGACTTTCGGGATTGTGACACAATGAAATTCAAGTTTGTACATGCTCCTCAGTGTTCTGTCACGTATAACATGAAGTGTCTAATAATCTATATGTCTAAAAACAAACACCCTACTTTTTTTAAGTGTCTGTGCTTTTCATAACTCTCCATTTTGAGTACTGAATTGATCTTTTCTATCGAAGTTAAGGCACATCATGCTTTATTTATTTATTTATTTTTTTTTTGGTAAGGTGTTGCTCATGTCAGTGAAAGCTGAAGTAGTAGATGTTATGCAGTTCACTGATTGCTTGAGTTTTGAATTTTGTGTTGTCTACTTTTTTCTCTTTCTTTCCTTTTTTGAATTGGGAAAGCCTAATGAAACTAATTTATTCTTTTCTGCTATTAAACCTTTTCATGATATTGATTATATCCCTTTGATATTGTAGGGAAAGCGTAACAGTAGAGCAGCTGATCCACCAGTTGATGTTAAAAACACTCATTTCCTTGTTTTAATATCAGAAAGTTTCAGGGAAGCCCGTGGTGCTTTGAGTCGTTGTGGGATCACAAGTTTGCCTTCAAATCAGAGTCCTGTTAAAGTAGATGCTGTTTCAGCTACACCAGTTACAGGGGCACCCCAACTTCTATCTCATCAGGTTGTTTATGCATTCAGTATTTGCATCCCTTATCAAACTGTAATATACTAATTTGCATGTCTATTTATATTTCTTGTTTGTTTTCATGTCATGTGCACACTATTAAAGAGAAACTTCATGGTACATATATCTAGAATTTTCTCAGAATATTTATCCTTGGGGAGTATCGATAATATTTGTCAAGCCACCTATATAGTTTTGCATTACTTGAGGTTTCTTGTAATGATAAGCATGGTTTTGATGGTGAAAGGATACAACGAGTTTATGGAGATGTGCTGTGTGGGTATGGGGGTTTTGTGCTTTTCATGACAAGTTTGAGTTGCAATGTCTAGGACTTAAGGGATAGTTATTGCATTTACTGCTGGAATAGTGTTGTCTACATGACTTTCCTTTGGAGATTTGCTTCTAGGTGGTACTAATGGAATACTTGAGCGACTTGGAGAAAATTAGAGAAAAGATTTCTGTGAATTTGCTTGAGTGGTTTAGGCACTCAACAGCTTGGTATTTATACACATAAAAGAATTTTTACATCTTATATTTACAAGAAAAATAATCACTAATTGAACTTTTCCCTAGGATCATATTATTTCCGATGTTACATTAACTCTTGTTTTCGATGCTACAGTAAGTACTGGTGTCATTTCCAACAGGAATCTCTTTTAATGATGTATTGATGTACACTGAACTTAGAGACCTTTCTAGTTTGATGGATTTGATTCAATGTTATGTTTTAGTTTCCTATTCTCCTAGGCTCCGTCTATGGTTGTCTCTTTCTTTTTTTTTCCTATTGATTTGTTTCATTCCATTATTTTTTGAAACATGTAACTTGTTAGTGTATTTTATTTTATTTTAATAAAAATAGAAGCTCATTAAGATGAAGAGATGATTACAAAGAGTTAAGAGGATAAGAGAACCTCTGCACAAAATAAAAAATAAAATTAAAGGAGAACAAACAAACAGAATAAATAACATCAATGATGCTCTTAAAAAGACCATGGACTTTACACCAAATAGAAGCCAAACACTTGATCTTATTCCAAAGGAGCTTCTCATCAAATTAAGAGGCCAGAATTATGCTTCAACCATATACTAATACACCAAAGAGTGGCATAAATTGCATATTGCAGCATGAATCCTTCTCCCAAAACCAGTAAAGCTAGTCAGCAAAAACCATAGAGATGCTATTTTCATCAGACTTCTACTATAGTTCATGGGTTGTTTTAGGTATGTATTCTAATAACTGAAATTAAAGATCTAGCTGCATAACCTAGAGGCACTGAGTGTATTTCTTGGACATTAACATTGTAATCTTATTCTTTTTCTTTCATGGTGAGAAATGTATTATATTTATTGTGGGCTAATCTTATCCATAACAGTAACTGATCTCTAACAAGAATTTATATGCTGTTCATTCATTTCTTCTATTTATTATGTTTTTTCATGATAGCATAGCTGTTGCAGCACTGAATTTTGTAGAAGTAATTGATCTTGAAAGATTTCTTACATTGTTATACATCTAAAAGGAAAAAGATTAGGATTTATTCTTCTCTCTATATGGAAAGTCTTAAAATTTGGGCTTTAGGCCTAACTCAACCCCACAAAACCGGCTTGTAAGATGAGGATTGCCCAAACTTTATAAGCACTACTTAGGCCATATCGCGAGTCGATGTGGGAATTTCAACACACCCCCTCACGCTTAGGACAGGACGTCCTAAGCATGGACTGATGCAGGTGGAATAATAGGGATCTCAGCACACCCCTCACGCCTAGGACTTGACATCTGGAGCGTGGACAAATACGGGTGGAATAACAGAGATCTTGGCCCAATAATAGATCTAAGATAGGCTCTGATACCATCTTAAAATTTGGGCTTTCAACTCAACACACCCCCTCACGCTTAGGACATGACGTCTTAAGCGTGGATTGATGCGGGTGGAATAATAGGGATCTCAGCACACCGCTCACACCTTGGACTTGACATCTGGAAGGTAGATAAATGCGGGTGGAATAACAGAGATCTTGGCCTAATAATAGATCTAAGATAGGCTCTGATACCATATTAAAATTTGGGCTTTAGGCCTAATTCAACCCCACAAAACCGGCTTGTAAGATGAGGATTGTCCAAGTTTTATAAGCACTACTTAGGCCATATCTCTAGTCAATGTGGGACTCTCAATAGGAAGTACTATCTTGTCTGTTTGAGTGAAATAGTTAGTTAGAAAAATTCATGCTCAGGTAGTTGCTTTAGGGTAGTAGTTTGTTGTGTTTAGTTGGTTATTTGATAATAAGTTTAAGTGGCTTATTTATTCTTTTGACCTTCTGGTTGAAGAGTCATAGTTAACATGTTTTTTTTTTTTTTTTTTATGGATTTTTAGTTAATGGATCTATTGCAAACCGGCAACCAATTTCGGCTGGGAATGTGGCCCCTGCTATTGTAAAAGTGGTAAACTAAAGACCCTTGAGACTACATTATTAACTTACATCAACATTATGGGGATTGCTTTTAGTTTTTCTGATTCAATTCTTCAAATGATCCTGGATTTATATGTTAATTGTTCAGGAGCCAGTTCCAGTAACTTCTATGGTAGCTGGACCTGCTTTTCCTCATAATTCGTCAGTTCCACGTGCCACTAGTACTAGTCAAGGAGTTCCAAGCTTGCAGACATCTTCTCCATCTTCTACTTCTCAGGATATTGTAACAAGTAATGAGAATGCACAGGATACAAAGCCTATAGTGTCAATGTTGCAGCCCATACGCCCGGTGAATCCTGCTCAAGCAAATGTGAACATTTTGAACAATCTGTCTATAGCACGGCAGGTAATGAATGGGCTTCAGCCAATGGGTCAGACTCCTGTTGCTATGCACATGTCAAACATGATCTCTAGTGGGATGGCATCTTCTGTACCTGTGGCTCAAAATGTATTTTCGTCTGGACAGTCAGGAATAACATCAATAACTAGTTCTGGACCTCTTACTGGTCCTGTGCAGGTTGGACAAAACTCAGGTCTTGGTTCATTAACTTCGGCCACTTCTAATTTGTCTGGAAGTTCAAACATTGGGATCTCACAACCATTGGGTAATATGCAAGGGGCTGTTAGTATGGGACAACAGGTGCAGGGTATGAGCCAAGGAAATCTTTCGGGAGCCCAGATGGTGCATAGTGGAGTTAACATGAACCAAAATGTGATGAATGACCTTGGTCAATCGGTTGTCTCTTCTGGAACTGGCACGATGATTCCTACCCCAGGAATGTCTCAACAAGTACAATCAAGCATGCAAGCTCTTGTGGACAACACAGCAGCTAATATGTCTTTGCCACAACAGACATCAGGTGGTATGCCTTCACAACAATCCAAATATTTGAGGGTCTGGGAGGTATGTCCATTTCCTCCTTTAGTCTACATAAAAGTTAACACCTCAAACTTAGGTTTTACTGCATTGTCCTTTTCTTTTATCTTGAAAATTTTTAGTATCGAACAAGTGATTTCATTTTATTGAAATAAAGAGCCATTTTACCATTCACGTTTGATGTAGTAAGAATTACCAAGTGGTATTTTTCTTGTTTATGGTAAAGCTTATATTTGAACATAGTGTGATGAGGTGGGCAAAGCATCACTGCTACTTTTTCATCAATTTTAACTTTTATTTGTTTGACATTCAATTTGGAAAAGGTTGGACTCATTTCACAGATTGCAATTTATGTTTTACAGCGCATTGCTCTTTCAGTTATGATTCACCTATGACAACATTTTAGCATCCGATCATTTGTTTGAATCTTGCCTTTATGTACTGTTGTCCTTGAGCATGTTGGATTTTGAGAATTTCAGCTTATATGTCATTAATATTAAGGGCCTATTTGTTATAGATTAAAAATTAAGTGATTCTGACAATGAATAATTTTGAGATTATTTTTAGAGATTTTTAAAAAAAGTAGAAGCTGTTTTGTGTTTGTTTACAATCATAAGAATCGCTTTTTTCAAAGATGTGTAGTGATAGAAAAATGATTTTTTCCAAAAGCTAATGAAAGTGGCTTTTCATTTTAACCTTAAAAATCAAATTTTTTTTTTAAAATTCATTTTTAAGAAAAGCCGAAACAAACACAACCAAACTCTTAAACATGATTTTTTTACTTTAAAAAAGTGATTTTATCCTCAAAAAGTCTTGAACAAACGCACTCTTAGATCTTGAACAAACGCACTCTTAGTCTATCTAGACCGTTGCTGTTTTTCCACTTTTGCTACATTTATTCTGAGCACAACATTCATTATTTAGTGCCAGAAGTTACTGTCAAAACAAAACATGTTAAATCCTAGTTTTCATAATTTCATTGATTTCTTTGCTGTCATTTTTCATTATTTATTTGTGCCAAGTTTCTAGTCCCATCTTGTCATGTACAATCTTGCCTCTTTTATGGAGAAATATAGAGGTGGTTCTATGAATACAGATCTTTTCAACGATTATTATTTCTATCAATTGTATTGTTCAATGATTGATACTCATGCAGGGAAGCTTATCTGGGCAGAGACAAGGACAACCTGTATTCATCACCAAACTTGAAGTATGTTCTCAAATGCATGATAAAGATATTTTTTGTTTTTAATTTATTTACGTTCTGCTTTTTCATTGGACCAGCTGTCAGCCATATCCCAATATGGTCTTTCCAGACTCATTCTTAACAATGGCAATAGATTTGATTTGTGGCAACTTGCAAGTTCTTTGATGTGTAGACCTGATTCATATTTTCTTTGTGGCAGGGTTACAGGAGTGCAGCTGCCTCAGAGACGTAAGTTAATGAAGTTGTGTTATCATTTCTCAGAGAAGTTTAGATAATACTATAAGTCGTTGAAGTTTATAACACTTGTCCAAAAGTTCTTCTCTTTTTGGTGCTAAGTTGATTTTGATCTTTAAGCTTAGGTTTCAAAGAAGTTGCTGACTTGACCTGCCTTATTTATTTCTTCAAAAGGTTTGAGTTCTTTGATGATGATTTGCAGAGGACCATGCTCTTAGTAGTGGTTACTTTTTAGTAATAAACAATTCTGCTATGATAGTTCATATTAGATTTTGGGCCTAACTCAATCCCAAAAGCTAGCTCATAGGATGAGGATTGCCTATTACTTATAAGCTCTTATTAGATACTATCTCTAGTCAATATGGGATTTGGGTTTTTCCCAATACACCCCCTCACGCCCAACACTATTGGGCTTGGTGCGTGAATAACATGGTAGGTGGCCTAACAATGGATCTAGGATAGCTCTGATATAGATTTTGGGCCTAACTCAATCCCAAAAGCTAGCTTATAGGATGAGGATTGCCTATTACTTATAAGCTCTTATTAGATACTATCTCTAGTCAATGTGGGATTTGGGTTTTTCCCAATAGTTCATTATTATGCTTTTGGATTTAGATCCCTCTAAAATGAGGGGTGCATTTTAGAGAGTAAAGTAAGCGAAAGTTGCTGTTGATGAGAAAATCAAGGGTGTAAATTATCACACGATTGGTGATGCAACTACTTTGTATCTTACAAAATACTTTACCCTCTATTTTTTCGTCAATGGTTACAATCCTTTACTTTACTCTCCAAAGTGCACCTGATCCAAATTTTTAGTTTTTCATTTTGCTGTTTTATAAAATGATTAGACTATGAGGGGGCAAGGCTACGTACATCTGTCCTCCTTGGACCCCACTTGGTGGGAGCCTCGTGCAATGGGCCATTCTTTTTTATACCCATCTTCTTCTTCTATTCTTATAGATGATATAGTTACTCACCCTGGGATATTTTTTATTTATGTGAAATGGAACATCGGGTGGGGTTCAGTAAGCTTGTTTAACAAACCTGCCCATCAAAGCATTACAACTTTGTTTTTATTAGTAAAGATAATAATAATTTTTATTATTACCATCTTTGTTTAGAAAGTCATTTTTACTTTTTTAGTACTAGGGATTTATGTGAAATAATGAGATTTCGTGAACTCTCTTGTAGATTTTTTCTTTCTACATCATCTCTTCTCATGGAAAAAAGTAGGTGTAGGGTTTTTGTGCTCTTAGCGATTTCAGTGAAAATTTATTCCATATTTTGTTAATTAACTAGTAAAAGGAGCTTATTCTCCTTTCACCCTGAAAATGATTCAGTGTTGTTAATTGCGTGCCAATAGTGACTTCAAGTGCAAAAGTGATAAAATCATTCATAGAGGTCACTAATGCTTCAGCAGTGACTTTTTCCTTATATAAATTATTAAGGTACAGTGGTTACTTATAGTATGGCCTCATTTATTTTAGTAAATGATACGTTCAGCACTTGAAAAGGAAATATATGAGACACTACAATACTGAAATTCATCTTCACTAAAACTTCAGTTATAAAATTTGAGTACGGAAATTTTTTCAATTTTATCAATCACGTTTTAAATCCATGTAATCAAAACCAATACAGAATACTTCAACTTGAGGCATTGCTCTCTCCAATTTCATTGTAATTGCCGAATCAGTTTTGGATTTTCCTAATTTTGACTAATCTGATTAAACCATTATCAGAAGCTTTATATTCTCTTCTAATTTCCTTTTGATTTTCTATATTTACTAACCTACTACTTTTTTTGGTCTCAGACTTGCAGCAAACTGGCCCCCCGTAATGCAAATAGTTCGGCTTATATCTCAAGACCACATGAACAACAAGTCAGTACTTATTTTGTGTTTACCTACGTCTTGCTTATATATATTTGTGTCTGTAGGTGTATATTGGTTGTGAGTCTCTTGACATTTTGTTCTGTGGATATGCTAATTTTATAAAACTCTGACAATAGGCAATATGTTGGAAAGGCAGATTTCCTAGTTTTCCGGGCTATGAACCCACATGGTTTTCTTGGTCAGCTGCAGGAAAAGAAGCTGGTAAGTAAAAAAAAAAAACCACCTCACACATGACACATGAAAAAAAAAGAAGGAAAAGTAAAATTAGAGTGACCTTGTTAGTCAATGTCAATGCTTTCCTAAATTCTTCCCACCTGATATCTTCTCAAGCTTCTGCCCCTAAAAGAATGTAGAAATTTTGCTGTGGTACTTTGACCATCTCTTCTCACCTCAGTTTGTTCTGATAATGATAGCCATATCATGCCCCCTGTAAATTTTCAAGCCTTCTTCATACCTGGGGACCATTGCTTTCATTTTTTTTTTTTTTCAGGTAAGATTTTCTGTGGTGCTGAATTTTGCTGTTTAATTTCAGTGTGCAGTTATCCAATTACCATCACAGACGTTGCTACTATCTGTTTCTGACAAAGCCTTCCGCTTGATTGGGATGCTTTTTCCTGGGGTAACACATTTAGTTGTTGACTTTTGAGGCTTTGTTATAATGCTGTGGGTTCATTATACCTTGCCTCTTTACTTGATGCTTTGAATGCAAACAGGATATGGTTGTATTCAAGCCACAATTATCCAGTCAGCAACAGCAACAAATGCAGCAGCAGCAACAGCAACAGCAACAACAGCAACAAATGCAGCAGCAACAGCAACAGCAACAGCAGATGCAGTCTCAAAACAAGCACCTACCACAGTTGCAACAGCAGCAGCAGCTTCCTCACATGCAGCAACAACAACTTCCACAGCTGCAACAACAACAACAGCAGCAGCAGCAGCAGCAACTTCCACAGCTACAACAACAGCAACAGCTTCCTCAGGTCCAACAACAGCAGCTTTCTCAGCTACAACAGCAGCAGCAGCAGCTTCCACAAATGCAACAACAGCAGCAACTTCAACAACAACAACTCTCACAACTGCAGCCCCAGCAGCAGCTTCCACAATTACAGCAGCTGCAGCATCAACAACTTCCTCAGCAGCAACAAATGGTTGGGGCTGGAATGGGTCAAGCCTATGTTCAAGGGCCTGGGCGGTCACAATTGGTTTCTCAAGGACAAGTTTCATCACAGGGAGCAACAAACATTGGTGGAGGGGGCTTCATGAGTTAGCTCAATCTTTTGGGGACAATATTTATGATGTTCTGGTGTCATTGTCAACATGAAACTTATGTTCATAGTTTACTAGCATCCCATCACAACTATTTAGCTCATAACATATGGCAGTTAGTGATCGGTCCCAATCATATATTAACGGTAGTCTTGTTCTGATTTCTTTTGCCATTTGGCCATTAGAAACACAGGCTATATATATTGAGAGCATGTTAAAAAGTTATTGGGAGTGTGATAGGTATTATGTTGAAAATGTGTGCTTGTGAGTACCTGATTAAGAATAATGCTAGTTGCAAAATCTTAACAAAAAATGAACAAATTGTTATGTCAATATTTCTCCAGTTTGATTTGGTGGTGGTGGGGCCGGGGGGGATTAAGTTTGCACCAGCAAAAAGATGGTGCAACCTTGCTCCACTTTGAGTGACCAATAGAGTAGTTCCAATTTGACACATTAGCACACTTTAGTTTTCCTTGAGTTATACATAGTCAACTGATATAATGTTGGTCAGACCTGTATTTGAACCATGGTCATATCGTATTTGGGCGTATTATCTTTTTTCTAAGCGTATTTTAGTGAAAGAATCGAACATCAGATCCACGTTCATGGCGGTGGCTGGAAACCGCCTCCCACGGCGGAACATGGTGGACTCACGGAGTCACAGAAAACCAATCTCAGAAGCACACAAATTGCAAACCAGAACAGCAAGAACTTTGATCTATACTCAAACAGAAGTGTTTTTTTTCCCCGTTGGGAGAAATATTTATATTTGAGTTGAGTTTATATTATTAATTAAATCCATTATGTGAATATATGGAGACTTTGTTGGCTTATGGTACGAGAACTAGAAGGATCGACGTTGGCAGCATGGAGTGCCATCGAGTGCATGGGATGATGGTTTGAGGAGGATATGGAACTCGTCGGGTTGGGTGGAGTTTACGGAGGTTTGGGCATTGTGTCAAAGCAAATGAAACCTAATGAACTCAGATGCAGCCACCCATAACTTATGACGATAAAATTCGTAAGATGATTGATTCATTATGAATGTGGGAGAAAAAAGTGAAATTGGTAAGGATGCCAATCACTGCCATTTCTTTTCCCTTGTGGATAAACAGCTTAACACCGATTTTGTAATTATTTGGCTTAAATTACTTTCAGGGTAGGCAAATCAAGGTTTTGGGAGAATTGAAACTAACAAGCTTTTGTGTTGGATACCGTATCCACTTGTTAGCACTTTTAATTGCTAATTCATTATAAATTATTAATTATGATTATAATGATAAGGAGTATAGATAAATGGATAAGGCACTTCCAAAGTGAGCAGGATTGTGAAAAAGTAAGGGTGTATGAGTATTCACCCTTGATTATTTAAAGTGGGTTAAGATTTCGGTGCCTTCTATGGTGAGGGACCAAATAAGTCCCTCACATGTGAGGGAGGTATTTAAACCATTGGATATACTATTTAAATAATGAGTGGTTGTAATTGATTACTTGTTACCTGTTCTACCAGCTATTTCCAATTTTATGTTTTTGCCCCAACATTTTCTTAATTTTTTTCTCTGTTTATGGACGATTATGCCCTAAAACATAACTATCGAAAATTCTGCTCGCCTTGACCAGATACGCATCAAGGTTTCTTGGACCAACAATGGCAGATGCGCCGATTTTGGCTCGGCACACAACAAAAGCTCACTACTCTTAGTCTCTCTGTCTATTTCTCCCTCTATCTCTCTTTTTCTTTTTCCCTCAGTGTGTGTCTTCTGCTTTTCCTCTGATATTATTGTATGGCTGCCAAATCGAGCAATCGAGGGATGTTCACCTTGGGCAAACGACTCGCCGAACGGATCTGGGCCAGCAACTCCACCTCCTCTGAAGAAATGTTGTGATTTGAGTTTTGTTGTTGTGAATTTTGTGATTACTCAATGCTTCATAGTGAATATGGAGTCAATGGACACTTTCTCCATTGCTATAAAAGCCTTTACTACTGCAAAAGAAAGGTTGAAAGCTGTTTGGATCTTTCATATGATGAAGGAGTATAAATTTAAGGTGGATGTTTATGCTGTTAGTTTCTTGCTTGGTAGTCTTGGTGAGGCAAAGGGTTGTAAAGAAATAAAAAACATTAGAAAGAGCTTAATGGATGGTGCAGAGTGAAAAAATTGTTGGACGCATGGAGGGTGTGGAATGAGATGATTTATAACTTGATAAGGGATTTAAGCCACATATATTGTTGCACATAAGCCAAAGTCTGATTCTATGAAGTCATTTGAAGTCATAAAAGCTAAAGTCTGATGCTATCGAGTTACAAAAAGATGGTGGGTGCAGTACCTTGACCTTCAACGAGAGACAATGGAGGCATTTACAAAATGGATTCTTTTACAATGTACCAGAAAGTACAGAACTTGACCGAGGGCTACACTGCAAAACTCATTTTTACAAAATATGCTACTAACTTTTTAAAATGACTCTATGGACCCTGTGTCACTTACTGCACCTGCACTATCAGGTGAAAGGAACCCCCTCACGTGTGAGGGATTTAAATTCTCCCTCATGTTAGATGCAACCTAAGATTTCAATACATTTTAATTAATTAATGATGAATATATCCTTAAATTCTCACTTCACAATTAATTTATTTTAGAGGAGCTTTTTCCTAGATAAATACTGTGGAATGTAGACGATTTCATCTCTTTACTAATTTATTTATTTTTGGGTCATAGATAAGGTATGATTTGTTTATTAAAAATGAAGACTCAAGCATAGTTTCAAAAGAAACATAAGAAAACAGAAGCTTCATAAGATCACTTCTAACTAGGGATGACAAAATTACCCACACCCACGGATATCCACATGGATTATCCGCAATGGGTAGTAAATGGATGCCTACTAAATGGGGGTGAGGATCATAGTACCCGCCCCACGGATACCCGCATATTCATAATAAATATTTTTTATTAAATATAATATATATTATGACAATTTCTATCATTTTGAGATGAAATATTTTCTTTATTTTTTGATATTTTTAGTGGTTAAACCCTTAATAACAAATTTTTTTTAAATACCTATATAATGTTAATATAATATATTGTTATATTATATTATACAATTTTATTTCCTTTCCTTTTATTTTAGACTCATAAATACCCACGGATATTCATGGATACCTGTTAGAGCTGTCAAAATGGACCCGGCCCGATGGGCTGGCCCGTTTGGCCCGACAAAAACGATGGGCTGGGTTGATAAAATAGTAGCCCAGACAAAATTTGGCCCAGCCCAGCCCGAAAATGCATTGGCCTACTTGGGCTAGCCCATCGCGGGCCGGGCCAGCCCATGGGCCGAAGATTAACAAAAAGTCAAAAAAAAAAAGATAGGACTATAGGAGACACTGATGGTCCACCTAATATGCATGGGCACTCCAAAATGGTTGCTAAAGATGTGCTGTGTACGTATCCATTGCTGGTACTAGTTATTGGGTACACATAGGTACCAATGTTTGTAGGTACCCAATATTACTCAAGTAAAAGTCATTAGTCCGTGCAATAGACCAAATTTTGTTGCTAAGTTTTTTTATTTGCTATTAAATGAAACAAATTAATACTTTACACCTGCAAATCACGTGCTTTCTTTATATGAAATAATTTATGGAGTTTTGTTGAACCTTGTGGTTAGAAGATTATGAAAATTGTATTTATCTTATGATGTAGTTACTTTATTGTTTATGTTTGTATATTTCTATAAAATATATCCTACCATACCTTTAGAAATTTTGACATACCCCATAGCAGTACTCATACGTATATCCATGGAACTTAGTAACCCACAATACTCCGACACACGTTTAATTATACAGAGCAAGGCATTTCTCTTGCTCCTAGAGCACATAATATTAAATAAGAATTGTTTGATACATCTCCTATACTTTTCGTGTTATGACATATGGTTAAACTTAAATGTATGTTTTTTTATGACGATGGAGATTTAATATAACCATGGTACATATAGAGATTTATTATAACTAAGTCGATTTTTGGTGAATGACATGTTAAATGTTAATTCATAACTATATGAATGAAATTTTCTAGTTAAAAAAATGATTTTTAAAAACAAAAAAAATAATTTTTTTAAAAAAGTTATCGGCCCATGGGCTGGCCCGTTTGGCCCGTAACCCGCATAGGGCTGGGCTGGGCTAGGAAATTAGCATCCCGACTTGATTTTGGCCCAGCCCAACCCATCCCGAAAAGTGCTTAGCCCGAATGGGCCGGCCCAAATGGGTCGGGCCAGCCTGTTTAGACAGCTCTAATACCTGCTACCCGTATAAATATCAATGGATACTGATTGGGATGGATGCGAGGGAAGCACCACCCGCACCCATCACGCCCCATTGTCATCCCTACTTCCAACATGATTGGAAGGATAAAAATAAAATATGACAAAACAAATCAGGTTTCGAAACAAGTAGGACATTTATCACTAGTATACTTTCTATCCACTTCTATAAATTAAAGGATCCAGATTTTCTATATATTTTCTAGGAAACCGTGCATGATTTCTAAAAAAACATATACAAATTTTATAGTATAGATGATCGTAGGAAATTCAAATCCTTTTATAAATGGCGTTGTCTAACGTACACCACCCAATAAAGTGGTGCAACGGTGCACCACCCAAGTGGCAAAATATAGTTCATTCAATTTATCACTTTAGGTCAGCCAAAATATCAAAAAGTGGGATTAGACTTTTCAATAGTTTTTGTATTTTCAAAGTAGTATTTGCTTGTATCTTGCATTTATGTACCTTACCTTTTTTATTGAGTAAATAGTCAATTTAGTCCTTTTAATTGTGAGGTAGCATCAACTTGGTCCCTGAACCGATCGAAATAGCAATTTAGTCGTTGAAGTTGCAAATCATGATTCAAATCAGTCCCTCCGTTAAGCCCTGTCTCTTAAAGCCGTGAAGTGTGCTGAGGTGGCACGTTAAGTGCCCTGCTAGATGCCCTCTCATTGTACATGTGGCTTCCACGTCAGATGACTCACTTACCTCAGAATTTCAGGGACTTACGTGACATTTCGAGGACTAAATTGAAACTCCCAAGGGTTTTAAATTCCTTTCATCTTCATCCCCTTCCTCAACGGCTATTTTTCCCCCACTCTCTCTGCTACCTCATTCTCTGCACCTCTCTCACTTGCTGCAACCCTAAACCGAAAATGAAGGTGATGAAGAAGGGGGTAATGGGCCTTCGAATTGAAATGGGTCTTGGAGCACTAAGGTTAATGGGTCTAAATTCCAGAACCCATTTGCTCTGTTTTGCACATGTCAGAGACGAGCAGTGTTATAGATTTACAAAACTTCGAGGAACCCATTAGTCCTTGTAATTAACAACTTAGTATCAACTTAGTCCTTGAAATTAACAACACAGTATCAAGTCAGTCCCTGCATACATACCCTCTGTGTTCCAATCTTCACTTATGGTGCATTCCTTACTTGTTGTGGTGCAGTCACTTGATCTGGTGCATTCACTTGCTGTGGAGCCTTCACTTGATGCAGAGCCTGAACTTGTTGTGGTTTCTAATCAAACACAGCATGAAGTTAAAAATTTATTCAATCATTAGGTACAACAATTTGAAACAGCAGCAATGATCTCGCCCTCATGGTTGCATCCTCCTCAATGGCTTGATCAGTAGTAGGTGCAGATTGTGATAGTGGTATCTCACTCAATGATTCCTCATGCTGCTGAGATGATTTCTTGGTCTTGGCCACACCTTGGTTCATGCAACCCTTGCTATTATAACCCTCAAAACCACATCTTCAGCATGTGACATGTGCAAAACAGAGCAAATGAGTTCTGAATTTCAGACCCATTAACCCTAGAGCTCGAAAATCCACTTCGATTCGAAGATCCATTACCCCACTTCTTCATCACCTTCATTTTCACTTTAGGGTTGCAGCAAGAGATAGAGAGAGATGCGGAGAAAAAGGTAGCAGAAAGAGTAGGGGAGAAGGAAGAAAGAGTTGTTGAGGAAGGGGATGAAGATAAAAGGAACTTAAAACATTTGGGAGTTTCAATTCAGTCCTCGAAATATCACTTTAGTCCTTGAAATTGTGAGGTAAGTGAGTCATCTGACGTGGAACTCACGTGTACGATGAGAGGGCATCCAGCAGGGCACTTAACATGCCACCTCAGCACACTTCATGGCGTTAAGATATCGGCGTTAACTGAGGGATTTATTCGAATCACGGTTTGCAACTTCATGGACTAAATTGCTATTTCAATCAGTTCAGAGACCAAATTGATACTACCTCACAATTTCAGGGACTAAATTGACGATTTACTCCTTTTTTTATTTGCAAATTCCATTTTATTAGAAAAATATTTATCTATTGCTTTTATATTTTGTTTTGTTTTTTAGTTTTAATATTTTTTGTTTAGACGACCAGAGTTGGGTGCCGCTGTCGGAGGGTGTGTAAGAGTCTTATGGAGGCATCGCGGACGAGTTGTCTGGCGGCGCAATGGGAGACCCTGAAGTTGTTGTCCTTCAACAGATCCAAGTAGGAATCGACGAGGGAGGTGACCTCGTGCAAGTTCCATAACTTCCTCCATGGGCCGAGTTCGGATCTGGTAAGCTCGAGTTCATGTACGATAAAAAAAGAGAAGATTGAGTTTGTGTGAGAGAGAGTGGATGCAACTTGCAATGCAGAGAGGTCATGGTTGTTTGTTGGTGGCGGCTGTGTAACACCCAGGGCTGACCAGGGCGGGGAGTGGTCGTCGGTGCAAGAAGGTACAGACAAGGAACGGCTCCTGGCAGGCTTCTAGGCGAAGGGATACATGAATGAACCGATTACACATCGGAATGAGAGGGATCCTGAGAATGTATAAGTATGGGACTATACAGTTGAGGATGACTTATATGAATTGATTGGTACTACCTATACCAATAAGATGCATCTTCTTTTCGGAAGCACATCACTTAAGAACTCTACAGTTAAGCGTGCTTGACTTGGAGCAATTCTGGGATGGATGACCTCCTGGGAAGTTTTCCCAGGAAGCGTGTGAGTGAGGACAAAACACGCTGAAAAGACCCGTGTTAGTCTGTGGGGACATTCCTCAATCCATAGAGCAGCCATGGATGTTACAGGCTGGGCGTTGGCGACGTCTTCCACTGTCGCTTCATTCCTTAAAAAAAAAAACCCACTGAGCCTCCCCCTGTGATGACCTCTGTCCTTCGCCCCCGCTACTCCGCTACTTGTGACACCCGGTGCTGACGAGGGCAGGGAGTGGTCGCCGGTGCAAGAAGGCACGGACAAGGAGTAGCTCCTGGAAGGCTTCTAGGCGGAGGAACACGTGAATGAACCGATTACACACTGGAACGAGAGGGATCCTGAGGCTGTGTAGGTATGGGACTATACAGTTGAGGATGACTTATATGAATTGATTGGTACTACCTATACTAACAAGATGCATCTTCTTTTCGGTAGCCCATCACTTAAGAACTCCATAGTTAACCGTGCTTGACTTGGAGCAAATATGGGATGGATGACCTCATGGGAAATTTTCCCAGGAAGCGTATGAGTGAGGACAAAGCATGCTGAAAAGACTCGTGTTTGTTTGTGGGGACGGTCGTCAATCCATAAAGCAGCCTGGGGTGTTACAAATGGTATCAGAGCGGCGCCTCTCCCAGTACGGTGTGGTTCGGGGACGAACCAAACGGAAGCTGGTGGGCATGTGACACCCGATGCTGACGAGGGCGGGTAGTGGTCGCCGGTGCAAGAAGGCACGGACAAGGAGCAGCTCCTGGCAGGCTTCTAGGCGGAGGGACACGTGAATGAACCGATTACACACCGGAACGAGAGGGACCCTGAGGCTGTGTAGGTATGGGACTATACAGTTGAAGATGGCTTATATGAATTGATTGGTACTACCTATAGTAACAAGATGCATCTTCTTTTCGGTAGCCCATCACTTAAGAACTCCACAGTTAAACATGCTTGACTTGGAGCAATTCTAGGATGGGTGACCTCCTGGGAAGTTTTCCCAGGAAGCGTATGAGTGAGGACAAAGCATGCTGAAAAGACCCGTGTTTGTTTGTGGGGACAGTCGTCAATCCATAAAGCAGCCTGGGATGTTACACTACTCCGTCGTTGTTCCCGCCTCCGACGCGACCTCTGTTCTCTCACGAGACCTAGACACCCAGTCTAGCAATTTCTCAATCGAGTAAACGACGGAGCTGAATACGGGGTTCTCTGGACCCGCTAATGGATGGAGACAACGAGTCATGGATAACTCATGAGGGGTGAGTCACCTAGTGAGTCATGGTGCGACTCACCATGCAATAAATCATGTTAAGGATAAAAAGTCCTTTATGTCCCTAGTCTTTTATGAAATGACAAATTGGTCCCTAAGTGCAATTACCATGAAGTCCTTAAGTGAATTTGACAAGAATACCCCCCTCACTTCAGCATATGTGCGCTGCCCCCTCCCCACTCCCACTCTCACACTTCACTATTTTCTTCATCATCTTCATCTTTCTCTCTAACTTTTCAAGAACACCATAAACCAATTTTGTGAAGAACTTGCTTCATTCTTTTCAATTTCTCAACATCCAAGAGGTATACCTTACTCTCCTTGATCAATAAACATCATTGTCTTCATTAATTTCCTTGTTTCCAAGCCATGATCATCAAGTTTTCATGAATTTCCAATCTTAGATCTAGAATTTCAAATAATTCTATAAAATTGTAGAAAAATCATTTTAAAAGGGGTTGATTTTGATCTTCTTTTTGAAATCTAATGATTGATTTGAGCTCTCTAGTACCTATATGATCTATATCCAAGAGCTTAAATCCAACTAACTTTCCTAACCTAGTTTTCTAATTTGGGCCGAAACCCTAGAGTAAAGAGGTTGAAATATTTTTGTTCAGTTTTTTTTATCAATGATGATTGATCTTGTTTCTACCATGATTGGTGATCACAAATCCAAGAGTTTAAACTCAAAAGAATTTTCTAACCTATTTTGTTCATTGATGCCGAAACCCTAACCTAGTTGGTTAGAGGATTTTTGTTTCATATTTTTAACTAGTAACACTTGATTGATGTTAGTTAATACTCTAGGAACTAGTATCTAAAAGATTGGAACGAGAAAATAACCCTAGCCCTATTTATGAATCATGGCCAAATCTAGCATTAATTTGTCATAGTTGGATTTTTGTTGGATTAATATATTTGTATGTTGTTTTGGGTTGAAGGTTAACCATTAACCGTGGTAGAGTAACGAGGATCGGAAAGTTCGGGAAATCTGGTGATAAGTCAGGTGGGGGAAAGATTCAACTTATCGTCGGAATGATAAGGAGTTTATAATATAATAATTGTGTAGGGCGACCGAAAGTCTACTAGTGGTCGAGTAATCGACAAGACCAAAATCTCATTGGAATCTTTTCCGTAATACCAATGATGATTTTGGAATTGTAGGTTTATCGACGTTATGATAATTTTAGAATATTTGAGGATGTCTGACTTTAATATTATTGAATTGTTTGTGATACGCTGGTTGAGGCATTCTACTGCTTGTGACATTTTATTTTGCTGTTTGAATATTGTATGATTATTGTATTATGCATGATCTGCCTGGTTTGATAATGTGTTTAGTTGACTTTTAAGCAAAGATATGTGTTGTTCTGGGATATTCACGTGGGTGAGAGAATAACTGTGACTTAGAGGTGCCTAACCTGAATTAATCATTTCATAGATGAGAGGTGACATATGATATGTGTGGAGGCTAAGATGGAAGGTTGAGGCACTAGGTTGTTATTGATGAAAATCATCGAGTTTCATGTGTTTGTATTGTTGTCTATAACCGTGTATTGAAGATACACGAGGTCCGAAGTTCTCGCAGGACCGTTTGAAATTAGATTTAGGTTCTGCAGCTATAGTGTCATTGATTTTTATGAGCACACTTGAGCCAGGGTGTGCACCGACTGTGCTGTGCAGCTATAGTGTCATTGCTTTGAGTGAGCATTCTTACCATGGATGAGATTGTACACCGACTGTGTTGTGTAGCTATAGTATCATTGTTATGCATGAGCACCCTTGAACCAGGGTGTGCACCGACTGTACCGTGCAGCTATAGTGTCATTCTATCATTAAAAACGGAAAGGATTACATAGCACATAATATAATAACAGTCAAAGACAATCATCAAACATACTAACAATCATCCTCAATCATGATATCTTCGTCTACCCCCAGTCTTATACGATTAAACCTTTACGCTAAAGTGATCACTACCAATCCTGTCACACATCCCTCTTTAAGGATATCAGTCAGTCATCCAAGCGACGCGTCCCCTATATTTTTTTGTATGCTGTATTTTTTTTATTATGTGATCGTACAAGAAGACTCTATGGAGGAGCTTGATAATGAGGAGTTGGATGGAACTCCTTATGAACCAGAAACTAGAGAACCAGCTGTAAACCGTGGTGATAGAGTTTAGGTAGTTATGGCCAGTGTGTTAAGACGTTTTATATTTTTCCGCTTATAATAATTGTACAACTATATATCTGTTAGGGATCCTACTGATGGGATACCCTAAAACAGTGTTTTGATAACTCTGACGCATAAACATATAGTGTGTATGTATTTAATATATATGGTGTGTTGTTGTAAATTTTCTCACGTTGTATGTTTCTAATGAAGTTTAAAATTTTCACGTATTTCGCAATACATGTTTCAACGTTAAGAGTGTGAATTTAATAATTAATTACTGAGGTTTTAATTTAATAATACAATGGGGCACCACGGGGTATCTCAAAACTGGGGAAAGAAGATGAATGGCGGAAATGGCGGACAGGTGGAACTAGGTAGGGAAGGAATTAATCGGGTATGAGTTCTCACTTATTGGTTTCAAGTCAGCCTACTAGCCCAATGGTGTCATTTGTTAGGCCCATTAATGCAAATAAAAGAAATAAAAAAAATTATAAAATAATTGGACTATATTTATAAATACAAATTTAGAGACACCTATTATGCAAATACATAAGACTTTGTATAGCTTTGAAAATTGGAAAATGAGTTGAAAAGTCAACTAACTCATGTGACAAAAAGAATGGACTAGATTGTACCACTTGGATGGTGCACCACTGTAACACTTTAGTAGGTGGTGCACCATAGCCTTCACCTCTATAAATACTCTCTTCTTTGAGTTTGACATTTTCGCAACAGTTAGGATTACAAATTTATTAGTTGATTCTCCCTTATAAGAGGCTGTTTGGGATTGTAAAAGGAAGAGAGTTGCCCATAAAAAAGGTTGCCCTTGAATGATTGCTTACCACCCCACTATCTTCTTTGGATGGAGGATCAAAGTTTAAACTTACAATAAAAAAATTAAAAATTATTGAAAAGATTTCCTAATTATGATAGCCTCTGAAGCATGGGTATTCCAAAAAAACTGACATATCCGAGTACATACCGGGTACCAATACATGTTGCATACACGTGGGTACATGTTAGATTGGGAACTAAATTTTTTTTCCGGCTACACTACGATGCCGAATTTATGAATCACATAATAAGATTGACACTCTTAGAATATAATCTTCATGCCTAGTTCTTTTAATATTTAACAATTTCAATATTATAATTTTTTACTGTGAGATGTTTTATTGTCATGTTCAACATTTTAAGCTCCTTTTCTGTTATATGTTATCGATATAAATATTTCTTTTATTCTTTTATTCAATTTTGTTATATCATCATATAACATTCTTATTCTTATGCACACATACATATTATTAATTTTTTGAAATTTATATCGTCGTACCCGTATCTTTTTTTTTTTGACTAAAAATGATATTCATTCATTCAAATTGGTAAAATACATCGAAAGCAACACAAATTCACCGTCGCTAAAAACCGAAAAGGATGAATCTGCGAACAAACTCACAGCACCCAGGTTAATAGCAAAACGCGGCAAAATGCCTACAAATGTGACAATATCAAAGTGACTAGAATACCCATGCCTCCGGATCTGTAACGTTGACGCCCAAGTCTTGATTGAATCTGTAATGGATCGAAGCTGATCTGCCAATCTGACCCAAACGAACACCGCAACAAGACGGGAAACCAAACGACGCCGCAACAAGACGACGAACAAAACACCGTCGCACGCAGACGACGAAAACACGGAAAAACACAAAAGAAAAACCAAATTTATGTAGAACAACCACTTATTTAGATAAAAGGAGAGAAAAAAACAATGTAGAGGGGTGATTCCAGGCCAAAAGATGGCCAAAAACCACCCCCTTCCGGTGGATGAGGAAGAAGGAAAAGATGAGTAAAGGGAAGGTTGAGAGAGAGAGGCGACTCTAGGTTAATTTCGTAACCTAATAAGGATCGTCGTACCCGTATCTTAGTTTTCTAGAAAATGCTGTATCCCGTACCGGATACTGATGCTGTACCCGTATCCATGCAACCTACATGACAGCATCAGGAGAGCTAATCTTACAATAAAAGGCTTAATTGCACTTTCGATCCCCTTATTATTGCCTATGTGCAATTTTGGTCCCCATACTTTTTTTGGGGTACATTTGGTCCTCATATTTGTTCAATGTTGCACTTTTGGTCCCTCCATCAAATATATGTCAATTTGCTAATGGAAATTGCTTATGTGGCAGTCTACATGGGTTAAAATATATTAAATAATTAATAAATTTTCATTTTAAAAAAAATCAAAAATAATTTATTACTTATTTTAAAATAATTAAATAAAAAATAAAAATAAAACTCATTACAGTTCCTCTTCCTGTAGTCGTCATCGAAACCCTCAAGCACCTCATTTGGGAAAAAAATTGTTGTTTTCCCCCCAATGGTGTGATCAACATGAATAAGAGGTGGTGGGAGGCTTTGGCGAGAGAGAACGATATTCACACCACCTTATCCATACAACATTCACACCACCCATCCAAAAACCTTGTCTCTGGCTATACATTTTGTTTCTTCAAAGTATTATTATTGATATCTCTCACAAGTCTCAATTATTCCTCCACCATCACTCACCTCCACTTCGAGCTCCACACCACATAAGACAGTCACCTCAAGACCTGCTCTGTGCCACCTCGTTTCATTGAGTCTCCAAACCGAAAGGTGAAACGACATCGGCGTCGTCGTCTTCGGCGACGGTGCCGAACGAGGATGAGTGGAAGAAGGGCACTGAGAGAGAGAGAGAGAGAGAGCATGATAAAGGTTCAGGTTCTATGAGAGACCAATACTATATTCTTTAGAAGAGGGATGTTCGACGCATTCGAACTGGCGGAGGAGAGCGGCGGCGGCAACGATGGAGGTAGTGGTGGTGGTGTTGCGGTGGCAATCTTCCTGGAGTTCCTTCTCAACATTTTCTGAAGCTGCAAATGTGAAGAAGCAGCAGAGGGAACACGCCTAATCTGAAGCATAGGGTTTCAAGGATGAGTGGAAGATTAGGATGAAGAACTGTAGGAGTTTTGTTTTTATTTTTTATTTTAAAAAAAGAAATAAATTTTTTTTGATTATTTTTATTTAAAAAAATAAGATTTATTAGTTATTTAATATATTTTAATCCAGGCCACATAATCAATTTTCATTAGGAAATTGACATATATTTGATGGAGGGAGTCGAGGGACCAAAAGTGCAACATTGAACAAATATGAGGATCAAATATACCCAAAAAAAAGTATAGGGATCAAAATTGCATTTAGGCAATATTAGATGGATTAAAAGTGCAATTAAGTCTAAAAAAATCGTATCCAAAGACCAAAATTTGATCTATCGAGTCAATGTTAATTGATACATAGTTCCAAACTCGGGTGCTTATAAAAAGTTGTCAATTTAATTATTTGTGTGCTGGCCTACTAAAAGCAGCGTAGATTTGATGCCTAGCTTGTTAGTGGTTGGTTCACGAAGAAGAATAAAGGATCAATCCTTCCTTTCTCTCTATTATTTAATTTCATGCATTGCACTTATTACTAAACCATATTCAAGGCTCCTTGATCAGATGTGGTTCTTTTGAGTAAAGGAAGAATGAAAAAATAAAAAAATCTTTCGTTTTCTTTCACACGCACCTCTGATTATTAGTGGATCTCAATTCAATGTTCCTAGCATCAAGTTTTGTGCTTCCAGCTTTTGATCTATATATATGATCTGTGAGTGACTCTAGCTTACGTTTTTCAATAGTTGGAACTCTGTATTTTCATCTTTTCTAAGCTATAATTTTCATCCATGAAATATTATGGTTATCTTTTTTGTGTGTCATTTATTAACTCATCTATATTAGAGTAGGGAAAATACAATACAGAGGTAGGAATTAGTATTTTCATTGAAGACCACTAAAGCTTGGAACAAACACATTCGGCTTTTCTGAGTCTACAAATTATACTTTTAGATCTATGGTGTTTTATAAAAGTAAAGCATTACATTTTTATAACATTAAAGCAATTTATAATATATAAAATACACTATATAATATTCTGGCATGAATATAAAATATTTAAAGGATTTCATTCCATATAAAAGATATAATCTTTCAATTGATAATCAAACATATATTCCCTCATTGTTATTGTGATTACGACTTCACATTCTTCATGTGTTGGGATTCCGATTCTCTTCAATACAATTAGAACTTTGGACAAAATATTTTGGCTCTCAAATATTAATTGAATAGCCTCTTTGAACAAAAAAAAAAATTGTAATCATCATGATAGACTTCTACTAGTACCTGCCCCAAAAAGAATCAAGCATGTCACTCATGTCTTCAACAATAATCTTAAAAAAATTTACCTTAAAATACCCATTAAGGATTAAACAAAGTGATAAGTAAACAGCGTTTTAATTTTTTTTTTTTTTTTACCTTATACCAAGACAACTGACAACAACACATATTTTCTTTTTTAATATTTTACTTTGTCTTGGGGTCATGGTGGTGGATTACGGTTGTTGGTGGTGATTTTCAGTTTAGGGTGGTTGTGGTGGCTGATTGTGGTAGTAGTCAGGTAGTGAGTGGTGGTTGAGGGTGATGGGTGGTAGTGATTCTGTTTTTATATGTTTTTTATTTTTTTTAAATAAAAATTAGAACAAAATAATTTTTTGAAAATTTTCGAATTAAAAATTTAAAAAAAAAAATTACGTGCCAACTGATGTGGTTGACATGTCAGCACTGTCAAACCAGATGGCACTGCTGACGTAGCACACCGTCAGCTACATCAGCAGTTTAACGGAGCAACCTAACGATGGGGACCAAAACCAAAAACTTTCAAAATATAAGGACAAAAAGTTCATTAAACCTAAGTTTTTTTTAATTTAAAATCGAATTTAAAATTATTTAAGATATAAATTCAAAAGAAATAGAAGTTAAAGAGAATTAAATATAAAAAGTCAAAAGAGATAAAATAGAGAGAGAAATACAATTATTTCACTTTTTCACTCATCTTTCCATGACTCCACCTCTAGTCAATTCATCCATAGCCTAGACGAGAGATATTGTTTTTTAATTGAGAATTCTATTGTTTTAGTCTTTAGTTAGAGATTAGTCCCTTCTATTTTCTTTGTATTTTGATTCTTCACAATCTCGTGCTTCTCTCTTTTTATTGTATTATTCAAAAAATAGACAAAGAAACATTTTCTCAAAGATTCACTTTGAGATTTTTGAGGAAAGAAAAAGACCTGAATATTTCATACTCTAAAGGTATAAATTATTTCAATATTCATTTTGCTAAATGGAAATTTTTTAAAATATTGGTACTTTTGTTGTCTTACTTGTTGTCTCTTTGATGTATTTAATGAAGAACTCTAGGAGATTTTTTTTTTCCATTTGAGAAGGAGAAGTTGTTTTGTTTGACTAAGTTTTATCCATTCGAGCTTTTCTTCCGTGGAGTTTATGGGGCTAGATAATCAACTTGAAACCTATATCATACATGTCCAATTTGATAATCAATTTTCAGAATTAAACAGGATTAATGATATTTTTATAACGTTGGGGAAATTAGAAAGCATATTGTGTATTTAATGTATTCACTTCTAAAGTCGGCTTTGATTTTGCCTGTGACAATTGCAACCATTGTAAGATGTTTCTCAGCAATGAGTTTTATGAACAATGAAGCTGCAATCGTATGGAAGATTAATGATTGAATGATGGTTTGATTACATACGTACACATAGAAATATTTTTTATATTCTTGAAAATAAAATTAAAAAATTATTAATTTATAAAAATGCATAGAGAGCAATTGTAATTTGTAAGCGCTTAGGTATCTCATTTTTATTTTTTTTTGTAATGAGATTATATATTTTGTGTGAGAGACATTCGGTTAATTGAGGATTTGGAGGAAACAAAAAATTACTTTTGTAATCTTCCATCTTTTGCCTAATGGTTTACTTTTCATTTTTCACATGTGGACTTAGGTTTCACATTGAAATCATATTATATCTTGTATATTATATATCATTTTTTATCACTTATGTGAATTTATAATATTTTTCTTCGGTGAAAATATTTATAGATTATTTCTTTTCCTCACTAACCAATATTGCTTGATGGCAAATCACGGTGGCGGTGATAATTAGGAACAGTAGTTATATTGTTGATAAGCATGTAGTAATCTAGCTAATCTATTAGGTGGCATTTGGTAACTTGAATGTTTTATTCTCGGACAAACTATATTTCTGGAAATCACATTCTTAGACATAAAGTTTTCCTACCTTCATACATGAGAATCAAGGACGGACCGACATTCACTGCATTGGGGGCAGCTGCCCCCACCAACTGATATTATTTTAAAATTAAATCTTATATAAATTTTTCTATCGATCCACTAAAACAATTATATTACCCACATTGCTCTACAATTCTATTCTAAATAACATTAAAAATGTTGTCCTCATTGCTTCATAACCCTACTTTACATAACACATTTTATTTTTTCAGTACAACTTGACATAAAGAAATATGTTTGATAGCGTTGCAAATGAAAAAGTATATAACAATCTCAAAGCATGAATGCACGTAGAGGGTAATTATAATTTATAGAAGTTGAGATATCTTCAATTTTATGGGTATATAAAGATATAATTTTTGTAATCTCCACTTTCTGACTTAATGATAATGATGTTATTATTTTTTTCGCTTATGCATCTATGCAATTTTTATAGAAAAATTTATAATATATAATCTTGTCCCCATCAGTTAAAATTTCTGGGTCCGTCCCTGATGAGAATAGAGTTTTCCCAAGTTTCTAACTATTATTCACTAAGGTGGCGTTTGGTAATTGAAATGTTTTATTCCCAGGCAAACTACATTCCTGTAAATCACATTCCCACGCATAGAGTTTTCCCACCTTCACAATCTTTTATGTGTGGGAATAAATTTTTAAAACTTGTACCAAACACGAAAAACTTTCATTCTCATGTCAACATTATCGGAAATGTTTTTTTAAAACTTGTAACAAATGTTACCTTAGTTACCATGATAAAGCAAAAAACAAATACAAAATACCACTGTCGATATATGTCAAAAAGAGTTGTCCAGATTTTGTAAAAAAAAAAAAAAAAAAAGAGTTGTCCAGATATCAACTCCAAAATAAATGACATTAATATGAATCTGTCTAGTCTCTAGCTTGTTTTCTGGAGGCACGTTTCTTTTCAAATTTCAGGTTTTTTAATTATTTGGTACTTCAATTCTTAGGAACGCGGGAAGGGGGCTGATTTTTGGGAAAATGGTGGGATAAGTAATAAAAAAGAAATCAAGATAATATTTGTAACTTTGTTTTCGGTATGCCAAATGTTTGGAAGTATAATATGTTTCTTGAAAAATGATTTTAACATATATTTATTTTGTTTGAGTTATATAAAAAAATTATTTTTATATAGTACACTATAACAAAAATATGAAATTATTTATATAAATTTATATTTGTCTGATAATTAATTTTGTAGAGATCAAATGAAAAGAATGTTATTGATTTGGTGGATTAAGTAATGTTATTGATTTGAAAATAATCTATTAGCTTTTAAAAAATTTCAAACTTTTAGCTTATTTAAAAACAATTGTTATTTATAAAAACAACTATTTTGCAATTTAATCAATCTAACATACCAACTTCTACTAGAGAATATATTTCACCATAAAGAAAAAAAAAAGGTGTCCAAACACTGATAAATGTAGAAAAAAATTAAAAAATAAAAGACTACCACTATCAGTCATCTTTCAACTAAAAGGGGAAAAAAAACAATACTTCAAGGGTACACTTATTTTTGCTTCAACCATTCAAGGAGTAAGATAATACCTCTCACCAACTTCAACATGAACATCCTGCCATAAACTTTAATCATTAACCCAGAAATAAATGGCTTCTATACAAGGCCACAGTCAAGAAGTGTAATGATTAAAGGTTAGACCCCTTTCACTCAGCAGCAAAACTTTTCCATCATTGGTCAAGTCCAAAAAATTAAACAATTTTTAAAGAAAGGGATCCTTGGCTTCAGTGGGAAAATTCAAATGTCAAATTGATCATCACTTACATTAGAGCAGCCCAGTTCACTTACCCCACTTATAAAGTGGGAAGTTCCTATGGTGCCCCCTAACAGTACTACAAATAAAACTACCAAAATTAAGTGATGCTCCTTCATAAAAATGATTCTCTAAGTTATCTTTTATCAAAAGAGGACCATAAAGAAAAAGATTATTCTACAAGTTTCCTTCATTGTAGGTAGTCAAACTAGGTGCATAGGAAAGTATCAGAAAATAGTGATTTAAAGAATCCTTAGATCCATGACACTTTGCACGCTTGGTTGTTAGTGGGTTTACCTCACATTGCCATATATGTCTAGAGGGATTTTCTGGGTCATCCAAACTTGTTCATTCAACTTACCCATCTAGTGAGTCAGGCTCCTATTGAGTAGCAAAAACAAATGCATAGGTGGCAAGCATATAGTTACCGAATTTTCTCATTAACACTAAATAATGCATAACTAATTTGTTGTACCGCGTATTGTGTATCAGGTTCACTTTAAAGAAAGTCTTGTAATAATAATATAAAAAGTGACGAATTATGACCGGCGTATCGCCTATCCATACCGCACACTTGGTAACTATGGTGGCAAGTAAGCAATACAAGGGCTATGCAGTAGGCTATAGATGTGTTCACTAAATTACATGTAACATTTTATATACATCAACCACCACATATAAATGATGCACTTTACCATAACTTCCAAAATCCAAGGGGGTCCTCTTTCTTTTCT
Source organism: Echinosophora koreensis (assembly GCA_035048595.1). Classification (NCBI taxonomy): domain Eukaryota; kingdom Viridiplantae; phylum Streptophyta; class Magnoliopsida; order Fabales; family Fabaceae; genus Echinosophora; species Echinosophora koreensis. Next base: position 1,280,248 of record JAPCYP010000031.1, on the reverse strand, counting down.
CTGCTTTGCAAGTTAACCAAAATGGTCTCAGTTTCTTCTCCTACTTCTAAGGTAACAATTTCAATGTAGTCTAGTAGTAGTCTATAATCTATATATCTGTAAACTCTTGGCCTAGCATGTTTTTCCTCTTACATTAGATTTCTTATTCTTGTTGGGTCTTGTACACTTGCAGGAAGTTCAATCAGACCAAAAATGGGTGGACAATGGCCCCTCAAGGAATGCCAAATGGTGGTACTCAACTTTCCACAGTGTGACAGCCATGATAGGTGCAGGTGTTCTCAGCCTGCCCTATGCCATGGCATATCTTGGATGGTAAACAGCATGAGTGCATGACTATGGCTTTAACCCTCCACAAAAATTAGCAACTTGACCAATATATAGCATTATAGCTGAAAGTTAACTATGTTTTTTATTTTACTTTCTCTTCTTTGCAGGGGTCCAGGGACCTTGATGTTGTTATTATCTTGGTGCCTGACCTTAAACACAATGTGGCAAATGATCCAACTCCATGAGTGTGTTCCGGGAACTCGTTTTGATCGATATATTGATCTTGGTAGACATGCTTTTGGACCAAAACTTGGACCATGGATTGTGCTGCCTCAGCAACTAATTGTCCAGGTTGGGTGTGATATTGTCTACATGGTCACTGGAGGGAAGTGCCTAAAGAAGTTCATGGAGATTGCATGCACCAATTGCACACAACTCAAGCAGTCTTACTGGATTCTGATTTTTGGTGCCATACATTTCTTTCTGTCTCAACTTCCTGATTTCAATTCTGTTGCTGGTGTTTCTTTAGCTGCAGCTGTGATGTCATTAAGGTACTTCTTGATCCCCACATGTGAACACTTTTTTTGAACACTAGCTTTTGAACTTGATTAATATTATTTTGTAAGTTCTCAGTGCTTGTTGAGCTAGCCTGAAATTTTATTATCCATAAAAAGAAGATTTCAGGAAAAGATATATTTTGGATTCTTGCCTAAATAATTTACCATGTGGAAAGCATAAAGACCTGTCACAGAAACTCTGAATTTGATAGAAAGGCTAAATTCAGGTAGAAAGACATCAATTAATTTTACCCTTTTGGTATGACCTTTAAAACTCAGCTGTTGGTAGACAATATACTACTTTTGGAAAAAGATATTTACTTGAACATGACTTGAATTAATTAAATTAAAATATATTATATAATCATATGATGCTCATTGTTTTCTGTGAATCCAGTTGCACCTTAAGTTGGAATTTAACAATCCACATGGCCTAACATAGTTGATCAGGCTGCTGATTTTATATATTTCCAAATTATAGATATTATATAGTTCCAAATTATACTACTTTGAAAAAGCCTGCCCTCCTGAGCAATGAGCCGCTACTTCCCTGACATTAACCACAGATCATAAGATTTGGATTTCATGCAGTCACTTGTACTATGGTTTAAACAGAAACCGTGGTTTCTAGGGAACATTGCAGTGACTGTAATGACTGTAGGGTAAAACGACTGCATGGAATCCGGTTCCATATCATCTGACCATTTGGGATTTTCAGGATAAGTGCAAACAAGAACATGGTGGGATAAAAGGAAAAGGTGAAAGTGATTTGTTAGTTGAGAAGCACTACCTTACTCTCATGGTATTTTGATTGCAGCTATTCAACTATAGCCTGGGTGGCTTGCTTAACTAGAGGTCGGGTTGACAATGTTAGCTATGCCTACAAGAAAACCAGCACAACTGACTTAATGTTCCGAGTCTTCAATGCATTAGGTGACATTTCATTTGCATTTGCTGGCCATGCAGTGGCCCTTGAAATTCAGGCTACAATTCCATCAACCCCTGAGAAACCCTCAAAGGTACCAATGTGGAAAGGTGCTCTTGGTGCCTATTTCATCAATGCTATATGCTATTTCCCAGTTGCACTTATAGGATACTGGACCTTTGGGAGAGATGTTCAAGATAATGTGCTTCTAGCACTTGAAAGACCTTCTTGGCTCATTGCCTCAGCTAACTTGATGGTATTCATTCATGTTGTTGGTAGCTACCAGGTATAACCACAAAACATAAGAGATCTTTGTTACCCTCGAATTATGTTATTCCTGTTTTTGACCTGATTAATGGGGGAGATATGGATTCTAGGTTTATGCTATGCCTGTTTTTGACTTGATTGAGAGGATGATGATGAAAAGAATGAGGTTCCCTGCTGGATTAGGACTCAGACTTGTTGCTAGATCTTCTTATGTAGGTAAGATGCTCAAAACCATCCATGCCATCACTGCAAAACATTTTATATTTCATAGGATATTTGTTCTTTACATGAAAAAACTTTCAGTCACTTACCTTAGCTTTTTAAAATGTTACAGCTTTTACATTATTCATTGGGGTTACATTCCCTTTCTTTGGTGATCTTCTTGGGTTCTTTGGTGGATTTGGTTTTGCTCCCACTTCATATTTTGTAAGGCTCTCACTTACCCTCTCAATTTCCTCAAACTTATATTAAATTACCAAATTTACAAGTACCAATTCAAAGCCTAGAAAATCAATAATCTGGTGTACCAATTGTTTTCAGCTTCCTAGTATAATGTGGCTGATAATCAAGAAGCCAAAGAGATTCAGCATCAAGTGGTTCATCAATTGGGTAGTGATCAATAATTTACATTAGCAACTTTGTCTTTAGAAATGCATCAATTGAACAATCTTATTTTTTTGGTCTTGAATTGAAAAGTGTAACATACAGAGAATATAGAAACTTCTGATTATAGTTCAGAATTCTTTCCTGTTGGAATTGACCCTCAATTTATGTGTTTTCAGGCTTCAATATACATTGGAGTGTGCATTATGTTGGCATCCACGGTTGGTGGCTTGAGGAATATTATTACTGATGCCTCCACTTACAGTTTCTACACCTAAACTAAACTGTGTTATGTTATTGCAAGAATTTGGCAGCTGTAATCGATCAAGTTAATTAGATTTGACTCTCTGATGACATTGTTCCTTTGAAGATCTTGCCTTTTTCTAGTCTTCTTTCTCTACAAGTTTATTTTGTCCTATTGCAAGTTATCTTGTTGATAGAACAAACTGCTTTTGTGATTCTACCCTATTCTTAATAGTGCTAGTAGTTTATAATTTTTGTAACCCAGATCGAGTGAATAAACACTTGATGTGATCATCCAAACTTGTAGGTATGGCAAGGATAATCAACAATTGATCCTAGCAAGCTCATGAGTTTCTCATATAATTAATACACTTTTAGGTTAAAATATACTTTAATTTAAAATTTTATATTTTCTTTCCTCATATTAGGAAACATGCACTTCATCCGCTTTGGAAGGTTTTGAAGATTCAGAAACATAAATTTTTCAAACCAAATATAACAATAATAGTCATCTACCAACTACCATGCATGTGATTATTATTTTTGCTAAAAATATTCCTCAACAGAATATTAGTATTTTCTATGCCGTTTATAAGCAAAATCTTGTACTATTCTTTTTCCTAACGTTCATGATGCAAAAAGTTCAAATCTTGTGAATTAAAGTTGATTTAAGCAAAAACTTCAAGAAAATAAAGCATAATTTATTAAAATTGGTATCAAAACCACTTTCAAATTTCAGATTGAAGATGTTGAAAGAAAAGGACTCCTAAACGACCTTGTCTAATCAACTTTACCACATTGTACACATTCAAACAATAGGGAGAAAAACAAATTCAAGATCATGTAGACGACGGATCCGGAATTCCTCTATTCAAAGATTGTCTACATTCATGCATTCACTTTAATCTACAGTCAGGATCTCATGCAGTCATTTTTGCATTAATACATTTGCTATGATAAAAAATTAATCTACGGTTAAGATATTATACAGTCATTTTTTAGACTTCAGAGAGTCCATTTCTGTAGAGGACTTCAATCGGTTTTTTGACAAAAATGGGTTCCTTTTAGAAATTATTTACCAGTTTAAGGTTGTTCTGAAACAATTTATCAATGGGGAGTCGATTTGGACACTTGGAATATTTATTCAATTAGATTACCATCATTACAAGTAGTTGGAATTAAAGTTGAGGATATTGATCAAGCTATAATCTTATTGACTTCATTATCTTTGTGATGATTTTTGTGATACCATATTGTAAGGTAGGTCCAACATCTCCATCAAAGTCATCAAGGAGACACGTTGATAATATGTCAAAATTTGGCATCAGGATCCTGGACAGGACTTCGATGCATTCTTTTACGTGACACCTAATAGAACTTTTTTCCTCTTCACGGTAAATTGCTGTTTCGAGTTTTGGATGATGGTACTACAAGGACATTTCAAACATGGCATGTACCAGAGCAGGGTAGAAACATGTTCTCCTTAAGCTCTCTAGACAACAAAGGGTACAAGTTAGTGGGTGGTTGTGGTTCTTTGATGGTGGCAAAGGCTTGATGATAGTGATGAAAGGAAAGATGCAGGGTAGGATCTATCTATTATTGGGGAGCATAATTAGTGGAACTACTGTGGTTCTATCATCTGAAAGATTGTTATGACTAAAGCCTACAAGGAGATCCTAACCCACAACACTAGTCTATTAGGTGGGGGAACCTCGTGTTTTAGGTATCACGTTAGCTTTCATATTTAATCCATATGAGACTCATAACAAAAATCATGCACAATTTTGCCATATGTGACTTGGTCATATGACCCTGTTAACTAATTAGGTTGAGCTCTTTATTTTGTTTGTCTGATAGATGACTATCCTAGGAAGGTCTGGGTTTATTTCTTCAAGAAAAAGGATAAGGTGTTTGACAAATTCAATTAGTGAAAGGCCATGGTCAAAAAGCAAACTGAGCAGTCTGTCAAGTGACTGAGAACTGACAATTGCGGAATTAAAGAACTTGAGGAGTTCTACAAGAATGCATGTAAAGTGAAGCAACTAATTGTACTTGAAACGACACAACAAAATGGAGTTGCAAAACGAAAGAATAAAACACTTCTAGAGCATGCATGATGCCATGGCCGGCCCAACCCCAAAGTTAGTAAAGTTAGGGTTTTAGGCCTCTAAATTTGTTTTTAGTTTTTTGGGTCCAAATATAGGCATTCAAATTTTTATTATTATTTAAGCTTAACAAAAATAATATATTAAAACCTTAAATAATAAGTTATTGGAAATGTTACATGTTGTTGCATGTATACATACATTTACATCAATCATATTAATTTGTAACAAAGATAAAATTTAAATAAAATATAATTTTTTAATAAAAATTATTATTAATTTTTAAAAAGGCCTTATATCAAAATTCGGTTTAGGCCTCAAAATAGGTTGGGTCGGCACTGCATGTTGCATGTAGATTAATGCTAAACTTTAATAGTAATTTTGGGTTGAGGCGATCAACATAACTATATACTTGGCAAATATATCTCCATTAACTGCAATTGATTTGGAGATTCCACAAGAGATATGGTTTTTCCGACCTATAAAGTATTCTTATTTGAAGATATTTGGTTGTCCTACATATGCCCATGTCAGTGATGATAAACTTGAGGCAAGGAGAAGGTGTATACTTCTAAGGTATGCATGAAGGGTGAAAGGCTACAAAGTATGGTGTACAGAAAATGCAAGTTCGCGAAAGATCATTGTTAACAAAGATGACACATATGATGAGGCGAAGATGGTAAATTAGAAGCAAGAATTTGAAGTAGAATAGGCAGAGACAAATCATAATGCTAAGGAATAGGTGGAGCAGGAGATTGACACTGGGAAGATGAAGCAGGGAGAGGACACAAGTCAGCCAAGTGTTGCAGGTACTGCTTAACTTGAAGAAGAACAATAAGATGAACCTGGAGAGAAGGGTGCTGGAGAAGAAAACAAAGGAGTAGAGCTATACAATGTTCAAGGTTCAAGGTGAGACTATTAGCGAGAAGATATATACAGAAGTAGGGCACTGAGCCATTGACTATAATATAGTATTCTCTCCTATGGTGAAGCATAGCTCTATCTAGATCCTATTAGTTATTGTAAGTTTGTTTGACTTAGAGCGGAATTGCACAAGAGAGTGAACAAATGGACTTACCAAATTGTCTTGGATAAAGTTCATCAACGCCTCAGTTCCTGGAAAGCGAAAAACTATCCTTTTTAGGGAGGGTTACTTTGGCGAAATCTATTATTCAAGCCCTTCCTACTTATGTCATGCAATCGTTTTCCTTCCACACCTGATTTATTGGGACAATGTCTACACAACGAAACAATGTGGGGGAGTTGGTATCAGGAAAGCTAGAGAGATGAATTTAGCTTTTATGATGAGAGCTAGCTGGCACTTCTACACTCAAGAGGAAGCTTTATGGACTTCGGTTATGAGAAAGAAATATGGGTGTGGCAATGCAGTGATTCCAATTAATAATAGCTCAAGAACATGTAGCGATTTCTGGCGTAGTTTATGCAAAGCTTGGAATCCTTTTATGCAGAGTATTATTTGGAGAGTGGGGAATGGCTGTCTAGTGAAATTTTGGACTGATTGTTGGGTTCCAAATTCTGGCCCTTTGGTTAACCTTGCTCTTGGTCCTCTATCAGACCACGATCTGTCTAAGACCATAAGTGAGTATGTTAATTTGCATAATTGCTGCATGTGGAGGTTTTTGGTCATCTTCTCCCTACTGTTATGACTAACATAATTTTAGCCATGACCACTCCTCACAGTTCTAATGTAGCATATTGTTTAGCCTGGAAACCAACAAATGATGGAGTGTTTACCATTTCTTCAGCTTATGAGTCTATCCACAGACCTGTTGTGCACCCTTTCAAGAAGTTGTTCTTAGCTGTTTGGAAGTGGAGAGGGCCAGAGAGTGTGAGGGGCTTCCTTTGGAAAGCTACTCATGGAGCCTTGTTAACAAATGAGTGCAGAAAGAGAAGAGGTCTTGCAGCTTCTAATACATGCTTGTCCTACCCGAATTGGGTGGAATCTCTTTTCCATGTTTTTAGAGATTGTGATCATATTAAAGAAGCTTGGCAGAATCTCCCTGGTACTGGTGTTTCGAACTTCTTTCACATACAGCAATGGCAAGATTGGCTGTATACTAATCTTTCGAGTTCAGAGATGGTTCAAGGGATCTCTTGGAGTGTGTGGTTTGGTGTGATGCTTGACATGATTTCGTGGAGAAGGAATTAGTCTATTTTCAACCAGAGTGTCTATAGTCCAATGGATCTAGCGCATCGTGTTAGAAGAATGGTTGAAGCTATACACACCTCGTTGGATTCTACTGCCATGGTGTTATCTAATTCTGAAACAGGTTCAAGTGACATCATGGTGAGATGGATCGGGCCCAATCCTGAAAAGGATGGTTTAAACAGTGATGGATCAGTCACTGATCCTGTTTTGAATGCTGCTTGTGGTGGAGTTCTGAGAAATGAAGATGGCAGTTTCATTTTTGGTTATGCAGCTAAAATTGGAACTTGGTCCATTCTTGCAGCAGAGCTTTGGGGCATTTTTCACGGCCTAAGGATAGCTTGGAGCAAAGGTTATAGATGCGTTCGGATTTACACTGACTCAAAGGTTGCTTTGGGGCTCATTACTCAAGGGTTTTGTAGAACTCATGAGTGTCATGCATTGGTAAATGCCATTTATGAAATGCACCAAGGAATAGGTAATATTGCTCGACAACATGTGATGCATGAAGCAAATCAAGTAGCTGATGGTTTTTGCTAAATTTGGTTTGTCTGTTGATAACCAGATAAGAGTTTTTGACTTTCCTCTTAATCTTGTTGTAAATGCCTTAAGGGCTGATGGATCTGGTATCTATTTTCCTATAGGTTTCTAGTGGCTTGTTGTTTGGGGCTTAGCCCCTGTCTTTCAAAAAAAAAAAAATTAGTTTGCGTGTGGGCGTAATAGAGAGAAAAAAGAGAAGAGCATGAGACAGTGTGGGTGTCATAGAGAGAGAAGTTTGAGAGATTTGAGAGAGAAGAGTATGAGACAGTTGCATATCATTATGTGAAACAAAAAGAAATTAATGTGAGAGGAAAATTGGGGAGAGAAAAGAAAAGTATGATCGAGTGATAGTTTGTTGAGACATTTATTGTGATTTGTGAGTGAAAGAAATTGGAAGAGTCATTTATTCTTTTTTGACCTTGTAAGGGGAGGTCTTTTTCCCTAATTTAAACTTTTTATGAACAAAAAAAAACTTAAGTTTTCAACAACAAATATTCTTAACAATATTGGTAGCATAATAGGTTGGACCCAGCAAGTCTACCTGTTTAATCCACATTTTTGGTTGGTCAGATTGGAGTATTCAACCCGTTTTAATGAGTAATGATATTATGACACCAGTTTTTGACACCAAATTGACACCTTGGTTAATCACGTACAAATTTTTGGTTAATTCAGTTCATTATATGGTTAATGGGTCATCTGAAGCTTATTTTTCATAACCATGTAAATATTTGGTTAATCACATGCAAATATTTGATTAATTCAGTTCTTTGTATGATTAATGGGTCATTATGAATTAACTAAATATTTACACGTGATTAACCATATAATGAACTGAATTAACCAAATATTTGTACCGATTAACCAAGGTATCAAAAGTTGGTGTCAACTTTTGGTGTCATCATATTATTACTCCGTTTTAATATGCCCTGTGGGGGTATTCTTTACAAACATAGGAAAAATCAAATTAGAATATCACCTTTAGGGATATTTATATCCAAATTAATCAAAGAAAAAATTGCAAACCAATACAAGAAAAATGAAAATAAAAAACCAAATTTCTTATTTTTCTAGATATTTATTTAAAAATAGTTCGGTTGGGTTGGATTTCAATTTAAAACCGAACCGAACCCTTGTATTAAAAATGTCCCTTAAATCATTTTACCAGTTTACCCTCCGCGTTTTACTTCACGAAGCAGAACCACGTTTACTTCCATTCGAATCCATTTCTAAATCCCTAATTCCGATTTCCTTCTCCACTCTCCCTCTCGCCGCCGCGTTTATCCCTCACATCTCGTTGCAGACGCTGCGTCTCAACTCTCTCTCACGCACTTCATCACAGTTTCTGAGCTCCCTTGGTAACATTTCTATGCCTCCTCCTTCCCCTTCCATTTTTTTTTTCTCTCATGTGGTGGCTGCCTCTGCACTGTGCCACCTGATTGAACCGTAAACGAATTTTCGTGTTCAGCTTGTACTGTCAGGAAGCATCTTATAGCCCTAAACATACCAAAAGTAAAAAGAGACACATATATTGGAATTTCATTCTATCTATTTGGATTGATTTAAGTGTTACATTAGTTAATATCTCTATATAAATTCAAAATTGAGGAATATGAATATTTGTATCTTCTCTAATACAGGGTTACATGGATGTATGAATAAATAAACATCCCTGCCATACGATTAGGAACCCGTTGTTAGGGAACTGCCTCTGCCGCTGCAGCACCGCCATTGAGACCCAATCGTGAGTGAGTGATGGATCGAGAATGGGGTTCGAAGCCTGGGAGCGGTGGCGCCGCCTCTGCTCAGAACGAAGCCATAGACCGTCGAGAGCGTCTCCGGCGACTGGCCCTCGAGACCATCGATCTGGCGAAAGATCCCTATTTCATGCGCAATCATCTTGGCAGGTAATAAAGGATTAATCACTTTCCCTTTATGATTCAATTGATAATTGATTAATCACTTACTCTCTCTCACTCACACTCTGTATGGTATTGTACTGTATTGAATTGAATGGTATGAAGCTATGAATGCAAGCTTTGTCTGACTCTGCACAACAATGAGGGAAACTACTTGGCCCACACTCAGGGAAAGCGCCATCAGACTAATTTGGCTAAGAGAGCTGCTCGTGAGGCCAAGGATGCACCCGCTCAACCTCAACCTCACAAGCGCAAAGTCTCTGTTCGAAAGACAGGTTTTTTTTAATGCCTTTCTAACTGCTTTCGTCTTAATTACCTGGTAAATTAGAGGTTATGTTATTTGGTTAATCTTGATGTATAAAACATCATATCCTACTTGAACCTGAACAATAGGTTGGACTTTGGAGTTTGTTCTTTGATATCTTTTGATATTGAGGTTTTAGGGACTTTGGTTAAGGGGTGTTTGGAAGAGTTTAAGAGCTAGTTTGGGTTTATAAGAATAACTTATGAAAATAGTTTATGACCTTCTTATAAGCTCATTTTAGCTTTTTAATGAGATTATCAAAAAAGCTTATGAAAATAAGCTATTTTCTACTTATTTCAAAAAAAATATATTGAAAAAGCGCTCAATTTATATCTTGTTATGGCCGTGTAGCTTTGTACAAGTTGCTGGTCTTGCTTCTAAGAGAGATAGACACAGAGAGTGAGGGTTTATATCTTGCTGGACTAATCTGAAAAATTAATCAATAATAGCCTATAGCATCATCCCATCCATATCCTTTTCCTACATTCTAATTAAATGAGTATGAGCCCAAAACAGTTTTAGCTCTTGTGGGAATGACTGATGACAGTCTTGATGTGATAATGGTGTGGGGTATTAATTTCCGTCGCATTGCAAACAAATTCTTTTCATATTATGATGTCGGCTTTTTAGAGGCTGATGGGTTGGGTTTCTTTACATAGTTTACTCACTTGATGTATTGTCTTTTTGGTTAAATAGTATGGAAAGCCTTTTTGTGAGCATATGAGAATTTTCTATGAAAAAGAAGATATGACTAATGAGACTTTAGCTTCAGGTTTTGAATATGATATATGTTTGCAATTATAGGGAAATATATAAAGGGAAGTATATAAAGGAACAGAACACGTGGCTCTCTATGTAGTCAATAGCCGCCGTAGCGGCCGCTATCGCTGCGGAGCGTGGCGTAGCGGCCCCTTGGCGCTACGCGAAACACGGTAGTGTTGCGCTTTTGAGGAGCGGCTGTAGCGCCGCAAATAGCGGCCAAAAAGCGGCCGTGGCGGCCGCTACAGTGATTTTCCAAGCAGCCCACCATTTTTTCCGGCCAGCCCACCCCTTTTCCGGCAAACCCACCCCATTTCCGGCAAACCCACCTCATTTCCGGCCCTTTTCCGGCAGACCCACCTTATTTCCCGTCGTTTTCCGGCAGTCCCACCTCATTTCCGGTCGTTTTCCGGCAGCCCCACCTCAAATCTGGTGGTTTTCTGGCAGCCCTAGCCTCCTTGTACCTCACCTTCCTCTGTTTGGTTTATGCCTTTTCCTTTTCTTTTCCATTTTTGTGTTTTTTTTTTGTCTTTCCATCTCCCATTAATTATAGTTTAGATTAATGTTCCACTTTGTACATTAATGTTTCGCTTTCCAAGCAGCCCATATTCTTTGTACACCAAGTAGAAGGTTCAACGCATCTTAAGAAATAGTGATACTTAATTACTCTCTTGTAAATTGCACTTCACATTTATTATCTTTGTAATCTTCATCTTCATGTATATAAATTAAAATATTCTGTTGACCATTTACTCACTCAAGATATTAATGCATCTTAGGAAATAGTGATAGCTTAATTACTTTCTTGTAAATTGCACTTCACATTTATTATCTTTGTGATCTTCATGTATATAAATTAAAATATTATGCTGGCTATTTAGTAGTTATGAATGTCTTTAATTTTGTGTATTCTTTTATTTTTTAGCTTTCATATGTGTATGGTATAAATTTCTTGTATAGTTTCCCTATACTTCGGCTTAGCGGTCATACCGCTACCCGCTACACCGCTATTGCGTTTCAGGGGTCGGCCGCAATGCTACGCAATCCGCGATTGACTACATAGGTGGCTCTAAATAATTGTGATTTTGATAATGTATGAGAAATGATACAAAAACATTTTTTAACCTGAAATACTTTTTATACTAATATTATATAACATGTACTACTATAGAACAGCCAATACAGCCTCAGCCTATTAACATTCCTAATAATAAGACCTGGTGTGTTTGGTTTAAGAAAACCTTTTGTATTTTTATTTTTTATTTTCATTAATAATTGCAAAAATGTCACCTTACAAATCTTTGAAAACAGGAAATCGACTAAAAATAAGGTTGCATTTTTGCAATTATCAATTAAAACAAAAAAAATGTTTTCTCAAATTAAACAGGTCCTTAATATTCTTAAACTCCCTCAAACTAACGTTCACTCAACTTTCAGCCTGTTACAAATAAACACACCTACAAAGAAAATAACATAAAAATATAATGCAATCCAATGAATCCGCAATCCAATGAATCCATAAACCAGTGTAAAAGTCATACCAAACACTGCTGGGGAGACAATACAAAAAAATGAACACTGTTGGAAAACAAACATCAGCAAGGAGATGGCTAGAAGGAGGATGGACAATTAGAAGAGTTGGTTGATAGGTTGGATCTTTGGTGAAAATTGGGGGTGCCCTAAATATTTAGATCAGTTTCTCCTTATTAATTTTAGAGTTTTTGGCTTTTGTAAAGATGCTAAGATTCTCTGACAGTGCGCTGTTTTTACTGTTCTTTGGCGCCATTGGCTGGAAAGGAATGCTATAATCTTCAAGGGAACTTCATGTTTTTGACAACATTTGGGATTTTTTTTTTTTCTTTTTCTTGTTTGTGGCATTCTGCCCATGGTCTATTTAGAGGTGTTACTTTGTTAGGACAAAGAGATTGGCATGCCTTGTTAAATGAGTCGATCTCTTAAGCTTCTAGGTGTTTCTTTTGTTGTCTTATGAGGATATTTATCCACTTTCATTGTACGCTTGTCTTCCTCCTTAATGAAGTTCTCTTTTTCTACAGAAAAAAGAAACAAAAAAGTTGGTCGATATGTTGGATGACTTGTCATCTAACACAACAAGGCTCCGACTTGTACAAAATCATCAAAAACAATATTTGGAAACCTTGAGCAGGAAAAAGAACCTTAGGAACACCCAACAAGGCTCCTAATTCTACAAAATCATCAAAAACAATATTTGGAAACCTTGAGCAGGAAAAAGAACCTTAGGAACACCCAAGAACCATGGAGGACATTTGTCATATGTGGAATATGAGAAAACTGAATAATTTAGATTCTAGATGAATGCCTCTATATAATCTGCTTCCGTGGGTTTAATCACCTGAGTCTAATTTGTCCTAGCCATGAATTCTCGTGATCTAAGTTTTGCCTTGTTGCATTCCTAATAAGATACTGGTTTTTGAGCAAACAAATTTAAGATATAAATTTCAATATTACTTTTGGTTGATTTAAGCAAAAATTATTTTGTTTTTAATTAAAAAATTGAGTGCTTAAATATTTATGTGTTGGCAGTTAAGATTGGCCGGCCTGGGTACCGGGTGACTAAGCAATATGATCCAGAGACAAAGCAAAGATCTCTTCTATTCCAGGTTTTCTTTTGCACTATCTTCTTTGGTTCAGTTTCTCTTCTCCCTTTGACAATTTATATTCTCTTAATGTTATATAATAATATCATTTTTGTTTCATTTTATATTAATATAGATTGAATATCCTGAGATTGAAGACCTCACAAAGCCAAGGCACCGATTTATGTCTTCTTACGAGCAGGTGAACTTTGATTTGTTGACTTACCTCTTTCTCTCTCTATATGTTATGATCTCTCTATTTTATGAAGGCAAAGTTGTGCATTTATTTGTTGTCAGTAGAACCATATTTAATTTCTATTTTTCTCTTTGGTCACATTTTTTTCCTACAGAGGGTGCAGCCATTTGATAAAAGATATCAGTATCTTTTGTTTGCTGCTGAACCATATGAAATAGTTGCTTTCAAGGTAATTCATTGCTTTGTCTAATTTTCTAGTTTTTATTTTAGATTTTTATTTGTCTTTTGGCCTTGAGTCCCTATGTTTTGAATTGTAGAAACTTACTGTCTGTGTTGATTAATCTACATTTTCAGGTGCCTAGCACAGAGATTGACAAGTCCACTCCAAAGTTTTTCTCGCACTGGGACCCAGATTCAAAGATGTTCACAGTTAGTACATCTTCCCTTTAGTCTTTCCTACGTGTGATTGAAAAACTGATATCTATGCAAGGACATGTTGTGTGTGATTGGGATATGTATGCTTCATCCAAGCAAAAACAAAAAGCTTCTTTTGAAAGAGAGACAAATATGATCAGGGAAAATGAAATATGAATTAATGAGAGCTGTTTGCTTTTCAAGAAGATACAGTAAAACCCATACATTAGTTGTAGACTATCAAGCTATGCATATATCTGATGCTGAGAGCATGCAAAGAAACGGGCAATTAATTAATATAAAAAGGTGGCATGATACTGCAACCAGATAGCCTTAGACATGCAAGCAAGAGTATTGTCAAGTAGATCCAAATTCTTGCACTTTTAATTGTTCTCCCTTGTTACTATCAGTGCAAACTAGTGATTCAAGCATTTAACAACAGAAGTAGGACCGTTTCCTTTTTTCTTTCCTGCTTTCCTTCCCTCTATTCTTTCTTCTTCTTGTTTGCATGGTGTTCATTATTGATATTTAATTTCCACCATCCGTCACTGACACATCAGCTGTTACTTGTCTGCAGCTGCAGTTGTATTTTAAAACTAAGCCGCCAGAGGCAAACAAACCACAGCCTGCACCTACAGCCAATGGCACAGCAGCACCTGGTGTTCCGCCAAGGCCTTTGCCCCCGCCGCCCCAAGCTCCACCACCACCACCACCTCCTCCACAAGGGCTTCCTCCTGGTGCACCTATAGGAAATCCTCCAAGAGCGCCTCCACCTCCTATGCCAGGATCCCTGCCACCACCGCCTCCAATGGCAGCAAATGGTCCTAGACCAGCACCTCCCGGTGGAATGCCATCTATCCCACCCCCTCCCCCTGTCGGCAGTGGCACAACAGCCAGTTTCAACATGGGTAACAGGCCTCCAATGCCACCTCCACAAGGTTTCCCAGCCCAACAAATGCAGGGCCAGGGTGTCCGTCCGCCTCCACCGCCCCCTAACATGGGACAATAAGTCCTTAGGACAGTATGTTGACCATCATTGGAAGTGTGGAACAATTGTAGCAGGATGTCCATTGTTCGTTAAGGACCACCAGCTTTGTTATGTTGAGAGGCTAGGTTTTGTAAACAATACACCAAATTAGCCTTACACTATAGATTCTGTCTCTTTTTAATTTACAAATCAAAGTGCTGCAATATCAAGCCATCTGATATTCAGTATTTATGCCTTCCAGGTATTGACCATGCTCCACAAAATGAGTTTCTCAAACTGTTTGATATGGTTGGAAAATTTGTTTTTTTATTTAATTTTAAGATTACTGTTTTTTGCTTGGCCACGTCGCTTTTCTTGTAATGTAGTAACTATCCCTGGCCCTGCGAGTAATTCGAATAAATTGTTTAAAATAATTTATGGTTTAAGAGTATAAATTGTTTTATTTTATTAAGACGTCAACTTTCCCCCCTCCTAATTTTATACTGGTTTCTTGATATCTCCATTAAGTGAAATGAGTTTGGGTATTCTATTTAGACAGACGGGATTATGCTTTTTTAAAATAAGGGGTATTAATAGCCTCTAATATTGCAATATATATATATATATATATATATATTAAAAGAAGATTCCAGAGACCAAGCTTAGGACTTCAGCCCTTAAACCATCAAGAGACAAATAAAGAGTAATAAAAAAAAATGACATTTTGATGTTATATCATTTTGATTTCTATATCATAGGAATCAAAGAATCCTTTTTTATCATTTATGTTTCACCTGAATGATATGTAGCACCTGATCTTAAGAATTTTGTAACTATTAGAGCATTGAGTTTGAACTGAACTAATTAAGAACAAAAATAATTATAGATGCTTCAAAACTAATTAAAGTATTGTCTTGCCATAGGTAGAGAAATATGATAGCCACAAACCAAGACGATCTTTAATGTAGAAGACAAATTTTCCTGCAAAATATAAAGCATCCTTTTTGTTTCAAATTTTGATAAAATTGATTTTGAAAGATTTAATTTTAATAAAATTGAGTTTTTTAAAAAAAGTTGATTTATGTTTGGTAATAATATTTTAAAAGTGATTTTAAAGGAAATAATTTTATTTGGATGATAAAGTAAAATCATTTTGAGGTGTAAATATAAAGAATATTATATTGTGGGTCTCCCGTCTGGAATCAATTCTACTCAATGGAAAAACTAGAAATTTTTGCTTCTCTTGAAACCAAATTTAGAATTAATTTTATAGACGCTAAATCTAAAACAAACACCTTCAGAATCCTAAAATCACTTTCACTAAAAGCAAACGTGATTTTGGCTATCTAAAATCTAAACCAAACAAGTATTTGCTTGATTATAACACTTTGTTCTTCCTTCATATATGTTCTTTTGAACCTTTTTTGGATCCTAGATGTGAACCCCAAATGTGGTAATTGTGGTCGTCAATGTCTCAGCATTTTTGCTGCATCGAGAAGTGAGAACCAGAAGTCATACAATTAAAAAATGTTTCCCATCGCAAAACTAGTGAGATAGATGCAACTAGCGTAACACCCATGCAATGCATGGGATAATATGAAAAATAATCCAAGTAAAAGAATGCTAAATCAATGTTAGATGTAAAATAAAATATTTGCAAGTAAAAATCATTTCAAAAAAAAAAACTAAGATTTAATTGATATATACTATATGTAAGTGTAAAAATATTTACACTGTCAATTAATTATAAAATGTCATATTTTTAAAAATGATTAATTATTATAATTATGTTAAAAGTCACACGTAACATGAAACTTTATACTGAGGTATATCAAAAGTAAACTTAAAAAAATATTATAATGTACTTTACTTCTGTTGATAAAAAGTATTAAAGGCCCCAAAATCTTGAAATTAAGGTGAAATGTCATCAAATTTTTATCAGTGTAGGATTCGAATGCTTAAGCTCCATCAAACCAACCTACACCTTATTTTATGGTATTTGCCAATGCTGCCTTTATTCAAAACAATCGGGGAATAAATAGAGATAGAGGAGGCATCTATGGTGCACCACCCTCCAAAGTGGAGCAATGGTGCACCACCCGCATGTCACTCTATCTACCAATGGAGCTGTCATGTGTATTGGGTTGTGTCAGTTTGACTTTTCAAACTATATTGTAGTTAAATAAATATAGTACCAATATTATGTCATGGAAATACATATATATGAAAAGTATTCTCACTCAAAATACTGTAAATTAATATTATATTAAATAATGTTTGTTTAATATTTTAATTTCATTTAATCGTTGTTCTATGGAGAATGATGAGAAGCATCTGTGGTTTCCCTCTGCAGAACACATCCCCTGAAGATAAGAAGCCATGTGATATTATTACAAGCACGGAAGAAGAGCCTCTGAATCTGAAAGCACTCAACTCCAATGGTGAAGAGAAGAGAAACGATGGCGGCAACATCGACAACTATGGCTCCGTCACGGTTCTGGTGATCTCCAGCATCTCGTTTTTCGTTAGGGCTGTTTTGTTATCTATGTGGATTTTCCGGCGGACAGAGGACCAAGGTGTCAGGGTATAAAGTCATTTACTTTGTTCAAAATAATTATAATTATTGTATTTGTAATTTAAAAATAACAATCAACGTATATGGAAAATAAAAATAGGCAACTTATATATTGTATTTGTCCTAGGTTTGAATACATGTTGAATGGGTTAAAAAGTAGAATGTCCCACATGACATAATGATTGGACAAAATTCTGTAATGTAGGTGGTGCACCACAGCATTATAATGGTAGGTGGTACACTATAGATTTCACCATAGATAGAAGGCTCAAAAACAATAAGAAAAAATTCAGGCATTTTTTCTTATCTAGGGTACAAACTAATAAGGAAACTCAACAATCAAAACTCCTTTTTCTCTTATAGAAGCTTTCCTCTCCTATAAGAAACCTACTGTACCACCTTTTGTCTTTCACCATCATCCTCACGCTCCACCTGAAAATTACAAAAATTAAAGATATACAATATCAGGTTTGGAAACTTTGGAACCTAAAAGATATTTCAAGTGCTTCACACATCTCTAAACTCCATAAATCATAAATGTAAACAGGAAGAATATTACTTTTAACACAATGCATTTAAATTGACATCACAGAGCACTCGAGCACTCACTTTTACTTTTGGTTTGAACGATTCACATCATTGTCAGCACATGGATAACACGTGCATACATATAAGATATAATTGAAGGCATCATCTATCTTTCAAGTTCAGAGCAATGAAATTCTAGTCTAAGGCATCATTTATTTTTAATCTATGGCCTTCGAATTATAACTGAATATCAACAATAATAAATAAAGGAAAAAATGATCCGCTAAAGTTTGCCAAAGAAGCAGTTAAGTTCACGTTCACAAACTAACTCATAGCAGTATAAATATCCAACAGCATTTAAAAGAACTGACATTTTCTTTATAGAAGGAAACAGTGTTTAATTACCTCAACAAGGACCTTTGTCTTCTTCTTTGATTTAGAATCAAGGGCGCCCTTATCAAGTCTCTTTGAAGTTGAGTCTGTTTTCCTTTTCGCTCTATTCTTGGCAACTGCTTCTGCCTCTTCATCTTCAGTGTTTCCAGCTGCATTAGTAAGAAAGCTCCATTATGCCTTTGCTTTTCGAATATGCAAGTTCATACTTTTTACAGACACACAAACACAGAGCTCCTACTGCATATGTCAGGCTTTAACCTCCAATAAATAATGAAATAATGCACACGTAACACAGCTGTCTCAGCAACTGCACATCAGAATTCTAGTTGTGCAGCAACCAGAATTGTCTGTGACTGGTCAAATTTTATCATTGGTAAAGTTGTTTGTATGAACTATATTATATTAACTTGAAAGTTATCAGAAAACATGCGATTGTAAATCAGTAAACATTGTTTTAAATATTTTTCCTTTCTCATCAGAATAACAGTAAATTTATGATTAAAGGTACAAGACTTGGAAGATCGTACAACAGGATCATGCTATACATATGTATTTAACATGTGAAAATACTCGATGCATCTTTGAAGTAAATGTTACCATTTTCATCATCATCATCATAGTCTTTCTGAGACTCATTAATTGCAAAACTACCAAAATCTTCCATGTCATCTTCCAATTCAAGTCCATCTGCTTCAACATACTCTACTTCTGGTTCCTGTTCAAGTCAAAAACAAAATTAAGAAATTAAAATAGTAGACATATACAGAAGTAAAAATTTTCAACAGTTTTGATTAAAACATAATTGACAATAGGCAAAATGGATTAGTAAATACATACTTCTTCTTCTTCTTCTTCATCAAGAGGTTGGAGTTCCTCCCTATCAAGAAGTTTTTTGTACTCATCCATAGGATAATTGTATATCTCATTATCTTCACGCATTTGAAAGCGATAAAGCAGCTCTTTTTCAATAGACTAAGTAAAATTGAAAAGCACCAGTGAGGACACCTAAGACAACATACAATTAAATGTGCATGGTTAATATTAGGATTAACAATAACCTTGGCTACCGAAGCTGCATTTTCGGCCTTCTTTTCTCTTCTAGCTTCTCTCTTGTTCTCTTTCCTTGGATTTGTCACTATTTTCTCCCTGTAAAGCAACATGATGTATCAAGCTACTGTCATGAAAACACTGCTATGAACTCTCACTGAAGACAACAGCCCAAAGTATATATAAAAGAGATCGCATGGTGTTAGGAATGGGCCTGAGCCCAATAGAGAATAAAGACTCTGTTTTGTAAAAACTAGTGGATAGCGGGTAAGCTAGATGATGGCGGATAGCGGATAAGCTAGTTGATAGCTGTTAAGCTAGCTGATAGCGAATAAGCTAGCGGATTGAATTTGAAATGTTTGATAAAACTAACAGTTGGATTAGCTGATAAATGTAAAATGACATAAAAGGATGTGTTTGCATGCTTTTTTATATAAATAAAATTATATAAATTATAAATTATATATATACATATATTATTTATTTTAAAATAAGTATCACTTTTAGTCTTTTAACACTTTAATTTATTTTAAATTATTTATCATTCCAAAAATTAAAATATTTTTTTTTATTTTACTATTTAGTTTTAATTATCTTTAGTTAATAAAATGGGATGATAAAAATAAAATTATGTATTGATATGATTTTTATATAAATTTCATTTTTTTATAGATAATATATTTTCTATTTTTATCTTAAATATAAATCTAAATAGTGAAATTAATTCTTATTTATATACTATGTTAAATGATTAATATTTTATTTTATTAGCTAAGAATAAGTGAGGAATTTAATTAAAATTGTAGGGATAAAAATGGAATAAAAAATGATATGCTATATGCTATAAGCTCAAACGCTACTTCAAGTAGCGTTTGGAAAAAACGCTACAAGTTAATTTTAGAAATGAATACCAAATGGGACTATTTTTCCATCCGCTATAAGCTATCCGCTAACAGAATTGGTAAACCAAACAGACTCAACTCTGGAAAGTGTTAGAAGACAATCAAGCATAAATGATACTTGTAAGAAAATAGTAAGGGAGATGATCGTTCAATACATAGCCCGATTCTTCTATAGGAATGAGATTCCTTTTAATGTTGCACGCTCTTAAACCTTCAAGTTAATGGTTGAAGCCCTTGGAAACAATGGTCCACATTTGAAGCCTCCTACCTTCCATGAGTTGAGAGTTCCCTTGCTGAAAAAGGAACTAGAGTACACAAAAGGCCTATTGAAAGAGCATGTGGAAGAGCGAGCTCTATATGGATGCTCTATCATGTCCGATGCATGGACGGACAGAAAAACAAGGACATTGATCAATTTCTTGGTCAATTGTCCAAGTGGGACTATGTTTATAGATAGTGTTGATGGTAGTGGGTATATGAAGACCGGATTGAAGTTGTTTCAGCTCTTGGACTCTTTTGTTGAAGAGATCGAAGAACAAAACATTGTCCAAGTTGTGACCGATAATGGAAGCAACTATGTGTTGGCGGGTAAGAATTTTATTGACTGTTAATTGTTAATTGTTTTAATGCTTCATGTCATAATTGGATACTCATTTGGTTTATTTAATTTGGCCTTAGGTAAATATTTGGAAGGCAAGAGAAAGAAAATATTTTGGAATCCATGTGTCACATTGTTTGGATTTGATGTTA
This sequence comes from Echinosophora koreensis, assembly GCA_035048595.1. Classification (NCBI taxonomy): domain Eukaryota; kingdom Viridiplantae; phylum Streptophyta; class Magnoliopsida; order Fabales; family Fabaceae; genus Echinosophora; species Echinosophora koreensis. Next base: position 1,259,205 of record JAPCYP010000031.1, on the reverse strand, counting down.
GAGGACATTGGGAAGCTTCCAATAGTCAAAAGGGCGGTAGGAAGAGGACAGTTTCTTGTTGGCTTCATCTATTGTAACATCCCTGGCTTCTCTATGGATTGACGACTGACCCCACAGACCAACTCGGGTCTTTTCAGCGTGCTTTGTCCTCACTCACACGCTTCCTGGGAAAACTTCCCAGGAGGTCCCCCATCCCAAAATTGCTCCAAGTCAAGCACGCTTAACTATGGAGTGCTTAAGTGATGGGCTACCGAAAAGAAGATGCATCTTGTTAGTATAGGTAGTACCAATCAATTCATATAAGCCTTCCTCAACTGTATAGTCCCATACCTACACAGTCTCAGGATCCCTCCCATTCGGGTGTGTAATCGGTTCATTCATGTGTCCCTCCGCCTAGAAGCCTGCCAAGAGCCTCTCCTTGTCTGTGCCTTCTTGCACCGGCGACCACTCCCCGCCCTCGTCGGCACCCGGGTATTACATCTATAACCATTCCTTGGCCCTTAACACAATGAGGGAGTTCACTAACAAAATGGAATTGGTTAGAACAAGGTTTGCCACGACATTCCTCACCCTTCAAAGGTTGCACAAACAAAATAACAACCTTAGAAAGATGTTCACTTCAGAGGAGTGGTTGAATACAAAGACGACCAAAGAGCGTAAGGGGAAAAAAGCAAATGACATTGTCCTTATGGCATCATTTTGGAATGATATTCTTTACTCTCTGAAGGCAATGAGGCCTCTTGTACAAGTTTTGAGGTTAGTAGATAATGAGAAGCCAATCATGGGTTATATCTACAAGGCAATGGATAGGTCAAAGGAAGCTATTGAAATGGCCTTCAACGGAAATGTTGCCAAGTACACGGACATCTTTGCTATCATTGATAAAAGGTGGGAGTGTCAACTCCATCATCCATTACATGCAGCAGGGCATCATCTATGCTTTTATTGATAGGCTTTGTCTAAATGATGAAGACAATGACAAAGCTCTACAACAGGTGGCTCTATGTAGAAGAAGTGATGGGAGGGTAGTCAATAGCGCGCGTTCGCGGCGCGACCGCAGTGGTGCGGGGTGGAGCAGCCGGCGGAGTGGAGCGTTTTCTGTAACGATTGTCGCGACCGCTAAAGCGGCATAAAAATGCGGGATCACAGGGATTAGCGATGCTCCAGAGCCGCTATTACTTCGTGGGCCGAGAGAACCCTCCGACGAGCTACCTCCAGCCACTCCCAACCGCCAGCGTCGTTGTTCCACGGCTGGGTCTCCTTCTCCCTTGACTGAGTCTTCATCTCATGCGGCTGATTGTTTCTTTCCTACGGCTGCTACTTCAAATCTAGGTTTTTTTTAAGTTTGGCTCATTCTTTAATCTGGTATTCCTATTCTACCCTCTCTTTACCTCACAAATTCTCCATTTTGCCCTTCTTAACTTCCCAATTCTCTGTTTTGCTCTTTCTATTTATTCAAATCACTTGTTTACCCTCACTTATACCCACTAAGATATCTCTTCTACCCTTATTTCTTTTACTAACTCTTCCTCTACCCCCTTCTCCCTCTCACGTTTTTGTTCCGTTCAGAGACTCTTCCTCCCCCTCTCTTCTCCCTTCCACTTTGATTCCTCTTTCCCCTCTGCCTCTCCTACCTCTTTCCTTCTCAGCCCCCTGCCTAAAATAGCGGCTGTCCCGCTACACGCTATCCCGCAAGAGCGTTTTCAGGGTCAGCAGCTACACTACGCTATCTGAGATTGATAACTCTGACTGATGGTATGTTTGGCATTGGAGCTTCAATTAGACAAAGGTATATTTTGGCTCCTGGTAAGTTAAATTGCTTTGTTTTGCTGAGTTAAATTACATGACCATTTGTGTAAATAGGAATGTTAATAAATAATTGCATTGCATTACAGCTGAGTGGTGGAGGATGTTTGGAAAACATGTTCCAAATTTGCAAACTATTGCAATTAAGGTGTTAAGCCTAACATGTAGCTCATATCAGACTGCTAGCATAATTAGAGCACAATTGAGCAAGCTTTAGGCTTATTTCTTTGATAAAGTGTGATAAAGTGATTGTGAAGTGAAACTACATTTTTTTCAACTATAAAATAGCTTCATTCTAAGAGGAGGAGCAAGCTTGAGCATCAATAGCTTCAAGACTTGGTTTATGTGAAGTATAACCAAGCTCTGAAAGACCGCTATGACAGTAGTGATTTGATAGATGACTGTAATGAGTGGTTAGTAGGAGGAATGGGTGAGGATGAAGAAGCGGCGGAAGATGAGTCAGTGTTTGGCAATGATAGCTTGACATGGGGGATTGATGGTGATGCAGCTGGTGCTAGTGAGCCAGCTGTACTCACTAGACATCAAACCAAATTAATTAGTGCAGCTGCCTGCCGCACCTATTGAAGTGGAGGAGGAAGAAGTGCATATCATTGATTCAAACAGTGAAGAGAATGATGATGAGGAAGATCTAGGAATTGTTGATGTTGATAGTGATTCTATTTGAGGAATCACTTGTAGTTATTTTGATTTTTGAATGCTTAGAACCTATATTACAGTTTATGTTTTAACTTTTAAGCAACAATTATGATGAATGCTTAGTAGTATTTTGGAAATTGGAATGAGTATACTGTTTTTCTTTTTTTAGCTTTTATATATACTGTTTTTTATGTAATATGTATATTTTTTTTTTATACTTATATATATAAAGTCACATGACTAATCTTGACCGTTTAAAGTTTGATCCAATAGCTACGATAGAATCCTCTCACTCTCATATAAATAAGGCACTCTCACTTGATATGTCCCCTATATATATATATATATATATATATATATATATATATATTGTTTCCTATTTTCACAATAGCGGCCATCCTGCTCTCCGCTATCCCGCTTTAGCGTGTTTGGGGTCGGCTGCTCCACGCCGCTATCCAGGAGTGATAACATAGATTGCAACACAGAATGTTGATACTTCATTACTACCTAAAAAATAAAGATCATATGCAGTACAATATATACACATGTACAACTAACAAAGATAGGAGGAATGCATATAAAATTACACACATGCATTTGCCAATTTACAATCTATCATCAGATTTTATATTTTCGTCACACAAATAAAAAATCAGATGATAAATTAAAGAAATACAGAAATGCAGAAGAAAAATTAGAACGATACAGAAATCAAGCAATACAAAATTTTTAGGCATTCCTTGACATAAAAAAGACAATAAGCAAATGAGAATTCAATTTCAAACCTTGTCTTCAAAGCAAGTTTCCTCATTCGTATCCGCATCTGGGTCATCTTGGTTAAACGCTGCTTTGTTTTGTGTATAAGAAGCTTGGGCCAGTACATCTATCAATACAGAAAGGTCAGGCAGACAAACAACCAATCTAAACAATTAACACCCAATATTTAAATATTGCAAAGACTACATAGATCAGCAGTACCAAATGTTTGTCAATGAGTTCAAGTGCTTTTTCATAATTCCTAGGCAGCTTAACTCTTTCCCACAAATTCTTCGGCATATGAGCTCTTTCTATAGTTTTCATGTAAAGGTAAAACACTCCTGCAATACCCAATACAATTATGTTATTATTTGCACAGCATTTGCCATTCATAAGCATACCATTAAATCATTGATATGTTATGTAACACTAAACCATATTACTTCATAAGGGTACATAAAGAATAAAATGTATAGAGATATCAAAGTCAATGCACAGATAGGCCACAAGTATACCATTTTCTTCTTGTGGGTTCTTCAAAGAAACAAACTTTAACCTCAACTCAGCTAAGGCAAGCAGTTTTATTCACACCCCACATGAATTTTCATCACCATACATTAATATCTAGCTAAAATTTACCAAATTTAATAGAAGCTAGAAACCCCAAATGCAGAAAAAGGCTTTAAAAAAGTTTTTTTCCGCAAGCAAAAGTACCATTATCTTCTTGAATGGTAGCATAGCGACTATTAGCCAAAGGGCACGAGCTTCGGTTGCAGATTCCAGTGACGTTATAAGGGTTTCTACAAAAAATCCCTGTGGCAATTCTATAAAAAAAAAAATACAAAAAAAAAAAATAACATAAAAGGGTGAAAAATTGAAACTTGGAAGAGAAAGAAGAAAGAAAAACGATCATGGTGAGGAAAAAAACAAAGTGGGGTGTTAATGTTATACTTGGCCATGTAACTGCAATGGTTGTGCCTGATAACTTGCCATATAACCTCGTCGTGCTGCATCTTTGAAAAAGGTTTTAAGGGTTCTTCTTCTCCTTAATCTGAAACTGCCAAAAGTCCACAACAAGCAAGTTCAAATCTCACTCAGCTGTCACCGTCGCAAGGGAGAGGATGGTTTCTGAAATGAGGTCGAAAACGAAACGAAGGAGGCTGAAGTTCGGATTAGGGTCACTCACATTCCACTGTGATGTGAAACGGGGACTTCAACTGTAGGCAGTTTTAATCAACCGGGACTTCAACATCCATAGCTAGATTGTTTAAAGGTATTTATTTATTACCTTGGTGACCAAAACGACGTTGAAGCAAGTCTTGCAGGAGGACGGCGCACCAGCACGGTGGCAAGAGCAGCGGAGAGCGGCGGCGTGCGAAGCAGCGCACGAACTGGCAAAGCAGGAGCAGCGGCGGCGGGGTTTCTTTTGACCTAGATTTCTTTGTAGAAGTTGAAGCCTTGAAGGCTGAAGCTGAATAGTGAATAATAAGACAGAGTCAGGGACCGGTCAGGACTCAAGGGAATGAATTGGCCCACCGGGTTAATCGGGCCGGCGAAACAGACCCCATTTTTTGGGAGTAAGGATATTTGCACACCCAAAGTTGACACCTAAAGTTGACACATTGGTTAATCGATATAAATATTTGGTTAATTCAGTTCATTATATGTTTAATCACGTGTAAATATTTGGTTAATTCATGATGACCCATTAATCTTATAAAAAACTGAATTAGCTAGATATTTGCATGTGATTAACCAAATATTTACATGATTATGGAAAATAAGTTTCGTATAACCCATTAACCATATAATGAACTGAATTAACCAAAAATTTATGCATGATTAACCAAGGTGTCAACTTTGAGTATCAAACCCAGGTGTTTAAATATCATTACTCTTTTTTGGACTCATATTTTAAGAGCCAACTCATCCTAAAATATGGGTCATTCGGGTGAGCCTATCGGGCCGAGTCAAAATTGTCAGCTCTAGTGAGTTAATGATAAAAATACTATCTAGAAAAATAATAAAATAAAGTAATGTAAAACCAAGTGGGAAAACTTATTGTTTAGAATAATAATTAAATAATAGGATATAAAATTTTCAAAAAATATCTCAGTTTTTATATTAATAATAAAATAGTAAAAGATAAAATTATCGGAAAAAGCCACTATTCGTTTCAAAAAAGAAAAAGTCACGACATGTGGTTGGTCCATATGGTAACGAGCTTGAACCCCTAAAGTAAGTGGTTGGGGGTTCGATCCCTGACTCTTAAATATAAAGAAAACATAATAGTGAGATGTCAACCATTCAATGTCGTCCAGTACATCGAGAGATTAGTCTCTGTATTTACGAGTGGAGGATACCTAGGACACCAAAAAAAAGGAGAAAAAGAAAAAGTCAATATTTAAAATAATGAGAGGTAAAATCTAGTCTAGAAACAAAAACATTATGTCTGTATAGATAATAAAATAATATGATAAAACTGGGTTAAAATTTATTTTACTATTTGAAATGAGAATAAAATCATTCAGAAATGAAATTAAAAATGAATAAATATTATTACTATTTAAAATAATAATAAATTATTCTTTAAAATAAATTATAGGAGATGAAGCTTAACGAGAAAAGTCACAGCTAGTATGTATACCCGTGCAATGCACGGGTATGATTTGATTAATTTATATACTGAAAATACAAATTAATAAATACAATTAAATTATAAAGTTCATTTATTAAAATAGATTTTTATGCAAATTGTATATATTGAAATGATATCTAACAATTATTATAATAAACTATACAGATAATTGGAAATAGATATAAAGAAATCAAGGATAAATAATGTATATAAAATAAACTATTTACATGTGTTATAGTCCAACCACCAACTGAATGATAATATTTTATCATATTCATCAATCCATGAATCATGTATGTTGATCCAGCACTGCTAGGGATTTAATATATACATTTACGAATTAAGTCTACAAATTGGCCCAAGTTTCATGGTTCATAGAACTCCATGGGTAAAGCTATCTAACAATTATTATAATAAACTATATGGATAATTGGAAATAGATATAAAAAAATCAAAAATGAATGATGTATATAAAATAAATTATTTGCATGCATTATAGCCCAACCACCATCTAAATGGGAATGTTTTATCATATTCATCAATCCATGAATCATGTATGTTGATCCAGCATTACCAGTAATGTAAACATTAATGAATTAAGTCTAAATATTGCCCCAAGTTTTATTGTTCCTAGAACTCCATAGGTAAAGCTCAAGAATATGATCTAGGTATAAAAAAAGGTCCTAAAATTCATAAAATTGCCATCACAGATATGTGCATGACTTCATAAAATTCTTCATTTATTTCTACATCATCATATTTTTGTTATCTATATCTTCATTCATTTTATCTTCAACTATATTCACATTAACCTCAACTTTCACTTTTCATAAAAAATTTAAGTATCGGTTAATATCATGTGGCTCACTTTGCTTCATAATGTAAAGGATGCACACACTGACTGATATGATATGCAAGTAAACTAAAGACATAAAATAGAATAGCTTAAGTAATAAGGACAACAAAAATATCAAATCGTTAACTCTATGAAACCCCACAATGGTGTCAATGTCAAGCCAACAATCCTACATTGATATTCTTTTTTCCTTTTTTTTTTATAAAAAAACAAAAAAAAAACCTATATCCTATGTCTATTGGTAGGTTCAACCATGGAATCATTTTTTTTAAAGACTAAAAGAAAGTTTTATTAATAAACTCGAAGAGCACAAGTAGTACTCAACCAAGGTGTACATCCACAAATAGCAACCACTAGCCAAAAGTATGCTAACACCAAAAAAGGGAAAGGAAAAGATAACAAAGTACATAAACAAAACACCACACCCAAGGCAAAAAGCTACTATGATCATGAAGGCACCTAATGTGACACTATCTACCCCGCATGTATTTATAGCATCAGAAGATAATTAAAGAAATGAAAGAACACATGCATATCATTTATTAAAAATAAAAACCACGGGTAAAAGGTCCACATGAATAAACGCCGCGGAAATAAAACAAGTTTTAATAAGGAAACATAGCTGTAAAACAAAACACAACCCCGATGTCACATTACAAAGCTGGTATAACCAAAATCCAGAAACACATCGGATAACAATTGAAACTAAAGAAATCCTAAACTACGAGTAGCGGCTCCTCAGGGTCACTCCTCAACAGGCTGCTCACCATCCCCTGCATAAAAGATATATGTAACACCCCCTGGGCATTACCTCGTGAACACGTGTGGAAATAAATTAAAAAGAAATTTGCTGGTTGTTTTCGGAAATTGATTTACTTTAAGTCAGAAAATCTGGGTGTAAAAATTTTTCTCCGTAACACTTAGGAAAAATGTGATGCACACAAAACAATAGTACATTCACCCTATACTTGATAACACACATATACCAATTTTATTTATAAACAAACCTTCCACAGCGTATAAGTTTTTCCTAAAAATCTTTCTTCATAACCCATGTGTAGATTATCAAGACACATGTACTAAACTTTTCAAACTTACATTCCCAAACAAAAATCTAAGCTGGTCGTTCTACAAGACATTCAATGAAAATAACCCGTGGTCATCCCTATGGTCAAAACACCTCTTCCCGCCTCCGGACTTAAGTCTCCAAGTGACTTAGGGTGTGTTTGGTTCAAAGGAGGGGAGGGGAGGGGAAGGGAGGGGAAATAATACTCTCATGTTTGGTTCAGGAGGGGAGGGGAGGGATTTTAAAACAACTTTACTTTTTAACCCTTATATTATTTATTTAAAAATAAACAAATGGAGATATTTTAGTCAATGTATATAAAATACTTTAAAATCCCTCCCCTCCCCTCCAAATCCCCCCAATATTGGAGGGGAGCTAAAACTCACTTAAGGAGGGATTTTGCTCCCCTCCCCTCCCCTCCCCTCCAAAAATTGAACCAAACATAATAGATTTAAAAAAAACCTCCCCTCCTCTCCCCTCCCCTCCAAATCCCTCCAACCAAACATTACATTAAGGAACTCCTCTACAACATCTATACTCGTGTAGCAAGGTACAACAGCAAACCAGACGAACATATATATGCAAGGGTGAGAACCAATATATGGATTTTAAAACGATAACTACATGCGCGACACACCAAACAACATATAACATATATAGTTGTAACAACATAAATGTTCAAAAATTAACAAATAGTTTATCAAAGGGTTTCATACCTGACAGTCATTGTCATTTTTAAATCAAGTGCATGACACTTCAATATTCACCATCTAAAATTTTGTGCTTAATCTCTGGAGATCCCAACACCATATCCATGAGCTGATCAAGCTCTCTTTGCCAAACAAGGCACACCGGATTTAACCAAGGCATACTGGATTTAACCATAGCACTGTCCAAAACTAGGCACAGTGGTTATTGTCTATGGTTTCATTGTCCATCATGGCACAATGATACAACGTCACATGATACCTTATCCATCAAGGTTTCACGACACAACGTCAGGCACGTCTGCCACAAATGCAAATGTAAAACATTTTATTTCTTGTCACTTTTCTTTTTGTTCATCCTTTCCTTATCGAAGCTCAAAGGCTCGCGACCATCTCAACTTTTAAACATTTAAGTTCGTCTTTCAATTTCAACAATAGGACTCGAAGTCCGAATGTGCAAATCACGAAGGTCTAGACCGATGCATTCAGCCTTAGGTTCGTAGATTATAAAGCACAAAACTTATACAACTTTTATAGGACAAAATAGTCCATAACTTCAACTTCAGGACATATCGTCCACAACTTATAATAGAACACTAGAACCTCGACATCTCGACTACTAGGTTCGCTTTTCAACTTTAAAATTATTTTCGTTCTGTGAAACACAAATCAAAAACAAAATCTCCTCAACTTATCCAAGTTGTCGGAAATAATACCGATGTGTAAAACTAATTTACAGAAAATCCTTTTTCGTTGGAAATTCCCTTATAAAATCATCAAATTACCCAAAAACTCATTTTCTTCTGAAAATCTTTATTTGAAACTTAAGTTTAAAGAAAATATTGTTTTGAGACTAATTCTCTGTTCTAACAATTATTGTTGTTTTTAAGAATGCTTTCCATAAATATTTTCGAAATTCACTGTCGTTTAGTATTTTAAAAACGTTTTAAGTCAAAATTTGACTTTTCTCTTAAAATAATTTTCCCAACGTCATAATTAAATTATTTTTGAAACTTAACTTTTTATAATAACCTTTTCTAATATCTTATAATTTCTTATGTAAAAATTTGCAGTACTAAAATACTTTCACGATTACGCCCTCACCGTGACTCATAGATCACTCTTACGCCGATAAATCATTAAAATAATAGTATTTTCAACTATTCCATATTTTTAACTAATCAAATAATTAAACAATACTATATTACTATATTCCACCAATTAGAAATTCGATATTTCTTATAAAGCTTTTTAACGTTTTTATCTTTGTAATTAATTGAGCACTGACCACTGTCAGGCTTTTCAATCAACAATCAACGTCAATAATAATTCCATGTCAATACTATAGCAGATAATACAGTTTATAACATGCATTAAAATACTATAACAATTAACTGCAGATAATTAATTCAAAGCAGATAATTAACAGCAGATAAATTAACTACTCAAGACAATTTAAAACACCACAAACACACTCAAATAAATTACACAGACCACATACTGATAGCATATAGCTATCGGAAAAATTCCTCAGGTACTCCCCTTACCTCTTGAAGTTTCCAAATTTTTTTCTCGAAATGATTCTCCGATTCGTTTCCGATTTCCTCCGCGAAGCTCAGAACAATTAAACACAGTTTAATCCTTCACACAAAATTCAACCAAAATTAACAAAATCACACAAATCAAACAACAAAGCCATCTAATTCCTAAGATTATGGTTCGGTCATCTCAAAATAATTAGGCTAGGGTTTTCAAAATTTCACAAATTCTTGGATTAATGATCCTTAATTGCTAGAAAGACTAAAACCATTGTCATGAATCAAACCTTAAAACAAAAACCTTCTAACTCACATGAGCTAGGGTTCAGCCTCCACAAGAAAAATAGGCTAGAAATTTTATTTGATTTCTATCTCTTGGATTCAACAAACATAGATAGTATAGAGATGAAATCAAGTGTCACGTGATTAAAATTGAAGCAAAACCCATTCACACCAAAACTTAGGGTTTCGGTCGTCAATAGAAAATTAGGGAGGAAATTTATTTTGGTTTCATGCTTCTAGATTATGAATATAGGCATCATAGAGAGTTCATAGAAATTGATTTCATGTCAAAAGGATTTTTCTAATATTTTCTAGAAATTTTTGAAGTTCTGGATCTAGGAATTTCAAATGATGATCATGGCCTTGGATCATGAAAATAAATGAAGAACGTGATATTGATTGAGTGAGATGAGTATGGTATACCTCTTAGAAGTTGAAAAATGGCAAGAGATCAAGTGGTTTCTTCACAAATTTGGTTATGGCTAACTTAGAGAAAATGAGAGAAAACTTGATAAGGAAGATGAAGTTAGAGAGAAATGAGAGAAAATGGCCTATGGAGGAGGGTTAGGTCGTGGGTTTGAAGGGTTAAAGGAGTCCAAATTGATTTTCATTTGAGGACAAAGGTGTAATTTCACTTAGGGGCAATTTTGACATTTAATTAAGACTTAAGGACATTTTGGTAATTTCAAGCCTAAGGTAATCATGACAAACTTGTGGTGGAAAATTTGTAGGAAATGTGGCTGATTTTGAACCACAAAAACAAGAGGAAGAAGAAAAATTGAAGTTGTCTTGCCTTAACCATGGTTAATGTTTAACTAGGATAGCTTAGGTTAGGGTATTTTGGTCTTTTCACATTTAAACCCATCATTACATAAATTAAATGCTAGGTGAGTCACCCCTATGACTCACCACCCTAGGTGGCAAGATGTCTCCTCATCCGATGTCGGGTTTTGTCTCTGCACATCCCTTCTCGACTCCATCGATTACCCGATTTAGGTTTTTACGCCCGAATAAGATAAAATAACTTATTTATTTTGAAAATTTTCAAAATAACCACTGTCGTTGGAAATGGGATATAAAATCTATCGATTTCATTCTCGGATCAAAATTAGGTTTTCTGATCAGTAAAATCTTACTGTCAGTGAAAAAGCAGACCGGGTTCCATCTGAATTTTCAACCCAAAATTTAACCGTAACTCTCTATGATAAAGTAGAGTATAAATATGACTTTGGTTTATCCAAAATCATTTTCAAAGTTTCTGATAAAAATATAAATGATTATTTATATTTATACCGATCTTAGAATGCAGAAAAATTGGGGTGTTACAATATATGCAAAGCAAACAGCATAAAATGGGGAGTAAGAAATCATGTATAAAACATAACGGCAAAAGGAGCAGTTAGCAAGATGAGCATACAACAAAATATAGCATGTTATAACATAACAACATTTCACATATACATATCATTCTCATCATCTCAAACAATGTATGCTATACGGTGCAGTACTACTCCACTACTTCATTATGCATGTGGATCCAAACTACCTCAGGAAGGCAACGTCGGAGTTACATATTTACATTGGCCAATAAGCACCAATGGGTGAACCCCTTAGATAGCCGATGCACCTTACTATCGGATGAATCACCGCTGACGGTCAGATCATCTTACTCTTGGACGACCTCCCCTATGTTGAACTTCCCTCACTAACATCTCTAATGCGTGAATGTATGAGCAAAAACAACAAATAACAAACAATCACCACCTCCCGCTTTGGCCAATAAGCACAAAATTTTTATCACCATCAACACCTTGACCATAAGCATCAAGGCCCCCTTGGCCAATAAGCACCAAGGTTCAACAACATCAACACCTCGACCAATAAGCATCGAGGCTACTTTGGCCAATTAGGACCAAAGTATAACAACGTGTGGTAACCCATCGTTACCATATTAACCATCTTAACGTTTATAATTAATTATCTTGTTATGCCTTCATTAGATTATCTATCTGTCTTTACTTTGATTGGTGTTTTATTTCGTCATAGGGAACAATTTGGGTGAAACACCCCTGTTCCTATCTTAGCATTTATCTCTGTGTGGGGAGCACGGTCGTGCTGTCCCCCAGCACGGGCATGCTGACCTTTAAGTTGAGCACGATTGTGCTGTCTATTGAGCACGACCTTGCTTACTGGAGCATGGCCGTACTGATCTGGGCATAACGTTTTAGGATTCCTTGCCCACTCCCTAGGGCACTCAAAGATCAATCCTAGGGTCCTTTAACTACACCATCAAGTCTTAATCTCATTATCCTTGCTTAATCTCCATGTCTTATAATTATTGGGGATTAATCCTTTAGTTCCTATTTTATTACTAACATTCCTAAAGCACTCATAAATCAATCATAGGGTCTTAACTACACCTTTGAGCATTAACCTCGCCCCCTCCTTACTAAAACCATGTTTTATGAACAATTTGGGGAAATTAATCATTTAATTCCATGCATTATTAATAAACCTTATTTATTTAGTTAGAGTCTTATTAACATCAACAACATCAACAACTCAAGCATACTTTCATCCATGGCATGGTAACATCATCATCAAGCATTCATTCATATCATTCACAATTAACATGCCAATCATATAAAACGTAGATAAACATACAGTAAGACAAACAATTAGGCAAATAGCACACAACATGATCATGGGTTAACCCTTCATCTTACGCTACCCACAATGCCTACATGTTCATACTATCCCTTCTCCCCATACCTAGTATAAAGATTTAACTACGATTATGCTTGAGCAAATCTTATGCGTGGCTCCCTCGAACGGCTTGACTAATTCCCCAAGCCTTGGTCAAAAAGTTAAAAGGGAAACCATTAATCCCCAATTCAAGAAGAAGAAAACAGATTAACAAAAGGGATGACAAGGTGCACGAATTTTACCTGGTTTAGAGATCCAAACAGCAAACACAATGAACATGTGTTCACAGCGGTGTTCCTCAATTGAAGAATGGCGGAGAACGATGAACGGAAAGGTCCCCAATGAGAGTGTTTAGAGAGAAGTGATGAGAACTCAAAGATAAAGGTGGGAGGCAGTTTCTGAGTGTTAGAGTCGTGTAAACGAGGGTTTAGGGTGTGATTTAGAAGTTTAAAATGAATTAGGGTGCAACTGGGTCGAAACAGAAGCCCCAAAACGAAATGTTGTCAGCATTGTTAGGCCGGGCTCAGAAAATTTAGGCCGAGCCGATTCTGCAGAAATTCAGAACGTGAATTTTTTTGCTCTTTGAGTCGGGCTCAGAAAACTTAGATTGGGCGCAGACTCTTTGGCCGGGCTCAACAACTTAGGTCGGACGATTTCTGCAGAAATTCAGAACGTAAATTTTTCTGCTCTTTGAGCCGGGCTCAGAAAACTTAGGCCGAGCGGATCCTAGCATACCGGAATTCACTATTAAGACCCCCCCAAAGGTTAAACTATCTCTAACATACACATATGCATGAAGATCAAGCATATTAAACATATAACAACATATTTGCCAAAACTAACACATATAAACAAAAGGGTGAATTTTGGAGTGTTACAATTCCACTCCTTTATCAAAATTTCGCCCTCGAAATTTCTACTCACGTCAAGCAAACAGATTAGGATATGACTCCATCATCTTACTATCTAACTCCCATGTTGCACTTTCCTTAGTAGCCTCACTCCAAACAACTTTGATCAAAGGAATCTCCTTCCCTCTTTGCTGCTTCACTCTTCGATCCTCAACCCAAAGCGGTAGTACATCAAAAGTCAAGTTCTCTTTCAATTGAATTGTATCGGGTACTATAACATGGCTAGGATCATGAATATACTTCCGAAGTTGAGATACATGGAAAACATTATGAAGGTTGGATAAGAAAGGTGGTAAAGCTATTTGGTAGGCGACTTCGCCAACTCTTTTTAGAATTTGGTAAGGACCAATGAATCTAGGAGTAAGTTTCCTTGTTTCCATCATTCTACCAACCCCAGTTGTTGGAGTAACTGTTAAGAACACATGATCACCTTCCTGGAATTCGAGAGCCTTCCTCCTCTTGTCATGATAGCTCTTTTGCCTACTTTGTGTGTGTAACACCGTATTTTTCGTATAAGGGTATATTGTACAATGCGGTAGCCTTTGTCCGGTTTTTATTATTATGAATATGCATGTGTTCTCTTTCTTTTATATATTTTTTACGTTTTATGAATCCATACGGGGTAGAGGGTGTCACATTTAGTGGTATCAGAGCAGGTTTGTCCTATCAGGCTGTGGTATGAGTCTATTACAAGTCTTATGTGTACTCTTGTTTGAATTATCTATAATTACTATAGATAATGATGCATGGTATTAAGAACCTTTAGTTCTTTCTTTTTGGTTGGAGCCTCCGAGTCCGAGGACTTGATCCAAGGTATGTGCCTAATTGGTGGGAGCATACCCGCACCTTTTCAATCAAGGTGATAGAAATTTCGAGGACGAATTTTTTATAAGGGGGGTGGAATTGTCAAGGTGATACAAAGTTCGAGGACGAAATTTTTATAAGGGGGGTGGAATTGTAACACCTTGTTTTTCGTATAAGGGTATATGTTACAATGCGACAGCCTTTGCCCGGTTTTTATTATTATGATATAATATGCATGTGTTATCTTTCTTTTATATCTTTTACGTTTTATGAATACATGCGGGGTAGAGGGTGTCATAGTGCCATTCTCATCTTATCTTGGATCATTCTCACTTTCTCTATGGTCTCTTGCACTATCTCAGGTCCTAGCACAACATTGTCACCAGGTTCATTCCAACACAAAGGTGTCCTACATCTCCTCCTATACAAAGCTTCATAGGGTGTCATCCCAATACTGGAATGGAAGCTATTGTTGTAGGTGAACTCTATAAGAGGTAAGAACTTATCCCAACTACCCAACTGTTCTAGCATACAAGCTCTCAATAGATCCTCTAAGGATTGGATTGTTCTCTTAGACTGATCATCAGTCTGTATGTGGTAAACTGAACTCAATCTAAGCTTTGTCCCTAAAGCCTCATGCAAACTATTCCATAACCTAGAGGTAAATCTAGGGTCCCCATCTAACACTATGCTAGAGAGCACACCATACAATCTAACTATTTCCTTGATATATAACCTAGTCAACTTTTTTAATGGATATTCCATGTTCATAGGGATGAAATGAGCAGATTTAGTCAACCTGTCCATAACAACCCAAATAGCATCACAACCTGCTGGAGTCCTAAGGAGTATAGACACAAAATCCATAGAGATGCTATCTCATTTCCATTCTGGGATACTCAAAGGTTGCATCTTACCTGAAGGCTTCTGCTGTTCAATCTTAGCCTTTTGACATACTAAGCACGCATAGACAAACTCAGTTACATCCTTTTTCATTCTAGGCCACCGAAACATACGCTTCAAATCCTAGTACATCTTAATGGCACCTTGGTGAACACTCAAACCACTCCTATGTCCTTCCTCAAGGATCAACTTCCTAAGCTCTGGTATGTTAGGTATACAAACTCTATATAGAAACCTCAAAACTCCATTTGTTCCTTCCTTAAAACTAAGGTTTCTACCCTGAGCAAGCAGCTCTCTCTGCTCTAAGAGATACCCATCTATCTTCCGACCTTCTCTAGCCTGTTCCATCAAACTATTGGTGATTTTCAAAGTTTCAAGCTTAATACTCTTAGGGGTAACTTCCCACGCTAAGCTCAAATCTCTAAATTCCTCAATCAAATCCATCTCTCTAATCATTAAGGCTGAAACCTGCAGGGTCTTCCTACTCAAAACATCTGCCACTACATTGGCTTTTCCTGGGTGGTTGGTCAATTCAAAATCATAATCCTTAAGAAATTTCATCCACCTACGTTGCCTCAAATTGAGCTCTTTCTGGCCAAACAGATATTTTAAACTCTTATGATCACTAAAGACCTCGAACCTTGCTCTATATAGATAATGCCTCCAGATCTTTATGGCAAAGGTTACGGCTCCTAGTTCTAAATCATGGGTAGGATAGTTCTTCTCATGGGTTTTCAAGTGCTTAGAGGCATAGGCAACTACCTTATCATTATGCATCAACACACCACCTAAACCTTGATTAGAAGCATCGCAGTACACTACAAAAGGCTCGCTAGGATTGGGTAAAACTAAAACTGGTGCAGATGTTAACATTTCCTTTAAGGTTTGGAAATTTTTCTCATACTTAGGGCCCGTTTGTTTTAACCATTCCTGTTTTCATTTTCATTGAAAACAGAAAATAAGCTTGAAAATATGTTTGGTTGAATTTAATGAAAACATTTACTTGGAAACATTTCAGAAATTAAGCCAAATTTTGAAAAAAAAAAAAAACATTTCCAACATTCCTTCTCAAAATCTCGGAAACAGGAAATGGGAATATGAAAACGTTGTGGCAAGACTATAATTATAATGAAAACAAATGAAAAGCATGTGGCAACGCTATAACTACTCTTTTCCTACGGACAACGAAAAAAGGCACAAGAATACACAAAGTTGAGGCAGAGGCTCTTCTGCTCTGTTGTTACCCACGTCATGGTTTGATTTACTCATCAGTATGTTCTTCTATCAACTTTGAGACCCCCTTCTTGTTGCTATTATTATTATTATTATTATTATTTTTTATTATTTCCATTACATGGTTATGTTTGATCTTCTTCACCAAATTCATCTGACAGTTTTTTATTTTACCATTCACATACATGGATTACAGTGACATGTGTTTGCATTTGGAATGTCTTAAACCATATTCTCAACCATTTCTTCTTTTTGCTGTTGATTTTCATGGATTTTATGATTATTTATACATGGGGGGCATGGTTGTAAGATAGAATACCTTTGAATAAATGTTGGTTCAGAGTCAAAGTTTGATTTACTATCATTCTATACTTGCATATGGAAAGTTCATATATGTTACTGTTAATACTTGTCCAGAAAATTCATGTTTTATTCACTACTCTTGCACCGCGAACCAGAGGAAATTTGAGTGCTGTTCTTATAGAAAGTTTTTCTTTGTTACTATGTATGTGATTATCCTTCACTGCCTCCCTTGTCCTTATCTTTAATTTGTGATTACTATTCTATCACCTTGTCATTTCAATGATAGCTTCTAGCTTCTTTTCCAATGATGAATGATTGTACAATTGCAAAGTGACTTTTACTTCCAAAATGAAGTCACGTTAATTAGATAAGCTTGAATGCAAGTATTCAATTTTATTTTATTTTTGCTTATATAATGCCTTATATAAATCAAAGGGTAGTGAGCCTAAAGCACATGTGTTATACTAATAAATGAGACATCAATTGTGAGTCTTAGCTCACTGGGTGATTCTTAGCTAGCAATTTTAATAGGAGGTCCAAATAGGTTTTGGAATGAGATCTTGTTATTTTTTTTTTTATATTTCAAATATGAATCCAAGTTGATTAACTTGGTGACATTTTTTCTTTAATTTAATTATGTAACTAGGAAAGTATGGGAGGAAAAAGTGAAAAGGGAGATACTATGGAATGGTTTGCCCAAAATACGAAAGCTTTCATTCAACTAATAAATGATCGAGTGAAGAAAAACGAATTGCAATCATCAACATTTAAGTCAAAGACTTGGAATGAAATAAATGATGAATTGGCAGGAATTATTGGAGAGAATTATGGTGAGAGATTGAAAGGGAAGTTTAACCATCTTCGCATTCAACATCGTGAATTTTCAACATTGCTGGGTCGCATAGGAGTTTCATGGGATATAGAATCAAACCATGTAGATGCCAACGAAGAAGTTTGGCAAGACCTTATTCCGGTATTGCAAAATTTATTGGTTAGTGTTATTATATATGTAATTACATTTTACCAAAACTTATTCTCTCTCTCTGTTTACTTTTCCATAAAGGAAGATTCTATCAGCAATTTAAGAACCATGGTTTTGAGCATGACTATGAAAATTTAGGTGAAGTATTCAATACTAGCACAACAACTGGTGCATTGAGTCACGCCTCCACTCAAGTGCCACCAACATCTGATGAGAAGCGAGAGTTGGAAGAAGATTTTCTTTCAAAAGGTGTGCATATTGTTGATGTTGATGTTGATGTTGAGGATGAATGTCCCAAAGAGGGTGGTAAAAAAAATAAGGCAATTAGTTCATCTAGTGAGCATCGACGTAAAGAGCCAAAGATATCGAAGTCAGAAAAACTAGAAGCATGCTTGGACCGAAGGGCTGAAACAATGAATGCAAGGATAGAGGCAAGTAAGGCCAAGACAGAACGCTATAAAGCACAAGCAAGTCCTTTAGATGATCTATATTCCATTGATGCATGCATTCCATTGATGCATGCATGGAGTTATTAGACTCTATGGATGAAGTTTCAGGTTCTTTATACAATAAGTCAACGAAGGTATTTAAGGATCCAGAATGGAGGCGTGTATTCATTAAGATGCCTGATTTTAGACGAAAGGGTTGGCTAGAATCCTTTGAGTAGAATGCATTGATTGATTGTATAACTCATTGATAGTATTGCTATTTCATGTCATTTTGGATTTTAAGATTTTATCTGGTACTTATAAATTTTATAACCTTACTATGCTTATCAATATATTTAGAGTTATTAAGATTACTAGAATTATGTCCAAGTTATGTTAGTTTTGATATTCTTTCGCATGAGACTTGAAATACTGAAGGTCTTACGCATATATGACTTCTCTGTTATTCTTTCTCTTGTTTTTTACTTCACTAGGATGAGGCTTATTTTGTGAACATACCATCATGAGGATCTAACCCAGCTAGCAATGACGAGCATAGTCATTTCCCCCCTCTTGTAAGGTGTTGTCCAGGTCGCCACATTTAAAGTCAAATGTACTTGATTGGATTTAGCTAATTGAGAAGAAGATATGGAGAATGCTTCTGTCTTCAGTTATTAATCCTCTAACACTTATTAAGTTAGAAGAAAAACTCAGTTCATAAAAATAATAATGAAGTGACTCAAAGCAAAATCATGTATGATATGTACAATTCATTTGAAACATGACGTGGGAGGCCTCAATTGATGTGGGAATTATTGTGTTGAACAATAAAAAAAATGTGTTCAAAAAAATATGTTAACTTATTGAGAAATATAACTTGAACACTAAAACCTTATTGAAAATATAGATAAAAAACGAGTAGAAATATATTAACCAAACATGTTTTCATAGTTTTCATTTTCTAAAATTCGTAAACCAAACATGTTTCCATTGTTTTCGTTTTCTAGAAAATAGTTTTCAGCTATGGAAACCAAACATGTTTTCTGAAATTTAGAAACTAAAAATGAAAATGCATTTCAAGAAATAAGAACTAAAAATGAAATAAGGAAACAAGAAACAAAGCAAACGCACCCTTAGAGTCATACACAAAGAGCTGTCCTTTCTTGGTGATACGGATCAAGGGTAAGGCTATCTTAGATAAACCCTCTATAAACCTCCTATAGTACCCTGCTAAACCCAAGAAACTCAGAATCTTGATCACTGACTTTGGTTCTTCCCAGTGGAGCACGGTCTCTACCTTAGTCGGATCCACGACTATCCCTCCTTTAGAGATGACGTGTCCTAAGAAACTCACTTCTTCTAGCCAAAACTCACACTTAGACAACTTAGCATACAACTGCTTCTCTTTAAGGGTCTGCAAGATTACCCTCAAGTGTTCCTCATGTTCCTCCTTGGTCTTGGAGTGTTGGGAAAAAGCCAGAGATAACAATCTCTAATGAAGCAAATATTTTCCCCTTCACCTGTGCAAATAAATAGGCACAACAAAAATATTCTTCCACAAGATAATATCAATGGCAGAAAAATAAATAGCAATGACACCACAATTTTTAACGTGGAAAACTCCCCAGTGTAGGGATAAAAACCACGGGACCAAGTCCAGCAAAAACTTCCACTATAAATAATAATGGGTACACCAAGTCTTCCTAGAAATACTAGGGAACACCAAATCAACAATACTTCACCTAAAAGGTGGATATCACCAAGCAACAAGAGAGAAACCTCACAAAAGTGGGTATAACAACCCAGCTCAAAGAGAAGGCAAAACCACAAATAAAATATATCAAACTGACAAGCTCATTGGCAGGAACAACATACTGAAATTTCAGTAAAAACGGAGCAAGTTTGCTGTACCACTTTCCACCACCTGAACCCCTTTCTTCTTCTCTTTCTCGACGCCGTTTCTGTCTCGTGCAGCAACAAATTGTGTTGCTCAACTTAGGGATTCAAATCCCATTCAAAATGCCACATGGGCTTAGGCCCATTAAAACCTTTTTTTTTCTTTCTTTCTTTGTTTTTACATTTTACCTAGTGGGTCCCATTAGGAGGGAACCCACCCAACATGGAGTACACTAAGATGTCATCTATGAAAACCACTACAAACTTATCCAAGTAAGGGTGAAAGGTCTTGTTCATATAATCCATGAACACAGCAGGGGCATTAGTCACACCAAAGGGCATAACCAAATACTCATAATGACCATAACGCGTTCTAAATGCAGTCTTTGGGATGTCCTCAGACTTAACCCGAATTTGATGGTATCATGACCTCAAATCTATCTTGGAGAAAACACAAGCTCCTATCAACTGGTCCATAAGATCATCAATCCTAGGGAGGGGAGGATACCTATTCTTAACTGTCACTTTGTTGAGTTGTCGATAGTCGACACACAACCTCATGCTGCCATCCTTCTTCTTCACCAACAACACCGGTGCTCCCCATGGGGACACGCTAGGCCTAATGAACTGTTTCGGAATCAGTTCCTCCAACTGTTTCTTCAACTCTGCTAGTACTAGAGGAGACATTCTATAAGGTGTTATGGATATGGATCCCGTTCCAGGCACTAAGTCTATGGTAAACTCCACATCTCGCTCAGGGGGTAAGTTATAAACATCCCCCGGGAACACTTCTGGAAACTCTCTCACTATACGCACATTCCCAACGTCAAGCTTGCTCTCTACTTCCAGGGAAGACAACATCATGTAAACTTGAGCCTTTTCTTTCATAGAAGCCTTAACTTGGTTGGCAGAGAGAAATCTCGGATCCTTAGACTCCATTGGAGTTCCAAAAACTATAGTTTTGTCAAACCAGTTCAAGAGGACATGGTTGGAAGATAACCAGTCCATACCAAGAATGATATCAAATTGTTATAGGGGTAAGCACACAAGATCAACAATAAAGTTCCTACCCTCAATGGTAATGAGACAATTCTTGCATGCATGTGAAGTGAGAACATGTATGTTTATGGGTGTAGCAACAATCAAATCACAATCAAGAAGGGTCACATGCAATTTAAGACTCTTGACACAATCATGTGATATAAACAAGTGAGTTGCACCCGAATCATACAAAATAGCTACAGGAGTCCCATCAATTAGGAACATACTCGGAGGCCTCAGCCCCACTAAGAGTAAAGACTCTTCCACTGGTCTTCAGTTGATTGGCTTGGGAACTCTGATTCTTACTAGCAGTCTGCAGTTTTGACTTTGTCCCTCCACACTCTCGGCTGATGTGACTAGATTTGCCACACTTGAAACAGATGACGTCGGTCTCCTAGCACTGAGTGGTGAAATGATCCTGCCCGCACTTGCCGCATCTGATGGGGCTAGGAGCAAAAGAATCCCAATTCCTAAATCTATTTGTAGAGAACTATGGCTTCTTGCAACTCTGCTTGAAGTCTCGACCGGCTGGAGCTAGATGCGCTTTCCCTTGTCCTTCTGATCGTTCTTCCTGCTACCCTGAACATCCGAACTTCTGTAGTTTGCCACTCTGGATTTGTAGGCATACTCGAAGATCCTACACTTGATCACCAAGATAGGAAAGACACAAATTTCCCGATAACTGATAGCTTGCTTGATCTCTGGACGCAGACCATCCTCAAACTTCACACACTTAGAGCGATCATCAGTCACATACTGATAGAGTGTGTAATAACGAGCAAGCTCCTCAACTTCACAGCATACTCGCCTACGGACATATTTCCCTGCTTCAAAGCTAGGAACTCCATCTCCTTCTTGTCACGGATGTCAGCTGGAAAGTACTTCTCCAGGAACATGTCTTTGAAGGCATTCAAAGTAACTGTTGTACCTTCAGCTTCCATACGCTGACGACAATTCTCCCACCAATGCTCAGCTTCCTCCATCAGCATGACAGTCCCGAAGAAGACCTTCTATACATCGTTGCATGCCATAGCCCGAAAGATTTTCTCAATCTCCCGTATCCACAAAAGAGCACATTCAAGGTCATAAGCTCCCTTGAAAGAGGGCGGGTTGTTCTGCTGGAACTTATCTAGACCCTGAAATTCAGCTGGTCCTCCATTGTTGTTTTTCTGGTTCTGTCCTATAGCGTTGGCAAGCAATGCCAAAGCATCAGTGATAGCCTGATCATTCCTACCTCTTCCTGTCATAGGTTCCTGTAATGTCCAAAGCAACTATTAAATACAAAGAACTTAAGCAGGAAGGGATACATGCACCTATCACTACGCATCATTGCCTATATTAAATATAGATGATTCAAACAAGAGCATATAGAAGACTCATAACAGACTCATACCACAGCCTGATAGGACAGACCTGCTCTGATACTACTAAATGTGACACCATCTATCCCGCATGTATTTATAGCATCAGAAGAAATTAAAGAAATAAAAGAAACACATGCATATCATTTATTAAAAATAAAAACCACGGGTAAAAGGTCCACATGAACAAACGTCGTGGAAATAAAACAAGTTTTAATAAGGAAACATAGCTGTAAAACAAAACCCAATCCCGATGTCAGATTACAGAGCTGGTATAACCAAAATCCAGAAACACATCGGATAACAACTGAAACTAAAGAAATCCTAAACTACAAGTAACGGCTCCTAAGAGTCACTCCTCAACAGGCTGCTCACCGTCCTCTGCATAATAGATACATGCAAAGCAAACAACAAAAAAAGGGGAGTAAGAAATCATGTATAAAACATAACGGCAAAAGGAGCAGTTAGCAAGATAAGCATACAACACAATATAGCATGTTAGAACATAACAACATTTCACATATACATATCATTCTCATCATCTCAAGCAATGTATGATATGCGGTGTAGTACTACTCCACTATTTCGTTATGCATGTGGATCCAAACTACCTCAGGAAGACAACGTTGGAGTTACATATACACATTGGCCAATAAACACCAACGCCGGCAGTTCACCAAACCATGGGTGAACCCCTTAAATAGCCGATGCACCTTACTCTCGGATGCATCACCACGGGGGCACACGATTCACCTAACTCTTGGATGAATCACCGCGGACGGTCATATCACCTTACTCTTGGACGACCTCCCCTATGTTGAACTTCCCCCACTAACATCTCCAATGCATGAATCCATAAGCAAAAACAACAAACAACAAACAATCACCACCTCTACTTTGGCCAATAAGCATCAAAGCTTTATCACCATCAACAGCTTGACCAATAAGCATCAAGGCCCCCTTGGCCAACAAGCACCAAGGTTCAACAACATCAACACCTCGACCAATAAGCATCGAGGCTACTTTGACCAACACCTTTACATATAACTCAATTATTAGAATAAAAAAAATTTAGCATTGTGACAAAATAAAAGTAAAATTTAAAATTAATTATAAATATTTTTATTTTATTAATATTTTATATTTTATTATACAATTTTTTTTAACCATATTATATTTTATTATACTTTAAATGATTATTTCATTATACTTTAATTATTTTATATATAAAATATTTTTATATTTTATTATTCTTTAAATCACCATATTCTATCCTATTGAGTTCTAACCCAGCCCTCCTCTCATGATATAATTTTAACTAGACGGACATGATAAAATAGGTGATATGATTGATTTATCATATCCTGCTGACCCACCAAACAATAGTTTCAGACATGATATGATAGTTTATCCTATCATGTCTCTCTTATCCTGACCACCAAACGAGCCCTAAATGTATATATATAAGAACCATATTTCAATTAATTATGACTAGCCATTAGTTGATCGTGTCAAGATTTCAATTAATATTATAACAAGAGTTCACTTTTCCAGGAAAAAAAAAGGAGAATGCTAATCAGTGCCCTAAGGACATTGGTAGGGGCGGAGCTTCTTGAGGACATGTGGGAGCCATGGCTCCCCCTAAGCACTTTTAATTATTTATTAACTCTCTGCTTAATAATTATTTAAAATTTTAAATTTTTTCTTTAAAAAATATGATCAATGGAAAATATGAATAGACAAATGAAAATATTAATATTTACTATATGTGTGTGTATATACCATTGCAGCTAAAACATAGAAAAATAAAAATAACTATAACATGTCAAATGTTGTATGGAGAAAGATAGGTATCCAATAAACGAGTTTTTTTTTATTTGACTTTATACTAAATGAGTGAATGAGTTGAAAACAAAAATATAAATAGGACATGGCTCCCTCAATATTTTTCTCCAAGCCCAGCCAGACATTGATTAAGGATCTAAAAACAGAAAATTGATTATTGGGACTTGGTACATTTTATATTTTAAAGAGTAATAACTTGTTTTTCAATGAGTTTTTACTTTTTTGGATTTTCTTAACCATGCCCTTAGGGCACTGGTTAGCATGGAAATAAAAGAGAGTTCACTTTAACTATGTAATCCATTAATTGATCACTTAATCAAGGGATAGCAGTGATGTTAATGAGCTTACAAATCATAATTAGTATTGCTGGTATCTGATATTTATCCTAGTTAAAGATGATGATCAAGGGATAGCAGTGATATTAATGAGCTTACAAATCAAAATTAGTATTGCTGCTATCTCAAGTTTATCCAAGTTAAAGATGATGCTTTCATACGAAACTGCGGTAACCGTCCAGTGATCCCTTGCTTCATGGAATGAACGACACATAGGATCATGCTGATGTGGACACTGTTATTGAGCGACACGTGTGAGAAATGTTCATACATATGTTTTCGTATGTATATATTATAGATTATAGATTATAGATTATAGATTATAGATATAGATTATAGATTTCAATCAATAAGTACATAGTTGAAACATTTGAAAATGAGAAAACCGGGAATACTCCAAAATCAAAATGCAATGTGCTCTCACCTGAAAAACAATGTACTCTATAGTATGAGCAGCAATTGGAAAACAAGTCATAAATCTCCCTTCCAAAGCCAATATATAAACTACTTCAAAGATTGATGTATTGATCTAGAGAAGAAATACAGCAATTAGAAATTTCTACAGCCAAGCATGGAAGCACCCGAGAAATTCATGGTTATGGTAATTTGTGAAAGGTGCTAATACTAAAGTCCCAACAGTTTCCGTTGTAAAAAATCTTATCATGACACAAATGGCATATAGCTTGTTTTCAATTGTGGCATGGCAGCCAGTCCACCTAAACAGAAGATGTAGTAATCTAAATCTAGTTGGAAGAAGTAATCCAGTACATGACAATCTTCCATGCTAAGCAGCCTATGTTCTGTAAATAAAAAGATATAGCACTCAATAGTCAGGGAGTCATAAGGTGGTCAAGGTGGTTTGGGTGGGGGAGTTAAGGAGTGGAGTGATAAGGAGTTTGAGAGTTCAAACCCCACCCACTAATAAAAATACTAACATTAACACACCAACATTTGCCTATCAAAAAAAAAAAAAAAGCACTCAATAGTCAAGGGAAGAAAGAACTATACATGTGATGTATAGCACTTCATTTTGATCCTCCAGAGATTCTTCATTCCAATCCTCCATTAATGTTTTAAACTCG
The DNA here is from genome assembly GCA_035048595.1 of Echinosophora koreensis. Lineage (NCBI taxonomy): Eukaryota > Viridiplantae > Streptophyta > Magnoliopsida > Fabales > Fabaceae > Echinosophora > Echinosophora koreensis. Next base: position 1,233,069 of record JAPCYP010000031.1, on the reverse strand, counting down.
TGAGTGTACGGAAATTCAAGTGAGAAAAATAGAAATGCACATTATTTTAGATCAAAGGTTACATCAGTCTGCTTGTTTCTGCTAGCACTAGGAAAATGATCTATCAGTTATATATCATGCATAGATTTTGGGGGTGGAAAGCTCTAGTTCGTATAATTTAGCAATCTGACTTTTTTTATTTATGCAACGATATGATTCCCTCCTTTGAATAATATTAGAATGTTACCAATATGATAGGACATTTAAGATCAGAATATGGTATTTAGAATAATATTAGACTGTTACTAATATTGCTATCCAGCCTCAATTTTTGCAGCCACAACATAGTCTTCACATCATTGTAAAGCCTTTGCAATTGTAATTCTTCGCTTTTTACTCTATGGCTTCATGTTCATTTCACATAGCTACTGTATCTACTTTCTAGATTGGCTACAATTTTTTAAGCCAAATACAATCTGTTTAAAATCTGTTTAGCATATGGCTACTGTTAATGTTTCCCCCCGTCTTTGTGCGGCTCTGTCCAGGACCAGTATAAAAGCTCCAACTATTCACTCCCAATAGACCTCCTAAATGACCTTATTAAAACCGTTAAACAGCAGTACAAAACAGTAGCTAATAGACCAAAATACCATCTTGAGGGTTGCAAAACCTTCAGATCCATCCAAGTGATCCAGTTGTTAACTGTGATGGAGTGGAAGTAAAAGTGTAAAACTTGAGCAAACCAGAAGTGTTTGCAACACGGGGGAAATTAGCAAACAAAATTAACCAAGCACCCTGTTAAATCATTTCTATTCCTCATCATCTAAAAAAAGTGCATAGAAATGACATACAAACACACACTAAATAGACATACCAATACATAGGCAATAGAACAGTCTAACCAATACGTAAGCAATACAACAGTCTTACAATATAAGTAGGAACAAGTAGTACCTAAATAAGTCATTAATGGTTTAGCTTAACACAGCACAATCTAATGTATAGTTAAAGAGAACAATCCATCCAAAAGATACAAAGATGAAAAGGAAACAAACACAGCTCTTTAAACATGAATACACATACAGAAACAAAAAGGAAACAAAATAGCTCTTTAAACATGAATACACATAGCACCTTTGGGGTTTTAGAGGCAAATCCAAACAAACACACAAATCAAACTAGAAGCCATGAAAAGTAGCTTTTGTGTTGGGTTGAAAAATTCACACTAAGTTCTACATCAAACTTGCTTTCAAAATAAAAATATCTAAATATAAATCACTTTACTTCAAACTCAATTCTAACCAAATCAACTTTTCAAAATCAATTTCATTAAAAATCACTTTTATCAGGTTTATCCAAACACACACAAACTGTGGACATAAACTGAGTGAGCAAAAAGTAATTGCTTGGTCATGATAGCAACATGACCGCAAAAAAATTCAACCCCCACTTTTTGTCCCACAAATAGGCAACCTACTGAGGTGTTTATGTAGGTCCCAATCCCCTACTCATTAATCTCCATGCCAATTGCTTCTAATTCGGTCAACCAAAAGCAAAGACAATCATAAGATGGATTTCAAAGAAAAAGATACTCTCTCGGAAGCATCATACCAGTGTCCACGCTTAACCCAATGAGTACACCATATTTAAGTCCCATAATCAACATCCCCATAAAGCCATAGCTCTCATCACAACACCCTTTCGGCCTTCCCAAGAACAAAAAGAATTATTGACCAAACAAGATAAAGAATAGTATTAAAGAATGACAGATAATATCAATCATATATTAACCATAAAATGTAAAGGTTATGCAACTCGTATTGTGTTAATTAATTAATATGATATGCCAATTCCAAAGCTTCCCCCACAAGCCACATCAAGATCACACTACTCACCATAACATACAAGCCCCTCATCCAAAGTTTCTTTCTTTCTTTTTCGCCCTTTATTACTTTAGCTACCTTTGTTATCTTATATCTGCCCCCATCCCATACTAATACCATACCCAGCGGTTAACTTGACATGAATCACTGAAAATGCTGCTTCATCTTTCATTCTTTCTAATGGTCCCCTTCCCATAATAAATAAAACCCCCCATCTTCAAGTCTCAACTCAACCCACATCACATGCACACTTCAATGCCAAAACAAATGGGACCTCTCCTCCTCTTCCTCTTCCTCTTATCCTCTTCCCCATTAACACACTCTCGCACCACACCACCACCAAGCCCCAAAACGACAGTCCTCGACGTCGTTTCTTCCATTCAAAATACCCACAATGTCTTCACCTTAAACAACCAACTTCGTTCATCATCTTTTTCTTCTTCGACTTCACATTCACTATCTACGTTCTCACTTCAACTACATTCTCGAACTTCCATTCAAAAACACTCACACATCGACTACAAGTCCCTAACACTATCTCGACTCGCCCGCGACTCAGCCCGAGTCAAATCCCTACAAACTCGCTTAGATCTCGCGTTAAGACGCGTTTCCCAAACGGATCTTACGTCGAACTCGTTCGACTTCAACGAATTGCAAGCTCCCATCGTTTCGGGAACGAGTCAGGGAAGCGGCGAGTACTTCCTCCGAGTCGGAATCGGTAACCCGCCGAGTCAAGCTTACGTGGTTCTCGACACAGGCAGTGACGTCAGCTGGATCCAATGCGAACCGTGCTCCGAATGCTACCAACAAACCGACCCGATCTTCGAACCGGCTTCTTCTAAAACCTACGCGCCGATCACCTGCGACGCGCCACAGTGCAAGTCGCTGGACCTCTCCGAGTGCCGCAACGGAACTTGCCTCTACGAGGTCTCATACGGCGACGGTTCCTACACCGTCGGAGAATTCGCGACGGAAACCGTAACTCTCGGTTCGGATTCCGTCGAAAGCGTCGCCATCGGTTGCGGCCACCACAACGAAGGTTTATTCGTCGGTTCGGCCGGTTTGCTCGGTTTAGGTGGCGGTTCGCTATCTTTCCCGGTTCAGCTCAACGCGACGTCGTTTTCTTACTGTCTCGTTGATCGTGACTCCGACTCTGCATCCACGCTCGAGTTTAACTCGCCGTTTCCGCATAACGCCGTCACCGCGCCGTTACGTCGAAATCCGGCGATGGACACGTTTTATTATCTCGGATTGGCGGGAATCAGCGTCGGCGACGAGTTGCTTCCGATTCCGGAGGAGAGTTTTCAGGTGGATTCTTCCGGCGGCGGAGGGATTATTGTAGATTCCGGTACGGCGGTGACGCGGTTGAGGGAGGAGGTGTACGACACGCTCCGGGACGCGTTTTTGAGGGGGACGAGGGATTTGAAGAAGGTGAACGGCGTGGCACTGTTTGACACTTGCTACGACCTGTCATCGAAGACGAGCGTGGAGGTTCCGACGGTGTCGTTTCGCTTTTCGGAGGGGAAGGAGTTACCGTTACCGGCGAAGAATTACCTGATACCGGTTGACTCGGTGGGGACATTTTGTTTTGCTTTCGCGCCCACGTCGTCTTCGTTGTCCATCATTGGGAACGTTCAGCAGCAGGGTACACGTGTCGGTTTCGATCTTGCTAACGACATCGTTGGATTCTCTGCCAACAGTTGCTAGTAGTACTGGACACACAAGTGGTAGATGAAGCTTGTGCTTATTTTCGTTTTATTTAATGTTATTCTAATTTATTTGTTTTTATTTTGTTACGCCTGGGTAATGGTTTTTTTCTTTTTTTTTTTTTTGCAATTGTACGTGTGGGCCCATTCGGTAAAGGTTTTGTAATGTAATTTGGACCAGCTGAATGGCACTATATAAGGTTTTTTTTTTTTTTTTTTTTTTTTTTTTTTTTTTGTAGAAAAGGAAACTTATATTAAACCAAGTCTAGGGGTAAAATCCCCATTACAATCATTAAGAACAAAAGCATATAAAGCTAGACTAGCAGCATCTATCAAGAATAACTCCTGAGAAGCCTCCAAACCGGATTTAGCTCAGTAATCAGCACATTTATTTGCTTCCTTGAATGTATGTTGGAGAAAAATTTGCCAATCAGGCAAATGAAAGAAAGAAATAATATCTTTCAAGAGAGATTTTAGTTGGAAGTTGATAATGGAACCCCTAAGCACATAGTTGGTGATTGCTTTTGAATCTGTCTCAAAGATAGCTTTAGAGATAGAAAGTGATATAGCTATTTTTAGGCCATTCAAAAGGGCAAGCAATTATGGACGAAGAACACTGCAAATGCCCAAATTGCAAGAGAATCCTCTGATAAAAACTCCATTAGCATCCCTTATGATTCCTCCACATGCTGCAATCTTGGAATGCCGATTAACAGCTCCATCAATGTTGATTTTAACAAAATCAGATGGAGGAGGTTTCTATCCTATGTTCAATAAGATCTTGCTGTCATCAAGGAAAGGATAAGGATAAGACAGCCCATAACCCTTCTCCCAATGTAGAAGATTGAGAAAAAACAAGAGAGTTTCGGTCCTTCCATAAGGCATTCACAGCTACACTAAAGAAAGAAAACCATGGCCAAGGGTACCAATACCATCTGAAGATAAGTTCCATTCCAGCCAAGGTAATAAGCCTAGACTGAAAAATTTACTCCAAGCATCTTGAGGAATAACTCTACACCAGAAATCTTTGACTTCATCACAATCTCTTACTGAAAAATTTACTCCAAGCATCTTGAGGAATAACCCCATTTCCATATCTTTTTAAATAAGGGCAATTGGACAGAAGATATATTATGTTGACTGCATAGCACCTGATATGCAGATTTTAGGCTAAAATCTCCATCACTGTTAGGCTTCCAAATTGGAAAGTCTCTTAAATCAGAAACAGTAAGAGGCTTCATTGAAACAATTTTATTACAAATCTCACTAGGAATGAGCATTTCTAGCAACTCTCTATTCTAAACACCTTCATGAGCATAATAAGAAACTGGAAACTCGAGTTGATCTTGAGGAACATTGGCCCAAATAGCAGACTTCTAGGCTATCAAGATCCGGAAGCCATCTATCCTTCCAAAACCTAATGCTTGAACTATCTTCAATATTCCAATGAATTCTGGATTCCACATCCTGCCAACAACTATTTACAATAGCCCTCCAAATATTAGAACAGCTACTCCTAGCAGAAGCCTTAGGCATAGTATGGTCTCCACAAGAATATTTAGCTCTTAGTATTCTAACCCAAAGCTTCCCAGGATTTGCAACTAAACTCCATGCCAACTTCATAATGTATGCTTTATTAAGAATCCTCAAATTTCTGAACTCGAGTCCTCCCTCTTCTTTTGGTAGGCATATTTGCTTCCAAGAGACTACGTGACATTTCCTTCTTTCAGCAGAGCTTCCCCAAATAAAATCCCTGCAAATTCTTTCAGCTTCATCGCACACACTAACTAGAATAGCACAAGTCTGCATGACATAGCTTGGAGTGTTGGAAAGAGACGCTTGAGTTAATGTAATCCTTCCAGCAAAAGAGAGTGAGTTTGCTTTCCAACCTGCCAGCTTCTTCTTTATCTTATCCAATAAGAAATTGAAAGAATGCTTTGATATCCTTTTGATGAATCATTGGAGCCCCAAGTAGACTCCAATATCTTTAGCCTCTTCAATATTTAAAGTCTGACAAATCTCAGCAGCTAGCAAGATGTTCATCCAGATTCCTTGAGAAGAAAACCTTTGATTTAACAAGATTGACCTTTTGTCCTGAACTGGAACAAAATTCAGTCATGACATTCTGGATAATACCTGCTTGATCCAAAGATGCTTCTGCTACCGAAACTAAATCATTAGCAAAGTTCATATGGGAGAGGCAAGGACCATTCCCTCGACCAAATTTCAAGGGTCTTCAAGTTCCATAATCCACTAGATCTTGAATTTTATGTCCAAGCCTCTCCAAAGAAAGAACAAAAAGATATGGGGAGATAGGATCTCCCTGTCTTAATCCTTGAGAAGAATTGAAAGAATTAGATTTCTCCCCATTCCAATTTATACACTTAAAAACAGAACTTAAACAATTCATAATGAGATTAGTTATAAGTAGAGGAAAGCCTATAATTTCTAAAGTCTCATTGATAAAGTTTCATTCAAGCCTATCATAGGCTTTTTCCAAGTCAAGTTTAATAATCATGAAGCCTTTCCTTTCATGCATATTATTTAAGGAATGAATAGCATCTTGAAGAACAAGGATATTATCACTAGTACTTCTACCAGGAATGAAACTACTTTGGTTGAAGGAAACCAAACAAGGCATAATGCATCTAAGCCTTTGAGTTAGAACCATAGTAGTAACTTTATAAGCTACATTACAAAGAGAAATGGGCCAAAATTGGGAGACACTATTAGGATTATCACATTTAGAAATGAGAGTGATAAGGGTGTCATTCACTTCTTTTACATTTTCAGGGGTAGAAAAGTAAAGAGACACAAACTTATGCAAAGATTCCCCAATAATGTCCCATTGGGATTTAAAGAACATTGGATGAAAGCCATTAGACCCTGGGGACTAGAAATTTTTCATACTAAAAAGAGCACTTTTAGTCTCTTCTAAAGATACCTCACTAGCCAGGAAAGCCAAATCTGCTTCTCTTACACGAGGAAAGGAATTCACAGAAATAAAAGAATAATTCTTCGTATTCCAAGATGAATATAAAGTTAGAATAGAATTCAGTCACTAAGTTTTTAATTTCCTGCTCTTCATAAATCCACTGCTCATTAGCAGTAAGTAAAGCAGAAACCTTATTCCTTCTTCTTTTTTGAACATCAGACATATGAAAAAACTTAATATTAAGGTCACCAAGGGAAATCCATTTACACTTGGCTTGATGGAACCAATAAGCTTCTTCATATTTAACAATGGATTAATATTCAAGCCAAAGTTGATCTTTAAGATTCAAAAGCCTTTCAATAGAATTTTCCATAAGGACTCTATTGATCCCTTCCAACCTTTTTAAAATCCTATGTTTTCTTCTAAATATGTTCCCAAAGACTTCTTTATTCCATAGACTCAAGTTGTGAGTGGTTCTATTAAGATTAGCACACCAAGAATTAGTAAAATGCCAAGAATTAGCAACCTCAGTCTTAAAAGTAGGATGATCTTGCCAAGACCCAAGAAACTTAAAACACCCTTGTCTCCTATTAGATCTAGTAGGCCTAAGCCATAAACCACGGTGATCTGAGGCAGGGAGAGGCAAGTGAGTTATAGAGGTTTCAGGAAATAGGCTTTGCCAAGCAGGGTTGCATAAACCCTATCTAGTCTTTCAAGTAACTGCCCACTCTTCCAAGTGAAAGGAGGACCACTAAAACCAAGATCAATAAGATTGTAATAATCAGAAAAAGCAGTACTGGAAGAAACATTAACAGGACCCCCACCCGATTTCTCCTAATCATATAACACAGTGTTAAAATCTCCAGCTAGACACCAAGGACCAGGGAAGTTAATATTAAAGTCTCTCAGATCCTCCCACAATTCCAATCTGTTCCCAGGTTGTGGACTAGCATATATTAAAGAGAAATACCAAAAGGAAGGGGAATGTGAGTTCACTTTTAAATGAATGCAAAATTTAGAAGTCCTAATAACAGAAATAGAAGGACATTGACTCTTCCACAAACACCATATACCTCCAGAGAAAACTTGAGCCTCAACTCTCACACCATCATTGAGTCCTAACTTTCTGAAAACAATATCAGCCCTAACACCGTTAATCCTGGGCTCCAAAATAGCTATAAAGTCAATATGATAAATCTTCATTATATCATGGATAAGATGCGGGAAATCCTTCCCACCAGCTCCTCTAACATTCCAAACTAGACTATTCATTAATAACTTTTGATTGGGTTGGGAGCTCAGCTGATCTAAGATTCTTAGGAAGACTAGCATCCTGACTTTCATTTGAGGTATCTATACCCTCATTTTCAAAATTATTCTTGCAAACAGAATTATTAAAAACAAAACCAGGATGAACTAAACTATCAGAAATACCCTTTTTACCTTGAGAAAGAGTATCAAGAGTACCTGACCTAGGACAACAACCTGTTTCAACAGCTGGATTACTAGCATTAATCAGCAAAGCAGCTTTTGCTGAGGAATCAACTTTCATCAATCCCTTCTTCTTTTTAGTGGAAGTTTGAATTACTTTAATTTCCTTCCCTTTCTTGTTACTTTGAGGATTTTTTCCACCTTTCTGGTTTCTGATCCTCAAAGTGTGAAACTCTGAAGTAGGCTTCCCCTTTTTTGCTTGACTTCCAAGAAGGGGACAAACCCTACCTAATATTTCACTTCAACCATGGAAGAAATAGGTTCCCTGACAAAATTGGAAGTTCCAGCTTCATGAGAAGCCTTACCTAATTTATCTTCATGAAATTCATTAGCTTGCATCATCCTAGAATCTTTCGAATTCTTAATCTGAACACCCTTTTGAGTTTGAGACTTTGAAGCATCTTTCCTTCCCAAGAAATTAGTATCAACATTTTGCATTTTAGCGTCCATACCAGAATCCTTGGTTTAACTACTCAATTTCTTTTTCTCTAGAGCTTGCTTGCTTTAGCCTTTTCTCCTTAGTTTCTTCTAATTAGCCACCAACCAAGAACCATAACCATCACTACAATCCAAATTAGCCTGCACCCCTTGAGGAATATCCTTGGATTCTTTTTCGGCTCCACTATCTTTGATTTCAACAGAAACACTTTCTTCAACCTTATCAGTAGAACACTTATCATCCTTATCTTGAGCAAGAGATGAAGGATTCTTTTCTGGACAATTAACAATTTTATGACCATATCTGCCACAAGAAAAGCAGATTGAATGCAATCCTTCATACTCAAGCAGGAGCTTATGACCACGAATCACAATAAAGGGGACCAAAGGCTTATCTAAGTCAACTTCTACACAAATTCTAGTAAACTGGCCTCTAGAATGTATAGAAGTTAACTTGTCAATTTTTAACATTGTCCCCAGGGAAGAGCCAATGCACCACAAGAACCTTGCATTATACAACTCAAAAGAGAGGCGAGGAATCCTAATCCACACAGCTACATTCTTGGAAACTTCAGCCTGTTGCAAGAACATGGGAACCCATCTTTGGACTATAAGGTAATGGTCACAAGCCAAGGACCTTCAAACAAAGCATGATTATAGTCTTCCATTGCTGTAAAGTGAACAAGAAAGAATCCATCTGCCATGTCTACAAGGGTTATGCCACCTTTATTGGGCCATTTGAGCTTCAGATTAGCCTCAAGAACTTTGAAATTAACATTCTTTCCAAGTAGCTTCACCACCAGAGTCTTTTTCCAAGGAGCAGACCACTGCTCCCATTCATCATCTGCCAATGGAATTTCAATCCTCGCACCTACAGACCGAGGAACGATCTTTTGTGAGGAGATGGCTGAGGTTTCTTGGAGAATACTGTTACTCAGAGAAGCTTGCACATCATCACCAAAAAGATTGATTAGTTTGTCTTTGTACGTGGCCACACCAACTGAAGCATGATTTTCCAGATAATTAGCCATGATCTCAGCACCTTCAATGGTACTTTCTTCATTTAATTTCTTCTTACTGCGATTGAGTAGATCAGTTTCCTCATCAGACTTCTTGCTTGCTGATGAAGAAATCCTTGGAACCCTAGCAGAGCTTGATTTCGTCATGCACTATATAAGTAAGTTAGTAACAAGAGCAATGATATTGGGACACCAAAAGTTGACACCAACTTTTGACACCATGGTTAATTCAGTATATTGGTTGGTTAATTCACTTTTGACACTATTGGTTAATTAACCAACCAATATACTGAATTAACCATGGTGTCAAAAGTTGGTGTCAACTTTTGGTGTCATAATATCATTTCTCTTAGTAACAATATGTGGCTGTGGCACGGTGGTAATTTAAGAGACAGTCTTGGAGATATCTTTATTATTAAAAGGAAGGTGGTGGTTGGGGTATTATTGTAAAATCACTTATTGGGTTAGTAAGGAGTTAAGGTGGTGGTTGGGGCATTATTGTAAAATCACTTGGGTTGGGTTAGTAAGGGGTAATTTGGTAACCTAATGTTGGGGCAAATTTGTAAATTTGTGTGTTGTTTAGGCAACTCACAAACTATCATCTCACAGACTTTCATTAGTTTTTGTTTTATATGCTTTGGAGTTTTCTGGGTATAAAAAAAAAAATCCTTTCTAAGTTAGCATATCCTCTTATTTTTTATTTTGTTAATTTTTCTGTTCATACTCAAACACAGTATTGTAGTTACCTGAAATCTTAGGCTTTTAAATTGTGCTTTGTTCTTCAATGCTGATGCAAACCCTCATGACTCTAAATCAGAAATCTAAATACAAATTGAAGATGAGCACATACATTTACATCTTATTTCTCTATTTGATTTGAGATGGTTTCATTTCCGAGGATTTGGATCTGATTGGTCGTAAAATAAACCAAGCCATGATTGAAACCAATAAATAAGGAATTTTTGAATTGGAAGTTGATTTCGAAATTTAATAGTTGTGTTAGAGTGAGAGAGAGATCTCCAAACAAGATGAACAGCACAAAAGGTTCATCAACAAGGTGAGTCTTTTCCTATTATCTCATTTAATCTTAATTTAAAAAAAAAATTGGGTGTTGAAATGATCGATATGTCAATACTAAAAAAGCTTCATTTTTAATCACTCTTCTATCATGAGCAAGCAAACACACACGAACAACCTTTGAAAAGTACTTGCAAACATTCACTTTGTTGTGATGGTTGTTCTGCTTTTATTGTCTTCAATTTTTGGTTCAAACTATGTGTAACACAATGAAAATATAAATAGCACAACAAATTGTAATGATCATAGATCCGGCAGGGTTCAATACAAAGAAGTCTAGATTTGAGGTGCTATGTTGGTGCATTGTGTTAAGGGTTTATGGTTGATTTGAGGGGAAAAGAAACTTAAAATATGCGTAGGCTTTTTTTGTGTATCTGTGTATGAATACTCTCACCTGGCATTGGAGATCCCTGCCTTTCTTAGTCGCATGTAAGGGTTGTTATAACTGTAAGACTACATAATTAATTGACTCTTGGAAAAAAGCTTCATACTAACAAAGCTTCATTTTTAATCATTCTTCTATCATGAGCAAGCAAACACACACGAACAACCTTTGAAAAGTACTTGCAAACATTCACTTTGTTGTGATGGTTGTTCTGCTTTTATTGTCTTCAATTTTTGGTTCAAACTATGTGTAACACAATGAAAATATAAATAGCACAACAAATTGTAATGATCATAGATCCGGCAGGGTTCAATAAAACGAAGTCTAGATTTGAGGTGCTATGTTGGTGCATTGTATTAAGGGTTTATGGTTGATTTGAGGGGAAAAGAAACTTAAAATATGCGTAGGCTTTTTTTGTGTATCTGTGTATGAACACTCTTACCTGGCATTGGAGATCCCTGCCTTTCTTAGTCGCATGTAAGGGTTGTTATAACTGTAAGACTACATAATTAATTGACTCTTGGACCTTTTAATCTGCAATTGATTATGCCTCTATCCAAGCCATATCCTTTTAAAGAGTATATAGAGTAAGAAAATATCCTCTAGGAGTAAAGCTTGACATTACAACTTGGTCTAATGCTTCTGCAAATTTTAATGCCTTGCATTTGCTAATAATTTTAAGCTGTAATTCAGGGGATTTCTTCTTCGCACTTTCTCTCTTAATATTCCTATCATATACTCTCTTTTGTGATTACAATAGAAGCTAGATTATGCTACAAAAGAATGAATAGCTTCGAAGTAAGGAAATGTTGGATATCTCACTAGAAGAATAGCATGGGGACCAGCTCCTCCAAAGGGGTTTTCATATAAGAAGCCTGCATATTCTCACTTTTTTTTTAAGTTCATTCTTCTATTATATTATTTGTTTATAGGGTGGGGGGTTGTTTAAATAGAGATATCTTTCAACTACCAGGCCATCACCAACTCAAGGGAGAAACAGACCACAAACAGTGTCGTTGAACTTCTGAGACATGTAGCAAAAATGCAGAGATAAGGATTTTTCGATTGCTTCCCCATTTTAAAGTGTAATAATGTATTATGGGTCGGGTTAGATGAGATGATATGCATATATGATACTATGGTAAAAGTATGTCAAGTTCTGAATTCTTTTAGTGCATTTTATGAGTGACATTATTATGTTATATTTTTAAATGTGTGAGAAAAAGAGTTTTTTCTCCTAGGTTTGTGTTCTCCATACATTTATAAGCTTTAACGTGGGGGTGGTTGTTTGTCTGATATTTGAATTTGTAAAGTTAAGATCTTGATATATCCCATAGATGGGTAGTATTAGTTCAGTTTTTTGTGTGCAAAATAGAGAAACCATTGGTTCATGTGAAGGTTTATATCTGGTTTGGGGTGCTCTTGAGAGAGTGGGCTTATATATACTCATAAAGTAATGACATGTGATTTACATCGGTGATACTATCTTCCTATGATCAAACCAAAGCTAGGTTTTTAAATGTTTTGCAAAATAGTGTCATCGACCAGTGACTGAAGTAGTGGACTACTGTTCTCTAAAGTATGAATAAATTGAATTAAAAAAAATCTCTAGATTCATGTTCTATAATTCAATCTGTCTCAAGATTGTTTCTATTGAATGAATGATCTCTTCAATACTCCTGTTTAATAACTATATTATGTCTTTTGAGTACTATATGAAATTTTCTCATGCAAACTGATATCGCTTATAAAATTTCATTGGATAGTTTTTCTTTTTAAATTGATTTTCATAGTTTTGTCACTCACATTAAAGAAAATAAACAATAGTATCCTACATTCATGTATCTAAAAGTTAGTTACTGTGTTAGCAGGTGGCAAGACTTACTTCAATTGTTCTTCCATTCGCAAAACAGTGGAATTTCTGCATCTCTCTCTTCAACTCATTTTTAACCCTCGAATCCTATTTTCTACTTCTACGGTTATGAGCTACGTCACCTCTTTTTCTTTCAATTTCAGGTGTTGTGTAGATGCGCATCTTGAAGGAGCTCAAGGATTTGTAGAATGACCTGATGATTTTTATCATTTTTTATGATGTATGAAATAATTAAAAACTTTTGATTTTTATCATTTTTTTACTAATTGTTTTTCCTTGATTGAATGTAGCCTTTAGGGGACAATTTGATGGTCCATATCAAAGTAAAGAGAATGAAATCCTAGCAAGTGATACAATGTGAATGTGTTGAATCCTACTAAGGCATGTAAAAATCAAAAACCGTCAGTGTCTTATTTTGTTGGGATCCAGAAACTTTTTCTTGGATTATTACAATCAATACAATTTCGTTCAGTTGATAAGAAGAAAAATGGTGATGCACGTGTATGTCATAACTATAAATTTTTCATTGTATAGTAATTGATAAATACACTAATTCATGTAGAGGATACACAACTAATAGCAGGAATCGAGCTATAGGAAATATTTGTATATAGTATAGTTTAGGAATAATGGTGTTCCAATTTTGTCATTACTTGGTCACGTTTTTCTTCTTTTGAGGTTGTAATGGTATTATGGCAGTTTATTCTTGACATTCATTTTTATGGTGAATTGTTGAACTGATTACAGGTTGATCAGAGACAGTACTTAAGAATCTTAACTAATTGTTCTGATATTAAATAATTGAATTGTATGCAATGAGGTGGATTTACTATGTCAAAGATAAATCCAGGAGCAATAGCCAAAGATCAGCACCAGAACTGAAAGCGCAACAGCAATCCCAGTTTTCAAGGGCTGAAAGAGTCCGGAACTCTTCATGCTCATAGGCCTCGCTTCACATTATACCAAAATTGTACAAGAAGGCTCATAATTTGTGGGTCTTCTCCTTCAAAAAGTTAGGCATGCAACAAATGATTTACTTCTCCTTTAATTAAAATACTTTCTAAGTTTTTGCGATTGAATTGATAGAAGAATGGATTAGATTGCAGATTTATGAACTTTGATTCCTACTGGTTGGAAGTGGACATGTATATTGAAATGAACTGGCTTCCTCTCAAATCAATTTCTTCTTTAATTTGGTTAGAAAGTGTTTATAATTGAAAATTGACAATTTTAATGTTTATCAATATAAAGGACTAACTTCACACAACTAAAAGTTAGGAGATCAAGTTGAACGAAATAACTAAGATAAGAGATGTCTACACCGCTAGCTTCATTGACTTTACCTCTCCTCTCAATTACCCATCATTTGATGACTCCCTCTCAATTATCGACCTCCATATATATTTCCACTATAGTTTAATTTTTTGTATTAGTGTTCCTTTCAAATTGTTGGAATCTTTGTTTAATTTCTACAAGGTAAATTTTTTATGGCTACTGTAATAATTGATGAATATTTGTTAGTGTAAATTGTCAATACAACCCAATCAAAAAATGCGATGGATTTTCATTTTAAATAATAAACAAACACTTATTTGTTGGTATTTTAATTTGTTATTTATTTTCAACAACTAAAAATACAAAACACTGTAAAATTATCACACATAATATGCCTGTGCATCATACACCTTTAAATGATGTTTGTGTTTTCAAATTTAAAAGTCTTAAACAAAATAAAAAAAATAAAAATAAACAGGCAATGATATTTCATTTCGAATGCTACAATAATACTTATTTATTGTTTTTTATTCATCAATTTCAAAATTTAAAAATGTACAATATTATAAAAACATCACATCTAATATGCCCGTGCATCGTACGGGTATAAGATCTAGTTAATATTTGAAATAACTATATGATAAGATACCATAAATGTGGGCATCGAGCTGGATGGTAGGTAGATGGATAGCTGATGGTTCGTAACACTTTTTTTTTCCCCATAAGGACGAAACTTAGTGCAGTTTTCAATGAGAAGTAGAAGAGAAAGAAAAATTGAGTTTTCTTTCCACTCGTTTGGTTGGATAGAAAAATGGAAAGAAAGAAAATAATTTTTTCTTGTAAAGACTAATTTACCCCTTATTATTTTGTTGTGAAATAAAATGAGAATTAGAGTAATGAAATTAAATTCTTAATTTTATTATTGCTAATAATTCATTACTAAAAATACCAATGAAATTCTTAAATTTAATTTTTTAAAATAGATTTCATTTGGTATTTAGAAATTAACAAAAAAATAATAATAATATAAATAAATTATTTTATTTGACACTATTTCCTCTTCAAGAAAATTATCGATATTTTATTATCTACTATATCTATAAACTTTTGAAGGCCTAGCAAAAAACCTAAATTACCTTGACTAGAATTTTGACATGCTGTGTCCTCAATTGAGGTCAAATTTGTCACTACATCTATCTTTCATCTTTTTCTTCTCCCGGTCTCCCTTCTTTTTTTCACACTCTCTCATTTTCTTCTTCTTCCTTCTTTCTCTTCCGCTCCCATTCTCCACTTTCTTCCTCCGCCTCTCTCTCCAAAACTAGAAGCTATGGGTAACCTACAAGAAAAAACACAAGCATTACCTTAGCAAACAATCTAAACATCCATTATTCCATGTTTAACATCACACCCCTCTCCTCTTTTTCTACTTTTCTTTCTCTGTCTACTTTTTCTCCACCCTTGCAAAAACCTCTCATTTGCTCTCTCCACCTTTCTTATTTTGTCTATTTTCCTTTCCTCATTACCAAAGTTAAGTTTTTTTACAAAAGGGGTATGTGATTTATTTTTCTCCTTTTTCCCCCTTCAAATTTGGGTTTCTTTTTACAAGATGGTCATAATTTTTTGTGATACAGCTAAATTTTTAGATTGCTTGAGGGCTGAGGCATAACAAGTAGACTTGGCACTATTTCCTCTTCAATAAAATTATCAATATTTTATTATCTATTATATATCTACTATATCTATAAACTTTTGAAGGACTAGCAAAAAAAACATAAATTACCCTGACTAGAATTTTGACATGTGTCCTTAATTGAGGCCAAATTTGTCACTACATCTATCTTTCATCCTTTTCTTTTCTCGGTCTCCATTCTCTTTTTCACACTCTCTCATTTTCTTCTTCTTCCCTCTTTCTCTTCCTCTCCCACTCTCCACTCTCTTCCTCTGCCTCTCTCTCCAAAAAGAGAAGCTATGGGAAACCTGCAAGAAAAAAACACAAGCATTACCTTAGCAAACAATCTAAACACCCATTATCCATGTTTAACATCACACCCCTCTCCTCTTTTTCTGCTTCTCTTTCTCTCTCTACCTTCTCTCTACCCTTGCAAAAACCTCTCATTTCATCTCTCCACCCTTCATATTTTGTCTATTTTCCTTTCCTCATTACAAAAGTTAAGTTTTTTTACAAAATGGGTATGTGATTTTTTTCCTCCTTTTTTTTTTCTTTTTCAAATTTGGGTTTCTTTTTACGAAATGGTCATAACTTTTTGTGATGCAGCTGAACTTTCAAATTGCTTGAGGGCTGAGGCAGAACAAGTAGACTTGGAGGTTGACTATTTAAAAATGATCGTTGCAGACATAGAGGTGTGTTTCATTGATTATTTGTTTAACATTATTGTATTACTATCTCTTTGTTGCATTCTGTTCCTGTGTTGCTTCTTCCCTTTACATAGATGTTTGGCTTATTTTTTTTTTTTTTTGGCTGAAAAGGTTTTAACTTCTTATTATTATTATATATATATATATATATTTATTTATTTATATCTATGATTTATTATTTGCTATTTGTGTTTGATTTTGCTTGAGATGAAGTGGTTATAATTTTATAGAGTGGCTTCTAAGGTGAGGGAGCAAATAAGTCCCTCACCAGTGAAACACCTTTTTTAACCCTTTAGATATATTAATAAATATTAATTTGATGGTTGTGATTGAAACTTGATAATGGTTAAACAGGTCACCCCAAGCAAAACAAAATGACACTTTTATCCCTATACCTTCCATCTCACCACCGCCAAAGCCAACTAGCATCATCCTTCGTTCTAGAATCTTCCACACAGCACCATTATTGGATCACAATCTTCCACCCAATAAAGTTTTTTTATTTTATTTTTATGATCACCCAATAAAGCATTTGATGGAAAACAAAACTAGTTTTAACATTTTTTGCATCACAAATCACTTCGGTGATGAGGGCTTGGAGCGCTGGGATTTTATACTCCTGGCTTTGCAAATACTTTTGCCTCAACATTCACCTCTTGGGTCGCTGCAAAGTAACCTTTGACGCTTCACAAGGTTTGGGTGGTTGATGAAAGAGAGAATGAAGATTTCATTGAAGAATGGTTTGGTGGAGAAGGCTTTTCCGGTGGCGGCGGCGCGGTGGAGATGGTTCACAACGACAAGTCTTCCGTTGTGGAGGTGGCCGAGGTAGACACAACCGAAGCCACCATCGCTGATTTTGCGCTTCGCGTCGAAGTGGTTGGTGAATGTTGGAGGAAGAAGACACAATGAATGTTGGTTGTGAAGAAAAAGGGTAGTTGGATCTTCCTCACAAGTTGATGATGATGATGGCTTTTTTGTTTGGTTTTACCTTTTGAATATAAAATGGTGACAAGGTAGATTATGAGTGGAAGCATATGAATTGTTTATATTGGTTTGATGAGTTGAAGCCACATAAGCCCTTGTTGATTTTGCAATCTCTACAGCTTGTGAAGGGTCAGATCTGCAACGCCAGGGGTGAGTAGTCGATGGTGGTGATAGATGGGGTTGGGCATGGTGGTGGATGTGGGGTACTAGAGAACAGGGGTAAAAATGACTTTTGAGAATTTGTTTTTTTTTTAAAAACTGGTCATTTACCTATTAACATGGGGTGAGGGACTTGTTTGCCACCTCACCTTAGAATCCACCATTTTATAGATAAAACTAAGTCTTAAAGTGTATATCAGTTTATCTCTCTTGAAACACTAGCTGTTAGCATGGTGGCTTTTAATAATCAAGATAGAATTCCTTGGAAGCCATTCAAATGTAATCACCGTAAAGTTGACCAGCTGAGTTGTTCTTGTAACATAGATTCTAGGGCACACTGAGCACTGGAGATTACATACTTTTGCTGAGATACCTTCCTCAAAAAATATATATGAGGTGTATGATTAAGCTAATTTCATTTTGGATGACCCATGAACTACTACAAACCAAAAATCAAGATGAAGAGGCAGAAGATGTTGGTAAGTTTATTTTCAGGACTTAAGCTACTAGATATCTCCTTTTTCAAAATGCATGATCTTATTCAGGACCTTGTTGTGATTTTATATACTTGCCTGATTGTTTCAACAATATGAAGCATTTGAGGTATCTTAATCTAATCCATTGACACTAGTGCAAAATATGCTTTTAACATCGGGGTTTTAACATCGGTTTACTGAAAACAGATGTGAAAAAGGAGGCGGTGGCATTTTTGAAATTAAAATTGAAAAATTTTAACATCGGTTCGAAAATAAATCGATATTATAAAGGTTTTAACATCGGTTTTTATAAACCCGATGTTGAAAATTGAACCAAAAATAAAATTTTAAAAATGCATAAAGTTAACACACCGGTTTTGTTTATAACTGATGTTGAAAGGTTTATGTTTTAACATCGGTTTTTTATAAACCGATGCGGAAAACCGAATAATAAAAATTAGGGAAAATGACTAATATAACTTTTAACATCGGTTTTCTTTATAACCGATGTGGAACATATTATAACATCGATTTATTAAAAACCGATGTGGAAGACGTAATAAAAATTGATAAAAAATAAATTAATATCTCAACATTTAACATCGGTTTTCATTTTAACTGATGTGGAAAGCCTTTTAACATCGGTTTTAATGATAACCGATGTGTATTGTTCATGTGGAAACCCTTTCATTTTTCGCGCTGCTAATTAGAAACCTTTGACCCAAAAAGGCTTGCATGCGCGCTGCTCACTCTCCCTCCCAGAAAACCCCATTCCTCACCTCCATTGCCACGAAAACAAGACGCCGCCACCGCCCTCCACTCAGTAAGCAAGGGAGGAAGACGCCGCCCTCCGACCTCGCCCCATTACCACGAAAACAGGTCTCTCACTCTCTCTCTCTCTCTCTCTCTCTCTCTCTCTCTCTCACTCTCTCTTTCTCTCTCTCAACCCTGAAAGATCAAATCTTTTGGGCAGACATGCTCCTCTGCCCTTCGTGAGGACTTTTGTTGCTCTGAGGTATAGGATAGTACGGATACATCCATTTTATTAAGTAATTATATGATAGTTCTAAAAAAAATTCTGTATTTAAAAGTTACTAAAATTCTTTACTGCTAAAGACAATCAAAGCTAAAAACCAGTATCTTTGGAATAGCTTTTCTCATGGTCAGAATTGCGTTAGTAAGGGTAGCTTATGGCAAAAACGCTTTTGAGTGCATCAAACTAGAATTTTGAACGCCTCTCTTATATCCTATATAAACTATAAACATACATTCCCTCAGTCCCAATGATCTACTCAAGCATAACATCAAATGCATTATTCGGCATTGTAAAGCTTTCAATATAAGTTCTTTACATTTGAAAAATATTATATCATAACTACAAAAATATTCCAGGTATAGGTACAAGTACAGAAACTTCACTTAAGCTATATATCAAATACTAGATACAGGAAAAACGAAGAAGAGATAGAAAAAATATGAAACTTGACAAATTGGTTTAAAAATTCATGTTATTTCTTAATGACCCGTATCATGTTATTTCTCAGTATGTTCATATATTTTGGATAGCTATATGTTTATAATGTTTGTGGATGCCTATAACTGTGTTTGCCTTTTGTCTGTACCAAATGATTCTGCTTAAGAAATATTAGAAATATTATTTTAGTGTCCAGAGTTATGACAACAATGTTTAAAACATGAGTTTCTTATTGCACAAAGTGTATCTGATTAGAATCTGATAAATTTGTTTATGGATGATCAAGACAACACATTTGAGATTCATGTCACTCATTTGAAAGTCACTAACATGTCAAGACTGATTCAATGTATTATGAACTATCATGGTTTATGGGAAGTGATAAATGAAGGAGATAGTAAGTTTAAGAACCTGCTTTGTTTCTTACTTTTCTCTTTTATACAAAGAAATTTGAACATAGTGTGAGGTAATGAGTTTGATTATATTGACAACGTTGGATGTAATTGATTTAGGCTAGCTGCTTTAGAAAATGATATTTCTCTTTATGCAGAAGCGAGTTGTTGAAAGAGTGCATTTTTGTATTTTTCAAATGGTATTTTTGTTAAACATGTCAGATTATCTTCCAGCACTTCAATTTGATTACTTTGATTCTGACGTTACTATCCATTTTCTTAACATAAATTAAGGATGCTATGATGTATGCTGGTGTGTATGTGAATGATTTGCAATTCATTGGTTGGACACATGAGAATAGGGGGAAGCCATTTTTTTTTTATACTCATAGCATGGTATTGCATAATTTGCTGTTAACAATGCATCTCTGGAATGTGAAAGCACACTTATCATCGTTGGGTTTTATTCATTTTTGTGTTCCCTTTAACTTTTGGATTTGTGCAATTAGTTTTAGCTTCTTTCTCTTTCTCTTTTAGGGTTTCTTGATTATTTGAAACTTAGGATTTCGTTTCCACACTTGTTGTGTTTCTTCCCACACCCGGTAAGCTTTCTCATCTCTATTTTTCTAGTTTGATTTTTGTTTGCTTTAACTTGGGGATTGGAGTGTTTTATTACTTTTTTAATGTTAATTAATTAGCAAAGCCTTAGTTTCCCGTTTGAGATGCAATATTAATGAGCACACGTGTTCGTGCTTAAGGTACAACTCATTATATTGAATCTTGAATTGTCCAAGTTGGACAGTTTAGGAAAAAACTTTCTCTTCATTCAGTTAAAATAGTTATTCATTGATTCTCATGTTATATACTTGATGAAAGTTCGGATTGATATATTTCCTTTCGTTCTCCGGGTGCATACTTTATCGTTTATCCGGGTGCATACGTCGGAGACCGAAGGGAAATGCTGTCGAAATTTCGTCGAGTATGAGCATGAGAGTTAAGGACTAACTGTTAACCGAATGTTGAAAAAGTTTCTTCTCGAATGGGATAGGGCTATACCCTATCATAAGAAGTTGTTGATGAAGATGTTGGACTAAGTATGAAGTTAATGTTTTAGTCATGGATCGCGGTTGGATGAATGCTAGACGGACAAGTGATGAGTATGAGAATGGAGTGGAAGATTTTCTACAATTTGCAAAAACAAATGCTCCTAATAGTAGTGACAGAAGGTTTTATTGTCCTTGTGTTAACTGTTTGAATGAGAGACGACTAGAAGCTGAGGAGATACGGGATCATCTTATTTATGAGGGGATTTGCAAGAGTTATACAATATGGATATGTCATGGTGAATCGTTAGACAGGCCAAGGGTGTCAAATAGAGAGGAAGTTGATGACGTAGATATGGACGATGAACTAGAGGACATGATCCGTGATATTGGGCAAGAGTACTTTCGGCGAGCACATGTGTATGATACTTTGTGCAGTGATGTGGAAGTGGCGGTGTTAAGATTGTTCAATGTGAAGGCGAGAAATGGGTGGAGCGATAAAAGCTTTACCGAATTGCTTGAGTTGTTGAAAGACATGCTTCCAGAAGGTAACACATTACCATCCCGAAACTATGAGGCGAAGAAGATATTGTGTCCGATGAGTATGGAGTATAAAAAAATATACACTTGCCCCAATGATTCCATATTGTACAGGAAAGAGTTTGAAGAGATGCATGAGTGCCCTAGGTGTGGGGTATCACGCTACAAAGTGAAGGATGGTGATTCTAGTTGTGATGCGGTCACCAAGGGTCCTCCTGCGAAGGTGTTATGGTATCTTCCAGTAATTCCGCGGTTCAAGCGATTGTTTGCTAATGAAAAAGATGCAAAGAATATTAGATGGCATGCAGATGAGAGGCAATGTGATGGACAGCTTCGTCATCCGGCTGATTCTTTGCAATGGAAGAGAATTGATAGTTTATTTCCGGAGTTTGGCAATGAGCCCAGAAACCTCAGGCTTGGACTTGCTGCCGATGGAATGAATCCATCTGGAAACTTAAGTAGTATTCATAGTTCATGGCCTGTTCTCCTGGTAATTTACAACCTATCTCCTTAGTTGTGCATGAAGCGCAAATACATTATGTTAAGTATGATGATTTCGGGTCCAAAACAGTCAGGAAATGATATTGATGTTTATCTGAGTCCCTTGATTGAAGGCTTGAGAAAGTTGTGGGATGAAGGCATTGATGTGATCGACGGGTATTGCCATGAGACTTTCAGATTGCGTGCCATGTTATTTTGCACCATCAATGACTTTCCAGCATACGGGAACCTGTGCCGGTATAGTGTTAAGGGGCATAAAGCATGTCCAATATGTGAAGAAGGCACATGTTACCATCAACTGCGACATGGAAGGAAACCTTGGGCATCGGAGATTTCTCCAGCATAATCATCCTTATCATAGATTGAGAAAAGCTTTCAATGGACTTCCGGAGAATGAAATTGCTCCGGTGGCCTTGACTGGAGACCAAGTTTATGAACGGGTGAAGAACACTAATGTTATTTATGGGAAGACCCAGAAGAAGGCTACTGAGAAGAATATATGGAAGAAGATGTCGATCTTCTTTGATCTTCCATACCGATGCAAGCTTGATGTAAGACATTGTATTGATGTGATGCATGTGGAGAAAAATGTGTGTGACAGTTTAATCGGAACGCTTCTCAACATTCAAGGCAAGACAAAGGATGGTGTGAATGCTCATCTGGATCTAGTTGCGATGGGTATACGAGAGCAGTTAGCTCCACATAAAGTGGGGGATAAGAAGACTTATTTGCCCCCAACATGTCATACTTTATCAAAAAAAGAGAAAAGAAGTTTCTGTGAAATGGCTAGTGCTGCACACATCTTGTTATGGTGTACATAAGTACATTTTATTTATAAGTTAAGTAATTAAATTTTAAATACTATGATAATTAACATGTTTTATCAATATATTAGGTATCTGCATCGCATGTTAGTTGATCAGGGCAACCTCACCCGTTATAGGTTCATTGACCCCATGCTCATTCAAGGTGATGTTCTCCTAACATCAGAAGACCCGGTTGCCACCATACGTGATATACTTGCCCGAGACGATCATCAGTTCTACCTTGCGCCTTATCTCAATAAGTAAGTACCGGTTATTTAATTATAACTATATATGACTTAGTGACTAATTGTTCCACAAATGCAGAAATCATTGACAATTGTTGATCTTGTGCCATCGGTTGAATGTCGTGGTCTTCTTCTGCTCGATGGGAAATAAGCTGGCAAATGAACTGAAGCACGTCATGAAAACGTAAGCATTAAATAATTTATAATCAGTAATGAAGTTGTTTTAACTATCTAAAATTTATTAGATATACTTTAATTAATGTTTATTTTCTTATGATAGTTCTATTGATGCAAGCAGCATGCTGCGTGGTGAAAGGCGTCGGGCTATTAGATGGATTATTCCTAACGTAAGATATTTATTAGTTCAAACGCCTCAAGCGCATTGGGTATAATTATTGATTTCTATTTAATTCCTCATATTCTAATTGAGTTTCATTTGTACGTAGTCCCGTAGACAACGTGGATCATGGGAATGTGGATATTATGTGATGAAGTGGATGGTCGAAATTATCTCCTTCGGTATCACTGAAAGATGGCAGGAGGTAAATGCTAATTGGTAACAATTAGTTGTAACAGTTATAGATTCATTATATGTTTTATTTTAGTTTATTACTTAAAAGATATAATCTTATGTCCAATTAAACTTGCAGATATTCAACATTCCGACTCCACTCGCTAATGCTGACATAAAAAACATAAGGATGCGTTGGGCAACTTTCTTTCTTGAAGTGTACCAACCATAGTTTCTATGTAGTTAGTTTATAAATGTATCATGTACTAGCTATAATGTACTTTTGACTGATATATATTTTGATATGAAATCTATAATATATCATAATGTAGCTTTTTGGATTCTAATTATCTTAGTTGTCTGAATGTAATTGAATATATGTATTGTTTGTAATCTTTTAATTTAATGTGTTTTGGTTGTACAAAAGTGATTGTGTTGAGAATATTTAGATACTGTATTGATCTGGATTACTGAAACAGGGGAAAGGATGTCACTACTGTAAAGGGGGGTTTTTAAAAAAAAAGTACTTTTCACATCGGTTTATTGCCACTTTTAACATCGGTTTTGAAAATAACCGATGTGGAAAGTTAGGTTATCACATCGGTTTTTATAGAAACCGATGTGAAAAGTGCTGTACAGGTTACATTTTCATTGCCGAAACTGAATTTTTGACATCGGTTTTAAAACCGATGTGAAAAAACCGATGTGAAAAGTGGCAATAAACCACATCGGACGTTTCAACATCAGTTTGAAAACCGATGTGAAAAGCCAAAAATAACCGATATGAAATCCCTTTTCTGCACTAGTGACATGCTAAGGCATCACAATAGGGAAAGGCATCTCTGAATAAGATCATGCATTTTGAAAAGAGAGATATCTAGATGCCTTTCCCTATTGTGATGCCTTAGCATGTCAATAGCCTTTTAGCTAAAAAAAAAAATAAATTTACAAAACCTTGACGAATTCTTTCTCTCATTTGGATACTTTAAAGCAATTTTTTCTTTATATTTATGTTTAAAAAACATTGATACATATATATTAAAAAACTTCTCAGTGCTATGTTTATCCCATGATTATGCTATGTTTTTTTTCTTTTTAATGCTCTCACTATTGCTTTCACGCAAGGGTTGGTTTCTATGAAGGATATATATATATATATATATATATATATATATATATATATATGTATATATATATATATTAATTAGAAACTATCGTCCTTTTCATATTGAGAAATGAATAGTTGGTGTAGTACATTTTGGCAGTGGTTCATAGGAATGCCTTTCGAATTTTTAAATCTTGGTGGTGCTACAGGAGCTTGGGTAAGACAAAGCTTACCTAAGTGAAACTCTGTTTACAGTTATCTTTTGTATCTTTTTTCTTGGTAAGTATTTTGTCCTCCTCTTTATCTTCCTTTCCCTGTCTCTTCTTTCATTTAATTGCCAGTTTGGTCTGTTTTCTGTGAAGTTCTCATCCGTCACAAGTATTGTAGTTCTTATGAAATTTAATAATATGTTCTAACATGTGCCTTTGCAGTGGACATTTCACCCTTTCATATTCAAGAACAAAAAGTTCTACCCAATTCTAATATGGTGCAGAGTTCTATCATTCTTAGTTGTAAGTGTTTTCTGCATGTGTTTGTTCAAGTATTATCTAACTTTTTGGAACTCTATTTAAATGATGAGTGCTTAGGGTGATAGGTAATGATATTTTAGTGAAGTGATGAAAGGGATATCAAGAAGTAAGCCTCTAAGAGATGTATCCAACAACAAGAAAAGAGTCATGACATGTTTGAATTTGAAGAGCAAGTCTGATTCTTATTCTGATAAGCACAACAAAATTGAAGAAGATTACTCTATCATGCAGTTAATTTAATTTAGTGTAAGACCTTGAGTAAGAATATTGATCTTTATATTTCTCATTCTATTAATATTTACATAGAAAAGATAGTTTGATAGTTTAATATAGTATTATTAATTTAATGATAATTACAGTTCCACTTTTTTTTGAATTTTGATTCCTGCTGTAATAATATTGATTTTATCTTTTATCATTCATTTAATATTTAATCCCTACAATTTTACTTATGGCTGGTTCTTTTTTCTTCTCTCTAGTTTCTTTGGTTGCTGTTTGTTTCTTTTGGTCTGATATCAGTATCATGAAATTGTAAAGGTCTCGTTTTTTAGTTTCTGAGCAGCAGGGGATCTTTGATTATGTTTCATGGATATTTTGTTATTTTTTGCTGCTCTTTGTGCAGTTTTATTTATAATTTTGCTGACTGCTAGCATTTCTTATGCTTCAGTTTTAGCTTCTTTTAATGAATTTTAGCTTATCAAAAAAAACAAAAAAAAAATGTATCGATTCTTATTTTTCATTGAAAAAAGTTCTTGACTATCAATATTAAGCGGGTTCGTTCTTTTGTCCATTTTTTTTTTGTAACACACGCTTAACTGCGGATGAGATGAAAATAACATTATGTTGCTGTCAGGCTGAGAACCTCAAATTGTGGCTTATTCATCACCTCCTTCACTGTGAAGGGGCATGAATCTGTGATCTAGAAGTAAGTGAATGCAGACTCTGGATGCCCTGTGCATGGATTAGAAAAAGTCAGAAATGACAGGTGAGAAAGGAAAGTCTGTAACTGTACTGGCCGAGGTGGCAAGCTCGGCCGCCGAGCTCGGAAACCTAACTGATGAACGATAACACTTATCTAGAACTCAACTAATAACCTTACCTCAGATAAGGGATAAGCCTTATCAGATAAGGAGGTTGAAGTTTGGCTAAAAGAGATAAGTGATAAAGATAAACCAGATCCTAGAAAATAGGATCAGGCAACTCCTCTATAAAATGAGGAAGATCCCAAGAGAAGAGATCACTTTTCACTAACCTAGGTGTTCTGTTCTCCCTTAAGCGTATTAGAGGTCCCGGCTGCTACCAAGAGACTATCAAAGAGTCCTTGCCTGCCGATGCACATCGGATACAAGATTAAGGGATTGCAGCACCATATGATCAAGGGTTGAACTCAAAACTACGTTTGACTTTGATTCCCACTGGGATACGTAGGACCGGAATATAAGTATTCTGTCAAGCCATAATCTGAAACAACCCCATTGTTCAGTCTTGGTCTGACGTTTATGGCGAGATTTCGGCAAGTCGGATCTCAGCAGGAACATTTGGCACCCACCGTGGGGTCGAGGAAAAACTTTCCCCGGTTCCATAAGAAGATTTAATGGTGACTACACGAAACGGACCAAGGGGAGGGGCACACAGTGCGAATCATGTTGATCATGAGGCATCAAACTCTAATCAAAACCATGACAATCCCCTGCCTTCTCCCTTCGATGAAGATAATCCTCAACTGGGAGAGATTATGGCACAACTGAAACAATTGCGTCAGGAAAACGAGGAGATTCGTGCGGAGAATCAAAGGCTACTAAGAGCTCGGAAAAGGGGAAGATTGGCAACTCTTGCTGAGGAAGAGCACTCTTCGCCCGAGAATAGCCCGGAAGACCCCACATATGCACCTTCTTGTGATGATACAAGCCGACCTTCCAGGACCAGACCTAAGCCCGAGGGTTCAGGGGCCAGATCTCGTGCTGAGGAGACTCTCCAGAGAGAAAGGATAAGAGACATACGACCGAGGTTGCCTTTCATTGATGACATTGATGAGGTAATCATGCCTAGACATTTCAAACCTCTTAATATTGATAAGTATAATGGCACCACCGATCCAACTGAACATATAGAATCTTTTGTTTCTTCTGTTTACTTAGTGACCGATTCGGAAGCCATCATGTGCAAGACTTTTCCAACTACTTTGCAAGGTCCTGCCTTGACTTGGCTCACGAATCTTCCACCTCGGTCGGTAGATTCTTTTGACATGCTAGTAACTATATTCACTGCACAACTCGCAGCGAGCCGAAGGCATAAAAGGCACTCGGTCTCGCTTGTGAATTTCAGGCAAGAAAAAAATGAATCACTTAGAGATTATATGGCTCGGTTTAGCGCTCAACAGGTTTTAATCCAATATAAGCTCGGAACTCTGCCTTCATACCGCCATGAATGGTTTGAAGCCAGGGCCTTTCTTTGAATATTTATCTCGAAAACCATTCGAAGAATTGCAGGAAGAAGCCATAGGGTTCATGAACTCGGAAGAGATGGTAGAGTCTAAAAAGAGGGAAAGAGGTTTTGAAGACAAGAGCACGGTCCCGAGCAAAGAGAGAGATAGAGGAGCCAATCCACCTAAGGCTCTCAAAAGCAATGAAATAGGGTTAGAGAAGCAACCCAGATACCAATCTTACACACCACTAAACCGATCCAGAGCCGCTATTCTTCAGGAGGTGTGTAGTGCCGAATTACTCACATTACCGCGGCCATCCAAAACTCCTGCTTAGGATGACAGAAGCAAAGTGTGTAAGTCCCATCAAAATTATGGCCACTCCACTGAAGATTGTAAAATAGCCCAGGATAAAATTGAAGAATTGGTACAAGCAGGCTGTCTTGACCAGTTCGTTCACCGAGATGATAATGGGGACGGACGAGCTGGCCGACGACAAGGAAGACGGGGTTATGACAATCGTAACCGAGATGAAAACCAGCGAGGTAACAATCAGAACGGAGATCAGGGGCACAACCAGAGACCCCTTAATAATGGGGTAGAAGTTGGAGTCAGAGGAGTCATTAATACTATCTCAGTAGGTTTCGCAGGAGGAGGTACAACGAGTTCAGCTCGGAGGCGTTATGTGAAAGCTATCCGATCTGTCAACTCGGTATCTGGAAAATCGGCAAGGCCAAGACCTCCCATTACTTTCTCAGATGATGACTTTCAAGGGTTGGATCCTATTCAAGATGACCCAATGGTGATAACGATAGAGTTAGCTAACTACTCGGTCAAACGAACACTTGTTGATTAGGGTAGCTCGGCTGACATTTTGTACCTGGCAACCTTTAAAAAGTTTGGAATTCCAGAAAAGTTGATAAAAGAACAGGAGGACAAGCTAGTGGGGTTTGCAGGAGAACAGGTAAAGACCCGAGGTTACATAGACCTCTTGACAACATTTGGTGAGGGTAAGCTCGCCCGAACCATATCGGTCAGGTATGTTATCGTGGATGCCGACACATCATACAACATCCTCATCGGAAGACCAACTCTGAATGAGCTCGGGGCATTTGTCTCAACACCCCACCTCACCATGAAATTTCCAGCTGATTCGGGTGAGGTAGTCGCAGTCCGAGCTGACCAGAGGATGGCCAGACAATGTTAGGCAAGTAGTTTGAAGGTAACTCGAGAACCGGATATCACAGAAAATGCTAAAGATGATAAAGCAGAAGTGGTAAGCTCGGTCAGTTCAGTTAGCTCGGCAAGATCGGTCAATATGTTCGAGTTGGATCCAAGGATGGAAATGTATGAGTCCAGAGCTGAACCTACAGAATCTCTGGAGAAATTTCAACTGGGAGCCCAAGCTGAGCAGTGCACAAAAGTTGGCAGTCAGCTCGACCCCTTGCTTAAGCAACAGATTCAAACTGTTTTAAAAAAGAATGCCGACTTGTTTGCTTCGAAGACATCGGATATGCCTGGCATAGACCCCAATTTTTTGTGCCACAAGCTATCTATATGTCCTGAGGCCAAGCCCATAGCCCAGAGGAAAAGGAAGCTCGGCAAAGAAAGAAGAAAGGCTGTAGCCGAGGAGACTGCAAAGCGGATCAAAGCAAATTTCATCAGAGAAGTGAAGTACACCACTTGGCTAGCCAATGTTGTGTTGGTCAGAAAAGTCAATGGCAAGTGGAGAATGTGCACCGACTACACCGATCTCAACAAAGCATGTCCGAAGGATTCTTATCCTCTTCCCAACATTGACAGATTGGTGGATGGAGCTTCAGGTTACAGAATCTTGACTTTCTTGGATGCATATTCAGGTTATAATCAGATACAGATGTATCAACCAGATGAAGAAAAAATGGCGTTTATGACCGATGGGGCAAACTACTGCTGCCGAGTAATGCCCTTCGGTTTAAAAAATGCTGATGCAACATACCAAAGGCTCATGGACAAAGTGTTTGTCAATCAGATTGGAAAGAACCTAGAAGTTTATGTTATGATATGGTGGTAAAGTCCGATGACCCAAAGCAACACCCTACCGACCTGGAGGAGATTTTTGCCCAACTCATAAAGTACAACATGAGATTGAACCTAGAAAAATGTTATTTTGGTGTACAGGGAGGTAAATTCCTGGAGTACATGCTAACACACAGGGGAATTGAAGTCAATCCCTATAAATGCCAAGCTGTCATAGAAATGCGGAGCCCGCAAAGTGTGAAAAAGATACAGAGACTGGCTGGTCGTTTAGCTTCCCTATCTCGTTTTCTCCCAAAGTCAGCATAAAAGGCAAGACCCTTTTTCTAACTTCTGAAGAAACCAAAGGAGTTCATATGGACTGAGGAATGTGAAAAGGCTTTTGAAGAGCTAAAACTTTTTCTAGCCTCCCCTCCGATTCTAACTCGACCATAGCCCGGCAAGGATCTGTATTTGTATTTATCTGTCAATGATTATGCAATCAGTGCAGTAATCATCCAGGAGGAAGAAAAGCAGCAGATGCCAGTGTATTATGTCAGTAGAATCCTGAAAGATGCGGAAACGCGGTATCAATTAATTGAAAAGCTCGCCCTCGCTCTGGTCATGGCAACTCGGAGGTTACGACCTTATTTCCAGTCACACCAAGTTATAGTCAAAACAGATCATCCAATAAAGTAGGTGCTTAGAAAACCCGATCTGGCAGGACGAATGATAGCTTGGTCAGTGGAATTGTCAGAGTTCGGTTTACAATATGAACCGAGGGGACCAATGAAAGCCTAATGTCTCTCCGACTTTATTGTCGAGCTCTCTTCAAAGCTGAATTCAGAATCCTTTACTTGGCTTTTATTTGTGGATAGTTCATCTAACTTAAAAGGAAGTGGAGCCGGAATAATTCTTGAAGGTCCAGATGATCTAGTCTTGGAACAATCCTTGAAGTTTGGGTTCAATGCTTCAAACAATCAAGCAGAATATGAAGCCCTTATTGCCGGGATGGTACTAGCTAAAGAAGTTGGAGTCAAAGGATTGAAGTGCCGAAGTAACTGATAACTTGTAACCGGGCAAGTTTCGGGGGATTATTAAACAAAGGATCCCCAATTAACTAGGTATTTGTGCAAAGTCAATAGTTTAATTTCAGAATTTGATAATTTTACTATTGAACATATACCTCGTGAGGAAAACTCCAGGGTAAATCTATTGTCTAAGTTAGCTAGCACCAAAAAAGCTGGCCAGTTAAGAACTTTCATTCAGGAAAATCTCCCTGAGCCGAGCATAAATAGTGCCGAGGTATTAATGACCGAGCACTATGCTCGGGGCTGGATGACACCGTTTTAGGAGTTTCTAGCCTTGGACAAATCGCCTGATGATCCCAAAGAGGCAAAGAAAATTCGTCTGAAGTCTTGTCATTACGCCATCCGAGATAGAGAGTTATAAAGATGAGGATTCTCGATGCCTTTATTAAAGTGCATAACAAAGGAGCAATCCGAGTATGTAATGGATGAGATGCATCGAGGAATTTGTGGAATGCATACCGGAGGCCGATCTCTAGCTGCTCGAGTTCTGCGAGCAGGTTTTTATTGGCCAACTATGAGATCGGACTGTGCCGCCTGGACTAACAAGTGTGATCCCTGTCAGAAATTCGCCAATGTGGCACGAGTACCAGGGGGAGAACTCCATTCCATGTCCTCACCTTGGCCTTTTACTATTTGGGGAATGGACATTGTTGGTCCTTTCCCTGTTGCCAAAGGTCAAGTGAAGTTCTTGTTGGTGGGGGTGGACTACTTCACTAAGTGGATTGAGGCCGAGCCATTAGCTACCATAACAGCTAAAAAGGTTCAAGGTTTCGTATGGAAAAGCATTATATGCAGACATGGCCTGCCTTATGCAATTGTCACTGATAATGGAAAGTAATTCACTGATAAAGAACTTAAAGAATTCTATTCCAACCTCGGAGTCAAACATAAGGTGACCTCACTCGAACATCCACAAACAAATGGCCAAGTCGAAGCAGCCAACAAAGTCATCCTAAACGAGCTCAAGAAAAGGTTAGACAAATCAAAAGGAGCACAGGTTGAGGAACTACCAAGCATCCTCTGGGCTTACCATTGCTCACCACAGTCATCGACTGGCGAAACACCATTCAGGCTAACCTATGGAACTGATGCAATGATTCCAGTTGAGCTCGGTGAACTTTCTTTCAGAAGGCAGCATCATGACCAGAGCAAAAATGAAGAAGAAATCCGAGTTGAGCTTGACATGGTAGAAGAAGTCCGAGATGAAACAAAAATCAGGAAAGAGCTATGCAAGCAGAAAGCAACTCGGAAGTACAACTCAAGGTTGCGGCCTAGAGAGTTTGTACAAGGCGACTTAGTGCTGAGATTGCAAAATGATGCAAGAAAAGACTCTAAAGAGGGCAAGCTCGCAGCAAACTGGTCTGGCCCATTCAGAATAGTTGAAAGCCTAGGAAATGGTGCTTATAGGCTAGAAGAGTTGTCAGGAAAGGCTGTTCCAAGAAATTGGAACATTTCCCACCTTAAGTTTTATTTTAGTTAAGTGATGTAAAACAGGTAATGTACTCTTTTTCCTACCCTGGTCTTTTTCCCACGTGGTTTTGGCCAGAAAGGTTTTAATGAGGCATGACTAGGTAAATAAATGAATAAATTCCATTTCAATTACAATTATTTGTTACATGGCTAAAAATTTAGTTATATTTGCATACGAAAGATGCCGAACCTAAAAAGGTTGACCGAGTTGAAATCGATCGAGTTGAGGACAAAATGCCGGACCTAAAGAGGCAAAACTAAAACCTAAAAGGGTTGACCGAGCTAAAACCGACCGAGTTGAGGTCGAAATGCCGGACCTAAAGAGGCAAAACTAAAACCTAAAAAGGTTGACCGAGCTGAAATCGACCGAGTTGAGGTCGAAATGCCAGACCTAAAGAGGCAAAACTAAAACATAAAAGGGTAAGTAAAAACCTAAATAGGTAAACACGAGCTTAAAGAGTTTAACCTAGCTAAAAGCGATCGAGTTAAATTCGGATTGCTAGACCTAAAAAGGAGCAAAGCAAAAATTGAAAAGGGCCGAGCTCATACGCTCAAAGGCCGAGTGCAAAAAGGCCGAGTACTAACTCATAAAAAGTTAGAAACTTAAATGAGTTAAAGAACCGAGTTCAAGTCGATAATAAATTAAGGAAATTAGTTGTGTAAATTCAAATACACGGTTGAAAACCATAAGTAAAGATCCAAGTACGAACATAAAAAACTTAGAAAATTTTCTAAGTTTTAAAATAAAACAACTTGAGCACAAACCCATAGTTATCATAACTCAAAAAGGGCAAAACCTAAGGTACAAAAGGTTCCAGAGGAAAGAGGGCATTGCCCTAGGAACAAAATACATGAAAAGAAAATATTTTTCTAAAGTTCCTCATGGGCATCCCCATGAGCAACTGTTTCAACAAGAGCAGAATTGAGGACATCTTCATTGTGCGGAGGAACACCCAAGGATGGATCAGGTACAACCATTCCACCTTCGTTTCCTCCCTCCTCGGCAACTTGCTCCTCAACTCCCCCCTCTTCTTGAACTTCTTCTTCTTCTTCTTCTTCTTCTTCTTCTTCTTCTTCTTCTTCTTCTTCTTCTTCTTCATCCTCGAGCTCAGACAAAGGAACCAAGACCCCATCTTTGTTAAAGTCCTTGTCCACGTCAGCTCGGGAGTAATCAGCATTAGGGTTAAAGCGTTGAAGCTATTTCACAGCTCGGAAGAACCCATTAATATGCTGCTTCATAATGCTAGCTTCGACTTTGACAAGATCAGATCGCAGCTTGAGGTTGGCCTCCTTCTCGGAATCAAGGGACTTTTGAAGCTTGAGGTTGGCCTCCTTCTCGGCATGAGAATCCTTGGCGACCTACTGAAACTTAACCTTCTCAGCTTTCTCGTTGTCCAGCTCAGCTTGGAGGAAGGAGTTGGCTTTCTCAAGCTCGGCTTTCTGTGCTTTTAGCTGCCCAATCAACCGAGCCTATTCTTCACATTTGGTTACGGCTTGAGCTAGCTCATCCTTCACCAGCAAAGCACGAGCAGCTTTGGCCCTCATCGCTTCCATCTTCTTCACATTGTTAGACAGTTCATTGCCCCAGAAACCAGTGATGGATGAAATCCGAAGGGCATAAGCAGCGGCAGCCTCCATACTCGCATCAAGACCCTGCTCCAGCAAAAGCCGAGCATCAGAGGGTTTGAGCACTTGGCTATCAGTAAGTGAACCGGGGTTGAAATCATTACTCCAAAGCGAGCTGAAGCCCAGGTTACAATGGCCATTATACCACTTAATGTCCGCTGTCAGATCGGTCACATGAGGTGTTCTTTCAGCCCTCTTCTTAGCACTACGGTCCTTATGGGTTACTGGAAAGGGTGAGGTACTCCTCCTCGGTACCTCTAGTTGAACATCGGCTCGAGCCCGCTTAAGGAGACGGGTGTTAGGGTCAGAAGTGTCAACAATTTTCTTCTTCTTTCCCTTCGCGTCAGCAGCCGGAGCGGAAGCACCGGCATCCTGATGAACCAACTTCTTCAGCAAAGCCTTGTAGTTGAATTTTCCCATTATCACTGCAAAGAGGAGATCGGTCAAAATATAATTTCAAAAAGGTAAATTAAAGTACCTTCCAATAAAAAGCTACTTACTTTCAAAGTCGGCTTGCCGAGTGGAAGAAGTGAGGAGTTTCAAAAGCCTTCCACAAGGCAACGGCCGAGGATAAAGTTTCAGAACCTCGACATCGGCCTGCTCTTGGGCAGTCATAGAACCTAGGTCAAAGCTGGAAAATTTGGAAGGATGAGGTTGCTAATATAAGGGAAACTTGGGTATTCCCCCCTAATAAAAAAAGATAGATTCGTTCCCCTCAGTAGGTCAGACTTTGAAAAAGTCCGACTTGAAAAATTTATAGGAACTATTGTAGAGGCCGATAATACCTCTCTTCTCAACCCCACTAAAGGAGATCCAACCAACTTGGTCCCCAAACCTAACTTTATAAAAATAAAGGAATTTGGGATCAATAGCCTCCATCCCTATTTGCCCACAAAGAATCTGGAAAGCCTTCAAGAAGGCCCAGCTATTGGGATGCAATTGAGTAGGAGCAACGTTCATAATTCTCAGAACATCACACTCAAATTTGGTGAAGGGAAGGGTGACACCAATTTGCTCAAATAGGGTTTTATAGACATAAGTGAAATGTGTTTCAACTGGAAGAGATTGCAGAAAAACATGCATGCTCCGTGTCTGAACAAGGCAAGCTGTGAACAGTCCCTCGAGATGAAGAAACCTTGGGTTTAACAGTTCTAAAAGATTCATGTGTCCTAAAATTTGAAAAAAAGGCTCCAACATCTGGTTTAATCCAAAAATACCCAAGGACAGTGATTTCGGGGTAGGGAACCGTGAGCATCCTAGAAGCACGATGGCGGCGTTTAGGGGCAGTAACGGCTTCAGGAGTGGCGGAGCTACTCTCATTAGAAGAGGAGGAAGAAGAAGCCCTGGGGTTAGTTCCATCACCCTTCGAATGAGGTGAAGAATGGGGGGAGCCCCCGATAGGGTTTATCTTGTGTTATATGATTTGAATCTCAAAGGAGGCATTTTGAGATACCTCAAAGGAGGGTTCCATGGTTGAGTAGAGAAGAAACAGAGCTCAATAAAAATGGAAGAATGAATGGCGTACCTGGAAAAAGTAGAAACTACAGAAATGCTTGGAGAAGAAGAAGCTTCAAGAGAGAAAAGCATGAATACGAGGGCAAGTAAGGACCTGTCTTCGGAAATCCCTCAATTTATAGCAAGCAACATGTCGTTTCAAAAAAAAATTGAAACGTTCCTTTTTGAAAGTAATGATGGTGGTTGCCGTGTGAAGGAAGAGAAATGTCTCTTCAAGTCTGCGTAAATTCGGTACACCAATTGTGGAGTAACACGTGGCGAAGACATCGCCGCAACAACTAGGTTTTTGAAAATGTAGCCACAGAGTAGGCCTCGGAAATAATGCCATAAAGGCCACGCGTCACAAACAAGACCGGTCTTAATAACAAAAGCAGTGTCTCTTTTCATCTATGGAACTAAGAAGCTGACGTCACAGTACAAGACTGAAACGACCGCTCTTGTCTCGTCTTGGCTCGGCTCCTTCAATGAAGCTTTCATGCTCATTGGAGCTCAAAGCTTGGGGGGCTTGTGTGTGAGCCGAGGTGTAAAGCTCGGTCACCTACTTTACTAATTTGAAACTTTACTAATTTGAATGACGAAAAGGCACCAAGGTGGTAAGCTCGGTCAACTGAGGTCGCCGAGCTCATGTGTTGGCCGAGGTACAGTGTCGGTCACTGAAACTATGGTAAAAAGGAAAACCAAAAAGCCGAAACCGTGAGCCCTAGATTCTCCTAAGATAATTTTCAAAGGACAAGCTCAGCTTCTGTCATGAAAGCTTTTTCGCTCCTTTTAGCTTGAAGCTTGGGGGGCTTGTGTACTGGCCGAGGTGGCAAGCTCGGTCGCCGAGCTCGGAAACCTAACTGATTAACGATAACACTTATCTAGAACTCAACTAACAACCTTACCTCAGATAAGGGATAAGCCTTATCAGATAAGGAGGTTGAAGTTCGGCTAAAAGAGATAAGTGATAAAGATAAACCAGATCCTAGAAAATAGGATCAAGTAACTCCTCTATAAAAGGAGGAAGATCCCAAGAGAAGAGATCACTTTTCACTAACCTAGGTGTTCTCCTTTAAGGGTACTAGAGGTCCTGGCTACTACCAAGAGACTATCAAAGAGTCCTTGCCTATCGGTACACATCGGATACAAGATTAAGGGATTGCAGCACCACATGATCAATGGTTGAACTCAGAACTACGTCTGGCTTTGATTCTCATTGGGATACGGAGGACCGGAACATAAGTATTATGTCAAGCCATAATCTAAAACAACCCCATTGTTCACTCTTGGTCTGATGTTTATGGCGAGATTCCAGCAAGTCGGATCTCAGCAGGAACAGTAACCATTAATGGATTGATGCAAGAGACAAATGTCTTTTGTTAACACATGAAAAAACTCTCTCCATTCCTTTTAACTGAGTACAGTTCTGAAAATTCAACAGCAATTGCTAAAAGCAACACTAGATTTTGTGGCATGTCAGGAAACAATCAATAACACAATGGTTTCAGAAAACAGTGAGGAGATCTGCTCCCAAAATATTGAATCTCCTCCAAATAGAATAAAAAACCACAAACCAATTATAATCCATCTAAATGCTTATTCCACTCATAAGTGGAACAGTGAAGGTACTAACTGATATGAGTTCGGACCTTGGCATAAACTATACAATAAAACTATAAGCCCCCTTCCTATAAATTGATTAATGACTTACTATTCTCTCACCAATTAAATCAGGCATTGATTATGAATTGCTTTGTTTGAAAAATATAGAAGAGGTTTGTTACATGAGTTCTAGATTTGAGAGTCGTTTGTGAAGCACTTTTACGACTTTATCTAGCTTACTGATAGTAATAAATTAATTCTAATTTGTTTTCTATTTAAAAACCATTGTTGCAGGTATTCTATGATTCTATGTTAATGTTTCCACATTATGTACAATATCCTGACAAGAAAGGGCTTACTTCTAAAAAGAGAAATGATATTTGCACACCCAAAGTTGACACCTTGGTTAATCGGTACAAATATTTGGTTAATTCAGTTCATTATATGGTTAATCACGTGTAAATATTTGGTTAATTCATGATGACCCATTAATCATATAAAGAACTAAATTAACCAGATATTTGCAGGTGATTAACCAAATATTTACATGGTTAGGGAAAATAAGCTTCATATAACCCATTAACCATATAATAAACTGAATTAACAAAAAATTTATACATGTTTAACCAAGGTGTCCACCTGGGTGTCAAACCCAGGTGTGCAAATATCATAACTGTTCTAACAATTACCAAAGAAACAAGCAACCACTGAGTTGGGCAAGTCCACGAGTTGAAGGTTTAGTAACATTTTTTGATCAGCCACCAGCAAAAGTTTGAGGTATAACTTAGATCACGTAGTGTGCA
This sequence comes from Echinosophora koreensis, assembly GCA_035048595.1. Classification (NCBI taxonomy): domain Eukaryota; kingdom Viridiplantae; phylum Streptophyta; class Magnoliopsida; order Fabales; family Fabaceae; genus Echinosophora; species Echinosophora koreensis. The sequence continues at coordinate 1,195,363 of JAPCYP010000031.1, read as the reverse complement.
ATACCAATATACAAATATAAATTTAGTTGACTGAGTAATTAAGGGGTGTTTATTTTCATGATCTTGCAATGTGATTTGAGAATGAAGCATATTATGTTAACATGCCCTTCATTTATACCCTTTCTATTGTGTCAGACCATTTGATGATGAGGATATTTTTATTTTTTCTTGATTAAGTTCAGTTAGTTTTTGATGTTGCTATATTTCTGATGTTGGCTTGCTGAGTACACGTGCTTCCTGAATGTTGCTCTTTTGTTCTGCCTTTACAATTTGCCATGCTGATAGGTCAATTATGGCTAGAGATAATGCAAAGAGAAGAGTTGTGATAACCTAAACATCCATCATGATCTATGGAGCATGCACAAGCTAGGATAAACAAAATGACAAACATAATTTGGAGAGAAAATGAAAATTATGCAAGTTTTTATTGAAGAGAACCCTACTAAGTTGTTATATAATTCACTGTTGCTTTGCTACAAACAAATTAAATAGGTAACTTATCAGCATGATCTTAGTGGCTACTTTGGTTTGGTAATATATATATATATATATATATATATATATATATATATATATATATATATATATGTGTGTGTGTGTGTGTGTGTGTGTGTGTGCATTCATATTTCTTACCTGCATATAATTACAGCTGGGTAGGATGGAAAGTTGGTTCATTTAGCTGGATGTTTGATGTAATAGTATTTTCAATAGATGCACCCAATCTTGGCTGAAATTGTACATCTAGCCTCCTCTCATTATTCTATTTGATTAAACTACAAGAGATAGTGAAATGTTTTACTTTATTAGTTGGTCTTATCATTTTTGGTAAATATTACTTGATGGTACAAGGTCTGAGTCTGAGATTGTTATGGAGAGAGAAGGTTTTATGTATATATCACTATTAATATATATCAGGTTTAGGTTATCTTTGACATGGACAGGGTTTGTTAATGCGAAGGATTGTTAGTCTTTCAAAAGGCTGAAGATCGATTAATTTTCTAAATCATACAAAAACCATATATTTTTAAGTCAAAATAGACGTTACTTGATGGCAACCTCTAGGCATCAACACTGGATCTCAGACTCCTCGGAGGAGTAACTTCTTTTGGGAAGGGTTATCTTTTTCGTTTTTAAGACAATTCTTATGATTTTCTTGATGGAAAATTATTCAAACTTAATGGAAATGTAAAATAGGCTATTACGTGTATTGTGATGCTTCATTTTCAATGTTGACATGCTTGTGATTAATTGTTCCTAAATTGGTAACATTTTGTTTTTAGATTTTTATTTTTTTTTAAATTAATTTTTCCTGCTCTATCTTGCTTGATGTCTGTGTACTTAATAAAAATACATCATATTTTTCCCACAAAATTGCAATCCTGACAAATTTTCCCTCATCATTGCACAGGTTTATGGTCTTATTCATAGAATGAGTTTACAAAAATAAAGTAGTTCCTTTTTAAATATTGTAAATATTGTTCGATGAGTTTGAAAGGTTGTCAAATGCATCATCTCTTCTAGCATGATTGAATTATATCATGTTAATATTAATTTTTCAAGGAATTTTTCTTATCATACAACTTTTAATTTACAAAAAAATATTCTTCCCAAAAAATTACAGAATTAGACTTCCACCCACTGTTTCCCCGTGCCTTTTTCTAACCAAACAATTTTCATAGTTCTTGGAAGCCATGGACATTTATTTTAAATTTATAAAGTCATCAATTTGCACATGCTTTTTCTATTATTGGCTTTATTACCTCTGACTAAGTTTTCTGACAATTTAAATTCTGTAACTTAACTATTATTGGCTTTACTAAATTCGGTATTCAATTGACTAATATTTAAAAGCTTTGCCATTATTGGATCTACACTTGACTACTAGCCGGAGATAATTTAAAATGACCTTAACATTGTAACTTTAATTTTATAATTTGACATGTCTTATCATGTAACATAAGAGAATTAGTAGGATGTATATGTTTATGACAACATTTGAATGCAAATTATAGTAAAATTGATTCATTGAATGCAGTTAGAGCAAAGTGGATATCATATAAACTTTTATATGGATCAATCTATCTTTAAAATTATTAACGTAAATTGCTGATAAATTAGTCAAACAATTACTCAACTAACATTTTTTTTTTTGATAAGTCTTGAAGTCCAATCCTGCGAAATATTTTTTTAACACCTTCAGTTTAAGAACATTCTCAGTTTTATACTTTATCATCTTCCATATCATTTGTATCATTTTCTATGCTTTATAATTGTGTCAATATTGATATATAATTTACTTTATTTAATTATTTCCTAGTAGATAAAAAAATGATTAATTTTCAATTTTATTTTTAGAAAAATTTATAGTAGCCAACACAGCGTGACCCATACGAATGCACGGGTATACCGTTAGTCTACATGTTAAAAGAAAACCTGCCTTGCCTTGCTGAAGTATGGTCATGGGATATGTACAACCTCCTCTCATGATAGGACGTAAGGTTACGGTAATGACTAATGAGCATAGTCCAAATCCAAGGGTAGACAAGGAACATTGCAAAAACAGTTGTGATATATGCACACCTAGGTTTGACACCTAGGTGGACATCTTGATTAATCATGTGTAAATTTTTGATTAATTCAGTTCATTATATAGTTAATGGGTTATATGAAGCTTATTTTCCATAAACATGAAAATATTTGGTTAATCACATGCAAAATATCTGGTTAATTCAGTTCTTTATATGATTAATGGGTCATCATGAATTAACCAAATATTTACACGTGATTAACCATATAATGAACTGAATTAACCAAATATTTGTACTGATTAACCAATGTGTCAACTTTGGGTGTCAACTTTGGGTGTGCAAATATCATTTCTCTTGCAAAAATTAAACTTTTCTTTCCCAAAATGTTTGCTCAAGTGGGAAGAAGAAAAATTGTGCGGGACCCACAATATTATAATCCTTCTTGCCTAGTTCTCTTCACTCCCAAACGACTGAACTTTAGTTTTTCCCCCACACTTCCATATTTGCTACTTCTCTCTTTCACACTTCTACTCAACCAAACGGTACATTAAGGAACTATTGATATAACAGATGTTCATGATCTAGTCAGTAGAGGTGTTCATCAACTGATTCAAACCAATTCAAATCGCAAAAATCAAACCGAAAAATTGGAAATAAAAAAAAATGCGTTTTTCATAGGATCGGATTGGATTTTCGATCTCCTTGGTGAAAACCGATCCCTTCCAATCTAAACCAACCTATTATATACATATACTATTATTTTTGAAATTATACTATTATTCATGCTTAAACATTGTTTTTCATACTTTTATGAATGAACACTCTCATTCTCTTTAATTTTTTTGTTGGAATGACATATATGAGATTATTTAGAATAAATGTTAATGTCTTGAAGTTATATTTTGTTAAAAGTTTTGATGTATATCATATGTATACTTGATTCAGTAAACATGGAAAATAGGAAATCAATTAAGTAACTTTGACAGTCAATTTTTTTTTAAGTAACTTTGAAAAACAATTAGGTGCAATTTATTTGTAATTGATTCAAGGAAAAAAAAAAGGATAAGTGAGAGTAGATACAGAGAATTAACATAAAAAATATTTAACATAAAAAACGTGTTAAAAAATATCAATAATTATTTTTCTCAAGCTCCCAAAATTGGTCAAGAATTCTCTAGAATTTCCCTCACTCATTATCAAATCCAATAATGGTTAGTAAGTAACAAATAGTTATAATTCTGTCTTTCATAAAGGTTCTACTGTACTAGTATAGAGAGAGAGAATAAATAGGTTTTGGATACCCTAAACTAGCTCTCTTAAATTAAGATTATCTTTTGTTCACTATTAAATCTGTATAAATGACACTTGACATAAGAAAAAAATAAAATATGACAAAAACTGAATTATCCAAACCAATCCAAACCGCATTTGATTGGATTAGATTAGATCAGAATTTTTTAAGGAAGCAAACTGATCCAATCCAAGCCACACTTTATTTCCACCATTGGATCAAATGATTTTTGACTTAAAACCGAACCATTCCAATCCGCGAACACCCCTACTGACTACCAGCCAGTAACCACCGACTCACGGTTTTCCTATTTTTTTTTTTTTACCAACCAAAACAACTCCATTTATAACAACTATAAATATGATAATAAGCACCTTTCTCTGATACCCTTGGAACTTTAAGGTGTGGTGTACCCTTAAAATATAGCCAATAAAAACCTATCATTTCACTTATGGACCCTGGTTTTACATCATTTAATAAAGGTGAATTCTTCTATACCATCCCAATATTGGGTTTAATTTTTACCCCGCTGAAGTGGCCCAATCACAGACCTCTATCTCATGGCATTTAGTGTGCCACCTAACTGCCTACATGGATTGTCAAAATTTGTTTTATAACCCCCTTTTTTATATTTAATTCTAAGTCGCTGAGGACCCATATGCAAAACTTAAAACTTCCTCTATAATACGGATCATCTCGGAAGAGCGAAGAGCATACATCTGGGTAGCTTAGGCGGAGGAGGTCCCGTACTTGAGTACAGCCTCGACATCAGTGGGGAAAGTCAAGTGAGAATCAATGAAATTCCTCGGATTATAGTCGTGATGCTCTTCGGTGTTGTGGGTAACATCATACCACTTCTTTTTGTAGCCTCCTTTTTGGGCGACAGGTTTGTTTGCAGCTTCTTTCTCGGAAACAGGGTGTAAAGGTTGATTCTCGGTAGCTTCAGTAGGCTTCTCGGCGGTCTCGGCCACCTTTTGTCGCTTGGCTGTCAGAGATGAAGGACGAGCAATAAGAGTCTCGGGGACGAGAGTGACAACTGTAGGAACGGGAAGTGAAGTGCTTGAAGTCGAGATTCCACTCTTCTATTTCTTTTCTTTCTCCATTTTCCGTCTTCGCATCTCGGTGAAGGAAAGCTTGGAGCCCATAATAGCTGCAAAACATAGAAAATATCGGTCATCACAAGGAATTCATAAAAGATAGTGGTAAAAGGGAAAAAGGTTAAAGTCGAAGTAGATTCTCAGGTTTTAGTGTTGATATTTCTTACTCCGCCAACTTTCATCACGATCCTTGGCAGAGGGCAACTTCAAGAGGAGCTGACAATCTAGAAGGCCGAGATGGGCCAGGAACTCAACCTCCTCTTTCTCGGCAAAGGTGAGTAAGGGATAGGTGTCAACAACTCGGTGGGGAGATTGAGTCCAGTACAGGGGAAATCTCGGATTTCCTTCCTCATTGAGGAAAAAGGCTAATTCTTCGGGCGCGGACCGAACCTTAAAGAACTAAGGTTTGAAGTGTTTGTAAGAAGAGTTATAGAGGGAGAGTAAGCGCATGTTTTGGCGGCCGTGAAGAGAAACCCAGCGCGCCTTTTTGTTCAATCTAATGGGGCAGAAATGGAAGAACTTATAGATGGATACATCAATCTGAAACTCAGCGCAGAGGATTTTGAATGCTCAGATGAAGGCCCAACTGTTGGGGTGGAGTTGAGAAGGAGCTATATTAAAAGTGGATAGCACGTCACACTGGAAAGGGGTGAAGGGAAGCTGGATTTTAAGCTCTTTAAATAAGGTTTTGTACACAAAGACAAATGGTGAGTCTTCCTCAGCATCTCGGAAACATACGCGATCAAAGGGAGAACAGAGGTGGCAGAGGAATTTTTGTTGGCCGATAGCTTGATTTCTTTGCGAAGCTCGGTAAGGGAATTGAAATTTTGATAGTCAGAAAAGTGGGCAAGAACATCCAGGTCTACCCAGTCGTACCCAGGAATGGGTAGCACGGGAGGAGGAGGAGGAAGAATCACACCCCGCCTTGTGTAACATCCCTGACTGCTTTATGGATTAACGACTGTCCCCATATACTAACATAGGTCTTGTCATCATGCGTTGTCCTCACTCACACGCTTCCTAGGAAAACTTCCCAGGAGATCCCCCATCCCAGAATTGCTCCATGTCAAGCACGCTTAACTGTGGAGTTCTTAAGTGATGGGCTTCCGAAAAGAAGATGCATCTTGTTAGTATAGGTAGTACCAATCAATTTATATAAGCCGTCCTCTGCTGTATAGTCCCATACCTACACAGTCTCAGGATCCCTCTCATTCTGGTGTGTAATTGGTTCACTGATGTATCCCTCCGCCTAGAAGCCTGCCAGGAGCCGCTCCTTGACCGTGCTTTCTTGCACCGGCGACCACTCCCCGCTTTCGTCGGCCCCGGGTGTCACATGCCAGCCAGTTTCCGCTTGGTTCGTCCCTGAACCACACTGTACTGGGGGAGGCACCGCTCTGATACCATTTGTAACATCCCTGATTGCTTTATGGATTAACGACTGTCCCCACAGACCAATACTGGTCTTTTCAGCATGCTTTGTCCTCACTCATATGCTTCCTAGGAAAACTTCCCAAGAGGTCCCTGATAGCGAGAATCCGCAAGTGTACGACTTCGTCGTCAAGTAATAAAAAGATCGAACCCACAGAGACCGTGATCTTAAATTACAATTAATTATTAAATTAATTAAACTAAACAAGAAAAAGATTTGGTTTTTGAAATAAGAATTAACTAACAAATCTAGTAATTAAAACGCAATCAAATAAAATCGCAAAGCAAATCAAATATGTAGTTTTTCAAATCAAAGGAGATTTCCAGGAATTGATACCAACAAGACTGCTTATGCTACAAAATTGACTACCCCTCTTGTTAATTATCAAAATGCTTTGAAGGTGAATTTATCCTAATAAAGTTAATGTTCCCTCTTGAGATACAAGAACCGTGCCCAATTAAACCAACCCCTACTCTCGTGGTAATTGTATTTAAATTGGACCCATTGAGGTTTGTGACAATTCAATGAACCCTCGAAGGACCGCTTCTAACTCTCGTGATTTAAGTCCTAAGTTCAATTCTTATGGATCCAATACCTAAGTTCACTTCTCAGTTCCTCCCTAGAATATCTAAGACATGCAAATAGGTGATCAATAAATTCACATTGATGAAGCACAATAAGAACCAAATCTAAAGCAAATTGAAATTAACAAAAAGGGAAAACATCAATTCATAACATAAAACAAGTCTTGGGCATAGCCCTATTTCCTAGAAATAAAACGACTACTCGCGCATTGCCATGTTCATAGCAGCCTCGAATAACAAAAACATGAAAATCCTAAGAGAAGAGAAGAAATTGAGAAGAAGAGAAATCCTAATTTTTACCAATTGGTAGCAGTCCAAAGATGCCTATTTTCGAGCCTCATTGCCCTATTTATAGTGTAGGTTAACTTGGATTTATAGCTATTACAAAATCAGATCAAATCAGCAAATCAAATTCCAGATTTTGCGCGTCACGACCGTGATGCATGTCATGGCCAGGGCGTGACAGGTTCTGACTTGGGATGGCTTCACTGCTTGGTCTGTAGCCATGATCAGTTCTACCTGTGAGGGTCTGGTTCAGCTTGCATGTCACGGCCGTGATGGCCATCACGGCCAGGTCATGACCAGTTCTGAGATCAACATTCTTCTTTCTTTTTAGCTCTACTCGATCATGGCCGTGATGCCTATCACGGCCAGGCCATGTTGGGCTCTGTTTGGCTCATTTTTCTTTGTTCTTTTTCAAGCTCCGTCTTCAAGCAAGCTCCAACATAGCTGATCCTGAGCATTTTAATCTTCAATTCCTGCACACAAACACCACAAAACCACCTTACCCGTTCTAAGTTAAAAACTAACAAAAATAAAATTAAATATGCCTAAACTATATGAAAATGCATGCAAAATGACAAGGAAATATGAGGTGAAATCACACTCATCAGTCCCCCATCCCAGAATTACTCCAAGTCAAGCATGGTTAACTGTGGAGTTCTTAAGTGATGGGCTTCCGAAAAGAAGATGCATCTTGTTAGTATAGGTAGTACCAATCAATTCATATAAGTCGTCCTCTACTGTATAGTCTCATACCTACACAGTCTCAGGATCCCTCTCATTCCGGTATGTAATTTGTTCATTCCTGTGTCCCTCCGCCTAGAAGCCTGTTAGGAGCCGCTCCTTGATCGTGCCTTCTTGCACCGACGACCACTCCTCACCCTCGTCGGTCCCGGGTGTCACACCTAGCGCGGTGACCGGCGGCCTCTGATGATTGTTCACCATCAGACTCGCCGGCGGAGAGAGTATGTTTAGAGGAGGGGCTGGAAAGAGAGGAGGTAGAAGAAACGTCTACCACAGGCGTTTCAGGATTGGGGTTGAGGATAGAAGGGGAAACATTTTCATTTGGAGAGTGGGAAGCCATAATGGAAGAAGTAAGCAACAGAAAAGGAGAGGGGATGTACCTGGTAAGTTTAAGGAGTTGCAGGAAGGGAGTTTCAGTGTGTGAGGGGTTGTGAAGAGGACGAAGATGTGTGGGGGGTAAAAGAGTCAGAAACGAGGGGTTAAATAAAGAATGAAGAAAGGGAACGCGTGTGGAAGTGGATAAGACAGGGCAGTAAAAGAATAATTTTTTCTTTAAATGACATTGGGGATTTGGAAAGGTAAGAGGAGGAAAGAGAGGGTAATTATTACAAGGTAGATGTTACAGCGGTACAATAATGGCAGGGTGGGCTATATGTGCGGATGTGAGGTCGAAATGATTAATGGGGGCAGGTGGAAGGAAGCTCAAGGGGTAGTCTGGGGAAGCGTGCACACACATGTCAAAATACCGGGATGTAGGAAGGCAAATGGTGTTGTAATGTCGGAGGTCTCATTAAATGACTGTACAATATGGCTTAGAAGTAGTGTCAATCATGGTAAACCACAACTCTCGGGAGGATGTCGGGGATAGAAATGCGTGTGTCGAGAGGGGGGAAGTAAAGAGGCAGAGAGAGATAGAACAATGGTATCAAGCTGTCATGGGTTAGTGTATAAGAATGGACGGTCATTATAATAAGTCAGGATCCTCGGAAAGAAGTCTGTCGGGGGGTTGGGGGGGGTGTGGAGAGTAAAGACTAAGAGTCTAAATGAATGCTTTAAGAATTGAAGAATATGTCTATATACTCGGACAAGCAGCTTCCCAGAATGCTCATCAAGGCCTAGGGCTCGTGTACTCTTTTTCCTAACTCATTCTTTTTTCCATAGAGGTTTTTGGATGAGAAGGTTTTAACGAGGCACGCCTCTCGATTTCTCACATGATGATGCATGGTCCAGAAAAGTGATGTCTTATGAAGAAGAGCATAGACACGGATGCAGCTGAAGCTCTTTCGCTTTCTTGAGCTCAAAGCTTGGGGGACTAGTGTATTGTCCGACATGGATAGACCACAAGTGTATGATGCAATATGGACAAATTCGAGATGTCCGAGTATTACTAGATCCTCGAGGCGGATGTATCTGAAGCTCTTTCGCTCTCTTAAGCTCAGAGCTTGGGGAACTAATGTACTGTCCGAGATGTCCGAGTATTACTAGATTCGCGAGGCAGATGTATCTGAAGCTCTTTCGTTCTCTTAAGCTCAGAGCTTGGGGGACTAATATACTATCTAACATGGATGGGCCACGAGTTGGGCCCAACCATTTAGCCCAACCCGCGAACAATCCGAGAATCGCCGAGACAGTTGGGGAAATGACATTCGAGAGGTGGTTGAGAAGGGCAAGCCCTAGATAGTGTGGGAGTGGAAGATGTGGGATAAGAAATGGCTGGCGTGGTAGGAACGGTTATCTTCAGTAATCGGGGGGAAACGTGGAGGAATTTGAATTTCCCTCGATATGTATATAGGGGGGACCGAGAATAGGAGGTTCCTTAAGCTATTTTCATGTAACTTATTGCTCTGCTAATTCAGAGAGATTGTTAATACATTGAGTTTCTTTGAGTTAAGAGTGTTTTTGAGAATAGCAATATTGTTCTTTGTTGATTCTAATCCTTAGTGCTAGAATTTGCAAGAACAGTAAACAATGAAATTCCTAATTTGGAAAGATATTATTTTATATATAATACAAGTTTGATATGCTGACAGTGCAAAACAATTAGAGTAATTATGTTAATATAAAGTGGATGTATTGGAAAATATTTTACAATGTGAATATTGGTAGGTATATTAATTAAAATTGATCAAAGGAGAAAATAAAATGTTATGTATATATTATGAATGAGATTTGGATTTAACTAAAGATTAAAATAGTATGCACTATTAGTGTAAAATTTGTTACTCTGACATACAAACATTATAACACTTGTGTTATTGTGTATTGAGTTTAATAACTAAGAGAGAGATACAACGATAAAATTGTTTTGCTAAAGTCACATTAGATATTAATCTAAAACTCTTTTACACGGTTTGTGCATAGAAACTGAACTTTTTAACTAATAAATTGTTTTCCTTAAAAAAAAAAAACTGACTTTTTAGATTATACATATAGACAATATAATATACAGTGATGCCTATGCATACCTCTCTTGTTGCTTAAAATATATATATATATATATATATATATATATATATATATATATATATATATAATGTGTAGTATAAATCATCTTGGGCCTCCAAATGTGAAATGGGCCTAGTACATTATGGTTTATTGTTTACTATGTAGTTAAAAATTGTTTCAACCCTAACTCATGTCAAAGAGGAACACGCACGGCAGCTAGCAGATATCACTGTACTGTTGCCATTAGCGAAACCATTTGGCCACCCAAGCACTACATCTCCAGCCATGATTTGGCGTTTTAATTTTCTAAGGTAAGGTCTTTCCGTACTTGATGTTAAGCTTTAACGGCGAGTTTATAACTTGTCTAAACTATTCCTAATTGTCTTTGTTTGTCTTCTGGGATAGTAATAACCATCAAATAGATAGTATTCTTTGTTATTATGGCAGTGTTGATCTGCTCTGATTAATGTTGTCTACACTTATTTGTTTCAAGAATTTATGGGTGGTATTTGCTGTTGTATAGAGGGTTTTTTTTTTTATGTTAGATACCATTCTTTGCTATTAAACTAAGCTCAATTTTTTTTTTTATAGCTAGAGGTTATTTGCTGTTTAAATAGATAGCATTCTTTGCTATTTAACTAAGCTCATTTTGGATTTCCTATTGTACTTTACTTTTGATTCATTAGAGGCTTCCTTTGTTTAAAAGTATTGAGGCCTTTTTAGGAACGTGACAAATAATTTCAGGCTCCATGTTGTATAGTTGGCTTCAATGGAAAAATAATTTCTACTTTGTATTTCACTAATCTACAAACATGTACAAAAATTTGGAGAAAAAGTATTCATGGTTTGAATATTGTCACAGAAATAACAGCAACTACTATTGCAGGAAAATGAATGGCCACAAAATATGGACTACATGTGACATGACATTAGTTGCACTGACTACTATATTATGTGCAGATGTTGCCTCCTCAATTTACAAATTTGTGGGGACAACACCTGAGAAACCCAATAGTATTAATAACTCCCGACGATTCTGAATGGAGAGTGCATTATCAAGCAATGTACGGTGAATTTTGGTTGCATAATGGATAGTCTCAATTTTTTTCAAGAGCCTATAGCCTTTAGAAGTGACTCTCCCTATTGCAATATCTGTTTGTTTTTTCGTTGTTTCTATTTTTTTTTTTCAATTATTGCAGACTTGGCTTTGTCTAATTGGTTGGTTTCATAGTCTTTGCTCACTTTGTTGTTTTCTTTACTTTCCAATATAGTTTATTTTCAGTTATCATTGGAATGTTGCAGCCGGTGAAGAAAGTAGCGAGAAAAAGGATCAGAAGCTCAGAGAAATGAGAGTGCTTGAAGCATTTTATCCCCGTCTTTCTATCATTCCTCCTAGGTAAAATGTCACATTTATTGAGAAAGGTTTGTGGTACTTCATTTTCATTTGTTACCAACATTGTTGACTTTCATTTGGGTGTGTAGCCCATCTGTTTCTTTGGATGTAGAAGAGGAAGATTATGATGATAACCTCACCCCACTTGTCCCTCTTATTTCCATTGAGGAAGAAGGGTCTATAGATAATTTGCCTAAATTGGCAGTAGTTAACCCTCCCACCAATGTGCAATTACGGAACTTGCAACAATATATATTGGCAACAACTCCCGTTACTTCGGACTCCAGCACCTCTCATATTGTTTCCTTACCTGCCTCTGAAATGCCCTTAGCTGGAATTCTTAACTGCACATCGGTAGGAGGGTTAATTCAGGCAAATTAACCCTCCTACCGATGTGCAGTTAAGAATTCCAGCTAAGGGCGTTGCAGAGGCAGGTAAGGAAACATTATGAGAGGTGCTAGAGTCTGAAGTAACGGGAGCTTTTGCTAATATATATTGTTGCAAGTTCCGTAACTGCACATTGGTGGGAGGGTTAACTTCTGCCAATTTAGGCAAATTATCCATAGACCATTCTTCCTCAATGGGAATAAGAGGGACAAGTGGGGTGAGGTTATCATCATAATCTTCCTCTTCTACATCCAAAGAAACAGATGGGCTACACACCCAAATGAAAGTCAACAATGTTAGTAACAAATGAAAATGAAGTACCATGAGCCTTTCTCAATATGTGTGACATTTTACCTAGGAGGAATGGTAGAAAGATGGGGATAAACTGCTTCAACTCTCATTTCTCTGAGCTTCTGATCCTTTTTCTCGCTACTTTCTTCACCTGCTGCAATGTGCCAATGATAACTAAAAATAAATTGTATTGAAAAGTAAAGAAAACAACAAAGTGAGCAAAGACTATGAAACCAACCAATTAGGCAAAGCTGAGTCTACAATAATTGAAAAAAAAACTTTAGAAACAACGAAAAGACAAACAGATATTCCAATAGGGAGAGTCACTTCCAAAGAAAGGATCTAAATACATTGCTGGATCCCATTTCCAAGTGGTTCCATTCTATAGAAATTCTTTGGAGATTCAAGCTAATAATATGCAACCTACAAATATACCAATTCATTTCTTCAAACCAGTGGTGTTAGCAAACCATCATCAAAGGCTTGTAAGTATTTGATTGCAATAGAGTGTACACATTTAGTTTGACATTTTGAGACTTTAACACACAAAGCACATCTTTATTTAGTTATAACTCTAACTAACATTGTTAAGTTTGAAATTGTCTTGGTGGCAGTCAATACTAGCAAGTGTGAAGACTCTTTTTGGAGATACATTTCCTGATCTGGTCAAATTGGTACCAAGGGATGGAACTACTTGGAGAGTTAAGGTTGAAGAGGATGATGGAAAGCTATGGTTTGGAAGGGGTTGGGAAGCCCTTTCAATGATCTATGGTATAAAAGATCGTGACATGATGATTTTCAAATACAATGGTTCATCTAGATTAGGTGTGACGTTGGTAGAAGATTGTACATTTCTGAATCATCCAAGATCAAAATTGTATGAAGAAGAGGAGGAAGAGGTTCAAATTCATGTGGTTGAAACCACACTATGGTCTACAACAATATCACCTACAATGGCATCAAGCACCCAAGCTTTGGTACGATCTAATACCTATTAATATCTATTTTAATGAAGTATGCTGAAACTAGTTTCTTTACAAATATATTTACAAATATGAATGCTATTATTTGTAGGTAATACTTGCAAGAGTGGTCCAAATGAGATTCTCCAATTGACCAAATCTGATCCATATAATACTCCCATGGGGAGAAACCTGCCAATGGTCATTGATTTGGAATGACAGCAGACCTAACCAATGTCAAATCGAAAGCGGATGGTACGAATTTGTACGAAGTCATCCAATTCATCATGGGCAAACGGTGCGGTTCTATGTTATTAATGATGAGGGCTAATTAGAGTCCAAGTGATAAAAGTTGTCTCATAAATATTGTTGTAGAGGAAATGACCATGAATTTGGCAAGGTCGAATGGGTTGCTTACTTAGAATTTTTTGGGTTATCAATATATTTTGATGGGTTGTTGGCATAAAGGTTTCTTTTTTTTTTTAAGAGCTTTGGTATTTTAATTTGAGATCTTCATGAACCAAGTTTATGTTTCTGCATATGTTGAAGTTGTGTGTTGAAAGGATTAAAGTTTTAAGGAAAGTACTTGAATTAGTGTTTTGTTATAAGTGGAATTTAGTTCCTTTGTTGAATTTATTTAAGTTCATTTGTTGAATTGAATTGAATGTTAGTGCTCCTGTTGCTGCCTAACTTCTTCTCTGGTTGAAGGCTTTTTTCCCCCTTTAGTAGTCCTGTGGGGAACTAACTTGTAACATTATCTAGTCAATGGATTATGTCCTGTCTTTTAGAAAAGTTTATCTGTGTTTCTTTGGATCTTTTGTGTTTATTTGGAAAAGGTTGTTTCTTTGAAAACTAACCTCTGTTTCCATTATTCCAATGTTTATTTTCTTTTGTAAACGGCTTAGAGTAGCCAAAGTATTCTAAATAATAAAATTTTGCTTATCAAAGGAAAAATTTCATGGAAAGGTTGTTTCTATGTGCAAGTCAAAATCATAAAATGTTACAAATAATGATTTCTATTAAAAAAAACCATCTCAATTAATATAATTTCATGTCAATTTAAAGACGCAACACAATGGTTTTTCTGGTAGCTTGTTTATATCCTTTTCAAGACATGAATATTCCTTGTATTCAGATACCAATAAATTAATAATCATCTTATTGTTGAAAATTTACATGCGGATGATCGATGAAGCATGTTTCTTCACATTTTCTGGGTGATTACTATAAGTGGAATATAATTGTGTGACTTTAGAACATTAATAATAGATGTCCATCATTTTTTGGAAGTAGTGTCATTTCAATTTTTATAATTAATTTTCAATTAACAGGGGAAAGTATTTTTTATAAAGTTTTTAATATGTTATTTTGGCTATAATCTTTATAAATTTTTTAATATGTTTTGACCCTAAATTAATGATAGAAAAAGAATTAGTCACAAATTAAATTAACGAAAGAAAAAGAATTCTACAATAGAAGAATGTTATTTTCGGGTGATTTTAATGGTGAATAGTTGACAATAGGGACCTATTCATAAACTTTGGTATTTGGTTAGAGCAAAACCTATTCCAGAATCTAAAGGAGTCAAGTTCATCATAGGAGTATAGACATTCTCCCCAGCATGAGTTCCTGCAGCTACTTTTACAACCAATAACATTCGAACCCAACTCAATGACAATTAACCTTGTTCCATTACATAACCCAGAAGATTGATCAATAACATAATAGAGATACCTAGTTTCAAAATTATCTTGTGATTAGGTAGACCTGAAAAATTGATCTGGTTAAGAAATTCAGTTGTTACCCAATCAGGGTTAATGCCATTATTTTCCTCCATCTTGCAAATACTATTAGCACTAAGGTATTGCTTCTCCTCACCAAGTAGCAAAGCTAAGACATAGATATTGATATTTTGAATAATTTCCAAAGTTGGAACCAAAATTGCTCTATCCTCAAAAAAACTTGTAATCATTGATATTTTCCATCAAGTTAGGATAGGTGGAAGAGACAATGCTCTCAATATGATCCAAACAATTTAGAATCAAAAGGTCTCCAGGGACATGAATTTCAGCTTCACTATCATTATCAATTCCCAACTTCCCATCACCAATATCAATGATCCATTTTGCAAACTCCATGGCTACCTGTACATCATCAACATCTGATCTAGTTTGCAACCTCGTATTTTCTGTTAGTTTCAACACTTTACAATGTTTCCATAGTATAGAGGAATTGATTGTTGCATTGACAATATCAGTCCTACATGCTTTAGGTATTACATGTAATATTTGTCTAAAATCAACGTCAAGAACAACAACCTTCCCACCAAATGGTTTACCCAAATAATCTGCACCAACAACCTTCATAATATTCTGCATAACAACCGTTCTTCGAAGAAACTAGCTAAATTGTAAAACAAAAAGGCAATGAACATTATTATTTTCAAACAGTTCGAAACAATTTTGCTGAACAAACTGATCTTAGAAGAACCTAGCTAAACAATGATACAATTACAGAACAAATTGGTTTGCCTTGGTCTGAAATAAAACATGAAATAAAAATAAGTAAATTGTATGTAAACCTAAACGAGACGCAGCTCAGAGAAAACTAGGATTGGAACCCTTAATTCGTACAGAAACAAGCTATATATAGAAAAATTGGGCAGCGAGCACTTAAAACTGGCTCCAACAGAATTTGAATCTTCGCTGGGCAAATCACTGTCTCGCGGGGGGAGACAGAACAGCTGCAGCTTTCCAGAGTTTGGCTCGCGGGGCGCACCAGAAGTTCTTCAAGGGGCGAGATCTTGATTTTCTCCTTTTTGCTTGTTTTCTTCAACTTTTCATGCTTTCTTAAGCTTCACTTTTAACCTGAAAATAAAAATAGCACCCAATGCTTTATTTGACTAAAAATAACAAAAAATTCCTAAAAATTACTTAAAAGACTCAGTACGTTGCTCGTGGAAAAATAAAGACAAATCTAGGCGAAAACGAGATTAAACTCGCACAATTGGTATCAAAATTGTGGTTTTTCTAGTTATAAAAACTAGATGAACCAAAGGTTTATCAAAATACCCAAAACTTAAACTTTGCTCGTCCCCAAGCAAATTAAAAATCAAAACGACTCAAGACTAAGTAAGCCCAATGGATTCAATCAAACTTCGCACAAATTTCATGCAATTTATCAGTTTAATTTTCATTCAATGTTTTCCCTTCTCATTTCAATTAAACAATTCCAAACTCATTTACTTTTAAACAAAGAGAATGCCATCTTTCATGCAATCTTTAATCTAAGCTAAGGATCCAACATACAAATAAAAGGGAGATCACTAATTTCAAACAATTGCCTTCCTCACAAGGGCATTTAGTGTTTCACTCATTCGCTCAATTGTCTAGGTTATCAACTTTTCACTCAATTTCAAATTTTAAGCACACCTTCCATGAATTTGACTTTCATCTCAAACATAGTTCCCACTAAAACATGCATGCATCATCAAAAGGTCTTCTAAAGGTTATAATGGGGCCTGACTTAAGGTAGGATATACAAAAATATAAGGCTAAGTCCCTAGGATTTGAGAGATTGTGAAACTTTTTACACTTTGGTTTCAAACTCATTCTTTTTTTTCCATTTTTCCTTTTTTCGCACTTTGGGTAGCTACAACCTTTTCCCTTTTTACACTCTTTTATTTTGCCCTTTTTATCTTTTTTGTATTTTTCTTCCTTTTTTCTTTTTCTCCTTTGCCTTTGCCTTTGCCTTCAACCTTTTTATATTTCTTTTTCTCAATCCCAAAATAACATGACAAACCCTTTGTAGCCACCCCAAACTTAGTTTCTCATAACCCTTGTCTTGCTAAGCATCCATGCTCTCCTAAATCCTAAGATTGGGTTAACATAGTTTTTTCCGTTTTGGCTTATAACATAAGGTCACTAAGAAGCAATAGGCTTATTAGGCTCAAATTGGCTAACTAGGGAACATGCATTGGGGATTGTTCTTTTTAGGCCAAGTAGTCAATTCAAAGAAAGATTACCTAAATCATTTGATGCAATCATATAAACATGCAAACCATATAGAGATTCAAGCAAATCCGGGAAAGTACAACTCAATAGTGATTCACTCAATTTAAAAGCAATGTTGGAGGCTCATATTCCTCACCTGGATATTTTTCACAAATTGTTTGACCGAGATACAATCCCTAGTGTATACACCTCTGCACCCTAAACTTGTCATAAATCATGCAATCATAACAAAATTCTTCTTAGTTCATTTTCAATTTTTTCATAGGGATCAATTTTTTTTACTTTTCAAAACATAAGGAAAATTCATCAAAAGTTTTTCAATTCTAGAACATGCATTAAATCTAAGCTCAATTGAATCAAATCCATTAAGACTCACCAATTAGACTCTATAGACACTATGTATTTTTGTATTAACCACTATTTATTTGCAAAAACTACAAAATAAAAATAAAATAAAATAAAATAAAAGAGCAGGGTTTAGAAAATGTTATCTCAAGGGGTCCGAACGGACCCCACGCTCTCATTTGCATGCCTCGCCTCTTTCTTATCTTTCTTCGCTTTCTTTCTTGACTGGCTAGATTTGGCCTCATCTAAATATTTAGCCCATACAATTTCAGGGCTAACGACTGTGGCTTCCTCTCTCGGGGGCCTTCCTTCCGGAATTCCTTCCTTAGCATGCCGAATCATCTCCATCTCTACCCATGCACAATCATTAGCTCCTTTGAGAGTGAGCAACCAAACCAAGTCCCACTTATCTTCTTCTTCTTTGGTGAAGTTCTCTACTTCCGGGAATGGAATCTGCTTTTTTCCTATCGCTTTCTTAACTTTCGCGTACAAAGCATGATCGGTGGCTATGCATACCGGGAAGTTCCTTTGCATTTCTTTGATCTCACGCTCAATCTCCCTCCGGACGTAGTCATTGACACCCCTATCAACGCTCAAGTGAAACGGATCCTCCTTCTCCTCTTGTTCCTTTATCAACTTTTCTAAGTGAGGGTAGAGGATTTGTCTCTCTCGAATAGCTTGCTTGACATAATGATAGTCGAGGTGGTCAGGGGTGATTGTTCTTTCATCTATCGGTTGTCTCTCTTTACGCAAGAAGCTCCAATCAATTGGCATCTAATTATCCTAAGTCAACTATTGGTCAATATATATAATAAAAATGAAAATAAAAAAATAAAAGCTGAAAATAAAACAAAACATGCACCAAAATATATACAAAATAGTGCACTATGTCCAACAAAGTATATGAGTTTCTAGCTATATAAAAATATACAACCATATAGAACAATCATGTTTGCTGGGTCATCCTCCTGGTCCTGGCCAGTAGCAGCAGCATCTTCCTCATGCTCTGGAGCCTCGGGTACCCCCCCCCCCTCTGACTGGGCATCATGGCTCCCAGAAAGTCCTGCCAGCCAAATCTGAGGTCCAGCTCCTCCTCAGATGCGTAAACAGCTACCCGGCCCTTCTCCGGAGCTCTGCTCTGCTCTCTAAATAAGTTCCTAGTCGCCACATTCGACCTCATAATGGCCTGCATGTTATGCTAGATGGCGACCATCATCTGATCCGTGGGTGGGCGCTAGGGTGCCTGAGCTACTCGTTGCCTCCTAGGTGGTGTTGGCTCTCCATAACAACAGCAGCAGATGTAGTCTCTGTCGATTGGCTGCCTAGGAGCTTTCTCCACCTCCTGGGACACATCCAATCTAGCCCTCGCCATCATCTCTGTGATGAGGAACCCGTGAGCCAACACCTCCTATGAGTTCCTGGAATTGGCCTTCTACTGGATGTCCGTGGCTATAACCGAGCCCACATCGATGCTCTTCCCCTCCATGATGGCAAGGGGTGTCGGGATTACTCTCACCCCAGGTGTTCTAGACACCCAGGCAGTGGTTGATATCCTCTGCAGTGAAAGTAATCCTGACACCCCTCACCAAGGTGATGCACCCTGGCTTAGTGGGTTCGGGGCTGTAACCATTGACATAAAATTCCTTGACGAGTTTAAGGTCAACTCGCCTAGGAAGGTTATCCAAATACCCACAACCCCTACGGGTAATCTCCTCAGTGATGAAGGAGTAACTGTTCCCTATGAGAGCTAGCCTCCTCTCGAGTACTATCTCCTTCTCCTTGATTCGGTCATAGTGAGCCATATGCTCAGCAGACCTGAATCTGGGACATGGATTAGCACTCTTAGAGGAGGTCCCAGCTACCTCAGGGAGAACCTGCTCCTCCTCCTGAGTTGTCTGGTGCTTCTTATGCATAACAGGCTACTTCTCAGTATGGTTCTTTGGAGGAGCCACACCTGAAAACTGTAACATCCGTGTTTTAAGGCATTGTTTATATGTTTGATGACTAGGTTTAAGACCTTGATTTAAGGTCTAATACACATGTTTAGGTATTGGGAACATTGCATGGAAGACGTTGAATTGAATGAGAACGTGTTTTAGGATTTACTTTATACGGTTTAGAACGCTTAAAAGTGCACAATAGAAAATTTAGGTTTTACTAAGCCATGTCGTTCGGCCTCAAAAATGCTGGTGCCACCTACCAGAAGATGATGGACAGAGTCTTTGCCAACCAGATAGGTAGAAACCTGGAAGTATACATTGATGATATGGTCGTGAAATCGAGCCGGGCCGAAGACCATGCTTAAGACCTTGAAGAGATATTTCATCAAATGAGTGTTGGTCGTGGCAACCATAACCCAAGAGGGGGGTGAATTGGGTTTTATAAAATTTTCTAAAATAATTTCCCAAAGATAATTTTCTCAATATAAAAAATTAAATCTCACAATAAACAATTAATAAAGTATGAATATATGAGCAACAATATGAATTAAACAATATAGAGATAGGGAAGAGAATACTTGCACATGGATTTTATCCTGGTTTAGCCACAAACCACTTGTGACCTACGTCCAATCCCCACTCCACCTGTGGGATTTTCTTCCACTAATAAACAAGCTTATAAACTGGTGCTTGCAACCTTTGTGCAAAATAGAGCACTCTAACCACAGCTCCTGGGATACCTCACCGACCACGTGTAAGAGCCTCAATGACCTCTAGCAGTCTCCCTCACGTCTCCGGGATACCTCACCCACGCTTCTGAGCCTAGAGTTGTACACCAAAGGAATGCCCCACCCTTTGCCACAGAAGGATACTTCACCTTCTAACCAGAGGGAAACCTTACCCTCAACTTAGGGATATCACACCCTATTACAGAGTTGATACAAGAGAGTAGAAGAAATTTGAAGCACTCTAGATAGTGCAAATAATACAAATTGAAGCACTATGAATATGATGATAATAACACAATTTGGCTCAAATAATTTTAGATAATATGAGCAATTTTTATGGTGCTTCTTCTCTTATTATTAATTTTTTTTTTCTTGCTCCCTTTTTATATTGATAGAAGATGAACGTTGTATCATTAAAAGGGAAGGAGCTAAAAAAAAAATTGGAACTAGCCGTTATGCACTCATATATAATTTCACTCACATTTTTCAATAGCCAAAAAATATATAATACACTCAACATGATTTGACTCATTTCAAAAGGCACTTTAATGACAATATGGCCGCGTTTGGTAAACAACTTAATTAAGAACTTATCACATAAGATCTTATCGTATGAGGGCTTATGCCATAAGAGCTTATGAAAAAAGGGGCAGGAAAAGATTCGAAGGGGGAAAACAAGGAGGGGTCATAAGCACTTGTTAAAATTCCATAAGCTTGTTCCAGTGACTTATGAAAATAAGTCAAAAACTCCTTACGGGATGACATAAGTTACTTTTATAAGCTCTGCCAAACAAACTAAATAAGAGCTTATGTCATCAGATAAGTCAAAAAAAGCTTAAATAAGCTCTTCCAAACGCCAGCAATGGAACCAAATTGAATTTATATGAATGGCTATACGTTCAGGTTATTCTAAAAATAATGTATATAATTTTGCCTAAAAATCACAATTCAAATTTGAGGCAATCAACATATTTAAAATAGCATTCAATAGAATTGATTGAGTTTGAAATCATGACCACCGAAAAAAGAGATTTGCATTCAATATATTTATTCAATTTAAATTATTTTATGTGCACAATGAAAACATTATTTTATTGAATTGAAAATTAATTCAATTGAAGTTTGAATGAGCACAAATTGAAAACAATTTGAAAAACACTTTACTAATCTCAATTAAAAATCTTTTATCCAAAAGTGTAGTGTTTTAGGCACTATTTGATTTGCCAAAAACGCTAGCGTTTAGCGGATAGCGGATGGAAAATTAGCCCCGTTTGGCAACCGTTTTTAAAATTAGCGTATAGCGTTTTTTCACTAGCGTATAGCGTTTTTTCCAGACGCTACTTGAAGTAGCGTTTGAGCTTATAGCGTATGACTTTTTCTTCCATTTTTATCCTTACCATCTTAATTAAATTCCTTACTTATCCTTCACTAACAAAATAAAATATTAATAGAAATCAATATTATTTTTATTATTCCATATTATTTATAAAAAATAACTAAAACTAAATAAATATTAAAATTAAAAATTAATATTTTAATATTTGAAATGGTAAATAAATTAAAATAAATTAAAGTGTTAAAATTGATAATTATTTTAAAATAAATAAAATAAATAATATATATATATATATATATATATATTTGGTAATAAATAAATAATATATATAAATACATATATATAATTTTTATAAAAAAAAATGCAAACATATCCTTTTATGTAATTTTACATTAATCAGCTAGTCCAACCGCTAGTGTTACCAAACACTTCAAATCCAATCCGCTAGTTTATCTACTATCTGCTAGCTTATCCGTTATACGCTATCCACTAGCTTATCCGCTATCCGCTAGCTTATCCGCTATCCGCTAGTTTTTACCAAACAGAGCCTAAAGTGATATAATGAGCCAAAGTGAATTTTAGTCATCATACTCTTACAAGATATCTAAGACCTATTATATTACCCAATCTCGCTTGAGGTCTTGATGCTTGAAATGATACTCTTAGCTTGTTTTCTTTGCTAGCCTTTGAGTACCTGCATGTTTATAAATAATATTTTCTTTTTGTCCTACATGCTTAATGTTAGAGTGTTTGTCAATCATCAAAATATAATCAAATAAATAATTACAATGAGAAGATACAATATGAGACTCAACCTAGAGAAGTGCAGTTTCGGGGTCTTAGGCTGCAAGTTCCTGGGCTTGACAAATGCCGAGCCATATTAGAAATGTGCAACCCTGCTAATGTTAAGGAGGTGCAACGTTTGGCGGGGAGGGTCACAGCATTACAAAGGTTTCTCCCTCGATCAGCTGATAAGGCTTATCCTTTTTTCAAAGTATTGAAGAGACCTAGTGAGTTTCAATGGACGGACGAATGCGAGAAAGCCTTCCTCAACTTGAAAGAATTTCTAACTACCCCGCCAGTGCTGATAAAGACAGAACCCGGCTGAGAACTTTTTCTCTACCTATCATTGAGCGAGCATGCCTTAAGTGCAGTACTTGTGCAAGAACCGGAAAAGAAGCAACAACCTATTTATTACATCAGACGGGTCTGTTGGAGTAGGTGGCTTCGACTGAAGATGGGAGGGGTGAATTGAGTCTAAAAAGTCTAAAAATTTCTTGGGAGTTTTTTAAAAGTATTTTCTTTAACAAAATTAATCACACAAATAATTAAATAAATTAAAGAAGAAGGGAAGAGAATACTTGCACGTTGATTTTATCCTGGTTCAACCACCCACCGCTAGTGGCCTAGTCCATTTCCCACTCCACCTGTGGGTTTTTCTTCCACTCATCAACAAGTTTATAAACTTGTGCTTGTAACCTTTGTACAAAATAGAGCACTCTAACAACGGCTCTTGGAATACCTCACCCACCACGTGTAAGAGCCTAAAACTCTAACATTCTCCCTCGTGCCTTCGAGATACCTCACCCACGCTTCTGAACCTAAAGTCGCACACCAAAAGGATGTCACACCCTTTGCTATAGAATGATATCTCACCTTCTAACTAGAGGGATATCTCACCCTTAACCTATGGATACCACACCTTATTTCTGATTTGATACACAAAGAGAATAAATTTGAAGCACTCTAGATAATACAGATAATTACAACTTGAAGTCCTATGAAATTGATCAAAGAGGTACTAGTGATAACTCAAAGCGTTTTCTGAATTTTGCACAAAAGCTCTTTGAATAAGATAATAAAAAGTATGTTCACGTTGCTGCTCCGTGTGTTTTTCTCGCGTGTTATATCTTGTCAGACCAAAAACATTCTCCTTTTAAAGGCAATTAAAATTTGAACGTTAGAGATTGGACGGAGAAAGCAAGTAAATGCGCAAGATATCTGATTTTAACATTTGATGCATTCCAAAATCAGTTTAAATGATCAAACAGATTTTGAAGCAAGTCCAAATTGATTGTCCCGATTTGACTTAATGTCAATAATGTTATTTGTAGAACTAAATTTTGACAACAGGAGCAATAACTGTAATATCTGGTTAATGCAGCTCAAATATATTATTAATTACTTTCAATAATTGGTTAATGAGTCTTGTTACATCCATTAATCATCCACTGAACTTGATTAACCATATATTTGAACTGTATTAACCATGATTTTCAGGTGTTTAAATATATATGATCTCATGTATATTTGAACACTATATTTGAACACCTGAAAATCATAGTTAATGCAGTTCAAATATGTGATTAATCACGTTTAGTGGATGATTAATGGATGTAACAAGGTGTCACAACTCATTAAAGAATTACTGAACATTATTAATCATATATTTAAACTATAAACCATATATTTAAACTACATTAATCAGATATCTCAGTTGTCGCCCATGTTGTCAAGTTTTACAAATAATATTACACACCCAGACTTACGTACATCAGCGCTGGACTTTGTATATAGATCTTATGTATATTTGTTATTGTTAATGTTATTATTTTTAGTGTTGTTATTATTTTGTTGTTGTTAATGTTATTAATTTTATAAAGGACGTGGTGCCTGAGGGTAAGGAGCTAATGCCACATAGGATGTAGTTTTGCACTGTGGTTGACTCCCAGGCAGAGATGGGGGTTACAATTCTCAACTTGTTGTTTGATGTACGTGATTAGGTTGTTTTGTTCAGTTGCTACTGGCCAGTAGCCTATCAAACAGAGGTTTTGATATATGTAGTATGTAAATTTTTCTATAAAAGCCAGTAACCTACTGCCTTTCGAAGGGTGATTTTATTATGTGAGTACTTATATATATATATATATATATATTCAGGTGGTTAGGATAAGAATTAAAATATTATGCCGACACATACCCGCTTCTCACGTGTGTACAAAATCTTTCCTATCTTTGGTTCCTCGTGCACAAAAAAAAGATATAATAAAAATTAAAAATAAAGAATACACAAAATGATAAAAATTTGGTATTATAAAATTTAAATTAAACACTTTCAGAAAAAAATATCGATAAAGAAGAGTTTAAAAAAAGTAGCAGAATGGTGGTAAATGAACATATAACAATTAAGAAAATAATTAAAATATGATATCAAAAAAAAATATTTACCTAAATTTAAAATTGATTATAATAGAGTGTAGAAAAAATTAAAAGAATGTAGTAGAATGTTGGAGAATGAGGGAAATATTGAGTTAGAAATAAGTGAGAAGTGGTGTTGGGGAGGGGGGAGCCGGATGGGGGTATATATATGGGAGGAGGGGGTTGGGGTTGGGTAGATAGGATAAGTGGCTGGGGACTGTGCCATGTGTCGGCACCAGGGCATTGGCGCCACTGCTCCTGGTGTTGACACGTGCGCCGTCCCCCAATTTCCTCTTTTTTCGTAATTTTTTTTTTGCCAAATTTTTCTGGCCAATAAGAAGTTGTCACGTGGCAGTCAATGGCGCCAGTTTGACTGGCGCTACTAGTCAGCAAAAAAAATTATTATTTTGTTCCAGTGTGTCAAAAAGTGGATTAGTTTGGTAAATTGTTTCAAAAGTAGGTTATTTTCGTATATAGTTTCTAAAAGTGAGTTACTTTGGTTGAAAACCCCAATTTCATATCAATTGAAAAAAAAAAATTTGGATTTATTAAAATATTCAATTTTGACAAGCAAAAAGGTATGTACTGCATAGCATTAATTGAATAATAATACAAAATATTTAAGGAAAAAACTTAGAAACAGTTCTTTAGCTACTGGTCATACAATTCCTCACTGAAAATATACCATAATTATTGCAATCTGTCTCAAAAAATGTACTTATTTAATGAAAATAATTGCACTATTGTGTCTAGAACAGTACCAACTGTATATATGGTACTGTACCTAAGTTTAGTCCAATATTTAATTCTTTAAAATTTGAATCTTGTTAATTTAAAAAGTGATCATTTAAAAAATGTGTTTGTTTATTATATGTTTTATCATCATTAAATATTTTGAGTCATGACATGACCTACTTAAATCAATCTCTTATAAAAGTATCTCGAACCTAATAATTTACCCATTGAGTTCTTCGGTCTTGATACTAGCATTCTTGGTATACATCATTTGAATTTTTCTTGTTGTACATGCATGCTATAAGAAATATTCTTTTACCTTTTATTAGTGTTTGTCATTCATCAAAATATATAAATGTGAAATTACAGGTTCTTGCAAGGGATCGAAACCGGATATCAGATGACCGAGAGAAGTTGGCTCTTGCCCTTGTCACAACTGCTAGAAGACTAAGACCTCACTTTCAGAGCCATCAAATAATAGTCAGAACCGATTACTCGATCAAACAAGTCCTCAAAAAGTCGCAGCTGGCTGGACTGGTGATTGCATGGTCAGTCGAGTTATCAGAGTTTGGCCTATAGTATGAGCCCCGAGGACCGATTAAAGCTCAATGCCTCTCAGACTTCGTTGCCGAGTTGTCACAATCGAAGGAATGCATGGAAGAGGAGGGGATTCGGAAGCTATATGTTGATGGCTCATCAAACATCAAGGAAAGTGGAGCTGGCATAATCCTTGAAGGCCCAACGACATCTCGCTCCAGCAATCTATTTGGTTAGATTTCCTAGCAAGTAATAACCAAGCAGAATATGAAGTAATATTGGCTGGAATGAACTTGGCCATGGAACTCGGCGAGAAGAAGTTGAAAGCCTGTAGTGATTCTCAACTCGTTACATCCCAAGTCTCGGGAGAATACCAAGCAAAAGATCCGCAACTCACTCAATATCTTGCCAAGGTCAATAAAGTCAGCACAAAATTTGAACTTTTTACTCTTGAACATATAAGACTAGAATCCCGGTGGATGTTTTATCTAAACTTGCAAGCACTAAGAAACCCAGGCATTTGCGTACAATGATCCAAGAGACACTATATAAGCCGAGTATCGAGGTCGAGGAGGTACTGAACTCATAAGAGAAAGCATCAAGTCGGAAAGACCCTGTGACACCCTTCTACCCTGCATGTTATAAGGCATTTAATTTAAAAACAATTAAAAAGAAAAACATGCATTTTACTGAATAAAATAACACAGTTGACCATGGGTAGAAAAGTCCCACATGAACCAGTTTACAACGCGGAAAAATAAAATAAGTTTAAACAAATAAAAACATAACCAAATAAACAACCCAACCCCGATGTCACGACTCAGAGCTGGTATAACTGTTCCGGAAACAAATCCACGGAATACAACTGGAAACAAACTATCTAAACTGAAGAACAACCCTACAATGAGTGGCGGCTCCTCAGAGTCACTCCTCTCCGGGCTGCTCGTCATCCTCTGCAAATGCCGATCAGGCCAAACACAAACAAATAACAGGGAGTAAGATTCATGTAAACATATACAGCATGGGAATAGTAGGCAAGGTAAACATACAACATAGGCATACATCAACATCCAACAGTACTATATCAACCAAGTATGCTATGCTGTGCAATGCATCAACTACTCCGCTACTCCAACTATGCATGTAGATCCAAACTAACTCAGGATGAACGACTTTGGAGTTACATATCCGTATTGACCATAAAAGCACCAACACCGGCAGTTCACCAAACCTTGGGTGAACCCCATGGATAGCCAACGCATCAAACCGTGGATGCCTCATCACGGGGGGCCTCGGTCACCAAACCTTGGGTGACCTATCGTGGATGGCCAGATCACCGTACTCTCGGGCGATCTCCCCTATGTCGAACCTTCCCATCAACAACTCCAATGCTCTATGCAAATGGCACAACAACAAACAATCTCAACCACCTCCTTGCTTGAGCCATGAAGCTCCCAAGACTTCAACATCAACATTCAACGTAACCTTAGACCCAAACCATGGGGTCAAGGCTCCCTTGGCCAATAAGCACCAAGGTTCAACTCAACGTGCTTGGGTCAGTAAGCACCCCAAGACTTCAACTTATCAACGTGCGGTAACCCAATGGATACCGACTTAACATCTTATTATCTTAATCATCTTAGATAATTATTAACTCAGTTGTCTAACCTTCTTCTTTAAATTAGCTATCTCAACTTATCGTTATTGGGGAATGGGGTTTAAAACCCCTTAAGTCCTTTAATTGTGCTTCTGTTTAGGAGGGGTCAGCACGGTCGTGCTTGGACACGTGAGGGCGTGCTGCCCTCTTAAGTGAAGCACAGTCGTCCTTCACACTCAGTACGGTCGTGCTGTTTGACCTGCACAGCCGTGCTGAACAGCGCGGCCATTTTCCAGAATTCAAATGGGAGCACGGTCGTGCTCCCTGTTCAGTATGGTCATGCTCATCGCGCGACAGTGCTGTTCTGGGCAGGAACAGTAACCGAATTCTAACCAAATTATTTAGGGATTAAACTCATTAATCCTAATCCATTTTAGCAACATAACACCATCATCCAGCCAACAATAATAACAACATATGTTCAACCAACATATTATAATCATATTTATAAATACAACAACCATTATAAAACAACCAATCAACTAACAGGTAAATCATACAATCACATATAATCAACCGGGGTCATGGGGACCCCTTTACCTTACACTACCCCCACTGCCTAATGAGTACAATACCCTTCTCCCCATACCTGGATTGAAGGTTGCTCTGAGTACAGTTCCCACCGATAATCTGGTCCCGAATCCTCAAGCGGCTCATTCCGAAGTCAAGTCTTGCTTAGATAACCAAAACAACCTTAGTTAGTTTCTCTAATCAAAAACCATAAGGAAACTAAAAAGAGAAAGGGACCATTACCTCTAAACAAGACGGAAGTACAAAGCTTCCCCAACGGTTCCCAAAACTCCACTATAGTAAGGAATGGAGAGGGAATAGGGAGAGAGACACTTTGAGCCGTAACAGTGGCTGCCACAAATAGGAATTAGGGTTTCACGTTAACCCTTGGTTCCTGTGCCAAGCATATATAGCTCGGACTTGAGCACGGTCGTGCTTAACCTTGAGCACGGTCGTGCTCCACTTAGCGTCACCGAGACGCGGTCAGCGCATTGAGCACGGGCGTGCTCACTAATGAGCACGATCGTGCTCAACTTAAAATCAGAAACACGCTTCTGACTTTAAGTACGGGCGTGCTCATGTACTAGAAAGGGACTTTTAAGCTAAAATCCCACTTAGCCCTTAACCAACATTTTTAAAATAATAAAACTAGCTTTATAAAAAAAATTTATGAAAAATGGGGTGTTACAGACCCGATCTATCATTTCCACTCAGAGAACAAGCTACCCAGAGATAAAGAAGCGACTAGAAGAGTCTCCAAACAAGCGCCGATGTACACGATAGTCAACAAAAAGCTATATAGAAGGGGGCTCTCTGATCCTCTACTTAAGTGCTTGGATGAGCAGGAAGTTGAATATGTTTTAGCCGAGATCCATGAAGGAATATGCAGGATGCACGATGGCCCTCGGCCCTCGGCAGCTAAGGTGCTATGCGTCGGGTTTTATTGGCCGACTTTGAGGTCGGATTGTTAGAAGTAGGTTAAGAAATGTGAAAGGTGTCAAAAGTTAGCTCAGGTTCCACACATACCACTCGAAAAATTGCACAACGTCCTTTCACCTTGGAATTTCTCTATATGGGGAGTGGACATCCTTGGCCTTTTCCCCCAGGCAAAAGGCCAGGTTAAATTCCTGATTGTGGCTATCAATTACTTCTCGAAGTGGATAGAGGCCAGCTCGCCTAGCCCGGATAATAGCCGGGCAAGTCAAGAAGTTCATTTGGAAAAACATCATATACCGACATGGAACCCCTTACTCTATCACAACCGACAACGACACCCAATTTGCTGATCAATCCATTCAAAGTTTCTGTAAGGAGTTGGGGATCATACAACGATTCAGTTCAGTCGAGCATCCCCAGACTAATAGGCAGGCTGAGGCCGCAAAAGAAGTCAATCTCAACGGACTAAGAAAGGGATTGGGAGATGCTAAGGGCTTGTGGGCTGAAGAACTACCAAATGTATTGTGGGCTTATCATGTCACGCCCCAATCATCTACTAAGGAAACCCCTTTTAGGCTGACATATGGGCAGGACACAATGATCCCAGCCGAAATTGTAGATGGCAAGGATAAAAAGTGCAGCCGCGAAACAAATGGCTGAAAGGAAATACAACACTAAAGTCAGACCCTAAGCTTTTCGCCGAGGAG
Source organism: Echinosophora koreensis (assembly GCA_035048595.1). Classification (NCBI taxonomy): domain Eukaryota; kingdom Viridiplantae; phylum Streptophyta; class Magnoliopsida; order Fabales; family Fabaceae; genus Echinosophora; species Echinosophora koreensis. The sequence continues at coordinate 1,165,288 of JAPCYP010000031.1, read as the reverse complement.
ACCTAGTACTCTGTCTAACAGCTGGGCCAAGGAAAGACTGATCATAAGAGCTGGTTATGGCATCTGAGGTTTGGCCATTTATATTTCAGAAGTTTGAATTAATTGGTAGATAAGGATATGGTTGTAGGACTACCTAAAATTGTAGTTCCTGAGAAAGCATGTGAAGTATGCTTAATTGGTAAACAACCAAGAAATGCTTTTAAGTCATATCTACCAATGAGAGCCTCAGATGTATTACATGTGGTGCATTCTGATGTCTGTGGTCCTTTTGAGGTGCAGTCATTAGGAGGAAACAAATATTTCAAATCTTTTGTTGATGAATACAGCAGAATGATGTGGATCAATTTGATCAAAACAAAGAATGAAGTATTTGCAGTCTTCCAACAGTTTAAAGCTATGGCAGAGAGACGAAATGGCAAAGTTCTCAAGATTTTGAGAACAGATGGAGGAGGTGAATTCACCTCAAAGGAGTTTGAGGGATCCTTAAAGAAGCTAGGCATCCAACATGAAATTACAGCTCCATATACACCTCAACATAATGGCTTGGCAGCAAGAAGGAATAGAACTGTTCTTAACATGGCAAGAAGCATGATCAAGCAGAAAAATCTGCCACATTCTTTCTGGGGTGAAGCAGTCACTATAGCAGCCTATTTACTCAATAGATGTCCTACAAAGAGGCTCAAGGAGAAGGTACCTGAGGAGTACTGGTCAGGCAAAACACCATTTGTAAGCCATTTAAGAGTTTTTGGCTCACTTTGTTTTAAACATGTACCTGATGCAAAAAGAAAGAAGTTGCAAGACAAGAGTGAGCCTATGATTCTGGTTGGCTATCATGTAACTGGATCTTATAGGTTGTTTAATCCAGAAAAAACAGAAGATTGAAGTAAGTAGAGATGTCATTGTGAGTGAGACAGAATCCTGGGATTGGCAGAATCACAGAAGTAGCATTCCATCAGTAATTCCAATGCTGCTTGGAGATGATCAGCTTGCAAGTGAAGAGCATGCAACTCCTGTAGTCACTCAGGGTGCACAGAGACCATAAAGGCAGAGACAAATGCCACTCAGGCTTGGAGACTATGAGCTAATTCCAGACAGCGAAGTTACAGCTGAAGGGGAATTGGTGCATTTTGCTTTAATGGCTGATGCAGAACCGATTGATTATGAAGATGTTATGAAGGAACAAGTCTGGAAAACAACAATGTTGGAGGAATTGAAGGCCATAGAGAATAATAATACCTGGGAGCTAGCTGAATTGCCATCAAACAAGAGGCCAATTGGTGTAAAATGGGTGTTCAAGTTGAAACTGAACTCGCATGGCTCTATTGCCAAGCACAAGGCAAGATTGGTTGCTAGAAGTTTCTTACAGAAACCTGGAATAGATTATTCAGAGGTCTTTGCTCCAGTAGCCAGGCTTGAAATAGTCAGGTTAGTTGTTGCTCTAGCTAGTAGTAATGGTTGGCCTTTATTCCATATGGATGTTAAATCAGCATTTCTGAATGGTCCTCTTGAAGAAATAGTATATGTTACACAGCCACCATGATTTGAAGTCAAGGGGAGAGAAGATATGGTGTATAAATTGAATACGGCTTTATATGGTCTTAAACAAGCCCCTAGGGCTTGGAACAGAAGAATAAACTCTTTTTTGATCAGCCATGATTTTCTGAAATGCTCAATGGAGTATGGAATGTATGTTAAAAGGAAAGAGGAATCAGTTGTGTTGTTGATCTGCCTCTATGTTGATGATCTCCTTGTAACTAGTAGTGACTTAAAGGAAGTTGAATACTTTAAGACACTGATGATGACAGAGTTTGAAATGACAGAATTAGGCAGGTTGGCTAATTTTCTGGGGTTGGAATTTATAAACACTGCTAGAGGAATTATTCTTCATCAAAGGAAATATGCTGTTGAAGTTTTAAAAAGGTTCAAAATGGTATATTGCAACCCTGTAGCCATTCCAGCAGAAACAAATATTAAACTTGAAGATGATGATGTAGAAGAAATAGTTGTTCCTACTTTGTTCAAGCATCTGGTTGGTTCATTAAGATATCTATGTAATAGCAGACCAGATATTTGTTATGAAGTTGGCTTAATTAGCAGGTTTATGTGTAGACCAAAGAAGTCTCATCTGATGGCAGCTAAAAGAGAGAGTACTAAGGTACTTGAAAGGAACATTAAAATATGGTCTCTTCTTCCCTACTGAGATAGAATAGAAAACATTTTGTTTACTGGGATATTCTGACTCGGAACGGTGTGGAGACAAAGTAGATAGGAGGAGTCACTAGTGCAAAACAGGTAATAAATAGGTAAGGTTAACGTACATTAAAAAGGAGGTGGTGGCAGTTCTGTAATTATCAGGTTCATTTAAATGACTCTTTACGTCAGTTGTTTAAACAACTGACGTTAAAAGTCATGGGAGTCATCTTTTACATCAGTTGTTTAAATAACTGACGTTAAAGTTTTGTATTTTACGTCAGTTATTTTAGTAAGTATACCTTACCACCCCCGCATGCCTCTTCCACTTTCATCACTCATCTCTACCTCTGTTCTCATACGACCTTCTCTCTGCCCTAACCCTTCCACGTTCATCACTCATCTCCTCTCCACCGCCACCACCAGCTCCTCTCCACCACCACCGTGAGGTACGTACTCTCTCTCTGTCTCAACTTCAGACTCTTTCTTGTGCGCCCTAACTCTCTCTGTCTCTCTCACTCTCAGCAACCACTTCGAACGGCGGCCACCACGCGAGCTCCTCTCCCCACCAACACGCGAGAGCCTCTGTCACAACTCCCTCTCCCATTCGAACCGTAAGCCCTATTCTCCTTCTCCTCTCTGTTCACGCAGTAACGCCCTAAACCACATTTTTGTTTTCTCTGTTTGGTTACTTTCTGTTTGATAAGGATGCAATGGAGTTAGCAGACCATGCCATTTAAAATATATGTTTAGCACATAGTTAGTACACCTAGGACAGTATATGATGATGACAGGAGTAGTAGTGATGAGTTAGCACATAGTTAAAATATATGATGAGTACTGGTAATATCTTCTTCACCAATGCTTGTTGTTAAGTATGTCACTGTGTAACTATGTAACAGTCTTGTTCTTAATCTGACTGGTCTTTGTCGGTTATCCTAGGGATATCACACATGAACAGTTCTTTGCATTTTGATGGTTTTGCTTTAAAATATTGAAGATGATTTAGCAACTGGTATGTCGATGTTATTTTACAATTTGGTATTACTGTTAGTGTTATTGGCATGATGGCTCTTTGAGTAAATGTCAAAGCCATGTGGCAGCTAATTCATCATGTCATGGTCTTCTTGAGTCCTAGACTTTGTTCTAGCTTGGAAGGTCACATGTTGCGTCTACTTGTTTGAAAATAAATCTCTGTTTAAGTGAGAATTGTTTAAGCATGCTTGATGCATTGTTTAAGAATGCTTTGAAGGAAATAGTTTTTTATGACAATAGTGGTGTGTATATATGGTTGTTAGGTTTTCAAAGAGGGATAGAGTATAGTGGTGTATATATATGGTTGTTAGGTTTTCAAATACTAGTTCGCTTTTCCAATCTCCCCTATTGTGCTTATATTGGATATATGTATTTATATCTACAGAACCTATCTAGCTATGGATCGTAGTTGGATGGTTTAATTGTAAACGCACAAGTGATGAGTGTTTGAAGGGAGTGGAAGAGTTTATAGAATTTGCTCAAAGGAATGTTCCTAATAGTAAAGGAATGTATATTCATAATTAATGATCAAATTTCTCAATTAATTACTTATGTTTTTTTTATTCTCAACTACTTATATACTTTCTATATTTAATATTGAAGGCAAAGGCGAGTTCGCTATCTCCCATGACTCGTTTGTTCTCCATTGGTAATGATTATGCAGACGAGATTTTTACATGCCCGTTGGAGCACGATGGATGGCTGGCACGCCCACCTCCACCGCATGATCTTGGTTTTATATTCAGTGGTGACGATCTTGGGGATTTTTGCAAAGATGGCGAGGAGCTAGCCACCACGGTTGTGAGTCTTTGGTCCACGTAAGTAAGCTTTAATTTTATAATTAATTCAATTTATATATTTTATTTCAAATTTATGATTTATTTCTACCTCAATATATTATGCAATTAACATCCACTTATTTCATATCTTAGGTATCTGAATCGTCTTCAACTTGAGAAGGGCTCCAACCTTTATGGCTTCTTAGACTCCTTCGTTCTTCAGCCTGCATTCTTTGCCAATCACAATGAAGTCATGTCATACTTTGGAAGATTACTAGGAGATGATGATCGAAAAGAGCTATATCTGACACCCTACATAATGAACAAACATTGGCAGTTGCTCATACTTCATCCTGCCAGGAATACTGTCATATTCTTATGCTCTCTCCACAAGAACCCGCCACGAGAGGTAGTGGAATCCATCAATAAGTGAGTAATTAATCTTTTATTTGATTTAATTTTTAACATTTGCTTTTATTTTATTACACACATGATTAATTGGTTACTTGACATGAATATTCTGTTTATGAGAGCGCGCTGAAGGCATGCAGCATAAGTTGCGCCAACGGGAGGAGTAAGACTACCAAGTCTAAAGGAAGCCCTGATTGGATTAACCTCAAGGTTGGTAGTTTATTAAATAGTAATTATGATTATAATTACTAATTACTAATTCCAAATATATATATATATATATATGTTTATTTTACTGACATTGAATTTCATTTTTTTTGTAGTCTCGATATCAGCCAGACAGTTGGTCGTGTGGCTATTATGTGATGCATCATATGCTGAACATAGTCTCTGCATCTATTACAGAGGGATGGAAGAATGTAATACTTAAACAACTTATTTAATTATATATTTTAGTTTTCATTTTCCTTGTGTTAATGCTATTGTTAATTATTTGAACGTGTGCAGGCTTTTATCGACCAATATCCTCTTAAAAAATGAGACTTTAGAGACTTGAAGATGTGCTTTGTAGAATTTTTCTTTAAGTATGCTAAAAAAAAAAAAGGAATAGCAAAATACCTCCTGAGTACTTAGAAGATGTATAGGTTTTTTTTTTTTTTTGAAACAAGATGTGTAGTGTTAATAATTAGAAACTTATATATAGTTGATATGTGTAAATACATTTAAAATACTTAGATTCTTTTAGTTATGTTTTTTCTATCAATGGGTTTTGGTTTTTTGTCCCCCCGTTAGTTCTTTGTATTTATTTTCTTTTTTTAATAAAATTTAAGGGTACTCTTTTTCCTTAATGATGTTTTTATCCCTAAAGAGGGTTTTGCATCATAAGGTTTTAATGAGGCCCTTTTTTGCTAAATTTGAGTGTATGTGCAAATTCTGTAATGTGCCTATTATGTATATTCTAGATTGTGTTTACTGAATGCAGAGATATGCTAGGGGAATGGATAAATTGTAACAAAAATTTAAAAAATAAAATTAACGTTAGTTTTTTAAAAAACTAACGTTAAAAGTAATTTTTTTTAAAAAAAATTCTTTATAGTGTCAGTTGTCTTAAACAACTGATGTTATAATCAGTGTATATAACGCCAGTTAAATTAAATAACTGACGTTAAAAGTACACATTTTACGTCAGTTATTTAAATAACTGACTATCAACTGACGTTAAAAGTTACACTTTTTACTTATGCTCGGATAACGTCAGGCATTTTCCAGACATTAAAAAAGAATTCTAACTGACGTAAAAATCTTTTCCTACACTAATGAGTACTACGGGGTACTTGTTAAAATTCAAAGGTGCACCAATTTCATGGTGTTCCAAGAAGCAGCCAGTGGTAGCCTTGTCATCATGTGAGGCTGAGTACATAGCAGGTTCATATGCAGCTTGTCAAGCAATTTGGCTTGATTCACTGTTGAAGGAGATGAAGTTTGAACTTGAGAAGCCTATGCAACTGTTGATTGACAATAAACCAGCTATAAACTTAGCCAAGAATCAAGTTTCTCATGGCCGAAGTAAGCATATTAAAGCAAGGTTTCACTTTCTAAGAGAGCAAGTGAACAAGGGAATGCTAGAGGTTGTTTACTGTTCTACAGATAAACAAATTGCAGATGTACTGACCAATACAGTTAAAGCTGATAGATTTGTAAAGCTTAGAAAGGATTTAGGAGTTGTATCTTTTGATTAATTGAGTGTTTGAATTAAGGGGGAGTGTTGAAGTTAATTCAAACATAGAGCTGTTAGTTTGTTTGTTGAGTCAATTAGTTTGTTAATAACTAACCATGTGATGTAAAGTGTAACATCCTGCTTTTTATATACGTTGTATTACCGGTAACGATATATCTATTTATATTTTTACCTGACACCAAGAAAATGATTTTGGATAAAACAAAATCATACTTAGACTCTCCTTCATGGTAAAAGGCTATGGTTAAAATTTGGGTTTAAAATTCAGACGGAATCCGGTTTGCGTTTTCACTGACAGTAAAATTTTACTGATCAGAAAACCTAATTTTGACCCGCGAATGAAACGGTTTAGATTTATATAACATTTTTAATGATATAGGCCATTTTGAAATTTTTGCTCAACAATAAATTATTATACTTTATTCGGGAGAATTTTCGAAGAAAACGTGCTAGAAAATTTAAATCGGGTAAACCACAGAGCCAGATATGGAACTGTAGAGACCCGCTAAGGGATGAGATCAATGAGTCATGGATGACTCATGTTGGATGAGTCACCATGTAATGATGACATTATGTGAAATGTCTTTTTTGCCCTTGAACTTTCATTGTAATTCCAATCTTGTCCCAAATATTTTGTGACCATTTTTACCACCACATACATAAGCCCCCCCCCCCCCCCCCCCCCCCCTTCCCTCCCTTTTCAAGCACTTGGCCATTTCATTCACTCATTCTATAACATACATCAAGCCTTTTTCTCATAAAAACTCAAGACAAACTCCTAAGTCCCTTAAACTTCTTCAAGAAGATCTTCATTGTTCTTCATCAATTTTCTTCATTTCAAGGTGAAGATCCTCTTCCTCATCACTTAGTTCTCTTTATCATCCACTATTTTTCATTTTCATCAAGCTTTTCTCAATTTCAAGTTTTAGATCTGCATTTTCAAAAATCTTGCAAAAATGCTTAGAAAAATATTTGATGAGTTATGATTCTTGTTTTGACCTCTCTTATACCTATATTTTAACTATCCAAGAGCTTACAATCAAAAGAAGTTTCTAGCAAAATTTCCCCCTCTTGGCCGAAACCCTATCTAAGTGGGTTAGATGAGTTTTGTTTCAATTTCTTGACTTGTAACAATCTTTCCTATCCTATCTAAGACCCTAACAACTAGTATCCAAAAGATTGAAATAAGAAAAATTCCCTAGCCCTATTTGAAGCCCTAGGCCGAACCTTAGCCATGTGTTGCTAAAGATTGATTTTGTTTGATTAACTTGTTTTTATGTTGATTTGGTTGAAGGTTGATTGGTAGCTGGTGGTGTGGAAGTGTATAGTGAAGGGCTAGTGGTAAAGAGGAACTTCAATATCGTGGTCCCAATGCTAGCTATATACACCTCAGGTGGGAGAAAGAAACATCATATTGTCGGAACGACTAAGTAGCATATTTTATAATAATGGTGTAGGGCGACCTAAACCCTACTAGTGGGCGAGTAATCGACAAAACCAAAATCGCATTGGCAACTACCCCGTAGCACCAATGATGATTTGGGGATTGTAGGTGTATCCCCGTTAGGATAATTTTATGATATTCGAGGATGTCTGATTTTATCCCTGTGAGCTGCTTGTGATGCGCTAGTTGTGATAATCTGTTGTATGTGATGTTTTGGTGATACATGAATATTTTATTATTATTTTACTGTGTATAATATGTTTTGTCTGATAACCTGCAATATAAGTTATTTTATGCATAGTTGACATCTAGGCAATGATAGATGTTGGTCAGGAGATATCCATGTTGGGGAGAGAATGAATGTGACTTAGAGGTGGCTAGCCCAATTAAACATTATTTTATATATGAGATATGACATGGAATATGTGTTGAGATTGTGATGGAAGGTTGAGGCACTAGGTTGAAACCCGGTGCGAGTCAATGAGACTCATATAGGTGCATTGTTATTCACAGCCATGTGAGTGAAACACACAAGGTCAGAGTATCCTATTACGGATACCAGATATTGCGGGGTGAATGTCTTACGGATGCTGAGGTTCGAGGAAGACTACCATGATACTCTTGTAGTCCTTGACGAGTTGCTCTGATTATCCTATCAAGGATAGAGATACTATCTATTTTGTGCTTATGCGCTATTTCCAATGGGGGAATAGTGGCGCACTGTACTTATGTACTATTCCCTACTAGAGATAGGGGAATATGGGGGAACCGAGTTCTTCGAAACTCACCGTTTGGACTACTGACTAACATCCCTGACGGGAATGGGGGATGGTGACATGATTAGAGATGGCCATGTCAGCATAAAGGTTTAGTTGCATGAGATTAAAGGCAGAGGATGATATCGTGAATTAAGGATGAATGTAATATATATGTGATGCGTGACTTTGACTGTTATTGTATTGTATGCTATGTATTCCTTTTCCGGTTATGATGATAGAACTGTTTCTTATCTCCTATTTTGCTATATTTTATATGTTTTGTTATGTGATCTTATGAGAAGACCCTGTGGACGAGCCAGCTATTGAGGATCTTGATGGAACTCCTTATGAGCCAGATGCTAGAGGACGAGCTGTGGATTCTAACGGTAGAGTTTAAGGCCTATGGCCAGTGCATCTTTTGAGACATTTTATTTTTTGTTGCATATGACAGTTTGTATTAGTATGTACTTGTGGGATCCTACTAACGGGATACCCTAGACAGTGTTTTGTACCTTGATGGATAGACATATGTTGTGTATGTGTATTATGTCTATGGTATGATGGTTTAACTTTCAGAAGCTGTATGTTTTATATTTAAGTTTTTGATATCTTTGTTTTTCTTTATATGTGTTAACGTTAAGAACGCGATTAAGTTGTAATTAATGAGGTTTTCATTTAATGGCACAATGGGGTGTATCATAAAGCTCTATAAAAGATTTGGTATACTTGTATACAGATGTTAAGAAATCAATTGAAGAGTATTTAGTATATTCAGTTTATTCTTTTCCTCATTCATCTTTTCATTGCTCTTCTTCGATAGTGTGTTGTGAGAGTGTGTAAGTAGTCTGTAAGATTCAGCTCCAACAGTTATATTTATGGTATCAGAGTAGTTCAATCTTAAATTGGACTGTCGTAGTGAGGCTTTTTCTAAAATCAAAACATGGGCGCATAGGACTGATGTTAGAGTTATAAAGACTGTATGTTATTCTTTTAGATGTTGGGTCTGGCCAACCCAATATTTGATTGGTGGTGTACAGATTTATGGCGACTAACATGCAAGGGTATGAGTTTTGTTAGGGAGAAAGAGATTTTAATTGTTGTGTGTGAGAAACTTTGGTATTGACTGGTGCTTGATTGCTTTTTATTGTGTGTGTTGTTTACCTCCACTTCCTGTTTAAATTGTTCTCTAGTGTACAAGACTTGTTTTATGGTGTTGATTTTGATTAATTATTGATTGTGGTTGAACTTACCTGAGATTATTTGTTGTGCTGAAAAATTATTATGATGATCATAATTCATGTCTCTATAGTGTATGTGAATCAATTTATTTTATAGTTCCATGTTTATTTATTTATTATTATTATTAATTTTTTCTAGGAGTGTTTAGATGTTAAAATTTCGAGGACGAAATTTCTTGAAGGATAGGAGAAAATGTAACATCCTAAAATTTCAATATAGCCTTTTTAATAAAAGATTAAGGTATTAGGATGTTTAGTGTAGAAAATAATTAATTTATTAGAGTTGTTTTTTTATAATAAATATAAGTGAGCCTATTATATTTATTTGAAATAATTAAAATAAAATAAAATAAGAATAAAAATTTAGCAAGAATTGGCCACGTATAAAAAGATTTGGCTTTAGCCAAATCTACCGTTTTATAGTACAAAGTTTGAATTAAAATTAATAAATAAATAAAAAAGCAAGAGATTCTCAGGGTTTTAGGAAACCTAATTTACATGGCATATATATATATATATATATATATATATATATATATAGAGAGAGAGAGAGAGAGAGAGAGAGAGAGAGAGAGAGAGAGAGGATCCGTTGACGTCAGGTGTAAGTCTTTTGACTTACACCAAATCTGGATCGTTGAAATTAATCAATCTAACGGTTCATAATATTTTAGTTAAAAAAATTAAAAAATCTATCACATGAGTCCCTTTATTCTTGCCTAATTTTTCTCCTTCTTGTTAGGGATTCCTTCCACAAAAACGCATATGCAATATTCCTATATGAAAAACTGAAGCTCCGATGAAAACAGCTTGAAGGACCCAAACCACATCATCTAATTTGAGGGGGAAATCATAGTAAGATGATGAAGAAAACAACCATTGGTGTCTCTATTGTCGTGAAGAAAGAAGAAAACACACAACCCAATTTGAACAATGGTCCAGATTTGTAGTTTCATACTTTCATTTGTGCGTTGTCCATGACGTTTTCAGTTTTCAAATTCTCATTACAGGGGACATGGGTTTTCTTTGATGGCATCATTAAATTTGAAAACTGAAAACTGTGCAAGTCCATACAATAAAGCTCCACTTGATGACGCAGAGCCCATTTTTTTTATATACATAAGGGCTGCTTTTTAATGATTGTACCAACATTAACATCCATAATCCATTCAAAAGAGATAACAGATGATTAGCAAGGACCTTATAATAGTGCATATGAGTTTCTGCAGTTGCGTTTCCGTGGAAGGAATCCCTAACAAGAAGGGACAAAAAATAGGCAAGAATAAAGGAACTCATGTGATGTATTTTTAAATTTTTAAATTTTTTTAATTGAAATATTCTGAACCGTCAGATTGATTAATTTCAACGATCCAGATTTGGTGTAAGTCAAAAGACTTACACCTGACGTCAACGGATGCCTCTTTCTTTTGGCTGGATCCAAAATAGATGTGACTGCGTCGCATAGCTATAAGGCATTAGAAAGAATAGTGGGTCGCAGTTGGGAGGGTTTACTATACGGAGGAGGAGAATTTTTGAGAAGGTTGTTCCTTTGTAATTTTTTGGAGATCTGCGAGAGGTAAGTAAACATTCCTTTTTTTTTTTTTAAACTTTCATGGTATAAATTCTAACAGGTTTAGTATGAAATTAATTCGTAATTATTTGGGGTTTTATTCTTAATATTAAATTGATTTTTATTAGTGATTAATTATTATGAGATTGAATATTTACATATATGGTGATTTGGTGTGTCTTTTGTGATATATGATGCCTTAGTGTTGTTTTGATATGAACTTGATAAATATTAATGCATGTGATATGATGTTATTTTGGAATGACTGTATGATAATATGCATGTGTTTGGGTATCTCCCTTGGGGAGAGATAATCGTTGAGATACCTCCTTCGAGGAGATGATAAAGGGTCTAACTCGTAGCAATAATAGATTAGTCTAATGCAAGGCAATGGCAAAGGGCCTCCCTCAAGGAGAAGGCAGTGATGATTATTGCAAGGGTATGGGTACCTCCTTCGAAGAGATGGCAAATAGCCTAACTCGTAGCGATTGTAGATTGGCCTAATGCAAGGCGATGCCAAAAGGCCTCCTACATGGAGAAGGCAATATTGGACATTGCAAGTTTGTAGATACTTCCTTCGTAGAGATGGCAAATGGCCTAACTCATAGCAATGACAGATTGGCCTAATGCGAGGCAATGACAAATGGACTCCTACTAAGAGAAGGCAATGAGATGTCATTACTTTGTTTTGTTGATATTATTATGTGTTGTGGTTTATTTATGTTATTATTTGAAATACTTTGAGTTTATATTATTTTTGAAAATGGTGAATTACCATGATTGTTTTTCCCCGTTACCGCGCCGGCTGAAAGCAACATCTTTTCGAAAACTTTTTAGAATTGTGTTTACTTACTGGGATTATAAATCTCATTAGTGGTGTTGTCTTTCAGAGTTTAAGTCTTGAAGATATTAGTTCTTGTTTATTTTTATTTATTTCTTTTGATTTATTAGACGCCCGTGTTTTGAGCCAAAAACAACTATAAAAGAGTTATGTGATTTTTATTAATTAATAACTTTGAGGGTTTAGTTTATTTGGATATAATGGCTTATTTAGCACTATTAATTTATTTAATTATTTTGAATATACGAGATACTTTTTTTTATTAAATTTATTGTGAACAAATTTATGACTCGATTATTTAATTTAAATGATTTAAATATTTTTATAGAAAATTAATTTGGGCTACTAATGTAACGAAGGACTTTACAGGTCCAGTTACTATCTAAACGTATGCTTACCTCCAGACCGTCACATATGATCACCGCAATAGAAAACAAGTGGCTACAAACCTCAAGCTTTGTCCCATAAAGTTTAGAATAGATGCCAACAAACTTCTTACTCCAAGACTTACTTGAGAAAACTTGGTAAGCCAAAACGAAATAGTCAACAAGACTTTTCCCTTCTCAAAACCCGACTAGCGCCCGTGTGAAAGGCCGTTAAAAAAAGGTATGAGGGCCAGGTCAACGCATAAGGATCCCTGAACTTAGAAGTTCTTCGTAGGAAAACGAGATGTCGGGCGAAATCCTACTTAAGAGCACCTAAAGTCGAAATTCACGACAGTCTTCTCAATGTTTGGCCTGGGACATCTGGTGATATGATCCTAGAAAGGAACATATAAAAATTTGGATCTATCATTGAGTGACTAACCAAAATTTAAAGAAGAAGAAGAATAACAAAATGGACAAGATAAGGAATGGAAGGCAGGCGCCACAAATCCCCAAGGGGAATTGATAAGCCAAGTTGAAGATTGCCACAAGAATCTTGGACTCTTGATAAGATCAAAGGGGTTGGCTCAATGAAGAACCTAAGACAGACAATACCCTCACAATTGGAATCAATCCAAATTGAACATCCCAAGTTATCCATTCATCATAATAGGCGCAATACATATAGGAAAAGGGGTGCATAGAGTATGCAAACTAAAGGTCATCACAAGATGACAAAACCTCTCATAACTATGCCACTAAGTTGTGTAATAAAGGCATTTACTAATCCACTAAGTGGCTAATTAAAGACATAACTATTCTACTTAAGTGAATAATAAAAGTGGTTCCATAACTTCTAAAAAGGAGTTACCTAGGCATGCAAGCCAAAGGTTGCCCTCCTAAGAAGCTTAACAAAAACGTGCACCACCACACACACAAAGTTTATTACACTTTATTTAATAGAAATAAACTAGAAAATGTCACTTTAGGGAGGTGAACGTCAAAGCCATCATGGGTCTTCAAGTTTAATGAGATAAATAATCAATTTGGGCTCCACTCCATCAAGACTTAAACTTGGGCTTGCTTCAATCAAGGTTGTCGCCATTTGATTTAGAACTTCTTGGGCTTTCTTGATTCTAGCTCTTGTCATAGGTCCACCAAGTCCTTGTAGAGCTCCTTTGTCCATGCTTCTTAGTGGGCTCACATCATCCCCTCCTCCACATCAAACTCTTACACTACCATATATTGGTAGGCGCACCACTAGGGAGAAAAGGGTTTAACCTGACCCTCTTGGGCTCATCTATCATGAGCGTGGCCCAATAGAAATTTAGGTCTAACCCAATTTCTTTTAATTACGATTAATCTGCTCTAAGTGTGTGGCCCTATAGGTTCCCATAACATTGGCAATAATATTAAATCGTATTTAATATTATAAACAATGAATGGTGTCTAGCAACACATCATTGCTACCCAATTAATGAGAAAGTCAGTGATTTGACATAACATTTTTGTGACCAATGTTCATGTGTACTATTATCCCTTTGTCCTTATATCTATATTGAACACAAGGCATAGAACATGTCACCCTTGTATAGTTCAATATCACATTCTCTGATACTCAAGTAGACTTAATAATAAATGAGGTCAATATCTTATATTAACTCATCTCAGCACGACCATGCATTTTACACTCTCACTCTATCAAGGGCCCCACAGATATTACCCCCTGTTATGTAGGAGGGACAAATCCCATCTAGATCACTCACATCCCTCCGCATGACTCGCGGTATACCCAATGACCGACTTTATAGTCATCCTGTTACAGATAATTTTTTACGGTATTAAAGCACACAACTCCTTATGTAGGGATCATAGTGATTTCAGGTCGAAGGATTGCATACACCATTGTCACTATGAGAACTACTTATGGCACTCACATAACGTTCCATGTAATGTTCTCATGGCGGGTCAATCCAGTACATCATTACTCTAATGTGTACCTATGTGTGTGACTTGATATCTCATATCTATGACCCGTGAGAAGCAGTCATCAGTCCACACACATAATAGTCTCGATGTATTATTATTGTCCTTATTAATAATAATACTTGACTACAGATATTTAAGAATAGAGTTCTCTTGTTAATAGCATCTCACTATCAAGTCGTATACTTGATATTCTATTAAATAGAACTTTCTATTCTAAGGACTTTATTACATTTAAACAAACAACATAATAAACTGAAATGCCTCATATCATAAACAATAGCAAGATACAAATGTAACTCCAAAGGAAAAACATTGGCCTCTAAGGCTTACACCAGCATTATCCACGTTCGCTGCCAGTTTGTTCACCTTCTTTTCTAGAGAAAATTTCTCACCGGGAAGGTCGTCTTTCTCCCAATCAAGTCGGGCAATAGCAGATCGGGCAGTCTTCAGGTCATCGGATTTTGAAAGAAGGTCCGCCTTCAACTGTTCATTCTCCTGAGACAATCTCTCAAACTCGGTCACCAGCTTCTCACCCTCGGCGATTTTCTGCTTCAGGGGCGTTTTCTGATTCTAAGTCGCTCATCCTCGACTAGGAAAGAGAAGCATCGAGTACAGAAAAACTGGTAAGGCTTGCTAGTCGAACACTTAGAGTCTTGACTACCTTAGTCACTTGGGAACGAGTCAATTTTTTGTACAGCTCGACATCAATGACACTTTGGAAGGATTCCCCAAAAGCTTGACCAAGCAGATACGAAGAACTCCATATCGACTTCGATCCTGATGGTAGAGGCACCCCACTCCCGAGGAGTTGATGAAAGACATCACCCAAGAAGTCAGGATGGCCCGCTGAAGTTTCCATCACCACATTAACACGCCTCTTCAAAGCGACCATGCCATCATCCTCATTCTCTTCCAATCCTCTCTTCTTGTAAACCAGACCGCTCTCGGTCCGTTTAGAACCCTCATCTAAATTAATCACGGACAACCCTTTCCCTTTTCGGACTCCCGTTGATGTGGTTCCCACTTCTCTAATTTTTTTCTCAGCGTCATCCAGAAACTTCAACAATGCTTTCCTTGACATTTTCGGAGCCATTTCACCTACAAAAAATACTCGAATCAGAGACAATAAACACCAAAATAGAATCATACACTAATAATAAATATTTCTCACCCATAAATTCATCTAACTTAGTCGGATTGTTTGCATAATCAATTAGCTTGCGACAGCTCATATTGGCGAGTTGTTCAATATAGGCAACCTCCAATTTTTCTCGAGGAGGAAAGTGGTGATATTCAAAAGTGAAATGAAGAGATTAAAACATGAGAAGGAAGGGTGGAATTGTGGTTTAGTCAACTTTTTAGCAAATAAGAAAGTTTTCTTCAGAAACAGAATCAGACACTTAGATCCGTATGATGTAAAACAGGATAACTGAAAACATAGCACTTTTAACCCAATTAGCATAATAAATATAAAAGCAAACTTGAGAAGATAAGAAAAGAGAGTTGACATAGAGATTTGTACTGGTTCACCCCAAGCCTTGGACTACGTCCAGTCCTTTGTTTCACCAAATATTAACACTATAACTGATCAGGTTACAGACAGGTATTGTTTGCATACCTAGCTTCCACAAGCTCAACTAACAAGTATTGTTTGCACACCTAGCCTCTTTAGGATCAAACAAGTATTCTTTCAGCAAGCCTCTTCAGGCTTTACAAATGGTATGCAATGAATGAAGCAGCAGCTTCAAGATTTACAACTTGCAAGTCAACCGAATAACACTCAGTGAGTGAATAAGACTTTAGGTTGGTATGAATGCAATAATGAATTCACAATCAATACAAATGATTGAGCATAGAAGTATTCTAAGAAGAAAAACTTAGAGAGCTTTGAATGCGAAGAGAGTATTGAATGCTTGAGTGATTAAGTTCAGGTGTGTATCTTCACCAGTCTTCAAAGTCTTCTATTTATACTCATCAATAGTAAATCCGTTGAGTTGTGTTCATCAGATGAGTAAAGCTTTTGTTCTTCATCCATTAAATCCAAAGAGACGTTCTGAGCTTTCATTTAATGTTTATGATCATTGGAGAGCTTCAAGACAAGTTGAACGTATTTGTTGGCATTGCTTTATCAGAGTGCAACTTGATTCAGAGCAGTAACAATTGCTTTTCAGAATTGGGCAGCGCGACTTTCCTTATTTGGACAACACGGGTCTGCGACCGCGTAAAGGTTACTTTGCTTATTGCTGTTGGAACCAAAATAATTTGGATTAAATAATCTCTAGGTTTTGATGTTAACAAATGAGAATTAAATTTGTGTAGCAAAGTGTTAATGCTTTAAATCTAACAAGTGCCTTTAGTCTTAAAGAATCTCTGTTCTTATAAGCTAAAATGTTAAGTCTATTCTCCTTGCAAATCCGCGTCCATATGTTTTATATTGAATATCTTGCTGAAAGAGTGGTCGAGTCCACTCTATCAAGGATCTCCCTTTTAAACTCAAGTGCCACGTCAGTAGACGAGCGCTTAAATGTTTTCAGTAGACGAGCGCTTAAATGTTTTCAGTAGACGAGCGCTTAAATGTTTTCAGTAGACGAGCGCTTAAATGTTTTTAGTAGACGAAGAATTTCTCCTGGTGTAGACGTGAGCTTCTCTCAAATAATAACCTTAGTCTGCTTTTGCCACGTCACTGGATGGAGACTTTAGATATCGCAAGTACTGGCAAGACCGATGTTTTATGTAGACGAAGTTTTGGTTGCCACGTCAGTGGACGGAGCCTTAAAACTCTTATTGCTTATCTTGCCTTTATTCTTGTTTGTTGGACGAAGATTTTCTAAAGCATTTATACCAATCTGAACCAAAGCGAATTTATTTCTTATGATTGATATTCTTTTCATTTATAATGGTTCTTCTCTTTCTGTATTAACGGTTCGCATTGCCTTGTTTCATTGAGAGAAACATAGTACAAATAGGGACTTGCAAAAAGCAGAATAGTACAATGCAAAACGTTGTGTACCCTGTCACCTTTTACGCTGATATAGTTGGAACTTGTACAAAGGAGGCAAAACTGTTTTCAAGCTGCTTTTGCTCAGAGGTGTGCTTTTACATGCAAGAATTTGTCTCACAGTACAAAGGCCTCGAGCCAGCTGAGTCTCAACGGATATTTACTTGGTTGACTCTATTACTAAACGGGAATTTCAAATACAACCGTTGAAGATTCTGAAGAGAAGATCAAGGACCCTATAAATAGAAGACTAAAGCTTTTGAAGAAACAACTTTTGCGCATACAAAGAAATCTCAAGAAATCTCTTGCGAAGCAAATACTCTTTTATTCATTCAAAAAGCAAAAGTCTGTAATATTATAGTTTGAATTCTTGCTATAATATTTATCTGATCTTAAACTTTCACATTCTCACACATAGTGAGTTAGAAGATCAAAGAAATCAAAACTCTGTATTAGAGGTAGAGCCTGAAGAGGCTTGGTAAGAAAGAAATACTTGTGAGCCTGGAGAGGTGTTGAATACTTGGTGTAATCTATTTGAAAATAGTGGAAAAATCCTTCAGGTAGAAGGGACTGGACGTAGCTCTTGGTTGGAAGAGAGTGAACCAGGATAAAACACCTTGTGTAAATCTTCTAATCCCTGATCTCTTTGGTTTTACGTGTTTATACTAACTGTGGGGATTTGAACTTGAATTTGTTAATCCTTCAAAAGACTCTTTTCTGTGTGCTTTATTCTGCCTCCTTATTTTTGTGTGAGAAAATCTTTTTGAAAAGGCTGTTTTCGAAAAATATTAACAAACACAATTCAACCCCCCCCCCCCTTCTTGTGTTTGCCTGTGTCAACTTCAATTGCAACAAAAGGAATTTCAAGCACGAATTGCTTTATGCTTCTGAATTCAATTTTATTGATTTGAAAATGCAAGGGAATATTCTTGTCTTTCGAATAAGAGTGGAGTGAAAGTCTTTCATCAAGTTGAATGGTCAGACACATTTTCATAACATGTTGACACTGAGTCTTACTTCAGACGCATTATGTTATCAAAACACAGACGCATCTTTTGGACTTGTTGTTTTGCCAGAAGCTTTTAATTTATGATCTGCACACTTAATACATATATTAGCAGACTTCAAAAGGTTCAATTAAAATCATTCTTTGTTTGGATTCATCAAAATTAGAGATGTCAAAAACTTAGACTTAACAAAAACCACGGACAACCCGAAGTGAGGAAGTCCAATAGAGGGGAAACTTGGGCTTTCCCGACTCGGACGGAAAGAAAGATCGGGAAGAACTCTTATGTGTAACCTTAAAGAATTCAGGTTTGAAACCTTTCTAAGAGGAGGAGTAGGTCTCGAAGATCTTTTGCCTATTCATGGAACTAATCGAGATCCACCCGATAGGACCGCTATGCCAGACACAGAGAAAAGAAAAGAATTTCTTGATAGTAGGACAGATACCCAGGAATTCTCACAAAACCTTGAATCCCTTTACAAAAGACCAACTATTAGGGTGAAGTTGGGAAGGGGCCACGTTGAGACACCAGAGTATCTCACATTCAAAATCCGAGATGGGGATGCGAATGCCAACCCAAGACAGGATACGTTTGTGAATAAAAAAGAAAGGAGAAGACCCAACAGAAGCCGAGTGGAACACCAAGTCCTCACTCGAGCAAGGAAGGCACAAGACCCTGTCCAAACCCTCATTGTCATCTACCCACTTTCTTAACTCTAGAAGGGATTCAGGGTTTTGAAAAATTGACCTAATTCATAATACATCAGGGTCGACCCATCCATACTCGATCCCAACACCAGCAGGCGCTGGAGCGATGGCGTCGCCGCTTCCTTTATATGGCAAGGCATTTCCTCCCTCAGGATCAAGCGCAGCGCCACGCTACGAGAGGCATCAGATAAGGGTGGAACATTATCAGACATATTGAAGGAAAAGAGGAAAAGATAGGGGGAAGAACAAAGCAAAGGAGGAATAAAAAGAACTCACAAAATAAGGGGAAACGGAAAACGTACCTTGGAACAAAAGAGAGGAATCGCTAAAAAGGGGGAGAAAGGCCTTACAGGGAGAGTCAACAGATGTGAAAAATAGAAATAAGGGGGAAAGATGGAGTTTAAAAGAAGAATAGGACCTTTAACGACCATTGATGTAGTGATAAATATGAAGAGACCCAATAGTTGGGAGACAATGGGAAGTCATCAATACAAAGCAGCCTGGGAAAGACGAAAGGCATGTTGAAAACCGTGTGCAGCAGATGATAGGACATAGTGACTGATAGCTGTCATATCAAAATTACCAGAGAAGCCCAACCCGAATACGCGAAAATAAATAAAATAAAAAAACCTTGAGGCATGCTTCAAATACCTCTTATTCGAGTATCTAGGCTCGACCTTCCTTTTAATACTCAGGTAGCAGGAAGACGGACAGAGGTCCACGGAATGGATCCAACACAAGTTGGTCGCAGAATAGACATAACCGATTATATGAATATACACCTAGGATTAGCTAGGAGATATTTCAAGTTAATCGAGTATTCTTCCATCGGATACTGACTCCTCGGGAAAATTATATCATTATAAAAACCCAATCAGACGCAACAAAACGAAGACATTCTTATTCTCGATCAACTCGGTTAAGTGACTAACCAAGCTCGTGAGGACAAAGCCCTGGCCAGATATATCCTTTTTGTAGTACACAGCTCAAGGCCTATTCCTACTGCAGGTCAAAGCCCGGCCCTTTATCCATTCAGACAAAATTAAGGCGCATACGACCCAAGGATAATGGCCCAATAGTTATCGAGAACTAGCAAAGGCCGAATCCAAACGCAGGCGTTACGACCCGAGTAAACAGATTCAAGGGACGTAATAACCCACCCTATCGGTCTAGGGTGAAGAAGGATGACCCCCCCCCCCCCCCCACCCCCACCCCCTCAAGAAGAAGGATGACCAGACCGGGAACCCTGACTAGCAATTTTGAAGTCGAGACCTGGTCCTAAGAAAAGAAAATTTGATTCTAAAACTTCTGATTGTATGTTTATTAGATATGCAGAACATAGTGCTGCCTATAGATTTCTTGTTTTGAAAAGTGATGTGCTTGATTGCAATACTATTTTAGAAACTAAAAATGCTGAATTCTTAGAACGTGTTTTACCTTTTAAATTTGAAAGGTTGCCTCCTTCACCTTCTCAAAATATTAGTGTTTCAAATGAATCCTTACAAAATAATTTTGAAAACACACATGAGGATTTGAGAAGAAGTAAAAGGGAAATAAAAGAGACTTCTTTTGGAAATGATTTTGATACATATCTTGTGGAAAATGACCCTTTGAGTTTTTATGATGCAATAAATTCTTCCGATGCACATCTTTGGAAAGAAGCTATTAAATCTGAAATTGATTCTATTACAAATTGTAATATGTGGATTTTAGTAGATTTATCACCAGGAACTAAACCTATTGGGTGCAAATGGATTTTTAAAAGGAAATATAATTCCAATGGTTCTATTGATAAATATAAAACTATATTAGTGGCAAAAGGTTTTACCCAAAAAGAAAATGTTGATTATTTTGATACATTTGCTCCTGTGACTAGAATTTCATCCATTTGAGTTTTAATTGCTTTAGCATCAATTTATAAACTTGTTATTCATCAAATGGATGTTAAAACAGCTTTTCTAAATGGAGATTTGGAAGAAGAAATTTATATGACACAACCTGAGGGTTTTGTTGTTGCTGGACAAGAAAATAAAGTTTTCAAACTTCTTAAATCTTTGTATGGTTTGAAACAAGCACCAAAACAATGGCATGAGAAATTTGATCAAGTATTGATTAGTGATTGATTTTTATCTCTTGAAGTAGATAAGTGTGTGTATACAAAAATATTAAATGGTGAATGTGTAATTATTTGCTTATATGTGGATGACATGCTTATTTTTGGTACTTGTCATGATATAGTAAATAAAACTAAAGAATTTCTTGCTTCAAAGTTTGATATGGAAGACATGGGTGAAGCAAATGTAATATTGGGTGTTAAAATTATAAGGAAAGGTGATAGTATCATGCTATCCCAAGAACATTATGTTGAGAAACTTCTAAAGAAGTTTGGGTACTTTAAAGTTAAACCAATAAGCACCCCTTATGATGCTAACACCTAACTGAAGCAAAATAGAGGAAACCATGTTGTTCAATCAGAGTATGCACAGAGTATTGGGAGTTTGTTGCATTTATTTTCTAGACCTGACATAGCAGATGTTGGAGGCAAATTTAGCAGATACACACATAATCACAATAATGAACATTGGGAAGCATTAGTCAAAATAATGAAATATTAGAGAGGTACCATGAGTTATGGTATTCAATATAGTGGATTTCCCACTGTATTGGAAGGATACAGTGACGCTAATTGGATCTCAGATTCATATTAGACGAAATCCACTAGTGGTTATGGTTCACCCTTGGTGGTGGTGTAATTACATGGAAATTAGCCAAACAAACTATTATTGCTAAATCTACCATGGAATCGAAGTTTATTGCTCTAGAGTTGACTGATAATGAGGTTGAGTGGTTTAGAAACCTCCTAGCAAATATTCCATTATGAGTTAAACCAACTCCTCCTGTGTCTATGCATTGTGATAGCCAAGCGGCAATAGCCATCGTAAAGAATAAGACTTATAATTGCAAGAATAGACATATTCGATTGAGACATGATGTGGTTAAGCAGCTGCTAAAAGATGGAATTATGTCCATTAATTATGTGAAGTCAAAAGTGAATTTGGTCGATCCTCTGACAAAATATTTGGGAAAGAAATTAATAAATAAAACATCAAGGGGAATGGGATTTAAGGCAATGTTAAATTAACGGTGATGGTAACCCAACCTTTGTGATTGGAGATCCCATGAAGCAGGTTCATATGGTTAATAATAAGCAAGGTTGTCAAGATCGCGTTTTTGCTCGTAGGATCGTGCGATCCTACGATTTCTGTCACTCCAACGATCCAGATTCCACCAAAAAATCGTGATGATGAACACGTAGTGGGATCGATGGGGAAATTCGGGAAATCGTAAGAATCGTGCGAATGAATTAATTAGAATTTTTTCGGATTTTAACCATTTTTTTGGAAAACAAGTTATGTTCACACTACCATGATTCAATATTCAGCCAAAAGACACCTAAAACCCAACCTTGCTATGGCTAAGACCCAAACGATTTCCCCAAACCCAAACGAAGCTGAATACCCGATGGCGTCTAAGAGAAGACGAGTGGTTGTGTGCTTCCTTGTTGTGACTCTAAGACGATGGGTAGAGCTTTGTGCTTGCCAATTGCGGTATGGTTGTTTGCTAGCTTTGAGTCTGTGATGGTGGGTTTTGAATTTGTTGCAGAGGGCATGAGATTTGTAGTGGAGAGTTGGTGACGAAGAGAGGTATTTTGTCTTTTACAACTTGATTAGATTAAAAAAATGGTTTTTTAGTTTTTTGTCTTTTCTATCACACACTCACACTATTAAAGCTTAAAAAGGCAAAAAGTAATAAACCACAATTATAAATACTAGTATTTTTGCACCCGTGCAATGCACGGGTCATCAATTACTATTATTATTGATAGCATTATTATCATTAATAACTTGAATTGTGTCTCTATATGTACCAAACCTTTTTTTCCCCTTTATCTCAAATTAAGTCCACTATGTCAAACATTTTCTTTACTTATTTCATACTTTGCTTTCAATATTTCCTTCCCACCTATAATGGTGGTACTCATTCATCTCCAAGGCTTTTCATTTATAGACAGAAGTGATCAGCAAAAATCTTGAAACAATTTTATCTATAATTTGAGTGCAAAGAATTGAATATTATTTTTATTTTAAAATGATATTACAATACGTAATGTACACTATGTGTTAAGTGTTCTTCTTTGATTATTACTAATGATCAACTAGTCCTCTTAAATCATGTGGTGCTGACATGTGTCCCTTTACTAGAAAATCAGCAATTCCCCCTTATTAATTAGTATAGATATAGATTTATTATTTAAAATAGAAAAAACAAAGGCAATGATGTAAAAAAAATAGATTAGAAAATATGAATAGCTGTGCCTCTATTTATGTCAATTCAGAGATTGTCATGTTTGACTCCCAAAACATTGTACCTTTACCGGTTTGTAAATATTTTAAAACAAAAATATATATAAATTTTAGAAAATAATAAATAAATAAAAAAAATTTCATCACTTGACATGTGGCTTGCACCATTGTGCTACACTGAAATCAGCATTTCTCCTTATTAATTAGTATAGATATAAATTTATTATTTAAAATAGAAAAAACAAAGGCAAGGATGTAGCCAAAAAAAAAATTACAAAATATAAATAGCTCTGCCTCTCTTTATGTCAATACAGATATTGCCGTATTTGACTCCCAAAACAATGTACCTTTACCGGTTTGTAAATATATTAAAACAAAAAATATATAAATTTTAGAAAATTAATAAAATAATAATAAAAATATTCCATAACTTAACATTTGGCTTGCACAATTGTGCTACACAAAAATCAGAATTTCCCCTTAACAATTAGTATAGATATAGATTTATTATTTAAAATAGAAAAAAAAAAGGCAAGGATATAGCTTTAAAAAAAGTATTAACAGAAAAAAATTAGAAAAACAAAATAGAAAAAAATATATTTAAAAAAGATTAGCAAAAAAAATTAGGAAAAAAAGCAATTAGGAAAAAATTAGGGAAAAAAAAGTAATTATAAAAAAATATTTAAAAATAATTAGAAAAAATTTAATTAAATAAATTATAAAAAATGAGGAAAAAAATAATTTGAAAATAAATATATTTAAAAAAAAGGTTCAAGTAATCTTTTGGTCTTTATACGTAACACTGATTTTCAATTTGGTTCGAGTTTTACGACCCTAAACTTTTTCGAAGAACACGGTAGCTACTACCTTTCCTGGCTAAAAATATTTAAAAACAAAAAAAAATTATAAATTTTAAAAATTCAATAACAATATCCAAATTGGTTTGGTTTCATTCGGTTCGAACCGGAAATATTAATATATATATATATATATATATATATATATATATATATATATATATATATATATTAAAATATAAGTATATAAAAATTAAAACATCAAGAATATGACCACTTTATTTTTACTGTTTGTCAATTTATGATTGGTTGACAGTGTAAAAAAATTTATACTGTCAGTGTATACAAATAAATTCAAAAAAAAAGTATTAGCAAAAAAAAATTATCAAAAAATTTTAAAAAATTAAGGAAAACGTAAAAAAAAATTTAAAATTTTAAAATAATTAAAAAAATCAAAAAAATAAATGTAAAAAACATTTTAAAAGTAAACAAACAAATTAATTTTTTTTAAAAAAAATTTAAAAAAAAAAAGCATAAAATCTTGGCGCTGACACATATATATACAGTAAAATTGGCTCTCAACCTTTTATATTAGTATAGATATAGATAAATGGTCTATTACAACTTTGGCTTATGAGAATTTTCGTTAAACTTCGTAGAGGAGGTTCTTTTGTCTTTTCTCATTATTTTCAGTTTTTCAAAAAAAAAAAAAATGGTACAAATAAGAGTCTGATGTTATTTTATCTTAGGTGGTCTTTATTGATCAAAAAAATCTTAGGTGGTCTTTGTTTTATTTTTTCCCCATTATGTACACCTTAAGTCTTTAAATTAATAATTTATGTAATTTTAAGTCAATTTTTAGTAGGATCTTCTGTTCCGTGCTACGATCTCGTGTTTTACGTGTCACTTTCCCTCTCCCGATTTTACGTAGGATCTCTATTTTAACAACCCTGATAACAAGTCACTTGTTAGTTCTGGTAGTAACTTTAATTTTGTCTATTCCTATGGTATAAGAAGTGCTAGACTGCATTTTTGGAGGTTAAGATGAAAGCTTTTAATGAATTTCATATCCCTTATGAGTGGTGTATAAACTGCAGTATATACTTGATGAAATCACCTATATGAGTGTGCAGTGGGGCGGCTCCTATGAAATTGTGGCATATTTTCTAGAGCTCTCATGAATAACGAGACATGTGCATGGCCTAATCCTATAGGCGCCAAACAGTATAATAGCAAGATCTGTGGGGGTGTAATGTGACTGGTAGGATTCCTACCTACATAAAGTGTATTGGTTCATAGAAGTTTAAAACTTCATCGATACATTATAGGTAATCGGCCTATCAGTCTAGGTCTGGTTCATAATCCAAGAGACACCAGATTCGAAGCATTTACACTATGTTGCTTTCTAACTCAGGATCTCTATCTTCAAATTTTTTGAAATATATGGGGGATTGTTGTATATTTAATGTTATTTCAAAAATTTAATTTTAAAATCTTATAATAAAATAACCAATTTTATTCATTTTTCTTAATAGCCTTTTATTTCATTTAAATACATTAAATTGCCTTTCTTCAATTTGATTGATATAACGTTCCTGGTATCAAATTTTAAATTGTTTAAATGCATTTTATGTGAGTTTAATGGAAATTGATTTCATATATGCTTTTTAATTAATTAGATTAGAATCAAATCAATTGTATTAAATATTGGTTTCTATAAGTTAATGCTTTTAATTGGCAAGTTATTTCTATTACATTGTGCACGTGTGATTTGTGCAACTGGAGATATGAGGATCAGTTTTCAACGTTCACATTGCAATATCTTTAAACATTATTTTAATTCCTTTCAATGCCACGTTCTTTTGTTGGAAAGGATAAATACAATTTGAAAGGAAAGTTTTCAATATGACCAATGTATTAGTGTGGCGCACAAGGTAGAAGAATTCTGAGTGGTTCCAAATATTCTAAGTGATATCTCATGTTGTTGTTCTGTTCTTGGTCTTTGTGTTAGAAGAGCTTGTTATATTCTGGGAGGAGTTTCGCATATTGAGATTATTATTTGTGGGAGAAATAATCCTTAAGGACAGTATCCTTTGACATGTGCTTTTTCTTGTAATTGATATTGTTATTTTATTAATATTATCCAACAAAAAGAACTTGCCATAACCTCGTCCCTCACACTACCAGAAAACATTAAATTACCGATGGAAGATTACCGACGGACAGAGATTCCGTCGGTAGAGAGTTAATTTCCGACGGACATAGCCGTCGGTAATTAAGAATATCAACAGTTGGACTCATTACCGACAGAAATTCCGTCGGTAACGTTACCGAGGGCAGCTTCCGTCGGAAATTCCGTCGGAAATGACGGCAGGAATGACTGATTCTTGGAGGGAAAATTTACCGACGGAAAAATCCGTCGGTAATTTTGAATTGTAATTACCGACGGATTAAACCGCCGGAAAAATAATGTCAGTACCGACGGAATGTTCCGTCGGTAAACACTTATTTTGAGTTTCCGACGGAAGATTCCGTCGGTAATCATTTATTTTTGAATTTCCGACGGCTTTTTCCGTCGGAAGCCGTCGGTAACTTCTATTTATCATCACCGTTACGACCCTTCTCCCCCCTCCCTCACTTCTCCCTCTGCTCTTTCCCTCTCAAGCTCTATGCTCTCTCTGCGCCCTCGCCCACCTCTGCCCACCACCGTGCCGCCACCAAACACCACCGTTCGCCACCAAACACCCCTCATTTCCTCCTTCTCCTCCCCTCTCCACCGAACCGAACCGAACCACCACCACCACCCCTTTCTCCTCCCCTCTCCACCGAACCGAACCACCACCACCACCCCTCTCCTTCTCCTCCCCTCTCCCTGTCCTCTCCATTCCCACCAGACCCTGTTCCCTTGCAAAACCACCACCAGCACCACCATTAACCACCACCAGAGTCACCACCACCACAGTGTATGTATCCTCCTAATCTTGTTATTATTTATTTGTAAAAAAAAATTGGATTTTATTGATTAATTATAATGAATGTTGATTAAGGTTATTTTTTGTGTTTTGTTGGCTGTTGTTGTGATGTCTGAAATTTTGTGAATCTGATTTATTTTGTTGTTTTTGTGTTCTTTGTTTTGAAGGCTACCAGAGGTTGAGACTAGCCACCGTCACCTCCTTTGCGTACAACAGTTTCTTGGGCTCCTAGAGGTACTGGCGGTTTTATAATTTGGGATATTAATTATAATTGTTCAATGCATGCTAAAGAAATGGTATAAATTTTATTTGTCTAAATTGTTGTAATTTGTATATACCTGTTTAATTTGTTTGAGTGTATTTTTTTATATATATATATTTGTGTAGTTGTAATTAACAAAATTGTCTTTATTAGTAGTTTTAAATTTAGTAAGCTATTGTTTTTGCTAATTGCATAAATTCATTAATTAATGTAGATTAATTAATGAATTTAGTCTAATATAAAGTCATAAGGACAAGTACCGTTGATAGGATGAGACATAGCTAGGATTAGTTTGCCGGTAAAATTGTTTTTCTCCCACATATACTTGCAACAGTAGTGATGAAGCTAGCTGATTCGACGTAGCGATGGTGATCGATTATAAGCATGATCGGGATTATTTGTACGTAAACAATGGAGTGATTAAATAATACTTAAAAAGTTAATTAATTAAATCAGATTCGGCAGTAATGAGTAGATTTGCCAGTAGCTCATGGTGATTGATTAAGCGTGATCGGGATCGTTTGTACGTTGTTATGGTTTAATTAATCAATAAAATAATTACATAATAATGAGTAATTAGTTATTGGTTATGTAATACTTGATATTAGTGAAGAAGTTATTTAATTAAATCATTAATTTAAACTAAAGTAATTAGTTATTATTTAAAAATGCCATATTTGAATAAATCAATCTTATGGGAAGAATTACTAATTATTATTTAAGTAATTAACATCATAGGATTTTAAATAGTCAAGTAACGTAATAAGTGGGAAGAATAAAATAAATATGTAAAAAGAAATTTGTTAGTAACAATTATTTCAGACAATTAACTGATATACTAATAATAGATTTTAAAAGTTGATAAATAATTAAAAGTCAAGTAAACAAACATAAGTAATTAACAAATTCAATAAAATGTTATGTTAATTAAAATTAATTTAAAACATAAATGATTTAATAAAACATTAGACAAATAATAATGCCGCATTTTTTTGGACAAGGCTTTGTTTAATTATGTGTTTAATTGTTTAATATTATGGTTAAACTTTATGCAAATTATCTCTGTTACTTAAAAATGTTTTAGTTTATTTTTTAGTATAATTTAATACGACATTGAGAAAAACCTTAGTCACCCGTTCAAGATTCAATATTATTGAGCATGTGTACTCGTGGTCATGGTATCGCTCATTTTATTGAATCTTGAATTGTCCAATTGGGACAGTTTGGGAAGAAACTTTTTCTCCACTGATATACTAATTACTCACTGATTCTCATATGTTAAATAGTTAACGAAATTTCGGGTCGAAGCATTTCCTTTTGTTCTCCGGGTCCATATTTGATTGTGGTATCTTACCGCGGTCAAGTCGTGTACTTGGAAACTAATGGGAAATGCTGCCGAAGTTTCGTTAGCTATAAGGCATGAGAAGTGATGAGTAACTAGTATAATATAGTGTTGAAAAAGTTTTTCCTCGAATGGGATAGGGCCACACCTTTTAAGGAAAGGGAGCGGTTCGGGGTTACAGTATCAAGTTTAAAAATACGTTAATTTATCTGGAAATGCAGAAGGATGGAATATTATCCCCCGAGCCGTAGTTGGGTGTATGATAGGAACGAGTCTGGGAGACGACTTCTGAAACAATCATTTGTAGATGGAGTCGAGGAGTTTATATCGAAAGCCAAGCAACATAGTGATTATGCCGAAGAGGGGGGGATTAGATGTCCGTGCATAAAGTGCAATTGTATGACGGTTTTGAGTGATGACAACGTGAGGTTACACCTATACCGACGTGGGTTCAAGCCTAATTATTGGATATGAACTGATCATGGCGAGGAGTTGGCGGATATTGATATGAATGAATTCGGTGGTGACGATCTTGACATAGGTGCATCAGGCAGTGGCTTACACGACGACTATGTCGAACAACTCCAGTCAATGCATATGATGGTGGATGATTGTCTTGGGCAACATGGGAATTTCGAGGCGGATGAGTCTGATGACATGGAAGAACCTCCTAATGAATCGGCACAGAGATTCTACAACTTATTGTTAGAGACAAATAAGCCATTGTTTGAAGGGGCGTCAGATTCAAAATTATCAATTTGTGTTAGGCTTCTAGCTTGCAAGTCCAATTGGAATGTCCCCGAGCAGTGTTTGGAGTTTTTTTGTAAAATGCTTCAAGATGTGACCCCCTTCAAAGAGTTGTTGCCAAAAAGTTATTATGATGCGAAGCGGTTGGTGTCGAAACTTGGGTTGGGGGCTAAGAGGATTGATTGTTGTCCGAACGGGTGCATGCTGTATTATGATAGTGCTTCGGGAACAAATGACAGCACGCTCGATCAATGTAAATTTTGTCAGACATCCAGGTACCGCGTTCAAAGTAGTGACCGTAGTAAAAACAAACGAGTTCCTGAGAAGGCAATGTTCTATCTGCCTATAATTCCAAGGTTGCAGAGACTGTTTGCATCATCGCAGACTGCGGGACAGATGAGGTGGCATTATGAAAATAGAAGAAGTACAGGCGTTATACGCCACCCTTCTGACGGTGAAGCCTGGGAGCACTTCGATCGGGTACATCCTGATTTTGCAGCAGATCCTCGCAATGTACGACTTGGGCTGTGCTCGGATGGTTTCACACCGTACATTCAAGCGTCAGCCTCGCCATATTCATGTTGGCCAGTGATTGTTACGCCGTACAATCTTCCTCCCGAGATGTGCATGTCAAAACCATATATGTTTCTGACTTGTCTCATACCGAGACCATCTAACCCGAAGGCTGGGATAGATGTATATTTGCAGCCTCTTATCGATGATCTGAAAAAGTGTTGGGATGGTGTGGTCACTTATGACGTTTCAAAGAAGCGAAACTTTATGATGAGGGCATCACTGATGTGGACTATCAATGATTTTCCTGCATATGGCATGTTATCTGGTTGGGGGACCCATGGTAAATTGGCGTGCCCGTATTGCATGGAACATGGAAAGGCTTTTACCCTGAGATATGGTGGCAAAAGTTCACGGAGGAGATGCGGCGGATGAGGCAGGAGCTGGAGGAGCATAGGCGGAATTCAGAGCGCATGCAGCAGCGGATGGAGTCATGGTCGCAGGTGATGACCACTCTGATCGATTTGCTTCCACCTGAGAGGCGCAGCGCTATGCAGGGGGTACTCGATACTGGCGAGCCCTCCACTACTCGTACCGATCCACCGCCGCAGCCGCATGATGGCGATGCGCCTACTGTGCCGCAGGATGATGGTCACCTGACACCGGCGACATCCCCCCGACAGGATGACGACGTTACCCATTATTATGATGACTATTAGAATAGTTATATAGATGTAGCTGAGTTTAATACATTGACGGATATTTATGTATTTGTTTTTTTAATTATAATAAAATTAAATTAAACTTAACGTTTAAAATAAAAATAAAATAATAATCACTATTTAAAATAAAAATTAAATAAATAATAATAATTAAAATAAAAAATTTATTTAATAATTATAAATAAAATAACATTAACAAATTAATCAATATTTAAAAACAAAATAATATTAAAAATAAAAAATAATTCAGAAAACATTTCCGACGGAATAATCCGTCGGAAACCGTGGCTCAGAATTTCCCACCGACTTTTCCATCGGAAGAGTTACCGATGGATAAGTCCGTCGGAAACTAAGGCTCAGAATTTCCCACCGAATTTTCCGTCGGAAAACCCGTTGTAGGTTTCCAACGGTACAATCCGTCGGTAACTATTCCGACGGACCTCCTTTCCGTCGGAAATGCTTTCCGACGCGCTGGATTCCGACTGATGACCGTCCGTCGGAAATTCCGTCGGAAACGGAGTTTTCCGACGGCTTCTTTACCTTTCCGACGGGATTTGGCCGTCGGTAAACGGCTTATTTTTTGTAGTGTCAATTCATTATGTGGCTTCATAACCAAATCTAGTGCCATCATCAATCATGTACTTTCACCAACCTGGGAAAAATCGTGTGAAAGTCAGTCAAGTGGTGAGACATACAATATCTAAACTAGACTAACATTTAGTCACCTACATCAATGTAGTAATCTTCCTCCTCATAGGTCATCATCCAAGCAGCCACAAAAACTCCAGAGTCATTCCTACAAAGACATAAGTAACCATATCAGTTTTGAATAAATTTCACATTACTGGCAAGTTAAATAACCTGTTTTACATCATACTTATGAATAGAGCTTCTGAACAGGCAGCCCCTTGGGCAAGACAATAGCAAATCGAGCAACACGCAAGGGTTCTGGGGTTGACATGCCTACATGAACGCGGTCCTTCAACAGGTTTAAACAATTTAATAAAGAGTCGTTTGTTATTACTTATTTTGTTAAAAAAATCATTTTTTTAACCCTAAAATGATTTTTTTTATGTTTTTAATGTGTTTGTTTTTGCTTTTGAAAATAATCAGAAGCAAAAAAAAATCATTTTTGGGGTTAAAATGAAAAGCAGCTTTGAGTTGCTTCTGAGAAAAAAATCAATTTTTATAACTAACTACTTTAAAAAAAAGTGATTTTTATGATTGTAAACAAACACAAATCTGTTTATGCTTTTTTTAAAAATCTCTAAAAATAATCACTAAATTATTTTGTAATAAAATCAATTATTTTTTAATCTTAAACAAACATGCAAAAATTAGAAAGATACCGTGGTTAAAAAACTACTTTTAATGAGAACAGTTGTTACCATTTTTCTTATTTTGTCCATTCTTTCTATTGACGGTTCAATTGAAGGCATAGACTCCAGAATGATTGTCATGCTACTGTATAAGTCGACAACAAGAAGAAAGCAATGGAGATTGTCTTCATTCACAGGGATGTAAATCTGACTTACTAAAAAAAATAGTC
This sequence comes from Echinosophora koreensis, assembly GCA_035048595.1. NCBI lineage: Eukaryota > Viridiplantae > Streptophyta > Magnoliopsida > Fabales > Fabaceae > Echinosophora > Echinosophora koreensis. Next base: position 1,132,953 of record JAPCYP010000031.1, on the reverse strand, counting down.
TTGAATGAGATTAAGACAAATCCATAAGAAGAAAGAAAAGTGTAGAAGAAAACATAGTAGTAATCTTTTTGAGTGAGTCGCTGATACCCATGAATTTGAATCCATAAACATGAAGCATGTTTGTGGGACTCATGGTCCACTTGTCAACATGTTGCTTTGAAATGCAACAGACACATGATGCTTATTAGAGTAAAATTGTGTATGAAATTGTAAATGAAGAAAAAATAAAAAAGCAACAATTTACCGAAAACATTGTTGGCATAAACTAACAATCTGGGAATGTTTTCCATGACCTTTCACGTTCAATCAGTATTGTTTAGTTAGTGAATGGTTAATTACAAAGCGCTTAATTTAAATCAATATTTATACATCCATCTGATTCTAGATGTTGACCAGGAAGCAATACCCTCAAGGAACTCCTAGTCGCACTCTCAAAGCCATCTTTAGTCCTTAGCAAAACCCCATCACTGTCACAGACCAAATAAACATAAATATTTCATATTTATGAGCAAAGTGAGCAAAGTGTTAGTGTCTTACGTACTGGCGGATCAAGTCTATGCCCAGCTGATCTTCCAAAAAGATATCCAGCAATAGCAATCTTCTCAACAGTGAAGCACATCTCCTGTCTCGGCATAAACAGTGATACAAGCCACTGCATGGCGTATAACATAGCACAATCAGTTAACCAAAAATTTCGTACTTATCATATATACCAAAAAAACAGGAATAGAAAATGAATTTAAAAAACAATGGGTTTTGCAATGGAGCGGTTGAGGGACCATGATGCAAAAACAGTTTTGCAGATGGATCCTCAGGGACTTAGAATTAAGTATTATAAAAAACGGGTTTTAAAACGAAGTTTAAGTGACAGTCTATGTAGGCAGTTAGGTGGCACACTTAATCTGACATGGCATGAGGTGGAGGTCTATAATTGGACCACTTCAGCAGGGTAAAAATTAAACACAATATTAGTGTGGTACTAACGAATTTACCTTTAATAAAAACTATCAATAATTTATCCTAAGAGTGAAACTAATGTTAAATATTTAAGCAACCCACTTTTGTTTCTTAAGTGGACCCCATTGTGCTATATCACATTTAAGCATCTCATCCAATTTTTTTTACTCCAATGGTACATATAATAAGCAATATTTAAGCAATCCACATTTTTTATATTTTTTTTTATATTTTTGCTTAAAATACTTAATGTATATATTTGCAAAGAATACTTGACATTGCATTAATATTTTTTTTTTTTTGAATCTTTCTATTGTGATTCATATTCTTTAATTCTTGACATTGAAAACCGAAAAGGCACCACACTCTCTACAATGTTCCTTCATTTCTCTTAGTCTCCCCATTTCTCTCTTCTCCGTCCAAAACCAATCTCAATCCAAGAGACACATCTTTTTTATTATTAATGAAGTGAAATCCCTGCATGTGCTCTGCTAGGGTTTGCATGGTTTTCTAGGGTTTGCCTCTTCACCATGGCTGATCCCTCAGCCTGCCCATGGCAAATCCTTTTCCTGGAGTCAGCCCTTCTCCCTCCTCCTTCTTCTTCTCCCCCTCCTCCACCCTCTTCCTTTCTAAAGACGGTTGTTGTTTCTTCTTCTCCTCTACCTCTTAAAACCTTTGCACAAGCTTTGAATAATGCTTGTGACATACCATTGAGTCAGCTTCCAACTCCTTGCTTAAAGGGCTATGTTATTGCTGTGAAGATTCCTCAAGATGAATATATCGCAGGGGTTGAAAGCAGCAAAAACAATCTACATGGTAGACTGATACTCGAAAAGGGCGATCCTCCATATAAAGTAGAAGACTTGCGATCCAACCTATTAAAGTTATGGCAACCTTTAAACCACTGGAAAATTATGCCTATTGGGAAAGGCTTTTATGAGTTTAGTTTCTCATCAATTGAGGATATGTGAAGAGTTCTTGCTGTTGGTTCTTGGTCTCTAAACCCGGGTGTTCTTAGACTATTCTCTTGGACTCCTGACTTTTCTCCCAATCTTGTTAAGTAATCTAATGCTCAGTGTTGGGTCCGAATTTATGGCCTTCCACAAGAATATTGGAGCCAAAGATCTTACTTTCTATTGCTAGAGGCATAGGTACTCCTTTGTCATTAGATTATGCAACAATTAAGAGGTTTTTTGGTGACTTTGCTAGAGTTCTTGTGGATCTTGACCTTGCAAAAGAGCTGTGGGATCTAATTATGGTGGGGAGAGAGGACTTCACCTTTTTGGTTAATATTGAATATGAAAAACTCCCAATGTTTTGCTCTCATTGTTCTGTTATTAGGCATACAGTATCTCATTGTAAAAGGTTGAATGCTGCCAATGGAACTAAAGATAACTTAGGCCCCAAGAAAGTGGTGACTAGTTTTGGGCCAAAGAATTCTGAGAAAAAGGATCTTATAATTCAAGAACATATTGATCTTGATCCTATAATTCAGCAAGAAATATCCCAGGACAAGGGCAAAGGCATTTTGGTTGATCAAAGTCTATTGAATCTTGATGTTATACAGGGAACAACAACGAAAATTCAATATATTCTCGTTGTTGGTCATATACAGCATGCTACTGATATTCCAGTTTTGATTCGGTCAAGGGTCCTGACATGGTCATAGAAGTTGATATTGGAAGGAATGTCTCTCCTGTTATGATTAGGGATGAGAATCCATTGCCAGTGGACAATGTGGTGCAAGAAATTGAGGATGAAGATTCTATTTAAACTGTGTTTGATGAGACTGTTTCCCCCTTCTCTCAGGACAGAAATAAGGTTGCTTCTGGTTCTAGGGAGGTTATTAGAAATCCTAGAAGTGGTGGAAAGGTTGCTGGGAATGATGCATCTCAAAGCTCAATTCAGAAGGCTTCGAATCAGTCCCACAGGATGTCAGGAAATTCCAATGCTTTTGTTAAGGATCCACCAGAGTCTCAAAATAGAAGTGACTTGTCTCCATTGATTGGTTCTTCCCAAAAAAGTGGTTATTCACAAAATGACCCAGTAAATTCCAGTTTCTGTACAGCATGATTGATAAGCCTCTGGCTCATCTAGTTTTATAGCTATTGAGGCCACGCTTTTTGAGCTAATTGTGTGAGTTTAATCTCCAAATTTAGCTTTAATTGTCTTTAAGCAATGTCTTGAGTCTTTTAAGTAGTTTTAGAATATTTCTTGCTATTTTTGAGTTAAATAAAGCATTTGATGCTATTTTATATTTTCAGGTTAAAAGTGAAGCTCAAGAGAACTTGGAAAAATGGAGAAAACAAGCAAAAAGGGAAAACTGGTCCTTCGCCCTGCGAACGGACACTCGCTCCACGAGCCAGAAGGACAGATTAAGCAATGTCAGCAGCCATTCAGCCTCGCCTCGCGAGGATGTGTCTCGCCTCGCGAGACCTGTCTCGCCTCGCGAGGATGTGTTCGCCTCGCGAGACAGAAACAGGGAATTGAAGATCATTCTGTCTCGCCTCGCGAGACCTGTCTCGCCCCGCGAATAATCCAAATTTGAACTGGCGCCAACTTAAGATTCGCCTCGCGAATCCATGTTCGCCCCGCTAACGCACGCAGATTCCAAACTTTTTAAATAGCTTGTTTTAGGTCAATTGGAGGCAGCTTTGAATAGAGATTGTAATCCTTGTTTTCTTAAGGGCTGTGTAGTGAGTTTTAGTGTAGTTTCATAGAGGATGAATGCTTTTTATACTTTGTTCGTTGTTATCATCGCTATGAGCAACTAATCCTTATTTCTAAGGAAACGATGAAGCCACCATTGATGGCATAGTGAATCCAAGTAATAATTTCTTATACCCTTGTCTCTTTTCTTGTTTCTTAATTCTGATTTGTTTGTGTTAATCATATGCGCGCATGGTTAACTAGTCTAGTGCGTTGAGGCTGGCAGGCGATTCGTATTTAGGACTTGAATTAAGAACACCGTTTGAATATTGCTAGGCATAGAATAGGAAAGCGGTGCAATTGCTATAGGGAACCAAGAACTTGATAATCTAATTGTGGGTTGAATAGATTGGCAGATTGACAACTTGCAATTGTAGAAAATTCCTTTTGAAAATCGGCAGTGACATTAGGATAATTGAGGGTTCTTGATTAACAATGAAATTAAATTGAACATAGGGATAAGGAGATAAACACTTGGGTAACTTGCTTGATAGGGTAAGTGGATTCGTGACCTTAGAAGCCTTAATCTTAATCAAATCTCATCATAATCTTTTAGGATCTTTAATTACTTGTTTTGATTTCAAATTTGATTTGATTTTCTCTCTCATCATAAAGATTCCCCTTTGACTTGGTCAAACGATTTGAATTTCTTATTTAGTTAAATTGGTCTCCCAATCCTTGTGTTCGACCTCGGTATTTTCTTACCGTGTTTTTATTACTTGCAACGAAACGGTACACTTGCCGGATCGTCAACAATGATTTAAATGTGTTGAATAGGAATTGGGATGACATGGTCAATGAGGATATGAGATTAGAAAATCATAAAAGTATGGTTGAGCAAGATTCTTTAAAGAAGACTAATGAGGAGGGTTTTGAACCTGTTCTCACTAAGTCTTAAAAAAAAAAGGATGAGACAAAAGAAGAAGAATGCTCAAACAGAAGTGTGATTTACTCGATTAAGGGCATGATCTTTGAATCTTTCCTAATGAGGTGCATTTATTGGAATGTAAGAGGTTTTGCCAACCCCTCTACAAGGTAGGTTTTGAAGCAGCTATGTCAGGCCAATAAACCAGATTTGTATTCATTTCAGAGCCATGGATGCTGTTTGACAAAGTTCCTGCCAAGTTCTTGAAAAGTATTAATCTTAAGGTCTTTGCCATTAATGATAGGCAATCTCTTAGGCCTAACCTGTGGTGTTTATGCTCTGATGTTTGGAAGCCCTCTATTATTTCTGTTTCTTCTCAGCAGATTGCTTTCTCTGTAAAGGTGGATAATCAGGACATTAGTATGGCAGTTGTGTATGCTTCCACTAGTTATTTGAACAGAAGGCTTTTATGGCAGGAGCTGAATGATTTGCAGGCTAATTACAGTCTTCCTTGGTGTTTCTTTGGTGACTTTAACACTGTTCTTGGTGCTCATGAGTATAGAGGAAGTGGTAGGCCTTCAAAGAGTTCTTGTGAAGATTTTCAGTTATGGACTGCTTGCAACAATCTCCTTCACTTGCCTATAAGAGGTAATCAATTTAATTGGTCTAATGGTAGGCGAGGTAGAGCTTTAACTGAAAAAGGTTAGATAGATCCATTTGTAATGATAGCTGGATTAATTCTTGGTCAAGTATATCATGCAGCACTTTGACAAAAAGTAGGTCAGATCACTATCCTTTGCTACTAGACCTGAAGAAAGATATCACCATACATAGACCTAGCTTTAAATTCATGAAATGTGGACTCAGCAGCCTCAATGCTCTGATATAGTAAAAGAGGTGTGGAAGACTAATGTACATGGCTATCCAATGTTTGTTTTAAGTCAGAAATTGAAGCTTCTAAAATTTTTTTTAAAGGAATGGAACAAGTCTGTGTTTGGTGATGTGCATTTAAGATTCTCCAATGCATTGCAGCAACTTGATTCTGTTCAACAGCAATTGGATGAAAGTGGCTCTTCAGATTCTCTTTTGGATCTTTAAAAAGCTGCTCAATTGGAATTGGAAAAAGCACTGCATTATCAGGAGGATTATTGGCATGAGAAATCTAGAGTTAAATGGCACCTTGAGGGAGACAGGAACACTCAGTTTTTTCACAAAATGGCCAAGGTTAGAAATGTTGCAAAGCAAATGAGCATGCTCAAGCATGGTGATGTAATTCTTAGCACTGCTTCTCGAATATAAGATCATGTGGTTAGCTATTTTCAAGATATTTTCTGCTCTGAGAATAGTTGTGGAGACAATGGACATGTTGAAGTGATTCCAAATACTGTTTCGAGTGAGGAGAATCAAATGCTGCTTGCTTTGCCTTCTGCCGAGGAAGTTAAGCAGGCTGTCTTTGGTATGAATCAAGATGGAGCCCCTAGTCCTGATGGGTTTGGTGCTCTATTCTACCAAACTTTTTGGGAGATTATCAGTGAGGATGTGTTTAAGGTAGTCATTCAGTTCTTTGCTTCTGGATGGCTTCTTCCAAATTTCAATGCTAATCTAGTGGTTCTCATTCCTAAAGTGGCTGAAGCTGAGAGGATTGATCAATATAGGCCAATTGCTTTGGCTAATTTCAAGTTTAAGATTTTCACTAAAGTTTTGGCCGACAGACTTGCACTCATTGCCCCTCATATCATTTCTTCTAATCAAAGAGGGTTCATACATGGAAGGCAAATTTCTAATTGTATTTGCCTAACTTCTGAGATCATTAATATAAGAGGAATTTGGTGGAAACTTGGCATTGAAAATTGATATTAGGAAGGCCTCTGACACTTTGGATTGGAGTTTCTTCTTAAAGGTCTTAAAGTCCTTTGGTTTTGACCCAAAGTTCTGTAGTTGGATTGAAGCCATTCTTACCTCTGCTAAGCTTTCAATATCTGTTAATAGCAAACCTTCAGGGTATTTTTCTTGTAAAAGAGGAGTTAGACAGGGCGATCCCTTGTCCCCCTTGATATTCTGTCTAGCTGAAGAGGTCTTAAGTAGAGGAATTGCAAAACTTGTCCAAGATGGTAAGCTATCTCTTATCTCTGGTCCTAGAGGTAGTCAGATTCCATCTTATGTGTTGTATGCAGTTGATGTTATGTTGTTTTGCAAAGGTACTCAGAGGAATTTGCAGGAGTTAATGGATCTTTTCAATAGGTATGTTTTTTCCTCGGGTCAAATAATGAATCCAAGTAAATCCACTTTTTACTCAGGAGCAGTTCCCCCTTGAAGACAAGTTGCCATTGCTGGTACTATTGGATTTGCCATTGGTAAGTTCCCTTTCCTGTATTTAGGCACTCCAATATTTAAAGGAAAGCCAAGAACAGTCCATTTGCAATCAATTGCAGACAAGGTGAAATCAAAATTGTCTGCTTGGAAGGCCTCCTTACTATCAATTGCTGGAAAAGTTGAGCCTGTAAAGTCCTGTATTTTTTTGTATGATGCTATACAATTTCCTGGTTTATGCATGGCCTGTGAGATTATTAAAGTCTGTGAGGTGGATTAGGAACTTTACATGGTCTGGTGATGTGAATTGTAAAAAGACTTGCACAGTTTCATGGAAAGCAGTTTGCAGACCTATTAAGGAAGGGGGTTTAGGTCTCAGGTCTCTAAAATATGTGAATGATGCTGCTGTTTTAAGGCTTTGTTGGCAACTAGTACAATCTTTAGAGCAGTGGGCCTGTTTATTCAGGGCAAGGGTTTTTAGGCAAAAGTCCCTTATTCAGTACCATATCAGCTCCTCTATATGGTCTGGATTGAAGCATAAGCTGTCAGCAGTAACTGAGAACTGTGTTTGGCAGCTTGGTTCAGGTGAAGCAATCTACTTTTGGACTGACCCTTGGCTTCCTAATACAATGGTTTCAGTCCTTAATATTCCATCGCATGTCCATTCTCACCTAACTACTAAGGTGAGTGATTTTATTAGTGAGGGGACATGGTTAATTCCTAGCAGCTTGTTAGAAAAATTCCCTGTTATTGGAGAAAAGCTGCAAGAAATTTGCATTCCTTTTGATTCCGGAGAGGATGTCTTAAGATGGAAACTAAGTGACTTGTCTTTCAAGGAAGCATACTTGTTTCATGTGCCAATCAGTCAAGCAGTTAGCTGGACAAAGCATATCTGGAATAAGATCATTCCACCTTCTAAATCTCTTCTGCTGTGGAGAATCATCCAGAACAGACTCACAACTGATGAAAATCTCAGAAGTAGAGGTTGCATAATCACTTCAATTTGTAGTCTTTGTGAATGCAGTTGTGAATCAACTCATCACCTTTTCTGTGTTTGTCCATTTGCAAATCAAATTTGGTCCTGGCTTAGCAGTATTCCGAAGAGGCAGATTAACATTTCCTCAGTGCTTTCAATTATTTCAGTTTGTGGCAGACCTTGGTCGACACAGGTGAAAGATATGGTTTTTGCTGCAGTTGTAAACTGTTTTTGGGCCATTTGGTTATGTCGAAACAAGCTAAGATTTGAGGATAAGAGGATGGAGCTGAGAACAATTCTTAACATCATTTCTGCCAGTGTGACTCTATCTGGTAACTTCAGCAAAGGGTATGCTAGTTCTGATATTTCCGAATTTTCTTTGTTTAAGTCCTTTAATGTGAATATCAATCCTAGGAAAGCTTGGGTTCCCCAAGAAGTGTTATGGTTAGCCCCTCCTTGCTATTGGACTAAGTGTAACACTGATAGGGCAGCTAGAGGGACTCCTGGATATGCTATTTGTGGGGGAATTTTTAGAGATCGAAGTGGAGCCTCAATGGGTTATTTTGCTGTTAACCTTGGAATCAATTATTCATTACAAGCTGAGCTCTATGGTGCCAATTATGCTATTGAAATTGTTTTTGATAAAGGTTGGCATAACCTTTGGTTGGAGTATGACTCATTATTAGTTATATTAGCTTTTAATTCTATTGATATTGTTCCTTGGCAGTTAAGGAATAGATGGAAAAACAGTATAGATCGATTTAACTTCTAGGATGAGGTTTAGATATTCCCATATTTTCAAAGAGGGCAATAATTGTGCAGATAAAATTGCTTCTCTTGGATTCAATTTTATTGAGTGTAATTGGTGGAATACTATTCTTATCTCTATTAGTGAGGATTTTTATAGGAATAGAGCATGTTTACCTAGTTATATGTTTAAATAATGTTTGGCAAGGGTATTAGTTTATGTCCCCCTTGTCTCCTTTGTATTTTTACTCTTTTTATCAATAACATTTTTGGCATGCTGCAGATGATTGTTGGGTTCTTGGGTGCCAGCTTAGCTGGGATGTTAGTTCTCATAGTGATGCTTTCTGCTTGCCAAGTATTTGCTTAAAAAAAAAATTCTCAATCCAAGAAATTTCTCTTTGAACCTTGACCTTGTTATCTCCGTCCCTCATCTCCTTTACTCGTCTCCCTCTTAGACTCATTTCCTTCATATTCTCCCCTCTCTCGGCTTCTCCACACAATCACCCCTCTCAGACTTATCTCCCTCGTACTCTCAAGTTTTCTCCTCCCCATAAACCTTCCAACTTTAACCCTCTCTGTTTCGGTCGATGACACCTTCCTCGATGCCAAGCTCCAATGGACCAACCATGCCGTCGCTGGCGACTCTGATTCTGCAGCACTCGTTCTCCGAAGGTGCCACTGGGGATACGGTACGACGGAGATGCAACTGGTTTTGAAGTTCCAGTGACTCGCATGTATTGGATCTGTGATTTTTGTCATTTTTTACATTTGGAGGTTTGATTTTCGTGACATATTGTAATTTTCTTCTTCTTATTTTATTATTTTTGTTTTAAAATATTGGATCTGTCTCCCTTTACTCGTCTTCCTTTCTTCCTCTTTGTTTCTGTGTATATCGTTTTTTTCCTCCTCTTCCCTGACTTATAGTGTTTTCTGGATGGTGGTTGCAAGAAAATGATTATTTAATGTTAAACAATTGTTCCTTATACAATGAACAATGCTTAACTTTAAGCAATATCAAATTTAACTACCATCTGAGATGTCTCCAACTCAGAATATATATAAGCAATCGTTGCTTATGTATAAGGACTCAGTAGTTAACATGTGATGGGGATGCTCTAAGACATCATTGATTTTATATTTAGTAAACTTAGTATGAGCTATAATAATATTTCATGTGCATAGCATGGGTAACAATTCTAGTAATAAAAAAAAATAAATATAAAATAATACACGTATAAATATTCCAATGAAATTTAATATTTAAAATAAATGTTTAATTATTAAGTTGGTCCCAGAAATATTTGAAAATTTTCAAGTAGGTCCCTAAACTAAAAAATTCTAATTATGTCCCTAAAGTAAAAAATTCTTTAACTCGGACGAATTATTATTATTTCCATCTAAGTCGGACACCTATATTAGCTACCTATGCCATGTCATTGTCTAGGTAAAACTCCACCATTATTCACTATTTCGGGGAGGGGTATGCATTCATGAACCAGAGAATGAGAAAAGAAGGAGCTGTGTTGGTTCAAACGAGGGAGATATATCCACAGGTAGGGGTATTCGTGGATCGGTTTTGAGGTAAAAAGTCATCTTATCCAAAGATTAAAACAACATGCGGTTTATTTCAGTTTGGATTGCTTCCTTAAACAAATCTGATCCGATTCGATCTGATTAAGTGCAGTTTGGATTGGATCGGTAATTTGGATTTTATCGGCACATTATTACATATTTATATTACATCAAATAATCAAGATTACAAGTTAAATTGAACAAAATCTTAAACCTATATATATAAGGATGTCAATTTGTACCCTACCCATTGGGTAAAGTAATTACCTGCACAATGGAATAAGAGTTCGGGTACGGGTAATTACCCGCATATTTGAATGGGTATGGGTACTACTATGCACACCCCGCCCAACACTCACACATATGAATATGTATATATAATTATTTATTGATTTATTTATTTAGTTATATTACTTATGTATATACTTGTCGATACATTCATATAATAACATTTCATAAAATATGTTAAAATAAATAAATCTCATCGTCATCTAGTTTCAAAACATCTTTTATTTATGTTTGGAACATTAGAAATAATAAAAAATTACGTCAAATCAAACTAATCAATATTATTAGAAAAAACCAATAAATAAAAAATTAATAATAGAAAATCCGATCCGATCCGATCGATTTGGTTTGAATTGATTCGGTTTTAAAAAAACGGATCCAAAATCCGATCCGATCGATTTGGTTTGAATTGATTCGGTTTAAAAAAACGGATCCAAAATCCGATTCAATCGATTTTCACAAAACAAGATTCAAAAAAATCCAATAGACATCGATTTTGTTTGGTTTTCGATTTTTTTGGATCGGTTTTCGGTTTTCTTTTGGATCGGTTTGGATATGAACACCGCTAGCCACAGGTCACGTTTTGGTCTTCTATTTCAGCATTTTGGTCTCCTACAATTCTAAATACTAATTTGAAAAAAAAAATCATTTTCCACATCAACAAGCTTAACAGCCTCTTTAGTTTCCACGAAACCTTATGATGTGATCTAGGATATAGATCACTAACATTTTAGGATCTTTCTTTGATTTCAATTGCTAAAAATTCAAGATCAAACATAAACTAGAACAATAGAATGAAACTTGATTCTCAAGTGAGAATCAAGAGAAACAAAAAGTAGTAGAAGAGCACAATTATATATGAATTTAAATGACAAGAACAATAATTAAAGTGCAGAATTTAAATTGCAAGAATTTAAGAACAAACAAAGTAGAAAATGGAATAGGAAGAAGATGAAGGGGAAGGCGCCACAGATGCATTCTTCTTGGAGAAGAAGATTGAATTTGATAAGCCAAAGGAGGATTTACCACTTGAATATGAAAATTCAAGATAAGAATCAATGGTTCAACTCTTGAACCAAGAAGATGAGAACTCTCTCTCTCTCTAAAAATCTCAAGTATGAGAAAACCTTCAAAATGAATTCAAACTTGTTAAATGAATTACAATACACCTATTTATAGATGAGCAAAGTGCTCATCCACTTCTAAGGTGCATCTAGCTCCTTCAAGCAAAACCCAAGTGTGGGCTTTGATTTTGGCCCAATACTTCCTACTCCAATGCTTATGGCCCAATAGGCCCAATTCCTAAACTATTCTTAAGTGCTTTTTGAATAAGCACTTTTATTACAAAAGGTCTACTCTATACAAGGGTCTTAATCCCTACCTTTATTACATGAACTCTACTCTATACAAAGATCCTAGGCCCTATCCATAACTAGGTATCTTGGACTCTCTTTTAGAGTATTTTGGACTTTACTTGGCTTTGACCTTGTCATGGGTCCATGTGAGTATTCAATGCTTGGTCATTTGCTCTGTGAATCCATGTTCATATCACCTTACTTCATGGACCCAATTGATTTTTTGTTTTTATAATTTTAAGGACCCAATTAAAAACATTTTATAAGTTCAGGTATCAAATTAGAAACTTTTTAGTTTAAGGACATACTTGAAATTTCCCAAATAATTCAGGGATCAACTGAATAATTAAACCTAAAATAAAATCTACATTCTTAAAAAAAAAAATAACTTTCTACATTTTTTATGATTAAGCTAATACTTTGGTCCATACATGTGACAATTATTTTCAATTCGATCCTCGCTATTTATTGATATTATAATGCTGTCATATGACATAGATCAAATTAAAAATGATTGTCACGTGTAAGAAAAAGATTCAATTTGTTGTGTTGAATTTAGTCCAAACACGTGGTAATCATTTTTAATTTGGTCCCTATATTTTAATTCCAACAAATAATATTATAATATCAATAAATATGAAAGGATCAAATTGAAAATAATTTTCATGTACGGCGGGCACTGATTTGAAAAAAATTTACTATAAAAATTAGGAAAATTAAAAATAGTATCACATACAAGAATTAAATAATTAGTTTAATTTATTTTTTTTTATCTTCGTTTTCATTACTTCACCGACAAATATATGAGATTTTGATTCAAAATAATTATGAGTCCTATTATGCATAGCACTGCTGTTCCTTATAGTTCACGAGAGCCTATAAGACCATGGCTTCATTACAATCATGGCGCGTGGCAACTCTCCAAAAAAGCACACCGAAAAATGCACTTTCTCTCTCCTGTGTGTAGCAAACAAATCACACTGGCCTCCATTTCGTAACGTTCCCAATTCATCTTTTCTTACATGTTACTGGGGTGCCCATGTTATTGTTTTGATTACTCAAAGTCCCAAAAAAGCCACCACCCCATTTCTGTGTCTAAAGTTTTGGCTTTTGCTCCTCATGCCATTCATTATGAAGACCCTTTTTCCATTTTGATCTCTCTCTCTTCAACTAGCTACAATGTTTCTTCTTCTCTTCCAATGATGGATCCTCCTTCTCTCTCTTTTTCCTCCCGTGGTTCCATTGCAACCACTGATCAGGTACCCTCTATCATTTTCTACTCTCTGTCTCTAAATTTCTTTGCCTCTTGTAAAACGATCATTTTCACTGATTTTTGTCTAACTGGGTTACTCTATCACTCTCTTGTGGTAAAAAAAAAAAAATTTTTTTATTTCATTTTTAATAATTATTTCACTGGTTTTGTTCTGTCTTGCTACCCCCAATTACTCTATCAACCAGATAATCTTTTTAGCAAAAGTTATTCCTTTTTTTCCTTCATTTTTCATCATTATTTTCACTAATTTTGTTCCATCTGGCTGCCCGAATTATTGTATAGTGGGGAAAAATCACATTTTTTTCATGATTTTTATTGATTGTTTATCTGGGGTGCTTTTTTTTTTTTTTTTTTTTCCTGTAAAAGCTTTTTCACTTTTTCAATTCACTTATTTTGATCTATCTGGGTTACCCCAATTTCTCTCTATAGATAAAAAAATCTTGTTTTTTTTTTCCCCTTCAGTTCTGTTAAACAGAGACATGAACCTTTTTTTTTTTTTTTGGTTTCTGAATACCATTGCTTTTGTTTTGATAGAATGCAGGGGGATATAGGAGAAATGGCAGTGACAGTGAAGCCACGACTAAGGATCAAACACGGCGTTGGCGCGATGTGTTCTGGTTAGGAATATTTGTTATCCATTTGATTGGTTTTGGTTTTGTTCTTGGGATCCTTGGCCTCAACAGGTTCAAGAAAAAGAACAGGCTTGACATTGATAAGTACACCTACCGGTTCATGGAGAATGAGGCCGGGTTGACGGAGGATTATTGGCCGCTCTACGCGGTTGCCGGTGGAGTTGGGACTGTTCTTGGATGCAGTTGGTTGTTGCTGTTGGGTTCACGTGCCACCGAAATGATGAAGGTGTCTGTGCACATCCTCACCACTTATCTTGCTGTGATCAGTGTTTTGTGTTTCTGGGCTAAGCAGTTTTTCTGGGGTGTTGCTTTTGCTATTGGAGCTGCTCTGCAGTTTTTGTATGTGATATCTGTTATAGATAGGTATGGGACTGAAAATTAGCCTTTAGATATGTTTTCTGCTGGATTTGATGATGCTTTCCTATTGCTGATTGGCTGCATGAAGTTTGTTGTCCATCCTTGTCCACACTTGAAGTTTGGATTTTTGAGAGGAAGCCAATGTTTGAAGCTGTTGCTCATTTAATACTGAGAGTGACTACGTTTATTGTTTTTTTGTATTTGATATCTGGCAAAAAAATCACCCGTTTTTATGAACATAGAGTTGTCTTTTCTCATAAGAACAAATGGAATTGATGTAGCAATGTTATTTTGAAGGTTAATTCTAGGTTTAATTATTCTATCGGTGCTTAAACTTTTTGGGAAAATTCAAATAGATGCTCGAACTTTAAAAGTTTGTAATTTAGTTCCTAACCTAATAAAAATTTGTAATTGAGTCACTCATGTAAATCGTTGTTATGGTTCCATCAGGGTTCTTAAAAAACTATAGGGACCTATTTGAATGTTTCCAAAAGTATAGGGACTCACAAATGCACAAGTTAAGGAATAAAGATTACTTAATCTTACTGGAAACTTTACGGAACCTTAAAGGGATGCAATTACAAAATTTTGTAAGTTTAGGGACCCAGTTACAAACTTTTAAAGTTCAAGGACTTATTTGAATTTTCCCAAAAAGTCTAGGGACCAACAAAATAATTAAACCAAGATACTATAGACATTAGAGAGGTTGAGCTTTCATGAGGTTGAGTCCTCATTGGTAGAATTCTGGTAGACTCAGGATGTAAGGGGGGGAGGATGGGGAATTGTGAGAATGCTCACACAAATGGGCTGCAACATAACAATAGAACATTAGTGAACAATAGCATAAAATGACCTAGGCCCTCACCCGGTGAAGCAGTTGAGCATATATTCGGCATGGAAGTAAAAGTTTAAACAATAGCTATCATAGTGTTTATGGTAGAGTTAGTTAAAAAAGTTGACGCTAATATCTGCTTTAATTAAAGCTTAGATGAAAGGTCGTATCCATTAGTGAAATCTAAATATTTAGGAAAAATTTGATCGATCAATGTCTTTATTCTACTTGAGTTGCTGCATTTTTAACTTTGAAGGACCTAAGATTGTTGGATCTTGATTGTTGACAATTTTTACTTCTTGTCTTTAATTTCAAAATCACTTGATTTTTAGAGTAGATATCTTCAGTAAAAGCTTAATCAATTGTTCCTTTAATGATGCCTGGATCATTTGAGAGTCAGGTTTCATGATTCAATTATAGTGAGGGCCTAGGTCATTTTATGCTATTGAAGTTTGCTACCAGATAAGTTTTGTTATCAGTATCTCAGACTTTCGGAGGATTAAGTTGGACATCTGTGTTGGTTAGCCTTGTAAGATGGTTTAACCTGAAAACTTCACCATTAACCATCCAGATGTATTGCAATAACTCTACCCTGTCTCTGTTTCATGGAACGCAAATAAACAGTTGTGCACAATCAACCAGCTGTCACAACTGTCCCGAAGGCACTGCGAAAAGTTGTTTACACACTTTGTAAACATTTGTTTATTGGGCCTGTTGGCAGATTAATATGATAATATCTCGAGTTTCTAAGATTTTGAAAGTGTATGCTGTCATCTTGCTTAAAAATTATTGTTAGTTTTATTTCTTCATGCCCTTCTTTTTGCCTTCTGTCTAAATAATATAGTCTTAGATGATTTCTGGTGACTTTTTTTTCTTCTCCAGACTTCCATTTACAATGTTGGTTCTGCAAAAAGCTGTTAAGATGATATGGAATCTTCCTGAGGTTATGAGAGTGGCATATGCATTTATGGTTGTCGTGCTTTTGTGGATGTCCTTATGGTCATTTGGAGCAGCAGGTGTTGTGGCTTCAAGCATGGGTGATGGTGGACGCTGGTGGCTTCTTGTGGTGAGCTGGCAAGTTTTGCTCTTCATTCTATCCGTTCTTGTTAGGACTGGTTGTGGAAGCAGATTGTGTAAGATTTCCTTATCTGATTACACTGATATTGCTATCATGCACGCAGGTCCTTTCTATGAGCTTATTTTGGACGGGTGCTGTACTCTGTAATACTGTACATGTCATAGTGTCCGGGATGGTGTTTCTTGTTAGTATCCATGGCGGCAGCGATGCAGCTTCAGTTCCTGCTAACTCCTTACTGAAATCTTTACAGTATGCTTTAACAACATCTTTTGGCAGCATTTGTTATGGCTCATTATTCACAGCTGCTATTAGGACACTGCGGTGGGAGGTATTAACCACCATTTGCTTTTTGTGAATTATTTGAAGTTCATCTCCTTTATATATTTAGGCTATTAGGTTCTACTTTCTTTCATCAAAATTTTGATGTCTTTCAGATAAGAGGACTCCGGTCGAAGATAGGCAAGAATGAATGTTTGCTTTGCTGTGTTGATTTTCTTTTCCATCTTGTGGAGACTCTTGTCCGTTTTTTCAACAAGTATGCGTATGTTCAGGTAGACTTCAGTGTTTATATAAGTAAACGCTTCCACATGATAGAAATTGCTTCTTCCAAGCGACAATATGATTCAAATGAGATATTGCTGATTAATTTTCATTTAGTTTAACTACCTGTCATGGTAAAGAGGCAAGATGTTAAAATACCCGGCTAGATCTTCAGTATCTTGGAAATTGAAATTTAAACATATGGGTGACTTTTGTTAGGGTTTGGTGAATATAGTAACTGCCATTTGGTTCTTGGAAAACTAACTCTAGCATGGTTTATGCTGATGTTCTTTACAGATTGCTGTTTATGGTAAAAGTTTTAACCATTCTGCTAGAGATGCATGGGAGTTATTCCAGTCAACTGGAGTCGAGGCACTTGTGGCCTATGATTGTTCAGGTGCTGTGCTGCTAATGGGAACCATTTTCGGCGGGCTCATAACTGGAACTTGCTCTGGTGTTTGGGCATGGATTAAATGGAAGAACAGAGCTTTTATGATTGGGTCTACATCTATGCTGATGGGGATGGTATTGGTAAGTTTACAACCTCCTTGATTAAAGTTTATTCCTTTTGGACATATTAGTGAGCAACACCGAATTGTTTTTAGAGAACTAGTGGGGACCAATAGGATTGCAGTAGTAGAACCAATGAAATACGGACACAGACACTCAAACACGGACAATGTCCGAAATATAGGACACAAAGACATGGCACTATATATATGAGCAAGTCAAATTAAATTAAATTAAATATGAGCAATATGACAAAAGATATATATTAAGAATCAGGATTTATATATTCACCTTCTCAAAACAACTTGCTAAGCTTTACATTTGGCCTGTGATAATGAGCCTCAAAAAAATACTAAGGCATAATTTTACAATGTGTAAGTACTTCATCTCTTTAAAAAAAGATTCCAAACAAGAAGATAAATTTTATATTTCACCTTCAGTCTATTCATGTACAACTAAAATCTGAAAAAAATCTAATTTACCTAAGACCTTTCTGAAAGTTTTTGGAATTATAGAAAAAATTTGAATTTTTTTAAAGAAGTCATCTCCTCCATGTGTCAAGTTGTTTTGAGGTGTCGTTTGAGTGTCCTATGCATGTTCGAGCTGACAAAAAATAATTTTTTAATTGGACATACGCTGAGTGGTGTCTGACACATGTCGTTCAGGTATTGGTATTGGTGTCAAAAGCGTGTTTGACTCTTCAACTTCATGCTTCATAGAGTAGAATTGCTTCAGTCTTGGAGGGCTTTTCCATAATATTGGCATGTTTTGCTTATCATTGTCCTGTTAAATGTTGATTATGAAAATCATTCAAACTGGCTCCATTGTTGAATAGCAACAAAGAAATGTTTATTTGATTATTCATATATTGTGTATATGCATATGTAAAAATGACATGAAATATGTACTTTCAGGTTGGAATGGCTATGGTTGTGGTGGAAAGTGCTGTTACATCCATTTATATATGCTATGCCGAGGACCCCTTATTGATTCATAGATGGGACCCTGAATTTTTCAACCAGATTTCTGAGACACTGCACCAGCGACTTAAACATAGGAGTGCACGTGCTAAGGAAGTTTTAAACCACAACCAGCTTGATGACAGTGTACGAGAAAATGGCTCTATTTGATGAATCACTTTATGTTATGCTACACCAGCTTATTTGTCCATTATATGGCAATCTGTTGGTATATTTCTGTTTCATTTTGTGGTTTGTGTAATAGGGTGTAACTGTCATATTTTTTCAAGTTATAAGTAATTCGACAAGGAGAAAATTTGATGATGTTGTGGGGGGGTATTGTGGCTTTGATCAATGTTGTATGTGCATGGTCCATGGTTGCCTCAAGTATGGTCATTATTGGTATGTATGAATATTTAAACTAAATGTACAGTTTCTTGAAAGTTTGGCCAAAAATAAAATGAGTTTCATTTCATTAGGATTAAGCTTCAATTTGTCCAGCATGATGCTGATACACAATAGTACAGTTTTCACTATCAATGATTATGTAACACTCAACTGACTCAAGGATACATATTCCACCCTACTTGTGTCTTTAGAAGTCCACCACCGTTGGATACAATAAAGGCACTAATTGATACTACCTCTGGACTCTATTATAAACAAAAAAGTATTTATATTTTGTGGATTCAAATATAAGTATAAGTCAATCAATTCAATTCTATTTAATACAAGTGTTCCAAAAGTCTAGACAATCAATCAATTCAACCAATTCTCTTTTTACTTTTCCAAGAGCATTGTACACTCCTGAGACAATTAAATAGTAGTTTAGTGATTGTAACTCATTTTTTACATAAATCAAGACAATTAAACTAAATTAACCAACTTTCTTAATAAATGTGAAGTTAGTTAATTTTACTTATAATTGAGTCAGGAGGAATTACAAAGCAAACATCAAACTAAGTGATATAACAAATAAGAAGAAGCATTACACAAAGCAAATACAAACTAAGAGATATTACAAATAGGAGAAGTTTAAAGCTAAATCACACTCATGATAATTGAGATAATATTCATCAAATCATGTTCAAGAAGGTATGCGTCTTAGCTGTTACAATACGAGATTAAATCCATTAGATTATATCTTATGTTGGAGTCTCACATTGGATAGTGATATGGCCTGATGAGTGTTTATAAGTAAGTGGCAACCCTCACCTTACAAGCTAGCTTTTGGGGTTGAGTTAGGCCCAAACCCAAATTTTAAGATGGTATTAGAGCCTATCCTAGATCCGTTGGGCCACCCGCAGATGTCCAGTCCTGCAAACTTCACGCTCCAGATGTCCAGTCCTGGGCGTGAGGGGGGTGTGTTGGAGTCTCACATTAGATAGAGATATGGCCTGATGAGTGTTTATAAGTAAGTGGCAACCCTCACCTTACAAGCTAGCTTTTGGGGTTGAGTTAGGCCCAAACCCAAATTCTAAGATCTTACGAAGGAACTCAATAATTATTATTTTCAAGACAAAGTAGTAGTATAATGCAAATTACGATAAATAACTCCCAAAAAATCCTCTTTAAAGTGCCATCAACTCTGCAGATGATTAGTAATTAACATGTACCAACCAGATTTATTATGCATGTGATCTTCGAAATGTCCGACTGGTCATTACTGAAGTTTACCTCACTCACTAGTTAGACCATTAAACTCAAGACATTAATTGAGGATGTCTCATTATAATATATGATTAATTTCGTTTGCACTGGCTCTTGCATCACGTTGTGCATTGTTCTTCTCGAGTTCAAACTTGTATATGTATATTTCAATGTTCTCTTGTGGGAATATCTATTTGGCTATCTTAACACTTTCTATTTTATAATAGAGTTTAATTTTGATATATTGTTGGTATAAAGTTTTCTATCCTATCAATAAATCACACATCATCACATATGACTTTTAAGATAACTAATATAAAAGTCAAACATTTTTAATGATGTAACAATATATGATTGATTGATAGTGATTGATAGTGTAAAATATCTTTATACGGATAATGCATTATAATTAAATTCTTTATAATATTTGTCATGTAGTACTTTTATACGAGAATTAAGAAATTTATTAGGATCTATTCCGATGATGAAATTAGAATTGTAGTTTATAATTTTAATTCCAGTTCAATTTTGCTATAATTGTAATTGATTCAAAATCATAAATTCTATATTTGAGTTGTACAAGGAATCATGATGTAGAATTGTAATTCTAAATTCAATTTGGTAGAATTGGTGATTACGGTGACAAAGGTAGTAATGGTGGCAATAATAGTGCAGCTGTGATTGCGGTACAAACAACCGTGGTAGGGGAAGATGTAGGTGACAACTTGGTTCATCGATGCAACAATGGTTGTCAAAGTATATGATAAAGGTAATGAATAACAATATAATATATTGATTTTAGCTTTTATGCTTGCAATTAAGGTCTAAAAAAAACTTTTATGCTTGCAATTTAAAGTAATATAAGATAGTTATTTTCTAATTTAATGGAATTGGACTTAGAATTTGAAATTTGAATTCTAATTTGCACACCAAATAAAATAATTGAAATTAGAGGGTCCAATTCCAGTTCCATTTCATGTGCTAAACGGCAGCTTAATTATTATCAATTTTAGGAAAATATTATATTTGAATAAATTATCCTTTCAATCCGTTGATTTTCTCTCATTTCATTTACTAGAAATATCAAGTAACAATGATAAACTCTTTTGCTTATTAAAAAAAAAAAAAAAAGTAACAATGATAAAGTGGAAAAATAATAATTACTGTTTCTTAATTTTATAAAATGACTGAAAAAATAAATCAAATCTTCTCTCTAAAACGACAAATATTATGAAATGAAATAAATAATCTCTCATGTCTATCTTAATGAATTTATTTTTTAACCAAAAAAAAATATATCGATTCATTTCACCTTGTGAATCCTTCATATTAGTGACAGCACCCATAACTTATTTTCTTTTGATACTGTTCCAGAGTCATAATCTAGACACCCTTGATTTGCTATGGAATACTCATTTATCTTAGTCTGGAGTCCATGTGTATATTCAAGCTGCCCTCCCTTATGGTGAAGGTCCTCCTTTTATAGCCTTTTGATCGATATGGGGTCCTTATGCCTTGTGAGCTACCATGACTGGTCTAGGGGTCTTTGGATCATTTAGTGTTCTCTTAGTGTGAGATTGGGCATATCCAATCTTGGTAGGACCACATGGTAATAACAACAAAAAGTATAAAGGAAATGAAAAGTAGAAACTAGAAAGTAGAAAGTGCCTAAGACAATAGAGCAGGGTTTGGTAGACCAAATTCAGAAAACTTTGGTAAAACTTCATTTATGTGATCACGCATGTCGATACATAAATATATTGAGGGTGTTTCGAGATTACAATGAATTTAGTTCATTATTTGATTGTAGACATGTTCTAGAGTCGGAACCGGGGTACCCTTAATTTGCTATGGAATACCCATCTATCTTAGTCTGGAGTCCATGTGTATATTCAAGTTGCCCTCCCTTATGGTGAAGGTCCTCCTTTTATAGCCTTCAGGTCGACATGGGGTCCTTATGCCTTGTGTGCTACTGTGGCTGGGCTAAGGGCCTTTGGATCATAAAGTGTTCTCTTTGTGTGAGATTTGGCCTATCTGATCTTGGAAAAAACACAAACTCATAATTATTATGGTGTTTATAGTTGTTACAATTTTTTTGTTGGTTTTGGTCTCTACTAGTTCCAAAAAATTTGGTTTGTCCCTGTCATTAGTGACCACCCATTAAGTATCAACACGACTAACGATGCCCCACATCAACACTACCATGTAGGTTAATTTAACAATTTTTTATGCCACATAGGATTGATAATTTATTTTGATTTACTGAACGTTTTAACCCCTGTAAAGTGAGTGAGTTCTGATTTTGGTCCTTTCACTTTTTTCACGTTGGTTTTGGTCCCCGCAAATGTGGCTAACAATGCGCCACGTCAACACTGTCATGTTTATTAATTTTTTATATTTTAAAGCCATGTAGGATGGCATGCAGGAAAGTTATTTATTTTTTAGTTTTCTAATTTATAATTATAATTATTTATTATTTATTATTATTAAAAAAATTTATTTTTATTTTTATTTTTATTATTCTTTTCTTTTAGTATATAAACTAGTAAATAGGATCTCGTTCCTGTTCTTCTTTGTGTTTCCACCTCCGTAAACCACCTTCTTCGCATGCTCATAAAGAAGATCCTTCCTTGCGTTTCATTCGACTTGCTTCTTTGTTTTGCTTGTTCTTCCTGTTCCCATCACCAACATGACTGCCATGATTTGCCAACTTGATGATTAGAAGACCTAGCCATCTGCTTAAATCTCCAATACCCATAATAGGGTTTGTGGTTGTGCAGATAGGTTGAAGCTGATGACATTCAGGAGAAAGAAGAACTCGGGCATACAATTTTGGATTTGCCCTAATTGGAAGGTAACTAGAATTATTTTTCAAAAATCATCCTCAAACGTGGCAGTGCTGACATAGCAAGTCGTTAGTCATGTCAATCAGCACTTAACGGGTGAGCACTAACGACGATGACTAAAACCAAAGTTCTAGAACTTGCAGAGACCAAAACCAATGAAAAAAGTGTAGGGACCAAAACTAAAACTTAGCAACTTTGCAGGACTAAAAACTTCATTAAATCTAATAATATTAAAAATTAAAAAATATAAAAAATAAATTATTAATACTACGTGGCCTTAAAAATTAATAATTTAGCCTACGTGGTAGTGTTAGTTAAAAATAATAGATTAAAACATGAGAAGGGGGTTGAATTGTGTTTTCATAAACTTTTTCGAAAGCATATATCTTTTCGCAATAGCAAAGAGGAGATGCTTCAAAAAGCACTACAGATGCTTGGATGTGTCTGAGAGTTTTTAGGAACTTAAACTAGAAGTGTTCAAGTTTAACAAATTAAACCCCAGTTAGTTGCACAGATTAATAAGTTACAAAACTAAAGAGTTTAGGGAAAGAGAGACTCATACTAGAGGATTTATCCTAGTTCACCCTAAACCTTGAGTTATGTCCAGTCATTGGCTTCACCAAGTTTTTCACTATAACTAATTTAGCTATAAACAAGTATTGTTTTCACACATAGCCTCTTCAGGCTCCTATGAGTATTGTTTCGCACCTAGTCTCTCCAGGCTCAACACAAGTATTCTTTTGGCTAATCTCTCCAGGCTTACAAACATGAGTGTTTATTGAAGCAAAAGCTTCAATATATTACTTTGAAAATCAACCGAATAACACTTAAAGAATGGATGTTAATGAAGGTTGGTGTGACTGTAGAAAAACATTCTCTTAATAATTACAAATGATTGAACGAGAAGTATTAAATGAAAGAATGAAAGAATTTAAGAGCGTTGAATGCACAACTTGTGCATAATGAAATATTCTCAGAGTTGTAACACCTTGCAAGTGCCTTTAATATTTTCTTTATATATTCATTCTTTCGGCAATAAATCCATTGAGAGACATTCTCTTTGAATCATGCTTTGTTCTTTCATCCCTTAATGCTAAAAGGTCATTCTTATCTTCCATTTAATGTTTATGGACGTTGGAAGGGTTTTATGTCCAGAGAACGTACTTCTTTGCTTGCTTTATCAGAGTGTAGGAATGGGTCAGATCTGGAGCAGGTGATTATCTTACTTCGAGCGGTGCAAACTTTCTCTATTGTAAAACAAAGAGATGTGACACGGAAAAGTTCTTTTTATTGTTGCGTGCAAAAGGGATACTGTTGTTGTTTTATGCTTTATCATCGTACTTGAGTCAACATATTTGAATTTTGGTTTTAAATCCAGTGCTTTAACTTAAGTGATGAGTTTGAAGGTACTTTCAGATGCTTGGTCATGTGTTGGTTTGTTACTTCAGCGATCAGACGACTGGCACATAGGCTTGCTATATTGGCCATCTGTCATAAGCTTGATAACTTCTCAGACGCTTGGTTTACATTTTGCAAGATTTGTCTAAGAAGTAATTATTTCTGCACACTTAGTACACTTGTAAGTAAACTTCAGATGGTTCATATAAAATCATTCATTGTAAATGTTTGGATTCATCAAAATCAAAGGTAGCAAAGCTTTAGACGCTTAGAGAATTAACAATCTCCCCCTTTTGATGATGACAAACATTTTCATATGATTTTAATGAACGTTATAAAACAATTCATAAGTGCAGAGAGTAAGGTCAACCAAGTTTCAGACGCATGATCATACATTGATATAACAGAGGTGAAGGGCATTGTTCAGATGAATGAATATCAGAGTAATGTTAAGACTATATTTTTGACATATCTAATTTTGATGAATCCAAACAAACAATGATTTTAATTGAATCATTTGAAATCTGCTAATGTGTATATTAAGTGTGCAAATTATAAATCAAAAGCATTTTGGTAAAACAACGCGTCTGAAAGATGCGTCTGTGTTTACTTATAAAATGCGTCTTACTTTAGACACAGTTGCAACAAGTTAGGAAAATGTGTCTGACCCTACAAAGTATTTGAAAGTGTCTCTCAATACTCTCATTCGAAAGTCAAGTATATTACTTAGCATTTTCAAATCAAATAATATGGATTCAGAAGCATAAAGTACGAAGACTTGCTGGAAATTCTTTTTGTTGTAACAAGCTAAGAGACCTTTATGCGGTCACAAACCCTTGTTGCACAAATAAGGAAAGTCGCGCTGCCCAAGTCAAAAAAGTAATTCCAACTGCTCTGAATCATGATGCACTCTGATAAAACTATGTCATGAAATACGTTCAACTTGTCTTGAAGCTCTCTATCGATCATAAACATTAAATGGAGATTCAGAACGACTCTTTGGCATTAATGAATGAAGAACAAAACTTATATTCATCTCGAACGGATTTATTGCTGATGACTATAAAAGGAAGACTTTGAAGACTGTCTGGATATACAGACCAAATATTATTTATTCAAGCATTCAATACTCTCTTCACATTCAAAGCTCTCTAAGTTCTTCTCTCTTAGAATACTTCACTGTTCAATCATTTGTATTAATTGAGAAGTTATTACGGCAGTCATACCAACCTTAATTCTTATTCACTCATTGAGTGTTCATCGGTTGACTTGCAAAGTTGTAAACCTTGAAGCTGCTGCTTCATTTAATTCTTACTCTCTGTAAAGCCTGAAGAGGCTTGCTTAAAGAATACTTGTAAGGAGCTTGGAGAGGCTAGGTGTGCAAACAATACTTGTTAGCTGAGCCAGAGGAGGCTAGGTGTGCAAACAATAGTTGTTTGTAACCTGATCAGTTATAGTGTAACATTTGATGAAACTAAGGACTAGATATAGCCCAAGGCTTGGGGTGAACGAGTATAAATCTCTGTGACAACTCTCTTCCCTTATGTCTTTAAGTTTCTTTTATATTTATTGTTCTAACTAGGGTTAAAAGTGTTAAGTTTTAAATTAACCTGTTCTGTATAAGACACTTCAAAAGGCCTGATCCTGCTTTTTGAGAAAACTTTCTTATTTGGCTAAAAGTTTAAGCAAAACACAATTTAACCCCACCTTCTCGTGTTTTCATCTGTTCTTTTCAAGTAATACCAAATTCAATTATGTTCAAGATATCAAATACATTGAGCTCAGAGTTGCATATGATTATTCATTATTTGTTCATTATTCTCCCCAACAAGTAAGTTATGAGAAGTTACGTTCACTTCATATTATTATTCTCTCCCTTTTGCCATCAACAAAAATATATATCAAGGCAAAAATAGAGAATCAGAGCATGAGAGAATAAAAGTAGTTCCCCCTAAACATGATATATAAAATAAATTGAATAAACTTATTTTACTGAATAACTTCATTCACAGGTACATTACTTTGAGAAAACAAACAAAAAGAAACTAAAACTAAGACTTGTTGTATTTCTTAGTGAACTTCTAGATGATGAATTGTTTAAGATCATCGAGGACATATATGAGTGTTGCATTCCCAGCCCGAGCAACAAGGTCAGTAACAAGCAGAGCCATCGGAGCATAAATACCATGAGAGGTAGAAGGTCCAAAATAGGTAAAGGGGCCAGACTCAAGAGACTAATTAACAGTCTCAGGAGGTTGATAAACATCCATGATGAGGCAATGCCAAGGACGAGATAGACCGCGGGAGAAATTTTAGAAATACTAAACATAAGGAAAAATAGAAAAAGAAACAAGAGGGAACTAAGAAGTAAGAGAACATAAAGGATGGAGAGAACGAATGAAAGAAGAAGGTGGTTCAGACGAACCAAGAATGTCAAAAGAAAAGGCAAAAGTAATAAGTCTTTCAAGAAGAGAAGATAAGAGATGTGTAGGTTGAGAAAGAGAATTCAAAAGACAAGAAAATTGATAAATAAAAAAAATTCATAAGTCACATCTATGAATATGAAGAGAGAGATGATAAAAACCAAAGGGATTAAAACAAAAATGATAAGGAAGAATAAATAAAAACCTATAAAAGATGAAGGTAGGATAGAAAGGATAATTCTGCCAAGATTTCATCATTGTTCTATCGGGATACCCTACCCAAGGAATCCTGTAAAAAGTCATCCTTTTACCAAGAGTAGGCGTCTAGAGCCTATCTTATATGTTTAGTATAGAGTGGTGACTTGGATCACCAACTTGTCTTTTGAATGAACGACTGCAGTGAGAAGTAATCCAAAACTCTTTCTTCAACTTCTGGTCTTTTCGATGATCATATAAATGCTTCTCTTGCTCTTCAGTTTCACAGCCTTCAGAGGCTTCTGAAATCTTCTGTCCATATGCGACTTAATGGCTGTGTTAGGCTTCATGCAAGCAGGCTGGTCAGGCCTCCACTTGAGAGATGACTTCATCGAGTCATACAGTCTGACTGCAGCTTGTTCTCTAACCATGGTACTGATGGTTTTAAATTCATCAGGGGTTAAAGTGGTTGGTGACAACATTGGGTAAGCCTTTGTGAGACCTTGGTGACCAAGGCTTGGTGAATGGTGAGATAAGGATATCAAAAACTTGTGAAATGGGGACAAGTGGTTGAGATATGGAGGTTTATGGATAGGTGTTTATGGGTGAGGTGTGTGTGTATAAGAGGGTTGAGATATGGAGTCATTTTCTAGAGTGAGGTTAGGTTGACGTTTTGGAGGGATTGAAATAAAAGGTTTACAGCGATAAAGGTTTGTGTAAAGAGATGTGAGTTGGATGGTGAAATAGAAGGTGAGGGACATGAAGGTTGAGAAGGTAGGGGTTTTATTGTATCTGAGGTGGAGGAGAGGGAGATGATGGTTCATCTGTTAAGTCAATCTCCTTGAACAGCCTTTGAGGCTTCTTCACACACAAAATCTTCAACCTGGTAGAGCATCTGACAGGAGTGCCTTCAGCAACAGGCTTTCTATTTAGAAGCTCTTTCTTCCGAGGAGTCTTGGAGGGCTCCCCCTGATCAAAACCCATCTTTAGAACCCTAGACCTTGGTTCTTCAGCTTCTTCATCAACAATTAAAAACTTCCTTTTGATAGGAAGCTTTTGCCTCAGCTTTAGATTCAGAGGCTCAGAGTTCTCACTTTCTTCAGTCTCTTTAGAGTCTTCCTCAGACAAAGACTTGGACTGATTATTTGACTCAGCGGCCACTTCTTCTTAAGCAGCATCTTCCAACTCAGACATTCCATCACTCTTCTTCCACTACAAGAATTCTCGTTATTTCCCAGGGCTATTTTCCCAGGGATTTTGAATCCCTGGGAAATTCTGACATTACCCACGGCTGAAACCCTCGAAATAGGCTCGATAAGTTTCCCACGGGTAGAGCCGTGTGAATAAAAGGCGCGAACGAATTTCCCACGGATTGGACCGTGGGTAAATACGCGCGGAGTTTCCCACGGCCCAGCCAGTCACAAAATCACCCTGTTTCCCACGGCCCATACCCTCGCAAACCGTTTCCCACGGCTCAGGCCTTCGCAACAGCAAACACGCCGTTTCCCACGGCCAATGCCCTCGGAAAACTGACGGCGTTTCCCACGGCCACTGCCCTCGGAAATCCGAGCGGCGTTTACCCACCCTCTGCAAGCCTTCTTCCTCATTCGCGCCGCAGCCGTGACGTCCCTCAACTCGCGCCACACGACCCAGTTCTTCCTCATTCTGCTCCGCCGTGAGTTCGTCCGGTCTGCCGTGAGTTCGTCCAGTCCGCCGTTCGTCAGCTCCGCCGTGAGTTCCTCCTCCGCACAGTAGCGCCCGGTTGTCCCTCTTTCTCCGCTTCCACCGTTCTGTGCACAGTAGGTAAGGATTTCATTTGCTTTAGTTAATTGCTTTAGTACTGAAGCATAATTTCTCTTGAATGGCTCTATATCCTTCACTGAGTTGTCTCCATATTTCTGGCTTTTTTTTATTATAATGAGCAATGGAAAAAAAATATAAGATGGTAAAGGTAGTGCCTTTTTATCAAGAGCACGAGCCAACTCTGAAATAGTTAGCATGATGCTAGTTGGGCATTACCAATGTCACTGCACACAACTTTTGCTTGTGATTTAGAGCTTGAAGAAATCCCCTAAAAAGGAAAGAAATAAAATAAAAAAAAAAGAAGAAGAAGAGAAAACTACTTAGGGATCTATTCGGACAAAAATAGTCTCAATCCATTAAAAGCTTACAACTTAAAGAAAAAATATGAAAACCCATTTCTAGCTTGGATTTGACTCAAAATATCTGTTCTGTAGCATCTTCCAACTCAGACATTCCATCACTCTTTCAACTTCATTTGAGAGAGTGTCTTGATGTTGACTTCAGTTTCAAGTCAAGACTACTAACACTCAGCTGAAATCCCTTAGTCTTGAGAAGCTTGGTGATGAACATCACATAGGGATATGAAACCCTATTCTGAAGTTGCACAGTCTTCAGCATATACTTGAAAACCAGGTCAATGAGATCAATCTTCCTCATAGACAAGAGGTGGAAGCGAGCAAATCGATCTATCTTGCTCAGATTGTCTCGCGAGCTTGACTTGTTACTCGTTATAGATTTTTTCTATGGTTTAGCTTGCCCTATATACGAAAATATATAAACCTAATTTTGCCCTAAAAGTTATTTAAATGCAAACATTATAAGAAGACTTTCATATACTCTGAGAAACTTTTTTTAAAATTTTAACTAGGTATGACCTACAACAAAATTATTTAATTCCTTATAAAATGATTATACGCTATAATATACTAATGTATAACTATTAATTTATATAAATATTACAAACTCATAATTATATAAAGAAATATTAAATAAGTAGGTCTAACTAAATATTTTTTTCAAAAGTTCAATCCATAGTTAAATAAATATTTCAAAAAATCTAAATTTATTTTGTTTACTAATTAGGTCAGGCTTGTATATAGGGGTGAGACTAGACCAGGGTGCTCGTCAGGAGCCTATAACTTGGCCTGTTTAAGAAAAATGTTAGCTCAAGGCTTTTTAAAAAGCTCATATAATTAAAGAGGCTAACCTAAGGCTTTAAAAAAAGCCCATTTGACCTGTCAAGATGGCATATTTAATACACATATATATATATAATGTAATTTAATATATTATATATAGTACTATAATATACTATTTATGTTATTATGTATTATATTTTAGTTTATACAAAAAATATTATATTTTAAAAAATAAATATAAAATTCAAACCCTTATTTAAACGTAGATGCCTACTTACGTATTTACAAGTAAATGCTTGACCTATTTATAAGTAGATGAATATTTAAAGCTCTTATTGAAAATTAGGTCTTTAAATAGGTTTTTATGCAAGGTCGGACTTTAAAGTAGGTCAGTGTAGACCTTAAAAATTGGTTTATATCATGCTAACATGTTAAGCTCAAGCATTTAGATTGGGACACAAACAATATTTATTTATGTCAGGCCTAGCCTTAAGGGTATAAGTGTATTTGATCCAATCCGCGAATCCGATGGATTTGAACCGATCCAATTGGATTTTGGTAGTTTGGATCAGATCAGATTTAAAAAGCTAAATTCGAATGAGATCAATTCGGGTATCAGATTCCAAAAATAGAAATCGATTGATCCTAAATTAACTGATCCCTTTAAATATAATATACTATTAATAATAATTTTATTGAATAAATTTCTTATTAACAAAATTAATATGTATTAATATAATAATATATTATTCTTAAAATGTTAATATTAATCGTTAATTTTTTTTTTATATTTTTCAATTTTTTATTTTTAACTAATTTTGAAATTAAATTTAAAATAAATAAAAAACAATGATAGTCAACAATCCGATCTAAACCAACTTGATTTTAATCGAATTAGTTCGATTCGGATTTATGAATATTTTCTCAAAATCCAATCCGATCAAATTTACCGATTTGAATACTAATAAAAATACTCAAATTCCATTTAAATAAGCTCAATTACACTCCTAACCCCTAGTTAGTGCATAAACCTCCTAGGCTCCTGGGAGCCCCCCCCTCCCCCCCCCCCCAAAAAAAAAAAAAAAAAAAACCGGAAATGAAGTTTAGCCACGTAACATTCAATGATAAAACTATTAGAACTCGTTTGGTAGTCGGATAAGAGAGATAATATATGATAAGTTATTATATCCTGTCTGAAACTATTGTTTGGTGAGCCAGTAAGATAGGATAAAGCAATTTTGTCACCTATCATATCATGTCCATCTAGTTAAAATCCTATCATGATGGGAGGGCTGAGTTAGAACCAACAGGATATGATAGGGTAATTTAAAGTATAATAAAATATAAAAATATTTTATATAAAAAGAATTAAAGCATAATAAAATATAGCATGATTACCAAAAAAAAAAAGTATAATAAAATATAAGATATTTTAAATAATAAAAGTATTTCATATTAATTTTAAAAGTTAGTTTTATTTTGTCACAAAGCTAATTTTGATATTTTATATTATTTTAAAAAACTGAAAAAAAAAAAAAATAATACTAATAATTTGACTATGTAAAGTAAAAACTAAAAATGTATATTTAAAATTATAAAAATTAAAGTTAAACAATATTTTAAAAATTTTAAAATATTATATGTAATTTTATCACAAGGAGTAATTTTGTCTTTTTCTATAATTTTAAAAAATGAAAATTATAAAAAACTAAAATTTAATAAAATGTGAAAACATTTAGAATAAAATCGAAAATTTTAAAATTCATACTAAAATTATAAAGCTATCCAGTTGGTTATCAGGTGAACATCAAATGTCGCATAAGATAATAACTTATCCCACTCATATCATATCATACTTCTATCATGCTCTTTTATTCTATCCGCCTCTATCATATCCTAGCATAAACCTCCTAGGCTACTTGGAGCCAAACGGCAAGTGAAGTTTAGCCACGTAACATTCAGTGATAAAACTATTAGGGCTCGTTTGGTGGTCGGGTAAGAGAGATAATATATGATAAGCTATCATATTCTGTTTAAAACTATTGTTTGGTGAGCCAGCAGAATAGGATAAAGCAATCTTGTCACCTATCATATCATGTCCATCTAGTTATAATTCTATCATGATGAGAGGGTTGGGTTAGAACCAACAGGATATGATAGGGTAATTTAAAGTATAATAAAATCTAAAAATATTTTATATACAAAGAATTAAATCGAAATAAAATATAACATGATTACCAAAAAAAAAAGTATAATAAAATATAAGATATTTTAAATAATAAAAGTATTAAATATTAATTTTAAAAGTTAGTTTTACTTGAATATATGAACTGAATAGTTGTTCTATATATTTCCATTTCAATATGACAATATATATACACTTGACTATGAGATAGGAAACCTGATTCCTAGAGAACAATAACTATCTATGCTAAGTCCTAGAAGAAATGTACAATGAACATGAGGATACAATGGATGAGACTCCACCGTCCACATAAATTCACCGTCCACACATATTAATTATATTTAACAGTTTTATTTTGTTACAAAGCTAATTTTGATATTTTATATTATTTTAAAAAACTGAAAAATATAAAAAATAATACTAATAATTTGACTATATGTAAAGTAAAAACTAAAAATTAATCTTTAAAATTATAAAAATTAATTTAAGTTAAACAATATTTTAAAAATTTAAAATATTATATGTAATTCTATCACAATGAGTAATTTTGTCTTTTTCTATAATTTTAAAAAATGAAAGTTATAAAAAACTAAAATTTAATAAAATATGAAAACATTTAGAATAAAATCAAAAATTTTAAAATTCATACTAAAATTATAATGATATCCAGTTGGTTATCAGGTGAACATCAAATGTCTGATAGGATAATAGCGTATCCTACTCATATCATATCCTACTCCTATCATGTTCTGTTATTCTATCCACCCCTATCATATCCTAGCATAAACCTCGTAGGCTACTGGATTCAGTGATAAAACTAGTAGGGCTCATTTGGTGATCGGATAAGAGAGATAATATATGATAAGCTATCATATCATGTCTGAAACTATTGTTTGGTGAGCCAGCAGGATAGGATAAAGCAATCTTGTCACCTATCATATCATGTCCGTCTAGTTATAATTCTATCATGAGGAGATGACTGAGTTAGAATCCAATAGGATATGATAGGGAAATTTAAAGTATAATATAATATAAAAATATTTTATATAAAAGAATTAAAGCATAATAAAATATAACATGATTACAAAAAAAAAAGTATAATAAAATATAAGATATTTTAAATAATAAATTAATTTTAAAAGTTAGTTTTATTTTGTCACAAAGCTAATTTTGTTATTTTATATTATTTTAAAAAACTGAAAAATATAAAAAAAAAAAATAATGCTAAAAATAATACTAATAATTTGACTATATGTAAAGTAAAAACTAAAAATAAATATTTAAAATTATAAAAAATAATTTAAGTTGAACAATATTTTAAAAATTTAAAATATTATATGTAATTTTATCACAAGGGGTAGTTTTGTCTTTTTCTATAATTTTAAAAAATGAAAATTATAAAAACTAAAATTTAATAAAATATGAAAACATTTAGAATAAAATCGAAAAATTTAAAATTCATATTAAAATTATAATGTTATCCAGTTGATTATCAGGTGAACATCAAACCTCATATAGGATCTGCTCATATCATATATTATTCCTATCATGCTCTCTTATCCTAACCGTCCCTATAATATCCTAATCACCGAACGAGCCCTTAAAACTTTTTACGGTAAAATGAGATTGCTAATCGGAAAATTTTTACTTCCTTCTGCGGTAAGAAAATCTTTACACACCAGTACACCACAAAGGATTTCACTTTTTGATTATTATTTTTTTCTTCTTTCAATTTCTTTATCATAAACAACGGCTGGGAGAAAGACATGTTTTTTTTACTGCAGGAGTACAAAGAATCACTCATTATAAGCCACGTACGTCTTTATGCCATGTTTGCGTCTAGAAAATTCGGATTTTCTAAAATCTTTTCACCCAAAGAGGATGGTGACTCGAGATTCCCCGCTACAAGAAAAACTGAAAAAGGGAGTGGACATCAAAGTAAAGAAACTTGCTAGTATAGTAATTATATTATAATAATAATTAATTATAAGGTAAAAATAAAAAGAATGTATTATTTTACTTAGGCTACACTAGACCAATTGACGAATAAACTGCTAGAGGAATCTTTTGCGGTGCGCAGATTTTATTTTACTACTACTAGTTGGAAGGTTCTTTGAGGAGCATGTATGTTAATGAAAATGATTCCATATATCTGCTTTGTTTCACTTTTTTATTTATTATTATAAAATTGTCTTCTGGATTTGTTCGAAGTTCTGATGTCTCACTGTTGTCCTGCGAAGTTGTGTGTTATATATGGATCCTCTAACTTTGTATTTGGTGACTTTGGTGACTTTCTATCTATCTATCTCTCTCATTTTTTATTTTCTCTATCATCTCTTTCATTTATTTATTCTTATCTCTCTCATCTTATTTTTAACTAAAATCACCAAAGTTACCCAAACCCAAAGTTAGAGAAACGTGGTCCGTGTATTTGCTCAGAAGATCAGATTGATACCATACCAAACGATGTATGCCACAAGTCCTCGACAAGATAGACATGCAAGGCTCTATCACTTTGACACTTTTTTTTTTTTTTTACGATAAATGTATTTCTAAACTAATTTTTATATGACAAATTAAACCTTAAAATCTTTATCAACCGTTAATATAATATAAAAGTAAATGAATGGCTGAGATTATTTATAGAATATAAGCATTTATGATCAATTCTCCACCTCAATGTTAAGGTCAGAGGACTTTAGCTTTGCCGTTTTTACATCATGGTAGTAATCCGGGAAAATATCCAGAGGTCGGCGAAGTATATTCGAATGCTAGTACTCCAATGGAATGAGATTTTAACTCTTCCTCTTTTTTTTTTTTTGTGATCATCCAAGATTTTAACTCTTCCTCTTCTTCTGACTCCACCATGTGAGAGGTGTAATTGTAAAGAGATTCTAACACTCAACTCAATGTCTTTGTATTCGATTTTAATATAATTAATTTTATAAATATTGATGTTAAAAAAATTTAATTTTGGAAAAAAAATTTTGATTCGTTTTTCGTAATTAATTATATTTTAAAAGTAAGTTTAGAAGAATTGATTTTGTTTTGATGATAAAATAAAGAGTCCGTTTGTTTAAGATTAAAAAATAAATGATTTTGTTATAAAATAATTTAGTGATTATTTTTAGAGATTTTAAAGATAAGCAGAAGCAGATTTGTATTTGTTTACAATTAAAAAAATCATTTTTTAATAGTAGTTAGTTATAAAAAAATGATTTTTTTTCCAAAAGCTAATGAAAGTTACTTTTCATTTTAACCCTGAAAATGATTTTTTTCTGCTTTTCATTATTTCCAAAAACAAAGACAAACACGCAAAAAGTTTTAAAAAATGATTATTCAATTAAAAAAATAACTTTTTTAATAAAATAAATAATAACAAACATACTCAAAGTCAGTTTTGAGACGTCAAAGAATGTTGTGAGTCTCATTCAAAACAATTACATTCAACAGACAAAAAAAAAAGTGAGAATTTTTGTTTTTCTTAAAATCAATTATATCCGATCCATACTCAATTTTATTAGACACAAAATTTAAAAATAAAATACGATCAAAATCCTAAATATCAATTGCCCAGGATCTAAAGACTAGGAATAAGAACTTACTTTACGTGAGATCCCTACTTTATTTATGAGTTATGTTATTTGAACACAAAATTTAGATATCATATATAATATCATACATGTTTGTTTCTATCTCTCCTTTATATTTTATCATCTTTATATACACCTGTTCCAAGAATACCACAAAAAAGCAAAAGAGATATCATATACTATCCCCAAAATGTGTTCAAAAAACATATTCCTTTATTTATAGCTGAAGGGTCAGGCCCTATACTATTGTACCACCTAGGCTCAAGGAGTAACAAATGAGTTTTAGATTAGATATGATATTTAGATATTTAGTTTAAGCAAGTATAGAACAGTATATGGACACACCCTATACATCAATCTAGTGTATTTAAAGAAATCAATTTGCTAATATTAGCGTATTTGGATGGATAAATTATCCACCGGAATTGTTATTTTTTTTTGAATAAAAGTTATTTTCTGTTTAGTTTAAGATGTTTAAAAATAATATTTTTTATAAAAACATTTTGTCATGAAATTGGAACTTTTAACATTAAGATTATAAGCTATCAAATGATCATAAGAGATAAATATAATTTTACATTCAATCAAACGTCAAAAATGAGATTTTTTTTTTTTTGTCAAGAGAATTTTTTTAAATAACCCTAATTAAAAAATTACACCAAAATACCCCCTTTTTAGATTATACACCAAAATACCCCTTTTTGGTTTTTGGGTGGGAAGACACTTAGGTGCCGACTTCCCAATGTGAATTTTTTTTTTAATTATTATTATGTTGAGAAGTCGGCTTTAGGTGTGTCGACTTCTCACCTATAATTTTTTTTTAACTTATTTATTGGTTAAAATTATCAGTTAAATATTTTTTTTAATTTATCATATTAATTTAGTTAATTATCATTTTTTATAGGCCAATGTTAGTAAGTTAAATGTTATGTTAGTTTTCTCCTTTGTTAGGGTTTGAACCCTGAACCTCCTGCTTCTTAACACCTCATACCCTAAACTCAAACCAGTTGAGTTACCCAACCTCTCAATTAATTATCATCTTAATAGAAGATTAAAAAAAACTTAATTATGTAATTAAAAAATTAATTAAAAATTTATTATAACATTAAAACAGAAATATATTCTCCTAAGTGGTGTTCAGTCCCACACCGTGGAGGTCGTCTGTTACGTGCTGGAAGTTGTCGGCGTCGACTTTATTGTACCTCTGTACCGGTGGTTGACTCATCTTGCTGCACAGGATCATTGAAATTTAGATTTGACGCTGACAGTGACATGTTATATATTTGTTCGTCGATATACGGCGTCGAAAAACTACCAATCTGATTCTAGTTGGAGAATGATGAAACGTCAAACATGTAATGCTCTGAATGTAAGTAGCCTCTGACTATGGCTTTCCAATCCACACCAAATAGACTGTTAATAAAATCTCCTTCCCTGGAGGCGAAGGAGTGTCGACGATTGTCCGGCCATTTAGGAGCCTCTTGCTGTGTGGGAGTGTAAGCAAATGAGTGGTGTGGAGGTTCGTGGTCTTCAAATTGCATGGTGTGGGCAACAAGGGGCTTGGTTGTCGCGGTGTGTTATGCCTTGCACACCTGGTGGACTGCACCTGATGTTTGACCAACATCCAGGTTACGTCCACCCTGTTCACCTATCGGTCTTGTAGTTGTTGTTGAATTGACAGGTAAGGCATTGATTTTGCCTAAACCACGTCATATACTCCTCCGTTTGAGACACGTGTCCCTGAATAGGTTGCCCCGTTAAGACGTGATTTCTGTGATCCCTCCAAAGTGGGAGATATCCTCCTTGCTTTTCCTACCAATTTGTCATATGGTTACCTCTCGTGTCTATAATGTGGACCTCATCCATATTATATGGTGAAAGCGGTATGTCTTGCAGTATGACAAATTGGAGCTTTACCCTGTCCGTTTGGTGTCATTCTATAATAGAGAAACGTATCAAAACGGTACAAGCACTCCACGTATCTCTATCTCGGAATGCGTCTGCTGGTAGGCAGTTCTCCTCAAGACGTCTATACGGCATCCACAGAAACTGAAAAATTAAGTGTTGTTAGTAAAATTAATCGTGATTACAGAAAGTATAGTAACTATTTTGAACAATGACATTTTTAACCATGTCAGATCCTATGTGATCCATAAGTGATATGTACCAAACAATATCACCGTGAGGAATTCCCCTATATTGCATTCTCCCCCCGGTCCATCTAGTAAAAAGGCATTTTTAAGTTAGTGTAATTATTAACAAACAAAGTAAATTTGACTCTAAATATTTTATTTACCTTTGTGCTAGTGGCAATATCGGATCACGGTTGCACCATGGTGCAATGAACGACATGCGATACCATGCATAGTATTGTAACAATAGTGTACATCCACCCATAGCTCGTTCAACCGGTGTGTTTGCACGACACATTTCTCTGTATAGGCATGCTAAACATGCTGAACCCAAACTGTAGCGTTCAACTTGTTGAAAATCTTGCAATGAACATAGATACATCAAGTGGACTCTGTCCCCCCCCCCCCCCAGTCGATCAAGTATAAGATGTACGCTCTACAATGGGATTGAAGTTGGAAGCCTGTTGCTCGAGTAGGAAGCGTTGCTAAGGTTTTTTGCAACCATTTCAGCTTTAAGGCCGACCCCTTTCATCAGATCTTCTGGAGGAACCATACCCAAAATTTGGCCGCACAGTTCTTCTAAGTCAAAATAAGAAGGTCCAATAACAGGTGCTCCTCTCACATGCAATTCCAGTTGGTTCACAACATCTTCCATGGTTATTATGCATTCACCTTTAGGAAGATGAAACGTGTGAGTTTCAAGCCTCTACCGTTCAACCAATGCAGTTACCAATGCGTGATCAATCTTACAGTAACCCACCTTTGCAGCCAATAAAAACCCAACTTGTTGTAACAGTGGTTCTATTTGCCGATCTGGGGGGACATGATATGGAGGTGGGATCGGATCAGATCCGATAATGGGTCCTGGAAATAAAAACACAAAGGATTTAAAACAAAATGATTAAGGCCTAGTACAGAATCTTAAAATTAATGAATGTACATCATTTGCCATCTCATGTATATGTGTTGATATGTGAATGTATTGTTTTCTCAACGGCGAGGAAGGATACATGAATTTGATGTTAAGTTATGAAAAATATATGTTCATAGGGTTAAATGTGATACAGATAAAGTGAGTGGATGGTTTGGGAGCATCAGAGGCGAGCTTTTTATAGAGAAGCCGGAGCGATATGGTCCATTCGTTTAGTTGGTGGAATCACAATCACTCGTTCCTGCTGACATAAAACGATAAAATGCAATAAATGCCTCTGACCCGCGCACGTGGCCATCTGTCCCTCCATTATCACTGCACACAATAAAGTCATCCCCTACCGACACAAAAGATAAACGACAATAATTGCCCACGGCCCGTGCGCACATAGCTATCACATTATTTAATCCCCCATTATCACTTTGGTTCAAATTTACACATTTCCTCTTTCTCTCGGACATGTTATTGCATATGTGTGTATAACTCATCCGTTTGGAGAATTAAAGTGTGACGAACAATCACAGAAGAAAATATGAAAAAGATGGAAAAAGAGCATTTGTCACAACATAAACACATTATTATATTCCAACAACAGTACACATTATAATTAAAACACAATAAGCAAAAGGCCAACAACAGTACACGTCACACAGACTAAATTTAAGGGGGAAAAACAATCATGGTTGGACTAGTATTCATAGGCTGATTCATGTTCATCGCGTCTAAATCCTATGGTTCATTAAAGCATGCCATTATCTGGTTGACACTTCTTGGTTGGCGCATCAAGGCGATCATCTCATCAGTTGACCTATTAGATACAACGTACAACTCTATCAGGCCAAGCAACCCATGTTGATTGTGCACGGTGAACACCCGTCGTACATGATCGTCACTTGTTATTGTCATCATCCCGTAATGGACACTTCAATTCCATCCATTATGTTCATAGGGTGCCGAAAATACAACTTAGCAACCACACGACTGTCAACTCTGAGCTTTTCATCAATATTTTGTTTCCATTATGTCTTCATAGATCCTAACAGATCTTGGGTAGTTGCATTCGAACTTTTTGCCCTCCAGAACTTGTGGTAATTCGTCCATTGTAATAGTCGAAAGCAAGTGTGAAACCAAGTCTTACAGTGAAGGATGTGTCCAATATCAGCCTTTGAAGCTCAAGTCCGATAAAGATGTACGAACGATATTCGAGATTTTCAATCAGTATAGAAGTCTCATGTACATCTAGGTATACGCTAACTTAGAGGATGTTGAACATAGTCCTGTTTGAGCCTTTTTTTTATGACCAATTTAAGCAAAAAAAAAATTTTGACGAGGAATAGGTTCAAGACACTAGTTAAGAAATTAAAAAAAAAAATTATATTTGAAAATAAAATACTTAATACATTAAAAAAAAACATGTTATTTAGTTTTTAAATCTATGCATACGATGTTTTTTCATTTCTTAACAAGTTTTTTTTTTTCCAATGCTCCGGCTATGTTTGGGATGATTAATAAAGGGGTGGGATGATTAATAATGAGGTGGAGTGATTAAAAGGCATTAACCCATTGTTTGGGAGTTTATTAAGTAGTGGAGTGGGATGGTTTGGGATGATAACCCAAACCATTCCGTCCCATCCAAACACCCCAATTTTTATACCCTCCAATTTGGGGGGTTTAAGATTTTTTCATTAAACTTCCAAACAATAGAGTGATATACTTCCACCACCCCACTCCATTCCATTCCAAACTATTTCATTACTAACAACTTCCTTCAAAACTCCCAAACATTAGCGTTAGTGTTTTAACATTAACTAGCAATACACTCTTTATACACATACCCTCGTGCTCAGAGATGGTCATTTTCAGGCCCAACATCATAATTTAGATATGTGTTGTAATACCTAACTGAACTTTACTCTAAGAATAAACTCGAGAGAAAACGATCGATTGCTCAATTTATAATATAAGGAATAATTTATTTATAAAACCATTTAATACAAAACTTAACACTCATTTTTAAATTTATAATGGTGAGTGACTGGATAAATAACTTAAACAGAATATGCTAGTGACTTTACTAACTTGAATAGTTAAATTAATTAACTTCAACTCAAACAAAATTACTTTTTCATTTCCGTTGTTATAAATCAAAAGTGTTAGGTAAGTAAAAGGTTACTCCATCATGCCATCGAAAGGACGTGGTTTCTGTTGATCCTGAAGGGTCATTCAAGGTTAGATATATAACAAAACTTATAACGATATTGCTAACGAGTGTCCTAAAAATATGGATTAAAAAACTCACAAAAAGAAAGTTTGTCCTGTGAAACTAAGTGTAAGACATTTTAAAATGCTAAATACATCATTTTCTCATATAATTTTTTTTTTAATTTCTTAAACAATATCCCAAGGATGTTGATTAGAATTCTCTAAATTATAATAATTTAATAATAACTGTTCTTTAATATGGATCAGCAACACTAGACGAATGATCACCAAAAAAAAAAAAAAAAAAAAAAAAGCAACACTAGACGAACATGGATAAAAAAATGATAAAGTTTGGTATGTGTAAAATTATTTTGTCCTTAAAGATTTTATTCACTTGGAGCGCGATCCTAGGATTTAACATATCCTTTCCAATAGGAATCGATGTCTCAAAACAGCAGAAGAATTTCAATAATATATATATATATATATATGCAAACCCAGGAAGAAAATTTAAGCATAAGTTAACTTATAAAATCTCTAAAAAAAAATTAAAATAAAAAAAACTGAACTTTATCTTACAATTTTTTTTTCCGATAATAACTTTAGAGTTTTGTTATTTGAATACAAATTTTAGATACCTAATATGACATTATATTTGTTTCTTTCTGTCTCTCAATTATTTCTTATCATCTTTGTATATAAACATATCGAAAACACATCTAAAATCGAAGATGGTGTCCCCAATTTTGTGTTAAAAAAAGAGTGATGATAAAATAATAAACAAATATTATATTGTATAAATGTACTGTATTGAACAATAAAATTATATCCAAATATCATTAGTGTAAAAAAAATATTAATAATAACTTTATATTACAACTAATACAACAATAACAACAAGAAGCCAGAAGGGCTGTGCTGTTCACTGCTAAGAAATGGGAATGCGTAATATTGAGCATGCAGAATTGCAGTAGTGCCAAAACAAACAAACAAGTACACACACACCATCGTTCATGAGAGACACTGACACGCCATCAAGTGTACGAATACCGTATAAAATGCGTCATAACTCTTTCCAATTTGGGCCTCCACACCCAGCCTTAGCTAACATTAGCGTAAAATACATATACACTATTTCTGACACACGCTTCTGTTATTCAAAGAGCACCTCAAAATACACTCTACACTCCACAGTTTCTGCCATATGTATGTCCAAAATCCAAACCAAAGCCAACCCCAAGAGGTTTCTTTCAAGCAAAGTATTTGGCTTTAATTAACTCTCTGCATAGCCACAACATAACTTCTTTCTCTTTCCATAGTTTATATATTATTATAAAAAACATGAGATATTTAATGTTCAAAAATAATATTTTTTTATTTTTCATTTAAATAATTATATGAAAGCTTAAAAAGTTATTATATAATTTTGATGGATTTGGTGGATTCTCTTATAAATATAAAAAATTAATATTTTATATAATAATTAAAAGAAGGGTGAATCAACATTTCGGTTCCTGAAATTATCGGACGGTAACAAGTTAGTCCCCCATATTAAAAAATAAGCCAAAACGTCTCTCAAATTAAAAAAATAATAATCATATTAGTCCAATTTGACAATATTTTTCAAATTGGGGATCGTAACGTAATAAATGTTTTTTAATTAAGGAAATATTTTTTCCTATTTCTTAATACGAGAGACCAATTTGTTAATGTCCTACATTTCTAGTGACGAGAATGCTAATTCACTCTTAAAATAATTTATAAAAAAAATAAAAATATAAGGGAATATAATATTATTTATGTAATAACAAATGACAATAGTTGTGGCTTTTTTTGGCCTTACTTGTCCTCAGTCTCATCACCAGACACTCTTTTCCAAAAGCTCTCTACCCATCTTGGTGATACGTATTAATTCTTGGAAGAGAGAGTGTGATATCTCTGTCAAAACCTCTTCACAGATCATAGAGCTCAGATTTCAGAACACCTC
This sequence comes from Echinosophora koreensis, assembly GCA_035048595.1. Classification (NCBI taxonomy): domain Eukaryota; kingdom Viridiplantae; phylum Streptophyta; class Magnoliopsida; order Fabales; family Fabaceae; genus Echinosophora; species Echinosophora koreensis. Next base: position 1,090,509 of record JAPCYP010000031.1, on the reverse strand, counting down.
AGAGCTCCCTGCTATGTAAGAAGAGAAGAGACCCTAGAAAGAGAGAGAGGCATCAAAGGGAAGGGGATCAATCATCTATTAGGCATTTCTCTATGCCTTGGGGTGTGGGTCACAATACCCTCTACTCGCCTACACAGAGTGTGACAATTTTCTCGCTGCAGGGTAAAGATACTATTTTTTAGAAAGTCGTCTAGTCTAGTCTAATTATTATCTTATTATTATGGGTTTTATACTTTTATTAACGTGTTTTAAGGATATTTTCTAAAAAATAGTGAAATTAAAATAATATTATTTACATTAATTAATATATATTTATATATAAATAATGAAATTAAAAAAAATACCACATATAATCTATTTAATTCGATTCGATTTTTCGAATTTGTAGAAATGATCAAACCAATAACTTTTTTTCATTTGAATGTGTTTTGATTTATGTCTCCTCAAACATAATATTAGATTTAAATGATTTTATTTTCTTTACATATGTTTTGGTTTATGTTTCTCATAATTTTACTTTTTTTTTTTTTCTTTCAATCAATAAATTATAGTGACAAACGATCATCATTTTTTTTTTTTTAAAAAGAAAGAAAAGAAAACAATGAACATCCTAAACTATTATAATATTTTAATAAATTAATTACTTCCTTATAGTTTTAAAATTTATATAATTTGTAAATAAAATTAAAAGTCAATTCAATAATCACACATTTAAAAACTTATAGTTTAATTGATATGCACTGTCAGTATAAAGCTTTTTACATTGTCAATCATTCACAAATCATGGAATGAATGACTTTTAAGGTGATTTGGATAAAAATCAAAGATTTTCAATAACGTGGCGATTTATTATTTATTGACAGTGTAAAAAACTTTACACCGATAGTGTATACCAATTAAACTCTTAAACTTATTCAAAAAATATTTATTTTAGTAAAATCAGTTTTAACAATAAAATATTTAATTATGAATCAAATTAAACTTCTGATACTCATTTTATATTAAAAAATAAATAAATTTTACAAATGGATTTTCAAATATACCTTTAAATGTCAACTTTCCAAATGCCAGCTTCTAATAGATTGAGAAAAAAAAATAGTATAAGATAAGTCAACTTCCCAAATGCCAACCTCTTGTAGATCGAAAATTTTTAATTCAGTTCTTACATGTACATGTACAATTATTTTCAATTTGATCCTTATTTATGGTTGTTGTAACACTGTTTGTTGAAATTAAAAATGATTGTCATGAATAAGGATTAAAGTGGAATTGATTATCACGTATAAAGAAAAAAAAAAGTAAATGTTTGATCCCCATAGCTCCAAGAAATGGTATTGGAGTATATTATTATGTATCAAGACTAGATGTAGACTTGATATGTCAGCACTATCAGTGTAGCTGCTTTGGGCTTTATGTTACACGATCAATTACTTAGTAACTAATATAAATATTGTATTATCTACTATTACTTAGTAATGTAACACTCATTCAAATTCAAAGAACCTCTCTCGCTTATTTTCTATCTCTTTACTTTATGTTTTCTTTATGGTATCAAGAGCTCCTTTTTCCCAGACTTGAACCATTCTCACTTCATCTTCAACCTTTCTCTAATCGTCCATGGTTGCATCACCAAACATGTTCACCGAAATCGCTGCTCCTTTCAACCCCATTTTTATCCTCATATAGGTACTCTTAATACATCACTTTTGTTGATGGCACACATGATTCACATGGATCTATTTTCTTAAAAACAAGTCAGATGTTATTACAACATTCAAGTCGTTCCTTAAATTGATAGGAACCCAGATTAGTTCCAAACTTAGATAAAGCTATATATCCAAACAGATTAGGGCAGGGAGTTTAGACCTTTCACAAAATATCTTACTGAACTAGGTGTCCTTCACAAACTCACCTGTCCACACACCTCTCACCATAATAGGTCAGTTGAGAGAAAACAGACAACTAGTGGAAATAAGACTCACCCTCCTAGTATGCTCTTTCCATTTTCACTTCTCCTTTTGCTGCTTTTTACCACATTATACCTGATTACAGTGGTCTCAAAATCTTTGGTTGTGCTTCTTTCCCTTTGTTGCATTCGTACAAACAATATAAGTTGCAATTTCGTTCCACCGAGTGTGTGTACCTTGGTCTCTACCCTCAACATAAAGGTCACAAATGTTTGGCACATGATGGCAGAATATACATATAATGACATGTTATTTAATGGATACTGGTTTCCTTATTTTACCTTGTTTCCACCTTTTCCCTCTCACCCTTCCAAGTCCCCTTCCTCCTCTTCTTCCATTTCATTGACCCCTCTTTGTCCCTTAAACTCCCACTTGCATCCGTCAATATCCACATTTTCCTACTCAGCGACTCTCTCACACTACTATCTAGTTTCCTTCTCCCACTGCTGCTTCACCACTCTTCTCTGTTGGGACCTCTCCTACCTTATCTTTGTCCCCTGCTGCTCCAGCTTTGTCACCTCCTTCCTCTAAACCTCTTTTGGGTTCCTTATATCAACCATCAACTGCTTCCTCTTCTCCTTCTCATATCCCCACTTCTCATCCCATGCAAACTCTGTCCAAAACATGCATAGTGAGGCCTTGGGTTTTGCTCACTCACACTGAACCATCCATTATGAAACAGGCAAGCTATTGGGTGTAAGCGGGTTTTTCGGGTAAAAGAAAATCCCGATGAAAGCATCAATAAATACAAGGCAAGATTGGGTTCCAAGGGGACCCATCAACAATATAGGTTTGATTTCAATGACACATTTTACCATTTAGTCAAAGCAGCCATTATTTGGGTCAATCTCACTCTGGGTTGGGACATTAGCAGATTGACATGAATAATGCATTCTTGAATGACTTTTTAACTAAGGAAATCTACATGGTTCAACCTATTTTTTGTTCCATTATTACTGATCTTTTATATCTTTGAATGCCCCTTTTTCTATACCTTTCCTAGGCTGGCTCAGAATCGAGAGGCTGCAAGGAAGAGTCAGTTAAGGAAAAAGGTAATTTCTACTGAAGCTGGATCGCGTTCTTTATGCTTAGATATGCAGAATATTATAAATGAGATCCTTTGGTTTTGTTAAGTGAGTTGATACCACTTTCCATCCATATCTTTCTCTTTGTAGATGGGTTCCAAGGGGTTCCATCAGCAATACGAGTTTGATTTCAATGAGACGTTTTCCCATGTAATCAAAGCAGCCATTATTCGGGTCAATCTCACTCTCGCTCTCACTCTGGGTTGGGACATTCAGCAGATTGACATAAATAATGCCTTCTTGAATGACTTTTTAACTGAGGAAATCTACATGGTTAAGCCTTCCGACTTTGAGGCCATGGTAAGACCCTTGTGTGTCGGTTAAATAGAGCTCTCTATGGTCTCAAACAATCCCCTCGTGCTTGGCCATATGAGCGCTTGAACACTAGACTACTTTAGTCTGGCTTTCACTTAAGCCATTGTGATCACTCACTTACTCCAAGGGCACCACTCATCATTGTGCCTTGATCTATATGGATGATACCATCCTCACAGGCACTTCATCAGCTCTCACTACTGATCTTATCAACAAGTTGAATGTTAAATTTGCTCTTAAACAATTTGGGGCCCTTGAGTACTTCCTTGACATCGAGGTTAGGCGCCTGCCCAATGGTTCTCTTCTTCTTTCTTAGTCCAAGTATATCAGGGAACTCCTTACTTGAGCCAATATGTTGGATGCTAAGGGTATTTCCTCTCTACTATTACTCAGAAATGTAAGATTTATTCATATTCAAAGAATCTCTCTTTCTGCTTGATCAAAATAAAAATAAAAATTCCTCTTTCTTATTCTCATTCTCTACTCTATGTTTTCTTTAAATGATATCTATAATAATAATAATAATAATAATAATAATAATAATAATAATAATAATAATAATAATAATAATAATAATAATAATAAACAATGATAATCAAATTAAGAATAATTGTATGTTTATGAATTAAATGTAATTTTTTTACATATAAAAACCAAATTGAAAATAAATGTTACATATAAGAACCAAAAATATAGTTTAACATTTATAAGATAATAATTAAAAATTGTGCATTTTGCGAAATAATTTTTTTATTAATGTCATAATATTTTTGCCGACTAATTTGCTGAATAGGTATAGTTATATATATATATATATATGGGATGACTCAAGTGAGAGTGATGTTTTATTGTGAAAGGTGAGAGTGTTAAATAGGGACCATTAGATTAAATTAAATGTTAAGATTGTAACATTAAATTAAAAAGTCATGTTGCCATCACCCCCCAATCTCTCTCTCTCTCTCTCTCTCTCTCATTTCATCTTCCTCTCCCCAAATCCACGCCCAGCCATATCCCAATATCCCAAATTCCTGAAATTTTTTTATTTTATCAAAACCTTTGGAAATTGATAGCAATATGTGATGACCGTATCACACAGTTCATATATATATATATATTTAAATGGCAAAGCCTACCGTAGCATTTGGCAAGCTGAGCCAAGCCACGGTGGGTGAGTTGGTCCATCATCAACATGTTCCCTGGTATGGATAGCCCTTTTTGGGCCTGATGGATAAGGGAGTTTTCTGCGTATGTGAAGCAAGAAGACAATGAAATCTGAGAGAGTGAACAGAAGACAAATAATGGTTGAAAATTGAAAAGATTGCACAACGAACTCCATTGTTGCAGCAGGGAGAGTGGGTGGAAATGGATTAGGGGAAGTATTTTTATCTTCCTATTTGTTGAATTTCCTTTTTCGTTTTTTCTTTTTGGTTTCTCTGAATGACACTGCCAATAAACATGTGTAGCCAGGCTTTCATGTTGACATTGCGTATACTTATTACTTTCAAATAGGTATGGTAGGAGAAAATCAGTGAGAGGATGAAGCATGGATTTGGGGGGAGGAAGATGAACGCTGTGTTTGGAACATGAGAAATACGGTGGAAAGAAAAAGAATGCATAGAAAACACGAAAATCAAGAAGATTTCCTCCGTTTGGTTTATATAGAAAGGGGAGAGAGAAAAATCATGTGGGGCCCACCCTTTCCTTTTCTCCTCTAAAATGGACAAAAAAAATGCTGGCCAAAGCTTTACACGCGAATCAAGGCAGGAACATGTGACAAAACTACCAAATTGACGTAAAAGGACTAGAAGGCCACATTATTTTTTTATTTTAAAATTATTATGTGAGGGTATTTTAGTCATTTCATAAATATGTTTTTTCTTTCCTTTTACTTTCGACTCAACCAAACAAAGGGAGAGAAAAATTTTGGTTTTCTATCCTCTCATTTTCTCTCATACCAAACACCTAAACAATCCTCTCATTTTCTACTCCTTTTCTATCCTTTCTCTTTCTTTCCTTTCACTTTCTTTCCTCTCACTTTCTTCCTAAAGCCAAACAGAGTGGAAATGAGAGAGAGAGAGAGAGAGAGAGAGAGAGAGAGAGATGGGGGTTGATGAGTACATGACTTTTTAATTTAATGCTACAATCTTAACCTTTAACTTAATCTAATGGTCCCTATTTAACACTCTCATCTCTCACAATAAAACATTACTCTCGCTTGAGTCATCCCACATATATATATATATATATATATTCTCATTCTCTACTCTATGTTTTCTTTAAATGATAATAATAATAATAATAATAATAATAATAATAATAAACAACGATGATCAAATTAAGATAATTGTATGTTTATGAATTGAATGTAATTTTTTTACATATAAAAACCAAATTAAAAATAAATATTACATATAAGGACCAAAAATATAGTTTAACATTTATAAGATAATAATGAAAAATTGTGCATTCTGCGAAATAATTTTGTTATTAATGTCGTAATATTTTTGCCGACTAATTTGCTGAAAAGGTATATATATATATATATATAAAGTATAGGTGAGTTGGATTCGGGGGCTCACCAGGGTTAGGACATGCCTCACAGTTCAAAGAGAGCTTACAGAGGTACTTACAGATTACCCACCAATAAGGTCCTTATATCAATAGCAGGATTTGAAATTACAACCTTACGAGTTATGAGTTTTATCCTTATCAACTGGTTAGGTCTAGTTTTAACAAATATTTTAATATTTCTAAAGATAGTCTAATATAACGCTACTTTTTTGAGTGGCTATAGAGATCTGCTTAGTATAACCCAATGCCTTTATAACCTATTCTTCTGCTTTTATTACATTATTACATAATACATAATAAATATATGTAGGAAGGTAGGATAGGACTAGGAATAAAAAGAGCAAAACGAAGGTGAAAAAGACGTCTAAAGGGGAAGAAATTGAGATGGTTATTGAACAGTGTGTGACTGTGACTGAGGTGTTGGGAAACTAAAATCCCAAGTCAGATTGCAATAATAAATAGCTTTGTACTTTATATTATAATAGTAAACAGAGTACTAATATTACGCTATCCTCTTCTTAAAGATACATCAACATTTTTCCTTTCTTCCATAATCATCTGCTTCCTCTACCTCAACACAAAAGATAAAAAACTTCACGATCATGATCATGATGATGCTTTCGTAGAGAGAGAAACAAAACAACAAGGTTACATGGTGTTTGTGTGTGTGTTTTTTGTAAACTATTTAGATTAGATGAAAAATATGCATAGCTTCAAGACAGCTCAAGCAAGTTCCCAACTCTATTGCCACTCCTCCTTCTTGCTTCGGTATATACAAAGTTTCTTCCAGTCTTTGTCACCCTTTGTTCATTTTTTGTGTTTTTATTAAAAAAAACTGTGGGGTGTTGGAAATGGATTCATATATGCAGCAAAGTTATGTTTTTTTTTTTGGTACATGAAAATTGTAGTGTTAAAAACAGAGTATCTCTGTTTCCTCTGTTTTGAAACAGGGGAGATGAAACCAACAGAAACTCAACACGTTTTTCTGATCTTGGTGATCTTCAACATTCTGGTTCTGTGTTTCAACAAGAAGATGCTGTTGATTTAAGCTCAAGTAACTCTCTCTCCCCCTCTCTCTCTACACACACACACACATTTTAATTTTTATAGATGATTTAAATTTTGAACTCTTTGCAGGCTCTATGTTTAGTGTAAAGTCAAGCAATGTAGCTATTGGTGGCAGTAACATGCAGTATGGGACATTGCACACGGTTTTTCATCTTCTTCCTCTTTTTGTCTCTTTCTCTTAAGTGGGTATATATGAGTTTTTTTGTTTATGAGAGCCATTGCTGAGTGAGTTTTTTTGGGGGTTTGATGCTGTGTTCGTGTAGAATATCGGGTCTGCAGAGATTGCTTCAGCTGGGGGAGGGTGCATGGATACAGGGCAGCAGCATATCATGTATCAGAAGGGAATTGCTATGGCTACTTTGCCTTTGGGGAATGGTCATGTTGAGAATTGGGGTGATTCTGGGATGGCAGATAATAGCCAACATACTGATGATACTTCTACTGATATTGACACTGATGATAAAAACCAAGTACGTATCTATTTATCCGACATGCTATGGTTTTTTTCATAATCAATTTGCATATTTGTGGCCAGTTTACCTTTTTTCCCCGTTATCCTATTTTCCTTTTAAAAATAATTACAAAACTGTCATCTTGTTTTTATTTTATTTCCTGTTTTTAAAATTTTGTAAGAAAAACACTGTAAACAATTTTTTCCCAATTTCAAATATATGAAATCAGGAAACCATAGCAGTTTTATAATTATTTTTATAAACAGGAATCTGGAAATAAAACAAAGTGGCTCTTGATATTTCTTTTAGCATTAAACCTGGATTTATGCTATTTTGCTTGAGAAATTTGTTATACTATTTTATGGTTTTGAATAATGTTAGTGTGAGTAGAAGGGCCTTTTGGTTCAACCATGAGTTGAGTTTAACAATATAGAGGTATCTTTTGAATGTTTGAGAGAAGCCTGGATGTCCTCTCACAGTGATTTTCAACCTTGTTTAGTGCAATAGAGGTCAGCACGGGTCACTTATAGCTGTGGACTCCAAGGATCAGACAAAGGTCAAAGCTGAAGATCAGAAGGTTGTTTGCTACTACGACTTGGTTCAACAGCATGTAGCTACCGATTTTTTGTTCCATTGCTGATGTTTTAATTCTATGAATGCCCTTTTTTCTAGACTCTTCGTAGGCTGGCTCAGAATCGCGAGGCTGCAAGGAAGAGTCGGTTAAGGAAAAAGGTAATTGCTACCAAGGTTGAAGCTGGATTGCTTTCTTTATGCTTAGATATGCAGAATATTATAAATGAGATCCTTTGGTTTTGTTAAGTGAGTTGGTACCACTTTCCATCCGTATCTTTGTCTTTGTAGATGAAAAGGGTTGTAAATTTGGTTGGTTTTGACTTTTAAGATATTTATTTAAGATTTAAGATATATACATTCTAGAAAAACTAAGAATAGTGCAAGATTAGTATTATTTTACACGAACTTCATTTGATCTTAAGTTTTAAACATGAAACACATACAATTGATTCCAGTTTACTGTTTTAGTATATGTAGTTATGGGACTCATCTGGCATATTCCATTATGCTAGTTAACTGCTGTTTCCTTGATGTGATAATGGTATATTCCCTTTAACATAGGGGCTGCTCTTAGGATTTTATGTAAAACAAGTTTGGATCATTTTTATGTTTTGGTTTTAAATAGGCATATGTTCAGCAATTGGAGAACAGCCGAATCAAGCTTGCACAGTTAGAGCAAGAGCTTCAACGAGCACGTCAGCAGGTGTAAGAAGTTAAAGATTTTAATTAGATATTTGTGGACAATTTGGTTGTTATATTCATGGGTTTCTATTTCAATGCAGGGTGTATTTATTGCAACTCCTGGGGATCATTGTCATTCGGCTGTTGGAAATGGTAATTCACAAGACACGGTTTCTTCAGCATTATTTCCTTCAATGGCAGAAACATGATGCTTATATTTGTTATATATTGTTTCACTAAAACCACAGTACTATACATGCTTTATAATCTCTCAAATCAATATAGGACTAAATAATTCTTGCATTTCTTTCAAAATTTGTAGAAGTAGCCGATTAGATGACTACTTCAGCCCATGTGCAATCATGGAATAATGTATTTGCATTAAATAGAATTTCATAACATGTGCATGGAACTTTGTGATGACATCAAACAAGGGTGGTGCTTTGTGTAACACTAGGAAGGTTGCCTCACTCTAAAATTTTTCAAGGAGTTTATTTTTTTCTCTCTTAAAGATGTCCCCCCTCAAGCTATTACTTTCATGAGTCTAGATCTGCCTTCTTGGCATCAAATAGCATCTACCTTTTGTTAATTGTTATAATTGTTATTTCAGACATACAATTGTAGTTTGGGAAACTGGTTCCTAAATTCATGAGATATCTAATTACGTGGTCCAGTTTATTGTTGATTTTCATTTTGGTAATATATATGGATGGCATTCATATTCTAAATCATTTTACATTTCTTAGATTCCGGATTATAAGGTACTATTGTTAAACTAGATGTCTTGGACTGTTCTTAGTTTTGTTCATGTGAACCTATGTGGATAAGTTTAGGAGTACATGAATGTTGGATAGCTTGGGTTCGTAGGGGATGGTATTGGGGTAGGCATCTCTATGTCCAAAAGAATAAATATTGCTTCTATTGTTTGAGCTAAAGTCTAATGCTGAGTGCACTAGTGAACTGAGGTTGATACTGTGATTTATTTAAGTGAAATCTGTCGAGATTTACTTTGTAGTAGCAGAGATTGTGACTGATGATTTTATTGAAACCTTTAGGTGCTTTAGCATTTGACATGGAGTATGCCCGCTGGGTTGATGAACATCAACGATTTCTCAATGACCTAAGATCAGCTATAAATTCTCAAATGGGTGACAATGATTTACATCTTCTTGTTGATGGTGTCATGGCACATTATGATGAATTATTTAGGTTAAAAAGCATGGGGGCGAAAGCTGATGTGTTTCACATGCTTAGTGGGATGTGGAAGACACCTGCAGAAAGATGGTTTATGTGGCTTGGCGGATTTCGTTCCTCTGAACTTCTTAAGGTGATCGATCAATTCAGTACTTCCTTTGCAAGTAACTTCACGTGTGCTTTCTTGGGTAGTAGAATATTCTGCTGACTCTTGTCTACACATGTCTTTTGACATTCAGATAGTTAAGGATCACCTCGAGCCGTTAACAGAACAGCAGTTGATGGGCATTTGTAATCTGCAGCAGTCTTCCCTGCAGGCCGAGGATGCTTTAACTCAAGGCATGGATGCATTGCAACAATCTCTTGTAGAGACACTTTCCTCCACCTCCCTAGGACCCACTGGTACTGGAAATGTTGCTGATTACATGGGACAAATGGCGATTGCCATGGGCAAGCTTGCCATGGTAGAGAATTTCCTTCATCAGGTAAGATTCTATCTCTTGGGTTATCTTCTTCATAGTTAGTTCTAACTTCATAATTCATGGGGGTGTGCTTGGAAGGAGTGAAAATGAGAGGAAGGATGAAGGAATCTTAGTATGTGCTATGTCGCAAACACATATACATCATTGATAAATTTCACTGTCCTTCCATTACTAAAATTTTCACTACTACCATGCACTTGTGCATTGTATTCTTAATACAATTTATGTTCTTAGGCTGACCTCTTGAAGCAACAAACTCTACAACAGCTGCAACGAATTTTGACGACGCGTCAAGCTGCTCGAGCTCTCATTGTTATAAATGATTACATTTCAAGACTAAGAGCGCTTAGTTCCTTATGGTTAGCGCGCCCTAGAGAGTAGGGATTCACATTGATATCTATCTAGCTATAGTGCATCCTAATGTAGGACTGCCTATGTTGTCTCCAAACTAATTGGCTATTTCTGTTCTAATAGGAGCTCAGTGATGAGTTGCTGCGATCCACAAATATAAAGCGGGGTAAATAATCAGCCATACTGAGAAGAAACCTTGTTACTGGTAGCTGCTGATCTAATTTTCTTTAGAATATAGATGATAGCCTGAATCTTGATCTGTACAAGTTTTAAAACTATTGAGAAATTCTGTATATTATTGGCACTTTCAAGTGGTTATTGTGCAAGTATTGCATGAAAAGTTGAGGTTCATACATCATAGGTGCATATCATTGTCACCATTTCACTAACAATCAGATGGCATTGCAGAAGGGCATGACTTTATTAATAGATAAATCATTCCATTTACTTAACCATATGGTAACCTGATATACAAAGTTAACTGTCAGGATTAAACTCTTTCTTTTTTCACCATCTAAATGCTAACAGTATTGAAAATTGCATTAAACAAATTTCTTAAATTTCATCCTACTCTTCACTCAGTTTAATGGTAATATATAGTTTCTGTACATAGATATCTTGAAAATTGGAGAGAACTTATCAGTTGAAAGAAATATTTTATAGTGCATCCCCTTTTTTCTCTTGTAATTTTTCCATGCTCCAAATGGATCATGTAAGCTGTATCATATGCAAGCTGCAAAGCAATCTTCCAATTTCCACTGAACACAAACTTCAAAAGTGTAGATTCTTCAATCCTTATTCACCACTGGTTTATATATTTGTCTCATTGTTCCTGCAAAAATTTAAGAGTACACCCATATGAGCAAAGATTCATGTCTTTTTCCAACAGTTTCTTCTTTTCTAAAACTATTAAAACATGCAGCAAATCTTTACCTTGTCTGTTTTTCTTCCTACATGTGACAACTTGAGGAATGAACACCCCAGTACCTTTCCCATTCTTCCACAAGTTCACAAGCCAATCAGGTGGTGAGCAAGAAGTCTCAGTTTCCCATGAACAGAAATGGTTTGCATGTGGTGATGATGCAGTGTTATAAACTGACCTGATTGAACCACCATTAGCAATACTAATAGAGTTGCAACTTTTTCTTTCTAGTGATTCTTCATTGTCTTCAGATGTTAATAGCAGAATCTGCCTCCTAATTTCAGCATAGAAAGCATCATCATCATATTGTGTATCCATAATGATAGTTAAAGGTTAATTAGGCTCTATATATATATAGGCTTGAATTCTAGGCTTGATTTTGTATATGGAAAATTGGAAATTGTGACTTGGAAGGACTTAAGAAGAAATGGGGTATTGAGGTTCATATATATACTTGAAGGAATCACAAGAAAAATATAGTACTTTGTTTGTGGTCAATGTTTTGGAACGAAGAATTTCATATGAAATAATGTCCAAATTGGAAGAATATGTTTGTTTTCGTACGTTGCTATATGACTGCTACCTTGTGCACTTAAAAAATTTTATGATGCAATTATTGATTGTTCTTTGCAAATCAAATGTATTCAGAAGGGATTTTGCAGTTACTTTTTAGTGACATAATGGTGATTACTCATCACCTAACGTCAACGTCAACCATACTTATAATTCAGGTTACCATAAAAATATTCGTGTTTTGTATTTTTGGTAAACATTGATTTGTTTGTGGTTTACGTAGTGGCTAAACATTGATGAAGAGAATGAATCACCACCCACGTTGCATAAGTAACATTAAAATGGTCAAACTTATGCTAATATTTGGATTTGATTATGGTGTGATCTTTGGTTTTATTTTTGTCCTGACTGAAACGATGTATGAGGATTTAAATTTGTGACTCATGGAAAATATATAAAACTGTCGTCATTACTCACCTCTCTGCAGTTTCTTCTTTCATATTTAATATTTTTAATTACTAAAGGAAAAAAAAGTAATCTTACTCCAACCTTAAAGTATTTTCACAACACACGCATACATAAATTTAAGGCTAAAATATTTTTTTGGTCCTTTATCTTTTGGGTAAAATTTATTTTGGTCATTTATTTTTAAAAAGATTCATTTTAATTTTTTATGTTTCAAAAGTGACCCAAAATGATTATTTCTGTAAGCTCTGTTATCTACGGCGTTAATCATAGCCCACGTGGCACTCTTCTTCTTCCTTGAGTCTTCTCCCCCAAAATGAAACCCAGTCTTCTTCCTACAAGCTTTAATGGCACCCTCGGTTGCATACCTCCATCACCTCGCAAGAACCAGCCAACCACCACCATACGGGATTGTCGATGGCGTCATCGCGTGAGAACCATGGCAATTGCAGATCTACACTCCCTCGTTGAAATCATGTTACTTGCACAGCCCCACCAACCCATTATCACACCGCCTGGTCTTCGTTACGTAGTTTTATCTTTGCGTAGCAAGAAGCCAAAGTGGTTAGTCTTCAACTTCATACCACACTTTCACTTGTTTATTAATTCCTGTTATTATACTCTGCAGTTTTTTTTTAAATTTTTTTTTTATTTTCTTGTTTGTGGTACCTGTTAATCCTTAAATTTAATATCTTTATATTATTTCTGAGCTTACTATCTATTGGGTTTCATTTGGGAACACCTAGTTCTGCTTAAATTTTCTTCTGTGGGGTTGTTATTTGAGTAGTGAGGGAGGTAAATATGTATATGCCTTCTAATGTTAACCACTGGTAATGTATTTCGATGTGGATAGTATTTAATTTTTAACATTTCACGTTAGAAATTGATTTAGTTTTTGATTGATTATTTGCCTTTATTTGTATAACGATTAAAGTTTGAATCAGATCTTAAAGTTTCATGTTTTGGAGGATTATATTATATATTTTGATTTGTGTTGTTCAATTGATGGTTTGAATCGGATCACTATTTTGACCCACCATTTCCCTGTATGTAGAATTTGCCATCCAATGGGGCGAACAGCTTGAGGTACGCCCCTCTGTTGCTCTTTTTTTTTTTTTTTAAGTTTTATAATTTTGTTAGTTTAATAATTTTAATATTAAATAAAAGTGATTTTTATATGCTAGTTTTTGCCACATCACGCGCCACTGAGGGGGTTAACGGCCACGTCATTAATTTTTAATGGAGTTTGGATGGGAGATGACGGAAAGGACCATTTTGGGTCACTTTTGAAACATAAAGGACTGAAATGAATCTTTTTAAAGATAAAGGACCAAAATGAACTTTACTAAAAAAGATAAAGGACCAAAAAGGTATTTTAGCCCAAAGTTAAGGTGATCAATTAACTATGGCTAATTAACCCATTTTTAGAGACAAAGTTTAGGTTCAAGGATAAAATGTGTAGCAGCTCACATATATTTTTATTGATTTGTTATTATACATGTTATATTTTTGTTAAAAATAATATAGCAAATATCTAGAGAACAACCCCTAGTTTTAACCTTAAAAAGGATTATGGACAAGATAGCATGCATTTGGATGTTCTTTATTCTCTTCTTAGTTTTTTTTTTTTTTTGACAAAATGGGAATTCTCTTCTTAGTTTGAAAAATTTGAATTACTACTATTATATTTTAGTGCATTTAGATGAAGAATAAAGTAATTTTGTGTTTGTAAAAGAAAACTATTTTTACAAGAATTTTATAAAAATACAAAAAATAGAAGAATAATAATTTTGTGCCTAAAAGAAAACTCTCTACTATTTCTTAAAAGATCATTAACAAACCATATATAAAAAAACTCGTCCAAACTAAGCCATATTTATTTTACGGATCAAGTTAATTGTAAATGAATTGTTTATCTCTTTTTTTTTTTTATGAACCATTGTAATGATTTGCTTATCTCTTTAGAGAAGCATCATCAGATTATTTCTTGTTCGAAAATATAAGAGGGTATTTGGGAAAAATTATGTTCCAAACAAAATTTTTTTTTCTTTAAATAAGAAAGTATTTTGGATTTAATTTGATATGTTTGACAAACCTTCTTAAAGCATGAGGAAGTAATTTTTATAGAAAAAAATAATTTTTGAACAAGTTTTAAGTTTGAAACTTATTTGAACTTTTTGTTTGATTTTTATGAAATCATTGATATATTCGCATTGAACTCTTACAAAACTAATCGTCAGACAAATATTATTAATTTAAATAAATAACCTATGTCTTTTTTATTATATTATTATATAAACATGATTTTTTTAATATAAACCAAATGAAATTTTTTATATTTTTTAATACATACATTTAAACATAAAATTGTCTCCGCATATAATCGATTATTAAAATAATCTATTTTTTTGAAAAAGATAACCTAAATACACACTTTAAGTCGGGATAGAGGATAGATGTTTGTGTACATGTTTGAAATTTCATAGGGCTTACGGCACAGGCAGATATTATGCAAGTATTTTTCTATGGTTGAGGTATCTCTTCGTGGGGTCTCCTACAATGATTCATACTTCGAGCTTTCGGTACCGTTCAATCCGCAGCAAAAGAAAACTCTAACCACTGATTTTCTATCTGTCACAATCCATCTAATTTTGACCAAAGCAAATTAAAATAATTTTAAGAATAATATGTAAATGGGAACAAAAAGCCTAAGGGATTGCTTTCCATTTCCAACGATAATTAACAAGTCATTATGAAAAAGGCCACATGACATGTCCCAGGATCCAGGATCGGGGTTTAATATACCCATGTCTATAGCCCGTAGGGATGAGTGCTGGATAGCATGAAGCACCTCAGAAAGTGTTACATCAGTGAGTCACATGTTTAAGTTGCCGGATTTAATAATTGAATATTCAACGACCTGTAAAAAAAGAAGAGTAACCCATTACCGATTGATTAGGTTATTTTGAATTTGCTAATTAGTCCCTCTGGTAGCAACATGAATGATGCAGAGAAACCGGCGGAGACTAGCATGAGGTACCCAACTAAGTGCCTCATGGATGAGGCACAAAACTTACCTATGATAGTCGGTTGTATGCGGAGTTAACAGGTTACCAAATACCAAATTTTTTAAAATTTGCAGAGAGGGTCTCTGTATGTTCATCGTTCACTCTTGTCTCACCATCCTCCTCCGCCTGTGTCACCGCTGTCTCACCCTCCGCCGCCCGCGTCTTATCCTCCTCTGCCGCCACACTCTTCATCTTACTCCCTCTCGGTTCACTCTCCTCCGCCACTGCCTCGCCTCGCCTTGCCTCGCCTCACCCTTCTCCGCGCGTGTCACTGCTGTCTAACCCTTCTACTCCAGTCGCGACCTGCCTCACCCATGCTCTTCCCTCTCGGTTCACTCTCCTCCATGCTAGTGGGTCGCGGTGGAGCACGCACGGGGTCTGGGTGAAGTATACATAACCACGGATATACAGATCTGGAAAAGAGAATGCATTTTGAGATTTCCAAACTTCTCTTTTTCTTTCTATGTTCGAAGAGATAGATGAAAAATGAAAATGGCAAGGGGAGGCTACTGTGTTGGAGCTGTGTTCTTTACTGTGACATGGGTTCAAGAGTTTTAAGGCCGGAAGAGTAAATCCTTGGAGAAAACTTTACTAATTTGTGATTGGATAGCATTTACAATGAAAGTTTGACCTTTTAATCAACTTCTTAGATGTGATTTTGAAGAGTCTTAATTATATAATAATTTCCCATAATTGCACAAGCTATGGAACGAACCCATAAATCAGTAATACCATCTTTATGTGTTTGAACCCATAATTTCCTGTGGCCTTTTGTTTGAACCCATAAATCGGTAATACCATCTTCTACCTCTTCTAAACTACTCAGATTTAATAGTAGGAAGGTGCTCTTGCAGCATCTTCCTTAAACTAAAGACTAAGAAACGATGCAAACAAAGAAATTACTTTTTAAATATTAATATTAATTAATCCAGCAAAATGACCGACTTTTGCTCCGGCGTCGTAGATCCCTGAGCCAAACGAAGATGATGATGACCAATATCATGAGAAACCTCTTTACTTGGTGACAGGTTAACTTTATTTTTTTGGAGGAACAAATATACACCGTTGAATAATTTAATCTTAAATCCTACGGTTAAAACTCATGCTTCATGGATGAGGCACCTAATATGGTACTTCATGCTAGACATGGCCAGAGAAACCCTTGAAAGAACAAACTCCCTCTCCGCTATTTTCTTCTTTCTCTTCCATGCGATCCAAATCTTCAGCGAACCTCATGATTGGAAGCACCCCTCTTTCTGTCGTTATCTAGTTTCTCCTACCGTAAGTAGCGTATTAGGATTTAGGTTCTTTATTTATTTTTATTTTTTAGTTATCTATCATCAATCATTTTAGATAAAAAAAAAAATCTATTTAAATGTCACAACCACGAGTCCAGGACTACAGTCTGCTCACCTCACCAAATAATTTTATGGCTTAATCTTAATTGGAGATGATTTGATGTAGATCAACCATCTCAAGAAGTAACATTGATTTGTGGGTTTTATTTTTCATACCAACCTAAATTCATCCTCCCACCTCTCCCCTCTGATTTTTGGCTAAATTAGTATTTTGGTCCCTTATCTTTATTTTAGTTTTCATTTTGGTCCCTTATCTTTTTTTTTTTTCCCGTTTTGGTCCCTTATCTTTGTTTTAGTTTTCATTTTGGTCCTTTCCGTCAGTTTTACACTGACGGCGTTAGGTATCCGCCGTGAGACTCACTGTTTCCGGCGGCGGTTTCCGGCGACTCACGGCGGATACCTAACGCCGTCAGTACAAAACTGACGGAAAGGACCAAAATGGAAATTAAAACAAAGATAAGGGACCAAAACGGAAAAAAAGAAAGAAAAGGGACCAAAATGAAAACTAAAATAAAGATAAGGGACCAAAATACTAATTTAGCCTTGATTTTTTCTCTTCACTTTCCCTAAATACCACCAATCCCACCCACCCCACCTTATCCTCTGACCCACTACCCCCTTCCCCTTTCTCACTCCACCCCCTTCGTCCCCATTAACCCCACGACCCAGCCATGCCTAGCGACAACAGAAAACGATGGATAGCGAGGAGCTTCGGCGGAGACAACGACAACAGCAGAGCTTCGTTGAGATAGTGACGCACAAGAAAGGATGACGATGCCAGCCACCGATGGACCGGATGGAGTAAACATTGATGTACATAGTTTCCTATGGCAAATAAGCCTCTTCCCATTCCCGAACAACATAAATTTGAGTCTCTCGGACAAACTTTAAGATACTCACCAAAATATATAGATTTTGTTCGTCCATTAGTGAGGTGGGAAAAATAGAAACCTAACATTACCATGGTCAAACTTATGTTAATATTTGGATTAATTACGTGAGATCTCTGTGTTTTTTTTTTTTTCCAGAGTGAAACGATGTATGGGGATTTGAATGTGACTGATGGAAAACATATCAAATTGTCATCAGTACTCACCTCTGCAATTTCTTCTTTCACATTTTATATTACTAAAGTAAAAATTTAATGTTACTCCAACCTAGGGTGGGTCAGTGAACTAGAATGAATAGTTAAATACATTACATATCAATTATGTTGTAATTAACCTATTTTTTTCATTGGAAAATAAATGGAAGGTTAAAGGGACAAAATCAGGAAAAATCATAGTTAGATGCATTGTACATCAATTATGTCGAAGAGGGGTCGCCCACTTAAATATGTCACAATATCCCGAGATTAGTCTCTCACCGAACACTCTAGGAAACCAAACATTCTTCCAAAATAATCTTTTTTTTTCTTTGTATATTGCAGCAGTTAGGTGGAGACGTGAGAGATGGCCGTGGGTGCAAGTATTTTTCTCTGTTGGGAGTATCTCTTCGTGGACCGTGCGTCCCAATAGGACGACTTCTCTTTCAATTGATTGTGGGCCATCAACTTATCAATCTTTGTTAACAACATATGATACAGCAAAATTTCTAGAAACTAGTATACAATGGGAACAAAATCACGTCAATCATCACTAAGATGTCACACAAAAAATCCATTTCCGCACCATTTGAGAAGCGCCTATGCAGAATACAATATGCTGATATGTAGAAATACCAGCCTCTCTACAAAAGTCTTCAATCTTAATTGCATGTTTGAGATTCCTGCCCTGCCTAGCTAGACATCATGACATGATCAATAACCTGAAGTGCTTGATTGGAAAAAAATCTAACATCAACATCAGGATCCTCGGTGAGCTCAACCAGACATGGACGGATTGTGTTTTCAACAATCTGAATGAAAATGATGTTCACAAGATAAGAGACAGAATAAGAGTGATACTGAATAAGCAAAACGGGAAAGAGAAGACAGATAACACAAGAAAACACAAGAAATGTTTATAATAATACAATACAAATAGAGATGCTTACAGACTGATCAACTATGGGGAAGATGGATTCTAAGACCTTTGCCACATTGAACTTGATGTTGGGCACTCTACATGTGAGCAAACAGGGCAGCAGTTAGGATGCTAATTATATTAAACCTTACCTTATATGGAATAATCACACTTCCAAATTAAAATACCTGTCTTTTGATGAAGCAACAACAACAGGCAACAATTTTGAGCAAGTGATTTCAGAACCCATTACAGGAGCAAGCAGAGAGATAGCATGGAGAATGGTCATCCGATACAAGTAGTGAGGATTGTTAATCATTTCCAAAACCTGTTCCAAACATGCCCATACCAATACATGTAAAGTTGCATTCAAAAGAAAGAACAGCAGCAAAAGTAATAGTACAGTAGATAAAAAGCAAATATTTCAATGTGCAACTTAGACCCTACAGAAGGGGCCTGCGGACATTATTACTTCTACACAGCCCAAAGGTGAACTTGCTATGTTCATGACAAGTGATATTTTTTGTATATGACTTCATATATTTAATAAACAGTGAAAGCTATGCTGCACCACCCACCAAAATGGTGCAGTGGTGCACCACTCAAGTGGCCTTTGTACTCTGTTCTCAATATAATTATTTGCTTATCCAAAAAAAAAAAACTCCAAGTGGCAAAATCTGGACCATCCAGATTGCCACTTGGGTTTTTGACTTTTCAACTTCTATAAAGGGGTCAAGAATAGCATGAAGCACTAAAATAGATGTACATCCATGAATCACCATTTTCAATCATTAAATATAACATTAAAATATTAGTTAAAAAAAATGATAAGTTTAACCTGATAGTAGCCCAAAAATTCCAGTAAAAAAAAAAAGATAATAGCCCAACAATCGAAAATAACAATTTTACCCTAAACCCCTCCCACCCCAGGTTCGAGAATGGATTGAGGAGCTGCTTTTGCCATGCCCTTTGAATCTGTTCTCCGCAAAGTCCCAGGTTGCCAAAAAACGATGATGCATTGAAATGGACCAATGTCGGAGTCACTGGGATCTCGCCGGAAAGTTGATTGTTGGACACGTTCAGGTACTTTAGTCCTATTTGGTTCAAACCTGGGATTGCTCCAGTGAACATGTTGCGCCGGAGTTTTAGCAGCGACGCCGGTAAGTCGCCGGAAATTCGATTCCATGATAGAACGATAATCTTGACGCAGTGGAGGACGGTGACTGAAACGGGAAACTCGCCGGAGAAGTTGTCGTAGGAATAAGGATTTGAGGTTGATTCAGCTTGAAAGATTGGGGGTTTCAACTGAGTGAGTTTCCTTTGAAACCGAGGACTCGTAGTTGATCCAATCTTCGACTCTGTAGGATATTAGTTTGATTCCTCTCAACCCAGAAAGCAGATCCGCATTCACATTCAACCCACCACCCCCAGATCTGGTGTGGTGCGGTGGAGAGAGATGGAAAGGCCAGGAGAGAGAGACCAGGACAGAGATGAAAATGGAGGAGAGGACCTTGCAGTAGGGGGCCTTGCGGCGGCGACAGTGGCTCGCGCCGGGAGTGGGTCTTGACCTTGCCTTGCCTTCTTAAAAAAGTTCAAGTTCATTCACTGTGGCACAATGGCAGTGAAGGATGGTCGTGGGGGAGTTGGCAGATGGGTGGAGATAGGGATGTGTGGTGGTGAAGGGGAAGGATTGGATTGTAATTTAAAAATAAGTATTTATCTGGGTTAAAAATGAGCATACATCCATGTACTACTTAATTTAGTGCTTCATGCTAGCATTGCTCTTTTGGAGAGGTTGAAAAGTCAAAAACCCAAGTGGCAATCTGGATGGTCGGTGGTGCACCACTACACCACTTTGGTGGGTGGTGCACCTTAGACAACACCTTAATAAACTACCAGGACAACATATAATTCAATAATTCCATTATTCCAGTACTGTTTTGGCAGAAACTGGTATGTTTTAAACTGAAACAGGTGAAGATGAGGACAAGGTTCTTAATCTAGACGAGTGACACCACGTCCCCATCACTGCTTCCAAATTGAAACGCATAATCATTTGACACTCAGAGAAACCAGATTAAATAGAAACAGAAGCAGTATTATTGATTTGAAAAACTTAGAAATATTACAGAAGAAACACCCTGTAATCACAGAGCTATTGCTCTTCAGAGAAGAGATGATTCTCTCTCTCTTTGCCCAACCTCAAGGTTCTAACAAAAAATGATACATAATGATTTCCCTTTCCATCGTCCCTCCCCTTATAATCATGTTGCCTATCCCAACTAACTGCCACATCAGCAATTCATCTCTAACTTCCCTGCTCACCCCATTTGTTGGTCTTTGGCCCAAACCCAGTATCCTAAGTCCTAACACACTCCAATTGATTCAAGCATTAATCATTTTTGAGATACCATGTTTAAGAACCTCAATGCCATTTTCAAGCAATTTCCTTTTGTAAAAAATCTGTTTGACCAAGTGAATACTTAAGTTCAAAGAATTGGTTGGTTGAATTTATTCTCCAAGTGAGATAAACAAACGTATATTATAAAATAAATAATCGAATCTTTCTCACTAAGTTGGGTCTGCTACATGGATCAAATGACACTACTACGATATATCAAAAATCAAATCCTCTAGTAGGTCATTTAGGTCTAAATCCTTTCTAATGGTTTCATCTAGACTGTCTTCCTCTCCCTCTGATAATGGGGTCAACTCTTGTGAATGAGACTTCCATTGGTCTTCTTCTCACATTTAGAAATCATCTTAAGTACAATTCCACCATCCTTTCCTCAATAGTTGCCACTCCTACTTTCCCTTTAAACTAATAAATCGAAAAAACTACAAAAAAGAATCCAGCACAAAGAACTCTCAGGTTCTCTCAGTTTCTCTCTAAATCATTCTTCAATCTTCATTCACAAAAGCTACGTTCTACCTAGATCCAACCTGAGGTTCTTTCTTCATCCATAATATCGTTTATGTAATTTTCTAAAATTTCATTACAACGTAAGCAATTAAATTTATCCAAATCAAATTATTAATTGTATGGGAACTTCAAATAGAAGATAGAGTAAAGACATAAGCACACACATTCATATTGAGAAATGTTGGTGCACTATGCAAAATTAATAATCTAAGCCAACAGAAGAACCTGTGGAATTATGTGCTGCATAGCCCACTCAGGACCAAATTCTTCTGCAAGGCGCTTCAAGTTGTTAGCAGCTGCTTCACGGATTGAATGAACCTGCAACAAACCATAAGAAGGTTAACAACAGTCATGTGGACTAAGTGATTCCCTAAAAATAAACTCAAACTAGCAAGGAAGTGGAGTCCACAAACCTTGTCCTGTAACCACTGCATGCAAAGAGAACCAAGCTTGTCATCGAAAAACCCAACACCCAATTGACTTGCCAATAAGGGTATATACTCTATTATTGCAAGCCGAACCCTCCAATGCCTATCCTCAGCAAGCTCAACAATGGCTGGTAACAAAGATTGAGATAACAAATCGATTCCAACAACCTGCAAAAGTAACTTGATCAACATGGCTTTGAATAGTTTGCTTTCTTCATAAGCTTTTTATTTGTATTATCAGTGAGTAGAGGGTGGCATGCAGGTACAAGGCCATAAGCTCTGTTTGCTGGAATTAGTGGTGTCACCAGAGAAAAAGGAAAAGAAAAACCAGGTTGCCAAAGGTGTATAACACAATTTGAAAATAAAAACCACTCGAGAACTTTATAAACCTGATTCACTTGATCAAGCTTGCTTATTATATTCAGGCGAACATCAGGAAATTCATCCTTCAAAAGGGAAAGGAAAATAGGAAGAAGCTGCTCAATTGTTGCATCCTGCAATGAAGAAAAGGAAGAATAGGTAGTAGTTTCTTAAAAATTTTGAACCATAACAAAGTAAAACAACAATGCCACAGTATTAATTGCAGAATTAAAAGTATTACAATGCATTACACTCTATAAAACTTATCATACCAACAACAGACAGAGGTCAGACACCATAAAGTAACCACACAAGCATAGAAATAGACAGATTGCTTGCAAAATTTAGAAATACATCAAATAAAAACCCTAAGAAATGATATGCGAAACACGGAATGACACATGAAACATTGATAACATTGACATAAGCTTTCGTTCTCATGGTTTACATCATTGCCAATGTAGGCTTGGAAATGTGCAGGGTGCACTAAATCTAGAGTTTAGGAAGGTGATAACTTTATGGGGTGCATCTGGTTAACTGCTGCACAGGTCAATCAAATCCACAGCACGACATATCTCCAAACTAACTAGCAAAGGAGATAATTCAGTACTTTGATTTTTTCTTTTTTCCTTTTTTTAAAAAAAAAGATGTACATTTCAGTACATTGTTGTTTTATAGTTTAATGGCCTACATACCACAATCAGGAGATTCACATGTAAAAATGAAAAGCATACTCTACTACCCAGAGCCCTGAATGATGCCTTAATCGGTTCATCTCCCTTTAAGCAAGGAGAAAATGAAAAGCAATAGACTTCAGTATTTCAGAGTTAGGCACTGAAAGACAAGTTGAATAATTTGAAAGACACCCAACAATACATTTAATCATGCATGATATGGATCGTGACGATTCTTGCCTAGACCACCATAACTGCAAAAACTGCTATTCACACTTATACCTTTCCTAACACTGGAGCCATTCCCATTATTACTGAAGCCAAAGCAGAGCGAACATGCTGTGAAGAGTCCAATGACAATTCCTGAAAATTTTGAAGTATTTGTATACCTGTAAGATCTGGATTTATGATGAATTGCATAAATTGCATCATGATCAAAACAAAAAAGACTCACCTTCACACAAGGGAGAATATGCTGAATAGCAAGATCTGGATTTAAGATTCGGCAAAATTTGGTCACCTTCCCAGCAGCTGCAATCCTTACTTCTGCTTCATTGTCTCGAAGTAACCGCACATAAGCAGGGACCAATTCCGTTCTTCACAAACAATTGTCATGAGAGATAATCTTAAGACACATAAATAGATACAAAAAGCTAGGACTTTGGCTCTGGGCCTTAGTAAATAGAAGAAATCAATATATATAAACTACAAGTTTAGACATTTAAAGTTTTTAACCATTAGCATGACTACCTCAACTAGTCAACACAGCTCATGATGCAATATATTAACATAACACAGTCACAAGTTATATGATACAAAGATATGCAGCATATTTAATATTCAGACAGAACTTAATACCTGGTAGGTTCAGGGCCTACAGCTTCACAGAGCTCATACAATTGATTTGCAACCATGTAACGCACACGCCAAGACTTATCCTGTTCAAGATCAAATCACATCAAATATAGAAGTAACAACTAAAAAAAAGAATAGATCACTTGGTGGGGTGGGCACAACTTCCTACAAATATAAAAATGCAGGGACAACAAATTAATACGGGTGTCTTTGGGTGGGTGGGTGGCTGGCAAAATAAAGCAAAGATGCAAGAATCATTATTGGTATAGGCACTTACTTTCTAGTCAAGCTGAAGAAACAAGGGCATGTCTCAAACCCAAAATCGAGGGCATGGATCACTAAGATTCACTCAACTTGCAAAGAAAAAGTAGGGTGCCACCGTTTGCATCTCAATTTTTTCATGATGTTTTGCAAAATGAAAACATGGTTGTCTGTTTGTTTGCAAGGCATCAAAAGTTAAGATTGATAGCATTGATTCGGCAGTTTCTTTTGTTTCAAAATATATTGATTAATAGGCATGTATTATGCAACACAGGATAAGGTTTGGCTGTTACTTCTTAGAAACGGTACATCACGACATAATTGATAACAGAATCACATACACACATGGCAAACATTATATCATATCTATACTACTATACAAAGGTGATAGGTGCATTTGGTGGCTAACTTTATTTTTCCATATTTACCATTCATTTTAATATTTTTCCACATATTTCCATAGGGACAAATCTGTAAATAAACTGCTATTAACTACTATAAAACCGCCAAATAACCAATCAAACATACACGTCTTACTCCGGGATGTACAAAATAGCAAATAAAATACCCAAAAGAAAATGCACTCAACAAAAAGAATAAAAGAATGCAGACAAATAGGCATGGCAGTTCCTGTCTTTTTCAGCTAGGGAGCATAAAGAAGAACAGATAATTATAAATTATTGATAATTTTAACCACTCCTAAAATGGCACCTGTGAGAAGTTAACAATAACTGGAAGTATATGTGTGACACAATCTTGTGGCTCCAACAGCTTGCCAAGAGCAGCACAACCCTCGACTGCTAACAATCTAACAGAATCTTGATCTGAACCAAGTTAAAAACTAAAATTCCATCAACCACTTGCATTAAGGAAAATAGATTATGGAATCTACAATTGGCAAACCCTTTCCATCTAGAAAGAATGAGAAATATGTATTCAATTACCATCCTTAGTAAGATCCTCAAAAATTGACATGATGTCTGCCTTCAAATGAGGATATTCAACAGTTGCAGCAAACTTCCCAAGATTTGATGCAGCAGACCTTCTAACCATTGGCATGTCATCTTGACACAACTGACTGTATATCGACCTCAACTCTGTCTTTGACATTTCTGGTCCACTTGAGTATGCAATATGAAATAGTCCACAGGCAGAGACTCGGGCAGTGAACCATTCACCCGCTGCCAATCTCTGAAGCAAAATACAAAGCATTTATTGGGCAGGATATTCAATCGGCAAAGCAGGCATAAGTAAATGATGAATATGCTCTACGATACATAACCATTCAGTAGTACCATCAAAAGTGTTAGATACTGTGGCTATATTGCAATGTGATATTATGTAGATATGAGAATCATTCAAGTTAACCAAGATCCATTAAACAACCACTTTTGTTTCATAAGACTAACATGTTGTTTATATAACAGAAAATAGTAAATTTCCTGGAAAAGTAAATGAACTTCATTATTAGAAGTTCAAAACACACAATAGGCAGCAGAACCATGCCCCAGCAAGGAAAAATTTTAGGCACTGACATCCAAAATGGAGTACAACATAAGGTCCTGAAAAAAAAAACATCTATATCAATGGAACGAAGTTATCTGACCTTCACCATAGGGATGAAATACTCAACCAAATCACTCTCCCTCATTTGAGATCCAATTCTACAAAGTGATTCCACAGCTTTATCTCTCACAGAGGTTTCCTCAACAGTGCAAAGCGTCTCCAAAGGCGTGAGTAACACGTGGGCATGTTCCACTCCCCCAACAAAAGGAATGAATACTCCCAACTCTTCCGCCATTGCAAGAAGCACCTCATCATCGTCATCATTATTCTCGCCTAAAAATGGAATTAATTCCCTCCGGGTTCGTTCATCCCCAAGAGCGCGTGCAATTGTCGATAGCTTGCGAATCGAGTTCAACCGTAGCTGAATGTCATCATTTTTCAGCTCGTCTATAAGCACCGCAATTGGATATAGTGGTTCATCAACCATAGACATTTTGTTTTGTTTACAATGTTCCTGAATCAGTTAAATCAAATTGTTAGCAGCTAAGTAGCATGCCTTTAATCACAATTTATGCAATAACAATTTTAAACCATTGTAAGTATAACTACCTAAAATATAACCATAAGTATGGACACAAACCAGCAAATACTATTAGAGTGTCACTTAATGCATAAATCCTTTAAAAACAAAAAACAAAAACAAACAAAAACAAAACAACAACAAACCCTTCAACTTTGGAACTAATTCGTAAGAAATCATTTAATTTCATAAAAATTACTTTGCTCTGAATTCAATTTTGCCCCCTTTAATAAAAGAAACGCGTATAAAATCAAATCAAAGGAAATAAAAAGAAAAGAAATCGCATCCAAAAGAAAAGAAATTTTTAAAAAAATGAAAATTTTATGAAAAATGACAAGTCAGAAATTGTCAACGAAAGTAAAAACCCTAGCGTTCAAATCCAGAAGCAAAGGAACAAAATTTCCCCGTACCGTATCGCACGATACTGTCAATAGCTTGTGATTTTGCGAGTTGCAGAAACGAAAATACGAAGAAATGCGATCTTGTGTGGAATCGTTTGGATAGAATCAAATAGCGGTTGTAGAAATTAACGCGTTCTTTTGGTTTTGGAGATGCTACGCAGAGGAACTAACTGGTTAGCGTGGAGAAAAATGGAAGATCAAAGTGGAACTGTGAAAACCCTAACCCTCCCCAATGGAGGAATAACGAGAAGATGGTAGAGAAAGCAAAGCCTTTTTCACGAAATTGGGTTCCTCATTTCCAACTTTCTATAACAAATCTTTGGTTTTGAAAGCATGGTTGAAATTCCTTTTCTACGATTTTCTTTTTCTTTTTACTTTTTTTTTTTTTTTTTGGTTTTGAAAGCATGATTTTCTTTGGTTTTGCAAGATTCATCTTTTCACAATTCCAAAAAAAAATATATATGCATTTTACCCAAAAAAAAATATATTTGTAGGATATGCTTGGTTAAGAGAATTTGGTGAAAGAATGTGATTTTGGGTGAATTTAAAATATTTTATCACGTTTTTTATAAGCTTTAATATTAGTATTTTTTTTTAGTGGGTGAGCTTTAAATTTTGTCATTTCTTATCACTCTACCCTTAACTTGTTTTTTTTTTTTTGACGAAACCCTTAACTTGTTTTGATAACATGATATCTTGTTTTGATATTCATTTAATTTTTTAATTTCATTAAAGTATTTATGTTAAAATTCATTTTTTATCCCCTATCTTATTTTTTGTTTCAGTTTGGTCCGTTATATTTACAAAATTTCGTTTTAATGCTCTAACTATCGATCATTGTAAAAAATGGTCATTTCCGTTAAATATGACTTATGTGGCAGTTAACTCTCATTCATGACAAATGAAATGGCAACTCTTCTACTTTAAAACTGAAGCGGCAGGTGACATGACAAATCTTCCCGTGGTAATGTAAGGATCATGATGAATCAATTAAAGAACTATAACTTCAATCAGAATATTTACTATGGCCGCCTTTGGGTAAATAACTTAATTAAGAGCTTATCACATAAGACCTTATTGCATGAGAGCTTATGCCATAAGAGCTTATGAAGAAAGGGGTAGGAGAGGATTCGAAGGGGGAAAACACGGAGGGGTCATAAGCACTTGTTAAAATTCCATAAGCTTGTTCCAGTGACTTATGGAAATAAGTCAAAAACTTCTTATGGGATGTCATAAGTTACTTTTATAAGCTCTGCCAAACACACTGCATAAGAGCTTATGTCATCAGATAAGTTAAAAGGAGCTTAAATAAGCTCTTCCAAACGCCACCTATATCAAGCATTCAAAGGTTTCTAACATAGAATAGGTTTCTAACATAGAATGAAACATGATAATTGGAAAGAAAAAAACATACAACAATCCCTACATAATGGGGCTCTCATGTTCTTCACACATCAAATTAATTGGAGTTAAACCAAAAAGAATGAAAATTGACAACATAGGCATGCTCAAATTCAACAAATGGGCACAATTATGATTCAAAAAAAAAAACAAATCAAGAAGTTGAGAGAATGGAGTTGTAGATGGTTTTGCCGACACTAAAAGTGTGAGTTGGGTCGGTAGAGATTATGAGAATAAAGCTTCGAACAATGGAGAGGAGGATTGAGAGAATGGAGATACAGACGATTTTGTCGATGCCACCTTTGACTTCAACGAAGACCCACTTCAGAGACTTCTACACATAAATTGAAGACTGAAGAATAAGCAAAAAGTTGTTACTTTTAACTATAATAGAAACTGAGATTCTTATTTAGTGAAGAAGTTTTGATTTTTTTTGTACAAAAAAAAAAAAGATTTGATTTTTATTGCATATTCTTGTTCTTCGTTGTTATCATTGTTCTGGGCTTCAAGAGTATCAATGGAAAAGCATCTTGTTGCAAGCATTCAGTCGGATATGGGTTTCTGGAACCATGGGTTTATGTAATTTTTTTTTTGTGTGTGAAAAACTTGAAGATTTGCCATGTCACCTGCCATGTCACCTTCAAGGTGGAAGAGTTGCCATGTCACCTGCCAAGGATGAGAGTTAACTGCCACATTTAACGACATTCGTAACGAAATTGACGGAAAGGGCTGCAATCTGGATTCTCTCCTGCTACAACCTCTCCAGCCCCCTCCTGCTGTGCAATCTGGACTGTTTGTCCAGATCGGACGGTCCAGATTAAATGACCTTCTATAGTAATAAAAAAACCAAATCTGCTCCTATTTTCATCCCCTTTATCATTTCCCTGTACATCTCGACTGCGGCGTTCCCACCTCTGCCCGGAGAGGCTTCGCTGACGCCACCGGCCACCTTCACCTCCGCCTCATCCCACTTCTGTTTCCAATTCTCCCCCATCTCTCTCCGCCGTGGTTCGTTCGCCACCGTGTTGTCGACCATTGTGAAATCCATGATCCAAAGGACTTCACTGAATCACTATCTACTCAAATCAAATTCGACAGTTTCAGATTGCACTGCCCACAAATGCAAGCACAAATATATAAATCTTGGTCACACATGACACAAGTCTATAAGGGAATTAAAAGGCATCACTCACACTCACCTCTTCTTCACAAATACTCTCAAGAGAAAATGCTGCAGAATGATAACATATTGACATTTCATTATCACCATATGATATTATTTGGTAACTATGTTGCATAGAAACAAAAACAAGGAGCACCTATCTTTCATTTTTTTAATGTTGTTATGTGTGAGCGTTTCAGAATATGGGAGTGGATGGTTTGGCCAAGGTGGTGGTGGACGGCGCGGCAGCAGACGATGGTGACGGCACGGCGGCAGTTGCAGGCGCGCGACGACGAACGAACCCCGGCAAAGAGAGATGAACTAGGAGAGAGATGAGGGAAAAGCCGAAAATGGAGGCAGGATGGGGCGGCGGTGAAGGTGGCTGGTGGGGCCGGCTAAGCCCTCCGGGCAGAGGTGGGTACGAGCCGTCGAGATGTACAAGGAAAGGAGAAAGAGGATCGAGAAAATAGGAGCAGATTTGGTTTTTTTTTTTTTTTTTTTTTTATTATTATAAAAGGCCATTTAATCTGGACGGACGATCTAGATTGCACAGCAGGAGGGGGCTGGAGAGGTTGTAGCAGGAGAGAATCCGGATCCATTTTATATAACGTTTGATAGTTAAAAGACTAAAACGAAACATTTTAAAGATAATGTACCAAATCGAAGCTAAAAAGTAAGATAAAGGGACAAAAGTATATTCTAGCCAAGTATTTATGAGATTCTTAATAGTATTTTAACTAGAATATTTTATTTTACAAACAAAATAAATAATTTGCAATTTGACCTTATTAGGTGGAATTTATAAAATCCATCTTTCTTTTTTCGCCTAGCTTAACCCCTCCGACTCAAATAGTTCACGTCATCATAGTTTGGCTCATTGAAAAAGATGGTAACTTTTTAATCAAGTCGCATATGGATTTCTAAAGTGACATCAATATGCGAGGAAGACCATGGTCGTGAAGATGAAGCCCTAGGAGGCCATGAACATCAAAGATCTATAAACTTCATATCTACGACAAAGGAACTTGGCTAAGAATCATGGAGGTAGGGTGAGGGATAGGGAGGGTGGGTTCAATGGTGGTGGGGTGGTGCAGTACGACGATAGGTTGGTTTTTCCTTTTCAAATTTGTATGTGATTTAATTTTGGTAAAGGTGATGTGGTGAGGGACGTGGGGGTGATGCAGCTGTGGCGTGGTGCTGGCACGACCGAGAAGGCAGTGGCGATAGAGATTGACGGTAACTTCTGTGGAGATCAAAGCACCTTAAGTTCAAATTTTTTCATAAACTTTCTAAACTGATAACATTGTACAATCCCGAGCACATTCAGAGAGATAAACTTTGCATATTAGACAACACCTATTTGTATATTCTATAGTTCATGATTAAGGGGGCTTTTGATTTAAGTTATGTTAAGATACTAGTATGTAAACCGTACGACACACGGGCAATATGTGTTGGATATTTTTTTAAAATATTTCAAAATAATTTAATATCTTAAAGATTTTATTTTCACCATTTATTACAAGTTATTTTCTCCAACTTTTTCTTTAATGCCTTAATTCTATTTATTGCTATTTATGTTAATGTTTTAATTTTTATTAATTATTTTAATTACGGTGCTATAACCTTCATACTGAAAACATATTGCTATTGTTTCTCATTTTAATGAGACCGTTTTTGTTGTAAATGGCATATCATGATTTTGTTACCTTGTCTTATTTATTTGCCTTCATAGTTAAAAAGGAGTATGGCAATTTCTTTTAGAGTGTGTGAACGTAAAGAAAAAAGCATCTTCTCCTGTGTTATAGTTTGCTTGCTTACTTTATTGAAAAGGGCAAAAGGCTTTTCTTTCTCTTCTTAATATTTTTAGATGTGTAAGAGTTGATGTAATTCTTGTTGTTCTTAGGCCTAGAATAATGTTGTTATTCTGGAAGAGTCTGTTAAACACTAGAGATGTGATGAGACACCCTGATGTCCCATTACAGAAAACCTTATTTAACTAAATCTTAAACCGTTATTAATGTTAGCACGCTTTATTATAGTAAAAAATATTATAATAATAAAAACTGTAAAGAAATGAAACAGTTTAAAAACATGCACAAGCGACGTCATCCATACATATATACAACATATACAGCACGTCCATCAGAGTATGCTAAGTCCCCTCTATGGGACCATCACAACCTACAACCATCTATACAGACTCAATATAAACAGAGACAGACTAACCAAAGAGATACAGAAGAAGTCCTAGAGATGCCCGGCTCGCCTCTCAAAATACATTAAAATACAAAACAATCTCACGGAGGCTCACTACCATTGACGTATCCGACATATTCACATCATCAGTGATGTGGGCGTCTACAACTAACCTCGTACAACTCCCAGTCATACGGCTCGTCACCTTGGCAAAATGCAATGCAACAAACATCACTATAGTTAACACCAGAACCTTCTTATCCATTTACAGTCTCACAGCAGATGCTCATATATCCCCAGCCTCAAAGCCGCCATCTCAAGACATTACCATAGTGTTAACTCTCAACTCATCCATACAGACATATATTCATCAGGCAATCAGCCAATCATCAATTCTCACATACAGACATAAAATAATCAAATAATCATGTTCAACATGTTAAATATATCAGAGATTATATAAAATCAAACAGCACATCAACATGCAACACAGACAACCTCAATCGGCATCAAATCAATAACTTAGAGTTTCAGGCTTACTATAACATCATAAAATTTCAAATGTAATTTTATTAATAAAAAAGGTTTAATTTATTAAAAGGTACAGTGTAGAAATAAATAGTGTAAGAATGTATTAGAATTGTTTTTTTTTTTATAATAAAAATAGGTGGGCCTACTATATTGATTTGAAAGAATGAAAAAAAAAAAAGAATTGGCCACGTATAAAATACTTGGCTTTAGCCAAATTTGGTGTTGTATAGTGCAACGCATGAAAGTGAAGTGGTGCAGCATATTCATTTGAATTTTTTAAAAACAAGAAAGAGTGATGGGCCGCATATAGTTAATTGAATTGAAAGAAAGGATAAAAGATAGGTACGTTAAGGGGGATCCAAGTTCACGGCCTTTTTCCTTTTAATACATGCTCCACACCACAATACCAATTAATCTTAATCGAGGGTTTGAGATAAAAGAGAATAAAAGTTAGCGTCAGGCCATCAGCGTAGAGATAGAAATTTATCTCTCGCAAGAACAACAAAAGAAGATTGAGGAGTATCGTTACGGTGCTAGATTGGGAGTCACACAGATCAACAAATAGTAGCAAAATAAGCGTAGATTTTTGGTGAAGTACAAGCTTTTATCATAAACAATTTTTAGAGCGTTTTGGAGATCTTCGAGAGGTGGGTAGCAATATCCTTTTGAACCTTCCATGATATAATTACCCTATTTTTTTTTTTTGGAATTTTAATTAATTTTATGCATGTTGCTATTATCCTATTTTTAAAATTTAGGGTTTTCAATTAAGACAAAAATTTGTTAAATTGAGTATATACTCTTGTTATTGATGGTATAGAATACATGATTGTTATTTGTGTTAGTTGAATGATATGCTTGTTGACGTATGTTATGTCTTGATGTTCATGATTGTCATAGTGTAGTTATGAAATTACTTGATGACATGATATGAGTTTATTTGGTACGCATGACAAGATTAAATATTTAATTTATGGTAATGAGTTGTTACATGTATGAGACATGAATTTTGTGCCTTAAGATATGTTGTATGATGTTTGCCGTAATACCACCTATGATAGGGGAATCGAAGAGTAATACCGCCTTAATGGGGTATCGAAAGTAACGTCGCCATGTTATTGGGATGTCGAAAATGAGCAATACCACCTAAAAAGGGGTATCAAAAGTAACACTGCCACACATTGGGGTGTCGAAAATAGAGAAATACTGCCATGTGCACATGGGAGGTATCGAAATGGAAATGTCCCCGACAGGAGGGTGACATCCAAACACTCCTCGTGAGTAGCGGTGGGCAATGGGACGCCAATGTCATGTGATGTGTGAATTTATGACATGCCAGCAAGAGACCAATTTAATTATGAGGTCTTCGGGCCTCTTGGGTTAATTTAGAATTTACTTGGTATATGGAATGTGATGTATTGAGATGAGTTGTTGTTATGCTATATGCTTTTGAGTTGATGAGATTATTGTTGTTATTAAAAGTATTTTCTTTTGTATATATTATTTTGGAAAAGTAGCGGATACCATGGACTGTTTTTTCCGCTTACCGCGCCGGCTGAGAACAATATTATTTTCGAAAATATTTTATTAACTGTATTGTTGTTCACTGAGATTTTATATCTTATTATAAGTGTTGTTTTCAGAGTCCGAGAACATCGCTATTGAGGATCCAGAGATCTGAAGAGTCATCTTTTTTATTAGCTAGTTGGTTAGTAATGTAATATGGTTGAGAGTATTAAGCGGACGACGTTCTTTGGTTTACGTATTATTTTTCTCATATTGTAATTAGATGCCTGATTTTGAGGCTTTTGATTTTTATTTATTATTCAAACGTATGGATTTATATTTATATTTATTACTTGGATACTTTATTACTATATTATTTAATATGAGGTATTTTCAGACTTTAATTATTTAAGAATTTTTTTTATGACATTCATGTTTAATTAAATGTTTTAAATGATTTTTATTGATTTTATCTTGGGTTACTAATGTAACAAAGGGCGTTACACTTACTATTGTTAAAACTACAACCACTAAACCCAAGACAACATTAAAATATTATTTTATTAGGGTTTAGCCGTTGTCGATTATTCAACATCCTAGTAGGGTCTGGGGAACCCTACAGACATGAATATATAACTACTACTCTATGCTTACCTCCCCGACGATGTCGATTACTTTCTCCCCACCTTGACTTATCCGGTACACTTGATCAAGCTTAGAATCGCGTTCTCGCTTCACTCACAGCCGCTGCCTTCGGGGCTCCTCGGTGCTCCAAAATTTGCCCTAACACATGAACAGAGTCCCGATAATGTCATAAACCCTATTCTTGCAACAGTTTTTCAAACAGAGCTTGAATCGAAGCAAGAATCGAAAAAAAGGAAATGATGATGTCAACATGTCGATGCGTTAGGGATTCGAGCATTACCTCAGTAGTATCGAAGAATCGATAGTCGATACTCGTAGTACTCGCAGCTCTGATCACAACAGTGTAGTCGGAATCGAAATCGGACAGGCGGATTGTTCTCGGGCTCAACTTTCTCTCTCTAACCTCTCTCCTATTTCTCTCCCACGAGCACTTTGTTCTCTGCTTCGAAACTTATAATTTTCTCCAAGTTTTATGTTTGACGACGACTAAGGGCACCTTTCAGCACTGCGCACGCTCGAGCTCAAAATTTCCCACGCTCAAGCATGCCCACGCTCGAGTGTGAAATTTCCCACGCTCAAGCGTGGCCGTCTGCCTCGCCACGTCTCGTCCATGCGTCGTTCAGTCAGCCACATGTCAATTCCTCTTAGCACTCCCCACGCTCAAGCGTGGCTTCTCTCACGCTCGAGCGTGGACCACGTTGACCAGCCAAATCAGCAAACCCTCATTCACACGTTTCATCGCGTTCTGAGCTCATTTGAAGTCCGATTGACCTCAAATTTGAAACATAAGCTCATCAATCCGAGAAAACGGGACGTTACACTCTAGCCACCTCTAGTAGGTGTCTATTTTTTCTCTCTGCAATCTCATTTTGTTGGGGGTATTAGCACAAGAACTTTGATGCACAATCCCATTTTCAAGAAAGAAATTTCCTAAGACCATGTTAAAGTATTCTTTTCCATTACCACTTCTGAAAACTTGAATACTTGTCTTAAATTGATTTTGCGCCATTTTGAAAAAATTCTTGACATATATAAAAGTGATAAACCATTTTTTGTGGGAAAGTGTACTTGTTTTATTAGGACCCCCCAAACATCACTGTGAATAACAGAAAATGGTTTTGATGGTTTATATGGTTGCATAGGAAAAGAAGAGCGATGATGTTTCGTAAATTCACAGCTTTCACAATGAAATAACGAAGGATCTTTATTAAAAAACAACTTAGGAAATAAGTGTTTTAAATATCTAAAGCTTTGGTGGCCTAACCATAAATGCCATAACATAATATCATCATTGTTATTAGAAATTAAAATAGATTCAAGGCAGGAACTTATTGGTTGGGATTGTTTCCTTGATCCAAGTCCATCATCAAAGTAATAGAGTCCTCCACTCTCCTTAGCATGCCAATCATTTTCCCCTAGTTCGAATCATGAAAGACACAATGAGAACGAAAGAAATTAGCTTGACAGTTTTTATCTTGGACTAATTTACTGACATATATTAGACTACAAGACAAATTAGGAACATGAAGGACATCTTGGAGAGTTAACATTGGAGATAGGACAATAGAACCTTTTCCTAGAATGGCTGAAATAGAGTCATCTGCAATTTTAATTTTCTGGTTACCTGCACAAGGACTATAGGAAGAGAAAAAACTAGACTCTCATGTCATGTGATCAGTAGCACCTGAATAAGCAATCCAAGTATGGTTGGAATTGACACTAAGAATGGCATTTTTAAATAAATTACCTTTCTGGGCGATGGAGTAAGAAGGGGTTTGAGACTCAAGAAGTTTGTACAGTTGGCTTATTTGTTCCTTGGTGAATGGAAGCGAGCTTAAGGAATACTGCTTCTCTTGATCAGAGGTACTAGCCTGGAATATACGACCCTCACCTCCACCTTTCGTCTTCTAATTCGGTGGCTTGCCATGGAGCTTCCAACATGTCTCATGAGTATGCCCCGCGTGCTTGTAGTGATCGTCGGCGCCACCTATACCTATGACGTCGCCGCCTATGCCAGCGCTGCCTATACCTGCGTCAGCGTCTCCTGCACTACTACCTGGGCCGCCACCTTCGATATGGCCTCTTGCGACGTTGTTGTCAACAGAGGAGTCATCACTATTGTTTTGGGATGCACTTGTAAGAGCTTGTTTCCAGGAGGTGGGCCGCTCTATGACGGAGTGGGGAAAAGCAAACCTAGATTGAAAAACCTAGAGTTGCTGATACCATGTAGTAAAGCATAAAGGTAAAATGCTGTTATGATTCATTCATAGTAAAGGCAAAACAAATCTCTTCCTATAATTAAGGAATGAAATAAAACAAAATAAAATCAGAATAATAAAGATAAGATCAAATAAAATCAAAGAGGATAAAATAAGGTATATTTTCCTGATTCTCCTATAGTAGCATTTATTTCCCTTTTGTCTACATATTGTATTCATTCTTGTACAATGAAACCAAAGAATAATTTTCAGATTTTCGAAGTTCCTTCTTTCTATATGGCATCAGCAGCATAGGTATTTCCTAGGGTTTTGTAACGCCCCTTTC
Source organism: Echinosophora koreensis (assembly GCA_035048595.1). Classification (NCBI taxonomy): domain Eukaryota; kingdom Viridiplantae; phylum Streptophyta; class Magnoliopsida; order Fabales; family Fabaceae; genus Echinosophora; species Echinosophora koreensis. The sequence goes on along the minus strand of JAPCYP010000031.1, from coordinate 1,053,465 downwards.
CAGGGCGCTATGTTTAAGGACATATTATGATTATAAGGCCGAAAATAATGGAATAATTGTATAGGGCTTACTAAATATTACGATTTCAAAATTTCTTTTCATGAAACTAGTCGGTCAAACTTAATGTAAAACATACATGGTAAAACATTAAAGCATTTCTGGACAACATAACACATGTATAGATTATCGACTAAAGATGCCTCAGGCACCAACATTAATAAACATAAAATAAATAGGCATAGGTCTACGATATGTCAACTCAAAAGATCCCAAGTTAACAGCGGTAGCTTGTTGCGTTAAAACTATACTTAAGAGCAAGTGCACCCTATCGCAAAAGTAATATAGGAGTATTTGAGACTCCAAGTATCGAACCCACAGAGATTGTTGACAAGTACTAGATTAATTATTAACTTATGTTATTTAGACAATCGAATTGGTTGAAAACAACGGAATAAAAGTAGCAAGATTGTGAAAGCCAAGAAAACAAAGAATTGAAAGCAAATGATCAATTATGGAAAGCCTAGGGTGCCTGGTTTCACTTATGTCACTACCTATGATGTTACCCAATTCCTCAATAATATGTGTTTCTTATTGATTGTCAATCACTCACTCTAAATCTATTAATACCCAATGGTCATGCAATATTAATATTCTTTCCCTTAATCAGTTACCCCCAATGGTCATGCAAGGTAAACAGTTAAAAGAAGCATAAAGAATTGGCAAGTTTTATTAATTCAATAACTGATTGAAAACAAGGGATTGCGTTTGGTCCACGCAACCCCAAATCCGGTTAATCCTAGAGTTCCGTTAACTAATTGTGGTACGGTCGCCAGTCAATTTACTAACTTAGTAAAGAATGATCAAATCTCATAGAAGTTCAAACACAAGGATTAAACCAATCAATTAAAAGAAACACTGAATCATATTAAAATTAGGCAAACATCAACGGTATCAAAACATAAGATCCACCATTACCCTAGGAATGAATTTAGCTACTCATAGTCATACTAATCACTATACAAATCAAAGACATGTAACAATCCATAAAAGAGAAAAAGAAAACTAAAACCCGAACACCCTTTTGACGTGAAGCAGTCTTCAAATCAATTGGGAGACGGTCCTTCACTTCAAGACTCGATCTTCCTTGTTGTGCTCAACGACGGCTGCTGTCTTTGGTGTAGAACGGCTGCTGTGCAAAAGCTTCCTAGGATGACTCCAATCACTTCCTTATATTGGCAACGTAAAAACCTACGTAATTAGGCCTCTGAGACACGAGCACGGTCGTGCTTAATGATGAGCACGGTCGTGCTCAACTAAAACGGCGTCAAACCGTGCTAAAACTGAGAAAGTCAGCAAGGCCTTGCTGAAGAGCACGGTCATGCTCAATAATGAGCACGGTCGTGCTTAATAATCAACGTCACCCCAGCAATCCAGCAAGGGCGTGCTAGTCAGCACGGGCTCCTCTGATGAGCACGGTCATGCTTAATGTTGAGCACGGCCGTGCTCATTTGAAACTTCAGAACTGTATCTTTTGTCCAAAAATCTTTCAGATTTGTTGCTTTTTCTCCAATTAAATGCTCCACTGCCATGATGACAAATTCTACAATAATCATGAGAAATAGGGTGAGTATTCACAATAATATCCAAATAAATAATAAATCACACCTAATTTCCCAACAATAAAGTATACAAAATGATAGTTTATCAACCTCCCCACACTTAAGGATTGCTTGTCCTCAAGCAATAATCCTGGTCTAAAAGAAATATGAGAAAATCAAAGAACTAACCATCAAGGGACCCTAAATCTTCACATACAATGACAGATAAATCAACCTCTATTTCTATGGGAAAGATCAAGAGATTGCCCAATTAGAGGCTTAGGTTCCTTGAAATCAAACTTCTCAATTGAATAAAGGGTCACTCTTCTCACAACTCTCTAAGTGTAAAAGGGTAAAGACAATTATCACTCAAGTTCCCTGCAAGAAAGTACATCACTATAAGCTTGTTTATAGACCAAATCTCCACTAAAAGTTTACATGCATCTAGAATCAAGAGGTCTTTCATGGGTTGTAACGTGGCCATGGAAATAATGTCAGGTAGGAAAAAAAGAGAAGGGATATACAAATGGCTAAAGGAACTCAAGAATTAAGCAAATAACCTTTAGAGCATAAATGGAGCATTAGAAATGAATTATGGAATAACATCATTTACCCATTCTAATGAATTTCACATTTTACACTACTTTTTCCTTTTTCTTCTTCTTTCTTTCTTTCTTTCCTTTATTTATTTATTTATTTATTTATTTATTTATTTATTTATTTATTTATTTTTTCTAATCAACACTTATTTTCATCTCTCTTTCTTTTAAATTTTTTTATTTTCACATCAAAGAGAGAAATTCCCAACAATAATTTTTGCCACCCATACATAAGCAATATCTCATTAATACATTCCAAATCTAATTGCTCCATTTATGTTTCCAAGAGGTTACCGCCAAACAATTTTTGAATTAATACTTGGGTACCAAGGAATATATATATTTTTTTTGAAGGCTCAAAATGGGCAACTAATGGACATGGCAAAACAATATATCTGAAGGCCAGAAAAATACCTACAATTGCCTCAATCATATTCAACATGCATGCAAATCAAATTCGCCTTGAAATGGTCACAAAACAAGTTCTAGAATGTAAAAACTTGGGGAACATCACACAAACAAAGAGAGGGGTGAATATTCATGATTTAGCAAATACCCCTATAATGGTTCAAGCCTCACAATTAGTAGCTCAATTCAATGAAAAGCAATCAAACAAGGAACCTCATGCTAATTTTTAGCTTTCAATTGATAATCCCCAACCCAATTTAAGTTATATGTCTATCAAGGTAATAAAAAATTTGAATTGGGTCCCCTAATAATACAGATCTCTAAATTCTCGACAAAATTGTGGCACAGAATCATCACCCAAGGACATAATGCAATTATCACAGTTAGCTAAGTGTATGTGACATATAAATCAAGTGAATCTGTGTGCACTTAGTGAAGACAAAATTGAATTTCCCCTCCCCACACTTAAAATCTAGCATTGTCCTCAATTTCCCCTCCCCACACTTAGAATCTAGCATTGTCCCCAATGCAAACAATTAAAAGCACAAGCATGGAAAAGAAAAATTAACTAAGCTAGAACGAAAGAGATAGAGATAGAGATCTTCCCAGTAAAAGTAGTCTTGACTAATTATTCATTTTTTATACAAGAGCATATCAGCTTGTGTACAAAAATGAATAAAATAAAATCACTGTGGAGGAGGGCCAAAATGGCGCTGCATCATTTGGAACATAGCCGCTAACTGCCCGTCCTGTGCGTCCATCCTCTGGTAGATACCCTGGACCTGTGTGTCCTGAACATCCATCCGCTGGTATAGACCCTGGACCTGCGCCTCATGAACATCCAAGCGAGCATAGACACCTAACTGGAGGCTGTCCAAACTAGTAATGAGGGTATCCAAGGCTCCCTGCGGTGGTGGTGGAGCAGGCTGGTCATCTATGTGAACATCCTCCTATGGGTGCTCATCCTGGGCCTCAGCTGCAGGCTCCTCCTGAGCGGCAACTGGAGCAGCGACGCGTAGACCCCCTCGTCGGTCACGCACCAAAACACCGATGTGCATCAGCATCCTCTCATCAATGGTGAGCATAGGACACATCTGCTGTGCACACGGGTCCATGGCGCCGAAGCTAAGTGCCAGCTGACTAATGTAGGATCCCACCAAAATATATCCTGTCTGCCCCTCTCTCAGCCTCATGCCAATGTTCAGGCATGTCTGTAGGAAGATATGGCCGGCATTTAGCGGCCGTGCCTGAACCATACACCAGAGGATATACAGATCTGTCCTCGAAACCACGCCCTGCATGGAGTACCGGCCTGTGATGGAGTGGGCTAACCAGCGGTGAATCACACGCAGTGGCATGTCAGTGATGGTGGAGGCCTTTGACATCCGGGGGTTATAGTGTGCATCCCCACCGGTGATCGAGGCCCACATGACCGAATCGATAAAATCAACTGGGGGCTCCAATAATCCCATATGGTACAGATCAGTCTGTACTGACTCTGCAGTCGCAAAGCCGATGTGGATGTTGAACTCCGTCAGAGTCAACTCCCTCTGTACCCCATGCATCTGAAAAATGACGAGAGGATCCGCCTCCTCATCATCGCACACATAGCTCAATGTGGAGATAAACTCCAGGGTGGGCTCTCGATAAGTAGGAGGTGTGATGGATCCGATGCGCTCCCACCCAATATGCCTAATCAGCTGCTAGACACGAGGAGCAAGCTCGTGAACAGCCAATAAGTCCATGTCTAGCCTCCTAGTCGAGACGAACTCGAAAGGGGCTAGCTTGTGAAATCTCTGAATATGCTCAGGTCGCTGAAACTGTAGATAGTCACCCTGAAGAGGTGGTGGAGCCTGAGCGGCCTGACGAGCGTGTTTAGGAGGCATAGTCCTGAAAATCAAACAGAAAGTACATCAGTGCCGAGGGAAATTACAAATGGCTCAGGCACTAAATCAGGGCATCATAAGCAATAAGCAGTATAATCGATGCATGCACTCTCTGTGTTTTTTTTTTTTTAATTCTGGAAAATGAATGAGCACGGCCTTGCTAGCAGGCAGCACGGTCGTGCTCATTGATTCTGGTGGTTTTCTGGAAAATGAAGAACAGCACGGTCGTGCTTAATGAGTGCTTAGTTATGAAACCCAGAAACTGCAGATGATGAACAGCACGGTCGTGCTTAGTGATGAGCACGATCGTGCTCGAAGCAGAAATCCAGAAAATGCAGAAAAACAGCGCAGAAATAGAGACCATAAATGTGTAATCAAAACACCCAAATAAGGCACATGCATACAGAAATCATGCATATAGTAAAGAAATCACACGCATAATCTCAACATATAAACAATGTATACATGATCAAATCAGATAGCAAATCATCCCTCAAATAATCATATGAACACAAAAAAAAACACGAGAGAGTGAAGATATTACCTTATAGGAGAGATTAGGGGTGAAAGGAAACACAAATGGAGGTGGAGGTGAGCACGGCGCAACTGTGAGATGAAAGGGGCAGAGCAAAGTGAGCACGGGTTCAAAATGAACCCTAGCCCGTGCTCTGCCCCAGTTTTATTTTTTTTGAAAATCGCAGAAGAGCACGGTCGTGCTCTTCAATGAGCACGGCTGTGCTTAATTTTTAAATTTTTTTTTAAAATATATATTTATTAACAGCAGAAGCATATTCCTAACTAGACTCATTGAAAAAAAATTTTATTTTATTTTATTTTATTTTATTTTTTTTATATGACCAAAAAGTATTTGCAAATTTTGGAAAAAGAAAAACAAAGGGAAGGGTTTAGAAATTGTTATCTCATGGAGTCCGAGAGGACTCCTTCTCTTTCTCCTCAGCCTTTGGTTCTCCTTCCGGATTTCCTTCCAATGCTAGCTTAGCAAGCCTAGCCTCTTCAATCCTCATATATGCATAATCATTTGTTGCTTCAGCTTCTACTAAGTAAAGGTCACACCATCTGTCTCACTCCTCTTCAGTATAGCGCTCTATCTCTGGGAATGGGATCTGGTTCGGTCTCCTGATTTTCCTGTCAACCATGTCATGATAGCACTTACGCCCAGCACTGTATCCACGTGGGCGTTCATCTGCCCTCCGCTCAATATCTCTAAGGGTCTCTACCTGGGCATACTCGTTTGTGTCCTGACAGAAATTCAAGTGAGATGGAGTGTATCCGGGGTAAGAATTGGTAGCAATCTTCTCCCTTTGTTCTTTAGTCAAAACTTCAACTTCTGGGAATGGGTACAGTCTGTCCCTGATTGAATTTTTGATGTGTTGAAACTCTGGATGATCTGGGGAGATTGAGAACGACATCTGTTTTTACAAATAAAATCTTGGTCAATATTGGTAATTTAATAATAAAAGAAAACAAAAATAAAGGAAAGAAAAGGGAAACAAGGAGGGATCACATCATGCATTCATTCACTGTAACATACAGTAAGAATGGAAAACATGAAGAACATACCTTTTGATAATTGGAGCAAACACACTTTAGGGAAGGGGTAAAGGGGCTGCCAGAGCAAAAAGTAAGAAGGAGAAGATGAGAGCGCGGTTAATCCTAATCCGCGCTCTCCCTGTCCTCCTTTATTTATAATTCAAATCAGAACAGGAGCATGGTCGTGCTTAATGTTAAGCACGGTCGTGCTCATCCCCATTTAAAAATTCAAAACCAATTTCAAATTCAAATTTGAATCAGCAAAGGAGCACGGTCGTGCTCAGTAGTAAGCACGGTCGTGCTCAACCCCATTTAACTTTTTCAAACCCACAGATGAGCACGATCGTGCTCATTATTAAGCACGGTCGTGCTTAATTCAACGCTTAAGAGAAGAAATCAGCAGCAAGAGTATTTGCCCCAACAGTATTTTTCATTATTTTTTTTAATTTTTTTTTTATAAACTTTCTAATCTCCCCACACTTAATTCAATTCCTAAAAAAAATTAAATTAAGGAAAAAGAAATGAGGAAGTTTCATCAACCAAATAAAAAGTTAATAAAAGGATATAGGAAGAAACACAGGTTGCCTCCTGCGAAGCGCTTGTTTAACGTCGCGAGCCTGACGGTTGTTCCTGAGAGGGGTGTTATTCCAAGTTTACTGTGTAGCGCTCAGGTACCACACCATCCTCGTAATGCTTCACTCTCTGCCCGTTAACCTTGAAGGTTTATTTCCCATCTCTGGTTACCTCAAGTACGCCATATGGGAAGACTTTTGTAACTTCATAAGGGCCAATCCACCTAGATTTTAGTTTTCCTGGAAACAAACGAAGTCGTGAGTTAAAAATTAGAACTTTACTACCAACATGAAACTCACACTTTTGAATGTGCTTGTCATGCCACTTTTTAGTGCTCTCCTTATATAGTTTGGCATTTTCATATGCCTCAAGACGGAACTCATCCATCTCATTAAGCTGCAATAAGCGCTTGTCACCTGCAAGATGCATATCAAAATTCAAAAATTTCAAGGCCCAGTAAGCCTTATGCTCTAACTCAACAGGTAAATGACATGCTTTTCCAAAAACCAATCTATATGGGGACATGCCAATGGGAGTTTTAAATACAGTTCTATATGCCCATAATGCATCATCAAGTTTTAAAGACTAATCTTTCCTAGAACTGTTAACTGTTCTTTCCAAAATTTTCTTTAACTCCCTATTGGAAACCTCAACTTGCCCACTAGTTTGTGGGTGATAAGGGGTGGCTACCTTATGAGTGACACCATATTTTGTCAAAAGATTATCAAATTGTTTGTTACAAAAATGGGTGCCACCGTCACTAATGATTGCTCTAGGAGTGCCAAATCTTGTAAAAATATTTTTCTTTAAAAACTTTATAGCTCCTTTAGCATCATTAGTGGGTAAAGCCACTGCTTCCACCCACTTTGAAACATAATCCACAACAACCAGAATATACTCATTTGAAAAAGATTTGGGGAAAGGTCCCATGAAATCAATGGCCCAAACATCAAATAATTCACAAACCAAAATATTATTTAGAGGCATATCATGTTTTCTAGAAATATTCCCACTCCTCTGACACCTATCACAAGATTTCACAAAATTATATACATCCTTAAAAAGAGTGGGCCAGTAAAAGCCACATTGAAGAACTTTTTGAGCTGTCCTAGTTGGGCCAAAATGGCCGCCAGCTTCCCTAGAATGGCAGTGCTCTAAAATAGCATGTGTCTCAACCTCAGGAATGCATCTCCTAATAATTTTATCACTACATACCTTAAACAGATAAGGTTCTTCCCAAAAATAATACTTAACATCAGAAAGAAATTTCTTACGCTGAGCATATGAAAGGTTAGGGGGAAGTTTATTACCTGCCTTGTAGTTGACAAAATCTACATACCAGGGAAGTTTGGAAACTGAGAATAATTGCTCATCAGGAGTTCCTTTTTGGCCTCTTCAACTTGTGGTCTGACAGAAGCATCTACTCTTGAGAGATGGTCTGCCACTGAATTTTCCACACCCCGTTTGTCTCTAATCTCCACATCAAACTCTTGTAGCAACAGCACCCATATGATCAATCTTGGTTTGGCATCCTGTTTGGCAAGCAAATGTCTAATAGCAGAATGGTCAGTATAAACAACAACCTTTGACATAACCAAATAAGGACGAAATTTATCAAAAGCAAATACTACTGCTAGTAACTCTTTTTCTGTAGTGGTATAATTCTTTTGGGCTTCATCAAGAGTCCTACTAGCATAGTAAATGGTTTGAAAAATTTTATCCTTACATTGGCCTAAAACAGCACCTACTGCCATATCACTAGCATCACACATAAGTTCAAATGGCAAAGACCAATCAGGAGCAACAACAACAGGTGCATCAATCAATTTAGCCTTCAAAATTTTAAAGGCTTCCAAACAAGCATCAGAAAATTCAAATGGGGCATCTTTCAGTAAAAGATTAGAAAGAGGTTTTGCAATTTTTGAAAAATCCTTTATAAACCTCCTATAAAAACCAGCATGCCCCAAGAAGCTTCTAATGGCCTCAACAGAGTTAGGAGGAGGCAATTTGGCAATTACCTCAACCTTTGCAGGGTCAACCTCAATACCCTTATGAGAAACCTTATGCCCCAAAACAATGCAATCAGTCACCATGAATTGGCATTTTTCGCAATTAAGAACCAGATTAGTGTTTTTACACCTTTTCAAAACCACCCCCAAATTATGCAAACAATTATCAAATGAGGACCCATAAACAGAAAAATCATCCATGAATATTTCAATGCAATCCTCTAAAATATCAGAAAATATAGCCATCATGCATCTTTGAAAAGTGCAGGTGCATTACACAAACCAAAAGGCATCCGTCTATATGCAAAAGTACCTTATGGGCAAGTAAAAGTGGTTTTCTCTTGATCTTCAAAAGCCACAGGTATTTGCATATATCCGGAGTACCCATCCAAGCAACAATAAAATTCACAACCAGATAATTTCTCAAGCATTTGGTCAATAAAGGGAAGGGGGAAGTGGTCTTTCCTAGTGGCCTCATTTAATTTCCTATAATCTATACACATACGCCACCCTGTTACCTCCCTAACAACTATCAATTCTTTCTTATCATTCTCCATGATAGTAGTTCCTCCCTTTTTAGGGACAACCTGCACAGGACTCACCCAAGGACTATCAGAAATAGGATAAATAATACCTGCATCAAGCAATTTAATTACCTCCTTTTTCACTACTTCCTTTAAATTTGGGTTGAGCCTTCTTTGAGGTTGCACCTTGGGTCTGTGTTCCACCTCCATATGTATCCTATGAGTGCAAATTGAGGGGCTAATACCCTTAATATCATGAATGGTCCACCCAAAGGCCTCCTTATTATCTCTCAGAACTTGCAAGAGTTTCTCCTCCATAGAACCTGTCAAAGAAGAAGAAATTAATACTGGCATTGAAGAAGGGGGAGATAAAAAAGCATATTTAAGATTAGAAGGAAGGGGTTTAAGATCAAGTTCTGGGGGTTCTTCAATTGATGATTTTGGCTTTTGAGAATCACGCCCCTCAAGAGCTTCAAATTGCCTAGTCCCTCTCCATTTTTCTTGGGCAACAATCCCTGCCTCCAATGTCATTATCTCATCTATCAACTCCTCAGAATCCACTAGTTCATCCTTTTCGAAAAATAAAATTTTCTCAAGGGTGTCCTCAATCAATTGCTGCTGAGAATAAGAAGATATTAGTGCAGATGTACTATCCAAGGCATTTATAAAATTACATGAATTAAAAGAGGAAGGAAATTTCAAAGAATCAAAAACTTTAAAAACCACTTCCTCATCATTAAGCCTTAAAGTAAGCTTCTCTTGGTGCACATCAATGATGGTCCTACCAGTGGCCAAAAATGGCCTTCCCAAAATTATGGGAGCCTCTTCATCTTCCTCCATGTCAAGCACTATGAAATCAGTCGGGAAGATAAACTTGTCAACCTTGACAAGAACATCCTCCACAATACCTCTAGGATAGGTGATGGATCTATCTGCTAGCTGCAATGAAATAGTAGTGAGCTTTGGCTCTTGCATACCTAACCTGCGAAAAACAGACAAAGGCATTAAGTTAATACTGGCACCCAAATCACATAAAGCCTTTTCAAAATAAGAAGTACCAATAGAACAAGGAATAGTAAAACTCCCTGGATCTTAAAGTTTAGGTGGCAATTTCTTGAGGAGGATAGCAGAGCATTCCTCATTAAGCCTCACTGTAGCAAACTCTCCCAATTTCTTCTTGTTGCTCAAAATCTCCTTAAGGAATTTGGCATATTTGGGCATTTGAGAAATGGCCTCCACAAATGGGATATTTACATGGAGTTGCTTCAACATATCCAAGAACCTAGTGAACTGGGGGTCTTGTTGGCTAAACCTTTGAGGAAAAAGGATGGTTGACTTGGGAGATGGCACAAGAACTTCCTTCACTAGATCTTTCTCACTTACCTCATCCTTTGGGTTCCCTTCAGTAGAAACCTCCTTGGGTTTTGACTTATCCTCTTCTTCATGAGGAACCTCTATCTTTTTCCCACTTCTAAGGGTAATCACCTTAGCATGCTCCTTTGGATTCTTTTCTGGTTGACTAGGCAGTGTCCCTTTTTCTCTTTGGGTCATCAATGTTACCAAAGTAGACATCTGATTCTCTAAATTCTTAAACCTCTCATCACTGCTCTCTATGTGTTTCATCACTGTATCATAAAGATTTGGCCTGTGTTCCTCTTGTCTTGGGCCTTGATTTTTCAAATGAGGTGGTCTGTAGAGAACATTCTGGTTCTGACTTCCATATGAGAGATTTGGGTGTTGCTTATAACCGGGATTGTAGTGATTTGAATAAGGATCATTGTTACCCCGATTAGGATTACCCACATAATTTGCTTCTTCATCTGGCACAAAAGGGTTGCCTGCTTGGCATTCTGTACTCTCATGTCCCTCTATACCGCAAAGATCACAAAGATCTGGAGGTGGAGCAGTCTGAGTTATCAACTGAGTTTGTGTCTGCATCATTGCTTCCATCTTCTTTGAAAGAGCCTCCAATTTGTTTTCCAATGCGGTGTTAGCATCCACTTTGTAGGCCCCAGGTTGAATAAGTGCAGGTTGCCTCTTGTTCACATGCCTATCACTGGATGGCCACTGGTAACTAGAAGTCATCTGTTCTATCAACTCATAAGCCACCTGTGGCCTCTTATTCCATATACTACCTCCAGCTGCTGCAACTATCATGCCCTTATTTGATGAAGATAGTCTATTGTAGAATGCTTGGACTAACTGCCAGACAGGGAAACCATGATGGGGACATTTCTTCAACACCTCTTGAAATCGCTCCCATGCCTCATACAGAGATTCCAGTTCAACCTGCACAAAAGAAGTTATGTCATTACGCAGTTTAGCAGACTTAGTAGGTGGAAAATACTTATCCATAAATTTAGAAGAGAGTTGGTCCCAAGTGGTTATGGAACCAGACGGCAAGGACTTAAGCCAAAGTTTGGCCCTATCCCTTAAAGAAAAGGGAAACAGTCGAAGCCTAAAAGCATCATTTGAGTCACCATTATGTTTGATGGTGTCACAAATCTCAAGAAAATCAGCAAGATGATCATGGGGGTCTTCACTTGGACTCCCATTAAATTGAATTGCATTTTGCAACATAGAGATCAAAGCTGGTTTGATCTCAAAGTTGTTGGCCTCAATGTTAGGCCTAATAATACTCCCTGTAGCATTAGTGGTTGAAGGACAAGCAAAGTCCAACATCGTCCTGTCATCCTCTTGAGCCATGGTTCTCCTTTCTCTAGCTTGCTTTCTGTTTCTGCACGCAGTTCTTTCTATCTCAGGATTATACTGCAAGTTAGGAGATTGAGAACACGTTAGCATACAAGGAAGTAAATCAAAAAAAAAAAAAAAAAGTAAATAAAATGGCGTCTAAAGTAACTAGGATTTAATCTCCCTAATATTATCAAAAACAATCCCCGGCAACGGAGCCAAAAACTTGTTGCGTTAAAACTACACTTAAGAGCAAGTGCACCCTATCGCAAAAGTAATATAGGAGTATTTGGGACTCCACATATCGAACCCACAGAGATTGTTGACAAGTACTAGATTAATTATTTCCTTATGTTATTTAGACAATCGAATTGGTTGAAAACAACGGAATAAAAGTAGCAAGATTGTGAAAGCCAAGAAAAACAAAGAATTGTAAGCAAATGATCAATTATGGAAAGCCTAGGGTGCCTGGTTTCACTTATGTCACTACCTATGATGTTACCCAATTCCTCAATAATATGTGTTTCTTATTGGTGTCAATCACTCACTCTAAATCTATTAATACCCAATGCAATATTAATATTCTTTCCCTTAATCAGTTACCCCCAATGGTCATGCAAGGTAAACAGTTAAAAGAAGCATAAAGAATTGTCAAGTTTTATTAATTAATCTAGGATAATAATCTTCCCTTATTAGTCCTTGCCGTTTGGTCCACGCAACCCCAAATCCGGTTAATCCTAGAGTTCCGTTAACCAATTGTGGTACGGTCGCCAGTCAATTAACTAACTTAGTAAAGAATGATCAAATCTCATAGAAGCTCAAACACAAGGATTAAACCAATCAATTAAAAGAAACATTGAATCATATTAAAATTAGGCAAACATCAACGGTATCAAAACATAAGATCCACCATTACCCTAGGAATGAATTTAGCTACGCATAGTCATACTAATCACTATACAAATCAAAGACATGTAACAATCCATAAAAGAGAAAAAGAAAACTAAAACCCGAACACCCTTTTGACTCGAAGCAGTTTTCAAATCAATTGGGAGATGGTCCTTCACTTCAAGACTCGATCTTCCTCGCTGTGCTTAACGACGGCTGCTATCTCTGGTGTAGAACGGCTGCTGCAAAAGCTTCCTAGGATGGCTCCAATCACTTCCTTATATTGGCAACGTAAAAACCTACGTAATTGGGCCTCTGAGACACGAGCACGGTCGTGCTTAATGATGAGCACGGTCGTGCTCAACTAAAACGGCGTCAAACCGTGCTAAAACTGAGAAAGTCAGCAAGGCCTTGCTGAAGAGCACGGTCGTGCTCAATAATCGACATCACCCCAGCAATCTAGGCAAGGGTGTGCTGGTCAGCACGGGCTCCTCTGATGAGCACGGTCGTGCTTAATGTTGAGCACGGCCGTGCTCTTTTGAAACTTCAGAACTGTATCTTTTTGTCCAAAAATCTTCCAGATTTGTTACTTTTTCTCCAATTAAATGCTCTACTGCCATGATGACAAATTCTACAATAATCATGAGAAATAGGGTGAGTATTCACAATAATATCCAAATAAATAATAAATCACACCTAATTTCCCAACAATAAAGTATACAAAATGACAGTTTATCATAGCTCATAAGGCTATGCATATAGAGAGCATAAATTCCAAAGACAACAACGTAATGGAGTAAACATATCTCCATATTAAAAAATAAGATAATAATCGGGTAAACAAGGATCTAATCAAGACTGTCCAAAAACTAATGACACTACATAAAGGCCGGATAAACCCAACGCAATGTCCAGTCGTAAACTCCACTGTCACGCACCGTTCCATATCGACAGAAAGCAGCACTCCAAAACAAAAGAGGTGGTCCTCCACGATAGTCACGAATAGTCCAAGTCACCGATCCAAAACAACGAAAGTCATTTGGATGATCATAGATAATAAAAGAGTCTATCCCATCATGAATTTGTGCTGTGGTATATGCCAGGACACCTCCGATTCTCTCGTTTGCATCCTCGTCTAAAGAAAACAAACGACAAGAGACATTCGACAAGTATACTACCATATAGTCCAAGTATACTACTGTTGACACTGGACCCCTACCCCGGAGCTAGCAGGACATTCAACAAGAGTGGTTAGTAGTACATGTTTCTCATCTGCCTGTATTTGGCATAATGTGCGTCCAATATTCATAGCCACATGTTGAATTAAAAGCCATGATATTTTTATCACTTTCATTCTTTGCTTATCCCTTTGTTTGTTTGATGAGCTCTTTCTTCCCCATAAGATTTTATATGCACCTCCAAGAAGCGATACAAATGAATGGGAAAGCCTTTTTTTCCTATCACAAAGGTTGCACTTTTCCTTCACCCCTTCTGATCTGTTGCTTTTATTTTGTCTTGTTTCATCAATCCTTAGTGGTGCAGTAGTAGTTGAATTCCTATAATGTTTAAAATTGACATGACAGCAACATCAACATGTACTATTAATATATTATGGGTTTTCTTCATTTAAAAAGGCGTGACTGGTTCACATAGGACGTATTCTAAAACTTTCAACTAAATCTTATTCATAATTATCAATGCAAGTCTAAATACTATAAACATTAGGTTTTGTATTATTGAATCCTTGAAATGGGAACATCACAAGAAAAAGTGTATTATATTAAGGTTGTGTTGTGAAAACAATTGAGCATATTTTTAATCATGTTAATTATTGCTTGCTCTTACATTTCTCTATGTTTTTTATTGAGTCGTGGATGAGAGTGATAATACATTCAATTTTAGTTCTTGTTTCATTAATAGACATAAAAAGAATGACACATTTTATTTTTCAGACATCTTCTTAAGCAATAGTAAGTTAGTAATAATATAATTGGTTGAAACATTCATGTACAATTTAATAAAACTATGTTACTAATAGTTTATTTAATGATTTTAAACTTTTCCATTTTACTGATAATGTAGGAGAAGATGAGAAGAGATTAGAAAAAGATCAGAGGAATGTCAGGAACAATTGATTCATGTTATAAGAGAAAAACCATTAAAACTCTTAATCAGAGTGACTCTTCAATTCTAGTATATGCTTCTCAATTTACCAATGTTGAACTACATTACTCTATCGTTCCTAGAGTGGAATATAAAGAGGTTGATATATTTCTTCACTTGAAAAAGATTCAGGAAAGCACTGTTCTAATATTTGGCAATATCAAGTTAACCAAGGTGACAAGATTTGTAGAGGTTCTATAAAAGTTGGCGACGTCTAACGTCTAACATGCACATCCAAAAAAAGGTACAACATGCTCATTCATTATATTGTCTGTTGATCTCTATTGACCTTTTATGTAAGATGCACTGTTAACTTGTTACCGGCTAACCCGGTTTTGGTTACCACCACCCCTACCAAGGACAACTGTGGCAGCAGATCTCCCTCTTCTTCCAAGAATGTTTTCCATAATCCGGTGATGCAGAGGCTCGGTGTCGGCTACGCAAAGCCTCGATCACCGAGGATTTTATGATGATAAAGGCTGCGTGCCAATGATAGAGAAGAATGATCCATTGTCGCCGCACATCATCGTCCCCACTGCCATGATTGTACAAGGAACCTCGTTTCAACCATGTCTGTCTCCCTTTCATCCTTCTACAATGAAACATTATCACTTTTGTCTCCGCTCTCTCTGCCGACCGGTCTTCCTCCCTCCTTCGCCACCACTCAAGATCCACCTCTCCTTCACTCCTGATTTTGGTTCTTTGTGTTTTCCTCTACTGAAGAAGCCGTTACCGAAAGTGCCGCTTGTGCATCGAGCATCCCTGAATGTGATTCGGCCTCCCCCTCACCAGACTCCGTCATGTGCTCCCAACGCTCCTTGACTTCCAGTCTCCACTTCGGCGCTGGTAGGACCTCGCCTCAGCCTCCACAATCGCGTCCAATCCCTCATTCGTGCCCGCGACCTGGATGTTGCCTCCACCGTCGCTCGTCGTTTCATCTTCTCGGTGACCCGCCCCACCGTGCTCAGTTGCAACACCATCATCACCGCCATGTACCGAGATTCCCTATTTTCTCGGATCCTTATATCTCCTTCCAACCTCGCAATTTCCATCATCTGAGATGAAACCAAATATAGCACCCCAAAATTTCATCCTGATTCTCGCATAAGGGTATATGTTAATATGGATGCATAGATGTTATTATTATTGTAATTATTATTAATATTATTATTATTTGTACTAATGACGTTAATATTATTATTAATAGAAATGATAATGTAATAATTTATATTGTTATAGTATTTTTATAAATGTGTATATATATGTATATATTATTACATATGATAATATGTTTACCTATGTTGTTATGATAACGATACAAATATGGATGTGTTAATATATAATTATATTTATATTAATGTGTGACCATGTATGTTATTTTGTAATTACCTACTAATTTCTAATTATATATGTATATTAATATTAATATATGATTATTTACATTAATGTTAGATTGTGTCTATTAATGCGTGACTTGAATGAACGTATGATTTGTATGTGATTCTATATGTTAATATATAATATGTGATTTTATTAATAATATGTGATCTTATGTATTAATATAAGTGATTCTGAATGATACTACGAGATATTTTATGATTTAGTATTTAAATCCGGATAGTGTAACTCTTAGCTTTTAGTCCCTAAATCAATCAGATGTCATAGAGATTCCTTCCTTGCAAATCAGAATCCTTAAACGACTAAGCCATCTCATCCTAATCCTTAAAGTGTCAATAAGATACGAATTAGAATTAATCGGAGTCATAATTAAGATAGAATAATCATTTCCTTAGTTATCTCTTGAGATTTTATCATAATCTTCTAAGGATCCTATCTAGAAATAACCACCATCTCTATCTCTAAACTTCTATCGCATTTTTGACCGTGTTAGAGTCTGATTTAAGATTCGATCGGGAAACATGAGTTTTTAGATCTTTCTCTAAGCTTTCTAACACCACCAATAACGCCTCAATCGGACACCCTAGCTCAAGATCTGTTTGAAATACCGATGTGTATGCATTTTGGGCTATAATAGAAGCCTGTTACATGCTAACTCATTTTTAAACCCTCAAGACACAACCTAACCACACATAATCAGTTGCTAACCTCTAAAATCTGTCTCTCTTCATATCTTAGGTTTTTCCTTGGTTTCTCTCAAGAATCATCGAAGGAAATTGCTCTCGTTCATCATTCTTCACCGTTTTTTGGCCAGAAGGACATCGCTTCTGATACATGCCTCTTTTAGTACCGATTTTAATCGTTTTGTTTCTGAACTTTTGGCTGCAAAAAAGGTAAAAATTTGTGTGCCTTGTTCTCCTTGCTTTCCCTCTTGATTTTCTTGATTTAGAAGCTTATTGCATGTGTTTTTGGTCTCGTTCTTGAGGAAGTGATCAAACGTTCGTTAGACGAGACCCAAACAGACCTTTTCTCCTCTTCTTTTAGAATTGCAATCTTCATACTAGGTATAGGGAGAAGGAATTAGTATGAACATATAGGTTCCGGGGTAACGTAAGATAAGGGTTAACCCATGACCCTTTTGCGTGCTATATGCTTTAATCGATGTATGATTGCTTGATTGTTATTATTCATATATGAATAAATATATTTGTCTACATGGTCTTTATGATTTTGGTATGATGTATGTGAAATATTGATGATGTTTGATTGTATGCCATGATTACGCGCGTTAGTGTTTCGATATTATTGAACGATGAATTGTTGTCGTTAAACTATGTTAATTAAAGACATAGAGACGTTAGTGTTAAACCTATGATTAGGATTTGATTAATTAATGTTCATAAGACATGCAGATAATAGAGAGGAGTATGATAAATGCTCGACGAAATAGTCAAGGAACATCTAGGAAGGATTTCTGAATGCTTTAGGAAGACTTTTGAGATTACTAGAACAAAGAATAGTGCAGCAGGATTGGGCATGTTTGTGCTCAGTACATTCGGTCGTGCTCCAATAAGCATGGTTGTGCTTTAAGCCATCATGTCGTGCTTCCAGCATGCATGTCGTGTTTATGTGTAATTTGGGTGGCTTCACCCAGATTCCCCTCATAAAGAAACGAGATAACCACTGAGATAAAAACAAGGGAGATATTCCAAGTATACAATTAATATTATAAACCTTAATTAAGATGCTTAATGATAAATACATTAATGTTGGTTAAAACAATAACGACGAGTTATCGCATGTTGATGTTAATCATCTTTGACGCTTATTGGTAAAAGTTGACAAACCATTATTAATGGTGTTGAAGGAGGTGGTTGTTCATGATTGATTGCACGTTAGCATTGTATGCATTCATGACATGAAGTTGTTAGTAGGGGAAGTTATGATGATTAGGGAGTTCACCCGAGAATATGGCGAACTGGCCGTCAGTGGTGATTCATCCAAGAATTAGGTGAATCGAGTGCATTCGTGGTGAATCATTTGAGAGTAAGGTGGATCGGCTACCCAAGTGGTTCATCCGAGAGTTTGGTGGACTACAGGCCTTGGTGCTTGTTTTCCAATGTGGATATGTAACTCCAAAATCATCCTCTCGAGTTAGTAATGGATCCACATTGCATATGGAGTAGTGAAGTAGCACTGTATCGGATACCTGTTTCATTGATGTGAGATGATGAAATATAATATGATACTGTTTATGTTTATACATACAGTTTCATACTCCCTATTGTTGTCCTATTGTTGTTGTTTCTTTGCATGTATCTTGGTTTATGCAGAGGACGGCGAGCAGCCTGTTGAGGAGTTATCTCGAGGAGATCAGTTGCTCGTAGTATAGGATTTATGTTTAGTTTCTTCCGATGTATTATCGATAATGGTTACCATCTCTAATATGTGATCTCAGGATTTGGGTTTTTGTTTATTTACATTTTCCGGCAGTTGATAGTTATGTTTTGTTTACTTTTGGATCATGTTGTACTTACTACCTTCTGGTTTAAATTATTGTTTCTTTTATATATGATTTATTTTTATATTTATTGTATGCGGGATAGTGGGTGTCACACCAAACACAGGCACTCTTGCGCTGATTATAGCTCGCAGCCAAACTTGAAGTTGCATCGTCATTCTCCTGCACGTTTCATGAGATGAATGTTGAGAAAAGGAAATTGGTAATCAGAGGTATTGGTATTGCTGACGGCATGGTGAAGGCCAAAGGGATGGGAACAAAAGCGTAGAAAATGGGTCAAACCCACCTTCTCTTCTGCTTGCAAATAATAACAATTATAAACCTTTTTTTAATAAAAAGAACGAAACCACAATTAGCCGATTATTTTGGATGGTACAGCCTGCACCAATGTTATGCACGGTGCATGTTAGCACGCACCATAAAAGTTGGACCATATCAACTTCTAAACATTCATTATCCAACTTCCAGTACATGAAATTATTGTTGTCGCTTTCAGTCTTGTTGGTTTGAAAGTTTTCAAGTCACTAAAAAAGATGTTTAATAACCAACAAATCGATGTGCTAAACATTGAAATTTGGTCGCTATATTGGTTAGCAATCGAAGTAGCAACCAAATAAACGGGGTCACAAAAACCATAAGCACTAGCCCCTTTGGAGACCAAATTAGACATTCGGTTGCTATTTGCAAGCGTCGAATTTGGTCACTAAAATACAAGTTTCAACTTTCAATTGCTGACTAGGTGGCTGCTTTCTAATCTAGGTTTAGACAAGGGCTTATAACCGATTTAACGATCAGACTTTCAATCTCTAATTCAATTTCTAAACGTGAATAATTTTTTAAAAAAAGTATTTAATCCAAATATATTATTAAATTTATTTTATTGTCAATATTATATTATAAATAATTTTTTATTATTAATATTTTACTTATTATTAAAATTATTTGATGAATATTATATATACTAATTATATTAATATTATAAACATATTTTTATTTAATAATAATAGTAACCATTAATCGATATTGGAGAAGAATAAAATTGTAAAACTTACGAAACAAACATTATATTAATAAGATGTAATTCACTACATAAAATATAAATATGGAAATAATAAAAAATACAAAAAAAATTAGTCAAGATGGAGGTGGGTTGTTCTGCTGGTTGTCGGCATCATCCACGCCCTTGTCCTAGCCATCATCCTAATCTAGAGGAGGCGGTGTAGGACATGGTGGCACAATTGGAGGCTGAAGTTGCAAGTGCTGCAAGATGTACCACATCATCTCTATATGCTCTTGTCAGCCTTGTGTCTCCTACCTCAGCTCAATGTTGCAATCGTTGCCTCCAACAACCTCTCTCTCTGACATCTTTTGCAACGAACTCGTCAGTCAATCGTGTGAGACAAAGCTTCCTATGTAGACGAATGCTCCTAACAGGAATGACGCTCCGCCTCTGGAAATTCTCGGTAGCCCAATGTCGCTATAGTCCATCCAGGACATGAGCTACCAAGCCCTTAATCTTTATCTGTTCTCAGCTTATTCATTGCATTTTTCATAATGCAAAAGCCCTGTGATCAAATGTGTCGGGGTTCCCATCTCTCAAAGATGCCACGCCTTATTTAGTATTTACCATGCTTCTTGCTCGATAATAACCACAGTGATCATAGTGAATGGAGGCATACATCTGCTTCAGTAGGATCTAAAAATTGGAATAAATTCAATGATAGAAAGACATTTTTATGCCATGAAAAAGGCACATGCATTTCAGAGACAGCAAGGAGGAAGAAGTTGTCGCAATAGCATATGTCAGTGAACCCTGCTTTTATTTTTTTAATATAGGAGATCCATAGTTTTGTTAAAATAAAACTCATTGAATTCAATATATGTTGAACATGGGCAGATGCATGTCACAGGATAGCAAGGAGGAAGAAGTTATTGCAACAATAGGATAAGTCAATATAAGAATAAAAATTATATTAGTTTAATCTGATACCTCCCAAATTGGAGCGGAAGGGAAAAAAGAGAGGAGGATTTTAGATGGATGTTCTGTTTCATTCCATCATAACTTGAACAATCCAAATAATAAAACTTACAAAGATTCTATTTTATTTCGCTCCATTCCACCACTTTCCTTCAATCCTAAAATACCCTTAAAAGATTGAATAATCCACAACCAGGAACTGATACATATAAATATTTTTGGACTAGCTTATTTTAGAATCATAAAAGCTTTTTCTCAGAAAATGTTCAAGCGAGAACTTTTAGCTGAAAAGCTCTTTCCATTGAAACTAAAGTAATTAAACACTTATACCTCTTCTAGCTCCAAGCAAAGAAGATAAGCAATTAAGCCAACAACGGGTATATATCTAAGATACTTTACTAAAACAACCTTGCTTTCCTGGATATTCTGAAGGTTGTCACCAATCAACCAAGGCTGGAAAATAATGTAAAGACATATATCCCATATGAAGGCATAGGCCAGCCTTTCTGATCCTAGATAACCAACCAAGAATTCCCATCTTTCTGCCATGCCCCCAAAATTTGCATCTGCTCGACCAAATAGAGCCCACAATAGAGATAAAAGGCATGCACTCCCACCAATAAGTCCAACAAAAGAGGCACCATTTGTCATCACAGAACCCAATTGTGAACGTTTGCTAGGAACACTGTCATCATCAGCATCGTTCAACCGGATAGCCATATATGGGATCAAAAATGCTGGCATCATAAATAAGAGTTAAGATGATTAAAAAGCAGTTACATTACATCATACATAAAGTATAAATAAGTTGAGATTAAAACGTACACGGACATCTTTCATATACTTGAAAATTTCAGTAAGTCAGTAATCTCCTTCGACTGATAGTTCCCTTATTTTTTTCATTTTCATTCCAAAAGATTACCATATCTTATAGTTGTTCATAACTATTTGACATGGAAATCCTTTTCCAAACACTAACACATTTTCAATTTTTGACTTCGAAGAAACTCAATCTTGCCAGCTAATTGACATAAAGAGCATTGCTTTCTTCAGAATATGAAACATGGATAATTGCAAATCAATTTAATACTATGTTGACATAATCCAGGAAAAAATGGAGTGATATACTCCATTTACAGAGAATATGCTTATAGTGCTTATCTTTCAACACCATGAACCTCCAATTAAGGTCTACTGTAGAAGGGACAGGAGGAATAAAGGGCAGTTTGAGAAATGGAGTGGAGGAATCTGTTATGCATGACTCTGACAGAAGGGACACTTGGCACTTGGCAGCAGGATATTGAAGAGGATGATAGAGCAATCATGAAGGGGGGCGTGAATATGAAGGCAGTGGAGGGTCGTGTGGAGGGTGTCATCATTTGGGTAGATTCGGGATGGCTGATGCTACATGGCAGAGAAGGCACTGCTCCTCTGATAGTTTCTTTCACTTTTCAGCATCAATTTTTTTTTAAATTTTTTTTTTTGGCAATTACTCATTGTAATCAGAGCTTTGTTCTCTGAAGTTTCCTACCATTTCTATAGTAATATCAGTACCTATTAGATTACAATAGAGACTGAGGCTGGACTAGTCACCAGTACCACTCTTTATATTCTAATATTAGCAAATAATTAGCTAGAGATGTTGTGGTTGTGAATGGAGACCAGGGTAATGAAAAGACTTTTCATGCAAAGAGAGTTCTATGAAACATACCGTTTGTCAGGAACATTTGCAGGCCCCAGAGTACATCTAGAGAACCCTTGAATCTGTCTCTCTTACGATCAGTGAACAGCAAAGGGGCAAACATAAACGTCCAGCCAATCACAAAGTTGAACAGTCCTTCAGACATCTGAAGCAACAAAAAATGGCCAACATCAGGGAGACTTTCCAATCAAGCAGTGTAAATTTGGTGCCAATAATGTTTACTTTGTGCAGTGATACTTACAGGATGAAGAACTGGAGCCTCAATCAGACGAATGCCAACTACTCTACCAAAATCGTCAGTGCAGTAATCATTAGAGAGCAAGTATAACCCAAATAATTTTTTTGAACACCACAAATTTTTCCAAAAAAAAAAAAAAAAAACAAAAAATTTCAGTTCTGTCTGGCTCTGAACATAATAGCTGACTTAAAAATTCCATTTGTTGCTTTTATACTAAATAACCTCACACATTAAGGAAGAATGTAGCCAAATCATATATCATATATTGGTTATCAAAATGAACACCAATACTTTGCAATCATGGATAAGATATGATAGGATACTAGGTTTGGGCCTAAGCCCAACAACTAGGCTGAATAGAGAATTAGTTATAATTGCTTATGTGGCCTGTTGGAGGGAAAGTAGTTATAGGGAGAGAGCATGGAAGGGAGGGGCATTATGGATTTTGTTGGTTAGAACCTTAGGGTTTGGGCAGAGAGAGAAAGAGAGTTATCTTTTCTTCTCTGAGGAGCTTAGCTCTGGGGATTATAAGGGGAAACTCTTGTAATCATTTTCTCTACAGTAATAATATTTCTATTTTCCTACTATACTGTTTTGGGTTTCTATCAAGATACCAGTAAGATTGTTTTGTTTGAAAAACCAGAAAAAAAGAAGAATATATGCACGTAAACCATCACTGAAGTAATTAACAGTCGCTTCTGCATGAACCTATAAACAGAATGGATTATCTACAATACTTTTCTGGTAAAGAATATGACATGATGAAGACTTCACTCAAATTTATCAGTATGGGATCAATCTCCTAGGAGCATATATTCATAAGCCTATTGTGAGTCATGGCATCCGGAATTGTCCATATTACATGCCAATATAAAGGTTTGGCAATGTCAATTTTTTATATATACATGGAGGAAAAGGAACCAAAGAGAATAAATCCTATCAAACAAACTGAGGCAACATTGCTATAGCAAGCTTCCCCTCTCCAAATGTCCCTGAATAGAAAAAAGGGACAAGAAAGGGGAGAGATCCTTTTCAATAATCACTAAATTAATTTTAAAAATTATGAGAATAAGTTTGTGATTATCTCATATTCACAAACTGATAAGCAGAAAAAAGAACAAAGTCTTCTTCTCATTAAACACAGTGACTGAAAACCAGTTTATTAACAAATATGACCATATGAGCATAATGGTATAAAAGGTAAAAATAATGAGAGTCATACTTGAGGATGGAATGCTCATTAATTCATCCAAAGTTACAAGAACATCCATGAAGAAAGCAAAAGCAGTCAGCTCAATAATCATTTATTAAATGTAATCAGCAATAGGTGAACGTACCAAAGTTCATGAAAGGCAAGATGAAAAAGAAATTGAGAGAAAGACCCACAAGAGAGGTAATTGTTTCAGAACTGATGGCCCATACAGGATCTCCCTGTTACAACACAGGTAAGCTTTCAGATTCGAAATCAGATCAATCTCTCTGGTATAATATATCAAAGAGGAAATTACACCGACCCCCTAAGACTTGGCTTCATTACACTCAACACTCCTCTTATTTTAGATATTACACTGACCTCCATTAAGGTTTATGTTGTCTTACAGTTACCCTTGAGTTAACTAGGATTTAACATTACACTCACCTCCTTTATTTTCAAGGGTATAGGGTCTAATATTGCAAAAACTCAATAGAGGTCAATGAAACTCAACAAAACTTAACTATCATCCTTAACTCGCCACCCACAACAACAGCGACATTAAAAATAAAAGTCTATCATGGATAGCAGAAGCAAATGCCAAATAGTCGCACAAAGTCTAAAGAAGATCTTTTGTCGTTTGCACATGTTTAGCTATGTGATGCAAGTTCGGTTTGCATTTCAAAGTTGCAATTGCTTTTAATTATATGTGTTTGTCTAGAAACTAAAGATTAGCCTAACACTTCAATCATTGCAATTTACAATTTAATGAAAACAAATATTTGTACAAATTTAAGTAGTATTGAAGGTTTTAATTAAATTGGATAACCTTTTTTAATGAAAATATTATCAAATTTCAGACGGTGTCACACCGATGGTACTATTTCTTGAAAAAATCTTCCAGCAATACTGATGGAGGCAGCTAGCACCCAAGTTAACATGTAATGTGGATATGACAGACAAGTGTTAACATTATTCATGCACTCTCTGTACCTAGCTGGGTTAGAGTCATCCTCGTGGCTAGCTGAGTCACAGCGGCGTTGGGTTGGAGAAGCACCAACATGTTAGGTGGTGCCTTCTTCCTTGATGCTGATGCCATTAATGGAGGGTGTTGGGTGGCAAATTGAGGGTGATGGTTGAGTTTCGTTGTTGGTTTCATTGAACTCCCTTGAAGTTTTGCATTATTACAGTTGATACCCCTGAAAACAGGGAGTAAGTATAATGTTAACAACTAGCTAATGTTGGGGGTAATGACAAGGTTAGTTTAATTTCTGAAACAAGAGGGGTGTCAAGTGGAATTAAGCCAAACTTTAGGGAAGGTCAGTGTAATTTCTCCTATATCAAACACACACACACACAAAAAAACAAAAACAAAAACAAAAACAAAAAAAATGCAATACAACAAGTCAAAAACTTCTAGATTACCAAAGCAAAGAAAGAAAGAAGTTTTGTCAACAAAGCCATCTAAACAACTTTCTATACAGTTATATGACAACGCTCTTTCGAGAGTTCAAGTAGCCAAGTTAACAAGTCATCATATCAAGCATGGTAACCAGCATTATTTCATAGTTTGCATAAATTATTCCGAAAATTCAAAAATTGGTTACATAACTAAAAGAGACATACATTCAAAATAACACATCCAATTGCACAAGATACAAACTCTGTGTTTGGATAAGATGTGTACAACGTGAAATTCATTTTAAGTGTGTATTTTTTTCTATCCAAAATCAGGAATTCCAAATAACTGATAAGGTGATCGAATTTTGAAATTCCTTCACTCAGTCTCTCTGTCTAACCTTGACCCTCTACCTAACGCTCCTTCTCATGGCTGTCGTGTCTCATGGATGGCATGGCCTCTGATTCACACAGAACCGACACCACCACCCTCATCATCCTCACTCATCACCATCAATCCCAGCTCATCATGATGAATCTGGTCCCATCATGTGAACAACCGCGAGTACAAGACGGTTCGACAAACTCCTGTAATGGATTCCCCTCAAGAAACTCTTCTTTATACTTCTATTTCCATCATTTTCATAGCAAGACCGTAGCTGCAAATTTGCAAATTTTCCAGATTTGCAATTTTTTGGAAGTGTTCCACAATTTTACAGACCATAGGTGCTAATTGCTAAATGAAAGCTTCTTTTTACCCAAGAATATGTCAATGCTTAGGTACTAGGTTTTAGTTTCAATATTCAACAAAATATAGCAATTGAAGTACTGCATTTTAATTTCTGTGTATTTTAAATGGATTTAATTGCAATGCACTGTCACCTAAAGATTTTTTACCGTTTCAACTAATCATGTATCCACATATCATAAAAAAAATAAAAGTCATTCGTGAGGTAGTTTGTGACTGATTGCTTGTCACTTAAATTAAACTCATTTTAAAATCTTCAAAATTTAAAAACCCTTCATCCAAACACAAACTAAGATAACATGCATCACCAAAAAGGGTAGCTTCAAAAACTGAAAAAAGGGTACATATACATACAGGTGCATAAGGAAGCAAGAAGAGCCACAAGATATAAATACCCTCAGCAACCCACAACGCTATTCGGAGCACTCTCCTTAAATTCCCATCGCCATCTTCCGCCGATGATGACGTGGCTAGGGCCGTGGGTTTACGGCGAGCAGCGGGGCATGAAAGGGTCCTCTGTTTTGGAACGAGTGGTTTTGTCGAGAACCAATGGGTGGAGCTGAGAGCGTTGTGAACTGGTTTTGGCTTGTGTGGTTGGGGAAGATAGAGTGAAGATTTTGGGGCTAAGGGTTTGGATGAAAAAAGGAAGGGGCAGAGAAATGTTGGGGACGACGTCGTCGTGCTCATCGTCGTCGTCATAGCTTTATATAAGTAGTGGTTCAGTTCACCCAGAATTCAGGGATAAAGAGTACGAAAGAGAATGCTACTGCTCACTTCCTAAGAAGGCGAGGGTAAATTCAGTAACGAATCTCAATACAATCAAAACAAAATGCTATAAATTGCAGAGAGTGCTAGCAATATATTATCTAATATATACTTTTTTATTGGTTAAAATTTATGTGGGTTTCACTTGAGTTTTGTACGACCCACATAAATTTCAACCAATAGGAGGGAGTGCGTTGGAAAGGATATGTTAGAGAGTGTATTGTTAGCATTTCTCTAAAGTAGAAATAAAGGTTCATTTTGGTCCCTCCAAAAAGAGTTCTGTTATTCTAACAACTCATATGAGACAACTCATGGGACAACTTTACTATTCAGTGGCATTTTCATAATTTTAATTTTGAAACGTGCTTTTTTAAAAAAA
This sequence comes from Echinosophora koreensis, assembly GCA_035048595.1. Classification (NCBI taxonomy): domain Eukaryota; kingdom Viridiplantae; phylum Streptophyta; class Magnoliopsida; order Fabales; family Fabaceae; genus Echinosophora; species Echinosophora koreensis. Next base: position 1,026,256 of record JAPCYP010000031.1, on the reverse strand, counting down.
ATTACTTTTTAAAAATAAAAAAGTTAATTACGTGCAAATATTTGATTAATCATGTGCAAATATTTGGTTAATTCAGTTCATTATATGATTAAAGGGTCATCCTGAAGCCTACAATCATTTTTCACAATCATATAAATATTTGGTTAATCACGTGCAAATATTTGGTTAATTCATTTCATTATATAGTTAATGGGTCATCTTGAAACTTACAATCATTTTCCACAAACATGTAAACATATGGTTGTTTACGTGTAAATATTTGGTTAATGCGGTTCTTTATATGGTTAATGGGTCATCATGAAGCTTACAACATTTTCCACAACCATGTAAATATTTGGTTAATCACGTGCAAATATTTGGTTAATGTAGTTCAATATATGGTTAATCACATGTAAACTATTATAAGCTTTAGAGTAACCCATTAATCATATAATGAACTGAATTCAAATACTTGCACGTGATTAACCATATATTTACATGTTTGTGACAAAAAATGTTAGCATTCAAAAAAGCAAAATTTTTTTTAAAGATGAGTTACTGTTAATATATACGGTTGTCACTGTAGAGTTATCCCAAATAATTGTAAGAATAACATTTTTTATCCGAAAAACACCGCGTCCGTTTTAGCTCTGACAAAACTAAAGTACCAAATTTGTCGATCACAATTTTAAATTAGGGACACGTCAGTCCCTTTGTCAGCCCCTTGTTAGTAGGGGTGGCAATGGGTAGGGTTTGAGTTGGGTACTATAGTACCCGTTCCCACACACACGTTTAAAAAAATTACCTGTACCCTCGTGGGTAGCAACCTCAGTACCCTTACCCGTACCCTCTGGGTACCTAAGTACTCACAGGCGCACCCATTACCCGCACTTTAACAAAAACATAAATAAATAACAAAATGACCATAACTTAATTTAAAAACCATCCAACGATGTTTTGAATGTATTCATCAAACATTACAAACCAGCGTATTATACCAAATAAAAACATGTAAAATATCCAAAAACAAGTAAATAACAATAAGCATCCAAAATAATAAATTCATCAAGTTGTAATTTATGAGCCAATGTTACCGATGTTCTCCAAAACTTGTAAAATAAAAAACATACATTATATTAGTTATACATTATAAACTTATAAAGCAATAATTAGTAACAACTTGTAAAGATATAAGATGGATTGTCTATATCCCTATACGCCATCTTTTACAAGTCTCATAATGTTTATGCAAATGATGTGTTCCATCGGATCTTCTACCGCACATATGCTTGTTGCAATAATTTCATATAGCTTTTTCTTCACCATTAACTACTTTTTTATTGAAGTGGTTCCAAACAACATATATCTTTCTTTTTTTGCCATCATCACTCAACTCAATAGCATTAGTATCATCAACAGAAATAGGAACAAGGATCTGTTGGAGTTTCGGATTGATCTTTTTCAGAACTACCCACATTACAACTGGGAACACTTTGAGGTTGTGCGGGAGATGAGCTATTCTCGGATTCCTTTGATTGAATCAATCCAACTGTATTTTCCATCTGATAAAACGGCAAGCAGAACCAATTAAAACTCGTATAACAACAAAGATAAACAAGAAGCATAAAGACTGAAGAGCAGAAAACCAACTAGATGACTCTTTAATCTAGGTTCCCATATTTTCCCTAAAAATAACTCCTCTAAAATCAATTAAAGGCATCTCCAAATATTCAAATCTATCTACGGCAAAGCATCTATAGTCATTGCCTCATGTCTGTTGGGTATGACAAGGTTGTCTACAATGTTACAGTACAAAACAAAAATAGTGGTAGAATTACCTAAACAGAAATGGCTTCCAATATTTTAGTTAAGTTGGAAGTTTAACATTTTAAAAGTGAGAGCTAAACAGGAGAGGTACAATGCCACTATTTTTAGCTAAAGATTAGTGAGCTAAACAGAAACGGCTTCCAGAAATGGCTTCCAATGATACAGTACCTAAAAAGAAATGAGAGCAAAGTCACAAACCTAGAGATGGGTGGTTTGTATTACATTAATACATACAATTATATTGATACATTAATACATACAATTATATTAGATCAAAATTAGAAACTGAAACCCTACTTCACTATTCTTCTCATCTCAGTCGTTTCAACGTTTCAGATCTGCCCCTTTCTTCCCATCTTCCATGTTCATCTCCAAGACTCCAACCACCATCCCTTCCTCCTTCATCGCTGGCTAGAAGGTTCCGCTCGCTGTCATCTTCCTCTGTTTGGCGTTCGAGTTCGACCCTTCCTCCTTCATCGACCCTTCCTTCATCTCTAACCACCGTCCCTTCCTCCTTCATCGTCGGCCAAAACTACCACCCACCATCACCTTCCTCCTTCATCTCTGCTCGGGGTTTGACCTCTTCTTCCAGTAGCGGCGTTCGACCGTTTCTTCCATCAGCGGCGTTCGGGCTCCAGCGGTGGCGCACCACGAACTCCGGCCACCATCTCCTCTTATCCCCAGTGGCGTTCTACCTCCACCCATCTATAGGTTTGTGACTTTGCTCTCATTTCTGTTTAGGTACTGTATCATTGGAAGCCATTTCTGGAAGCCATTTCTGTTTAGCTCACTAATCTTTAGCTAAAAATAGTGGCGTTGCACCTCCCCTGTTTAGCTCTCATTTTTTAAAATGTTGAACTTCCAACTTAACTAAAATATTGGAAGCCATTTCTGTTTAGGTAATTCTGCCACTATTTTTGTTTTGTACTGTAACATGTAGACAACCTTGTCAAACCCAACAGACATGAGGCAATGACTATAGATGCTTGGCCGCAGATAGATTTGAATATTTGGAGATGCCTTTACTTGATTTTAGAGGAGTTATTTTTAGGGAAAATATGAGAACCTAGATTAAAGAGTCATCTAGTTGGTTTTCTGCTCTTCCGTCTTTATGCTTCTTGTTTATCTTTGCTATTATGCGAGTTTTAATTGGTTCTGCTTACCTTTTTATCAGATGGAAAATGCAGTTGGATTGATTCAATCAAAGGAATCCGAGAGTAGCTCATCTCCCGCACAACCTCAAAGTGTTCCCAGTTGTAATGTGGGTAGTTCTAAAAAAGATCAATCCGAAACTCCAACAGATCCTTGTTCCTATTTCTGTTGATGATACTAATGCTAATAAGTTGAGTGATGATGGCAAAAAAAGAAAGATATATGTTGTTTGGAACTACTTCAATAAAAAAATAGTTAATGGTGAAGAAAAAGCTATATGAAACTATTGCAACAAGCATATGCGTGGTAGAAGATCGATGGAACACATCATTTGCATAAACATTATGAGACTTGTAAAGGAAGGCATATAAGGATATAAGACAATCGATATTATATCTTTACAAGTTGTTACTAATTATTGCTTTACAAGTTTATAATATTTAACTAATATAATATATGTTTTTTATTTTACAGGTTTTGGAGAACATCGGCAAATCGGCTCAGGAATTACAACTTGATGAATTTATTGTTTTTTATTTTACTTGTTTTTGAATATTTTACATGTTTTTATTTGGTATAATATGCTGGTTTGTAATGTTTGATGAATACATTCAAAACATTGTTGGACGGTTTTTAAATTAAGTTATGGTCATTTTGTTATTTATTTTGTGTGTGTTAAAGTGCGGGTAATGTGTGCGGGTGTGGGTACTTAGGTATCCAGAGGGTACGGGAAAGGGTACTAAGGTTGCTGCTACCCACGAGGCTACAGGTCCGGGTACGGGTAATTTTTTTAAACACGGGTATGGGGACGGGTACTATAGTACCCTACCCAAACCCTACCCATTGCCATCCCTAGATGGACTAACCAGTCCCCAGTTTGAAATTGTGAGAGACTAATTTAGTACTTTAGATTTGTCGGGGACTAAAACAAACCCCAGTGTTTTTCTCAGGGACCAAAATGAACCTTTTTTTCCATTTTTTTTAAAGATTTATTTCCTATTACGGATGAGTGAAAAAACTTTTTACATTGTCAATAAATCATAAACTATTATATTATTAAAAATATTTGACTTTTTTTTACCAAAGGAAATGTATGTCATTTTATTAATAATCAAATCCGTAATACAATGGGGAACCTTAATAAATTCATGACGGCTAGGCATACGTGTAGCCACCTTCGCCAAAGTGTGAGTAACTACATTAGTCTCCCTCTTAGTGAACTCTATTAAAGAGATGCGAAAAAAAAAGAAAGGAAAAATTCATTGCAATCCGAAATAATAGCACCACACTCAGAATTGTCCTCTCTTTCAAAGTTAAAGCTATTAACCACATGCTTGGCATCCATCTCAAAAATAATCTCGTCAATGTCCCATTTCAGCCATCCAGTGAAGAGCATAAAAGAGACCAAATGCCTCACCTGTGACACCTTCTATCCCCGCATGTATTTATAACATCATAAAGAAATAGAAGAAATAAATTTAAAATAAAAACACATGCATATTATTTCATAATAATAAGGCTAAAATACACTTTTGGTCCATTATCTTATTTTTAGGTTCTGTTTTGGTCTCTCATCTTTAAAAAGTTCTATTTTGGTCCCTCAACTTTGACTTTATACAAAAACACCCTTTCCGCCAGTTTTGCACTAATGGCATTAAGTATCTGCCATCAGTCACCGGAAACCGCCGTTGCCGTCGCCGGAACTGCCGCTGCCACCAGAATCTGGGTTTTAGAGAGAGAAAACCTCATTTTCTCTTTCTCTCTTTTCTTCCTTCTCTTCCTCCCTCCCTCCCATCCTTCCTCCCCCTTCCTTTTTCTTTTTCCCGCACAGAAATGGATTATAATTATATTACAGATTACCCCCAATAAGAGAGTGCTAAAACCCACCAAAAAATAACCTATACCATCATGAAACAGAGATGGGATAATCACGTATATGAGTGAGGTGAGGTCCATTAATGGTGGGTGGTACCGAAACCCAAACTAATTGAGCACTGAGTGTTGGATTTGAAATAGACAGCTATAAACACGAGAAGGGGGGTTGAATTGTGTTTATCAGAAATTAAAATAAAGTTAAAAACTTTTGCATGCAGAAGCTAAGCACAGACGGGTGAAAAAGGGTTACACAGACGGGTCACCTGTCTGTTGTAGTTTTTGTAGAAAACAACACACGTATAAAACAGAAACAGTCTTGATAAAAGCAGTTTTAACCCCTTAGTTAGAAAGCAGATAATATATAATCTAAACAACTAAAGAGATTAAGGGAAGAGAGATTAACACGGAGATTTATCCTGGTTCACTCTTCAACACAAAGAGCTACGTCCAGTCCTTGGCAGCACCAAGATTTATCCACTATAACTGATCAGGTTACAGACTCCAAGTATTGTTTGCACACCTAGCCTCTTCAGGCTCCAACACAAGTATTCTTTGCACACCTAGCCTCTTCAGGCTCACTCAGATTTGTTTGAGAGTTTTGTTTGTAATAAATACACTTACAGACCTTTCACTAACACTCAGAGAGTGGTTTAAATATAAGGCTTTAGGAAAGTCTGCGTAATAACTTCAAATGATTGAAGAATACAGAATGAATAAATGAACAGAGTAATGGCTCTTTAATACTTTGTAAAAACTCTGATCATGTTCATCTTCAATGACTTCTGTATTTATAGCCTTCAAACATTTAATATCCGTTAGAGACATTCCTTGCAACTATGGCTTCAGGCAGAGCTTCATTAAATGCAATATAGTCGTTCTGGGCAGCCATTAATGCAATGAAGACGTTGGTTGTACTCTACATGAGGGATAATAGCTTTATGTATCGTGTAGACGCCAACTCAGAGTTGTGCAGAGTGCTTTTGTACTTTTGCAGAGTACATTTCCCTTTTTGTGTAATGACTGAAAGTACTAGGGAATAAAGCATGTTGGAAATGTTCTTTAACTGGAAGTTTGTCTCTGACTTCCTTGTTTGCTTGAGAGAGAGCACATCTGAGTTTCTTGATAAGCGTGAGAAAGTACTCAGAGTATTCTTCATGAGGGGACAGCTTGCAAAAGCTTCCTGTACTTCGAGTTCCTTTAACGAAGAACCTTAGACAAGTTGAAGGATAGACAGGTTGTAAAATCAGTTTGCACATAATCAACAATCCTAGTCAGCAGACAGGTTGACTTCTTGGCTACTACAGACAGGTGAGACTTAGGTAGACAGACAGGTGAGTCTTGAATTCTTCTGATCTGTACACTAAGTAGACAGGTTAGCAACCACAAAATAGGTTAATTAAATCATTACCCAATGTTTAGTTTTCATCAAAACTTAGGAAAATGCACGCAGACATTTTAGAGACTTAACAATCTCCCCCTTTTTGATGATGACAAACATTCAGATGATTTAATGAACCTTTGAAAATATCAGAGTACAGAAGTACAGACAGTAGACAAGTTGATATTTTCTATATGTGCAGACAGATGCATTAGAGTTCAAATAAGAGCATCAGAGTAAAATGCAGCAGGTTTAAGTTCAAAGTATCAGAGTATATTAGAGAACGAACACTTATCATAACACTTAGCATATATTGTTTAAACATTCATTCATTAAACATCTTAATTGTTTAAACATTCATTCATTAAACATCTTAACATTTTTCTCCCCCTTTTGTCAGCAACAAAAAGTGTAAAGATATAACAGTGGAGAGAAAAAGAGACAATAAAAAAAGGTAAGGCAAAAAAAATTTGTATTCATCATAAGCATTTTAATTACATGGCAGTTCCTACAACTACTCATCTAGGCTGATTAAAAAGACGATACAGGGAGTCAACTTTCTGTTCTAACAGCAGCCTAGCATGCCTTTCTACATCCAATTGTCTTCTGACTTCTTCTAGCTCAGTCTTAAGGAGATTGAAGCTCACTGAATCCACCATTTGAGAGGAGGAGACTTCTGCAGACAAGCTGGTTGAAGCAGCAGACAGAGATGGATACCAGGGTAAGGCTAAAACTGGGGGTGCCTTAGGTACAGAGAAGGGTGAGGAGACACGGGGAAAGAAAAGTTGATGGATGGTTCTGAAATAAAATAAAGGAAGAAAAGCTATTTTAAACAGAGGGGTGAGTTTGACTAAGTCAAAATCAGGAGAAGGAAAGACACAAGAGAGTTTTTCACAAAGAGACAGTCGAGTGACTCTTATTGGAATAGGAGGGGGAAGAGGTTGTTGAGCTAAGACAGATGGAGGTAGAGGTAGGAGAGAGTCTATGTGGGAAAAGAATGAATTAGACCCTGTGACTAAAAGAAAGAAATATCTAGACCTAGAGGGTAACATTACAACAGAGGCAGGATAGTGAGATCCTTCCAGTGTTCTAATGAACAACACAATAGGGGGATAAAAGAAGATCTCCCTACATGGGTTCAGAATATGAGGTGGTGGAGGAGGGATGACAGATAAGTGAGATATACTTGCAGTCATCAGAGATTGCAAATCACTCACAAACAGTCTAGATGATATGCCAGATTGTTCTCTGGGAGTTGAGTCCCTGTGAACAACTGTGTATTGACATACATCAGACAGGACATCAAAAGATGGTGGAGAGGGGAGAGAGGAGACAGGTGAGTGAAGAGGGGAGGCAACAGATAAGGGGTTGACACAGAGAGCAGAAGGGGAAGAGACAACAGAATCTGGAATACCTAGGGGAGAGGATGGTGCAGAAGGAAAGGTGAAGAGTGGTTCTTCAAAAAGCCTTGCTTTCTTCCTTGAAGGAGACAGAGAAGCTTCTTCAAGATGACCAACTGTCTGTGTTCCAGCAGACAGGTCAGTGGAGGGTGCAGAAGCAGTAGCAGCAGCAGGTTCTTCTGCAGGGACAGCTTCCCTTTCAGCAGCAGCCATAACAGGCATAGGGTAGCCTGACCTTCTTTTTCTAGGAATGAAACCCAGATTAAGAGATTTGATCTCCCTAAGCTCTTCTGCAGGTGGAGAAGTCTGCTCCCCCTGAGCAGGTGCTTCCTCTTTACTAGGCACAGACTTCACTTGTCTGTCCTTGGCAAAGGTCTTCACCAGTCTTCTTCTCTTGGTGGGTTGTGCAGAAACCACACCTGATTTTTCAGCCTCACTGGTCTTCCTCTTGGGAGAGGGTTTCTTCAGCTTGAATCTGAGAGGCTCTACTGTCTCAGCAGATGCTTCAGAAGCTGTTGGTTCCTCAGGCCTTTGATCCTGTCTGGCAACCTTTCCAGCAGCTTTCCAAATCCTTTCAGAGATAGGATACTCTGATTCACCAGTGGAATCAGCAGGCTCCTCTGCTATTTGCTTCAGTTTCTGCTCAACAGCAGGCTTCTTCTTCTTCTTCTTCTTCTCTTCTTCCTCATCCTCCAGAGGGATTCCTTCAATCCCCATCATAGACAGGACCTTCTTGTCTATGGGCAGAGCCATGTCCACAAAGTGGACATCAGTTGGAACAAATATCTTGTTCCTAAAAACCCTTGTCAGCAGCATTCCATAAGGGTAGGTAGGCATATTCGTCCTTCTGATCAGAGACTCAAGATACATGTAGATGAGGTCATTGATGTCTATCTTGATTTTGTGAATCAAGTGGTACAGAGCAAATCTGTCCAACTTGGTCACATTGTCTCTTGACCCTCTTCTGGGCATCACACACTCCAGAAGCAGCTTGTGCAAGAACCTGCACTTGGGCACCATGCAGACAGGCTTCTTGTTCTCAGGGTTGGGAACACCATAAACAGCAATATTGATATTCTCAGTTCCCACCTGATCTTCCCAGTCAGGTCTGAAAGCAGTTCCAATTCTTGGACATCTGGTTGCCAGTTCCAGAGAGCTTATAGGGAACAGAAGAGTTACATCAGCTGACATTTGAGCTTTGAAGCTCTTGGTTCCATCAACCACATTGGTGATGACCACAGCATTCCTCCAGAAATCCCTGACAAGCTTTGGATGGACCAGCTCCTTGATATCAAAGAAGGCTGTCCACTTAGAGTATTCCAACTCCTCAGTGACATCCATTCCCCATTTCTTCATTTGTTGAAGATCAACAGTCTTTCCAGGTAGAATCTTCTCTACATCAGTTAGTCTCATCTCGTATTTCTCAGCAATCTCTTTTGGAGACAGGCGTTTTGAAGATGCCATTTTTCAGCAAAGAGAAAAAGTGAAAGCTTTGGAAGGGAGAAGGGTTTGAACGAGAGGAAGACGAAGACGAAAAGACTTAGGGCTTTTGAGAAGGATAAAGTTTAAAACTTTCTGAAGATTTGCCTTTTAAAGAAGTGAAAGCAGGAGAGAGAAAAAAGACATTTTTAATTAAGAATGGCACGATTTGTGTGGGGAACTGTAGCGCCCACTTAGACATAATGAAAACATGGTTTCGAGGTAGAAACTGCCGTGTTTATGATTAGCTTCAGATTAACAAAATGTATAAAATAAATGGATAAATAATAACCATTTTTTAATAAAAACTGTTGGGTTTCAGCATAGTGACTCAGCAGAGTCAGACAGGTGATCACAGACAGTTTTAAATACTCAGACATGTCATTCAACAATACAATGCATGTTTAAATTATCTCTAATAAATAAAAATCTTTCTTCTGCTAAGGGTTTAGTGAAGATATCAGCCCATTGATTTTCAGTTTTAACAAACTTAATATCAAAAATACCTTTCTGAACATAATCTCTAATGAAATGATGTTTGATTTCTATATGCTTAGCTTTAGAATGCTGAATTGGATTTTTAGTTAGGCAGATAGCACTAGAATTATCACACCATACAGATATATTATGCTCAAAAATAGAGTAATCCTCAAGTTGATATTTTACCCATAAAAGCTGAGAGCAACAACTAGCAGCTGAGATATATTCTGCTTCAGCTGTAGATAGAGCTATAGTTGTTTGTCTTTTGCTTGACCAAGAGACCAAGTTTGCTCCAATGAAGTGGCATCCTCCACTGGTGCTCTTTCTTTCTATTTTGTCTCCAGCAAAGTCAGCATCACAGAATCCCACTAATCTGTATTCATTAGTTCTTAAATATAGCAAACCAAGATTAGTAGTACCAAGCAAATATCTAAATATTCTCTTAACAGCTTTAAGATGAGATTCTCTTGGGTCAGATTGAAATCTAGCACACATACAGACACTAAACTGAATATCAGGTCTGCTAGAAGTTAAGTACAGCAAAGATCCAATCATACCTCTGTAGACCGTTTGGTCTACCTTTTTACCTTCATCATCTTTACTGAGTTTTGCATTGGTTTTCCATGGGAGTTTTCATAAGTTTAGCATTTTCCATTTTGTATTTCTTGAGCATTTCCTTGATATACTTTTGTTGATGGATGTAGATTCCATCACTTGTCTGTTTGATTTGTAGACCAAGGAAGAACTTCAGTTCTCCCATCATGCTCATCTCAAATTCTGCTTGCATCATCTTTGAAAAATCCTTGCACAGCTTCTCATTAGTTGCTCCAAAAATAATATCATCAACATATATTTGGACTACAATGAAATTTTCTTTAAAGCTTTTCTTAAACAGAGTAGTATCTACTTGACCTCTTGTAAAGCCGTTATGCATGAGAAAAGAGCTTAGTCTATCATACCATGCCCTAGGTGCTTGCATTAAACCATATAATGCCCTTTTAAGTTTAAAAACATGATCTGGTTTATCAGTATCTTCAAAACCAGGGGGTTGTTTAACATAGACTTCTTCTTCAATTATTCCATTAAGAAAAGCACTTTTCACATCCATTTGAAAAAGAGTGATTTGGTGTTGTGCAGCATATGACATTAGTATGCGAATAGCTTCTATTCTAGCTACAGGTGCAAATGTTTCAGTATAGTCAATACCTTCTTGTTGGTTATAGCCTTGAGCTACTAACCTTGCCTTATTTCTGACAACTTTGCCATCTTCATCTAACTTGTTTCTGAAGACCCATCTTGTTCCTATGACAGACTTGTTTTTGGGCTTGGAGACAAGTGTCCAGACATCATTTCTGATGAACTGGTTGAGTTCTTCTTGCATGGCAAGAATCCAGCTTTCATCATCAAGAGCTTCTTCAATGTGTTTTGGCTCTATTTCTGACAAGAAGGCCACATTGCTTGATTCTCTTAAGGTAGATCTGGTTCTTATTCCTTCTGAGGGATGACCAATGATGAGATCCTTAGGATGGTGAGTTTTGAATTTCCAGTCTCTTTCAAGAGGACCTTGACTTGTCTGAGTCTGTTGACTTGTCTGTGTCTGTTGACTTGTCTGTTCCACTGGTCTGTCTGGATCTGCTTCAGGTTCTGGTTTGGTTAAGTCAAGTTGTTGATCTTCTGACTTGTTTATATCAAGACCTGCAAGATCATCTTCTAGATCTGACAATTCCTTATCAGTCTTTAAGTTATCATTAAATTTGACATGAACAGATTCTTCAATAACAGATGTTCTAGAATTGTAAATTCTAAAAGCTTTAGACATTTCAGAGTATCCCAAAAAGATACCTTTGTCAGTCTTAGAGTCAAATTTTCCAAGTTGATCCTTGGTGTTTAATATGTAGCATTCACAACCAAATGCATGAAAGTAAGAGATGTTGGGGCTTTTTCCTTTCCACAGTTCATAGGGAGTCTTCTTTAGAAAAGGCCTAATGAGTATTCTGTTTTGTACATAACAAGCTGTGTTTACTGCTTCTGCCCAGAAGTACTTAGGGAGATTATTTTCATTGAGCATAGATCTAGCCATCTCTTGCAGAGATCTGTTCTTTCTCTCAACCACTCCATTTTGTTGAGGAGTTCTAGGTGCAGAGAAATTGTGAGAGATTCCATTCTCCTCACAGAACTGACTAAACTGCTCATTTTCAAATTCTCCCCCATGGTCACTTCTTAGAGTAGAAATGCAGAAACCCTGCTCATTTTGTACTCTTTTACAGAATACTGAGAAAGCCTTAAAAGACTCATCCTTGTGGGTTAAGAAGAGTACCCATGTAAATCTAGAATAGTCATCAACTATGACAAATCCATATTTCCTTCCACCCAAGCTAGCAACACTAACTGGTCCAAACAGATCCATGTGTAACAACTGAAGAGGTCTAGAGGTTGATATTTGGTTTTTAGATTTGAAACTTGATTTTATCTGTTTACCTCTCTGACATGCATCACACAAAATATCTTTCTTAAAGCTAATATCAGGCAATCCTCTCACAAGGTTATCTCTTTTTAGTTTTGAAATTAATTTCATACTAGCATGTCCTAGTTTCTTATGCCACAACCATCTTTCATCCTCTTTAGACATCAGACATGTTACACTTTGATCTGAGAGATCAGTCAGTTCAATCTTATACAGATTTTGTTGCCTTTTGGCTGAAAAGAGGGTTTTGCCACTAAGATCTTTAACTATACAGAAATCTTTGGTAAAGGAGACATCAAATCCACTGTCACATAATTGACTTATGCTAAGCAAATTGTGTTTTAATCCTTTAACCATAAGAACATTTGATATAGAGGGAAGAGGAGGTTTACCACCAATAGTACCAATTCCTATAACCTTCCCTTTCTGATTTCCACCAAATGCCACATGTCCTCCTTTCTTAGGTTGGAGGTCTAGGAACATAGACCTTTCTCCTGTCATGTGTCGCGAGCAGCCACTGTCCAGGTACCAGCAGTGGTGTTTTCTTTGTGCTGTTGAGGACATCTGCAACAGAGATTATTTGATCTTTAGGTACCCATAGTTTTCTGGGTCCTTTTCTGTTAGTTCTAGGAGTCTGTGAAGACTTCCTTCTTTTCTTGTGGAGACACTTAGACATAACATGTCCAGTCTTTCCACAGAAGTTACAGACAGGTATGGATTTAATAGAAATAGATGTAGCAGACACTTTAGAGTGCTTAGTTGATACTTTATGATGTATCTGATGGACATATCCTATACCTTCTTTGTTAAGGGAGTGCCTCTGACAGCCAAGCAGCTTTGTCAGATTATCTCTACCATTAACAAATTTGGCAAGATCAGAAGTGAGCTCTTCCACTTTCTGTTGAAGTTTTTCAACTTCTTCAGACTGTGATGTATCACTAGAGATCTTAGCTTCATTAGACTTTTCAGTCTTCAGCTCACTGTTCTCCTTGGCAAATTTCTCACACTCTAGAGATTTCTGTTTATGCTCACTAAGGAGCTTAACATGATCTCTCTTGAGAGATTTGAGAGCCTTAGACAAACAGTTGGATTCCTCCAACAATTCTTCATAGGCATCAAGTAATTCCTCATAATCAGAATTTACCTCATCATCTGAATCAGAGTCAGTGTTAGCCATTAGACAGAGATTTGCTTCTTCCTCTGTCTCCTCATCAGTAGATGTTGACTCTAGATCTTCCCAAGTGGCCATCATTCCTTTCTTCTTCTTCTTGAAGAACTTCTTAAATGGGGCTTTCTTGAGTTGAGGACATTCTGCTTTGATGTGTCCTGGTTTCTTGCACTCATAGCAGACAATTGAGTTTTTGTCTGTTGAGGTGGAATCCTTGAAATTTTTGTCCTTGTTGAATCTTCTGAATGGCTTATCCCTTCTGAACTTCTTTTTCTGTAGGAGAAGCTTTATCTTTCTGGTTAGGAGAGATAGTTCTTCATCACTTTCAGAATCCTCAGATTCAGACAGGTCAGCATCACTGGATGACTCGTCTGCCTTTAAAGCTTTAGAGGCTTTGGAAGACTTTTGATCAGCCTTCAAAGCAATTGACTTGCCTTTCTTTGTTGAGACTTCATCTCCAAGTTCTTGCTCATGAACAGTAAGTGTTCCAAGGAGTTCATCCATAGTCAAAGTGGAAAGATCTTTGGCTTGAGAGATAGCAGTTACCAGAGGTCTCCACTGCTTAGGTAGACTCCTAAGTATCTTTCCAACCTTCTCGGCATTGGAGTAAACTTTGCCAAGAGACTTTAGACCATTGGTGATAGTTTGAAATCTCCCAATCATTTGAGCAACAGATTCTCCTTCTTCCATGAGAAATAGTTCATACTTTCTGACAAGTATGGCAATTTTTGATTCTTTGACCTTGGCGGTTCCTTCATGTGTGACAGCTAAGGTATCCCATATTTCTTTGGCAGAATCACAGGCACAGACCTTCTCAAACTCATCAGGACTAAGTGCACAGATGATGTTGTATCTGGCTTTGTGATTCAGCTCCCATTTTGCCTTTTCTGCAGGGGTCCACTGAGCTTTTGGTTTGTCAGTGTTGTCATCATTTTTAGGGATGAAAGGACCATCTGTGATGACATCCCAGAGGTCTGAGTTTGTAGATAGAATGAACCATTGAAATCTATCTTTCCAATAGTTGTAGTTTTCTCCATTGAAGAATGGAGGTCTGGTTAAGGAGGCTCCTTCGGTCTGGTTACTTCCACTAGCTCCAGCAGTCATGTCTATTCTTCAGGATCTTTTACCTCAACACTGTTAGATGCTCAACCCAGAGGCTGAGCTCTGATACCAACTGAAATAGACAGCTATAAACACGAGAAGGGGGGTTGAATTGTGTTTATCAGAAATTAAAATAAAGTTAAAAACTTTTGCATGCAGAAGCTAAGCACAGACGGGTGAAAAAGGGTTACACAGACGGGTCACCTGTCTGTTGTAGTTTTTGTAGAAAACAACACACGTATAAAACAGAAACAGTCTTGATAAAAGCAGTTTTAACCCCTTAGTTAGAAAGCAGATAATATATAATCTAAACAACTAAAGAGATTAAGGGAAGAGAGATTAACACGGAGATTTATCCTGGTTCACTCTTCAACACAAAGAGCTACGTCCAGTCCTTGGCAGCACCAAGATTTATCCACTATAACTGATCAGGTTACAGACTCCAAGTATTGTTTGCACACCTAGCCTCTTCAGGCTCCAACACAAGTATTCTTTGCACACCTAGCCTCTTCAGGCTCACTCAGATTTGTTTGAGAGTTTTGTTTGTAATAAATACACTTACAGACCTTTCACTAACACTCAGAGAGTGGTTTAAATATAAGGCTTTAGGAAAGTCTGCGTAATAACTTCAAATGATTGAAGAATACAGAATGAATAAATGAACAGAGTAATGGCTCTTTAATACTTTGTAAAAACTCTGATCATGTTCATCTTCAATGACTTCTGTATTTATAGCCTTCAAACATTTAATATCCGTTAGAGACATTCCTTGCAACTATGGCTTCAGGCAGAGCTTCATTAAATGCAATATAGTCGTTCTGGGCAGCCATTAATGCAATGAAGACGTTGGTTGTACTCTACATGAGGGATAATAGCTTTATGTATCGTGTAGACGCCAACTCAGAGTTGTGCAGAGTGCTTTTGTACTTTTGCAGAGTACATTTCCCTTTTTGTGTAATGACTGAAAGTACTAGGGAATAAAGCATGTTGGAAATGTTCTTTAACTGGAAGTTTGTCTCTGACTTCCTTGTTTGCTTGAGAGAGAGCACATCTGAGTTTCTTGATAAGCGTGAGAAAGTACTCAGAGTATTCTTCATGAGGGGACAGCTTGCAAAAGCTTCCTGTACTTCGAGTTCCTTTAACGAAGAACCTTAGACAAGTTGAAGGATAGACAGGTTGTAAAATCAGTTTGCACATAATCAACAATCCTAGTCAGCAGACAGGTTGACTTCTTGGCTACTACAGACAGGTGAGACTTAGGTAGACAGACAGGTGAGTCTTGAATTCTTCTGATCTGTACACTAAGTAGACAGGTTAGCAACCACAAAATAGGTTAATTAAATCATTACCCAATGTTTAGTTTTCATCAAAACTTAGGAAAATGCACGCAGACATTTTAGAGACTTAACAATCTCCCCCTTTTTGATGATGACAAACATTCAGATGATTTAATGAACCTTTGAAAATATCAGAGTACAGAAGTACAGACAGTAGACAAGTTGATATTTTCTATATGTGCAGACAGATGCATTAGAGTTCAAATAAGAGCATCAGAGTAAAATGCAGCAGGTTTAAGTTCAAAGTATCAGAGTATATTAGAGAACGAACACTTATCATAACACTTAGCATATATTGTTTAAACATTCATTCATTAAACATCTTAATTGTTTAAACATTCATTCATTAAACATCTTAACATTTTTCTCCCCCTTTTGTCAGCAACAAAAAGTGTAAAGATATAACAGTGGAGAGAAAAAGAGACAATAAAAAAAGGTAAGGCAAAAAAAATTTGTATTCATCATAAGCATTTTAATTACATGGCAGTTCCTACAACTACTCATCTAGGCTGATTAAAAAGACGATACAGGGAGTCAACTTTCTGTTCTAACAGCAGCCTAGCATGCCTTTCTACATCCAATTGTCTTCTGACTTCTTCTAGCTCAGTCTTAAGGAGATTGAAGCTCACTGAATCCACCATTTGAGAGGAGGAGACTTCTGCAGACAAGCTGGTTGAAGCAGCAGACAGAGATGGATACCAGGGTAAGGCTAAAACTGGGGGTGCCTTAGGTACAGAGAAGGGTGAGGAGACACGGGGAAAGAAAAGTTGATGGATGGTTCTGAAATAAAATAAAGGAAGAAAAGCTATTTTAAACAGAGGGGTGAGTTTGACTAAGTCAAAATCAGGAGAAGGAAAGACACAAGAGAGTTTTTCACAAAGAGACAGTCGAGTGACTCTTAATGGAATAGGAGGGGGAAGAGGTTGTTGAGCTAAGACAGATGGAGGTAGAGGTAGGAGAGAGTCTATGTGGGAAAAGAATGAATTAGACCCTGTGACTAAAAGAAAGAAATATCTAGACCTAGAGGGTAACATTACAACAGAGGCAGGATAGTGAGATCCTTCCAGTGTTCTAATGAACAACACAATAGGGGGATAAAAGAAGATCTCCCTACATGGGTTCAGAATATGAGGTGGTGGAGGAGGGATGACAGATAAGTGAGATATACTTGCAGTCATCAGAGATTGCAAATCACTCACAAACAGTCTAGATGATATGCCAGATTGTTCTCTGGGAGTTGAGTCCCTGTGAACAACTGTGTATTGACATACATCAGACAGGACATCAAAAGATGGTGGAGAGGGGAGAGAGGAGACAGGTGAGTGAAGAGGGGAGGCAACAGATAAGGGGTTGACACAGAGAGCAGAAGGGGAAGAGACAACAGAATCTGGAATACCTAGGGGAGAGGATGGTGCAGAAGGAAAGGTGAAGAGTGGTTCTTCAAAAAGCCTTGCTTTCTTCCTTGAAGGAGACAGAGAAGCTTCTTCAAGATGACCAACTGTCTGTGTTCCAGCAGACAGGTCAGTGGAGGGTGCAGAAGCAGTAGCAGCAGCAGGTTCTTCTGCAGGGACAGCTTCCCTTTCAGCAGCAGCCATAACAGGCATAGGGTAGCCTGACCTTCTTTTTCTAGGAATGAAACCCAGATTAAGAGATTTGATCTCCCTAAGCTCTTCTGCAGGTGGAGAAGTCTGCTCCCCCTGAGCAGGTGCTTCCTCTTTACTAGGCACAGACTTCACTTGTCTGTCCTTGGCAAAGGTCTTCACCAGTCTTCTTCTCTTGGTGGGTTGTGCAGAAACCACACCTGATTTTTCAGCCTCACTGGTCTTCCTCTTGGGAGAGGGTTTCTTCAGCTTGAATCTGAGAGGCTCTACTGTCTCAGCAGATGCTTCAGAAGCTGTTGGTTCCTCAGGCCTTTGATCCTGTCTGGCAACCTTTCCAGCAGCTTTCCAAATCCTTTCAGAGATAGGATACTCTGATTCACCAGTGGAATCAGCAGGCTCCTCTGCTATTTGCTTCAGTTTCTGCTCAACAGCAGGCTTCTTCTTCTTCTTCTTCTTCTCTTCTTCCTCATCCTCCAGAGGGATTCCTTCAATCCCCATCATAGACAGGACCTTCTTGTCTATGGGCAGAGCCATGTCCACAAAGTGGACATCAGTTGGAACAAATATCTTGTTCCTAAAAACCCTTGTCAGCAGCATTCCATAAGGGTAGGTAGGCATATTCGTCCTTCTGATCAGAGACTCAAGATACATGTAGATGAGGTCATTGATGTCTATCTTGATTTTGTGAATCAAGTGGTACAGAGCAAATCTGTCCAACTTGGTCACATTGTCTCTTGACCCTCTTCTGGGCATCACACACTCCAGAAGCAGCTTGTGCAAGAACCTGCACTTGGGCACCATGCAGACAGGCTTCTTGTTCTCAGGGTTGGGAACACCATAAACAGCAATATTGATATTCTCAGTTCCCACCTGATCTTCCCAGTCAGGTCTGAAAGCAGTTCCAATTCTTGGACATCTGGTTGCCAGTTCCAGAGAGCTTATAGGGAACAGAAGAGTTACATCAGCTGACATTTGAGCTTTGAAGCTCTTGGTTCCATCAACCACATTGGTGATGACCACAGCATTCCTCCAGAAATCCCTGACAAGCTTTGGATGGACCAGCTCCTTGATATCAAAGAAGGCTGTCCACTTAGAGTATTCCAACTCCTCAGTGACATCCATTCCCCATTTCTTCATTTGTTGAAGATCAACAGTCTTTCCAGGTAGAATCTTCTCTACATCAGTTAGTCTCATCTCGTATTTCTCAGCAATCTCTTTTGGAGACAGGCGTTTTGAAGATGCCATTTTTCAGAAAAGAGAAAAAGTGAAAGCTTTGGAAGGGAGAAGGGTTTGAACGAGAGGAAGACGAAGACGAAAAAACTTAGGGCTTTTGAGAAGGATAAAGTTTAAAACTTTCTGAAGATTTGCCTTTTAAAGAAGTGAAAGCAGGAGAGAGAAAAAAGACATTTTTAATTAAGAATGGCACGATTTGTGTGGGGAACTGTAGCGCCCACTTAGACATAATGAAAACATGGTTTCGAGGTAGAAACTGCCGTGTTTATGATTAGCTTCAGATTAACAAAATGTATAAAATAAATGGATAAATAATAACCATTTTTTAATAAAAACTGTTGGGTTTCAGCATAGTGACTCAGCAGAGTCAGACAGGTGATCACAGACAGTTTTAAATACTCAGACATGTCATTCAACAATACAATGCATGTTTAAATTATCTCTAATAAATAAAAATCTTTCTTCTGCTAAGGGTTTAGTGAAGATATCAGCCCATTGATTTTCAGTTTTAACAAACTTAATATCAAAAATACCTTTCTGAACATAATCTCTAATGAAATGATGTTTGATTTCTATATGCTTAGCTTTAGAATGCTGAATTGGATTTTTAGTTAGGCAGATAGCACTAGAATTATCACACCATACAGATATATTATGCTCAAAAATAGAGTAATCCTCAAGTTGATATTTTACCCATAAAAGCTGAGAGCAACAACTAGCAGCTGAGATATATTCTGCTTCAGCTGTAGATAGAGCTATAGTTGTTTGTCTTTTGCTTGACCAAGAGACCAAGTTTGCTCCAATGAAGTGGCATCCTCCACTGGTGCTCTTTCTTTCTATTTTGTCTCCAGCAAAGTCAGCATCACAGAATCCCACTAATCTGTATTCATTAGTTCTTAAATATAGCAAACCAAGACTAGTAGTACCAAGCAAATATCTAAATATTCTCTTAACAGCTTTAAGATGAGATTCTCTTGGGTCAGATTGAAATCTAGCACACATACAGACACTAAACTGAATATCAGGTCTGCTTGAAGTTAAGTACAGCAAAGATCCAATCATACCTCTGTAGACCGTTTGGTCTACCTTTTTACCTTCATCATCTTTACTGAGTTTTGCATTGGTTTCCATGGGAGTTTTCATAAGTTTAGCATTTTCCATTTTGTATTTCTTGAGCATTTCCTTGATATACTTTTGTTGATGGATGTAGATTCCATCACTTGTCTGTTTGATTTGTAGACCAAGGAAGAACTTCAGTTCTCCCATCATGCTCATCTCAAATTCTGCTTGCATCATCTTTGAAAAATCCTTGCACAGCTTCTCATTAGTTGCTCCAAAAATAATATCATCAACATATATTTGGACTACAATGAAATTTTCTTTAAAGCTTTTCTTAAACAGAGTAGTATCTACTTGACCTCTTGTAAAGCCGTTATGCATGAGAAAAGAGCTTAGTCTATCATACCATGCCCTAGGTGCTTGCATTAAACCATATAATGCCCTTTTAAGTTTAAAAACATGATCTGGTTTATCAGTATCTTCAAAACCAGGGGGTTGTTTAACATAGACTTCTTCTTCAATTATTCCATTAAGAAAAGCACTTTTCACATCCATTTGAAAAAGAGTGATTTGGTGTTGTGCAGCATATGACATTAGTATGCGAATAGCTTCTATTCTAGCTACAGGTGCAAATGTTTCAGTATAGTCAATACCTTCTTGTTGGTTATAGCCTTGAGCTACTAACCTTGCCTTATTTCTGACAACTTTGCCATCTTCATCTAACTTGTTTCTGAAGACCCATCTTGTTCCTATGACAGACTTGTTTTTGGGCTTGGAGACAAGTGTCCAGACATCATTTCTGATGAACTGGTTGAGTTCTTCTTGCATGGCAAGAATCCAGCTTTCATCATCAAGAGCTTCTTCAATGTGTTTTGGCTCTATTTCTGACAAGAAGGCCACATTGCTTGATTCTCTTAAGGTAGATCTGGTTCTTATTCCTTCTGAGGGATGACCAATGATGAGATCCTTAGGATGGTGAGTTTTGAATTTCCAGTCTCTTTCAAGAGGACCTTGACTTGTCTGAGTCTGTTGACTTGTCTGTGTCTGTTGACTTGTCTGTTCCACTGGTCTGTCTGGATCTGCTTCAGGTTCTGGTTTGGTTAAGTCAAGTTGTTGATCTTCTGACTTGTTTATATCAAGACCTGCAAGATCATCTTCTAGATCTGACAATTCCTTATCAGTCTTTAAGTTATCATTAAATTTGACATGAACAGATTCTTCAATAACAGATGTTCTAGAATTGTAAATTCTAAAAGCTTTAGACATTTCAGAGTATCCCAAAAAGATACCTTTGTCAGTCTTAGAGTCAAATTTTCCAAGTTGATCCTTGGTGTTTAATATGTAGCATTCACAACCAAATGCATGAAAGTAAGAGATGTTGGGGCTTTTTCCTTTCCACAGTTCATAGGGAGTCTTCTTTAGAAAAGGCCTAATGAGTATTCTGTTTTGTACATAACAAGCTGTGTTTACTGCTTCTGCCCAGAAGTACTTAGGGAGATTATTTTCATTGAGCATAGATCTAGCCATCTCTTGCAGAGATCTGTTCTTTCTCTCAACCACTCCATTTTGTTGAGGAGTTCTAGGTGCAGAGAAATTGTGAGAGATTCCATTCTCCTCACAGAACTGACTAAACTGCTCATTTTCAAATTCTCCCCCATGGTCACTTCTTAGAGTAGAAATGCAGAAACCCTGCTCATTTTGTACTCTTTTACAGAATACTGAGAAAGCCTTAAAAGACTCATCCTTGTGGGTTAAGAAGAGTACCCATGTAAATCTAGAATAGTCATCAACTATGACAAATCCATATTTCCTTCCACCCAAGCTAGCAACACTAACTGGTCCAAACAGATCCATGTGTAACAACTGAAGAGGTCTAGAGGTTGATATTTGGTTTTTAGATTTGAAACTTGATTTTATCTGTTTACCTCTCTGACATGCATCACACAAAATATCTTTCTTAAAGCTAATATCAGGCAATCCTCTCACAAGGTTATCTCTTTTTAGTTTTGAAATTAATTTCATACTAGCATGTCCTAGTTTCTTATGCCACAACCATCTTTCATCCTCTTTAGACATCAGACATGTTACACTTTGATCTGAGAGATCAGTCAGTTCAATCTTATACAGATTTTGTTGCCTTTTGGCTGAAAAGAGGGTTTTGCCACTAAGATCTTTAACTATACAGAAATCTTTGGTAAAGGAGACATCAAATCCACTGTCACATAATTGACTTATGCTAAGCAAATTGTGTTTTAATCCTTTAACCATAAGAACATTTGATATAGAGGGAAGAGGAGGTTTACCACCAATAGTACCAATTCCTATAACCTTCCCTTTCTGATTTCCACCAAATGCCACATGTCCTCCTTTCTTAGGTTGGAGGTCTAGGAACATAGACCTTTCTCCTGTCATGTGTCGCGAGCAGCCACTGTCCAGGTACCAGCAGTGGTGTTTTCTTTGTGCTGTTGAGGACATCTGCAACAGAGATTATTTGATCTTTAGGTACCCATAGTTTTCTGGGTCCTTTTCTGTTAGTTCTAGGAGTCTGTGAAGACTTCCTTCTTTTCTTGTGGAGACACTTAGACATAACATGTCCAGTCTTTCCACAGAAGTTACAGACAGGTATGGATTTAATAGAAATAGATGTAGCAGACACTTTAGAGTGCTTAGTTGATACTTTATGATGTATCTGATGGACATATCCTATACCTTCTTTGTTAAGGGAGTGCCTCTGACAGCCAAGCAGCTTTGTCAGATTATCTCTACCATTAACAAATTTGGCAAGATCAGAAGTGAGCTCTTCCACTTTCTGTTGAAGTTTTTCAACTTCTTCAGACTGTGATGTATCACTAGAGATCTTAGCTTCATTAGACTTTTCAGTCTTCAGCTCACTGTTCTCCTTGGCAAATTTCTCACACTCTAGAGATTTCTGTTTATGCTCACTAAGGAGCTTAACATGATCTCTCTTGAGAGATTTGAGAGCCTTAGACAAACAGTTGGATTCCTCCAACAATTCTTCATAGGCATCAAGTAATTCCTCATAATCAGAATTTACCTCATCATCTGAATCAGAGTCAGTGTTAGCCATTAGACAGAGATTTGCTTCTTCCTCTGTCTCCTCATCAGTAGATGTTGACTCTAGATCTTCCCAAGTGGCCATCATTCCTTTCTTCTTCTTCTTGAAGAACTTCTTAAATGGGGCTTTCTTGAGTTGAGGACATTCTGCTTTGATGTGTCCTGGTTTCTTGCACTCATAGCAGACAATTGAGTTTTTGTCTGTTGAGGTGGAATCCTTGAAATTTTTGTCCTTGTTGAATCTTCTGAATGGCTTATCCCTTCTGAACTTCTTTTTCTGTAGGAGAAGCTTTATCTTTCTGGTTAGGAGAGATAGTTCTTCATCACTTTCAGAATCCTCAGATTCAGACAGGTCAGCATCACTGGATGACTCGTCTGCCTTTAAAGCTTTAGAGGCTTTGGAAGACTTTTGATTAGCCTTCAAAGCAATTGACTTGCCTTTCTTTGTTGAGACTTCATCTCCAAGTTCTTGCTCATGAACAGTAAGTGTTCCAAGGAGTTCATCCATAGTCAAAGTGGAAAGATCTTTGGCTTGAGAGATAGCAGTTACCAGAGGTCTCCACTGCTTAGGTAGACTCCTAAGTATCTTTCCAACCTTCTCGGCATTGGAGTAAACTTTGCCAAGAGACTTTAGACCATTGGTGATAGTTTGAAATCTCTCAATCATTTGAGCAACAGATTCTCCTTCTTCCATGAGAAATAGTTCATACTTTCTGACAAGTATGGCAATTTTTGATTCTTTGACCTTGGCGGTTCCTTCATGTGTGACAGCTAAGGTATCCCATATTTCTTTGGCAGAATCACAGGCACAGACCTTCTCAAACTCATCAGGACTAAGTGCACAGATGATGTTGTATCTGGCTTTGTGATTCAGCTCCCATTTTGCCTTTTCTGCAGGGGTCCACTGAGCTTTTGGTTTGTCAGTGTTGTCATCATTTTTAGGGATGAAAGGACCATCTGTGATGACATCCCAGAGGTCTGAGTTTGTAGATAGAATGAACCATTGAAATCTATCTTTCCAATAGTTGTAGTTTTCTCCATTGAAGAATGGAGGTCTGGTTAAGGAGGCTCCTTCGGTCTGGTTACTTCCACTAGCTCCAGCAGTCATGTCTATTCTTCAGGATCTTTTACCTCAACACTGTTAGATGCTCAACCCAGAGGCTGAGCTCTGATACCAACTGAAATAGACAGCTATAAACACGAGAAGGGGGGTTGAATTGTGTTTATCAGAAATTAAAATAAAGTTAAAAACTTTTGCATGCAGAAGCTAAGCACAGACGGGTGAAAAAGGGTTACACAGACGGGTCACCTGTCTGTTGTAGTTTTTGTAGAAAACAACACACGTATAAAACAGAAACAGTCTTGATAAAAGCAGTTTTAACCCCTTAGTTAGAAAGCAGATAATATATAATCTAAACAACTAAAGAGATTAAGGGAAGAGAGATTAACACGGAGATTTATCCTGGTTCACTCTTCAACACAAAGAGCTACGTCCAGTCCTTGGCAGCACCAAGATTTATCCACTATAACTGATCAGGTTACAGACTCCAAGTATTGTTTGCACACCTAGCCTCTTCAGGCTCCAACACAAGTATTCTTTGCACACCTAGCCTCTTCAGGCTCACTCAGATTTGTTTGAGAGTTTTGTTTGTAATAAATACACTTACAGACCTTTCACTAACACTCAGAGAGTGGTTTAAATATAAGGCTTTAGGAAAGTCTGCGTAATAACTTCAAATGATTGAAGAATACAGAATGAATAAATGAACAGAGTAATGGCTCTTTAATACTTTGTAAAAACTCTGATCATGTTCATCTTCAATGACTTCTGTATTTATAGCCTTCAAACATTTAATATCCGTTAGAGACATTCCTTGCAACTATGGCTTCAGGCAGAGCTTCATTAAATGCAATATAGTCGTTCTGGGCAGCCATTAATGCAATGAAGACGTTGGTTGTACTCTACATGAGGGATAATAGCTTTATGTATCGTGTAGACGCCAACTCAGAGTTGTGCAGAGTGCTTTTGTACTTTTGCAGAGTACATTTCCCTTTTTGTGTAATGACTGAAAGTACTAGGGAATAAAGCATGTTGGAAATATTCTTTAACTGGAAGTTTGTCTCTGACTTCCTTGTTTGCTTGAGAGAGAGCACATCTGAGTTTCTTGATAAGCGTGAGAAAGTACTCAGAGTATTCTTCATGAGGGGACAGCTTGCAAAAGCTTCCTGTACTTCGAGTTCCTTTAACGAAGAACCTTAGACAAGTTGAAGGATAGACAGGTTGTAAAATCAGTTTGCACATAATCAACAATCCTAGTCAGCAGACAGGTTGACTTCTTGGCTACTACAGACAGGTGAGACTTAGGTAGACAGACAGGTGAGTCTTGAATTCTTCTGATCTGTACACTAAGTAGACAGGTTAGCAACCACAAAATAGGTTAATTAAATCATTACCCAATGTTTAGTTTTCATCAAAACTTAGGAAAATGCACGCAGACATTTTAGAGACTTAACAGGATTAAGTCAAGGTACTTTCCAATCAAATAGCCAAAATGGTGGGGCTTTCTTTTGGAGGGGACCCAAAAACATACAGGGCATGCCGCGTGAACAACGCAGAGACAAGAGGGAGGATATATGCTTGTTTAACTATATTACATAGGGAAAAAGGAAGGGAGGAAGAAGGAAGGGGGAAAAAGGAAGGGAGGAAGAAGAGAGAGAAATAGAAAATGGGGTTTCTCTCTCTAAAACCCAGATTTCAACAGCAGCGACGGCGGTTCCAGCAACGGCGACGGCGATTTCCGGTGACTGATGACGGATACCTAACGGCGTCAGTGCAAAACTGACGAAAAGAGTGTTTTTGTATAAAGTCAAATAGTTGAGGGACCAAAATAGAACTTTTTAAAGATGAGGGACCAAAACAAAACCTAAAAATAAGATAAGGGACCAAAAGTGTATTTTAACCTAATAATAAAAAGCATGGGTAGAATATACCACATTGACAAAACATAACAACGCGAAAATAAAATAAGTCATAAACTAAAAACATAACATGAAAGCATAAACCCAACCCCGATGTCACATAACAGAGCTGATATAACCAAAATCCAGAAAATACATCAGACAACAAACTAACACAAGAAACATCCTAAACTACGAGGGAGCGGGTTCCTCAGAGTCACTCCTCAACTGGCTGCTCACCATCCCCTGCATAACAAAAAGGGATACATGCAAATAAACAACAAAAGATGGGGAGTAAGAAATCATCGTATAAACATAATGGCAAAGGAGCGATTAGAAAGATGAGCATGCATCACATACATATAGCATATTAAAACATAACAACATTTCGCATATCAATATCATTCACATCATCTCAATTAAAGTATACTATGCGATGCAGTGCTACTCCACTACTCCGATATGCATGTGGATCTAAACTATCTCATGAAGACAACGTCGGAGTTACATATCCACATTGGCCAATAAGCACCAATGCCAACAAGCATACATGAGGTAACAACAAGTAGTATATAAAGTAAGTAAGATATCATTCACATGAGGATTATAATGTTATAGCAAGTTCTATTTTAGACTATATGCTCTTGTAAGTTAGAATTGGTGACAAAAGAGTTGTGTGTGTAGTGACAATTTAACAGAACTTTGTAAAAGATGTGATTTAAAAAAAAAGTAAAAAGAATGTTTGTAGTGTCAAATATTAGATAACAGCCTTAGGTATGCTCCTTAGTAACTTCTGCTTAGCTTAGGTTATGCTCTGCGAATGTTGTAGCATATAACTCCAGGAAATAAATTTTTTTTCCAACACTGAAAGAGTAGGTTCATTAAACGCTTTCTATTTCTAGATTCATATTAATTACACCCTCTTCTAAATAAGCATGTTCCAGCTAGTTTAAGAACTTGAACAACTATTCCTAGTCTGTTCAACACCACTTAATTTTTCCAATTAATGGTTTAACCCTTATTATTTAACTCTTTCCACTAAACTTAATTTTTCCAAACCAATTAAGCTTAACATTCATTTAAGTTGATCACTCTTAAACAAACAACACATAACACATGTTAAAAGAAAATGCAAAAACATAGCATTGCATAAATTCAGCTAAGCATTCATTACAAGTTGCAAACCTAAAGCTACAACAAATTAGCTCATGTTGAGCTTAAGTAAAAGAGAAAATACAAATGGATAGAAGTTCATTACAATGGAGGAAAATACGAAAATGGCAGAAAATGGAAAGGTTGAAGAAGAAGCTTGCGGCTGCTCACTCCCCTAGGTCAGACAAGAATATTATGTGTCATAAAGTGTGTCCTTTTAGGGTTGCAAACACCCTTACATTCCTAAACCTCTTTCCACTATTTTGAGCCAGCAATAAAAACAATATTAAATGAGCACCCTGACCCATTTCCTAAAGTGTGGGAATGCTGTTCCCAAGGTGTGCGCGTGGGCTCCACATGCAATGGTACATGCGCTCCTGCTAGGAGAGAGAAAAGGTGTCGACATCAGCTTTGTCCTCTTGTGCAGAGCTTCGAAGTTCATTTTGCTGCAACATTCAACAACTCATCACCTAATGCTTACTGCATGCTTCAACAAAGCTCTGTGATAACACACATAAACTTATGAGACAATGATTCAGCATTTTAAAAATAGAAAACTAGACACCTACTTGACTCAACTAAGCATATTTACAAACTTGCTCATTTACTTATAAAAACAGAAACTTATGCTTAAAGATAGCAACAATTTTGAGTAAAAAAGGTAATGAATAACTCTTATTTCTAAGATTTATCATGAACATCTTGGATAGTCGATGCACCATACTCTAGGATGCACCACCACAGGGGGGGATGGGGATGATTCACCTAACTCTCGAATGGATCACTATGGATGGCCAAATCGCCTTACTCTTCGACGACCTCCCCACCTCCCCTATGCTGAACTTCCCCCACTAACATCTCCAATGCGTGAATGCATGAGTAATACCAACAAGCAACAAACGTAATCACCACCTCCGCTTTGGCCAATTAGCACCAAAGTTTAACACTATCAACACCTTGACCAATAAGCATCAAGGCTACTCTGACCATTAAGATCAAAGTTTAACATCGTCAACACCTTGACAATAAGCATCAAGGTTACTTTGGCCAATAAGCACCAAAGTTAACATTGTGCGATAACACATTGTTACCGTCTTAACCATCTTAACGTTTTATGTTTATTTATCTTATCTTCATTCGGGTGGTGTCTTATTTCATCATAGGGAATGATTTGGGTGAACCACCCTTGTTCCTACTTAACGTCTGTTCTGTTTGGGAGAGCATGGTCATGCTTCCCTCAGCACGGGCATGCTTACATTTAAGTTAAGCAAGGACGTGCTGTCTATTGAGCATGACCGTGCTCACTGGAGCATGGGCCATACTGATCCGGGCAGAAACATTTAGGAATTCCTTGCCAATTCCCTAGAGCACTCAGAGATCAATCATAGGGTCCTTTAACTACACCAGCAAGTATTAATCTCGTCTTTCTTGTTTTGATATTCATGTTGTCATTGAGCATTAACCCCGCCTTTCATTACTACGATTCAAGTCTTATGAACATTGGGGAATTGTCCCTTAACTCTTATATCATTATCAAGATTCTCATATATTTAATTAATGTCTTGTTAACATTAACATCAACGTTAACAACATCAACGACCAAACATTCATTCATAGCATGGCAACATCGTCATCAATACACTCATTCATGGCATAATATTATCAACATCAACATTAATAACAATTCATGATTGAAATAGTAAACATAGATATTCATACAAAGCAACCAACATCAAGTGAGCAATTGCGGGTGAAAAGAAGATGAAGTCTTGTAAAGTTCAGAACTTTCCACGACAGGATGATTCAGTAGCAAGTGAGCACCAAGATTTCTGTTTTGAGGATTTAGAGTTAGCCATTGGAGTTGCAGAGAAAAAAGAAGATGAAAACTTGAAGACGAACGGGTGAAAATGTGTGCAAGAAGGAGAATACGAAGATTGAGAAAAATTCTTTACATGTAAGTTGTAACAGTTAGGGAGTATTTAAAGGAGATAAAACGTTTTGAGATGCAAAAGGTAACTGTTACGGCTAGTTAAAGAATAATGACTATTCCTATTTTTTTGGGAATAACCGTTTAAAAGAATAACAAATTATATCCGTTAAATTCAATTTTTGAAAGTTGAATGTCAAGCGGTTGTCGAACTTTAAACCCAAATAATACAAAAAATGGCTAAAATACCTTTTTGGTCCTTTATCTATTTATAAAAAATTCGTTTTAGTCATTTATCTTTTAAAAGATTCATTTTGATCATTTATCTTTCAAATGTTTACTCAAAATGGTCCTTCCGTCAGATCTGTTACCAGATTCCGTTAACGACCACCCAAGATCCACCGTAATCCGGGAATTTCGCCGGACTCCTGGACAATCCCCTTCCCCCTTTCATCTTATTTCTTCTAAAATCAAAATTACACACTTTTCATTCTTCTCAAAACCTTTTCCACCTTTAATAAGCAAAGCATATCAGTGTAAGTGGAAGAAGGGAAGTAAGTGGAGTAAGGAATGTTGGGTGTTCTAAAATCATCTGCTCTTAGATTCTTCTCCACAATTCCTCATAAGTCTATTATTGGGACCATTCCACCCTTTGCTTCACGCTTCTCAGTGCGTTCCCGTAGCTGACTCTACTTCTTCAATCCCTTTTCCAAAAAAAATCATATTCAAAGGGATCACACTGTGAGTGTTCCTCTTCACCACAAATTTTTTTTTTTGGTAACATTTCTTGATTTGGGATTTTTTTTCAGTTAATGGGTCTTTGACTTGGAGTTGGAGGGTTTTTGTGAGCATCTAGTGAAAAAAGGTTCTTCTATTTTTGGCCCCCATCAATGTGTTATGATAAAAGCATTCTCTTGGAAAACGGTTCTGCCTGAAATTTCTTAGTCTTGCTTCTTTATGCATCATAGTGTCATATGTTGTATTTGGATGATTGATGGATTTTGGCTTTTTTCTCAGTTTGTACCGTGGAAAGGATGGTCTGGGTGTTGCAGAACACAACATTTGATGGAAGGTCTTGATTGTCAAGATGTTGATGAAAGGGGAAGGGGTTCTGGAAAAATAAAAATTCCAGATTCCGGCGAAATTTTCAGATTCCGACGAATCTCCGATGGTCGTTAACGGAATCCGGTAACAGATCTGATGGAATGATCATTTTGAGTAACATTTGAAAGATAAAGGACCAAAATGAATCTTTTTAAAAGATAAAGGACCAAAACGAATTTTCATCAATAGATAAAAGACCAAAAAGGTATATTAGCCTACAAAAATCCATCTTTCTTTAAGATGTCAAAAGAAGGATTTTTGGGGCCAAAATTATAACTTTAGAAGTTCGATAGAATTTGGAGAGATGCCAAGTATGAGGAATGTCGATGGTCCAATGTTAGAAAGAAATAATAATATCACTAACTTGACAATATTGGGTTGACATGTAGAAGAAGAGTTATGAAGAAAATAAGAAGTCTGACAAAGATTTTCTGACGATCAATCAAGAGGAGTAATTCAGAAGATTGTCCAAGTTATGATTCGACTGAGAGAAAAGGGATGCAAGACATAGAAGGCTCGACAGTATTGTCGAGTAATTATACTTATATATTAGTATGTGTTAAGTATTAATATTAGTTACAACTGCCAAATACACGTGGCATGTAATAAAATAGGAAGTTATTTTCTTGTTTTGCCTATAAATAAGACTTGTCTATATCATTGTAAAAAGGTTGGATACTTGAAATAAAATCCTAAACATCCTCATTCAAGCAGATTCTCGGATTTGACTTTGTAGTTTGCTTCCATTTTTCATTTCATCCCTTTACATTTCTAGCACCTTTACTTTTTGTCATTTAATTTTCAAGTCTTTTAATTCTTTGCACGTTTATATTACAAGTTTCTTTACTTTTCTCATCTTTTTATTTTCATTTACTTTCAGTCTTTTACCTTCCTGGCATTTACTTATTGTCATTTACTTTCTTTGCACTTTACTTTTCTTGTTGAGTTTTACATGCTTTATTTTTCTTTTCAGTCATTTAAATTCTTTTCTTTACATTTCATGCCATTTACAAGTTATTCTTTACTTTTCTACATTAGAGTGTTTTATTATTTAAATCTGCATTAAATCCTTTTTTCGAAATTCAAGTCTTTATAGTCATTTCATTATTAATCCTGCATTTAGACAAACGGCGAGATTACCACATAATATGAGAATCCCACATTCATTTGATAAATTTCATTTGTTGTCTGGTTTTGGTCTTTGAACCGAAAATCATCATAAACAGCCCGGTTAAAATCCGTATATATATACGGTTATCACTGCTCAAATTAAAAAACAATGCTAATTGATTACTATTGCCTTTAAAACTTTGTACTGGTTTTTTTTTTTTTTTTGTTTCTTTTCTTTTCTTGTTTTTTCCTTTTGTAAAAGGACAATGCATCCTGATAATGGCCTACAATCAAGTACTCCCTCCGTTCCTTTTCTATGGTAATTTTAGCTTTTTGTTTTTGTTCCAAAACAATAGATCTTTTTATAAGCCCAAGGTATATTTGACAATTTTTTTTCCATATATACCATTTTCATAAAATTAAATTGAAATATATTGAAACACACTAAACCCCTTACTTAAATTCAGTCATAAATACACTACACATATCAATGATACTATAAATAACGGTAATTTGGTACAAAATATAAACAAATTAATGCTTTCTTAATCTGTATGTAGAAACCTTAAATTACCATAGAAAAGGAACGGAAGGAGTATTACTTTTACAATCATGTTCAAAGCCTGATAATGCTTGCTATAATCTAAACCCACTTGATTACAATTAAATTTATGTTTATGAAATAATTTATAGTTGAAGCATACAAAATTGCCTTACCCTAAATTGCATACAAAATCTAAACCCACTTGGATAAATTTCTTCGATACATTAATATTTACATTGACAAATTGAAGTTAAAGTTCATGGAAAACAAAATGAACATTGCAAATAATACAACTACAAAGTATATATTATATATTGCACAAGGCTAGAGAATAACGATCAATTAATGTGCTTTGGTTTCAACTTTGAGGTGAGACTATTAACAAAATTAATTGTCTATTTTAATTTTCCATTAATAAGTAAAAAATTTATAAAATAAAAGTTTAAAATTATAATTTCCAAAGAAGAAAGTGAGCCAAGTGAGAGAGATGACGTTGCTTAGTTCTTACTTGACACTTTCAAATGTCTACCGACATTACTTCATCTTGTGCTTTTTAGTAAATTCATTCGTTGAATCTTTAGCTTATCGAAAAAAAAAAATTGAATATTTAAACATCCATAGCCTTTATTTCACTACATGCTTCTACTACCCCCTGATGTTGGTGGTCAATTAGATACAGCAAGCATTGCTCTAAGTGAACACAAGATATATTTTAAATAAAGAGAATATGAAGAATTATGAAAAATTGTGAATATGAAGAATAAAAAATATTTAATCTACGGAATCATATTTTATTTCTCGAAAATTTGAAATCCAATAATAATAGTGGGTTTATCCCTAAAGTAGCAGGTGCACACCCTATCGAGGGAATAGGGGAGGGAACCAAAACTACATCCAAGAAATCAAGAGTTGCGATAATTAACAGAATCAAATAAACAAAATTCTAAAGAAATTCCTAGCACTTATTAAAATCTAATTTTTCCTTATTTCAATGCTAACTGTTGTTTCACAAATAGCATCAACTGCAAGCCTATTCTGTGGAACCCTGCAGCCAGTAGGACCAAGCATTCTCTCAGAAACTTCAACAGAACAACTTTGCTTGCCAACGCATTGCTGCGAAAGAAAGAAAAAAAAATGCAAAGAAAACAAATTAGTTTACCCTTTTCACTTTTAACCACCATACCAAGAAATTAGAAGAAAATAACAATGGCATATTTGTAGAATACCGTTTTAATGACAGATAAAGCATCAGGGGATTCACATTTTCCTTTCCTAAACAATCCACATTTCACCCTCTGGTACACCAAAACTAGCAAATTTAATTTCAGAGATGACTTGGTTCTCATGACATGCTAACTCCAATATATTTCCTTCATAAGCATTTGCACAAGCTTTGCCAATAGTTACAGTGGCAAATTTAATATCATAGGGGTTGCCTCCTAACTCTTCAAACAAGACCAATGTGTTTTGACCATCATCACTGAGAAATGAGCGTGGGATATGGTACCTGCGAAAAAAGGTAACAAATATTTGATATACATTTCATTGATACATTTTATTTATCATTTGAAATTGATAAGCATTTCACATTACTACCATCTTTGAGAAGGCTTTCCACATTCTGTTTTACATTTGTTTGAGGTATATGTTCCACGATAATCACATGTGGAACTGCAACCATTCTCACCTGCAAGATAGCTTGGCCAATACCTACCAATGTTGTTACCATTTACCCAAGCTTGACCCTTTCCCAACCCTCTCAAATCCACCACAACAGGATCGGTTCCCAGGGGACTCTGGAACATAGTCTACAAAAAAAAAAAAATTAAAATGTTAGATAACTGGTAAACCTTGTAAACTGCAACCAAGTGGTTGAGTGCAAGTGGTTGACACACTGCTATTTAAGGATGAATTGTTTGGGCTCTGCCCGAGTTCGATCCTTGGGTATGCAACAACCCTTGCCCAGGCTTTACTAACCGCGTGGCCGACTCGGAGATTAGTCTCATAGCGGGTTTAAAGGATCTAAGCCGTGGGATACTTCGAGGGCTCACTCGATCCCAATGACTAATTTGGGTGAGTACCAAACCAAAAAAAAAAAACCTTGTAAACAACATCTACACCCAACAAATTAATGATACATTCGGATCATTTCATTTATTCATTAGTCAATTAGATAACAAACTGGCTGAAAGATACAACAATAATTATACCTTGTACCAAACAAAGACTCTGTCTGTTGGAAGACCACTTGAATACCATCCTCTAGTGCTATCTTGTTGATAATGCTTCACATGCTCACCGTGTAATCCCACCTTATAACTCCATGAGTTATTGGTGATATCCTTGATGACATCAGAGCTATTCTTTTGTGACACAAACTGAACTGGACCAGGAATTCCGACTTTGACATTGTCAAAGTAGGCACCATAGTTCTATTCGAATTAATTAAAAGATAAATGTTAGTTACATAACCAGGATCAGCAGTGACATAATTAATGTCTTTATGAATTTTGGACTCGTTAATTACTTACGGGTAAACCAACAGTGCTACTGAGTAGAGTTATCTCATTATTCCCACGCTTCAATTTGATATTTGCTTCATAAACGAAGTCATAGTGTCCATATTGAGCATATTGGGAACCTGTAACGCACATGAATGGAAGGAAGAATATAACATTACAATGTGTAATTGCTATAAGCTATAAAAATGGGAAATGGGGAAGAAATTTTCCAGCCAAAGCTTACCAACATGTGCTCCATTAACAAAGACATGAAGTACATGCCCGTTGGTCTTCACGCTTAGCTTAACATCTTTAGACAAAAGACGGTCACCTTCTTTAACATCAACACTGAGGAAAGTTTTTCTCATACAAGTTAGTCGGTAGTAATT
This sequence comes from Echinosophora koreensis, assembly GCA_035048595.1. NCBI lineage: Eukaryota > Viridiplantae > Streptophyta > Magnoliopsida > Fabales > Fabaceae > Echinosophora > Echinosophora koreensis. Next base: position 991,963 of record JAPCYP010000031.1, on the reverse strand, counting down.
AATAAACACATCAATAAAAAAGTAGTATCAATTTGATCCTTGAAATTATTAAAATTTCAAAAGCGTCCCTAAATGATAAGTTAGTATCAATTTGGTCCCTCATTTTACTCACTTAATATCAATTAAGTCCCTGACACTGCTAACTTAAAATCAACTTAGTCCTTACAATTTTCAACGGAGGGACTAAGTTGATTACCGTTTAACAATTTCATGGACTAAATTGGAATTTCGATAATTTCAGGGACCAGATTGATACTACTTCATAATTTCAGGGACCAAATAGGGTGTTTACTCAATAAAAAAGATTGACGAAACAAAGAAATGATTAATTACCTGGTGATGTACCATAAGTAATCACTTGTATCATTTGTGACAACTTTTTGATCCAAAGTTGGGGAGCAGTCATCGAAACAGAACCAAGGATTTTGCCATTTTTCATTTGCACATAGGGCTCATGCTTCCATTGCCAGTTCAATGCATATGGTTCATCTTTGTCATCTGCTTCATTTTCTTTCAAGACCATAATGGATGTTTGAGCATTGACCTATATAATTTCATAATATTTAATTAGTACTAGTCATACAAAGTCTAGTTTATTTGTTATCATATTGTTCATGTAACAAAGAAGAAAAGTTGTATGTTTATTATTCAACAATTAATTATGAGAACCATTCTCACCTTTGCAGTGTTATAAACTTCTGTATAGCAATCCGGAAGGATAGACACAGACCATGCAGGAACAGTGTATTCAACGTTTTGAAAGTTAATTGTAGCATCCAAGGATGAATGTGCATTTCCAAGGAAGCAAACTGATTTTCCCGCATAACTATAAACCGTGGCCTGTGAAAATTAATTAAATAATTAAAATTTGGAAATCAATTATAATCAAATGATTCAAATTCAAATAAAAATATAATATCAAAGCTTAGATTGATAATAACATAAACACACCGTCATCATGTTTCCATATTCAACATTGCGCGAGGATCCTTGAGTTAAGACTTCCTCCATTGATTTTAGAAGCTCATGGAGTTGTTTAAGATGTCCCCACTTGGGTTGATTTAAATTACCTTAAATAGAAAAAATTATAGTGTTAAAATACTATAAATATTTAAATTAAAAAAATACTTTTTTAGCAATTGGAAACGCTTTACCGTATTCATCCAAAGGAGCATCATAATCATATGAAGTGGTGATATATGGCCCTCCTGAATTTCGTGCAAAATTTGTACCTCCATGGTACTACATATAATGCACAATAGTAATAACAATATTAATAATAATATATTTTATAATAATGCAAAATAGAATCCGTAAATTAATATATAAAAGCAAGATAAATACAATAAGTTACCATATAGTAGTTTTGGAATGTGCCACCATATTGGAAAAATCGAGCAACAGCAAAAGCAACATCCTCAGCAGTTCTATGCGGAGTTGGCCCTCCCCAATTATTATACCTAATTGCAAGCATTATATTATTTAGGTGAGAAATTTAATATAAAATGTATGAAATGAAAATTTATTTCAAATGAGGAACTAACCAGCCAGTCCAATTCTCAGTCCACATCTTTGGTTTGTTGTCGCTGTTAGGATGAAATTGGTCACAGTACCAACCATTACATGTGTTAATCTAATTTAGAGCAGTAAAAAAAAACAAAAGGAAAAACAAGTAAATTAGTGATCATTATAAACAGAATAAATTAATAATTAATATTAATAATATATAACATTCAAAACAAATAATTCAGCAATCTTCATTTTCACATATTACCAACGGATCTGGAGCATCACCCTGTTGGCACATAACCCAAGGCATGCCGATTTGATAGGATTCAGCTAGTTGAGCACACCATTGGACATATTGTTTTCCATTGGCACCATATGGACTCATAACATTTCCATACTCATTTTCAATCTGTTTGCACAAAACCAAAATACATATGAATTATAAAAATTAAAATAAATGCATAATTAATTAGGAAAGCTTTTGTAAAACTAAACCTGAGCAAGAATAATAGGTCCTCCTTGTGATGCCAAGAGGTTTTCATGCCTCATCATGTCCACTATCATAGTTGTAAAGGTTTTCATCTCATCCTGTAGTGGAATGGACATTAATTAGGATAAAAAAAAATAGTTTAAGCAATTATCGAACTGAAACATATTAAATTAAAACATGACTTACCATGAAAGCAGTATTATTGGTCCTGAATTCCATGTTTGGAATATTATGCAACCACACTGGAAATCCTCTGATGAGAGATAAAATAAATGAATAAATGATAATAGTTAAAGTAAATATAGCTTATAAGAACCAAAAAAAGAAGTAAATATAGCTTATGCATTTAGAGCTGTCAATTCAGATTGGCCAGTCGGGCCATGTCACTTTCCAAGCCGGGCTGGGCTAAAAATAGGTTGGGTTGCTAATTTGCTAGCCCATCCCATCCCTCTGCGGGCTACGGGCAAAATGGGCTGGCCCATGAGCCAATATTATTTTTAAAAATATCATTGTTTTTTTTAAAAAAAACTTTTTTTTTTAACTAGAAAATTCCGTTCATATGAATATATATAAATTACATTTGACTTGTCATTTACTAAAAATCTCCATGGTTATAATAAATCTCCATGAATTACATTTGACTTTGAGTTGTCATTCATTAAGAATCATCATTACAGTGAATTAATGATAATAAAAAAAAAAGTACTTTCTCCGATACATATTATAAGCAAAAAATTAATGCAACACACATATTGAGGTGATTAATTAATCTCATTTAATTTGGTTAAAAAATTAGGGTTTTTACCTAAATTACCCTTTATGGTAATGAGAAGTTGCTTGTGTTATTGGGAATAGAAGGAATCATTGAAAAACAAAATTTGTATTAAATGAAGAGTATTTTAGGAATAATGTCATTAAATGAGTTATTGGAAAATAAAATTTGCTTATATATTGGATCAAAAGATTTGAGATTTTTTTGCTTATAATATGGACCGAAGAGAGTATATATTTAACTATAACACAAAAAAGTATATATAGGATCTTGTCACGAAAATAAAAGAAACATGAAATCATATATAACATCCATTGCTACATTCAAAGTCTAACTGATTAAAGCGTAGCATAATTTGATTAAAGTGTAATTGCCTTTGGCCATGAACAACAATGTGCGAGTCACTGAGTACCCATGCAAAGTCTACATAAAAACTCAGCTTATAGTTAACATGCCAGTTATTTCCTGAAGAATGTCTACGATCTTTTGGCATAATAATTGCCCAGATGACTGGGAACCTCTGGGAATTGTTTTAGACATAAACATAAGAGTGACTGAAATATTTTTAATTTTCTTCTGAGAGCAACTGAAAAAGAGAAGCAACCAAAACCTGTCCCTGGTGTTTCTGTTTCAAATGATTATGCATATGGAAAGATATTCTATCTGGAAAAATAGCTGATTGTCTCAAGCTATTCTACAAAATTCTGCTGCTATGATGGTGTTTTTTGTTTTAATTGAGGGCCTCATCAATCTTGGCCGAAATTTGGTTCTGCTGGGTTGGTTTTCTGTTTGAAGTAAAGCACATCATCTTGGACACCAGTTTCTTGTTTGGAGTCAAGCGAAATTCTTGGAAGATCAAGTGATTAACCAACTCTGCTTTAGTGTTTCTTTTCTGGTTTGGAATTTGTGTTGTGTGGATGGTCTGTTATTACATCAAAAGTTTAGGAAGCTTAACCAATCCTAATCGGTTGATGCCTAGCTATAATCTTTGGAGATGAGAATTTTATTGCCTAAGCCTAAATATTTCACTATCTTCAGTTTTTTTTATTTCTGATGGGGTGGGGTCTGAGTAGTTTCAACCATGTTGCCAAGGTTTGCATTTGGTTGAAGTTTTATCTTAGGTTGCCTAGTATATTTTTTGTAACCTATCTTTTTGATAGGGGTTTACAGTAAAAAAAGACATAAACAAAAGAGAAAACATTTATTCTTACCCGTAATTCCATTCTGCACATACATATGGACCAATTCGAAGCATGGCATAAAGTCCTTCATTTTGAATGGTTTTAATAAATCTTACTAGATCTAGATTTGCAGAGAAATCATACTGGAAGTAAAACAAAATAAAATCAGTGTCAAAATATCAAAAAATGTAATAAAAATTTAATTTTAGAAAAAAATGTTTTAAAATAAACCTGGCGACGTTGAGGCTCATGGGCATTCCAGAAAACATATGTTTCAATGACATCAAGTCCACCTTCTTTTGCTTTATTAATCAAAGATGGCCACATCTGTCATAAATAATACATTGAAAAATTAGCTATATACAAATCATAAGCGGTCATTAATTTGAATTTTAAAAATATAAAACTAAAATGAAAAGATATTAATAATACTCACTTCAGCAGTGCTACGAGGGTAATGAATTGAACCAGAGATTAGGACTTTTCTTTTGCCATCAATTGTGATTGCTCTCCCATCATATGAAACATCAGTAGCTTTGATAGCTAAGCTACTCAAAGCCAAAGACAATATGAAAAAAAATAGAGAACGAGTTCATCTTTCCTACCACCATTGTTATTGAAACAAAGTTAAGAACTATAAGAGGCGAAGTGCTAAACAGGTGGTAACCAAAACATGTATTTATAATTGAAATTATGGTAAGCTCTCAACTGGATAAGAAAGCAGAAACAAATCAAGATTATGTTTATCTTAAAGTGATAAGGTGGTCACCATATCAATTGAATTAGATAGTTATCGGTTTAATGTAGTTATCTAATAATAATAATAATCTAATACATTTGAAAGTTTAATCTTGCGTTCATCCTCACTCTATTTATCTCTATGTTTAAATTAAATAAATATGTTGACTATTTCTGCAAACTGCCCAAAATCACGTAAAAAGTCAATTTTGCAGAAATGTAGATTGCTGTTTAAGCATATAGATATAACCGCTTATCCACACACACACAAAAAAAAGAAGAAGATATAACTGCCGCCAAAAGCAAACGTCGACATTTCTGTAAACTGCCCAAAATCATGTAAAATGAGGCGGTTTTTATTTTAATCTCGAAAATTAAAATTGCTTTATTTCTTCCCTCCTAATTTTTCACCTCTTCCCTCGTCATTCTTCTCCAAAACGTACATCTCCCTCCTTATTATTTTTTAGAAATCAGAAATAGAATCCAAATATCAGAAACACTCACACAGTCACACTCCTTCCTTCAACGTTGCCTCATTGTAAATTTTGGCTACAATGGGATGAAAATATAACTTAGCTGAAGGCCATGTCACACAAATGGAGGGAAAGCTTATAATAAAAAGTAAAAGCAATTGGTCCATCTTCATGAAGTTGTAACCTGTACATTATGAACCTATCAAATTGTGGAGATTCTTTTAAATTACACTAGTGCAGAAAAGGGATCTCACATCGGTTATTTTTGGCTTTTCACATCGGTTTTTCAAACTGATGTTGAAAAGGCCGATGTGGTTTATTACCACTTTTCATATCGGTTTTAAAACCGATGTAAAAAAGTCTGTTCTAGAAAGCCACGCGTCTCCTTTTCAGCAATTTTCCACATCGGTTTTTATGAAAAACCGATGTGGTAACTCAACTTTCCACATCGGTTATTCTAAAAACCGATGTGGAAAACAAACTTTCAACATCGGTTTTTAGAATAACCGATGTGGAAAGTTGAGTTACCACATCGGTTTTTATGAAAACTGATGTGGAAAATTGGGTTTACCACATCGGTTTTATGAAAACCGATGTGAATTTTAGTTTTTTTTTTTTTAAAAATCAGCCTTTTCAGTATTGACAGTCATTTCCCCTGTGTTTCAGTAATCCAGATCAATACAGTATCTATATTGTCTACAGAATCATTTTTGTCCAACCAAACACACTAAATTAAAAGTCTACTAACAATAAATATATTCAATAACATTCACACAACAAAGATAATTAGAAACCAAAAAGCTACATATGATATATTATAGATTTCATGTCAAAACATATATCAGTCAAAAGTACACTATAGCTATTACATGATGCGTTTATATACTAACTACATACAAACTAATGTTGGTACACTTCAAGAAAGAAATTTGCCCAACGTATCCTTATGTTTTTTATGTCGGCATCAGAGAGTGGAGTCGGATTGTTGAATATCTGCAAGTTTAATTGGACATAATTAGATTATATCTTTTAAGTAATAAACTAAAATTAAACATATAACGAATCTATATATAATTGTTACAACTAATTGTACCAATTAGCATTTACCTCCTGCCATCTTTCAGTGATACCGGAGGAGATAATTTCGACCATCCACTTCATCACATAGTAATCCACATTCCCATGATCCACGTTGTCTATGAGACTACGTACAAATGAAACCCAGTTAGAATATGAGAATTAAATAGAAATCAATAATTATACCCACTGCGCTTGAAGCGTTTGAACTAATAAATATCTTACGTTAGGAATAATCCATCTAATAGGCCGACGCCTTTCACCACACAGCATGCGGCTTGCATCAATAGACCTATCATAAGAAAATAAACATTAATTAAAGTATATCTAATAGATTTCAGATAATTAAAACAACTTCATTACTGATTATAACTTATTTTTAATGCTTACGTTTCCATGATGTTCTTCAGTTCATTCGCCGGCCTATGGCCCATCGAGCAGAAGACGACCACGACATTAAAAAACAAATACCCATGTGGAATAAAAATCCAATCTTGAAGCCAAATCAGAGAGAAAAAAAAAGTCAAAACTTTATTATTCCATATAAAACAAGAACAAGCTAAGAACATACCTCTAGAAAAATCAGATATGAAGTATAATGGATACGAGGAACCAACGGAAGAAAATGATGGGTGTGGCTTGAACGGCAGAGAAAACGAATATAGAAGAAAATGGTGGGTGGCTTGAACGGCGGAGAGTGAACGTTGGTCCTCCCAAGCCGTAGATGGCGACACGACGGATAAGCAAGGAACAGATTGAGGTTAGCGGGTACAGATGGAGACGGTGTGAGCATTACAGTTGAGCTCATGGGGAAAATATCCCTGGTTTCCAATGGACTGAGCGCCATCACTTAGGGTTGCAATGGACTGAGCTCACGTAAGAGAGAAAACACTTAGGGGGTCCCAAATGTTTGAGTAGCAGCGCCAACGAGGAACGAGGAAGTGAATAGAAGAAAAGAAGAAGTATAACATCGGTTGTCTAAAAATAAACCGATGTGTTAAACCTTTAACATCGGTTTTACAATAAACCGATGTGTTAACTAATTGATTTTTTTAATTCAATTTTTTGGTTTTAGTGTTTTAACGTCAGTTTTTTAATAACCGATGTTGTTAATTAATAATAGACATCGGTTCTCTCAAAACGATGTGAAATGTTTATCAGATATCCAACATTTTTTTCCCTTTGTATTTTTTAGACATCGGTTTAATAAACTAACCAATGTGGAAAGATATTTAACATCGGTTATGATAAAAACCGATGTTCAAAGATTTTAGATTAATTTCAAAAATGCCACCGCCTCCTTTTTCACATCGGTTTTGTTAAAACCGATGTTAAAGCCCCGATGTGAAATGCCTTTTTCTGCACTAGTGTTACTTAGGTTGTGTTTGGTTCAGAGGGAGGGCTTTTAATTAGATATTATGTTTGGTTCAGAGGAGATGAGGGAAGGAAGAGGAGAAACACATTGTTTTAATATAGGTACTATAATACTCAGGTTCAGTTATCATGTCTAAGCTACTTAGGGTTGTATATAGAAAAAGGTAAAGAAAATGTTGATGAAATAGGACAAACTAGTGAAGAATTTAATAATTCCTTAATAAATGAACATCGAATAATTCTACCTGAAATTGAACAAAAATTAAATAATTGGAGCATTCTTGAATTAAATGTTTCAAAAATTTATAAAACTAATATAGTAGATCGATTTTCAGTCTGGCTACATAATTAGAATATCAGAATATACAATTAACATTAATAAAGTTCAAGATAGTTTAGCACTTCTAAACCTATGATAAAAGAATATAAGCAAAAATATAAATTTCTTCACATATGATTAATTCAAGCTGTATTAAAACCCTTACATAGGCTAGGTATAGACACTCTGGTCTGTCTCTGCCTAAGAGACACCAAACCTGCACAATTTAAAGATCAAATTCTATCAATAATTGAGATCAATCTTCATGATGTTCAAACCTACTTCAATAATTTTCCCAACTATACAATTTCTTTAGAAAGTTTAGGGAAAAGTAAGCACAATATCAAGCTGGACATTATAATAAAAGAAGGAATTTGGAATCCCAAATCCTATCCTTTGGCAATAATATATCGAATATATTACAAAGCTATGAGAACTAACATTTCTTCAAAGGCATTATATTCTTCTCCAAAAGGATAAACATTACTTCTCCATGTCATTCTAGAAAAAACAAATGTCGTAACTCCAAAAAGATTAAATCATGATGAGATTTCAAGAAATCTCAATTGGAATTTAGAAGAAAATATTGCCTCTTGAAGAACTAGAGGCTTCTAAATTAAATAATGTAATAGAATGCCAATCAGGAAAATATTTTAATTATATTCGCCCCTCTTAGCAGGAGTGAATCCTCAAAAACATTTATAACCCTGTCTCGAATCTCTAAAGGTTCCAGACACATAGAAAACCATAGAATCTCAGTTGATTCTGTAAACCCAAGTCATTCATTAAAATTAGCAGGAGTGAAAGATCACCCTGTTATACCCCAACTTGAGTATAGGGTTGAAACCCCTCAGACTCAGATAGAGTCCCCTACTCGATCTGAAGTGAAACAATGTTTTATGCTAAATAAATTTCATATTAATAAAAAAGCCTTGAATGAAGAGTTCTTAAAGGAAGAAAATAAAGAAAAAAATATTGGTTTTATAATTATAAACAAATAAGAAAATATAGAGAAAACTATTTTGAATATTTAGACGAAATAGAAGAAAATATACCTTACTTTGATTGGTTCAAAGACCACTATTTTGAACAATTAAAATTAAAAACCCTAACTTCAGCTAAAAAATTATGGAAAACAACTAAAGGAAAAGAAATAGCATCCATAATTCCTCCTTTAGAAGAAATAAGTTTTTCGAACATAGATAATATTGATGTGATCGCTTCACCATTTAAAATGATGAAAGATGATAAGAAAGTATTAGAATCACAAACGCCAAATAGAAATGACATTAAAATTATACAACATCAATTAAATTATACAAATCAGCTATTATACCAAGCAGCTAGCACCTCAGAAAGTAATGAATTACCTTCTAACAAGACAACAACAAGTTTAAGTAAGCTTATGATACTACCTTATAAATTTTCAGATACAAAAATAAAAATAGGAAAAGAATCTAATGAACTTTTAGATGAAATAAATAAAAAAAATTCGTCTTTAAAAATAACTCAGCCAAAAGTAAATGTGATGAGCGAAGAAGAAATTATTAAAATAGAAGCACAACTTAATAACCCAATAGAATCAATAAATAAAATAAGAAATAAAACAAGAAGTTTTCCAACTTCAAGAAACTATTATCCTAGGCCATCACTGCCAGGTGTCCAATTTGAAGAAATGGAGTTAGATATGACATCTCAATTTAATGGTGAAGGAATAGTATAATGGAATATTGATGGTCTTGCAGAATATCAAATTCTTAGAAAACTTGAAGAAATGACGATGGCAGTAACTGCCTATCATGCTCTCGGTAATACCTCTTCTAACACTGTTAAAATATCATTCTCTGGATTAATTTACTAGTAGCTTAAAAGGGTGGTGGGATTATGATTTAACAGATGAAGAAAGGGAAACAATTCAAAATGCAGTAAAAGTTGAAATTGTTAATAATCAACAAGTAATGGTTGATAAGCAAGTAGAAACATTAATATTAGCCATATCAAAGGCATTCATAGGAGATACAAGTATTTTTGTTGTTAGATCATTAGAAATATTAAATAATTTATATGGTCCCACTTTAGAGGAGAATTTAGATAGTATAAAGATAATTTTCTAGCTAAAGTTTATTCTCGCACTCATTGTAGACAAGCTTATTGGAAAAACATATTTATTTCTGGACTTCCAAACAACTTTGCCCAAAAGGTTAGAGACAATATAGCTAGAGAATATCCAGAAACCCCATTAGAAAATTTATCCTATGGAAGAATAACTTCAATAATAAATAAAACAGGATTACAATTATGTACAGACTTAAAAATGCATGTTTGAACAGAAAAACAAATAAATCAGATTTAGGAAACATTTGTCAATATATAGTTTGGCTATGAAAAGATAACACCCCCATCAAAAAAAAAAAAGTTAAACAACAGAAAAATGTTAAAAGATATAATAAAAAATATAAGAAAGAAAAGTCAAATAAGCCCTATAAAAAAACAAAAATCAACCTATAATAAATTTGATAAAAATATAGTCAGCTATAAATGTGGCTAAACAGATCATATAGCTAAAACATGTAGAGTTAAAAATAAATAAATAAAGGAATTAAATATGGACGAAGCCATAAAGCTACAAATCTCAAAAATCTTACTTTATGAAATGGAGTCCTCGGATACACAATCTGAAGATGAAGATCAAGAAATAATATATCAAAATCAAGAGACTTCAAATTTTGAACAAGAATTTGAAAGTTGTGGATGTCCAGGAGAAGATTATGAGTGTAAATTTAAAATAAATTTAATAACTAAAGAAGCTAAAATACTCCTTGACCTTGTTGATAGAATAGATAATCCTCAAATAAAATAGGAAGTTTAGAAAATTTTAAGAATTTGATACAACAACCTGAAAATTCCACAGGTCAGTAATATAGAAAATACTCCTTAATCACGATATTAATGTTAAGCGTATATATAGAAAATCATGAATATTAAAAACTTAAAAGACAAAGAACAGGAATAAAAGTACCACACCATACATATAAATATAATACAAACATACCATATGAAAACATTATAAGGGGTACCCCATCAGTAGGGTTCCATAAGGATACAAACCATAACTAAAAAGTACATCAAAAGTTGTGACATAAAAGATAAGCTCACCAGCACTCCACACCCCAGCCCCTCTCAAAATACATCAAAAATGGGCTCACACACACATCTATATCTATATAGAGCACGCACTGGCCAATCCTAGTGTGGACAACTAGAACTACCCTGACTCTCTCCCCGGTATCCTCGGTGTCTCCAGTGTGGTCTGGAAGGTCCTGAAGCAGCCCCTCTACTACTGCTAGAAGTACTCTCTCGTGGACAAAGCTGAAATCATCGTCGGTAAAGGGCGCTATGACGTGAAAGTTCAGGTTGTGCATCTGGAGCTGGGCCTATATCTGGAACAATCTGGTCCGAGCCCTGTGGTGCTGCCCAAGGGTACATAGGTGGCATCGGCGACAAAGGCGGAATCGGTAGCATCGGTGTTGGGAAACCAATGGGAAACATAAAGGATTGACCAAGACGGAAAGTCCCGACGAATCCGAAGTGTGGTCCATCTCCCATCTGAGCATAAACAGAAACTGGACCTGTATATACTACGAATCGAGTGACTGGGTCCACTAGCCACCCATTCTCGTCCAGGAACTCGAACTCAAGCGTTCCCATCAGTGGGAACTCCGTAGGCTGGGTCATCCACGGGTGGTGGAGGTGTGGCATCCTCAACTGGGTCTGCTTCATATTATAAGACGAGCATACACAGAAGGAAGTAGAAAGATAAGAAACATGCTATCATCATAAGCGGAAAAGGTTACATAACGTATATAAAGTAATAGTACACAGACAGTCATCACATATTATTCACACATAAATAAAACAAGCATCCTCCGATACATCTCATTATCCTCTACCCTTCGCGCTCATGCAATTAATCCTGTATGTTGACGTGGCCACCACGATCCTGTCACACATCCTCCGTCATAATAGGGATGTTAGTCAGTCGTCCTAGCGAGCACTCCCCTCTATCATATAGATAACCATGTGCATATGTATACATAAATGGTTCGAAACCACAGTAGCTTAAAGCTACATTGGAGCCGCTCATCAAAGACTACGGATATATCTCACAGTAGCCTTCCTCGAACCTCATCGTCGGCAGGGCACTCACCCGTGACCTCCGGTATCAATAATCGGATACTCTGACCTCGTGTGTTCAACCCACACGGTTGTGATCAATATCATGTATCTATATGGGTCTCACTGACGCGTATCGAGTCATACCCTAATGCCCTAACCTCTCATTGATACCTCATATTATATCTCAAATCTCATTGTATCATCAATCTCATCATCAATAAAATATTAATCAATTAATTAGGTTAGGCACGACTAAGTCATACGTCATACGCTCCCCAACATACATCGCTACAAAATATCATACATCAGTGCCTAGGAACCAACTAAGCAGATAAAGCATATTATCACACGAAACATGTTATCAACCATAATCATAATAAAATAATAATAAATATTTAAATAAACATATTTAACCACAACTAGCATGTTAATCCAAACAGCACACAACAAGCAGCTTACTAGGCAAAATCATGCAACCTCGAATATCTTAAATTTAAACTAATGGCGATAGACCTACAATCTCCATATCATCATTGGTAACACTAAGTAGTCGCCAATGTGATACTGAGATTATCAATTATTCGCCCACTATTAGGGTTTAGGTTGCCCTACGTCATTATTGTAAAATATGTTACTTAGCCATTTCCGACGATAGGTGACTTCTTTCTCCCACCTGAAGTGTCTTAGGCTAGCTTAGGGCAACGAAACGAACACCTCCGGTACCCTCACAATTCTGCCACGCAAGGTTTAGGGGTCTCCATACCTCCGTGAATTCACCTGAATACATATTCATGAAGCACGTGTTACGGGTAACCCTAATATGAAAACGGGATTGAAAACCGATATACGGATTGAAAGATAAGCTCAATACCGTCGCCGACGGCATTTCAGCATAAAAAAGGACATAGGTTTACCTTAGCCTAGATGAGAAAAGAAAGCTAGGGTTAAGAAGGTATCGTCGCCACGATGACATAGACAAAATTGCGTTAGGACGAACGGATTGATCGGAATCGACGCCGGAATTTCTTTCTCTCTCACTGACCTTCTCTCTCTCTCGTTCTCTCTGTTTTTTTGTCTCTGTAAGTTATGGCATGAGGTAACTTTAGTTACCTCTTTAAGTTCCATTTTTTTTTTAATTTTCTCAACGCTTGGCCTTCAAGCGTGATCAGCCCCACGCTTAAGCGTGCTGGCCAGACAACAAAACCCTAATTTTGTATTCGCTTCGATTCGACTCCGATTGATCGCGTACTTTCCATGCAAGATTTCTTATGCTTAAACAAGCATATTAGACATCTAATCAAGGTCTTAAACATGGTCATTAAACGTATAAACAATGCCATAAAAACACAGATGTTACATTACTACCCCCCTAACTGAAATTCCGTCCTCAGAATTTACGTACCTCAAAACAACTGTGGATACTGCTGCTGTATGTCTGCCTCACGCTCCCAAGTAGCATCTTTTGTAGTCTCATCCCAAATAACCTTGACCAAAGGAATCTGTCTACCTCGAAGCTTCTTAATCTTTTTATCTACGATCCTAACATATAAGGCCTCATACTCCAGATTCTCTCAGAGTTGTATATACTCAAGCTCAAGTACATGTGAAGGATCAGGATAATACTTCCTCAACTGAGAGACGTGAAAGACATCATAAAGGTTAGAAAGGTTAGGTGGTAAGGCTATATGGTAAGCTATTGGACCAATCCGTCGAAGAATCTGGAAAGGTCCAATGAATCTAGGAGTAAGCTTTCTAGACTTGATAGCTCTGCCAATTCCAGTCTTCAGAGTGACTCTCAAAAACACGTGATTACCCTCCTGGAAATATAAGGGTCTTCTCCTCTTATTACTGTAGCTCCTTTGCATATCCTGTGCTTCCTTCATCTTTTCCCTTATCTTCCTAACTTGTTCCGTCGTCTGCTGCACCACATCAGGGCCCAACACTTGGCTCTCACCAGTCTCATACCAACACAACGGGGTCCTACACTTCCTGCCATACAAAGCCTCATACAGTGCCATCCCGATACTGCTATGAAAACTGTTATTATAGGTAAATTCAATCAAAGGTAAGAACTCATCCCAACTGCTAGTGTGCTCCAACACACAGGCTCTCAAGAGATCCTCCAATGACTGAATCATCCTCTCTGACTGTCCATTCGTCTGAGGATGATAAGAAAAAACTCATCCTCAACTTTCGTCCCCAAAGCACTGTGCAATTGCCTCCAAAATCTAGATGTGAATCTAGGATCTCGATCGGAGACAATTCTCGACGGCACACCGTGCAACCTAACAATCTCTCTAATATATATCTGGGTCAACCTCTCCAAACTGTAACTCTCACCAATAGGTAAGAAGTGAGCACACTTCGTCAACCTATCAATGATAACCCAAATCGCATCATGCTTCTTAGGAGTTCATGGTAATCCAACCACAAAATCCATAGCTATGCTATCCCACTTCCACTCTGGGATATCCAACGATTGCAATAAACCAGCAGGCTTCTGATGTTCTATCTTAGCCTTTTGACATACTAGACAAGATAGAACATACTCCTTCACATTCTTCTTCATCCTCGACCACCAAAACATCTTCTTCAGATCCTGATACATCTTTGTGGCTCTAGAGTGAAAACTCAACTTACTCTTATGTGCCTCCTCTAAGATCATCTTCCTAAGCTCTAAATCTTCTGGCACACATATCTGGTCTCTAAACTTCAACACACCATCTGCACCCCTGCTGAACTCTGAAACCTTACCCTCATCTATGCCTCTACTCACCTCTTGCAGATACTGATCTTGTCCTTTCTTGACCTTAAGCTCTTTGAGAAATTCACTGCTAATGGTTATCATACCTAAACATATCCTATTCTCAACCAACTCCATACCTAAGTTCCGATCTCTGAACTGCTCGATCAACTCCATTTCCTTTACCATCATCGCGGGCATATGCAAAGGCTTCCTACTTAATGCATCCGCTACAACATTCACCTTCCCAAGATGGTACTGCAAGCCAAACTCATAGTCCTTGATAAACTCCATCCACCTCCAATGTCTCATATTCAACTCCTTCTGATCGAACAGATATTTCAAGCTCTTATGATCACTGTACACATTAAACTTGGCTCCATATAGATAGTCTTCAATGCGAACACTATAGCTGCCAACTCCAGATCATGGGTCAGATAGTTCCTCTCATGAATTCTCAATTGTCGGGAAGCATAAGCCACAACTCTTCCCTCTTGTATTAACACACAGCCAAAACTTTGGTATGACGCATCACAATATACGTCAAACTATCCTAAAGAATCTGGGAAAGTTAGCACTGGTGATGTAGTCAACCTATTCTTCAATTCTTGGAAACTATTTTCACACGCATCCGTCCAAACATAAGTTGTACCTTTCCTCGTCAACTGCGTCATAGGCAACGCAATCTTCGAGAAACCCTCTATGAACCTCCGATAATATCTAGCAAATCCCAGAAAACTCCTCACTTCACTCACTGACTTAGGTCTTTCCTACCTAAGCACAGCCTCAACTTTAGCCAAATCTACTGCTATCCTTTCCTTATTAATCACATGTCCTAAGAACTGTACTTCTTCCATCCAAAACTCACACTTGGAAAGCTTCGCATACAACTGACGATCCTTTAACACTTGCAACACTACTCTTAGATGCTCTTTATCCTCTTCCCTTGAACAGGAATAGATAAGGATTATCATCTATGAATACAACCACAAATTTATCGATGAACGGTCTATAGATCCTGTTCATGTAATCCATGAACACTGCTGGAGTATTAGTTACACCGAAGGGCATAACTAAATACTCATAGTGTCCGTACCTCGTCCTGAAAACTGTTGGTGGGTGTGATTTCACATCATAATTCATCATCATTTTTCATGCATTTTCATGTAGATTAGGCATTTTTATTTTGTTATTTGTTATTATTTCCTTTTGGAAAGGATAAGGTGGTATTGTGGAGTGTTTGTGTAGGAATTTTTGATAAAAATGCTTAAGTCAAGTTGCCATGGAGTTTGCTTGAAGTTGAAGCTTGAAAAACATGAAAAAGATGCAAGGCAGAGGCTGTCATGGCCTGGCCATGAAATCTGTCATGGCCATGATCGCTTCTGTATGGAGAAAAAGAAGAAAGGAATGAACCAGAAGCTGTCACGGCCTGGCTGTGACAGGTATCACGGCAGTGAAGCGTAAATTTTGGGATTTTGTTATCTGTTTTGATCTGATCTATAATAGCTTTAATCCCAAGTTAACCTGGACTATAAATAGGATAATTTGGCTCAAAATTAGGGATCTTTTGGCTGCTACCTTTGGCTTGATTTAATATTTATCTTCTTCTCCAATTTCTTTTCTTTCTCTTAGGATTTTTATGTTCTTTTTAATCAAGGTTGCTACGACCATGACAATGCTTGAGTAGTCGTTTTATTTCTAGGAATTGGGGCTATGCCTAAGACTCGTTTTATGTGATGAATTGATGTTTTTCTCTTTTTGTTAATTTCAAATTGCTTTAGATTTAATTCCTATTGCATGAACTACTTGTGAACTTGGTGACCACTTATTTGCATGTCATAGATACTCTAAGGATGAACTGAGAAGTGAACTTAGGTGTTGGATCTATAGGGATTGAACTTAGGACTTAAATCATGAGAGTTAGAAGTAGTACTTAGAGGGTTCATTTAATTGTCACAACCCTCAATGAGTCCAATTTAAATACAATTACCACGAGAGTAGGGGTTGGTTTAATTGGGCACGGTTCTTGTATCTCGAGAGGAAGCATTAACTTTATTAGGATAAATTCACCTTCAAAGCATTTTGATAATTAACAAAAAGGGTAGTCAATTTAGTAGCATAATCAGTCTTGTTGGTAACCTGATTCCTGAAAATATCTTTTGATTTGAAAAACAACCGATTTGATTTACTTTCCTATTTTGTTTAATTGCGATTTTAATAATTGATTTGTTATTTGATTTCTAATTTCAAAAACCAAATCTTTTTTTGTTTAGTTTAAATTGATTTGATAATTAATTGGTGTTCAAAATCACGATCTCTGTGGATACGATCTTTTTTTTTACTTGACGACGAAGCTGTACACTTGCGGATTCACGCTATTAGCTGTCTTGGGTACGTCCCCTTTCTTCACTCTAATCTGATGGTACCCAGACCTTAGATCAATCTTGGAAAACACTGAAGCTTCCTTTAATTGATCCATCAAATCATCTATCCTAGGCAACGGATAGTTGTTCTTGATCGTTACCTTATTCAATTGCCTGTATTCCGTGCACAACCTAGAACTTCCATACTTCTTCTTAACAAACAACATCGGTGCTCCCCACGGTGAAACTCCAAGTCTAATGAATTCCTTCTTCAGCATATCGTCCAACTGCTTCTTCAACTCAGTCAACTCCACGGGTGACATCCGCCGGTATGAGATCAATGGTGAACTCTATTTCCCTCTCAAGTGGCAAACCCGGAACATCAGGAGGGAAAACCTAAGGAAAATCTCTCACGATAGACATATAATCTATCCTCAGAATCTCCTTAGTTTCCACTGAGAAAAGCATCACGAACTGTATGACACCCTCTACCCCGCACATTAATATAAAACATTTACTTAAAAAAGGTAATATAAAAACATGTATTTATTTAATTAAAAAATAAAGCTTGGATAAAAGGTACCATATTGTAACACTTACAACGCGGAAAGAAGAAACATAGTTTAAAATAAACATAAACGTAAACATCAAAACATAACTAACCCCGATGTCACATGCAAAGTTGGTATAACCGTTCCGGAATAAAATCCACGGAATACAACTGAAACAACTAAACAAACTATCAACTATAAAACTAAACATCCTAACTAGAGTCGAGGCTCCTCAGAGTCACTCCTCCACTGGCTGCTCACTGTCTTCTGCATAAAGAGATACATGCCAACAATAGAAATAGAAAAACGGGGAGTAAGAAATCCTGTAAACACAATGGCATGGAGATAGTAAGCAAGATGATCATACATCATAACATGGCATAGCAATATACAACATAACATCAACATAATATAATCATATCAACATGTCATCTCAACCAACATATGCTATGCGATGCAACACTACTCCGCTACTCCGTTATGCATGTGGATCCAAACTATCTCAGGAAGGCAACTTCGGAGTTACATATCCACATTGGCCAAAAAGCACCAATGCCGGCAGTCCACCAAACCATGGGTGAACCCCTTGGATAGCCGATGTATCATAACGAGGATACGCCACCGCGGAGGTCCACGGTTCACCAAACCTTGGGTGAACCTCCCGAGACTTGGCCATATCGTCGAACTCTAAGACGATCTCCCCTATGTTGAACTTCCCCCACTAACAACTTTAATATATGAATGCATGAGCACAACAGCAAACAAGGCAACCACCTCGTTTGCTTGGGCCAATAAGCACCCAAGACTAATCACCATCATCAACAACATCAACATCAATGTCAACACCTTAACCCACATGGGTCAAGTCCCCCTTGGCCAAAAAGCACCAAGGTTTAACTCATCAACACCTCAACCAAAAAGCATCGAGGCCATTTTGGCCAAAAAGAACCAAAGCTTATCAACGTGTGGTAACCCAATGGGCACCGGCTTAACCAACTTATTATTCTTTGTTATCTTAATTAATCTTTAATTAAGTTATCTAGCACTTCTTTATTCGATTGGTGTCTTACAACATTATTGGGGACATTTGGGGTTACTTAATTCCATTAAGTTAACGTTTTGACCAGTAGGGGGCACGAGCGTGCTTGCCCCAGCACAGTCGTGATGCCACTTAAGTGGAGCATGGTCGTACTCACTGTCGTGTACGGCCGTGCTCAATGCGTGACCGCCTTCCAGAATTTAACTGGGAGCACGGGTGTGCTCCCTGTTCAGCACGACCGTGCTCCTGGAGCCAGTCATACTGTTCTAGGCAGATTCAACTTGTGTTCTTGGAGCCAAAACTCCCTAACACTCTCAAATCAGATCCTAGGGTCTTTTGACTAATCCAGTTGGCATCAACCTCACATCTCACTAGCAGTTTATGTCTTATGAAATATTGGGGAATTAATCCCTTAAACCTTATGTTAATTAAGAGTCCTATTTAGCTAATTAGGGTCTTATTAACATGTTCAACATAACAACAACATCATCACTCAATCAACATCATATTCAGCCAATTCAACATAATTCATATTATGACGATAACATTCAGAATATAGATACTCATACCAATTCAACCCAAACAAATGACATAAAACAGATTACTAAGGCATACCACATCATAAACAGTTTCACAAGTATAACAATTAGGAATAGCATATAATCCAACTAAACATATAAACAACTAAATGATAGGCAATTATAACAGTTACAAACAACGGGGCTATGGGAACCCCTCATCTTACGCTACCCCCTTGCCTAATGAATACACTATCCTTCTCCCCATACCTGGTATGAAGATTCCCATTAACTAACGCAGATCACCAGCAAGTTCTCTCGAACGGTTCGACGAACAATCCCCAAGCCTTGGCTAACACGAAAAAGTTAACCAATTAGTTCCCAAATCAATAACATGAAAATGGAAACTAAAAAGGGAAGAACTATTACCTTACTATGATTGGCACTGACTAACTAGACGTTTCCACAAGTCTCCAAAGCTCCAACAACGCAATGGGTTTAGAGAAAATAGGGAAGAAAGGGTTCGTGGCGCAACAGGGTTTCTATTTGTGCCAAAATAGGGTTTATGAGAAAACCCTCGGTTACTGTTCTGTATATAAAGCATCAGACCGGAGCACGGGCGTGCTCAACTTAGCGCTTACGATGCGTGGTTTGTCATTGAGCTCAGGCGTGCTCCCTGTTGAGCACGGTCGTGCTTAACTTAGCGTCACGAGACACGCTAGCCCAATGAGCAAGGTCGTGCTCTCTATTAAGCACGGCCGTGCTTGTGACTCAGAAAGTCACAAGACACAAGCCTAAGGAAGGGATTTTCCACCTAAAGCCACTTAGCTCATACTAAACCTTCATAACAAACAAGGCATACAGAAAAGCACTTAACGAAAAAACGGGGTGTTACATACTGCCAAGACTCATTACTCATAGATACTCCTTAGTTGGTAGATACTGCGCTAGAAGGCTCAAGAAAATATAAAGTCTTTCTAGTCCAACACCACATGGTTAGCCGAAAGTCAATCCATGCTAAAAATAACGTCTATCTGCTGCATAGGCAAATAGATAAGGTCTACAAGAAATGTCCTATTCTCAACAACTATAGGACACTGTAAACAGCAGATATCGTAGTCAATGAATCACTGGTAGGGGTAGAAACGGTAAGGGTATATGGTAACTGAGAAACCGGTAACTGTAAATGATCCACACATTCATGCGAAGTAAAGGAATATGTAGCACCTGAGTCAAATAACACAGACGAGAGTCTACCAGATATCAAACACATATCCTAGATAAGATCTGCAGATTGAGAGGATTCAGCTCCCCTCACGGTAAACACTCTCCCTGTGACCTGAGGTCTGGCCATCTGCTGTCCTGCTACTGGAACTCCTCTCCTAGCTCCACATCTGTAAGCATTGGCTCTTCTACCAGTAGCTACCTGCTTCTACATACCTCTCTGCCTGCAATCACGAGCCAGATGACCTGGTTTACCACAAACAAAACAACCCGGTCTCTCCCTACAAAATCTGATATGATGCAGACCTTCACATCTGTGACAAACTAGGCGTCTCTACCGCTGGCGTACTCTATCCACTGGTGCTGTAGTGACTGGTGCCGGTGCAGATGTCTGAACGGTCTGCACAGGGCGAGTATACAGTCCCCGCCTCCACTAGGAACCAGTGCCTCCTCTCCTCTGTGTCCCTGATCTGATAGGACCTCCACTCCTATACTGTTTTTGCTCAGCCTCTCTCCTCTTACCAATGCTCTCGATAACACTGCACCTCTCTACTAACTCTGGAAAACTGGGATATCCAAGGGCACTATAGTTCTCTGTAACTCATGCCTTAAGCCCTCCTCGAATCTCCTACATTGTCAATCCTCATTTGGAAATCTCTGATAAAACTCAGAAAACTGCAACAAGGCCTCAAATCGTGCTGCATAGTCACCCACAGACATGTTACCCTGCCTAAGGCTCATGAAATCCCTCTCCTTCTCGCGTCGAACTAGACGCGGGAAATACTTCTCAAGGAAGCACTCTCTGAACAACTGTCAGCTAATCATCCTGCCCTCTTTCGTTACAGTGCATAGTATAGAAGATCTTCTCTAGCTTATGAATCCACCACTCTGCCCTCTCAGGGTCATAATCATCTTGAAATTGTGGTTGTTTCCCTTTCAGGAAGGTAGCCATCCCGGCATCCTCAGCCTCTGCAGCTCTCCACGGGTTCTGCTGCTCCTGCTGCTCTCTAGTCATCTGCAGCATCTGAGCATTCTGCTGTCTGATGTAGCAAGATCTCTGATGGTCTGGAGAGTCTCAGATGACTCTCCTCCACCACCTGCTCCTCCTCCAGTATGAGAAGCTTCTCCATTGCTGTCTCTGGCAACTCTCTCTCTGTGGCTTTACCGCCACCTCGTCCCAATCGTTCTCTACTTTTACCTCGAGCCATAATCCTGTAAAATATTTCATTAGCTCACATTTATATGACATATAATACTACATAAAGCTGATATATAAATTATATATGCCATACAAATGTCAACTATCGCGTCCGGACTCACTACCCAACTTCTAAGCATAGTTGATATCCGATGTGGATTCAACTAAAATGGCCACTAACCTCACATTCTGAATAGAATCAACCTGCTCTGATACATGAAACACCCGATGTCTCATTAAAGAAAACTTAATTAACTAAGACTTAATGGTGATATTAATGTTAAGCGTATATACAGAAAATCATGAATATTAAAAACTTAAAAGACAAAGAACAGGAATAAAAGTATCACACCATACATATAAATATAATACAAACATACCAAATGAAAACATTGTCGGGGGTACTCAGTAGGGTCCCATAAGGATACAAACCATAACTAAAAAGTATATCAAAAGATCTGACATAAAAGATAAGCTCACCAGCACTCCACACCCCAGCCCCTCTTAAAATACATCAAAAATGGGCTCACACGCACCCCTACATCTATACAGAGCACGCACTGGCCAATCCTAGTGCGGACGGCTAGAACTACCCTCACTCTCTCCCCAGGATCCTCGGTGCCTCTGGTGTGGTCTGGAAGGTCCTGAAACAGCCCCTCTACTACTGCTAAAAGTACTCCCTCATGGACGACACTGAAATCGTCATTGGTAAAGGATGATGTGACGTGAAGGGTCAGAACGTACATCTGGAGCTGGGCCTATATCAGGAACAATCTGGTCTAAGCCCTGTGGTGCTGCCCAAGGGTACATAGGTGGCATCTGCGGCAAAGGCGGTATCGGTGCCATCGGTGCTGGGATGCCAATGGAAAATGGAAAGGATTGACTGAGACTGAAAGTCCCGACGAATCCGAAGTGCGGTCCACCTCCCATCTGAGCGTAAATAGAAACTGGACCTGCATATACTACGAATCGAGTGACTGGGTCCACTAGCCACCCATTCTCGTCCAGGAACTCGAACTCAAGCATTCCCATTAGTGGGAACTCCGTAGGCTGGGTCATCCACGGGCAGTCGAGGTGTGGCATCCTCGACTGGGTCTGCTTCATATCATAAAACGAGCATACACAGAAAGAAGTAGGGAGATAAGAAACGTGCTATCATCATAAGTGGAAAAGGTTACATAACATATACACATTAATAGCACACAGACAGTCATCACATATTATTGACACATAAATATAACAGGCATCCCCCGAAACAACTCATTATCGTCTACCCTTCGTGGTCATTCAATTGATCATGTATGCTGACGTGGGCACCACGATACTGTCACACATCTCCATCATAATACGAATCCGAAGTGTGGTCCACCTCCCATCTGAGCGTAACTGGGTCCACCAGCCACCCATTCTCATCTAGGAACTCGAACTCAAGCATTCCTATCAGTGGGAACACCGTAGGCTGGGTCATCCATGGGCAGTCGAGGTGTGGCATCCTTAACTGGGTCTGCTTCATATTACAAAACGAGCATACACAGAAAGAAGTAGGGAGGTAAGAAACGTGCTATCATCATAAGTGAAAATGTTACATAACATATATACAGTAATAGCACACAGACAGTCATCACATATTATTCGCACATAAATATAACAGGCATCCTCCGAAACAACTCATTATCGTCTACCCTTCGAGCTCATTCAATTGATCATGTATGCTGACGTGGCCACCACGATACTATCACACATCCTCCGTCATAATAGGGATATTAGTTAGTCGTCCCAGCGAGCACTCCCGTCTATCATATAGATATCCATGTGCATATGTATACATAAATGGTCTGAAACCACAGTAGCCTGAAGCTACATTGGAGCCGCTCGTCAAGGACTGCGGATATATCTCACGGTAGTCTTCCTCGATCCTCATCGTCTGCAGGGCAGTCACCCATGACCTTCGGTATCCATAATCGAACACTCTGACCTCGTGTGTTCCACCCACACGACTGTGATCAATATCATGTATCTATATGGGTCTCACCGATGCGTATCGAGGCATACCCTAGTGCCTTAACCTCTCATCAATACCTCATATTATATCTCAAATCTCATCATATCCTCAATCTAATCGTCAATAAATATTAATTAATTAATTATGTTAGGCACGACTAAGTCATACGTCATACGCTTCCCAACATACATCGCTGCAAAATATCATACATTAGTGCCTAGGAACCAACTAAGCATATCCTAGCAGATAAAGCATATTATCACACGAAACATGTTATCAACCATAATCATAATAAAATAATGATAAAATATTTAAATAAACATATTTAACCACAACTAGCATGTTAATCCAAACAGCACACTACAAGCAGCTTACTAGGCAAAATCAGGCAACCTCGAATATCTTAAATTTAACCTAACGGCGATAGACCTATAATCTCCACACCATCATTGGTACCACTAAGTAGTCGCCAATGTGATATTGACATTGTCAATTATTCACCCACTAGTAGGGTTTAGGTCGCCCTACGCCATTATTGTAAAATATGCTACTTAGCCATTTCCGACGATAGGTGGCTTCTTTCTCCCACCTGAAGTGTCTTAGGCTAGCTTAGGGTAACGAAACGAACACCTCCGGTACCCTCACAATTCTGCCACTCAAGGTTTAGGGGTCTCTGGGCCTCCAAAAATTCACTTGAATACATATTCATGAAGCACGTGTTACAGGTAACCCTAATATGAAAACGGAATTGAAAACCGATATACGGATTGAAAGATAACATCAATATCATCGCCGACGACATTTTGGCATAAAAAAAATATAGGTTTACCTTAGCCTAGATGTGAAAAGAAAGCTAGGGTTAAGAAAGTATCGTTGCTACGATCACAATGACATAGACGGAATTGCGTTAGGACGAACGGATTGATCGGAATCGACATCGGAATTTCTTTCTCTCTCACTAACCCTCTCTCTGTTTTTATGTCTCTGTAAGTTATGGCACGAGGTAACTTAAGTTACCTCTTTAAGTTCCTATTTTTTTTCTTCTTTTCTCAGCACCTGGTGCCCAAGCGTGATCAGCCCCATGCTTGAGCGTGCTGGCCAGACAGCAAAACCCTAATTTTGTATTCGCTTCGATTCGACTCTTATTGATCGCGTACTTTCCAAGCAAGGTTTCCTATGCTTAAACAAGCATATTAGGCATCTAATCAAGGTCTTAAACATGGTCATTAAACGTATAAACAATGGCATAAAAACACGGATGTTACAAATTATGCTACCTTCTCTTCATAAAGAAGTAAAAATCTTAAAAACGGAAGTTAATTTCTTATAGACTGAATTACAATTTTTACAACAAAATTTAAGAAAGTTACCACAGAAAAAAGAAACTCCTGAGATTTCTGAAGAAGAAGAAGAAGAAAAGGATGACGAAGAAAAATATCCTGCACAAAAATTAAGTGAAAGAGAATTCTTTTTAAGAATAAAAACCATGCAACAAAAGTGGCATGTTAAAGTTAACTGGAAAAGTTGAAAATCTTTTCATAAACCTTTCATTGCCTTAATTGACTCAGGAGCGGATTTAAAACTGTATTCAAGAAGGTCTAATCCCAACTCAATATTACGAAGAAAAAAACTATTCAAAAGTTATACACAACCAATAACCAAAGATTGAATATTAACTACAAATTGTCAAAAGTTGAAATCTGCAATAATGGTAAGTGTTTTACTAACTCTTTTATATTAGTAAAAGAGACAACAGAACAAATAATTTTAGGAACTCCTTTTCTCACCCAATTATACCCAATAGAAATAAATGAAAAAGGAATAAAACCTGTAAGAAATAATCAAGAAATTATGTTTGAATTTATTAATCCTATAAAAACAAAAGAAATAAATCATATCAACGAAAAGAATTTTCTAGAATTAATAAAGCAAAAATAAAATCAGATAAACTTGTACATACAGAAATCCTTTATAATAAATTTGAGCAACAACTCAAGATCCTTTAATTAAAGAAAAAATTAATAAAATACAAAAGGAATTTTAAAAAGAAGTTTGCTCTGAAGTACCTAATGCTTTTTGGCAAAGAAAAACTCATATGGTAACCTTACCACTGTAATGTGGCATACAAAATTCTAAATGTGTATCTGAGGATCAATCAGCTTTTATTGCAGGTAGATCAATTCTGGACAATGCTTTGATTGCTTCAGAAATTATGTGTTACCTGAAGATTGACATAAGCAAAGCATATGATAGAGTGAGCTGGATCTATCTTAAGGTCATAATGCTTAAGATGGGTTTTGACCAGAGATTGGTGGATTGGATTTACATGTGTGTATCTTCAGTGCAGTACACTATCCAAGTTAATGATGATGAGGTTGGGCCAGTTAAACCTAGTAGAGGCCTTTGCTAGGGTGACCCGTTTTTACCTTATCTTTTCATCCTATGTGCTGAAGGTTTGACAACTCTCATTAAAAAGCTGAATCATCTGGTTCCATCCATGGTGTCAGTATTTGTAGAGGAGCATAGATTATCTCCCATCTTTTGTTTGCCGACGATAGCTTCTTGGTTCATGAGAGCCACAAGAGAGGGATTTCTTGTTATGAAGGATATTCTTGCAGTGTATGAGAAAACTTCATGCCAGTCCATCAATTTTGCAAAAATACAAGGTAATTTTTAGTTCAAATGTCCCTCCAACTACTTGAGTTTTACTTTCTAATATTTTGGACGTGACTCAAAGACTTGGAGCGGGTAAGTATCTTGGACTTCCTCACTGGTGGGAAGAAATAGGAAATCCACTTTTAGCTTTATCAAGGATTGAGTTTGGGAAAAATAAAATAGCTCCTGGAAAATTAAGACCTTGTCCATGGCGAGGGGAGAAGTTCTTATAATGTCAGTTATTCAAGCCATTCCCTCCTATTGCATGAGTATGTATCTTATCCCTCCTTTTCTTGGGGATGAAATACAATGCATGATGAATTTATTTTTTTAGGGCTCAAGTCAAAGAGATAATAGAGGGATTATTAAGCTAGATTAAGATAAACTCATTATTTCTAAGAAGTATGGTGGCATGGGCTCCAACAATATTTATGCTTTTAATTTGGCAATGTTGTTTAAAAAAGCATGGAAGTTTATACAGTACCAGAAGCCCTTGTATGTAGAATTTTCAAGGCAAAGTATTTTCCAAACTGTGATTTTTTGCAAGCATCCCTCGGTCACATTCCTTCCTACTCATGGAGGAGTCTTTGGTCTTCTCGGAATCTTCTAAATAGGGGTACTCGTTGGAGTATAGGAAGTGGAGAATTTATTGATGTTTGTGGTGCCCCTTGGGTTAGGAACTTGGATAACTCAGATTCTTATTTAAGCTTACAAGCCATGGTTGAAGGTATGGAGAGCATGAAAGTTAGGGCCTTGTGGTTACCTGGACAGAAGACTTGGAATGCTAGCTTGGTTCATCTTTTGTTTCCAAATGACTAAGCAAAAGCTATAATTAATACACCTTTGCTTCCCTTTGTTCATGAGGATAAGAGGATTTGGAACCAAAACTCAAATGGGTTGTATACAGTAAAGAGTGGCTACTATCTTGCTCTTAATAATATACGGGATGGTAGCCACCTTCACTGTGATGGCAATTGTAACTTGATTTGGTCTCTTAAGGTTCCTCCTCGCGTCAAGATTCTTTTGTGGCGAGCCTGCAGGGATGCTATTCCAAATCTTCTCCAGCTCCAATGTAGAGGTGTCCCTTGTAGTAGCTTATTTGTTCGGTGTGAGGGAACCATGGAAAACAATTGGCATACCTCCATTACATGCCCCTACAGTGTTGATGTTTGGAGGAGAAGTGGTCTGCACAATCAAGTGAATAGCGCGGCCAATGGAGCAGACTCCTTCAAGGCTTGGTTTTTTTTATATATAGTTTTGGCTGTGCTGGATAAGTCTTCTAGAGCTACTTTTGCTTCGATTATTTGGAGTTTATGGCAAGGGAGAAATGCAAAGCTCTGGGACAATGCAAATACAAGTGTAGAGATAACTTGTAATTGTGCAACATTGTTTCTGTTTGATTGGAACCAAACAAAGTTGACTCATGCATCATCTGAGAGTGGCCCGAATGTGGAGTTTCCTGCATTTTGGAGTGCTCCACCTGCGGGGTTCCTGAAATGCAACATTGATGCCTCATTCTCTTAAGGAAATGGAACCACAGGTTAGGGTGTTTGTATTAGAGATGTTAAAGGAGCCTTTATTGCTGTGAAAACTGCTTGGTGCTCCCCTTGTTTGCATGTTCCTGTTGGTGAAGCTCTCGGTCTTGTCCAAGCCATGTAGTGGAGGTTGAGTCTTGGCCTTTCTCAGATTGTCTTTGAGGTGGATAGTAAGTCAGTGGCTGATAGTGTTAACAACCCTAGAGTAGGTTTATCAAAATTTGGTTGTATTATCTCAGAGTGTTCTAGTTTGTTAGCTTTTTCAACAAAATCTAGTGTGAAGTTTATTAGGAGGCAAGCCAATGGAGTCGCTCACTACCTAGCTAGGGTAGCTCCCTCTATGCCTAGCCCCCATTTCTTTCAACGTGTTCCACATTGTATTGCTTTGAATATTTCCAGTGAAATGAACTAAGTTATTTCCTTTCAAGTTTTTTTTTCTCCTGATAACCGATTGTCATCTCTAATCATATTATATGTATATGCTTAATCATGTATCGGTCCTTTTTCTATTAGAGAATTAGTGGTTATCATTTACAGTTTGTTTTATGGAACTTGGCCATTTACCTTCTCTTTAAAAGATAAAGATTGAATGATGAAAGTTATAATTCATTACTGCCTAAGTAGATAAAGCAAAGCCTAAACTCTAGGAAGAAATGACAACAAATCTTCATAAGTTACAACAATATATTATGCAAAAAATAACAGATACTGATAAACTATGGATAAGATTATTCATTTGCGTTTAAAGTGAAAGTTGGTCGCTGATGATATGCACTTGTTGCAAGTGGAACCTTAATGATAATTTGATAACGCTAGCGGAAAATGCTAGCTGACCGTATTCTTTAGAGTCACCTAATTGTTGTTTGAATGAACTAACCCATAAAACAAGTTCTTATTAACCATAAATTGATCACAAGTTAGATGTTTCCTTTTCTAGGCAAGATTTCTTAACTTGGAATTTGATACCAACCAAGGCCTCAAATGAGACTTTCAAGTGAGTCTGTTTGATTTTCAACGTCACGTTCAACTTTAGGACGAAGGGATAGGTAAAGAAAAATAAAATTCTCATTCAATTTTTCTACGAAAAAGCTCCTCTAAAATGAGCTAATTGTGTGAAAAATAAATGAGTGTATAATCACCGTTATTTCAAAATTCAATCTAAAATGTATTAAAATCTTAGCTCACTAATTGTCTAAGGAGATATATCTTTACTTATTCACTTTAAACATAATATCATTTTATAAGAGTCTTGTCCCTTTTTTATACCCTTTCAGCACATACTTTATAATTACTAGAATGTGACTCTCATGTTGCGTGGTTTCACTTTTGTTTTAATGTTTTGTAGTGTTCCATTTTGAAAAGTTTAACATTAAATGAGATGGTAATAGATGACTATTAGTTTTGTGAAATAGTGAAATGTAATAGAAGACTTGTTCCTTTTTACTGCCAATTTAAATGACTGAATTACATATTTGGAAATGTCATTCGATGATGCCTATTGATTTTGATTTAGTCAAATTTTTGATTTTTTGTTTATGCAGATTTTCTATTGGCCTCATTGTTGTTACTTCTAACTGTTGTTTTATCTTTTTTACTTCTCCTCAAGCTTCCTATGAGGATAGGTTCTTCATCAGAGGATTGGTGAACCCATATCATATGCATGTTGTCATGATCTTACCACTAACATTATGATCGAAATCTCATTTGGCAAAAATACTTCGCAATTTGCCAACAAAACATCTTCAAGTGGACTATCTCTTCCAATGTAAAAAGCAGGAACCTTTGGCTTAGGCAATAATTTCTCACCATTCAACAATAGAACCAATGATGACATGTGTGGCCTATCTTGTGGTCTTTGTTGCACGCATAATAGGCCCACTTGTATTCATCGAATGGCTTCAGAAGTTATGCAAAGTTTATGTAACACTTCATTTAATGTGATCTAAGGTAGATCAACATAGTTCTTAGAATCTTTCTTTGAATTTGATTATTGAAAATACAAGATCAACACATATAGATAAAGAACAAGATCATAAACTTGATTCTCAAGTGAGAATCAAGGAAACCAAAAAGAGTAGAAGAAGCTAAATTATATGAATTAAACTACAAGATAGTAAACTAAATTGAAATAAGAAAATGGAATAGGAAGAAATGAAGGGGAATTAGGAGTCACATTCAATTCTCTAAGAGGATTGGATGATAAGTTTGGGAAAGATTTACCATTAGAGTATGAAAACTCTAAATAAGAATTAAGGTTCAACTAAAAAACCTTTTAAGAGGAGATTCTCTCAACTCTCTCATAATTCTCAAAATGAGAAAACATAACAAATAATTCATTGAATGAAAAAATGAGTACACGATATCCTTTTATATGATGTCATTGAATGAAGAAATGAGTACATGATGTCCTTTTAACGGCCATTTGAAATTTTTAGAAATCAAGTCCCCCCCCCCCCCAAGTAATCGAAATCTTTGCCTACAAAACGATGTCGTATTGGCCCCCATTTCCTTGTCAGGCAATCCTCGCTCGCATTTGCAAAGGGAAAGAAAAGCGAGTTCCCGAATTTTCCCGCTCATTTTCTCGCGACCCAAACAATGGCTCCAAAATCCGATAATGCCGAAGGTATGTATGATCGTCACCGCCACCGCCACTGGCACCGCCTCATTCTCTTTCTCGTTCTCTTTGTTTCATCATTCATCTAAGCTAACTCCACTTTTCTCGCTTGAAACTCTCTGTTATCCGTTTTCCCCTTTTTGATTTCTTCTAACTGAACATCTCTTCTCTTTCTTTCTTTGTTTAATTCGCAGCAATCGTTTTGAACTTCGTGAATGAGGTAACCGCTGTCATAATCATATGCTTTAATGCTTCCTAGTTGTTTTTAAATTTGATTATTATGCTAACTTCAATTTCTTTGCCACCACTGTAAAAAAATAAAGTAAAATAGCTTAATATTTTTTCTGAGCTAAATGGTAGGTTCTGTTGGTTTGGATTATTTGTTAACTATTGGTGGATCTATGAGAAAATTAATTGAATTTTTTTTAATTTTTAATTTATTTTGTTTTCGTTTTCGCAGCAAAATAAGCCGTTGAACGTGCAAAACGTAGCAGATGCATTGCAAAAGTTCAACCTAAAGAAGGCAGCCATACAGAAAGCATTGGATAGTCTTGCCGATGGAGGTCGAATTTCATTCAAGGAGTATGGTAAGCAGAAGATATACATTGCGCGGCAAGATCAATTCGATATTCCGAACAATGAAGAGCTTAATCAGATGAAGGAACAAAATGCCAGCATTCAACAACAGCTGGGAGAACAGAAAAAGGCTATTAGTGAGGTTGAAGCAGGTACACTGAAGTCATCATGATCATATTATGTGATAATCTAAGTGTTTGCTGCACGGATAAAACTGCGCAGAATAGGATGTTCTATTATGTTATCTTTAACCAAAATGTTCTACTTTTTGTATGGTTCTCTTCTATTTATAAAACACATAGAACTCATATGTTCTATTCTGTCCCATTTTGACATGTTTGCCAAACACTACCTAACTATTGCATTGCTTAGTATTGTCAAACATTGTTTTCTAGGTGCTGGTTTCGTGAATTTGAAACCATTGAGATTTTAGATAAGCCCCTTGATAATGTAATTTATGGATATAACGTTGTTGCAGAGATTAAATCGTTGCAGTCAAATTTAACACTGGAACAGATACTTGAAAGAGAAGTGGATCTTAGGATGGAGGTAGCTGAGATGGATGCTTATATGCTCTTTTCTTTGTTGAAAATGGAGTTTGCGATTGTGCAGTTTCAACTAAGATAGTTTGTGACTTTATTATATTCTGCTTCAGGTTCAAGAAATGGAGAACAAATTAACCAAGTTACGTGGAGGTGTTACTTTGGTGAGGCCAGAAGAACGCAAGGCAGTTGAGGATATGTTCTCAGAGAAAGTAAGTCATTGGAGAAAGCGTAAAAGAATGTTCAAGGATTTATGGGATACTCTCACTGAGAACTCACCTAAGGATCCCAAAGAATTTAAGGTTTCTTTCTTGGCCTATCTCAATGATAGATGTTACTTTTTTTTATGCTTTTGTTTTCATACTGGTAATTATTTGCCCTTTGCAGGAGGAGCTTGGAATAGAATATGATGAAGATGTTGGGGTGAGTTTGCAGTCATACAGTGACCTCCTCCAACATGGTAAGAAGCGGCCTAGGGGGTCGTGATTTATTTATGGAAACTCAGAAGTGTTTGGTGTTCTGACCTCACTGAACATGATTGCAAATTACATAGCCTATAGAAGTGTTTGCCTATTCCTCTCAAATTACAAGCCTAACTCACTAGAGCATTGTCTCATTAAAGTGCAATCTTGTTGTTAATATCTCTTCAGGCCCTAATTAGTCACATACTCACATTGCATAGCATACTATCCTAGTGTTCATGCTTCAAGGTCATAAAGCATTATCCTACTTAATTTGCAAACTTAATATTTATTGATGAATGACTATTGACATCGAGTAGGTTCCAGGAAAAAAAAAAAAACTGACTCTAAGCAGTAACCACTAATATATATCATTTTCTATGGTAGAAACCCACACGTGTCTGCCTTAAGAAATTTATAGATGCTTTGCCTGGTTGCCCTGGTATACTATTTATTCTGGTTTAAATTGACAATTATATGCAGGGGTAACAATTGGTTTAATCTAATGTTAACTTGACATATCTCATTCAATATCAATTAGCAACTTCACTTAGAAATCCCTTACTATTGTAACGTTTCTTTTGCAGCCATATATTTTATTTGTATGGTCAAATATCAACCTGTTTCTTATGTCCATGTCCAGAGGGTGCCTGCTTCTATGTCATAATAGCAACAACTAAAAGTTGGAATCCACGATTCTATTTATTCAAACATCCAGCTATGTAAATCAATCTTTAAAACACATAAAAATCTATAGTGAAATTTGGATTTATGGGAAATCTATGATAGAAACATTAATGAACCAAGCAATTACACATTTAGCCTAAGCTACTAGCAAAACTCAAGAGCTTACCAAAAAAAAAAAAAACTAGCAAAACTCAAGACTGATATGCAATATCATATGTTACATATGCTCATACTTATTCGGTATCTCTGGTCTCATCTAGTCCTCACTGAAATTGGCTTCTTGCCCAAATCCAACTGAGGTGCACTCTGCATCTTGGATTCTGGCACTGCATTTAATTCTAGTTGCCTGGAGCCTGATCGAACTGCAATATCAGCGTGATACCTTGAAGATATCTGCTTAGAAGATTGATTTCCCTTGTGTTCATTCTCAGTCTCGCTATCACTCTCATCAAAAACCAGTTCCTTTTCAAAAGGATCAGTCTCAATTTCTGCATCCACTGACACAGTAGCCCCCTTCAAAATTCCATCACTTGAATTGGAGCTGAAAATGTCTTTTGGCTTCTCTAACTCGTCTATATTCTTGGTAAATTCTTTTCCTTCAGTTTCATTGAGTTCCTTGTCTTCCAGTTGAGATGTCAAAGAATCATGTCCATCCAGAACTTTTCGTGTTTGGGGGCTTGGACTGTTATGATCATCAGGATCATGTGGTTCAGATCGTGAGAGTTCCACCGCTGCCCTTGCAGCAGCAGCTGCATATGCTGCTGACTCAAAAGCTGCCTGTGCTGCGTCAGATACATCCTTGTACTTTTGCCTGGTCTTAAAGGAATCGGTTAACTCCCCATCTTTTCCTCTATTAGGTAAAATGTGGATATTCTCTTCCTTTATCTCGGGCTCATGCTGGTTTTGCTTTTCTACAGTGACTTGCTGCTGAGTAGATCACATCAGATGCCATAAGTAGTTGTTTTGAAAATGTTAAAAACAATAAATTGTAAATTTTGCTGCTTTAGGTTTCATACCTCAACTGAAGCAGAAGAATATTCTTCAAGTTGAAGAACAATACCATTCTCAGAAGCAATTTCTTTTAGTGCCTTCATTCTGCTTTCCAAGCTTGGTATCCTTGTTGACAGCTTTCTGTATCATCTATAAATAGCCAATAAAAAGGACTATATTAGAGTGATAAATACCGCAGAAAATTTACTCAAAAGAAGGGTGATAAAGTTCTCTGCTTTTGGCACAAATTCTAGATTGTATATCAAAATTCTTAACAAGAATCTGCAACAGGCAAAACAAAAGTGGGAAGGCAGCATTGTTAGACATGGCGAAAATTACTGATTCTCACATCAGATATATACCTGAGGATGGACTCCACAGTTGTTCCTTAACTCGATAGCACGAGCAGCAAACTCTCTGCCAAATCGTGATGTCAAAACTGTGCGAATCTCTTGAATCTCTGGAAAATCTCCACACCTAGAAGCTGCATAGAGCAATCCTGATGCTGCCTCCTTTAGTTCCTCAGGACATTCTCTATAACAACAACAAAACCGAACTCATCAATCCAATCCAAAATGAAAAATGAAAACAAAATCTTTCATTAAATAAAACACAAACAAAATTACAAGTAAACCAACCTTTCCTGTTCAATGAGGTGGACCCTTTCAATCAAGAGATTGCAGTATCCTTCAATCTTATCGTACACATCCAGCATGTTTTGATCCTTGATCACATGCTCAACCTATCAGAAAAACAACCCAGCTTTTCAAAACCAGTAAAAGTTTCACAGAAGATGAAAAATTAGGCTTTGAGATACTAGTACAGTTTTAAAATATATGATAATAAGAGCTATTTGATTACATTTTTATTGAT
The DNA here is from genome assembly GCA_035048595.1 of Echinosophora koreensis. Lineage (NCBI taxonomy): Eukaryota > Viridiplantae > Streptophyta > Magnoliopsida > Fabales > Fabaceae > Echinosophora > Echinosophora koreensis. The sequence goes on along the minus strand of JAPCYP010000031.1, from coordinate 957,283 downwards.
ATTCAAATTTTACAAAATTTGGTAAAAATGTTCTAGATGATGCATAGTTATAATTCATCGGTTGGATTGGATCGCTAAAAATTATCATGCTTAAAAAGCTATTGGATGGTATAAGAGCGACAACTCTTACACAGGTGTAAGTTGATTCTTCCTTTTATATATATGTATATGTATATGTATACGTATCATACTCGAAGCAAAGCTCGTTCATGGTGACCAAGTCGGAGGAGTTCAAGGACATCAGCACGGGCTTGTCTGAGGCGAGTCTGGCGCTGGTTCTTGAGAACAGCAAGGCGTGAGATGGCAAGGTTAACAATTGGCTTGAACTTTGCAGCCTTGAAGGTTCTACCAAGCAATGCATCTAGCTTCTTACCCATATATGTATGTACCTGTTTTGAATCAGCTCTGCTCTTAGATAAGAGGAGAGCAATACACACAAGAGAAGTTGATGGTAATGGCAATTGTAATAAACAGCCTCAAGCTTACTTGCTGTTTTATATCAGAGAGAGAGAGAGAGAGAGAGGGAAGTTTTTAAATGGCAACTTTTAAATGGTAATTTGATTAGTGAAAATTGAAAACCAGCTGGCAATTGAAATATACGTCCTTTACAAAAAAAAAAAAAAATTCACTATTATGGCAAACTTAGGAGCTAAGAGTGTGATGGAGAGAGGAGGGAATAGGGAACGAGTTCTTCAACGCGGTTGGTATGAGACATTTCAAGGAAGTTGTAGAACGGCTTCTCATGAGGGAGACGGAAATGGAGAGGGAATCCACAAATTGACAAGTAATCATCTCTTTGGTATGACTATTTGATTAGATGCATAAGACGGAAATCACACTTATTTTATAAATAAAAAAAATTAGGAGGAGGGGATGGTGTCCCGATCTAAGGCAAGGAAAACCTTCACGCTTCATGAGCAATTGATCACTTACAAAGGGATTTATATTTACCTTCTCCAAAGAGATTAGTGGGAGCTCGAATCTATAACCTGTCAGATATGAGACCCTGTCATATTCCTTTAGACCGACCCTTTGGGGGTTAAGATGGAAATCACACTCTAGATATGTCCTTTTCCTTCTCAGTATCATGAGAGTAATCCTCCATTCCTCCTTATGTTTCGTAATATCTGTCATTAATTTATTCTTTTTAGAAATTTAATTGATTTGCATTGTGTAAAGATTTTTTTAAAGCCAAATAATTATAAATTGTCATATCATTAAAAATATTTAATTCTATTATAATTATCTTGAAAGTCATACGTAAGTTTACATGTGATTAGTTGATAGTATACTGATCGTGTATCAAAATTAAATTCTTCTTTTTAATATGTCATTTTAGATTATCAAGTATTAATAAGAAAAGTATTCAATGTATAAAAAAAAATTTATTCATTTTTTATTTCAATTTTATTATTATCTTTTAGTAACTCTAATAAACTTATTATTAAAGTAAGAAGATAATTAGTTAAATACTTAAATTGGATTATATTTTCTAAAATTGACATCATTTTCTAAATTTTTGAATTTGTAGTTGTAAGGTAGTATATGCCCTTGCAAACTATGTTAGGTATTATAATAGTTTTAGAATTATCTAGATGTTTTGTGTTCTCTTTTAAACATATGATTTTGGGTTCGACCCTTGGATTCATGAGTAGGGGGAAAAAATACTATTTTTGTGGGGGGGGGGGGGGGGGGGGGGTTTCCCACTTAAGCACCTGAAAGTATTTCCAGGAGATTAGTTTCTCACATATCGAGTGGGAGAATACTTTGGGGAATCAAAAAAATTGATGATGCTTTAGTTTATTAAAAACAATGATTCATTACCATGATTATCAAAATCGAATCGGACCGACCGGTTGAACCGAAAACTGGATCAAGTATCGATCTGGACAACCTTCAAAACCTGATATGCCTAACCAAAGTCAAACCAGTGAAACGAAAAAAAAAAAATGTATTGCCCCCATTACTCTACAATCCTACCCTCAATATATAACACTAAAAATGTTGCCCTCATAACTCTACCATCCTACTTTTTATAATATCTTTTATTTTTTCAGTACAACTTGGTTACGTACATAGAGAAATATTTTTGATAGTGTTAAAAATGAAAAAAATATATAATAATGTCAAATGGAAACACGTAGAAAGCAATTATAATTTATAGAAGTTGTATGGCTATATAATGATATAGTTTTCGTAAGCTCCAATTTCTATCTTACTAACAATGACATTATTTTTATCGCTTATGTATTTGTATAAATTTTATAAAAATATTTATGATACATGATGATGTCCCCACTAGTTAAAATTTTTGGGTCCATCCTTGGACAACCATGCGACCACGCGGCAATCGCTGTTTGCTTTCCCTCTTCTTCGCGTAGAAGAAATGCCTCTAGCATCTAAAATGAACTAAAAGAGAGGAGAAGGAGGGAGGAGGAGAAGGAGGAGAAGGAGGAGGAAAAGAAAAAAAGAGAATAAAGAAGAAGTGGAGGGCAGAGGGCATTCAAAAAACTAAAAAAGAGAGAATCGTAGTTGGAATATTTTTTTTTAAAAGTATTCTTTAACATTGGAACTTGATCGTAGTTGCACTTTCAAAATAAAAAAAAGTACTCCCTCCGTCCGGTCTCTATTATAAGCAAAAATTAAATAAAACAAACATATTAAGGTGGTTAATTAATCTCATTAAATCTTGTAAAAAAAATTAGGTTTATTACTTAAATTACTCTTAATCTAAAACTTCAATCTTCATTAAATGAGTCATTGGAATTTATATTAAATGAAGGGTATTTTATGAATAATGTCATTAAATGAGTCATTGGAAAACAAAATTTGCTTATATATTGAACCAAAAACTTTGGGACTTTTTTGCTTATAATAGAAACCGGAGGGAGTATTATCTAATAATTTTAGTATTGGGAACTTGAGCGTATATGAAAAATTTAGAGACATTAAATCTTAGTTCATCGGAAAACATCATCTCCAAGATTAGAATTTATTATTTAATATATTATATAAATTAAAAATATATATCTAATTAAAACTGGTTTGATCATAGTTGGACTGCGGTTGAATTAATAAGTTGTGAATCAGTTTCTTCATTGATTCAAGTACTGATCCAGTTTTTAAAACAATAATTAGAGGAGATCAGGAAAAATCGAGGAAGGGATTTTATTCCTCGACTATAAGACACTAGGCTAACTAAAGAAAGAATTTAGTTGGAAGGCTTACATAGAAAAAGAAGTTTTTGTTTCTAGATGACTGGTGACTAAAAAGCAAGCGACAAAGAGTGAGGCAAGTATGTGTCTAAAGGCAGTAAATAAAATAGTGAAGTGTTGTAGGCAGTAAAGTGTTGAATGTAAATGACTGGAAGTAGATAAGAATTTAAGGTGATAGAATTGTATTGTATTATTGTATTGATGTTGATTGTTATGGCCGTTTTTGATGTCCTCCACAGTTGAGTTTTACAATAGTATTTATTGGGGGGGGCAAAAAACTAACTCTTAACCCACCCTATCCCTATCTATCGCATTTTGCTTTCTCATAATCCAATATACTGCCATAGCTAAAAATATTAAGATCCGTTCAACAAGCCTTAGCTAACTTTTTTCTAGTTCGTCTAGATTCAATAAACTTGTTAGATAAGGTCATAAGGACTCAACTTTCTCTTTGATTTTCATTGACAGTGGATGTTACTTGAATGTTCATTCTTATGCCCTCCCTTGATCCTTGCAACCTTCACAAAAATACTCAATCATCATTTTTACCTTATTAGGAATATTGGTTGACTTTGTTTAATGCCTTTGACCCAATAATGATAAATGTTATATCTTCTTGGAGTTGCTTAATAGGTTTTTTAAAGTTAAGAACAATTGGAGCAATATGATGTTAATGTCACATATAAAGACAATTGCTTCTATAAGAAACTGATCATGGACTACCAATATAAAAAACGAGAGAGGATCAAAATATTCAATAGCTCAATTACAAGTGAATTAATATTTTAAATTGAAACATTCTATGAGACTCATTTAGTGAACTTTTAAGAATTGCATCAATGGAGTATTAAGTTACTTAAAGTAATATAGAATAAAAAGTGATGAGATAATATGTAGAGCTCAAAAAAAAGTAACATTAAGGAACTCCTGCTCTTGCAAATCTTTCTATGAATCCTCTTATCCAGCTGAAAAAAGAGAAAAATATTTAAAAACAGTATTAATTAATATTTTACAAATATAGTATATATAGTATATGACATATGTCAACTTTAAATGAATAAAAGAATTTATGGGAAGATATAAGGGTCTGTATACTTTTAAAAACATTTTCATTTTTCATTTTTAAAAATCTATATTGATTTTAGTATTTTTCTCATCATTTTCTTTTTCATTTTTTGAAAACAAATTTAGTATTTCCAGAAATTTTGAAAATGTCAAAAAAAATGTTTTCATTGTTTTCGAAAATACATTCGCTCTGACTAGCCTCCATATTCTCTTTGTCATAATTGTTTGTTACAGGAGACCTCCATATTTTTTTTTTTATTTTTTTTTACTGGACCTTCATGTTAACAATTTAAAATCAATATAAATTTTATAAAATAAAAATTAAAAATGTTTCTAGAAAATAATCAGACTCTAACATTTGTCCCCACAATTATTGGGCCCGATATCATTTTGGTCCCATGTCGATATTCGAGAGCCGAATAGCTAAATTATTTGCGAATGACAGCCACCAAGATTGGATAAATTAGCTGATCCAAATTGTGTTACCATTTCCAAATAAAAAATGTATATAACAGCAGTGTTAATTAGTACGAGAGTTGAATCAATGGCGAATGCAACAATATGAATTAAAAGAATGAAAGACAGATGTGGACAAAATGGAAGAATTGGACATTGAAAGCAAATAAGCCAAAGTAGTATTCGTATGTATTTGAGGAATTTATTTCCCTACTATTAAGTATTCCTGAAAATACAAATATTCAATTAGTGGGAAATGTCATTTTCAAGTGAGGCGCAATTTTCCTTTCCCCTAAATGATAACCTTATTATATGCCGATTTAAAACGGGTCCACCTACATATATAAACCTTTTTAAACTCGAGCACCAAGACCAACATGCGATGGACCTAGAATTGGTCGACCGCGTACGAAGTGGTCTTCCTGAGGAGGCTTCTATGTTAAATTTCCATAAATGACAAGAAAATGAGTAATTTCTAGGTTGACAATGTAAATCAATCCACATCCAATGAGATGAGTTTTGAGAAATGTTCAAATCTCTTAGGGGAACACTTTGTTAAGAGAAACAACCTAATATTAAACGAATACTTAAAGGGTGCGGTGATACCTTCCAAGAATATAGGTTGGGCACATAAGACAATATGACATATATATAAAGACATTTTTTAAATACAACTGCATTTTTAAGGTTACTATATCATTTCACGTATATAAATCATTAATTAAAGAATATATGGTAGATATCCACCAAAAAAAAATATATAAAAGAATATATGGTAGACGGCTTATTTCTAACAATTTCCCTCAAGAAACCTACACTTTGCCATCACTAATTCACTATAGCACACAACCAGTAAGTAATTTTTGCTTATAAAATAGCACTATCCAATAAAACTCCCCCTAACCGAAACCCAAGTCAAGAAGTAAAAGGGGGAAAAAAAAAAAAAAAGACGTCACCATTGTTTCGTGCAGTTATGATAGACAATATGAATACTAGAAAGACCATTTTCAAAATCTGAAGCTTGGAAGACTCAAACTGTGTGACCACACTGTGCAGTGCGTTGTAGAAACTTGAAAGGCTAGCTAATACAACTACTACAGTATCATGCGAGGAATGATTGTCCACCCAGATGAGAAACATAAATGTTATTTTCACACCCAAATGGGACACTCATTTGGGACACATTGACTAATCATATATAAATATTTGGTTAATTCAGTTCATTATATGGTTAATCACGTACAAATATTTGGTTAATTCATAATGACTCTTTAATCATATAAAGAACTGAATTAACCAGATATTTGCATGTGATTGACCAAATATTTACATGATTATGGAAAATAAGCCCATTATCCATATAATGAACTGAATTAACCAAATATTTATACGTGATTAACCAAAGTGTCCCAAATGGGTGTCCTATTTGGGTGTGCAAACACTAGTGCAAAATAGCCTTTCTACAACGGTTGAAAAAGGCTTTCTACATCGGTTGACCAACCGTTGTAGATACGCTCGATGTAGAAAGTAGGGACTTTCTACAACGGTTGTCCAACCGTTGTAGAAAGTACATTTCTACATCGGTTGCAAGACACAACCGTTGTAGAAAGTGTGATTTCTACATCCAAATTGTGGACTCCGGTGGACTTTCTACAACGGTTGTGTTGACCATCCGATGTAGAAAGATAACTTTCTACATCGGTTGTGTTGACCAACCGATGTAGAAAGTCTTTTTTTTTTAAAAAAAAAAAAAAAAAAAAAAAAAACCTTGTTTGTTTCTTCCCTCACTTCATTTCCCTGTTTTCATTCAGTTTCAATACATATCAATCGAATCAACAAAAACTCAACAATTAACATTAACATCCATATATATAATTTAATATCCATGTAATTAACCAAACCAGTACTAATCTAGCTATATCAACAAAAAAAAACTAAACCTATATGAATGTCAAACTAAATACATCTAAGATACAAATGGTTTGCTATAGTCAAGAAAGAAGCCTGCCCAACGCTCCTTGATGTCCTCAATTTCATCATCAGATAATGGTTCCGCATTGTTGAAATTCTGCAAGTTCAAATAATATAATATAAACAATATTAGCAAATCAAGTAAAACCTAAGTTACTGTATAGAATAATGTAAATCAACAAATTCACTGTGTAGATTTTAAATTAAAAAGTAATTTCCACTTTGTTCATCCATAAAAATAGAGTTTTCATGTTTTCCTACTACTAAAATTCTATTAGACTCCAATAACTATGAACTTATCATGTGACCCACTAGTGGAGCAAATACCACCAAGTTTTCCTGTTTTCCTATGCAGGATCAAACCCAGAGACCATATCTTTCCTCTCTGCCAATGCTGGTACTTCCATTACCATAAACATTAGTCTGAATACTCCAATCTTTACCTCTAATGTTTCCCAAAAACTCAAAGTCTATTCATCATGGCTGTTCTGAAACATGTCATTAGCCACCTAGACCCAACATACATGCATCAAAGAGAGCAACAAAACCTTAAAAAAAAAAAAAGATAAAATATCATTTGGCATTAAAATGAAGTGGGAAATGCTTAGCTTCATACCTCATGGTCTAATCTTTCAACAAGGTTTTTCACGAACTGGAATTGATTTGGGCAATCCTACAATATCGTCATTTTCTAAGGATTGGTTATGAACAAAACACACACACACACATGTACAAGTGCACAACAATTGGATAAGGTTCAAAAATTACCCCATTTTCTTGTTCAGCTTCAGCATCTATAAGTTTTTCAATAGCAATCTTTCCTGCAGTAACAAAGAATTGACGTTAAGAAGATGCGGTTTCACTTTCTTTCAGTTATGTTGTAGTCATTTTGAACCATTTTGCTAATGAACTTATGTAGACAAATGATTGGACACTTCTATTTGATTGGTTTAAATCAGATTGCCTATATTTAGATTTGCTTATATCAGATTGGTGCATTATAATCCAAAGTTGTGACAGCAAAAGGATTACTACGAGAGAAAATGAAAAACAGAAATGGTGTTGCTCAAATCGCCCTTTCCATTTTTAATTCATGAGAACATTACATTTTTGCTAAGGCACAATGAGGATTGGCACATCAGTGAGGCCAATAAATTGTATTAATAAAATAAAACTAAGCTAAATCAGAAGTTGTGCTAAAGCTAATTAGCAGAAAAAGTACATAAACAAAATATTGTCTGCATAAGGTAAGCCAATCAGCAGGACAGTGCATGATTTGACAAAGTTCCAAGCTCATATTCATTAAGAAGACATCAAAACATGGCTCCTGTATTGAAACTTAGCAGAGATATTAGTTTGGCTCTCATAACAACATTGGGTCAAATATTCAAAAACAAGCATAATAAAGGTAACCAATTATTGCTTCAAATATCAATCCTAACCCAAATGACCAAAATAAAACAGTCTCTTCTATAATGATCAGTCTATGAGCCAAAATAACACACTCAAATATGGGAATCTTGAAAGAAGAAAAAAAAAACTCAGGCTTGTCTAGTGACAACTAAGGCATTAACTACAGCTGCCTAGTGTCTTATTCCCATTGAAGGCATCAACTCACCCCAACTCTGTCAAGTTACAACATAGGTACGTTTTCATTTTGTGTTACCTTAGAGCCACATGCCCACACATATTGTCTCGTATACCTCCAGGTGTTAAAACAAGTAATTATATCAAAAGAGAAAACTCATCACATCTCATGTGAGTGGAAGTATCAACACAATAGAAACAATAATTGAGATCAAAAAAGTTTAAAGAAATTGTCCTTGGGCACGTTGACTACATAGTTTCCTCATAGGGATTGTCAACTATATTCAACAAATTGAGAACTATATTCAACTCAAATAACCATTACTAGGAAGAAAAAAACAAATTGCCTCAAATTGTTCCAGAGCAATCAGAAAAATCAGAGACTCTAACAAAAACTCAAGTATCATCACCTCGAATTTTGAAACACTAAAACTTGCAAATAGTGAAAACGCACAAAGAGCAAAACAGAAAAAGACGCAAGTTATTACAAGTAGGAAGGCGAAGAAGTTTAGTTACCGGTTCGAGAAGGCAAGAAAAGATCGGCAATCGTCGGTGTTGAGCGCGGAGAGAGGACCCCGAACTTGATAGGGTGACGGACATTAATGGAGTAGTGTAGCGACAGAGATCTGGAACGAGCTACTATCGTGGGGCGGCGGAGAGACCAGTACCAGTCATCGTGCGACGGTGGCTGAGAATTACACAGAGCTGTCTTTTGGCGGCATAGAAGAACAAGACGACGCTGTCGTGCGGCGACAAAAGGAGAACCAGATGGCGTGTGGCGGCGGCGGAGAACCAGGCGGCGCTGTCGTGCGGTGCGAGTTCTCTGCTCCGAATGTCTGGGGTTGGATGAAAGGGAAATGGGGTTTGTTCTCACTTCTTCTCGCCCAATCTCGAAGACTCGAATGAAAAATGAAAGAGAAAAATTGGACTTGTTGAATGTTGTGATGGCATTGTGTTTTGGCATGTGTTTGAGTTTGATTTTGCAGAAACATGGAGAGGAAGAACGAAGAAGGGTGAACGAGAGAACGAGCGGGGCTTGGATCCAGGGCGTTAGGGTTTGTAAAAATAGTAAAGTAAATGATAAGACTTTCTACGTCGGTTAAAAAATAAACAGTTGTAGAAAGGTAGACTTTCTACAACGGTTGCAAAATAATCGTTGTAGAAAGTCATTCTCTGAGTCCATTTATTACAAAAGTGCCACCGTGCTACTTTTAACAACGGTTTATTTTGTAACCGACGTAGAAAGTCATTCCAAGAATCCATTTTATTACAAAAATGCCACCGCCCTACTTTCTACAATGGTTTTAGTGCAACCGATGTAGAAGAATCTATGATGTAGAAAGCATATTTTTCTACTAGTGAAATAACATAACTGGATGAGAAAAGCCAGTGCATAATTAGTCAGTTCACGAAAACGGCACTTCAATTACACGATACACTATTTTTTTTTTAACCATGTTATAGGTACGAACTATCCACCACCGTTAGAGTGTGTTTGTAAGTTTTATTTTGGAGGGAAATGAAGGGAAATGGAGGATTTATGGGAAGCTTCCCCTTGTTTGTGAGTAAGTATTTTGAGATTTTAGAAAACCCCCAGACACCTCCTCAGCCAAGTTTGTAAGTTTACCCCAAATTTGGGTATTTTGGGGAAATATACTTAAATTACTAATTTACCCACTATTATTTACACCTTACCTTCACACTGCATGCTTGACAGTCACGCCTTCTTTTTAATTAATATTAATGGATAATCACTTGCTTTCACACTTACGCCTGCTGCTGCTTTGCACGTTGCAACGTTCCAACTCTTTTCTTTTTTAAACAAAAATTAAATAAAAATAGGAATAAAGTATTAAAAAACTTGCTACGTTCTTCACCTTGAAGAATAACTCTTTGGGCATACTTTAATTCACTCCATAAATAAATAAAAATTATTTTTATTTTGTAATTTGTTTTTTTGCATTGATTTTTTTTTTTTTGAAAGTTGCATTAATATTATTTAAAAAATATTACTTATGTTAATTTTTTTAAAATAAGGGTAAGATTGTAAAAGTTTGTCATAAATCCTCCATTTCTTTTCCTTCATACAATATCCACTCACAAATAAGGGGAGAGATAATACTCTCACTCCCCTCCCCTCCCTCCCCTTTCCTTTCCCTTTGATCCCCTCCCCTCCAAACTAACAAACAAAGCCTTGGTAGTAACTAAACTCCATCTGGGAACCTGTTGGGCACATAAAGTGGGTTCTCCCCTCCCAACCAGGTTTTCTCCATACACAAGAGTGAGGATTCAAACCCATGACTACTTGCTTAAGGTGTCCAAATCTCTTACCACTAGGATCAACCATATGTTGGAGACAAACTATGTTTTAAGCACTGCGCATCCAGCACTCAGCAGGGGCAAAAAATAAAATATAATTATTTATGGTTGCTCTCTCTCTCTCTTCGCAAGCATTCAAATTCTTTAACCCTTTGTGTATTAAAAAAAGGTTTAATAGTTGAATTGATCTCTAAATTATTTGAAAACTTTCAAGCAGGTGTAAAACTAAAAAAATAATAATTGGGTTCCCGAACTTTTATAAAATTTTTAATTAAGTCCCCGAACTAAACAATTTTCTAATTGAATCCCTGAACTTATATAAAATTTCAATTGGGTCCCTAAAGTAGAAAATCTTATAGTGATCCACTGAATTGGACAGAATATTAGCGATTCCATCCAAGTTGGATACCCATATCAGCCATATATGGGTGGTTCGGGTGGAGGATCAACCTTGAAACATTGTCATAACAAGATTACAGCAAGATGCAACAAAAAGAAGTGAGAAATAATAAGTTGCAAGTAGGGGAGCTAATTTAGACGAAGCTATTTCGAGGGACGGATATTCAACTGTGAAATTGAGATTGAGGAAGGAATGAACTATTTGGTCAGATAGAGGAGAAGCAATCGGAGGCCACGTTTTGGTCTTCGAGTTCAACATTTTGGTCTCTTGCAACCCTAAATACAAATTGGGGGAATTTCATGTCATATTCTACATCAGCAAACTTAACGATCGCTTCATGAAATCCTATCTCAGGGACTCAATTGAAAATTTTATAAGTACAAGGACCTAATTAGAAATTTTTTTAATTTAGGGACTCAATTGAAAACTATATAAAAGTTCAGGGACCCAATTGAAATTTTTTAGTTTAGGGACCTACTTGAAAATTCCCAAATAGTTCAGGTACGAACTCAATTGTTAAACCAAAAAAAAAAAAAAAAAACACTTCTCACTTTAGTTTATTATAGTTAATAACCATTTGGTGATAGGACGGTTTCCATGTTCAACTATTTGGATATATTAGTTGGACATCTATTAATTTGGTAATCATATTTTGTTATCATATTTAGTTAATGAAGGAAACAAAAAAATGAACTTTGAAGCCTAGTTTTTTTGCCCCTTTCTTGGGGTGGAGGCTTAATGAAAGAAAATTTAACATCAGTAATGAGCAACAGTTTGCATGAAGGCCATGTTCTGAAGCAAAACGAGACAAACGTCAATCATATATGCAAAAACATAAATTTTGCATACAAGTAGAATTAGAAAATTTTCATTGAGTTCGATAGAAAAGAATAGTACTTAATTTCTAAAGGGGTTGTGCAAATCATTTATCTCTCTTTAAACATTTATATTGATAATAACACCGTTACCCCATCAAACAATTTAAACATGAATGAAGTTTATTCACTTTACAGAAACTGTCCATTTTCACTTAAAACCAAAGTTCGGAAAATTAAATGGTCAGTTTACCCGAGGAAAATAAACTTGTAAAAAATAAGTCAATAGTAGAGCGTCAAAAAAGTTAACACCTTATCCTCACCAAAAAGTCTTGACTGTAAATCAAAGATTGAAAAAAAAAAAATATTTGGCTGTAAATAATCAAGGATATATAGAAGATAAGGATAGAGGCTGTCTACAGCTTAATATCGAATTATTTATGGATTCCCTCTTTAAGTTGCACAAAATGCCAAGTGTATTTGAAATGTCAGCATTTACTCGTCCTGGGCATGATTTTGGGTTAAGCTGAAGTGGCAATCCAGTTTAAAGCTTTGTAGAAAACCTCTCTGGACTAATTATCCTATAACTTTTGCCCTATTATATCTAGACTTTACAGACAACACATCAAAAGTGTGAGATTTAAATCAAGCTTTAGTACAAATGAATAAATAAAAAAAGGAAGAAGAACTACCTAGAAGAAGTGGTATTACAACTCATCATCTACATGCATCATTATCATGAAGAATGGTCAAAAAATTGTACGCCACATGAAGGATGAAGAAACTTGAAGGATGTAGAAGCATGAAGGATATAGAAGCTTTGTAAAAAAAAAAACCACCGCCTAATAGTTTTCCTTCATTACTAAGTTTGTTCTCATTTAATATTAGTTTAAGCATTATTTTTTTGCGTATAAAAGGCTTTGATGTACTTTGTTATTTAATGAATGAGAATGAATTGAATTGAAATCAAATTCTCTTCCTATGTGTATGTGAATATCGTGAGTTGGAGAGAAAAAATCCCGGGTGAGTTATATGTTTGTGATAACAATTGGTATCAGAGCTGGTTAAGTCCAGCGCCAATTTTTGAGTGTTCGTGAGGAGCAAGAGAGTCTTCACTGTGTCCAATTCCTTTTAGTTCAGATACTTTGAGAGAGAGATATGGCGACCAATTACAATATTGTGTGGTCTGGTCCCAAATTAGATGGGAAACTTGATTTCAGTTACTGGGAGATTTTAATGTCAACACACCTAAAAGCTCACAACTTTTGTATTTTTGAGAACCGGGATTACAACAAGGAGCTGACGATGCTGCTCGAAGGAGGGACCAGTTGGCGCTGTCACAAATTCACCAAGGAGTTGATTATTCAGTTTTTGGCAAAATAGCAAATGCCAAAACTGCCAAAGAAGCGTGGAATATTTTGAAGCTGTCATACAAGGGTTTAGCAAAAGCCCAGAAGTCCAAGCTACAATCTCTAAGCAGAGAATACGAGAGGTATGAAATGTCTAGTTCAGAAACTGTAGAACAATATTTTTCACGTGCCACGGATCTTGTCAACAAGATGAGGGTGTATGAAGAAGACATCTCTGATAGTAAGGTGGTGAAGAAAATTCTACGTACGACGCCGATGAAGTTTAATCATGTGGTGACTACAATACTCGAGTCCTACGACACAGACACCATGACGATTGCAGAGTTGCAGGAAAGCATATTTGAAAGCCACATTAGTAGAATCTTGGAGAAGACGGAAAAGAGAAACGAAGAAGCTTTGAAAAGCCAGGTGAATTTCAACAATATTGCAGAATCCAGCCAAAGCGCAGAAGGTAGAGGTCGTGATTTCAATAGTAGAGGAAGAGGAAACTATAGAGGCAGAGGCAGAGGAAATTTCAGAGGAAGAGGCCGTGGAAATTTCAACCAAGGGAGAGACAGCAATTTTAGACCACCAAATCAAGGAAGATGTGGAAATAATTTTGGGCCTACCAACCGTGGAAAAGGACGAGGTAACTATTACCAAGAAAGAAGTAATTTTAATTCCTATCACTGTGGGAAGTTTGGTCATAAAGATGCAGACTGTAGATCCAGATTTTAGAACAACTATCAGGAAAACGTTCCAGAAAACCAGTATCAAAATATTGGTGAGAATTCTAATAGCCCATAAAGTTTATTTTTGGTGAGCAATATTTCTGATGAAGATGAAAATATCTGGTATTTGGATACCGGTTGTAGTAATCACATGTGTGGGAAAAGGGGTTGTTTTATTCATTAGATGAAAATGTCCGCTCAGTTGTAAAATTTGGGAATAACACAAATATTCCGATTTTGGGGTAAGGCCAAATTGCTTTCAGATTGAAGGATGGTTCTCAAAATTTTATCTCTGATGTTTTCTATGCTCCTAGCCTTCATCATAATCTATTGAGTATGGGACAACTATTAGAGAAAGGTTACAACATGCAGATTCATCTTGGCACGGGCGCAATATCTTGGTCTTCGAAGAAACAACCGGTTGTGGCGCTCTCTACCGCCGAAGCAGAATATATAGCAACAACCAGTTGTGCTACACAAGCAGTGTGGTTGAGAAGAATTCGTGAAGTATTACATGAGAAGCAAAGCACTCCAACATAAATATTTTGTGATAATAAGTCTGCAATTGCACTGTGTAAAAATCCAGTTTTTCATGGGTGATCCAAACATATAGATATCCGGTTTCATAAAATACGAGAGTTGGTAGAAGAAAAAGAAGTGGTGATCAAGTTTTGTCCCACTGAAGATCAAGTTGCAGATATTTTTATAAAGCCTCTGAAGGTTGAATTATTTTACAAATTGAAGAAGATGCTTGGAATGATAAGAGCTTGATTTAAGGGAGGCAATGTGAGATTTAAATCAAGCTTTAGTACAAATGAATAAAAAAAAAAGAAGGAAGAAGAACTACCTAGAAGAAGTAGTATTACAACTTATCATCTACATGCATCATTATCATGAAGAATGGTCAAAAAATTGTAGGCCACATGAAGGAAGTAGAAACATGAAGGATGTAGAAGCATGAAGGATGTAGAAGCTTTGTAATAAAAAAAAACCACCGCCTAATAGTTTTGCTTCATTAGTTTAAGCATTTTGTTTTGCCTATAAAAGGCTTTGATGTACTTTGTCATTTGATGAATGAGAATGAATTGAATTGAAGTCAAATTCTCTTCCTATGTGTGTATGAATACCGTGAGTTGGAGAGAGAAAATTCTGGGTGAGTTATATGTTTGTGATAACAAAAAGGTTAAGAATACATTTTTTTGTTTTCATTAATAATTACAAAAATAGCACTATTTTTATTTTATATAATATTTTCATTCAAAACAGATAAAGCAACACTTTGATGAATAAACTATTTTCCGAAATCATGGTAGCAATTTACAATTTTTTGTTAAAAAAGAGAAGAAAATAGAAAGTGTTTTCTTAAATAAACACAATCTAATTTTTCGGAAAAACGTAACTCTGCCAATAGCAAACACACAATATTGTTTCATGGCAAATTCTACGGTGCACAAGTGTGGTAGGTATCCCACTGTGCACAAGTAAGTTATAATCGTCCAATAAAAGAGAAATGTAATCTACGGTTGTGATTTCTTTTTTCAACCGGTCATCTCAAAAAAAAAAAAATTAATGCAATCCTCCTTGTTATGTTGCTCCTTCCTCTTCCCCATTCCATCTCCTACTCTCTCTTGCGCTTCCTTGGCCTTAAGCCTCTGCAATTTGGAGTGATTGTAATATATAAGCCACACGAAAAAACGCAAGGCCACACCCAAACAAACTGGGGGTCACAACATCCTTAATCATGGACCAAGAGAATGCAATCAACAACCAATGCTTCATCACCCCAGCAACATTCATTGTCAAAGCTGAAGTCTTTCCCACCAATAAAAACACCGCGAGGTTCAATGCAAATGAACACAGAGAATTAGTCCCAAATATGACAAAATCAAATTGAAAACTCCAAGTCTCCTTCAACACAAGGTAGTCCACGAAGATCCAAGGCACCGATAAGAACGAAAGACAGCACGATGCAATATAGTACAACGATGTAATAGGATTCAACAAGATCCATTTTGAGGTAAGCAAGATTTGAATCATGTCCAACCTTGTAGCCTCGAAAGCGATGACACCCCAGGTGTCGAATCGGGCTTCGCCGTAAACGGTGGCGGCGACGCCAAGAGAGATGGAGAACATGTTCAGCATGGTGTCATTTTTGTCAGACTCTTTTATGAAAAGAACGTCGATGGAGTAAACAGCAACAAACATAAGGGCTTTGAGCATTTGAAATTTTGAATGAAAGAAACAGAGAGGTGGATGTAGGCAGAGCTAGAGAGCTGGAGGGAGAGAGAGTAAAGGGCACCGATGGGGACGACAGAAGAGAGGTAGAGGTCGTGTGACATTGAATTGAAATGGTTTCAACGAGGAAGGCACAAACAAGGATGAGGTGTAAGGGGTGTTTTTGCAATTATGCGTGATAGGAAGTCCCTACTTTGTAATTAAGCGACCCAACTCCAACCGGGAATAACCAGTCATTATAACTTGTGCACAGTGGTGATACCCACCACACTTGTGCACAGTAGAATCCGCCATTGTTTCATACAACAAATAGTTTGAGATACAAATTTGGCTAGTTAATCAATTTTCACGCTAATATGTACACAAACAATGGCTACGATTATACTGAACACAGTGCCTGACCAGAACATTTGTTCACTTTAGTACCTAAGGAAAATTGTCACTTGGACCTCATCCAATCCCCTCGTACACTGAACACATCTAAATGACTGCAATCAAATGAATAGGCAACGTGCAAGGGGAATCTACATTAAGAAATTGAATGCGCTGCCGGTTGGCAATGAAGATCAGGTAGTCAGCCCGACCAGCTCAGCTCAAAACATGATCACATCATAAGCATCAACGACATAGCCACAACAGCAGCAGCAACCACCACCACCCCAGCACTAGTAACAGTTTCATGAACTGACTTTCTAGGAATAATTGATCATTAGCTCCCAACAGTAACTAGGTTATGAAATAAGAAATTTAGAATTACAATTCATATGAATTTTCCACACCATCATTTTCACATTATCCATACCGAAACAGTCAAGTACTTTTCATGATTCGACAAACAGATCAGCATATTACCCCAACAAAACTAGTATAAAGCACTCAACTTAGTAAACCCACTCCAGTTCTAAGGCAAGAAACCAAAGAAGATATGAAAACACTCAATTGGATCTATAAAAGAACATGTAAACTCTAAACTAGAACATGAGCATAGACATGATTCCCTATAACTTTCACCTTAGAGCATCCATTCAGAAACAACCACTTGAATCTTCAATCTGGAAGTCAAATTTACTAGTTCAAAAGACTGCAATCACCCCCATGCTTTACAAAGTACAAACTTTCCTCGATCATATTCTCAGTCATCACTTCAACAATCAACTCCGTCAGAGGTAGTCACTAGTGTTTCCACTTCATCCTCAGACCCTTTATTGTACTTTTATTTTCTACATTTCTTAGTGTAATGAACCTTTGTTCTAATGATACATAAACAAACATTCTTGTGTTTGGGAGCCAACTTGTTGACTTTTGTGGAAATAACATGACACAACTTTTTTCAAAGGGCTCCAGAGGTGGAGAATATGAGACAAAGCATCATGGGCTTTGTTGAGGATGACAAAGGTTTTAAGGCTCCATAGAGTGGAGAATCTGAGAAAACATCAAGGTATTTGTTGAGGATGTCAAAGGTTTTAACCATGTCCACTAACTGGCATAAGTTTAAAAACCAAGAACTCAAACATAAAAGCTCAAGATGTTACGGGAAAGTATAGAAGGCCCATATAAAATGAAGCACTAGAAGAAGTAAAGATAATACACATTGCAAGGTGTATCTCACAAATAACTATAGCCTTCGGGAACCCAAGATTGAAGTTATTCATCATAAAAGGACAATTATCTTTCACAGAACTCGTTCTCAGGTTCTAGGTAATGATAAGATGTAAATTATTTGCAATACTATAAAAGGTACCATGAGTAAGAGATAACTTCAATTAAATATCTTTCTCCCAACTAGTCAAACCTTTGTCTTCATTGAATAATGTCGATTCCAGGAATTGATCCACCGGTTTTAGTGGGAATTAAAACGACGATTTGTAAGGCAATCTGGAAGAGCAGGATCATAGAATCTGAGTAATATCAAGCAACAGAAATATACCTTAACAACCAAAATTTGCCAACTGTGTATGGCCTCTGAGACACCCCGATGTCCCATTAAATAAAAACCTAATTTATCTAAAACTTAATCGTAATATTAGCGTTGGACATATATATAGAAAATCATAAATATTAAAAACTTCCACATACGTTCTAAACTTCCACATACGTTCAGATTCTTAAATAGTTTTGATTTATCTAACCCTCATTCCCATCTAATTAAGATATCTAATTTTTATTCGCGAAAGATAGGATGTTACAGTCTCATAATAAATGATCCTATTATCTCAAGCCTCCCCTATCCCTAACATAGAACTTAAAAACACGACCAAAGCAATTTCCTTACCTACTTTTAAGTTACCAAGTTATCCCGTCAATAAAGAGATTCGAGACATTTGAAATGACGTACTTCACATTCAAAAAAGGCAAATTCAACATAAACAAATGTATTGTCAAGCTGAGGCACTTGAATATCAATTTCCTTTAAAATGATACAGTAAGAATCACACTACAAGCTACCTACTTAGAGTCAGCGAGACGCGGTCTGCACTTGAGCATGGGCGTGCTGAACTTAAAATCTGCAACATGCTACAGACTTTAAGCACGACGCGTGCTGGCTAATGAGTACGGGCGTGCTCATGCACCAGAAAGAGACTTTTAAGCCAAAAATCCCACTAAGCCCTTAGCCAACAATTCTAACTTAACAAAACAAGCTTAAGGAAAGCACTTAACGAAAAGCGGGGTGTTACAATTGGAAGAGGGAATTACTTTGAACCTCTTTTGTATAGAAGTCGTTGACCACTTAGCTTAGGAACCATTTGTAATAAGCTAGAATAGGACTATATAATAAAGTGATTCTTCAATAAGCACTTAGAGTAGTTTAGGCTTTTGGGCTTTTACTTTTGGGCTTAGGATGATTGGGCCTCTTGGACCAATTAGCCCAACATGTAACTAGGATTACACATTGGGCCAATTGGCCCAAACACTGATGATGCACGACCACTACTAGGAGGGGAGCTAGGTGCACTAGTTAAGTGAGCTTGAACGCTCATCAACTATAAATAGGTGACTTGTATTCAAATTTGGATCATTCAATACATTTGCAAGATTTCTCACATTTGAGATCTAGAGAGAGTTGAGAGAGTTTCTCCTTTAAGGGGGTTCTTGAGTTGAACCATTAATTCTTATCTTGAGCTTTCATGCTCAAGTGGTGAATCCTCCCATGGGGTACTAAATCCATGTATTTAGTACCCCATGCGATGTAAGAGCATATTATATAATTAATAGGGCACACCATTCAACTACCTAGTCACTATAATTAGTCGTAGTTCAGATCCAAGCAGCTAAAAAAACCACAAATCGATTCAAAATATCGAAAATCGATCAAAATCGATTTTTCTTATACTCTTTTGAATGATTTTTTTTTTTTTTAGAACAGATCGTTTCGGTTCTATTTGTCAACAATTTTTGTGAAATCGAACCGAACCGCACACTTATACACAAAAAGGCTTCTAGTACATATTTATTATTGTAATAGCATATATTTATGCTTATAGGCTTACAACAAATTTTTTTTTTGATTAACGGCTTATAGTAATCTGTTTTGAATAGCTATAGTGGATGTGAATTTATTGAGGCTTTCACCATGTACTAAATCCATCGCATGAGGTACTAAATCTAGTTTTTTCATAATTTGGGATGATTTGGGCCATCCAATTTGACAGTTTCATTAATGATCATATTATGGGATATGTTCATAAATAACTTGTTTATGTACGTTAGAATTGTGACATTAATTGTGTGTTGCAGATTTTATCCATAGATACGAGTAAAATTGCAAGCATAGTCATTGTTATCCCTACATAATGAAGCAAAAATAGTTGAAATTGCAAGCATAGTCTGGTCAAGTTGTAACGAGCTTGACCCCCTTAAGCAAGTGGTCAGGGGTTTGATCACTGGCCAATACTTATAGAGAAACATAGTTGGAATAGGTCAATCTTTTGATGTCTTTTAGTATCTCGAGGGATTAGTTTCTAAAGTCACACATTGAGGAAACCATGAAAAATAAAATAAAAAATTAAAAAAGTTACCCATGTGATGATGTTAGGCAGATACAAGGCCAAAACCCTCTCTGACTCTGAAAGCGTGTCGACCTTGAACATGCTTGGGCCCAAACCCCTAATTTCACAACACAAGGCTTAATTAAACCTCTAGCTGTCTATCTATTTTCTAAACCTAAACCAAGGCGAATAATAAACCTCTGAATCTCAGTCCCGATCGAGATTGACATCGTGTTTGGTTGGAGGGGTTTGGAGGGGAGGGGAAGGATTTTTTTAAAACTTATGTGTTTGGTTCAATTTTTAGAGGGGAGGGGGGCAAAATCCCTCCTTAAGTGAGTTTTGCCTCCCCTCCAATAATGGAGGGATTTGGAGGGGAGGGGAGGGATTTTAAAACATAACCTATGTATTGACTAAAATATCCACACTTATGTATTTTAAAATAAATAATTATAAGGGTTTAAAAGTAAATTTGTTTTAAAATCCATCCCCTCCCCTCCTGAACTAACAAACATGAAAGTGTTCCCTTCCCTCCCCTCCCCTCCATTAAAATCCCTCCCCTCCCCTCCTGTGAACCAAACACACCCTCAGTGGAGGTCGTCCTCCTTATCTATTTTCTTCCTTCAACAAAATCCTCCCTCCCTCCGTTGGTCCTGCGAAATTGAGTTGAGTGGCTTGTACTAAGATGGGAGGAAGAAACGGTAACGGTAATGGAGGTGGAAGATCGCTGCAACAAACCCTTCGCCGTCAAGTAGAGTCCTGCAAATCAAGGTTCCCAACCATCGAAGAAATCGTCAGCCATCTTCGCTCAACTTACTCCGAATACTAGCGAACCAAGTACCAAATCCTAGTTCGGTTAGTTCACGACACTCTTCATTCCACCAACACGGACGACGATGCGGTTCGAAGTGCTTCTCGAAAGAGGCGTAAGAAAATCGGTGAAATTGAAGAGAGATTGCAAAAGATGGAAGCTTCACTCCTCGGTATGCGGGCCCCACCATCAACCTCCTCTGACTTGGATGAGGCTTCGAAGAGCGACGACAACGAGACTTCTGAGACCTGTGATTTGATGAAGACGATGTTGCGAAATTCCTACACACGAACGAAGGATGTGCTTGTGCCTGTGGTGGAAAAAGAAGAGAAGAACATTGAATTGGATGAGGGGAATAATACAATGAATTTAGGTGGAGGAGGTGAATCTAAGATGGCAAGGAAGCAAGTGAAGAAGCAAGGACCGAGGTTTAAGGATTTTGGTGGGATGAAGGAGAAATTGGAGTATTTGAAGATCCAGGTGCTTCTGCCATTCTGCCTTTCCCACATTCCTAGACTCGTAGGAGTGAAGCCAACAGCTGGCATTTTGTTGCATGGACCTCCTGGCTCTGGGAAGACTAGACTTGCTCAAGCCATTGCTAATGAGACTGGTCTTCCTTTCTATCACATTTCAGCTACTGAGGTTGTCTCTGGAGTCTCAGGTATGCACGCTTCTTCAACTTCCACCTTTCACTTCTATTATTATTCTTCGTATTATTAGATTAGTCCTGACATAAAGTAATTGCATTGGTTACTTTTTCTTGAGAATGGAGTTTCAAGCTATTTAGCTGGTTGCCACTGCAGAATGCTTGTGCATTGTTACTGCATATTAGTGTCACTGCTTCCACTATTGTCACATGACGATTCAGAACTGTTTTCTTGAGTAGAAAATATTAGCGAGCTTTTCTCCAAAGCATACAGGACTGCTCCGTCCATTGTCTTTATTGATGAGATTGATGCAATTGCTTCAAAAAGATAGATTTTACAGCGTGAAATGGAGAAACGAATTGTCACGCAGCTAATGACTTGCATGGATCAATCAAACCCGGCCGCCGATGATTCAGATAAACCTCCTGGCTATGTTCTTGTAATTGGAGCCACAAATAGGCCCGATCCTCTCGACCCTACTCTGAGAAGGCCTGGTCGTTTTGATGAAGAGATTCTTGTTGGCTTTCCTGATGAATCTGCCAGGGAGGAGATTCTTTCCATGCTTGCTCCCAATCTCAAACTTGATGGTTCTTTTGATCTACGAAAAATAGCCCGCTCTACGCCGGGATTTGCTGGTGCTGATTTGGTGCATCTGGTCAACAAGTCTGGTATTCTGGCAATTAAGAGGGGATATGATGAAAGGAAACGGAAACGTGAATTATCTAAAGATCTCACGAGTGAGCATACTGAAGAAGACTTCTGGAACGAACTTTGGTTGCCCGAAGAATACGATAAACTTGCCATCAAAATGTCAGATTTTGAGGTGCTGTAGATTTGCTTCTTTGTTTACATTTATTATTATTGTTGATGTTTATCACTTAATCCCATGTAGCCTTTTTCTCTAGATTTGTATTACTATCCTATGTTTAGGAGGATATCTTATTCTCTACTTTTCATTCTCTCTAATAAAATTTCTTTCTCTATGAAAGCGGAAAATTGTTGTTACAAGTCTTGTATTGTAGTATTAGATTCTCCTCGAACATTTATATGCATTAAATATGATAATCATCGTATTTATATGGGTATTTATACAGGAAGCAGTCAAAATGGTGCAACCTTCATCAAGAAGAGAAGGGTTCTCTTCCGTTCCTAATGTTAAATGGGAAGATGTTGGTTGGCTTCATCATTTAAGACAGGAGTTTGAACGCTATATTGTAAGGCGTATAAAATATCCCGAGGATTTTGAGGTAATTTTTGAATACTACACTTTTTTATGTTGTTTCTGTAAAATTAAAGTTGACTCATGGATCGCACAGTTTAGAAAAAAAATAAAATATCATTTAGTCAAGATGACTTATGTCTCTGTGTTCCTCTCAGTGTTATAGAATAGTGGTTATGGCGGTGACATGGCGGAAAGCGGTGGCGGGTTTTGAAGGAAACGCCTTATGGAGGCAGTGGCGTGGCGGATTTCATGTGGCGGCTGCCATGGCAAAAAAAAAAGGTTTTTTGGGAAAAAAGCAAAAAAAATCTCCCGGGTCTTCTGGGTTGTGCGACCGATCCCGAAAATTGGCCCAAAATGGGTAAAACCCCAATGAGAACTTCTGACCCCTATTTTCCTCTTCTCAGTTCTCACTTTCGTCCATGCATGAATCCCTTGTTCGACTAGAACCTCTTCTCTTCTCTTATTTCATACTTTCTTCTCCGACCACCCACTATCCGACGACCATCGTCCGACGACCACTGACCTCCGTCGACCACCTTCTATCTGGCGACCAGAAACCAGACTCTTCCCTTCTAGTTTTCAGTCTTCTCTGACAATGGCTTCCGAACCAGTGTCATCGGATGCTTCACATACCCTCCCCTCTTCTCTTCTTGTACTATTGTTTTTATCATTTTGTTTTTATTTGAATTTTGAAGTCAGCACTTGATGGTAATCAACCTTATTAGTTATGATAGGTGAATATGAGACTTATACGATATTTTCTATCAATTTAGTTTATGGTTCTTGGCATTTTGGATTTTATATTTATTTCTGTAAAATTTTTTTATTTATATATATATATAATTTTTTTACCTGCCATGGCATATGCCATATGGCCGCATCACTATCCGCTATAATGTATGGCAGATTCTTGGCTGGCCGCCATCCGCCATCAATAACATCGGATCCTCTCCATCATATAGCCAAATGACCAAATCATTCAGCTGAGTTTTTCTTTTATGTTATTAAATAGCGAGATGTAATAAATAGCAAGATTTAGCTGTAAAATAAAAGGTGATGGATAAATAAGGATGATATTTACCTCCCATTGCTTGGATTTCAAAGAGGGAAAACATTAAGGCAGTCTAGTTGTTAGGACCTAGGAACCCGATTAATAGGAATAAGCCCAGACCAACAGAGTGAGAGGAATATGTGAGAAAGAAATTCCAAGGCAGTTAGTTACAAGAGAGACAATTTGTTATGGGGAGGCAGCAGTAATGCACATATGTTTTAGAGGGAATGAGTGAGCCGAGGTAGGGAAACTGTTTTGTAGTGTTGAGCATTATAGCTGAGGCTTGGGACTGGAAACTAGTTTTTCTCTCAGCTAGGGGCAGTAGTCCTTGGGAGGCCAGGCCTTCTGATAATTTCTGTTTTGATGTAAATTGCAATCACCCAATTGCAATCCTCTCTTTGATTAGATGTCTCACCACTATTCAGCTTTTCTTGCATCATTTCCTAAGTGTAATCAACATTACAATTCAAAGCCACCCAAGCATCAAAGTCAGAGTAGCAATTGTTTTTAATTAATTCAATAATTCATGATCAACAAAATAACTAAAATAAATACACTAATTGACTAGATAATAGAAGTACCCAATACAATATAAATTGCATTGGAAATATTACCACTGTTTTTACAGATTCCTCATCTAAAGGTCTGCCATCTTTACGTTTTGTATGAGTTAATATGTAAATTTCTGCTCGTGTAGGCTCTATCCCATCTATGGCCTAACATAATTAAATTGATATCAAACAAATTTTTAAGTGTTACAGCACATGAAAAGTAAATAAAGAGGACAAGGATGCAAGAAAGATCATAAATACAGCACATTGCCGCCAGAAGTTTGCATGAAGATCTACATTTTCTAGCATTATTGAAGCAGAGTTATCATATGATTTTCTTACAATTTTTTTTTTTTTTGATAAAAGACTAAGATGTGCAAAAGCATCACTATAGGGAAAAATGATCCCAACTAGGTTGGCACCAAAGAACCTACCCATCATATGCAGCACATCTAAAATTTATTAAAGAAAGGAAAAAGAATACAAAACCATGGGGGGACCAAACCAAAACCCATGAACAAAGTTATTTAAATCTATAGCTAGGTAAGCCTAGTTTATTTCTGAACAAATCCTCCCAAATGAAATTGGGAGCTAAATCCCACCAATGAAAACCCAGATTATCAACACCAAAATTAGCCAATCTGTCCGCACAAACATTTCCTTCTCTAAAGATATGATGCATTAAGGAACATGTTATTTGGGTCTACGTTGCATATATAATAGACAATATAATAATGAGCTTAAATACTTTTTCGTCCATCCGGGTTGGAATGCTTTTGGATCCTCCTGTGTGAGGCATCTTTTCCTTCGCCCTATTGCTTCTATTTGCTTGGCTACGCCTCTGTTATCGAGCCACAAAATAGAATCATATAATTTATTTATTAAAACTAAAAAGAAACAATGCAAACACTCTATAAAAGTTGTTACCTTTGCTTTATCGGAAACCCAATAAGAGATAAGACCAATCCATTGATCCCTTGGTATACGATTTGGTCTATTTTTCAGCAATGCATCTTTAGTCTTATATTTCATCATATACATATTTTTCAAATCACATTTGTAATCTTTCCATTTCTTCCCAAGTGATTTCTTAACAAACTCTTCGCCACTTGTAGGGATTGAAAACTTTTGCTAAAAAAGTACAACAAGAAGTTATAAGCTCATATCATGCATGATAAAAACAACTCAAAATTAGAATAACACTTATTAAGAATAGTTATTCCATACCCTCACAAACTCCACCAACTTCTTCTTTTCATCTTTATCAAAACATCTCCAATCATTTATGTTTAACGGTGTTAGTTCTGGAGTTCTAGCTACAATGCCAAGAAAGCCAGCAAGCCTTCGACCCTCTTTCCCTATGGCATGGTTGCGACTATTGAATTTTACAGCAACTGTCTTTCCTTTAGGCATATTCCAAATATCTTTTAACAAGGTAGGCCCACGAACCTTCCTCGTCTCCAGAGAACCTAACATGAAAATATTTAAATGTCATGATCAAATACTTTCAAATTAAAACATATAAACAATTGTTATTACAATAATGTCACCTGATTCACTAGTGTGAACTGAATTACTTGATTCATTAGCATGACTATTAAGTGCTCGGGCTTCAAAGCAATTCTGGGCATTCATTAATTGCTCTATATAAGGACGTACTTCTTCATCATAGCGTTGATCATCAACAATATTGATTTTACTTTTTCTAGGCATTATGAAGAGAATGAGACCTTCCTGAAAAAATAAACAACAAAACAACTTTATTGGAAGAGAAGAGACATGGTAGGAGTAGGACAATGCTCTAATCCAATAGTGTGCAAGACCACAAATACCCCAAGCCGGTAATAAACGTGCAACCAGACTTGACAAGAATAAGTGCAGGAAAAGAAAAGATGTTCAACAGCTTCCACATTATTAAAACAAAATACACAAGATGCATCATGTTGACTATTAATAAGGCATCTTTTTGCCAATTGTTCTCGAGTAGGTAATCTATTAAGTAAAAGTTGCCAAGAGAAAGCTAATACCTTGGAAGGCACCTAGCATTGCCAGAGTTTTTTGAAGACAGTCTTAGCAATGCCATCCAGAGAACAGAATAGTAATTAAAATTACAACAATATACTCATCTTAAAGACTTAAGCAACCTGAAACTTGAAAGTATTATAGACTTATGATTAACAATAGAGGAACAAGGAAGGGAGGAAGATGATAAGGAAGAACAGAACATCACAGGAAAATGAGTATGTGTAGGGTCTCTTATATATCATGAAAAAGAGAGAAGGAATATTAAATCAAAATGTATGATAAAGAATATCCAATCTGGTGGGAGATAGCACATTAACAAAGAAGCAGAAGAATCACTCATTATCAGTTATTCACTTAGACACATTCAGTAACTTGTTTCAGCCATATCATCTAAGTTTAGCACATAATATACATCATAATCCAATCCAATCCATCGAACCAATTGATTACAGAAGGCAAGCAATATTAACATGATATATAAAACAAAACACAATTGAAGGAAATAAAAATTGCTGTGTGTAAAAATCATCATAAGGGAATAGCTGATATTGAAGGAATTCCAATTAAGATACCATTAACTTGCTAACCCAACAAAATAATCATATGAACCAAGTAAGGGAACATCCACTACTCACTAAGACTCAGATATCTACATAGTTTGGCATTACTCACTAGTCCCACAAGTAGAGCACTTAAAATGCATATTACTCCTTCTGTTCTCTAACATGCAACAGAATATCATGCAAGACATATCCTTATTGAAGGTAAAATGATATGACATGATAATTATATTAAAAACAAATTACATTGTGAGTCCGAAACAGAACATTGCAGATTTGTTACTATTATCAAACCAAGCATGAAATTTATGATAACTTCCCCAAATCGATCAGAGAAAAAACATGAAAAATTCCACAAATCGATCAGAAAAAAAACAGAGCAGAGAAATAGTATGCATGAAAAGGAATAACAGAGCAGAGAAAAAATCTTAAGTTTGAATTTATCATCATGGGTTATTTTAGCTTATTACAGATTAAAAACTAAAAGGCTCATACATCAGATCTAAATCTAAACACAAAACTAATTATGATAACTTCAAAAACTTGAAATGACTCACTAATCAATATTGTGATAGTGAGATTTGTGTGTTCTTGTTGAGCAATCCATTTTGAAGAGATCTGTGTTCCTCGTACTGCTGAGATCTCTGTGTTCAAAAACTCTGCAAAGAAATCACAAAGAGAGTTGAAGAACTTGTTGAGGCTGACGAAAGTAGACAGAGAGAGAGAGAGAGAGAGAGGAATGCGACGAAGAGGAACACATACTGTTCGTAATCGAAATTGGGCGAAGACTTCGGGGAGAAGAGGAACACGTAGGGTTCGACCTTAACCAAGCCTTCGACCTTCTGGAATTCTGGAGAAGAATCGCACAAATGAAGAGTTCTGGACAAATCGCACAAGAGAAGAGGAATCTGAGTTGATCTAGGGTTCGAAATTGGGAAAGAAATGTGAGAAAATTGGGGAAGAATCAGAAGTAGGTGAGTTCACATGTTGATGATGAAGAGGATGAGTTCAAAATTGGAGAGATGAAGCTGGAAATTGAATTTGGACAAATGAAATGAGACTGCATGAACCGTGAAATTATCGTTATGTTTACTGCCTAATACCTTTTGACGCTAATTACTGTAAGATTAGTAATAAAATACCGATTAATAACTAATTGTCACTAATTATCATTAATTAATTGTCATTAAAAACTAATTTTGTTGTAGTGGCAATGGCTGCTCTCGATGAGAAGTTGACCTCAACTAAGACAACCTGTGATACATTGATCATCAAGACAAGTCATTTTGAGGTAGCACTGAGTAAAGTCTCTCCCTCTGTGTCGAACATGGTATGGTTCATGCTGCTAAATTTCTTTTACTTCAGAAATCTGATACCTATGTTGGATAAATTAGTTTTAGAAATTTATATTGCAATTTATTCCCTTTTTTGGAGCAGCAAAGGCAGTTCTATCAGTATTTGTCAGAGAGTCTTAAAGCAGCATGAGCCGCACAGGCAGCATGAAAGTGACTTTTTCTTTCTTTCTATTTGTTAATAGTAGGTGAAGGAACCCATTTCTATTAGAGTGAAGTACCCGTATTTGCTTATTTATGAGATTGACATCTTTCCTGCAATCATGAAACATTTTGGCGAACGGTTGTTATTTATCGTTTGCTTACTCCTTTCACTTCTATCAGATCATAAAGTTTAGCTCTTTCCAGTTCAAATACAATTTCAAGTTGTAATGTTTATAATTTTCGCTTGTACATCTGCATGGTGAAGTATAACGTCACATAATAGAAGGCTCGCAGCCAGGAAGATCAAAATCTATTATACAATATATAGTATATAATATAATATATTTTTAATTCTATTAACTAGTGCTCTACCTATCAAATAAAAAAAAACTAGTGCTCTAAGTGTATTGACTAAAAAAAATAAAAATATATTGTACCAAAAAAAAAAAAGAAGAAGATAAAATATATGTAATTAAAAGTGTAGTTTTCTAAGGTTTAAATATTATATTTTTTTAGTAAATATTTTTAATAATTTTATTAACAAAACAGTTTTAACAAACCTCTTGTCACAAAAGGACTCGAGTCTCGACATGACATGACATGGACGACAATACAACATTGAAGGTTCTTGAAGTACAAACAAAAGAAGGATCTTGTGGCTTCTAGCATGGAGTCTATGTTTTATGGGTATATAAGTATAGACCCAATTTTTTTTATTGTGAATGATTTTGAACCGTTAGATATATCCTTATTATAATAGATGGTTCAGATTTTACACTCCAAACAAAAAAAACATTACCTGCTACTTGTTATTAAAGTTAAAAAAAAAAACCAAAATTACATTAATATCCCTATCTTCTCAACTAAGCAGATTGGGTCTCCCAACCAGTCTTCTCCGGCCAACCCCTTGCCACCACCGCCCCCAAACCTTCTCTCTCACCACCAACCATCCTAAAAACTCAGAAACCATCCCAAAATCACCATCCCTCCTTTACTGCCCATATGTGATGACAGAGAAAGGATGCAATGGCGGTAGCGGGCGAAACTAGATATGGGCTCTAAGATGACGCACGACGAAACTGGACAGCTTGCAGCGGCTGTGGTCGTTGGTCAGTGGCCGCGCACGGAAGACAAAATGGGCTGAAGCCCGACCCTTGTTGCTTGGTAGGATAGTCGCTAGAGATGGCGACGGTGAGGACAGAGGCGTGGTGATGGGAAACGTGATGCAGCCAACGGTGACACCCAAGGTGACGACCGTGATCTGTGCAGTGAGGGTTTACCAAGGTCAGGGGCGTTTGGGTTTGGGTGCTATTGATTCAGATCTGAGGGTTTTCCTGCAACAACGATTCTCCTCCGCCGCCGCCGTCAACCCTTCGGAGCCGCCGAAGCCTGAGTGTTGTTCATGAAACTCGGAGGCCGGAACCGGAGGAAAGTGAACGAGGGTGGTGGTGAATCGAGAAGGGTGTCTCCGGTTAATTCACCCAGGAGAAGGAATGCAGTAGTGACGACAAGTGGGTCACCCAGGATGAGAAAAACGATGATGGATCGTGGTGAACGGTGGCTGTGAGCTCAGACCTCCGCAACCCCGATCTAGGCGACGGTGGTGGTGTTGAGGTCCGACCTCCGGTAGGTGGAAGAGAGCAGAAGGGTGAGGATGTTGGTAGTGGTTAAGGAAGGGTAAAATGGAATTTTCAAAAATAAATTAAATTAAAAAAATAAAATTAAAAACCTGAAAACCTAGTGAATCCAGTTAAAAGATGGTCCACACAGGTATACCCATAAAACATACACTCCATGCTAGAAGCCACCGATCTTGTTCTACATGAGGAGTGTTAGTAAGTTACTAAGATTCTTTTGATACAATCTTTCCAATACATTATTATTACTTGAAATTCATTTATCGTTTTCCATTGATCTCTCTATAATCGTGACTAGACCCTAGGGGGTAATCATGACTAGACCATGGGGGCATGCATTCCATTTCAAATAACAGCTGCCAAGCAAGAGAATAGCCGCTTGCTCAATAAGGTCCCAGGTAGCACCACAACCTTGTCATCCTCACCTTTGTTCAATCGAATTGTGTTAACTTTGTTTATTTCATATACCTATGGATTTAAATTCATCACTAATATAAATAGTGACAAAATTAGTCACCTAAAGGTATAGGATATCTATACCCAGGTTTATCATAAATATGTAGCTATATGATACATATACCCGCGGTTTTGATGACCGTCACTAAAAACGTCCGTAGGTATATGGTAAATTACCTGTAGTGAAATAAAAAATTATATAATAAATATATATGTGCATATAAATATATAATGTATATATAATAAAATTAAAAAATATTATAACTCAATTTTATTTAAAAAAAACTTAATTGAACAAAATAGATTTTTTTACTTCAATGATGACTTATTATTGGGTTGAGATTTCTTGAGCCCAAGTCCATTTTCTAGTAAAACAAATGAATAAATATTCATACTACTGAGAAACCCTAGTGGCAAGTCTATTTCCTTTTCTTTCACATTCTGTGCCGCAGTGACTCATTCTGTCTCTCTGTCTCTAACTTTCCTCTCACTTTAATTATCTGATCTGCGTAGAGAGCTTTTTTTGCTTCAAATTGTTTTGGATATTGGATTGATCCTCTTTGGCTATTGCTTCAAATCTGATCCTCTTTGTCTCACGAGGTTATGGCTGTTGCTGCTGCTCAAGCTCTGGGTTATGGATCATGGAACGCATGCATCGCAAGATCTACAGAGCTTGATCCTCACCAATCCTTCAACTTTGCCTTCAAAAAATAGAGTTCAAATTCCTGACCGGTTAATTTTTAAGAACTGTCCCCGGTTCACCATTTCTAGCGGTTCAAGCTGGTTCAATCCGGTATTTTGGTATTTGGCGGTTCTTTGGGACTGGCGGTTCTTAGGGGCCAACCGAACCATAGACACAGTCGGTTGCCGGTTGAACCGGTCCGTGCGGTTCGATTTTTAAAACACTGCATCCAACTACAAAGTTTAGGCCATCCAAGATTTAATGGTTGGCTTCTCACATGGAATTGAAGTAATTTATGTTGCTTTCTAATGAAATAGATGACTTGATTAGGGTGTCTAACTATTCATTAGTTTGTAATTAGTTTCTGTTTTAGTAGTTGTAATTAGTTCATGTATTGGTTAGACACCTAAGTTCATTTATTTCCCATCTCTGCCTTTTTCTGTTAAGCCTTAGAAGGCAAGTCTGTTAGCTTTTCTGTTATTATGGCTATTGCTATGAGTCTGCTATATATAGCAGAGCTTAGCCCTCATGTAAACATAATTCCTTCAATCAATACCAAAAGTATTATTCAGTTAATTCAATATGGTATCTCAGAGCAAGAAAGATCATGAGGAGGAAAAAAAGGAAATCTCGCCGGAGAAGCAAGAACATACCTCCGGCGACCCCAAATCTTCCAAGAATTCATCCACGCAAAATCCAGTGTATTTATTGAGCTACTCTGACAATCCGGGCATTCCCCTTGTGGCAGCAAACCTCAATGGCGACAATTATCGAACATGGGCCACATCCATGAAAACGGCACTGAGGACGAAAACCAAATTAGGGTTCATAGATGGGACAATCAGGAAGCCGTCACCGCAAGCTGCAGATTTTCACATTTGGGACAAGGCTGACTCAATGGTGTTGGCATAGATATTAAATTTCGTTGATCCCAAACTCCATGCTAGCATTTCACATGCGACCACCATGAAAGAGATTTGGGAGGATCTTGAGGAGCAATTCGCGCAAATCGATGCCCCCAGAATCCATCAATTGTGGCACTATGCCTGCTTCGGCAAGATTCAGAAATGAACATTAAAGATTCCTACGCTTAGTTTAAAAGTTACCTCGACGAGCTGAGTGAACTTCAGTCTTTGCCAGAATGCTCCTGTGGAGTGTCATGATCTTTGATGAAAAGGGAAGAAGAGAATGGTGTGCATTTATTCCTTGGGGGTCTGAGCAGTGAGAGGTTTGATCATGTTAAGGCCACAATTCTTAACACTGATCCTCTGCCATCACTGAGAACTACCTTTAATCATGTGTTAAGAGAAGAGGCACGATTCTTGGCAGAAAAAGAACGGAATGGCAAGACTGAGACAATTGTTGCCTTCTATTCTAACAATAATAAGCAAAGAAATCGTGATGGCCCAAGGCTAAAATGTGATCATTGTGGCAAGGTTGGCCACATAAAATCCAAATGTTTTGAGTTGGTTGGCTACCCTCCCAACTTGGATATGCGCAGGACTCAAAGGAATTTCAACAAATCATGGCAAAATTCGGCTAACCTGGCTTATGTTGATGACAACCAAGAAAAGGAGTCTGCAGATCAGAAAACAACAGGGCATGCTCTACATGGAACCATAGTAAACCATGAAAACATGGTTGGTAAAGTAGGCAATTTTAGAGGTCAATTTCGGGTATTAGACACTGGTGCTTCACACCATGACCCACTTACTTTTGGAGGAAGTAAAAAGAATTGATAAACCCTTTAGAATTGTTGTGCCTACTAGTGATACTGTCTTGGTAGAAAAGATGGGAATCATCCATCTTAATAGGAACATGAAACTTCTTAATGTGTTGTTTGTTCCTAGCTTCAATTGCAATTTGATTTCTATGGATAAACTTACATATGATATGAATTGTGAAGTTACTTAAAATGCTAATTTTTGTGAAATCCGGGACCAAGCTTCGAAGAAGTGGATTGGATTAGCTAAACTCCAAGATGGAGTGTATGTCATCAAGATGGATGCTAAAGGATCTTCTCTGGCTGTGATAGGAAGGGACTTGACCACCTTATGGCATGCAAGAATGGGACACCCCTCCAATCAAGCACTACAGTACATTTCTCCTTTACTTAGATGCAATTTAAATTTCAATAAAGTGTTATGTTGTGATATTTGCCATAGAGCCAAACAATGTAGACTTACTTTCAGTCATAGTATTAATAAAGCAGAAAATTCTTTTGGTCTTATACACTGTGATCTTTGGGGCAAGTATCACACTGCATCTAGTAATGGATCTCATTTCTTTCTTACTATAGTTGATGACTACACTAGAGGAACATGGGTTTACTTATTAAAGGATAAAACATAAACTTGTAACACTCTTATAGCTTTTCATAACATGGTGAAAACTCAATTCAACAAGAAAATTAAAAGAATTAGAAGTGATAATGGCACTGAATTTCTTAACATCACTCTTAAGAACTTCTTTCAACAAGAAGGAATTATGCATGAGACATCTTGTGTTGCCACACCTCAACAAAATGCTAGAGCGGAAAGGAAACATAGACACATACTTAATGTGGCTAGAGCACTAAGGTTTCAAGGGAATCTCCCCTTAAAATTTTGGGGAGAATGTGCGTTGGCTGTAACTTATAACATAAATAGAACTCCTACAGTGGCAAATAAGGGAATCACACCATATGAGATGTTGTTTGATAAAGCACCCTCATATGAGCATTTAAAGGTTTTTGGTTGCTTATGTTATGTAAGAAATGCTTCTAAGAATAGAGACAAGTTTTATTCTAGGGCTGAAATTGTGTGTTTTTGTGGGATATCCTTTAGGACAAAAGGGATGGAGAGTGTGCAATTTAAGAACTGGAGAGTTTTATGTATCAAGAGATGTCATCTTCTATGAGGATGTGTTTCCTTTTGTCTCAAACACTGCAAATGGTGGAGATAGTACCAATAACATTTTCAATTCTCCAATGCATATGCTAGTTGGAGAAAGTGAAGACATTTCACAAAATTTAAACCAAGAGGAAACTGAGAGTGTTACTGAGAACAATACTGATAAGCAGGACACCATGATGACTGAAACTAAAGTGCAGAATCAGGGGGGTTGCAAACAGAACCTAATGAAACTGTGTTAACAGGAACTAGAACTTGGCAACCTCCTCCTTATTTGAAAGACTACTATTGTCACTCTGTTGTTAAGAATCCCACATTAGAGGTCTCTAGAATGTGTTGCTAATTCAAATATTGAATATCCTATTTCTAAGTATGTTGACTATGCATCTTTCACAGTTAGGCACATAGCCGTTTTAGCAACCATTTCTCATCAGGAAGAACCAAAAACCTATGAAGAAGCTACTCAGAAAAAGGAGTGGCTAGATGCAATGAATCAAGAAATAAAGGCTTTGGAAGAAAATATGACTTGGGACATTGTGAGCCTTCCAAAGGGTAAGAAAGCAGGAGGGTGTAAATGGGTGTATAAGTTCAAGTATAGAGCCACTGGAGTGATTGAAAAGCACAAAGCTAGACTTGTTGCAAAAGGGTATACTCAGGTAGAATGAGGGGATTTTAATGAGACCTTTGCACCTGTGGCAAAAATGACCACAATAAGGTTTCTTTTGTCTGTAGCAGTAGCTAAAGACTGGAAACTCCATCAAATGGATGTGAGTAATGCTTTCCTTCATTGTGAGCTTGATGAGGAAGTTTACATGGAACCATCACCTGGTTACCACATTCCTAAGAGAGGAATGGTTTGTAGACTTAGGAAATTCATTTATGGCTTGAGACAAGCCTCAAGAAATTGGTACTCAAAATTGTCACATTCCCTAATCATGTGACAATACACGAGATCTCTATCCATTTTTGTCATGTATAGTATCAGAAAGATAACCGTTTGTGGCAACTATAATTCTGTATGGTCATATTCGACACATCCTATTCTAACTTTCAACATAGAAATATATATACAACATGTAAATCATTCATCTTCCTTTAAGTAGAGTAACTACAATTCCCAGTAGCATCATTGGGAAGTAACCTATTATATACACTGTGCCATAGGCATGGATGGATAATAGGAAGGGACTTGACCAGGATATACCACCATGGGAGTATGAGGCTTCTCCGTTCTCTCTGATTCCTCTGCTCTCTCTGTTTCTTCATTTTCAACTTCGCCTTCCAAATCTTCAACTTCAAGAATCTCAACTCTACGGTTCATCTTCTTTTTTATCTTTATTGCAACATCTGCTGGTACAAATCTGCCACATACATATACCCTGCGCTGTTGCTTCTCTATCATATGGGTCTCTATCTCTACAACATGTAGTGAAAGAGGTTGTTAGAACTCCCCAAATTTTTTTTTATTTATTTACAAAAAAAAAATTAATTAATATGCAATGTTAGCGTAAAAGATTTTTACATTGTTAATTAATCGTAAATTGTCACATTATTAAAAAAATTCATTTTTAGAATAACTACCTTAAAAGTCACACATGAGATGATTTGTAACCGGGAGATATTGTAAAAAAAACTTTACAGTATCAATGCATCAAAATTAAACTCTAACAATAAGAATTAAATTTTTTTTGACTAAAAAGTATTCATGCATTCAAATTTGTAAAATGCATTGAAAACAACACAAATCCAACATCGTTATAAACCGAAAAGGATGAATCTGCGAACAAACTCCAGCACCCAGGTTAATAGCATAACACGGCAAAATCAAAATCCCTACAAAAGTGACAAAATCAAAGTCACCGTAATACCCATGTCTTCGGATCTGTAACATTGACGCCCAATTCTTGATCAAATCTGTGATGGATCGAAGCAGATCTGTCAATCTGAACCAAACAAACACCGCACCAAGACGGGAAACCAAACAACGCCTCACCAAGACGATGAACAACAATACCGCCGCACACAGACGACGAAAAACACGAAGAAAAAAAAAACAGATCTATGTGAAAAAACCACTTATTTAGATAAAAAGGGAGAAAAAAGAAGTAAAGGGGTGATTCCAGGTCAAAAAATGCCCCAAAACCACCCCCTCTAATGATGGCACGCGACTGTGTGTATAGAGAGAAGGGAGAGAGTTTGAAGTTAGAGGGAGAACAGAGGGAGTAGCCTACAAGAAGAATTAATTGATGTACACTATTAATGTAAAAAAAATTATATAGTCAACTAGTCATAAATTATAACATCATTAAAAAAAATCTGAATGGTTAAATCATTTACCTTTCATTCTTAGAATGATTCTCCTTAATTTTCTGCAACAAGCATTGCAATCAACGTTGATTCTCATGATCATGCAACATGGCTGCAATTGTAAAAATGGAACTAACATTAAAATCAATAAAATACTTTAGGAAAATGATTCATTGACTTTTAAGGAGAGAGAACTTTTGTGGGCATAGAACAAAAACTTGCCTTTTCGGACATGGGGTTGGAATGGACAGAACCCAGGATTGCTTTTTATTTTGGATAGGCCACAAAGGCATAGAGGGAGAAAGGAACTTGTGGGAATTTGAGAATATGAATGTTCGTGGAACAACTGATATTTATAATTTTGTATTGTCTATGATATTGCCTTCCTTCATTTTGGAATCTGATTCTGCTTCTATTTAGCTAAGAAGAAGGTGTTTGTCTTATAAGTCCTTTTTATCCTTGACTTCACCCTAACATTAAACCCATTTGAAAACAACATGGCAAGGGGAAGTATCTCTTCATGCAAATGGTTTGCATTACCTAAAGCATCACTGAAATTTGAGAAGCATCTCTTTCTTTGTTTTGAAAGCCTCCTTACGGTTGAGGGGGAACTTGGGCCCCTAGCTATTGTGTTCCTGCTCCACCCCTGTCATTAAGGCAACACCTCAATACATAAACTTTCTCAAATTCTAATTTTGTACCTATTAGGATTAGTTTGTTTTGCTTTTAGAAAAACTTATAGCCCATATCTTACAGGAGAGTGACTGTTTTCTTTTTCCCCAAATATATCATAAAACCAAGCATTTATGAAAATACATCCACAGTGATAAAACAACATGTAAAGTAACAATATAACAAAAGTATTTTTTTGGGCAGGTGAGATTGGTTTGCTTGGTTATAAATCAAGTATTTGGTCCAAGTGGTAAGGAACCTGATTCCTCTTATACAAGTCTCGAGTTCGAATGTTGTGAATGAAAAAAAATAGGCGTTGTGAGGGCTTTATCCCTTAAATGAGTCTTCCCGGCTCAACTTTAAATAGTCGGAGTCAATGTGACTCCGAATACCGAGTGTCTCGGACCAAAAGAAGAAGAAAAAAAAAAACCAAGTGTTCAAAAATACCATCTTGAGCTGATTAAGTTTTACTTAATAGTGGTTCAAAAAAAAAAGTTTTAACAAGGTGGTTAACTTATTATTGAAAAAAAAAAAAGGTGGTTAACTATTAATAAAAAGGGGCTGGACTCACATGACTCGATTGTGCATTGTGTGACTAAGTTTCAGTATATTTAATTTTGATGTATTATATAAATTTTTATCTTATCAATAAATCATATATTATTTTATATATGACTTTTAAAATAGTTATTATAAAAGTGTAATGCATGATTAATTAATTCTAGTAGTATATTCTAATTAAATTCAATTCCAATGGACAGAGAAATCCCTTTACGCCACGGTTATTAAAGTAAGAGAATGACCATGTCTCAGTGAGGCTAACTCAGAAATCAATTCACAAAACAAATACAATCATGAATACAAAAACTTCCTTCTGTACATTGTCAAATGAATCTGCAGAATATTCCTATGAACATTTGGATCCTTTATTAGTCGCAGTTAACCACGGGAAGAGCGAAATATGCGTTTGATAATGGCAACTTTAGGTAGAGGATTCCTGTTGATGGGAGTCATTTGATGTGTGATTACTTTACCAACGGTTGGTAATCTAAAAGTAAGTGTAACTTTCTTTTCCAACACATTCACCACCACGGACTCTGTCTCCACTGAAGAACAAAAAGAAAATGAGGCATATATCAAGAGTTAACAAGAGAAAGTGACATTACAATCTTATCTCAAAGATAATAATCAAATAGAAAGCATTGTCAACTTATATTTCTTAAAATCGGTAACATTTATACTTTGGACTACAAGGGACCCCTAAAGCCAGGGACATCTTTATTAAGGACGAGGATTTGCTCTCATTTTGGAGGACCATGTCTTTTACAATTAATAATAACTTGTCACATAAATTAAAATTTTATGTAATATTAAAATGTAGAATATGTGATAAGATATTATTAATGCCTGATGGGGACAAGATGTGTTATAGCAAAATGGGATAATAAATCCTCATCCATTAAGAAGCTAAGTCAAAACTTACCATAGTAGATTTAACACCATATCCTAACCTAAAATCTTAAAGAAATGAGCCTATGTACTATTTACTTAACTCATTCTTTAACAATGCGAGGCTTCAACATCCACACTTGAATTTCTAACATTACATGGGTATACATCATCACGGAGGTAGCAGAGTGCTCCTCATAGTGAATGATCTAACTAACTTCTATAACTAAAAGTAACTAATTAGATATCTAATAGAGAGCAATAGCTATTATTTTGTAAACAAATATTTTATATTTAGGTGAATCATGCTTCACTAAATGACAAGCATATGACGGCTTTGTTCTTATCTGTGATTTCTACCTAATTGGCTTTATGGCTTATGATGTGAGCCACCAGAGTGTTAGTTCAGACAACTTTAAAAGATGACAAAGTATGTAATTAACAATAG
Organism: Echinosophora koreensis; assembly: GCA_035048595.1. Classification (NCBI taxonomy): domain Eukaryota; kingdom Viridiplantae; phylum Streptophyta; class Magnoliopsida; order Fabales; family Fabaceae; genus Echinosophora; species Echinosophora koreensis. The sequence goes on along the minus strand of JAPCYP010000031.1, from coordinate 918,252 downwards.
TATGAGTTGTTAAGTGAAGCAGAGTTTCCTGAAAAACCAAGAACAGAAGATTCCAAAGGCAAAAGTAAATAATAACAATAACAAGAGTTTTATAAATTAACAGTTTCCCCGGACTTAATGCCAAAACATATGCCAGGATATTCCTTAGTGGAAACCAACAAAGACCACCTCTTATGATGTGTGCTTTAACTCTCTCTCTGTCTTCTCTGTTATCCTCTTATGGGGAATTAGACAGAGGAAAGGTTATCAAACTTAAATGCTCCTGTTCTTTCTAGGAAAAAAAAAATTCCTACAGAGCTTCAAATCAATCAACAATTTGACCAATATCTGCAACAAACTAATCAACTAATATGTTCTCCAAAATTTTTAAAAGGTAACATTTAAAATTTCAAATGAAGAGAATTTGATAAAGGACAAGGCTAATTAGTGTCATTTCGTTAGTGTCATTTCATAAGAAAGTATTGTACTTATTGCTATTATGAAAAGTGATATATTAAACTTTCTCATAAAAACACCTTTTTAGGATTCATTAACAAGTGTCTTAAGAAGAACCTTCAAACAAATAAGCTTACCATTCATTTTGGTAATAATGTCAGTAACCCTCTGCTGGCACTTTTCACATTGCATATCTGCAGAAAGAACAACCTCCTGAACCTATTTTCATAGCAGCAGAACCAAACCATCAGGCAGCATATTCTAAAAAAACAATGGCCAAAGCTAAAAATAGATAAGGCAAAGAATACAGACCAGTGGTAGGGACAAAGACTCCATAGAGGCTAGACTAGTCCCAGAAAGAGGAAAACCCTTCGAGATTTTTATACCAACTTCCTGAATCTCCTTTTTAGCCTCATCCTTAAAACCCATTATGCTTAGGTGTGCAGCTGCATCATAAAAACCCTTCATATATATTTAATAGGTTTGAAGCTTCAATCCCATCCTGCTGAGAGGGAAATGTGCAGAAAATGATCTATGAACAGCTTCTTCTACAATGAAAGAGCAATCCCATCTCTATGTGTTTCAGTAGTTGGTGGGAAAGAAAAATTGACAGAACATGATATAACAGCATGGTAAAGTGAAAATGGTTTTAGGCCTAAGTTGATAGAGATTGTTCTTGCACTAACGTGCAGTAGCAACCCCACATAGTGCTTAGTTGTTTTTTTCTTCACAAGAATTATTCCTTCAAGATTGCTTGCGAACCGGGCCTTGTCGGCATTCATTGAAGAGTTTGGCTTAAATCCATTTTTTTAATATCATATTTAGGACGGGCCAGGAATTTTGATTAATGAGAACAAAATCAAATACTATAAATATTTTTTTTTTATAAAAACTATATGAATGTATAAGCGAAAAAATAATAACATCATTATCGTTAAGCCAGAAATTGGAAATTACAAAAATTATATTATTATATACCCATAAAATTGAATACATTTCAACTTCTATAAAATATAAGTGCTCTCTACGTATCTTCATACTTTGATATTAATTGTATATTTTTTCATTTTCAATGCTATCAAAAAAAAATTTCTATGTATGTAACCAAGTTGTACAAAAAAACTAAAGATTTAATGTAAAGTAAGGTTATAGAGCAATGAATACAACATTTTTAGTGTTATTTAGAGTAGGGTTGCACAACAATGGGGGCAACATAATTTTTTATCTAAGATTTAACCAAAAAATTATTACTTGGTGGAGGCAGCGGCCCCCAATTGCATCAACATAGGTCCGTCCCTGATCATATCATATATAGTTATTGGAATAAAAAAGTAAAATTATAAGTAATTTAATAATATATTTTAAAATAAATAATATTAGTATAAATATATTATTATATAAAATTTATTAATTTCAATAAAAAATTAATTATTCATAATTAATCTTAAAAGAATATGAATTTTAAATATATAATATCGTACCGAGTTAAAACCACACAAGATATAAGTCTAGCCAAAAATACATCAAATTTAATTTTCAAAACTTAAACACCACAGTGTGTAAGGTCATAAGCATGTTTTCGCCGCAGAAGTTGCTAGCTTGGGGGAGGGGGGCCAAAAGCATGTTTGCTGCTCATGTGGGGACAGTCGTCAATTCGTAAAACAGCCTGGAAAGTTATAAGTAGTATCAAAACAAGACCTCTCATAATACGATATGATTCAGAGACGAACCAAACAGAAATTGGTAGGCATATAACATCGGGACTGCACTCAGCCCATGCAGGATAATAAGCCTTTATTTGTTTAAGTAGATTTTGGAGAGTAAGAAACAAAAATGAAAGAAGTATGAGATAGAAGTGAGTTAAGAGTGAAAATTGTGGTGGGACATGCAAAAAAAAAAAAAAAAATCTCCATTGGCATCGAGAAAACATGAAAGAGTGAGGAAAAATTGAAATAACATATCTAGTATCTACTCTCTTATTTTTAACTATGCAAACATGTTATTAGGAGTAAATGTGTTTATAAGAACATTTAAATTTTCTTTCTCTTATTTATCTCATACTTCTTTTTAGGGGTGTTCGCAGATCGGTTTGGATCGGTTTTGAGGCAAAAAGTCATTCGATACAAATATTAAAATAACATGTGGTTTAGTTCGGTTTGAATTGCTTCCTTGAAAAAAACCGATCCGATCCGAGCCGATTAAATGTGGTTTGGATTGGATCGATTGATTTGATTTTTACTAACACATCATTATATATTTATATTACATCAAAAAATAAGATTACAAGCTAAATTTAACATCTTAGACTTGTATATACTTGTTGATATATTCATATTAATGATATTTCATAAAATAAATAAATATCATCATCATCTAGTTTCAAAACATCTTTTATTTATGTTTAGAATATTAGAAATAATAAAAAATTATGTCAAATCAAACTAATAAGCATTATTAGAAACAAAATAAAAAAATAATAATACAAAAAATAGAATAAACATATATCAAATTTTATATATGCGGTTTGGTTTGGATTGATTCAGTTTTTAAAAAAGGATCCAAAATCCGATTCGATCCGACCGGTTTTCACAAAACAATATCCAAAAAATTCCAATAAGCATCGGTTTTGTTTGATTTTCGGGTTTTTTAGATCGGTTTTCGATTTTCTTTTGGATTGGTTTGGACACCTGTTTCTTTCAATCCAAATAAATTAAAAATCACTCTCTTTCTACTCATTCTATATATCTTCCCTTCTATTTCTTTTCATCCTTTTTTTTTTTTTGAAGTGTGGATCCTTCTTCATCCAAAGAAAGCGTAAACTAATTCATCACAACGAATAAACTAATGGTTTTTTGGGGGAAAAAAAAACTAATGGTTTTTAAAATTTTAAGGGGCTCTAGGCTCAGCTTCAAGAAAGCAAGACAAGCCAAGCAGCCCGAGCTTGTACAAGTTGGACTTCCTTTGGCAATGCCCTGGCTTAAACAAGTAAGAATGAGTAACCAGCAAGGCCTAAAAGCAAAGGGGAATGAATTGGATAGGATTGTTTTAAAATGACGTTATATATACTTTTAATTTTTTGGTTTTCTACGGTATCTCACACGTAACTATGGAGACTAATCTCTCGAGTCGGGTAGGATTACAAGGGCGGTAAAACCCTCCTTCAAGAGTTTTAACGCTGCTGTATTCCCAGGGTCAGGATTCGAACTCGAGACCTCTGATTAAGTTGGAAGAGATTCGTGGCATCTCATCCAAACGCTCCCGGTATATATATACTTTTAATTTGATTAATCTATTACATTATTTGAGGTAAATATATTTATTTTAAAAACAAGCTCAATTTAAAAGTATTTTTCTTTAATTGATTATATTATTAGCAGCGTTGGATCCACGACCGAAGGTCCTCGTGCGTAGCTAAAGTCAAAGTACTAGTGGCTCGTTCCTATCCCTTTTGTCTTCGAGCCGTGATAACTGAACACACGGATTAACACCAAATTCGCGACATTATGGTATAGTGGCGCACTGTAGCCGTCACTATAAAGCCACTCTTTTTTTTTTGACTTTTTTAAAAAAATAAAAATTTTATTTCTCAAAAAACTCATTCATCAGATAATGAATTGAATTCACCAGATATTTACACCTGATTCACGAGATATTTGCACATACTTAACCAAGAATTTTATCTCAAAAAAACTCATTCACCAGATAATGAACTGAATTCACCAGATATTTGTACCTGATTCACCAGATATTTACACATACTTAACGAAAAATTTTATTACTCAAAAAAATCATTCACCAGATAATGAACTGAATTCACCATATATTTGTACCTGATTCACCAGATATTTGTACATAACCAAATAATGAATTGAATTCACCTGATATTTGTACCTGATTCACCAGATATTTACACATACTTAACAAAAAATTTTATTTCTCAAAAAAACTCATTCACCAAACAATAAACTGAATTCATCAGATATTTGTACCTGATTCACCAGATATTTGCACATACTTAACCAAAAAATTTATTTCTCAAAAAAACTCATTCACCAGATAATGAACTAAATTCACCAGATATTTGTACCTGATTCACTAGATATTTGCACATACTTAATCAAAAAAATTATTTCTCAAAAAAACTCATTCACCAGATAATGAACTGAATTCACCAGATATTTGTACCTTATTCACCAGATTTTTACACATACTTAACCCAAAAATTATTTATAAAAAAACTAAAATTTAAAAAAAAAAAAAAAAAAAACCTGCTATAGCACCATACAATATAGCTATAATGTCGCATAGTACGCCACATACGATATCGGCCGTATGATATCGATTTTCTGTGTTCAGATAGCATTTTTCTTTGTCTTCTTATCCATTTGCTGGCATTTACTCTCTAGGATTCTACTCTTGGTAGTCAAGTCTTATACATATCATCAAACTCCACACGGCAAAGAAATGATGAGCTGTGCATCAATGAGCACTACTACCTACTAAATTTAAATCAATATTCTAGCCCTCTCTGTTTTCGCGCATTTAAATATTTAAAAGGGTTTTTTTAATCTGTGTAATTTTATAAATATTAAAAATTTTAAAAGGATAAAATTATATATGAACTTGTGTATTTTATATTTTCAAAACTGAAATACTTAATTTTCCAATAAATAATTGCTACTTTTAGGTTTCTTAACCTATATAAAATTGTACATGTTAGAAAAACACTATTTAAAAATATTGTTTAAATACTTGAATTATGACACCTAACAACTCGTGTATATCTTAATGAAACCGTGGTTTTCATGAGTCAAACCACAATAAATGTATTATATCATATTCTAAATATTCAAATAAGGAAAGTCTTAATTATTTCTACTAGATTGCTGTGACTAATTTTGATGATTTTGATTGATAAGTGCAGGAGTCTGTTCAGCTTCGTATAGAGAAAGAACTTCAACTTTTTTTTTTTTTTAAATCATGATAAGTACGAAATATCCACTATCATTCGCTGTGATTAATCTCCGTCGGAAAACCTGTTGGGCACACAAGATGGGTTTATTCCTTTCAATCAGGTTTTCTCCATACACAAGAGTCAGGATACGAACCCCTGACAACTTGCTTAAGTATCCAAATCCCTTATCACTTAGACCAATCACATATTGGTGTAAGAACTTCAACTTTAGATAGTAATGATTTATGATTTATTTTATTTTTAAAAAAAAGAAGTTCTCAAAGAAAAAATGTTTTTTATTTAGATAAAAGTGATTAAAGAAATTTAAGGTGATAGCATTTTTTTCTCATCAGTTAATTTTTTAGTATTATTTTTTTAAAAAAAAAATCGTACTTTTGATTCCTTTACATTTATACAAATAAATATATTTTTTGTCTCAGCCAAATAATTTCTTTTTGATAGAACAATCAAATAATTTTTTAGTGATTGAATATTTCTTAGTTAAATTACCAAAAGTGATTAGTCACAGTAAAAGTGGATTGTACCATCGGACAAACTTTATTTGCAAAAATCAATTATTCAAATCATGGAGATGGAGTAATCATTTTGGAGAAGACTTTATATAACCATCACCTTAGACCCCAAGGGTTAGCCTCACATCTTTACCTATGGGGATATCATGTCGAAAACAAAACAAAAATATTACATAAATTTTTTTAATGCAATCTAAATGAAATAAATACTTCAAAATCATTGTATAACTTTTAAAACAATTCTTTTTTGTACATTGATGTACAAAATTTTGTTTTGTATTTTAGTACATTGATGTACAATTTCCAGGACCGACCCTGAGATTTTGGGTATTCTGGACGAATCGAGAAAATGATACCCGCATAATCATTTGAATATTATCCTCCTTGCATTTTTTTGTTGCAAAATCATTAATAATATGCTCAATCAAGGTTCTTTAACTTGGGTGTATTCTTGTTGATACAAGAGAAATGGAACATCAGCTTCTCAGTACTGGCAAATGCAGATTCTTTTCAAGTAGAATTTCAAATAGCAGGATTCTCAGCATATCCAATTTTCTGGGATTTCCAGCTAGCAGGCTTCCATTTTCCTATTTGGGAGTGCTTCTCTTTCAAGGCAAGCCAAGGCAGATATTTTTGCAGCCAATAGCTGACAGAATCAAAGCTAAGCTATCAACTTGGAAGGGTTCCCTCCTCTCTATAATGGGAAAAGTTTAACTTGTGCATTCAGTCATTTATGGTATGATTTCCTATAGCTTCCATGTTTATGCTTGGCCAATTTCCTTGTTAAAAACTGTGGATGCTTGGATTAGAAACTTTGTCTGGTCAGGAGACATCCATACTAGAAAGCTAGTTGCAGTTGCATGGAATAGATTATGTTCTCCCACTCAAGAAGGGGGTCTTGGCCTCAGATCTCTTAGAGAAATTATTGATGCAGCAATGCTAAAGTTATGCTGGGAAGTTCATTCTACCTCAGGTCAATGGGCCAAGTTCCTGAGAGCTAGGTTCTTAAGGCCTAGTGGTCCAGTTTTGCATTATGTCAAATCTTCTATTTGGCCCTCTTTGAAGCCTCACTTGCACTCTGTAGGCTCTGGTTGCAGATGGATCCTTGGTGATGGTCATTCCATTAATTTCTGGACTCAACCCTGGCTTTCTGATTCAGTGGTAAATCTACTACAACTTCAGTGCTTTTATTCAGAATCAGACCTAGAGCATTCCTGTGGTACTGAGTGCTAAATTCCCTTCTCTGATCAGAGAAATTGAGCAGATAGTCATCCCTCTTATTCAAAAGGAAGATTAGGTAATTTGGAAACACACAGACAATGGGAAAATGTGCTTTAAAGATGTTTTCAACTTCTTGAGGAGGCCTGGACAGATTCTGCCTTGGGGGAACCTCATTTGGAATCCTATAGTTCCTCCTTCTAGGTCTTTCTTTCTCTGGCGACTTCTTCATAATAAAATGGCATCAGATGAGAATTTGAAGTCTAGAGGGTGTATGCTGGTGTTCATGTGCAGTCTGTGCTGTAAGGCAGAAGAGACTTCTCATCACTTGTTTCTGGAATGTGACTTTGCTTCTCAGATTTGGTCATGGCTTGGTTCTAAGCTGCAATGTCAAGTTGATACTTCTTCTTTCTTCTATCAATTTTAAGAAATAAGTATAGCCCTCAATTGAAAGATGTTGTTCTCTCGGGTCTGATTAGTGCTGTTTGGGCTATTTGGTTTCTTAGGAACCAAGTGAGATTCAATGATAAAAAGGTGTCTATAAGGCAAGCCTTTTCTATGATCCATGCTTCTGTCTCTCTATCAGGGAGTCTTTCATTAGGCAAAATGTCTTCCTCCATTGGTGACTTTCCTATTCTGAAGTCCTTTGAAGTTATATGTCATCCATCCAAAGCTTCATCTGTCACTCCAGTTAGTTGGTTCCCTCCTAAATTGGATGGATTAAATGCAATTCGGATGGAGCATCTCATGGTAATCCTAGTCATGCTTCCTGGGGGGGTTGTTTAGGGACAGTATTGGTGCTTTTAAAGGCTGCTTCTCCAAATATGTTGGCATTGCTTCGGATTTTCATGCTAAGCTCTTGGGAGCCATGATTGCTATTGAAATTGCTTTCAAAAGGGATTGGAAAAAACTCTGGTTGGACTGTGATTCTTGTCTGGTGGTGCAAGCTTTTAGTAATTGGAAGATAGTTCCTTGGACTTTCATGAATAGATGGCTCAATTGTATTCATTTAACTAGGCAAATGCATTTTTATGTATCTCACATATTTAGGGAAGGTAATGCTTGTGCTGACAAGCTAGCTTTGTATGGTGTTAATAACCGTTCTTTCTTTTGGTGGGATGTCACTCCTAGTTACATGTGGGATGATTTCAACCGACATAGAATCGATCTCTCCCCAACTATAGGTTTAATTGATTCTTCTCACATGGGTTTTGGTTTGGTCCCCCCATGTTCTTGTCTTTCTTTTATTTTTTCATCTTAATAATATAATGTGTGCTGCAGATGATTGGTAGGGTCTGGGGTGCCAACATAGTTGGGATGCCTTTCTCTATTGTGATGCCTTTGCATGCCTTGCCTTTTATCAAAAAAAAAAGAACATCGCTCATTAGTTAGTCACCCATTAGTTTACTTGATTTTAGGAACTTGCTTAATTGTTTTTATCGATATCAACTTGTTTAATTACTGCTTTTGTTTAATTTTCTATAATAAATTTTTTATACAATTTTAAATATCTAAAATTTTAATTTAATTTTATATATACTTCTAAGTAAAAAATAAAAATAAAAATCGGTGCTCCTCAAAATATGGACCCTAGGCAATTGCCCATCCCAACCATGCTCAGGGCTACCATTGAAAACTTTAAGGGACACCATTCCCTGCTGTACACAAAAATGGGGACATCATTCCCTAGGGATGGCAATTTGTACCCTACCCATAGGGTACCCGCAAAAATTACCCACAATGGGTAGGGTAATTACCCGTACAATGGGTAAGGGTCCGGGTACGGGTAATTACCCGCAAAAATGAATGGGTACGGGTGCGGGTACGAGTACTATGGTACCCACCCCGCCCCATACCCGCACACATGTATATGTATATATAATTATTTATTTATTTATTTATATTACTAATATAAATAATTTTAAATATAATACAAATTATAAAACCAAAATTAATAATCTAAAGATTCTTAACTTTCTAAACCTAGTTGTATCCATAATTCCTTTTTGGGTGTTTTTATTTAATTATTTAAATATTTTGATTTGTAATATTTATTAGTAGATTTAAAAGACTTTTGAACCATTTTTTAATTGTTATAACTTTCTTTTGTTATTTTTTACCTTTTCACTGTTAAAGTGCGGGTAACGGGTGCGGGTACGGGTACTTAGGTACCCAGAGGGTACGGGTAAGGGTACTAAAGTTGTTACCCACGAGGGTACGGGTCCGGGTACGGGTAATTTTTTTAAACGCGGGTATGGGGACGGGTACTATAGTACCCTACCCATTGCCATCCCTATCATTCCCCGCTGTAACTGTGTCACGCGGTTACAACTTAATAATAAATATTTATTAAGTTGATTTAGTAAAGATGTAATGTGAGTCATCCGATCTTAAATTAATGTTGAGATTATTCAATGCATATATATGTGTGCTTCCATTACAGAAGGAAATCCGGATCCCACATTTGGTGGGTTGTTTTATCGTGAGGATGATAATGATGAGGTTGAACACTGCTACACAATTCAGGCAGAGCCATAAAACTTCTTAAAGAGAGTGACCTACTCTGCGACTTAGCCTTATTTTCGGTTCGTGTTTAACATCTGCAGTAATAACGGATAAATTTCCAACTGTTGTTGTATATTTAATACTCCTATATTGTTCCGTTTACCTTATGAGTTATGTTATTTGAACATAAATTTTGGACACCGTACATGACACTATATATGTTTATCTCTATCTCTAAGTTACTTTTTATCTTCTTTGTTACACACTTTTCGAAAATATACTTAAAAACAAAGAACATCATAAGATGTCCTCATTTTGTGTACAAGAATCATTTCTCTTGCCCTATTATTGTTGAACTGAAATTTGCTTGTCCTGTCTCTTGTATGCAGCCTATTAACCTTGTTCCCACCTTCAGGATATTCTAGAATGAGTTTGAGTGTATCTCATAAAGTGAACAATTAAGGACCTATTTTTGCTTCTAATTAACTTTTGGGCAGATTGAAAAAAATAAGTGTATGATTGATCCTGATTGTAAAATTAAATTTTGTAATTTTGGTTTGGTTAGAAGTAAATTTATACTAATTAATTTATGGTTAAACTCTATTGTTAAAAGTAATTTTGATTGAACCAATATTGTTTGATTGCATCATTCAAACTGACTTTTAGATGTATAATTACCAAATTACCATTCAATTTTATTTTTATCATTTATCATGAAAGTTAATTAATATTTTACGGATAATATAACAAGAGCAATATTTGAAAATCTACAATGAGTTCTGACATAAGAAAAAATAATAATTTTTCACTTCAACAACCAAAGTTTAAAGCTGAAACCGACTTTTGGAAATATCAAACAAGCATTCCCGTATTTGTTACCCTTGTTCGTTTTACAATGATATATACACCAGTCTGTAACTATTTATCAACACCAGCAGAATATTTAGTCGCTAACGAAAAACCCTATTATTGTCCGAAGCTTTTAGCTTATTGAAGAAATGAAACACAATCTCACTTTTCTCCAGATTTTCAAGTGTTTTCTTGATGTTCTTCCAAGAGAATCGCTGAATAGTTAATCAGTACTTACCGCCTGATTTTTTATTTTTTTTTCGCAATAACATATTTTTCTTGATGTTCTTCCAAGAAAATGGCTGAATAGTTAAGTACTTACCACTCGATTTCGTAAATGAGAGAATAAAACATTACTAAAATCTTCATTCATGCTAAAATTTAAATATAAATTGGTAAGAGAATTAAAAATAAATACAGCAAGATGAAGTAAAATTTAAATTTCTATTGTTACTGGAGAAAGTAACTGCACAAGTTACATTGGAACATTTCATTTCATTGAAAACAAATAAAAGAACAGCAGAACTATCCACCACTAAGTCAAAGCCAAGGTCTATTATTCCACTACGTCTTACACTTTTCTGCCAAAACTTGTATGGCATCATCCTTGCCTCTTTGGGCTTTCTATTGGATACAAGCACCCAAATAAAGTGAAGCTTCGATGCCACACATACCTCAAACCAAATTAACAAGGGGAAAAGGGACGAACCTAATATTACACTTTCTACGTTAACAAAAGGACCTGAATGAAGAGATAAAAGACATGCATCGAATGGATGCACTACTAAAGGGTCAAGTAAATGTTACCTAAAATGGAAGGCAATATGGGAAGTAGTTCTAAACAAATCCGTCATGCAGTCACCTACACATAACCAAGTTAGTTAAAGAAGGAACAACTGTAGAACCAAAAATGGAAGGATCCCCTCCATATTTGTAATCTTCATGATCAACTTTCAATGATGCTGGAATCACAAAACTGTCAGAAGAATCTGACTCTAGAACCTTTGGGGACCTTTTCCTATTGCTGTTGTCACGGTATGGTAGCTTCTGATAAGAGTTGCTGCTTCGACGTCTCCGCTTCCTGGATGAACTCCACCTTAACTGAGGAAACAAATCATCTTTCAAGAGGTCTGGAACCACCTCAGACTTTCTAGGTTTATCCCTTTCAGAATCCAAGCAAGTATCAGCCTGCTTAGATTGTATAACATCTCCAGGTAATGCTACAACAGTTGATTTGCTGTGATAGGATTTGGGGGGGTTTTGCTTTGTTTTTAAGCTTGATAGTATAGAAGCTACAAGATCAGGTCTTTCCCTCAAATACACCCACCCATTCCCTGTCCAATCTTGAGAATGTCTTAAGTTATCAGGACCAAAAGTTGATACCTTCTTTTCCCCTGTAAAGACATTACCATAAGGATTATTCATAATTACACTAGAGGATTTTAAAAAAAATAAAAAAATAAAAAGCAACCTAATATTCCTTGACCCAGAAACCAATGTTAAAAACTAGATTTAAGAAGTAAAATATAATAAGGGCAGAAAGGCTATACCTGGGAAATAGACATGATAGTTAGCTTCAGACTCTTTCTGAACAACAATGCCTTCCCACCACCCATCATGCCACCAGGCATCAACAATGGAACCAACACCGCCTACCCAGGATAATTCACATTTATTTGGCACTGGCCGGATCTTGGCCCTCCCACGCATTCGAAGACCCAGATCATCAGGCACTGCAATTCTGGAAGCTAAAACCCATTCCTTAACCAAAGAAAATTAATAAAAAATAAAGTTAGTCTCTCCATAAGCTCATAATTCTTCTATAAATGACTACAAATGTAAAGGATGGTCATTAACATACCTCAAGCTTCTTAACTTCATCAGCTGCATCCTGAATGTCATGATATTGCACCTTCACTTTATCTTTGTGCTTCTTGATGACAGAGGCTCTAAACCAACATCCTCTAATCCCACTATCCTGAGAGAGAACCTCAACTTGGGAACCTACGACTAAACACTGCGAAGCATGATCATTTGCCCCTTTGACAGTTGTCATAGTAGTGGGCCCAACCATTTTTAAGGAATTGTTTTCAGTTCTGATTTTTACATTAATCTTACTATTACTCAGGTTTTCCAATTTAGGAGCAGCTAAATCAACCGCTTCTTTGCCATCAACTTTTGTACAGCGTTGCCTCTTCTTAGGTCTGATCCCAGTAGTACACTGAAGGTTCTCATCCAATTCTGGGCCGTCATCAGATTGCTCAGAACTCCCATTAGACTTTGAGTCAGAGAGGGTATATATGTACCTGAGTATTCCCTGTTTCCAGTAACCCTTAATTTGAGTTATATCAAAGGGTTTGACATCATCGTCATCAAACTGATGCTCACACAAGAATGGTTCCACGTGTGTATCTCGGGCCTCGTTCTGAAACTTTTTGTAATGCTGGGGACTGAGGACGGTAGCCAATCCATCTATGCATTCAATACTCAGATCTTGAAGATAATGAGAAAAGAAAACCTCTCTGTCACTATAACTGTGAGGCAAAACAATACCAACCTCATCAATTTTGTGAAACCAGCGTACCACAACCATCTTGTTGCCTCTGGAATCCTCATACAGGTCTTCCAAGTAAGCAACTAGATGTTTGCCCTCTTCTGCTAGGACATATACAAAATCATTTACCTGAAAACATTAGAAGGCAAGGAAAAGAAACATAATTACAAGAGTCAGAATACAAACAAACAATGTGTCGCTAACAAGGAGAAGAAAAATGTAAATAAGGAACTGGACAAGATGAATACTCACGGATATCTGAAAACCATTCCTCTTAAATGACTGATAGTGCTTTCTTCTTTTCCTACACATCCACGAAGACCCTAACCATGAGAATTCTTTTGTGAAGAGGCCCAGCTTCTGTGATTGATTATCCTAAAAACAAACAGAATAATCAAATAAGGGATGAGGGATGTAACGCAAATTAGACATTTTTGAAGAGCAGAGCAAGAAATACAAAATAGAGAAGGCTTAGGTCAAGATATCACCAAAATCAATACCTTCAAGGTTTCCAATTCAGGTCTACGACCATGTTTGCCAGCCATGGTAGCAGCATCTGCAGCATGAGATACATCTTCTGCAGACGAATCTGAAAATTTAACAGGCAAATAGAACAACTTTAACTTCAACCAGCGAAACAACAACAATATCAGCATCCTAAAAACATACGATTCAACATTCAAAATGAACACATCATAGTCAAAGAACCAAGGGCATTAACCACAGGTACCTGTGACAGGAAAAATATACTCAAGCCACAGGAAAACAAAGTTATATAAAACCTATCACAAAAAAACACAATCTAACAAAATAAAGGAGAAAATCTTTCAAAAGATCGAAAAAGATATAAATAAATCAAGTAATTTTATATACGAGGCCTGGAAATCTTGCGCTCGACAACAATTTGCAAAATAGAATCCCTGAAAGGCTTAGAGATCTAAAACACAGACCAATCAAAAGGGAGAAAAAGAGAAGAAGAAGATAATATAATATAGCAGGCCTCTTCCATGCTGCAACAAAATTGAAAACACGGGAAGATGTAGATGGCAAAAAAATGAAACACGGAATTCAAATTCGAATCAATTCAAATTCCAATCTTTCACCAAAACTCATGAAAATACGATGGGTAGATACAAAATTGTGCACCCAGAACACCAAAAAACAACTTTCCATTAAAAATAACATTTTTATCAATAAACAAGAGAATCCCAGACCCCAAATCCCAGAATCCAGAAGGATGATTTATCCAAACCTTTATTATTATTATTTTCAAAAATATACCCAAAATAATTATTTTCTTACTAAAAGAACAAATTGCCCCAAATCCCAGATCCAAAAGGCTGAACTGTCGAAACTTTTTCTTCAAAAATATACAAATTTGAATAAAAGAAGATATTGGAAAATGAATTGAATCCAGATCCCAAATCCCAGACTAATTATTTTCTTACCAAAAGAACGAATCCCAGACCCCAAATCCCAGAACCAAAAGGGTGAAGAATCGAAACCTTGCAATTTTTTTCGCAATAAATAAAAGACAGAAATTTGAGGTAAAGAAGCGTATGAACGAATCCAGAAGGGTGAAACACCGCAACTTTTTCAATATACAAATTTGAGCAAAAGAAGATATTTAAGATGAATTGAATCCAAATCCAAATCCCAATCCCAGACGCCAAATCCCAGAACCAAAAGGGTGAACCACCGAAACCTTTTCAATCTTTTTCATTTAAAAAATAACAAAATTGAGGTGAAGAAGCGCATGAAACGAACCTGAAACGATTGAATCCAACCAATCAATAACCTCTCTTCTTGATTTGAGTTTCAAATATGGACCCAAAGAAGGGTTCCTCAGTGCGTAATGATAGGACATGTGCCTCAAGCTTCTCTCTTTCCCTACAACAGCAAGATCCGAACCACCATCTCTCCTCTTCAGAAAGTAATGGACCTCCCTTCTTCCCTTGTCCATCGATACGAACACCTCCTCCCAGCTCTTGTACCCCTGATACGAAGTCGTCGTCGCACCCGAACCCGCCAATCTCTCCATAGAAGAAGAACAAGAACCCTAATTCGAAACGACGAGAGGATATGCGTTTACTTGGTGCACACTTTCTCTCTCTAGAAAAACACAAAACGAAAGGTGTAAGAAAGATAGAGAATGATGATGATGAAGAAGAAGGTGGAGGAAGGGAAATGGGGTTTGAATTGCGATTTTAAAATGGGTTCTAGGGTTTCGAGATCTGGGGAATGGAGGGAGATCTAACGGTGGAGATTCGTTGGGCTTCGATGACTCGCACGAAAGTCATAGGAAGGTACGCGGAGATGTAGGATGACGACAATGCCCTCAAGCAAAGGTTTTGATTTACGGTTTTGTCCTGATATATATATTTTAACGTCACATGTTATAAATCGAAGCTGACGAAGGATATCAATGGTGGTGCCCGGAATTGCCGGTGTAGAAAGCAAGGAATTGAAGACTCGCTCTTTATGGTTGCCAGCTGTCAACATATAAAAATATAGTAAAGATATTTAGACACATGATTTGGATACCTTGTATAGATACCGTAGACTTAGACTTATGAGTGTCATGAGAGTGATGAAATACATGATGAGAGAGGAAAAAATAATAAATAAATGAGGATAAGTACTTTTATACAGTGTTATACACTATTTTTATGTCCGAAATATTATTACTTTAAAAATATGAAAGATTTGAACATCATCACACATGTGGTATATTCATAGGATAATTTTTTTGTGTATTATTATGTGCTTTGTTAAATTTTGTGCTATTTATGTTAGGATATGCATAAATATGCATAAATACTTGATGATAATAATAATAGAGTTTAATCTTTATGATTTTTTACCTAAAGATCCAATCCAATAATCTACATATATATCTATATTTTTTTTCTATATAATATATATATATATATATATATATATATATATATATATATATATATATATAATTATAATACATAATATATTTGAGAATAATCTCAAGGAGGAAACTTATAGGTGTCAAAATCATGAGGAATTGATCGAGGGATTTTATCCCACTTGACTTCACCACAATGTTTCCCTCCAATTTTTGCTTATGTGTTGTCCTCATGTTCATTTGCATACAAATCATTATTAATGAAATCTATTTTTAAAATGAAGCAATAGAACTTACCAATATGTGGTTGGCCCAAGTAGTAACGAGCTTAGACTCCTTATGCAAGTGGTCAATGGTTCGATCCCTGGCTCTTGCGTATGGAGAAAACCTGGTTGGGATGGGTCGGCCCTTAAATGTCATCCAGTACCTTAAGGGATTAGTCTTCACAGTTGCGCGCGGATGATACTTTGGGAAACCAAAAAAAATAAGCAATAAAAAATAATCACACTAATGAGTAATGACCATAAGAATGGAAGCAATCAGTATTAATCATAATGGTTAGAAATAGTCACACCAAGGAAGTGCAATCAGTTTTTGTTGCGTGGGAACAATTCGAAATAATCATATTAGTCATTATTAATCATAATAATCAGTAAAAGCTAAAAAGGTAAACAATGATTTGAGAAGAAATTTTGATTTAAAAACTAAAAACTAGACACAGCAAAAAGAATCAATTTGGAATGTCACTTATGAAATCAAAATTTTAAAAGAAACAATTCAAAATAATGGTAAGAAGTTATTAATTGTCTAAAAATATACACCTGGAAACCAGAATCAATTTGAAATGTCATTAATAAATTTTCCATAAATAGAATCAATAACATAATAAGAATAGTAACTACACAACAATACATTAAACCTAAATCAGTTTCGTAACGAAACAATTCATAACGATTATCAAAATCATGAATATATTCTCTTAAATACTTGCCAATTTTCATTTCAAAAAAAAAAATTAACTTGCCAATTTCGAACTATGAGATATCATCAATCAATATTTACTGTTATTTTTATCATACAAATTTGACAACTTTTAATATGGGATTCACTAAATAATTCATAATCAATCCAAATTCAAATTCAAATTAACTTCACAATCATACAAAAAATATCACATAATCTATAAATACCCACAACTTCATGAAACAACAACTACGAACACTTACTTCACTATTGTTATTTTCATCTTCATTTTATCTTCCTAAAATAATCAATTACTATTATCGTTCCCGAGTTTTCTTACTTTTATTCATTTTCAATGCAGAAATAAATACAAACAATAAACACGAATTTGTTCATCTTTATATTCTTTCTCTAAGGTAAGCTTATTTCTTTTTTTTAATTTCCTTTGAATAATTTTTATATTTTATCTTATATTCTATAGCATTGAAATTAAGTTTGTTTGCTGACATTATTTTACATTCCTCACTTAGATTATTGTTAAGTCTAAGTTTTTGACATCTCTGATTTTGATGAATCCAAACAAAAGGATGATTTTAAGTGAACCTCTTGAAATCACTAATATGTGTATTAAGTGTGCATTTCATAAAGCAATAGCATACAAGTCTTAAAGATATGTCTGTGTTACGATGCGTCTGAAGAAAGACTCAGTTCCTACAAGCCATGAAATGTGTCCTACTCTCTAAGCTGACTAGAAGTTCTTCGCTTCACTTCTATTCGATAGCAAAGAATATTCCCTTGCATTTTCATATCAAGAAATTCAAATTCAAAAGCTCAAAGCATCAACCCGTGCTTAAAATTCTTTTTGTTGCAAAAGGCAAAATGGCTTTTACTCGGTCACAGACCCGCGTTGCACAAATAAGGAAAGTCGTGCTCCCCAAGTCTGAAAAGCAACATACACTGCTCTGAATCAAGCTGCACTTTGATAAAGCAATGCCAACATATACGTTCAACTTGTCTTGAAGCTCTCCAACGACCATCAACATTAAATGCAAGTTCAGAACGACTCTTTGACATTAATGAATGAAGAACAAAAGTTTACTCATCTGAAGAATCCTCCTCAAACGATTTATCACTAATGAGTATAAATAGAAGACTGTTGAAGACACACACCCGAACGAACTTATTTCAAGCATTCAATACTCTCTTCGTATTCAAAGCTCTCTTAAGTTCTTCTTAGAAAACTTCTCTGCTCAATCATTTGTATTTATTGAGAAGTCTTTATTGCGGTCATACCAACCTTAAATACTTATTCACTCATTGAGTGTTACTCAGTTAACTTGCAAAGTTGTAATCTGTGAAGCTGCTGTTTCATTCAACTCTTATCTATTGTAGAGCCTGAAGAGGCTTGCTGAAAGAATACTTGTCTGAGCCTGGAGAGGCTAGGTGTGCAAACAATACTTGTTAGTTGAGCCTGCAGAGGCTAGGTGTGCAAACAATACCCATCTGAACATTATCAGTTATAGTGATAATACTTGGGAAACCAAGGACTGGACGTAGCACAAGGTTTGGGGTGAACCAGTATAAATCTTTGTGTCGACTATCTTATCTTATCCTTAAGTTTGCTTTATATTCACTGTGCTAACTGGGTTGAAAGTATTAAGTTTTCATATTTTCTGTTTTATATCAGACGCCTCTTTGTGTCTGACCTCTTATTAGAAAGAAAACTTCGTGATTTTCGAAAAGTTAACTAAAACACAATCAAACCCCCTTCTCGTGTTTTATATTTGTTCATTTCAATTATGTGTTTTTCATTATTGTTTGATTCGTGTGATCTCTCAGTTCTTATCAAAAGGTTCCCTCTTTTCATATTTGTTTTGTTGTTTTCTTTCTCCAAAGCATGCTTATATCTCCTTATATAATATATAATATTTTTAATATGATTTTGAATTTTTTTCAATATATGACATTTGAAGTTTGCTTGCAAGATGTTTTTTTGGGAGTTTTTATGTTCTGAGATGATGCAGAAGACATAAAAGAGGAGTTTCACAAAAAAAAAAAAAAAAAAAAAAGAGATTCATGTTATACAATAATTGTAGCATAATGAGGTTAAGAAAGTTGGAACCTTTTAATTCTTGCTCTTTATTATTTTTTCAGAGCACCGTTCCGAATCTTCAAATGGCAAGGGTTCCTTTCTCTTCTCAATTTTTTCTATGAAGAAGGTGATGAATACAGCGAAGTGGAAATAACTAAAGGGAATGTTCTCCAAATGAAGAGGTTGAACTTAAACCGCCACAATCAAGATTCTTAATAGGGATTCATGAACGAAATTAAGGATATTTTGAAATGAGAATGTATATAATTCGAAATACGTTTGGGAATTTTGAAATGAGCCTCCTGTTGATCTCCATCATCTACTATGCAACTTCTTTCATATATTAGTTGTGTCATGTTGTTTATTTTTCACCTAACCAAAAAATAAAAAATCTATCAAAAGATGTCATATAATTTTTTTTATAATAGATATATTTTTTTAATGAAATCACATAATTTTGCCGTCCTTAATAAATATCTATTATATATTATAATAATAATAATTATTATTATATATATATACATTTTAAAATGTGCCTCAAAGCATTTTTTCTTAGGTGTCATTCTCTGAGCAATGACACATCAATAAGGTCTTACGTGTCACTACGAGAGACATTCAAGGGCTGAATCATTATTTTATAAATTTATTCAATTTTGATTTTGATTTGAAACTAATTACCTCTATGAACATTAATTTGATTTGCTGCACATATTGGGCAACAATTTAAGTTGATTTTCAAATATATGAACATAAAAAATCATTAGTATTGATTACTTGATTCAATCAATTATAATTTTATTCATTAGCATTCAATTATAGGAAAAAAACCAAACAGTTTTTAAATTTGGATTCAAATCACAAGCAAAAAGAGAGGTATGACAATATTTAACCATTTTCTTTAAATGTGCACTCCATGCACTTGCTCATTTCATAATTTTCTCTGCTCGTTCTCATAGTTTTTTTCCTTTCAGGTTCTTCGAAGACCATCTTTGCTCCTATTCATTCAATCATCTCTCATCTCAGATAATCTCTCATCTTCACCCAGATTCTTTCCACAAGAGATGAGATAGTAACAGAGACAAAAACAAGAGGAATAGTCCAAATATACGATTAATGCTATAAATATTAATAAAGACATTTAATGATGAAGATGTTGATGTTGGTAAAGACGATAATGATGAGTTATCGCACGTTGATGTTGTTAAACTTTAATGCTTATTGGTCAAAGTTGATAAACCATTGTTAATGGTGTCTATGGAGGTGGTTGTTCGTGATTGATTGCATGTTAGCATTACATGCATTCATAACATGGAGTTGTTAGTTGGGGGGAAGTTACGATGACATGGGAGTTTGCCCGAGAGTTTGGCGAACTCGCCGTTTGTGGTGATCCATCCGAGAGTTAAGTGGGTTGAGCGCATCTGTGGTGATTCATCCGAGAGTAAGGTGAATCGACTATCCAAGGGGTTCATTCGAGAGTTTGGTACTGACGTTGGTGCTTATTGGCCAATATGGATATGTAACTCCAAAGTCTTCTTCCCGAGTTAGTTATTGATCCACATTGCATATGGAGTAGTAAAGTAGCATTGCATCGCATAGTCCGTTTTAATTGATATGAGGCAATGAAATATGCAATGTAATGATCTATCATACTGTGATATATTAGATGTTGTGTGAACATCTTACTAACTATTCCATTACCGTTTATGTTTATACGTACAGTTTCTTACTCCCTATTGTTGTTTCTTTGCATGTACCTTAGTTTATGCAGAGGATGATGAGCAGCATATTGAGGAGTGATCCCAAGGAGATCGCTTACTCGTAGTTTAGGACCTTTATGTTTAGTATTTTCCGATGTAATTTCAGATTGGGTACCAAATCTGATTATGTGACATCGGGATTTGGGTTTTTGGTTTGTTTATATTTTTTCGCAGTTGTGATGTTACATTTTAATTATGTTGGTTCATGTGATACTTATTGGCGCCTCTTGATTTAATTAATAAATTATTGTTTATTTTATATGACTTATTATATTTATCGTATGCGGGCTAGTGGGTGTCACACTTGGCATACAAAGGTAATTACTCAAGTGCTTTTACTGTTAAAACTAGAAATCAGAATACATGGAGTGTTAACTTGGGCGCATCAGATCATATGACAGGGGACAAATCACTTTTCGAACAATACAACCCATGTCACGATGGGATCTTGGTAAAAAATGCCGATAGGTCACTCAATAAAGTGGCCAATACAAGTTTAATCACTTTCTAGTTGGAGATGAGGAAGGATTCTATACCATAGCTTTTGATGGATCTAGCACTCAATACTGAGATGACAAGTGAACATGAGATGCCACATATTCTCCAACTCACTTTCGCACATTACACAGGTGGAAGGACAAGGCATCCCTCTACCATGAAGCTGAACCGGAGTAGGCAGAGACTCCCTACAATCCTTCCACACAAACAACTTCACTCTTGGAGACACTTTGAGCTTCCAGATAAGCTTCCAATCACCTTTAACTCTAAGGTGAGATCTGTCTACTAACTTGTGAGAGCCAACTAGTATGTTGTCTTAATAATGTATGAACTATTGGTGCTTATACTCCAAATCAACCTATCTCCCTCCATTATCTCATTGAGAGGCGTTCGAATGATCTCTTTAGCAATATTTGGCACAAAAAGGGCTCGAACTAGCTGCACATCCCAAGATTTCAAGTGGGAATTCCATAACTGATTAACTCTCCACAGTTGAGCTTCCTAGGACAGATTTAGGGGACAATTTAGAATCCGATCAGAACTAAGCCAAGGAGACTCCCGTGGTGAAAAAGTAGAACCGGGTTCAATGCTCCATCTCGCACCTTTTTGAATCAAATCCTTTGAAGACCATAAGCTCCTCCATGCATATGAGGGGTTATGGCCTAAGGTTGACTCAAAGAAATTGTCATGTGAAAAATATTTTGCTTTGAATATCTTAGACACAAGAGCATCAGGATTGCTTACAAATTTCCATGCTTGTTTGCCAAGCATTGCTAGGTTGAATGCATGCATGTTTCGAAATCCCAGACCTCCCCAACATTTTGGCATTGAAAGCTTGTCCCAAGACAACCATTTGATCCTGTTTGCTTCATCACTTTTGAACCCCACCAAAAAGAGTTGATCATATTTTGGATTTCATCACTGAGCGATGAGGGAATGAGGTACATGCTCACATAGTACGGCAGAATTGCTTGAGCTATAGACTTGATTAACACTTCTCGACCTGACATGGATAGTAATTTTTCCTTCTCAAGTGCTAATCTTACTCTAAATGCGGTCTTTAACATAGCTAAAGACTTCTTTCTTGTTTCTGCCAGCTAGGGAAGGAACTCCCGGGTATTTTCTAACTTCCATATGACCCTTGATGCCATGGATTTTCCAATTGCTAGCCGCAGATTTGATTAGGGAAGAAAGGCCTTCTGTGCAGAGGATATACAAGTATGCCGAGAATGGATCTTCTTGGCGTAAACCACGACCTACTGTAATAAAGCCAACATCCTCATCGTTCATCAACATTGTGTTGTTAACTGAGGACACGCACATGAGGATCCATTTCACCCAAATCTTGCTAAAGCCCATCTTAAGCATGATTGCTTGCAAATAACTCCAACTAACTCTATCGTATGCTTTACTTACATCCAGTTTCAGAGCAGCTTCACCCTTCAAACCTTGCTTCTTACACTTCATATGGTCTAGAGCGTTATCAACTATGGACCTGCCAGCAACGAATGTCGATTGCTCCTCTGAGACACACTTGTCTATAATGCTGGACAACAGATTAGCTAAGGTCTTTGAGAGGATCTTGTAAATGACATTACACAGGGAGATGGGTCTCAAATCCCTCATAGAGCTAGGCCTATCACACTTAGGTACGAGGACTATATTGGTATCATTAATCTCCAAGGGCAAAACTCCATCAACGAGCCATTTCCTGCAAGCAGTTATCACATTTCCTCCACAATGGTCCCAAAATCTTTGATAGAACGCAACATTGAGTCCATATGGCCCTAGGGACTTATCTTGATCATCACTAAGGGCTTCAATTCGGTTAACTCTTCTTCTGGAAGAAGCTAAAGCATGAAATTACTTGGTGTTATTATCACTCCCTTTCAGCCAGTGGGACTTTGCCCTTTGCCTCCAATATATTTCTTCCTGCACAAAAATCTTAGCTAGGCAGATTCGCAAAGCATTGAAGTGATTGACTCATGCCCGATCAGTTATATACTGAAGATCTACCAATTTCCTCTTGCAAGTGGCAATATACTTACGAAAGTTTGGTTTTACTTTCTAGCTCCATTCTTCCAATTCCTTAGCACAAACCTGAAGCTTATATGAGATACTAGTAGAATTGGCTTGATACCAACTTTGCATCACCACATCTTCTATACCTTCCTCCAACAACCACTAGTTTTCAAACTTAAAGCGTCTCCTCAAGGGGAAAGAAGGAGATGAGCTGTTGTGAGGAGGATAGGACTGTGGTTTGAGATTGGTGCTAGGAGGTTTTTAAACCTGGCCTCATAGAACAAACAATTCCAAGATGAAGTGATCATCACTCTGTCTAATCGTTCTTCTATCACATTAGCCTTCCTTTTATTACGAGCCCAAGTGTATTGATAGCCTTCCAAAGGGATGTCAGACAAACCACATTCCAGAATCGTATTGATAGACTCCCTATCCACCCTTCCTTGCTTCTCTTCATTTGAAAGTAAATTGTTGAAGTCCCCGATTATACACCAGGGAAGGACAATCATGCTAGCTAGTGCACGAATAATACCCCAAGATTCTCTTCTTATATGGCTCTCAGGACAGCCATAAAAACCAGTAAGTCTCTGCTTGTCCCCATTCTTCTCAACAATCTCCATATTAATATAGTTTCTAGCATAACCTGTGATTAAGACATTCATTGAGTTTCTCCAAAAAACTAATAAGGCCCCACTTCTCCCTTCTCAGTCAACACAGAGGCAACCAAAAAGTCCAATTGGATCTTCAATTCTTCTATTTTCCTAGCATGAACTAACGTCTCAATAAGGAACAAGATGCTTGGCTTGTGAGACCGGGTAAGGCCCTTGAGAGATGGAATTGCACGGGTATTACCCAACCCTCGGCAATTCCAACTTAGAAATATCATGATTTTCGATAGGCCTGGAATCCAGGCCCTGCGGTTAAAAAATGATCGTTGTTACCTTCATTATTTGGGACCCCCGAGATAGATGGAGTGACATTATCTGCATGGTTCTGCGTGGCATATATTTCACGATGCCTTTTTCTCTACCTACCATCATCATCATTTAATCTATCACTTGAGGATCAGAGACAGATATTTGGTTTGAAATTGCATTAACTAACGCTACTTGATTAGGCAAGTTTGCACTCTGATTGGCTCCAATCCCGGAATATCCTCCTTGATCCGTTGCACCCCGATTATCATGGCTAGAGTTTGCATGATTCTCGGCTTGGACCCTTCCTTCTTCCACTAGCCAACGATTGTTCCCACCGCCGCCTTGCCTCCTAGCATCCACCCTCGGCTCTGTCCCCCACCCTCTTACACCATCATCTCTTTCCATCTCAAGGATTTTGTCGTAGTGTTGTTCTGTGTGGCCAATGAGACCGCACATAAAACAAAAGATACCGAGCCTCTCGTACTTCAAATGGACTACTTTCCATTCACCTCCAGGTTTCTTGACTTTCTTCTCCATGTTTAGGGGAATTCTAGCATCAATCTTCACTTTTATCCTCATAAAGGATCGCCACACACTAGTATTACTTTTAGCATCTTTCTCCAGAAATTCCCTGATAAAGTTACCAAACAACACTCCAACGTTTTGGGTCATAAACCCAATAGGGAGATTGTGAATCTGAACCCACATAGCCTTGTGTACTAGTGGAATTTGATCTGGGGACACTCCTTCCTGCACTTGATTAAGAACTAACATATAATTGTCAAATGACCAGGGCCCTCCTGATAGCACACGGTCCATGTCCATTTTATGATAGAACTGAAAAAAGAACAGGCCTTTTTCCTCCTCCTTGACTGATACGCCCCTCGCCGGATGACAAACATTTGATAGTCTGTCCTTCATGATATGGGTCTGGATGGTTCTATCACCGAGAAACCTTCTTATCAAGCATAGTTTTACGTCTACTTCACCCTCCTTCTTTCCTTCAAAATCAATAACGAAATCACCTTTATCCTCCTCAGTAAACCACAACCCTTCCAAAGTAGTTTCCATGGCAGCAAGATCGAAAACCACAGTAGATAGCACTCACTGGGAGCGAGAGAGATAACACTCACCAGGAATGAATTATACGCAAATAGTTTTAAAATTCTATATATTGAAGATACTTCTTATAAAAGGATTTTTATATATTGTCTATCAATTATCAAAATGTTGACTCTTATAATAACTAATTCAAAAATAATACATATGGAGTTATGTGTGATTGATTGACAATATTAATTTTTTTTTTTTTTTATACATGGTTGACGGTGTAATACTTTACATTGTATTAAAATTAAACTCAAATTTTATTTAGCAATTATAATCATATTGAATTTAAAGTTTAATTTTGATATGTTGCCAATCTAAAGTTTTTTACGCCGCCAATCAATCACAAATTCTATATGTGACTTTTTAGATAGTTGTTTTGCAAATTTCCGGTAACAAGGATGTGAAACGGAGAACAATATCACTATCTTTCAATCTCACTCTTAATTCAAACAATACTCTTATTATTAGAACATATCTGAATCAACAGAGTAGAGCTACAAAAATAGCTTAATTCCCTATACATTAAACATCTATATATATAGGCAATAGAATATAACTACTCATCCCATTATCTCTCAACCGCTGGTCTAACTGCTACATTCCCATGATCTCTCAACCGCTAGTCTACACCTCGGCCCACTCTCCACTTTGTTTAACTTGGTCTCCTCAGTCCAATTAGTCCCAATTTATCCAGACGGTACACAAGCCGCCCAAGCTCTGAACTTCCAAGAGGCGAAAGAGCTTTAAGAGATGTCTTCAAGTAAATCGGACTCTTCCCGAGCTGAGCTATAAATGTCTCCAGGCAAATCCGAGATTTTTCCAAGCTATTTTGTAGATGTTTTAAAAGGAACATTCGGTGTGCCTCGTTAAAACCTTCCCGGACAAAAACATTTTAGGAAAAAAGCGCTGGGTAGGAAAAAGGGTGCACACGCGAAAGAACTTTGATATACATATTCAAGAAAATCGAGCTTTCTCTGAGCTGATCATACATATTTCAACTATTCTTCTTCTTTGTCTTCCTCTTAGTAAACCGAGCTTTCTTCTTGTTTCTGCTTCTTCTTCTTGCTTCTGCATCTTGCTTCCTTTCTTCTTCTTTTTTATTTATATATATCTGTTCAAATACAACTTCAACTAGAACAACAACAAAACATCATCACGAATATAAACAGGGATATCAACCATGCTAACATATGATATAAACTCCAAGGCATATCAATGTGCTGCCATCAAAATTATAAAATAAATTTTAACTTCACCCTCAACCAATATTCACAGATTTGTGCCAAAACACAATGCTTTGATCACGTCTAAATATAATAGACCTCGAAAATCCATAAACTGGGATATTCACTTTCGAATATAGTATACCTACTTCATTAGAACTTGAATTTAACTTATAACTTTTTTAAAATCTTTCTCGTTCATTCCTTTAAAACTTGCATTTTGTTACGCTTCATCATTTTATCTAACCTCGATAAATTGAAGACTACGGTTTTCTATTTATCTTATGTTAGTCTTTCTCAATAAATTCACAATAATACGTCAGTCTACCTGTTACCCTAGATTTTACTCGTCCTTAAGGGCTTTATATTGTCTTTTATCCGAGAATACACTCTGAGGACTTAACTTTGCCTTTTATCCGAGGATATACTCGTCTTTAAGGACTTGATATTGCCTTTTATCCGAGGATTATATAGTCTTTAAGGACTTGATATTTCCTTTTATCCGAAGATTATACTCGTCTTTAAGGACTTGATATTGCTTTTTATCCGAGGATATAACTCATCTTTAAGGACTTAACTTTGCCTTTTATACGAGAATATACTCGTCTTTAAGGACTTGATATTGCCTTTTATCTGAGGATATAACTCGTCTTTAAGGACTTAACTTTGCCTTTTATCTGAGAATATACGTGTCTTTAAGGATTTGGTATTGCCTTTTTTTTGTTTTTGCCTTATAACTCCTTCTGTCTTATAACACCTTTTTCCCCGAACTCTTTACCGAGTTCTTCCTTCCTTATTTTTTTTGCTTATAACTCCTTATTTTTTTTTAACTTCTTATATCACCATAGCTCTTGCCGAGATTTTCCTTCCTTATGACTCCTTTGTCTTCCTTATGACTCCTTTTTAATTCTTTTCTTTTAAACTCCTTATATCACCATAGCTCTTTGTCGAGCTTTTTCCTTCCTTATAACTACTTTAATTTTTTTCAACTCCTTTGCAAAGCCTCTATATTTAACCACCGAGTGCCATGCATGGCCAACAAAAAAAACACCTTAGCTTCTCATACGATGAAGTTGACATCAAACACAACAAAGCATAAGATCTGCAGAACTCATTGCTTGACAAAGAGAAATTAGATATTATTACATCATCAAAATAAGTAGAAATAGCATCGGTCCTCCACTTCTAACATATGTTTTTTTATCATCTTTAATGAGGACAAAAAAGTAGCACCATCAAAAATAGTTTGTAACATATTAGACCTCATAGGGCCCAGATAAATCTGATTTCATATCTCCTTACACTGGGATACATTGACTTGATAACAAGTTATTGTATTTATAGAGCTAAAATGCTAAACCACTACATCAGCCATTAACTCATGACTGCCTAACGTGCAAATGATAATAGACCACTCCACCCAACTCATAACAAAAACTAACATAAAAATATCCCACATGACTACTCACAATCATACCGTACTAAGAATTGTGACAAGTTTAACCTCCCTCCACAAACTGATAGTTTAATCTAATATATATGTTTGGAAGATAAACTTAGGCAGCAGGTTTCTTACATCAATAAAAATATACCGGGAAGGGAATTCTAAATGGGTTTAGTGACAGCCCCGTAAATGATGTAAGTATACATCACGTTATCTACAAGTTCCAAAAATCAGCCAACGACTTTCATTTTATTTTATATGAATATATAAAATAAACAAACAAACAAATACATAAATAAATAAAATAAAACCTGGTATTCACGTATTTGCAGCCCAATGGCCATTTTCCCAAGCAATGTCCAAGTACATCCAACTCTGGTACAGCAATAATTAGGCTAGAAAAACCATTTTCCTTCCACAAGTCAATGATTTCTCGTTGAGCCTTTTCTCTAGCCTTTGTAGCTTTGCGAATTGCATTTTGATTGAAGGCGAGGAATTTTATCTACCAGGTTATGATCCGAATGCATTTGAAAACCCGACCCAATTGACTTACACCTCACCACTTTATTGGAAGATTGCTTCACTCTCATACTCTACACAAGCCACACTTGAAACTTTCCCATTCCTTCTGCTCCCACCGTTCACTACCCTCACAACCACTCCCACTCCTATCAGCTTCAAATCTCTCCACACGCACCACGCACCACATGCCTCCTCGACCCACTCCTCCATATCTGTGACGCGCCGATCCTCTTCCTTACCCTGATGGTCAATCTCCCTTTCAACCGTTTCCACTTTCTAACCTATGTAAACCCAGGTGTTCTCCTAGCAATTTTCTCAAATCCTACATCCTTTCGCTAGCGCTTTCCCTCTCAAATGCACTTGAAGGATCTCAACCTCTCTGCCTATCATGAGTACTTACCTATCGAGTCGACCAGGCCTCAACAACGCTGCACCTCTCTGCCTCCCAACCGCATCGATCTCATTTATGAAGACAATGCACAATGCCTTCGGTTTCGCCTTCTCGAATAAATCCCTCATCCTCGATGTGCCAACACCTGCAACTGCTTTGGCGGTCTCGCCAATAGGGTCTTCCCGCACTGAGGAATATCCTGTGCCAAGGATGCCGAGTTCCTCACCGTCAAGAAGAACACCAACTACCTCCACCCCGGAGGAACGACATCATTCTGCAATGTTGCTGCCCTTGCGGGTTTGGTAATGCACGGCTTGCACGAAGACGACGTTGTATTCTTGGATTGGGTTTCTCCATCCTCTTAGTGTCTTTGTGCTTGTCAGTGACCTTCTTCCCCCTCCAGTTGCTTCGCCTAGGCTTGGGAGTAGAGACCCTGTTGTTGTTTTCCTTCAGTTTGTGCTCCTCGACCGCACCATCACATACCCAAAATAATTAAGTTGTGTGCCCGGGGAAAAGTTACCTCGGCCCCACGGTGGGCGCCAAATATTCTTGCAAATTTCAGATAACAAGGATCCGAAACGGTGAAGAACAATACCGCTACCTTTCAATCTCACTTTTAATTCAAACAATACTCTTATTATTAGAACATATCTGAATCAACATAGTAGAGTTACAAAAATAGCTTAATTCCATACACAGTGTGTTTGGGAAAGCTGGAAAAAAAAAGATTATGATGATAATCAATTTTTGTATAATCGATTATTGTGATAGTCAATTATAATCAGAATCTGTTTTTGTTTGGGTCTGTTTGCTGAATATCGATTTTAAGATAATCTATTTCATTTAGGTGGGGCAAAAAAAATCACTTTTATATAGTAACTTACGAAAAAGGGTATGAAGTTATTTGTATAATTTAATAATATTTGTTTAGAAGTTAGTTTTGTAGGGCAAACAAGGAAGAAAGTTTTGATAATGAAAAATAAACAAATCACAACAATCTTAAGCTAGAAAAAACTAGATGGCATCAAACAACTTTTTTTCCTAATTTTTTTTTTATAAATTTAAGCAAAATGTTAAACCTGATAGATTATCTATGAAACAATTTTTTAGCTAAAAAACAACTGAAATGGGGAAAACTAATCTTTCCCAAACACACTATATATATATATAGGCAATAGAGTATAACTGCTCCTCCCATTATCTCTCAATCGCTGGTTTAACTGCTACATTCCCATGATCTCTCAACCGCTGGTTTACACCTCGGCCCACTCTTCACTTTGATAGATTATCTATGAAACAATTTTTTAGCTAAAAAACAACTGAAATGGGGAAAACTAATCTTTCCCAAACACACTATATATATATATATAGGCAATAGAGTATAACTGCTCCTCCCATTATCTCTCAATCGCTGGTTTAACTGCTACATTCCCATGATCTCTCAACCGCTGGTTTACACCTCGGCCCACTCTTCACTTTGTTTGACTTGATCTCCTCAGTCCAATTTAATCCCAATTTATCCTGACGGTATAATAGTTATGATAAGATTCAATCATTTTTATCGATGTAGTATTTTATGAGATGTTGGTAGTACATAAAATATATAATTGAGTTTAAGTGTAATACAATCTCATTGTAAAAAAAAAATTATACCATCAACAAATTATGCATTTTTTTTATATAAATAAATTATGCATTCTCACATCAATAAAAATATTTCACTTTTATAATAATTATTTTTCAAAGTGATGGATATAATTATCAGGGATAAATGGATATCGTAAAAAGCTTTATCACCAAAAAGTATATCAAAATTAACTCAATCATATTTTGGCTAAAGCGAGTATATAAAATTTATTAAATATTAATTTTAATCTATTTAATAAAGAAATATCTGACGTGCCGCGTGCCTGCCTTCCCTCCTGCCTATAATTCAAATTACGGGATGCAACTGTCACGTGAAACCAAGAAAATGTGATGCAGCTAAGTTAAGTTAAGATAACGCCGGTACCGGTAAGAGCCGGTACTGGAGCGGTCCCATTTGAACGAGGCAACCGGCCAGAGTCGCAGCGAACAAAAATGGGATCCGGTTTTCATATCTCCCGCGTTTTGAGTTCCAATAATGTCCTATTCGGCCGGCTTAGCAGTCGTTTCGTTTGGATCCATTTTCAAAGAATGGTCTACTATAGACGTTCGTGCAGATATTATTTTTATTTAAATTGATTATTTTTGAGTTAAATATGTTTTTAATATCTTATTTTTAAAAAAATCGGTTTTAGTTTCCCGTTTTTTAAAATGTGTCAAAAGTGATCCTTACATCATACATTTTTAGTCCCTCATTTTTTATAATCACATATTTTCAGTCCCTATTTTTTACTAAAATGTGATTTTAGTCCCCCTTTTTTCAAAATAATGTATGGTGTAAGGACCATTTCTGACACATTTTAAAAAATAGGGAGTAAAAATGTATATTTTCTAAATAGTAAACTAAAATCGAATTTTTATCAAAAATAAAAGACTAAAAACATATTTAATCGATTATTTGTTATTAACAGAAAACTTGTCCTTTTCATCGGTTAAAGTTTGGTGTTTCTGCACTGCATGTGGTGTGGGTCCGTTTAATTGTTTTACTATTGGCTTAATTGCATTTTTTTTCTTTTTATTATTGATTATGTACAATTTCGGTTTCTGAAGTTTTTATGTGCATATTTGGTCCCCTATTTTTTAAATGTTGCAAATTCGGTACTTTCGTCCAATATCCGTCAATTTTTCAATGATTAATGAGAAACACTAATGCTCTAAGTGAATAGAACCACTGGTTGAGTTTATGTGATAAAGGACTACATGGTGATACAAAAACAAGGTCTCGGAAAGGAGAGACAAAACTCGTAAGTAGCATATATGAACCATTAAATCATGTTAAACCGAAGAGGCATAAGAGGGAGAACTTCAATCAGAGTTCTGTGCGCTTAGAAGAGTGGTTCCTCTATATTGATCATTGAAAAAATTGACATATATTGGACGGAAGGATCGAATTTGCAACATTGAAAAAATAGGGGACCAAATGTGCACAAAAAACTGTAAGGACTAAAATCACACATGATCAATAATAGGGGGCTAAAAATGCAATTAAACCTTTATTATTCAAAGATGAGATGGTTAACAAGTAACACTCTTTGGATTTACATTTAATTGATAATCTGCACACAAAAAAAAAAGAAGACTGTTTTTTATATAGAAATGTTACTTGTTTAACTTGTTATATTAGTAGGGGTGAGATTTGAATCTTGTACCTTATATTTTCCAAGTCTCAATACATTTGTCTCACACCCCAAACTACCTTGACCACCTTATGACCCCTAAAAAAAAAGATTATTAATAATTGTTTTTTTTTTTTGTTCGGATGGGAGGTGAGGAAGCAAAGTAAATTAAAGAGGAGAAAAATTTTGAAATTTAAAATAAAGAGAAAATTTAAATTTGTTGTCCAAAATATTTTTAAAATATTGAAGAGAAAATTTAGATGGATTTAATTGATATATACTGATAGTGTAAAAAAATTTTACATTGTTAACCAATCAGAAATTGACACACCATTATAAATGCTTGAATCTTATTCTAACCACCTTAAAAGTCATTAATTCCATGATTTCTGATTGGTTGTCAGTGTAAAAATCTTTACATTGACCGTTGTGGTTAACTAAAAGGACAAATATTTGAAGAGTTTAATTTTCATATATTGTCAGTACAAATAAGTTTTATACTGATATTCAATAATATTCTGACAAATCAATAATGTTGTTGTCTCTCTCTCTCTTAGTCATTAAAATAAAAATATAGATATCAAAATGTTAGTGGATATCAGCGTAAAACATTTTGCACTGATAGTGCATATCACTTTAATCCAAGTTCGAAATCAAGACACATCACTTACGATAAAAGTCTAACCATATTTCTTATGCAGATTAATTTTGACACATTATTAGTGTAATATTTTTTTGCTTAAATGACTTGGAGAAGGAACCATATGTTGTTCACAGATAGAAAGGAGATTATGGGGTTGGTTATTTGCAAGTCAGTGCTAATTGTATGTTCCGATTAGCATATAGGTTTCTGGTGAGAAGAAAGGGAGTGTGGAGGCTAGGTTTCTGGTGACGGGTGAGGGTGTGTTTCTGATGTTTGGAGTTGGGGAAGGGAAAATGGATCCGGTTAGTTCATGGATATGGGTCGTGGACTTGATTTTTCTTTTCTTTTTAGATTTTTAATTCAATAAATTAATTTTTTTTTAATTTTTTAATATATGTTAATCCAAGTGCATTACCATGTAGACAACTTCTATTAGCAAATTGATAGCTTTGATAGAGGGACCAAATCAGCAACATTACAAAACTAGATGGACTAAATGTCCTAAAAAAAAACTATAGTGACCAAAATCACACATGAACAATAGTAGGGGATTGAAAGTGCAATTAAGCCAAAGTTTTTATAATATCAACTAATCATATATCATTCTATGTGTAACCTTTAAGATAACTATGATATGAGTCAAATATTTTTTATGATATTACAACTTACAATTATTCGACATTGTAAAAATAGTAAAAAAAAAATTACACTAATAATATATACTAATTAAAGCACCTTAAATAGGAAAAATTCTTAATTTTCAAGAATTTTCTTTCTCACATGTTTTCTTTCTTTCATTTTTAAACTTTCATAATCGTCAAAAAAAAAAAACTTCTGTTTTAATTTTTTTTTTTTTTTGGCTTTCTTACCGTTTCGACATACGATTCATTTTATCCAAATGATCAGTTACAATTTTAACTATTTGATTATCTGAATTTTAACATCAATTTTTTATATATAAAGTGATGCAAGAATCTTTATCTCACAGTACATGATATAGATTCCTCATTTCTTCAACTTTAGACATGGGATCAAGTTGCTTGGCGGTGGACCTATCTTGCTTTAGTCATCAACTCATCATTCTCTGTTTGCCGCCAAATTAGACTTTGTTTTTTACCACAAAGTTGAACTTAGCCATAGATGAATACAAAAACAGTAGAATGAATGTCCTTTTAAGATATATTTTATTTTCATTGAATAAAATTAATTAATTTATTAAATAAATTACAAACAAATATATAAAATGATTGAAAATTTTATTTAGCTGTGCGCAAAATGATATTTATTTTTGTAAACCTGAAATAATTATAAGTAAAAAAAAATTACTGGAATAATACTAAAAATCCAGCTTATGAGAGAAAAGCTTTTTACCATCTTAAAAAATTATCACTTTTACGCAAATATGTCAAGGTTTTTTGTTTATTTGTTTATTTTAAAAAAGAAATCTGATTTTAAGATTGTATAAAAAGTAAATCCTTTTGAGCTTTTATATAATGTAGAAACTTTTTGTTTTTGATTAGAAATATAAAATTCATTTTTTTCACTTTAAAGAAAAACGTTGATGCAAATTTGCGTCATTTTAAATTTTGGCATGAATATATTTGTTCAGAAAAGGTTATAATGACTTGTCCATGTTTTAGTCATTTTGGATCAAAATTTTTTTTTCTTCAAAAGTGACTCATTATGACTTTTTAAAATAATCTAAAATTTGTTTTTCTTATATTCTATTTTTTAAAATAAAAAAGCTAATCCAAACAATTTAAAATATTTTAAAGTTATTTTTTAAAAATTGTTTTTCAATAAAAAAATATCTTAACAAATAGGCCCTCAATTTCATCCCAAAAAGCTTTTTATCCTTAAAAAAACTTTTTTGAAATTATTTAGTCATTCTCAAGCATGCTCTAGTTTCAATAATTTTCTTTACAAATACGTGAGAGAATTTTCTTAAGAGAGAGAGAGAAAGAGATTTAAAATTGGGTTTATCCACTTTTACAATAGAAAAAATATTAATTATTTTATAATGATTGAACAATGTGGGTCCCTTAACTTTATCTATCCCAAAACTTCGATAAATTCTAGGGTGAAGTATCTAAATAGGTGCTTTAACGGTGAATCACTATTATTTGCCATCAAATTTAATATTAAATTAATTAATGGCTGAGATTGTTTTGTAAAAAAAAAAAAAAAAAAAACCCCTGAAACTTGATAATTTGGTTGAAAAAGAAAATTTGAAAAGACAAATTTGTCCTTCTTCCTCCCACCACTCCTCCAGCGGGAATCGTTCGAAGCCCCAGCACCTACAACATTTGACAGGAACTATCGAATTTCACCATACTTCATTTTGGCCACATTCTATGCCCTTATACCCATCATAATCAATTTATCTAAACAATTAAATTTTTTTTTTTTAATATCAGGGTTGAAGACAAATCAGATCCCCCGTTGAAAAAGGTGTCCATGGAAGTTTTGCAGGGAGAGTTATGGTGGGCCGCCGTGGTGGATCCCCTCCGCCGCGGCGGGTGGTTGTGTTGGTTGCTCCCCATTTTTGCCAACCATTCTGTTTGATTTGAGCAAACCAAAATGAAGAAAGATTCAAACTTTTGTGTCTCTGCTTTTCACTCTCTCACTCTAGTTTCTCTATCTTCTAGATGACAGAGCATGCCCTCCATTCTTAATGGCGTTTAACATACCTCGGCGGCGGCGACTTCTATCACAACACCGTTTCGTCACTTGCATCTCCTCCACTGTGACCAGGTCGCAAAGACACGATATGGAGAAAGGGTTAGAGCACTTAGTGTGTTAGAGAATGGTGGTGGAGATAGAACTAGAAATTCAAGAATCTCGTAGAAAACTTCAAGAAGCTTGATTGAATAAGGATCAATGAAAACAGTAATGCCCCATCAATCTTCGAAGATGCTTTCAAAGTTGAAACCAACCCAGTTCTTTATAGGTCTAACTGTAACAATAGTTAGCACCTAGGAACAAATTCCTATCTTTTGGTGGGAGAGTGGTGTTGATTAATGCGGTGCTTTCAAGTCTTCCAGTCTACTACTTGTCTTTCTATAGAGCTCCAAAAAAGGTATTAAATAAAACAACACAATTACAGTGGAGGTTTCTTTGGCGGGAAAATGAGGAGTGTAGAAAAATTTGTTGGGTAAAATGGGAGGTGGTTTGTAAAGAAAAAGAAGAGGGAGGTCTTGGGATTAGGGACATAAATTCTTTTAACTTAGCTTTACTAGGCAAGTGGAGGTGGAGGTTTTTTTTACTGAAAAGAGCCCTTATAGTGTAAAGTCCTTAGAGTAAGGTATTGGGAACCTTCTTTGTGGAGATCCAATTGGTGTGAAAAAACTTTGGAGGGTGGGTAGTCTCTAGTTGGTGGAGTGCTTTAGGTAAATTAGAGGTTGGTGAGTCTGGAAGGGTGGGGTGGCTATCGGATGGAATAACTAAGAGAGTGGGGTGTGGCAATAATACATCTTTCTAGCATGAAGGCTGGGTGGACAATGTACCTTTGGAATATGGTTTTCGCAGGTTATATAACATATCAGAATCAAAGGAAGCTTTGGTGGCCGACATGGGAGAATGGAGGAATGGTGAGTGGTACTGGAAGTTTGCTTGGAGGAGAACACTATTTGTTTGGGAGGAGCAATTACTTGCAAATATGTTGGATACTCTTGCAGGTAAGGACATATTGGCCAGAGTGGAGCATGCTTGGAGCTGGCAGGGAAGGATGGACAAAAATTATGTTGTTAAAGAGGCATATCACCTCATCACATAGGTGGGGGAGAGATAAAGGGAATACTTGTTTAAATACTTATCGGATAGAAGCATTCCATTGAAAGTGGCAGCTTTTTGTTGGAGATCTATAATTGATAGGATACCTACTGGAGCAAACCTTCAGAGTCGTGGAATTGTCCATTCGGATGCCTCTATTTTATGTAGTTTCTGCAAGGCTCATCAGGAAACTACTTCTCACCTTTTTTTGCATTCTAAATTTGCTTATTATGTGTGGATGTATGTGTATAACTGGATAGGAGTAGGTACAACTTTGATAGGTGACATAAAAGAATTAATTTTACAGCATGCTGGGCTGATCTCTGGTAGGGCGTCAAATGATGTTTGGAGGATGTTTTGGTTTGCAACAATTTGATCACTTTGGTTACATAAGAATGAGCTAATATTCAAACAGTGCTTGTTGGATTTTGACAAGGTAACTGAGTTGACAAAATTAGAGTATGGACTTGGTGTAATAGCAGGGTAAAGAAGGGCTGCTTTTCGTTTATTGATTGGTGCATAAACCCTTTGGTCTGCTTAAAGGGCGTCTACTGACTTTGGAGTTGCAGGTATCTGTGTGGGTGGAATGCGCTGATGTTTAGCCTTTTCATTTGAAAATCCTATAGGGGTTATACAAGGCATATGTTTGGCTAGGCTGCATTTGACAGGTGTGCCTATCTCAGTTTGCGGTTTTTGGGACCATCATCGATGGGTTCATTGATTTCAATATGGTGCATGTGACAATCTTTATGCGATTCTTTAGCTGTTATGTGTGGTAGCACATCTTGCAGGGTCTTTCAATCTTGTAGCTTAACTTTATTGTTCTCTTGATTGGCTTCATCGTTTGTGGGGTTATGAGCTGTCACAAATAGTTATTGTTCTTCTTGTTTTTGGGAGGTTTTTTAGGTAGTTCTGTTGGTTTTGGGTGGTGGCTTGGGTTAGGCTTTTGTAACAAAAATGCTGGGTATTTAGATCACAGTATTTTATTTACATTGGTCCTCCTCTTATTCTACAAAACTCACGTGTATACGGGTTGGGGTACCCCTAGTACCCCTCATTCAATATACTTTTTGGCTTATAAAAAAAATATTACAGGAGTGAACAAGGCAAAATGGAAATTGGGGCCTTTCCTTATCTTAATGGGCCAGAACCAATTTGTTAAGGAGAAGAAGCAGGCCCATCAGAAAATAGTAATGAATTCTTTGATGGAAGGAGGCCCTTCATGCATTGGAACAAAAATGGTGCTTTCATGTATAGAGATTGTAGTGAGTAAGATTTGGGTAGGGTACTATAGTATGCATCCCCATACCCGCATTTGAAAAAAATACCTGTACCCGGACCCTTACTCGCATGGGTAACAACTTTAGTACCTTTACCCGTACCTTACCCACACCCACACCCGCACCCATTACTCGTACTTCAACTAAGAAAAAACAATAAATAACATAAAAAATATTATAACTCAATTAAAAAAACCCTCCAAAGATCTTTCAATTATACTCGTGAAACATTACAAACCAAAGTATTAAACCAAATAAAAACATCTAAAACATCCAAAACGAGTAAATATCACAATAAACATAAAAAACAATAAATTCATGAACTTGTAAGTCCGAAAAGGGAAAACCACTCTTGAACCCTAGGTTTAGAACTTTTACATTAATTTTATTCTTAAAAATTAATATATAATTATCTTTATCTTTATATATTAAAAAGGAGGTTCGTTGGGGTATTTTTTTCCCTCCAAAACTGAGGGTGTCGTTGACATTTTCATATTAAATATTTGATTTCCATTTTTTTAATCCATATTAATTACTAGAAACAAGGTAATAGAGAGTAAGTTTTAAATTGCTTCAATTTAATATGCAAAAGCACACAGACGCTAAGAAAGTCTCCACCTGTTCTAATACCTCACAACATGGTAAATCAAATGTCACTTAATTGAGGGAGTTATAAGGTGGCTTGGTGGTTTAGGGAGAGGGAGATAGGGTTTGGAGTTATATGGTGAAGGTCATGGGTTCAACTCACCCCCACTACAAATATTAACAATCTAACATTTGCCTATATAAAAAAAAAAGATCACTTATTTGAAACTGATTACATGTTATTTTTTTTAAAGATAAAATAAATTGAACTTAAATACATGTAGTACCATTTTTTAAAATCAAAGTACAGAATTGATGGTGAGAGCTTGATGTTGAGATGCCATTATTCTTTCACCTGCAATAGTTTCAAGCTTTTGTTAATTTTCTTTATTTGTTTAATCTTTTTATTTATTTAATTATCCTATTCAATATCTATGTATGCCTTGCAGTGCCATTGTTGATTAAGAACCATAATCAATGGAAAGTAACAAAGGTTGGAGGAAAACTTTATGTATATGGTTATACCCGCTCCGCACCCGCACCTATACCCTCTTTTTTTGCGGGTAATTACCCAGACCCGAACCCATACCCATAAAGCGGGTATTTACCCTACCCGTTGTGGGTATTTTTTGCGGGTACCCATAGGGTAGGGTCCAAATTGCCATCCCTATTCATATAGCATTTACAGAGCACCAAAGACACCCTCTTTTTTGGCCAAAAATGCCACCAAAAGCAGAACACCCAGGAGGAAATTTTTATATTCCATGCATAGTTTGTCATCATGCTTCAAGATATGGGACCCCGGTGGATGCTTCAACCTTGAGGAGTCGGTTGTTTCATGGGAGGGTAGTATTGTAAGGGTCCAGCCCAATTAGGAATCAAGAGAAAATGGAATAGTTAGTTAGTTAGTTAAGCATTTGTTGAGATGGTTAGTTAGTTAGAGATTTTAGCTATATAAATAGGGGAAGAGAGTAAGAGAGGGATATAGAGAAAAGTCCAGATCCTCTCCATTTAGGGGATAACTGGACATCTCCATTCCTTTTATTCTGCTGGTGACAAGTGGCACTAAACAAAATCAAAGGCTCATATTTATCGTGTTTTAAATAATTTAATTTAAATTTAGAAAAAAAACAAAACATCAAATCTAAAATGGCGGAGCATCACTCTTGTTTGTGTTCACCTTCTTCTTCCCTTCGCCAACACTACCGTCGTGCCGCCATGCCGCTGCTCTGCGTCGCCGCCTTGCCACCGCTCCTATGCTCTTCTCCAGACCTGACTGCCACTGTGTCGCCCCTTCTGCCTTCGCTGTCATGCCGCAGCGCTGCCCTGCTGTTGTGCCATTGCATCAAATGTTGCTCCTCCTTCATGTTACTACTTATAAAGAAAAGCCATGAACTATCCCACCACAATAACCACTAAATCCACCCACACCAGAACCCCACCTACATCTTCCTCCATATAAGAGACAAATTCTCCCAATATTAATATATAAACAAGCACTTTAACGAATGAAACATGGAATCTTAAGGTGGGTAGTGTACAATCA
Source organism: Echinosophora koreensis (assembly GCA_035048595.1). Classification (NCBI taxonomy): domain Eukaryota; kingdom Viridiplantae; phylum Streptophyta; class Magnoliopsida; order Fabales; family Fabaceae; genus Echinosophora; species Echinosophora koreensis. Next base: position 878,302 of record JAPCYP010000031.1, on the reverse strand, counting down.
GGAAGAATTTGCCAGCTTTAGTGGCAAAAGCCAAAATTCATGAAGGAGAGAATAATGGAAATGGTAGCAGAGTAGTAAAACCACAGTAGACGCAGTGGCACGATGGTACAACGGGCACGGAGGTGCAACGTCGAGGCAGCACGACTGCGACGGTTAGTACGGCGACGGGTCGGCAGTCAGATCTGAAGGCGCGCTTGCAAAGAAAAAAAGTTTTTGGTTTCAGATTTTTGCTTGTGCAGAGAAAAGTATTTCATTTTTTTAAATTTAAAATGAATTAATATTAACAAATCAATCTCAGCCCTTGAAATTATTTAATGGCATGTGTTAGATGGATATAAAAAGGAATGGAGATGTCCAGTTATCCCCTAAATAGAGAGGATCTGGACTCTAGAGAATTGTTGATTTGAAAATTGAGCAGTGGCTTAGTGTGAAAGGGGAAACCCTTGGAGGAGATCACTCTCATATTCTTGTTCTTTTTCTATTCAAGATTCAATAAGATTCAGTCTTTCCTTGCTCTATTTCTCACTTCTAATCTTTGGTTCCTAACACCGACACTTCTCGGACACGGTGTCAGACTCCACTCTGCAGTGTCACAATTAAAAAAAAAAAATTCCGGCTCAAACACCTCTCAGACACTCGTATCATTAAAAAATATTTTTTTTAAAAAAAGTGAACTTAGCATTTTGAGATCATGAGTCATCAATCCTAAAATTTTTTAGACAAATATTTTCTAAAAAGGTCATGGGTATCCAACCCCAAATTAGATCTTTTACTTTTTGAGACATAAAGCAAAATGATGCCTCTTAGCAATTTTTGTGAGACTCATTATCATAGCATCTAACTAGTTGTTTTAAGAAACATGATTCATCTTCTTATCTTGGGATTATTTTTGTAAGGATTGCATTGTGAAATGACCCCTCTTAGTATTCATTATCATAAAGAAAATTATAAAGCTTAACAACTTTATTTTTAGAAGGCGAATACATATATATAAGCGGTGTCCCGATGTCCTATGTTTTAGACATTATCCGTGTCGCCGTGTCCATGTCGTGTCGCGGTGTCCGTATCAGAGTCTATGCTTCATAGGTGGACTCTAGGACATGACAAAAATGAGCTGATAAATGTAATGAGATATAGATGTTCTTCACCTCAATTTTGACAACTAGTTTGACTGACGAATTTGAGAAAAGAAAAATGGCCAAAATAGTAACTGAGTTAAGAAAAAATAGGATTAAAATTGATTATGGTGCACTTTGCAATCTTCTTTGTTGTACAACTGTACCAGCCACAAAATAAATAAAAGGGTTAAATACTTAAATATGTTTTTGGTCCCAAGTACTACTGCCACTAGCTGAGAGAAAAAACTAGTTTCCAGTGCAAAGCCTCAGCTATAATCCTCAACAATACAAAACATATGTGCACTACTGGTGCCACTCCCCATGACAAATTGTCTCTCTTCTAATTGGCTTGGGTCCCATGGAATTTCTTTCTCAAATATATCTTTCATTCTGCTGGTCTGGGCTCATTCCTATTAATCAGGGTCCTAACAAATAGACTGCACTAATGTTTTCCCTCTTTGAAATCCAAGCAATGGGAGGTTAACATCATCGTTATTCATCCATCACCGGAAATAAATAGTTACATCTTGCTATTTATTACATCTCGCTATTTAATTAAAAGAAAAAAGAAAAAATCAACTGAATGATTTAGCTATATAATGGAAAGGATCACAAAGATACGAAAGCCAACTTGACTAAATGTAAATGATATTTTATTTTTTCTAAACTACTAGTCGACTTTAATTTAACGGAAGTTACATAAAAAAGTGTAGTATTCCAAAATTACCTTATAATCCTCAGGATATTTGATACGCTTTACAGTACAGCGATCAAACTCCTATTTTAAAATATCAAACCCATCAACATCTTCCCACTTAATGTTAGGAACAGAAGTAAAACCCCGTCTTCTTAACAAAGGTTCAACTACTTTAAGTGCTTCCTTGATAAATACAAATACACCCAGATAAATATCATCTTTATGGATATTATAAAAGTAAAATCAAATACTACAAAACAAAGAAAGAAATCTAGAAAACCTCAAATCACACATCTGGATTACCAGCTTATCGGCTTCTTCAGGCAACAAAGCTTGCTTCATAAGTCTTCTTCGTTCATGAGATCTTGATCTTGAGACCGTTTCTTTTCATAAACCCTATTAATTGCCAAAATAACAGCCTTATTAACCAGATAATCCAAATCCTCATGAAAAAATCCTCGCGTAGACTACCTTATTTTCAGTAGATCAACTGAATCCTCGAGTTTGAGCTTCGAAGCAATCAGGGAAAGAAACTTTTCCTTGGCAGTTTGATCGAGGAAGTCAATAAGAACCGAATCATCAGGGGGCGATCGTTACAATGGAGTGTGCGAATAGGGTTAGTTCTTTTTGGTCTTCGAGTCTTGTTTGTCTTTCTTGAGATAGTTGTGCTTTCCTCTACCTCACACGATTGACTACAATCTTTCATGGATCAAATTCAACGATCGTCCCCTGATGATTCAGTTCTTAGTGACTTCCTTGATCAAATTGCCAAGTAGAAGATTCTTTCCCTGATTGCTTCGAAGCTCAAACTTGAGGGTTCAGTTGATGTACTGAAAATAGACCAGTCTACGCGGGAATTTGTTCATGAGGATTTGGATTATCTAGCTAATAAGGCTGGTATTTTGGCAATTAATAGGGTTTATGAAAAGAAACTGTCTCAAGATTAAGATATCGTGAATGAAGAAGACTGGTGGAAGCAAGATTTGTTGCCCAAAGAAGCCGATAAGCTTGCAATCCAGATGTGTGATTTAAGTTCCTCTAGATTTGCTTCTTTGTTTTGTAGTATTTGACTTTCTTTTTATCATATGCATAAAGATGATATTTATTTGGGTGCATATATTCAGCAAGCACTTAAATTAGTTGAAACTTTGTCAAGAAGACGGGGCTTCACTTCCGTTCCAAACGCTAAGTGGGAAGCTGTTTGTGGGCTTGACCTTTTAAGACATGAATTTGACCGTTGCATTGTAAAGCGTATCAAATATCCCGAGGATGATGAGGTAATTTTTGAATACTACACTTTTTTTTACGCAGCTTCTATTAAATTAAAGTCAACTAACAGTTGAAAAATAAAATAAAATATCATTTATATTTAGACAAGCTGACTTTCATATCTTTGTGATCCTTTCCATTATATAGCGATGTTCATTGGTTCAAGATGATCCGATGAACCCGAGAATCTGAATCGAACCAATTAAATTGGTTTGGATTTTTTGGTGTTCGAATCCGAACCAAACCAAATCCGATGGTAATTGGTTCGGTTCTCGGATTCAAGGATTGTGGATCTGAACCGAACCAATTACTATTTAATATTTTTATAGTTATTTTTTTATATATATTTTAATACTTTATATATTTGTATTTAATATTTTTCGAGTCCGAACTGAATCGAATCAACCCGTTCTTGAATGGTTTGGTTTGGATCGGATTTTCTGACAAAAAAATTGTAAATCCGAATCGAACCAATTGGTGTTGATTCGTTCGGATTTGTTTTTCATGCAAATCCGAAACCGACCCGTGAATACCCCTAATTATATAGCTAAGTCATTCAATAGAGTTTTTCTTTTTATAATTAAATAGCAAGATGCAATAAATAGAAAAATATAATTGTTTATGGAAAGATGATGGGTGAATAAGGATGATATTTACCTCCCATTGCTTGAATTTCAAAAAAATGAAAACATTAGTGCAGTCTATTTGTTGGACCTCGATTAATAGGAACGAGCCCAGACCAGCAGAGTGAAAGATATATGTGATAAAGAAATTCCATGGGACCCAAGCCAGCTAGGGACAGTAGTACTTGGGACCAAAAACATATTTAAGTATTTAACCCATGTATTTTAAAAAATATTCCTGGGAATAATAAATAATAAATACTAAACAAACATGCTTTGAATTTTGTCTAGGAATAACATTTCTGGTCATAACATTCCCGGTAATGACATTCCTAAGAATAATATAAGATAACTTCAAACAAACGCCACCTTAAAAATGTGTGCAAATTTACATGGGTGGGTCCTTAGCCTTGAAAAATAATATTCAACGCTAGACTTGGGCTTGTAAAAAATGTAGGCTTGGTTAAACCCAAGTCGAATATAGAAAGGTTTCGAATTTTGGCACCTCCCTAATTCATCTTCCCACCTCCCTTTCCTCTTTAATTTTTCTTTATTCCTTAAATACCCTTCTTTCAACAATTTATCCCCCACTTCGTCGACCCTCAGCCCTCTCTCTTAAATTTTTTTTCTTTTCTTTCTACTCTTCTCCTACCTCCCTCCACGGAATGTGTTAAAAAATTTTAACACAAACGGAAACTATAATTTTCATGTGTGAACAGTTTTAACACATGGAAACTACGAAAATACAATTTTTGCATGTGTCAATATTTGACACACACACAAACAAAATTTGAAACATACGGAATCTGGCATACATACACGGAAACTTGCTTTATCTCTCTTTTCATCTTCTTTGAGACTGGCTTCTTTTTTCTAGGAGGGATGGTCTTCTGTGCATATGTGTAGAACACATAATTTCCAATAAGGAATGTCAATAGCAACCCAGCAACAATGTGGAGAACCATTAAGTCTCTTCCCTTTGGATCCGGAATCCTTAATCATATTCCCCACTCGATCGAAGGAAGGAGGAACTTTATGGGCAAACTCGGAGTCATCGGCCATGGCTGAAGATGCTGAGGTAATTAATCTTCCCTGCTTGCAATTGCAACTTGCAAGGAATTTCTAAGAAAACTAGTGCACACACAGGGAAACTAGTTCACACACAACCAATATCAAGCAGATTACTAATCTCCCCAGTATTTCATCGCAAGTGTAGTTTCTAGTGGGGAGATTAAATTCACACACTCAAAGTTTAAATTCTTCCTTCATATTGCTTTATAAATCTTGTAAAAGTAAGAGAAAAAAAGGGGTTTCAATATAGTGGGGAGATTAATATGGGATTGGGATTCGGTGTGGGTTGGGTGGGTGAAAAATGGAGAAGAAAGGGAAGAAGGGGAGGATGGGGAAGAAGAATCATAAGGGGGAAGGGAGGGGTATTTAGGGAAAAAAGAAAAAAATTAAAGAAAGAGAGGTGGGGGATTAATATTGGAGGTGGGAAAATTGTGAGCCATATAGAAATACATATTTTATATTTATGGGCTTACTGTTTTGTTAAAATACCCTTTTTTTTTTAAAAGTAAAATGTTAGATTAAAATTTATTTTATTTTATTCTGTCTTCTTCTATTTTATCTATTTTATTTTATTTTATTTTATTGAAATTTTGGTGTTCACGGGCTTGGGCCCTCTAGGCACACAGACTTGAAGGGGCACATGTCTGTGCCAGTCACACGTTGGTTCTTCCCAAACAAGCTGGACTTTGTGGACTTGGGCCCATCCAGTCCAATATCCCTTGTCACGGACAAGTCCAAAAGTCCCTATGACTCTTCAGTCTTCACTCGCCTTGACAAAACCCTCCCATCCTCCTAGCTAGTACCTTACCTACCCACCCCCTACTACTTTTTCTTTTTATATTTTTTTTCTCCTTTCCTTTCCCTTTTTTCTCTGGATCATTGTTTTTCCTACTCTCATGCCATCAACTTGATTCTTCCTATTTCATGCACCGAACATTGATTATAGCCAAAAGGCTATCTGTAATCATTGCTGGTTCCCGTCAGTCCAATTTTCATGTATGCTTTACGACCAAGAATCCAAGCCACTAATAAAAATCTTATGGATGTACCCCTTCTCTTGTACCTATTGACATTTGATTTTGTTGAAATTTTACCTTAATCAGTAACGAGTAATTTAGTCTTTAAATATGGTCTAATAATTGAGTTGAATATTATTAGGATTGAATATGATAAAATTTATGGGGGAAAAAAGAGAGGACAAACTACTTCCCTTTGTATAATTTCTAGTTGACAAGTTTTCCTTGTTCTAAAAAAAATTATATCAACTTAAATATTTTGTTTCACTAAAAGATCAGTAATTTCCCCTTTCCCAATTTTTCATTATGTATCATTTTCTTTCTGTGCCGAGCAATTTTGCTTTTGTAACAGCGAACCTAGTTAAAAGCATGACTGCCTAAGAGTGGTTCTCTAACTTTGAGACATTAATTTTCTTTAATCTAGTTAATGAAATCTTAGATTGATTCCATAAAAATTAATTTTACAAGTTCGAGGTATCAAACCCAAGTATTTTGGTGGAATTATGAAGTAAGCTTTAAGAGAAAGCTGAAAGGTTGGGGAACAAAAGTGCAGGGCTTGAATTTTGACCAAGATTTTATGCATACATATGCATGAAACTAGGGATGGCAATTTACACTCATTCATGGGGATCCCCGCGGGGAATGCCCCGAATGGGGCCCCGCGGGCGGGGAATTTTACCCCACGGGGACGGGGATGGGGGGCAAAATCCCCCCGTGGCTAATTCGGGGACGGGGACCATACCCCCCGCCCCGTGAAAATACATATTTACCCCTAAAATATATACATGTATATTATACTATATGTATGAAAATAATGATGTTACTTTGGTCTTTTCACATCTTAAAGGGTCATTATTCATTAATTCATTCCTCTCACACTCATTTTCATCAGATACACTACACTCATATTGTCACTCCAAAGTTCAAAAATCAAAACCCTACCACCACTCATCTGTAGCGCACCGCCCAGCCCCTCCGTTCCAGTCCTCGACCTGCGAGCAGCGAGCTCTGTTCAGCTCGACCTGCGAGCAGCGAGCTCCATGCGGCCTTCTCCGTTCTCGCACCGCTCGCTCTTCGCTGGGCTTCTTCTCCTGCAGCTCGCGAGTCGTGTTCGCGCGGCCTCTGCTCGCGCCGCTAGCGTCTTAGCGCGGCCTCTCCCTCCGCCCAGTCTCAGTTCTCTCCTTCTTCCCTACAGCGTCGCCCAGCGAGTTCCTCAGTGTCTAGATCTGCGTTTCAAGTTTCAACTTTCCAGCGAGTTCAGTCGTTCAAAGCGTCGTCCAGTGAGTTGTGCCCCTCCCTCAGTGTCCAGCGAGTTCACTCAGTTCAATCATTCAGATCTGCGTTTCAACTTCAAGGTTTGTTTTTTTTACATAAAGCCTAGGTATTCTAATTCTTAACCCACAGATTTTTGTTGCAGTTGTTTCCAGCGATAAACGAAATACAACTTGTTTCCTCTTAGTCATATGAATTTCTGAATCAAGTCCATTATGATAACTTGAATGCTCTGTCAAACTCCAAGGTTCAATAATCATATCGTTTATTGTTTTGCCAGTAGTTAATCAGTTTTGGTCTTAGTTTTGGCACTGTAGTAGAAAGAGAAAATTATACCAGATCATAAAAATGTGGCTAGAACATCTTTGTTTATTTTTGTCTCTGCTTCAGATGATCAGATCTGCTTGTCTCTGCTTCCCTATCACTATATGTTTATTTTTGTCATTGCTTCATATCTGTTTGTCTATGCTTCTCTGAAAATGAAAATAATTTATTGATTCCGAAAATAGTTTATGAAACTGGAAAATATTGAAACCGCAGATCTGCAAGTAATTGATATGGTAAAGTATGTAAAATATATGCACAACTTTTTATATCAGTTTGTTCTTGGCTGGATTAGTTTGTATAGCTGTGTTACATTGGTTATTTATAAATCGTTTTACTTGTATGGCAGGAGTTTGTCTGAAAATGGTGGTTGAAGACCAATAATCTAATAGTCCTATGGAAACTGAAGTTCCACCCACACCTCAGAATGAAACACAAGGAACCGAAACTCCACAAAATGAAACACAAGGAACCGAAACTCCACAAAATGAAACAAATATGGAAAATCAAGATCAACCAGTGGAGCACTCAAGCCCTAACAAAAGAGGGTTAACTTCAAAAGCTTGGTTGCATTTTAAAAGGGAGAAGATAGATGACAAATGGAAGGCAATATGCAAGTATTGTGATAGGAAACTACTTGGTGAAACTAAACAAGGTACCAAGCATTTACATGACCACATCAGGACATGTAAACTTCGCACTGTGAGAGGTCCAAGGCAATCTGTAATAAAAACTTTGGAACAATCAACAAGTTCCATGGGAAATAAAGCCGAATCAATTGTAGTTGGCAACTATACATTTACTCAAGATGTTGCTAGGAAGGAACTTGTGAGGATGATTATATTGCTTGAATATCCCATCATGATGGTTGATCATATCGGCTTTAGAAGGTACAGCCATGCTCTTCAACCTTTGTTCAAGATAGCTTCTCGCAATACGATCAAGAGTGATATAATGAAGTTATATGAAAGTGAGAAGAAAAAACAAATGAAGTTACTTGAAAAGAATAAAAGTCGCATTGCGATTACTACTGATATGTGGACTTCTAGCAATCCGAACAAAGGATATATGTCTGTTACAGCTCATTACATTGATGATAATTGGACTTTGCAAAATCGCATCGTTAGGTAAGTACTATTTAACCACTTTATCGTGAATATGTTTCATTTTTTTTTATCTTTGATTTGTAATTGTTGTGATTGATGATTATATGCTTTATTTATTTTTATTTGTTTTAGGTTCATTTATGTGCCTGCACCACATACTGCTGAGGTTATTAGTGATGTTTTGGTAGAGTGTTTGTTGGATTGGAATATTGATAGAAAGCTGACAACATTAACTGTTGATAATTGTAGCACTAATGATGCATTGATTGATCATTTGTTTGATAAGATACCCCATTCTTCATTTGTTTTGAGTGGGGGAATTATTCCATATGAATTGTTGTGCTCATATATTGAATTTGATAGTAAAAGATGGATTGTCAACAATTGCAAGATCTATTGAAAAGATTAGGGACCGTGTTACCTTTTGGGTTGCAACGTCGAAGAGGGAGGAGAAATTTAGAGATACTTGTACTCAATTGAGCATGACTTATGGTAAGAAGCTTGCACTAGATTGTAGAACTAGATGGAATTCTACTTATTTAATGCTTGTTTCTGCATTACCTTATGAAGAAGTTTTTAAACGTTTAAGACAACGTGATTCTCAATATAAATGTTTGCCAAGTGAAGAAGATTGGAAAATGGCAAGTGAAATTTGTGACAAATTGGAAATGTTTTTTAGTGTCACTGAGTTGTTCTCGGGTAATCAGTATCCGACATCAAATATTTATTTTCCAAAAGTTTGTGAAATAAGATTGGCTTTAAGAAGTTGGCAAACTAGTAGTAGTGATATCACCCAAAGTATGGCTGCAAGTATGATATTGAAGTTTGACAAGTACTGGGGTTTGATAAATGAAGTGATGGCAATAGGGGCTGTTTTGGATCCTAGATATAAAATGACATTGCTGAATTATTTCTTCCCTCGTATGTATGGAGATGATGCTCCCCAGGAATTGGAAAGAGTGAAGAAATTATGTGAAGATTTAGTTGATGAATATCAAGCAAGGGATAGGAGAGTTCTTCCTGCTAGTAGTGGCTCTAGTGCATCAACATTGACAGATGTTACTCATGCTGGAAAGTCAACTTGGAGGTGTAATTATGTCCAGTTTGTGAAAGAGAGTGTTTCAACTACTACGGTGAAGTCAGAATTAACTTGCTACTTAGAAGAGCCTGTCTTGACTGATGAATCGAATGCAGAAAATTTTGATATATTAGGTTGGTGGAAAAGTAATGGACTTAAACACCCAACTTTGCAAAAAATTGCAAGAGACTTTTTAGTTATCCCCATCTCTAGAGTTGCTTCAGAGTCAGCCTTTAGTACTGGTGGTCATGTTTTAAGTTCACAACGTAGTAAGTTGAATGAAGATACTTTGGAGGCTTTGTTGTGTACCCAGAATTGGTTACGTAAAGAAATGCAAGGTAATAAATTTTATTTTGAATTCACTTTTATTTATTTATTTCCATGATGGTTTTGTTTTGAAAGTTAATTTGGTTCTTTATTTATTAGGTTCTTCAAGCTCAAGCACAATGCAGCAACTTGAATCTATTGAAGAGAATATGGATGATGATAATTAGGTAATGGATATATACTGTTTATAGTTTTTTAAAATATGTTTATCAAAAGATGGTGATGCTTATGTATTTATTTTGTAGGCAACGGAAAGAGGGACATAGACATTTGGGATGGATAAAGACCTCATGTTGGAATGTTGGAAAAGACATGGAAATTTGATATTGTAGTTTTGAAACTTGTTGTAATGTTTATTTAATATTATGTTTGTATTATTTGAGACTTTTTTTTAAGACTTGTAAAGACTTATGTTTGTCATATTTAAGACTTATTATTTGTGGACTATGAATTGTGGTGTATATTCTTTTTATTAAGATTTTTTTTTTAATTTTATTGGATTTTAATTTATGATTTTGTATTTTTTTCATAAACATTCGGGGTCCCCGTGGGGACTACGGGGATCCGCGGGGACGGGGACAGGGGAGGAAAACCCCCCACGGCGGGGAGCGGGGACGGGGACGGGGGGAAGCTGGGGGACGGGGATGGGGAGCGGGATAGTGCGCCCCGCCCCGCCCCGTTGACATCCGTACATGAAACGCTTCTTAAAGCAAGGAGAAAGATGGAGGAGATAATTGAAGCTGAACCTCCAACAATGACATCGAAAGCAGAAGATTCCCTGAATGGAATGAGTATCTGTTGTTTAGGCAAAAGTAAGACATACATATAATTAAGGGCATATTTTGGGTAATTTCGTTTTGATTTTGACTGATACAATCATACAACAAAAAAGGATTAGTCCTAGTCATGGTCATTGCCTAGCGTAAACACAACATCACTATCTAAAAAACAACTCAGTCAAGGTTTCAAGAGTGTCAACGTTTTAGACCATTTGAGCCAATATCTGAACAAGTTCAAGACCTTTATTAATTCTTAACATCCTTATCAAAGTCATAGCTGGTTTTCAAGCACTGACTCATATTAAAGGGGCAAGTGGCCAAATGATTGAGGCTATATAAAATTGTGTTTCTCATGGTCGTGGGTCGCATCCTATTGAAAATTTAAACATTTTGCTAACTTGTATGGCCATTTCCTTCTATATGCTCTTTAATACGGAATGGTAAAAGGAATAGTAAAATATCATATGAAACTTATTAGGCCTTGGCCAATTCATACATTAAATTCTCACACAAGTTAAAACTTAAAAACTATGATACTATCAAATTCTCTTTCATCTTCCTAACAAGTTGCAACACTACTACACAACCACAACATAGAATCTATTATCCAGTGTTACTGCAACTATTTCTTTTTTAGACCCATAGTTACTAATAGGCCATAGTGTTTTAACCTACAATGTGAAAAGACAAGGAATTCAAATTATAGTGCCATGATACTGCCATCTATTACCTGGTTTGAGTGATGCGTGTGTAGATACACAAATGACATGAAACAAGTTTGTGAAGGGTGTGTCTGAAATCAAAAGAGAAATAAGATAAATACTAAATTTAAAGGCTTTACACTAGGAGTAAATTTAAAGGCTTTAAAGAGAAATAAGCATGCTAGCAATCAAAAGGTTGTATCTATATTAATGGGGTAAATACTGATGCATCCAACCATGTAAACATCAGCTTGTTATGGGATCTCTGGCAGTAATTAATGGTCAAATTCATATACAGCAAGGCAAAAAAAGAAACTAACCACAACATCTTTAAGGTCGACATGAGACCAGAAAAAGGGGTAGCAACTTAAAGAAAGAGAAAGAGGAATTTTTGGGGGGATGAAATAGCAGCATACAACTTTTTACTATTTCTTCTACTATCTGTTAAATATCATCAGTAGACACACCAAATCCCCAAGAAAAGAAAGGGAATGAAAGGGATTTATTGTCTTCTTTTTATTCTTACCACAACTCATCTGCTGCACTCTGAGCAGTTCAATATGCTTCTGCGTTGCTCAAAGCAATATTGATATTACTTATTCAGAAAATAAATTATTTGGTAACAGATAATTTTAGTGTAACCAGTTTAACCTTTTTAGTCTATTTTAGTATTACAAGGGGAAATGAGTAGTTAATGAATAATCCTTACTACTGCTATAAACATGACGATCCTTACTCGTTTTACACCATCAAATGGAGAAGGGGGATATCATGTTGGAACTACCAGGGCATTCACTGTTCAAGCAAGCAAATCTAATATTCATTTTTCTGAAATCCACAATGAGAATCAATGAAAGCAACAGAAAATGGAGACGAAATTTTGGATTGTTAGAATGTAAACATACCCTGTGAACTATATTCATTTCAGGACCATAATCTTCTGATGTTACAGGCTTTCTTCCAGATATCGGTTCCAACAGAACAACTCCAAAACTGTATACATCACTCTTTTCAGTCAATTGCTGATTTGCACAGTACCTGCATCAAAGATCGATTGCAATGAAGAAATAAATGAGCAATTGGTAATGGAAAAAAAAAACAAAACACAAACAAAAGGAATTGACAGTGGAGTGTAACTGTGTAGGATTCATGTTAGGAAGGAAGCTACTAACAAGGGACACTTCTCATAGACATATAGTCCTTTCCAAGTTGTGCATTATGACCTGCACATGCACTCTGAATTTCTTATATCAGCTCCATCAATAATAGTGTAAAATGTCATTATCGAGAGCCCAGAGGTAGGAGAAATGGCAGCATTCTGCAACATTTTTCACTGATATTCTGAGAATTATTGTAAGACAGCAAAGTTCCAAAAATTTGAAAGCAAAAAAGAGAGAGAGAGAGAGAGAGAGAGAGAGAGAGAGTAATGACATTGTAGCATTGAAATGCTAAAGCATTTAGAGCATAATTCAGCTACCAGGCATTATATTTAGCATCTCGAAGTGCCATAATCCATTTGGGTTGATGGCCAACTGACAAACTGTGCGCTATTCTGCTTCTGACAACTATAGATCTACTCATCTCTCAGTTATAAAAAAAAAATTTCTGAGGAAAGACTAATTCTTGGGGGTACTTAGCTATCTCTCTCTACAAGTATTTTTTTGTATGGGCTAGAACTCCTGATCACACTAATTAGACCTGGATATGGAAAATCCCAGCTTCTGAGAAATTGAAGTTTCTCATTTGGACTATAGGGCAGAACGCATTACCTACTATTGCTTTGAGAGCTGGCAGAGGTTTGACTGCCTCACCAGCTTGTTTAAGGTGCAATCACACTCTTGAGGACACTCTTCATTGCCTCAGGGATTTAATATGGCTCAACAATTGTGGCATCATAAAATGGGTAACTGGAATCAGATTTTTTATCAAGGGGGGATGCAGTTACCTGAATCCGTGAGCAGAGTCAGGTGAATGGGGCATGGAGTTGGAGATCTAGAAATTGATGCCCCCCGAAAGTTGGATCTAAGTGCATCTTCTCTTGCCTCAACAATCAACATCTAATGGCAGACTAACTCAGGGTTCCTGTCAGACAACTGAAATGGGAAGCACCATCTGAGTATGAATATGTTGTTAACGTTGATGGGAGCTAGTTCAATGGGGAATCCAGGAATATCTGGGTTTGCAGCAATTGCTAGAAAAACAGTACCATAACCAACAATCAAAACAGAATGGTTGTATATACGATCCATCATGCAGCTGTCCATCTGTGGAACTATATTGATCTTCCAACCGATGTGTAGCATCTAAATAAGCAGCATCGGGCTGTTTAGCAAAGGCCTTTAATAGGTCATTCTCATTCTTTTCGACTCTTTCATTCAAAATCACTCCAATGCTGAACCTTGGACCCTTTGGCATTTCAGCATAAAAGTCTTCTTTGCCTATGTATGGATAACAATCTTCAATCGTAATTCCTGAAATGAGCAATGTAACTAAGTGCATGTGAGATCCAAACCCCTGCACAACCGTCACAGTCAAAAGCATGATCTCCTAGCTCCTGTGCAGATAAAGATATTCATTCTCCGGTCCTTATTTTCATGATGCCCTCCACAGCCCCTGCTGATGCGAAAGCCCAGCAGCTTCCACAGTAGTATTCCTGATCCTGACATCTGTAACTGATCCTTGCTCTTCCATATTCAAGGAGAGAGAAAGAAGAAGTTACAGATGTCAAGGATCAGGATACTAATGCGGAAGTTGCTGGGCTTTCGCGTCAACGGGGGCTGTGGAGGGCATCATGAAAATAAGGACCGGAGAATTAATATCTTTATCTGCACAGGAGCCAGTAGATCATGCTTTTGACTGTGACGGTTGTGCAGGGGATGGATCTCACATGCACTTAGTTACATTGCTCACTTCGAAATTACGACTGAAGATTGTTATCCATACATAGGCAAAAAAGACTTTTATGCTGAAATGCCAAAGGGTCCAAGGTTCAGCATTAATGATTTTGAATGAAAGAGTCGAAAAGAATGAGAATGACCTATTAAAGGCGGTTGCTAAATAGCCCGTTGCTGCTTATTTAGATGCTACACATTGGTTAGAAGATCAATATAGTTCCATAGATGGACAGCTGCATGATGGATAGTATATACAACCATTCTGTTTTGATTGTTGGTTATGGTACTGATGTCAATGGCAGTGTCAGGTGAATAGGGCATGGGGTTGGAGATCTAGAAATTGATGCCCCCTGAAAGTTGGATCTAAGTGCATCTTCTCTTGCCTCAACAATCAACATCCAACGGCAGACTAACTCGGTTTCTAGGGTTCCTGTCAGACAAGTAAATGGGAAGCACCATCTGAGTATGAATATGTTGTTAACGTTGATGGGAGTTAGTTCAATGGAGAATCCAGGAAGATCTAGGTTTGGAGCAATTGCTAGAAAAACAACAGGTACCTGAGTGGGTTTCTGCTGTATCGGGTTTCTTTGGTTTTTCTGACAATTTGGAAGCTGAAATCTTGGGGTCTCTCCTTCATAGGTTGAGCTTAGCATGGGAGCTAGGAATCCGGAAGTTGTATTGTGATTCTGATTCGACGGAAGCCTTGAAAATGGTGGAGGAGGAACCACCCCTTGTCATCGCTATGCAGCGTTAGCGTGGGAGCTCCAGTCGTTGATTGCTAGGGATTTGGAAGTTTGTTTTGGTCATACTCTCCGCGAGGGAAATCAGTGTGCGAATTTTCTGGCAAAGAAGGGTGCGGCTAGCAGCTTGGCGAGGGAGATCCATCGTCTTCCACCTCCGGGTTTGGAAGCACTTCTTACAGCTGATGCAGCTAGTATCCTTTCTTGCTTTTGTTATTTTGGTCCTTTTTGGCTTGTCGTTTTAGGGCTTGCCTTGTCGTTTACCATTACAAAAGGAATTTGTTCGGTGTTGTTCTCCTTATCCTGTACCCAAATGTAAATCAAACGCACCCTTAATACTAGTAAAGTCTCAAACTCATTTGTAAAATAGTAATGATATTTGGACACAAATTTTGATACAATGTATAGATACTGTGTAGTTGATGGGGTGTTTTGGGAGTGATAAAATATATGATAAAATATTTTTATGCGGTGTTGGACACCATTTTTATGTCCAAATAACATTACTCTTTGTAAAATCACTATTTTCTAGTTAAATTTTATTGTTACCCTTCACCCATTTTGTATTAATGATGAACTTATTACTCAGCTTTTGACTCAAAATATGGGACTAATATTTTGCAAGGCTTTAACCAGATAAAAGAATATATCAAACCAACTTTTTAAGATTTTGTGCTTGTTCATTCAAAAAAAAAAAAAAAGATTTTGTGCCAGGTTGTTTCAGATTCTAGAGGCTCATTTCTCTGTTGGCATTGAAAAAAATTGAGTTTGAAACCATAAATATTGTTTGGACAAAAAACAAAGTGAAAAAAGTGTGTTTAAAAGGGGAGACACCAAAGTTTTGTGAAAGCTTGTCAAAGTAGATTTCAGTTGCCATCTTCAAACACAGTGTTATTTTACATCAAGACCCTATCGTTTATTTGTCACCTACCAAAGCCAATGAGAAAAAGGTGGGAAGAGAAATATATAGTAATTATGTCCTTTTTAGTAATTTTGCTTCAAAAGTGATTCTACTTTATCTTATCCAAACAAAAACAATTTTCCTAAACTTGCTTTTAAAATATCATTACCAAACACAAATCAATTTGTTTAACCTCGCTTTTTTTAAAATCAATTCTTTCAAACTCAATTCCATCAAACTCAATTCTATCCAAATTTAAAACAAATTATCATCTATTTCAAGGTACTATCTAACAGAGATGTCCGAATTGGGATGGCCCTGTATGTGGGGTGGTACTGATTAGGTGAGTACAACAACTGAACAAGCCATTACTGAAATGGCTAAAATTAAATTCCTACAACAAAGGTCTGAGTATCACTATAAAAGGCGGCAAAGGTCTACAAAAGAAATATTAAAAGGAAATAGGTTGTGCATTAAACCCAACAAGAATAGTTCTTACCACTGTATTGAAAATCGGACCGGATCAAGAACCAGGCAGGTTTCGGTCCGTTGAAACCCCAGAACCGATGGGAAATCGGTCGAATATAACTTATGCCTGAATATATGCCTTGCTATGCATGTTTAAATTCCCGCTTTTTGATAATGCCAAAAGGGGGAGAGTATATACTTGCATGCTTCAGGGGGAGTGATTTGAATAAATGCATGAAGTGAGGGGGAGTAAAGCTTAAGCTTATATCTATATTTGAATTATAATGATGATCTTTATGATATTAAGCTAATCCCTCCTTGAGATGTTTGTCATCATAAAAAAGAGGGAGTATGTGAATATATGCCTCACAGGTTATTTGTTTTGATGATGAACAAAAGAAAAAGGTCTAGAAGGACTATAGTGCAAAAAGCGGAAAATTATAAAGCAAGCAAGCACAAGGGGTAAAAAGGGAATTTTATTATTTGTATTGGCTGTTTTAGAATCATGTGTAAATGGTAAGTAGAATTCTCAACTTAGTATTGGTCCCCCACACACACTCATTTAACATGTGTCTAAGTGTTTAACACGTGCTAAAATATTTTTGACATGTGTTTTAAATGGATTAAAACTGACAATTGACTAACCTTAATGAGAAATCATTTTCCTTAATTGTCAAGTATTTCAAATTCAGGTTTACACGCACCATAATCGATTATGGTCTACCTATAATCGATTATGAGTCAAGTTTAATTGGCTTTAATTGGTGTTAATGACTAATTATGACATTAAAGCCGTTGGTTTTAAAATTTGAAATGATATAATCGATTATGACTTTGGTATAATCGATTAGGGCCTCTCTGACTTCTCTTGATCTTAAATTAGAAACTCTATAATCGATTATATAATCGATTAGGGCCTTTTATACAAAAGTCAGTGGATCCGTAATCGATTAGCATAATCGATTACCACCTTTCTGTCAACACACGCTTCCTGAGTTTTTAATTAAATAATCGATTATGGTCTTGTGATAATCGATTATGACTCGCCAAAAATGAACTTTAAGAGGCTTGACCTAATTTCATTTTGAACCTTCACCCGTTTTCTATAAATAGGAGAATAGGCAGCCTTACCTCAAACACACAACCTTTTGCTATTATACTCTATGCTTAAATCTCTGATCATTTTATCTTATACTGTTTTTATCTTGAACTATCACTTGACCATACTACTTTGAGAGTTCTATACACCATATAGGTGTCTTTGTAACTGAGCTTCAATTTGTGTTTTCATATATGCACTTTTTGAGTGCTTTCTTATTGTAAATCTTTTAAAGTTTTTCTAAGTGAGTGTGATCTCACGAACTGTTATTGAGACTCTTGCACAAGGGATAGTACGTCCTGTGATTTGTGTTAAGGGTGCTATGATTTGTAAAGGTTCTAGTTTAGCCTGTTTAAAAACTAGAGTTGATTGGAAACCTTTGGTCGTATTGCCTTGGGAAACTGAACGTAGGCCACGTGGGTAGTTGTGTGGCCGAACCAGGATACATCGTTGTGTCATTTTCTTCCCTTATCTCTTTACTTTCTCGTAACACTTTTATATTTCATACGCTTTATTTCACAACGTTTTACTTTAAATCTATTACCTCTCAAAGCAAGTTTTAAATATAGTTTAAATAGCCAAAAGTTTTCAAAAATCAATTCACACACAATTCACCCCCCTCTTGTGTTTGAGGTCACTTGTCAACAGCACCTTGTTAGACATGGTACGATCCATGATGAGTCATTCAGGTCTTTCTGACTCTTTCTTGGGTTTTGCTCTACTTACAGTTGCATTCACTCTTAACCGTGTACCAACTAAGGCGGTTGAAAAGACTCCATATAAGATATGGATTGGCCGAAATCCTAGTTTGTCATTTATGAGGATTTGGAGAGGTCAGGTTTATGTGAAACGTCTTATGACAAATAAACTTGGGCCCAAATCGGATAAGTGTATCTTTGTGGGATATCCTAAGGAAACCAAAGGATATTATTTCTACAACTCCTTCGAGGACAAAGTGTTTGTCGCTAGGATTGGAGTGTTCCTTGAGAAAGAACACATCTCTAAAGGAGACAGTGGGAGTAACGTAGAACTTGGAGAAATCCAAATACCACAAAGCACTGATCCGCCTGCAATAGAACAAGAACCGGTTCCTTCATATGTTGTGGTTGAACCACCGGTTCAAGTAACACAAGACTTGCGTAGGTTTAACAGGCCACGTCACCAACTTGAGAGATATGGACTTCTCCTGACTCAGGAAGGTGACTGCTCATGTATCAAGATGAGCCTGTAACCTACCATGAGGTTGTAATTGGCCCGGGATCTGAGAAGTGGCATGAGGCCATGGGATCCAAGATGGAATCCATGTACACGAACCAGGTATGGACCTTGGTTAAGGCACCCAACGGGTAAAACCCATAGGGTGCATAGGGGTCTTCAAGAAGAAGACTGACATGGATGGTAAAGTGGGTACCTTTCAGGCATGACTGGTTGGGAATTGTTTCAAGCATATTAATGGTGTAGACCATGATGAAACCTTCTCCCCAGTAGCGATGCTTAAATCTATTCGGATTCTACTTGCTATTGCTGCATATTATGACTATGAAATCTGTCAGATGGATGTCAAGACTATATTCCTTAACGGGAATCTTCTCGAGGATGTGTACATGATACAAACCGAGGGTTTTGTCGATCCAAAGGATGCTAGAAAGATATGTAAATTGCAGAGATCCATTCATGGATTAAAGTAAGCTTCCAGAAGCTGGAATCTTTGTTTTGATAAAAGCTGTAAGACAGTTTGAATTTATCAAGAACGAGGATGAACCTTGTGTGTACAAGAAGGTTAGTGGGAGTGAGATTGTCTTTCTCATATTATATGTGGATGACATACTGCTTATCAGAAACGATATCCCTATGCTACAAAATGTGAAACATGGTTAGGGAATTATTTCTCTTTGAAGGACGTAGGCGAGGTTTCCTATGTGTTAGGAATCAGGATCTATAGAGATAGATCACTGAAGTTGCTAGGCCTTAGTCAGAATACATTATGTACCACACCAGTTATCTTGTATGCTTTGAGTATGACAAGAAGGTACCAATTAATATCAGTGAAGGTTACTAAACTGCAGTCAAGAACATCCTTAAGTATCTGAGAAGAACTTAGGATACATTCTTGACAAATGAAGGTGAGGAAGAAGTCGTTGTAAGGTGTTACATCGTCATTGTTTCCAAACCGATAAAGGGTTATTCCAGATCGCAGTTTGGATTTGTGTTTTATCTTAATTGTGGCACTGTGAGCTTGAAAAGGTTCCAAGCGTGAGACAGTTGCAGAATTTATTACAGAGGCCAAGTATATAGTTGCCTTAAATACAGATTTAAAGGTCGTTTGGATCGGAAAGTTCATTTATGAATTTGGAATAATTCCTAACTTTGCGAACTCTATTCATCTCGTTGCGATGATGATCGAGTAATCGCATAAGCTAAGGAAACTTGATCTCACCAGCGATCCGAACATATACTTTGGTGCTTCCATCTCATTCAATAGATGATAGATAGAGGAGAGATGTGAAAATATGCAGAATGACAACGATATAATCCGCTAATTGAGTCTCTTGCTCAATGGCAGCATGACACTCACACTAGATGGATGGGTGTTAGATTGATGCCTGATTGACTCTAGTGCTAGTGGGAAATTGTTGGTGTAAGCCCTAGTGGCCAATCTATTTTGAATAGATCATCCTTTGTATCATGAATTTTATCATATATTTGATATATGAATAAGGCATTCATTTATTATGTTATTAGTTTATAGCATAATAAAGTTCTTAGAATTAGCAGTTCGTTCAATGAGATATTAAGTACATGACTTAATCGTGATGCTTCATTGAATAATAGAGCGCTATTCTTAACTATCCGTAGTCGAGTATTATTGTTAATTAGGACAACAATAATACATAGAGACTACTGTGTGAGTAGACTGATGACCACATCTCACGGGTCATGGATATGTGATATCAAGTCGGCACACAGGTATAAATATTAGGAGTAATACTTATAGGAGTAAATATTAGGAGTAATATTTATACCGGATAACCCACTATGAGAATACTTCATAATAGTTATGTAAGTGTCATAAGTATTCTCATGGCGACCATAGTGAAGTAATCATTCGACTTGAAGTCACTACGATTTCTACATGAGGAGTTGTAGGCTTTAATGCTATCAAACGTCACGCGTAACAGGGTGATCATAAAGGTAGTTATTGGGCTTGCAATAAATCATGTTGATGAGTGTGAGTGATGTAGACAGGATTCGTCCCTCCTACATAACAGGGGTAATGTCTTGGGCCACTCGATAGAGTGAGACGTGAAATATGCGTGGCCACGTGAAAGTGGGCCAATATGTGATATTGGGCCCATTTGTGATTACACGTCTACTCAGGGATCGAGGAATAAATAATTGAACATAACAAGGATGACATTCTTATGCCTTGTGTTCAATTAAGACATATGGACGAAGGGACATTTACTACACGGTAAATTTTGGTCGTGGTAAGGCTAAAATCGGATCACCGATACTCTTGCTAATTGGGTAGTAATGATGCATTACTAGATGCCGCTCATTATTTATAATATTTAATATTATAATTAATATTTGATATTATTGTAATATTTAATATTATTTCCAACTTAGTGGGACCCTATAGGGTCACACGCATAGAGCACATGCGGAACAGTTAAATTAATTAAATATGATTTAATTAATTAAAGGACAATTGAGCTTGTAATGTACAAAGCCCAATAGGGTAAGCAGTTAGGTCAAAGGGAGCTGCCAGCTTATAAATAGGCTAGTGCTCTCCCCTCTAACCTAGTCTTGCTAACTGTGCCTCTCGTAGCCGTCAGCTAGCACTAGACGCATAGCTCCGCCGCCCATTTGCTCGCGTGGACTAAGTAGAGGTGCCGCCCCTTCATGGCACTAGAGATCCAAGTGAAAAAGCATGCTTCAAGAGGTAAACATTATTTTTCATTTGTGATTCCTATTTGTAATGCGCGATCCATGGGATGGTTTTCTTTCGCCTTGAGATTTGATTTTAAAAAGAGGATAATCTCATGAAAACCCAACAGTTTTGACGTGGGTTGGCCCACCTTGACATTAGTGGCCGGAGTGGAAAATCCCCTCGATGCGTCATGCATCCAATCTTCACGGCTTCGTGTCGAATTAATACCCTATTTCGCCGACATTCTCCTTTGCTGATTTGACGTCCTTTTTCTGGAATACATGTCTGTAGAGGAAGGTACTTTGTGTTATGTTGATATTCCCATGAAAACCTTGTAGCTTTCACTTGCTTTGAATCCTGACAACCTTGTTTTTGACATTATGCTCAAGTAATTCTCCGTCGGAATACCTCTTCTCCATACTTAGGTAAATTTCATGTATTCCTTTTCGGCAACTCACTTACCGGATATCAAGATTTCTTTATTTCGACCAAAATCTTATTTTTTGGTCCCAACACTATCCTAAAGAAAGGGAGTCGCTGAAATACTTCATTGAAAGAAAGAAACAGATGGGTAAGTTGAGAGTGTGCCCTAGGTTCCAGTCGATTTATGATGAAGCCGCTGCTAAATGACGTGAAGAAGCCATAAAAGCTCTCCTGACGGCCAGAAGAACAAAGTACTTCGATAGGGAGTACGCGTTCCAGCAGTCGGGGCCGACATATCCACTGCCAAAACCGAAATCTGGAGGATGGCTGGTCGGACCGTCCCTAGAGGGCAAATCACCAAAGGAATCAGGTAGCAGCGGTAAAACTAGGGTTCCTTTGGCAAACATGGCTATTGACAATGTGACAACCCAAAACCGGATTCATGACTGGCCAGAGGGAGGGAAAGAGTCCCATCTTCGAAGCCTAAATGTCCCACACAACAAATCAACCACATCTTTCCCAAAAATACATAACGAACTTGTTAGCCCAAGTGGCCTCTAACAAGTGTTGGAATCCTAGAGGGGGGTGAATAGGATTCAAAAGATTTTCACAAACTTTTGAAAAACTTTTCTTGTATGAAGGTATAACGTATTTAACAAGAGCGCGTGGAGAATCTTTAGATGACGTAAAGGTAAATGTATTGAAGATCGAACAAGATTGTAACAAATGCAATTCCATTCTATATCAATTAAACCCTAAAGAGAGAAGGGTTAAGGAGAATTGCAAACCGATATTTATACTAGTTCAATCACAATTTCTTGTGATCTACGTCCAGTCTCACACCCACCGATACGAGAGTTCCTTCACTAATCAGGATCTTGAGTACAACGTTCAAGAAATTTTACACCAGAGATACCCCACTCTGCAACCTACACACAACCAGGGATTCCACACCCTGAATCCAACCCAGAAGAAGATCCCTTACTTCTTCCAAACCAAGAACGTCAAAAACAAGAGAGTCGAAGAGGTTTGTATCACTCTAGAAAGTGAGAAATTAGGTTTGTATCACTCTAGAAAGTGAGAAATTACAACTTGAAGCTATAATGATCACAATGAAAGATTGAGAGAATGAGACGCAAGGATCTCCGTGAGATTTCGTGTTTTTCGAGTTAGTTAGATGATAGCTAATGATTTTGAACAAAAGAGATGAATAGATCTATTTATTTGGGATGTTTGTTACGTTAAAAACCAGATCTGACAGCTGTGAATCAATTCACAGAACCCTTGAATCGATTCACAGTGATTGAAAACACCTTGAATGTATTCATGAATCTATTCACAGAAACTGAAACACTGTGAATCCATTCATGAACCTATTCACTGAAAACAAATTGTGAATCTATTCACGACCTATTGTGAATCTATTCACAGAGAGTAAAATGCTTTGAATCTATTCACACCAATTATTGAATATATTCACAGCATATTTACACTAAGGTTTCAATCATCTTATTTGTAAATCTATTTATTTAAACTTAGATTTTCAACATGAAACTCTTCTAGTGATCAAGTGTTATATATTCATGCATTAAATAAAGATTTAAAACATTTCAACATGATGAATGCATGAATGCAACTTGATTATGTTAACCTATGTTGATTTTAGTTTCATTTTATGAGCGTCTCATTCAAACATCTTATATGATCTTACAAAGGTACTAATAAAGACATAAACCATTAAGAACTATCCTTTGTAGATCTAAGTCTTCAAAACTTGATATTATTGACACGTTGTCCTTTGTCATCTTCAAAACTTTGTACTTTAAATATCCAAGTCATACTTGGGGAATGTGTTCATTCACAGAACTCTCAACATCACTTTCTAAAGTTCTAAAAAAATTAAAGCGTACAAAATTTTAAAAGGACAACTCTTGAAGACCAACTCCATAATAATGTAATAGGTCCAAGCAGAAATAAAAGAGTTATACAAAATCAAGTTTATCCAAAAAGAAATTTAAGACGCATTGCGTGATTGATGAATGATGTGACACCCTAACTTGGTATCACATGGTTACCCGTTGCGGAAATAAAACTTGTTTAAAAAGCTGGTCGCTTTCGGAAAATAGTCCTTCTTTATAAATAATGTTACTGAAAATGATACTTAAATTTTTTTTTTTTTAATAAACGAAAGAAGAAGTGATGAACACTCAGAACATGAAATGAAACAATCACACATACATATATAAGTGTCCCAGTTGGAACTCAAGTTTGGTACAAATAGGGCCTTATTAACGGCCATTGAAACAGAGTTATAAAAGGTCTACAGATACAACTAAAGAGGGTAAGCAAAACACGGGAAAGGGGTTTCAGAACCACATCTCAAAAGGTAGCTCTACAAGCCAAAAGTCTAACGGAAATCATCCACAAAGCTCCAAACTGGCTACTGGCACTAGCTACAGGTAGGATCTCCACAAACACATTCGCGAGACGAAACATCCGGTGATGGATCTATGACATCACTGCCCTCATCCAAGGAGTCAAAATCGTCGTCATAGTCTAAGACATGGTACTCCGGCTTGTCCTCCTCCATAACCTCCAAGGGCTCCTCCTTCGGGTCCTCCTCAAATCCCACTGCAGGATCTCCATCAGGTTCCTCCTCTGGGTCATCCACTATCGGTGGAGCTGGATCAAAGTGCTCGTGTAGAAGCCCAGTCACCTGTAACGTGTGCAGATAAAACCAAGTCGGAGGGAGTGCAACCATCCTGGCCTCCACGGTCTGTGTCCTCCGTATCGGGTCCCCGTTAGCATCAAAATCTGTGGTCGTAATGGGTCCTTGATATGTGGCAGATGTAGCCCCCTCGTGGATCTGCCACGTCCCCGTACTCCCGGCGTTATCGAAGACCCCAGTCTTCGATGCTGACGGCACCAGCGGAATGCTCGGATCCATCTGAGCACGTGCGCATGCGACGATACCTAAAAGGAAGAGAAAGTAACAAGTAGAAATGCAAGAGTGAGATAGCAATAAAAGGATATATCCCACAACAACCATAAGCATGATACATACAACATCGCAGCATAATAACATGTATTTAGTAAATAAGATAGAGCAGGCGTTATATCAGTGGGTCTCATACCCGAACAAACAGTTTTATAAAATTGATGCATGACACTTCAATAATCAGGCTCTAATTTAATCTCATGAGATAACAACACCGTTTCATTGTAGAAGTAATAAAGAGTTGGTCAAACTCTGATGCCCACTGGCAAGTTGCCACCATAACCTCGTGCACCAAGGTCTCTAGATGCACAACGTCTCGAATGCCTCCAAATGGGCCAATGACTGACTCTCAGATACCACCTTGTATCTGGTTTACTTAAGCACGTCTGCTAAGGGGAAATGCATATGAATAAAATACTTTCCGTTATCAAGGTTTTTCTTTGTGTATACTCTTTTTCGCTGTCGAAGCTCAAAGCTAACGACTATTCAAAATTTCCCATCACTTGAAAAAAAAACAAGAAAACACAGTACACGCAGTCCGAGTGCTCAATCACAACACCTTAGACCAATGCCGCAGTCAAGGTTTGTGGTCGTAAAAATCACTTATGATTTTATCCATGTTTTATTCTAACATGATAAGGACACCTAGTCCACAGAAACGAAATCAGAACACACAGTTCTCGATTCCGAGATTTGGACTCTCAGCCCATAACATCATGAATAGGACCCTTGGTCCATAGTACTTGACACGGATCCCAGATCACGTGCATATAATTGAATACTAGAGGCGACGTCTCGCGAACTAGATTCTCTTTAACATGTACTTACTTTTCGCTCAGTGAAAATCAAATCCAAAACAAAAATCTCGGTCACTTATCCCAGTAACTGGAACATTTCTAAAGCATTTAGGAGAAAATCATTTCCTTTGCAAACTCTTTTCTAAAGTATTTAGGAAATTCATTTTTGCTTTGAAATTCTTGATGGAATAAAGTCAAATATTTTAAAAGGTTTTTTCCTTCATAAAACACATAGTTCGAAAAAAAGGTTTTCTCTCGTACAAAACTTTAGATCATGAAAAGGTAGTTTTATTGACTTGAAATCACTTCAACATTTCTTTTTAAAAACAAGAATCTTATTCTTTTGAAGTAAGCACTTAAAACGAGAAACTCTTACAAATGAACCAAAACTTTCAAAGTTCTATTCAAGGCTTATTAAGGCTTTTAATCCTTATAATCATTGAGCACAGACTCAAGTCCGGCTTATCAAACTTCAATCAATAGTAATATATTCTCAGCAATAACCATAATGTCACAGTTAATGACAGTTCATCACATATGAGTAATTTCATAACACTTTAAGACAAGTAGTATTCAACTTTTAGTACTAAGCATGATAGTTCAAGTAAACAAGTCATTCAAGTAATAGCTCAATATCTCAAGAGTATTCACAACAATCAAATAAACACATACACACATGCATATAGTTATTGAATATCCATAGGCAATCCCTTCTTACCTTCCGTGAAAGTTAAGGGATTGGATGCTTGGAAAGGTAAATCACGAACGTCCTCACTTTCTTGGCGATAGAGGTCTAGGGTTATAAACACAAGATCATAAGTTAAAAAAATCAACTAAGAACACTAAACCACAAGGTATTAGGTTCGGCCAAGACAATAAAGTAGGGTTAAAGATTCCCGAAAATTATGCAACTTATAGATTTATGATCCTCAAGTGCTAGGAGTTCATAATCAATGATCATTTAACACGGTTGAATTAAAATCCCACTAAGTCATACACTTAGGGTTTTCGGCCATGGCTAGTAAAATAGGCTAGCATTCTCTAAACTTTCCAATCTCTTAGGTCTAGCATCCATACATAGTAAGGAGCTCAAAACCATGATCATTTTGGAAGAATGAAAACCAAACATCTTAGGCTCACAACCTTAAGGTTCGGTCTTAATGAAATTTCTAAGCTAGGAATCTTTAAATCATCCAATCTTTTGGGCATAGCATCCTTCTATATTAAGGAGCTTTAGTCCATAATCATTTTGGAAGAACAACAATAACACATCCTAGGTCCAAAAACACTAGTTTCGGCCATCATAGGAAATCAAGTTAGAAATATTTAAACTTTCCAATCTCTTAGACTTAGCATCCAAATATCTTATGGAGCTCAAGTCCATGATCATCTTAGAAAATGAAAGGAATTACATTCTAGGTTTAACAACATAAACTAAACAAGTTAGAAGTCTCTAAACTTTCCAATCTCCTAGACTTAGCATCCTTATATATTAAGGAGCCTTAGTCTATGATCATTTTGGAAAATAAAAACTCAAACATCCTAGCACCAAAACACTAGGTTTCGGCCTACATAGGGTAATGAGGAAAAGCATTCTTTGTTTGATAACAACTCTTAAGTTTAGAATCACAAGGTATTAGGAGTTCTAAATCTATGATCATACTTGGAAAGTTGAAACATAGTACCCTAGGCCTACTTATTCATATTTTCGGCCATCACAGGAACAAGCTATCAAACCTTCCAAGATTTATAGATTTAAGATCAAGGGATAGTTAGAAACTCAAACACATGATCATTTTCCAAAAGTTGAAACAAAACCCACCTAGACCATATTGCATGGTTTCGGCCTCCTTAGAAAGAAAGGGTTAGGGAGCTTTGTTTTACACAACCTTCTAGTATGTGAAAATACAAGTAAATACAAGACTATAGGAAGTGGTTCAACTCAAAAGGAGTTTTCTACCATTTTTAAGAGATTTTAGAAGTTTAAAGCTTAATAAGAACACATAAAGCAAATAATGAAATAAAATGATAAACTTGCAAGAAATTTACATGAGAGCATTACCCTTAACAAGAGGAAGAACTTTAATGAAGAACACAAGTGCAAAAGACAAATAAAAATGCAAGCTTTAAGTAGTTGAAAATGAAGAAGAAGATGGAGTATAAGAGTAATGAAGTGATGAAGAAGAAAAAGTGAGGAAGTGTAAATGAAAGGGGTATATATAGGGGGGGGGAGAGGCTCACGGCCTTGAGGGAGAAGAGAGGGGAATGGAGTGGCTTGTTGAGTAAGTTTGGGAGTTAAGGCTTGATGGGATGGAAAGAGGAGAGAGAAAAACTTTTGGATTAGAATAACATTATAATTTGACAAGTATAATGATTATACTTTTGGAGTGTGTAAGACCCTTTTCCATCATGTCACCTCAAGTCAATTCATTCCTTTTTGTGCTCCCTCTTCTGCTCCATTTCGTACCCAGTTGCATTTCCGATCGTAAATTTCCGACATTTTTGCCCTAATAAAATATTTTATATTATTTTTGAACGAAAATTTTCAAAATAACCAAAGTTGAAGGAAACATGATAAAAACACTAACCGTCTCGTTCACGGGTCAAAATTAGGTTTTCTGCTCAGTAAACTGGTACCAGCAGTGAAAACGCAGATCGGCTTCCGTCTGAATTTTCAACCGAAAATTTTACCGTGACTTCATATGATATAACAACACAGGAAAATGATTTTATTTTAATTAAAATCATCCTCTGAGTTTAATCTAAAAATAAACACATTTAAATATGTTTATACCACTACAGAAAGCATAGGAAAAACATGGTGTTACAAATGACACTAGAAACCCCACTCTAGGTGTTGGGGAAGGCTCCGGATGCTCCAGCAATTCCTAAACCTACATTTGAGACACTAAGGAAGTGAGTTGCATAAACTCAATAAGGGCATGAACTAAAAGCATAAAGTAAAAGGACATAAAATGTGAATCTATACAAGATTACATGACCAATCAATTAGGATATGCACAAGTACCTCATAGTGGGTCTCGTCATCGTGTCTTACATTACTTACGCAATTCCAAAAAAAAAAAAATCAACTTACATCAATTTCATATCTCATAAATTCCCATGGATACATACATCATCACTTTCAAATCAACCAACTTGACTAACATGAGAGGTTCATCATATTCCATTGTATTATTTATAACAACAATTCCACCACATGAAAATCAATACTTTCTTCAGGAACTCATAACATCAACACAGTGTCGTCATTTTTATAAATCCATCATCAATATTTTGAAGCAATGGAAAACATTATGTAAATATATGCATGCTCCACATTTATGATAGATTTCTATCCTTACATTTAGGGTGCGTTTGACTTGCAAAAATTCACGGGACTGGACATCACAAAAATTTTTGTCCCCTGTTTGATTTGAAAAGTAGTCAAGGGACAAGAAAAAAATGGGGGTGAGGGACAGGACAAAAACCAATAATTTTGTCCCCCACCAAACCATGGGACAACTTTTTGTCCCATGAACAGTCTACAAAAAAAAAAAAGAAGATAAAATTATCCTTACATCTCTCTCATCCCTCCCTCTCTCCCCATCCCTCCCCCACGTTAACGTTATTTAATTTTTTTCAAACGTTAACGTTATAAATAATACATATTATGATCTATCTCCATCTCTCCCTCCCTCCCCACCCCACGTTAACGTTGTTTAATTTTTTTTCAAACGTTAACGTTATATAATACATATTAATAATATATATAATATTATTATGATATTAATAATATATTATCATATATACCATATATTATAAAAATATATTATATATTACCTAATACTTACATATATTAATATATAATAATATATATTACAAAGGGTATCATAGTAAAATTAATATTATTTTACTTGTGTTGTCCATTATCTATCAAACGATGTACATGACAAAAAGTTGTCATGTGACTCAGGGGGTTGTACTGTGTTGTCCTATGCTGTCCTTTTTGCCTTAATACGTATCAAACGCACCCTAGGGAATCTTGATGTTCGGTGGGTAAGTTGCCGAAAGGAATACATATATGAAAGTTGGTCTAAGTATGGAAAAAGGGTATTCTGACGGAGACTTACTTGAGCATAATATCGAAAACAAGGATGTTAGGATACAAGCAAGTGGAAGCTACAAGGTTTTCATGAGAATGATGCAACAATGTGAAGTACCCTATTCGACAGGCATGCAATATGAAGGAAGAGCTTCAAATCAGCAAAGAGAGATGTCATCGAAATGGGGTGACAATTCGACAAGAGGCCGAGAATATCGGAGGCACGACATGGACGGATATCCCACTCCGGCCACTAACGTTAAGGTAGGCCAACCCATGCAAAAACATGGGGATATGGAGGAGTGGGGGTTAGATCCTAGCCGTAGATTTAATAAACACATGTGTCAATAAGACAGATGCAATAGATTAGGAGCTAGGAAGTTATTTCCTTTTTCCATAATAGTGCTTATTCTGATGTACAAACGGTTGGATACTTTGATCACACTCCCACAACATCCTCACACTCATAACGGATTAAAACAGAGTTACATCAAGTATGCCTTCCCACATTTAATTTTCAGCAACTTTACTTTAATGCAAATTTCTTCTTCTTCATCTTCTTCCCTAAGCTTTTTCTCTCTACTCTCATTGTTCTATGTTCTTCACGAAATTACTTATTCTTTGAATTTGAATTATTTGGTGAACTGGTAAGTTTTAGCAACTTTGAACATATTTTCGATTTGTAAACCATTTTATTTCCTTGCACTTTTAAGTTTCCTGCACTTTTATTTCATGTTCTTTTAAACTTTAGTAGTGTTTGATCCGTTTTCCTTAGTTTTTATATTCTTAATCATGTTTCTGTTGGAAATAACATTTTTCCCTCAGTTTGCTTGATTGTCGAATTTAAGGCAGATTTTGACAAACCCCATATAGGATTACCATCAGAAAGGAGAGAGTCTACAACCACCTGATTAAAATATATTTGTCGAGTGCCTCGTCGGAAAATAGAGAAATCAAATTTCCACATCAACAACTGTAACACCCTTCTCGGATGCTACATTGTCTGTGACACTTTATAAGACCGAGTAAAGCCGAAAATAAATATTATTGGAAAATATGAGTTTTTGTTTTTCTTTTCTTTTCGCAAACAATATGGTAAACCTAATTAAATATTACATCACCGATTTCCAACATAATACCTTCGTAAACAAAATTCAAAACCTTCAAAAGGTAAAAGTCATAACCAAGGACAGAAATTAAAAATGGCGGAAATACAATCGCCAACAAAATACGGCACAACTGAAATATGTATAATAATATTGGAGACACAGCTCCACTAAAAACCTAGTCCTAGACACAAGGATTCATCATGCTGGCCTACACAAAACTATGACGAGGTGTCGTCCTCGTTCTCCGAGATGAATTTCTCGGAATGACCACAAAAACATCATAACTGCAACTGCAGAGGATGATACATCATCATGTTGTGAGTGTACGTCTCACGTCTTCTTTATACCGGCCGCTGGGGGATGTGTCCATGTATCCGGGTCGTCTAGCGCTCAAGCCATACGCTATGATAGAATAGGGCTACCATCATCTTCTTAGACATAAGATAGAGCAATAGCAGACAACACAGAAATGAAGTGAGATCCCTATTATCATACAACATATGTCGGATGTGCAGAGGTACGACACACATATACACACTTATATATATCAAGTACAACTATTTCAATAAGGCATGTCAAATATATATACTTACAATCACGGATAAACATTCATGGAACAAAGTCAACCTAGACAAGAAACATTTACTCGAGGAAGAATAAGACCCCTACACCATGGTGCTTATAGAACGTTCGGAAGCAGTAGTTAGCAGTACATGTTTCACATCTGCCTGTAATCGGCATATTGTGTGTTTAATATTCATAGCCACATGTGGAATTAAATTCGTTGTGAAACACTCTACATAACCTGGATCGGCTAGCGTCTAGTCATACATGTGAGTGTATTGCATGGAATGCCATGAACAAGAAGAATCACCAAGTGGCCATCCATGACCTTCCTACCCTGACCATACCCAAGATCATTGAAGATCGTCACTAAGCAATCCTCACTCACACAAGGCATAAGCTCAACTTCCTAAGCACAACGACCTTACAGGAACATAGTATCAACTATGTGTTTAGGCAATAATCTGATGCATTTAACTTGTATATCCACCGGATAAACCTCGTGATTCCGCAAGAATCCATTTGATGTTCTTTTCAGAATGCTTGATGTACTCGGGTCCGAATCACCGGCCTTTTACACCGAGATGAAGTTCTCACACAATTGTTTCATGTTTGTGTAAAGATGTATTAAGGTTTTCATTTCCAAACCCTAAGTATATTATGGAAATCAGACCAAGGGTCCAACAATCATTCTCTTTGCACTTTTCTACATTGAGCCTTTTGCTTGGCTTATAAGTAAACAAAACATATTCTTTATTCCATTAAGTCTTATGGAGGTACAGATGATTCAATCATCCATACTCTATGACATATGGTCTTGTTTCACCATAAGCCATAATTAATTAAGTCCTTGTCTTTTCTCTAAGTCACTTTGAGTTAGGTTTTACGGTTTGTTTTGAAACACAAGTCTTAGAGACCAAATTCCTTTTATCTAAAGCCAATTTTTTTTTTACAAAAACTAAACCATTTTGAAATAGATTTAATTTATAGGTACATCGGTACCATATCATCCAAAATAAAATTTAGCAAAATACTTGAAAGATTTACAAAACGGGTTTTCCTCTTTTTACCATATTTTGGCCCTAAAGCCCGATACTTCAAAAATATGATTATTTTGATCAAACCCTTTGATCTCTTAGGTTCTAATACTCATTTTAAGTCATTAAAACGCGAGTTTTTATTTTTTTATCATTATTTACACAAACCTAATTTATTGGCCGAAAGCCTCTAAATTTGAAAATCGGGTAATTTCTTTTCATCAACTCTTTAACCTTAAAGGTCCATGACTCATTTTGGAATATCTGCCTTCCTTATATGGAGGTTTTTTTATATGGACCTCTCTGAAGAGAGCATGGTGCCCCATGTTGATTGGGGTTTCAATCCCTTCGATACTTAATTTTTCGTCAGTTAGGGTGGGGTGTCCGTGATGATGGTCTTAGGTGGTTGCGTGTGTCAGGGGAGAAGGGGCGGCCTTCTTTCCTGACATATTTAGGAGTAGGTAATAGGTTTCATTCCAAAGAGAAATGCTATCCTGACACAAAATTTTACACCTACACCGTATAGTGCCGCACAGTGCGGCTACTGTAGCCGCACTATGCGCACTGTAGCGGGTTCTTTTTTTTTTTTTTTTTTTTTTTTAACTTTAGTTTTTTTTTTAAATGTTATTTTTTGTTAGATAAATTTTTTGGTTAAGTATGTGCAAATATCTGGTGAATCATGTACAAATATCTGGTGAATTCAATTCATTATCTGGTGAATGAGTTTTTTTGAGAAATAAAATTTTTCGTTAAGTGGTGAATCATGTACAAATATATGGTAAATGAGTTTTTTTTAGAAATAAAATTTTTCGTTAAGTGGTGAATCATGTACAAATATCTGGTGAATTCAGTTTATTATCTGGTTAATGAGTTTTTTTTATAAATAAAATTTTATTTTTATAAAAAAACTAAAATTAAAAAAAAAAAACTCGCTACAGTGTAGCTACAGTGCCGCACAGTGCGGCACTATACGGTGTAAACCGTATGATGTAAAAACCGTGTGTCACGGTATCAGTTCTCCATTCCAAAGGTGGAGAAGTCAACTTTGTTTTGGAAGGGTTAGGATCGAGCATTTCGATCGGCTGGGAGTAGTTTACTCGGCTTCCTGACAATTGGGCCTCCTGCGTGTTGAGCCTTTCTCGAGTCATTGACTAGGTGGACTTTTAGGCCTTTTGTGTCCTCGACTGTAGCCTTTTGGGCTTTTATAGTATTTTCCATAACAAAAACATTCTCAAACGCTCATTCACTGACTTGGTCGAATTATACATCATTGGCTCATTTTTTGAGGGGAAAACTTTTATTTTTTTAAAAATGATGTTTTCTAACAATCTCAAAGAATGGACTGTTTAGATGGATTATTTTTAAAGATGCTCGTGAGTGCATCATCTTTTCTCTAAGATGCTCATGTAAAAGTGATTTTTTGCACTATCCAAATGAAATAAATTATCTTAAAATCGTTTTTCAGCAAACATACCCAAACAAAAACAGATTTTGATTATAATCGATTTTCACAATAATTGATTATCGGCATAATATATTTTTTCCGGGTTCCCAAACACACATTGACTAGTTAATTCTTTTAAGATTAAAGTTGTCTCCATATAGAGACTTAAAAAAAAAAAAGTTGTCTCCATATGTATTTTTTTTTTGAGATCAATTTGAGATTTACTAATTAGTTTTTGACGGGACACTATGTGTTCATGAAGTGAGAAGATTAAAATTGAAAAATGAAATTGCCAATTGGTTTTTTGCTAGTTGCTACTACAAAAATGGGTGATATTAACATAGTGAAGCAGCTCCAACACTCCAACCAAGTCTACTTCGTACTCTCCGCCACCACCTCGATCTCTCATTCTTTTTATTTCCCCCTTTCTTCATCGCAGCTTTCATTTCCTCATTCACCAATCCAAAACCTTCCGTTTCTCCTTCATTCCCGACAACACCACCATCATGGCTTCCCTTTTTCTCCCCACCACCCTCGCCGCCGCCGCCACAAATTCCAATACTACCCTTTCTTTCTCCTCCTCCCTCTCCGCCACTCCCCTCCGCTGGCGCCGCTTCTCCGCCGCACCCAAACTCCGCCGGAGACACTCCTCCGCCGTCCAATCCAAGATCAGGGAAATCTTCATGCCCGCCCTCAGCTCCACCATGACCGAGGGCAAAATCGTGTCTTGGGTCAAATCCGAGGGCGACGTTCTCTCCAAGGGCGAGAGCGTCGTCGTCGTCGAGTCTGACAAGGCCGACATGGACGTCGAGACATTCTACGACGGGATCCTCGCTGCCATTGTCGTCGGTGAGGGCGAGACAGCTCCCGTCGGCGCCCCGATCGGTCTCCTCGCCGAGACCGAGGAGGAAGTCGCCGAGGCCAAGGCCAAGGCCGCCAAATCCGCTTCCTCCTCCTCCGCACCCGCACCTGCCGCCGCCGCTGCAGCTCCAATTCCGACAGAAACTTCAATTCCTGCTCCGGCGACCTCTCCGCCGCCGTCTAAGGCGGTTTCTGACGGGCCGAGGAAGACCGTGGCGACACCTTACGCGAAGAAGCTTGCGAAGCAGCACAAGGTGGACATTGGATCGGTGGTCGGGACTGGTCCGTTTGGTCGGATTACTGCCGCCGATGTAGAGACCGCCGCTGGAATCACGCCGGCGGCGAGTAATGTGGCTTCTCCGTCCGTTACTTCACCTCCGCCAAAGGGTGCAGCTGCTCCGGCATCTTCGTCGGCTTCGGTTTCTTCTCCGGCTCCGATTCCGGGTTCTAGTGTTGTGCCCTTCACGACAATGCAATCCGCAGTTGCGAAGAACATGGTGGAGAGTCTCGCTGTGCCCACATTCCGTGTTGGGTATCCCGTGACGACTGATGCACTTGATAAATTGTATGAGAAGGTATCCTTATTCTTCTGACCGAATTTTTTTATTTTTTATTTTTTTAATTGTGATGCATCACCATTATAAAGTATTTTACACTATCAACTAATAATTAACTTATAATAAATCCAATCACAAATCATAAATCATTCATGTATATGTAAGGTAGTTATCATAAGAGTCAACGATTGTTTATAATGTGTCAATTTATGATTGGTTGATTCATACATACAATACGCAGGTAGTTATGATTATAGTCAAAATGATGCGGCAATTTATGATTGATTGATTGACATTGGTAGTACATATCAATTAAATCCCCTTTTTTTTTCAAGTTGAATATGAGATTTAGGTTTTTTCATTTTTATTCTTAGGTGAAACCAAAAGGGGTGACAATGACCGCTATTCTAGCGAAGGCTGCTGCAATGGCATTGGTTCAGCATCCGGTGGTGAATGCCACCTGCAAGGATGGGAAGAGCTTTTCATATAATAGTAACATTAACATTGCTGTAGCCGTGGCAATCAATGGTGGTTTGATTACTCCTGTTCTTCAGGATGCAGATAAGGTCTTGATTAGTGAATAAATCATAAATTTAGAATTGTGATTTTAAGAATGTAGTAGATTTATGTTTTAGTTTCCAAGTTATTTGGTTGGTTATTTGCTTGTTTCATTATTACAGTTGGACCTATATCTTCTGTCTCAAAAATGGAAAGAGCTGGTGGAAAAAGCTCGGTCTAAGCAATTGCAACCTCATGAGTATAATTCAGGTTTCATTATTAATTTTGTCTGTTTTTTGTAATTTTGTTTCTCTGTATCTTTTAGCCCAAGTCTAACTGTGTCCTTATGTTGTGCCTGCAGGAACTTTCACACTTTCAAATTTGGGAATGTTTGGAGTTGATAGGTTTGATGCCATACTTCCTCCAGGCCAGGTGACTGATGAGCTCTTGAATTATAACTATTTGTTTTAGAGATAATATGGCTCTGTTTTGTGGCAATTTGATCTTTGTTTGTTTGATGAACTTCACGATTTATGTTTAGGGTGCTATCATGGCTGTTGGAGCATCAAAGCCTACTGTTTTGGCAGATAAGGATGGATTCTTCAGTGTGAAAAATAAAATGCTGGTGAGTCATATTATTATTTCTTTTTCTTATCAGGCTAATCTAATCTGTGAGTTTGTTTAATTAATAGTGAATTTATGCTTAGCTGAATACAAAACATTTCGGATAAAAAATGGCCTCCTTTCTTATTGTACTGGAGTCATTGTATCAAGACAATAAACTATAAACCTTACATAACATTAGCATGGTATTATGCTACAGAACTATATTTCCCTGAAGGGTTAATTCTGTGTTCGTAGTCTAAACTTCAGGTTACATCTGCACGCTGTTATGCCATGCATTTCTGAAGGATTAATTCTCTAGGAAAATCTCAAATCTTAACCATAATGCTTTTTATTATTATTTGTCTAAATAATTAGGTCGACTCAGTGTCGGAACTTGCTTGAAAATTTTGGAGGGGCAAATGATTAGGCTATGTTTGAATATTCAATGATGGATGAAATGGAATAAAGTTACCATACCTTGTTTGGATATTTTATGATTGAATGGTGTGAATAATATGTTGGTTCCATCTAATTCCACGAACCATCCCATAATACCCTCCAAATTGGTAGGGAAGAAAAATAGAGGTATTGGATGGAATGAATCATTCCATTCTATTCTAAGTAATCCAAACAATGGAACTTATTGTCATTCTATTTTATTCCACTCCATTCTATCCCTTTACATTAATCTAGACATATTCTGAATTTATATAGGTAAATATTAATACATAATTGAATAACAATGTTAAAAATTAAAATTAAAACTCAATAAAAATAAGAAACTAGCTGACATTGATCAACAACCTAAGATTTAGGAGTTTGGAGCTTATACTCGATTTAGAGTTATAGTTGAAGAGAAAACAGACAAAACATTATATTAAGGTTAACTTATATTGCAGGTTTGAAGTTCCAGTAATTTGTGTTGTATCCTAATTATTTACAATACAAACAGGAAATTAGTTGGAATATGGCATAAAGATGAAACAATAATTAGCACGATTAAAACTAATATCATGCATCCTAGGTTGCTTGAGAGAGACAAAGTATATGAAAATCAATTTTTTTGGGGGGTGGGGGTCATGATCGAGAAAAACCTCCTCTTTTCTATTGGTGTCTTTTCTTCTAATTTCTTGTTTTTTGGATTTCTGACTGCAACTACTCTTACATAGGAAACCAGATATTTAGGCCTTCCAAAGCTTCCAATTACAATTGTCAACTGAAAATTTTGCCTTTTCTATGTTCATAAAAGCTATTGGCTTTTTAAACATGTCATTCTTGGATCTTGATTGTGCTAGGTGTCAGGAACCGTAGTTGGATGGTTTGACTGGTTCTTAGTGCCTAAGGTGTATCTTAAACTACTATATTGGCAGAGTTCATAGTTTTTTTGACATACTTCTATCCCTTGTAGCCATGTTGCTTGACACAGTAAACAATAGGACTTGTTCTTTTTCTTGTCTTCGAAGATGAAGTTCCACTATTATATTCATCAACATTAAGGATATACCTATAAGTTATAACAACAAACACTTTCTCTATAATGTGTTTGTTTTGAATATGTTTCTGATAGAACTGGTTGATTTCTACACAAATACACTGAATATACCTTATTTATTATAGATATTCTCTGGGGAAAACTCTCCCAAACAGATACGTAAGTATAGAAAAATAGGAATTACAGAGAGACAGAGATGTAGAGAATGAGTATAGAACCACTAGGAATTCGAGAGCCTAGTCTCTCCCTAACCCAAACCAAAACACACTAACCGAATGCCTATCTATTTCCTCCTACTCCCTATTTAACAATTACAAATAACAGTTACAAATGCATAGCAGTTACACAGCAGTTACACACTAATGGGCAGTTACAATATTCTAGTAATAGTAGTTATAATAGCAGTTACTAAGACCCATTATTATTCTGTCCTAATTAGGGGCCCATACCTAACAATACTCCCCCCCTAAACATTCACCTTGTCCTCAAGGTGAACAACAAGTGGCCCCTTGAATGCAAATTTGCCTGGGTCCCACTGTTTGAAGCAGGACGCTCCAGCTGCCATAGATGTATGCCGCTTCTGCTCTTTTTGAACCAATTCTGCCTTGAGGGCACCAATAATTCTATCAGCATTCCTCATTTCTTGATTCCTCTCTTTCATCCTTAAGCAACCCAAAAGAAGAGTTTTCTTCCCCTCCTCCTTTATTTGGTTTCTCTTCTTCTTCGCTCCCTTTTTTATTCCTGCTTCATTTGTCGTCATTCCCCTCATCTTCAGTGCTAGGTCAATATTCTGTTTGGACCAAATTTGTGATTTGCCCTGCTCTGTCTTCACCCTTGTCCTTACTACTCCTTTTATGATCTTGTTTCTTCTCGTTACTTACCATCATCCTGTGGGGTTCCGCAATTGCTTCCACCTTCTTGGCCTCATCTTGGGTTGCTGTCCTTGATTCTTTTTCTTTATCGATGTCTGCCCATGTCTCTGGTTCTGGTTCTTGTTCCCCATAATCTTGAAGATAAATCCCAAATTCTGGTTTGAAATGTATGAGCAGAGCCTTCTCAAAGGTGATGAACCCAACCTTCCGATTGGTTTCTCTTCAAGAAAGCCACCAAAAGTAAGCTTCTCCATCAAGGCTCATCCAAACCCATGCTAACCAATCTTCCTCACGAACTCTAAGGGCTTCAAGGTACTGACCAAATTGGATCAGCCACCAATAGGCGTCCCCACTGCCATCAAATCTTGGCATCGATCTTGAACCCATTTTCCTCCTTATCGTGAATTTCTCCCTGTATCAGAACTGCTCTGATACCAGTTGATAGAACTAGTTGATTTCTACACAAATACACTGAATATACCTTATTTATTATAGATATTCTCTGGGGAAAACTCTCCCAAACAGATATGTAAGTATAGAAAAATAGGAATTACAGAGAGACAGAGATGTAGAGAATGAGTATAGAACCACTAGGAATTCGAGAGCCTAGTCTCTCCCTAACCCAAACCAAAACACACTAACCGAATGCCTATCTATTTCCTCCTACTCCCTATTTAACAATTACAAATAACAGTTACAAATGCATAGCAGCAGTTACACACTAATTGGCAGTTACAATATTCTAGTAATAGTAGTTATAATAGCGGTTACTAAGACCCATTATTATTCTGTCCTAATTAGGGGCCCATACCTAACAGTTTCCCTGATACAAATTTGGCCATGCTGTTGGGGTGTAAACCTAGAACCTACAGCTTGGAATGGAATGTCTGCAGATCACCATTCTGAACACTTCATTCCTTTCATATTCAAAGAACAAATATGGGCCATCAAGCAGAGGGTTGAACAGGAACTAGATTTGATTCTCTCTTCTCTTCCTCCTCCCAACTTTTCTAAAATTTTCAAAGTCAAATATTTCAAGGAAAATGGTTGTCTTGAGTCTTGACCCAGATAAATGCTTGTGTGCCTTATCCCCTTCTCTGCCATACTTTCTGTAATTCTAAATGCTGCATATAATTTTGTCAAATTATTTGGGTTGAGTCCTACATGGGAGGGGAGGGTAGCAATGGACCACATTTAGTAATTGTTAACTTTTCCAAATTTCCAAATTAATATATTTTACCATCGCTCATCTGAATGTTAGAAAATCGTGTTCCATGTTCTGGATAGTTAACAGAGGATAGTCCTATGCAGAAACTGCACAATCATCAGTTTGTTTGTGTAATTTGTAACTTGAAATGAAAGATCATTGTGGACATATTTGTAAGTGTTTCTAATTTCTAAGCATTCAACAATAGCGTTTGTCTTAACCAATGAAAATCTGCAAGGTGCAAGCAACTGTGAATCCTTTGTATCCTTTTCCTATTCACATGCACAGTTGAACAACCATATTAAGATTGTACAAATTTTTGAGAAGCAGCACTTTGTTGACAATAAAAGGGATACATAGCATTTTCTCTGATTCTGATCTGGTACGCGTCATTCTTGGGAAAACTTTCTAGTCTTACTGTAGTGATGAAAAAGTTGGCTTATTCCAAACACTTTGTGATAATTCATTTTCATAACAGAGTGAGTT
The DNA here is from genome assembly GCA_035048595.1 of Echinosophora koreensis. Lineage (NCBI taxonomy): Eukaryota > Viridiplantae > Streptophyta > Magnoliopsida > Fabales > Fabaceae > Echinosophora > Echinosophora koreensis. The sequence goes on along the minus strand of JAPCYP010000031.1, from coordinate 837,829 downwards.
GAGTTCTAAAATGTAGGACTAGTTACATACTGGTTAAAATGTGGATGGAAGGATAACCCACTTTTGGTAGAGAGAGTAATTTTCCCTCGGATGAAGGATGAATAACAGTTGCTTTTCAATTTGTTGTGATTCTTTTTAATGCGCATGTTGATTAATTTAGGCTTGTCTTATGAGGCACAAGAACAAAGACATGCTTTAACATGATACTCATGTCTGTTTACTAATTGGGACCGTGTATGGAATTATAATTATTTATATCTAATATCTATGTGAATGGAATTCATTGGTTGTAAACTTTCTTTATCAGGTGAATGTAACTGCTGATCACCGAATAATCTACGGGGCAGACTTGGCTGCATTCCTTCAGACATTCTCAAAAATTGTTGAAAACCCTGAAAGCTTAACATTGTAGTCACGCAGCATTTTGACATCATTATTTGTGCTTATCCACCAGGGGATGATGAGTTGATTGTGTTTACTGAGCAGCCTGTCTTGCTTCATGCCTAATATTGTGTTTATTTGTACTTTCATTTTCTTATACATTTTCAGGGTCTTTTCCAAGTAACATCAGTAGATTTTGAAGGGGAGAAACAACTTTTCATTTTCTTTTCCAGTGAGGATATTGTAAACGGACATCTATGGCGAGAAACAATGTGTAGTATCAGCAGAATTAAACTTATGCTTTTGCAATAAAAAAAACTAGTATTCTTTTCATTTCTTGATTTTCTGTTGGATTCAATAATTGGTTATTACCAGCATTCATTCCTTATTCGTTGTCGTCTTTTTCCCTTCATTTGAGAAGGCCCTAGGTCACTAGTCTGAGTGCCAACATAATTGCTACATAATTGAAAAACAAAGTGACATTTTTTTAAGGACTAAACTTACATTCAATAACTTAGGTGTTTGTAGTACTCTCCTATGGTAAGTAGAAATGTGGAATTTTTTTTTCTACATCAGCACATCATTCTAAATTCACACTGTTAGCTTTCAAAATTTTTTTCCCCATTCTCTTCTTTTTCCCCCCACTTCATCTCTCCGCTGTGACTATACATCTTCCTTTCCAAACATCCATCATCACAGAAAGAAACATCGAGATGCTGAACAGAAAATATGGAAACAATATCTCTATTTTGCACGAAGAAAACACACAGGGAGGGGGTGAACCAGGGGGAACGGAAACAATATTACTATGTTATAGTTTGGTTCTAATAACATAGTAAAGTCGTTTGTTTTGGTTTCCGGATAACTCAGAAAATGCTTTGTCATGTAACAAGAGCTGCTATATAATTTTGACTGGACAGTCTGGTCGGATTAATCTATGATGTTTCCACGGTTGAGATAAATCTATTACTTACATAGTTGCTTCCTGTTATGGTCCAGCTCCATTCTACTGCAGAAAAATTGTGAAGGGGGACAACTTTTATTTTTATTTTTCAGAAGAAAACCCTTTTGATTACAATGCTAGCATTATTTGCCAACATCATTCATGATACAAATGCTGCAAAAATATTGAGCTCATGAAATTTCTTCTGAGCCTTCCAAGAATTTTTCTTTTCTGTTTTTTTAGTAAGGACTAAATATAATCAAAATTCAAAGGAAACAAAAAATCCTAGACTGTTCAAAATCATTTAAAATCAATTATAAGTTTTGCATGGATTTATGTTTTTTTTTTTTTGACATGAAGTGGAGTGATAAGGAGGTTGAAGGTTCAAATTTCACCAACTAACAAAATATTAGCATTAACACTTACATTTGCCTATATATATATATATATATATATATATATATATATAAACTGTTAAGTTTTGCATTGAGAACAGCTAAATTTATTTTCATCCATAGTTAAAATCAGCGCTGCCTTGAGCACTGACAGTTTGAAGCACCACAGCTTCAGCAATCAGCATTCTAATCCACACACAAACCTCCTTATCTCTGCCTACAGCAAATGGATATCTATCTCGCCAGAAAAACTTTCTAATGGTTTGTTTGGTTGTGAGAAGAAAATGAGAAAAGAGAAAGAAGTGAGAAATAAAGTAGATTTAGAGTGTGTTTGGGAAAGATTATTTTCCCACATTTCAGCTGTTTTTTAGCTTAAAAGCTGTTTCATAGATAATCTATCATGTTTAGCATTTTGCTTAAATTTATAAAAAAGCTTTTTTTAGGGGAAAAAAGCTGTTTTATGCTATCTAGTTTTTTTTAGCTTAAGATTGTTGTGATTTGATTATTTTTCATTCTCAAAACTCTATTCCATGTTTACCCCTACAAAACTAACTTCTAAACAAACATTATTAAATTATACAAATAATTTCATACCCTTTTTTGTAATTCACTATGTAAAGGTGATTATTTTTGCACCACCCAAACGAAATAGATTATCTTAAAATCGTTTTTCAGCAAACATTCCCAAACAAAAAAGATTCTGATTATAATCGATTATCACAATAATCGATTATTTGAAAACAGATTATCAACATAATTTTTTTTTTCCAGCTTTCCCAAACACACTCTTAATGTATTATTTGGTATAAGAGAAAAAGAGAAGAAATATGAGTGAAAGAAGTATGTTTTCTCTCTCTCTCCTTTTATTTGGTAGGATAGAAACTAAAAAGAAAGAGAATAAGTTTTTGTTGAATAGGCCATAATACCCCCAGTAACATAAATAATAATTTTAATTTAATTTAAATTATATATTGATTTAAAAATCAAGAATTATTGTTTAATAATAAATTCGTATTTAAAATCCATAAGTAAATATATTTATTTTATTAAATTGTTTAAAAAGTTTACTTTTGTCAAATCTTATCTTATTATCGTCAGATCAAAACTTCAAAATAAAAAATCCCGTAAAAAAAAAAAACTTCAAAATAAGACCAAAATCTCATCATCACTTCTCTTTAGAACCCTCCGTCTTCCATTTGTTTTTCAAGTCTCCGTGAGACTCCTTCCCTTCCACCTTCCACCTTCCACCATGTGCTTATTTCTTTGGATGATTTCATATCTCTTCCATCATGTACTCAAGTCTCTGCGCGAAGCTATCCTCTTCCAACATGCAGGACCACCGCCTTATGGCCACCGTTCAGAACTGGAGCGTCGCCGCCGCGTGGCCGCCCTCCAGGGCCACCGCGAATTAGCACTACCACAGCCTGTGATGAAGGGGTTTCTGAGAGGGTGTTAAGGGCAAAAGGGGAAAGGGCAAAAGGGTGCATCATTTCTCCCCTCTTTCTTCGCACTTATGGGGAGAAACAAAATTGGGTGGGCCCACACGATTTATTTCTCTCTTCTCTCATTCTCTGCTATACCAAACGAGGCATTTTGCTAATTTCTCTTCTATTTCTCTCTTGTCTATTTCTTTCCTCTCTAATTCACCTACGCCAAACGAAGCATAAGAGAACCCTTTTGTGTGCATGCTCCTAATGAAGCATTACATGTTAAGGTCAGTTTGAATAAGGGTCACTAATAACTGCAGTTTGCCAATATGGAATTTGATTTTCAATCTCTGTACAAACGCATTCTATGAATGTGTGATAAGTTGAGCACATAACATAATAAAACAATTCAAATTACCTGTTTCTTTGAGCTTCATCATGAGTTTGGTGTCTCTTTGAAGTGCATACGCCCAGCATTTATTACCGATGGGATTTGAAGTAAAGTTGCCTCTAAATTAAAGTTCAACATGGAACCAAACAGACGATGTATGCGTTCAGTGGACTCAATCCCATTGCTATTAGGTGCCCAGGATAAAATGCTTTGAGCTATCAACAATCATCGATGAATACCATTCTTCTATTATTATTTATAGTAGAGATGTGCTAAACAAAGTTACAAGCTAATGGATACATTCCTTATACTTTTATTTGGTAATTATCATTATTTATACTACATGGCTTCCTAGTCTCTACAAAGAGTGGTCACTGGAAAGGGGTAGAAACATAAAATCTAAATAATTAAATCCCTATAAAATTGCACTTAAACTCTGGTAGCAAGCTCAACTTGGCTCTATTCTGAACTGCTATCCCCCATGGACCTGAATTGATTTGTAAGTATAGTTAGAGTTTTTGGTTAAAGTTAATTCGAAGCAGCTAAATGATTTTGTAGTTAACGAGTTAAAGTTTAAACTTGTAAACATATTTAAATAATTTGTATAGAATCGACTTATTACAATCTATTTTTTAGTATGTTTGGAATCCGTAAAATTGTTCTATACCACGATTGCAAACGTGAAAGCTACTTTAAGTAACTTCTCCAAAAACACATGTTTGCATGGAGGTACCGTGTTTTCAAACACAATATTCAAAGATTATTTTTATTTTTTAAAGAACGAGTACTAAATTTCAGAGTATAAATAATTTTGCCTAGATTATATTAAATAAAATTAATTTAGAAATAAAATAAAAAATTACGGTATCATGATTCATATTTAATTGTTATAACTACAAAAGTTTAATAGAATTATCCTTAAAATGAGAAGACATTTTATAGTAGTTTTCAAAACCATTCCAACGGCCATGCAGTATGGTTTTCAAAAACCACCGATCAAAACGTAATTACCAAGAACCGAGGTTTTAAATCGCGGTTGCGGTCGCGATTTCTGTTGCGTTGCGTTCCGGACATTGCGGAAAAATGCGGCTGATGTGACTGTAATTACGGTCGCGATACACTTTCGGTGACTGCCAAAATCAACACGTCGCGGCTTAGATTTCGGTTTCGGACCCAGATTTAAAACCTTGCCAATAACAAAGCACCAAGGGGCTGATTATTTTTTGTTAGTGTGGGGTCATATCCTTCATTATTATCATCATCCAGCCAAACAAAAGTATCTCTTTATCTCCTACCTGCTTCCTAGTTTCTATCGCCTAAGACCAAAACCATTCATCTGATTTCTAGTCAACCCCTCAGATTCATATCTCATTAGTAACTCTGATTAATGCAACTCTCATCTCTTATCTTTTAACAAACAGCTACAATATAAGTTTTTGTTCTTGGAGTAGCTGTGCTTGTCTGCTTAAATGAATTTGAGAGAAAATGTATTTCTTGCGACGGCTATACTTATGGCCCTTCCAGGATCACTTGCGACTGTTATGGCCCTTCCAATATCTGGGACCCTCTTCCGACCCGAGACCATTGGTTCCAGATTTCAGTGGTTCCAACAACATCCAAAGATGTGTAAATACGATGTGTTTATTAGTTTCAGAGGTACTAATACCGGTAATAATTTTACTGATCATCTTTACAATCATCTCATTCGAAAAGGTATTTTCACCTTCAAAGATGACAAGGTGCTCGAGTTAGGACAACCCATTTCATCACAACTCTTCCAAGCAATTAAAGACTCACGGGTTTCTATCATTATCTTTGCAAAAGATTATGCTGCCTCAACTTGGTGTTTGGAGGAAATGGCTACTATTGCTGATTGCCAGAAAGATTTGAAACAAATTGTTTTCCCAATTTTCTATGATGTGGATCCATCTGAGGTACGATATCAGAATGGGGTGTACAAGTTATTTTTTGAAGAACATCAAATGCAATTCCTTAACGATCCAAGCAAGGTTGATCGATGGAAGAGAGCTATGACGAATTTAGCAAATAATGTTGTTTGGGATGTACGGGATAAGTAAGCAACATAAAGCATTATTCTAGTTGTTTATAGTTTTTAGCATGAATTTGTGATTGTTATATTTTTTTGACATAAATCTATGCTTGTTTTCCCTTTCTTTCTTTACTGATAATTTATTGATCTTAATTTTCCTCTCCTTTTCAGGCCAGAGTTTATAGAGATTGAAAAAATTGTTCAGGCGGTGATCCAAACATTAGGCCATAAATTCTTGGGGCTTGTCGAAGACCTAATTGGGATGCAACCTCGTGTGCATGAATTAGAAAACCTTTTAAAGTTAAGCTCAGAGGATGATAGTTTTCAAGTTTTAGGGATTTGGGGGATGGGTGGAATAGGAAAGACAACTCTTGCTACTGTCTTGTATGATAGAATCTCTTATCAATTTGGTGCTAGTTGTTTTATTGAGAATGTATGCCAAAATTACAAAGATGGTGGTGCTATTGCTATACAAAAACAAATTCTTTGTCAAGCTCTAGGCGAAAAAATCTAGAGACATACAGTCCTTCCGAAATATCCAGGATTGTAAGAAATAGGCTACACAGCATAAAAATCCTTGCAGTTCTTGACAATGTTGATCAATTGGAGCAATTAGAAAAGTTGGCTATAATTCCTAAATTGCTTTGCACAGGAAGTAGAATAATCATAGCCACTAGGGATGAACATATTCTTAAAGTATACGGAGCGGACGCTGTTTACAAGGTTCCATTATTGAATAATGATGACGCTCGTGAATTTTTTTGTAAAATAGCCTTCAAAAGTCATGATCTAGGAAGCAGGTTTGTGGAGCTAATTTCAGAGGTACTAAAATATACTCAAAGTCTTCCATTAGCAATTAGAATAATGGGTTCATTCTTGCGTAGCCGAGATGCCATCCAGTGGAGAGATGCCTTGGATAGATTGGGCAATAATCCAAACAACCAAATTATGGATGTGCTTCGTATAAGTTTTGACGGACTACATCCAGAGGAGAAAGAAATATTTCTACACATTGCTTGTTTCTTTATAGGGGAGAGGGATGATTATGTAAAGCGAATTCTAGATTGTTGTGGATTAGACCCTTACATTGGAATTTCAGTTATCATTGAGAAAGCACTCATAACCATTAGAAACCAAGAAATTCATATGCATGATATGATGCAAGAATTGGGGAAGAAAATTGTTCGGGAAGAATATCCCAGAGACCCAGGATCATGGAGTAGATTGTGGCTTTACCAAGATTTCCATCATGTCTTGACGTTGGGAATGGTAACAAGTTATCTTTCCAAATTTAGATTCTATTATTTTGGTATTTTCACTCTAAAACTTTAACTATTAAATTATGAGTTTAATTTTGATGCACACAAGCATATATTACTTTTAAGGTAGTTGTTATAAAAGTTAAATATTTTTTAATGATATAACAATCTATGATTCAATGTTAGTATAAAAGATTTTTACAATGTGAATGAAATAAAATTAAATCGATAAACTATTAAATAAAGATACATAGATAATTTTACATTTCTAAAAAAATATGTCCGTTTAATTCAAGTAATACATTTTTTCCTTTTATAATATGTACATTCTTATTTTACAGGGAACAAACAAAACTAAAGCCATCGTTCTGGATCAAAAAATGGATGTCCCCAAATCCGGTTGGTTGCAGGTTGAAGAATTATCCAAAATGAGGGGCCTTGAACTGCTCATATTTTGTGAAATGAATTGTTCAATGTTCAGGAAGGCTCAATTTTCTTCCTGATAGCCTACATTGTCTTTTGCGGCATGGTTACCCTTACACTTATTTACCATCGGATTTTCAGCCAATAGAATAATTGAATTGAATATGTCTAATGGCAAAATCATACGACTTTGGGAAGGCATCAAGGTACTTTATTGGTCTTCTCATTTTTTTAAGGAAACAATTGTAGTAATCTTGATTTAATATTACCATTTTCATTTTCCTATCATGATGCCTTTGCATGCTTCATCTTTTGCTTAAAAAAAAATCTTGATTTAATATTATCATTATTATAGTAAATCATAATATTTAGGACCCAATAGTGGTTGGTCGCAGTGGAAGTAGACTGCGATCCCAGGCATTGACCTTCACCTGCAATGTTAGGGGTTCAAATTATGGAGCCGTCACTCTGGGGAGGGCTTTACTCAAGCATCACCTCGACCAGAGAGTTGGTCTTATTGCTTGCTTGTAGGGATACCCAATTAAAGACCATAAAAAATCATAATATTTATAAATATTTAAAATTTAAATTTCTTATAGATTTAGACTTGATACAATACACTTAATTTTACACTATTACTTAATGACAAATCATTGAAGGATTTTGACTTTTAGGTAATTATTTCCATAATCAAACTCTTGTATTAATTCATAATTGAATTATATTATAATCTTTTTTGCATTAATAATAAATATTTTTTAATCATTTTTTTATGTTAATGCTGGTTAACTATAGTTGAAGGGATTATATTCTTTATCCAGCCTTAGTGCCATGGTCAAAATATTTTCTATTCTTTAATATTAAATGAATTCTTGTCCCTAAATTATTAATTAAAGTAAATGGATCCAATTGATATGCACTGTCGGGATAAAAAAAAAATTATACTGTTAATGGATTTAATAGTTTTTTTTTCTTCATATTTAGCTTAAAGGTTACACATAGAATGATTTGTGATTGGTTGATAGTGTACATTTTTTTACACCAACACTATATGAAAATCAAAATTAAACTCAAAGTAAAATACTCATCCCTCTTATGTTTGGCTAATCAAATTGATCCATATCTATTATGAAAATTTTTGCAAAATATTTTTCTATTTGTGAAAGATTCTAAAATTAACTTTAAACTATTATTATGCTTGATTAATTCATTGCCTAAGCCTTTTGGTGGTCGCTAAACCATTTAGCGATCAAGTTTTCATACTTAGCGACCGATTCAGTGTGGTCGCTAAATTCGGCCACTAAAATACCTTTTTTTTGTAGTGTAATAACTGTATTGAAATTCACATGTTATATGAGTTTTTATTAGTTGATTGTGCAGAAAACTTTATATTAACAGTGTATCAAAGTTAAACTCTTACAATTGGTGTTTTTATTTATTGTACACTTTAAAATTTAAGAATAAAATTTATAAAAGATTTAAGGTTTGGTAGTGGTTTGTCATAGTGGAAATGTATAACACACCAACTTAACATGCTCCGGATCTTATAGTCATAATTTTAGGGAGAGTTTTATATAAGGACCAACCCAACCTGAGGGTTGGTCTCACATGCTCCGGATACCCAGTCAAAGAACAACAAAAGATTTAAAGTTTGCAATGCAATCATGAAGACAACGAAAATCAATGAATTCAAGTTTTAATACAACATGCTGACATGTTGGTATCTAATTCTCTCTTCATAGAACCTCCCCTATCTGAAAAGGTTGGAACTGAACAACTCAATAAATCTTATGGAGACTCCAAACTTTGAAGGGACCCCAAATCTTGAGCGGCTAGATCTTACAAGATGCAAAAACCTAACAAAGGTCCATTCATCAATTGGAATTCTTGAAGAACTGCTTTCTTGAGCTTGAGAAACTGTAGCAATCTGGCCAGTCTTTATCTAGGCAGTGTATCTAATTTAAGTTCTTTGAGAGTTTTATACCTTTCTGGCTGCACAAAGCTTGAAAACACGCCAGATTTTACAGGGATGTGTAAGCTTGAGTACCTTGATCTGGAACGATGTATAAGTTTATCAATGATTCATGAATCTCTTGGGGCAATTGGGAAGCTTATATTCTTGAGTTTGAGACACTGCACTAATCTTGTCAGAATACCTAACAGTGTTAACACTATGATATCTCTTGAAACTTTAGATTTAAGCAACTGCTTGAAACTAATGAATCTGTCCCTGAGATAGAGATCGAAACTTGAAGATTCTTGTCTGGAGTCTTTGATTTTTCTAGACTTAGGGTTATGCAATCTATGTGAAGTTCCTGATGCTATTGGAAAGCTAAGGTGTTTAGAAAGACTAAATCTACAAGGAAACAACTTTGGTTCACTACTTACCATCCGTCGGCTTTACAGTCTAGCATATTTAAACTTATCACACTGTCATGCGCTACAAGATTTGCCATTGCTCTTGCTCCCATCAACAAATGCTTCATTAGTGGGAAAGTATTTTAAAAAGGTATCTGGATCTCATAATCACCGGTCAGGATTATATATGTTTGACTTCCCCAAGTTGGTTGAAAGTAAACATAATCAAATACATTGTTTAGATTTGGCACTTGCATGGCTAACAAGACTAGTTAAGGTGCATATGCTTTCGCCCCCCCCCCCCCCCCCCCCCCCCCCCGATATAATGGTGTGCTTTCCCCCCTTTGGTGACAGCAACCTTATCACTTCCGGTGTGGCTTTGACATTGTTATTCCTGGCAGTGTAATTCCATGGTGGTTCAATCATCAATTTATAGGAAGTTCATCAATAAGGATAGTGCACTCTGACGTGGATGATAACTAGAATGGCTTTACCTTTTGTGTAGCGTTTAAGGTAAACTATGATCAAGCAAATTTTGATTCTTCACATGATTCATCCTCCTCTTCGCCGGCACAATCTTCTAGTCCTTCCTTGTCATTGCCACCGCCACATCCTTTGTATCTTTCTTTTGAAAGTGAAAACACAGAAGAAAGCTTTGGAATGCCGCTTGGTTTTGACCTGGAAAAGAGTGTTGGCTCAAAATATCTCTGGAAAATCTATATCTCTTGGTCACACTGCCACTTTGTGAAAACAGGAGCCTAAATCACATTTAAAGCTAGCCCAGGTTTGGAGATCAGGAAATGGGGGTTTCCCATGGTACTCAAGGAAGACATAGACATGGTGTTTAAGTTGTTAATAACTAGTGAGGATAATTAGGAGCTCATCTCCACTTTGATTATGTACATGAAACCCACAAGTGGAGGAGCTCGGGGCTTAAAATCCAGCTTCCGTATAACTCGTTGGTTTCAGAGGATGAAGAAATTGAGAATAAGGAAGCAAAGGTGAAAGAAAATAATATCTCTATTATTGGCCTTGGCCGGCCACAGGGCACACACCATCTTCCTCGAGGTAATTATTCTTCTTCTATCTATGCATGATGATTATTACTGTTAAACAAAAATGTTTCTTATACTTATACATTTTCACTCATTCCATTTCCTACACCTTTTTGTTTGGAAAAATGGAGTGTACTAAAATGTGTGTTTTTTTTTTTCATTTTATTATAAAATAGGTGTAAAACATTGGTGTTAAAATAACATAGTTCATTGTTTAATATGATGAGGCCACTTCAATAATTTAATTACTGCTTTGTTTTGAAGCTCCCACAAACATGAAGAATTAAAACTGATAAATTACATTGCAGATTTGGCTAGCTTGCATCTTCTGCCTTGTGATCGGGAATTATTTTTTCTGGAGGTTCCTTGATGTGGTTTCTAATATTTGATTTGGCTTGATATTCCTACCCATTTGCTATTTTGTGTTCGTTATAGGTTTGGTAGCTTAGCCCCACAAGTCCAGGCTTTAAAAACTAAATTATGTTAAAAGCAGTGGAGCGTAGAGTGTTGAGAACTTCAAGTTTTTCAGTTTGACAATGTGTAATTAGGCTTCCAAGTTTTTTTGTTTGATTGTTGTTATTCTTATTTAAGACCCAAATGCTGACAGGTTTTAATAATTATAAATTTTATCTAACTTGTCATATTCAGTCATGAGGCATGTAATGTTGTATTTTGCATTTCGGCAAATTGATAGTGATTTTGTTCTTTTATTTTTATTCTTGTTAAGAAAAGGACATGCCATAAATTGGCATGCTTGTTTATCACTTCATGAATCTAGTCTTCATTTGGTGATGCCTTAGTGTGTTTTTTGTATTAAAATTGAATCGAATCTATAATAAGATTTACAACATGAATATGCTTTAGTACTCAATGCTGACCAGGTCAAAATAATGAGCTCTTGGGTGTGGCTGCTCTCAGCGTAGAGTAACCTGCACTCAGCGCATAGCGCTGGTCCTCATAATGACATCCATCTTAAGGTGCATTTTATGAGGCACCTGGTTTAAAAATGGTGCACCCATGCATGCATCTTATGTGAAACCCGTCCTAGTTATATAGGGTATTAAGGGGTTTTTGGCTTCTTTTACCCAAAATATTTTTAAAAAAAAAGGGTATAAAAGAAATTATGGAGCAAGTGAAATGGATAAATATTACATTGTGAGGAGGATTAAATAGTTTAAGGTTTGGGGTGGAAGGAGAAAATATCAACTAAGTGAGGGACTAGTTGGCAATAAGTCATTTATGATTGAAATAAAAATGAAGGGGAGGGGGCTATCCACCCTCATTTCAACGTTCATAACAGAAAAATCACTACAAAAAAAGATGTGTTTAGCGACGACTACATTTAGTCGCTAAATGTGGAAATTCAGTCGCCAAACCATTTAGCGACCGATTTAGTGACCACCGGACGTGGTAGCGGATTGCCTAGTCGCTAAACCGTTTGGTGGTCTCTAAATCGATCGCTAAATGGTTTAGCGACCGATTTAGCGACCGAATTTATATATTTAGCGACCGAATTCCACATTTAGCGATCGATTTAGTGTGGCCTCTAAATGACTAGTCGCTAAAATGACTTTTTTTTTTTTTTTTTGTAGTGAATAGAAAAGAGAAAGAGAAGGAAGAAGAGAGGAGAAGGGAGAAAAGAACGGAGGTCAAGAAAGCTAGGATTTTCGTGGTGGAGGCTTGGTAAGTCATCATCCTTCCTCGCCCTCCCTGTTGTTTCATCTTCATTCTCATGTTCTTCTCTTCACTTTGTTAGGAGATGAAGAAGAAAGTGAGAGAATGTTGAAAAACCTTCCTTGCCCTAAATACTAGGGTTTTGAGTAATGTCAAGGTAAGGGCTATAACCTTTGTGTCTCAATTTCCATGTTATTATGTTGAAGTAGTGAGGGAGTTTAATGTTTTCTTAAAATTTCTCCTGTCTAATCCTGTTTAATCTTTTGGTTAATGTTTATGTCCATGAAATTGAAAGAAAAACAAATGTTGTGACTGTTTGGTTGAACCCTAAAAATTGGGGGTGAGGAAACTCCATTGTAGGAGCTTAAGGTTTGATTTTTTTTGGGTGTCTCAGTTTTGAGTTGTAGATATCGATTTGAGGTAAAATCGGTTCCATTTGAGAGTTAACACACAGAGGTACATAGAATATAAATTTTATGAATTTAGGAAACCTGATATGCTCTCAGTTAAATTTTGAAAACAGGGCTTGGGTTGTCCCGAATACACCTTGACAACCTGCATTTAGAAAAATATATCTTGAGTTGTAAAAATCGGATAGAGATGAAACTTCATGTATTTGAAAACTGGAATGTAGGATCTTGTTGTGATAAAATTTCGTGATTTTAGGAGACCTGTGGAGGTCCCAATTTAATTTGGAAAATAGAGTATTGTCTGTCTCAGATGTACTCGGGTAGTCCTTACTTAAAAATTTATATCTGGAGTTGTAGACCTCCTTTTTATATGAAACTAGTGCCTTTTGGTAGTAGACATTCAAGTATATATGTGGTAAAAATATAGGGAATTATGGATATCTGTATTATTACATGTTTGCATTTGAAGTTGGTCTAGGCTTGTTGGAAACCTCCTCTGGCAGCCAGTCTTGGTAAGGTTACATCTTGGGTCACACTCTTCAAACTTAGGTACTCTTGGTGGCATTGCAAAGTTATTAAAAATGGCATGGAGCTATCTAAATTTTAGGAAGTTTACTCATGGAGTTTACTCATAGAGTTGATTAAAGGTGAGACACGAATATGCAAATATTGGAACATGTGTTACTCATAAACAACTATTATAAACAATGAGGTGAATTTTAATTGTGTGGCCAAGGGGGTCCTATATGATTGGAAAAATAATATGAATGCTTTAGTAGCGACTAAATGTTCTACATTTTGAATTGCTACGTGTTCAATATGATTTTTATAGAGATAACAATTGAGCAAGTTATGATAAATGAATTGTATTGTTGAAGGGAGATAAGAAAATGTTTGTTTATAATGTATTACTATGAATTATGATGATTTGACTATAACATAGGTTATGAGAATGAAAGTATAAAAAAATGGTATTGTTTATGTTTACGATTGTGGGCAGTACCATGTAGCGTGTCTTGTTGATTGATAATTGATAAATTTGTGCGCATCGAGGCTATCTATTATGGGAGTGTAGTATATGCAAATACTAGTGAATGCGTTTACTATGATGCTTATGTGCATGCTTCACAGTGATGCAATATTGGAATTTACGTTAGGTATGAAGTTGTTGCCAACTGTTAAGTTTGGATGTGTATGTGATGTGAATTATGAAATATAATTGATACTTGAATTGACCATTAAAAAGTTACACTGGGGATGGCGAGACGTAATGCCCAGCTGCGCAAGATTTTAGTTATGAGAATGTACTGGGGACGGCGAGACGTAACGGCCAATTGTATAGTATTGTGGATAGCCTACTGGGGACGGTGAGATGCAACTCCCAGTAGAGCTTGGATGTGATAATATGACCATATACTAGGGATGCCCAGTAATTATGAGACTGCTCTAGGGACGGCGAGATGTAATGCCCAATGGCAGATAGGTTGTATGTCTATCGGGGATGGCGAGATGTAATGCGCGATAGTGCAGATTAAATGTTATATTTGATTCTTGAGGCAATTCAAGCATCATGGTAGAAAATCCACAATGAGAGTATTACATGTAAAATATATGAGATTAAAGGTTTTGACGAGTTAGACATTGTTATATTTTCTGTTTGCATGATTTTCCACTTGTTTTTGCTTGTGAAGCCCTTACTGAGTTTATTTAACTCATTCCCTCATAGTACTTGAGATGCAGGTGTGAAAGCTGCTGGATCATCCCGAGCTGCCCGACTCCTAACTGTGGAGTTATATAGTGCCAAGCCGCAACCTCTGAAGATGATTTTATTTATCTGCTAAAGTTAATGTTTTTTCACTGTAAAACTTTGAAATCTAAATTGTATCATCTTTTTTACCAGAGTTTGGTATTCAGAACTCTTATTGGGAATTATTTGTTTCCCATTTATGAAAACTTATCATATGAGGTTTCCTCTAAACTTTTTTTTTCCCCTCTAAACTTTAAGTTCGTCTTTTCATTAAAAGATGAAATGTCCATTGTTAAATATTTATAGTTATTTATTTATCTTTAATTAAGAATGAGGATGTGTTAACTTGGGCACGACTTCGGATTAGGGGCCGTCACCCCTCATCTGGCCGGTCACTGATATTGATTTTGGGTCGTGACATCTTAAAAGCAAGCAATCTAGACCGTTCATCTTGTTTTAATGATTATGTTATCATAAACTTGCGTGCATTTAATAATTAGTACTTTATACTATAATTATTATGTATAAATATTAAAAAATTATTATTAACTCTCTATTCATTCTCTCTTGGTGACAACATTGTGCTTTGACGCCAACTACTCCAAGTGCTAATTCATCGGTGTAACAATCATGGTAATGAAATCAGATTACTTATTCAAATATTCGATTTATTATTTTATGGTATAATATCTGTAATGCGATGATTTAATCAATTATCTTCGATGCTAACGAGTTAAATTTTGTAGCTTGACCAGCATAATGCATGGTGATGGGTAGACTTGGGTCATGACCATGGGTCAGAGTTAAGGATTCTGTCTGTTGATTTTCTTTCATTCTTATTCCGATGCGACATAGAATTTGAGACAGCTTCTCTTATCCCATTGCTATTAGTATCAGGGCTCATTTGGTGGTCAGGATAGGATGGGGGCAGATAGGATAAGAGAATATGATATAAGTAGGATATGATATAAGTAGGATAAACTGTTATCCTATCCAATGTTTGGTATCCACCAAATAACCAACTGGATAACATTATAATTTTAGTATGAATTTTAAAATCTTTGTTTTTATTCTGAATGTTTTCATATTTTATTAGATTTAATTTTTTATATTTTTTATTTTTTTAAATTATATAAAAAGATAAAATTATATATAATTTTAAAAATTTTAAAAATATTGTTTAACTTAAATTATTTTTTAAATAATTTTAAATATTCATTTTTAATTTTGACTTTACATATAGTTAAATTATTAGGATAATTTTTATATTTTTCAGTTTTTTTAAATAATATAAAATAACAAAATTAGTCTTATGACAAAATAAAAAAATTAAATTAATTATTAATATTTTATTATTTTAAATATTTTATATTTGATTATATCTTTTTTTTTTGTAACCATGTTATATTTTATTATACTTTAAATTATTATTTTATTATACTTTAATTATTTTATATAAAATATTTTATATTTTATTATACTTTAAATCACCTTATCCTATCATGTTGAGTTCTAACCCAGCCCTCCCCTCAGGATAGAATTTTAACTAGATAGACATGATATGATAGGTGACAGGATTGCTTTATCCTATCCTACTGGCTCACCAAACAATACTTTCATACAAGATATGATAGATTATCCTATCATGTCTCTCTTATCCTGACTACCAAACGGACCCTTAGGCGACCAAGATAAAATGCTTTGAGCTATCAACAATCCTCGATGAATACCATTCTTCTATTATTATTTATAGTAGAGATGTGCTAAACAAAGTTACAAGCTAATCGATACATTCCTTCTATTATTATTTAGTAATTATCATTATTTATAATACATAGTTTCCTAGTCTCTACAAGAGTGGTCACTGGAAAGGGGTAGAAACATAAAATCTAAATAATTAAATCCCTATAAAATTGCACTTAAACTCTGGCAGCAAGCTCAACTTGGTTCTCTTCTGAACTGCTCTCTCCTTTGTCATGGACCTGAATTGGTTTGTAAGTGTACAACTTGGCACAAAATAAGTAGTAAATAAGATTAACAAACTGCAGTAGTGTGATGAGCCAGTAAAAGTACTCCAACCTCCCCTTGTTCAGGTTGTTATCAGGAAGCCAATTTGACCCATTAGGCCCAGCACTAAACTTGTGGACCAAGCTAACCAAAAGTGTGCTCACATAGTTCCCAACAGAAATTGCAGTCCAAAAAAGTGCCATGGCAGTGCTCCTCATACTCTCTGGGGCTTGGTCATAGAAAAACTCTAGGTGCCCAATGGACATAAAGGCCTCAGCCATTCCATGAAGACTGTACTGTGGCACAAGCCAAAACACTGAGATTGGGATTGTGGAATGGGATTGGTCCATGAGCCCATGGGCTTTAGCTGCATTCTTCCTTTTAATTTCAATGAACCCAGCAACCAAAGTAGCCAAGGTTGAGATTACAAACCCAATCCCCATTCGGTGAAGGAAGCTGATGCCACGGTCCAGCCCGGTTAACCGGCGGGCCACGCGGATGAAGAGGCGGTCGTAGATGGCGATGGTGGTGAGCATGGTGAGGATGGTGAAGACAGACATGGAGCCTGCTGGGATTTGGAAGGATTTGGTGAGGTGCCTGTCCATGGTTTTGGCTTGTTGAAGGGAGAATGTGCCTTGTTGGGCATATGCTGTGATGAGAAGGATGCCTGATGCCCATATTGGGCCCATCCTGATTATGCACTTCAGTTCCTCCACTCTATGAACTGTGTTTAGCCTCCATAAGTTGGGCCTTTTGATATTGTCTTCTTCAGTTACTATGGCAGCCTTGTCCAAAAATCTGTATCAAATTTCTAAGAATGTTAATTTTTTCCCTCAAGTTTCTCATACTCATGAAAAATAAAATAAAAAATAGGCGTAAAAATCTATTCACATATGTAACTTCATTCACAATTTACTCCTAGTGACTCAATTTGTGCTGTTAACTTCTAATAGTGTACAAATTAAGATTTCTGCCACAATGCTGTTCGAGTTGTTAAGAAAAATGTATTACTATGTGAAAAGTTTTAAGGAGTTATGTAAAAATGTAAGCATTTAGGACCTATGTGAAAACTTTTTATATCATAAGCTCTTTTTAAATTAAGTTATTTAGTGTTTGGATATAAGCTCGAAGAAGAGCTTTTAATATCTATAAAATATGAAAAATAACTTCTCATATTAGCTTTGACATAAGGTTTTTCAATAAACTAAAAAATTGACTTCACAAAATAAGCTAAAAAAGTTTTTCGAGAGTTAATAAGTTAATTATTTAAGTTTATTCAAACACTATTTTTTTTCTAACTGATAAAAGCCCTTATACAAGTAAGGAAGCTTTGCTAAGCTGTAAGTTGTGCCATCCAAACGAGACCTAAGCAGAAAGAGATAAGTTAAATTCATAAAAAAAATTGAGTAGATAAACTTTACACAAGAATTATATGAACTATGGACTCATCTAATCCAGTTACAAGCCAGCCTAGTGGGGCAGTGGAAAGTGAAAACAAAAAGATAAGTATCATATGGACGAAAATTGAAGGCTCAGATACAGAATGTATTGCTTTTGTTTGGTGATCGATGTAGGGACGGGAGAGACAAATATATAAGGCAAGATGACAGAAACTTTTTGTTGCCAAGCTGAATGGTTGCCAGTGATAGATCAAACCAAAAATATGGTGCTAGTCAAGAAAACTAAAAACTATTCTTTTAAATTCGTGCTATATGGAAAAGGCTTGCATAAATCTAATGCATTTAGGTTGGTGTGGTCCCCCCATGTCATTTGTATTTTTTATTTTTTATTCTTTTTAATAAAGATGTTAAGGTGCGGCAAATGCACTTTAACGAGTTTCATAAAAAAAAGTTGGCGATACCAATTGTATTATTGTGACAGTTAGTTAAGATTATTTATTATTTATTAATTCGTTATATAGTTATTTATTTATTAATTAATAATATAATTGAGTAATAGTGTATCCAACTTGAATGCATCGTCCTTATGCAAGAATTTCTCTCGTGCCAAAGATTAGTTATCTCTGTGCGCAGGACCAATTAATGATGTAATGATGATCCAATTGGTCGATGATTTCATGTCAAAAGAAAGAAAAAACGGTCAATGATTTAGGCCCACAGAAAGAATAATTGGTAAATAATTCAGCGATGCTAATCTACTACTTAACTTTCACACGTCTACTGTAAAGTGGAACCTGTCGGACATATAAGGTGGTTTATCTATACCAACTATTAGGTTTTCTTCCATACATAAGAGTCGTGATTCAAATTCCTGATCATTTATTTATAGTGTCCAAATCCCTTACCACATGAATCAACCATATATTTTCAATTTTCGTCCATATGTCTTTTTTGAATAAAAAAAATGATAATTATCTTTTATTTCCACTTATCTTTCAAAATTTGAAAATGAAAACAATTTCAGAAAATAGAAAAAATGAAAATAGAAAACAAATGCAAACCAAACATACCCTAACTTTTTAAGATTTAGCTCATTAACGTGATACTATATCTGAAATAAGAAAATAAGGAATCTCTGAAATTAGAAAATAAGGATGAATTATATTTAGATCATTTAGTAAGTTAAGATTTTTTTTGACTAGGTTTAGTGAGTTAAGATGATCTTTATACACGTTATCAAATCAAAGACGTATATAACCTTATCTTTCCACTTTTAGAAAAATAAACCTCACTTCAAACAAGTCAAATCCTTTTTTTTAGTAGAAGATTTTTTTTGAAAAAAAAATTGTTTTCTAAAGTAAGTAAATATATGTATATCAGCATAAAATGCATAAAAATCTCAATCAATTAAATAATTTAAAGATAAATATATTTTCACTTACTTTAATGATAAACTCAAAAAAAAATTCAATTTTTTATACCAACAAAAAGAGATCAAGTAAAACACGCTAGTTCAAGAAATATATAATTAATGATCTTTATCCTTGTCTAGCCTATATATATGATAATAGTGTGGTGGAGTGGTCAATTCGGGAATCTCTGCCAATCATTGATGATTGAACTCCATTATTGAATAATACATGTACCATGCTATTTCCATGACATTGTTTTGTTTGGAAAAGTGGCTGATATATTTTGATAAGGATTATTTATTTTCATATTTACATTTATATTTAATAAGTATATATATTGCGATTTAAGAAATTTAAATTATAAACATTAAAGAATCTTATAGAATTTATGAAATTTTCAAATTAAGGAGTTTCGGAGAAGAGAGAAAAATGACAGAAATTTCAAGATTATAAGAGAGTGTATACTTTCTTTTTCAACATTTGAAAAAAAATAAAAAAACAGTTACACTCCTTCCAACATTCATGATATTCCCACACTATTTTTCTTTACATCATTTTGAATATTTTTAGGTATAAAAAATAGTGTGATGAAAAAAGTGATAGGATGAACATTTTCCCACTCATCTAAAGAGATCTTATATATCAAATTCTGAATATCTAGTAAAAAAGTATAAAGAGACACTAACCTCATTTGTTCCGAATGAAGAAGCTTCCCTCCCAATGAAATAGAAGCATCCAGTTCATCATTTTGGTATAGTAAATCAGAGTGAGACACATTTGGCATCTTCCTCTTACGAAATGCAGCCACCGCAACTTGTATGAGTCGGGTAAACGGGCTCCCAGACGGATCCAAGTTCCGGTAAAGTGGGTATCCAACAATGAAGAAAATAATTGATATGAACATTGCAATTGTTGGGATTCCAAGGCCCAAACCCCACCCAATGTTATCTTGAATATAAACAAGCACTGTCACAGCCACAAGTATGGCTGCACCCATCACAAAATAGTACCAATTGAAGTAAGTCCATGTCTTTGTTGCTTGCTTTGGATCCGATTCATCAAACTGGTCTGCTCCAAATGCCACAACACAGGGTCGGATCCCACCCGACCCGAGTGCACCTAGTAGTAGTGAGACATACAGTACTGCCAGCTGTCCTGCACTGGCTTGTTGGCATACCTCTTCACCTTTGCAAGGAGGCGGTCTTAACTGTGGCAGGACTGCTGATAGGGTCAAACTTATCATCCCCTGATTAAATTAATACAAGTAGTTTTTATCATCAGGCATATAAAGTACATCAAATTAACAAAGAAAATCACTATAGCATGACATGTTCATAAAAAAAAAAATCAAAGAATCCACAGTAATATGCACCTAATTAATTTTATAAGTAATCTTATTACACAAAGCAAGAATTTGGTTCCCTCAAGCAAAGTCTCGAATTCAATTTATTTTTTTTTGTAAAAGGCATTGCTATTTACAAAAACATCTCAGGAATGGCAAGAATTTGGTTTCCTCAAGTAAAGTCTCGAATTCAATTTAATTTTTTTTGTAAAAGGCATTGCTATTGAGTATGAAGGATTTAAGTATGAAATCCTGACGAATTCACAATCAACCAATTAAGAAAATCACAAATAGTATAAGGGGGAGAAGGGAAAGTAGCAACTAATAGGAATATATGTTCTTTACAAAATTTGTTTCGTATTGTGGGGCATTTTTGTTTTGTAAATGAAAAAAATATAGGCATTAGAAGAATTTTGATTCCTAAGTCAAATCTTTCAGCTCGAATTAATTGAGATTCATAATGACTTTTTCAAAATAACTCACAAATATAGGGAAAAAATCTCATCACGACCATTTATTTTTATCTTTTCTTTTCTTTCCCTTATTTTTTTACAAATGTAATAGTATTTTTTTTCCTGCTGTGATGCTTTTGTGCACACAATTTGTACAAAAAAGTATTCCTCTAATTCTATTATTCTTATTCTACGTTTAACAAAGGGAAATCTGTCCTAGCCAATTGCAAGTTAGTAGTGATTAGTGAGGTCTTAATTAAGCTATTAGCCTATTACCATAGACCTCACTAAAAAGAAGAAAAAAATAATATATAAAACAATGAATAGTAGTTTTTTAATTATGCTGATATTACATATAAACTGTAACGCCTACACGCTAATAATAGTTTTAATAATTATGCTAATAATCTTGCTCAGGAGACTGATATTCAGAGAAAGAATGGAAGGGTCTTAACTATTTGGTATATCATTGAAGCAGCAGTGATAGTCCAGAACCTCCCAGCATAAGAATCGGCAATGAAGGCACCAAGCAATGGTGTCAAGCTTGAAGTTCCACCAAAGTTAGTGAGAGTATTAGCCGCTTTGGTTAATGGCATATGAAGTTGTGTTGTCAAGTAGCTAATCATATTTGTGTTGAATCCCACCACAGCCAACTTCTCAGTAATCTCATTAGCTGCATCAAAACAAGTACTCCAAGCATTATTACATTAAATAAAACAGTATATATATATATATATATATATATATATATATATTAGCACTAGAGTTTCTGTTTGAAGCTTACCAAAGATGAAGGGCATTGTGACAAGCCCTCCCTTTTTTCTTCTAGCATGATTCTCAATCTGCTCCATCTTCATAAAACCTTACTCGTGTTCTAGCTAGTACATAATATGGCCACAAAGGTAAAGTATTTATAGGCTAAGCTTGAGGTTTGGAGGATCTGTGCTTATCAATGCGCAATCTCTGTCTGTCAAGTGTTCACACCACCAGTTGTAAAGTTATGGCCAAGAATAATTAAGACAAATTTTTTTTTTGTTTTTTTGTTTTTGGGAATATACAATAATTAGATTTCGATGAGGGAAGGGGGTAATATATGAATAAAACTTGAATTATATATGCATTTGATACAATGGCTCATGGCTGGCAGGTATAGGACAAGAAAGTTTTGTCTCAACATGCAATATGTAATTATTTAGTCTGTAGATATTAGCTAGATATCAAGTGAACTGCATCAGACAAGTATTATTTATTTATTTATTTTCGGTGGCCTCTTTAACTTTTTCTTTTTAGTGCAATAATAGTAGTTGAATACGTATATATCATCCTTTCCTTTTTTCCTTTCCGACTTTCAGACATGATCTCTAAATATAGTGTTACAATGTTAGGCATTGTAAGATTTTTGAGTTAATATTCGATATCTCTTTACATAAAGATTAACAATTGTACCAAAAATAATGATTGACGAAAATAGGGGCTTCTTATCTTCCATTTTTCTTTTTCGGTATCAATCTTCCATTTTATTTTATTTTTAATAATGGACATAAGTTCGGGAAAAAAAAAATACACACAACATCAAGCTTTATTTATTTGCGAGTAACTAGTAATAAAGACTTCTACCTTAACTTTTCACACGAGATTCGTAAGATGGTCAATTAATGTGATTTTGGATGTGCGAGAAAAGTATTGCAATGTATAAGGTCTAAGTTCAAATATCACCCGACCCCTACTAACATATCAACCTAACAACTAATATTTGTCAATCAACAAAAAAAAAAAAAAAACAACCTAACTAACAAATCAAACTACACTCCATCAACCTCACTCACACCCTACATGGTTTAGAATATTTAATAACTTTAAAATTATTTATTTTATTTATTTTATTAATTATGGAAAACACCCAAGAAATAAAATGTTAATAAAAAATATTTACAAATTTTAACACTTGACAAAAAGTCAAACTAAAGAAAGAGGTAATCAACTTTAATTGAAATAAAATGTTTAATAAACAAAAAACAATTCGCAAAATAATAATAATAATAATAATAATAATAATAATAATAATAATAAAAGAGAAAAACAGCCCAAGATAGGTTCAATGAGACAAATCTCTATTTCATTTGGAATGGGCAAAAATGGTTCCATGAGATCAAGTAAAGAGAATAATTGCTCTAGAGAATTTTCATCCAGTGATTTATTTTCACTTTTTCGTCATCATCAAAACTTGTCAAGCTTTGGCTCTTTCTATGGTGCGCGACTTAAGCAAGTGATCCATCATGTGCAATTTTAAATAATCGTTAGATGAAAGTTGTACTGTATATTAACATGGGTAGCCCACGCCTGATTTTTTTGTTATGTTCCTCACTCTGATCCTTCTCTCCCATTTCATTTTTCTCTATAGCGAGTCCACTGAGTCGGCCACCGCGTGCCAATGGTGGTGGTGGTCTTCACAAACCTCTCCTTGTTCTCCAACGACATCAACAAACAGCACAAGCAATCAGACAAATTCTCCACCATCCCTCTTCTTCATAAGAACTCTCGGGGTTCTTCGACTTGCAAATCGCCTCGGCCTGAAGTGCGCATCCTCCCCACTCATCTGTCCTAACCTCTTCTATTTGGATCAATGTTTTCAGAACCGGACCGGTCATTGAATCGGTGAAGGCACGGGTTCAAGGTTCAACGGTTCAACCGTGGTTCAATTAGTAATAATTAAATAATATTTTAAAACTTTAATACAATATTATTAACTAATATTAACATAAATTTTAAATTCTCATATTTTTTTTAATAATATAAAATATTTTACATTTTATGTTAGTAAATTTTTAAAAATAATTTTTGTTTTTACTCCCATAAATATAAAAAAATTAATTAATTTCAAAGGCCTATCAACCCAAAAACTTCCTCATTACTTTGTGATTTAACAATAAATTTTTTTTTAAAAAAAAAAACAACTAAAGTTAGGCTACTTTAGACCCATTCTACATTAGGAAATAACAAAAAAAGAGTCTGATGGACTCCTAAATGGCCCAAACCTGTTTCCTACTTTCTTGTCTTTAATACAAAACCTAAATTCTCCCCATTTATTCATCATCAGCCGCCCCAACCCCCCATCCCCTCTCTCCTCTCTCTCATAGTCTCATTGTCACGATTCTGCTAATCTGCTTCATGTTTACGAATCTGCTTCGTTCACGTTTCGAGCTTTCGGCTTCATCATATTCGTTCACGGATTTGGCTTCGTGATTTGTAGTGTCCATCGTTTTTTAGTTCAAGCAATAAAGAAGTTTAGGGGTTGCTCGATAGTTGCTGTTCTGATAACAACCAGTATGTAGATGACCCAGACTAGAAGACAGCAAAACGATGCAGTCTTGGCATTTTTTTTTTAAAAGGGTAAAAAACGTAAACCGGGAGAACCGCAGGATCGGCCGCTTTTCACCGGTTGCACCGGTTCAGGGCCGGTTTAGACGGGTTTCCACCGGTTCTCTGCTAGGACGGTTTCCAGGTTGCTCCGGACCGGAGTGGGGTCTGGTTCCCGGTCCGATCGGTCGAACCGGCCGGTCCGGTCCGGTTTTGACAACTATGATTCGGATTGCTACTCTGTAACAAAATCGCCAACATCTCTGAACCATACTGTTTATTACTATCAAATCCCCTAACCTTAATCTTCCACATCAACTGTTAAGTCTCTAAAATGTCTGTGTGCATTTCCCTAAGTTTTGATGAAAACTAAACATTGGGTAATGATTTAATTAACCTATTTTGTGGTTGCTAACCCGTCTACTTAGTGTACAGATTAGAAGATTACAAAACTCACCTGTCTGTCTACCTAAGTCTCACCTGTCCGTATTAGCCAAGAAGTCAACCTGTCTGCTGACTAGGATTGTTGACTATGTGCAAACTGATTTTACAACCTGTCTCTACTCTTCAACTTGTCTAAGGTTCTTCGTTAAAGAACTCGAAGTACAGGAAGCTTTTGCAAGCTGTCCCCTCATGAAGAATACTCTGAGAACTCTCTCACGCTTATCAAGAAACTCAGAAGTGCTCTCTCTCAAGCAAACTAGGAAGTCAGAGATAAACTTCCAGTTAAAGAATATTTCCAACATGCTTTATTCCCTAGTACTTTCAGTCATTACACAGAAAGGGAATGTACTCTGCAAAAGTACAAAAGCACTCTGCACAACTCTGAGTTGGCGTCTACACGATGCATAAAGCTATTATCCCTCATGTTAGAGTACAACCAACGTCTTCATTGCATTAATGGCTGCCCAGAACGACTATATTGCATTTAATGAAGCTCTGCTTGAAGCCATAGTTGCAAGGAATGTCTCTAACGGATATTAAATGTTTGAAGGCTATAAATACAGAAGTCATTGAAGATGAACATCATCAGAGTTTTACAAAGCATTAAAGAGCCATTACTCTGTTCATTTATTCATTCTGTATTCTTCAATCATTTGAAGTTATTACGCAGACTTTCCTAAAGCTTTATATTTAAACCACTCTCTGAGTGTTAGTGAAAGGTCTGTAAGTGTATTTATTACAAACCAAACTCTCAAACAAATCTGAGTGAGCCTGAAGAGGCTAGGTGTGCAAAGAATACTTGTGTTGGAGCCTGAAGAGGCTAGGTGTGCAAACAATACTTGGAGTCTGTAACCTGATCAGTTATAGTGGATAAATCTTGGTGCTGCCAAGGACTGGACGTAGCTCTTTGTGTTAAAGAGTGAACCAGGATAAATCTGTGTTAATCTCTCTTCCCTTAATCTCTTTAGTTACTTTGATTATATATATTATCTGCTTTCTAACAAAGGGGTTAAAACTGTTTCTGTCAAGTCTGTTTTCTTATCTCTACGTGTGTTGTTTTTTAAAAAAAAACTACAACAGACAGGACAGGTGACCTGTCTGTGTATCTTTTTACACCCGTCTGTGCTTAGCTTCTGCATGCAAAAGGTTTTTAACTTTATTTTAAATTCTAATAAACACAATTCAACCCCCCTTCTTGTGTTTATAGTTGTCTATTTCAGTTGGTATCAGAGCTCAGCCTCTGGGTTGAGCATCTAACAGTGTTGAGGTAAAAGATCCTGAAGAATAGACATGACTGCTGGAGCTAGTGGAAGTAACCAGACTGAAGGAGCCTCCTTAACCAGACCTCCATTCTTCAATGGAGAAAACTACAACTATTGGAAAGATAGATTTCAATGGTTTATTCTATCTACAAACTCTGATCTCTGGGATGTCATCACAGATGGTCCTTTCATCCCTAAAAATGATGACAACACTGACAAGCCAAAAGCTCAGTGGACCCCTGCAGAAAAGGCAAAATGGGAGCTGAATCACAAAGCCAGATACAACATTATTTGTGCGCTCAGTCCTGATGAGTTTGAGAAGGTCTTTGCCTGTGACTCTGCCAAAGAAATATGGGACACCTTAGCTGTCACACATGAAGGAACCGCCAAGGTCAAAGAATCAAAAATTGCCATACTTGTCAGAAAGTATGAACTATTTCTCATGGAAGAAGGAGAATCTGTTGCTCAAATCATTGGGAGATTTCAAACTATCATCAATGGTCTAAAGTCTCTTGGCAAAGTTTACTCCAATGCTGAGAAGGTTGGAAAGATACTTAGGAGCCTACCTAAGCAGTGGAGACCTCTGGTAACTGCTATCTCTCAAGCCAAAGATCTTACCACCTTGACTATGGATGAACTCCTTGGAACACTTACTGTTCATGAGCAAGAACTTGGAGATGAAGTCTCAACAAAGAAGGGCAAGTCAATTGCTCTGAAGGCTGATCAAAAGTCTTCCAAAGCCTCTAAAGCTTTAAAGGCAGACGAGTCATCCAGTGATGCTGACCTGTCTGAATCTGAGGATTCTGAAAGTGATGAAGAACTATCTCTCCTAACCAGAAAGATAAAGCTTCTCCTACAGAAAAAGAAGTTTAGAAAGGATAAGCCATTCAGAAGATTCAACAAGGACAAGAATTTCAAGGATTCCACTTCAACAGACAAAAACTCAATTGTCTACTATGAGTGCAAGAAACCAGGACACATCAAAGCAGAATGTCCTCAACTCAAGAAAGCCCCATTTAAGAAGTTCTTCAAAAAGAAGAAGAAAGGAATGATGGCCACTTGGGAAGATCTAGAGTCAACATCTACTGATGAGGAGACAGAGGAAGAAGTAAATCTCTGTCTAATGGCTAACACTGACTCTGATTCAGATAATGAGGTAAATTCTGATTATGAGGAATTACTTGATGCCTATGAAGAATTGTTGGAGGAATCCAACTGTTTGTCTAAGGCTTTCAAATCTCTCAAGAGAGATCATGTTAAGCTCCTCAGTGAGCATAAACAGAAATCTCTAGAGTGTGAGAAATTTGCCAAAGAGAGCAGTGAGCTGAAGACTGAAAAGTCTAATGAAGCTAAGATCTCTAGTGATACATCACAGTCTGAAGAAGTTGAAAAACTTCAACAGAAAGTGGAAGAGCTCACTTCTGATCTTGCCAAATTTGTTAATGGTAGAGATAATCTGACAAAGCTGCTTGGCTGTCAGAGGCACTCCCTTAACAAAGAAGGTATAGGATATGTCCATCAGATACATCATAAAGTATCAACTAAGCACTTTAAAGTGTCTGCTACATCTACTTCTATTAAATCCATACCTGTCTGTAATTTCTGTGGAAAGACTGGACATGTTATGTCTAAGTGTCTCCATAAGAAAAGAAGGAAGTCTTCACAGACTCCTAGAACTAACAGAAAAGGACCCAGAAAACTATGGGTACCTAAAGATCAAATAATCTCTGTTGCAGATGTCCTCAACAGCACAAAGAAAACACCACTGCTGGTACCTGGACAGTGGCTGCTCGCGACATATGACAGGAGAAAGGTCTATGTTCCTAGACCTCCAACTTAAGAAAGGAGGACATGTGGCATTTGGTGGAAATCAGAAAGGGAAGGTTATAGGAATTGGTACTATTGGTGGTAAACCTCCTCTTCCCTCTATATCAAATGTTCTTATGGTTAAAGGATTAAAACACAATTTGCTTAGCATAAGTCAATTATGTGACAGTGGATTTGATGTCTCCTTTACCAAAGATTTCTGTATAGTTAAAGATCTTAGTGGCAAAACCCTCTTTTCAGCTAAAAGGCAACAAAATCTGTATAAGATTGAACTGACTGATCTTTCAGATCAAAGTGTAACATGTCTGATGTCTAAAGAGGATGAAAGATGGTTGTGGCATAAGAAACTAGGACATGCTAGTATGAAATTAATTTCAAAACTAAAAAGGGATAACCTTGTGAGAGGATTGCCTGATATTAGTTTTAAGAAATATATTTTGTGTGATGCATGTCAGAGAGGTAAACAGATAAAATCAAGTTTCAAATCTAAAAACCAAATATCAACCTCTAGACCTCTTCAGTTGTTACACATGGATCTGTTTGGACCAGTTAGTGTTGCTAGCTTGGCTGGAAGGAAATATGGATTTGTCATAGTTGATGACTATTCTAGATATACATGGGTACTCTTCTTAACCCACAAGGATGAGTCTTTTAAGGCTTTCTCAGTATTCTGTAAAAGAGTACAAAATGAGCAGGGTTTCTGCATTTCTACTCTAAGAAGTGACCATGGGGGAGAATTTGAAAATGAGCAGTTTAGTCAGTTCTGTGAGGAGAATGGGATCTCTTACAATTTCTCTGCACCTAGAACTCCTCAACAAAATGGAGTGGTTGAGAGAAAGAACAGATCTCTGCAAGAGATGGCTAGATCTATGCTCAATGAGAATAATCTCCCTAAGTACTTCTGGGCAGAAGCAGTAAACACAGCTTGTTATGTACAAAACAGAATACTCATTAGGCCTTTTCTAAAGAAGACTCCCTATGAACTGTGGAAAGGAAAAAGCCCCAACATTTCTTACTTTCATGCATTTGGTTGTGAATGCTACATATTAAATACCAAGGATCAACTTGGAAAATTTGACTCTAAGACAGACAAAGGTATCTTTTTGGGATACTCTGAAATGTCTAAAGCTTTTAGAATTTACAATTCTAGAACATCTGTTATTGAAGAATCTGTTCATGTCAAATTTAATGATAACTTAAAGACTGATAAGGAATTGTCAGATCTAGAAGATGATCTTGCAGGTCTTGATATAAACAAGTCAGAAGATCAACAACCTGACTTAACCAAACCAGAACCTGAAGCAGAACCAGACAGACAAGTGGAACAGACAAGCCAGCAGACACAGACAAGTCAAGGTCCTCTTGAAAGAGACTGGAAATTCAAAACTCATCATCCTAAGGATTTCATCATTGGTCATCCCTCAGAAGGAGTAAGAACCAGATCTACCTTAAGAGAATCAAGTCATGTGGCCTTTTTGTCAGAAATAGAGCCAAAGCACATTGAAGAAGCTCTTGATGATGAAAGCTGGATTCTTGCTATGCAAGAAGAACTCAACCAGTTCACCAGAAATGATGTCTGGACACTTGTCTCCAAGCCCAAAAACAAGTCTGTCATTGGAACAAGATGGGTCTTCAGAAACAAGTTAGATGAAGATGGCAAAGTTGTTAGAAACAAGGCAAGGTTAGTAGCTCAAGGCTATAACCAACAAGAAGGTATTGACTAAACTGAAACATTTGCACCTGTAGCTAGAATAGAAGCTATTCGCATACTAATGTCATATGCTGCACAACACCAAATCACTCTTTTTCAAATGGATGTGAAAAGTGCTTTTCTCAATGGAATAATTGAAGAAGAAGTTTATGTTAAACAACCCCCTGGTTTTGAAGATACTGATAAACCAGATCATGTTTTTAAACTTAAAAGGGCATTATATGGTTTAAAGCAAGCACCTAGGGCATGGTATGATAGACTAAGCTCTTTTCTCATGCATAACGGCTTTACAAGAGGTCAAGTAGATACTACTCTGTTTAAGAAAAGCTATAAAGAAAATTTCATTGTAGTCCAAATATATGTTGATGATATTATTTTTGGAGCAACTAATGAAAAGCTGTGCAAGGATTTCTCAAAGCTGATGCAAGCAGAATTTGAGATGAGCATGATGGGAGAATTGAAGTTCTTCCTTGGTCTACAAATCAAACAGACAAGTGATGGAATCTACATCCATCAACAAAAGTATATCAAGGAAATGCTCAAGAAATACAAAATGGAAAATGCTAAACTTATGAAAACTCCCATGGAAACCAATGCAAAACTTAGTAAAGATGATGAAGGTAAAAAGGTAGACCAAACTGTCTACAGAGGTATGATTGGATCTTTGTTGTACTTAACTTCAAGCAGACCTGATATTCAGTTTAGTGTCTGTATGTGTGCTAGATTTCAATCTGACCCAAGAGAATCTCATCTTAAAGCTGTTAAGAGAATATTTAGATATTTGCTTGGTACTACTAATCTTGGTTTGCTGTATTTAAGAACTAATGAATACAGATTAGTGGGATTCTGTGATGCTGACTTTGCTGGAGACAGAATAGAAAGAAAAAGCACCAGTGGAGGATGCCACTTCATTGGAGCAAACTTGGTCTCTTGGTCAAGCAAAAGACAGACAACTATAGCTCTATCTACAGCTGAAGCAGAATATATCTCAGCTGCTAGTTGTTGCTCTCAGCTTCTATGGGTAAAACATCAACTTGAGGATTACTCTATTTTTGAGCATAATATATCTGTATGGTGTGATAATTCTAGTGCTATCTGCTTAACTAAAAATCCAATTCAGCATTCTAAGGCTAAGCATATAGAAATCAAACATCACTTCATTAGAGATTATGTTCAGAAAGGTATTTTTGATATTAAGTTTGTTAAAACTGAAAATCAATGGGCTGATATCTTCACTAAGCCCTTAGCAGAAGAAAGATTTTTATTTATTAGAGATAATTTAAACATGCATTGTATTGTTGAATGACATGTCTGAGTTTTTAAAACTGTCTGTGATCACCTGTCTGACTCTGCTGAGTCACTATGCTGAAACCCAACAGTTTTATTGAAATGGTTATTGTTTATTCATTTATTTTAATACCATTTGTTAATCTGAAGCTAATCATGAACACGGCAGTTTTTACCTCGAAACCATGTTTTCTTTATGTCTCAGTGGGCGCTACAGTTCCCCACATAAATCGTGCCATTCTTAATTAAAAATGTCTTTTTTCTCTCTCCTGCTTTTACTTCTTTAAAAGGCAAATCTTCAGAAAGTTTCAAACTTTATCCTTCTCAAAAAGCCCTAAGTCTTTTCGTCTTCGTCTTCCTCTCGTTCAAAACCCTTCTCTCTTCCAAAACTTTCACTTTCTCTCTTTTCTGAAAAATGGCATCTTCAAAGCGCCTGTCTCCAAAAGAGATTGCTGAGAAATACGAGATGAGATTAACTGATGTAGAGAAGATTCTACCTGGAAAGACTGTTGATCTTCAACAGATGAAGAAATGGGGAATGGATGTCACTGAGGAGTTGGAATACTCTAAGTGGACAGTCTTCTTTGATATCAAGGAGCTGGTCCATCCCAAGCTTGTCAGAGATTTCTGGAGGAATGCTGTGGTCATCACCAATGTGGTTGATGGAACCAAGAGCTTCAAGGCTCAAATGTCAGCTGATGTGACTCTTCAGTTTCCTATAAGCTCTCTGGAACTGGCAACCAGATGTCCAAGGATTGGAACTGCCTTCAGAACTGACTGGGAAGATCAGGTGGGAACTGAAAGTATCAATATTGCTGTTTATGGAGTTCCCAACCCTGAGAACAAGAAGCCTGTCTGCATGGTGCCCAAGTGCAGGTTCTTGCACAAGCTGCTTTTGGAGTGTGTGATGCCCAGAAGAGGGTCAAGAGACAATGTGACCAAGTTGGACAGATTTGCTCTGTACCACTTGATTCACAAAATCAAGATAGACATCAATGATCTCATCTACATGTATCTTGAGTCTCTGATCAGAAGGACAAATATGCCTACCTACCCTTATGGAATGTTGCTGACAAGGGTCTTTAGGAACAAGATATTTGTTCCAACTGATGTCCACTTTGTGGACATGGCTCTGCCCATAGACAAGAAGGTCTTGTCTATGATGGGGATTGAAGGAATCCCTCTGGAGGATGAGGAAGAAGAGAAGAAGAAGAAGAAGAAGCCTGCTGTTGAGCAGAAACTGAAGGAAATAGCAGAGGAACCTGTTGATTCCACTGGTGAATCAGAGTATCCTATCTCTGAAAGGATTTGGAAAGCTGCTGGAAAGGTTGCCAGACAGGATCAAAGGCCTGAGGAACCCACAGCTTCTGAAGGATCTGCTGAGACAGTAGAGCCTCTCAGATTCAAGCTGAAGAAGCCCTCTCCCAAGAGGAAGACCAGTGAGGCTGGAAAATCAGGTGTGGTTTCTACACAACCCACCAAGAGAAGAAGACTGGTGAAGACCTTTACCAAGGACAGACAAGTGAAGTCTGTGCCTAGTAAAGAGGAAGCACCTGCTTAGGGGGACCAGACTTCTCCACCTGCAGAAGAGCCTAGGGTGATCAAATCTCTTGATCTGGGTTTCATTCCCAGAAAAAGAAGGTCAGGCTACCCCATGCCTATTGTGGCTGTTGCTGAAAGGGAAGCTGTCCCTGCAGAAGAGCCTGCTGCTGCTACTGCTACTGCACCCTCCACTGACCTGTCTGCTGGAACACAGACAGTTGGTCATCATGAAGAAGCTTCTCTGTCTCCTTCAAGGAAGAAAGCAAGGCTTTTTGAAGAACCACTCTTCACCTTCCCTTCTGCACCATCCTCTCCCCTTCATCTAGGTATTCCAGATTCTGCTGTTTCTTCCCCCTCTGCTCTCTGTGTCAACCCTTTATCTGTTGCCTCCCCTTTTCACTCACCTGTCTCCTCTCACCCCTCTCAACCATCTTTTGATGTCTTGTCTGATGTATGTCAATACACAGTTGTTCACAGGGACTCAACTCCCAGAGAACAATCTGGCATATCATCTAGATTGTTTGTGAGTGATTTGCAATCTCTGATGACTGTAAGTATATCTCACTTATCTGTCATCCCTTCTCCACCACCTCACATTCTGAACCCATGTAGGGAGATCTTCTTTTATCCCCCTATTGTGTTGTTCATTAGAACATTGGAAGGATCTAACTATCCTGCCTCTGTTGTAATGTTACCCTCTAGGTCTAGATATTTCTTTCTTTTAGTCACAAGGTCTAATTCATTCTTTTCCCACATAGACTCTCTCCTACCCCTACCTCCATCTGTCTTAGCCAATCAACCTCTTCCCCCTCCTATTCCAATAAGAGTCACTCGACTGTCTCTTTGTGAAAGACTCTCTTATGTCTTTCCCTCTCCTGATTTTGACCCAGTCAGAATCACCCCTCTGTTTAAAATAGTTTTTCTTCCTTTATTTTATTTCAGAACCATTCATCAACTTTTCTTTCCCCGTGTCTCCTCACCTTTCTCTGTACCTAAGGCACCCCCAGTTTTAGCCTTACCCTGGTATCCATCCCTGTCTGATGCTTCAACCAGCCTGTCTAAAGAAGTCTCCTCCTCTCAAATGGTGGATTCAGTGAGCTTCAATCTCCTTAAGACTGAGCTAGAAGAAGTCAGAAGACAATTGGATGTAGAGAGGCATGCTAGGCTGCTGTTAGAACAGAAAGTTGATTCCCTGTATCTTATGTTTAATCAGCCTAAATAAGTAGTTGTAGGAACTGCCTTGTAATTGAATTGCTTATGATGAATACAAATCAAATTTTACTTTATTATTCTTTTTCGTTTTTCTTTTTCTCTCCACTGTTATCTATTTAACTCTTTTTGTTGCTGACAAAAGGGGGAGAAAAATGTTAAGATGTTTAATGTAAACAATATATCTAAGTGTTCATTCTCTGATATACTCTGATACTATGAACTTAAACCTGTTGCATATTACTCTGATGCTCTTTATTGAACACTAATGCATCTGTCTGCACATATAGAAAATATCAACTTGTCTACTGTCTGTACTTCTGTACTCTGATATTTTCAAAGGTTCATTAAATCATCTGAATGTTTGTCATCATCAAAAAGGGGGAGATTGTTAAGTCTCTAAAATGTCTGTGTGCATTTCCCTAAGTTTTGATGAAAACTAAACATTGGGTAATGATTTAATTAACCTATTTTGTGGTTGCTAACCCGTCTACTTAGTGTACAGATCAGAAGATTACAAAACTCACCTGTCTGTCTACCTAAGTCTCACCTGTCCGTATTAGCCAAGAAGTCAACCTGTCTGCTGACTAGGATTGTTGACTATGTGCAAACTGATTTTACAACCTGTCTCTACTCTTCAACTTGTCTAAGGTTCTTCGTTAAAGAACTCGAAGTACAGGAAGCTTTTGCAAGCTGTCCCCTCATGAAGAATACTCTGGGAACTCTCTCACGCTTATCAAGAAACTCAGAAGTGCTCTCTCTCAAGCAAACTAGGAAGTCAGAGATAAACTTCCAGTTAAAGAATATTTCCAACATGCTTTATTCCCTAGTACTTTCAGTCATTACACAGAAAGGGAAATGTACTCTGCAAAAGTACAAAAGCACTCTGCACAACTCTGAGTTGGCATCTACACGATGCATAAAGCTATTATCCCTCATGTTAGAGTACAACCAACGTCTTCATTGCATTAATGGCTGCCCAGAACGACTATATTGCATTTAATGAAGCTCTGCTTGAAGCCATAGTTGCAAGGAATGTCTCTAACGGATATTAAATGTTTGAAGGCTATAAATACAGAAGTCATTGAAGATGAACATCATCAGAGTTTTACAAAGCATTAAAGAGCCATTACTCTGTTCATTTATTCATTCTGTATTCTTCAATCATTTGAAGTTATTACGCAGACTTTCCTAAAGCTTTATATTTAAACCACTCTCTGAGTGTTAGTGAAAGGTCAGTAAGTGTATTTATTACAAACCAAACTCTCAAACAAATCTGAGTGAGCCTGAAGAGGCTAGGTGTGCAAAGAATACTTGTGTTGGAGCCTGAAGAGGCTAGGTGTGCAAACAATACTTGGAGTCTGTAACCTGATCAGTTATAGTGGATAAATCTTGGTGCTGCCAAGGACTGGACGAAGCTCTTTGTGTTAAAGAGTGAACCAGGATAAATCTCTGTGTTAATCTCTCTTCCCTTAATCTCTTTAGTTACTTTGATTATATATATATTATCTGCTTTCTAACAAAGGGGTTAAAACTGTTTCTGTCAAGTCTGTTTTCTTATCTCTACGTGTGTTGTTTTTTTAAAAAAACTACAACAGACAGGTGACCTGTCTGTGTATCTTTTTACACCCGTCTGTGCTTAGCTTCTGCATGCAAAAAGTTTTTAACTTTATTTTAAATTCTAATAAACACAATTCAACCCCCCTTCTCGTGTTTATAGTTGTCTATTTCATCAACCACTTCAGCAACTTGGTCTTCGCACACACCAATTTCAGCACCGATGGCTTCACCTTGATCTAATTGTCGATCGTCGTGAGCGTGGCATAAATCATGCTCATCTTATCGGGATCAGAGTCATACAAATGGTGCAAGAAAGCCCTCGTAGGTGAGGTCTTGGAGCAATTTAACGATGTCGACGATGTTGTCTGTGTTGTCGGGGTTGATTGATGTTGTTGTTGTTATTGTTGTTGTTGTTGGTGAAGCCTTTGGATGTGGATGACGATGGTGGTGGTGATGGGTCTGAAACGAAGTCGTCGAACTTGCACGCGTTTGGAGGCATGGTTGCAGGGGTTTACGACTTCCATTGTCACTCGGGGATAAGGTGTGAAGTGTGAACTAAGGAACCTTAAGACAACTGCGTTCATGGGGAAAGCGTCACAGTCTTGCAACATAGGTGGGAGTTGGAAGGCAACGCTGTGAGAAGCATCAAGAGTGAGAGAGAAGACAAACCAAAAAAAAGGGGTGGGAAGAAGTTGATGGTATCGTGTGACATTTTTAATCTAACGGATAAATTAAGGTCTCCCACGTGAGAGACATGAAGATATCATGCACCCTAGAATTCACCTTCAAACCAAAGAGTAACAACAAACTAGATTATGCATTGATTCTGATTGTATCATAAGTTACCCAAGTTTCCAAAGCTCAACAATGTGTTATAACTTATACTTGCATTTCTATTCTTTTTTCCATTCTCTTCTTTAATTTTACTCTTTTCTCTTTATTCATTTTTTTATTTCTTCTTTCTTCTTCGTTTTATGTTTTATTTTTCCTGAAATAAAATAAGTAAATAAATCATAAATAAATAATTTAAAATAAAGTTCAAAATAAAAATGAGACAATATAAGTGTTCAGAGGAGGTAAGATGCACAATTTTATATTATTATAATAATTTTTTTTATAACAAAAAAATATATAGATAAAGAGTACGTACAATGGGTACTCTAACCCATACATAAAACAAAGACTAAAGAGAAGGCCGTATGTAAGTAAAATATAGAGTCTTCCAAGTGAAATCAGTATTTTACATAAATCTAACCCAAACAACCACCAAGCCAATCTGATATCAAAATACTCCAGACCTACCATCAAATCACTAATCGTAAAAAGACATCCTTTTCACGGGAGATACAAATCGAAAGCATTTAACTTCATCACACTCATCATAATCACAAAAGATGAGAGAACATGAGGGAAAGCATGCGAGGGTGAGTGATAGTGAGTGGACCTTAGTCCGAGCAAGGAGAATCAACATGGAAAACATGATTGGGACATTTTTATGCAGATAAAAAAAGCAAGGAGCAACAAGTTATTTTTTCACAAATTTTCAGATGACTGGGGTAATCAGGCTATGTGGAAGATGTTCATGATGTGGGGTAAAGTGATTGATGTTTTTTTACCAAGGAAAAAGGATAAGGGGGAGGAGATTTAGTTTTCGTACGATTTATCAATGTAAAAAAACTAAAAATTCTGGAAAATAAGCTTGACCAGATTTGGATCGGAACATTCAAATTACGAGTTAATATTTCAAAATTCATTGAGGTCAAGGGCAAAGATCTGAAGAAGAGGTCTACTTCTTTCCCAAAGAATGGGAATCTGTAACACCCTGTTTTTTTTTTCCGTATGCTTCTTTATCAGTAAATGAATGCTTTAATGTATTTATTTTTGATAAAATCCAGAGGATGATTTTATTTTTAATAATATCATTTTCTTGTTTGTTTTACCGTGTGAGGTGACAGTAAAATTCTCGGTCGAAAATTCAGACGAAAGCCGATCTGGGTTTTCACAGCCAGTACAAGTTTACTGAGCTAAAGACCAAATTTTGACTCGTGAACGAGACGGTTAGTGTTTTCTTGATGTTTTGTGTGGGTATAGAGATTTTCAAAAATCTTGTTTGGCGCCAAAATTCCGAGTATTACCCGGGCGAAATCGTCGAGAAATACGATCGGGAAAGTCATCTGATGCGCAATGGAGCAGAGCAAAAGGGAAATAGAATGACTGATGTGAGAGCTATGACACCTTGTCATCAAGCCATACCTCTCTTTTTCAACAAAGTCAATTTTCTTACATTTCTCTCTTCTACCTTACCTCCACACCATACCTCCACCTTACACCACCTTACCTTCTTTCTTTCTCACAAGCCATTCAACTCTTCTTCACCTTTCTCTCCCATCTAGCCGTAACCCTCCCCCTTCTCTCCTCTTCTATTTAAACTTCAAACAACAACACTTCGACACTTCTCACAAAATTCACACTTTCACACTTACACTTATTTCCTTACTTTCTCTTCTTCACTCTACCAAAGTTCATCTTTTTATTGAGATTTTTACTCTAAGTTCTTCATCAAATTTCTTCACTTTGTTAAGGGTAATGATCCTATATTGTTTATTTTTCAAGTTCTTGCTTTATTTTCATAGTTTTTGCTTTAAGTTTCCTTTAAGCGTTCAAACTTCTAAAATCTCTTAAAAATGGTAGAAAACTCCGTTTGAGTTGAAACCACTTTCTATGTTCTTGTTTTTACTCCTACTACAACATACTAAAAGGTTGTGTAAAACAAAAATTTCTAACCCTATTTTCTTGATGAGGCCGAAACCATGCTTTTTGGTTTTGGTGGGTTTTTGCTTTAACTTTGCTTGTATGGACTTGTATTTGAGTTCTATTCCAAGATGATCATGACCAAGGGCTCCTTTGTACTAAAGGATGCTAGGTTTAAGTTATTGGAAAAGATTAAAGATTTTTACACATTTTCATGTAAAGGCCGAAACTTTAAGTGGTTAAGGCATGGATGCTTTGATGTTTTCCAAAGTGATAATGGATTAGGGCTCCTTGATGTATAAGGATGCTAAATCCAAGAGATTGGAAAGTTGGAAAATTTCTAACCTTTATTTTGTCTCAAGGCCGAAACTTCGATGGTTGTTGGCAAAGATGTTAAGTTTTGTTTTCTTCCAAAATGATCAAAGATTAAAGCTCCTCATGATAAAGGATGCTATGTCTAAAGTGATTGGAAAGTTTAAATCTTTTTCTTAAGTTTCCAATGATGACCGAAACTTACATGTTTGGGCCTAGGAGGAGTTGTTTTGATTTTTCCAAAATGATCATGGTTTTAAGCTCCTTACTATGTATGGATGCTAACCTAAAGAGATTGGAAAGTTTAGAAAATTCTATCTTATTTAATGGTGTAGGCCGAAAACCCTAAGCCAAGGACTTAGTGGGATTTTTAATTCAACTTTGTTAAATGGTTGGTGTTTATGAACTTCTAGCACTTAAGGATCATAAATCCATAAGTTGCATAAATTTCGGAAACCCTAATCCTAATCCATTGTCTAAACCGAACCTATACCTTATGATTAGTGTTCTTTGATTGAGTTTTAACTTATGGTTTCATGTTTGTAACCTTAGACCTCCATCGTCGGCAGAGCGAGGATGATCGTGAGCCTTTCTCTTCGTATCCGAAACTCTTAACTTCTTCGTGAGGTAAGAGGGGATTTCCTAAAGATATTCAATAATTGTATGAATGTGTGTAGATGTTTAACTGTTTACTTAAATGTTATTGAGATTACTTGATTATCTGATATGTTGAAGTGTTAGGCTATTATCTGATGTTGCACCGTACTTGTTATATAGGTTGAGATGCATATCTGTGATGAACTGCCTTCAACTGTGATATTAGCATTGAACTGTGAATATATATATATTGTTGTTGTTGATTGAAGCTTGCTAAGCCGGACGTGTGTCTGTGCTCAACTATTAATAAGGATTAAAAGCCTTAATAAGCTTTGAAGATGGAAGGATTGGTGTTCTTTTCCAAAAGCTTAAATACTTAAAGGACTTGTTTTTTAAGTGATGAAATAGTTTTGGTGACCAACTGTGTTACAAGAGAAAAATCCTTTTCGAACTATATATTTTCAAATGAAAACTTTCGAAAATATTGGACAATATCCTATTGGGGATTTTCAAAGATAAAAGTGTTTCAAAAAT
Organism: Echinosophora koreensis; assembly: GCA_035048595.1. NCBI lineage: Eukaryota > Viridiplantae > Streptophyta > Magnoliopsida > Fabales > Fabaceae > Echinosophora > Echinosophora koreensis. The sequence goes on along the minus strand of JAPCYP010000031.1, from coordinate 798,310 downwards.
GTTTTATAAAGGATTTCAAAAGAAAAAGTTTTCTCCCAAATGATTTAGAAACTTCCGATAGCCTGAATAGGTTATCGAGGATTTCGATTTTGAAATTTGTTTTCGCCAAATGAAAGATGAGTACTAAAAGAATAGGAATCTAGACGTGAGACGTCGCCTCTATTTTTCCATGTTAAGCACGTGATCTTGGATCAGTGTTAATTCGGGGTCGTAAAGTCCTATTCATGATGTTATGGGCTACAAGTCCAATTCGCGGAATCAAGGACAGTTCGTTCTGATCTCCGTTGTTGTGGGCTATTGTCCTTAGCATGTTAAGTTTAAAACATGACTAAAAGTATATTGATTTCTATTACCACAAACCTTGACTGCGGCCACGGTCTAGGGTGTTGTGATTGAGCATTCGGACAATGTGTCCTATGTTTCTAAGTTTTCAAGTGATGGGGAAATGATGTTAAGTCATTAGCTTTGAGCTTTGACAGTGAAAGATTAACACAAAGAAAAACCTTGAAAAGGAAAGTTTTATTCATGTGCATTTCCCCTGGCAGACGTGCCTTTTCTTTCATTGAGGATACCCAAGGTATCTGAGAGTCAGTCCATGTGAGCGGTTCGGAGTCACATGTGACGTTGCTCGACCTATAGACCTTGTGCACCAGGTTGCGGTGGCAACAGCCCGAGGGGCTAGAGATTGACCAACTCTATTTCTTCTACAGTGGTAACATGGTGATGAGATCTCATGAGATTAGGATAGAGCCTGATATTGAAGTGTCATGCATATTTTCGAAAACTGATTGTGCGGGCTTGAGACCCTTTGATATAACACTGTTATATTATGATTATGCATGACGTAACTGTTAAACTGATTACGTGTTGTATGTATCATGTATATGGTTGTTGTGGGATATATCTTATGACGGTATCTCACTCTTGCATATCTATATGGTCTTTTCTTCTTCTTGTATCGGTGTATGCGTATGCCTAAGATGGAACCCCTTGTTCCCCTAGTACCCGCAATCACGAGGTCTGAGCAGTTTGACGAGGCTGGACGAGTGGGGAATTGGACAGTGAGCGACGACGCGACTACAGCTACATATAGGGGACAGATTACGACGACAGAGTCTAACGCCAACGGAGAGCCGATCCGGAGGATTCACTCGGTTGAGGCTCGGACAGTGGCACTTCCACCTCCCTGGTTGTATCTTCATACACTGCAGCTAGCTGGCCTTCTCCATCCACACGTCGAGCCGGCAAAGCCCATGAAGGAAGAGCCCGAGGAGGATCCGGAGGAGGAGCCTCTCGAGGTGGTAGAGGATTGGTGGGAGGACGAGCTAGAGGCAGAGTACCATCCCCAGGACCCCGGTGAGGAGGATGTTCCGATCGACGACGGTGGTGAGGTCATCGACCAGGAATTTGACATCTCATCTGGCGGGAGTGTTTGCGGCCACTCGGAGTGCAGGAGGCACTGGTAGTTTGTCGTCGACTTTTGGAGTAGTCTATTTGTCCCTGGCTTTTAGAGCCTTCTTTTGAGTCTGGTACCCAGATTTCCCCATTCCCAGTTTGATGCTTTATCTGTTTCTTTGTTCCTGTTTCAGTAAAGTTTGGCCAGATTGATTAAGGCCCGTTGTGTAATCTAAAACTTAAGACCCCTTGAGGTAATGTCATATAATATGATGTCGTTCCATGTTTTGAGTTTTATTATCTTTTACTTCACCTCTTTTCAAAAATAAAAAAAAAGCACCTTTTCAGTAACCTTGCGTATGTTAAATGTTCTTTTTTCGAAAGTGACTAGCATTTAAATGAGTTCTTTTCCGTAAAAAGGGTAACCATGTGATATCCAAGTTAGGGTGTCACAGAATCAACGTTCAAGTTTAATCCAGGGGGTTAGTTATGCAGGTGTAGTGAGAGGTTACCAAATGCCTGCAAAGAAAAGTTGGAAATGTAAGGGTGATGCTAGTAGGGACCAAAAGAAAGAGGAAGACGAAAAATAGTATGTTTAGGAACATGAGATTTTGGAAGAGTAGATGACTTGGTTAAAGAAGAGCTTTGTAGGTCAGGTCCATAACTTGGATGCTGTATTTTAGTTACAAAAGAAAATGATAGAGGTGGGGTTGACTTCCATACGGGTTTACTCCAATGGGGATTTAGTATTTATCAAAGTGGATGATGGGGAATACTTTTCAGAAGGTGAAAGATGCAGAGGGTTATTTTGAATCCTGATTTTATGATATACGCCCATGGTCTCAGGGGGAGGTAGCTAAGGAACAATATGCATGGATAAGATGTCAAGGGGTACCTTTACAAGCATGGGACGATGGTTTTTTTGAGAAGTTAGTTGGTTGTATGGGGAGGTTTGTGTCAATGGATGCAGTAACGATGCATAAACATCTCTTTGATGTGGCGAGAGTTTGGATTCAAACTTCTTCTATGGAGATAATTTGTAGAACAGTTAAAGTTAAAATAAATGGTATTAGTTTTACAATTAGGTTGGTGGAAGAAACTTTTAGTGATCCATATGTTCCTGATTCAAACAATGAAGCTCATCGGAGAGAATACCATCTCAGTGATAAAGATGGGTCGGAGTCGGGGACGAAATTTGGTTGGTCCAGGAATGAAGATTTTTCCGTTGGATTTGGAAGGTTTTGAATTTCAAAATCAGATTAATGAAGAAAATATTAAAGAAATTAATAACTTCGGGTGGTTCACAAGGAAGGAATTGATGTGCGCAGATATGGAGGGTGCAGAAAATGTGGAATTCCAAGAGGAGAGAATCAGGGAACCTTAAACATGAATAATGGAGGGGAAGATGTTCTGGGGCATGATGATAATAGGTTGAATAGTCAACATTTGGATATGGGCCATAACTCTTTGGAGGATGAGGCATATTTTACCAATAATATGTTGGGCCTTAGTGTTGATGGGAAGGCCCCAAAAAACTTGGCATATGGTGGGCAGGAATTAGAGCATGGTTCGAATAAGATAAACAAAATTTCAATGAGCCCATGTGGAAATCAATTGGAAAAAGGGTCCGAGTCTATGTATGTGGCTGAGGCGGTGGATAAGGATGGGACTGTCGTGGATTCAGAAACAAGGATTGGGTGTCAACACACATATGAGTTTGTGAAGGAGGGAGAAGCTTGCACAAATAGGATATGATCTGAGAGTGATGAGGCCGAATTGAGATAACAGAGGGGGAAAAAACGCAAGGAGGATTTGGTTTCTGAAGACCAATATGATGCCAACATCAGGGTGAGATTGAAAGGGCAAAATTCGGCTAAAGAAGGTAATTCTAACCCTGGCAAGCTGATAATACTACAAGGTGATAAGATCTCATCACTCTCATCATCTTCTCTCCAAGTTACAAATCATCTAGAGAAGAACTCATCTGCAACTCACCAGAACGTAAAGTTGTATTCACTCTCTGAAGTGTTATTTGGTTGAATTGCTGCTGTAATATTGAAGCTGTGTTCAAACAAACTTTCAAACCCTCTGAGCCTGAAGAGGCTTGCTTCAAGAATACTTTTTGAGCCTGAAGAGGCTAGGTGTGCAAATAATACCTATGGTTGAGCCTGTAGAGGCTAGGTGTGCAAATAATACTCATCTATAACCTTGATCAGTTATAGTGTTAAAACTTGGCGAAGCCAAGGACGGGATGTAACCCAAAGTTGTGGGTGAACCATGATAAATCTCTGAGTGCTCTCTTCCATAAACTCTTTACTTTATTTACAAGATATTTATTTGTTGTTACTAATTATCTGGGGAGTGTTTATAGTTGCCCTTATTAATTCAGCTTGCTGAGATAGGCATTTGTGTCAAAGCGTCTTATCTGTAATGAATTTTGTTTTGTGCTTGTAAAACTTTGATTTGTGAAAACACTATTGAACCCCCCTTCTAGTGTTGTTTTGTGTCATTTCAGGAACAAGGTGGTGTTCAAGAACCAAGAGATTTTTGTTTCTGATATTGCATATATAGCAAAATTTAAGGCTTGGTCTTGGCTAAACGGAAAGAGTTCTGGGTTTAATTATCCATTCTCAAGTTGGATTATTAACCCAATGGTATGCTTAAATCTGTTATATTAATCCATAAGTTAATCCTTATGGTGTGCTATTTTGCTTGCTTGGCCAGCTTGTTGTTTGGGTTGTAACCTTGTTGCAGCATTTTCTGTCTTGCGTGGAAGGATATGAAATTATGATGCTTTCCAATCTATTAGTTCCTGCATATCTGGTATACTGGTGTTGGATTGCCCGGGTGTTTCAGGTTTTTTGTGTGCTGTTTTGGTCTGCTGTAGGTGCCAATTAGCTTCTTTTTTATTTGTACTACAAGTTCATGTATGGCCTTTCGATTGTATATTATTGCTTGTATGACTGTTTAGTTGGGGCAATCCTTGTGCTTTAGCCAACTCTTATTAATAGATGTGTTTGGCTTTTCAAAAAAAAAAAAAAACCAAAATCATTGTGCCGCAAGCCATGTGTACATGTTCCATTATCTTCGAACATTGCCATGCTACCTCAATTATATGATTGCACTTTAACACCGAGTCCTCTCCACATCAACCAAAGAGGAGAAACTAACTTCAGATTTTATTGAGTATCAAGCAACTAGTAAATAACCACCAGCCCGATATCCTTGAAAGCAAAAGATTCTTGACCAAAAACAAAGAACATGCATTAACCAATTTGCAAGCTGAAACAAAAATGGCATCATTGTAGATAGAGAAAGCACAGTAACCAATATGCCAACACTGTAGGCGAATTCACGTGATGACTATGTGATCAATAGACACCCCTGAGTTGCCTTTGAATTTACACATCAGTGAAACCACATATTGACTATGTTATCCCATCTAGGATTATCAGCAAAATCAGAAATGGTTGCCACAAGACCCTACAACCAAACTGAACACAAAACCTGCAGATGCGCCTATTTATAAAGTCCTATACCAGTAAGAGAGAAAACCAAAGTGACAAAGTAATAACCACTAATCCAGCAACAAGTAAAGTTCTGAAAGAAGCTATTGTCCTCCAAAAACATTAAAACTCTATCATCTAAAACCACATCTGCTAAGAGATTCTTGAGAAAAACCATAGCACAAACGTATCTCTCAATAGTGTTTCACTCCCTCTCAATCAAATATAACCCACAAAGAACCCCTCACCTAAGTGTTTCGCTCATGCATAACATCCCCGTCAATCCAAAAGTCCAATATCTAGCAACTAAATGATAAAGCCAACCTGTTGGGATCCAATTAGAGATTCGTTATGTACTATAGGTTTCTTCTTCTTTGCAATACTCGCTCCCCTCAGTTCCTCCATCTAACTAAAGACCCCCTGTTGGGCACCCTCTAACGAGCAAAATTCACCATTAGCTGGATAAGTCGCTTCCTTCTATGACACCTCTTGACCTTACTAACCCCAGCATCACCATCCATCAGATGAGGCTCACCAATTTGGTGATGCAAAACCCTGCCCCCTTTACCAACCATGTTATGCAAACAGGGAACAACATTCACTTCCCCAACATCCAATGATTCCTCAATAGAACACGCGTAACTGACCTGAGCCAATGGCTGTTTTGAAGTGTCCAAATTCTCATCGATGGATCCAACATCCCTTTGTATTCAATCAGTAGTTGACACAGTTTCTTTTCTTCTCAGTCCAGATCACGACCCCACCTCCTCCATCTTCCTATGGTGTTTAATTTTTACTTTACGCATTAGGCTACTTGAAAATGGCCATTGCATCCACTTTGACGGGGAACGCTTGTTGCACGACTTTGCTTGCTGACTACTGCTTTCATTGTTTCATTCACCCAAGATCTCCTTTTTGTTGTTCTTACTCCCTTGTCGTACGCCGCCTTAGTTGTTTTCCCCTCATCGATTTTACATGGTTCACTCCTTGAGGCAATTGGGCTTTCTTTTTTGCTTTATTTGTTTTAAACACCTTGGAGCTTAGCCCGTCCTTCAATGACCCACCCTTCAACCCTTCTTTCACATGATCCTGCTCCCTAGTGGTTTGCCTTATTAATGGGCTTAAGTTTTCTATCCCAAGTGCACCTCCTATAAGCGAGTCACCCGACCCCTCCTTTGATCCACTTGGATTATGGATCCCAATTGGGCTCACGTCCCTCAGCCTATCATAACTTATTGACTCCCTTAACACCAATGCACCTTTTCCTTTATCACCACCTCCTTGTGTCTGCAAGTGTACAAACATTGTAAATGTCTCAGAGTACAATTTCTGACTTTTGGCTACAATCTCATCCATACTGTGCATTTCTCTGCAGCTACAACTTAGCCCCACCTCGAGCCCATACGAAATTTGAAATTTCAAATTTGAAGACCCTTGTTGTAGGAAAACTTCACCCACCACACTGGAAGCTTTTAGACAGCTGAATCGCTGCCTTTTGATGAGCATGCCACAGATTTTTTGTGCGGCTCTTTCATGTTTATAAAGGGTGAATTATCTACATTAGCGCGTAGCGATTCCTCCAATAACCAGATAGAGTATAACCTGTTATAGATTTTTACATTGACCACCGTGTTAATAGCTTCCTGGGAGTTAGCACAGATGAGCACTCTACCTACATCAAACCTCAGTTTCCTTCTCGTAGGTTCACCCATGGCCACCAAACTGCCCAACCTTCCAACTAGACTTTTGAAAAAATCCTCTGACCAAGCTGTTACGACCTCAAACGTCTAAAACACATTCATATGTTAATTTTCTAAGTTTTGACGATTCCACATATATTAAGTATGATTATATTGGACCATGTGAAATTACTAATGAATCTATTTAAGTGTGCAGAAAAATGAGAAATCACTATAAGAAAATAGCTCTTTAGCGACCGAATAATTCGGTCGCTAATTCCTTGATTTTGGTAGCTATCATAGTTAGCGATCGAATTAGCGACCGATAAAAGTTTGTCGCTAGTACCGTGATTGCTAATTGGGTAGTGATCGAAATTAATGGTCGGTCACTAATTAGCGACCGAAATAGACGGTCGCAAAATATTAAACACCGGTCTTGATGTCCCTCGGGATACAGGGTATAATATACTTGCTCCGCTTGTTGTGCAAATATAAATGGGTCGTACATCTGATATCTTTGTGACTTCCTAACTTCTACAGTCCCATACATATTGTCAACTTTTGTGCCCCTAGTGAGAGTGTTATCGAACCATTCACACTTGAGTAAGACTAAGTTTTTACTGAATACGCTAATTCATAAATATCAGTTAATATTCCAAAAAAAATCATCCTCTAATTGATCGTTGGTCCCTCGAACACAAACGCCGGAATTTGAAGTTTTCATGCCCTGACCCCATCGACTTGTGTGAAACTTATATCCATTTATTATGTAAGTCCAAATGTTTGAATCCTTCTGTTTGGTCCCCATGCTAAAGAGTACAACACTGCATCTTGAATTTGGTTTTCCTTATCTAGAACCTAGGATTAATGATTATGAAGAGTATTAGTTGTCAAAACAATCGCAAGATAGAACTTAAAAGGCATATAAGGTAGGTGGCTTACATAATTTTTGAACCATTTAGGAAACTGTTTGGCAACCTCTTGATGAATTTGAGACTCCGTGATGTCGAGATCAAGCTCTTTCAGTTCATTGGCATATATTCTATCATTAGACAATAGAAAATGTATTAAATAGGAAATAATAACACATTTAAGAAGATAATAATGAATTAATAGCAACTTACTCTAGTAATGGCTCTATCTCGTCAATTTTGAAGCACGTACAACTCAATAGTTGTCATTTCATGGGAACCCAACCATGACTTCTTTTCTGCACCACATGCCCTACCCGGATGATTAAAAATGGACATTTGAGGAATAGAAGAACATCCTTCACTAACGTCAACATTATGCGGAAATCTTGACCTCATTGTCTCTATGTTGTCTGGATAGTAATATGAGGCAAAAGTGGAAGCCTTCTCCACTAAATATGCTTTACAAATAGAATCTTCAATCCTAGCCTTGTTCTTTACTTTTAATTTTAACAAACACAAGAACCTAAATATATTACAAGACTAAGTTAATGATAAATAACATATACATACCAATTTTTATATCATATATGACTGCAAGTACAAAATAAGTTGAATACCTCTCAAAGGGGTACATCCAACGATATTGAACTGACACCCACTCGTGCTTCGTATGGTAAGTGGATGGGAAGATGCTTTATTGAATCAAAGAACCTCGGAGGGAATATCTATTCCAGCTTACAAAGCAAGATCGGAATATCGCGCTCCATATCCTTCAGTTGCTCAACCTTCAATGTTGTGGAAGTTAATACTCTGAAGAACTGACTCAACTCAACAAGCGGCTTCCAAATCTCCACCGGTAAAGAGGCAAATACAATGGGAAGCAACCATTGCAGGAAAGTTTTTGATGTCTATGTTTATGTATGGGGAAGTTTAGCCTTAGAAAGGTTCAATCCTTTTAGAGTCCTGGTAACCTGTTTCACCGTTTTGGACGTATCTTGAGTTCTAAATGTCCGATTGAGGTGATATTTGTTGCGTTGGGAAGCTAATAGAATTATATACAAGTCTTATTTATTTGTTTTGGCTAATTCGATTGTTTAGTTAGCCTCGCACTGCAATCTTTGTGCACCCCATGCTCAGGAATTGAGCATGACCGTGCTTAAAGGAAGCACGGCCGTTCTCAGGTCACAGAGTCTATAAATAGTACAGTTCCATGAGGGTTGCTAGCAAAACCCTGTTTTGGCAGTCTGTGCAATCCTAGTGTGATAGAAAGCTCTTCCTTTTCCCTTCCCTTGAACCCTTTATGGTCATTGGAGTTTGTCAGTCCATTTGAGAGAGAAGTCACGTGCGCTACGTCTCTAAAGGTAAACTGGTTATCCCTCTCTTTAATCTCCTTTCCCTTTTCTTAAATTGGAGATTAATTGGTTATCCGTTTCATAGTTGACCGAGGCTTGAGGAACTCGTCGAGCCGCTCGAGGGAACGAGGATAGTTGCTTGCGTTTTTATAGTGGGAATCTTCATAACAGGTATGGGGAAAAGGAATAATATTAACATGTAGGCATTGGGGGTAGCATAAGATGAAGGGTTAACCCATGACCCTGTTGTTTGTTAATTGTTTATTTGTTTGCTATCATGTTTATGATGATATATGCTTAATTGACGATTGGTATGCCTTTTAGTGATTTGTGGTTGATGATTAGTATGCCTATTGTTGTTATAATTGATAATGATGTTTATGCCATGATTATGTTTGGATTGATGACGTTATGAATGAATGTTGTGATGATGATGATGTTGTCATGATGATGATGTTCTTATGATGATGATGATGTCGTGCTCTGAATGAGCGCTTGCTTGATGAGGATGTTAATGCCAACAATAATGTTAATAAGACTCTAACCAATTAATAGGGCTTATTAATGATGTTAAGACGTTAAAAGATGTTAACAATGATGAAAGAGAATTAAGGGATGTTTTCCCAGTTTGTTGATGAGACATGAGTATAGTATGAGAGGCAAGGTTATGTTCAAAGGTTTAGTTAAAGACCCTAAGACTGATTCGTGAGTGTTTTAGGGATGTTAATAATGAAGCTGGAATTAAAGGATTAATTCCCATAATGATAAGACATGGAAATTAATTAAGAATAATGAAACTGAGGATTGATGGTGTGCTTAAGCCAATAGGTTTGATCTTTGAATGCCCTAGGAAACATAGTAAATGTTTCCAACCCTTTCTGCCCAGATCAGTACAACCTTGCTCCAACAAGCACGGTCGTGCTTGTTAGGCAGCACGCCTGTGCTCAACTTAAAGTTTGGCACGACCGTGCTAAGGGTGACCATGTCCGTGCTCACCTGTCCAGAACATAACGCAAAAAGCAGAATAGGGGTAGTTCACCCCAGTTGTTCCTAATAATAAAAGAAGACACCAAACGAAGTAAAGACAAGTTAGACAACTTAAAGATAATAATGTACCTTGGTAGCCGAGTGGCCAAGGGGACCTTGATGCTTAATGGTCAAGGTGTTGAGCTCTGGAGCTGATCGACTAGAGTGTTAATAATTAAAGTGAAAAGATTATGTTGTACCTTGGTAGCCGAGTGACCAAGGGGCCTCGATAGCCTACTAGTCGAAGTGTTGAGCTCTGGTGCTAATTGGACAGAGTGTTAAAAGATTAAAGATTAAAGACAACGTTGAGCCTTGATAACCAAGTGGTCAAGGTACGTTGATGGTGATAAAACTTGGGTAGCCAAGTGGGCCAAGCGGAGGTGGTGATTGTTGTTGTGTGTTGTTGTTCATGCATTCACGCATCGGAGATGTTAGTGGGGGGTGTTCAACATAGGGGAGGTCGTTCGAGAGTAAGGCGATCTGGCCGTCCGCGGTGATCTAAGTGATCTGGGCCCCCTTGGTGGCCCATCTGAGAGTAAAGTGCATTGGCTATCCTAGGGGTCCACCCATGGTTTGGTGGATTGCCCCGGCATTGGTGCTTATTGGCCATTGTGGATATGTAACTCTGAAGTTGACATTCTGAGGTAGATTGGATCCAAGTGCCTAGTGGAGTAGTAGAGTAGCGCTGCATCGCATAGCATACATTGTTGGTATGATGGATATGATATGAATGTAATATGTTGGATGATGTTATGATGTTTGATATGCTATGTTAATATTATGCATGATCGTCTTACTAACTGCTTCCATGCCATTATATTGATATATATGTTTCTTACTCCCCGTCTTTTGTTGTTTGCTTTGCATGTATCATTTTGGTTATGTAGAGGAAGGTGAGCAGCTTGCTGAGGAGTGACTCTAAGGAGCCGTTACTCGTAGTTTAGGATTTGTTTAGTTATGTTGTTTATCCAAGGTGTTTCGGATTATGGTTATACCAGCTCTGTAATATGACATTGGGGTTGGGTTTCATTTATATTTCAGTTATGTTATGTTTTTTTTTTATAAACATGTTTTTGTTTTTTCCGCATTTGAAGTTATGTTACAATGCGGCAGCCTCTGCCCGGTTTTTATTATTATGGTATAATATGCATGTGTTCCTTTCTTTTATATCTTTTACACTTTATGAATACATGCGGGGTAGAGGGTGTCACATCTTACTGTTGACATCTATCACCATGTCAAACACATTCATAAACATGTTCCGCTCAGTGTGCATGACATTGATATTATGGCGTATCAAATGCGTCTTCCAATACGGCAAGCTTCAAAAAATACTTTTTTTTGGTCCAGTTATGTTAAATACCATATCCAGGTATCTGCCTACCTCCATATTCATGAATCAACGGGAGCTTCCTAATCATCTGCCAAACCTGTTCTCCTGTAAATTGTTGGGGAGGTAGGGCGGTTTCAACACGCCCTTTCTTGAATGCAGTCCTATTCCTCCTATAAGGATGATCTTGTGAAAGGAATTAGTGGTGACAATCAAAATAAGAAGTCTTCCAACTATGGTTGAGCGTGAAACCCTTTGATCGCCCCATGCAGCAAGGGTAGCCAAGCCTCCAAGCAATCATCCATCCCGACAACATCCCATATGCCGGAAAGTCATTGATTTTCTACATCAAAGTTGCCTTAAGCATGAAATTTTACCTCAAAGATAAATCGTATATCAATACACCAGAATTCCACAAATGGTTCAACTCTTCTATGAGAGGTTGCAAGTACACATCAATCTTACTTTTCGGATTCAATGGTCTAGGAATTATGACCATCAGAAACATATACTCCATCTTCATGCACATGCCTGGCGGGAGATTATTAGGGTCAAAATAACCGACCAACAAAAGTAAGCTTTACCGTATTGACCAAATTGATTAAATCCATCAATACATAAGCCCAATCTTACATTTCGAGACTCTTGAGAGAACTCCGGGTACATCCTGTCAAAATGCTTCCATGCCTTTCCATCCGACGGATGGCACAAGACACTAGGATCCCTCTGATTGCTGTCATGCCATCACATGTGAGGAGCGGTGGCCATTGAAGAGTACATCCTTTGGAGTCTAGGGGTAATCGGGAAATACCATATTCTCTTCAGAGGGGTTTTTTAATTCAATGCCTCTTCTATCAGTTCTGATCTTATACTGGTCAGCGTGACAAAATCTACAAGTTGTAAGGTCCGCATCTTCGTTACGATAAAACATGCATCCATTCTGGCAAAATTCAATTTTCTCAATGCCCAAGGCCAAATTTGCCACTGATTTCTTTGCATGATAGAGATTCTGAGGCATTTGGTTATCGATCGGCATTGCATCGCCCATATAGGATACCCAGCGATCGAACTCACCCTCCGTCTCATTGTAGTCGGACTTGATGCTAAGAGCGACCAAAAAAGGCGACAATTCCGAAAAGGCCTGACATCCATCCCACAACGGAGCTTGTGCAGCCGCCAGCATGTCATAAAATCTTCGTGCATCCGGATTCGGATCCTCCTATATGTAATGGTCCTCGACATGATCATCGTCTTGTTGAATTCCTATATCAACAGAGGGTCCAGCATGATAAAAAACCATCTGCTCAAAAAGGTTGAGTTGTTCCCTCCCCTCACCAAGACCATAATATGCATCTTCCATCACAATCGGGGGAACCAATGACAATTTTTCACCATGGTTGACCCAATAATAATAATTCGTCATAAACCCCCTCTCATAGAGATGTACTATCACATCATCCCCGTAATGGAATTTTAGACATTTGCACTTCTTACAAGGACACCTCATTTTTGGATCCTGTTGACTTGGATATTCCTCTTGCTGGCTCGCATAAAGAACGAACTCGTGCACTCCCTCGATGAACTAGCATGTCAGTCCTCCACGATCCTTCCTTCTATCCATCCACTTTCGATTCTCAGGTGCTTCCATCACTGGTAACTACCACAACAATTCTCAGTCCCATAATTCCATCGTTCTCCAATTCTTATTACAAGGTGTGGCCCTAACCCATTCGAGAACAAACCTTTTCAACACTCCATTAACAGTTATTCCTTAATTCTCATGCCCAGACAAAATTTCGGCAGCATTTCTCATTGGTCTCCGGTATACACAAATTGAACGCAGTGACATCCATCACAATCAAATATTCATCCGGAGAACAATAGGAAATGTAACATACCAAAATTCAATCAAGTGTAAGATACGAGAATCCAAAAATAACCGTTAACTTTGTGAAGAAAATGTTTTTTCCAAACTGTCCAACTTGGACAATTCAAGATTCAATAACAGTGAATGGACCAGGAAAAGGTACACATTTCACTGTTATTGAATCTCAAACAGGAATCTATGGCTTTCCTAAATCATCAATATTATAAGCAAATAAAAAAACTTTAACTCTATCTATCTTGAACTCATCTACCCTTTGTACTTGAAAATCAAGTTGACAAGACAAATATATATTAGGTGTACTACACAAACTTGGAAAATTTTGACATATAACTCTTTGATGGAACAAACTATTGAGCTCCACTCTCTACTTACAAACAACAAGAATCATTGTCAAACACATGCAAGGTTTCTATGTATATCAGCACACAACCAGTCATGCATCTCAGACAAAATCAAACAACCTATTGAGCTCGCTCTCTACTAACAAACACATGCAAGGTTTCTACATTATTTGCACACAACCCGTCATGCTTTTCAGACAAGATCAAACAACCTATTGAGCCCTACTCTCTACTAACAAATAACATATCAACTTAAAACAAATAGGGATCGAAGAGAGACATACCTAACTAGTCAGTGAAGCAGCAAACGAATAAAGAGGTGAGAACCTGGAATATACTATTTAGCCAAAAGGAATAGGTTAGAAAAAGAAATCATTCATTATGAGACCCCTTTTTTTTTTTAGCTTGCCAATATACACACCATACTATTGTTTTGCTTATTCATATAGGTGATCATTCATGAGTCATAACCACCCAAACCAGGCCCATTCTTTGAATACACAATCTTGACCAATTGATGACTTTACAGAAGATTATACTATTTTCTATGTTTTATTTTCAACATGGCCCATTCTTTGAATACATAGTTAATCAATGAATGACACCTATATATTATAGTAAATGTATGTTTAAACATAACTAACAATTATTGAAGACAACTCACTTTGGGTATTGTAAATTTGTAACTTGTAAAAATAAAGGTGTTTGACTTTCTCACATATATTTGTAGTTCAAAGTTCAAACTAATAAAACTGACATTTGATACTACTTTACCAATTACAACAGTTACAAAAAAGGAAAGTCAAAGAACTTACCCCACAAATGGTGGATTCTATTTCTACACAAATTCACGAAACTTAATACCATCTATCTAAGCAAAAGCATATATTGGTTTAGCAATAACCATCAACACTGACTTGGTAATTAAGATCTAAATTAAAAAAAAAAAACTTTTTTTTTCCTTTCTAACAACAGAACACCTAACATAAATGAAAAAAAAACCAAAATCATAAAAGCTGAGTTGACTAAATACTAAAACTAAAATTATTAAGTTTGCTAGTTTTTTAAGCTAGTTTCTATATAGCAACAATGTTGCCATTATGTTGTAAGGTGTATGGCTTCACATAATCACATCAAATCCAATGACTGAATAAATTATGAAAGGGAAGAATCAAACATGGCAGTAACGGAATTATAATTCTGGCAACTTTCATAAAGCTCATTTGAAGAGACACATAAAATAAAGATTAAGAGTCAATTGATAGTCTTACAATGCAGTAGAAAAAATGGTTGGACTTTAGTTTAGCGTGTGGCCACAAAAACTTCAAACAAAAAGAAACATCAAAGAATCAAAACTCAAAAGAACTTAAAGAGAAAATAATCCATATATCTTTCATGCACTTGAATTGAACAATAACCAAGACAATTAAGAATCCAAGTCCAAATAAAACATGCTCAGCTTTTGTACCTTCACCAATACAAATTACCAAAACTGTCACACATATTATCAATATAAATCCATCTTCAATCTTAAAAAAAATGATATGTTTCATTACATAAATGCTATTCATGTTAAGTATATTTGTAATGGTAATACCTTACACCAAGTCTAAATCACAAATGTGAAAATGATATGTTGTTCCAACTTTTCTGCTTGAAAGGTCCTGAACATACAAAGATCAAAACAGAGAAGAGAGTGAGAGAGGAGGAGAAAAAGGAAACAAAGAAGAGAGGGAGGGAAGAGGGAAAGGGAAAAATGTACCTGGGCTCGCGATTTTAGGGGGTGGGGGTGGTTGTCGCCAGACTGCCGTTTGGGGTTGGCTCGCAGTGGTGGCTCGCGGACGGAAACAAAGAAGAAAGGAGAAGAGAGGGAGGGAAGATGATGTGATCAAGGATTGATCACTTAGCATTTTAGGATCTACTTTGATCAAATTGTTTTAAGATTTTAGATCAAACACAATTCAAGAACACAATTGAAATGAACTTAATCTTCAAGTGAAGAATCAAGAGGAAAATGAAAAGGACCGTAGAAGAGAAGACAATTGATATGAATAGAAATTAAGAACATGAAAGTAAATCTAAGCTATGAAAGGTAAATTGCAAGAATTAAAGTGCAAGAATTAAAGAACAAGAAAGTAGAAAATAGAATAGGAAGAAGAGGAGGGAATGGAGCCACAATTGCAATCATCTTGGAGAAGAAGATTGAAATTGATAAGCCAAGGAGGATTCACCACTTGAATAAGGATATTCAAGATAGAATCAATTAGTTCAACCCATGAACCAAGAAGAAGAGAACTCTCTCTCTCTCTCAACTCAACTCTTAAGTGTGAGAAGTTTGCAAAATGTATTCCAAATCTGAAAAATGAGTTACATCATGGCTTTTTATAGGTGAGGCAAAGTGCTCATCCTCATGTGAGAGCAATCTAGCGCCTCCTCCTCCTATTTCCCAAGTGTGGGCCTCTCTTGGCCCAATGTAGGATTCCTATGTTGGGCCTACTTGGTACAAGAGGCCCAATTAGCCTAAGCCCAAAGTAAGAGCTCAAAAGCCTAAACTACCCAAGTGCTTTTTTAATAAGCACTTTTATTACAAAATTTCTACTCTATACATAGTTAAGGGAGTGCACAACCCATGTGGCTTACTCTTTGACTTTGCTTTCAAACACTCAATACATTTTTGACATAACTTTTGGACTTGAGTTTTCATGTTTAGTCAAAAGAAATGTTCATGCAAAACCTCTAAAGTCTTGTGAACACCAAAGTGCCCCATTAAGCCCCTTGATGTGCTTCTCTTACCAATAACTCTCTAATAGAATGCCTTTGCACACAAAGTTTCTTGTCTTTAAAAAGGAACCATTCACTTATGAAAAATCCTTTATGTGCCATAGACCCTATTTGACTGTAAATTGTAAAGAAGTTTGGATCATTTAAATACAATTCCTTTATGTGATCAAACCCAAAAAGTTTTGTTTCAAGAGTTGATAGTAAGGCATATCTACGTGAAAGCGCATCCACCACAACATTGCTTTTGCCTTGTTTATGTTTAATCACATAAGGGAATTGTTCTATGAATTCCATCCATTTGGCAGGTCTCTTGTTTAATTTTCCTTGCCCTTTTAAATGTTTTAATGATGATCACTATGAATTACAAATTCCTTGGCAAGAGATAGTTTTGCCAAACTTTGAGACTCCTTACTAGGGCATAGAGTTCTTTATCATAAGTTGAATAGTTCAAATGTGCCCTGGAAAGTTTCTCACTAAAGTAAGCAATGGGGTATCCTTCTTGAAGCAAAACGGCCCAATGCTTATATTAGAAGCATCACACTCTATCTCAAAAGATTTCACAAAATTTGGAAGCGCGAGAATTGGTGCATTGGTCAATTTTTCCTTGAGTATGTTGAAGGAGTTTTCTTGGCTTTGGCCCCAATGAAATGACACATTTTTCTTCAAAACCTCATTTAGAGGACTTGCCAAAGTGCTAAAGTCTTTGACAAATCTTCTATAAAAACTTGCCAATCCATGGAAACTCATAAAATCTCCAACATTTTTAGGTGTTAGCCAACTTTGGATGGCCTTAATCTTTTCTTCATCTACTTGCACACCTTGTGCACTAACAACATAGCCCAAGAATACCACTTTGTGGTGCAAAATGTGCATTTCTCAAGATTGACAAATAGTTTTTCCTTTCTTAATACTAACAAAACACACTTTAAATATTCATGATGTTCATC
Organism: Echinosophora koreensis; assembly: GCA_035048595.1. Classification (NCBI taxonomy): domain Eukaryota; kingdom Viridiplantae; phylum Streptophyta; class Magnoliopsida; order Fabales; family Fabaceae; genus Echinosophora; species Echinosophora koreensis. Next base: position 781,151 of record JAPCYP010000031.1, on the reverse strand, counting down.
AAGTGTTTTGCTATGTATTAAGATATCATCAAAATAGACAACCACAAATTTACCAAGTAATTCCCTAAGGACATGATATATGAGCCTCATGAATGTGCTTGGTGCATTAGTGAGTCCAAATGGCATCACAAGCCATTCATAAAGTCCATACTTGGTTTTAGAAGCGGTTTTCCATTTATCCACTTCTCTTATTCTTATTTGATGATAGTCACTTCTAAGGTCAATTTTTGAAAATATTTGTGACCATGTAGCTCATCCAATAAGTCATCTAACCTTGGGATTGAATGTCTATATTTGATGGTTATGTTATTAATGGATCTACAATTCGTGCACATTCTCCATGTACCATCTTTGTTAGGTACTAAAATAACGGGCATTGCACATGGAGAAAGTGATTCTCTCATACATTCTTTTTCTAATAATCCTATAACTTGCCTTTGAATTTCTTTTGTTTCTTGTGGATTACTCCTATAAGCCGGCCTATTAGGAAGAGATGCACTAGGAATCAAGTCCACGTGGTGGTTAATCCCCCTCATAGGTCGCAAACCTTTAGGAAGCCCTTTTGGAACAACATCTTTAAAATCATCCAAAAAAAACTCAAAGGGTTTTGGTAAAAAAAGAGATAGAGTATAATTTTCATTATTATTTTTAGAGTAAAGTAAATACATTGGTTGATTGACCAATAATATTTTCTTTACTTCTTTTTCTTTTAAAAATAAGCATTCCTTGCCATCTTTTTCTTTACCTTTTTGTCTTTTAAAAACTTTTTGCTCACTTGTGTCATTTGCCTTTTTCATATTCTTTTGTGGCACATTATTTTCTTTATTTATTTCTTTTTGTTCTTTTTCACTCTTGGCTTTTCTCTCAAGCTCTCTTTTCTCTCTCATTTTCTTTTGATCCTCACCAATTTCTTTAGGAGAGAGGGGTTCAAGAGTAATCTTTTTGTTGTGGTGCATAAAAGTAAATCTATTGGAAATGCCATCATGTATCACTTTCCTATCAAATTGCCATGGCCTTCCTAGCAACACATGCCCCGCCTCCATTGGCACCACATCTCACAACACTTTATCTTGATAAGAGCCAATGGCAAAACTCAACAATACTTGTTGGTTCACCAAGATTTCACCTTTTTCACTTAGCCATGGCAACTTGTATGGCCTGGGGTGTGGATTGGTTTTGAGACCAAGTTTGGTCACCAATCTTTGACTAGCTATATTGGTGCAAATTCTTCCATCTATGATTAATGCACACAACTTTCCATGCACCATGCACCTAGCGTGAAAAATATTTTCTCTTTGGCTCTCATCCTCATCTTTTACCTTGACTCCTAAGAGTCTTCTCACCATTAATAAGTCTCCTTCAAGTGGGATGATTTCATCTTCACCACTCTCACTAGAAGACTCACTTGAAGAGGCACTTATGACCTCTATTTCATCATTAGTTCTAGAGATCATTGTTCTTTTATTGGGATATTGAGATGCTATATGTCCTTTACCTAAACATTTGAAGCATTTAATATCTCTAGATCTATTTGAAGAAGGGGTAAAAGTGTTTAGAGTTGGGAATTGTGGCCTTTGATCTACTTTTACCAACAACTTCAAGTTGTTTTGATGAGTCACCTTCCTTCTCGGAATTATCCTTCCAAGATGAGTTGTTTTTGTTGAAGAAAGGTCTCTTAAAGGACTTCTTTCTCTTAACTTGTGCTTCAACCTTGATTGCATGGTGCACCAAGTCCTCCAATTCCACATAGTTGTAAAGCTCTACTACATCTTGGATTTCTTGGTTTAGTCCTCCCAAAAACCTAGACATAGTGGCCTCTTTATCTTCCTCTATGTTTGCTCTAATCAATATGACCTCCAACTCTTTGTAATATTCTTCTACACTCATACTTCCTTGCCTCAACCTTTGAAGCCTATGGTGTAGGTCTCTAGTGTAGCTTGAAGGCACATATCTTTTTCTCAAAACCATCTTCATTTCTCTCCAAGTACTAATTGGTTCCTTATCATTCCTTCTTCTTTCTTTACATAACTGATCCCACCAAATTAAAGCATAACCATGAAATTCTAGACTTGCTACCTTTACTTCTTCTCATCACTATAATTGTAGCAAGAGAAGATGTGCTCCAATTTGGTCTCTCATTCCAAGTATGCATCGGGACCACTCTTCCCATGGAAGCTAGGGATCTTCACCTTCACATTATGCAACTTGTCATCCTTCTCATCCTTCTTCCTATATTCTCATGTCTAGATCTCCATCTATCAAACCTTCTTGGCCTATCTTCATTGTCTTCCGAATTTGAGGAGCCTCTATGTGAGTTATTATGCCTTGATCCTTATTTGTTCTCAAGCACTTCTAATCTTTAAAACACTCTTTCTATGTTCATTGTCATTCTATCTAACATCCTATTCAAATTCCTTGTTCTTGGTAATGATGGAGCAGAATCTTCATAGTCTTGCTCAGGTTTTGAAGCCATAGTGCAATTACAATTTGAGAAATTACAATACAAATTCTAGCAAATTAAAAATTACACAAATCGAATGAAGATTACACCAATAAGAACAATTACACCACCAAAAATCAAAAGAATTAATTACAAACCAACAAAGAACAAATACACTTAAAGATCAAATGAAAGAAAAGAATTATAAGTAAAAATGAATAGTGCAAAGACCTCACCACTCACTCACCATTCACTCAATGATTGCCACTTGTGTATATCACTCAAGTAGACTTTTACAAGATGATTTCACTCTTGTCTCTTTCCACTCAAGAGTTTCCTCTTCAAGGGATCTACAAGTTGAAACAAGATTCTCAATAATTAGTCTCCAATAAACAAGTGACAAATCAACCAATGACAATCAATTCAAAAGAGGTCAAGAAATTGGAAAACAACTAATACAAAAACTAATGGAGTTTAAAATACAAGCAAGAAAATGTTCAAGAAGAATTGCAGCTCTAATAAGATGTGAAGAAGACAAGTAGGAAGAGATCAACAATGTTCAATTCAAATTTAATCAAAGTGTTTTGTGAACAATTAATGATCAATGTGAATTGTGCTACACCAATATATGAAGGATGTATACGAAATCATCATGTGAAAGTAGTGGCAAGTCTTTTACCTTTGCTGGAAGTTTCCAGAGTTTGCAATTTTGCCCCAAAACTTTGTATATTTACAGTTTTGGCTACTTTTTTCTTTTTACACCAGTTTTTTTTTTTTTAAATTGTAGTCACTTGAATTTTACTAATTAAAATTTCACAGCAATTATAATGAAATTTCGAAATTACACTTAGATCCTTCAATCAAGAACAAAGTAGATGAATATTGGTGTAATAGTTGGAAATATGAACAATTCAAGTAGTGTAAAATACTTTCCAAGTGAAGGAGCACAAATCAAGTAATTAGAGACCTAGTGGATGATAAACACATCAATTCCACAAATTGAATTTCATTAAGATCTATTAGGTTCTAATAATATGAAATCATTGAAGCACCTTTGATTAAAATTTGAATCAATCTTACTATTGTGAATTAAAATTTGAATTTGTATTTTGAATTTGTTCAAATTCCCAAAGTAAGGAAAATAGATCTATGCTTGAATTTTCAAGAAGCAACCAAAATCACAAGTGTCAATTATCACATGCAAATGTGGCGCCAAAATGCTAGAGTGAAAAGTGGAGGGAAAATTTTTTTTCACCAAAATTCAAGCAAGATCAATTCAAACTCATTTCAAATTCTAGATCCATGATCACAATTGGATTCAAATTACTTTTCATCATCCAATTCTTGTGATTAATGGCGCCAACGCTCAATGAATTTTCATCATGAAAATGGCTCCAACTCAAAGATCATCATAGAATTTGAAAATTTTGATAAAAAATTCAAAACAATTGAAGATCAAAGACCTAGCTCATGATATCACATGATGTGATCAAGGATTGATCACTTAGAATTTTGGGATCTACTTTGATCAAATTGTTTTAAGATTTTAGATCAAACACAATTCAAGAACACAATTGAAATGAACTTGATCTTCAAGTGAAGAATCAAGAGGAAAATGAAAAAGGAGTAGAAGAGAAGACAATTGATATGAATAGAAATTAAGAACATGAAAGTAAATCTAAGCTATGAAAGGTAAATTGCAAGAATTAAAGTGCAAGAATTAAAGAACAAGAAAGTAGAAAATAGAATAGGAAGAAGAGGAGGGGAATGGAGCCACAATTGCAATCATCTTGGAGAAGAAGATTGAAATTGATAAGCCAAGGAGGATTCACCACTTGAATAAGGATATTCAAGATAAGAATCAATTAGTTCAACCCATGAACCAAGAAGAAGAGAACTCTCTCTCTCTCTCAACTCAACTCTCAAGTGTGAGAAGTTTGCAAAATGTATTCCAAATCTGAAAAATGAGTTACATCATGGCTTTTTATAGGTGAGGCAAAGTGCTCATCCTCATGTGAGAGCAATCTAGCGCCTCCTCCTCCTATTTCCCAAGTGTGGGCCTCTCTTGGCCCAATGTAGGATTCCTATGTTGGGCCTACTTGGTACAAGAGGTCTAATTAGCCTAAGCCCAAAGTAAGAGCCTAAAAGCCTAAACTACCCAAGTGCTTTTTTAATAAGCACTTTTATTGCAAAAGTTCTACTCTATACATAAGTCCTATTCCCTACCTTTATTACATGAACTCTACTCTATACAAAGGTCCTAGTCCCTACCCATAACTAGGTGGTCAATGGCTCAATGCATAAGAGGTTCAAGATGAGGCCCTCTTCATAAAGTTGCCTATGAGTCAAATGATTGATCACCACCTTCTTGAGTGTGTCTTGGACTCTTCTACGCCTTGCCCTTGTCATGGGTCCATGCAAGTCTTCAATACTTGGGCCTTGGCTTTGTGTGTCATGCTCAGATCAGAAGAGGGAAAGGGAAATCAGGGGAAAAGAGGGGTGGCTCGTGGTGCTTCTCGCCGGAGGAGCTGACAGAGAAAGGGAGCAGAGAGTGAAAGAAGAGGGAAAAGGAAAAAATTAGGGGGGGGGGGGGCACTTGCGTTTTAGGGTTTCAATAATTAGCGACCGAATTGTTTCGGTCGCTAATTCGGTCCCTAAATTTAATAATTTATATTTAGCGATCGAATATAGTGTCGGTCACTAAATTATGACCGTTATGCGATCGCTAACACGGTTGCAAATTAGTCAACCAAATTGAATTTCTATTATTAGAGATTAGTGACCGAAAAGGTTGCGACCGAATTATTCGGTCGCTAAGTTCAAACTTTGGACCAAATAATTAAAATAGCTATATATAGTCGTCACTAATTCAGTCGCTATTACGACCAAATCTTTTCGGTCGCTAAATAGCTATTTTCTTGTAGTGAATGCTTTACTCGTCTATATATAACTCGTCTAGTTCTCATGACTAGCATATGTCTGATCCGTATGAAGCACTCGTATGATGAATGAAAGCTCAGCATGAGGAATAAGTTATCAAGCCTTAGAACACTCATCTACTAAAGCTGACATAGCACATGAAATTTTGTCTCAAACAAAATACAAGGAAGCTTCACAAGCATACACTCGTCTGAAGACCACCTACAACTGTCTGAAGACTATGACTGCACTCGTCTAGCTTCAAGATTCTATGAAGATAAGTCAAAGTAAACAAAACCTTTTCAAGGACTTTATTATGAAGATTCCAAGTTTTTAAAGACCTATGGACAAAACAAACAAGAAGAATAAAAGAATTATTCCTTCGAGACTTTAAGGAATTCACAAGCAACCTCTCTGTACAAGTTGGCCATGCTTTTCACTATTTTTAAGTACACTCAAAAGTACTTTTTGAAGCTGAAATTGAGTGTTACTGAAAAGGAAATACTTTCTATTGAAAGTGCAAAGGACCTGCTGCTGCACTTGTGATACACCTGCTCTTCAAGTACTAAAGTGATTTTCTTATCTGCTATGTCAAAGCTCAATTAATGGCGTCTGAGTACTTCAAATCAAAATAAATCACTTTCTGAAGAATGCCTCTAACGGATTAAATTGATTGAAGGCTATAAATGGAGAATATCATGAAGATGAGAATATACATAGCAGTAACTCAAGAACATTTACTCTACACAATTAATTCTTTATTTTTTCATTCTTTATTCTTCAATATTTGAAGTTAATACACAATCTTTCTTGTTATGATATTTATTCCACTCATTGAGCATTCATCAGACTAATGGAATTTGATTCCAGAGAATTAAACCAAGTCTTGGCTTTGTCCCTCAGTGAATAAGGAAAGAGCCTTAGCCTGAACGCATCATCACTTACACTAGGTATCTTGAAATTACTAGCCACCTCCAGAAATTACCTCAGATGCAAATGAGGGTCTTCAGTAGGAGCACCACTAAACTGCCCAATAGTTTGAAGCATTTGGAACATCATGGGCTTAAATTCAAACTGCTGAGTGGTTATTTCTGGCCTCACTATCCCAATGTTCATAGTCTGAGGATCAAAGACAACATAGTCCCTGATAGACCTCTCTCTATCATTTGCCATTTCAATCATACCAGGCTGCTCCTCATCTTCTAAGAAAATAGCAGCCATGAAGCCTAGTTCAGGTTGTTGATCACGAGCACGACTCTCCTTGGTTTGTTTCCTTAGCCTTCTAGCTGTTTTTTCTATTTCCAGATCAAGTCGGAACTCAGGCGCACCTTTCCTACGCATACAGATTTAGCACCTGCTGCTGTGCACAATAAACAGAAATTTTTAGAACTTACTAAACATAAAATAATTCAAACTAAGAACTATATATTCAACACCATTCCTAATCTCCGACAACGGTGCCAAAAACTTGTTGAAATATTTTAAGTATATGTGCAGAGTGTGCAAGTGAACACATTCATGACAAGTAACAAGAGTGAATATAGAGATCGTTCCCACGAGGATTTGATTGGTTTGAATAAAAGTTCTAACATAAACTTTTCTATTTAGTTTAATAAATGGGTTGGTGACAATTTAATAAAAAGGACAAGTAATTAAAGGCAATAAATGTTGTGTGCAAGGTAGTAAAAACAAATATCAAGATGAGATCTTACTGAAATGATTGAACAGCTAGGGAAACTAATCCTTTGTAATCTTAACTACAGGGTAATTTATGCTTCAGAATGCTATATCATTTAGTCCAGGAAATGAACTTTGCTTTCCAGTAGTAAAAACTGAGCTTCATTAAATGTTCCTTATTCCTAAGCTCAAATTAAATCCACTCAGCTATGAGTTAAGCATATCCAGATACTTAAGGTCTTGAGAGGCTATTCCTAGCTCAATCAACAGTAATTAATTTTCCAATTAATTACATTACTTATCCTCTAAACCTTTCCACTAGTTAAAATTTTTCCAAATCCAACAAGCTAGTATTTTAGCTAAGTTGATCAAGCCCAACTAAAAATAAAATGAAGAACAAAAGAGAGGAAAATGCATAACATTCATTAGCTTAAATCACCCATGAGTCTTAATTACAAATTCATAGCTCCTAGCTAAAGAGAATTAGCTCATAATGAGCTTAGAAACAATGCAAGAAATATTAAGTGAAAGTAAAGACATGGTTGCATAAAAACAAGAAATTTCAGAGAAAGAAAATATGGAAAATGGCAGGTGGCTGCTGTACCCTGTACTAGCTGACCTAATGGAGGATGACACTTTTTACTATTTGTACTAAGGGATGTCCCCCAAATAGAGTTTTCAAGTACTCTCTCTCTCTCTATCATCACTTTTTGTGCTTTTACAAATAAATCACCATAAACAATAGTCCTTGCCCCATTTTCCAAAGTGCATGATGAGGTCTTCAATTTCTCTCTCCAGCCTTGGGATGCGTCTCTGTCCTTTGCCTTCAACTAAAAGTGTGTTTGCTGAGCTGGCATGTCTTTTGTCTTCTAGTGATCCTTCTTTCATAAGCGCTGCGGCATTCCAGAGTAATTCCCATCCAACTTGCCTTCAATTCTAAATCTTTTTCCTGCTCATCAATTCCAACTTCTTTTAGACATATTTCCAATAAATTCAAGAAGTTATTAAGCACAACAAATTCACAGCTACTTGTTCAATCTCTCATTAAAATCATGAACTTTATCATAAAATAATTCAAATTAAGAACTATATATTCAACACCATTCCTAATCCCCGACAACGGCGCCAAAAACTTGTTACCATATTTTAAGTATATGTGAAGAGTGTGCAAGTGAACACATTCGTGACAAGTAACAAGAATGAATATAGAGATCGTTCCCATGAGGATTTGATTGGTTTGAATAAAAGTTCTAACATAAACTTTTCTATTGAGTTTAATAAATGGGTTGGTGACAATTTAATAAAAAGGACAAGTAATTAAAGGCAATAAATGTTGCGTGCAAGGTAGTAAAAACAAATATCAAGATGAGATGTTACTAAAATGATTAAACAGCTAGGGAAACTAATCCTTTGTAATCTTAACTACACGGTAATTTATGCTTCAGAATGCTATATCATTTAGTCCAGGAAATGAACTTTGCTTTCCAGCAGTAAAAACTGAGCTTCATTAAATGTTCCTTATTCCTAAGCTCAAATTAAATCCACTCAGCTATAGGTTAAGCACATCTAGATACTTAAGGTCTTGAGAGGCTATTCCTAGCTCAATCAACAGTAATTAATTTTCTAATTAATTACATTACCTTATCCTCTAAACCTTTGCACTAGTTAAATTTTTCCAAATCCAACAAGCTAGTATTTTAGCTAAGTTGATCAAGCCCAACTAAAAATAAAATGAAGAACAAAAGAGAGGAAAATGCATAACATTCATTAGCTTAAATCACCCATGAGTCTTAATTACAAATTCATAGCTCCTAGCTAAAGAGAATTAGCTCATAATGAGTTTAGAAACAATGCAAAAAATATTAAGTGAAAGTAAAGACATGGTTGCGTAAAAACAAGAAATTACAGAGAAAGAAAATATGGAAAATGGCAGGTGGCTGCTGTACCCTGTACTAGCTGACCTCATGGAGGCTGACACTTTTACTATTCATACTAAGGGATGTCCCCCAAATAGAGTTTTCAAGTACTCTCTCTCTCTATCATCACTTTTTGGGCTTTTACAAATAAATCACCATAAACAATAGTCCTTGGCCCATTTCCCTAAGTGCATGATGAGGTCTTCAATTGCTCTCTCCAGCCTTGGGACGCGTCTCTGTCCTTTGCCTTCAACTAAAAGTGTGTTTGCTGAGCTGGCATGTCTTTTGTCTTCTAGTGATCCTTCTTTCATAAGCTGCGGCATTCCAGAGCAATTCCCATCCAACTTGCCTTCAATTCTAAATCTTTTTCCTACTCATCAATTCCAACTTCTTTTAGACATATTTCCAATAAATTCAAGAAGTTATTAAGCACAACAAATTCCCAGTTACTTGTTCAATCTCTTATTAAAATCATGAACTTTATTCTTCAAATAACAAAAGAACTACAATAACTAAGCTTCAAAGGACATAATAACTCTTATTTCTAAGAGTAATTAGTGGCATGTTGGGCCACACCAAAGATAAATGCTACAAATTGCATGGTTACCCTCCACATTACAAAAAAGGCAAACCATATCAATCAGCCATGGTCAATCAGGTTTCGTGTGATTCGGGTGTATCTTCATTTCAACTTACTGCTGCTCAGTATGCCAATTGATGACTCCGGTTCAATCGTTGGTTGAATTGGTTAAACCAATTGAACCATAACTCAGAGATCTCACTGATTTTATTTCCATTCCGGTTCTTAAAAAATTGCTATTCGGTTATATATGTATTTGTTATCTTTTTGTTGGGACAAAAACTGAGACAATTCGCCATGCTTGGGGACATGGATATAGGTGTTTTTTGGACAGCAGAGAACCAGAGAAAGTTAGATAGCCAGGAGAGATGATACTCTAATTTTTGTTGTTACTGCTATTTTAAATGGTTTATTAATTATTTATGTTTTTAAATAATTTAGTTCTCTCATAGCATGAGGTTTCAGCTGGTATAACTTATTATTTTATTTTATTTTTGGTCCAAGGGAAGGTTTATATTACGTCTTACATAGAGGAAGGGAAGAGAGAATAATGAAATAAGAAATGAGCATAACGCCTTGCAGGGGTTTGAACGCGCACACTCACAATTCATGTCCCGCAGCTTAAGCAACTGAAGTAACTCAAGGGACTAATCTTATTATTTTCTTAAAGACAATGAAGTTTGAAACTATAACTTCATGCAAATTATCCAAGCCCTTCACTACCTATTCAGTCCTAGTGGCTTATTCAAGGTGGTTTTTATCTTTAACGAAAAGCTATAAATCACTGTACCTTCCTAAACCTTCATCACTCATCACACAACCTCTCTCTTTTGTCACACTAAGCCACCGGAAACTTTTCGTTTACAGTAAAAATGCTAAATCTAATGTCGCTAAACCCTAAAATAATTAATTAGCCTAAAAACATAACCAAATTGAAAACACATACATCATAGCTATCGCGCTTTGCGTTCTGAATATCATACATTGTTTTTGAGTTAGTAATAGTAGAAGTCTCTCTACGTGGATGATACATGTGTTGCTAAACAGGTAGCATATTTGACTTGTACAGCAAACCAACTACTGTGAGGCATGTAAATGACGAAAAAAATAAGATATGTTATCCCTCAATAACACTGTTTTTTTTATAATGACCAAATCCAATTGGATTTCAACCACAAAAACTTAAAAGTATAATTTAAAATTTAACTATGATTAAAACATGGATTTTGGTTAGAAATTGTTAAATTATATGTCACGGGAGTTATTGGTGTCTTGGTTACTTTTGATGATTTTCAAACAGTGCCAATGATAAGATAGTTGCTTTTAAACCCGTCCTAGAAGGTGTGAAAAGTAACTACTTTGACACTAATACTAATACTAATTCTTTTTCATCTTGCTTTCTCTTATATTAAATAATATATCAAATCTATTCTATTTTTCACCTCTTTCCCTCTTCTTATACTTTTTCTCATATTTTCTTCTCACAACTAAACAAAGGCTAAAGCTAGACTTATTATAAAATTGATATATTTATCAGAAAGAAAACTGTGGTTAAAATCGTAACTATTCTATTTCTTGTAGACTTATATATAGATGCTAAAGGCAATGGAATTTAATATTTTGCTGTAATAAAAAATTTAAAGGGGTTTAGTGACAATGTGATTATACTTGAAATCTAGATTACACGTTCTTATTTTTTTTTCTTCTTCTTTCGAATGTCGGTTCTTAAAAAAAATTCAGGAATATTTGTTTCTTTTTTTTCCCGTTCAGAACAGTGATGATAAGCGTGTCCCAGATGGATAAGATTCATGGGCGGTGCAGTGGACTGCAAAATGCGAAGTACAGCTCAATCATAATGTTTCCATTTTCGTTTACGTGAGAAGGAGAAACTCCACAACCTTAAAATCTGCCTGCATTTTGGCCATTAGCATGTAGGAGGGTTCAATTATGCAACTAAAAGAATGAGGTTTATGCATCATAGTTACTTGGAATACGATACATCTAGCTAGGTGTACAGTATCCGAATGGAAAAGTAGTACGCTAGTATGTCGTTGATGAAAGAGAAATGCTATCTTGACACAAATTCTTACACTTACACCGTGTAGTGCGGCACAGTGCGGTACTGTAGCTGCACTGTGCGATACTGGAGCGAGTTCTTTTTTCTTTTTTTAACTTTAGTTTTTTTTTTAAATGTTATTTTTTGTTAGATAAATTTTTTGGTTAAGTATGTACAAATATCTGGTGAATCATGTATAAATATCTGGTGAATTTAGTTCATTATCTGGTGAATGAGTTTTTTGAGAAATAAAATTTTTCGTTAAGTAGTGAATCATGTACAAATATCTGGTGAATTCAGTTCATTATCTGGTGAATGGATTTTTTTGAAAAATAAATTTTTTTGTTAAGTATGTGCAAATATCTGATGAATCATGTATAAATATCTGGTGAAATCAATTCATTATCTGGTGAATGGGTTTTTTGAGAAATAAAATTTTTCGTTAAGTGGTGAATCATGTACAAATATCTGGTGAATTCAGTTCATTATCTGGTGAATGGATTTTTTTGAGATAAATTTTTTGGTTAAGTACGTGCAAATATCTGGTGCATCATGTACAAATATCTGGTGCATTCAATTTATTATCTGGTGAATGGGTTTTTTTGAGAAATAAAATTTTTGTTAAGTGGTGAATCATGTACAAATATCTGGTGAATTCAGTTCATTATCTGGTTAATGGGTTTATTTATAAATAAAATTTTATTTTTTATTTAAAAAAAAAAAAAAAAAAACTCGCTACAGTGCCGCACAGTGCAGCTACAGTGCCGCACAGTACGGCAGTATACAGTGTAAACCGTATGTTGTAACAATTCTGTGTCAAGATATCAGTTCTCTTGATGAAATATAAGGTTTGCTAGGGAAGACGTTTTAATTTTGAGTAATGTTATTTTGACACTCAAATTGGATACCATGAGAGACATCCTATGAACCAATGAAATTAAGAGAAAGAAAGAGTAAAATGATTCATAGCCTATTGGATTATTTGACATGCTGTTGTTTACCGGAATTTATGGTTTTGCGAATTCCAATCAAATTATTTAGGTTTAATAAACTTTTTAGCTCAGCCAAATGAACGAGTTTTGATTTTGATCCCTGCACTTTTTTCCTATTGATTTTTTTTTTCCTATTGATCTCTGCATGTTCAAAATGTTACATTTTAGTCCCTACCATTAGTTCTCGCCTCTTAAGTGTTGACGTGCCTAATAGCTCACATCATCAACACTGCCATGCTATTTTAATGCCACATAAGAATATTCAAATCGTTTTTACATTTTTAATTTATATTTATTAAAATTATTAATTATTATAATTAATCATTATAATGTTTAAATTTTTATTATAATGTATTATTTTGTTATATAATTAGATTTTAATATTTGACCACAAATATTATGGGTTATATTAATTTTTTTATTTTTGCTTCATATTGCGCTTTTCCATATGAATTATAAAAAAGAAATAAAAATGTTATAATAAAAATTCAAATATTATTAATGGACAATAACTGATTGCAGGAACTAAAGTCAAACATTTTGAACTTGTAAGGACCAAAGCCAATGAAAAAAGTGTAGGGATCAAAACCAAAACTCACATACTTTGCAAGAACTACAAAAATATCAATATCGATTGGGGTTGTCTGCTTCAACAGAAAACTGTTAGATCACTTTGAAGTAAATAAATAAATAAAAAACGATGGAAGAATAAAGGAAAAAATATAAACTTGTGTGAAATGTAAATATTGCATGAAGGTAACTTTGTTACCAGTTTCCCATTTTTATTTCCAGTTTTATAAGATAATTACAAAATTGTTACATTTTTTTTTTCATTTTGTTTCCAGTTTCCATATATTTGTACAGGAAATAGTGAAAACAGGAAAAAGTTGTTTTTAGTGTTTCCTGTACAAATTATTGAAAATAGGAAACAGAATGAAAACAATGTAACAATTTTGTAATTATTAAATGTATTCACAAATTAAACATCAATCAATTCTTTAGGAAAAAAACTCATTAATTTGATTTTCTTTTTCCGGTTTTATAATACTCTCGCCAACCAAACAATACAGAATGTGGCTACTACGTACCTCATGAGATTCATGAGGGAGATAATTTTACAAAACAAAAATAACATCTCAAAGATGGTATGTAATTTCAATTCTAGCATGCTAGTTTATATTTACCGAATTCTTAAATTTGATCCCATGTAATCCAATTCTAACTTCATTTTATTCTGATATTTTATTTCACAGGACCTCCCTAACTTCAAATGCGATACTTAGTCAGAGTGATCAGCTAATGAAGTCAATTAGGAAGAGTGATGTCAGTATATTGTTGAGAAGATAATGAATGTAGAGTGTTGAATTTTGTAAACGCTTGAATTTTGTAAATAGTCTATCATGATGTTGGTTTTGAAATAAATTAATTTTTTTAATTAATTAATTAATTAATTATACTTTCTATTCTTTATTGCCATTTCTGTTTTTATTTTTATTGGTTTTCACTATGCGAGTAGTCTCTTGTTTTTGTTCTCGTTCTTTGCTCTGAATTGACATATCTTGTCTGTGTAGGTATAATTTTGGATCAATATGCTCTGAATGCTTGTGGGAGGAATGTGTACAACAATAAACTAAACAAAGAGGGACCTAAGACAACATTTGTTGTAGGAAGCATTATCGTATGTACCACAAAGGATAATGTTTCCTAAAAAAAGTGTTATCTTAGGTCCAACATTAGATAACGCTTCCTAGAGAAAGTGCTATTGTAGGTCCTAACCATAGATAGTGTTTTGAAGAAGACATGCTACCTTAGGTTCCAATAAAGATAGCATTTTCTTGGCCAAGCATTATCGTAGGTATATCTAGGGCTAGATAAAAAAATTCTGTAGATCGAGACATGTATTACCCGACAGAAAAATCAAGTAGACGGGAGGTTCTAAGCAGTTTTGTGGGTCAGTGGGTCCTTTATTCAGTTTCAAATGGTTTAGTTCGGGCGGGCTCGGGTGTGTTAAGAAAAATTTGTCAGAATTCGAGCCCGGCCAAATAAGGAGGTTATAAAAGAAAAGGCCCATTTTCGTTGGGCTAGCTCTCCTGATGAGGAATGTATCACCTCTGACTCAATTTATTTCATTTTTTAACTTCACTCACATCTCACCACCAAACCCTATTAGATCTTTTCGTCTGTCTTCCAAAAAAACCCTAGCAGACTACTTATCTTCCTTTCCTCACCGGCGTTGATGCAAATGTGTTCCTCTTTTCACCGCTTATCTTCTTCCTCCATGATCGCTACCGACACCAGCAGCGCTTCATCTACCTCCTTACTTACTCAGTCTCTAACCCAAGCTCCTACTCCTCCTTTCTCACCACAAAATTTCCCATCCCCTCTCTTTATCGTCCTTCTCCACGTCACAATACAAGATCTGCAAGCACAATAATGGAATCGAAGGTTAAGAGGTCGAGGTCACCATCATAGATCCCCTCGTCGAGAAACTCTCTCAGATCTGCAAACGAATAGGCCCAAGCTGTCTTCCACTTTGTCGAATCTAGCCAAGGTTGTAACGGCCCGATTTCTCAATTAGTGTGTGGGACAAGGATTAAGAATGCCTGAAGGCTTAATCATGTTCCTTAGGTGCTAGTGAGCATGTGTTTCAAGGTTGAGGAACATTAGAGTTGAACCGGATCCAAAACTCAAAGAAACGCAAATCGAGCGATTAATTAATTAATTAATTGAGAGTTAGAATATTAAAATTAATCACAATAAGTTTTTAGGAGTTGCATAAAATAATACATAAAAATATCCCAACAGTAGGTTACGCAGGAAAGTGCGGAAGAAAAGAGATGGACATACCCCTCACACTCCACTAACTCATCCTAAACCCACTAACTTGACACCTAGAGTTCCACTAACATAAGCTTAAACACCAAAATCCATGACACCTAGCCCACTAACCCACCTAATAACCTCCTAATGGTACATGTATTCCACTAAGTTACCAAAAAGGCACCTAAGTCATCTAAACCAATCCAAGGCAAAAACTAAGTGAAAAAAGAGTTATCAAACTTCATATTCTTCTCATTTTCACACAGCAGAGAAAGAAGAGTTGGAGAAGAAAATTCTCAAAGTACAAGGCAGCCATTGTTGAGTGTTCACTACAAAAAAAAAAAAGGTCATTTAGCGACCGAAAATACCGACCGAAATTATTGGATGCTATTTGCGATCGAAATAGCAACCGATTATAGGATCTACAATTAACACTGGTTATACTTGATCCTGCGACCGAAATAGCGACCGAAATGGAGGGTAGCTGAGATACTGGTCGCTATTTCGGTCGCTAAATAAAGGAAATTAAAAGTCAAAACTTGTTGACCTTTCAGCGACCGAAATTGCGACCCATTTTTATACAACGGAAAAATTTATGTATATTTACGACCGATGTAAATTCTGCCTCTAACACACGTGTAAAAAATTTTAAAATAGAGCGTTTTAGTGACCGAATTTACATTGGTCGCTAAATTTATGAATTTAAATTTCAAGATAACCCAGTTAGCGACTGTTGTTGCGACCGAATTAAAAATTTTACTTCTGCGACCGATATAGCGACCGAATTATTCGGTCGCTAAAAATAAAATCCCTAAATCCATCAGAACCCCCTTTCTTCCTCACTTTTGCCCGAATCTTCTTTCTCTCTTGTTGTTTCTCCCTTCTTCGCGCGACCTCCTGCCACCACAGGACCCCTCGAGCCACCACCGTCATCCGCTCTCCTCCGGTAAGCTCTGATCTTCTCCATCTCTCTCCATCCCTCTCTCTCTCTGTCTCACTCTGTCTGTTCTCTCTCTCTCTCTCTCTCTCTCTCTCTCTCTCTCTGTTTGTCAGGTTCTCTCTCATTGTAACACCCCGACTTTTCGCTGTTTTCTAATATCGGAAATTTATATAAATGCGTTTATATATTTATCTGAGACTTAGAAAATTATTCTAATTAATCCGAAACCATAGTTACACTCTACTTGACCGTAGAGAGTTACGATAAAAATTTAGGTTGAAAAGTCAGGCGAAACCCGGTTTGCGAATTTCACTAGCAGTATATTTATACTGCTCAGAAGACCTAATTTTAACTCGTGAACAAAAAACTTAAGGTTTTTATTTAATTTCCTACGATTTTGGATATTTTGAAATATTTCACTATAAAGTGAAATATTATATTTTTCCGGGCGTCGTCTTTAATCGGGTAAACGGCGGAGTAGATTACGGGATTTCCGGGAACCGCTAACGAATAATATCCATGAGTCACAAATGACAAGGCCATGTGGATGAGGTCATGGATGGAGTCACTAGTCATGATGATAATTCATGTAGTTCTCATGTTTATGCCATGAATCATATTTTTCCATTTCTAGATCTAGAAGTTTGAAATTCTTTAGAAAATCATAGAAAAATCCTAAAAATATGAAATCAATTTCTATGAGCTAGTTATCATCTCTACTACCATAATCCAAGAGATTGATGCAAAAAAAAGTTTTCCTCCCCATTTAACCCTCCTTGGCTGAAACCTTCATGAAGTGGGGGAAGGAGATTTTGTTCATTTTCTTATAAAGTGATCATTGATTTCAACTTTCTATATCATATATATGTTGGATCCAAAGTCTTATATCAAACTAAAATTTCTAACTCATATTTGCTTTGAAGGCCGAAAATGAGTTCTTGAGGGATTGGAATGTGTTGTTTCAATCTTTGTTGTTAATCATGTGTTTTAAAGACTTAAGTACTTAGGATCATTAATCCAATGACTTAAGCAATCTTAGGATTTTTAGCCACAAAATCACCCTAGGGCCATGACCTATATGAAGTGTTTAGGTGATGATATTTGTTTGATTTTGATTGGTTGAGTTGTGACTTGTTGAAGGATAAATCTTTGTGGATTATCTTGAGTTGCACGGGGGAAACCGGATTCGAATCGAAAAGCCGTTCGTGAAACCAAAGCTTGAATCTTTAAGAGGTAAGGGGAGAATACCTGAGGAGTTTTTTTCTATAATCATGTGCTGTTTGTTGTTGTCTGTATTATTTATCTGTTGATGTTTGTTTAAGTTGTTTAAGTTGTGTTATTTTTATCTGTGATGGTTTATCTGCATATAAGTGTTTATCTGTAGTGTTCTATTATGATGTTATAATGTATGATCTGTTTGGTAATATAGTTTTGATGATGATGTTGGATGTTGTTTGTGAAGCCTGACAGTGGTCAGTGCACAACCGATTAATCAGATAAAAGCTTTAATAAGCTGCATAAAATTATATTCAATGTTTTATGGGAAATGTTGGAATATAATGTTTATGGAAAATATTTATTTGGGAAAAATAAGGAATATTAGAACATATCATTATTTTAATGATTTATCACTGTAAGAGTGAACTATGAGTCACAATGAGGACGTAACCGTGAAATTATTTTGAGCTTCGACAAGAATATAATGAACGAAAATAAAATGACGAGGACAAAATGTTTTACATTTGCATTTACGGCAGACGTGCCCGACGTTGTTAAGTGTGGTGCCTTAATGAGTAAGGTATTACATGCCACGTTGTCTTGTGTGAATACCTTGAGGTGTGAGGTATTTCGCGTTGCGTTGACCATTGTGCCTTGATGGGTAATGTGTCATGTAAAGTGGACCATTGTACCTTAGTGGACAATGTGTCATGTCTTGTTGAGAATTATGTGTTGTATGGATAATATTTCCATTTATCGTGTTGACCATTGCTTCTTTCGTAGACAATGTGCCATGTGGGAGCCTGATCAGCTCATTTATACGTTGTTGGAATCTTTAGAGATTTAGTATAAAACTTTAGATGTTGAATGTTGAAGTGTCATGCATATTTTTAAAAATGACGATGATCGAGTATGAGACCCAGTGATAAACTACTTGTTTAGTTATGAGAATCTTATGTTGTTATGGTTATGTATGTCTATGTGCTAATTGAATACGTCGTGCATGTGATTATCGTTATAAACTCATATATTGGCATCTCACCCTTATAATATATCAGGTTTTCTGGTTTGGCTTTTGTGTCTTGGTACACGAAAGTAGATGGTGCAGAAAAGTCCTTAGCTTCACTCGGGAACTTTGGTCTTGATGTTTGAAGAGATGTTAGAGTGTGGGAATGACCACGGGGTCTTTCCAGTAGGTGTCTTGTAAGGCGACCAGCTTAGGATTTTCTTTGGGTTGGGTATTTTGGGAAAGTTTTTATAAATGGTTTGAAACACCTTGTAAGGTGTATGAAAAATAATTTCAGAAAAGCTTATATATTGCAATGTTTTGGTTATTCGGTTTGTATGTAAGTATAAAGTAATTCTACTATTGTGATGTCTATATATCTTTTTCTGAAGTATTTCACAGAAAGAAAAAATTTATCACCATATTTTGAAAGGATAAGCGTTGAGAAATTAATATTTTCCGAAAGCAACCAGCGAATTTATGATTTTATTTTCCGCAACGGGTAACCTTGTGATGACCCGGGAGTAGGGTGTCACACTCATCCTTCTCCAGCCACCGCCACCTCTCACGGACCATAGATAAGCTCTCTTCTTCTCTCCTCTCCCTCTCTCTCTCTGTCTCGCGCTCTCTCTCTTGCTCGATTCTCTCTCTCTATTTAAGTTTCTCTCTCTATGTCTCTCTTAGGTGCTGCCACCTCCTCCTCCGACCACCACCACCATCTCAAGGGGCTCTGTTCGCACGGCCACCACCCCCACAGTCTCCTTTGATCAGTTCTGTCTCAGGTTAGGGTTTAAGGAATGATTAATTATTATTTTTTTGTTCTGCTTTTAAGGAATTGGATTATGTTTGTTTGTGATTTTTATGATGTGAGTTTATAGTTGTTTATAGATTTATGCTGTAAGAATAAGGATAGCTTGATTTGTTCTTAGAATCACTCTATTCTGTCTTTCTGTATGCATGAATCCTTTTAGATTTGAGCTTATTGGAAGTCACTAACTAAGGATAGTGGTTGTCAATTATAAAGTTGAAAACTGCTTTATATAAAATTTCATCTTTTTTTAAAAAAATAATAATAATTTAATGTGAGTTTAAGGTTTATAGTATGTTTCCAGAATTGTGTTCAAGCAAAAGTACTAACGTGTTTGTGTGAATTTTGATTTTCTTGAGTTTCTTTTCTATTTTGGCTTGAAATAGTGGTTAGAAAGGATTTTGATCCTTCCTTTCATTGTTCCTATCTTGTTATGATAGATAAAGACACAAAAGCAAATTCTAATGGGCCCTACATATGAATATAATTTTGTTTTTGTATCTTTCTCTATCTAACACGAGAGAAAAAAGTTGAGAGGATCCTAATCCGGATAGAAATATGCATGTATAATAGTTTTTATTTTTATCTTGTGACCGAACAATAGGGGATTAGTGACTGTATGTATGTAAGCTTTTGATGATATGGTTTCTTTCCTGTTTTCCCAGTAATTATGTCACCTGATTGAAATAGCTGCTTACCCAATCCCAAGTTTCCTTTTAAACATGGAAGAATGATGAATTTCATGCATAAGTAGTCAAGCAATACAGTACATATATCCACTGATAATTAAGTCTTGAAAATTTGAAGTTATTGCTCTTTCAATCTAAATCTGCATGTCTTGCATTTTCAAGTTTTGTACAGTTTATTGGTTCAAATATACAATTCTTCAGATTTTATAGAATATCATGATTTGAGAAATATGTAGTGTAATTAACTTGTTCTATAATGTAGATGAGAAGGATCCCTTTCCCTATAATTTCTGTATTCTTCTATAGAAATGTTCGAATGACAAAGTATAAAGGATGTTACTTCCACTAACTGTTTCTTAAGAAAAAGCTCTCCCTTCCCCCTTTATGGCTTTCAACTATTAACACTGACTGTATTGAGGTCAAACATTCTGAAGTTCTTGTTGACTAACTTGAGTTGCACGGATCATGTAGAATGAGATCTTATTTCTGATTTCTACCATTTCCTTGTCTCTTAGACCCAATAATTTTATATCTGATATACTGCAATCGAAGTGACCAGTAGTCTTGAAATATATGATGTGGCTTAGGCATCTGGTCTTTCTTGTATGATTCTTATATGAGAAAACATAATATGACTGCCTAGATAGGGTTTTGCTTCTGCATTCTGATTTCTGACTAATCTTTCAGCTACTTGATCTGTATTGTAACTTCAATACTGCAATAAGAATATTCTTTTTCTTTTAACTAAGATATTGAACAGATCATGAGAGCCAGATATATAGTTGGACTTGCAGTTTATACTGGATAAGATTTCCTAGTCTCATAGTCTCTGATTATGTTGAGTCTTTGCAATCAAAGTGATTAATAGTCTTGAAGTTTGTTGTGGTTGGGGCATTTTGTAAAACTGTGACTAGCTGGATATAATTTTGGTTCTATGTTATGATTAGTCTCTAGCTTCTCGATATGTTTTGTAACCTTGATCTTGATGCTAGTACTGCAACAGGGATAATCTTTTTTCTTTTTATCTGAAATAATGTACATCATAAGAGACCGTATACACTTGGAATTACAGTCTATACTGCAAATTTTCGGGTCTTGTAGACTCTATAATTTTGTTGAGATTCTGCAATCTAAGTGACTAATAAATAGTCTTGAAATCTATGGTGGCTGAGGCATCTGGTCTATGTCTGTAAAAATGACATGCTTGATGGAAAATTTGTCTATGTTATGATTAATTTTTATCTAATTGACCCGTGTTATAGCTTTCTTACTACAGTGGGATGATATATTTTTACCCTCTGACATAATGAACAGATTGCAGATCATGAGAATCAGATATAAAGTTGGACTTGAGAGTTTATTTATACAGACAAGATTTATCTCATTTCTTATATGTGGTTGTAAATCTTGAGTATGCTTTTATTTGTTTAGCCTAGGATTCGTATTGGGTCATGTGTATTGTGACCATCAGTTAACTTGGGGGATGCTTGATTTCTTTTTCATTTGTCTCCCTCTTGATTGACGTTCTGTCATGCAACACCGACTTAGTTTGCATTTGAAATAATACAATGAGTAGGAGTATAGACCAACTGATTGCCCAGTTTGCCTGAGCTGCAATCCTGCTATGTAAAATATCACCTGGAAAATTGTTTGCTAGACGCTGTTTGGAATAGCATATAGGTTGCATATTATACTCTTCTGATTTTAAAATTCATGTTTACTACTCCTTTAATAAAAAGTCCAACTCGATTCTTGCTAGTTTATCGTCTTCTTCTTCTTTCATCGGTATCAATAGATCACATCTTTGTTTTCTATGGTATGCTAATCCAAATATAAGGTCCAATAAGTTATTTGGTATGCAGATAATTTTAAGATGTGTAACTTTAAAAGTGAGTTGAGTGGTTCAAGATTCATGAGTACATCGAATTAGTTGCAAAGTGACAATATATGAGAGCCTTAAATGTTAGTTTCTTAAATGTTAGTATTTGACAGGATTAATTTTATTTATGCATTATAGGTCATTGCTTTATTTCTTGTGAGTTGAAACCGAGTCCCTTCGTCCCTTCTCCATCTCCACAGGTAATCAATTGGTCATAATGGCAATTTGTTGAACTTTTATATTACTAACTTGAATACAATTAAGTTGCCTCTAAGGATATTAATTTTCTTTCATATTGTCTTATTATATTTATCAGTTCCTGATCTTCTTGTCTGCGGCTCCTCCCCCTATCCTTACTTGTTTTTGCATTTTGTCGTATAGGTAAGTTCTCTCAATACTCTCTTTTAAGGTTCTGCTTTGTCTAATAGGTTCTGATTGTGTGGTGCTTGTAATGTGTTATGTGAATTATCTTGTTGTTTGTTAGTGGAGAGCTGAGCTCAATATGATGGTATCCTGCCTGAAAGGCAAGATGCTGATTGTGTGCTGATAATCTAATATTTATGCATGTATTTGCAATTTTGTGTTGTTTGTTAGTGGAGAGCAGAGCTCAATAGGATGTGATCCTGTCCAAAAGGTGGGATGCTTGTTGTGTGCTGCTAATTTAGAAGTTATGCATGTGTTTGACAATTATGTGTTACTTGTTAGTGGAGAGTGGAGCTCAATAGGATGTTTGCTACTATATTTTATCTAAGTTTGTATTGAATTATGCTTCAATATATATTTGCTGAAGTATGCTACAATCCTTATAAGTCAATGATTTTATTTTCTACTAGAGTTAATTATTAAGTTACGAAAGCCTTAGTTTCCTTGTTTGAGATTCAAGTGGGACAGTTTGGGAAAAAACATTTTTCACACTCATACAATAGTCATTTCCATGTTCAAATGCCTTATATACTTGTTGCAATCTCGGTCTGATGCATTTCCTTTTGTTCTCCGGGTGCATACTTGATCGCGGTGATTCTCACCGTGCTCGAGTCGTGTACTTGGAGACCGATGGGAAATGCTGCCGAAATTTTGTTAAGTATAAGGTATTTGAATAAGGGAATAACTATTGTTTACCGAGTGCGGTAAAGGTTTCTTCTTGAATGGGATAGGTTCATACCTTGTCATAAGAACGAGATTGATGGAGTTATTGGAATGCATCGTAATATGTAAGTGTTATTGTAGGGTTGGTCAGGCTATTTAATTGGCACAAATGGATATTCCGGAGAATCAGAAATGGATGTATCGTAGGTTGGATCGGAATAAACGTCTTAGGGAAGAGTATAGAGTTGGAGTGGGTGAGTTTATAGAGTTTGTTGTTAGCCAGGAGATATTTATAAGGCGGGGCGGTGATCATTTGAGGTGTCCTTGCAAAAGATGCAAGTGTCAATCTTTCAAAAGCGTGGATGGAGTTGTGGCCGACCTTTATGAGAAGGGCTTTATGCCTGATTACTATTGGTGGAGTAACCATGGTGAAACGTTGCCTAATTTAAACCCGGTTGTGTTTGAAGGTTCGTACTATGGAAGTGGTGACCGGAAGGAGGAATTGAATCCATGCGAGTAGATGATAATGGATCATGCTGGACCCTCAGTTGGTGCTGCATTAGAAGAAGATGGGGGAGAAGATAGTGGAATGGGTTCCCAATACATAGAGGAGAATCCGAATCCTGAAGCTCAAAGATTCTATGATATGCTGAGTGCTGCACGATCTCCATTGTAGGAAGGATGTCGGGAGTACACGGAGTTGTCGATGTGTATGGAATGGTTGAGTATCAAATACGACTACAATATGTAAGAAGGCTGTTTTAATCACCTCACCACATCTATGTCCAAGTCGTTGCCGGAAGGCAATCGGATGTTAACTAGTTTTTATCATGCTAAGAAGTTTATGGAGAATTTAGGTCTGGGGTGTTTGAAAATTGATTGTTGCCCGAATGGATGTATGTTGTACTATAAGGATGATTCAGCGAAGAGCATAACATGTTGTCGATTTTGTGGTGTGGATCGGTATAAGACAACCGCTAGGAGGGGCATTGAGAAGAAGACCGCTCTAAAAAAGATGTGGTACTTTCCGCTCGTGCTAAGACTTACAAGATTGTACTCTTCGATGGCCACTGCAGCTCACATGAGGTGGCATAGTGAGCATGAGAAGGAGCAAGATGTCTTGTGTCATCCATCGGATGGAGAAGCTTGGAAGCATTTTGATAGGGTTCATATGGCATTTTGCAGGACCGCCGGAACGTCTGATTGGGGTTATGTACGGATAGATTTAATCCTTTCGGGCAGTCTGGAAAAGCATACTCTTATTGGTCGGTTATCCTGACTCCATATAATCTTCCCCCGGGGATGTGCATGAAGCGGGAATTTATGTTCCTAACAGTCATAATTCCAGGTCCGTCTAATCCAAAAGGGAAGATTGATGTGTACTTGCAGCCGCTGATAGATGAGTTGACAATGCTGTGGAATGATGGTGTGTTGACATATGACGTATCTTTGAGGCAGAATTTCATGATGAAAGCAGCTTTGATGTGGACGATCAACGACTTTCCCTCCTATGGGATGATGTCGGGTTGGATGACCGCAGGGAAGTTTGGTTGCCCAATATGTATGGAGCGATCGAAGGCATTCACGCTTAAAAACAGTCGAAAGATCTCTTATTTTGATTGTCATCGTCAATTCCTTCCAGAAGATCATCCTTATAGGAGGAACAAGAATGCATTCAAGAAGTGTTGTGCGGAGACAACACCGCCTCCACCACGTTTGTTTGGTCCTAATGTATGGCGGAGAGTACAGTATTTACCGCTCGCCCATGAATCCCAAGGAGAACATATTCCTGATTATGGCGTCAAGCATAATTGGACAAAACAAAAGTATATTTTGGAGGTTGCCGTATTGGAGAACGCGCCTACTCCGTCACAACATTGATGTCATGCATACTGAGAGGAATGTGTTTATGAATATGTTTGACACTGTGATGGACATCAATGGGAGGACAAAGGATACAAATAAAGCCCGATTGGATCTGGTTGAAATTTGTAATCGGAAGGAGCTTGAGTTGCAGGACGGTGGTCGTGGCAGACTTATCAAACCGAAGGCATTATACACTAAGCAAAACACCGAAAGTAGCTGTCTATAAGTGGGTTAAAGAACTAAAGTTACCCGATGGGTATGCTTCCAATCTGGGTAGATGTGTTGACATTAAGGAAGCAAAGTTACATGGAATGAAGAGTCATGATTGCCACGTGTTCATGCAACGGTTGCTTCCAATTGCGTTCGACACATTACCGAAACCAATTTAGAACCCACTTGTTGAGCTTAGCCACTTTTTCAGGGAGCTTACGTCGACAACACTAAATGTGAATCAATTAAAGGATATGGAAGTCAAGATACCCGTTTTGTTATGTAAGCTGGAACAAATCTTCCCGTCGAGTTTCTTTGATTCAATGGAACACCTTCCAGTTCATCTACCTTAT
Source organism: Echinosophora koreensis (assembly GCA_035048595.1). Lineage (NCBI taxonomy): Eukaryota > Viridiplantae > Streptophyta > Magnoliopsida > Fabales > Fabaceae > Echinosophora > Echinosophora koreensis. The sequence continues at coordinate 755,696 of JAPCYP010000031.1, read as the reverse complement.
GAAGCAAGAGTTGGTGGTCCAGTCCAATACCGCTGGATGTATCCATTTGAGAGGCATACAACATCAACTATTTTACTTAATACATAATAAATTCATGAACACGAGATCGTAATTTAGCTTTCTTTAAAACTAGTAATTATTTGTATGTATCCCTCTTTAATAGGTTCCTGCACTCCCTTAAATACAAAGTCAAGAACAAGGCACGAGTGGAGGGTTCCATTTGTGAAGCATACTTAGTAGAGGAGACTTCCACTTTTGCCTCTTATTACTATCCAGACGAAGTTGACACGAGAAGGACAAGGATGCCTAGAAACGTTGATTCGGGGGAAGGAAGTTCAACTAGTCCTCCTATATCAATATTCAACTATCCGGGCAGATTTAGTGGCAAATCAAAAGGATATTTCTTGGAGCAGCGTGACATTAATGCTGCTCATCTATATATCCTTCAAAATTGTGAAGAGGTGTCGCCATATTTAGAGTAAGTTTCTACAATATCTTTTATAAGTTCAATTGACATTTATGATTATTAATCGTCCTGCTGTTAATCTCCCATATGTAGGATGTACGGCAATTTTCTAAGGGATCTCCAACCTAACATTGCGAACGATCAGGTTGATCGAGAAATTACTTCTCACTTTGCTACGTGGTTCAGTAAATATGTAGGTTAAGCATATTCATTTGTTGCAATACATTTTATCTCCTTAAATATATAGCATGTATAAGAATAATATAATATTCGAATTTTTAGGTACTAGATTCAGTAAACAATGTTCAAAATCCATTGTTGATAAATTTGGCATGGGGGCCTAATAGATGGGTTACATCATGGAATACTTACATTATAAATGGATATAAATTTAACACAAAAACATGGAGTGAGTCGTGTAACTATGGTGTTTGTGTGCGAGCCACTGATGGCAATGTAGAGGATGATTTCTATGGGGTTCTATCTAACATCCTTGAACTCGATTATACCGGTTTCCCCGTGATGAAGTTGGTTCTCTTCAAGTGTGATTGGCTTGTTCCTACTCTTGACGTAGGGACAAAAATCGATAAACAATATGGTATTGTTCAAGTTAGGCTATCTCGTAGATATAATATGGCATACGACCCATTCATTTTTTCATAACAGGCAGATCGGGTTTATTACTCACCATATCCCGAAGGACATCAAGGCTGGGTTGGGTGTCATTAAGATAAAGGCTCGCAGTACAATTACTGATAATGTAAGAGTGAGGGTGAATTTAGTGACGGAGATTCTACTTAGGTAATTTATTTATGTCATAATTCATTGTGTAATGCTCATTGTACTTAGGTAATTTATTTTTGTATTATTTACACTGTGGTGTAATCATCTTTTCATTTTTTACACAGATGGCAGATTCTTCTAGAGGTAGGGTGCAGTGTGGTGGTCGTCGTGGAGGTCATGGCAGAGGTCGTGCTGCAAGAGTCCCTCCGCCGACCGACCCACAGACTTCAGATCGAGACCACCCTGCCAGCACCTCTATGGACGGGCCACATCAGGGTGATGGAGTTGCACCCCCTACCCAGCCTCATATGGTCGAGACACAGGTTGTACTGACATCATCCACACCTATGCAAGGACCATCATCATCATCGGGGCAGGAGAGCCGTGGTCCATCCGACAGGAGGATTCTTCTTATCCCCCGGGGGGGGGGGGGGGGGGGGGGGGGGGGATAATGAGTAAGCTAATTTAATTTTTTTTAATATATAAAGTATCGTTAATTTCTATTTACTTGTTTTTTATTTATTTATAACATTTATTAATGCTCTAATTTTGCTGCAGCTTTCTGCCCGCGAAGGGCCCTTCTGATTCGATATCGAAGATCATGCAATGCAAGTTTGATGGTCCATGGCCTACATGGAAGGCCATCCCACGGGGCCATAGGGATCAGTTGTTTAAAGAGTTTAAGGTAACAATTTATTAAGTTATTTAAATTAAATTTACATTATATATATACACACGAATTTCCTAACAATTATAAGTTGCAGAAAGAGTATAGGTGGGACGCAGCCTTAGAGCAGATCATCAGGGACATATTTGAGCATAAAGGCTCACTGGTCATGAAGAATCTGACGAACAAGCTGAGGAAGGGTAAGAATAAGGGGAAGTGGGTGGATCCTGAGATCAGGAGGCAGCTAGACCAGTACTGGGCTACTGAGAAGTTCTAGGAGATCCAGGCCACAGCTCGGTGTAATCGAGCTTCTGATGGTGGTGCATGTGCTTGGACCGACGGCTCTAAATCAGCCGCCGCCCACTTCGACGAGCTGGTAATACTTTAAACTTTATTGACTTAGTATACTATTTCATGAGTTTTCATTTTTAAATATTCTTATGAATTTAAGATTATATTTTTCTGTGCAGAAAGCACAGAAATAGCGGGCCCCGACTACTATGGAGTTAGTGGAGAGGACAAAGAAGTTGAAGTCGGGGGCATGGGTCAACGACAAGACCCGTAACTATGCTGTAAGCAAAAAAACAATTTAGTTTATACTTGTAATTTATTATAATTATAATTGATTTGCTAATATTGATTATAATTTTAACTAAATCTGTTCATCTATACTTTGCAGGTGGGTTTCAACGAGAAGAAGGACGATGCCATATCACGTGCCTCACAGTCACAGGATGAGGCATTGACTGGTGAGGGGCCCCACTCTCCTGTCTCCGTCGACGATAATGCCATTTATTTGGAGGTCGTCGGGGGCAGGAACAAGAAAGGGCCACGTGTATGGCCTCGGACACCTGAGAGGCGAGTTTATCGCTTCATCGTCCGGCACGCCGGCTCCTTCCTACGTGGATACCATCCCTTCGAAGCAGTTCAACCAGATGCAGGACACCATCATGCAGCTGAACGTGGAACTTCGGGAGAAGAGGGAGAGAGAGCAGCAGATGGCGAACCAGATTGCAGAGTTGACTCAGGCACACCAGGAGCTGATGCAGAAGGCCATCGAGCAGGGCCAGACACTGCGGCTGGTGTTGGAGCAGATGAGGATCCAGCCTCCAGTTGCTCAGGGTGATGCTTCGGTGGTTGTGCCGCCTGCTGCCGCTTCTCCAGTTCCGCCGCCTGCTACTGATGATGCTGCTCCAGAGGATGATCAGATGCCAGACGTCGGCGGCACGAACACTGAGGATGATTGGGTTCCTCCACCTCCTCCTCATCATGATTGATTTTTTTTTTTCATTTTTTAGATTTTAAACGATTCTTGTATGACACTTTGGATTATTTTATATATATATATATATATATATATATTGAGTATTTTTTATAATTGTATAATTCATTAGTAATTTAGTGTGTTTGATTAGTAATTTTGGTAAACTTTAAAGCAAAAAAAAAAATTATTATTTTAAAAACTAAATTTAAAAAAAAACTAAAATAAAATCCAGTTTAGCGAACGAATTAGCAACCGATAATTCGGTCGCTAAACTTTAGTTAAAAGGAAAAAATTGTGGTCTAGCGACCGAATATCGGTCTCTAATTTTGGTTAATAGGAACGAACATTAGCTACCGAACTAGCGACCGATAATCGGTCGCCAAACGTGGTTACCCCAATCATGCGACCAACCGATTAGCGACTGACCTTTATTACTTAGCGACCGAAAATGCGGTCGCCATTTAGTGATCGAAATATTAATACGATCGCTAAAACATTAGCAACCAGGTTATCAGTCACCACCATTAATCGATCGTTAATTCAGTCACTAAAGAGAATAGCGACCGAATTAGCACTTTTAGCGACCGAATTTGTCGGTCGCTAAACAGTTGATTTTTTGTAGTGGTTGGAAAGCTTGGTTGTAGTGGTCAATGGAACTGTCGCTAAATATTCGTCAATCGTTGGCTCGTGCTGAAATTTAGTAGGAAGGTTCTGGACATGAGGTTTTTAATCTTCATCGTTTAGATTTTCGAAGCAATCTCCATAGTGTGAGATATTCAGCTCACACAGTGGACTTAGAGGGTGAGAAACTCATCCCGTATACCACCTAACCTTTCACCATTAAACTGTCATCTGAGATTCGTTCATCACTGGATTGGGCTAAAACTTTGTCAGCTGGTTTAGGAAAGTTCTCACTGTTCAAATTCGTAATTAAAAGGTATGGAACGTGAGAAATGAAGCTCGGACAGTAGCACTTTTGATGTCTTTTCCCTTAGAGCTTGAACTCACTTTATAGTCCGAATTTCATTTAAGTCAGCGGTTGTTTGGGGTATATTCTTGCTTCAATTCTTCGTTTTCAGTTCATTTCGGATCATTGTTTCAAACCTTGTGTTGGTCGGTTGTTAATTTTGCAATTATTTCTGTGTTTCTACCTTTTTTGGAACCAGAGCGTGCGCTCGAACAATTTCTGTTTTTGGAACCCGTGCGTGTGCTCAAACAATTTTTGGTTGTCGGGAGTATTGGTGGTAGACTTGGTGTTGTTGGAGAACGTGTCAATTCGTGTCGGTAGTGCAGACACATTCGACACTCTTACGGAAAACGTGCACGTCAATCAAGTGGGAGAAAGAAACTTACTATTGTCAGGAAGGCAAGACTAGCATAAAATACAATGATATGAGTAAGGCGACCTAAACCCTACTAGTGATCGAGTATTCAACGATACTAAAATTATGTTGGCGACTACCCCGTAGTACCAATGGTGATTTGGGTATTGTAGCTTTATTGCCGTTAGGTTGATTTTACGTAAATCGAGGTTGTATGCTAGTTAGGGTTGTGTTGCTTGTTATATGTTGTTGGACCTGTTATGCTTAACATGTTATATCTGTGAATATTTGCTTAGTTGGCAAGTAGGCAATGATATCTGTCGTTTGGAAGATGTGCATGTTGATGAGAATGTGATATGACATGTAGTAGTGCTCAACCTAATATTTTATAATTAAATATATGATTGGCCAGTGGACATGTTATGAGATTGTATCCGAGCTTTGGTAAAAGGTTGAGGCATTAGGTGATGACCAGGTAAGAGTCAGTGAGGCTCATATTTATATGCATTGTGTTGTTTACAGCAGTGCGAGTGTTGACACACGAGATCAGAGTACTAGATTACAGAAACCAGACATCATAGGACATATGAGTGGTGATTCTACAGTGATGCTCTTGTAGTCCTTGCCGAGATCCTCCGAGTTTGAGTATCCTAATGGGAATTAGGATACTATAGAGCAGTTATCCCTAACGGGAAAGAGGGATAGTGTCATTCCTAACGGGAATAGGGAATGAGCATCCTAATGGGAATGGGGATGTGCACTATTATGAGATTATGTGTACGGACAGGCCATTTGGATGACTGACTATCACCCCTAATGGAAATGGGGGATCTGTGACAGGATTTTTGGTGGTCACGTCAGCATATAGGCATAGATACATGAGCGACAAAGGGTAGAAGTTGTAACAGTAAATTGGAGGATGATTGCTATCACTGTGGGTTGCATGCCTATATGTTATCTTTGTACTTTATACGGTTACTCCTTTCCCATGCATGATGATAATGTAGATTCTTATCTCCCTACTTCTCTATATTGTGCATGTTTATCTTATTCCATGAGAAGACCCGATGGAGAAACTAGTTGCCGAGGAACTAGATGGCATCCCTTATGAACCTGATGCCGGTGGGAGAGCCACGTACCCCAGTCTCGAGAGGCTTTGATTTGTTGTACCAGAGGAAGATACGAGAGAAGATAACGAGAATCGATGGGAAACTTTTGTCTTCCGTGTGAATACGTGAGTTTGACTAGTGTGTTTTGTTGTATGGCCAGTGAGTCTTTGTTTTGGTAGTGTGAGACTTTAGTAGTGGATGATTGTACCTTTTATACAGTTTTACCATCGTTTTCGTGGTTGTTTTGCATACTCTGACATCAATGTGATGTAGGACCTATGGATGAGACCATACTGTTGGTGTGTTATATGTGTAGTATGTATGTATCTTTAAAGTTTTAAAATACTTTCATATGCTTAATAACCACGTCAATGTTTAATAATTTAATCACGATTAGTTAACTAGGTTTTCTTTAATGAGGCAAAGGGTCGTCTCAAAGGTTCTGCCTATGCTTCAACAAAGAAGAAGAGGCGCTGCCTATGCTTCAAATTTCAAACTTTTTTCCTTCTTCTGTAAACAAATTACTAAAAAATATTGATGCTTTTTGTTCAAACTTAGACATTTGATGATTTTGTAATTTGTTTCTTGGTATGTATTTGGGTTTGGTTCTGTTCGTGTTCCTTTCTTGTTTCTGATTTATGAGTTCTTTTTCATGTTTGTTTCTGGGTTTTTTTTGTTTCAAAACTGGGCCAACCTACCTGCAGACCCACTGATTCGCCTAAAACGCCACCCTCCGAAACCAAAGGCACCACCGAACGGGAATGGGTGACATATTCTCCTGATCGGTTTTCGTTGTATTGAGATTTTTGAGCCTGAATCCGACCATTGTCCACCCTAGGTATATATAAGATAGTGCTTCGAAGCATAATCTTTATCTGCGCCCTTAAATAACATTATATATAACATTCAAAAATGCTATCAAATGGCAAACATAGGTGCTAGTAAAGATTGTTTCTACCGTAGTGTATATTGTTAATAAGAATTAAAACTTGAAGAAAACATTCTCCTCAAAGAGAATATATGAGAGATAATAGAAACTATAGGATTGAATCTTATTGAAACCATACAGCTTTTTACACATATATACACGATTAAGCTCTTTTAAGTATTCTAACCAAATTATTAACAGGTCATAGAATTTCTTTAGCTACTATAACTAATTTTGCCACATCATCATTAGTGTTGACGTGCGTTCTATTGTTTCCCCTCAAACTTAAGGTGGATAAGATATTGAGTTTGTCTCTAAGATAATGAAATCCGGCCTTTGATAAACTCTTGCTGAGCAAGTATATGATTTGTGTTGTATAATATGGTCCTTTTATTTATGTCTTAAAAGGGTAGTCTAGTCTTTTACTTGTTGCTTATATATATATATATATATATTCTTTTTTTCTATATATTGTAACTTTGGCCCATTTGAAATCTAATGAAACCCTATCAGACTTTCTTCTCCCCCTTTGTTCTCTCTTCTTTCTCTATTTGCCTTTACTTTTGCATTGCTGCTCTTAACATGGTATCAAGAGCAAGTTTGATCCTGCTCTTAAATGGGTCGCTAGAAAATTTTCAGGGTTCAAGACGGAGTCCCAAATTTTTTTTTCTGACGGCCCATCTGTATCTCCATTCTCAACACTCCTTCGTTTTTTCGTTTTCGGCAACAACACAACCCACCCTCTTGCAGCTCACCTGTAGCGCAACCAGCACCTCTATTTAGCAAATTCCTCCTCGTATTTCGGTAAACCCTTGATCTCTCTTCTCTGTTTGAATTTGCTCTAGCAATGGCTGGTGAAAAAGATGATTCTCTTCAAGCGATTTGTGTGCAGTTAAATGGACAAAATTACTCATATCGGAGTTATGTGTTGAAATATTTTTGAAAGGCGAGAGGATTTGGAGCTATGTTTCTACTTTCTATAACCTCTGTTAAGCCAAAAGATGCAAAAGACGGGAAATATGCAACTGAAATAGATTCCTCAGAAGAAAATAATTTGAACATTATTACTTGGATTAATAATTCTGTTTCGCAGTCAATAGGTATTCAATTAGAAAAATATGAAACAACCAAGGAGTTTTGGGATCATTTGAAAAGGTTGTATGTGTATTCCAATTTTGAAAAGTAATATCAGCTGGAGATTGATATTCAGGCTTTTCAATAAAACAATATGAGCATCCAAGAATTTTATTCGGCTATGTCAAACTTTTGGGATCAATTAGCTCTTACTGAATCTGCAAAATTACATGCTTTTAAAGCATAATTCCTAGTTCAATTTTTTTATGGCTCTTCGGGATGATTTTGAGGGGATTCCTGGATCGATTTTGGACCGAAATCCTCTCCCAACTGTTGATTTTGTGGTTAATGAGTTGTTAGCTAAAGAAATTCGCCTCAAGTCTCAATCTGATAAAGGGAATGTAGAGAAAGGAATCCTCCCCAGTCCAAATCTATATGTTTTTGTTGTTCCTTTTAACAAAGGTAAATCTTATGGAAATGGTGGTTATGATATGTGCAGCTTCTGCAATCATAAGGGCCACTGGAAAGCTCAATGTCCAAAACTGTTGAATAAGCTACAGTAAACACAACTCTCTCAATGGATACCTCCAAGTCAGTTCAACCAACAAAACTTTAAGCACTTCTAGCCTCCAGCATCAAATATTATACAGTTTTTCCTCCGTCTGATGAGAGCACATCTTTTTCTAGTCCTACTGTAGCTAATCTTACTGAGCAATTCCGGTGGTTTCTGCCACACAACCACATTCCATGTCTGCCATATCTGCTATGTCTGCCCAATCCAATATAGGTTTGTCCTCCTTTAGCTCCTCATGTATATCTTCATCCTTATGGATCCTTGACTCTTGAGCATGTCATCATATGTCATCTGATTTAAACTCAATGTGTCTTTATATCCTGCTTCATTTGTGCTAATCATAACTGCTGATGGCATCCCTCTGCCATTAGCAGGCACCAGGTCTGTTTCCACCTCTCATTTGTCCATTTCAGATGTTTAATACATTCCTAAATTACGTGTGAATCTTATTTATGTTACTCAATTATGTGATTCTTGAAATAACCAAAGTTAACACAAGAAGGGGGGTTGAATTATGTTTACCAACTTTTTAGAAAACTTTGAAAGTATTTTCGCAGGCACAACAAGCAAAAACTAAAGCAGAGAAATTTAGACGGGTGACTCGTCTAATTTCAAAGCAACACACACGTGCAAACGGAGAAGGATTAAAAGAGATTTGATATTTATAATCTTAACTCCCCAAGTTAAAAAGCTAGAACAAATAAAACTCTTAAATAAATTTAAAGAGATTAGGGAAGAGGAATATCACTCAAGAGATTTATATTGGTCCAGTCCTTGGCAACACGAAGTATTACAACTAAAACTGATCAGATTACATTACGAGTATTCTTTTCATACCTAGCCTCTCCAGGCTCACTCTCAAACAAGTATTATTTTCTCACCTAGCCTCTTCAGGCTCAACAACAAAGAGTAAAAAGGTTTTGTGTACTTAATACAGCTTTGCAAGTCTTTCTGGTAACACTTAGCGAGTGAAATTAATATAAGAATGGAAGACTGCGCGAATTTATATCAAATGATTGAAGAGATAATCAATGAAGGAATGAAGAGTAAATGAGCAGAGTAAATGCTTCTTGAATATGCACAGAATCACTCTTTACTTCATCTTCATGGTTTGCTCAATTTAAAGATCTTCAATCAATTAATCCATTAGACACAACTTCAGAAAGTGAGTTCCTTTAACTTGAACTTTTGGGACGCCATTAATACCAAAGAGTCGTTCTGAGTATTCATTAAATGCTTAGGGACGTTCAGCTTTGACATATGCTACCGAGAGTACACTTTGTTCTGGGTAGTTGTTGTTTCAGAGGTGTAATAGCAAAGCTTTTGTACTTGCAGCAGAGGACTTTCCCATTTCAGTACAACACTCAGTTCACCTTTTGAAAAGTATTTCTGCTTTGTAGTTGGAATAGCTAAAAGCCACTAACTTGGTGCAGAGGTAGCGTGTTTATTCCTTAAAACCTTGAATGAATGATTTCTTTATTCTTTTACTGGGTGCTTTTGTCCAAATGTCTTCGAGGTCCTTTAAAGAGGGCATCTTGATAAACGAAGTTGACTTGGACTTTCTTCTGACAACTGGTCAGTAGACGAGTGTAGTACATTCCAATTTTAGACGGGTGTACTGATCTAGATTTTAGATGTGTGTGCAAGTCTATTTCAGATGAGTGATTCACTTAAGGTCTTTGACTAAGAGTTGACTTGGTCTCTGTCTGAGTTGTCTATTTTTCAGATGGGTGGTTTTTCAGGTAAATCAGAAAAACTGCTTTTCTGGAAAACTTAGACAAGTTAGTTTTAGACGAGTGACCTTAAGTCCATTTTTCTGCACACTTAAACAGTCTTATCAGTAATTTCACATAGTTCAATATAACCATACTTAATATATTTGGAATCATCAAAACTTAGAGAATTTACATATCAAATGTGTTTCAGACTTATGAGGTCTCAACAATTCTAGTTAATTAGTTTCTTTTCTTCCACCTCTTGTTATGGGCATGATCTGCAATCCAAGAGGCTGATTGTGACAGACTGTAGACAGGGGGACTTTATATTTCGGATGAGCTAAGATTTCCAGATGTTGCAGCTGCTAGTGCTGACCTGTCGTCTTTTTTTTTTTGAATTTCTCTTCTTCTAGTTTTTATTTATGACACTCTCGTCTTGGACATGTTTCTTCTTCCCATTTGAAATAGTTGCCTTCTACAGGAGCTTTAGGAAAGTTGCAAACTAATGATATTTCTGATTGTTGTGGTTGCGAACTTGCTAAGTTTTCTGCTTTGCCTTTTTGTAAAAGTGTTTCAATTTCATTTGCACCTTTTGACTTGATTCATTCTGACGTGTGGGACCATCACCGACTGTTACTAAAGGTGGTTCTAGATATTATCTATCTTTCATTGATGATTATTCTTTATTGTTGGGTTTATCTTATAAAACATCGTTCTGACTTTTTTAGCATTTACCACATTTTTGTGCCTTTGTTAAAACTCAACATAATGTTATTATCAAGTGCTTTTGATGTGATCTAGGTGATGAATATACTTCTAACAAATTTTCTGAATTACTTGCTTCCGATGAGACTTCTTACCAAACTTCTTGTACTGACACTCTTGAACAAAATGGAGTTGCTGAAAGAAAACACTGTCATATTGTTGAAACAGGTAGTTCGCTTCTTTTGTCTGCCTCTGTTCCAAGTGAGTTTTGGGGGGAAGTTGTCCTCACTGCATTACATGTCATTAACCTAATCCCATCTTTTGTTACTTCAGGTTTGTCTTCCTTTGAAAAATTATATGGTTTTGCTCCTTATTATTCTACCTTGAGAGTTTTTGGTTCTACTTGCTTTGTTCTTCGTCCTCATGTAGAACATAGTAAGTTGTCTTCTCGTTCAACGATTTGTGTTTTTCATGGTTATGGTGATGGTCAGAAGGGTTATCATTGTTATGATCCTCATGGTCTTACAAAATCTGATAGCACTCGTGTTGACCCTTTCCCACAGATTCTGACACCACACCTCATCCAGTTACTCATAGCCAAAATAACTTTGATGTTGAGCTTTGCAGGGTTTACACTAGTCTACGATCCAGATGCCTCTTCTGTCCCCACGCCTCCCCAAGAAGCGTCTATATTGTGGATCCTCCTCCTCGTTATACTCATCGTGATCGTAAGTCCACTAAATTACCTGATTTTGCATATTCTATCTATTCCACTTCTTTTGCTTCCTTTTTAACCTCCATTCACAGTTTGTTTGAGTCCACTTCCTATAAAGAGGTAGTTCTTGATCCCTCTTGGTGGCAGGCTTTGGTAGAGGAACTTTCGGCTTTGAACAAGACAAGTACTTGGGACCTTGTCTCTCTTCCAGTAGGAAAAACAACAATTGTTCCCTTTAGGTATATAAGATAAAAACCAAGTTTGATGGGTCTGTTGAGAGATACAAAGCTCGTTTAGTTGCTAAGTGCTTTTCTCAGCAATATGGTATGGATTATGAAGAAACCTTTGCTCATGTTGCCAAAATGATCACTGTTCACACTCTTATTGTAGTTGCATCTATCCATTAGTGGCACATTTATCAAATGGATGTTAAAAATGCCTTTTTGAATGGTGATCTTCAAGGAGAGGTTTATATAGTTCCTCCTCTAGATGTTTCTCATAATTTAGGTGAATTTTGTAAATTGAAGAAGGCTCCCTATGACCTTAAACAAGCTCCTCGCGCTTGGTTTGAGAAGTTCTTCATTGTGATTGAATCCCTCGGATTCTACTCTAGCCCGCATGATTCTTACTTGTTGATCAGGTGCACTCCTCATGGTCATATCTTGCTCCCTTATATGTTGATGACATGATTATTACTGGGGATGATGTTGATGGGATTATAGATTTGAAGCTACAATTAGCCCGTAGTTTGAGATGAAAGACTTAGGTCCTCTTCGTTACTTTTTGGGGATTGAGGTTGCCTACTCTCCTCAAGGTTACCTTTCAAACTAAGTATATTGGCAACATTCTTGAACAAGCATGTCTCTCTGATACTAGAGCAGCAGACACCCCTATTGAGCTTAATGCTCGATATGTCTCATCTGATGGTGTCCCTCTGCCAGATCCTACTTTGTATCGTACTCTTGTTGGCAGCTTGGTGTATCTTACCATCACTAGACATGATATTGCTTATGCAGTGCATGTTGTTAGACAGTTTGTTGCTTCTCCTACTACAGTTCATTGGGCATCCGTTCTTCGCATTCTTCGTTGTCTTCGAGGCACTTAGTTTCAGAGTCTTCTATTTCCTTCATCTTCTTAAAATTGTATGCTTATTCAGATGCTGATTGGGGTGGTGATTCCACCGATTGTAAATCTACCACAGGGTTTTTGAATTTTTCTAGGAGATTCTCTTATTTCTTGGAAGAGTAAGAAGTAAGCAGTAGTTTCTCGATCTTCTAAAGAAGTTGAGTATCGTGCCATGGCACCCACCACTGCAGAAATAGTTTGGTTGCACTAGTTACTTGATTCTATGGGTGTCTCCTCTTCCGCACCAACTCCTATGTATTGTGATAATATGAGTGCTGTACAAATCACTCACAACTGAGTCTTTCATGAAAGCACCAAGCATATTGAGATTGATTGCCATTTCACTAGACATCATTTTCAGTAGGGGACCATTACTTTGCCCTTTCTATCATCCTCCATGCAGATTGCTGACTTGTTTACAAAATCGCATTCCATTACGCTTAGATCGTTTCTTGATTAGCAAACTCTCGATGCTTCCTGTTGATGCATTGTGAGTTTGAGGGGGATGTTAGATAATATGGTCAATTTATTTATGTCTTATGGGTAGTTCAGTCTTCTACTTGTTGCTTATTTATATTTATTCCTTTTTGGTATCTATTGTAACTTTTACTCATTTGCATTCTAATGAAACTTTTTAGCAGATTTTATTTTCCTCCTTTTATTCTCTCTTCTCCTCTTTTTATTTTTTTTTTTTTGATAGGCAAATGTTAGTATGTTAGTTGTTAATTTCTCCTTTGCTAAGATTTGAACAATGAACCTCCCACACCTTGAACATCTTAAACCGCTCTTACCCCTTGAGCTACCCCCTCATTGCCTTTACCATTGCATTGCTTCTCTTAACGATGTGATCAACTACTGGAATGTGTTGAAAAACTGAAAAAGAGATCTTGCTCAATCACTTTTTCTTGCACACAGGAAAGGTCCAGTTCCACGTGTTTAATTGTGTATCACTAGTTTATGCACTAGTTTGGGAGATGGGAACTGTAGCTTTTTTAGGATTCAGTGATGATTTCTGTCAGGGTTTGCAAAGCTTTTGAATTCTGCTTTGATACTTCACCTAGCCAATACTGTCTATTTATTCGCTCACCATGAATTGAGGTTTTAATACACAGGAAAAAGCAGGAGCATAGAGTTTGTCTCCTGTCATCACGATAACCATGAAATACACCAAGTGGTTGGTTTTATATAATTAAAAATTATAAATAAAGACTGGATATTCTTATCTAATTATTTTGCTTCATAAAAAAAAAAAAAAAAATCCTTCATAGGTAGATCAATATGGCATTAATATTAGTACCTTTGTATTTTGTATTAGTACAGTACATATATACCTGAATGAAACATTTGTACAAGGAGAAATTTTAGTTTAGGTATTCTTAAAGTAAAAAAATTCTTAATTGGATTGGACGCGTACACCTAAATTATAATATTATACGTATAGTTAAATCTGGAAACACTGTCAAGTGTCATAACCTTCATATTCAATAGTATAAAGTAATTATAGAATTTTATTATTCTAACACCTAATATAAGAATTTCTGTATATAAGTCGTGTTTTTCCCGGTATATGGCAAACATGCAGCATGCTTTCTGCAACGAAAAGTTTTTTAAACCTGTTCACCTTTCTGAGAAATTTTCTTCTTGGATAACATGTGTAAAGTTATATTAATAGAGACATGTCTATTTTCAATGTGTAAAAGTTATATTAATAGAGACATATGTGTAAAGTACCCTTTCTCTGCCATATGGCGTATGCTGCCTCCGCATATATATTCCATCGATGGAAATTTTGGGTGGAAATTTCTACCAAAAAAAAAAAAAAAGGAAGAAGAAGAAATTTTGGGTGGAAATTTTCTATTTTAGGCATAAAGACTATTTAATGTGTAAAATAATATTATTGGGGATATAAGTATTTTAACATAATATATATAATATTACATTTATATCAAATATGATTTATATGCTTAAAGTATGAATTCGCATGCACCTAAATATTTCTTCTTGCTTTAGTTCTATTGGCCTGCAGTAGGTACTAGTCAAGTAGCCAAAAAATACATACAGTGTTTACTCTAAATAATCAACAAATTGTTTAGACAACAACTATAGACAATATAGAGAACAAAAATGATTTATATGGGTGTAAGTTGTCAAAATATCACATGTGAGTGTGTTATTTAAGTATTATTCCATTTATATTATACAAATAACGAAACTGTTAATTATTTACCCGATCCTTTCTTGAAATTGTTTTTGGTATGTATTTTTGGGAAATGGATTCCCTGCAATCACTTTGTGAATGCAGGGAGATATTGACCATTAATTGAATTTTGTATAAGTTAAATATATTAATGTAAAACTGGATGTATGAAATTCTGATCATAGCTTGAGGTGAATGCGTGAAATTTATGAATGCAGGGGATTCGGGTCCATATTTTTTTATGAGAAATTTTAAAATTATGAATCACATTTCACAATGAATATAATTGTCATGTGTTTGCTTCAAAAAAAAAAAAAATTTGTTATGTGTATAGTATTAATTAGAGAAAACTAAGAAAAGTCATGTTTAACAATATAAAATTTAACGGGAAGGACCACTAATTATTTTTATGATGACAGTAACCATCATTCAAAATTGTTAATTGACTCTTTTAATTAATTAATAATTAATGGGTCATTCGATCTCATCAATTTCACATTGTTAACACTCATATAACTATAGCACATTATCCCCTATTTATTTATCTTTGTCTTAATGGATAGAATTTATTTGAATTAGTTATTTGCATGAGATACCAGACAATCTTCCCTACAAGTATTTTGTTATTTAAATACTCAAAATATAATACCTACATAATATCCCACTTATATTTATATACAATATATTTATTTTATTTTTTATATATGATATACGATAATATATAATTATACCAATATTCATCCCAATATCATATACGAGTATTGTATATCGTACATATAAAAATAATTTTCCTTATAGGGTTCCCCATCGACCCATTGATAGTTAAAGCTTATCACCAGACGCATTCCTTATAAATGAGCAGCTAGATGATCAATTTACTATAAAGAAATAAGTACAATGATTGCAAAGAAGCATCTTTAAACCTTTCTATCATTCTATGTGGCCTTGACGCGATGGATGATGCAAACAAGATGTAGAGAAAACTGCAAGAGCACCCATTGCCATCTTTCCTACTACTTTAGGTCAATGTAGAGAAAACTGCGAGAGCACCCAAAACCACAAAGTTTGATTGTCTACCTTCCCAATTCGTCTAAGATCTCTACCAGATACCTTGCATGATTGCAAAATCACTAACAAAGGCAGTTGATAGCCTACCCACGTTCTGTGCCTTTTGCACATGACTAGATGTTTTTATGTTACTTGTTGAAAATTGATCCGAGACTAGCCGAAGGATAAAGCCGGATAAACCCTTACTTTAGGTTCCCAGCTCACTTCCCTCGGTCCCCACATGATATCCATTAACAAAAATTGCCCATATTAAACTCACTATCATGATATTTGTTTATTTCGAAGCCTCACATTGCCTTGGGCCGACCATAAATGATACTTCCTCCGGTCTCTATTATAAGCAAAAATTAAATAAACCACACATATTAATGTGGTTAGTTAATCTCATTGAATCTTGTTAAAAATTAGATTTGTTACCTAAATTACCCTTCATCTAAAGCTTCAATTTTCATTAAATGAGTCACTGAAATTTATATTAAATGAAGGATATTTTGTAAATAATATCATTAAATAAGTCATTGAAAAACAAAATTTGTTTATATAACCAAAAATTTTGGGAGTTTTTTGTTTATAACAGAGATGGGAGGGAGTACCTGAAATTGGATTATCTTTTCTGTGACTCCGGATGCTCACCCATTCCGGTCTCTCCATTTTCTCTCATTCACAACTCACAAGAATCAAAAGCACATTACTTGTCAGTAGTAAGCTATTCGTAATTTTTTTAACCACTTTAGTCTAATTATTAGTGGGGTTGGTCTAGGCGGGTCCAATATGAAAACGACCTGGTTGTTGGTGGACCAAATGGTCCTTTGAACTGAGCATTGACAACCCACCTTCTACAATGCATCTTCACGCCGATCTGATTTTGATGTTTGTGTCTTTGTTTTGTGAGGATGCATTCATATGTAATGTCACTCATGATGTGTGGTGATATGGTTGGGGACCGAGAGAGTAACCAGCGTGACCGCACTCTTCACAAAAAGGGGATGTAAGATCATCATGCGTGTCCTTTTAAATGGCACGTGTGTGGAAATTTGGTCTTTGAGATTGAGATGAGGTCCCTAGCTAGATAGCTTTGATAATCAATAGATACTATATGAGTTGTGATGCTTTTTGCGCCATGCATATATATGGAAATTGGGGGCCTTTTGCAGAGAATTTTCGTGAGACAATCTAGTGATTGCAGATGAGACTATAAGTAAGAGTCATATCGGAACACGATATGATTTTAGGTTGTCATTTTAGTGGTGTCGTTTGGAGCAGAGAATCTTTTTTTCAAGTGCTGATGACTATGATTAGCTCATCAAAGATCCAGTAGTGCCCATTTTCATAGATCATGATAAGAAAGATATGATAGAATAACCTATCATATTTTTTATTAATATATATTAATTTATGGTTTGTTGATCCAACAGGGTAGGGTAGGATAAATTTATCCGTTACTTATATATTGCTCATTGGTTAAAAAAATTATTTTATGGGGAAGCTATGCTAGAAACAACCAGGCATAAGCCGTGAGGAATTGATATTCTCATGTGTGTGTGTGTTTTTTTAATTATTATACGGTCATGTGACCAAAGAAAATTTTACAAAACCGAGAATGTGCTTACTAATAAAATTATGTGACGTCTATTTTTCCTTCACACGACCACACATGACAAGAAAAGAAACATTCAATAATCTTTCCATTGAGTATCAGTTGTCACAATTCCTAGATCAAGGGAGACACAGAGAGAGGGACGAATTTATCAAATTGACATTAACCATGTATATATGTATCCCCTTTGTCATCTCGTTGAAAAAAGAAAGACAATAAAGGTAGAATACATCTTAAATAGAAACTGTCATATCTTTTTTTCTTTTTCTTTTTTTAAACAGGGAACTCAATACATTTCATTAATAATCAAATGGGAAATACAAGATGGAATATGAAAAAAAAGTTGGGAGCTAGCTGATAATGATGTCGCCTTAGCTAACGTATGGGCTACACCATTTGTTTGCCGCCTAGCAAAACTTACATCAAAGTTTGGAAAAACAGAAAAAAGGTTGTGACAAGATCTAATAATGTGACCAAATTCAGAGACATCAACCTTTGGTCTAAGCATATTATCTACCACCACCTTACAATCAAGTTCAAACACAATATGATGAGCATCGAGATCCATGTTTTGAACCCATTGAATAGCTTTGAGGAGATCCATGGCTTCACCTTCACGGGCTGGGAGATAAAAGGGAATGTATTTAGTTTTTGCAATGACAAAATTACCTTTTTCATCTCTAATACACATACCAATATTAGTTGAACCATTTTGGGATGATATGCAAGCATCCACGTTACACTTCAGAGAACCATGCATATAGGAGGCTCCCAAACTGCATGAACTGATGGAGGACCCATTGCATGATTGCCATGCACCATGTTTGCTGCGTTCTAGTCCTCAAGGAAAATGGATGCGCGCTTGATGATGCTTGCTGGCGATGGGGTTTTATTCTCCCACAACAATTCATTTCTACCTCCCCATAAACTCCAAAGTCCCATGGCAAACAAACAGCTGTTACGCATGTCAAGCCCATGAAGCACACCAAAACAAAGGTCACTAAAATTATTTGCTGAAGCTATAAAAGGAACAATGTGATGGCATAGACCCTGCTAAGTCCAGCTAACTTGACTAATGTTGCAAGTGATAAACAGGTGCCATAGATCCTCCGTGTTTTGACCACAGAAAACACAATTTATCGGGCAATTAACACCTTTATTTTGGAGTTGTGATCAGGGACGGACCTAGAAATTTCGATAAGTGGGGGCAAGATCATATATTATAAATATTTTTATAAAAAAATATATAAATGCATAAACAATAAAATAATGACATCATTATCATTAAACTAAGAATTGGAAATTACAACACTATATCATTTTATACCCATAAAATTGAAAACACTTTAACTTATATAAATTATAATTGCTCTCTATGTGTCTTCATACTTTGAGATTGTTGTATATTTTTTCATTTTCAACACTATAAAAAATATTTCTATATGTATGTGACCAAGTTGTATTGAAAAAATAAAAGATGTTATATAAAGTATGGTTGTAGAACAACGAGGATAACATTTTTAGTGTTATTTAGAGTAAGGTTGTAGAGCAATGTGGGCAATACAATTTTTTTAGTGGGGGCAAAAAAAATTTATCTAATACCTAATAGAACAAAAAAAAAATTACTGGGGGCAGCTGCCCCCAATGTGTTATACTTGGATCCGTCCCTGGTTGTCATTTAGTTGGGTGAATGTTGCGGCAAGCTCTCCAAAGAAAGATCTTGACTCTAGCTGGAACTCTTAGCTTCCAAATAGTGTTTCCAATCACCCACTAGTTGCAAATGGGAGCAATCAAGGATGGACATCAATAACAGCTTGTAAGCTGTCTTTACTGAGTATAGGCCATCATCACTCTTGCCCCAAATCAATCTATCTTCATCCACCAAATCACTAAGAGGAGTATCAAGAACTTGAGGAACAAGGTGAGCAGGGACCACAGAATGCACCAAATCACTATTCCAGGCTTTAACACCCGGCACAAGAAGATCATGGACAGTGAGCTCACAGATAGCAGCAGGACAATTTTCCGGGCTTTTGAGATTGTTGCCTCTACCCACCCAACGTGAGTTCCAAAGTGGGATGCATGAACCAGTACCAATAACCCAACGGGCTCCCTCCTGGACTACAAACTTAGAGGACCATAGGCTTTGCCAAGCATACGAGGGATTATGTCCAAGACTAGATTCAAGAAAATGGCCTTGTGCAAAGTATTTGGATTGGAAGACTCTAGACACAAGGGAATTTGGTTCCACAACGAACTTCCAGGCTTGTTTACCAAGCATTGCTAAATTAAAGGCATGCATGTTACGGAAACCGAGACCACCCCAACACTTTGGCATTGACATTTTGTCCCATGATAACCATTTTATTCCTTTTGACTCCCTATCAGCCGCTCCCCACCAAAAAGAATTTAGCATTTTTTGAATTTCATCACTAAGGGACACTAGTGCAAAATATACAATAAACGGGAAAGGTTTACATCAGTTAACCAAAAGTTAGACATTAAAAAGGAGGCGGTGGCAGTTTTGTAAATATCAGGTTCCCTTAATTCACTTTTAACGTCAGTTGTTATAAGGACTGACGTTAAAAGTTAAGTGACTCACTTTTAACGTCAGTTCTGTAAACAACTAACGTTAAAAGTGAACCTTTTAACGTCAGTTGTTTATAGAACTGACGTTAAAAGTGAGTCAATTAACTTTTAACGTCAGTCCTTATAACGACTGATGTTAAAGGTAGTTTTTAATTTTTTTAGCAACTATACGTTACACGCGTGCCTTTCACTCACTCTGTTCTCTGTTCTCTCTCAAACCTTCTCTTCCCTAACCCTTCCAAGTGATCTCCTCTCCACCGCGTGCTCTTGTCCACCGCCACCACCATTAGGTCCTCTCCACCGCGTGCTCCTCTCTCTCTCTCTCTCTCTCTCTCTCTCTCTCTCTCTCTCTCTCGCTCTCTCCCTTCTCCATCGCGTGCCCTAACCCTAATCTTTCACAACTCCCTCTCCCATCTTTAACATGTTCTGTACCGCGCGTGGCCACTACTACTCGAGCGCCTTTCCATCTCCCATCTGTAAGGTATTGAACCCTAATATGAACCCTAATCTCTTCACATTTTTATTTTGTTGTATTTCTTTTCAGTTGTTAGAACTTGCTTGTAGAACCTTTTGTTTTTCTCAATTTGTGTATGTTTGCTTGTGGGATTTTGGATGAGTTGAAACTGTTTCTTGAGGTTGTTATGTTCCTGTAATTTAGATATGGGCTGCATTTTTTATGTTAAGTAAATTTGGGAATGGACTGAACTGTACTGAACTGTATGTTGTTGCTTCACTACAAAAAAAGAGTCATTTAGAGACCGATTTTAGAGAATGATTTAGGCCAAATCGGTCCCCAAAATCAGTCGTTGGTCATTTTGGGGACCGATATGGCCAAAATCGGTCTCTAAAATCGGTCCCTAAATGACTCTTTTTTTGTAGTGCTTGTTTAGGGAATGCACTGAACTGTATGTTGGTGCTTAATCTGGCATAGACTTGTCTAACTGAACATTAGTATCATACATTTTAGATTTATCTGAGGCAAAGAAATCATTATTTTTATGATATTTTTGATGTTTCTGTGAGTATGTGTGATAAGCCATAGCTTATCTCTAACATAGGTTATGTGAGTATGCTATTTTTGATTTATCTTTAGTTATCCATGTTAAAAAAAACATATTTTAATATTTACCGTTTCTGAACAGGCATACACATGGATCACTCGGACCCGCATGCACGAGAGGACACTATGGGGCCTACGCCTGATCATACTGTAAGTATACATGTTATATAAAATTTAACCAGTATTTATAATGTAAGTTTAAGTTCTTTATATATTCTTTATTTATCCTTGTTATACATAACCCTCTAATTTAACATTTTTTTGTCCAAACAGACATCACAGTCTCAGAGGAAATGGGGTAGAGGAGCCACGTCATTGAAGAAATTAGAGAAAGCTAGGCAAAGTGGTCAGAAGCTTGAGGTGTCCTTTGATGCTAAACTAAAGCCCCAAGGCCCCCATGCTAGAGAATTTAAAATGTGGGTGATTCTACAAACCAAGCAGCACGTTAGCATCCTATACAACCATTGGGATGACATTCCACAGAACGTTAAGGATCAGATTTGGGAGGCTATCATGGTATTTTACTTTTACATTCTTTTGATGTATATTATTAAATAATTATTCGAGTTCTAATTCATCATGTTTGTTATATGTATTTAATGTGTAGATAGCTTGGACCGTGCCGAATGATGAGCATCATCGGAAGAAATAGCTCTCATTTGGGGCAAGGCGCTGGAGTGGGTTCAAGCATGATCTTACTAGGTTCTATGTAACTGGGAAGAAGAAGCTTGATAAGATGTTCTTGGATTACCCCTGGATTGATAGGGGGATGTGGGATGACTTTGTTAGGAGTCGACATGATGCCAAATTTCAGGTTAGTTGATGAAGTTAATTTATTTATGCTTCTTAAAGATCATTTAAGTAAAGAAATTAAATGTATTTAACTCTATTAATTATGTGTTTTTGTTTAAACAGACTAAGGCGGAGAGGGGTAGGAAGAATCAAGCTAAGAACATCCACTCCCACACCTTGTCTCAAGGTGGGTACGCCACTAGGATCGACGAAATGATGGCGGAGAAGCTGAGGGTGAAGCAAGAGGAGCTGGCTGCGAGGATAGCAAATGGAGAGGTTCCTGAGGGCACACCAGTTAGTCCTCCGTCACCCATCCCGCACGAGGATGTCTGGTTAGCCGGTCGGATGACAAAGAAAGGCTCTTTTAAAGCTGAAGTCACTCACGATGTGGCAGATAAGATTGTAAGTAACTAACTATATGCATTTATAGTTGATATTTGTAATCTGTATATGGTTGATATTTTTAAGGAACACCTTTCTCTTACACGTTTTTTCAATTCTTCATTGTAGATGGAGCTTAAGGAAAAATGCTCACAGGGCTCATTCGTCCCTTCTGGACGCCGGGACATATTGCTCACTGCTCTAGGAAAGGACGACCATCCTGGTCAGGTGATCGGTGTTCCAGAGACGGTGGGCATCAAAGAATATTATGGCAAGTCTAGTTCACGAAGGCGGGTCGTCGATGAGGATGCACTTAGAGAATCCATCACATAGTAGCTCTTCTCGAACCCAGCCATTACAGGCCATCTGATAAGCCACTTCTTATCCAACCCAGATTTCAAGCAGGCACTTGTTAGGGAGCTTGTCTCCGTGGGTTCCCAGGACACCGCGGGAGCTACCAACCCTTCACATGTGAGCACAAAAGAGAGCTATAATAGGACACATGTGGAGGTGGATGAGTTGGCAGATAGGGAGCGGGAGTTGGAGGTCCGACGCCGTGAGCTTGAGTTGGAAGCGAAACGGCAGGAGTTTGAGCTGGCGCAGTGGGAGCTCGAGTTGGCACAGAAGGTATATATTCATTATTACTGTCCAAATTTGTCAATTAATTACTTATGTTTTTTTTTTTTAACAATCAACAACTTATATACCTGATTTATTTAATATTGAAGGCAAAGGCGGGTAAGATGTCTCTCATGACTCGGTTGTTCTCGATTGGCGAGGATTATGCATCCATGCTTTTTCAATGGGAGTTAGAGCATACTGGTTGGCTGGCACGCCCACTTCATGAGCATGAGCTTGGATTTGTATTCTGTGGTGATGATATTGGGTATTTTTGCAATGATGGCCAGCACCTATCCACCGCGATTGTGAGTCTTTGGTCGACGTAAGTATGCTTTATAAGTTTATAATTAATTCAATTTATATATTTTATTTGAATTTTATGATTTACTGTATTCATATCATAGGTATCTCCATCGACTTCAACTCGAGATGGGCTCCAACCAATTCAACTTCTTAGAGCCCTACTCCCTTTCGACCTGAATTCTTTGCCAATCACAACGAAGTCACAGCGTACTTAACAAGATTACTGGGAGGTGATGATCGCAAGGAGCTATATCTGGCACCGTATATAATGAGAGGGCATTGGCAGTTGCTCGTAATTCATCCTGCCAGGCATACTGTCATCTTCCTATGCTCTCTCCACCAGAACCCGCCATGGGAGGTGGTGGAACCTATCAATAGGTTAGTAATTAATCTTCTATTTAATTTAAGTTTTAACATTTAATTTAATTTTATGCGACACATGATGAATTGGTTAATTGAAATCAATATTCTGTTTATGATAGTGCACTGAAGACTTGTAGTTTGAGCTGTGCCAACGGGAGGAGTTGGACTTTTAAGTCTAAAGGAATCCTGAATAGACTATCCTCAAGGTTGCTAGTTTGTTAAATAGTAATTAATATTATAATTACTAATTACTAATGTAGAAATATATATGTTAAATATTTATTTAACTGACATTAAATTTCATTTCTTTTGTAGTCTCGATTTCAGCCAAACGGTTGGTCGTGTGGCTATCATGTGACGCTTCATATGCTGAACATAGTCTCCTCATCTATTACAGAGGGATGGAAGAAGGTAATACTTAATGAAACAACTTATTTAATTATATATTTTAGTTTTCCTTTTCCTTGCGTTAATTAATGTTACCGTGATTTATTTGAACGTGTGCAGGCTTTTAACAGCAACCAATCTCCTCTTGACAAAAAAGAGTTCAAAGACTTGAGGACACGGTTTGCAGAATTTTTCTTCAAGTATGCTAAAGAGAAAGGATTGCCCGAAAGTATACCTCAGGAGTATATAGAAGATGTGTAGTTAGTAATTAGTATAGAAACTTATATGTAGGTGTGTAGTAATTAGTATAGAAACTTTTAGTTATGTTTTTTTTCTAACAATGGGGTTTTGATTTTTGTCCCCCATTTGTTCCTTTGTATATATATATACTTTTCTTTTACTAATGAAATTTAAGTGAAATATTGGACTGTTACT
Source organism: Echinosophora koreensis (assembly GCA_035048595.1). Taxonomy (NCBI): domain Eukaryota; kingdom Viridiplantae; phylum Streptophyta; class Magnoliopsida; order Fabales; family Fabaceae; genus Echinosophora; species Echinosophora koreensis. Next base: position 731,456 of record JAPCYP010000031.1, on the reverse strand, counting down.
AGACTGTTTACTGGACTGGACTGTTTACTGAATGCAGGGATAGTTGGGGGAAGGGATATATTGTAAGTATTTTTTTTTTTAAAAAAAAAGTCTTTAAGGTCAGTTGTTCAGTACAACTGACATTAAAAGTAATTTTAAAAAAAATAAATTGGCTTTTAACGTCAGTTGTAATAAAAACTGACGTTAAAAGTTAATCTTTTAACGTCTGTTTAATGAAACAACTGACGTTAAAATTTATTTATTTTTTTTAAAAATGAGTTTTAACGTCAGTTGTACTAAAAAACTGACGTTAAAGGCTTTGTTTTAACGTCAGTTTTGAACTGACGTAAAAAGTTACACTTTTAACGACTGCTCCAATAATGTCAGGCATTATTCAGACATCCAAAATCAATTTTGACTGACGTAAAAAGCACTTCCTACACTAGTGGGATGGAGGAATGAGGTACATGCTCATGCAATAGGAAGGAATTGCTTGAGCCACTGATTTAATAAGAATCTCCTTACCTGCCATCGATAAAGTTTTCCCTTTCCAAGAACTGACTTTCTTCCACACCCTATCCTTCACATAATTAAAGATCTCTTTTTTTTTCTACCAACCATAGCCGGGACACCCAAGTACTTGCCAACATTAAGTTGCTCATTTACTCCAATGATTCTAGTCAAACGATCACGGTCTAAGGTAGGAACATTTCTTGAAAAAAATCACAGCCAATTTCTCCATATTAATAGCTTGCCCAGATGCTAATTCATAAGTGTGGAGGGGATCCTTGACCACTCGAACTTCATTATCATTGGCTCTCAAGAAAACAAAACTATCATCTGCAAATAAAAGATGGGTAATAATTGGAGCCCTTCTGCTAATTTTAACACCATGGATGCGGCCTCTCCTCTCCTTTGATTTAATCAAAGAGGACATAGCTTCTGTGCAAAGAATGTATAAATAAGGTGACAGAGGGTCACCCTGTCGGAGACCTCGACCTGCTGTAACTACACCAGTCTCTTCAAAGTTCATCAATACTGAGTATTGAACTGATGAAACACACATGAAAACCCAATGAACCCATTGAGAATCAAAACCCATCCTCAACATGATAGCCCTGAGATAATCCCAGTTGACGCGATCATACGCTTTACTGACATTGAGCTTCAAAGCAACATCACCATTAGCACCCCTAGTTTTACATTTCATATAGTGAATAATCTTCGTAGCAATTAGAGCATTATCCACAATAGGTGATTATTTGTGTTTGCCTCATATTTGATTTCATATGTTCACCCTAGTTTTGGCAAACCAGAAGGATTTTCGTCTTTACAATCTAAAATGCAGAAAGGAAGAGGGGACAAATGAGACACTGCAGAGAAGTGCAAATTAGTTGAGCATATACAAGTTCGACAAGTAAACCGATCGAGAATAGCCGCAATTTAGATATTTTGTTGCAATTATTAGCATGGAGATGAGGTCTTAGTTCAATAACGCTTCCTTAAATGAGCGCTATTAAAGGGGTTATCTTTAATAGCACCACTTCAGGACAACATTAATATCTTTTCTCTTTTCTTTGACAAGGATCATATATTCATTTATATGTTCATAGTTCTCTACAACATTTTCTGCTAGGATTTTTATCAAACTCAATTTCATCATTCGGCTCCGTTTAAAGACGGTAAAGTAAGAATTTTTTTCCTTTTTATTTCTGAATTGTGATTCTAATGAAATTTAATTTCCTTTTCTAAATCCATAGACAAGAGAGAAATATCACGATTTATTTCCATTCATATGTTGTTGTTTGAAGAAGGTAAGTATGAGTTCTTTCCTTTCTAATTTTAAGATCGTGATATAGATGGAACTTTTGTTTTAGTTTCTGAATCTATAAATGCAAAGTCAGTGGTTTCTAAGACGAATTAATGCTGCAAGTCATTTCCATTTTCATGTCTTTGTTTGAACAATGTAAGTTTGAATCCTTTCCTTTTTGGTTTTCGAATCATGATATTGATGAAATTTCCTTTTTAATATGTAAATCCAGCTAGAGGCGACCTGAATATATATACCCGATAAAATGTAGAGCCTAAACTGCAAATTTTGAGTCGAAATTAGATCGGTCCTTTTTTTTTGCCCTATCCAATGAAGCTCGTGTCTTAGTCAAACTGGATTCAGTTCATAGTTTTGTTTATAATTTTTTTCTAAAAAAAATTAGGGCATTGATGTAAATATTAATTTGATGTTTATGTATTCAAAGACACCATGTCATATCTCCAGCATGATTGTGTGAATCCTGGGGCTGACAAGGGAGGGGAGTGGTCGCCGGTGCGAGAAGGCACGGACAAAGAGCGGCTCCTGGCAGGCTTCTAGGCGGAGGGACACATGAATAGACCGATGACACACCGGAATGAGAGGAATCCTGAGACTGTGTACGTATGGAACTATACAGTTTACGATGGCTTATATGAATTGATTGGTACTACCTATACCAACAAGATGCATCTTCTTTTTGAGAGCTCATCACTTAAGAACTACACAGTTAAGCGTGTTAGACTTGGAGCAATTTTGGGATGGGTGACCTTCTGGGAAGTTATTCCAGGAAGCGTTTGAGTGAGGACAAAGCACGCTGAAAAGATCTGTGTTGGTTTGTGGGGACAATCGTCAATCCATAAAACAGTCAGGGATGTTACAAATGGTATGAGAGCCGGACCTCTCCCAGTACGGTGCGGTTCGGGGATGAACCAAGCGGAAGCTGGTGGGCATGTAACACCCGGGGCTTACGAGGGCGGGGGAGTGGTCGCCGGTGCGAGAAGGCACGGACAAGGAGTGACTCCTGACATGCTTCTAGGCGGAGGGACACATGAATAAACTGATCACACACCCGAATGAGAGGGATCTTGAGACTGTGTAGGTATGGGACTATCCAGTTTAGGATGGCTTATCTGAATTGATTGGTACTACTAATACCAACAACATGCATATTCTTTTCGGGAGCCCGTCACTTAAGAACTACACAAATAAGTGTGCTAGACTTGGTACAATTCTGAGATGAGTGACCTCCTGGGAGGTTTTCCTAGGAAGTTTGTGAGTGAGGACAAAGCACGCTGAAAAGATTCGTGTTGGTTTATGGGGACAATCGCCAATCCATAAAGCAGTCAAGTATGTTACAGATTGTGTGGATACTGAATAGACTCCAATCTCCCATATGAAGTAACACTGACCCCTCTATCTCCCTGCTTGAATACTTGCTAGACCCACCGCTCTGTTACAAGAATCACGTCTTCATGAATAGAAATCATTTTATTTTAGCGATGTGAGAAATATTACACATCCCATTATGTGTTTGGACAGACCAAATCTTCTCCAAACCTGAGTGCATTGATAAAATTTCATGATAGCCGATCATACTAGCTTGAGTTGAGCGCCTTCTCTTATATTAGAGGGCCCGGAAGCCACAAAGGCAGAGAAAGGTATCGTGGTTGGTGTCATCAAGAAAGAGGGTGGATGGGAGGAAAGGATAAGGTAGAGGAGGGCTGCATGAAAAATCACTTGTAAGAAGGGGTGAGGTAGAGGGTTTTGTGTTATGTGGGTAAGGGACATAGCGATCTGACGGGATGAAGAAAATTGGAAAAGCAAAAGTATGATATGGTTGAGAATGTTTTTTTTTTAAGCTTTTAGGTATCTTAATTTTATTTTTAGTATTATTCGGTTTGGATCGGCTTAATCAGTTTAGAAATTGTGAAAGATGATACTGAAATCAATAGGCTCCAATTTCTAACTTTTAAGTCCAATGCGAACTGATAGCCCAAACCGATCCACACTTTAATGTTCATTTTGGTTCGAATCGACTTGATTCATGGGTCGATCTGGGTTCACTTACAACCCTATTTGAAGCTAAGGGGATAAAATATACATTAACCCAAGTTAAAGGGGTACTTTTGGAATTTTCTCTAATACATATATAAAAAAATTAAAAAGTGAGGTGTAACCCCCGTGCTTCTGACTGATCAGGGATTAGTCTCATAAGTGTTTTAACTTGACTGAACTAATGGAAATACATTGTCATCTCACAATAACATCTAAATAGATTTCTATATTCCTACTGGTCTACTCCTTATGGATCTTATCCATCAATCTCTGATAAGTCCTTGCATTCTATAGACTAAATGACACCATAATATATATAACAATAATTAATAATATTTTTGAAATGAATGATGTCTTATCCTAACCAATATATTCATGTAGATCTAATTGTAGCTTGCATATGTGTCCACGAAGTTTAAAATTTGGTATTTTAAATTGTTCCGGCCAAAAATCCAAAACACAACAGTATCTCCTTCTATATTTGGGCCTGTGTTGATTTGGCCCAATATGGAAGTTGCTTCTCCTCCTTCGTGTAGAACCGAATGGGGGGTACCTGCAAAGATACTCTGATGCCTAAGTCAGCAATGGTCTTGCAGATGATATATACGTATGTGCTTGCAACGATGAAAAGCATACCTCCTTCTTTGATGGAGGTTCCTCTATATACATGTTTCTTGGATTCAACTTGGTGTCTCCAAGTACGATTCCCCCATACCTTGTGGCGTGTTTATCCCTTTAATCCTACCTGAAGGGACGTTTGTAATGGTAGTTTTTAGTAAGTAATCGCGTGTGTCAGGAGGTGAGGGGCGGTTTTTCCCTTCCTCTCTGATGTATATAGGGGTATATATGACTGGGTTCTTTCCCGAGGCTGGAAAGTAAACTCTATAAGGAAACGGGTGGCCGAAAAGTTTAGTCGGTCTGCAATTCCTTTGGTTGAGGGTTTTAGTCGGGTCGAACCCTTCTTGGGCCAAAAGATAGTAGGGCTTTGGGCCTTGTTGTTTTTGGACCAGAACAGATGCCCTTGGGACGGCCCTGGTTGGTTTGAGGTAGCGGCGTTCCATTAAAAGAAGGGAGAGACGTGTGTTTCTTCTTTGGAGCTTCCTTTCCTTGGTGTTGGTTTCAGTCTAGTCAGAGACATTTCTTATTCGTTAATTTTCACGATGTGACGTTTTCAGTGATATTCTTATTCCAGCCGCTTTTTCGCCCAATAGTCTTTTCAATCACGTGTGACTACTCCTTTTTTGGGGACTCTTCTATTTCGATATCTTTTAATATCTTTTTTTTTTCTAAGAGGATGGGAAATCCTCGTTTTAACTATAAATAGCAGAGCGGATCCCCCATTTGCTTAGTCAAATCCTTATATTTTTTCTTTGCCATGGAGATCCTCTTTCCCCATCAGATTTTCTTTGAGTGGCGATGATGTTTGAGATCTTGAGGGTGAGTGCAAATGAGGTTTGTGACGTCTCTTCATCGCCCATATCTTCGGGGGTGAAAGGAGGGTTTCGGGAACAACCTAGTTCTTCCCTCACTTGGAAGGGAGGCAGGGTTTTTGGACACTTGGCCAGGACTACGTGTTCCTGTCAGTGCTAGCTACCAGCTTTCCCTTTGTATGCAGGTGGAAATGATGATCCCCGAAGTTTTCCCTCCCTTTCACTTGACCACAGTGACCTCGAGACAGGTCATCGTCCTTCAAGCAGTTCCGGTAGCTGAGGCTTCGTCCTTGGCTATCTTTCTTCTTGGAGTGGGTTGATAAACCTTTGGTTCATCTAGTTTTATAACTAGAAAGACCATAATTTTGATACCAATTATGCGAGTTTAATCTCGTTTTCGCCTAAATTTGGCTTTATTTGTCCACGAGCAATGTTTTGAGTCATTTAAGTAATTTTTAGGATTTTTTTGGTTATTTTTAAGTCAAATAAAGCACTGGGTGCTATTTTTATTTTCAAGTTGTGAAGCTCAAGAAAGCATGGAAAATTGAAGAAAACAGGCCAAAAGGAAAAAAATCAAAGTCTCGTCCAGCGAGCCAGAGTTGATGTTGAGTAGAAATTGGAGAACTTCTGGTGCGCCCTGCGAGCTAGACTTAGGAAAGTTGCAGCTGTTCTGTATCACCCTACGAGACAGTGATTCGCCCAGCGAAGGTTCAAACTTTTTGGAGCCAATTTGAAGTGTTCGCCCTGCAAGCACTTACTTGCCCCGCGAGCGTATGCTACCCAATTTTCTTATAAATAGCTTGTTTCAGTACGACTTGAGGATCGAATCCTAGTTTTCTTTTAGATGCGTCTTGTTTAGGTTTACATAATATTTTCTTAGTTTTAATTTCTGTTTCCTATTGATTTTATGATGTTGAAGTACGCTATGAGGAACTAATCCTCTTTTCTAAGGAAGCGATGAAGCCGCTTATGACAGCATAGTAAAACAATGATGTTTCCTACTCCCTATTCTTAATTCTTGCTTCTTAATTTTGTTTTGTTTGTGTTAATAGTCAAGCATGATGAGTCTGACCGGAGATTCATGCTTTACGAACTTGAATTAAGAACATAGGTTGAATATTGATAGAGATATAATAGGAGATTTGTATAATCGTTATAGTGAACCAAGAACTTAATGAATCGAACTTGTTAAGAGATATAGTTGATTGGCATGCTAAGGTGTTTTCTCTTGTGCTCGACTGAGACAATAGAATAATTTAGAGTTTCTGGTTGGCATGTACTTGAACCTAGGGGTAGAAAATAATCACTTGGATCTATTGCTTAATTGGGTTGGTGAATTGTAACCTTAGAACTTTCCCAATCTTAATCACAACTCTTGATAATTGCTATTGCTTTTGATTTACTCTTGCTTGATAATTGAATTAGATAAACAACTTTATCTCAACAACTCCTCTCCTTTGACTTGGTTAATCCTAACTGTTGGATATTGATATCAATTGGCTACCCAATCCCTGTGTTTGACCTTGGTAAATACTTACCTTGATTTTTATTACTTGCTTCGATCCGGTACACTTGCCGTAGCCCATCAAGTTTTTGGCACCGTTGTCGGGGATTGGAATAGCCATTTTTTCTTTATTTAAAGAAAATCGTTAAATTGAACAAGCCAATTTTTTTATTTTTCTAAATATTTCATCTCTTTGAATTTCATTGATTTCACTTGGTCTTGTGAGTTTTTGTTGAATGCGAGGTACCGTTCCACCAGAAGAATTGCTATACGACCCAGAGATTTGTAGGACCGAGAAAAGGTTGAGGAAACAGCTTAGAGAATAGAGGAAGCTTGAGGCATTAAATTCTCTTAATCTTGAGGAGATGGCTGAAGAACAACAACCCGTCTACAAGCCCTTTATGAGTACACTCGTCCTAGCTTGGAGGATTATACTTCTACTATTGTGAGGCCTTCCATCACGGCTAATGCTTTTGATATCAAGCCATCAGTTCTTCGATTGATACAACAACATCAATTTTATGGAAGGGTGCATGAAGATCCTCATAGGCATATCTCGCATTTCTTGGAGATATATGATATTTCGAAATATACTGGAGTTTCAGATGATGCATATCGCTTGCATCTATTTCCTTTTATCTCTACAGGATAGAGCACACGATTGGTTGGATTTGAACATGGATCGCAGAAGCATCACCACTTGGGAGGACATGACTAAGAAATTTTTTACAAGGTTTTTCCCTCCTCAGAAAGCGACTCAATTACAAAAAGTCATTACTTCTTTCAAGCAACATGATGATGAGACTTATAATGAAGCTAGGAAACGGTATAATGTGCTCTTAAGGAGGTGTCTATCTTCTTTATTTGATTTGGTGACTAAGGTGCAAAATTTCTTCAATGGGTTGAAAGGTCGTCATCAAATGATTTGTAATGCCGTAGCTGGCGGCTCTTTTTCTTGCAAATCAGCGGAGGATGCATGGGCCTTATTAGAGAAAATGTCCAAGAATGAGTACAACCAAGCCAAGGAGAAGCGTATTATGCAACTTACTCCTACACTTACTCATAATTCTGCACCTGAGCTTAGTGCTAGTTCTATTGAAGCTATTCTTGAGCAAAATGCACCTTTGAAGAAACAGAATGAAGCACTTACCAACAAGATGAAAGTGAATGCAGTGCATGAGGGGTTGACTCCGGATTGTGATTTTTGTGATGGTGATAATGATAGTACATGTTGTCCAAGTAATTTTTCACAGGAGCATGTCGACTCGTGTCACAATTTCTATGATACGGTGCCACAGCGCAATGATTATCAAAGGAACAGGCAAAACAACTACCACCAGGGGCAGAATTGGAATTCAAGAGGCAGGGATCATCCGGGTTTCTCTTGGAGCAATACTAGTGGAGTTTTAGGAGGAGGACAACAGCAACAGCAACAAAGGCCGTATTATGGGAATAACCAGAATAATCAACAAGCTCTCCCGAGGTCAAATTAATTACAAATCACGGATGGAAACAAGCAACCTTGGGAGCTGGCTCTTGAGAAGACTAGTGCGGCCATTGAAAAGTTAACAGTGTACACTGACACGACAATTGACAAGTTAGCAACTCATACAGGTGCAGCAATCCAGAATCTAGAAACCCAGGTAGCTCAACTTGCAAAGCAATTGAACGAGCATCTTCCAGGCTCTTTTCCAGGTAATACAGAAGTCAACCCCAAGAATCAATGCAATGTCGTAACAACTCAAAGCAGTAAGGTGTTGGATTCAAGGGGAAGTCCTTCTAGTTCTATTGATGAAGAAATTCCTAAGATACCACAGGTGGAAGCAGATAATGTAGCGGAAGAAGAAGTGATAGTTGAAAATGTTCCAGAGAAAGAGGGGAAGTTGAAGTTGGTTGATGACGACTCCGTCAAGAAGAAGTATGTAGAGCCCAAGGACTTTCTTTATTACATGACGGTGCCATATCCAGAACGCTTGAAGAAGCCTTTGCAAGACAAGTAATTTTCAAAGTTCCTTGATGTTTTTGCAAGCTACAAATCAACATTCCTTTTGAGGAAGCCTCGGAACAAATGACATCCTTTGCCAAGTTTATGAAGGAGCTTCTCTCCAAGAAGCGAAAGATCATTGTTGAGGAAACGATTGCTTTGATCGAGGAGTGTAGTGCAATCTTACAACGCAATCTACCTCCGAAGTTGAAGTATCCAGGTTCATTTAGCATACCATGCACTGTAACACCCCATTTTTCATAAATAAGCTTAGTGCTTTCATATATGTTATATTTATGTTGATATATTCTTGTTATGTTTGATTTTTATGCCTAAGTTCATGTTTGGGGAAGTTTAGCCTTAGAAAGGTTCAATCCTTTTAGAGTCTAAGTAACTTGTTTCACCGTTTTTGGTCATATCTTGAGTTCTAGATGTTCGATCGAGGTGATCTTTGTGGATTTGGAAATCTAAGAGAATTATCTACAAGTCTTACTTTATGTGCTTTGGCCAATTCGATCGTTTAGATGGTCTCGCAGTACAATCTTTGAGCGCCCCGTGCTCAACAGGGAGCAAGGTCGTGCTCAGGTGTCAGAGTCTATAAATAGAGCAGTTCCATGAGGGTTGTGACCCAAACCCTCTTTTTGGCACTTTGGGCCAATCCTAGTGCGACAGAAACCTCTTCCCTTCCCTCCCCTTGAACCCCTTGAAGTTCTTAGTGTTCTTGCTCTAGTTGTGGGAGAGAAGTAGCGCGCTAGTATAGTTTGAGGTAACGTTGTCTTCCCTCTCTCTTAGTCTCTTTTCTATTATTAGATCTAGAGACTAATTGGTTATCATCTTCTTGTTTGGCCAAGGCTTGGGGAACTCGTCGAGCCGCTCGAGGGAACGTGTCTAGTTTGTCAACGTTATCGTTTTGCGAATCTTCATACCAGGTATAGGGAGAAGAAATAATATAAGTATATAGGCTTGGGGATAGCGTAAGACGAAGGGTTACCCATGACCCTTTCCTTGTTAACATGTTTATATGTTTATATGATTAATTGTTATTTGATGATTATTTGTTGTGATGATAATATTGTTATTAATGTTCTTACTATTAATTTATGTTGTCTGTTATGAATATGTTAATGTTGTGATGCCATGATTATGATGAGTATGATGCTATTGACTGTTGTTTGTGTTATACTCTTTATGAGTGCTGATTGTTGAGGATGCTAATGCCAACAATGATGTTAAGACGTTAAAATACGTTAACGATGATAATGATAATTAATGGATGTTTTCCCAGTTGTTCATAAGACATGAACATAGGTGAGAGGTAAGGTTATGTTCATAGGGCTTAGTTAAAGACCCCAGGATTGATAGTGAGTGTTCTAGAGACATTAATAATGAAGCTATGATTAAAGGATTAATTCCCCATAATGATAAGACATGAATATTAATGAAGAACAGTTAAGATTAATGAAGTTGATGATCAATGGATTAGTAAAAGCCAATAGGTTGAATCTGTGAACTGTCCCAAGAATTTGGGAAAGGGTTTCTGACCCTTTTTGCCCAGATCAGTACAGCCACGCTCTATTGAGCACGCTCGTGCTTAACAAGGAGCACACTATGCTCCAGTTTGAAACCCAGAGCAGGACGCGCATTTGAGCATGCCCATGCTGAGGGCGTGCTCACCTGATCAAAACAGAAACCAGAATGTTGAAATAGGGGTTTTCACCCCAAACGCTTAAAAGACTTAATGAGATACCAACGGAACATGAGAAGCAAAGACAAGAGATAAGATGTTGTACCTTGGTAGCCTAGTGTTTCTCCCAGTGATAAGATGTTGTACCTTGGTAGCCTAGTGTTCGCTTTAAGGGGGTCTTGATGCTTGATGGTCAAGGTGTTGAGCTCTGGTGCTTAATGACCAGAGTGTTGTTAATGCTTAAAAGACTTAACGATGAACGTTAAACGATAATCCTCGATAGCCTAGTGGTCGAGGTGTTGATGGTGATAAAACTTGGGTAGCCTATGGGCCTAAGCGGAGGTGGTGGTTGTGATTGTGTGTTGTTTTCCATGCATTCACGCATCGGAGATGTTGATTGGAGGTTGTGCAACGTAGGGGAGGTTGTCCGAGATTAAGACAATCTGGCCGTCCGCGGGATTCGTCTGAAAGGGAATCAAGTATACACCGTGGTGGCGCATCTGAGAATAAGATGTGTCAGTTGTCTTAGGGGTCCACCCATGGTTTGGTGGATTACCCCGACGTTGGTGCTTATTTGGCCAATGTGGAAATGTAACCCCAAAGTTGGCATCCTGAGTTAGTTTAGATCCAAGTGCATAGTAAAGGAGTGGAGCAGAACTGCATTGCATAGCATACACGTTATATGATGATGATTGTTATGATGTTGCCGGTTGATATAACATGCTTGTTTGATGTATGCTCTTCTTGCTAACTGCTTCCTTGCCGTTATATTCATATATATGTTTCTTACTCCCTATCTCTATGTTTCTTGTTTTTGGCATGTATCGTTTATGCAGAGGTCGATGTGCAGCCAGTTGAGGAGTGACTCTGAGGAGCCATGACTCGTTTATAGGATTTCCCGTTTTCAGTAGTTGTTTAGTTGTTTCCAGTTGTATCCGAGTTGTTTTATCGGATTGGTTATAACAGCTCGGTAGTGTGACATCGAGGTCGGGTTCGTTTATGGTTTTGTTTTATGTTATATTTTCTTTATAAACATGTTTTGGTTATTTCCGCGTTATGTTACAATGCGGCAGTCTTTACCCGGTTTGATAATTATATATATTTGCATGTGTTCTCTCTCTTTTATATATGTTTTAACGCTTTTGAATGCATGCGGGGTAGAGGGTGTCACATGCACAATTGGGGAGATAACTTTTGGAAAGGCATTGTGTGATCTAGAGGCAAGCATTAATGTAATGCCCCTATCTATGATGAGGAAGCTTGGTATTCAAGAGGCTAAGGGGACTATGATGTCACTCTAACTTGTAGGTCGTTCTATTAAATACACCTACGGGGTGGTTGGGGACTTGTTGGTGAAGGTTGAAAAATTCATCTTTCCGGCAGACTTCGTGGTGCTTGATATGGATGAAGATGCCAAGATTCCTCTTATTCTAGGTAGGCCTTTCTTGGCCACCGAACGAGCATTAATTGATGTGCAACAACGAAAGCTCACACTTCGGGTGCAAGATGAGAATGTGGTCTTCAATGTGTTTGAAGCAATGAAGCATCTAGTGGAGCAAGCAAGTGTTTTTAGCGTAGATGTGGTGGAGCCAATTGTGAAATCCTTTGCCACACAAGAAGCGCATGGTTCTTCACTTGCAAAAGTGTTGGTAAAATCCCATATTAATGATGAAGATGGGGAGTTTTTGGAGGATGCAGAATTTATCGAAGGTTTAATTACTTTGTAGGTCCCTATACTTTTTGGGAATTTTCAAATAGATCCCTATACTTTTAAAATTTGTAATTAGGTCCCTGAACTATTATTTCATTTGTAATTAGGTCCCTATACTAAAAAAATCTGTAATTGGGTCCTCGAACTTTTATAAAGTTTTTAATTGGGTCCCTGAACTAAAAAAGTTTTTAATTGGGTCCCTGGACTTATATAAAATTTTCAATGGAGTCCTTGGGGTAGGGTTCCGTGAAGAGGTCTTTAACTCTGCTAATGTTAAACGTGACCTCGAATTCCCCCAAATTTGTATTTAGGGTTACAAGAGACCAAAATGTTGAGTCAGAAAACCAAAACTTGACCTGTGATTGCTTTTCCTACATCTGACCAAATAGTTCATTCCTTCCCCGATTTATGTTTTACGGTTGTATATCCTTTCCTTGAAATAATTTCGTCCAAAATAGTTTCCTCACTTGCAACTTACTACATCTCACTTCATCTTGTTACATCTTGCTACATTTTATTGTGACAATATCTCAAGGTTCATCTTCCATTCAAACTACTCTTAAATAGCCAGCTTGGATGAAATCAGTTATATTTCCGTCCAATTCAACATATCACTAACGAATTTTATAATTTAGGGACCCCATTGAAAATTTTATATAAGTTCAGGGACCCAATTAAAAACTTTTTTAGTTCAGGGACCAAATTGAAAACTTTATAAAAGTTTGAGGACCCAATTACAAATTTTTTAGTATAGGGACCCAATTACAAATGAAATAATAGTTCAGGGACCTAATTACAAATTTTAAAAGTATAGGGACCTTTTTGAAAATTCCCAAAAAGTATAGGGACCTATAGAGTAATTAAACCTTTATCGAATGCCTTAAGCAAATAGAGGCATTGCCAATTTTCCCCAAGGAAGAATGCAAAAAGGAAGAGCTCAACAAGGAAAGAACGGAAGAGGACAACAAGAAACTGGAGTTGAAGCAACTCCCACCTCACTTAAGGTATGGAGTGAGGAGGGATAACATCCGGTAATCAGTAGCAACGCGTTGAAAAAGGATGAAGAAGAAAAGCACTTAAGGGTTCTTAGGGAACACAAGTCCGCCATTGGATGGAATATTTCGGATTTGAAAGGTATAAGTCCCTCCTTGTGCATGCATAAAATTTTGATAGAGGATGATTATAAACCGGTGGTGCAACCACAAACACGGTTAAATCCCATCATGAAAGCAGTGGTGTGCAAAGAGGTGATTAAGCTTTTGGATACCGGAATTATCTATTCGATCTCGGATAGTAGTTGGGTTAGCCCAATCCATGTGGTCTCAAAGAAGGGAGGCACAACAGTGGTGGTCAATGAAAAGAATGAGATGATTCCGACAAGGACCGTCACGGGACGGAGAGTGTGTGTGGACTACCAGAAGCTCAATGATGCAACAAGGAAGGACCACTTTTAACTCCCACTCATAGATCAAATGGTGGAAAGGTTATCCGGATATGAGTACTATTGTTTCTTGGATTCCAGGAATAACCAAATTGTGGTGGATCCAGAGGACCAAGAAAAGACGGCCTTCACTTGTCCATATGGTGTATTTGCATATAGGAGAATGCCCTTTGGTTTGCGCAATGCTCCGGCAACTTTCCAAAGGTGCATGCTTTCCATCTTTTTAGAGATGGTGGAGAAATTCATCGAGGTGTTTATGGATGACTTCTCTGTCTTTGGGACTTCGTTTGACGATTGCTTGAAGAACTTGGCACGTGAGCTACAAAGGTGCCAAGAGACCAACCTAGTGCTCAATTGGAAAAAATGTCATTTCATGGTTCGTGAAGGTGTGGTCTTGGGGCATAAGATCTCCCAAAGGGGGATTGAAGTGGAAAAAGCCAAGATTGAAGTGATTGAGAAGTTGCCCCCACCAACCAATGTGAAGGGTGTGCGGAGTTTTCTCGGGCATTTCGGCTTCTACCGGCACTTCATTCGGGATTTCTCCAAAATAGCGAAGCCGCTATGTGACCTTCTTATGAAGGATGTATCCTTTGAGTTTAATGTTTCTTGTTTAAATGCTTTTGATATATTGAAAAATAAACTTGTGACCGCACCCATAATCACTGCACCTAATTGGGAATTACCTTTTAAAATCATGTGTGATGCAAGTGATTATGCAGTGGGGACTGTGCTAGGACAAAAGGTGGAAAAGTTAGTCCATGTGATTTACTATGCAAGCAAGGTTTTAAATGATGCATATGCTAACTATTCCACCAATGAAAAAGAACTCCTTGTGGTAGTATTTGCTCTTGATAAATTTAGATCTTTTGTAATAGGGTCTAAGATTATTGTATTTGCCGATCGTGCGGCCATTAAACACTTGATGATAAAACAAGAGGCCAAACCTAGACTAATCTGGTGGATATTACTTTTGTAGGAGTTTGATCTTGAGATTAGAGACCTGAAAGGTTCCGAGAATGGAGTTGCGGACCACTTGTCAAAGTTAGTCAATCCCGACTAAGAGGAGAAACTATTAGATATCTAGGAAGAATTTCCGGATGAGCGCTTGTTCGTTATTTTTGGAAAAAAAATTATCCTTGGTTCGCGGATATGGCCAACTACAAAGCTTCAAAAGTGGTCCTGGAAGGCTATACTAGGCAACAAAGAAAGAAGTTCTTCTCGGATGCAAAGTATTACATTTGGGAGGATCCCTTCCTGTTCAAGCGATATGCGGATGGATTGATGCGGAGGTGTATTCATCATGATCAAATTGGAAACGTGTTGTGGCATTGCCATGGCTCGGATTATGGTGGGCACTTTGGAGGAAAGAAAACTGCGGAAAAGGTCCTCCAAAGTGGGTTCTATTAGCCCACCGTCTTCAAGGATGCACAAACTTTTGTGGAGAGGTGTGATCATTGTCAAAGGGTTGGCAATATCTCCAAGAGGCATGAACTTCCTCTTCAAAGCATGTTAGAGGTAGAGATCTTTAATGTGTGGGGCATTGATTTCATGGGACCTTTTCCTTCATCATTTTCATATCAATATATCTTGGTGGCGGTTGATTATGCATCCAAGTGGGTTGAAGCCATACCAACCACAACGGATGATGCGCGAGACATCATGGAATTCCTAAGGCGCAACATTTTCACAAGGTTTGGTGTCCCAAAGGTTCTAATTAGTGACGGTGGTTCACATTTTTGTAACAAACAAATGGATCACCTACTATCAAGATATGGGATCACACACAAGATTGCAACTCCTTACCATCCACAAACCAGTGGTCAACTTGAAGTATCCAACCGTGAGTTGAAGCGAATTCTTGAGAAGACGGTAAACTCATCGCGGAAGGATTGGTCAAAGAAGGTAGATGATGCACTTTGGGCATATAGGACCGCTTTCAAAATACCCATTGGTAGATCTCCATATAATTTGGTGTTTGGAAAGGTGTGTCACTTGCCTGTAGAATTGGAGCATAAGTCCTATTAGGAAATCAAGGCCCTCAACAATGATTTGAAGAGAGCCCAGAGAAGCGCCTACTGGACTTGAATGAATTAGCGGAGATCTGTATGCAAGCGTATGAAAATGCGTGAATTTACAAGGAGAGGACAAAGGCTGGGCATGATAAGCACATTTTGCCTAGAAGGTTTGAACTGGGGCAATGGGTCTTATTGTACAACTCCAGGTTGAGGTTGTTTCCGGGTAAGCTGAAATTCCGGTGGTCCGGACCCTTCAAGGTCCACAAAGTGTTTCCACATGGAGCTGTAGAGTTAGAGGGCAATGAATCAAGAGATATCTTCAAGGTTAATGGCCAAAGGCTCAAGCACTACAATGGGGAAGCTTTCCGAAGAGTCCATCAAAGCTTGAAGCTAGATTAGCCCTTCGCAAGCAACTTGAGTCAGGCTCGGGACGTTAAACAAGCACAACTTGGGATGCGACCCAAGGTTTATATCTTTTTGTTGCATAAATAGAGTCTTAGAAATCATAAAAAGTGACTCGTATAGGGTCCTTAGTTAGAAAATTGTATTTAGGAAGCATATAGGACTTAGTTGCATTTAGAAATAAGGGGCAAATTTTGTCATTACCTCGCCCCTGCGAGCAGAGGCTTGCCCCACGAGCCAGAAGTGTGTCAGAAACCCTGTCTCTATGTCACCCCGCGAACCGTGTCTCGCGTCGCTATACATTAGAAAATTGAAAGAGTTAGAAATCAAAGATTCGCCTCGCGACTATTGGCTCGCCTCGCGAGTCAGAGGACCAGAAATTAGGACCTCTCTGGTTCGTGTCACGAGCCTAAACCTGCCCCGCGAATCTGGGCAAGAGATGAATGAGGTTGAAAAAAAAAACCCAAATTCGCCCCACGAGTCACTGCCTCGCGATCACTGAAATTAGGGTTTACTATTGGGGATTTTTTTTAAGTGCTCGCCCCGCGAGCGAGAGAAGACATAACGCCCGCGAGCCATTCTTGGCTCACTTGGGTAAAAAATTCAAAACCTCTTCCTCTTTTCTCTCTAAGGGTGCGGGTTCAATAGGGACAAGAGCACAAAATCTTCATCTGCATCACTTCTTCATACACTTTCCCACACTCACGGTAAGCCACACTTAATATTTCTCATGAATTGTGTCTAATGTAAGTGAGATGTTCATCTTCTCCCGTGATTTTTAACTTTCAACAAAATCATAAGGAGGAGGGGATGAACATTACTCTTAATGATGAATAGTGATGAATTAGTTAAGGATTCGTGGAATACTATGATTGTTTCTAAAATGTTTGCTTTAATTTGAATAATGACTATTACCATATGTATGAGTGTAGTAAGGAATGTGAAGGGTTCTCATTGTTTAGTAAAAATGAATATGAGTGTTGTGACGACTCTGTGAACATGATGATTGTTATGATGCCTTATTACAATCTGCTGAGATATTATTGAAATTTAAGTTTGGGGTGCGCTGGGATGTTAGAGACTGATGCATGACTAGGTGGGCTATTGGGAAAATTTTGAAAATCTGTCAAGAACGGAATTTTGTGTCCTTGAATTTTTTATTAAAGTAGAACGAATTTGAGTTCTATGTTGTTGTATGGACTGCCTGGAATATAACTGTCAATAGCTTAGGATGGGTTTCTGTATTCTGAGTTATATTGTGATATTGATATTCACTGTATTGGTACTTTTCTGAGTTTCAGGTTCTCCTCCAAAGAATACCGCTGAGAAACAGCAGCCGAAGCACAAAAAGCACTAGGCAACTCAGGAGGAGGAGCAGGTGCTCCCTGAGGTAGCTACGACCCCTTCTAGGAGTGCTATTCCATCTCCCATATTCAGGTCTGCTGAGCATAGGGCTCACTATGACCTAATCAAGGAGAAGGAGATAGTACTCGAGAGGAGGGTAGCTCTCGCAGGGAACACTTACTCCCTCGTCATTGAGGAGATTACCCGTAGGGGCTAGGGTTACTTAGCTAACCATCCGAGACGAGTCGACCTTAAACTCGACAAGGAATTTTATGCTAATGCTTACAACCCCAACACCACTGAGCCAGGGTGCATCACCTTGGTGAGGGGTGTCGGGATTACTTTCAATGCTGAGGACATCAACCACTGTCTGGGTGTCCAAAACACCTGGGGTGAGAGGAGTGAGCATAATCTGATGCTGGCAGTCTAGGCCCTTGCCCAGCCTATACTGGAGACTTGCTACAAACCAGGCACCCAGTAGGAAGTAACGACCTCTGGGAAGTTACTCAGGCTGAGGAGGAGGGATCTTAATCCCGTGGCCCGCATCTGGCATGCGTTTATCCATGCCAACCTAATGGTCAGCTCCCATGAGTATAACATCACTGCTGTGCGGGCCCACCACCTCTATGCCATTATTGAGGGGAAGAGCATTGATGTGGGCTCAGTTATAGCCACGGACATCCAGCAGAAGGATAACTCCAGGAATGGCAAGGAGGTGTTGGCTCACGGGTTCCTCATCATAGAAATGATGGTGAGGGCTAGATTGGCTGTGTCCCAGGAGGTGGAGAAAGCTCCTAGGCAGCTAATCGACAGAGACTACATCTGCCGCCACTGCTATAGAGAGCCAGCACCACCCAAGAGGCAGCGAGCTCAGGCACCCCAGCGCCCATCCATGGATCAGATGCTGGTCGTAATCCAGCATAACATGCAGGCCATGATGAGGTCACATGTGGCGACCAGGGACTTCTTCAAGGAGCAGAACAGAGCAGCAGAGGAGGGCCGATAGCTATTTACCCTTCAGAGGAGGAGCTTGAGCTCGGATTCCACTGGCAGGACTTTCCTGGTGGCTAGGACGACCAGCCAGAGGGGGGGTACCTGAGGCTATAGAGGATAATGCTGCTGCTGCTGGCCAGGACCAGGAGGATGACCCGGCGGACATGATTGACTTTAGCTGAGTTTCGCCGGGATCATTTTTAGATTTTTATTTTTGAGTTCTAGATAGAATTCGATATGGTTGTACATGTTTATGGATCTAGAAACTCATTTCATATTACTATGTTAGATACTTGATGCACCATGATTATTGTATATATTTCAGTGCATGTTTCTTTTTATTTTCAGTTTTTATTTTTATTTTAGATATATATTGACCATTGTTGAGTTGTGATAATTAGATGCCTATTGACTGAAGCTTTTTGCATGAGGAGAGGCAACTGATAGATGAGAGGACAATTACTCCGGACCACCCTGACTATGACTATATCAAGCAAGCTATTCGAGAAAGACGGATCCCCTACCCTCACTTAGAAAAATTGACAAAGGAACAAGAGGAAAAGGAGGATATGTTTCACTTGAGATTTGGTGTCAATGACTAAGTCCGGAGGGAGATTGAGTGTGAGATTGAAGAGAGGTAAAGGGACTTCCCGGTATGCATAGCCACTGGTCATGCTTTGTACGTAAAAAGTGAAGAAAGTGGTGGAAGATGGGCAGATTCCATTCCCGGAAGTAGAGAACTTCACCAATGAAAAAGAAGACAAGTGGGACCCGGATTGAATGCTCACTCTCAAAGGAGCTAATGATTGTGCATGGGTAGAGAAGGAGATGATCCAGCATGCTAAAGAAGGAATTCTGGGAGGAAGGCCTCCGAGAGAGGAAGCTACGGTCATTAGCCCTGAAATTGTATGGGCTACGTATCTAGATGAGGCCCAATATAGTCGACCAAGGAAGAAAGTAAAGAGAAATAAGGAAGAGGTGAGGCATGCTAATGAGAGCGTGGGGTTCCGCTCGGACCCCTTGAGATAACATTTTCTAAACTCTACTCTTTTCTTTTCTTTTGTTTTTGAAAATTTTGCAAGTAAATAGTGGTCAATACAAAAACACATAGTGTCTATAGAGTCTAGTTTGTAAGTATTGTTGGAGTTGATTGAATTGAGCTTATATTGAATGCATGTGCTAGAATTTGAAAAAAAATTGATGAATTTCCCTTATGTTTGGAAAAGTGAAAAAAATTGATCCCCGTGAAAAAAAATGAAAAATGAACTTTGGGAATCTTGTCTTGGTTGCATGATTTATGACAAGTTTGGAGTGAAGGGGTGCACACACTAGGGATTATATCTCGGTCAAACAATTTGCGAAAAATGTCCAGGTGAGGAATTTGAGCCTCCAACATTGCTTGTAATGAGTGAATCACTTTTGAGTTGTGCTTTCCCGGATTTGCTTGAATCTCTGTATGGTTTCCATGTTTATATGTTTGCATCAAATGATTTAGGTAATTTCTCTTTGAATTAACTACTTAGCCTAAAAAGAACCACCCCTAATGCATGTTTCATAGTTATCCAATTTGAGCCTAATCAGCATATTGTTTCTTAATGACCCAATGTTATAAGCCGAAAATCCTGAAAAACCATGTTAACCCAATCTTAGGATTTAGGAGAAGATGGATGCTTATCAAGAAAAAGGGTTGTTTAGAAACTAAGTTTGGGTGGCTACAATGAGTTTGTCATGTTATTTTGGGGTTGAGAAAAATAAAAATAAAAGGTTGAAGCCAAAAGCAAAAGAGAAAAATAAAAATAAAAATAAAAAAATGCCAAAAAGGGCAAAATAAAAGGATGTCAAAGGGAATAGGTTGTAGCCACTCAAAATGTGAAAAAGGAAAAATGGAAAAGGAATGAGTGTGAAAATCAAAGTGTAAAAAGTTCTATGCTCTCTTGAATCCTAAGGACTTAAGCCTTCGTACCTTTGTATATCCTACCTTAAGTCAGGCCCCATTACAACCTTTAAAAGACCTTTTGATGATGCATGCATGTTTTCAATGGGAACTATATTTGAGATGAAAATCAAATTCATGGAAAGTGCGCTTAAAATGTGAA
Organism: Echinosophora koreensis; assembly: GCA_035048595.1. Taxonomy (NCBI): domain Eukaryota; kingdom Viridiplantae; phylum Streptophyta; class Magnoliopsida; order Fabales; family Fabaceae; genus Echinosophora; species Echinosophora koreensis. Next base: position 711,008 of record JAPCYP010000031.1, on the reverse strand, counting down.
ACTAAGTGAAAGTTGATAGCCTAAACAATTGAGCGAATGTGTGAAACACTAAATGCCATTGTGAGGAAGGCAATTGTTTAAAATTAGTGATCTCCCTTTTATGTGTATGTTGGATCCTTGACTTAGATTTCTTTGTTTAAAACTAAATGAAGTTGGGGATTGTTTAATTAAAATGAAATAGGGAAACACTGAATGAAAATTGAGCTGAGAAAATTGAATGAAATTTGTGCAAAATTTGAATTGAGTCCATTGAGCTTACCTAGTCTTGAATCTTTTTGATTTTTTAGTTTGCTTATGGACAAGCAAAGTTTAAGTTTGGGGTATTTTGATAAACATTTGGCTCATCTAGTTTTATAACTAGAAAGACCATAATTTTGATACCAATTGTGCGAGTTAAATCTCGTTTTCAACTAAATTTGGTTTTATTTGTCCACGAGCAATGTTTTGAGTCCTTCAAGTAATTTTTAGGAATTTTTTGTTATTTTTTAGTCAAATAAAGCACTGGGTGCTATTTATATTTTCAAGTTAAAAGTGAAGCTCAAGAAAGCATGGAAAATTGAAGAAAACAAGCAAAAAGGAAAAAAATCAAAGTCTCGCCCCACGAGACAGTGATCGCCCTGCGAGTCAGAGCTGATGCTGAGTATAAATTGAAGAATTTCTGGTGCGCCCCACGAGACAATGATTCGCCCCACAAAGATTCAATCTTGGTTTTCTCTGAGCTGCGTCTCGTTTAGTTTTACATAATATTTTCTTAGTTTTATTTTATGTTTTCTTTTGATTTTATGATGTTGAAGTACGCTATGAGGAACCAATCCTCTTTTCTAAGGAAGCGATGAATCCACTCATGATGGCATAGTGAAACAATGATGTTTTCTACTCCCTATTTTTAATTCTTGCTTCTTCATTATGTTTTGTTTGTGTTAATCATATTAGCTCGTAGTTAACTAGTCAAGCGTGATGAGTCCGACCGGAGATTCATGATTTAGGACTTGAATTAAGAACACAAGTTGAATATTGATAGAGATATAATAGAAGATTTGTGCAATCGTTATAGGAAACCAAGAACTTAATGAATTTAACTTGTTAATCTTCAAATAGAGATATAGTTGATTGGCATGCTTAGGTGTTTTCTCTTGTGCTCGACCGAGACATTAGAATAATTTAGGGTTCCTGATTAGCATGTTATTAAACCTAGGGGTATAAAATAATCACTTGGATCTATTGCTTAATTAGGTTGGTGAATTCGTAACCTTAGAACTTTCCCAATCTTAATCACAACTTGCGTTTGTTTTACTCTTGCTTGATAACTGAATTAGATAAACAACTTAATCTCAACAACTCCTCTCCTTTGACTTGGTCAATTCTAACTGGTTCCTTTGGATATTGATAACAATTAGTCACCCAATCCCTATGTTCGACCTCGGTAAATGCTTACCTTGATTATTATTACTTGCTTCGATCCGGTACACTTGTCGGAGCCCATCATAGGTCCCTCATGCCCCCTGCCTTTTTCCTTTGTATCCATCCTGCCTGGTTGTCATGAATAGGAGGATGGGGCTGGACGGAGGGCTATGGTCTATGGTTGAGACCGCGGTTGGAGTTGGTTCTTTGTGTCGTGACTGCCTACCATTTTTCTCCACCGGCTCAGTTCGAGGGTCTTCGAAGAGAATTCCTCTTTTTTAGGATAGTTTACGACTATTTGTATTTTCTTTTCCATGTATCTATTTATTTGTACTCTCAATTTATCTCTAATAAAAGGACCTTGTTTTGCTTCTATCTGCTTCTATTCTTTTTATTTATCCAAATTTGATAGGTCAAGTTGGGAATCCGACCGTTTTCTTTTGCCCCGTTAGTATGGACTTGGGTTTCTTTTTTAGACTGAGTGAAAGCTCCATGTCTCTTTCTTGGGGCTGAGTGAAGACTCGAGCCTTGGGGCCGAGCTAAGGCTCTGGCCGCTTCTTTATACATCGATCGTTGAGGACTCGAGTCATTTTGAGACTGAGTAAACACTCTAAAGTCTTGTTCAAGGGACTGAGTGAAGACTCTAGTCCAGGGACCGAGCTAAGGCTCTGGCCGCTTCTTTGTTGGTCGGTCCGTTGGGGACTCGGTTCGTTTTGAGACTGAGTGATAACTCTAAGTCTTTATTTATGGGACTGAGTGAAGACTCTAGTCCTGGGGCCGAGCTAAGGCACTGACCTCTTCTTTGAATACCGTTCGTTGGGGACTCGGGTCGTTTTGACGAGCTAAGGCTATGGCCGCTTCTTTGTAGGTCGTTTGTTGGGGACTCGGGTCGTTTTGAGACTAAGTGAAAACTCTAATTGTTTATTTATGGGACTGAGTGAAGACTCTAGTCCTAGGACCGAGCCAAGGCTATGGCCACTTCTTTGTAGATCGGTCGTTGGGGACTAGGGTTGTTTTGAGACTGAGTGAAAACTCTAAGTCTTTTTATCATTGATCGAACTTAATATTTGTGGTTTACAACTACGGCCCTAGCAGTAATACCTTCGGAGCTTTGTGGCATTCCAATATCTTGGGATTTGATCACTAGACAAAGTTTCTAACATAAGCTCATTTCCCAGCTCACTCTACTACTCTGTATGGTCCATCCCAGCTAGGGGCTAACTTTCCCTGAGCGGCGTTCTTGTTCCCTATGTCTACCCTTCTGAGTACCAAATCTCCGTCTTCAAATTTCCTTGTGAATACCCAGGTGTTGTATTTTAAGGCCATTCTCTGTTTAAGGGTCGCCTCCCGGATGCATGCCATCTCCCTCCTCTCTTCGACTCCGTCCAAGTCATCTCTCAAGAGCTGCTCGTTTTCTTCATATTGGAAATTTTCGCACCGCCAAGAGGGTTCCTCTAACTCCACAGGAATTACTACCTCGCATCCACAGACTAGACCGAACAGGGTTTCGTTGATGGTGCTATGGGGAGTGGTTCGATAGCTCCATAGTACATGGTCAAGCTTTTCTTCCCATCTTCCTTTAGCCTGGTCGAGTCTTTTCTTGATCCCTTTGAGTATTACCTTGTTTGCCACCTCGACTTGTCAGTTGGTTTGAGGGTGTTCTACTGAGGTGAAGTGTTGTTTGATGGAAAGTTCTGACAGTTGTTCTTGGAACCTTTGGTCGGTGAATTGCGTCCTGTTGTCGGTCACAATGGCCCCAGGAATTTCGAACCTGGTAATGATGTTCTTGAAAGTGAACCGTTGGATTCGGGCCGAGTTTTTTTGTGCTAATGGTTTGACCTCGATCCATTTGGCGAAGTAATCAACAGCTACAATGAGAAATTTGAGTTGCCCTGGTGAGACGGGGAAAGGTCCCAAGATGTTCATCCCCCACTAGAAGAACGACCATGATTGAGTTTAAGGAATTCAGTGCCTCAGGTGGGGCTTGATGGAGATTTGCATTCTGCTGGCATCGATCACATCTCTGGATGTACTCTGCAGCATTGACTCTTAGTGTTGGCCAACAGTATCCGGCCCGGAAAACTTGATTTGATAGTGCTCTTACCCGTATGTGCATTCTGCAATTGCCTTCGTGTATCTCAGCCAGGATATAAGCTGCTCGATATCTCGGGATGAATTTCTGCAGAGGGGTGGAAAACCCTTTACGATAGAGTTGCCCCATATGGATGGTGTATCTAGCCACCTTCCAGACCATTTTCTTGATTTATATACTGATTTTTGATTGGAGACCATTGTTGAGGTAATCTATGATGGGCTGCCTCCAGTCGGCCTCAGAAGGATTTGACTGTTCCTTGACGGTCGTTATGTTTTCGGTGATGCTCGGCTGCTGAAGCATTGTCTGGATGATTGATCCAAAATTCCGACTCTTCTGGTGCTGGCTAGTTTTGCCAAGGCATCGGCTCTTGCATTCATGGCCCGAGGGACATGCTCCACGCACGATCACTTGTTCAAAGTGGATTATTTATTCTCGTACCTTTGCCAGATACTTTTGTCGCAAGGGTTCTTTAGCCTGCTATTGCCCATTTATTTGGGAGGCCACCAGCTGTGAGTCAGTCATAACTTTTACTCTTGTTGCTCCCAGTTCTTTTGCTAAGAGTAATTCAACGATGCAAGCTTCATATTAAGGCCGATTGTTTGATGAGGGGAATTCCAATCGTAGGGAGTGTTCGATCATGATTCCTTCCTCGTTTTCCAGAATGATTCAAGCTCTGCATCCCTTGGGGTTGGACGAACCGTAAATGGATATTGTCCATTCCACAGGTGCCATTGGCTTGTTATCCTCGGTGAGCTCTCCAATGAAGTCCGCCAAGGCTTGAGCTTTTATCACGGTCCATGGTTCATAGATTATCCTATATTCCAAGATTTCTATGGACCAGGCGATCATTCTTCTGGCTAGTTCCGGCTTGTGCAACACTTGTTTGATGGGCTGATCGGTGCGCACAATGATAGGGTGTCACTGAAAGTAGGACCTTAATCTCCTTGCCGTGAAAACCAAGCTAGGGCCACCTTCTCAATCTTCTGGTACCGTGTTTCTGCCCCTCCTTGTACACGAAATATACTGGCTTTTGTCCTTCCTCTTCTTCTCTAACCAGTGTTGCGCTGATTGCTTCCTCTGTTACCGCAAGGTAGACAAATAAGGTTTCTCCTGGATTAGATCGGGTGAGAATGGGCGGCTTGGCTAGAGCCGCTTTCAAAGTGCCGAAGGCTTCTTCGCATTGTTCCATCCATTCGAAGCTTTTTCCTTTTCGCATAACCCCAAATAGCGGAAGCGACTTTTGGGCTGCTTTTGGCAGGAATCTGGTGAGAGCGGCTATCCTCCCATTTAGTCGTTGGACCTTTTTGACTGAGGTTGGACTTATCATTTCCAAAATGGCACGGCATCTGTCTGGATTGGCCTCTATTCCCCACTGAGTAATCATGAATCCGAGAAACTTCCATGGTTGAACGCCGAATGTGCATTTTTGTGGGTTTGAGGCGCATTCGGTGTGCTCTTAGCCTCTCGAAGATAGCTTCTAGGTTAGCGATGTGCTCCTGATGGTTTTTTCCTTTGGTGATCATGTCTTCAATGTATACTTCCATTGCTTTCCTGACAATGTCTCCGAATACCCGATTCATCATCTTCTGGTACATGGACCCGATGTTCTTTAATCCAAAAGGCATCATTCGGTAACAATAAGTCCCTCTCTCGGTGATGAAAGTTGTTTTCTCTTCATCCTCAGGATACATTGGAATTTGATTGTATCCAGAAAAGGCATCCATGAGTGACAAGTATTGGTACCCTGATGAGTTGTCTATAAGTTTATCTATATTTGGGAAGGGATAAGGGTCTTTAGGGCATATCTTGTTTAAATCGGTGTAATCCACACGCATCCTCCACTTGTAGTTTGATTTTTTCACCAGGACCACGTTCGCAAGACAAGTGGTGTAGGTGATTTCCCTGATGATTCGTGCTTCCAGCATGTCTTTGATTTGGAGTAGTGCTGCTTCTTGCCTCTCGGCCCCTATAGTCCTCCTTCTCTGAGCCACTGGTTTGGCTAGTGGGTCGGCTGCTAATTTGTGGCAAATGAAAGTCGGGTCGATCCCAGGCATGTCCGACGGTGTCCACGCTAATAGGTATTTGTATTTCAAAAGGCAGTTTATGAGATCTTCTCACTCTTCTAACGTCAAGCTACTGCTTATTTTAACCGTTTGGTCTTTTCTGGCCCCGATTTGGAAAAGGAATATCTCTCCCTCTGACCCGAGTGAGACTATCTTGGGCGTCCCAAGTGGTGGCTATGGCGCCTTTACTGCTCTCTTTCAAGAACCCTTTGCTCCCTTTGGGCTTGTCTATACTGACATGGTAGCAGCTTCTTGCTGTTGCTTGGACCCCCTTCACAGTGCATATTTTTCCTCTTCTTGTCTTAAACTTCATAGATAAGTGGGGGCTGGAAACTATGTCCCCTGGTGCATCCAGTGTGGGGGGGTCTAATGATCATGTTGTATGTTGATAGGCAATCTACTACGAAGAGCCTTGCCTCTGTTGTTTTTGTCATCGGGTGCTTGCCCACGGTTAGCTTTAACTTAACGTATCCCTTTGGTGTCACCCTTTCTCCAGCTAATCCCACCAACTCCTCTTTGTGTGGGATGAGCTCCTCCGACGGCAACTTCAACTTCCTGTATAAATCCACGAAGATAATATCTGCCGAACTCGCTTAGTCAATGAAAATCCTCTTCACTTCGCAATCGGCCAGAAGTCCAGAAATAACCAGCGGATCATCGTGATTTGGGATGATGGGGCCGTAATCATCATCCCCGAATGAGATCTGGGGGGTTCTGACGTATTTCCTTTTGTGGCCCTTTTTCCCCATGGGCCCCAGGAGCCATTTGGTCGATTTTCCCTGTTCCAAGTATTTTTTCCCTTGAGGGTGAAACCTGCCGCGATCGTGAGCATGCCCTGGTGGTCTGACTGCCGTTAATCCGGGGAGGAGATTGTGTTCGCGAACGCCTATCGTGATCTTCTCCGAGGAATTTTCTCCGTTCGACTAGCTTTCCCGTCGGTCCCGCAGCTCGTCAAGGATCTTAGGCTCAATTGGTTGTTTGAGTCGTCTAATCCATCTCGAAGGATGAATCTTGATACATGGGGCTGTTCTCGGAGGATGCGCTTGGCTTTAAAGCCTCCAGCAAGCGCACCTGAGCTCTGATCGCTTCTTTCTGTTTGCGGAGCCTCCTTAACAATTCTTGTTGAGGAAGGGATTGTCTTCCTCTTTGCTGAAGAGGAATTCCCGAATGCGTCCTACTCCCCAGGCTTTCAGACTGGGTGCGGGCTTCTGACCCAATCATGTTCTGCACCCCGGGAGTTGGACGGATAACCCCGTCTTCATTCCTTCTTCCACTTTCTGATATGGTCTGCCTCCTTGTAGTTACCATGTTGGTGGGATTAGAAGTTTACAGTTCCCACAGACGGTGCCAATGTTCCGGCCAAAAACCAAAACACAACAGTATCTTCTTCTGTATTTGGGCCTATACTGATTTGGCCCAATATGGAAGCAGCTTCTCCTCCTTCGTGTAGAACTGAATGGGGGGGGGGTACCTGCGAAGACACTCCGATGCCTAAGTCAGCAATGGTCTTACAGATGATATATATGTATGTGCTTGCAACGATAAAAAGCATACCTCCTTCTTTGATGGAGGTTCCTTTATATAAATGTTTCTTGGATTCAACCTGCTAACTCCAAGTATGATTCTTCCGTACCTTGTGGCGTGTTTATCCCTTTAATCCTATCTGAAGGGATGTTTATAATGATAGTTTTTAGTAGGTAATCACATATGTCAGGAGGGGAGGGGCAGTTTTTCCATCCTCTCTGATGTGCATGGGGGTAGATATGATTGGATTCTTTCTCGAGGCGAGAAAGTCCACTCTGTACAGAAACAAGTTGCCGAGCGATTTGGTCGCCCGGAGCAGTTTGGTCGGCCTGCGATGCCTTTGGTTGAGGTTTTTAGTCGGGTCGAACCCTTCTAGGGCCAAAAGAGAGTAGGGCTTTGGGACTTGTCATTTTTGGACCGGAACATAAGGTTTCATCCACTAGCCTGTAAATAGTCGTAAAAGGATAATAATCTTGTAGCCAAGCTTCATTAAGACCAATAAAGTTTGTGCACATTCTCCATTTTGTGTGGCGTTTTTATACCATAATGACATTCAACCACCAATTTGTGTACAATACTTCTCTAATAGAACCCTACTTCAAGAGTTTCTGCGCTTCCTATATAATAAATTTTTGTTATTTTTCTCTGATGATCTTTAGTAATCTTTATATCACCACTTGAGGTTTGAGTCCACGACCAACTTGTGAAACATAAGCTCTACATCGACCCCAAATATAAAATCAATTGAAGCTCATGCAAACAGAGTTGCATTCAAGTATGGTGTTGACACAACTACGCCTAAGGTGCTACGAGATGGCCAAGCTAAGATTATACTATATGGTGTCTAATGATCTACCACTAGATAACAAACGTTGATTATTTTGGAGTAAGTTTCTAATCAAAACTTTGTCTTAATTTCAATGTATCATTTGGTATCTACCTTCTCTCCCAAGAAATCCTCCAAACATAACCTTCTAAAAGTATTTTAAGTATAAGATGTTCGTTAAACTTCCTTGATCAACTAGGACCTTTTTGACTAAGAAATCAACCATGGAATAGATATCACCATAAGACCATACTGGTCTCTATCAATTCCCCCAAAAATCATTCTAAAAAAAAAAGATATGGTTTGGTCGCCATCCGTAGCACACTCTCTCTGTGCTCTTCCTACAACCATGATTCCAGGGATTTGACTTGCGAATTCTGATTGATCATCAACCACTGCCTTTCCTTTATACACTTTTCATTTTTTTTGCTTATGTTATAACTTACTTTACCAAAATCATTCATTCTCACCCTATCATCATTCCTTCCTCACTTGCAATGAACATTGTATTCCAAATGCCCTATTGTAATTAATTAGAACCACACACTCTTGTAGTATTGTGTTGTATTCCCGAAAGTACTATAGAATCCAACCTCTTAGAGAGATCAACATTTGAGGATATCGCGATCGAAAATGGAAAATTTAGTAACTTGTTATTGTACACTTATCTTAAGACAACTTTTCATTCTGTATTAAGATGGGTGTAAAAGTCATATCAAGGTTGTTGCAGTCATATTGGCATTAATCTATGGATCAAATTTCCACCTCTGATAGGTTTTCTCCTAGATATTTATTCTCATTGACCTTTGAAACTTTTCTCTTGAATGGGTAACTTCATCCATATTTGATACAATAACACTTAGGATTGTCTTGAAAATAAGTAGAGAAAAAGGAAACTTGATCCTAACCGTGGCCTACCAGTAGAACCAAAGTTATCAAAAGAAGTATGGCCCTAATCATGACTTGCCGGTAGAACCAACACTAAAAGTTCTTAACCAAGAACAAAGGAAAAACTCTCACAATAGAGAAACTCTCAAATTCCATTAATCTTCAAATTCTACCTTTTTGGAGTACATGAGTTCCCTATTTATAAGTTAAGCTTGAAATACAAGACATAAATTCCTACTATGAAGCATTTACCAAGTACATTGATAAGTGCATGCATGTTACCTAAAAAATAAGCATAAACATGATAGTAAAGTTCCACTAGCCACTATAATAACTTGGAGCACTATTAGAAAGCATTTAATGAGGCTAGGAGAACACAAAAGATCTTTAGGAAAAGAAATGATAAGTTGACAACTCAAACCAACAACTGACAACCGTATAAATATCACTAAGGATAGAGAAAAGACAAAAACAATAATATAATAATATAAAACATCATAATAATGGGTTTATACAAAGTTGTCCCAGTATAGTTGTCTATACTTGGTTGTTAGAATATCATAGCTCCTTCAGAAAATGTAGCTTGAAAATAGAACGAAAATTAAAAATAAAATGGCAAAATTTGAACTTAATTATTATCTAATCAACCCAATAATAATAATCCACTAAATTGAACAAATATAGCCCATGAATGCTTCTTGTCATGTGAGTTGGGCTTTCCAGAGTGTTGTCTTCAAGTTGGACTCAAAGCATCTTCATCAAATTATAGACAAGTGACCCAATTTGGTGCAGTCTCTAATTCGCGTTGGTCTTCTTTTTCTTTGAATATGATGATTAAACCTTGCCAAGCTTGCCTCATCCTCTTGGTTGCATCTCTATCAACATTGGTTGAGAATCTTTTGGCCAAAGAATTGATGAACGGTCCAGGCTCAACCCATCCATAATAGTGCGTGGTGCAAGGGTTATTTTACTATGCACAATATGGTCAACAACATATTTATACTCATTAAATTTCTTCCATCCATTTTGGTGTTAATGTAATCAATTGTGGATGGCAAATCGGGAACTTGTAGAACTATCTCTTCCATCTTGGATCCGATGGTGAATTCTGAAGCTTTGATGCATGTGTAAAGTTTGGCTGTTAACCATTTAATCAACATTGAGATGTCTCTCAAGCTTTGATGAGTTTGGTTGTAAACTACTCACATCATCGCCAATCATCTATTACAACAAGCTTGTTAGCAGTGTAGTTTGCTTGGGGATTGGTGGTATAACAGTGTGGTCTTGGGATAGGTGTAAAAAATAGTTATAGTTATAGAGCTTTGGAAAAAATATAAATAAAAGGCTAAAACACTCTTTTGGCAATCTATCTTATTTTTGTAGTTTTACTTTGATCCCTTGAGTTTAAAAAGTTATAGTTTGGTTCCTTATTGTGTCTTTATGATAGCAAGTTATTTTTTTTCCGTCAGATTTTCGCTCAATTCTAGAAAATATCACTGGATTCTAGAAAATTATTGCCGGAAATTGAAACTCTCGTCAGAAACTGGAAGACTCTTCCTCTCACCGCCAGAAAATCAAATAAAAGACACAAAGACTCTTCCTCTCTCTTCAATTCTTCATATTTTCTCTTCCTCTTCCTCTCTCTTTCTCCCCTTCTCTCTCTCTTCGTCTCATCCTTTCTCCCTTCCTCCTTTCTTCCTCTCTCTCCCCCCTTTTCCTCAACACTCAAATCAATAAGAGAGAGGACGAAATAAGAAAAGAGAGGGGAAAGGAGAGGAAGAGAAAAAAGGAAAAAAATCTACTTTTCGATGACTTTTTCCAGTTTCTGTCCACTTTATCCAGTTTTCGTCAATATTTTCTAGAATCTAGCAAGATTTTTCATAATCTGACGGAAATTTGACAGAAAGAACTAACTTGTTATCACTAAGATACATCAACAAAACAAACTGGAACTTTTAAAACTTAAGGGACCAAAGTGAAACTAAAAAATAAGATAGAGGACAAAAGAGTATTTTTAGCCTAAATAAAATGAATCTTGATGCAAAACGATAAATTTTTGAAATAGATTATAACATGCTACAATTGATGAGCATTAGTGCATATTTGACTCTAATGAGCATTGTATATAGACTCGTAGTGCAATAATGTGGCTAAAGCCCCTTATTCGAATTGCTTCAAAGTAACGAGGCTAATGGATGTTTTCTAATCAACCCTACTAGTAGAGAAATGATTTAAAAATCCGACTGCTAACTTAGAGAAGTCATGGTTGGTTGTAGTAAATGAGATGAGTTAAACATGTCTAGATACTCTTGAAAATTGGTTGGTTCATCATTAAGAGCCCATTCGTTTAGCCTTTTTCTTAAAAAAAGCACTTTTTAATTAAAAAAATCACATGTAACATATGCTTGTTTGATTGGACTTTTATTAAAATCATTTATCTAAAAAAAACTAAAATCCAGTTTTTAGGAAAAGTTGAACTTTTCAGCTTCTGCCAAAAGCATTCTAGATAATCACTGTTTTTAAGCCTAAACAAACCGACCTTGAAGCTCCAAGGTGGTTGGAATGCAAAAACTTATTTACAAAGGGACTAACATGATGAAATGCGTATAAAGGTGAGGTGAAGAACCTAGATTTCGATCGGGCCTGCTTCTAACACTACGATGTGCATGATCCTTCTACCATGGTCCCCAAGGTCTTGAGGATTTTTGGTGGTTCCCTAAATCACCTGCTATCTTGGGTATATATTTTTGGACGTTTTTAAAAGCAGCAGTCGGTTAAAGGGCTTAAAGGATTATTTTGCAAGTAGGTAAGGACTTATTTGCAATTGAAATACCACTGGTCATCTCCCTCACCCAGATGACAAGGCATCAACTATGAGGCATGGTTGGACGTCGAAGAGGATGCCAGAGAAGGTACGAGATCGAGGGTCCGAGCATGAGAACATTTGGTCGCACAGGATACACACCTCCAGTTAACCACAACCTCATTTACCTCGTAGCATCTAGGCGACCACAGCCACATTGTCCTCATCATCGCTCCTCCCACGACCAGATTTGGCCCCTCCCAATGCACCGTCATCGTGCACTGTTATAAATATCACTTAACCTATTGAATAATTTGTTGGTAGTTACCTAATTGCCATTGATAAGATTTGTCTATCAGATCAGCGGTTCTTATTTAGGGCACCATCGTTGCATCCCAATTTTCGGGATGCACCATAAAACTATCCTGACGTGCTTAACGAGAAGAACAAGTTTGATCTTCCGTACTATGATTCCTGGGTTCTTCGCTGTGTTTCTTCTGATCCTGCGTAGGTTCATGGTGGGACCGGTTAGTATGAGCATGTCCATCCATGAGCCAAGGAAATTTTCCTTCTGCTGCTGCTGCACATACTGTAGAATTTTCTAAATAATTGAATCACCGTTGTTTTCGCTAGCGGCAGTGATGTTAAGAATCACCTAGGGAAACGTTGGTATTTTGGCTTCCAGTTCTAGCCATACTCAAATGGCTACTACTACTAGAATCAAAGCAATAGAAAACAGAAGCACAACTAGAGAAAATCAAGTTGAAAATGTAGAAATTAGGGTGGGATTATGGTTTTTACCTCAGCCCACAGACAACACATTGTTTCGTCAATGCTCAAGGTAGTCATGGTAGTATTTTCTTTAGGTAGCAAAGGTACCCGTAAAATCCATGCCCTAGTTATAATTTTTCTCCATGAATGCCTATCACAAGGTAGTTACTAGTTAGAGAGTGATCCAATGCTAATGAGTCAAGTGTCCCTTTTCGTCTAAGGTTATGTCAGTAAGCTCAAGCTGAATTCCATGGAGACCAGGTACGGTCCAACGCACCTGCGATTGAGCATAAGCTCCTCTTCAAGATTGAGTGGTACCTCTCTGGGTTTATCTATTCTCAGGGAGAAGTTATGAAGCTCATCTTCCATATCGTACTCACTGCCAACATCGTCATCGGCATTATCAAACGTCCCAGTCAAGGACCTCCTCGACAGTAAACAAGCAAAGTATTTAGGAAGAATGACGTATCTAGGTAGAATGGAAGGTAGCATTTGGAATAAAAGTAGATGAAAGGTTGATCATGATCAAAGTTCTGAGCACAGTGGATGGTGGAAGTGTTGTCAATAATAAGGCACCAGATTAGGGTAAAACCTCTCAAACCCTAACCAGGCCTAAAAACTAGCGGGATTTTCAAATCTCTAGAGTAGAAAATTCAACGTTAAGACATTTTAAAAGGATGCACCACAAACAATGATACATATCAAACACATACGAATAATGAGTAAAATCCGGAGGTGGTAAAATATTTCCATATCCATCTGAGACTTGTCATTGTCAAACATAACCTCATTATATATAAAAAAAGATCCATGTCAAAAGGTAACATAAAAAGATATTATTTAACAAATTTCAAAGGGGAACTAATTATTCATCAAACTCATGAATGTGATCTAAAAGGTAGTTGGCAGCCAGTTCCTCATTTTTGTTGCAGGCGAAGAACACCTCCAACACAATTGCACGATCAAAACCCATTGCTTCAAGCTGCAATAGAAAACAAAGATCACTATCCATACAAATTATAAATTACATACAAACTTGTTAACAAGATATTCCACGCTCCTTAAAAACAGCAAGGGTCGTATTCTGGGTTTCTGTGTCTAAAACCACAAGTGAGACTAACACGATTTTTTATGTGAGGCACACCCACTTATAAAGAGATAGACTCAAATTTGTAACAATACAACCCCCTGCTGCTTCCTGAAGAACAGTAGGTAATCCAAAGCAGTTTAACATATGTGAAATGCTAATTACAGAAACCTTATGTTCAAAAACTTATAAAACCATATTAGTGACTCCAGCTAGGTTTAAAAGAAGTTCACGAGGCCACCAATACTAGTTTGGGTAGGTTGTCAACACTTTGTAAAACTACCATTACGCAAAACAGCAAAGTAGTTTAAAATGAATGTTTCCATTGCCCTTAGACGGTTGAACAGGAAATAACATCTATCATTCAATGATTTATATAGACAAGGCTAAACTTACACGTTCAATTGCTTGCCGCTCCTCAGGGGTGACGGTCACTGCTTGTGGCATTGCACCAGCCAGCTGTCCCAATATATTCCTAAAGCATAATAATAGAAAAATATCAATTGATAGGTAAAATGAATAACAACCCAAACAAAAATGCAAAGAGCGTAAGAATATCCCTCACCCCTCACCACCTTCCACAGGTTCATTTATTAGGCGGAGGAAGTCAGCTTGATGCTCTTGAATCAATCTCATAAGATGAGGATTTTGCTTGCCAAGCTCTTGTAGCATAGGCTGCAATGATAGCAAAATTCAGGGAAGTCTGAAGAAGGAAATAGATCAATAGAAGATACACTACCAAGGCAAAGAAAAAACCTGCAATATTTGTGGATTAGCCTGCACCATAGTTCTCAAGGCTTGGAACTGAAACACGCACAAAATTGAAAAATCTAGTTTAGACATGCTTTGGAAGAAAGAAAATCAGTAGAAGTGGTAGGGCAGCAAAAGACTGAGAATACCTGTGGGCTGTTGCGCAGAAATTCTAATGAACCAGCACCAGCAGCACCAGAACCAACATTAGGAAGACCCTGTCACAAAACATTAAGTACACTGCCAAAAAGTCTATCATATTCTCTTCGATTAAAAATTTATTTCAGTAGCTACCTGGGGAAAGAGGTCTAAAGGATTAGCATTAGGTCCACCAGAAGGAACAGTTGCAGCTTGTGCTGCTTGTGGAGCAGCAGGTTGTGCACTTGCAGGCACTCGGGCCACAGGTGGAGGAGCTTCAGCTTGCTCCGGTATGCCCTAACATTCACAAATGATATCTTAATAAATCGAATGCAAGACTATATAGTATGACTCAAATCACTAGATCCAAGGTAAATTTCCATCAAAATGGCAGCTAAGCCAATCAATAAAAAAATCCCCACTGAAATTTAATGTAGACAAGTATCATGTGTAAGAAATTAAACAGCCTTTAAAATTCACATACAGAATACAAATATTCAACAGCCCTTTCAGGGTTGTTGTAAGCAGCACGAAGAGCACGGACAACAGTATCCCTATCCCAGCTCCCTCCACCCATATCAAGGATTTGCTGAATTATTTCCTCCAAGTTGCTTCCAGCAGCGAGATTGGAAGCTGCCTGCCCATATACAGACTCTGGCCTGCTTCAACAAAGTTTCTTTCAACAACAAATTTGAAAAGGAAGAAACAATAGGAATTGAAATGTTGTTCCATCTTCAAAATGCAAACATTGTAAAAACTGCAGAAAGTGCATTCCAATGATCACACAAAACAGAATATTACACAGCAGTGCTGGACAGTGTGGGAGCAGGAGCTGGCACCGAAGCAGGAGCATTAGCTGGTCCAGGAGCAGGAGCAGATGCTGGAACTTGGGCAGGAGCAGATGTAGGCCTGTCAAAATGAAATGAAGTTGCAGAATGCAGACAGAACAGGTTTAACATTAAATAGTTGTAACTGAAATATATCTAAACAACTCGGAAGAGAAGATGTGATGGAAAAAAAAAAAAAATCAATGACTCACGTTGCCCCAGTCACGGCAGGAGCTTGAGGTGCTGTTGACACTGATATTGAAGGAGCCGCACTTGTTTGTGGAGCCTGCAATGAGACACGACAGTTGGATAATATTTTGAGAACTCAAAAGGGAATATATTTTTCTGCCTTGCTAGGTCGTTTAACCATGATTCTCAGTCGGAAATGAATGCATATCAAAAAGCCTATATTTCGAACTGTGAATAGTATATTGTGGATCGTGAGACATAATCAATTATTAAAAAAATATATTAACATATTTTCTACATATATAGCCATAAAAATAAGTATAAAACAAGCAACTTTCCTATTCATTTCTTATGCACATTAAGTTTTATACAATTTTATCTCCTTATTTCATATATACGTTGATCTCATTATTTCCAAATTTCCTTATGTTTTACGTAAATTAATTATTATATTAATTAACAAGCAACAAATCATACAGATGTTTTATTTGGAAAAAATACAGAAGACTAAATAAAATATATGTGAAACCATGGATAACACCTTAACTATTTCAGCTTAAGCTACTCTAAACACAATGAATTATAAGAGACATGACTTATGTCTTTAGAAGGAAATCAAAAAGGACATGAAAAAGAAGCATTGTAACTTAGAATAAGCAGTCTCATGTTTTAATTCCTAATATTGAATGAAAAAGATACCAACAAAGCATAGTAAATTTGCTAGAACAGATTTTCCGCCTATGACTCTACTACAGAAATTACCATCTTCTACAGACAAGTTAATAAAGAAAAAGGAATAAACAATAAGGGTCCATTTGGCACATCGAATTGGAATTTTATTTTGAATTTTAATTCCAATTCCAATTATGTAGAAAATCATAAATTCTATGTTTAGGTTGTGCAAAGAATTAGGGCATAAGCCGTAAAATTATAATTCTACATTCAATTTCTTAGAACCGGCGGTGCTGGTGGCGGCAGTGGTGGGGATGCTGCTGGTGGTGGTGGCAGCTCTTGCAATGTTGAGCGACCTTCCCACAATGTCCAGCACGTCGCATCATGTTTTCGTGGTGTAGCAAATCAAGGCCTCTATTGGTGCAAATCACGGCTGCGATTGCATACTTCGAGGATGCTATCTAATATGAGGAGCAAAATCTCCATTTTGTCCTCTTCTTCAACCTCTGCCCATATTTTTTGAGGACATCATAGTCATTTCTGACCTTTTTAGGACATTTAAGACATTCCTACCTTTTCGAGTCGGAACTCATTTAGGGTTATCAACCCATCTTCGACCAGTTAAGCCCCAATCACCATGAAACAGAAGCTAAATATTCTAGCAGCCCACCTTTATTCCGTGCCATACTTGGCTATTTTCCATCGACCCAGTTGTATTCTGGTGACTCTGGTGTGCTAAGTGCTCTTCACAGCCCCTTGTTGACAGCAGCCCTCTTCTTTTTGCAGGTCTCTTCCCTGCTCTGTCTGATTTTGAGCTCACTTCTTTATTTTGTTGCTGTCTTGCTGTCTACTTTGCATCCCACCATTGCTTTTTACTTCATTCTTCTATAATTAAGCTTTCTTGTTCTTTCTTTTCTTGTTGCTGGGTACTTCACAGCCCACCACCCTTTTTAGCACCATCTCCCTTGATTAATTGGTTATTTATGCCTCAGATTGGTGGTTATTGTGTGTCTATATTCTATAATGTGACTGTTGATTATTAATTAATGATGAGTATGTCTTTAATTTTGGGTAATTTTTTACCGTTGAGCATTTATGTGTGTAGTATAAATTATTTATATTATTTCCCTAATTTTCGGTGCAGCGGCCATCCCACAACCCTTTTTGGGGTTGGCCACTATGTGGTGCTATCCAAGTTTGAGTACTTTGCATATCTATCCTACAAAAATTAATTAATTTAAAATGCCAAAACAAAACAACATATGAATAATCCAATCCAATTCCTGCTAGTTGAAGAACTGCAGGAAAGAGAATAGCCAAATAATAGTAATAGTAACATTAACAATATTCATTAAAAAGAATATTGTTCTTACCTTAGTTGAAGGTGCAGTTGCGGTAGATCCTTCACCAGATGAGCTCTTAGTCTAGCATATTAAGGCACATAGATTATAATTTAGTACTGAATAAAAGAATATACGCTATACATTAAAAATTTAACAAAGTATCAAGAATATATCATTGATGCATGTCAAACGAGGAAGAAAAAAACAACATATCATGATTTAACTCAGCATAAATAACAGTAATTTTGATGTTCTTTCAATATATCTTGGTCAAAATTCAAATGTTCTCCAAAAACGTTTTTAACTTGTAGATATCTTGCAGTTTACCCTTAATGAATAGAATGCTTGTGAGATATGTTGAAGTATAGAATACAAAGGGGTAACAAAATTCAGATCATATTCACATTCAACTGAGACTGAAGGGAGGTCTTGATCATGTATTAGCTAACAGCTCCCACACCAACAAACCCTTTATTAATAAACCCCAACCATGGTCTTTAAAATACATGAATCGTCATCCACTTCTGATGTTATATCCAAAGTCAAAAACCACAGATCCACAAGTATGGGGGAAAACCTGTAATTTATCACGGTTCTTAACCACTCAAAATTCCATTCTACCTTTCAATTAGCATCTCAGATTCCAAACACCATATAACCGATAAGCAAAAACATTAGCTCACTAAATACTTAATATTACATTGCTATAATGCATGTAGTTTTTATACCTTAAACAACTATCAGATAATGTAATATATTTTAATAAAGTACAATGACTGATATAGGTTTCAAAAAGAAATAAATAAATAAACAAATAGAATATAATATTACCTTTGACAGCATAATTACAATAAAAGTATTTTCAGTTACTTTATTTTCATCCAAGGTAGTACCATCCTTAAGAACTTTCCCTTGATGAATAAGCATTTGCTGTGCAGCAGGATAGACATCTGCACCCTGAACAGTTTCGATATTTTTCTTCACTTCAGACACCTGAAAAGAATATCCACAATTACAGCAATTATAGCGGACTGACTATTATAGTTCACAAAGAACAGAACACGGTAGAAACATCAGAGATAGAAAATCATGAAACACATAATTAATAGATTACGATTTGATACATTTGAATCATCATTTAGGTGGTTAAAAAAGTTTACGAAATTTCAATCCTGACAGTTCACAGAAATTTGTACCCTTGAAAGTGATGGAAAATGCACATTACTTACATAAAGCAACCTCAAATTCTTTAAACAAAGTCAATTTGATGGTTTAAAGGCCACAGTTCACTTGGTTATTGATCTAAGTGTCAGTTATAGCACTATATTACAATTCCCATGGCCATGAGGTCCAATAGCAATCCAAACTAGTAATTATTCAGAATTCATCACAGCAGAAACCAGTTTGAAATTCCCAAGTAAAGTTCCAAATGATGTCAATGTCAAATGTCAAAAAAAACCCTAGCTAGCCAGTTAATGTTCCTAACCACAATCCCTATTTCATTCATTACATAGCATATTCCAGAAACCACAAAGCAATCAATTGAAAATCTAAATTTCACACTTAATTACGAGAACCAACCACAAAAATTAAACGGGGAAATTCATAATGGCATCAATCAAATTCAATAAAAATCAAACAGCAGAGACGCTAAACCCTAGTTAACCCTCAAATTCAGGGCTTATGCTACCACAATCGAAGAGCGAAACCCCAATTCGAAGTACCAAAAATCAAAAACCGATAACTTAGTAACGAAATTCAATTGAAGAAGGAGATTTGAGTTGCAAACCGTGTCTGAGGGATTGACTTCAATTTCGAAGTGAGTTCCTTTCAGAGTCTTCACAAAAAACCTTCATCTTCAACCGGAACTCGATCGCCGACGGAATAGCCTCAGGAACCTCGCCGGCGAAGCTTTGCTCCACCGATCGGTAAAAGGGTTTATGCCGCGAGAGAGAGGAGAGAGAGAGAGTAAAACGAGTGTGAGCAAAATCTCGTTTTATATGATGGACGAAACACAAAATCTCGTTTCAATTATGTGCAGAGTGGTTCCGAAAAGATACCCCATGCGCTACTTGAGGTTTAAAAGCCACGCGCTGTGTCGATGGATTCGTTTCCTGAGTTTCTAGAAACGTGGACGGTGGGATTG
Organism: Echinosophora koreensis; assembly: GCA_035048595.1. Taxonomy (NCBI): domain Eukaryota; kingdom Viridiplantae; phylum Streptophyta; class Magnoliopsida; order Fabales; family Fabaceae; genus Echinosophora; species Echinosophora koreensis. The sequence goes on along the minus strand of JAPCYP010000031.1, from coordinate 691,485 downwards.
AGAGTGTAGATCCCACGTGAGAATGGGTTGATGGAATTTACTACTGACTCGGGATTGAGAAGTGAAGTGAATAGTGTGGTATTGTACCTGGCGCACGCTGAAAGATTGTGTTCATTATCTAAAAAAAGGAAAACTCTTCTTAAAATACATTTATATCAGATAAATAAATTATTTGATTGTTGAGTGATCTCCAAGAGATAATAATTTTTTTATGGTGAATGAAAAAAATATTATATTGACAACTTTATTTTGAGTTATTTGATAATAATTAGAATTAGAATGATAAGCAACAAATATACTTTAAGAAGTTTTAAAAAAATTATATCGAATAAATTTTAATTATAGAGTTTATATTAAAATATTATGAATTAATTATAATTAATAAGTTAATACATATTATATATATGAATTTTTTTATTATAAATTAAGTAATTTGTCAACAGTATTATATAATTAACAATTGTTAATTTATTTATTCAAATATTATTGACTAAATAAAATATGGATATGAAAATCATATATTTTTAGCATAAATTAAAAATTGTTATTCAAATATAATTAACAATTTTTAATTTATATATTTAATATTTTAGCATAAATTTATATATTTTTAATACATAAATACTTTTACCAAATTCAATTCAGCAAAAAGAATTATGAACAATCCTTCTTTGACGAAAGTTTCTAGTTTATAAAAATTATAATATAGCTAGATATAGACCAAAAAATAAAATAAAATAAAATAAAATTCGGCAAAAAAGTTAAAAACAATCCTTCTTTAGCTTAAATGTTTCTTGATTATAAAATTATAATATAGCAAGATACTTTTAACATATCAAATTCAGAAGAAAGAAATAATAAATAATCCTTCTTTAGCATAAATATTTTTGCATAAATCTATACATTCATAATGTTTTTAATGCATAAATACTTTTACCATATTAAATTCAGAATATATATATATATATATATATATATATATATATATATATATATAAACAATTATTCTTTAGCGTAAATGTTTCTTGTTTATAAAAATTATAATATAGCTAGATACTTTTTTTAACATATCAAATATAGTTACATACTTATAACAAATAGAATTCAGAAAACAAAAAATTATAAATAATCATTATTTAGCATAAATATTTTACCATATTAAATTTATAAATTTATATATTAAATATTTTAGCATAAATTTATATATTTTTAATACATAAATACTTTTACCATATTAAATTCAGCAAAAAAAAAATTTATGAACAATCCTTGTTTAACGAAAGTTTCTGGTTTATAAAAATTATAATATAGCTAGATACATTTAACATATCAAATTCGGCAAAAAAGTTTAGAACAATCCTTCTTTAGCATAAATATTTCTTGATTATAAAAATTATAATATAGCAAGATAATTTTAACATATCAAATTCAAAAGAAAGAAATTATAAATAATCATTTTTTAGCATAAGTATTTTACCATACTAAATTTATTAATTTATACATTAAATGTTTTAGCATAAATCTATACATTAATAATGTTTTTAATGCATAAATACTTTTAACATATTAAATTCAGCAAGAAAAATTATAAACAATCATTGTTTGTTTAGCGTAAATGTTTCTTGTTTATAAAAATTGTAATATGGCTAGATACATTTAACATATCAAATTCAGAAGAAGAAAAAAATTGTAAACAATCCTTCTTTAACAAAAATGTTTCTTGTTTATAAAAATTATAATTATAATATAGCTACATACTTATAACATATAGAATTCAGAAAACAAAAAATCATAAATAATCATTATTTAGCATAAATATTTTACCATATTAAATTTCTAAATTTATATATTAAATATTTTAGCATAAATTTATATATTTTTAATACATAAATACTTTTACCATATTAAATTCAGCAAAAAGAATTATGAACAATCCTTCTTTGACGAAAGTTTCTAGTTTATAAAAATTATAATATAGCTAGATACATTTGACATATCAAATTCGGCCAAAAAGTTAGAAACGATCCTTCTTTAACATAAACATTTCTTGATTATAAAAATTATGATATAGGAAGATACTTTTAACATATCAAATTCAGAAGAAAGAAATTATAAATAATCCTTTTTTGCATAAATATTTTACCATATTAAATTTATAAATTTATACATTAAATATTTTAGCATAAATCTATACATTCATAATGTTTTTAATGCATAAATACTTTTATCATATTAAATTCAGCAAAAAAAATTGTAAACAATCATTCTTTAGCGTAAATGTTTCTTGTTTCTAAAAATTATAATATAATAATAACTAGATACTTTTAACATATCAAATTCACCTAAAAAAATTATAAACAATCCTTCTTTAGCATAAATAGTTTACCATATTAGATTTTTAAATTTAGATATTAAATATTTTAGCATAAATTTTCTTGTTTATAAAATCATAATATAGCTAGATACTTTTTTATTCTCAATAGCTCGATACTTTTAACACATCAAAGTCAGTAAAAAAAAAATTTAAAAAACAATCCTTCTTTATTTTTATTTATTTTTTGTTTCTCAAGGTATCCTTCGTGCGCAATTGTGGAGACTAATCCCTCGAGCCGGGCAGGACCACAAGGGTGACAAAGCTCTCCCTCAAGAATTTTAACGTTGCTGCATTCTCAATGCCAAGATTCGAATTCGAGACATCTGGTCCTTCTTAATTTTTAATACGTAGATACTCTTAACATTATAATTCTGCAAAAAGTTACACACAAAAACATTTATAATATTCATGCATCCTTTATGCTTTGTTTGGTTTAAGAGAGAAAGTGAGAAGAGAGTACGAGGTAAGAAAGAAAGTGAGAAGAGAGAAATAAGTGAGAAAAATAGTGGATTAAATGTATTATTTGGTATAAGAGAAATAAATAAGAAAGAAGTGTTGAGTTCTCTCTCACTTTGTTTGGTTAGATAGAAAAGTGAGAAAAAAAAATGGTATTATATTTGAAAAGACAAAAATTCCATTGAACTAAAAAAGGTAAAACTTCACTTTTAGTCCCTTAAGTTAGTTGTTTTGTTCAAATTGGTCCCTTAAGTTCTTTTTGTGACAAACTAGACCCTTAAGTTAGGTTCGGGTGACAAATTGGTCCCTTAAAATTTTTTGTGACAAACTAGACCCTTAAGTTATGTTCGGGTGACAAATTGATCCTTTAAGACAATAAAAATAATAAATTAAAGGTCTAATTTATTGGTCCCTTTGACAAATTACGGGACCAATTTGTCACCCGAACATAACTTAAGGGTCTAGTTTGTCAAAAAAAAAAACTTAAGGGACCAATTTGTCACCCGAACCTAACTTAAAGTCTAGTTTGTCATAAAAAGAACTTAAGGAACCAATTTAAACAAAACAAATAACTTAAGTGAATAAAAGTGATAATTTTGCCAATAAAAAACTAAGATACAATTTTATATTGTATGGATTTTATTTTTTGTCAAAATTAATTTAAATAGTTATTTAATTTAACTTTTTATTTTAATTTAATTAACTAATTAAATTATTTAGTTAACTTATTTTTATATTTTATCTTAATTAAACTAAATTAAATAATTTTTTATTTAAATTCAATTAATTAAATATTAAATTAATCCCAACCCATTCTAATTTCTAATCCCCACGGGCCACCGTTTCGTCTCTCCCCCCACCCCACACACAACATCTCCTCACCTCTGATTCCATGTCCAATCCATGACCACACAGCATCCTCCCCTGATTCCATCCAATCCATGAAGTCTTCATTCTTCCTCCAATACATTTCTTATTCCAAGCTCAAAACGATAAACCATCAAATCCTGAAGACAATGTTGAGCTTCCAAGTTCCAAGGTGTGTGGGTCTTGCCTTTCAACATTCAACAACACCTGTTGTCGTTGATGCTGTGTAGGTCTTGCCTTTCAACGTTACAACATTAATCTGATGAGAGAGATGATGGGTGAAGGGCAAACTTGGAAAGGACAAAAGTGATGCTCTTCTCTTTGGTCTTTCTTCGTAGCTAAGAGGAGAAAAAAATTTGGGTGGGTCCCATGTAACATCCCTGACTGTTTTATGTATTGACGTCTGTCCTTACAAACCAATACGGGTCTTTTCAACGTGTTTTGTCCTCACTCACACGCTTCCTAGGAAAACTTCTCAGGAGGTCACCACCCTTTCCAAAATTGCTTAAAGTCAAGCATATTTAACTGTGGAGTTCTTAAGTGATAGGCTCTAGAAAAGAAGATGCATCTTGTTGGTATAGGTTCTCATACCTACACAGCCTCGGGATCCCTTTCGTTATGGTGTATAATCGGTTCATTCATGTGTCCCTCCGCCTAGAAGCCTGCCAGGAGCCGCTCATTGTCCGTGCCTTCTTGCACCGGTGACTACTCCCCGCCCTCGTCAGCCTCGGGTGTCACATGCCCACCAGATTCTGTTTGGTTCGTCCCCGAACCACACCGAATTGGGAGAGGCGCCGCTCTGATACCATTTATAACATCACTGACTGCTTTATGGATTGACGACTGTCCCCACAAATTAACACGAATCTTTTCAGCGTGTTTTGTCTTCACTCACACGCTTCCTAGGAAAACTTCCCAGGAGGTCACATATCCCAGAATTGCTCCAAGTCAAGCACGCTTAACTGTGGAGTTCTTAAGTGATGGGCTCTCGAAAAGAAGATATATCTTGTTGGTATAGGTAGTACCAATCAATTCATATAAGTCATTATCAACTGTATAGTCTCATACCCACATAGCCTCAGGATCCCTCTCGTTCCATGTAATCGGTTCATTCATGTGTTCATCCACCTAGAAGCCTGCTAGGAGTCGCTCATTATTCATGCCTTCTTGCACCGGCGACCACTCCCCGCCCTCGTCAGCCTCGGGTGTCACACTCCACCCATTTTTTTTCTCTCCTCTATATCTCTCTGGTGAACCAAACAGGAGAAATAGGGCATTCTCTCTTATATTTCTCTCTCCTGTGTTTCTTTCTTCTTAAATTCACTCCTACCAAAGACAGTGTTAGTGAAAGAATGATTTAAGATATCTATAACAATTATAAAGAAGAAACATTTACGCTAAAGAAAGATTGTTTATAATTTTTTTCTGAATTTAATATGTTAAAAGATCTAGATATATTATAACATTTATAAACAAGAAACATTCAAGCCAAAATTATAATATAACAAGAAACATTTACCAAATTGTGTCTCAAACTGTAACTCTTGTTGTCAATGATGAAAGAAATCTAGGTTGTAATTCTAAAAAATATAATACTGCTACTTGTTTTTGTTTCAATGAAAAGAAACTTGGGGTATCTGGGGAAAATGAGCGGAGGTTTTTAACAACGTTTTACCAAGAAAACGCTATTAAAATATATATTTACCTCGCTGCTTTGTCCTATAAAAGTACACAACCTTTTACAATGCTTATTCGGATAACCGCTATAAAATGTGTATTCTTCAACGCTATCTTTCACCCGGTATGAAAAAAAAAATTATACAGACGACCAACTCAACTCTGTGCAATAAATTCCCCCATAGATAACCAAATATTCAACCTTCAACGCATAGAAAATTGTCCATAATCAATTTTGCCTTAATATCTATTGAACCAAACTCTCCTATAAATAACGCTCCTCCGTATTCTTATCCTTCACGCTACAAATTTTATAAAACTCATCTCTTCTCTATATTCTTCATTTATGGAGTTCTCTGTATTCTTCATTCATGGGACACACAAGAGGCTCTGGCCCAAATTTTATGTCCTAAATGTCATGATATACGACAAAAAGATATATATGGATCGATCGTAGTGCACTCTTCCCTGCTTCAAGCTGAGAACTTCTGGCTGAGAACACCAAATTGTTGGATGAGAATCTCACCACATGTGGCGTTAGATGATAACACCAGATCGTTGGATGAGAAACGAAGGCTTGTGACAGTAGTGGATAGCACTAATTGTCATGACATACAACTATATATATATATATATATATAGGGCTCAACCCTTGATGTTCTCCCAATGCTTCCAGTTGATAGCTTCTGGGTGAGAACACCAGATTATTGGATGAGACTCTCACCGCATGTGGCGTTAGTGGAATCCAAAAGAAATGTAGTGCCCAGATAATTTAGTTCACTCTTCCCTTCTTCAAGCTGATAAACATCTAGCACCACATTCTTCCGTGCTTCCAGCTGTGAGAACATCAAATGAGACTCTCACCACAAGTGGCGTTAGTGGAGTCTAAAGGAATAGTAGCACCCAGATAATGTAGTGTGTTTTCCCAAAAAAAAGAACCATGAGCAAATCAGTGCTCAGTCTCTGTAACTTTGTCATGCTTCAAACCTAGTTCATTGATATTTGCATTCTTCCATGGTACAAGCTTATAACACCAGAATGTTGGATGAGAAACGAAGGCTTATTGAGTTAGTGGAGTCTAAAGGAATCATAAGAAACATAAGGCTTATGTTGTTTCAACATGCTGCAGAAAAGAACCTTGAACAAATCAGTGGCTGAATTACAATGGATTCAATTTTTTTGTATTTTTTGTATTTGTAACAATTAACGTATTCATTTTTTTATTGTTTCTTAGTCTATGTATGTATGAATTTGAAACATAAGAAATAAAATAGAAATACGTTGTTTGAATTCTCTTTTAACTTGTTAATTTTGTGCTTATAAACCTGCAAATCCACCCTGCACTTTTTACATTGCTTGCTTAATTTGATTGGATTCTGCGGGAAAAAATGTTCGAGCTTTCATTAGAAATTAAATTAAAACAATATATTAAAAAAAAGAAATGGAGTTTCAATAGCGCTTATATATCATCGTGCTATTAAAGGATAAATTTTTGCTCTTTGTTTCTTGTAATATATATGGTGTAAATATATAATAGCGTTTGTTTGTACATGCGATATTATATATATTCAATATAACAAGATTTCTTGAAACGGATGTTATTAAAGCTTTTGTTTAATAGCTCTTACATAAGGAAATGCTATCTATTTTCCAGATTTAAATTTAAACACTCTCTCATTCACCGAGAAAAACACAACTCACCACGAAAACTCTCTCACGGAGGAGGAGCTCCATCTCTAACTCTTTGAATGTGTTCATCACCACGAGAGCGTGAAAGGAAGCTCTTAGTAGGTATTTCTCTTACTTTCATTCTTTCTCCTTAGGGTTTATAGTGCATACTGACAGGTGTTGATAGGAAACTCTGTTAGGTGTTTTTGATCTTTGAATGCGTTATGCACCACGAGAGCGTCAAAGGAACTCTAAGCGTTAGGCTTTCAGACAACTGGTTGCACACTCTTTGGACCTTCTAAGCACATTAGTGTTCATAAGCATTACGCTTTCAGGTATTTTTTTTTTTTTCATCCTTTACTTCCAAACATGCTTGTTTAAATCTCTAGAGTGCATTTAATATGTAGATTGGGAAAGTATGGATCTGAGATGGACAACCGCAAGTCGTTTGTCGAAGGAATATGAGGATGGAGTCAATGAGTTTATTAGGGTTGAGTTAAGCATGCAGGCAACCACAGTAGAATCATACGCCCCTATTTAGAATGTTGTTATTCCAAGTGAATTAAAGCTGACGAGCTGGAAGATCATTTAATATGTCATGGTATTGATCAAAGTTATACATGTTGGACAATGCATGGTGAGACAAGAGATGAGGGTGACCGTTTTGAAGACAATAGTGCATCAAATGATAATGACACAAATTTTACATATGGGGGTGACCGTTTTGAAGACAAGACAAATGCTGTTGAAGAAGATCTTCATCATTGTCCTTAAATGTTTGAGAGATTGATAAGTGATACATGAGACAACCCGGTGTCCCATTAAAGAAAAACCTAATTAACTAAAACTTAATCGCAATATAATGTTAATCGTACATACAGAAACATCGAAGATATAAAAACTTTTAAATATAAAGAATAGAAACATAAACATCACACCACACATATATATACATATAAACATAAAAGTACATAAATACTATCTAGGGATCAGTAGGGTCCAATGCAAGTACAACCAACATACTGATAATGAAAGAAAATACAGATAAAGATCTGAAAGGAAAAGACACCTCACCTCACTCCACACTAACCCAGCCCCGCTCAAAATGTACATAAAAAATGGGCTCCCCACACAAACCTATGTACAACATACGCACTGGCCTTCACCAACTCTAGTGTGGATATCTAGAGCTACCCTAACTCTCCCCACACATACGTCTGTACACATGCTGCCTTGGTCTCGGTGGTGGTGCTGATGTTGTCGCCTCGCTACTACCAGACAAAATCACTTGGCGATGATGCTGGAACTGTCGTCGATAATGAGCACTGTGGCGAGCATTATCCCGGGGAATCACCGTAACGAGACTGATGACCTCTAAGCCCTAAGCTGCCCAAGGATGCGTTTGTGGCCTGGGCGACGGATGCCAAAACACTGGAAAGGGATGGTTCTGTCCAAGGCGAAACATTTCGATGAACCCGAAATGAGGTCCCTCTCCAAATCTCACTTACGCAGACACTGGACCCTTATATACAGCGAAGAAGGTGGCTAGATCCACTCTCCACCCTTCATCATCGTTAAACTCTAACTCAAAGGTTCCCATCAGTGGAAACCCCGCAGGTCCGGTCATCCACAGGTGATCCAAGTGAGGCATCTCAATCAACTGGGTATGCTTCACGAACCGAGAACAAACATACACAGAAAGGGGTAGGAGATAAGAAACTAGCTATCATCATAAGCGGAAAAGGAAGCATAGCATATATACAATAATAGCACAAAGACATGTATCACATAATAAGCACATATAATTAACAAACATCCTCAATACACGTTATCATCCTTTACCGTTCGTGCTCATGCAACTGATCCTGATGCTGACGTGGCCACCACACAATCCTGTCACACATCCCTCGTCTGATTAGGGATATTAGTCAGTCGTCCAAGCGGCTTGTCCATAAAAATCGATGCACACCCCAGTTCCCACTAGGGTGCTCATTCAGAGAATGAAACTAATTCCCCATCTCCGGTGGAGAGTAGTCGCACAGCACAATAATCACATTCTTACCCTCCCAGGGTAAACGGAGCAGCTCGTCAAGGACTACGAGAGTATCACGGTAGTCTTCCTCATCCTCATCGTGAGGGCACTCACCCGTGACATCCGGTATCCGTAGACGGATACTCTGACCTTGTGTGTTCCACCCACACGACTGTGATCAACGCAATGCATCTATAGGTCTCACCGACTCATATCGGGTCATAACCTAGTGCCTCAACCTTTCATCACCATCTCATATCATATCTCATATCACCTCATATGGCTCATCACACATAAAATAATATTTTATTAGGCTAGGCACATCTAATCATCGTTCACACTCTCCTCGACATGCATCTCTCCAAACAACACATATCATCACCTAAAATCCAACTAAGCATATACTGACAGATATAGCATGTTATCATACAAGGCATGTTACACATATTAAAATATTAAAAAAATATTCAAAGATCACAAAAAGTCATAATCAACATGTTATCACAACCAGCACATCACAAGCAGCTCAAACATGATCAAATCAGACAACCTCAATATTCACAAAATCAACCTAACAGCGATAAATCTACAATCCTCATATCATCATTGGTACCACGGGGTAGTTGCCAATGTGATATTGACATTGTCGATTACTCGCTCACTAATAGGGTTTAGGTCGCCCTACGCCATTATCGTAAAATATACTACTTAGCCATTTCCGACGATATGTGACTTCTTTCTGCCACGCACAGATATAGCACCCTGGGTGCTCCAAAAAAAAACCTGAATACATGGATACGAAGCACACATTACAGGTAACCATAATCTGAAAACAGAACTTGAAACCGATAACCGAGTAAGGAGAAAACCTCAATACCGTCACCGACGGCATGTCGGCATAAAAGAGGATAGGCTTACCTTAGCCTTAGCAAGAAAATAAATATAGGTTTAGGAAGTAGATGTCACCACGAGTACGATGATGTAGTCGGAATTGCGTTAGGGTAACCGGTTTGATAGAACCGAGCTCCGGAAGGCAAGCTCTCTTACCTGACTCTCTCTCACTCTCTTTCTGGTATGAGTCACGAATGGCATAATGGTGAAATGTTTTCACGCTCGGCCTTTTATTTTTCCAAGTTCCTTTCCCAACGCTCGAGCGTGGGGACTACTATGCTTGAGCACCCCAGTGCTCGAGAGCCAGGTAGCCCCACATCTGAGCATTGAGGCTCTTTCAGGATAAGGTCACCGCCCACACCGTCCACGTGTCCAATCATCGCACGCCACGTGTAAAGTTAAGTCCTATCAGTCTGTTTGACCAGCTCATCTCGAGCGCTCTAGAGGCCACGCTTAAGCGTGCTGGCGCTCAAACGCCAGTCACAGGCACGCTCAAGCTTGCTGAGTCATGTAGAAACCCGGATTTCCATTGTCATTCCAATTCGAATCTGATCGATTGCGTACTTTTCAAACCAACTTCCATACACATAAACATGCATCTTAAGCACTTAAACAAGGCCTTGAAACATGGATGTTACATTACTACCTCCCTTATATGTCCTCGGAATTTACATACCTCAGAAAAGATGTGGATACTGCTGCTGTATGTTCGTATCACGTTCCCAAGTAGCATCTCCTATAGTCTCATCCCAAATGACCTTGACCAAAGAAATATGTCTACAGTGAAGCTCCTTAATCCTTCTATCTGCAATCCAAACAGGTAAAGCCTCATACTCTAGATTCTCTCGGAGTTGTATAAACTCAGGCTCAAGTACATATGAAGGATCAGGGTAATACTTTCTCAACTGTGAGACGTCAAAGACGTCATGAAGGTTAGAAAGGTTAGGTGGTAAGGTAATTTGGTAGGCTACTGGACCAACCCGTCGAAGAATCTGGAAAGGTCTAAAGAATCTAGGAGTAAGCTTTCTAGACTTGATAGCTCCGCCAATTCCAGTCTTCGGAGTGACTCTCAAAAACACGTGATCACCCTCCTGGAACTCTAAGGGTCTCCTCCTCTTGTTACTGTAGCTCCTCTGCCTATCCTGTGCTTCCTTCATCTTTTCCCTTATCTTCCTAACCTGTTCCGTCGTCTATTGTACCACATCAGGACCCAACACTTGGTTCTCACCAGTCTCATACCAACACAACGGGGTCCTACACTTTCTGCCATACAAGGCCTCATACAGTGCCATCCCGATACTATTGTGGAAACTATTTTTAAAAGTGAACTCAATCAAAGGCAAGAACTCATCCCAACTGTCAGTGTGCTCCAACACACAGACTCTCAAGAGATCCTCCAATGACCGAATCGTCCTCTCTAACTGCCCATCTGTCTGGGGATGATAAGTAGAACTCATCCTCAGCTTCGTCCCAAAAGCAATATACAACTGTCTCCAAAATCTAGATGTGAATCTAGGATCTCGATCGGAGACAATTCTCGATGGTACACCATGCAACCTAACCACCTCTCTGATGTAGATCTGGGTCAACCTCTCCAAAATGTAACTCTCACCAATAGGAAAGAAGTGAGCACACTTCGTCAACCTATCGATAATAACCCAAATCGCATCATGCTTCTTCGGGGTTCTTGGTAATCTAACCACAAAATCCATCGCTATACTATCCCACTTTCACTCTGGGATATCCAACGACTGCAATAACCCTGCTGGCTTCTGATGCTCTATCTTAGACTTCTGACAAATCAAGCAATACAGAACATACTCTGCTACCTCTTTCTTCATCCTCGGCCACCAAAATATCTTCTTTAGATCTTGATACATCTTCGTGGCTTCGGGGTGAAAACTCAGCTTACTCTTATGTGCCTCCTCCAAGATCATCTTCCTAAGCTCTAAGTCCTCTGGCACACATGTCTGGTCCCTAAACCTCAACACACCATATGAACCTCTACTGAACTCAGAAAAAACCTTATTCCCTCATTTATACCTCTACTCTCCTCCTGCAGATATTGATCTCGAACCTGTTTATCCTTAAGCTCTCTCAGAAACTCACTGCTAATGGTGACCATACCTAAGCAAATCCTATCCTCATCCAACTCCATACCTAGGTTCAGATCTCTGAACTGTTCGATCAACTCCATCTCCTTTACCATCATCCTGGACATATACAAAGATTTCCTACTTAAAGCATCCGCTACCACATTCGCGTTCCCTGGATGGTACTATAGCTCAAACTCACAATCCTGGATAAACTCCATCCATCTCCTCTGCCTCATATTCAACTCCTTCTGATCAAACAGGTACTTCAAGCTCCTGTGGTCACTGTACACATTAAACTTCGCTCCATAAAGACAGTGTCGCTATATCCTCAATGCGAACACTATAGCTGCAAACTCCAGAACATGGGTCGGATAGTTCCTCTCATTCACCCTCAACTGTTGGGAAGTGTAAGCCACAACTCTTCCCTCTTGCATCAGAACACAACCCAAAACTTGGTATGATGCATCACAATATACGTCAAACTATCATAAAGGATCTGGTAAAGTCAGCACTGGTGATGTGGTCAACCTGTCCTTCAGCTCCTGAAAACTCTTTTCACACTCATCCGTCCAAACAAAAGAGGAACCTTTCCTCGTTAATTGCGTCATAGGCAATGCAATCTTTGAGAAACCTTCTATAAACCTCCTATAGTATCCAGCTAGTCCAAAGAAACTTGTCACCTCATTCACTGACTTAGGTCGCTCCCACTTAAGCACTGCCTCAACTTTAGCCGGATCTACTGATATCCTTTCATTATTAATCACATGCCCTAAAAACTAAACCTCCTCCATCCAAAACTCACACTTGGAAAGCTTACAACTACCGATCCTTTAACACCTGCAACACTATCCTCATATGCCCCTCATGCTCTTCCCGCATAAGGAAGTAGATAAGGATATCATCTATAAACACAACCATAAATTTGTCGAGGAATGGTTTGAAATTCATGTTCATATAATCCATAAATACTACTGAAGCATTAGCCACACCAAAAGGCATAATTAAATACTCGTAGTGCTCGTACCTCGTCCTGAAAGCCGTCTTGGGTATGTCTTCCTTCTTTACTCTAATCTTATGGTACCCAGATCTCAGATCGATCTTGGAAAACATTGAAGCTCCCTTTAACTGATCCATCAAATCGTCTATCCTAGGCAATTAATAATTGTTCTTGATTGTCACCTTGTTCAACTGTCTGTAATCCGTACATAGACCAGCACTCCCATCCTTCTCTTTTACAAACAACACCGGTGTTCCCCATGGCGAAACACTCGGCCTGATAAACTCTTTCTTCAGTATATCATCCAACTGCTTCTTCAACTCGGCCAACTCCATGGGTGACATCCAATAAGGCACTATCGAGATAGGTCATGTCCTTGGTATGAGATTGATGGTGAACTCTACCTCCCTCTCTGGTGGCAAACCTGGAACATCGGGAGGGAAAACCTCAGGTACTCTCTTACGGTAAGCATAGAATCTATACTCGGAGTCTCCTTAGCTTCCACTGAGAAAAGCATCACTTATTGTCGAGAATCACCACTCCTCATAGATACTCCTTCATTGGCAGATACTACGCTAGAAGGCTCAAGAAGGGATAAGGTCTTTCTGGAACAGTCCAACAATACATGGTTAGCCGAAAGCCAATCCATGCCAAGAAACACGTCTATCTGCTGCATCAGTAAGCAAACAAGGTCTACAAGAAATGTCCTATTCTCAACAAATATAGGACACTGGAAACAGATAGACATAGCAGTCAAGGAATCACTGGTAGGGGTAGACAGAGTAAGAGTATATGGTAACATTGATACAGGTAACTGTAAATGATCCACACACTCATGCGAGAAAATGAATGTGTAGCACCTGAGTCGAATAACACTGACGAGAGTCTTCCAGATATCAAACATATAGCTTGTATAAGATCCGCAGATTGAGAGGATTCAGCTCCCTTCACGATAAACACTCTCCCAGTGGCTTGAGGTCTAGCCACCTGCTGTCATGAAACTGGGGCTCCTCTCCCAGCTCCACCTCTACCTGCTCCGGCTCCTCGACCAGCAGCTATTGGCTACTGTATAACCCGCTGCCTGCAATCACGAGCCAGATGACCTAGTTTACCACAAAAAAAAACAACCAGGTCTCTTTCTGCAATCCCTCTAGTAATGCGGTCCCCTGCATTTGTTTCAAACTGGGCCTTTCTGCTGCTGGCCCGCTCCACCAACTGGTGCTGTCGCAACTGGTACTAGTGCAGATGTTTGAACGGTATGCACTAGTCTAGAATACGGTCACCACCTCCATTGGGAACCACTGCCTCCTCTCCTCTGAGTATCTGCTCTAATAGGACCTCCACTCGTCTGCTGCCTCTGCTCAGCCTCCCGTCTCTGATCTATACTCTCTATAGCACTGCATCTCTCTACAAGCTCTAGGAAGTTGTGAATATCTAACGACACTACCGGTCTCTGTAACTCGTGCCGTAGGCCCTCCTCAAATCGTCTGCACTGCTAATCCTCATCAGGAAACCTCTGGTGAAACTCCGAAAACTGTAGCAGGGCCTCAAACCGTGCTGCATAGTCCCCAACAGACATACCACCCTGCCTAAGACTTATGAACTCTCTCTCCTTCTTGCGTCGAACCAGATGCGGGAAGTACTTCTCGAGTAAGCACTCTCTGAATAACTCCCATGTAATGATCCACCTCTCTGCCTCCAATAACCTCCTCTTCCCTCTCCACCATGCCTCAGCTCCACCCGCCAATACAAAGGCGACATAAGTCACCTTCCTATCCTCTCTGCAGTACATGGTGTCAAAGAACTTCTCCAGCTCTTGTATCCACCACTCATGCCCTCTCAGGATCATAATCACCTCTGAACTGTGGTGGCTTCCCTTTCAGGAAGGTAGCCATCCCTGCATCCTCAGCATCTGCAACTCTCCTCTGGTTCTGAGGCTTCTGCTGCTCTCTAGTCATCTGCAGCATCTGAGCATTCTGTTGTGTCTGATGTAACATAGTTATGGCTAACTCGTGGATGGTCTAGAGAGTCTCAACTGACTCACCTCCACCACCTGTACCTCCGGTATGCGAGGTCACTCCACTACCATCCTCGACAACTCTATATGTGGCTCTACCACCACCTCGTCCACCTCGTCCTCTACCTCTACCTCACTACCCAACTTCTAAGCATAGTCGATATCTGATGTGGATTCAACTAAAGTGGCCAGTACAACCTAGCCTCACAGTCTGAACAGAATCAAACTGCTCTGATACCACCAAATCAGACAACACGATGTCCCATTAAAGAAAAACCTAATTAGCTAAAACTTAATCGCGTTAATAGTACATATAGGAACAACAAAGATATAAAAACTTTTAAATATAAAGATCATAAACATAAACATCACAACACACACATATATATACATATAAACATAAAAGAACATAAATACTGTCTAGGGCACCCCATCAGTAAGGTCCCATGCAAGTACAACCAACATATTGATAATGAAAGAAATACAGATAAATATTTGAAAGGAAAAGACACCTCAACTCACTCCACACTAACCAGCCCCGTTCAAGATGTACATAAAAATGGGCTCACCACACAAAACTATGTACAACACACGCACTGGCCTCCACCAACTCTAGTGTGGATATCTAGAGCTAACATGACCCTCCTCACGCGTACATCTGTACACCTGCTATCATGGTCTTGGTGGTGGTGTTGATGCTGCCACCTAGCTGCTACCAGATAAAATCACACAGCGACGACACTGGAACTATCATCAGTAATAAGCACTGTCACGAGCATCATCCCAGGGAATCACCGTAACGGAACCAATGACCTCTGAGCCCTGAGCTGTCCAAGGATGCGATTGTGGCCTGGGCGGCAGATACCAAAATACTGGAATGGGAAGGGTCTGTCCAAGGCGAAACGTCGCATCGAACCTGAAGTGAGGTCCCTTTCCAAATCTCACATATGCAGACATCGGACCTGTATATACAGCGAAGAAGGTGGCTGGATTCACTTTCCACCCTCCGTCATCGTGAAACTCTACCTCAAGAGTTCCCATCAGTGGAAACTCCGCAGGTCCGGTCATCCACGAGTGATCCAAGTGAGGCATCTCGATCAATTGGGTTTGTTTCACGAACCGAGAACAAACAAACAAAGAAAAGGGTAGGGAGATAAGAAAATATCTATTGTCATAAGCGGAAAAGGATTCATAGCATATATACAATAATAGCACAAAGACATGCATCACAGAATAAGCATATATAATTAACAAACATCCTCAAGACACGTTATCATCCTCTACCCTTCGCCCTCATGCAACTGATCATGATGCTGACGTGGCCACCACACAATCCTGTCACACATTCCTCGTCTGATTAGGGATATTAGTCAGTCGTCCAAGCGGGGCATCCATAAACATCGTTGCATATCCCAGCTCCCGCCAGGGTGCTCATTTAGAGAATGAAACTAATTCCCCATCCCCGGTGGAGAATAGTCACACAACACAATAATCACATTCTTACCCTCGCAGGGTAAACGGAGCAGCTCTGCAAGGACTACGAGAGTATCACGATAGTCTTCCTCATCGTCACCGTGAGGGCACTCACCCATGACATCCGGTATCCGTAGATGGATACTCTGACCTCGTGTGTTCCACCCCCACGATATAATCCATTGAAAGAATTGAGTCCAGAGAAGGTTGTATGGTATTTTCCCATTATACCCAGATTTAGGCGCATGTTGACATGGCATGAGGATGAAAGGATTCAAGATGGCAAGCTTTGACACCCGACAGATTCTCCTCAAATGGCAAAAATTAATCAGGATTATCCATATTTTGGGCAAGAAGCAAGAAATTTACGCCTTGTGTTGTTTACTGACGGATTTAACCTATATGGTGTTCAAAGTAGCACTCATAGTACATGATCGATGCTTTTGGTGATTTATAACCTACCTCTATGGCTATGTATGATGGCTATGTATGAAGCGCAAACATATGATGTTGTCTCTATTTATCTTTGGGCCCAAACAACCAGGAAATGGTACAGACATATACTTGGCTCCTTTAATCGAAGACTTGAAGGAAATGTGGGAGACAGGTGTGGAGGTGTACGATGGGTTTAGAAATGAAAGTTTCACTTTGAGGGCTATGTTGTTTGGAACAATCAATCATTTTTCGGTTGAGGGCTATGTTGTTTGGAACAATCAATGATTTTCCGGCGTATGGCAATCTGTCGGGATACAATACCAAAGGCCAGTGTGCATTCCCTATATGTGAAGATGATACATATTGGATGCGATTGGAACATTGTAAGAAGAATGTCTTCCTCGGGCACCGTAGATTTTTTCCTCAAACACATCGTTATCGGTGGTGGAGATAGTCCTTCAACCGGAAATCTGAAGAAGGTAAAGCTCCTTCGCTGTTGACGGGTGAGCAACTGTTTGATAAGGTCGATGATTTGTGTACTAATTTCAATAAACCGTTTGCAGGGGAGCTTGTCACAAGAGGGTGGAAAAAAAGGTCCATTTTCTTTAAGTTGTCATATTGGAAGTCATTATATGTTAGACATTTCTTTGATGTGATGCATATTGAAAACAATATTTGTGATAATGTCATCAGTACATTACTCAATGTGAAAGGAAAGAGTAAAGATAGTATCAATGCAAGATTGGACTTGGTTTGTATGGGAATAAGAACATAATTGGGATCGGAAAAGAGGGGAAAGCGTACATATCTACCTTCGACGGCTCATACTCTATCTAGAAACGAGAAAAGGCTTTTTGTACGTTTCTTCATGGAGTTAAAGTTCCAGAGGGGTACTTGGGTATTAGGAACCTAGTATCAATGAAAGATTTGAAGTTAAAGGGTCTAAAGTCTCATGATTGTCATGTTCTCATGGAGGATTTGCTACCAGTCGTGATATGCTCCATTTTACCAAATAAAGTATGATTGTCCATAACTAAACTATGTAACTTCTTCAAGGTGATTTGCAGCAAATTGATTGACCCTATGAAGTCGCCGGCATTACAAAGAGGAATTGTTGTGACTTTGTGTGAGCTTGAGATGTATTTCCTACCTTCGTTCTTTGACATAATGGTTTATCTAGTAGTTCACCTGGTTAGAGAGACGCAACTATGTGGACCTTCGTATATGAGATGGATGATTTGTCGAGTGTTACATGAAGATATTAAAAGGGTATGTGAAAAATCGATCACGACCAGAGGACTATATTGTTGAATGGTATAGAGTTGAAGAAGCTGTGGAATTCTGTACTGAATATCTATCCAATGTCGAGTCCATAGGGCTTTCAAAGTCTCGTCACACAGGAATAACAAAAGGTGAAGGGATAACATGAACTCAAATACTCACGTTGTCAAAGGCAGAATGGGTACAAGTGCACCTATATGTTCTACACAACGCCGATAAGGTTGAGCCATTTGTTGAAAGACACAATGATGTGCTTAAGGGTTTGAACCCGAATAAGTCTGAGAAATGGATAAAATAACAATACAATTGGTGTTTTATAACATAGCTAAAGAAGCAGGTTCTTGCAGACTACTATGTAGATCCCGATTCAGTTTCAGAAAAGATTGAAAGGGTTAGCACAAAGTCCAAGTATACATGTCATATCTTACACTAGTTATCTAATTAATGGGTACACGTTCTATACGAAAGAACATGATGATTGAGTACAATGCAAAATAGTTGTGTGACTCTGGTAGCTCAAGCTATGCATGTGGCAAGTTCCAAAGACAGGAACCCCATTTATGCGAATATGTCATACTTCGGTATCATTGAGCACATATAAGAGTTGTACTACACAACATTTCAGATGCCTGTATTCCAATGTAAGTGGGTTAACAACCATAACGGTGTTCGGATGGATGAGTTGGGGTTTATGCAGGTGGATTGCAATAAGGTGTTGTCTAAAGATGAGACTTTTATTTTGGCATCTCAAGCTTTACAAGTCTTCTATGTCACCGATCCATCTGATAATAGGTGGTACATTGTTATTTTGACCCACAAAATGCCAATAACATTGATGATGAAGACAATAATGAAGCTACTAATATAGAGGATGATCCTTTCATTGGGACAGATGAATCACTTGAGACTAATGCAAATGGATATGATGGATTGTATATGAGCGATGATCATAATGAGGGAATTTGGATCACACCATCATTTCTTACCCCTAAGGGACAGACGAGTCTCAACCCGATCAGGAAAAAGAAAAGGAAATGATTAACTTAAATATGTATATTTTTTTTCAAATTAATTTTAGAGGTACTTTTTATTTATTTCGTCTGTTATCCTTCAATTATTATTTTCCGCATACTTTTTACTTTTTTATTCTATTTTTGTTGTAGGTAAATGGCAAGAGCCAACAAGTAGGGAGATCCTGGTTGTTAATGCGAAAAAGGATGCAAGTAGTTCAAATCATGTACTTTGTAAATTCTGGTATATTTCATGGACTGTATGTCTTTTGTTTTTGCATTTTCATATCTGTATTTAGGAACCAAAGTTTGACTATGATCGATTCTGTTGATTGCATTAAGGATATTATTGGTGTTGATTGCTAAATGTTGTTTTGTTTTATTGGTGATGTTGTTTTAGGATTGTTGAATGCTATTTTTTATTGCTGAATGTAGGGGATGTGCAGAAAGCAACGATTTTTTTTTTTTTTTAAATGTGCACAATAGACACCACATCTTTAATAATATGCTATGGTATATAAATATATGATAGCGCTTTTTGTGAAAAGCACCGTCATTTATTGGTAACTAAGATAGTGCGTATTTAAGGTCGAGCTATATTTATTCAGAGTCCATGTCAGCACAACTTTCAGGATGTGCATTTTCGTGACTACTATTAGAGAGTTTCGAAAGACAAATGCTATTGTAGTTAAATATACGACAACACATCAGAAGCGCTATCGTTATCGTTGACCTACGACAATGGCAACATAGATAGCGCCTGAAAGCGCTATGAAGTGCCAAAAATACACCCTATTGAAACCTGAATCTATTGTAGTGAATTTTTAACCATTTGATACCATTTGATTAAAGTAAAATGAATAGATGTAATTGAGAGTAAAGGTTACTCTTGGAGTAACTTGATCACAACAAAGATATTAGAGGCGGACAATTAAATGTGCTGGATGGATCAATATTTTGGAAACTTCAACCTACACACGAGTTATGAGTGATGGAATAGAAGATAAGATATACCTTTAGGTGAGGTGATGCTTACAGATCACTCTGCACCTATGGATCGTAGCGTATTCACTGGGGATTGTAGTTGAGGTTTGGTAGCATTAAGCTACTTGTGTCTTGATCTATGCAAAGTCACATATTGTGAAATAATAGAAATTTATGGTTTTACTTCATTGATACAATTGTGGGCATGAAAAAGTTTGTCATCCATTACTCTCCAAATCTGCAATGGCTCTCAGTAAAATGATACCCCATACAGTGGATTGATGGGGAATTACTTTTGACTTTAGGTTGAAAAGTTAAGTGAAAAATGTGCTATCATGTCAGACGCAGATTGGAAGATTGTGTTTATCTAATTATCTAAAAAATGAAAACTCTTACAATAAATTTTTATCAAGACAAATTATATTTGCTCTTTCTAGATTTAATGAAATTACAGACTATGTTTCGTTTATTTATTTCTTTGCACTAATTTCACTCATTGTCATGAATTGATAAAAATCGTCGAATGTAAGTCAAACTATATATATATATATATATAGCAATGTTTAATTGTGAGAGGCGAGATGGGCATTTATGTAGGCCATTAAACCATACATGGATAGTCATAATTAGAAGTTAGCTAGTGGTCATGTGATTACTTAAAAAAGTCACATGACTTTATGTTCTAATCTTGACCGTTCGTGTGATCCAAAGGTAGATTTACTTCTCTCACTTTCATATAAACATAGTCCTCTCACTTGATACATTCCATATATATATATATATATATATATATATACATACTGGTGCGGTACGAGTACACAGGACTGATACAGGTACGTGATACGACATTTGTTAAAAAACTAAGGTACAGGTATGTTAGTATAATTATATGATTAAATATGACAAAATTGTATAAAAGATAAGAAGAATTATAGGTATCATACAACATAAATCCAGCTTAAATTTTTCAAATGACAATAAAACATATCAAAATAAGAAACTATATGTGGTCAACTACATAAAATCTAAGCATGAATATAGAAATCATGGTCTAACAGTTTCAATATCATTATTTCCTAGCCCATAATCAGTAAAAAGAACAACTTCTGTAACGTATGTTAGTGTATACATATATATATATATATGATTAAACATGACAAAATTGTATAAAAGATAAGAAGAATTATAGGTATCATTAACATAAATGTAGCTTAAATTGTTCAAATGATAATAAAACATATGAAAATAAAAAATTATATGTGTTCAACAAAATAAATCTAAGCACGAATATAGAAACCATGATCTAAAAGTTTCGATATCATTATTTCCTTGCACATCATCAATAAAAAGAACAACCTCCAAGTCTGGCTCATCAAGAGAAAGACTAGCAACTTCAAGAATACCCAGCTCCATCAATAGGTCACATTCATCTCTATCTATATCCCACATCTTCGTCTCTCTTTCTTTAGAATTCTTGCTCTTCCTTGAGAAGAGACAAAGATTTGAACAAAAACTAAATCTTCTGCTCTCTTGGAATCAAGCCTATTTCATTTTAAGGAATGGATAAAGGAATATGTGCTCTAATTTCTCTCACAACAAGAGGAAGAACTTGGTTGTGAAACGGGCGTCAAGGCAATCGATTGAAGTTTGGGTATTGAGGCTCCATACATGACCCACCATTCCTTTGGTTTTAAGTTCCACCTAGCTTGAAAGGAATCGAATTGGCTAAGCTCTTCTTTAGCACCTGAGAATTTAACAAATTCCGTAGTTCCTTCTAGCCTTTCCTTTGAATATGCAAAGTAATTCCTTAGGTATTTGTTTCTCCCTATACAAATCTCATTGTCCTTGTGCAGTGGAACTCGATTTGGAACTTCATCAAGCCATTGTCTACAATAGTACCTATAATTGAAACTTGAAAGAAAAAATGCAAAAATATAAATTAATTAACTTTACCTAGGATCGAGTGAATGAGCCAAGCAATGAAGAGGTGTGTAACTTTTAGTCCATTTATCAAGATGTTATATGCCACTTCATGAAAGGATGAATGTTGATTCAACTCATTGCCCTCCTATTGATATATTGCTAACTTCACTTGCTCAATCATAGAATCCCATTTCTCATAAACCAAATGAAGGTTTGCTAACTCCTTGCCCTATATGTTTATTTGTAAAATCTAATTTTTAGAAACTTTTATTTTTAATTATTAATATCAGAAGCCGAATTACCTATTTACCCATACTTACGCTTGGAAATACCTGAACTACCCCTTAAGCCCACTAGATGAGCCCACACTTTTCTATTTGTTATTTCATGGACGACAATAAATATAAAATCTCAAAATGCAAAAAAAAAAGAATAACCACAAATTTATGTGATTCGGCCGATGTGACCTACTTCCACAAACAATCTGAGAATTTCTTAATTATGTCAGAGAACAAATACAGTCTAAAATATGTGATATAATGAACACATTTTTTTTTACCTTAACCCACAATCCGGTAAACCTGTTCAAGTTACAAGGAATGTGTTTGGACCATACCCTTTGCTTCAACCACAGATTTCATATTTTCCTCCTTAAAATTTTGAGCTCTGAAATATTGGGTCGGGTTACAATTCGAGACTACTCATCAACAAAATTCAAGGCATCTCAACACTAGTCAGTTCTAGAAACTTCTCAAGACTAACCTAGCGTGTGTGTGTGTTTGTGTGCCGTGATACTGAGGTGAGCAGGCATAGGAAACACTCCAATACACTCAAGATTCTCTCTTTCACGCAACTTCAACTTCTCTTTCTTTCTCACTATTCATTCTTCTTCCCACGGGTCTCCTCTTGATTATCTAAAAAAATTGTTTTTCTTGCTTCATAAGGAGGATAAGCTACCAAGAGCAACACTAGGTATGGAGAGACTTCATCACTCTTGAAAGCTTGGAAATGGACTTGCATGCTCATTCTAATACTTGAAGCATATGACTGTGGAATTTCCTAACCCAAAACCTCAAGGCAAAAAGCAAACGACCATCAATGTGACCCTTTCTCCTCCTTTGCTTGCGGTTTTTTATGATGTTTTCATGAGGAAAAATCCTCACACGGTTAATTGTACATATGATATATGGTATTAGATATTAGCATGCATGTAGAATTTTAGCCATAATAACCATGCGTGCTTGCTATTTGAGGTTCGTGAAGATTAATTCGTGGTTGCACATCATTCTTTGCAACTTTGAAAGGGGAAAAGTTTGTTTTAAAATGTATTTTTCTCAATTTTATCATTCAGAAAGTGTAAAAATAAGGTAACTAAATGGTATGCAAATAATATTATAGAGAAAAAAAAAATCAAATTTCATTGGTCATTTGCAAGTCACTCTGAACTTATACTTTATTGGCTTCACTAATAGTTATCGAATATATTTGTATGTCAAGATTTAATTAAAACATTTCAAGTGAGACAGCAGAAATAGTAAAAACATCCTCATCCCTTGAAGTAAGGAGTAAGTTCAAATATTAAGGGGAAAAAAGAAAGAAAAAACATCGCAACCCTTATACTGTTGCACTTGAACAAAAATTGATTCCATAAACATCAAATAAACCAAATATAAAACATACCGCAGAATCTAAAAAAACATTTCAAGTGAGGAAATGGTTCTAATTAATATAAGAATTTATTTGATATACACTGATAATATAAATTTTTTTTACATTGTCAACCAATCAGAAATCTATACAATAAATACTTAATTCTCATCCTAATCATCTTAAAAGTCATCAATTTCATGATTTCTGATTAGTTGTCAATGTAAAAATCTTTATGCTAACAGTATATACAAATTAAACTCTTAATATAAAATGTATGAAGTTTTTCATATAGTATTGGTTTAACCATTTTTCATCCATTGAAGCACGAATTAGTTCTTTCACTAGTTTAATAACAGATCCCATTTTTATAACCTTAGTAGATACTATATTCAAATATATTTTGATTAAATTTACCAGAAAGGGCACTGCACAAAAAAAAAAACAAAAAAAAAAGGAAGAAAGAAATTGCCTAGTAGCTTTTGTGAGCAAGCAAAACCTCTCAAACCCAAACCAGGCGTGAAAACTAGAGTGATTTTGGGCTAAAAAATTCATCATTAGACATGTTAAAAGGATGCACCATAAACAATGGCACATATAAAACACCTTTATAAACGAATATATGAAGAAAAATCCTAAGAATAAAATGATGATGAATACATAGACAACAATGCGGAGGTGTTCCTTGTCCATTTGAGACTTGTCATTATCAAACATCACCACATTATATATAACAAGGACCCATAAAAAGGAAACATAAGATATCATTTAACAAATTGCAAAGGGGAACTCATTATTCATCAAACTCATGAATGTGATCTAAGAGGTAGTTGGCAGCCAGTTCCTCATTTTTGTTACAGGCGAAGAAGACCTCCAATACAATTGCACGATCAAAACCCATTGCTTCAAGCTGGAGTAGAAAACAAAGATCACTATCCATACAAAATTATAAATTACATACAAACTTGTTAACAAGATATTCCACGCTCCTCAAAAACAGAAAGGGTCATATTCTGGGTTTCTCTCTCTAAAACCACAAGTGAGACTCAAATAATACGCCCCCTGCTACTTCCTGAGGAACAGTAGGTGATCCAAATTTATAAATTATGTTTTAAAGCCATTTAACAAATGTGAAATGCTAATTGTTCAACCTTGATGTTCACAAACTTATACAACCGTACTAGTGACTCCAGCTAGGTTTAAAAGGGGTAATTCACAAGGCCATATTAGTTTAGGTAGGTTGTCAACACAATATGTAAAACTACCATTACGCTTAACAGACTAGGACAACAATCCACATCACGTCCCATAATTGAATTATTTACCATCAAATAATGGCGGAATAAAATGCAGATGAATCTGTTAAATGTTATTACTAAGAGTTCTGGTCAAGAAAAGGCAGCAAGGTAGTTTAAAATGAATGTTGCCGTTGCTCTTAAGAGGGTTAAAGAGGAAAATAACATCTATTATTCAATTCAATGCATTATATAGACAAGATGTTAAACTTACACGTTCAATTGCTTGCCGCTCCTCAGGGGTGACAGTCACTGATTGTGGCATCGCGCCAGCCAGCTGTCCCAATACATTCCTAGAACATAATAACAGAAAAATCAATTGATAGGTAAAATGAATAACAACCCAAACAGAAAATGCGAAGAATAGCGTAAGATTATCCCTCACCCCTCGCCGCCTTCCACGGGTTCATTTATCAGCCGGAGGAAGTCAGCTTGATGCTCTTGAATCATTCTCATAAGATGAGGATTTTGCTTGCCAAGCTCTTGTAGCATAGGCTGCAATGATAGCAAAATTCAGGGAAGTCCGAAGAAGGAAATAGATCACTAGAAGATAGACTACCAAGGCAAAGAAGAAAACCTGCAATATTTGTGGATTAGCCTGCACCATAGTTCTCAAGGCTTGGAACTGAAACACACACGAAATTGAAAAATCTAGTTTAGACATTCTTTGGAAGAAAGAAATTCAGTACAAGTGTTGGGGCAACAGAAGATAGAGAATACCTGTGGGCTGTTGCGCAGAAACTCTAAGGAACCAGCACCAGCAGCACCAGAACCAACATTAGGAAGGCCCTGTCACACAACATTAAGCAGACCGCCAAAAAGTCTATCATATTCTCTTCGATAAAAAATAATTCAATAGCTACCTGGGGAAAGAGGTCTAAAGGATTGGCATTAGGTCCACCAGAAGGAACAGGTGCTGGTTGTGCTGCTTGTGGAGCAGCAGGCTGTGCACTTGCAGGCACTCGGGCCACAGGTGGAGCTTCAGCTTGCTCCGGTATACCCTAACATTAACAGATGATATATTAATAAAACAAATGCAAGACAATAAATAGGATGGCTTAAATTTCCATCAAAATGGCAACTAAGCCAATCTATAAAAAATCCCCATTGAAATTTAAAGCAGACAAGTATCATGTGTAAGAAATTAAGCAGCATCTAAAATTCACATACAGAATACAAATATTCAACGGCCCTTTCAGGGTTGTTGTAAGCAGCACGAAGAGCACGGACAACAGTATCTCTATCCCAGCTGCCTCCTCCCATGTCAAGGATTTGCTGTATTGTTTCCTCAAAGTTGCTTCCAGCAACGAGATTGGATGCAGCCTGCCCATAAGTATCAGACCCTGGCCTGCTTCAAGAAAGTTTCTTTCAACAACAAATTTGAAAAGGATGAGACAATATGAATTGAAAGATTGTTCCATCTTCAAAATGCAAACATTGCAAAAAGTGCATTCCAATGATCACACAAAACAGAATATTACACAGCAGTGCCAGACAGTGTAGGAGCAGGAGCTGGTTCCGGAGCAGGGGCATGAGCTGGGGCAGTAGCAGGAGCTGGGGCAGGAGCAGATGCAGACCTGTCAAAATGAAATGGAGTTGCAGAATGCAGACAGAACAGATTTAACATCACAAATAGTTGTAACTAAAATTTTATCTAAACAACTCGGAAGAGAAGATGTGATGAAAAAAATCAATGACTGACGTTGCCCCAGTCACAGCAGGAGCTTGTGGCACTGTTGACACTGAGGTTGAAGTAGGAGCTGCACTTGTCTGCGGAGCCTGCAATGAGACACGATAGTTGGATAATATTTTGGAAACTCAAACAAGGGAAACCCTTTTTTTTTTGGTCTTGCTATGTCGTTTAACCATGATTATCAGTCGGAAATGTGTCGTAAATCAAAAAGCCTAAAGTTCGAATCGTGAATTGAAGGATATTGCAAATCGTAAGATATACAATCTATTATTAAAAATATATATAACTATTTTCACATATATAACCACAAAAATAAGCAATTTCATATTTCCTTTCTTAAGAACATTAATTTTATATATTTTTATTCCCTCCTTTCATATATACATTGATCTCATTATTTCCTACGCTATATAATTCCTTTACTTTTTATGTAAATTAATTATTAGGGTTTCCTCATCTTTTTTCTTTAATTTTTAAATAAGTATAGAAGTAAATAACTTTCCTATTTCCTTGTGTAAACATTAATTTCCATATATTTTTATTATCTTATTTCATATATACATTAATTTCCATATATTTTTATTTTCTTATTTCATATATACATTAATTGTCTTATTTTATAGGCACTATAATTTTCCTATTTTTTGCACATTAATTGTTATATTAATTATTAGGATTTCTCATCATCTCTAATTTTTTAAACTGAAAAAACACCACCACCCTCTTCTGTTCCTGCACCAAGAACGAACCTCACCACCCTTAACCCAGTGCCAGACCATACCACCTATAGAGTCTCACCATCGCTAGAGTAGCCCTGCCCTGCCCCCCTGCACCTTCATCCCTTGTTCGAATCTGGGCAGAAAGTCCATTTCTAGCTGCCATCTCAACAAAACTCTGTCGACGAGCCAAAGAGCCATTATGGGGTGACACGGACCAAGGCAGCGATGGTTATCGATCTGACATCTGTATCGTCAGAATTGTGGCAGAATCAAGATTCATGCAATTTCAGCACAATTCAACATGCGATTCTGGTCGCAAAACGATATTCCATATGATTGATTGCCTTTAGAATCGGATCAAATCGCAATATGAATCATATGATTATAACTACACTGCATTTACTAAAATGAATCCTTCATAACAGAATTTTAATTTTCTCTCTTCCCTTCTTTTTTCCTCTTTCCTTTTGTCTGCTCTTTCTCTTCATCACATCCTTTTATGAGAGGGATTGAATTAACAAGCACAAATAATACAGATGTTTTATTTAAAAAAAATACAGATGACCTCAAACCATGGATATCACCTTATCTGTTTCAGCTTAAGCGACTCTAAACACAATGAATTATAAGAGACATGACTTATATCTTCAGAAGGAAATGCAAGTGGACATGAAAAGGAAGCATTATCACTGAGAATAAACAGTATTGTGTTTTATTTCCAAGTATTGAATGAAAAATATATCAACAAAGTATAGTAAATTTGCTAGAACATATTTTCCACATACGGCTCCACTACAGTAAGGGTCCGATTGGGACTTGGAATTGGAAATTTTTTTTTTTTTTCAAGTTTTAATCCCACTTCCAATTCTGTAAAAATTTGAGTTTATTCAAAATCACAAATTCTATGTTTAGGTTGTGCAAAGAATTAGCGCATAAGCCATAGAATTATAATTCTAAATTCAATTTTTTAGAATTGGTGGTGGCGAAAGCGGCAGTAGCAGTGGTGAGAACGCTGCTGCTGCTGATGGCGGCTATTGCGCCGCTGCATCATGTCAAGCGGCCTCCCTGCAACGTACAGCTCGTTGCGTCGCGTTTTCGAGGAGCAGCGATGCCGATTCAAAACTGCTGTTGCTGCGAATCGCGGCTGCTATCACGTCCTTCATGGATGCTATCTGATACAAGGACCAAAATGTCCATGTTGTCCTCTTTCAGCCGTTGCCCTTTTTTAGGACATTATAGTCATTGCCTACCGTTTTTTTTATTCAGAACTCATCTAGGGCTACAAACCCATCTTCTTCGACCAGTTAAGCCACCCTCTTTTGTGCTTCCCAGTCCCCATGAAACGGAAGGATACTATTCCAGGTGCCTACCATTTTGTGTGTCAAACATGTCTATTTTCTGGTGACCCAGTGGTATTCCAGCAACACTGGGGTGCTGAGTGCTCTTAATGACCCCTAGTTTACAGCAACCCTCTTCTTTTCGCTGGTCTATGCTCTGCTCTGTCTGTTTTTTAACTCCTTTTTTAATTTGTAGCTGCCCTGCTACTTTGCAGTCCACGGTTGCTGTTTACTTCATTCTTCTATATTTAAGCTTTCTTGTTCTTTATTTTCTGGTTGATGTGTTCTTCACAGCCAACCACCATTTTTTTGGCAACATCTTACTTGATTAATTGTTCGCTATGCCTTAGATTGGTGGTTATTGTGTGTCTATATTCTATACTGTGACTGTTGATTATTAATGATGAGTATGTCTTTAATTTTGGGTAATTTTTTACTGTTGAGCATTTATGTATATAATATGAACTATTTATATTATTTCCCTAATTTTTGGGTTGCTATCCGGGATAAACTACTTTGCGCATTTATCCTATAAAATTTAATTTATAATGCCAAAACAAAACAACATATGAATAGTCCAATCCAATTCCTGGTAGTTGAAGAACCACAGGAAAGAGAATAGCCAAATAAAAGTAACATTAACAATATTTAATTAACAGAGTATATTGTTCTTACCTTAGTTGAAGGTGCAGTTGCGGTAGATCCTTCACCAGATGAGCTCTTGGTCTAGCATATTAGGGCACATAGATTATAATTTAGTATTGAATAAAATAATATACGCTAAACGTTAAAAATTTTAAAAAGTATCAAGAATATATCATTGATGCATGTCAAAAGATAAAAAAACAATATATAATGATTTAACTCAACATAAATAACTCCAATCATTTAAGGACTTAAGGTTGAAGATGTTCCTCAGGTTTTAATCACTTTCAATGGGAAGAGAATCCAGCCATACAGAAATAAACATGCATGCGGCCAGCAGTCAAAGTATTAACAAGTCAAGCATATACGAGATTAATCACATTCGCAGAGAAAGTTGTAAAAGAGTTTCCTTAACAGGTTTGCAGAGGGATTCTAGAGCTTTTATTAGCTGATATTAACCGGTGTCCTTTGGCTGTCTGAGGACCATTTCTTGTCCCCTTTTCAAGATCTCCTTCTTTAAAGAAAGAAATTTGATGCAGCATTTGTGATGATGACAGGTAAAACTTTGAATAGGAAAAAACAGATGGTTGGAAAGAAAATATGCATTTGAACCAAGGTTTAAAAGGTTTGGCATTAGCAATAAAGGTCAAGGAACCAAATTTTGGAAGGTGATGTCTAAACGACAATACTGAATTAAAAAGTTAGTTTAGGTTTTAGGCATTTGGATACCACATACCAGAATTTGATTACAATTGCTTATAATTATTAAATGAAAAGGTTAAACACAGAATATAAATCTGAAATACTAGCAGTGAAAGTGAAACCTTGCAAGGCATTAAAATGGATGTCCAGTCTGACCAGTGACCACATGAAGTCAGTAAGACCTCACACTATCATGAACTCAAGTATGATTACATTCACTCAAACAGGCATGATTTACCTCTTAGTAAGGTTTTCATGGTTAATATTGGAAGTATATCTCATCAATTACACCTTATAGAAAGTGCTGTTGCAGCTTTTTTTGTACCCTTTGTTTAGACAGTTTACCCAGTATTTTGTTCAGCTACATTGTCAAATGAAAACCATTTTAATTTGCCACAAATTCTATCAACAAGATTCTGGGACAGCTTTTTTTGCACATAACGGTAATTTTGAAGTTCTTTCAATCTATCTTGGTCAAAACTCAAATGTCCTCCAACAACTTTTTAACTTGTAGATATCTTGCAGTTTACCCTTAGTGAAAAGAATGCTTGTGGGATATGTTAAGTGTAGAATACAAAGGGGTAGCAGAATTCAGATCATATTCACATTCAACTGAGATTGAAGGGAGGTCTTGATCATGTATTAGCTAACAGTTCCCACACCAACAAACCCTTTGTTAATAAACCCCAAGCACGGTCTTTAAAATACATGAACTCATCATCCACTTCTGATGTTAGATGAAGAGTCAGAAACCACAGATCCATAAGTATCAGGGAAAACCTGTAATTTATTGCGGTTCTTAACCACACCAAATTCTATTCTACCTTTCAATTGGCATCACAAATCCCAAACACCATGTAACCATTAGCCAAAAATATTAGCTCACCAAATACTTAATAATACATTGCTATACACATGTAGTTTTTATACCTTTAACAACTATCAAATAATGGAATATATTTTAATTTTAATTTTAATAAAGCACAATGACTAATGTAGTTTTCCAAACATAAAAAACATAAATAAATAGAAGAAAATTTTACCTTCGATAGCATAATTACAATAAAACTATTTTCAGTTACTTTATTTTCCTCCAAGGTAGTACCATCCTTGAGAACTTTCCCTTGATAAATAAGCATTTGCTGTGCAGCAGGATAGACATCTACACCCTGAACAGTTTCTATATTTTTCTTCACTTCGGAAACCTGAAAAGAATATCCACAATTACAGCAAATATAGTGGACTGACTATTATAGTTCATAAAGAACAGAACACGGTAGAAACATCAGAGATAGAGAATCATAAAATACATGATTAAAAGATTACGATTTGATACATTTGAAGAAATCATCATTTAGGTGGTTAAAAAAGTGTATAAAATTTCAATCCTGACAGTTCACGGAAATTTCCACCCTTGAAAGAGATGGAAAATGCACATTATTTACATAGAGCAACCTCAAATTCTTACAACAACGTCAATTTTGATGGTTCAAAGGCCACAGTTCACTAGGTTATTGATCCAAGTGTCAGTTATTATAGCACTGTATACAAAGTTATGCTCAACTATTACAATTTTCCATGACCATGAGGTCCAATAACAATCAAAACTAGTAATTATTCAGATTTTTTTCTGGTACACGTAGTTAATCACATTTCATCCTAGCAGAAACCAGTTCGAAATTCCCAAGTAAAGTTCCAAAGATATATCAATGTCAAATGCCCAGTGCGTAAAATGAAGCAGATAAGAATTTTTTTAAAAAAATTGAAAAAAAAAAAAACACCTACCTAGCCAGTTAATGTTCCCAATCAGCATCCCTAATTCATTCATTAACAGCATATTCCATTCATTAACAGCATAGTCCAAAATCCACAAAGCAATCAATTCAAAAATCTAAATTTCACACTTAATTACTACAACAAACAACAAAAAATTAATCGGGGAAATTCATAATGCCATCAATCAAATTCAATAAAAATCGAACAACCGAGATGTTAAACCCTAGTTAACCCTCAAATTCAGAACTTTTGCTAGCACAATCGAAGATCGAAACCACAATTCGCAGTACCAAAAAACAAAAAGAGATAACTTAATAACGAAATTCGATTGAAAAACGAGATTGGAGTTGCAAACCGTGTCTGAGGGATTGACTTCAATTTCGAAGTGAGTTCCTTTCAGAGTCTTCACAAAAAACCTTCATCTTCGTTCGTCACTTCAACCGGAACTCGATCGCCGACGGAATAAATAGCTTCGGGAATTTCACCAGCGAGGCTCTGCTCCACCGATCGGTAAAAGGGTTTTACGCCGCAAAGAAACAACGAAACACCGATTGCGCAAGAATGTCAACAAAACGGCTGTGAGCAAAATCTCGTTTTATTTGAAAGCCGAAACCAAAAATCTATGTCTCATTTATGTACAGATTTGAAAGCCATGCGCTACTTGAGATTTGAAAGACACGCGCTGGGTGGATGGATTCCTTTCTAGATTTTCTAGAACGTTCGTTGACGGGAGGATTGAGAGCGTGGATCTCACGTGAGAATAGGTTGATGAGGATTTAATTTTTGACTCCGGGTTTAGAAGTGAAGTGAACAGTGACTGTATCGTGACACGGACTGGAAAGTCGTGTTTATCTGATTATCATATCCCGCCTAATCATGGTAAAACCAAAAAACAAAAAAAGGAAAAAAAAAAAAAAAACCAACCAACCATTGAAATTGAAAAGAGTTTTTTTTTTTCATGTTTTTATACAAATTTTTTAAAACACAAATAATAATAATAATTAATAATAAGGAGAATGCTAACGAGTGTTCTTGGAGTATTATTTAAGGAATTAAGAAAGAAAATTTTTTATGAGAAAGAGTGTATTTAACATTTTGAAAGTGTTACCCCTAATTTTCTAATACAAATTTTTCTTTCGTGGATTCCTTAACCAATGTCCTTATGATACTCGTTAGCAATACCTTAATAATAATACAAAACTGAAAATAAAGCAAATGGGTGTTCCTAGGAATGTTTTTCGTCTATATTTCTAAAAAACATTTTTATGGGAGGAATGAACATTTTAGATTATGTTTGATAAGGTGACATCGCTAGCTTATAGGGGGTAAATTTGTAATTATATTTTATATACATTTTTCTCACTAGCATATATCTTTTTTTTCCCCCCAAATGCTACTCAAAGTAACATTTTTTGTAACTATGTTATTATTACGAAATATCCACCGTCGTAAACAATAACTAATCTATATGGAGGTACCTGAATGGCATTTAAGGATTGCTCCCTCCCAACCTGATTTTCTCCTAACACAAGAATCAGGAGTTGAATCCCTGATCACTTGCTTAACGGGTTCGAGCTCGTTACCACTAGGACAAACTACATATCAATACTTAAAGTAGCATTTAAGCTTATACTTCTTATTTTTTCCTTTATTTTTATCCTTATTATTTTAGTAAAATTCTTCAACTATCCTCTCTTAAATATAATATATCTGGGATAAAAAAAAAAATAGATAATATATTTTTGTCTATAAAAAATAAAATTTGTATTAAAAATCATATTGACACGTCATTTTATTTTTATTATCTTATTTTATTAAAAAAAATAATGAAATAAAAAATTAATCTTTTAATTTTTGAGAAAATAAATGAAAAAACAAAACAAAATATTAAATTTTTTTTTTTAAATAAATAACACACACACATACATACATATATATATATATATATAATTTTTATTAAAAAATAAACATGTCCTTTTGTGTTATTTTATATTTATTAGTTATTTTAATCACTAATTTTATCAAATATTTCAAATCGAATCAGCTAGCTCATCCGCTATTTGCTATCAATTAGTTCATCCGTTATACTGCAAATACTTCTTAAGATAATTTATATCACTTGTTTGCAAAAAAAAAAAAAAGGAGTTAAAGTCTGAGAAACATCCATCTAATGAAGTATTTTGTCTCGTCTAATAAAGCTGTCTCACTCGTCTAATGAGTTCCTGAAGCTTTTGTCAACATGAAGTGCGTCAAATGACTCAGAACTTCATTCGTCTACTGAAATCTTCAGAGGTGTCTTCTACCTTGAAATTCTCTAAAGCAACTCAAGACTTTGTGAGTTGTCTACTCAAGTCAGAATTTGTTCAAGTTTCTCGTATACAAGGATCAAGAATCAGAAAGTCAAATCTGCTAAAGTAACTTTGTATCTCAAATTAGGAGTGCAACAAAAGAGCTTTAGACTCTGGTATAACTGGTAGTTGCACAAAAGAATAAATGTGTGCAGCAAAGAACAAAAGCACTTTGTTGATCCCTACTATGGTTGTTACTAAAGCATTGAACACTGGACTTCTCTGTTAAAGTACAAGCAACGTTCCTAACCATTTAATGGCTGTCTAGAATGACTCTATTACATTTAATGGAGCTCATGAAGCTAAATTTCACTGGAATGTTTCTAACATATTTATTTTGA
Source organism: Echinosophora koreensis (assembly GCA_035048595.1). NCBI lineage: Eukaryota > Viridiplantae > Streptophyta > Magnoliopsida > Fabales > Fabaceae > Echinosophora > Echinosophora koreensis. The sequence continues at coordinate 656,801 of JAPCYP010000031.1, read as the reverse complement.
ACGAAGACTATAAATAGAAGACATTGAAGACTAGCTGAAAAGTAATGATTTGTTGAACATTCTCTGTACAAGAAATTACTCAATGCATTCAATTCTTTATTCTTCTCAATCATTTGTTCCTTCATTGTAAACATATGATAAGTTATTTTGCTATCTTTCTACATCACATTTAATCTACTCTTCTGAGTGTTTGTGAAAGACTTGCAAGTTATATTTATTACACTTTTCTTTCAAACCTGTCTAAGAGGGCTTGAAGAGGCTAGATGAGTAAACAATACTTCTAAGGAGCCTAGAGAAGCTAGCTGTGCAAATCAATACTCATCTGTCATGTAACTAAAACTGTTATAGTGAGAAAACTTGGTGAAATCAAGGACTTGATGTAACCCTAGTTGTTAAGGTGTGAACCAGAATAAACAAGCTGTGTGATCTTCTTTCCCTAATCTCTTTAAGATTATTTATTTATCTAACATGTTCACTAACCTAAGGGGTTAAAGTTGTGCATATCAAACAAGTCTTTGTTTTATCTACTTGTGTGGTTTTTTGTTTAAAATCATCAGAGGGTCACTCGTTTGACTGAGCTTTTCAAAGGGTCTGTCTTAAGTTTTTTATGTGCAAAAGTTTTGGTTTTGTCAAAAAGTTTGATAAACATTATTCAACCCCCTTTTCGGAAAATAATTTAAGTACGTAACTATAATCGAAAAAGAGGTACCAAATTTTTCTTCGTGGTAAATGAAAACTTCAACTTACAAACATTCGAAAAAGGATAACATAATATACATCCATTCACACTGTCATAATAGTAATAACTATACAATACTGATCTGACAAGTCTAAAGCTACTTGTAACACCCCTTTTTTGTATGAAAACCCTTAAGTATGTTTGTATGTGTTGTATGCATGCTTTGTTTGCCTTAGAAATGCTTTCGGGGCTAAGTGGGATTTTTAGGCTCAAAATCCCTTTCCGGTGCATGAGCATGGCCGTGCTCATGTACCAACACACCCATGCTCATGGGCGTGCTCAGTGGCTAAGTGAGCCATGAGCACGGCCGTGCTCAAGAGGAGCATGGCTGTGTCAGAAATGAGCGTCGTGACACTCTTTCTGTCCGACTGTGCTAACTTAAGCACTACCCCATGTTTAAGTTAAGCACGGCCGTGCTCAAGTCTGAGTCTATATATAAACAAGTCAGTGTGCGAGGGTTACGAGTGTAAACCCTATTTTTGGCACTTTAGGCAATCCTAGCGTAACAGAAACCTTTCCCCTTTCCCTTCTGTTGAACCCAACCAAGTTCTTGGTGTTTTTGCTCTAGTTTGGGCGAGAAAGTCACGCGCTAGTGCCATTAGAAAGGTAACAGTTTATCCCTCTCTTTAATTCCTTTTCCTCTTGTGATTTGGAATTAATTGGTTACCCTTTTGTGTTGGCCAAGGATTGGGAAACTCATCGAGCCGCTCGAGGGAACGAGGACAGTTTCGTTTATGCTTAGCTAAGGGGTTTGATTTTCATATCAGGTATGGGGAAAAGGGATAATATGAACATGTAGGCATTGGGGGTAGCGTAAGATGAAGGGTTAACCCATGACCCTATATTATTTTTTTCATTGAATGCTTACTTGATATTTTGCTGTGTGTTTATATACGTTGGATTGTAATTGACATGCTAATCTTAAATTGTTGTTAATATTGATGATGAATGTGTAAGCATGATTAATTGATACTGGTATGTCTAATTATGAGTTGTATACATGATGCTGCCACTATTAGGTTTTCATGAGATAATCCTCTTTTAAAATCATATCTCAAGGCGGAAGAAAACCATCCCTATGGATCGTGCATTACAAACATGAATCACAAATGGCAAATAGTATTTACCTTTTGAAGCGTGCTTTGCTTTTTTATCACCAGTGCCACGAAGGACAAGCACCTCTACTCAGTCCACGCAAGCAAATGGGCGTCGGAGTTATGCATCTTGTGCTAGCTGACGACTACGGGGAGACACAGTTAGCAAGACCAGGTTAGAGGGAAGAGCACTTCTATTTATAAGTTGGCAGCTCCCATTAACCTAACTGCTTACCCTATTGGGCTTTGTACACTACAAGCCCAATTGTCCTTATATTAATTAAATCATATTTAACTAATATAACTGCTCCGCATTTGCTCTATGCATGTGACCCTATATACTCCCACTAAGTTGGCAATAATATTAAATATTAATTATAATATTAAATATTATAAATAATGAGCGGCATCTAGCAATGCATCATTACTACCCAATTAGCGAGAGTATCGGTGATCCGATTTATCCCTTACCGCGACCAAAATTTATCGTGTAGTAAATGTCCCTTCATCCATGTGTCTTAATTGAACACAAGGCATACGAGTGTCATCCTTGTTATGTTCAATTATTTATTCCTCGATCCCCAAGTAGATGTGTAATCACAAATGGGCTAAATATCACATATTGGCCCACTTCCGTGTGGCCACGCATATTCCACGTCTCACTCTATCGAAGCGCCCAAGACATTACCCCTGTTATGTAGGAGGGACGAATCCTATCTACATCACTCACACTCCTCAACATGATTTATTGCAGGACCTAATAACTACCATTATCATCCCCTTGTTACGCGTGACGTTTGATAGCATTAAAGCCCACAACTCCTCATGTAGGAATCGTAGTGACTTCAAGTCGAAGGACTACTTCACTATGGTCGCCATGAGAATACTTATGACACTTACATAACTATTATGAAGTATTCTCATAGTGGGTCATCCGGTATAAATATTACTCCTAATATTTATACCCGTGTGCCGACTTGATATCACATATCCATGACCTGTGAGATGTGGTCATCAATCTACTCACACAATAGTCTCTACGTATAATTGTCGTCCTAATTAACAATAATACTCGACTATGGATATTTAAGAATAGCGTTCTATTATTCAATGAGGCCTCACGATTAAGTCACGTACTTAATATATCATTAAATGAACTGTCTATTCTAAGGACGTAATTATGCTATAAAATAATAATATAATAAATGAATGTATTATTCATATATCAAATATATGATTAAATTTATGATACAAATGATGATCTATTCAAAATAGATAGGCCTCTAGGGCTTACACCAACAGCCACGTTGTATTTAACTATGCCATGAATGATGCTTATAGTTGAATATGCTATTCATGTTTATGAATGAATGTTGGTATTGGCTGTTTGGTTGATGTTTGAGATAATGACGAGTTGACGTTAATAAGACGCTAAAAGACTATAATGTTGGTGAATGAGATTAAGGGATGTTCTCTCAGTTTGCTCATAAAACTTGAACGTTAGTGATGAGAGGCAAGGTTATTGCTCGAAAGTGTAGTTAAGACCCTATGATTGATTCTTGAGTGTTTAGGGACATTAATAATGAAGTTGGAATTAAATGACTAATTCCCCTTAGTGTAAGACTTGGAGAATGATTAAGAACAGTGAAACTGATATTAAAGACTTGGTAAAAACCAATAGTTCAGTGCATGAATTGCCCAAAAGGGTTGACAAGGGTTCCTAACCCTTTCTGCCCAACCCAGTACGGCCATGCTTCAGTAAGCATGGTCATGCTCAACAGTTAGTACGACCGTGCTCAACTTAAAGTTCAGCACGCCCGTGCTCCCTTGTCCAGAACAGAACGCAGAAAGCAGTAACAAGGGTGTTTCACCCCAAATGTTTTAAATGATGTAATAAGACACCCAACAAAGTAAAAGTTAGATACACAGATAATTAATTAACAAGTGATAAGATGTTGTACCTTGGTAGCCAAGGGGACCTTGATAGCCAAGTGGACAAGGTGTTGTTAGTGTTGTACCTTGGTAGCCTAGTGGCCAAGGGGGCCTTGATAGCCAAGTGGTCGAGGTGTTGAGCCCTGGTGCTTAAAGGTTAGAGTGTTAATTAAAAGATTAAAGATTAAAGATAACGTTGAACCTTGGTAGCCAAGTGGCCAAGGGAACCTCGATAGCCAAGTGGTCGAGGTATTGTTGGTGATAAAACTTGGGTAGTCAAGTGGCCCAAGCGGTGGTAGTGATTATTGTTTGTGTTTTGTTGTTCCTCACGCATTCATGCATCAGTGATGTTAGTGGGGAATTTTCAACATAGGGGAGGTCGTCCAAGAGGAAGGCGATCTGGTCGTCCACGGCAATTCAAGCGAATCATGTACACCAATGGTGGCGCATCCGATAGTAAGGTGGGTCGGCTATCCAAGGGGTTCACCCGTGTTGGGGGACTGCCGGCATTGGTGATTAATGGCCAATGTGGATATGTAACTCCGAAGTTGACTTCCTGAGGTAGACTGGATCCAAGTGCATAACGGAGTAGTGGAGTAGCGTTGCATCGCATAGCATACGTTGTTATATGATGAGTATATGTTATATTTGTTATTGCTATATATACTTGTTGTGATGCATGCTCGTCTTACTAACTGCTTCCATGCCGTTATATTCATATATATGTTTCCTACTCCCCGCCTTTTGTTGTTGCTTTGTATGTACCCCTGTTGTTATGCAGAGGATGGTGAGCAGCCTGTTGAAGAGTGACTCCGAGGAGCCGCTACTCGTAATTAGGACTTATGTTTAGTTTTAGTTTGTTATCGGTGATGTTATTCCGGATTTTTCGGTGATACCAGCTCTGTAATATGACATCGGGGTTGGGTTTTCTTTATGTTATGTTTCGTTATGTTTTATTTCGAACTTATGTTATTTCCCGCGTTGAGATGTTGTTATAATGTGGTACTTCTATCCAGTTTTTATTTTATGAAATAAATGAATGTGATTTTATAAGCTTCTACCGTTAGTGATTTTATAATAGACAAGAACTGGTGCATCCCTGACAGAATTCGAAATAAGTTTCCTGCTATTGTTGCTGAAATCCTTAAATTGCATATTCCACTTGAGTCCTGCGGTGATCAATTGGTTTGGTCAAAGTCTGTTTCAGGAAAGCTTTCCTTCAAGGATGCTTATTTGTTTCTTAATCTTTCAGCAAGTTTAAGCTCAAGTTTGTTGTTCGAGCAGATTTGGACTAATTGTGTCCCCCCCCCCCCCCCTCTAGATCTTTTTTGGTTTGGAGAATCTTACATGAGAGAATGCCTACAGATGACAATTTGAAAAAAGTTGGTTGTGTTTCTGCTTATATGTGCAATTTGTGCTGTAGGGCAGAGGAGAGTGCAACTCATTTGTTTTTGCAGTGTTCTTATGCTAAAGCAATTTGGGAATGGATGAGTGTCAATTTGAAAGTTGTAATTGATGCTACTTCCTTTTCTTCCCTTTTTAACTACTGCAGTTTTTTCTTTAAGCTCTCAGTTGAAGGATGTGTTTCTATCTGCATTGATTACTCAATTTGGATTATATGGTATGCAAGGAATTGTAGCAGATTTGATAATAAAAATTTGCCATTGAGGCAAGCTCAGATCATGGTTTCAACAGCAGTAACTCTCTCTGGCAATATTTCTCATGGTCATATGCACAACTCAGTGGTTGAATTATCTGTTCTGAAGAGTTTTAAGATTTCAGTTCATCCTTGTAAAGCCCTAATCATAAAAGAAGTTATCTGGTTCCCTCCAATATGCAATTGGACCAAGTGTAACATAGATGGTGCAGCAAATAGCTGCCCTAGGCCTGCAGCTTGTTGGGGAATTTTTAGAAACTTTCATGCAGACATTCTAGGATGCTTTTCCTGCCATCTTGGTATTTCATCATCTTTGTGTGCAGAACTTTTTGCAGCAATGCACTCTATTGAAATTGCATATAGGCACGGATGGAAGATGCTGTGGTTGGAAACTGATTCTACCCTTGTAGTCAAAGCCTTTAGCTCGATGGATATTGTGCCTTGGAATTTGCTAAACAGGTGGAAGAATTGTATGGTCATGGCTAAGGAAATGAAGCTTCATGTCTCTCATATTTTCAGAGAAGGTAATGGTTGTGCGGATAGGCTAGCTAACTATGGAATTCATCACCCGGGTTTCACTTGGTGGAATTTGGTTCCGGATTTCATTAGGGAAGATTTTAGTCGTAGTAGGCTTAGTCTACCTAATTACAGATTTAGATGACTTTTGTTTTTCTCATGGGTTTTGGTGTATGTCCCCCCATGCCTCTGTTTTAATTCTTTTTGATTCATTAATAAATTTGTAGTGTGCTGCAACTGATTGGTGTGGTTTGTGGTGCCAACCTAGTTGGGATGACACTTCTCATTGTGATGCCTTTGCATGCTACTTTATAAATAAAAAAAAAGTTTTATAAATACATGTAGGGTAGAGGGTGTCACACTACTACTAAAAAATAATGGCTCTCAGAAGCCAGATATACAGACCATCAACAGATATAACTACCTCAAAATGAAAAGAACCCAAAAAGGCCCTAAGCTGATCACTCTAATGATAACCATTGGGGAGACCACAAGGTTTCCTGCACTAGTGGAGGCCTCAGGTGAAGCCGCCTCTACTGCCTCAACAATGGCAGGGTCTGGCTCCTCATCCTGTACTACAAACTCTGGCACAGGATCCTCCTCCTCAAGAGGATCCTTCTCTGTGACATCATCATCCGCTGGGTAGAGAATCAAAGGAGTAGAAGGGAGAATCTCCAGTGTGGGTGAACGAGGTGCAGCTCCATGGAACGGCTAAGGTAGTGGAGGCTCATGATACATTAGTTCCTGATCGACTAGGGTGTTGAGGAGCAACCAAGTGGGAGGTAGAGGTAGCTCAACGATCATGAAACGATTGTGTGCACGACATGGGTCCTGCGTTAGAGCCCTCGGTAGCCCTTACTGACCCCGTGTATGTGGCGGTGCGGCATCCCGGGTGGACCATACATGCACCCGCCTCTTCGGCGCCGTCAAAAGTCAAAGCTAGAGTCCCAAAGTACTACTGGGATCCCTAGGATACATCTGTGCTCATATATCAAAATACAACAACTAAAACCACAAATAGACATATCGCAAGAGTGAGATACCGACATGTAAGTTTATCATGATAGTCACATACACGACACACCAACCAAAACATATGATGACAGTGACATGTAAAACATTATAAACAATGATAAGAATATTAATGCTATTTAAACAAGGGGATTCATACCCAACAACCATCATAGGTTATAAAAATGCATGACACTTCAAATATCCACTATCTATTTCGCAATCTCCAGAGATCCTAACTTCTCGTTGTCGAGTAGTATAGGCCGCAATATCCCCATAAAACAATTGTTCGCATGAGGTCGGCCTCTCAATTTAGGTCCGAACTCCAATTGTTCAAGGGTATCATGTCAACACCTAAATAATATTATTAAATAGTTCCCTACTGAGTACATCCTGTGTTTGGCAATCGATTACCACGACTCGAGGTTGCATGGCTCCGACCTTCTGTGGCATTCGAACCCAGATGTCCATAAAGACCTTTCTTGGTCCGTAACTATCCAATTTATCAATCCACTTATGGATTGTAGCTTGTCAACATAATGGCACGTCTGCCGGTTCATGCATGTAAAACAGTTGGTTCTCGATTTTTTTCTTTTTCGTTCATTCTTTCTTGTCGAGGCTCAAAGCTCACGACTAATTTTATACAGGCGTCATGCCTATTTGTACTTAATAGGACACGCAGTCTGAATGCTCATTTACAAAATTCTAGGCCGATTAACCGGTCACTAGATTCGTCTATATTTGACACAAAGTCAAGTGTGCCAATGCGACACAAGGAACTCATAGTCCAAGTACTTACTCACATGAACTCTAGCCCGACATCTCGGTCGCTAGGCCCTCATAACTTTCATAATTTTCAACACGATTTTTCATTCTGTGAAAATTAACTTGAAAATCAAATACAAGAGTTTAACAACGTTTGTCGGAAAACATTTTCGCTCTTTTTAACAACATTTTGCAGAAATTCTTTTCCTTTGAAATTCATTTATGAAAACATCAAATCATTTAAAATTATTTTTAAAACTTTTTGACTAAAATAATAAAAATTATTATCAAGAGTTCCGCCATAAAGCATTTTTCTAAACATTTTTCATTTAGAATAAAATTTTGCAAACCAAAGGCTTTTTCTTTTAAGAGGCATTTTCTTTGACGACATTAAAATATTTTTGAAATTTTTCTTCTTTCTTTTACTGTTTTTGAAACTTTTTTGGGAAAATTAATATAAGTGCATTTTTCACGATTCATCCTCAGTAACACTCATTTCTTAAGCGTTAATTTAAAATCGTCTGAGATTTCTCAAAACGTAACTTTTAACAAAAATATACTTAAGTCACAGTAATTTTTTTTAAAAATTTCTTTCGCTTACGAAAATTAAAATCCTTAAATTTTCTGCTTAAGATTTTTAGAGAATTAATTACTCATTATCGAGCTCTGGCCATTGTCATGCTCTCAATCAGTACAGTCAATAAACAGTCTCATAAACAAACATACATGAAACAAACTTTAAAACACCTATTTACTTATCAATCCAATTTTCATCACAAAACTATAAATTATTAACTCAACATCACATACTTATTTCATTATACATATCAATCAAACAAAAAGTACATGACTATCAAACTCATTTAGGTAAGCTCCCTTTACCTCTTATAGTACAAATTCTTCTTGATTTAATTCTTTCAAATTGTTTCCTTCTGCTCAAACAAGGTCACCACAATCAAAATACCAATTAACCTTCACAAGATCAACATATAAAACAAGTTACACAACAAAACCCATTTTTGGTGCCAAATACCTAGGGTTCGGCCAAGAATAGAAAATAGGGTTAGGGTTTTCCATTTTCTTCAAGCTTTTAAATACAAGGTACTAGGGTCTTAGATAGAAGATAAAAACTTTCATAGTATAAAAGTTCCATTCCTAACCTTTTTCACTAATTTCTCCATGAATTCTTCGCAAAAAAGGTCTTGGAAAAAGAAAAAGGAATGGAAAGAAAGTAACTTAAGAGAAATAAGGAATGAGCAAGGATCATTAGGCATACCTCAAAGCGATAGAAAAAGGATGAAGATTGAAGAACAAAGTTTGAAGAACTTTGGAGTTTTTCTTTGAGTTTGTTTAAGAGAACACTTTATGTTATTTTGTGAGAGTGAAGAGATTAAATGAGTGAGTTATGAGAATGGGGAGGGGTTGGTCGAAATTCTCAAGGGTAAGAAGGGAAAGAATTTTTTTACACCTTAGACTTAGTGGACAAGTTAAGGCTAAGGAAGTAATTTCATGTAGGACATTTAGATATATTTTTTTCAAAAACCATCATTGCAAGGGTGAGTCATGGTGGAGACTCACCATGTGACTCACCACTTGAGGTGCATGTTGTCCCATCAATCCCAGCATCCAGATCTATCTCTGCAGTTCCGTATCCGGCTCTGTCATGTACTTTTGCCCGAATAAAATATAATTTTTTTTTTGAAAATGTTTTTTAAAAATAGATCATATCACTAAAAAAGGGATAGAAATCTAAACTTACTCAGTTTCGAGTCAAATTAGGTTTTTCTAACCAATGCAAATGTACTGTCAGCGAAAACACAGATCAGGTTCCGTCTGAATGTTAAACCCAAAAAACCATAGCCTCCTACCATAAAGTAGGTGCTATGAATGATTTTTTGTTTTCTCCAAAATCATTTTTAGAATCTCAGGTAAAAATATAAATAGATATATAGTTACCGATGTTAAAACAAAGGAAGAAACAGGGTGTTACAACACTACCCCACTAAAAAAAAAATTTCTTCCTTGAAATTACGTACCTGGAAAAAGATTAGAATGTTGTAATCTCATCTTGTCCTTGACTTCCCATGTTGCATCTCCAGTTGTTTCATCCCAAATAACCTTGACTAAGGAAAATTGTTTACTCCTGAGTTACTTAATCCTTTTATCCTCGATTCGTACAGGCGATGTCTCATAAGACAAGTTTTCTTTTAATTGTACTACTTCGAGTTCAATTACATGTGATGCATCAGGAATATACTTCCTCAGTTGTGAGACATGAAAGACATTGTGAATATTTGAAAGAAAAGGTGGTAAAGTAGTTTGGTAGGCTACTGGATCAATACGCCGAAGAATTTGGTAAGGTCCAATGAATTTAGGAGTCAGTTTTCTGGACTTTATAGCTCTACCTACCCCAGTCATGGGTGTGACTCTCAGAAATACATGTTCACCTTCTTGAAATTCGAGAGGTCGTCTCCTTCGATCGGAGTAGCTCTTCTGCCTGCTTTGGGCTGCTTTCATCTTTTCACGGATTTGTTTGACCTTTCCCATTGTTTGATGTACAATCTCATGATCTAAAATCATAATTTCTCCATCTTGATACCAACACAACAGTATTTGACATCTCCGCCCATACAGAGCCTTATAGGGTGCCATCCCTGTACTTGAATGAAAGCTGTTATTGTATGTGAACTCGATGAGTGGTAAGAGATCATCCCAACTTCCAGGATGGTCTAAGACTCGTGTTCTCAGTAAGTCTTCCAATGATTGGATCGTCCTCTTCGTTTGACCATCGATCTGAGGGTGGTATGCTGAACTCAACCTCAACTTTGTTCCTAAAGCTTGATGTAGACCTTTCCAAAAACGGGAAGTAAACTTCGGGTCTTTATCCGAAACAATATTTGAAGGTACTCCATGAAGTCTTATCACTTCCCTAATGTAATTGATCTTAATAGGTAAGAAGTGTGCTGACTTCGTTAACCTGTCAACGATCACCCAAATCGAATCGAAATGCTTAGAGGTCCTCGGTAGACTTACCACAAAGTTCATCGATATGTTATCCCATTTCCATTCAGGTACATCCAACGATTGAAGCATTCCACCAGGTCGTTGATGTTCTACCTTTGCTTTCTGACAAGTCAGACATGATGCAACGTACTCCGCGACTTGCTTTTTCATTCCTGGCCACCAAAACCTTTGCTTCAGATCTTGTTACATCTTGGTCATTCCATGATGAAGACTAAACTTGCTCTTATGTGATTCTTCTAGAATCATCTTCCTCATCTTGGGATTGTTAGGTACATAGATTCGTCCATTGCATCTCAAGATGTGATCTGTTACTAAACTAAATTCTGTAGCCTTTCCTTGGTCAAGCAACTCTTTCTTATCTTGAAGATACTCATCAGCAGCTTGTTGCTCTCGGATTTCTTCCATTAATCCACTGGATATCTTGATCATTTCTAGACTGATTTTCTCTCGACTTACTTCCATAATCAAGATCATAGAACTTTTCAATCAGCTCTAGCTCCTTTACCATCATAGCTGAGACATGAACGACCTTTCGGCTCAGGGCATCAGCCACTACATTTTCCTTTCCAGGGTGGTATTACAAAGTGAAGTCGTAGTCCTTTAGAAATTCAATCCATCGCTTTTGTCTCATGTTGAGTTCCTTCTGATCAATCAGATATTTCAGGCTCTTGTGGTCACTAAAGACATCAAATTTAGCTCCATAAAGGTGATGTCTCCATATCTTTAGTGCAAAAACCACGGCAACAAACTCCAGATCATGCGTCGGGTAGTTCCTGCCATGAGTCTTTAACTAGCGTGACGCATACGCTACAACTTTTCGGTGCTGCATTAGTATGCAACCCAAACCTTGGTGTGAAGCATCACAATATACTTCATATGGTTCATTCAGTTCAGGAAGTACTAATACCGATGAGGTTGTCAGATGTTCCTTTATCTTTTGAAAACTCACCTCGCATTTTGCAGTCCACACAAAAGGTTGATCCTTCCTCGTAAGCTGAGTCAACGATGCTACTATCTTTGAAAAACCTTCGATAAACATCCGGTAATAACCGGCCAAACCCACAAAACTGCGGATCTCTGGCACCTTCTTTGGTCTTTCCTAAGAAAGCACTGCTTCTATTTTCCCAGGATCGACAACAATCCCTTCCTTGGTAATCACGTGCCCTAAGAACTTCACTTCTTCGAGCCAATTCACACTTAGATAGCTTTGTGTACAACACCTTCTCACGTAGTATCTGTAGGATTTGTTGCAGATGTTCCTAGTGTTCTTTAAGACTCTTAGAGTAAATGAGGATGCATCGATGAACATAACAATGAACTTATCAAGAAAAGGATGAAAAATCCGAATAGTGTAGTCCATGAAGATAGTAGGTGCATTCATTACTCCAAAAGGCATTACAAGATACTCTTAATGTCCATAACGAGCTCTGAACGCAGTCTTTGGTATATCTTCAGTCTTCACTCTAATATGATGATAACCCGTCCTCAGGTCGATCTTCGAGAAGACAACTACTCCTCGCAGTTGATCCATCAAATCATCTATGCACAGCACACAACAGAGGGTACTTATTCTTGATCGTCACTCAGTTGAGTTGTCGAAAATCCATGCAGAGTCTTGAACCTCCATCTTTCTTTCTCACTAAAAGAACTGGTGCTCCCCACGGGGATACACCCGAGCTTATAAACCATTTCGACAGCAAGTCATCCAGTTGAACTTTCAACTTGTTTAGCTCTGTAGGTGACATTCGATATGGAGCGATGGAAATCAGATCGGCTCCTGGAATTAGGTCGATGGAGAACTCGATATCTTTGACTGGTGGCAAACCTAGAACATCATTAGGAAACACATTCAGAAACTCTCTCACTACAGGCACTGTACTCAAGTCGATCTCTCCCTCGACTTCCAAGTTGGATAGAAGCAAGTATCCCTAAGATCCTTCTTTCAAAGAAGTTCTTGGTTGGCAGATAAAAATTCAGAAATCTCAGAGTCAGGAAAAACTAAGGTCTTACATGCACAATCCAAAAGGATATGGTTGGAAGTTAACCAATCCGTGCCTAGAATCACATCTAGTTGTGTTAAAGGCAAACATATCAGACTAACAAGAAAGTGATTATCCTGAATAAAAATAGGATAGTTCAAGCATATTGAATTTACGATAACGGGTTCAGCAGTTGGACTTGAAACAATTAAATCAAACTACAAGGAAGGAACAGGAAAACTCAATTTTCTCACACAATCCATCGAAATAAAAGAATACGTTGCACCCGAATCGAAAAGTAAAATTAAGAGATTACCCGCTATGTATGAGATCATGGGATTTTGAAGCTTCAGCACCACTCTGTTGAGACCTCATAAGTCTAAAACACATTCAAAGTGTAAATCCTCTATGTTTTGATGAATCCAAATAGTTCAAGTATGATAATATTGAACCAAATGAAATTACTGATATATTTGATTAGTGTGCAGGAAAATAGACTTGAGGTCACTCGTCTAATTTTCACCCGTCTACTTTTTAGTAGAAGCTCAGCACTAACTCGTCTAAGTTTCCACTCGTCTAAACAGTTAGTCAAAGAAAGTCAACGCTCAAGAAAGACCAAGTTCACTTGATGACGTGGCAAGAAGCATGCGTCTAAATTTGGCTCAGCTGATCACCTGTCTGATTTTGGAACATGACAGCACCCGTCTAATATTTGAATGATCATCACCCGTCTAAGTTTTGGATGACTTCCACCCGTCTAAAAATTCTCATTACTGACACCAAGTCAGTATGTCAGAAATCAAGTCCAAGTCACCTTATTCAAATTATATGCCATCCTTAAGGATCTCGAAGACCTCTGGACAATAGCTCAAAGGACAAAGAATAAAGAACGTTGTTTCAAGGTTTTAAGGAATAAAACACGCTATCTCTGCACCACTGCAGTAACCTTTTGCCTATTTAAGTACAAAGTAAAAGTACTTTATGGAAAGTGAACTGATGTTGCACTGAAAGAGGAAAGCTCTCTGCAACAAGTACAAGAAGCGTGCTGCCATATACTCTGAAAGAACAGCTGCTCAGTTTAAAGTGTACTCTTGGACACTCTTGACAATGCTCAACGTTTTCAAGCATTTAATGAATACTCAGAACTACTCTTTGGCATTAAATGGTGTCTCAGAAAGCTCAAGTCAGAAGCAAACACTTTCTGAAGCTGTGTCAAAACGGATCTCTTAAATAGATCAAACAATGAAGATGAAGCTAAGAAGTTGAATATCAAAAGAACTCTACACAGAAGCATTTACTCTCTTCATTAACTTCTTCATTCCTTCATTAAATACACATTCAATCATTTGATATAAATTCGCAGTCTTTCATACTTCATATTTTATTCCACTCTCTGAGTGTGATCTGAAAGATTTGCAAGTTGTATTAACTACACAAAACCTTTTTATTCCTTACTGTTTTTGAGCCTGAAGAGGCTAGGTGAGAAAAGAATACTTGTTTGAGTGTTGAGCCTAAAGAGGCTAGGTGTGCAAAGAATACTTGTACTGTAATTTACTCAGTTATAGTGGAAACTTGGTGCTGCCAAGAAACTGGACGTAGCCCTGTGGATTTTGGGGTGAACCAGTATAAATCTCCTGAGTGATATCTCTACTCCCTTTATCTTTTAATTTACTTAAAGTATTATTTCTGTTCTAGCTTTTAACTTGGGGAGTTAACACTGTGATTATCAAACTCTTTTAAAACCTTTTCAGTTTGTGTGTGTGCCATTCTGTTTTAAATATTAGACGTGTCACTCGTCTAACTTTCCCTTATTCAAACCTTGCTTACTGTGCCTGCGAAAATCTTTTTAAAGTAACCTAAAAAGTTGGTAAACACAATTCAACCCCCCCTTCTTGTGTTCATTTTGGTTATTTCAGTTGGTATCAGAGCTCAGCCTCTAGGTTGAGCACTTAACAGTGTAGAGGAAAAGATCTTGGAGATGGCAGGAGAAACCAATGGAAGCAAGAACCATGTTGGAGAAGGATCCTCAATGTCGAGACCTCCTTTCTTCAATGGAGAGGACTACATCTACTGGAAAGAAAAGATGAAGTGGTTTTTACAATCCACTAATTCTGATCTTTGGGATATCATTGATGAAGGTCCCTTTATTCCTAAAGATGACAAAGGAGAGGAAATTCCTAAAGCAAACATGACTACTGATCAAAGAACTAAGTGGCAGCTGAATGCCAAAGCTAGATATGCAATCATGTGTGCTTTGAGCAGAGAAGAATTTGAAAAAGTCTGTGCTTGTGAGTCTGCAAAAGAAATGTGGGACTCACTAGCTATTGCTCATGAAGGAACTAGCAAAGTCAAAGAAACCAAAGTCAGTATGCTTGTCAGAAAATACGAGTTGTTTAAAATGGAGGAAGGTGAAACTATTGGCCAAATGTATGGAAGGTTTCAAACCATAACCAATGGATTGAAATCTCTGGGAAAAGTTTACAAGACTGAGGAACACATTCAAAAGATTCTCAGAAGTCTTCCAAAACAATGGAGACCACTTGTGACTGCTGTGTCTCAGGCCAAGGATTTATCAACAATGAAGCTTGATGAGCTTCTTGGAACTCTTCAGATTCATGAACAAGAACTGATTGAAGAGAACAATGGAAAGAAAAACAAGTTCATTGCACTCTAGGCTGACAAGAAGTCATCTAAGGGAGCAAGTTCAAAAGCTCTCAAAGTAGATGAACCTTCAGAAGAATCTGGAGAATCAAATGAGGATGACTCAGATGATGAAGATGATGAACTGTCTCTCTTCACCAGAAAAATGAAGAAGCTGTTGAAGAAAAGAAATTTCAGAAAAGACAAACCCTTCAGGCGCTTCAACAAAGACAAGCACAACAAGGATGGTGGATCTAATGACAGAAATGTCATTGTATGCTATGAATGCAAAAAGCCTGGTCACATCAAGGCAGAATGCCCCCAACTCAAAAAGCAACCTTCCTAGAAATTCTTCAACAAAAAGAAGAAAGGAATGATGGCCACTTGGGAAGATCTTGATGAAAGCTCCACTGAAAGTGAAGGAGAGGAGCTTGAAGCAAACCTCTGTCTTATGGCTGATACAGATTCAGAATCAGAAACTGAGGTACATTCTGAACTTGAAAAATTGAATGATGCCTATGATGAACTATTGGAAGAATCCAACTACATATCTAAAGCTTTCCGATCCCTCAAGAGACAGTATGCTAAACTCTCAAATGAGTATACACAGAAATCTCTAGAGTGTGAGAAGTTAGCTGAAGAGAATAGTAAACTTAAGACTGAAAAGTCTGAAGTTGAGATCTTAGTTGAAACTCTACCATATGAAGAAGTAACTAAACTTCAACAGAAAGTAGAAGAGCTCACCTCAGATCTTGCCAAGTTTGTTAATGGTAGAGATAACCTGACTAAACTCTTAGGAAGTCAGAGGCACTCCCTTAACAAAGAAGGTATAGGATATTCCAATCAAGAACATCATAAAGGATCAACAAAGTTTTCAAATGTAGCTGTTAAATCTATATGTTCCTACTGTGGAAAAGCTGGACATATCATGTCCAAGTGTATTCACAAAAAGAGAAGGAAGTCTTCACAGACTCCTCACACTAACAAAAAAGGACCCAAGAAAATATGGGTACCTAAGGTCATGATCATTCCTGTTGCAGACATTCTCAACAGAACAAAACAAACACCTGTCATGGTATCTGGACAGTGGATGCTCGCGACACATGACAGGCGAAAGGTCTATGTTCCTAGACCTCCAACCTAAGAAAGGTGGACATGTAACTTTTGGTGGCAACCAGAAAGGAAAAGTTATTGGTTTAGGTAAAATTGGAGGTAAACCTCCCTTACCTATTATTCATAATGTGTTATTTGTGAAAGGATTAAAACATAATCTACTTAGCATAAGCCAATTATGTGACAGTGGATTTTCTGTATCTTTTTCTAATGATGCATGCATAGTCAACGACTGTAGTGGAAAAACCCTCTTCTCTGCCAAAAGGCAAAACAATCTGTATAAGATTGACATGACTGAACTTTCAGATCAAAGTGTAACATGCTTTATGTCTAAAGAGGATGAAAAGTGGCTGTGACATAAGAAATTAGGGCATGTTAGTATGAAACAAATTTCTAAATTAAAAAAGCATAACCTTGTGAGAGGATTGCCTAACATTTCTTTTAAGAAAGATATTTTGTGTGATGCATGTCAGAGAGGTAAACAAGTAAAATCAAGTTTCAAATCCAAGAAAGAAGTCACATCCTCTAGACCTTTGCAACTGTTACACATGGATCTGTTTGGACCAGTCAGTGTAGCTAGCCTAGGTGGAAAGAAATATGGTTTTGTCATAGTTGATGACTATTCTAGATTTACATGGGTACTCTTCTTAACCCACAAGGATGAATCTTATAAGGCATTTTCAGTATTCAGTAAAAGAGTACAAAATGAGCAAGGTTTTTGTATCTCTGCTATAAGAAGTGATCATGGAGGAGAATTTGAAAATGAGCAGTTCAAACTGTTCTGTGAGGAAAATGGTATTTCTCACAATTTCTCTGCACCTAGAACTCCACAGCAAAATGGAGTAGTTGAGAGAAAGAACAGATCTCTTCAAGAGATGGGAAGAACTATGCTTAATGAAAATAATCTTCCTAAGTACTTCTGGGCAGAAGCCATTAACACTGCTTGTTATGTACAAAACAGAATACTGATTAGGCCTATTCTAAATAAGACTCCTTATGAATTGTGGAAAGATAGAAAACCCAACATATCATACTTTCATGCATTTGGTTGTGAATGTTATATTCTCAACACAAAAGATCATCTTGGTAAATTTGATTCTAAAGTAGATAAAGGAATATTCATTGGTTATTCTGAAATGTCTAAAGCCTTTAGAATCTTTAATTCTAGAACTTCTGTAGTAGAAGAATCAATTCATGTAAAGTTTAATGATGGTTTAAAGACTGATAGGGAACTATCAGATCTAGAGGATGATGTTGCAGGTATTGAACTTAATCCTGCAGTAGAAGAATCTTCAGACAAGTCAAAAGTAGATGTGTCTGAAATACAGACTGATGCTGATAAGTCTGAAACTCAGACTCTGAAGAAAGATTGAAAATTCAAGACCTATCATCCAGAAGATCTCATCATTGGAAGTCCATCTCAAGGAGTTAGAACCAGATCTGCTTTCAATGAAAACAACAACATGGCCTTCATATCAGACTTAGAACCTAAAAAGATTGAAGAAGCTCTGCAAGATGAAAGCTGGATTCTAGCCATGCAAGAAGAACTAAATCAGTTCAAAAGGAATGATGTCTGGACACTAGTTTCTAAACCCAAAGAGAAAACCATTATTGGAACCAGATGGGTGTTTAGAAATAAACTAGATGAAAATGGAAAAGTGGTAAGGAACAAGGCAAGACTAGTTGCTCAAGGCTACAATCAACAGGAAGGTATTGATTTCACTGAAACCTTTGCTCCAGTAGCTAGACTAGAAGCAATTAGGATTCTCCTGTCATATGCTGCACAACATGATATAACTCTTTATCAAATGGATGTTAAAAGTGCATTTCTAAATGGAATAATTGAGGAGGAAGTTTATGTCAAGCAACCTCCTGGTTTTGAGGACTCTGAGAATCCTCACCATGTCTATAAGCTTAAGAAAGCTCTGTATGGACTTAAACAAGCTCCTAGAGCTTGGTATGATAGATTAAGCACATATCTAATGGAAAATAACTTCATTAGAGGAAAAGTAGACACTACACTTTTCAAGAAATGCTCAAGAAAAGACTTCATAGTAATACAGATTTATGTTGATGATATTATATTTGGTGCTACTAATGAAAAGCTCTGTAAAGAGTTCTCTGAGTTGATGCAGAATGAATTTGAGATGAGCATGATGGGAGAATTGAAGTTCTTCCTTGGTCTTCAAATAAAACAGTCAAATGATGGAGTCTATATCCATCAACAGAAGTACACCAAGGAACTTCTGAAAAAGTATAAAATGGAAAATTCAAAGCCTATGAGTACTCCTATGCATCCAACAGTTGTTCTGAACAAGGATCAGGAAGGTAAAAAGGTCGATCAAATTGTCTACCGAGGTATGATTGGATCTCTGCTGTATTTAACTGTTAGCAGACCTGATATTCAATTCAGTGTCTGTCTTTGTGCTAGATTTCAATCAGACCCTAAGGAATCTCATTACAAGGCTGTCAAAAGAATTTTCAGATATTTAATTGGAACTACTAACCTTGGTCTGTTATATAAGAAATCTGAAGATTTCAGGTTAGCTGGATTTTGTGATGCTGATTTTGCTGGAGACAGAATTGATAGAAAAAGCACCAGTGGAGGATGCCACTTCATTGGAGCAAGTATGATCTCTTGGTCAAGCAAAAGGCAAAGCACCATTGCTCTATCAACTGCTGAAGCTGAATATATATCTGCAGCTAGTTGTTGTTCACAACTACTTTGGGTAAAATATCAACTTGAAGATTATTCAATGATTGAGCATAATATACCTGTTTGGTGTGATAATACTAGTGCTATTAATCTGTCTAAAAATCCAATACAGCATTCTAGAGAAAAGCATATAGAGATAAAGCATCATTTCATTAGAGACTATGTTCAAAAAGGAATTTTTGAAATTAAGTTTGTAAACACTGATTATCAGTGGGCAGACATTTTTACTAAACCTTTAAGTGAAGATAGATTTGTTTTTATTAGAAGAAATCTTAACATGCATAATGTACCTGATTAAATGTTTTGCTGTGTTGTCAGAAAAATTACTTGTCTATATTTTCTATGATTACTTGACTCGTCTAATTTAGCCAAGCGTCTAATGACGTGGCTAAAAGCACTCAGTGCTAAATTCTGACTGAGACACATGTACATTGCATTTTTCCCTCCTTTTCTTAAATATCTTATTACTTTTGTTTGAAATTGATTGATTGTCATTTATGACAACACTCTCTTTCCTTATTCCCAACGTAAAAAGCACTCAAGCGTTTTTAGCATAAACCCGTGTCTTTTCAAAAACTACCCACTCAAAAATTTCTTGCTTACAAACTCTCTCTCTAAGCTCTCTTCATCTTCACCTTCTCGAGACCTTCTCTGTCAAACCCTAATCCTTTTCTCTCAAATCAAATGGCACCCAAAAGCCTCCTTGAGACGCTATCTGAGAAGACTAAGGTATCTGTTGCTGAGTTGAAGAAGGTGCTCCCTGGAAGAGTTCCAAACTTTGATGAACTCAGAACCAAGGGTTTGGACGTACTTCCAGAGCTCAACCATGCCGGATGGTTACCGTTCTTTCAACTGCAAGAACATGTTTTCCCTGCTCTAGTTAGGGATTTCTGGACCACAGCAAAGATCACTAAGGATACCACTACCCACATGATTTCTGGGGATGTTGGTGAGGATCACATATTCATCTCTCACGAGTTACTCGCTGAAGTAACAAAATGCCCTAGGGAAGGAGCTGGGCATTACAAAGACTGGATGAAGGATCAAGGGGAAGCCAATGTGAATCTGGTACTCTGTGGGACTGCAAACCCTGGCAACATGGACTCCAAATATCTGACCCCTAAGGCAAGATTTTTACATGTTTTGCTTATAAACTGTGTAATGCCTAGGACTGGGTCTAGAAACCATGTCAATATGCTGGAAAAGTTTGCCCTGTTTCATCTTGTCCAAAGAATCAAGATAGACATAACTGATCTGATCTTTATTCATATGGAAAAAGCAGTATAAGGAAAAGATAAGGATTACCCTTTTGGAATGGTTATGACTAGGATCTTTAGGGCATACAAATTGGATTTACAACAAAGACCCTAGCCTTAATGAAGATGAACCTGCTGACCCCTACTCTTGGTCACAATACTGAAGCCTCTGCTCAGATGGAAGCAACTGTTTCCATTCCTGGTGTTAAAGCTGAAGTGGTTGAGGAACCAGCTGAGGAAATCAGTGATCAGCTTCAGAGGAAGAAGAGGAAAGTCACAAAAACTACTGCTAAAACTTCTGTGACTGAAGAAACTACTCAGGTTGTTGAACCTGCTGCTGCTCTTGTCTCTGAGGAAGCTGCTGCCTCTGCACCTAAGATTACCAAGGTTTTTAAGAGAAAGAGGACAGTACAAGCTGAGGGGGAGTCTCAATCAGAAGAGACTGTG
Organism: Echinosophora koreensis; assembly: GCA_035048595.1. Lineage (NCBI taxonomy): Eukaryota > Viridiplantae > Streptophyta > Magnoliopsida > Fabales > Fabaceae > Echinosophora > Echinosophora koreensis. The sequence continues at coordinate 635,912 of JAPCYP010000031.1, read as the reverse complement.
ATCCCTAAAAAGAAGAGGACAACTGTCACAAAGAGGAAACTTGTCTTGCCTCCCTCTTCATCTCCATCACCATCACCTTCACCTCAGAAGGATTCAACCCCTCCACCTCAGGAAACAAAACCTACTACCACAACAGTTCCAACTCCACAACCTTCACCTCAAAGAACACCTTCACCACCACAAAGATTACCATCCCCCCAACCATCACCAAAAATCCCAACACCACCTCCATCACCAAGAATTCCCACTCCACATACTTCACCACAAATCCAAACTCCACCACATACATCACTTAACCATCACTCTTCTGAACCTAACCCTACTACATCAGAACCTCACATGTCTGATACTCACTCACCTGTACCACCATCACCACAAATCTCTCACCATTATGATATTCCTCAAACTGAGGATATCAATGACTTCGAGTATTTTGACAATCCTACTCCACCTCCCTCACCACAATCACCCATCCCTGACCATATCACTAACCAGTGCCAAGTGCCTCTGAGAACAGTCTTTCCAGACTCACTCTCTGAAACCAGACACAACTCTCTCCCCTTAGCCACTTTATCTCCCTATAACTCATCTTCTAGAACCACCCCCTGCTCTGTCACAAATGAATCATGTCCCTCTTATCTTGATGGAAAGACCCTGGATATGATTGCCTCCTTGGAAGCTGAAAGACAGATGGTGAGGTTAGAAAGATCACTGAAACCAGTGGGAAAATGGCTATTCAATCCTCACATCTTCATGAAGCCCTCTACTGCAATCAAAGTGATGCCTGACTCGATGACTTTGAAAGGAAAGCAAAAGATTATTGACTTACCAGGGGATCAACATTTCTGTCTCATCAAGATCAATGACAGCAAATGCAAGTACAGGAAGAATCTTCTGACCACTGAGACTCATCATCAGTTTCTGAAAGTTAGAGACATCTACTGGAGATGTGGCTCCAGCTCTGGGTTAACAGAAGAAGAGAAGGCAGACATTCCCACCAGAGGTAGCCAAGCCTATGCCCTCTACCCCTTTTCACCCTCCATTTACACACTCCCTCCTTTCTTCATGGTTTTCCCTTTCTTTATTTTAAACTTTCCTGAAACTGCCCCTTTCACTCACATAAATCTCATTAGGAGATCTTATGAGTTTCTTCTATCTGTCATAGATTCTCCTCTACATAGTGCCAGAATTCATGCCTTTTTAGAGGAATTCTATCCCAATAATGATTTTGTAACCACTCTGTCAACCAATGTCTTTCTAGACCCTCACCCTGAGGATGATATCTCTGTTGAAGAGTTACCTCCTACCCCTCCTCCTTGTCCATCAACTTCTGGAACTTCTCTGGCCACTACAGATACTACTGCTCCAGTTGTTGCATATGATCCTGCTGCCCATCAGAGACTTGATGAAATGGCTACAAGTTTGCAGACTATCATTCAAAGACAGGATGAAGCAATTGCTCAACAGACTGCATTTCAAGCTCAGATGTTAGCTCAGCAGCAAGCAATGCAGCAGATGATGGAAGCATTCTTCAAAAGCCAAGGAGTCCCTAGCTCTTAGTTCTTAGGAATCTGTTTTTCATTTCATTTCTTTTTGAGTCGTGCAGTGTACTGAGTCAGTGATGTCTATCACTTGTAACCCTTCTTGACTTTAATCAAATGAAATGAGTTTTTCTTTTGGCAATTTATCTTCTATAATATATTTTTTCTCTTTGATTGATGCCAAAAGGGGGAGAAAATATAATTGTGTTTCATGATTTTATATTTCAACTATATGTTATTCTCTCTAATATCATGATGTTCTGATACTTGTCTTTACTTAGTGCATAAACTAAGGGGGAGCATAACATACCCTGATCAACTATATCTGTTTAGAAATTTCTACTGTTTCTTTTTGATGTTTAATAAAATCAGAAAAGATATTTGTCATCATCAAAAAGGGGGAGAATGTTGAGACCTCATAAGTCTAAAACACATTCAAAGTGTAAATCCTCTATGTTTTGATGATTCCAAATAGTTCAAGTATGATAATATTGAACCAAATGAAATTACTGATATATTTGATTAGTGTGCAGGAAAATAGACTTGAGGTCACTCGTCTAATTTTCACCCGTCTACTTTTTAGTAGAAGCTCAGCACTAACTCGTCTAAGTTTCCACTCGTCTAAACAGTTAGTCAAAGAAAGTCAACGCTCAAGAAAGACCAAGTTCACTTGATGACGTGGCAAGAAGCATGCGTCTAAATTTGGCTCAGCTGATCACCCGTCTAATTTTGGAACATGACAGCACCCATCTAATATTTGAATGATCATCACCCGTCTAAGTTTTGGATGACTTGCACCCATCTAAAAAATTCTCATTACTGACACCAAGTCAGTATGTCAGAAATCAAGTCCAAGTCACCTTATTCAAATTATATGCCATCCTTAAGGATCTCGAAGACCTCTGGACAATAGCTCAAAGGACAAAGAATAAAGAACGTTGTTTCAAGGTTTTAAGGAATAAAACACGCTATCTCTGCACCACTGCAGTAACCTTTTGCCTATTTAAGTACAAAGTAAAAGTACTTTATGGAAAGTGAACTGATGTTGCACTAAAAGAGGAAAGCTCTCTGCAACAAGTACAAGAAGCCTGCTGCCATATACTCTGAAAGAACAGCTGCTCAGTCTAAAGTGTACTCTTGGACACTCTTGACAATGCTCAACGTTTTCAAGCATTTAATGAATACTCAGAACGACTCTTTGGCATTAAATGGTGTCTCAGAAAGCTCAAGTCAGAAGCAAACACTTTCTGAAGCTGTGTCAAAACGGATCTCTTGATTGAAGCCTTTAAATAGATCAAACAATGAAGATGAAGCTAAGAAGTTGAATATCAAAAGAACTCTACACAGAAGCATTTACTCTCTTCATTAACTTCTTCATTCCTTCATTGAATACACATTCAATCATTTGATATAAATTCGCAGTCTTTCATACTTCATATTTTATTCCACTCTCTGAGTGTGATCTGAAAGATTTGCAAGTTGTATTAACTACACAAAACCTTTTTATTCCTTACTGTTTTTTAGCCTGAAGAGGCTAGGTGAGAAAAGAATACTTGTTTGAGTGTTGAGCCTGAAGAGGCTAGGTGTGCAAAGAATACTTGTACTGTAATTTACTGAGTTATAGTGGAAACTTGGTGCTGCCAAGAAACTGGACGTAGCCCTGTGGATTTTGGGGTGAACCAGTATAAATCTCCTGAGTGATATCTCTACTCCCTTTATCTTTTAATTTACTTAAAGTATTATTTCTGTTCTAGCTTTTAACTTGGGGAGTTAACACTGTGATTATCAAACTCTTTTAAAACCTTTTCAGTTTGTGTGTGTGCCATTCTGTTTTAAATATTAGACGTGTCACTCGTCTAACTTTCCCTTATTCAAACCTTGCTTACTGTGCCTGCGAAAATCTTTTTAAAGTAACCTAAAAAGTTGGTAAACACAATTCAACCCCCCTTCTTGTGTTCACTTTGGTTATTTCACACTCATGGTGTAAACCCTTCCCTTTGCCATCAGTCTATTTGTCTTTGAGTTGTTGGCAACTGGCTCAAACCTTGGTGTAGGGCATTCCTTTGCAATGTGTCCTATCTTTCCACAATTAAACCATTTCATTCCTTTCAGCTGACAGTTCTCAGCATTGTGGTTCTGGTTCCCACATTTATAACATCTCTGGACTTGGCCTTGATTCTGATTCTTTTGACTTCCACTACCATACGCAGAAGCGACGAGATGATATGGTTGTTAGTTCTGATTATTTCCTGGAGATCAGAAATATGGCTTCTTCTGAGCTTGTTTCCCCTTCTGATTCTGAAATTGATTCTTGAATTGAGATGGTCCTCTGGTATTACCCCGATTGTCTCTCCCTTTCCTCGTCTGCTCCACCTTTCGACACTTTTCGACTAAAGCTTGAAAGTTACGAATTTCAAGCAGTAGCACAGACTCCTTGATTTCGTATCGTAGAACTCCTTCGAGCCTCTCACATTTCCAACCCTCATCAGGTTGAGCTTGAAAGAAACGAAAATACTTGGCGAGTGATTCAAACTTCGTCGCAAATTCCCCAACAGACGGTCCTCCCTGTTGCAGACGTAGAAACTCTTGTTCTTTCTCGACTCTGGCACTTTGCGGAAAATACCTATCTAGAAATGTGGTGTGGAAAATTCCCCAAGTAATTTCCTGGTTGTCTGCTTTTAACAGCTGCTTCGTGCCATTCCACCAGTATTCTGCGTCTCCCAAGAGCATGAAGGTAGCATATGGAACTTTCACTCCTTCAGGACTGTGGATAAGCTCAAAGATCTTTTCCAGCTCTTGTATCCATAGATCAGCCTTCTCGGGATTAGCATCCCCATGAAACTGTGGAGGATTTTAGCGTCGAAAGTTAACTAAACCTCTGGCCTCAGCGGCTTGCTCGGCTCGAGCCTGATCTTGTTGGTTCTATGCAGTCATAGTAGCTCTTTGTTGTGCGATAGCAGCTGCAACCTTGGCCATTGCTTGTATTGCCTGATTCATCTCACTAGAAAACATCATTCTTTCCTCCTACATTACCCCGGCCACCACCACGACCGCCTTTACGGTCACCTCTACGGCCACCCACACGTCCACCTTCTGGTTCCATAACTAGCCTACAAGACGAAATCAGTTAGAATGCAACTAGAAAATGAAACGTATCTCATGTGTCAACACACATTGCTTCAAAGAAAACAATTCAAACAAGATACAAACAGAGATCACACAACACAAACATAACAGACTTACTCCCAAAGATTCCTGAAAGACTCGACCAACTCTGATACCACTAATGTAACACCCCCTTGGTGCTACATGTCTAAATAGTTACGGAAAACATAAAAAAATAAACTCTGGTTACTTTCGGAAAATAATTTAAGTACGCAACTATAATTGAAAAAGAGGTACAAAATTTTTCTTCGTGGTAAATAAAAACTTCAACTTACAAACATTCGAAAAAAGATAAGATAATATACATCCATTCATACTGTCATAATAGTAATAACTATACAATAATGATCTGACAAGTCCAAAGCTACTACTAAAAAATAATGGCTCTCAGAAGCCAGATATACAGACCATCAACAAATATAACTACCTCAAAAAGAAAAGAACCCAAAAAGGCCATAAGCTGGGCACCCTAATGATAACCATTAGGGAGACCCCCATGGTTACCCACACTGGTGGAGGCCTCAGTTGAAGCCGTCTCTACTGCCTCAACAATGGCAGGGTCTGCCTCCTCATCCTGTACTACGTACTCTGGCACAAGATCCTCCTCCTCAAGAGGATCCTCCTCTGCGACATCATCATCCGTTGGGTAAAGAATCAAAGGAGCAGGAGGGGGAATTTCCGGCGTGGGTGAACGAGGTATAGCTCCATGGAACGGCTGAGGTAGTGGAGGCTCATGATACATTAGTCCCTGATCGACTAGGGTGCTGAGGATCAACCGAGTGGGAGGTAGAGGTACCTCAACGGTCATGAAACGATGTGTGCACGACATGGGTCCTATGTTAGAGCCCTCAGTATCCTTTACTGACCCCGTGTACATGGCGGTACGGCATCCCGGGTGGACCGTCCACGCACCCTGTAACACTCCGGTTTTTACTGTTCTTCCATATCAGTAAATATACACATATCTCTGTTTATATTTTTATCCGAGACCTAGAAAATGATTTTGAATAAAACAAAATCATATTTAAACTCTACTTGATAGTAGGAGATTACGGTTAAATTTTGGTTTGAAAATTCAGACAGAACCCGGTATGCGTTTTCACTGACAGTAAGATTTTACTGATCAGAAAACCTAATTTTACTGATCAAAAATAAAATATTATATTTTATTCTGGCGAAGTTTAAAAGAAAAATTGCATAAGAAAAATCCTAATTTTTGGCCCGAAAACGAAAAATTTCAAAATGTTGCCACTTGTTGGGATACAATATGTTTCAAGAATTTCTACCCAAAAATAAAATATTTTATTCTATCGGGTGAAATTTTAGCGAAAAACGGGCGGAAAATATAATCGGGTAAAGCGTCGGAGCCGAAAATGGATTCGCAGATATATGCAGAGGGTCTGGGAGGTTAATATCACATGCGGGACCCACCTATGTGATGAGAAAGGTGACTCACCTTCACCATAAATGCTAGAATAAAATATCTAGATATTTATGTATTAACCTAACCTAACTTAGTTAAATACCAACCATGGTCATTGTAACACCCTTTTTTTTTCGTTAAAGTGCTTTGTATGTGCCTTGTTTGTTAGGAATGTTTAAAATGAGCTAAGTGGAGTTTTAGGTGGAAAATCCCTTTCTAGGCTTGTGTCTTGTGACTGCCTGAGTCACAAGCACGGCCATGCTTAATAGAGAACACGACCGTGCTAGTTGGCAAAGCGCATCTCGCTGACGCTAAGTTGAGTACGACCATGCTCAACAGGGAGCATGCCCGTGCTCAATGGAAGACCGTGCCTCGTAGGCGCTAAGTTGAGAAAGGCCGTGCTCAAGGAGGAGCATGACCGTGCTCGGGTCTGACGCTTTATATATAGAGCAGTAACCGAGGGTTTTCGCTGAAACCCTATTTTGGTAAACAGCAGCCACCCTAGTGCGGTTGAACCTAGTTTACTCCCTATTTTCTCTAAACCAATTACGTTGTTGGAGCTTTGGAGACTTGTGGGAACATCCAGTTAGTCAGTGCCAATCGTAGTAAGGTAATAGTTCTTCCCTTTTAGTTTCCCTTTTCTTGTTCTTGATTTGAGAACTAATTGGTTAACCTTTTCGTGTTAGCCAAGGATTGGGGATTGTTCGTCGAGCCGTTCGAGGGAACCAATTGGTGATCTGCCTTAGTGAACGGGAATCTTCATTCCAGGTATGGGGAGAAGGATAGTGTAGACATTAGGCGAGGGGTAGCGCAAGATGAGGGGTTCCCAAAGCCCCATTATATGTTGTTGTTAACCGTTATTAATGCCATGTTATGTTTGATTATGCATATGCCTAAACCGTTGTCAATTCCATGATCTGTTTGGTTGAATGGATTAATTCCTATAATTGCTAGTTGGTATGCCTCTTTGTTATAGTTGTTAGATGGCTATGATGTTATATGCTAAACAGTGTATATTGATGAATATTGCTATGTTGAATGCCATTGGTTTATTAATGATGATGTTATGAGAATGCTGTTTGCTGTTGTTATTGATGATGTTGATTGACTGAGTGTTGAGGTTGAATTGTTAATAGGACCCTAATCGAATTAATAGGACTCTTAGTTAACATAACATTTAAGGGATTAATTCCCCAATATTTCATAAGACATGAACTGTTAGTGAGAGGTGAGGTTGATGCCAATCGAATTAGTCAAAGACCCTAGGATCTGATTTGAGAGTGTTAGGGAGTTTTGGCTCCAAGAAAACAAGTTGAATCTGCCCAGAGCAGTACGGCTGGCTCCAGGAGCACGGTCGTGCTGAACAGGGAGCACGCCCATGCTCCCAGTTAAATTCTGGAAGGCGGCCGCGCATTGAGCACGACCGTGCAGGACAGTGACCACGATCGTGCTCCACTTAAGTGGCAGCACGACATTGTTGGGGTGAGCAACCCCGTGCTCCCCCTACGGGTCAGAACGTTAATGGAATTAAGGGGTGCTTAACCCCAAATGTCCCCAATAATGTGATAAAACACCAATCGAATAAAGAAGAGTTAGGTAACTTAATTAAAGATTAATTAAGATAACAAGAATAATAAGTTGGTTAAGCCGGTGCCCACTGGGTTACCGCACGTTGATAAACTTTGGTGCTTTTTGGTCAAAAGTGGCCTCGATGCTTTTTGGTCGAGGTGTTGATAAGTTGGACCTTGGTGCTTTTTGGCCAATGGGGTCTTGACTCTTGAGAGTCAGGGTGTTGATGTTGTTGATGATGGTGATAAGTCTTGGGGTGCTTATTGGCCCAAGCAAAGGAGGTGGTTGCCATGTTTGAGGTTGTGCTCATGCATTCGTATGTTGAAGTTGTTGGTGGGGGAAGTTCAACATAGAGGAGGTCATCCTAGAGTTCGACGATCTGGCCAAGTCTCAGGGGTTCACCCAAGGTTTGGTGGACCATGGCTCCCGTGGTGGCGTACCCTTGTTATGGTGCGTCGGCTATCCAAGGGGTACACTCATGGTTTGGTGGACTGCCGGCATTGGTGCTTTTTGGCCAATGTGGATATGTAACTCTGAAGTTGCCTTCCTGAGATAGTTTGGATCCACATGAATAACGGAGTAGCGGAGTAGTGTTGCACCGCAAAGCATACGTTGGTTGATATGCCATGATGATGTGATTATTTATATGTTGATGTTATGTGTTGTATATTGCTATGCCATGCTATGATGGATGTTCATCTTGCTTACTATCTCCATGCCGTTGTGCTTACATGATTTCTTACTCCCCGTTTCTCTTTTTCTGGTGTTGGCATGTATCTCTTTATGCAGACGACGATGAGCAGTGTAACACCCCGATTTTTTCTGCTTTCTAAGATCGGTATAAATATAAATAAATGTTTATATTTTTTATCTGAAATTTAGAAAATGATTTTGGGAAAACAAAAGTCATATTCATATCATACTTATTTTTATAAGCATACGGTTAAATTTTCGGTTGAAAATACGGAAACCCGGTCTGCGTTTTCACTGACAGTAAGATTTTACTGATCAGAAAACTTAATTTTGACCCGAGAACGAAATGAATAAATTTTATATCTCATTTCCAATGATATAGGCTATTTTGAAAATTTTCAAAATAAATAAGTTATTTCGGGCATAAAACCCTAAATCGGGTAATCGACGGAATCGAGAACGGATGTGCAAAGACAAAATTCGACACCGGATGGATGAAGACAATGAGTTATCATCCATAATGACTCATAGGGGGTGACTCACCAATGTCATCATTACCTTTAAGCAAAATATCTAGATATTTCTTTAAACTAGTGTAAAGACCGTTTTACCCTTAGACGATTTTACCCTTGAACTGTCATCGAAATGACAAGTTTGCCCCACAATTTGTGGACACAAATCAGCCACATCCTCACTCATTTCTCACCACATGTTGGTCATGATTACTTTAGGCAAAATTACCATTTTGTCCTTAAGTTGCCATTTAATCACAAATTGCCTTAAGTGAAATTACACCTTTATCCTTAAATTTTTATGCCATGGACCATTTTTCCCCAAGAGGCCACGACCCTAGGCAGCCAAGAGGCCCATTTTCACTTCTATAAAAGGCCATCTTCATCTTCTCCATCAAGCTTTGCCATTTTTGCCATTAAAGCTCTAAGTACCATAGCTTGATTTTGTGAAGGAAGTAGGTGATTCCTTGCCCATTTTTCATTTCCAAGAGGTATACCATGCTTCTCTCACTTGATCATCATCATGTTCTTCATTTAATTTTATGTTTTAAAGCCTTGATCATATTTTTCAATTCCTAGATCTAGAAACTTTGAAAATTCATAGAAAATCATAGGAAAGTCCAAATGAGATGAAACCAATTTCTATAATCCTATTATCACCTCTATATTCTAGATCTAGAAGCTTACATCAAGCAAAAATTTCGAGCCCTATGAACCCCATGATGCCGAACCTAGGGTTTTGTGGGGGGGGGGGGGGGGATTTTGTTCATTTTTCTTACATGATTCAATCTTATGCATTATATAGGTATTGGATCTATGTTGTTTGAGTTAAATTAGGGTCTCTAAACCATTTTAATGTTCATGGCCGAAACTCATTTGTTGAGGGATTGGAAGATTTAATTTTTATTCTTATGCCATGATAATTGTTTTAGGGTTTTAAGTGATTAAGAATCATTAATCCAAAAGTTTAGGAATTTTAGAAATTTCTAACCCTAAAAACAGCCCTAGGCCGAAACCAACATGTAGGAGTTTAGGTGTTTTTAAGTTGTTTGATTGTTGATTAGTTGTTGTCTTTGTTGAAGGATAACTTAGTCATTGTATACGCGTGTTACCGACACTTGGATTGCGACAAATTCTCAATCGGAGGAAAATCTTCTAGAGGTAAGAGGGGATTGCCCGAGGAATTTTTCGATAGCTATATGCTATTTTTTTGTTGTCTGTATAATTTAGTTGGTGTGTTAATTATTTTATGTAGTTTGAAATTATCTGTTTTGCAATTATCTGCTTTTAAATATTTATTTATCTGCATTTAATTGTTCTTATATGTTGTTGCATGTCATTAATTGTGCTATATGCTATATTATTGACATGATTGTTGTTGATGTTTGTGGATTGAAAAGCTTGACAGTGGTCAGTGCTTAGTTAATAATGCGGTTTAAAAGTGTTAAGGATTTTTACGGGATGATGAGTTTTAAATTGATGAGACATAGTAATATAATATTACTTAGGATTTAGTTAGTGGAAAATGAGAAAAAGTTGGAAATAATATTATTTTAAGGATTTTACGGCGTAAGAGTGTTTTATGAGTTACAGTGAGGACGTAACCGTGAAAATATTTCAGCACTGCTAATTTTCACATAGGGAATTTCTAAATATTAGAAAATGATGTTTTAAAAGAAAAAGTTTCAAAAATAATTTTATTACAGCGTTGGAAAAATTGTTTTACGACATAAAGTCATATTTTGACCTGAAAACATTTTAAAACGGTAAACGATGGACAATTCCGTCAACATTTACGAATGTCTCTTTAAAAAGGGTACAAGTAAGTAATACTGAGAATTAGTCTCAAATGAGGTTTCCAAGTTCAAATTATTGAGTTTTGAACAAAATGAGTTTTAAGGGATTTTTAACAAGTTTACAAAACGAATTTCCAACGTAAAATGATTTTCGGTAAACAAAGAGTTATTTTCGTCAACTTGGACAAGTTGTGCAGTTTTTGTATTAAACGAAAAATGGTGTGCTAGTATTCTTAAGGCGTTACGAACATAGTATTCTTTGGATTTAGTATTCTAAATAAGGTGTTAGGAGCAAAAGGTTTTACATGCATTTAATTGGTAGACATGTCTAGGGCGTGAATCTGGATATCTTACGAGAAAAGATATTTCAGAAGTCGAATCTGAATAGCTGAATGGAAAGGTATTCAAGAAGGCGAAGGCGAAGGCGAATCTGGGTATCTTAGTAGATAAGGTATTCATGAAGTCGAATCTGAATAGCTTAAAGGGTAAGGTATTCAAGAAGGCAAAGGCGAAGGCGAATCTGGGTATCTTAGTAGACAAGGTATTCTAGAAGGCGAACCTGGATATCTTAATGGGAAGGTATTCAAGAAGGCATTAAGGCGTTCCTTATTTGGCAATCGAGCCTGATCAGCTCATGTATTTGGTGTTTGAAGTTCCAAAGATTAAGTAGTGAATGTAGATAAGGTATATGAGGTGTGCATGCATAGTTTTCAAATGATGACGTTTGGGGTATGAAAACCATGGATGAATTATTTGTTGTGATATGAATGCGTATGTTGTTATAACCATGTATATGTTTATCTGTTTTCTTTTGTGTCGGGCATGTAGTTGTTGTGTTAAATCCAGATATTGGAATCTCACTCTTGCACATTTTCTTGTTGGTCTCTTTACGTGTGGATTATATTTTATCTGAGTATAGGTGGACTTGGAGATGCCCCTGGCACGTTCAAGGATCTTTAGGCCTGACCTTTAAAGCAACCATGGATCTTAAGAATGACTTCTGGAGTCTTCTTAATATGTGTCATATAGAGTGACCAGCTCAACTAGGGCATTAAATGGGTGTATAATATTTATGTCTGGCTTTAGAGAGCCATTATTTTGAAGTAAGACATTTTCTCTTTTCAATAATGTATAATTATATTTTATGTTGTCTTTTAAGAACCTATACGGATAAAGGTCTAGAGGTGAAAACAATATGATGCAGCATAGTTGTAAGATGCACTTTACGTCTATATATATATATATGTTCAGATATGGTTATATTGGTGACAGGGTTATGTATGTCGAAGAAAAGAAAAATTTTAACCACCATTTTTGTCTTAAACAAAATATCATAAACGATTATTTTCCAAAAGTAACCAGCAATTATAATTTTATTTTCCGCATTTGGGTAACTATATGATGACCCCAAGGAGGGGTGTCGCAAACAGCCAGTGGAGGAGTGACTCTGAGGAGCCGCGACTTTAGTTATGATGCTTAGTTTTATAGTTGTTAGTTGTTGTTAGTTTTTAGTTTCAGTTGTATTCCGTGGATTTTATTCTGGAATGGTTATACCAGCTCTGTATGTGGCATCGGGGTTGGGATATGTTTTGATGTTTATGTTTTATTTATTTTAAAACTATGTTTCTTTCCACGTTAAAGTGTTACAATGTGGTACCTTTTATCCAAGTTTTTATTTTAATGAAATAAATACGTGTTTTTATTTTTTATCTTTCAAGTAAATGTCTTATATTAATATGCGGGGTAGAAGGTCTCACATTTAGTGGTGTCAGAGAAGGTCTGTCCTATCAGGCCGTGGTATGAGTCTGTTGCAAGTCTGTTGTGTGCTCTTGTTTGAATTGTCTATACTTGTTATAGATAATGATGCTTATAGTTGCAACCTGTAGCTTTTCCCTGCTTAAAGTTCCCTATATTTAATGGTTGTTTTAGACATGTACAGGAACTCATGGCAGGTATAGGCAGAAACGATCAGGAAATCGCTAACGTGTTGACACTCCTTGCCAATGCAATTGGACAAGTTCAAAACAACAATAACGGAGGACCGGCTGAGTTTCAGGGTCTTGACAAGTTCCAACGGAACAATCCGCCGTCCTTCAGAGGAGCTTATGACCCCGAGGGAGCTTTGTTGTGGATGAGGGAGATCGAGAAGATCTTTAGAGCTATAGACTGCAATGATCAGCAGAGGGCTATCTTCGCCACGTTTATGCTCACGGAGGAGGCTGAGCACTAGTGGGAGAACTGTCGTTAGAGGATGGTGGCTGAGGGTATAGCAGTCACTTAGGCTGTGTTCAGAGATAGGTTTCTGGAGAAGTATTTTCCTGCGGATGTACGTGACAAGAAGGAGATGGAATTCTTGGCACTGAAGCAGGGAAATATGTCAGTGGGCGAGTATGTGGCAAAGTTCGAGGAGCTGGCTAGGTATACTACACACCTTATCAGGTCATGGTTGATGATCGGTCAAAGTGTGTAAAGTTCGAGGATGGTCTTCTTCCGGAGATCAAGCAGGCGATCAATTACCAGTAGATCAGAGTCTTCCCAACCTTGGTGAACAAGTGTAGGATCTTTGAGGATACCTACAAGTCCAGGGTTGCCAGTTTCAGGAGTTCAGATAGTCAGAACAGCAAGAAGATTGAGCAGAAGGATAAGGGCAAGCAGCGTTACGCTCTAGCCGGCCGGGATTTCAAGCAGAGTAGCAGGAAGTCGCAGTTTTCGTATGATAGGTCCAGGGGTGGTAACTTCAACTCCTCTAGGCTAATGAAGTGCAGCAAGTGTTACAATATGGTACCTTTTATCCAAGTTTTTATTTTAATGAGATAAATGCATGTTTTTATTTTTCCTCTTTCAAGTAAATGTCTTATATTAATATGCGGGGTAGAGGGTGTCACAGTCATAACCAAGACAAAGCCAATTTGGCTTCTCCTTCCTCCTTGTGGTGCATACACAGCCACGCCTCCTAAACACCACCTCCACCACATATTTCTCTCCTCCATCCATGTCCACTCATTTGTAATGATGACAAAGTTAGAAATATCTAGATATTCTCATGCAAAATGACCAATTCATCCTTAAGTTTTCCTTGATTTCCTTTGGTGTCTCACAAGTGTGTTAGAACCTCACACTTAGACCAAATTTTCGTGCAGCCTCATTTCCACAACTAGACTCATTCATTTTTATCACACTTCTCCATTTTCTTCACAAAAAACATTATGTTCATCAACAAGATTCCATTGGCATCTTTCTTTAATCCTAGAGATAAATCCTCCAATTCTATAACCTAGACTTCCTTTCCATTCATGAGATTGATGATCATCTCTTCTTTTCTCAAGATTCAAGTCTATACCTATTTTCTTGACAAAATTCTAGAAAATCATAGGAAAATCATTTTGATGTGGTAACAATTTCTATGAACTCTCTATGACTTCTAGATTGATTATCTAAAAGCATGAGAGCAAAGAAAATTTTCTCCTAATTTTTCTAATCATGGCAGAAAACCCTAGCTAGGAGGATTGAATGAGTTTTGTTTCAATTTTTGAAATATGACACTTGATCTTACCTCTTTAATATCTCTATTTGGTAAATCTAGAAGTTTGAAATCAAAAGAATTTCTTAGCTATTTGTTCTAGCGATGGCAGAACCACCCATAAAAAAAAATAGGTTAAGAGATTTTCAAATTTTTGAAGTATAAACAGTTGATCTTGTCTTTCTAATACTCTAGGATCATAGATCCAAAAGCTTGAAAAATTTAGAGATCCCTAACTTTTTATTTTTATGATGGCCGAACCTTACTCATGGAGGTTAGATGAAATTTTCTTCAACTCTTAATTTGAGTCATGATTATTGGTGTGAAGAAAATTTATTTATTTCTTTAAGTCTTTCTCAAGATCACCTTTCATGCTCTTTTCTTTAGAAATCCATGAAAAATCATAGGAGTTGAGTTTATGAGTTGTGATAAATTTTCCCTACCTATCTATCACACTAGGATCATGTATCCAAGAGATTATAAAAATTGGAAAACCTTCACCCTATTTTCATGTCTTGGCCGAATCTAGGGTTTTGAGTACCAAAAATGAGTTTGTTTGATTAACTTGTTTTCATGTTGTTTGTTGAAGGTTGGAGTTGTAACTAGTTGTAGTACTTTGTGTGTGGTGGGAGAAAAGAAGCTTTGAGAGCTTGGAAAACAAAAAATGGTTGCTCTTCAAGAGGTAAGGGGAGTTTACCTGAGGGGTTTTTGAGAGCTACATACTATCTGTGGGTTGTTTGTATAATTATTGTAGTGATATTGTGTTGTTTGATTTAATTCTTATGTGTTTGTTTATGTAGTCTTATGTGGGTTATGTGGTTTATGTGATTTATTATGTTATAACTGTGATTTAATGGATTCATTGTTGTTTGAGTGATTGACTGAGAAGCCTGACAGTGGTCAGTGCTCAATGATAATTGAGGATAAAACTTAAAAAGTTTAAGGAAAAAATTCAGTGTTTTAATTTTATGGAAATGGAAGAAAATGTGACAAAATTAATATTTTAATAATGTTTTGGTGAAAGAGTAAGTCAATGAGTGGCAGTGAGGATGAAACCGTGAAAAAATTTCACTTACGCTGGTTTTTCCGAAATAAATTCAAAAATAAAATAAATAGTGAATACAATAAATTAAGTTTCAAAAATAACTTTAATGTGGATGGGGAAAAACTTTTGTCAAAGGAAAAGTCATTTTGAGTTTACAGGAGAATTTATTCCAAAACGAAAAAATTCAGAAAAGTGATTTACGGCGAGACTATGAAAAATAATGTTATTAATTGGGATGAAAACGTGTTGAAAATGAATTTTCAAAGGTTTGATGTATTGTCGGAAAAAGATTTCAAAAGAGAAGGAATTTGATAAAAATTGTATTTTGGGGTGATTTAACATTTTATAAACGAATTTCAGCGGAAAAGATTTTATGCAAAAGAATTTTAAGTCAATGAAAA
Organism: Echinosophora koreensis; assembly: GCA_035048595.1. Classification (NCBI taxonomy): domain Eukaryota; kingdom Viridiplantae; phylum Streptophyta; class Magnoliopsida; order Fabales; family Fabaceae; genus Echinosophora; species Echinosophora koreensis. The sequence continues at coordinate 620,247 of JAPCYP010000031.1, read as the reverse complement.
CATTTCCAATAAACTTGGATAAGTTTTCGGAGTTTTGTTTTGGTTTTGTTATTTCACAAAACGAAAATGATGTTGGAAAACAAAAGTGAACCTAGTAGCCGAGACGTCGGAAATTCTAGTGTTCGGCGATGAAGACACGTAGATCATTGACCCGTGTTGTCCATAAAAAACTTGAGTATGTTGATATGGTGTGGAGGACTTTGTGTCCCATATCTGTGAACCTAGGACTGGTGCATCGGTCTAAAGTTTCGTGATTGAACACTCAGACTTCGTGTTCTTTGTTAAGTGTGAGTGGGCTTTATGCCCAAATAAGAATAGTCATGAGCTTTGAGCCTCGACAAAGAAAGAATGAACGAAAAAGAAAAGTAACGAGAATAAATTTTTTACATGCATTTTGGCAGAAGTGCCTTTCTTGACCATTGTCCTTGTTGGACAATGTGCCATGTATTGTTGACCATTGTGCCTTGATTTGGATAATGTGCCATGTATTGTTGACCATTGTGCCTTGTTGGACAATGTGCCATGTATTATCAAGCCTGATCTGCTTAAAGAAAGGAAGTTGGGTTCTCCGGAGATTAGATATCAAAGTTAGAGGATGAATATTGAAGTGTCATGCATTTTTTTATAAATCGCGATGACTGTTGGGTTATGAATCCCATTGATAAACTATTATGTTTGTATTGGAGAATTTTCATGTGTTATGGATATATGTATATGTTGTTTTTGTGTGTCGGGCATATGGTTATCGTGATAAAACTCATATGTCGGTATCTCACCCTTGCGATATATCTGTTTTCTGGTTTTGCTGTTGTACCTTGGTACACGAGTACAGATGGTGCAGAAGAGTTCTCAATTTCACTCGAGGATATTAGTCCCGATCCTTGAAGAGGTTGGTGATAGTGGTGAGAATCATTGAGGTCTTTTCAGTATATGTCATGTAGAGTGACCAGCTTAGGATTTTGGTTGGAATGTATGGTTGAGAAGGTCGGTACATGTGTTTCGAGAACCTTTATATGGATTTTGAATTCAGTTTTGAATAATGAAATAATTTCAGGAAAACATGTGCGTTGTGGCGGTTTGATTATGGATAAAATCAGTTTTTGTGTGTTGACAAGTATAAAATAGTTTTACTATTGTAATGGGTGTGTCATATTTTCAAAGTATCTGGCAAAATTTTTTTCCCCCATTTCCTGACTTACACAAAATCATAGTAATTATTTTCCAAAAAAAAAAAAAAAAACCAGCATTTTTCCTTTTAATTTAAGTTCCGCGAACGAGTTAAGAGTTAACCATGTAATCCCAAGGGGGTGTTACACACCTGCCTCATCGGCGCTGTCAAAAGTCAAAGCTAGAGTCCCGAAGTACTGCATGGGACCACTCAGATACATTTTTGCTCATATATCAAAATACAACAACTAAAACCACAAACAGACAGATCACAAAGGTGAGATACCGACATGTAAGTTTATCACGATAGTCACATACGCGACACACCAACCAAAACATATGACAACAGTGACATGTAAAACAGTATAAACAATGATCAGAACATTAATTCTATTTAAACAAGGGGATTCAATGTCCGACAACCATCGTAGGTTATAAAAATGCATGACACTTCAAATATCCACTATCTATTTCGTAATCTCCGGAGATCCTAACTTCCCTTCGTCGAGCAGTATAGACCGCAATATCCCCATAACACAATTGTTCTCATGAGGTCGGCCTCTCAATTTAGGTCCGAACTCCAATTGTTCAAGGGTATCACGTCAACACCTAAACAATATTAAATAGTTCCCTATTGAGTACATCCAGTGTTTCGCAGTCGATTACCACAACTCGAGGTTGCAAGGCCTTGACCTTCTGTGGCATTCGAACCCAGATGTCCCTAAAGACCTTTCTTGGTCCGTAACTATCCAATTTATCAATCCACTTATGGATTGTAGCTTGTCAACGTAATGGCATGTCTGCCGGTTCATGCATGTAAAACAGTTGATTCTCGATCTTTTCTTTTTCGTTCGTTCTTTCTTGTCGAGGTTCAAAGCTCAAGACTAATTTTATACAGGCGTCAAGCTCGTTTATACTTAACACAAGACACGCAGTCCGAGTGCTCATTTATGAAATTCTAGGCCAATTCACCAGTCACTAGATTCGTCTATATTTGACACAAAGTCAAGTGCGCCAACGCGACACAAGTAACTCATAGCCCAAGTACTTACTCACAAGAACTCTAGCCTGACCTCTCGGTCGCTAGGCCCTCATAACTTTCATAATTTTTAACACGATTTTTTCGTTTTGTGAAAACTAACTTGAAAATCAAATAAAAGAGTTTAACAACGTTTGTCGGAAAACATTTTCGCTCTTTTTAACAACATTTTGCAGAAATTCATTTCCTTTGAAATTCATTTATGAAAACGTCAAATCATTTAAAATTATTTTTAAAACTTTTTGACTAAAATAATAAAATTATTATCATGAGTTCCGCCATAAAGCATTTTTCTAAACATTTTTCATTTAGAATAAAATTTTCGCAAACCAAAGGCTTTTTCTTTTAAGAGGCCTTTTCTTTGACGACATTAAAATATTTTTGAACTTTTTCTTCTTTCTTTTAATCTTTTTGAAACCTTTTTGGGAAAATTAATATAAATGCAATTTTTCACGATTCATCCTTAGTAACACTCATTTCTTAAGTGTTATTTTAAAATCGTCTAAGATTTCTCAAAACATAACTTTTTAACAAAAATATACTTAAGTCACAATAATTTTTTTAAAAAAATTTCTTTCGCTTATGAAAATTAAAATCCTTAAATTTTCTGCTTAAGATTTTTAGAGGATTAATACTCATTATCGAGCTCTGGCCATTGTCAAGCTCTCAATCAGTACAGTCAATAAACAGTCTCATGAAAAAACACACATTAAACAAACTTTAAAACACATTTACTTATCAATCCAATTTTCATCACAAAACTATAAATTATTAACTCAACATCACATACTTATTTCATTATACATATCAATCAAACAAAAAGTACATGACTATCAAACTCATTTAGGTAAGATCCCCTTACTTCTTGTAGTACAAATTCTTCTTGATTTAATTCTTGCAAATTGTTTCCTTCTACTCAAACAAGGTCACCACAATCAAAATACCAATTAACCTTCACAAGATCAACATATAAAACAAGTTAAACAACAAAACCCTTTTTGGAGCCAAATACCTAGGGTTCAGCCAAGAATAGAAAATAGGGTTAGGGTTTTCCATTTTATTCAATCTTTTAAATAAAAGGTACTAGGGTCTTAGATAGAAGATATAAATTTTCATAGTATAAAAGTTCCATTCATAGCCTTTTTCATGAATTTCTCCATGAATTCTTAGCAAAAAGGGTCTTGGAAAAAGAAAAGGAATGGAAAGAAAGTAACTTACGAGAAATAAGGAATGAGCAAGGATCATTAGGCATACCTCAAAGTGATAGAAAAAGGATGAAGATTGAAGACCAAAGTTTGAAGAAATTAGGAGTTTTTCTTTGAGTTTTCTTAAGAGAACACTTTATGTTATTTTTTGAGAGTGAAGAGATTAAATGAGTGAGTTATGAGAATGGAGAGAGGCTGGTTGAATTCTCAAGGGTAAGAGGGGAAATAATTTTTTTACACCTTAGACTTAGTGGACAAGTTAAGGCTAAGGAAGTAATTTTATGTTGGACATTTAGATATATTTTTTTTTCAAAAACCATCATTGCAAGGGTGAGTCATGGTGGTGACTCACCATATGACTCACCACTTGAGGTGGCATGTTGTCCCATCAATCCCAGCATCCAGATCTATCTCTGCAGTTCCGTATCCAGCTCCGTCGTTTACCCGATTTAGGTTTTTGAGTGTCTTTTCAAAAATTTTACCCGAATAAAATATAATATTTTATTTTTGAGTGCAAATTTTTAGAATAGATCATATCACTAAAAAGGTGATAAAAATCTAAACTTACTCAGTTTTGGGTCAAATTAGGTTTTTCTGACCAATACAAATGTACTGTGTGACACCCATTTCCGGGCACCACATTATGAAAATGCATGTAATAAAATAACAGATAAATTTAAATCAATAAAACATATCATAATTCGTAGAAGCAATGGCATAAACCTAAAACTGACACTCCACTGGCCGTGGTATAAAATACTAAAGACTCAACTTCAACTCTGAAAATCCTCGTCGTCTTCTTCGTATCTACACCCGCTAAAGGCATATCTCCATCTTCAAATCACGATCCGAACCCAAAATAAATATAAACAGAGACATACAGGAGGTAAGAAACTCTAATCATCATAAAGGGGAAACAGCATAAAATACTACTCATCAACATGTATATAAACAAACACATCCGTCTCCCAAGATTATTATCACATCAATCAACCTCAACATCTCAGCAACTAGGATCATAACTTATTCTAATGCATAACTGGTCCTAAATGCATGATTGGCCAATTCTACAACAACGTTTAGTCGATAGTTGGGTTACTAACTCCTGCGTCACCAACATGAGATCCGTCATTTTGGTCGCTCCGGATAGTCCACCTCAACCTCGTGTGAAAATTGCTCAAACAGCTATTGCAACTGTTCACACGGCCCCTCTGTGTACAAATACACAGATACACCTCTTGTGCGATAGCCCAGCTATGCACCAATATTATCCGACCTCGTATGATAGCCACTCAAACGGCTTATCGTAGCTAGTCATACGGCCCCTTGTGAAAACTATCCAACTTTCGTTGTAGTCGTTCACAACACACCAACATCAACCTCATATTAGTAACCGCTCAAACAGCTATTGCGGCTACCCATAAGGATGACCAACGCAATGATATGCACCTGCATCCATCACCATATAATGTCACACGACCTTCCTGTCTCGCACCTCAATATCACCACATAACATCATAACTTCCTAGTCAAGCTATCAACCTAGTTTCATATCAAATATCTCCAAAGTATCACCAATATTGATCCACCACCCATCAATATACCAACAACACATAGTACAATATTATCAACAAAACAACATCATATAATTAACGGAGAAATAAAATAATAACCATATATCACATAATCAACTAAGCATGTTATCATATAAGCATATTATCAATCAACAATCCACGGGGGTTGAGAATCCCCACACATGTAAATGCTCATATTTTATGCCCATTGTCCCGATAATTGGAATTTCTTCCCCCTCACCTTGTGTACACTTGTACCGACGTCTCGAGACGAACACTCCCTTTATACCTTCAATTCTGCCACGCAAGGGAGCAAGGCCTCCGAGCCTCCGAAAATTCACCTAGACATCACGTTACGAAGCATACGTTACTACGAGTTCAAAATCAAAGACGGAATCAAAATCCGTCAATCACAACTAAAGATATCACGAACATCGTAACGGACGACATTTCGACATAAAAAGAGTAGGATTTACCTTCACATTTAGAAGAAACGAAGAAGAGGACAATGAAGGTATCGCCGTCACGAATACAACGGTGTAACCGGAATCGTAACGGAAGGATCGAGCACCTCGTTCTCACACTACAACTTCTCTCTCTCTCTAGATTTTCTCTCTTTCTCTCTCTAGACTCTCCCTCTCTGTTTTCTCAGGCTTCTCTCAACTCACTGCTCTCTGTTTCTTTCTGTTTCTGCTGCCTAAGTCACTTAGGCTTTTATTTTTACAAAACCACGCAGCCACGCTCGAGCGTGAGAAATTCCACGCTTGAGCGTGCCCATGCTTGAGCGTGGGAATTGCCACGCTTGAGCGTGGAAAGCTGCCGCACCATGCATCCACTCACAGGCTGCCACGTAAGCCGTGACGACGCGTGGCCAGTCAAAGCATGGTCCTTGTCTGGTTGACTTGGGCGCTTGAGCGTGGATACACCCACGCTTGGGCGTTGACTTCTGACCAAAAGTCAACTCTTTGTGTTCAGGGTCCGTTCGACTTCCGATTGCGCTCAAATTTGAGATATAGGCTCCTTAGGACCTAATAAACAACCTAAAACCATCAAAAAGGCCTAATCTCATCTCTAACTCCAAAATTCTTATTTCACACTCAGACGTCTCGAAGACGCTTACCGGGAAACCCTAATTGGTCTTGACGTTCAAACTCACCCGGAAAAGCTGTGTACTTTCCATGCAAAGGTTTCTATACCTTAATCCATCTCTTAACCATATAATCCAAGTCTTAAACATGTTCATCTTACGTAAAACAAAATCGTAAAAACAGGGATGTTACATTACTACCCCCCTTAAAAGAAATTTCGTCCTCGAAATTTTGCAGGGGTTACATGCAACATCAACTCCGCTGAGCACTGTGATACAATTATCAACAACACAACCTTACTGATTCATATTTTTCAACTTATCAAAATCTAAACATACACCGACTTGTAGGTTCATATTTCACACATATTTCACAGACTATGCCATCAGAAAATATACATCATCATCCTTAACCTAACTACATATATACCTAAACATAGCTTCAAAACATTATTTTCTCCAAAACCTAGTAAGAGAAACTAGCTGACAACTTCAAAAGATCATCCACAAAAACCTCACTGCTCATGATTGATAATGCTCCGCTCCTCTCAAAGTGAACACACGTCCTGTTGTTGGAGTTCGTGCTGCTTGTTGTCCAGTTCCTTGAGATGACGCCCCGGTTCCTTGTCTTCCAGCATTTGTTGCTTTTCCTTGTCTACAATCCCGAATAACATGCCCTGACTTACCACATTTAAAACAAACAACATCCTTCACCTAACAATCCCTCATTAAATGTGCTCCTCCACATCTAAAACAAGTAAGTGATCTTTGTCCATCCATTCCAACTGTTACATTGTGCGGTCTTGGATGTTCATATGGTTTCTGCTCTTGACGAGGTCCTTCATTCCCATTGTTCTGATGATTTCTGATTGGCCCTTTATTCTTCCTTTGTTGACGGGCTTCGATCTTTTTATCAAGACTTTCCACTGCAGTGCATCTTTCAATCAATTCCGGAAGTCTGGAAATTCCCAAGGGTAACATCGCTCTTTGTAATTCACTTCTCAATCCATCTTCAAACCTTTTACATATCCACTTCTCATCTGGGCAGACTTGATAAAACTTGGAGAACTTGAGCAAAGCATCAAACCTGATTGAGTATTCTCCCACTGACATGTTTCCTTGTTTCAGACTCATAAATTCCTGCTCCTTCTCATGTCTAATTGTCTCAGGGAAATATTTTTCCAGAAAACATTCCTTGAACAGTTCCCATGTAATGATTCTTCCTTCAGCTTCCAATATCCTCTGACGATTCTTCCACCATGACTCTGCACCTCCTACCAACATGAATGATGCATATATGACCTTTCTGTCTTCCCTGCAATGCATAGCGGTGAACACTTTCTCTACCTCTTGTATCCACAACTTCGCTCCCTCTGGATTATACTCTCCATGAAATTGTGGCGGCTTTCCTTTCATAAAAGCAACTAACCCTGCATCCATTACTCCTTCTTGATTCTGGGATTGCTGATTTTACTGTTGTTGCAGTTGCTGCATTAGCTGTGCATCTGCTGTGACTGAATCATCATGGTTCTGGCCATATCCCGTATTGTCTTCATGACTTCAGATTCATTTTCTTCTTCCACTCCAGGAAACTCTACTTCCACATCATTATCTTCCACGTTGTTCCCACTCTGGCTACCGTGAGTCCCACCAGCCATAGGTCCCTGTAGAGGTAACCATCAGCTCATATTCATAAGAAATATATAACACATACTTCTTATAAATAATCGAAACAGTTATCATTATTTCTCAGTAAAGGAAACAAGAGATAACTTAGATACGAACACTCTACCCAACTTTTAAACATAGTCAACACCTGATGTAGGTTCAACTAGACACGGCCAGAAACAACATCCTGTATCTCGCAGTCCTTGATTCTAATCAGACATAACCCCACAGTCCGTTTTAGAACCGAACAGCTCTGATATCACCAAATGTGACACCCATTTCCGGGCACCACATTATGAAAATGCATGTAATAAAATAACAGATAAATTTAAATCAATAAAACATATCATAATTCGCAGAAGCAATGGCATAAACCTAAAACTGACACTCCACTGGCCGTGGTATAAAATACTAAAGACTCAACTTCAACTCTGAAAATCCTCATCGTCTTCTTCGTATCTACACCCGCTAAAGGCATATCTCCATCTTCAAATCACGATCCGAACCCAAAATAAATATAAACAGAGACATACAGGAGGTAAGAAACTCTAATCATCATAAAGGGGAAACAGCATAAAATACTACTCATCAACATGTATATAAACAAACACATCCGTCTCCCAAGATTATTATCACATCAATCAACCTCAACATCTCAGCAACTAGGATCATAACTTATTCTAATGCATAACTGGTCCTAAATGCATGATTGGCCAATTCTACAACAACGTTTTAGTCGGTAGTTGGGTTACTAACTCCTGCGTCACCAACATGAGATCCGTCATTTTGGTCGCTCCGGATAGTCCACCTCAACCTCGTGTGAAAATTGCTCAAACAGCTATTGCAACTGTTCACACGGCCCCTCTGTGTACAAATACACAGATACACCTCTTGTGCGATAGCCCAGCTATGCACCAATATTATCCGACCTCGTATGATAGCCACTCAAACGGCTTATCGTAGCTAGTCATACGGCCCCTTGTGAAAACTATCCAACTTTCGTTGTAGTCGTTCACAACACACCAACATCAACCTCATATTAGTAACCGCTCAAACAGCTATTGCGGCTACCCATAAGGATGACCAACGCAATGATATGCACCTGCATCCATCACCACATAATGTCACACGACCTTCCTGTCTCGCACCTCAATATCACCACATAACATCATAACTTCCTAGTCAAGCTATCAACCTAGTTTCATATCAAATATCTCCAAAGTATCACCAATATTGATCCACCACCCATCAATATACCAACAACACATAGTACAATATTATCAACAAAACAACATCATATAATTAACGGAGAAATAAAATAATAACCATATATCACATAATCAACTAAGCATGTTATCATATAAGCATATTATCAATCAACAATCCACGGGGGTTGAGAATCCCCACACATGTAAATGTTCATATTTTATGCCCATTGTCCTGATAATTGGAATTTCTTCCCCCTCACCTTGTGTACACTTGTACCGACGTCTCGAAACGAACACTCCCTTTATACCTTCAATTCTGCCATGCAAGGGAGCAAGGCCTCCGAGCCTCCGAAAATTCACCTAGACATCACGTTACGAAGCATACGTTACTACGAGTTCAAAATCAAAGACGGAATCAAAATCCGTCAACCGCAACTAAAGATATCACGAACATCAAATATATCAGTAATTTCATTTGGTTCAATATTATCATACTTGAACTACTTGGAATCATCAAAACTTAGAGAATTTACACATTGAATGTGTTTTAGACTTATGAGGTCTCAACATAAATCATACAAGATTCTTCAGAACCACTTATAATAACTTTCTCAGAAACACCCAACACAAAGAAAACATCCTAAGCTGGTCATTCTAATAGACATCTACTGGAAAGAACTCCGTACTTCTCACCATTATAACAATCACCCACCTCTTCAAGGATCTGGATTAATATCCCCAAGTGAGGTTAGGAGCTTCCCGGCACCACCTGCCCTCGTGTACCAAGGTACATCAGCGAAGAACCAGGAAAAACCTGATATATTGTAAGGGTGAGATACCAATATATGAATTAATTACGATAACTACATGCACACACACAAGAACATCATATATAAATAAATATTCATATTCAACATAAGATTTTCACAAATAAGCATAACTTTCAATAATCATCGTCATTTTTGGAAAAATGCATGACACTTCTATAATCAGCATCTCTCCTAATCTCCGGAGATCCCAACTTCATTTTTATATAAAAAAAAAAAACAGTGAGTTGATCAGGCTCAAATAGCCAACACATGGCACAACTTAATTCCCACAGCACTGTCCAACTCAAGGCACAGTAATCAACGCATATGGGTTCCATAGCACACTATCCTACACAAAGCACAACGAACAAGGCTCATGGAAATCATGGTCCATCAAGGCACCAATGATACACCGTCGCATGAGATACCTTTCCCTTCAAGGCATTCACACAACAATTTGGGCACGTCTACCAAATGCATGTAAAAACATTTTATTTCCGCATCTTTTCTTTATGTTTCATTCTTTCCCTGTCGAGGCTCAACGCTCATGACCATCCATAGATTTTTGACATTTTAAAACTTTCATCATCAACACAGGACGTTTTAGTCTGAGTGTCCAATCACAACAGTCCTAGACCTGTGCACTAGTCATAGACTTTGTGGTCGTAGAAAACAATATTCACCTTTAACCACGTTTATCACGATGTATATAGGACACACAGTCCACAACGATATATATAGGACACACAGTCCACAACAACGTATGTAGGACACACAGTCCACAACAATATATGTAGGACACTCAGTCCACAACATCTTGATACAGATCATAAATCCTGTGACACCCTACTCCTGGGTCATCACATGGTTACCCGTTTTCTGAAAAGAAAAGTTTAATTCGCTGGTTGCTTTCAGAAAATATTAATTTCTCAACGCTTATCCTTTCAAAATATGGTGATAAATTTTTTCTTTCTGCGAAATACTTCAGAAAAAGATATACATATACATCACAGTAGTAGAATTACTTTATACTTACATACAAACCGAATTTATTCGTAAACCACAACATTGCAACATATAAGCTTTTCTGAATTTTTTTTTCATACACCTTACAAGGTGTTTCAAACCATTTATAACAACTTTCCCAAAATACCCAACCCAAAGAAAATTCTAAGCTGGTCGCCTTACAAGACATCTACTGGAAAGACCCCGTGGTCATTCCCACACTCTAACATCTCTTCAAACATCAGGACCAAAGTTCCCGAGTGAAGCTAAGGACTTTTCTGCACCATCTACTTTCGTGTACCAAGACACAAAAGCCAAACCAGAAAACCTGATATATTATAAGGGTGAGATGCCAATATATGAGTTTATAACGATAATCACATGCACGACATACTCAATTAGCACATAGACATACATAACCATAACAACATAAGATTCTCATAACCAAACAAGTAGTTTATCACTGGGTCTCATACCCGATCATCGTCATTTTTCTTAAAAATATGCATGACACTTCAACATTCAACATCTAAAGTTTTATACTAAATCTCTAAAGATTCCAACAACGTATAAATGAGCTGATCAGGCTCCCACATGGCACATTGTCTACGAAAGAAGCAATGATCAACTCAACATGGCACATTGCCCAATCATTTGGCACAACGGTCAACACGAAACATGGCACATTGCCCGAACTCCCGGCACAACGGTCAACACAAATCATGGCACATCGCCTAAAACTCCCAGCACGATGGTCAACACAGATCATGGCACATCATCCAAAACTCTTGGCATGATGGTCAACGTAAGACATGGCACATTGTCCAAACATTCTGGCACAATGGTCAACAACAACAATTCATGGCACATTGTCCATCAAGGTACAATGGTCAACACGATAAATGGAAATATTATCCATACAACACATAATTCTCAACAACACATGACACATTGTCCACTAAGGTACAATGGTCCACTTTACATGACACATTACCCATCAAGGCGCAATGGTCAACGCAACGCGAAATACCTCACACCTCAAGGCATTCACACAAAACAACGTGGCATGGGATACCTTACTCATTAAGGCACCACACTTAACAACGTCGGGCACGTCTGCCGTAAATGCAAATGTAAAACATTTTGTCCTCGTCATTTTATGTTCGTTCATTATATTCTTGTCGAAGCTCAAAATGGCTTACGACTATTTATCGTCTTCAACGTCTTAAAATTCTCATCATCTCATCATTTTCAACGTCTTAACATTCTCATCGTCACATGGATCAAAGATCTTCGTGTTTTTATTATAGAACACTGGTATCACGATGTCTCGGATACTAGGTTTATTTTTCAACGTGAACACCGTCTTTTGTTTGTGAAACACAATTCAAAACAAAATCTCCGCAACTTATCTAAGTTGACGGAATAACATCGTTAAGTAAAATTCGTTTATAGAAAATCATTTCTAATTGAAAATTCCTTTATAAAATCATCGGTTACTAAAAATTTAATTTTTAGAAAAGAGAGTCACTTGAGGCTCAAACTTGTTTAAAATACGTACTGCCGCTTTAGAAATACTTGCCGTCGATACTTTTCCAAATTACCGTCGTTTAGCCTTTTTCAAGGCATTTAAGCCAAATATTAGCTTTTTCCACTTAAATCATTTTCTAAAATCATAATTAAGTTATTTTTGAAAAATAATTTCATAAAATAACTTTTTATAATATTCCAGAATTTCTTACGTAAAAATTAGCAGTACAAAAATAATTTTACGGTTACGTCCTCACTGTGACTCATAGTTCACCCGTACAGTGATAAATCATTAGAATAATGATATGTTCCAGTATTCCTTATTTTTCCCAAATAAATATTTTCCATTAATATTATAGTCCAATATTTTACCGTTAAAACATTGAATATAATGTACAAAGCTTTTCAAAGCTTTTATCTGATTAATGGATTGGGCATTGACCACTGTCAGGCTTCTCAAACAACATCCACAACAAATATCACAGTAATATTCCCAGGCAGATCATGCATCACAACATCAGAATAGAACACTGCAGATAAACACTTATACGCAGATAAACCATCACAGATAAAAATAACACAACTTAAACAACTTAAACAAACATCAACAGATAAATAATACAGACAACAACAAACAGCACATGATTATAGAAAAAAACTCCTCAGGTATTCTCCCCTTACCTCTTGAAGATTCAAGCTTTGGTTTCACGAACGGCTTTTCGATTCGAATCCGGTTTCCCCCGTGCAACTCAGGATAATCCACAAAGATTTATCCTTCAACAATTCACAACTCAACCAATCAAAATCAAACAAATATCATCACCTAAACACTTCATATAGGTCACGGCCCTAGGGTGATTTTGTGGCTAAAAATCCTAAGATTGCTTAAGTCATTGGATTAATGATCCTAAGTTCTTAAGTCTTTAAAACACATGATTAGCAACAAAGATTGAAACAACACATTCCAATCCCTCAAGAACTCATTTTCGGACTTCAAAGAAAATATGAGTTAGAGATTTTAGTTTGATATAAGACTTTGGATCCAACATATATATGATATAGAAAGTTGAAATCAATGATCACTTTATAAGAAAATGAACAAAATCTCCTTCCCCCACTTCATGAAGGTTTCGGCCAAGGAGGGTTAAATGGGGAGGAAAACTTTGTTTGCATCAATCTCTTGGAATATGGTGGTAGAGATGATAACTAACTCATAGAAATTGATTTCATATTTTTAGGATTTTTCTATGATTTTCTAGAGAATTTCAAACTTCTAGATCTAGAAATGGAAAAATATGATTCATGGCATAAACATGAGAACTACATGAAGATGAAAGCTTAGATGATCAAGGAGATGAGCTTTTACCTCTTGAAGATTGAAGAAATGAAGAAAATGATCAACCTTCACTTAGTTGAAAACTGGACAGCTTGAGGGTGTGATGGTTTTGTGAGTGTATCTCACAATATACTCATCCAAAAATCACAAAATTTGGCTTTTTAGAAAGATAAGAAGAAAAGGAAAAACTTTGGTGTTTAAGGTTTCATTTGATTCGGATCATAACAGGGGTAAAAATAGGCTTCTTTATGCTGTCTCCCATGGATCTGAGGATTCTGGGCAGTTTCTGTATTTTGGTCATAACTCTCAACATACTCATCCGTTTTTGATGATCTTTAGCTCGTTGGAAAGAAGAGAGAAAGAGGAACAACTTTCGTGTTGAGAGTGTTTCGAGTTTCAGAAATGAAGATGGTCATAATTTCGGTGCAAGTTCTGCTAGTTTTAGGACATCAATGGTAGCTCATGTGTGTTAGAAGGAAAAAGGAGGAATGGAGAAGATGATGGATGAAGTGAGAAGCTTGGAGAATGATCTAGAAACACTTGACTCATCCAAGTTTATGAGCCAACCATGGGCCTTGCGAAATTTGGGCTTGGAAGCCCACTTAAGCCCATTTGATTTTGTCCATTGAAAATGCTTAAGACATAAACTATGTCATAGGAAACTTATATAAATGAATTGGCATCATGAAAATAATTTCATGGGCATGGAATTTAGGCTCATGGCCGCAGTCCCCCTAATGGGCTTGGATGAAGATTCTGGCCCAATTTGACAAGGATAGCTTGAAGAATTCACTTTGGACTAAAAAGCGATTAAGAGAAAGTTAAAGGACCAAAATGCAAGTTCCCTAGAAATTGTCATCATGACTAGTGACTCCATCCATGACATCATCCACATGGCCTTGTCATCTGTGACTCATGGATATTATCCGTTGGCGGTTCCCGGAAATCCCGTAATCTGCTCCGCCGTTTACCCGATTAAAGACGACGCCCGGATAAAATATAATATTTCACTTTTTAGTGAAATATTTCAAAATATCCAAAATCATAGGAAATTAAATAAAAACCTTAAGTTTTTCGTTCACGAGTTAAAATCAGGTCTTCTGAGCAGTATAAATATACTGTCAGTGAAATTCGCAGACCGGGTTTCGCCTGACTTTTCAACCTAAATTTTTATCGTAACTCTCTACGGTCAAGTAGTGTGTAACTATGGTTTCAGATTAATTAGAATAATTTTCTAAGTCTCAGATAAATATATAAACGTATTTATATAAATTTCCGATATTAGAAAACAGCGAAAAGTCGAGGTGTTACAAATCCACGTGCTTTTTGCTACAGAAACACTAGTATCCCGATGTCTCGGTTACTAGATTCACTTTTCAATATCATTTTTCGTTCAGTGAGACACAAATACAAAACAAAACCTCCGTAACTTATCCAAGTTATCGGAATTATTTGTTGAGTAAAACTTTTGGCAAAAGAAAAGTTTTTCCTTTGAAATTCATTTTTTTTAAAACTTCAAGTTATAGAAAATCTATTTCCTTTCCAAACATCCATTTTATTTTGAAATTTTCTTTTTCTGAAAATTATTTGAAGCTTTGCAAGAAAATCTTTTTAAAACTTCAAAGTAACTAGTTTTTCTTTATGGTTTTGTACCATAAAACATTTTCAAAAATTAAATTTTCTTAAGATAAAATCGTTTAAATCTTCAAAGAATTTTCCTTCATAAGATAAAAATAAAAGTTTAAACTCTTAAATTCTCATACAAATTTTTGAATAGATAGTTATTTTCTCTTTCACCAAAAATGTTTCTTCAACTAAAGTTTTATTTTTCTAATATTCTTTGTATAGTTTTCTTAAAGCTTTTATCTTTGATTATTAATTGAGCTCTAACCAATGTTAGGCTTTTCATACAAACAACCAAACAGTCTCATAACAGATAAAGCATGCATCAACTATATTCACATATATAATCAATCAAATATAAAAATTTAAACATGTTATCAGATCAAGCAGACAACTTAAGCCATCAATCAAGACTCAGCAAACACACATAAAATCAATCACAAACAATATGTAGTTATAAAGAGCATCCCTCAGGCAGTCTCCCCTTACCTAGCTCGAAGGGTAGAAAAGTCTTTGTTTCCGCGTTGTCCAAAGCGAACCTCCTTTGCTCGTAACGTGTCGTAAGTCTAAGAATCAAGCACATAACCCAAGTTAAATAAAAAATCATCTTGTCTTTACATTAACACTTGTTTATAGTCTGTTTTATACCAAAAATCTTTACTTGATCATGTTAAAAGATATTATTTTTAAAATCATATTTTTCATTCAAAAATTAGGATGACTTCTTTTATAAAAGCATTTTCAGAACAGCAGTGAGTTTAAATTTTGAATAATCACTCAAATGACCTTTAAAATTTTTGAAAATTTAATTGAAGGTACCCAACTCACACATCAACACAGTGCAGTTAGTCCCATGTAAAAATTAAAAGGCATTAATTTATTAAAAATCAAACACTGCCTCTGTTTGCACAGGATTTTTCCAGAAATCCAATTTCACCAATATGTAACTTTATGAAATTGTTTCTCTTCATATACATATGTAAAAATTCCAAAACTTCAACCAAACTTTAGTTATACTTAAGTATCAACCCAGAAAATTTTATAAATAATTTATCTTTCAAAATCCTGTATAAAATCATCATGCAACCAATTATGTTCTTATTTTCGCAGTCATAATTTGATTCTACTTTGAGAGGTTTTTAACCCAGTAAATCTTATCCAAATACTTACATGTTATATATCAAATTAAAGCCCCAAAGTCTTCTTTCCAAATATGTATTTAGTTTTCAGAAATACCTTTTTTATAAAAATTTATGGGCTCACGAATCACTAAAGGTCATGCTGCCAGATTTATATTTTCGTATGTTCATCCACACGAAGTTATTATTTTCATTAAAACATCATCCCCAAGTCATAAAATCAACATGCAAGGATCCTAGACCCTTAAACATTTGTATGAAAACATATAAGATGAAAGTATGGGTTATTATGAGTTTATAAAAACTTGTTTCATATTAAAAATATTTTTCTAGGGTTTTCTAAGAATTTTTTAGTGAAAATTTGGACATGCAACCATGAAAACATGACATGCATGAGGATGAAATAAAGATTGTTGAGAAGATGAGGATTAAGAGTGAAGAGATTACCCTTGAGTGATGAAGAATGAAGAGAAGTGATCCAAAACAAGCTTAGTTAGCAATTTGATAGCTTTGAGGATGTGGTGGTAATATGAGTTTATCTCAAGATATGCTCACCCAAAAATTTCAAACTTAGGCTTGTTGGAAAGGTAAGAAATAGAGGCACAACTTTGATGTTAAAGGTTTTTCTTGATTCAGAACAGAAAAGTGGCATAAAGAGCCTTCTTTCTGCAGTTTTCGTGTGATGCTGAGGGTTTTGAGCTGCTCTGGTGATTTGGGCATATCTCCCAATATACTTATGATGATCTTTAGCTCGTTGGAAAGGGGAGAGGAAGAGTAACAACTTTCATGTGTAAAGTTTTTCGAGTTTAAGAACATAAGAGGGTCAAAATTTCAGTATGATTTCGGTGAGTAGATGGAGTTTTTGTGTGAGTGAGTGAAAAAGAAGAAAACTGGTGAATGAAGAAAGAGTTGGGTATTTATAGAGAGTGGAGGGGCGAGGTGTCGCTGAGTGGAGAGAATGGAGAGAGAAAAAAAAATTGAATTTAAAAGTTTTAAAATAATAAAATAAAATAGTTTCTTGTAAGTTTAAACAAAATGATTGTGTGCAATTAATAAAAACACTATTCATGTCAAATCCATCAAGTTTTTCACATCAAGTCTTCCAATGCTCACTACTCCATTTAGTCTCATCAGCTTCCTTCCGGTTCCATCGATTTCCCGACTGTGATAATCGATCGTATTTCCTTCGTGAATTTTCTACCCGGAAAAAAATAATAATATTGTCATATTTATAAATGAAAAATTTAAAATTATGAAAATTGTTGTAAACATGTTAGGAAATCTCCAACTTCATTACACGAGTTGAAATTGGTTTTCCTGATCAGTAAAATTTTACTGACAGTAAAAACACAGACCGGGTCCGTCTAAAATTTTTAACTGAAATTTCAACTGTAGCTTCTTATTAAAAAATAAATCACGAAAATAATTTTAGCTTATCAAAATAATCTCTCAAATTTAAAATAATAAACACACATATACACAGATTATTAAGAAACAGAAAAATCAGGGTGTTACAAGTTCAATCAATGCTTATATTATATATCAGAAACACAATATATAATGAATGAAATTTCACCTCAAAACCCAACTTTTAAGTAAATGAGTTCTAACGAATTTTACAAATATTATGAGATGTATTAGATTAAACTTGTTGCAGTTATATTATATCCCTATCGAAACAAACATATGAAGCAACTTATTAGAACTCAAATGTAGAATCAAAATGGTCTCACCTACACAAAATTTCACACCAAAAATAAATCATAAAACACATTTTTTAAAAATAGGAGTCCTAAATTTTTTTTAAAATATAATGATATGTATTAGGTTTAACTTATTGCATCTATGTTATCTTATTATCGAAGCAAAAATAGGAAGTAATTTATCAGAACCCAAATGTAGAATCCAATTGGTCTCACTTGCACAAAAAAATATATAGAAAATTTAAAATTGGTTAAATAAATGAAAATGTTGACAAAGAAATATATTTATGTTAAATTATTATAGAAATGATTTTAAAAAATGCTTAAATTATGACAAATTATGATTTTTCTCCTAGAAATTTATTTGTTAATGTGATTTAAGTAAAATATTCAACCTGGTGAAGTATAACATTATAACCATAATTTTTTCTTAAGTTATCTCAATTAATAAGAAATTAGTGTGAATAAATTGAAAGATTTACATAACAAATAGTAGTGAATAATAATTGAATAAATTGCTTGAGAAGAAGATAATAAACAAAAAGTTTTCTTAATCTTAAAATCTTAAGATTATTAAAATAATGAATTACAAATAGGATTTTAAATTATATTTAAAACTAATTTGATGAGGCATTATTTGTTAAAAATATATTAAATTAAATTCTTAAATAAAATGACCAAATTGAGCTGCCTTTTTAGGAAAAATGCCCCAGCGAATACTACTTTAAATATACAGATATTAAAATAATGAATTACAAATAGATTTTTAAATTATATTAAAAACTAACTTATTCTAATAATTCATCTATAAAAATGTTTTCATATAAAATATTCATTTTCATATTTTATTATTAATATTTTCTACATGTATTTACCAATCAGAACAATAAAAGCCAAACAAATTGTTTCCTTATTTCAATGATCTCCAATTAATACATGTAATTTGAAATTTGAAAAAGCTTTGGGAAGTTGAAAGATGCTATTTAAGATGAGACATTAACTTATTTATTAAAAATATATTAAATTAAATTCTTAAATGAAATGACCAAAATAGACTGCTTTTTGGTGGGGGAAATGTCCTGGCAAATACTACTTTATATATAAAGATATTATTGTAAAAAAATTAGGTAAATGAAATCAGGATGACACCTAAAACTGTAATATATATGAGAATGAATCCTCTTACCTTGTGTTTGGACGAGGAAATTGAAAATTCTAATAACTTTAGAAAGTTTAGTTACCTCAATTTAAATTTTCTTCATGTTTAAAACTTATTATTTGGATAGAGTAATTAAATTTCTTCATTCTTAAGATTCTTAGTTGAGATAGAATAATTAAATAAAGGTTATGTATAAACATAAAAAACTATAATAATTTTTGTCTTAGTAAAAAATATCATGGCGGCAACCCAACAGGGGTTCGGCAATCAGAGACGACCCGGTTGTCAATGCGACCGTGGTCCAGCGATGGTGGCCCGACGAGATTCACATTAGAGAGCGAGGAAGGTATTTCAAATTCCTAATTTTGACGTGTCATTTCAAATTATTTAAATATAGTTTATAAAAAATATCCCATAAAATTTCTTCATTTTTAAAATTCTACATATTTAATATCCAAATAAATTATTTTACTTTGATGATTAGTCTACAAAAATACATTATTCCCTTAAATTCCATCATCCAAATACACTCTTATGCCATTTTCTGTGATGATACCAATATAGGAAAAGCCAAGTCAGCAGCAATTGGTTGTAACAGAATGTGAGTTAGCAGCATAAAGGGAGTGTGTAGGAGAATATATAATCGAATGGGAATAGGGAAGAGGGGCATGGAATTTATGATGTAATTGGCTACTCTTTCTCCCTCTGATTTACTTCTCTCTCAGACTTTTCCTATTCTTCTTCTTTGTTCTTATTTAGTAACTATACCTTCTTAGTTTTCTAACAATGAGTCATTTCATTTGAATTGTAATAGCCTTCCAGCTACGTATTAGAAGTAGAACTCTGCTATTTCAGTAATTTCAATGACACAGTATATATTTGGTTTTCCATTTGAGATTGGATCCATTACATTGGTGCTTTCGTTGTCACCATGGCAGAGCACACATGGATGGACGTCGATCGTAATGCTAGACTGGACCGGATTGAAGCTTTATTAGGAGTCTTACGTCAGAAACACAACCGCTGGTAGAGCTCTTCCCATGGTGTTGCGAACTCATTCACAGATACCCAGAGACAACCATTTCAGTCGCACCTCATATCTCCCATGGTTGAATCGTCTAGAGAGTATAATCAGCGTATGGCTGAATATTCACGAGAAATCAGGTAGTCATGTACAAGAATCATCGACCTGTTGCAAGAGGAGATTGATGCTTTAGAATCGTTGAACGAAGCTCTCCCGGCCTCGAATGATTTTTCCCCCTCTACGGAACCTATCGAGGTGCCCTCAGAATCGTTGAATGATGTTCTACCGGAATCACTGCATGTGAGTTCGTTCAAGCAGGGAAATCAAATGGTGTCGACAGACGCCTCTTCGATGATGACAACGAGGGATGAAATAAAGATCCTCAAGGAAGGCGTGATTCCAAGGTAAAGTGGAAAGGAGATTGTAGCCGCCATGCCGATTATCCATTTCACTTGAGGTCGTTGAGGGAGAGATTGGGGTCTTCAACGGTGCCAAGGTCATGGGTCTTAGACATTCCAGCCGAGCTACCCCCACCAGAGCCACTGGACAGAATCAACGTTTTAACGCCGCTCGAACCGCCGAGCTCGATTACTCATGCTGAGAGTGACGAGCTCTGGCCTATATTGAAGCCGCTCCTTCAGTCATCAGTAAAACAGTCGGATTCTGGCCGTCGTGCAGAGAACGAATATGTGACGGCAGAGTGGGTTCAATCGTTGCTGATGGCAATAACCAGTGAAGAATGGCAAAGAGATACATGGGCAGAATGGCATGAGTACCAACTTGACCCCCTTCTAAAGCAATTGGGCCGAACCCAACCCAATAATGACAAGGGTTGGACCTATAAGAAATGTGGAAGGAGTTTGATCATAATCCCACCACCATGTCTCTGCATCAGTTTCTTTGTGTTAGGGTTCCTGCTCTCTCTCAAGGGCTGCGCCGCTGCCGTGATTGCCGTCGAGGAGTGTCGCCGCTGGTTGGAGTCTGGAGATCTGGCAGATACGTCAAAAAACCTTAATGGAGAAGAAAATGGTCAATTTAGGTCAAGGTATTTTGTCGATTGTACCCAAATAATTTCATGTTTTGCCATAGATGTGATGGTACCAGTCCTTATTCTCCTCTGTCATTAGATTACCATTGTTATTATCTGCACCCTTCTCATAAGACTATTAGTATTGGGTCCTATTTGTGCCCAAAACACACAAGGTGTCACAGTTGTGGATCCAATATCCCTGGAATAGGGCTAAGTGTGCGGTATATTATGGAATACACCTGTCGGGATGAATGTGGAAGACTATTTGTGAAAGGGACCCACTGTCCTATTTGTTTGAAGGTCCACATAATTTTAGAATCGACACTAATGGTTTGTTGTGATATTTACCAACTTTTGTTACATAGCAAGGGAGGTAATATTAGTGATGAAAACTACTCACATTTTCAAGTAGGTAAGAATCTGAAATATTCATGTCCCACTTATGAGGAATGTTATCAAGTTAAATATTTTGAGGATGCAATTCATGAGTTTTGGAGGAGGGAGAATATTGCTGTTAGAGTTTTAATTGCCAGCTTAAGGGCTTCGGTATCATCTAATGAGGGTTATTCTCCACATGATGTGAGTTACACCACTATAATATCTTATATATGTAAATGTGGTCAAGTGGATAAAGAAAAATAAACTATCTCTGCGATTTACACTTGTGGGGCCAGATTATAATGCTTTGATCCATGGAGTATGCCATGAATACTGGATTAAGGAGGCATTTTATTTGAAGAATGCGATTGTGGCAAAGGGTGTTGACCCAAATGTTGTCAACTACTCTATTTTTATTGATTTTCCTTTTGATATGGGCATCATTGACTTGTCCCTGGTAGCTTTTGCTCAAATGCTTGTGCTAGGATGCAGCCCCAAGATTCTTGCATTCACCTCCTTGATAACAAGGCATTCCAAGAAATGGGATCCGAGTGGCGGTGGCTATTTTTTTTTGGAACAAGGAGTCCTTACGATTCAAACAATGGGATCCGGGTGGAGGTTCTCTTGTCCATATGGAAGGTTCACTTGCCTTGGAGGTTACTTGGGAAGTTGCAACTATCATTCAACACCATTTTCTTGGCTTCAACCTTGAGGACAAGGTTGTTTTAATGGGGGAGGTAATGTGATGATACCAATATAGGAAAAGCCAAGTCAGCAGCATAAGGGGAGTATGTAGGAGAATATATAACCAAATGGGAATAGGGAAGAGGGGCATGGAATTTATGATGTAATTGGCTACTCTTTCTCCCTTTGATTTACTTCTCTCTCAGACTTTTCCTATTCTTTTTCTTTGTTCTTATTCAGTAACTATCCCTTCTTAGTTTTCTAGCAATGAGTCATTTCATTTGAATTGTAATAGCCTTCCAGCTACGTATTGGAAGTAGAACTCTGCTATTTCAGTCATTTCAATAAGATAGTATATATTTGGTTTTCCATTTCAGAGTGGATCCATTACATTTTCCTCTATATAATCGAGTATACGAGAAAAATAAACTTAAAAATAATAAATAAATTTTATAAACTTTGAATCCCCGATATAATCAATTTATATTAAATTTTCTCCTCTATCTCACCATACGAGAGAGAGAGAGATGTAAAAAGTAAAGATGTTGGCCCACCTAAAAAAATATCTACTTCCTACGACATCAGTTAGCACTTAGCAGCATGTATCACCTTTTTTTCTCTGTTAACAATGGGGCCACAAAGATTGTCTTTCTATTTTTTTTCTAGAGGAAGATTATTATTTTTTAACATATATTAAATGACTTGCTTATTATAAGCATGTGAGAGTACAATTCAAATGGCCCAATAATCTATATTTTATTGGAAGCTGCTACCTACACCCCAATACTTGGGCATCCACCCCACACAACATTTTAAATCTTTTTTTATTACTAAATTACCCTTAATAAACCTATTTACTCTAATTACTTGTTAAAAATATCACTCACCCCCTCTTCTCTCTCATCTCCATCCATATGCTCAGCACTACGCAAAATAAACATTGTCGTAATTATTTCTCTTTCCCGTGTGATCTGAAGTACAGCTATCTCATTGCCTCCAATGGCGACCAGGTACTGGATAGCTTCTCTTCCCATTCAAAATTCCGCATCCACTTTGTGGAACCAATTGCAGCAACAAATCTCCAAGCATTCCTTTGATACCCCTCTTTATAGAGTAAGATCTCTACTCTCTCTTGTTAATCACTTCTTCTTTTCTCACTTTCCCACAATTCGCAGTTCAACATTCCCAATCTCAGTGTCGGTACCCTCGACTCTCTCCTCTCTCTCAGCGATGATCTCGCTAAGGTGTGTGAATTCCCAGTCACGCCAATACTTTTACAGCATGTTTTGATTTGTTTATTTTACCAGAAATAATCACTTTTTTTTAATTTATAATTATAAGCTGTTTTTTAATACAAAATAAATTAATTTGTGATTAACCAGTTTGGTTACTTTGAATGTTGAAATTCACATCTTTATGATCTTATGCTTGTTTCAGTTGTTTGTATTGTAAGAGAATTTGGTCGATAGAAGTAGATCCTCTTATGTCATCATTTCAGGAGCAAGAATAATGGTGCCAAGGTGACGAAGAAATGAAACAGAGGAAGAAAAAGAAGGGGGTTGGGGGATGTGCGCGCGACGAAACAGAGAGTAAGGAGGGGAAAGGCTTTTGAAAGTTTGATGGGCAATTTTGTAATTTCACAATAAAAATTAGAAGTGTGAGGTGGATGAGTCACATGGAGGGTACTTGTAGCAACTCCCTATTTTATTTATAATGGCCCAATAATCAATATGTTTTTATAGTAATCCTTTCAATTTGCTTCTTTCACTCATAGCTCGTTTCACTCCACGTCTCTAAAAACTTATTACTTATTGGGATTGGGTTACCAATTAAAAGTTTAGGTAATTTATGTAAAATCATAGGTTCAAAACTAATAATTCAGTAAAGGTGCTAAGTGATATATTGGTGTAAGTGGATAGTTTTAAAAAAAAAACAAAAAAAAAACAAAGAGGATAGGTGAATTTTGGTTTGCACATTTCATAATGCCAACAGTATCCCTGATAACTACTTTTTAAAACTTGATTTAAAAAAAACTACTTTTTAAAACTTCCCTAAAAAAATAAAACTACTTTTAAAAACGGCATAAAACTGACTCATTTTTAAAAATAAAAAAAAAATGAGAATTACCACTTATACATATTTGAATTATCTCCAAAAATTGAATTGCTATATAATAGTATTTGAATATCTTCTAAAAGCATTAGACATACGGCCAGATAGGTAGTGCTTGTCTTGACGCTAGTATATATAAAGGAATTTTATTTATTATGTTATTATATGTTTTAATAGAGTAATAAAGTCCTTAGAATAGACAGTTCATTTATTGAGACATTAAGTATGAGATTTAATTGTGTGACCTTATTAAATAATAAAAGCAATATTCTTAAATATCCGTAGTCAAGTATTATTGTTAATTAGGACGACAATAATACTTAGAGACTATTGTTTGAGTAGACTTATGATCACATCTCAGGTGTTATGAATATGTGATATCAAGCTAGCACATATGTATAAATATTAGGATGTAATATTTATATCGGATGATCCACCGTGAGAATACTTCATAATAGTTATGTAAGTGTCATAAGTATTATCATGGCGACCATAGGGAAGTAGTCCTTCGACTTAAAGTTACTACGATTCCTACATGAGGGGCTGTGAGACACTCCGATGTCCCATTAAAAAAGAACTTAATTAACAATGCCTTAATCCGTTATTAAAGTTAGCGCTCTTTATTACAATCGAAAATATTATTATAATATTAAAATGGTAAATTTAACAAAGCCTTAATTCGTTGGTTCGTGCTCCTGCTCGCCTTTCGTTCTCCGTCGTCCACTGTCGGTTTGTTCTCCTGCTCACTGCTTCTTCGTCGGTCCGTTCTCCTGCTCGTCGTTCGTTCTGCTCCACGCAACCGCTGCTCCTGCTCGTCCCTGCTCCTGCTCGCCGTTTAGAGGAGATAATAAGTTCAATAGCTGATTTGTTTTACTGATCTTACTTTGGTTTGTTACTTGTTATTTTATTTTGTTGTTGAATACTTTGGTTTGGAGGTTATCTAGATTTTTTTGCTGATGGAGGTTTTCCTGTTTTTTTGCTAGAGGTTATCTAGAATTTTTTTTTTTTTTTTACTGATCTTACTAGCTTTTTCCATTTGGAAACTTATAATAGAATATTGAATGAGTTTAGGCAAGTACTGTAATTTTATTTTATTATTTATCATAAGGCCTGGGATGGCCCGCCAGCCCATCACAAGGCTAGGCTGGGCCACTGGATATGTAGCCCGTATTAAAACTGGATTGGGCACATTTCCACTTTGACCCGGTTGGGCTGGGTCGGGCGGCCCGAATTGCCAGCTCAACATACAGTCATTGGCTTCACCTAGTTTTATCACTATAACTGATCAAGGTTACAGATGAGTATTATTTGCATACCTAGTCTCTCCAGGCTTAATGACAAGTATTGTTTGCACACCTAACCTCTTCAGGCTCAACAGCAAGTATTCTTTCAACAAGCCTCTTCAGGCTCAAAGAGATGAAAGTTGTTTTGAAGCACAACTTCAATAATACAAAAATACAAATCAACCTGTTTAACATTTCAAAGAGTGAATAGGAACTTAGGATCGGGTAGATTGCAAAGTGTGATTTTCTCTAAATGATGCATAATTTGAGAGAAGGATATCAGAGTATATGAGAGCTTTTAGCGTGAGTGATTCTATCTGATTTGAGTATTCTCTGTCAATAGTAGTTTCACTTCTTTTTCATATATCTGATATGTAGGTGTGTTTTCTTTATCTCTTCAGTCTTCAAGTTCTTCATTTTATACTCCACCACAAAAGATCCGTTAAGACAAGATCTTCACTTTGAAGAGATCTTCGCTTTATCTCCTGGATATAAAATGGCCATTCTGACTTTGCATTAAATGATTATGAACTGTGGAGGTCCTTTGTCGAACACCGAGCAGAGCAGAGATGCTTTTCTGACTTAGGAAGTGTAACTTTCCTTATTTGTGCAACATTGAGAAATGCTCAAAGATAGGTGCTTTTCGTTTATTACAAGAAGGAGGGTTGTAGCAGGGTCTTCATGCTTTCTAGTTTTTGCACTCTTTTGAAGACAAGAGAATTACTATTATATTCCTTTGAATATTTGATTCCTCTCTTCGATGGTTCTCTTTCCTTCAGATTCCCAAGTGAGTCTTCAAGAAATATTTTTCTTTCAACGTTACTCGATAACAAGGGAATATGCCGTTTTGCTCAAATGCTTCTTTTATCATGTCTTCCAACATATGATTAGTACTTTAGACGCATTCTGGGTGCTTGTTAGTTCTGACATATCTTCGGACTCCTTCTTGGTTCTGATAGATCTTCAGACGCTTCTTTAGATCTTTAGATGCTTTCTTCTATTTGCTTGTAGTCTTCTTCAGAGATAATCAGACGAATTTATAGAATATGCCTGTAACTTGATATTTCTTTAATTGGTCTTCAAGTTTTCTTCAGAGGATTGTATATGTTTAGCTTTTGCAATCTTTCTTAGACAAGTGTTGTTGATGAAGCTTCTAGAGATTCTTAGATTCTTGCAACTGAGAGAGTGAGTCAAGATCTTTCTTGTTCTTTATCAAGAACTTTGAGAGACTTCATTCTTCATTATTCTAAGAGAGTCTTCAATCTGAGTAATCTTGACAAACAATCCATAGGTTCATCTTCAGCTTCAGGTTTATCCTTCGGATACTTTTGTCTTTTAGGTGTTTGACATGATCATCAAGTTGTTTCTTGATCTTAGAGCTAGGTTGCCTTTCTTCATCTTCAAAGGAGTCTAAGATTGAGAGTTGCTTATGAAACTAGGCTTCAACTTATATGAGTCTTAGCAGAAGCATTGCCTTAGCTGATTAAGTTCAAGAAGTCAGATGCATGGAATGTGCTTTGATTCTATTATTCTTAGATTGATCTGTTCAAATATTGTCTTTCATGCACATCTCAAGTAGATGATTAGCAATATTCAAACAGTTCAATTAAAAGCATTTGCTTAATGTTTGGATTCATCAAAACACACAGGCAACAAGAAAGAGAGTCAGACGCATGACACAGAGTCAGACGCTTTGTGACTTAACAACTATGTCATAAAAAGGGGATGGGGGACATAATAAAATATGTTAGCACAAAACAGATATATACAAACAACAAATAATTCTAGAGTCATCCAGTTACACACATCCTCAAATTTCATAGCTAAGATCATTCCTCTAAGGAGTCACAACTCCTATGCATGTTGGCCGATCTCTTTCACAAGGAATATTAATTTTCATACATTCTCTCTCTTGAGTCTTTCTTTACTAAGAGAATGTCATTTGATTTGTCCAGGTAACTGTTCCACTCGTTGTGACCAATAAGGGTGCATCCCTCTATGAGCTCAACTCACAATAGGGGTATCTTGGTCGCCTCAGAAGGTCCACCTGCAACTAGAATACTTAGGGCAAGACGTCGGGATAGCCAGGTTACCGCGGAGATCACGACACAATAAGTACCAATTACCGATCACTGTAGATCATTTCGAACCAAACTACATCCCCAAGGTACTGTCCCTCTCCATATTCTATACCCGCACCCGGGTACACCAACCTCACACAACTCCCAGTCACACAGCCCGCCAACTTGGCAATATGCAATGCACAAACAACCTAAGTTGACAATGGTACCATCACCTAAACCAATCACACGATGCTAAAGGATTAACAATCACACCTTGGTGCTAAGGCATACACAAACTCAACTCGGTGTATCATAAAGCATATATCATAGCATCCTCAAGCATTACTCGTCTAACCTAGGGTTTTGCTCTATTGTCAATAAATCTACAGCAACTAAACCCTGACTAGTGTTATATAATCATTTTAACGAGGGTTTAGTCATTGTCGATTACTCGACGACTAGTAGGTCTGAGGCACCCTACATACACACATACAAAACACACAGTATTATGCTTGCCTCCCCGACAAGGTCAGTTACTCTCTCCCCACCTTAGCTAGTTGTGTACACTTGCATGATGCTTCAAGAACTCACACAGTCTCCCTCACACAGCCGCGGCTCCAAGTCCTCTGGGAGCTTCTTGATGCTCCGAAATTTACCCTAACACAAAGATATCACGCAAACATAGTCAAAAGCTCGAAAAGTGCAATCGAAGCGAGAAACGATGAAAAAATTAGGGAAAATGACTACGAACACTAATGTTGGCAATGTCACCGTGCCGACGTGTTAGGGATTCAAGCATTACCGATACGGGAAGTACTTGTTGCCCTTATTGTCCCGATATTGTCAGAATTGTGAACCAATGATCAAAAAGCTCTCAAACCCAAGTTTCTCTCTCAAGATCTCTCTTTCTCTTAGACGCTAACTGGTTCGAAGGGGACAAAACATAAAAACTTCTCTCCAAAATTCACTTAAGTAAAAACTTAAGTTGGTGCATTTTGATCAGCACGCTCAAGCGTGCATCACTCCCACGCCAGAGCGTTCCAAGTTTCCACGCTAGAGCATGGCCTTTGCTGCGCCACGTCCTTGCCACACATCATTCTCATACTGCCACGTGTCCACTACGTGTCAATGACCACTGAACGTTTTGGCGTCCAACAACCCATACTTGAGCGTTGGCACACTCAAACGTTGGGCTACTCCACGCCCAAGCGTGGAGCTTGTTGCTGGTATCCGATTCTCACGCGTTTCGGTGCATTTTGAGCTCTTTTCAAGTGTGATTCACCTCAAATTTGAAACACAACCTCATCAACACCTAAGAAACATGATTATGCATTCAAACATGCTTAATCCTTGTCCCACACATTAATCAAGAAAATGGGGCGTTACAAGCTGTAGGTCAAACGTCACATGTAACACGGTGATCATAAATGTAGTTATTGGGCCTGCAATAAATCATGCTGAGGGGTGTGAGTAATGCAGATATGATTCGTTTCTTCTACATAACAGGGGAATTGCCTTGGGTCCCTCGATAGAGTGAGACGAGAAATATGCGTGGCCACGTGTAAATGGGCTAATATATGATATTGGGTCCGTTTGTGATTACACATCTACTCGGGGATCGAGAAACAAATAATTAATTATAATAAGGATGACACTCTTATGTCGTGTGTTCAATTGAGACATATGGACGAAGGGACATTTACTACATGGTAAATTTTGGTCGCGGTAAGGCTATATTTCGATCACCAATGCTCTCGCTAATTGGGTAGTAATGATGCATTGCTAGATACCGCTTATTATTTATAATATTTAATATTATAATTAATATTTAGTATTATTGTAATATTTAATATTATTGCCAACTTAGTGGAAGCCTATAGGGTTGCACGCATAGAACAAATGCGTAGCGGGTCAAATAATTAAATATGATTTAATTAATATAAAGATTATTGGACTTGCAGCGCATAAGGCCCAATAAGTAAGCAGTTAGATCAAGAGGAGCTTGTGGGGTACCTGAATCAACGTAATTGAACCGTTCTTGATAGAATGTGTGGTGGTGCTCTTTGGAGCACAAACCTATTGGGATCGGGTCGCACTCATCTTTGTTCCATAGTTGAGAAATGAAAATAAGGAATAAATTAAAAAAGAGCCAAAATAATAGAAGAAATGAGAAACGGGAGAGAAGTTAGAAAATTACCAAAGCATCTTTGATAAATCTCAATGATGTTAATCTGAGACGCATCAATAGAGAACCTTGTATCTTGCTGTCCTTGTTCCTCAATTGGTGACTCTCCCTTCCGTTGAAAAAACACCAGCATTGGAAGTTGAAATTTATTTATTGGATATTGCTAGAATAAAGCCTGTAGAGAGAGAGTTTTCAACGTAAGGCAAGGTTTTTTAATATGGGTGATAAATAGCATAAATACCATTCGAAAGCGATTAAGGTGATTATATATCATATATCATTTAAAATATAAAAGAGTAAAATCCAATAAATAATAACTAAATGAGTACGTTCAACAAAAAGTTTTAGAAGAAACTTACCATTATAATATTTCACAAAATGTTGAGATGTCATTCAAATATTATAACAAATAAATGGTCAATAAATATCACTCAAATCAGATTTTCATATTCAAATAAAATTTGAAAACTTTACATTGATAGAATTTCTCACAACAAATTCAATTAAATCAAATTGAATTTGAAATATGCACATTTATATTATTTGAAATTCAATAGCATAATTTAATATATTTAAAGGAATTAAATAACAATAGTAAAACAAAAATTTATCATTTAAAAGCACAATTAAATTTTTATTTTGAAAGAAGAAATCATATCACTACAAAAACTCTCCATAATGCCATTAAAGCACCATTTTCCTTAGTTTGTGGTTTGATAGGATTCGGATGATGTGTAGCTGTCATAGAGTGACACATGTGAGAAATGTTCCTGCATACATTTTTGTATGTGTCATAGAGTGACACATGTGGATTATAGATGTTTTAAAATTTGAAGTTTTTCTCCTGTGTCCTATGATATTAGAGATGTGTGTTAGTTCCATGTGACACTTGGAAGGGTGTTACACTCCTTCTGCAGAGCGAGATTTCAGTGTAACCCCGTGCTAAAAGTGGAAATTTTAGAAAGGATGGGCTCGTTTTGAGCTAAGCACAGTCGTGCTCATAGGCAAGGGTGTGCTCTGTGCTAAAGGTCAGAATATTATTATTAAACCATTTTCTAAGTCCCTTAACACCAAAATAATTATAGTACATCTCCTAATAACTTAATCCCTTTATCTAAATAAATTAAACTAATTTCTAGGATGTTACACACCTCACACCACGAAAAGGCATCATGGCTGCACCTTGCGGATCACAACCATGCTTATGGCATCTTGAAGTAACACTCCCAATGACAACACGTGCCTACTCCTATGGATCCTGGTTTCTACATCGCGACGAACTTATATGGTCGTAGAGTATTGTTACATCATTAAGTAGAACTCGGTCCATACCATATCTATGTTTTAAACATCATCACCATGTTCTATAATGGGCTTGGCCAAGTGCCCCTTCTCAATGCGCGAGTATTTGAAGAATCCTTATTAGACAGGATCCCTATAATCTTTTGCTCCCAGCACCCAGGAACCCAATGAACGGCGAAGCATAGAGGTTGGGGTGTCACTGTTTGACATAGTGGAGCCTGGTCTAAGTCGCACACATGCAATCTGATACGATCCAAACATCTGCAGCAACTATAGTTCTGTGGGTTAGTTGGATGAAGGACTACCAGAACAAATAATTTTAGTAGCAGGATATCATAGGCTCATTCCACCTCAGCAGTATCTAGAAGCTTCTTGTTAGGAGGTGTATTTCTGTTATTTTATTTCTAGTAGACACTTGGCATAGGATCCAAGAATATAGGAAATTGATT
Source organism: Echinosophora koreensis (assembly GCA_035048595.1). Lineage (NCBI taxonomy): Eukaryota > Viridiplantae > Streptophyta > Magnoliopsida > Fabales > Fabaceae > Echinosophora > Echinosophora koreensis. The sequence continues at coordinate 588,485 of JAPCYP010000031.1, read as the reverse complement.
CTCTACTATATATTGTAAGGAATGCCAATGAATGAAACAAGCAAAATCATAACAAAAATTAGTCTATTTCTTCTTCTTCATTTCTTGGAGAGTTCTTCCCTCTCTCGAACAAAGGGAAATTGCCAGTCCTCTATTTAGGTGCTGTCCAGGTACCTAACACAATCCTATGAACTCCAATCATCTGACTACATTGGATTAATACGACTTGGGGACAACACTTTGGTATTCATCAAAACTTGGACACTAAAAAAGTTGGTCCTTTATGTCCCAAAATACTTGTAAGTCCAACCACTAAACCTTCTAATATGAAGACACCTTCAAATAATCCTTAACACTGATCTCAATCCTTCATTGTCCCCATTGAGGTATCGCAGAACCCGACCAAAGTGTTGCACAATATATATATCCCTTTACTTTAGGGGCATTTAACGCTTTTATTGGCCTTTACAAGGAGTACGTCGAAATCCCTACGGTAAGTGTCGAGTTGTAGGCATCTGTTCTAGACCAACAATTTTGATCCATATCCAACATGAATGACCTAACACTAAGCGACCAAATGTGGGTTTGGGATGATAAGATTCTGGTAATCGACCTTCTAATGATGTGTGATTAATAAGATATAACAGTTTTATAATCACCCTCATCAACACGCTCGTCATCCCCATTAATAGCTTGTTACCCCAATAATAACTGCTACCCCTCACACCATACATACCAAGCAAGGCCCTCATGTATTTATCTTCTGAAAGGGTCTAGTTACGCAGGGGAATAACACTGAGAATTATGAATACTTCTTTATTGATGAAGGGAAACAACAATACAATATAATAGCATAAAAGGACTACTGATATGAGTGCAATAAACACTATCACTGACTAAACATAAGATAAAGTATGAAAGGGAAATACAATCATAAGGGGAAGATGAAGAATATCAGAGAGGGAGAGTAGGAGCCAGAGGGGAAGGTACAAATCTTTCTCAATCTTCACATAATCATTCCTCAAGGTTGTACAAGTTCTTTGATCCCTTCCAATTCTTACAGGATGTGACATCAAGGATGTGACATCAGTAGTCGACCCATGCCATTGACGAAGGCAGGAACAGAATGTATTTCCAAGCAACAAATTAATATATATAAGTAATCATCCACTTTCCTTTAATTGAACAATGGTAGCACCTCATTCTGCAACAGCTTTAACTTCTTCAGCAATGGAATAACCTCACTTCCAATTCATTGATGAATTCATTACTGTATATAGCAATAAGTCATTTGGGTTGAGCCTATCCATCCTACAGTAATTCTGATTGATATTCTTAAGTGCCCAAAAATGGTCAAAAGGGCCTTGGGTCCATAACCAATGAACAAGTCTCTATTGTAGTCCAAGGCAGTGTCCACATAACGTTTAGCTAGCATAACTGTTGAAAGCATTGATGAACCTTTTGTCAGTTATGTTGCTCTGCTTGTTGCCAAAGTACAACCAGTACAATGAGTATTGCAAGTATTGCCACGTGATGAACTCAGCTCAAAGAATTCCTCAACATCAAAAAAAATATGTCAATAGCATCTAATGAATCAGTGAGGTCACCACGTTTGACACGTACACTCCTAGGACCCAAATCACATAACAATTTTGCAGCCCAGTGTGACTTAGGATCTAAATGGTTAGAGAACACAATTTTCCACAACAATGTTCCACTTTTGTCATAAAAAGTTCCATGAAGTGGCAACCAAAGAAGCAGAGTGAACCTTACCAGTGACGTTTTTGGGACTTCTCTTCGCTTCCCCTGATAGGAACCAATATATTCGCGGAGTTTCAAATCCAGCGTAGAGAACCAAATAACCTGCTATATAACCAAGATAATGAAACAAGTTCATGCTGTTAGGGAACCTTTTGAGATTCATTCCTACTACAAAAGCTTGACCGGGCAAAAGAGTATCAGTGGGTTGGCTAAAACTTTGGCCAATAGTTGTCCCATTTCCCCCAAACAACACAAAATTCCCTGTGTCTAGAAATTCTATGGCCCTCACTTTTTGTCCTGCTGTGTTTGTCGCACAAATCACACCCTTCCCACCTTCCAAATATGTATGCCCATTATAGCCAAACACAAATTTAGCAGAGTTTCTGACAAGCAAGGCTCTTTTGGCAATCCAAACGACTATGTAGCGACTTAAATGAAGGGCTACTAAAACAAACAATCAAACATCCAGGGTAGTAAAGAATCTAAAATCGAAAGCTGAGTTAGTGGATAGCAATACAGTGACAATGGATTGACACTGTTCTTCTCCATTGAAATTTCTCACAGTATCTGCCACACTGCCAGAGTACTCAAACCAGCAACCATACTCAGCGGCGACGATCACGGCAGCGGAACCCTTTCGCTGGGGGCAACGAGCATGGTCTTCATGGATGCGGACTCATTGTACATATTGATCGCGACGGAGACAGCTTCGGGATGCGGCGGTACGACACGACCTGGAAAGTGGCGACGTCCCTGATTAACAATCCCGGAAGATCAACAGTAGCTCGTCTAAAATTCACCAAGTCGAAGGACAGAGGGACCATGTTAGATGGATTTTCATAACGAATGATACCCAGACGATACTCATCTGAGAGTGGGTAGATCGCATCCTGGTTGAGAGGATTGGTGTACACAACTCTTGGATTTCGCGAGACGATTCCTCCATACGCTGAGTAAATTCTCTGGACGATTCAACCATGGGAGATATGATGTGTAACTGAAATGGGTTGTCTCAGGTTCATCTATGCATACTCTGCCATGGTGACAATGAAAGCACCAATGTAAAGGTCTCGATACGCAGGGGAATAATAGAGTGAATTCTTATTACTTCTTTATTGATGAAGGGAAACAACAGTACAATATAATAGTAAAAAAAGTACTATTGATATGAGTGCAGTTAGGGGTGAGCATCGGGCGGGTTCGGGCGGGTTCGTCGGGTTCCGGTGGATTTGATGCAAGAAAAATGAAATCCGCTTCCGCCCATCTATACATCGGGTTGGTCGGGTGGCGGTTCGGTTCGGGCGGTTTGCAACGGATTCAGGATTTTTAAATTATTTTCTTTTATTTAAAAAAAAACAAAAAAAAAAGCCCAACAAGCCTAATTAAAATTTAAGGCTTTCAGCCCAATTAAGTAACAAAAAAAAAAAAAAAACTGAAAAGGGAGATCTGAAACCCGTTCGTCTTCTCCCTTCGTCCCTTCTCCACGACCACGAGACCACGACCCCATCTCCACCATGTGCACGACTGCACGTCTGCACGGAGCTGAATGATGAGTGGTGCTGCTCGCGGCGGAGTCCGGCCGGTGGAGATGGCCGATATGATGGGTGAAATTGGGGCGTGGTGGAGATAGCTTCACTGAGGATTGAGGAACGTAAATACCCAACCGATCTGTCGTGTGGATGACGCCGCCACCACGCATCATGCATCGGAGAAGAGAACGTGACCCAAGGTATTGGCTGCATCTGACCCGACTGACCGCATCGCAAATCGGACAGCCGCACCGCGAATCGGACCGCCTCATCGCAGAGGAGAACGTGACCCAAGGAGAAGACGCGATCGGACCGCCTCAGCGCCTCTGGCTCGGCCTCTGGCTCGGAGAAGCAGATTCGACTCAGGCGGGCGGCGGCTGGGGGAGAGAGAAGACTGACGATGGTGGCCTTCGGTGGTGGACGACTGGTACTGGACGTGAGGAGGAGATGAGGGAGCTGGAATCTGGTGATTTGCATTTGGGGTTGGGAGTTGGGACCATGGTGTTGGTGACGACTAGGGAGACAGTGAGAGATAGAAGGAATCCAAATTTTTTTAGTGTGATCGGTCGGGTTCGGTTACCGATGGATGAACTTTTTCAGAACCGAACCCGACCGCAGTTATCCATTTAAGACCGCATTTTCTCATCCGCCCAACCCGCCCAACCGATTCAACCCGCCCGTTTCAAAAAAATGTTAGCGGATTGGTCGGTTTCGGGCGGGTCAAATATTTTTGATCACCCCTAAGTGCAGTAAACACTAGCACCGACTAAACATAAGATAAGAGCTGTGATATTTGCACACCCGGGATTGACACCCGGGTGCGACACCTTGCACTGTAGCGGCAACAGAGCTGCTACAGTGCACTTTTTTTTTTTTTTTTTAAAATTTGTAAATAAATATTTGAAATATTTGGTTGATTTTTTTTACACCCATTAATTATATAATGAACTAAATTAACTAAATATTTACACATGATTAACCATATATTTACATGGGTGTAAAAATTGATTGGAAGTTTCAGGAAGATCAATTAACCATATAATGAACTGAATTAACCAAATATTTACACGTGATTAACCATATATTTACATGGGTGTGAAAAATGATTGGAAGTTTCAGGAAGACCCATTAACCATATAATGAACTGAATTAACCAGATATTTACACTTGATTAACACATATTTACATGGATGTGAAAATTGATTGCAAGCTTCAGGAAGACTCATTAACCATATATTGAACTGAATTAACCAGATATTTACACGTGATTAACCATGTATTTACATGGGTGTGAAAAATGATTGTAAGTTTCAAGAAGACCCATTAACCATATGTACGTGATTAACCACATATATAATGTTGTGGAAAATGATAGTAAGCTTAGGATGACCGATTAACCAAACAAATAACTAAATTAATCAGATATTTACACTTGATTAACCAAATATTTACATGATAAAAAAATAATCTGATATTTTAAATATTTATTAAAAAATGTAAAAAAAAAAAAAAAAATTTGCACTGTAACAACTACAGTGTCGCTACAGTATAAGGTGTCACGCTCGGGTGTTCAAATATCATTTTTCTAAGATAAAGTACGAAAGGGAAATACAATAATAAGGGAAAAAAGAATACGAGAGGGAGAGTAGGAGCTAGAGGGGAGGGTACAGATCTTTCTCAATCTTCACATAATCATGCTTTTCTTTCCTTTATATCACAAAGTCACCATACTTTCTGTTCACACTCTCTCTCTCTATGTATCAGCTGCCATGTGTCCCTCTCCATTAACTAATTTTGGGGATCGTCTTCAATACTCCACAGCAGACTCAGAGTTTCCATCCTCCGAAAAAAATGACCATGGATATATTAATAAATATATTCGACGGTGGAGATTAGATGGCTATTAACCGGTTACAGATTGCTTAGTAATAACGGGCTACCTGCTAGACAGGTGAATTATGTTCTTTGGTGTCAACTGCCACGTGGCGATGTGAGAGAAAGACATATTTTCACTCACCGTTAAACATGGAGTTCCGCCCACATGATGCAAAGGGGCAATGAAGCTGAGGACACCGTCGAGGGCAGCAGCCTTTGTGGCTGTAACAGCCGCCAACGAGTTGGACAGAAACTCTGCTTCATCTTCATCGTGGACCATGGTGTAGTCGCAAAAGGCCAGAAACACTGCTTCGTCTTCATCGTGGACCATGGCATTTGAGAACTGAATGCGTAAAATTTGTTATATGTTGTGGAGCCCGTTGATTAGTTGGTTATAGTTGCATGCAAACGGTCATTTGGGTATGGTGGGGTTAAATTGAATGGCTTGTAATATGTTGTTTTTGGGTCTGATATAAATGGTCAATTAATTGTTTATCAGGATAACTCCTACTGAACAAGGAAATGATGCTAGTGGCTGTGTTTCCAGTCGGGCAGGATTTGTAAATGAGACATGTATATTGTTTTTCTTAGTTTGTACTGTAATAATAATGGTGGTATGTTCAGCTTGACTGGTTTTAATGGCTGTCTTAAGGTAAGGTAGGGGAAATGTAGAGAGGTTGAAGATTTTTCTACTCTATTTAGTAATGTTAATATTCTTTTTTGTTTTATCCTCTGTTGGCATTGAGATTATTGAATTAATGAAAGTTACTATGCTTGTTCTCTTTGAATGTGAAACTAGGAGTTGGTTGCTGAAGCATTTTTTTTAAAGAAATTAGTCTCTTTCAATGTTGCATGTAATCTATATGATAAAATACTTATATGAGTCTCTTTAAACGGTCATGGTGTGTTCTCTGATCTGCTGGTTCGAAGAATCATTTTGGTCCTCAAACATAGTATGCGTCTTGCTTTGGTGACATACTTCTCCTCTGGTTGCAGAAAGGAAATCAAGCAAATTCTTATTACAATGATCAAGCAAATCAAGCAAGTTTTAAAGGGTGTGGTCTGCATCCTTTTGCTGGTTTGGAGAGCTGGGAATTTTCATTTGTTTTGCTCTTTATAAGACTGTTTAATGCCTGCTGGGTTTGGTTATAGCCAACGATTTTCCTCTATTTTGGCTTTGCTGTCATGGGTTGCAGAGTTGTGTTACAAAGCTTATGTTTAATTGGGTTTTGTAGAAGGTGCACACTATGGTGCTTGTTTTTTTAGTATGCCTGCATTGATGAGAATAATTGTATCTATGCTGAGAAGGATATGTTGAGACACCCTAATTACATTGGTACTTTAGCTTGTACAAAGCTTTCATGAATTTCACAGTGTATGAGTATGAATTATTAGCTTATCTGATCCTTTCTAGTTTCTACCATTAAATTAGTTTTTTTTTATTTTATCTAGATATAATTGTATGTTTTATTCTTATGTCTTTTCCTTGTGGTCTTATAAAGTAAGATGAGGCAATATTTGTGGGTTGGATAGAATGCATGTGTTGGGAGAATGATGATTATTGCTATTTGCTCTCGTTAGATTGACTACTATTTTTAACATATATGAATATGAATGAGAAAATTGTAAACAATTTGGAGCCATTTAATCGTGCTACTGGACATGAATACTTTCCTTGGTTTATCACTTCTTTTCTCTTATCTAAAAATAAGGAGAATAAAAAGTTCAAATCTGAACATTTTTTTTTTGGTTGCTAAAAGGGGCTAAAAGCCCAAGAAAAAAAAGTTACATGAAAAAATAATCTAAAAATTAATGTAATGATGTGGCTGTCTATGTGGCTTTAAATAATAATAATAATAATAATAATAATAAAGCTAATGTGGTGTTCTATTAGCTATGTCAGCACTTAACACTTAACAACACTCTATTATTAAATTTACAGGGATCAAAACAGAGAAAAAAGTACAAGGACTAAAATAAGAATTTACTCGCTTTCCAGGGATCAAAACCAAAATTTATTTTCAAACGTGGCAGTCAACGTGACATAAAATAATTATATTTTTTTGACGTGACAGTGCTGACATGGCACTCCATTTGCCATGTCAGCTCTTAACGGAGGGTAACTGACGACAGGGACTAAAATCAAAAGTTTTAAATTTAAAAGGACCAAAATCAATGAAAAAAGAATATATGGACTAAAACCAAAACTCACATACTTCCGAGGATCAAAAAGTTCATTAAACATAAATAGTTTCTAAAGTTACACCAGTTTAATGATAAAGCCTTAATAAAAAAAAATAGTCATTCAATACTACAGTATTTTATTGATTGTTCAACTAATTCGTATTATTTTAAATATTTATTACTAAATTAGTAATATTTCTTTTATAAATTAATAATATTAATTATATAATTACTTAATTATTTGAGCGTGACTTCATATTAAGTCAATCCTTAATATAAGGATAGTTAATTGTGGAGCAAAGGTAGATTGATAACAGGGCTGCACGTGGGAAATTAAATTTTTTGTTTTTTTTTGTTTACAAGACTGTAAATTAATCTTCGGAGCCGAAATATATGACAATCAATTCGGTGGAAATGGAATTGGTCAATCAACCTACTATGACTGGAGTAACCGGATGTTTGCCCAAAAAGTTTCAATTTAAAAGTACCGGAAACCGGCTTGGTCTGTGTAAAATTACTAGAGGACCGATACACAACTCCAATGACGGAGTATTATAGAATTGCCCCTAATTTTGGTGTCATCTTATTTTTGCCTTGGCTAGCAGCCTAGCACCTATGCCATAACATCTTCCTCCTAACATTTACAAACCAAGCACTTCCTCTAACTTGAGTGTTGGAGTATTTTTCGCCGGTTCATCCCTCTCCGACTTGGGAGTTGCTATATATATTCAACTACCGTTCTGACCATGACATATACCATTTAATGAAGCACATCATAACAATATATATAATTTAACCTACCTTTAATGTTTGTTTATCCTTTCGTAACAATAAGGGAAATTAGTGTGTTAGAATTGTGATCCCTGGGAATGATCATTCTTAAAATGTTAAAAATATGTTTTGTAGACTTTAAACATTTATGAGAATGTTACTCGGGAAGCTTTGATTCTCATGTTTGGTTTTACGACATCTTTCTTGGCAATGTCAGTATTATTTTCCAAAATACACTTAAATTTAGATTAATTGAAAATTAAAATTGAAAATTTAAATATTATAAAAATGTTGAAAGTTAAAATAGTTTAAAATAAAAATAATGTAACCAAGTGTATATGTTCATACCTTGATTTTATATAGGGATTCTTTTCTTTCAAATTAAAATATATTTTAATAAAATATTATTATTGTTGATGGGAAACTGGGGTTTTTTTTTTTTTTTTTTTAAAATAATTGAAACATTCTCGTGTCAATGGGAAACTAATAAGGTTCTTTTGGTAAAAACTAACGGATAATTAATAGATAGGTTAGCTAATAGCGGATGAACTTATAACGAATAGCGGATGAGCTAACTGATAGTAGATAAGGTAGCTTATTGGATTTAAGTGTTTAGTAAAATTAGTGCTACAACAAGCTGATAAATATAAAATAATTATCACTTTTAATACTTTAATTAATTTTAAATTATTCATTGTCTATAAAATTAAAATATTAACTTTTAATTTCCATTTTTAGTTATCTTTTGCTCTTTAAGGCCGAAACATACCCTAAGAAGTTGGATAATTTTTATTTCATATTTTAACTTATAGCAATTTATCCTAGCTATCTAAGACCTAAGTAGTTAGTATCCAAAAGATTAGAATGAGAAAATGATCATAGCCCTAATTTGAATTGAATGGCCGAACCTAGCATAAAGTGGGCATAGTTGGATTTGTTTGATTAATTGTGGTTATATTGTGTTGGTTGAAGGTTAACGGACACTCGTGATTTTAGTAACAAGGATTAGAAGTTCGGGAGATACGGTGCTAACTCAGGTGGGGGAAAGAATCAATCTACCGTCGGAATCGATAAATAATATATTATATAATAATTGTGTAGGGCGACCTAAACCCTACTAGTAGTCGAGTAATCGACAAGACCAAAATCACAATGGAAACATTTTCTGTAAAACCAATGATGATTCGGGGATTGTAGGTTTATCGACATTAGGTTGATTTTGTGGTATTGAGGATATCTGAATTTATTACTTGTTGAATTTATTGTGATACGCTGGTTGAGGTATTCCATTGCATGTGATGTTTTATTTTTGGTGTTTGAATATTTCCTGATATTGTGTTATGCATGATCTACCTGGTTTGATAATGTGCTTAGTTGACTTGTAAGGAAAGATATATGTTGTTCGGGAGATGTTTATTTGGGTGAGAGAATAATTGTGACTGAGAGGTGCCTAGCTTAATTACGTTGTTTTATAGATGATAAATATAAAATAATATCACTTTAATACTTTAATTAATTTTAAATTATTCATTGTCTATAAAATTAAAATATTAACTTTTAATTTCCATTTTTAGTTATTTTTATTAAATAAAACGAGATAATAAAAGTAAAATGACATGTCGATACGTTTTTTTTTTTTAATGAAAATCTTATTCTTTTACAAACCAAAGTATATTTTCTGTTATTTTTTATCCTAAATAAATATGTAGTTTTTTTATTCAATAAGCAAGGTGATCAAGTCAACATAAATTTATTAAAAAGAAGAAAATAAAGAAAACAAAATCATGGGGGACATAAGCCAAATCCATGCAAAAATCAAGCAAATCTAGGATTAAGCTTTCTATTCCTTCTCAGGTTATACTTCTGAGATTTAGACATAACCACTATGAAATTGTCATCCTCAGCAGCATTATCATTATTCTGCTATTATGAAAGAGAGATATTCTCTAGGTCATCCTTGTCCCCATCTCCAAAAAACTTTGCAAGAACTTTCTTATCATAAATAACATTAGGACACATAGGTGCTAAACTAATCACAGAAGTCTTACCGCTAACATTCAAACTATCATTACCTATTGTTTCCATATTGGCGAGTCCCAACAAAAGGGTAGAGTCTACCTTATAATTTAACTGATTATCTAATTGATTAATTGGACTATCATTTGTCGGACCTGACCCAATCAAATTCTGTTGATTGTTATTAGTCCTTGGATAGAATGTTCCTAAATAGAACCAGCCACATGCTCCAATGAGTCCTGATCCGATTTCTTAATCTGAATTGATCGAATAGAGCTATTACCAGGTGAACTCTGTTGCATTTGTAAAACATTAACCCGACTTTGATCCGCATTGACACCTTGATTTACTTGACCATTATTCTGACCTTCCTCAATCAAATGTTATTGATTGACTGAACCATTATTTAGCCCCTCGTTCTCTGACTTCTTAGGAACATACCTCTAGACAGGTTTCCGAGGAAGATAATCAATCCTCTTATCTTTGGGCACTTCTTGATCCTTAGCATCAAAAGAAGGCTTACTTCTACATTTATCAGTAAAATGGCCAATAATTTGGCAAATAGAACAAAAGAATGACATATTCTCATATTCTATTCCCACAAAGAAGGCAAAACCTTCTCTTTCCACCAAGATTTGCTCACGTGGGCTGCCACTTAAATCAACATCAACAAACACTCTTGCAAAATGTCTGAACATCTTCTTGTTAGTTGCCTCCTCTAGTGCAATAGGTGCACCAATACCAACTACAATCAGAAAGATTATCTTAGCACGCTACTTCTGTAACAGCTCGATTTTCGGATACACTGTATTAACGATAAAGATATATTTATTTATATTTTTATCTGAGACTTAGGAAATGATTTTGGAGAAAAAAATCATATCTAGAACCTACTCTATGGTAGGAAGCTCTGGTTAAAATTTGGGTTTAAAACTTAGACGGAAACCGGTCTGCGCTTTTAACTGACAGTATAAGTTTATACCGGCAGAAAACCCTAATTTGACCCAAAACTGAAATTTGTAGATTTTTTATATTATGTCCGTGAGGAATCCTACTTTTCAAATTTCTGACCAGAAATAAAATATTATGTTTATTCGGATGAATTTTGGTAAAAGTTCGGACGGAAAACAGTCAGTGTTTTCACTAACAGTAAGATTTTAATGATCAGAAAACCTAATTTTGACTCGTGAACGAAATGGTTTATGATTAAATCATATTTCCAACGATTTTGGTTATTTTCAAAATTTTCGATCAAAAAACGAACGGAAACCCTAATCGGGAAACCGACGGAGTCAGAAACGGAACTGCACTGACAAAACCGGGCACCGGAAGAGGGGACATCTTGCCACCTAGGGTGGTAAGTCATAGGGGTGACTCACCTAGTATTTATGACAAGTAATGATGGTTAAGATATTTTAAGGTAAAATGATCAAAATACCCCCAAGCTTTCGCGGTTATTAACAAGACACATCTACGCACTTTTAACCACTCATTTTACATGGTTGTAAACCTCCCACATATCCTCAATTTCGTGCAGTCATATATACTAAACCATACCTATTTCAGTTTGCTTTCGTTTCATCATTTTCCTCTCAAAAACCGAAATCGAGTAAATGACGGAGCTGAGTACGAGATTTCCGGGAACCACTAATGGATGGGATCAATGAGTCATGGATGACTCATGAGATGTGGCCCAAAATCAGCCACACCTCCCTTCATTCTCAACCACATAATCTAACCTAATCATGATTACAAATTAACTCTAGTTAGGTTATTATAACCATAGTTAAGTTATTATATTATTTTCTAAACTTAACCTATGTCAAATTAACTTAACATTGGTTCATTTTAACATTAAAAAAAGGCATTTTCACTCCCTCACACTCTCATTTTCGTGGCTGCCCCTCCCCCACACTTAACCAAAGTTTCATTTTCTTCATTCAAGCTTGTTCTTTACTAAAACACCAAGAACACCCTTTGTGTTCTTGATAAGTCCTTCATTTCTTCTCAAGTTCCTCATCAAACTTCTTCATTCTAAGGTGAGGAATCTCTTCCTAATCATCTTAGCTTCATTAATCATCCATCAAACTCCATTTTCATCAACCATTTCACAAATTCCTATTTCTAGATCTAGGACTTCAAAAAATTCTAGAAAATTGTAGAAAAATCATTTTAATGTGAAACCAATTTCTATGATCTTGATATGTCGCATGTAATCCAAAACATTTTCTTTCCTATTTAACTAGTCTTGGCCGAACCTAGGTATTTCTAGGCAAAGGAAGTTTTGTTCAATTTTTATAATATGACACTTAGCTTGATCTTAACTCCTTTAAACCTATAGTTATTATATCTAGAAGCTTAAAGTCAAAATAAATTCCTAACCCTATTTTTCTTGGTTGGCCGAAACTTGTATGAAAAAGGGTTTGTTGATTTTGTATTTCTTTGTGAAATCTAATGCTTGATTTAAGCTCTCTAGTACTTGAAATATCTAAATCCAAGAGCTTGAATCCAAATAAATTTTCTAAACCATTTTGCTCTTTAAGGCCGAAACATACCCTAAGAAGTTGGATAATTTTTATTTCATATTTTAACTTCTAGCAATTTATCCTAGCTATCTAAGACCTAAGTAGTTAGTATCCAAAAGATTAGAATGAGAAAATGATCATAGCCCTAATTTGAATTGAATGGCCGAACCTAGCATAAAGTGGGCATAGTTGGATTTGTTTGATTAATTGTGGTTATATTGTGTTGTTGAAGGTTAATAGACACTCGTGATTTTAGTAACAAGGATTGGAAGTTCGGGGGATACGGTGCTAACTCAGGTGGGGGAAAGAATCAATCTACAGTCGGAATCGATAAATAGTATATTATATAATAATTGTGTAGGGCGACCTAAACCCTACTAGTAGTCGAGTAATCGACAAGACCAAAACCACAATGGAAACCTTTTCTGTAAAACCAATGGTGATTCAGGGATTGTAGATTTATCGACATTAAGTTGATTTTGTGGTATTGAGAATATCTAAATTTATTACTTGTTGAATTTATTGTGATACGCTGGTTGAGGTATTCCATTGCATGTGATGTTTTATTTTTGGCGTTTGAATATTTCCTGATATTGTGTTATGCATGATCTGCCTGGTTTGATAATGTGCTTAGTTGACTTGTAAGGAAAGATACGTGTTGTTCGGGAGATGTTTATTTGGGTGAGAGAATAATTGTGACTTAGAGGTGCCTAGCTTAATTACGTTGTTTTATAGATGAGATTATGAGATATGATTTGAGGATTTACACGAGTTCTAGTGAGAGGTTGAGGCATTAGGTTATGACCCTGTAAGAGTCGGTGAGACTTATAGATATAATTTTATAATTTTATGTGTAGAAATTGGGCTACTATAGATATAACTTTATGTGTAGCAATTGGGCTACTATAGATATAATTTTTATGTGTAGCAATCGGGCTACTTATATTATATATGATAGAGGGGAGTGCTCGCTCGGACGAAGGACTAACAGTCCTATGAGGATGGAGGTGGTGTGACAAGATTGTAGTGGTCAAGTCAGCATAAAGGTTTAGTTCCATGAGAGTAAGGGTAGATGATGATATCGTACTTTGAGGATGATTGTTAGTTATGTGTGATGTGTGTCTTTGACTGTTATTATATTATATGCTATGATTCTTTTCCGCTTTTGATGATAGAACTGTTTTTTATCCCCTATGTTTTCTGTATGTTATGTTTTATCTTTTATGGAATCGTTCGGGAAGACCCTGTGGATGAGCGGAAAGAGAAGGAATTGGATGAAACTCCTTACGAACCGGAGGCTGGAGGACGAGCTGTGATACATGATGATTAGGGTCTAGTTAGTTATGGCTAGTGCGTCTCGTGAGACGTTTTTATATGTTTCCACTAGGTATGACTTTTGTTTAAGTATGTACCTGTGAGGGATCCTACTGAGAGGATACCCTCAATAATGTTTTGTATTATGTGTGTAAGACATATGTGTGTATTTGCAACTTAAATATGGTTTGGTTTTAATTATCCGAAGTTGCAAGTTGATTAGTTAAGTTTTTAATTTTTACATATTTTTCAACAATAAGCACACGATTAAGTAATAAATTAATAAGGTTTTAATCTAATAATACAATGGGGGCACAACGGGGTGTCTCAACTCCTGCGGCAGTGCTATGATGCCCACCCAACAATTGGCATGAGTATACTTTTGGGTATAGGGGTTGAAGTCCGGGGTCCAGGAAGAAAGACACAGAATTCCAGGCTTTAAACTCCAAGAACCAATCGATAAAGCGATGTGAAGGTCTGATGGGGAAGAAAAAGAGAATTCATAAAACCCTTTCCCCAAAGAAACCATGCTCCAAGAACCAATAGACTTCCATAAAGATAAAAGCTTATATTGCAAGACTGCCACTTTGATAGGAACATCACCCTTCGATAAGATTAGACGGCCATGAAGGTGATTTTTACAGCCTTCGAGGCTGGCTCTATACTCCTCTTCGATAATCTTTATAGCAATTTCGTTACCCTTTAGACATGGTTTTGGAAGTTGACTGAGAGGGATGTCACAAGAATTCTCCAAGGCTTGCACAAAGGTTTCGCGCTGAGAAAGGGAGGGAGAAGATGAAACCAAGAATCTCCATAGGTAAACAGAGATAGTCATGGAAGATTTGTCTATTGCTTTACCTTATTAGCGTACAGGTGTACTGTAGGGGAGGGTCTGCTGCAGCACTATTTATGCCTCTCACGTGAAGAAAGTTGCTGGCGGTGCTCGATATTTATGTAGTTAGTGAAATTAGTCTTAAAAATATCTCGAGATTTTATGATTATGATATTTTATTTTATTTTTTAAGAGAAAATAATTGTGGAATTCAAATAAAATAGTAAAGATAAAAATTATTAAAAAAAAAAGAATCTATAAGCTCATGATGCTACTTTTTTGTAACAATGATATAGGTACAAAGTATGCACCAATCAACAACCACAATTAAATTTCAATGTTATTATTTTAACAAAGGATTAATTGGTATGCACTGACAATGTTTTATATTATCAACCAATCATAACTTGCCACATCAACTAAAATGTTTGACTCTTGTCCTAACTACTTTAAAAGTCATACATGTTATAATGGATTTGTTAGTAACGGAGTGGAGTGGAAAAGCAAAATCATCCCACTCCATTATTTGGAAGTTTAATGAGGGGCATGGAAGAAAATCTCCATCCCCCCAATTTGGAGGGTATGAAATGGAATGATTTGGATGGGGTGGAGTGGCTTGTGTTATCGTCCTAAACCATCTCATTCCATTAATGAAGAAACTCCCAAACAATGGGTTAATGGATTTACACCACTCCACTCCATACTAATCATCTCACTTCATCCTCCTAAATATAGTCTTACGTTGACAATGGATAACAATTAAATTCTTTAACAAAATAACATTGCTTACATGTATTATACTTTAAAAAAAAAAAAAATTTTGAGTAAGTGTAATACTTTTAAAAACCATATACTCAAAGTTATCACATTATAAAGAAGTTTTAGAATAATAATTATAGGGGATTTGCTAATGTACACCCACTTGTTTTTTATAAGGAGTACATTAGCAAGTTATAATTAAAAAATGTGTAACTTTTTAATACACTTCTTCTAAAAAAAAGTGGGTGTACGTTAGCAATACGACCACCAAATGAGACACCCTGTTGTGCCCCGTTGTGCCATTAAGTTAAATACCTTATTAATTAATTATTTAATCGCGCACTTAATGTGTATATTCTGAAAATATGTGAAAAATTAAAAACTTAACACGAAACATACAGCGTAAGAAGATTTAAAACAACACACCATATATGTATATGTATGTATATATATATATATATATATATATATATATATATATATATATATATATATGTATATATATATATAATACATACATACCATAGGTTTATGCATCAGAGTTGTTAAAACACTGTCTAGGGTATCCCATCAGTAGGATCTCTTGCAGGTGCATATTTAAACAAACTATTATTAGCGGAAAAATATAAAATGTCTTAAGACACACTGGCCATAACTTCCTAAAATCTACCACCGGAATCCACAGCTCGTCCTCCGGCATCCGGTTCATACGGAGTTCCATCCAACTCCTCAGCATCAAGCTCCTCCACAGGGTCTTCTCGTACAATCACATAATAAATATACACAATACAGAAATAGGAAGATAAGAAACAATTCTATCATCAAAAGCGGAAAGGAATACATAGCATAACACAATCATCATAAAATATTCAAACAGCAAAGTAAAACGTCACATGCAGTAGAATACCTCAATCAGCCCATCACAAACAATTCAATAATCATAATGTTAGACATCCTCAATATGATAAGATTATCTTAACGGTGATAAATCTACAATCGCCAAATCATCATTGGTATTACGGAAAAGGTTTCCAATGCGATTTTGGTCTTGTCGATTACTCGACCACTAGTAGGGTTTAGGTCGTCCTACACAATTATTATAAAATATATTGAACTTAACACCGGAATCAAGAGTCAAAGCTCCTCGTTACTACTCCACAAGTTACCAAATCAACATTCAACCAAATCAATCATAAAACAAGTTAATCAAACAAGATCCATCTACGGCAACCCTAGGTTAAGGTTCGGCCAATCAATTCAAAATAGGGCTAGAGTTATTTTCTCCTTCCAATCTTTTGGATACTAACTACTAAGGTCTTAGATAGCTTCGATAAATTGCTATAAGTTGAAAATATGAAACAAAAATCATCCAACCTCTTAAGGTAGGGTTTCGGCCTCAATGATCAAAATAGAGTGGGTGTACGTACCCATTTGTTTTTAAAAGAGTACATTAGTAAGTTATAACTAAATAATTGACAAAAACATCCGAAGGTGTAACTTGCTAACGTACTCCTAAAAAATTAAGTGGGTGTACGTTAACAAATCCATAAGAAATTGCAAAGTACACTTAGGGCCCGTTTGGATACAGCCCAGTAGAGCTTCTCAAAGCTTCTCTACTGGATTAAGGACTTCTATTTTTTTTTTTTTTTTTGATGTTTGGATACATTTTTTAAAAGGCTTCTAACTTTTATAAAGGCTTTAAAAAGGCCTTGTTCAGAAGCCCACTCCAATAGCTTCTGGTGACTTTTCCGGAAGCTGTCCCTAAAAAATTACTTGGACAAAAATACCCCGTAAAAAAAATTGAAAATTACAATATGCCCATAGTTCCACCTTGCATCTATGCAAAGCTCTGAACCCCGACACCACGAGAACTCTGAACCACGAACCCTAGCATCCTTCTACAGCGTCGCCATTGCAGTCGCCATCGCCGCTGAACGTTTCGGATCTCAGGTGAGTGTTCGTTCTATGTTTTGAATGTAGAAAAACGTTAGCCATTTCAATTTGCAAAATCATCTTCTTCTCTGGCAGATCTAGATATTTTGAATCTTCTGTAATTTTACTTCATTTCTTCAAATTTGTTTCAGTTTCTCACCAAACTAGATCTGATTCATTTTTATTTTGGAATTTTAGTTGTTGATATTTGAAGGATGGACTTTCAAACATTGAGTTCATGTTGTTGATATTTTGTGGTAATCCATGGTCGTTGTTTGAAATCTCATGTCCTTAGTGTTATTTTCTTCATATTCGTATTCTATAATTTCCTCTTTTGGTGTAATGTAATCATGTTTATTTCCAGTAGTTTGAAATTTTGATAGACTTGCAAACATTGGAGAAATTCTATTGTCATGAAAGACTTGCTGTCTTTCATTGCCTACCATATGTTTGTAAAGGGACTTGAATTGAATTGAATTAATTAATCATGCTAGCTGGTGAAGTATCATTATGGTAAATCAGAAGGAAGGAAAGAGTCTCAGTGGCTTTTAAGATCTATATATGATGTAGGTTTCTTGTTTTGAATGTGTTTTCAGCTTTTGCTTGATTGAATTGTTAGTCATCATCATATTTGCATTAAGCTCAGTTGAATGTAATGATGCTTTTCTATGTGACAAGGTAAGAGAAGTTTCTTTCGTTTAACAAATTATCCTTGAATATTGGACTGATTTTGTTCTCCTTTTATATATTTGTTTCTTAAGCAAGTGGAAATGGCTCAAGTTCCTTTTAGGAGAAAAAAAGATGAATGGATTGATAAAAAATATTGAAGTTTAGTATAAAGAATTGTGTGCATAAAAAATTAGAGAGACATTCAAGTTTTATATTGTTTGCTACTTTAAAAAGTTTGCTCCTTTTAAAAAGTTATTTTTTGTTTCTATAATCAGGTTTCACCATAACTTCAGTTTTCTGCTCCTCATTAACAATTAAGATCTGGTTTATTAAAAATTTGTTTATCCACTTCCAATGTTTTTGTCCTTTGGTGTCCTGCATTTCTTGGGGTGGTCTTGTATGTTTTTCTGGTGGGTTTTAAATCAATCCCACGGCTATGCTTGTCATGGGTTTGGTCTTATTTGAACTTTTCATTGTATGTTTTGGGTTTGGTACCCCTTGTGTCCTTTTATATCAATTTTGGCTTATCCAAAAAAAAAAATTGAGATATTGCTGCCTACTCTTTTGGAGAACAAGAACCAACTTGCTGTAGGATTTTCGTGCTTCATGTGTTTGTGATAATGCATTGTGTGATTTCTGCCAATGGAAGTAATTAAGTTGTGGTTCTCTGTTCACATAAGTGTGTGGCTGTCCTTGTGATAGCAATGCAGATTTGTCTTGCAGATATGTGTTGTAACTTATTATATTTGGGGCAAATTGGTTTGTTTATCAAATTTGTCTCTGGTTGCTTCATTTAGTAACTGCAGTAGGCTAATTTATGTATGTGAATGATATGATTGTAAGAATTGTTCTGAATGGAAAATCAGCTCTAAATGTACAAATATACCAGATACACACACATAAGTGTTTGCTGGAAATGCCATTTTCTTTCATAATTGTAGAGAAACCAAAATGCTTGTGCCTTCCAACTTCATCAAATGTTAATCTCCAAATCATTAAACCTCTGCTTTATAACTTTCATGTTGTCTCATCATGGCAAAAATAGTACTAGAAAACACTTGTATTCACTTAAGCATTCAACTGGATTTTGAATATGTGGGTTTGTACATGTATGAACATATGGATATACATATGCAAATAGATAACTTTAGTGTTTCTTGTTTTGAAGTTAAATTTTGTTAAGTCAAAATCTCCTCCTTGAAGTTGCTCTTGTAATGATGGGAGGCCAAAATTCAGGTATGCATGTGTACAATCTTTTTTATTTTTTTTAAAAAAAGAACATTCATTATTACATACGATGTTAATCATTATTATTATTTTTCTTCTTACAGGTGAATCTTGAGGTAGCAAAGTATAGAGATAGTGTATGGTCTGAACATTGCAACTTGGATGGCTAAAATTTCAAACTTGGGCAGATGTTCTCACGCATTTGTTTAAGTTACAATGTGGACACATTTTAGTTCTTGTAATCCTTTTGGATATATTATGATTGGTTAATGTTATGATTCATGACTTTTGAATATGAGATGTCTCACACGTTTGTTTAAGTTACAACATGGACACACCTTAGACACACTTTAGTTCTTGTAATCCCTTTGGATATATTATGATTGGTTAATGTTATGATTCATGACTTTTGAATATTAGATCCTACATTAAATTATTTTAGTTCGTCTTTTCAATTAATTATATAAATGATAAATGATTTTTAATATTTTATATGCTTCTAAGTTAATATTAAGCAGATGAAAAATAAAATAAATAAAATCTTGACAATTGATTTTCTTATAATTTTTTGACACATAATCAAAATTAGTTTGCATTTGTCTTTAAAATATAATGCATGGGAATTTTATGTAAAAAAAATAAAATAAAGGAATATAAACTTATAGTAAAATAAACTAATTTATAAAATACCTTCAACTTTTTTTAAAAAAAAAAAGTTAGGAAATAATTTTTCATTATAGTCATTAGTATTTAAGTATTTAAATCAATTGATATTTAAAACATGTCCTTTTTAGTAATTTCATCATGTAGAAATGCTTATGCAATTTCATCCAAACACCACCTATCATTTTGAAGATGCACTTATGCGAGTGACATCCAAACACATAATAACTTATGTAGAAGTAACTTTTCACATTAGAGCTTATATCACAAGCCCCTCTTCTATAAGTCCTTATGGAAAAGCTTATCCAAACAGTTACCTACTCATTTTTTAGAAGGAATAAATTAGCAAGTTATAACTAAAAATTAGCTAAGTACAACCGAAGGTGCAACTTGCTAACGTACTCCTTCTAAAAAATGAGTGGATGTACGTTAGCAAATCCATGTGATTTGTGGGATTTGATAATGTAAACCCACTATTTCTTAAAAGCAGTACATTAGCAAGTTATACTCATTTCACGATTCATTAAGTATGTAGAAAGGCTTGTTCCAAGAACTTAGCTTGGAAATTTTTCTGTCGAGACTGAAGAATGGACTGAGAATTGGCTGTCAATTCCCCTTTAAGTTGTTTCAAGTGATGAGAAGATAACTTTGTTTGCCTTTGTAAAGTCCCTTCAACGATGAAAATTATCATTGAGATCAATATTTGTTATTAAAGTTGATGGTGGTTCTAGTCAAGTTGAAACTTATATAAAGATAGTTCTGCCTTTGAGAACAATTAACAAAAAGAATAGAATTGAGATCATAATGGAGCATTTTTCTAGGGAAATATATTGTGCACTAGCTTTGGCAAGTGTTATTTTGCCTGGATTCCATCGATTTAATCAGTTCTTAGCACTACCATGAAAACCACTTCCTCTACGCGAGTGTTTGGTTCTAAAGTTGGAAGTATCAAAATTGATTTTAAAGTTTGAAGTATTAAAATTGATTTTATCTCCATTCAGATGTGATTTTGGTAAAAATGTAGATGTTCTGTTAAAGTTAGGCAAAATCAATTTTGTCACCAAACCTCGGTTTGATGATAAGTGATAAAAATAGCTTTTGCGTACATTTGAAAATTTTATACTAAGTTTTATATCAAACTTATTTTTAGAGTAAAATATTGAAATGTAAATCACTTCACTTCAAATTTAATTTTAAACAAATCAGTTTTACAAAATCAAATTAATCCAAAATCACTTTTAGCAAACACTTGTCTATCCAAACACACATGATGTAGTGAAATTGCAGGAATACAAGTAAAATTACAAAATGACATAGGGTCCAAAATAACTTCCCATTATTGAAAGTGTGCATTATCACCTTATCCATTTCTGTCATTAGCCGCTTATATTAGCAGTTATGACTTGTTAATTTGCGGCTTCAACAACACTGAATGTAAAAGGAATGCGGTCTTCCTTCTTGTTGAAACTCAAGCAAGTACTAGGCATACACAAGCGAGTAAATGTTACTAATCTTTTCCACAATGTTTTCGATAAAGTCAAATTTGTACCTACCACTAGTGGAAATTATGCTTTTTGCATCGCGGATTCTACATCGATTGCATTGAAACCGTTGTAGAAAGTAGTGCGGTGGCATTTTTGTAATAAAATGGACTATGGGAATAACTCTGGCACTAATCTTTTCCAGAATGTTTTCGATAAAGTCAAATTTGTACCTACGTACAAAAGTACAAGGACTTTTAAATATTCATTTACGCACAGTTTTGTTTTCTTCATATTAATAAAATCAAGGTTGACTAGTTATCTTCAAAGAAACTTATTGTCACACAATATCAAAATTGCATTGAAACTGGAAATAAAGCCTTAACAATACACACTAAAAAAAATTAACAACATGAACAATACCCCACTTCTTCTACGACATCCTGTAAAGGTAATTGAAACAATTATACTTACACACAACTTTTTATATTATACCATCCTCAATTATAATTTTTTAAAAATAAAACAAGACAAATACAATTTCCAATATTTGTTTTCTCTCTCTGTGCATAGTTTTATATTCATACCTAGGGAAGCATAAGGTAATTTAACATTCAAGAAGTCTGTTTAGAACAACCTTTTGTTTGGTTTCTATTAATCTAAATTGTTGCTTCAATATTAATTAAGTTTGACTAATTAATCTGCATAAAACATATTATCATATCAACTTCAAAACTACACTGAAATTGAAAAAAAAGGAAAAAAAAAACTGATAATACCTCATATCTCCAAAAACATTCCTTATTAACACACGACAATAATTAATTAAAAGACATTACTGAATTTCCTCTTTAATATTTCATAAAAATTTAAGGATAAGGCGTAGACCAATAGTACCCAAAAATAATAACCATATCATTAACAAATAGCAATAGGAGACTAGACATTAATTTTTAACTTTGCTAAAAGTAATTCATAGTATATATACTATGTACCCAATTTCGAAATGCCATCCGCTAAACTTGGCGACGTCAAATAAAGTTTCCCTCCATTTCTTCACCTTTTCAGATTTTTCCCCAACCTATTTTCATGTGTATCCATGGCATTGCCATAATGAGATGCTGGATATCTTACATCTGATGGTCACACTTTGTAAAAGATTGGTAAAACCTATTGATTATTACAGTCAAGGATCTTGGTGCATCAAGACGATGAGGAGTTTGCATGGTTTTCAGATAAAACAATGATTGAAACCTTATATTCTTCAATTAGTGCTTCCATATGAGATTGTGAAATTTGGTTCTCAACGTCCCATTTCTAATCATACCTGAAGGTCCTGATACCTTCCTGTTGCAAAACACTATAGAGAAAATCTGTGATAGAGTAGCAGGTATCTTTCTCACTAAAACTAAGAAACACATCATAGCTAGAAAATGAACGATTGATCTGATACATTTTGGTGATCTCTTTCACTATATTTTGGATGAATTCATGTTCGCTCAGATTCCTACAAAAGCACAAGGTCTTTTAATTTATGTATGCAATATAGTTCTCGTTTTCTTTCTATTATATATCAGAAATTTTTTTATGCAAAATAATAAAACTATGGCTGACTAATTAATATGCACATAAACATATTATGGTAAAATACACTGAAATCCAAGACAAAACCCTACGTAATACGCATATACAACACATACAATACCCCTTATGGCCTCGTTTGGTGGCCAGGAAAGGATATGGGCAGATAGAATAAGAGAACATGATAGGACTAGGATATGATATGAGCAGGATAAGCTGTTATCTTATCCGACGTTTGGTATCCACCAAATAACCAACTTGATAACCTTATAATTTTAGTATAAATTTTAAAATTTGTGTTTTTATTCTACATTTTTTCATACTTTATTAGATTTTTTTTATAATTTTCATTTTTTTTAAATTATATAAAAAGATAAAATTATCCTTGTAATATAATTACATATAATTTTTAAATTTTTTAAAATATTGTTTAACTTAAATTAATTTTTTTATAATTTGAAATATTCATTTTTTGTTTTTACTTTACATATAGTTAAATTATTAGATTTTTTTTATTTTTTTCAGTTTTTTAAAATAATATAAATAATAAAACTAGCCTTGGGATAAAATAAAATAATTTTTAAACCTAATTATGAATTTTTTATTATTTTAAATATTTTATATTTTATTATACTTTTTTGGTAACCATGTTATATTTTATTATACTTTAAATTATTATTTTATCATATTTTATATAAAATATTCTTCAACAAATTAATTAGAATATTGGAATTCATATTTAACATTTTGCATATTTTCATGAATGAGATATATATTAAGTAAATAATAATCATATTAATAATACTCATGGATCAGTGGTTGTTAAAGTCTTTTGTATGTAAATGTAAAGACTTGAGATCAAATCTCACTATTAATAATTTTCTCCCTTCCTAACATATATGTGAATCACTTATCGATACATTTTGGTGATATCTTTCACTATGTTTTGGATGAATTCATGTTCGTCCAACTTCCTATAAAAGAACAAGGCATTTTAATTAATGCATGCAATATAGTTCTCGTTTTCTTTCTATTATATATCACAATTTTTTTATTCAAAATAAGAAAACTATGGTTGACTAATTAATATGCACATAAACATATTACAGCAAAATACACTGAAATCCAAGACAAAACACTACGTAATACGCATATATAACGCACACAATACCCTTATATGTAGTAAGTCATTTGGTGATGGGTAGTTATAACTAAAAAAAATGACAAATACACTCAAAGGTGTAATTTTATAACATACTCCTTCTAAAAAATAAGTGAGTGTACATTATGATAGCAAGTTATAACTAAAAATTTGTCGAATACAGCCGAAGGTGTAATTTGCTAACATACTCTTACTAAAAAAATGGTAGTTATACGTTAGCAATTTCTTATGAATTTTCTAAAGTACACCAACTTGTTTTTTAAAAGGAGTACATTAGCAAGTTATAACAAAGTACAGCCACTTATTTTTTAGAAGGAGTACGTTAGAAAGTTATAACTAAAAATTTGTCAAGTACCCCTGAAGGTATAACTTGATAACGTACTCCTTCAAAAAATGAGTGATGAACGTTTAATTCTTAGGAAGTGTTAGTGTAATACTATTACAAACTATATAATCAAAATTATCACATTATAGAGAAGTTTTAGAATAATTATAATTATGTTAATATTAAAATATTTTAATAATAAGCCCATTTACTAGTTCCATAAAATAAATAAATGTATTAATAACAATAATTATATTAATATTAAATTATTTTAATAATAAGCCCATTTACTAGTTCCATAGGGAATTGCTAAAGTACGCCCAATCATTTTTTGAAGGAGTACTTTAGCAAGTTACACATTCGGGTGGGTGTACGTTTACTTTTGAGAAAGTGTTCGTGTAATACTATTAAAAAATATATATAATCAAAGTTATTATCACATCATAGATAAATTATATTAATATTGAAATATTTTAATAATTAGCCCATTTACATGTTCTATAAAACAAAATAAATGTATTCCTTTTATTATTTTTTGTATACACTTCTATCTGTTACAAAAATACATTATAATAAACAAACAAATAGATAAATAGTTATCCATATGTTACTGTAGCACCATGTTTCTTCTTTTGTTCTAATATCAATAACTATATATCTGCTTATATTTTTACCTGAGACACTGAAAATGATTTTGGAGAAAACAAAAACATTCCTAGAACCTACTTTATGGTAGGAGGCTATCGGTAAAATTTGGGTTTAAAATTCAGACGGAACCCGCTGCATTTTTCACTGACAGTATGTAACATCCCTGTTTTTATGATTTTGTTTTACGTAAGATGAACATGTTTAAGACTTGGATTATATGGTTAAGAGATGGATTAAGGTATATAAACCTTTGCATGGAAAGTACACAGCTTTTCCGGGTGAGTTTGAACGTCAAGACCAATTAGGGTTTCCCGGTAAGCGTCTTCGAGACGTCTGAGTGTGAAATAAGAATTTTGGAGTTAGAGATGAGATTAGGCCTTTTTGATGGTTTTAGGTTGTTTATTAGGTCCTAAGGAGCCTATATCTCAAATTTGAGCGCAATCGGAAGTCGAACGGACCCTGAACACAAAGAGTTGACTTTTGGTCAGAAGTCAACGCCCAAGCGTGGGTGTATCCACGCTCAAGCGCCCAAGTCAACCAGACAAGGACCATGCTTTGACTGGCCACGCGTCGTCACGGCTTACGTGGCAGCCTGTGAGTGGATGCATGGTGCGGCAGCTTTCCACGCTCAAGCGTGGCAATTCCCACGCTCAAGCGTGGGCACGCTCAAGCGTGGAATTTCTCACGCTCGAGCGTGGCTGCATGGTTTTGTAAAAATAAAAGCCTAAGTGAGCAGAAACAGAAAGAAACAGAGAGCAGTGAGTTGAGAGAAGCCTGAGAAAATAGAGAGGGAGAGTCTAGAGAGAGAAAGAGAGAAAATCTAGAGAGAGAGAGAAGTTGTAGTGTGAGAACGAGGTGCTCGATCCTTCCGTTGCGATTCCGGTTACACCGTTGTATTCGTGACGGCGATACCTTCATTGTCCTCTTCTTTGTTTCTTCTAAATGTGAAGGTAAATCCTACTCTCTTTATGTCGAAATGCCGTCCGTTACGATTTGGTTGTGAATGTTATATTCTCAACACAAAAGATCATCTTGGTAAATTTGATTCTAAAGTAGATAAAGGCATATTTATTGGTTATTCTGAAATGTCTAAAGCTTTTAGAATTTTTAATTCTAGAACCTCTGTTGTAAAAGAATCAATTTATGTAAAGTTTAATGATGGTCTGAAGACTGATAGGGAACTATCAGATCTAGAGGATGATGTTACAGGTATTGAACTTAACCCTGCAGTAGAAGAATCTTCAGACAAGTCAAAAGTAGACGTGTCTGAAATACAGACTAATTCTGATAAGTCTGAAACTCAGACTTTGAAGAAAGATTGGAAATTCAAGACCTATCATCCAGAAGATCTCATCATTGGGAGTCCATCTCAAGGAGTTAGAACCAGATCTGATTTCAATGAAAACAACAACATGGCCTTCATATCAGATTTGGAACCTAAAAGGATTGAAGAAGCCCTGTAAGATGAAAGCTGGATTCTAGCCATGCAAGAAGAACTAAATCAGTTCAAAAGGAATGATGTCTGGACTCTAGTTTCTAAACCCAAAGAGAAAACCATTATTGGAACCAGATGGGTGTTTAGAAATAAACTAGATGAAGATGGAAAAGTGATAAGGAACAAGGCAAGACTAGTTGCTCAAGGCTATAATCAACAGGAAGGTATTGATTTCACTGAAACTTTTGCTCCTGTAGCTAGACTAGAAGCAATTAGGATTCTCATGTCATATGCTGCACAACATGATATAACTCTTTATCAAATGGATGTTAAAAGTGCATTTCTAAATGGAATAACTGAGGAGGAAGATTATGTCAAGCAACCTCCTGGATTTGAGGACTCTGAGAATTCTCACCATGTCTATAAGTTTAAGAAAGCTTTGTATGGACTCAAACAAGCTCCTAGAGCTTGGTATGATAGATTAAGCACATACCTCATGGAAAATAATTTCATTAGAGGAAAAGTAGACACTACACTTTTCAAGAAATGCTCAAGAAAAGACTTCATAGTAGTACAGATTTATGTTGATGATATTATATTTGGTGCTACTAATGAAAAGCTCTACAAAGAGTTCTCTGAATTGATGCAGAATGAATTTGAAATGAGCATGATGGGAGAATTGAAGTTCTTCCTTGGTCTTCAAATAAAACAGTCAAATGATGGAATCTATATCCATCAAGAGAAGTATACCAAGGAGCTTCTGAAAAAGTATAAAATGGAAAATTCAAAGCCTATGAGTACTCCTATGCATCCAACAGTTGTTCTAAACAAGGATGAGGAAGGTAAAAAGGTAGATCAAACTGTCTACAGAGGTATGATTGGATCTCTGCTATATTTAACTGCTAGCATATCGGATATTCAATTCAGTGTCTGTCTATGTACTAGATTTCAATCAGATCCTAAGGAATCTCATTATAAGGCTGTCAAAAGAATTTTCAGATATTTAATTGGAACCACTAACCTTGGTCTATTATACAAGAAATCTGAAGATTTCAGGTTAGCTGGATTTTGTGATGCTGATTTTGCTGGAGACAGAATTGATAGAAAAAGCACCAGTGGAGGATGCCACTTCATTGGAGCAAATATGATCTCCTGGTCAAGCAAAAGGCAAAGCACCATTGCTCTATCAACTGCTGAAGCTGAATATATATCTGCAGCTAGTTGTTGTTCACAACTACTTTGGGTAAAATATCAACTTGAAGATTATTCAATGATTGAGCATAATATACATGTTTGGTGTGATAATACTAGTGCTATTAATCTATCTAAAAATCCAATACAGCATTCTAGAGCAAAGCATATAGAGATAAAGCATCATTTCATTAGAGACTATGTTCAAAAAGGTGTTTTTGAAATTAAGTTTGTAAACACTGATTATCAGTGGGCAGACATTTTTACTAAACCTTTAAGTGAAGATAGATTTGTTTTTATTAGAAGGAATCTTAACAT
The DNA here is from genome assembly GCA_035048595.1 of Echinosophora koreensis. Taxonomy (NCBI): domain Eukaryota; kingdom Viridiplantae; phylum Streptophyta; class Magnoliopsida; order Fabales; family Fabaceae; genus Echinosophora; species Echinosophora koreensis. The sequence continues at coordinate 560,308 of JAPCYP010000031.1, read as the reverse complement.
GCATAATATATCTGAATAAATGTTTGCTGATATGTCTGAAAAATTACTTGTCTATTTTCCTATATTCTATGATTACTTGACTCTTCTAATTTAGCCAAGCGTCTAATGACGTGGCTAAAAGCACTCAGTGCTAAATTCTGACTGAGACACATGTACATTGCATTTTCCCTCCTTCTCTTAAATATTTTAATATCTATCGTTTCAAATTGATTGATTGTCATTTATGGCAACACTCTCTCTCCTTGTTCCCAACGTAAAAAGCACTCAAGTATTTTTATCAAAAACCAGTATCTTTTCAAAGTCTACCCACTCAAAATTTCTTGCTCACAAACTCTTTCTCTAAGCTCTCTTCGTCTTCACCTTCTCGAGACCTTCTCTGTCAAACCCTAATCCTCTTCTCTCAAAATCAATGGCACCCAAAAGCCTTCTTGAGACTTTATCTGAGAAGACCAAGGTATCTATTGCTGAGCTGAAGAAGGTGCTTCCTGGAAGAGTTCCGAACTTTGATGAACTCAGAACCAAGGGTTTGGATGTGCTTCCTGAGCTTAACCATGCCGGATGGTTACTGTTCTTTCAACTGCAAGAACGTGTCTTCCCTGCTCTATTTAGGGATTTCTGGACCACGGCAAAAATCACCAAGGATAATACTACCCACATGATTTCTGGGGATGTTGGTGAGGATCACATTTGCATCACTCACGAGTTACTCGCTGAAGTGACAAAATGCCCTAGGGAAGGAGCTGGGCATTATAAAGACTGGATGAAGGATCAAGGGGAAGCCAATATGAATATGGTGCTCTATGGGACTGCAAACCCTGGTAACATGGATTCCAAGCATCTGACTCCTAAGGCAAGATTTTTACATGTCTTACTTATAAACTGTGTAATGCCTAGGACTGTGTCTAGAAACCATGTCAACTTGTTAGAAAAGTTTGCTCTGTTTCATCTTGTCCAAAGAATCAAGATAGACATAACTGACCTGATTTTCATACACATGGAGAAAGCTGTAAAGGGAAAAGATAAGGTCTACCCTTTTGGAATGGTTATGACTAGAATCTTTAGGGCATGCAAACTGGACTTAAGAAGGGCTGTCTCTGCTGATCTCTGTACTGAGATTACAACAAAAACCCTAGCTTTGATGAAGATGAACTTGACCCCTACTCTTGGTCACAATGCTGATGCCTCTGCTCATATGGAAGCAACTGTATCCACTCCTGGTGTCAAAGCTGAAGTTGTTGAGGAACCAGCTGAGGAAGTCAGGGATCAACTTCAGAGGAAGAAGAGAAAAGTCACAAAAACAACTATTGAAACTTCTGTGATTGAAGAGCCTGCTCAGGTTACTGAATCTGCTATTGCTTCTGTTTCTGAGGAAGCTGCTGCCTCTGCTCCTAAAATTACTAAGGTCTTCAAGAGAAAGAGGACAGTGCAAGCTGAGGGGGAGTCTCAATCAGAAGAGACTGTGATCCCTAAAAAGAGGAGGACAACTGTCACCAAGAGGAAGCTTGTCTTACCTCCCTCTTCATCACCATCACCATCACCATCACCATCACCTTAGAAGGATTCATCCCCTCCACCTCAGCAAACAGAACCTATTACCACAACAGCTCCAACCCCACAACCTTCACCAAAAAGATCATCATCCCCTCAACCATCACCAAAAATTCCAACACCACCTACATCACCAAAATTCCCAACACCACCTACATCACCAAAATTCCCAACACCACCTACATCACCAAAAATTCCCACTCCACCTACTTCACCAAAAATCCAAAATCCAAACTCCACCACATACATCACCTAACCATCACTCTTCTGAACCTAACCCTACTATATCAGAAACTCACATGTCTGATACTCACTCACCAGTACCAACCTCACCACAAATATCTCACCATTCTGACATTCCTCAAACTGAGGATGTCAATGACTTTGAGTATTTTGACAATCTTACTCCTCCTCCCTCACCAAAATCACCAATCCCTGACCATATCACTAACCAGTGCCAAGTGCCTCTGAGAATAGTCTTTCCAGACTTATTCTCTGAAACCAGACATAACCCTATCCCCTTAGCTACTATATCTCAATACCACCTATCTTCCAGAACCACCGCCTTCTCTATCACAGATGAATCCTGTCCCTTCTATCTTGATGGCAAGACCTTGGACATGATTGCCTCTCTGGAAGCTGAAAGACAGATTGTGAGGCTGGAAAGGTCACTGAAGCTAGTAGGAAAATGGCTATTCAACCATCACATCTTCATGAAGCCCTCTACTGCAATCAGAGTAATGCCTGACTCCATGGCTCTGTGAGGAAAGCAGAAGTTAATAACTTTGCCATTGGATCAGAAGTTCTCTCTCATCCAGAAGAATGATCAGAAGCTTAAATTCAGAAAGAAGATGGTCTCCAAAGGTGGCTCCAGTTCTGGGTTAACAGAAGAAGAGAAGGCAGACATTCCCACTAGAGGTAGCCAAGCCTATGCCCTCTACCCCTTTTCACCCTCCATTTACACATTCCCTCCTTTCTTCATGGTTTTCCCCTTCTTTGTTTTAAACTTTCCTGAAACTGCCCCTTTCACACACATAAATCTCATTAGGAGATCTTATGAGTTTCTTCTCTCTGTCATAGATTCTCCTCTGCATCATGACACAATTCATGCTTTTCTAGAGGATTTCCATCCAAATAATGATTTTGTAACCACTCTGTCAACAAATGTCTTTTTAGACCCTCATCCTAAGGATGATATTTCTGTTGAAGAGTTACCTCCTACCCCTCCTCCTTGTCCACCTCCTCCATCCACTTCTGGAACTTCTCTGGCCACTACAGATACTACCTCTCCAGTTGTTGAATATGACCCTGCTGCACATCAGAGACTTAATGAAATGGCTTCAAGTCTGCAGACTGTCATTCAAAGACAGGATGAAGCACTTGCTCAACAAACTGCTTTTCAAGCTTAGATGCTAGCTCAGCAGCAAGCAATGCAGCAGATGATGGAAGCTTTCTTCAAAAGCCAAGGAGGCCCTAGTTCTTAGTTTTTAGGAATCTGTTCTTTATTTCTTTATTGAGTCATGCAGTGTACTAAGTCAGTGATGTCTATCACTTGTAATCTTTCTTGACTCTGGTTAAATGAAATGAGTTTTCCTTTTGATTTCTTTTGGCATTTCATTTTTTTTCTTTTTGATTGATACCAAAAGGGGGAGAAAATATAATTAATGATTTTATAGTTCAACTATATGTTATTCTCTCTGATATCATGTTTTGTTCTGATATTTGTCTTTACTTAGTGCATAAACTAAGGGGGAGCATAACATGCTCTGATCAACTATATCTGTTTAGAAATTTCTACTGTTTCTTTTTTATGTTCAATAAAATCAGAAAAAATATTTGTCATCATCAAAAAGGGGGAGAATGTTGAGACCTCACAAGTCTAAAACACATTCAATGTGTAAATTCTCTAAGTTTTGATGATTCCAAATAGTTCAAGTATGATAATATTGAACCAAATGAAATTACTGATATATTTGATAAGTGTGCAGGAAAATAGACTTAAGGTCACTTGTCTATTTTATGACCCATCTACTTTTTAGTAGAAGCTCAGTACTAACTCGTCTAAGTTTCCACTCGTCTAAAAGTTAGTCAAAGATCAAGTCAACGTTCAGGAAAGACTAAGTTCACTTGATGACGTGGCAAGAAGCATGCATCTAAGTTTGGCTCAGTTGATCACCCGTCTAACTTTGGAACATGTCAGCACCCGTCTAATGTTTGAACATGCCAGCACCCGTCTAATTTTTGAATGATCATCACCAATCTAATTTCTGGATGACTTTCACCCGTCTCAAAATTCTCATTACTGATACCAAGTCAGTATGTCAGAAATCAAGTCCAAGTCACCTTATTCAAATTATATGCCTTCCTTAAGGATCTCGAAGACCTCTGGACAATAGCTCAAAGGACAAAGAATAAAGAACGTTGTTTCAAGTTTTAAGGAATAAACACGCAATCTCTGCACCACTGCAGTAACCTTTTGCCTGTTTTAGTACAAAGTAAAAGTGATTTCTAGAAAGTGAACTGATGTTGCACTGAAAGAGAAAAGCTCTCTGCAACAAGTACAAGAAGCCTGCTGCTATATACTCTGAAAGAATAGCTGCTCAGTCTAAAGTGTACTCTTGGACATCCTTGTCAAAGCTCAACGTCCCCAAGCATTTAATGAATATTCAGAACGACTCTTTGGCATTAAATGGTATCTCAGAAAGCTCAAGTCAGAAGCAAACACTTTCTGAAGCTGTGTCAAAACGGGTCTCTTGATTAAAGTCTTTAAATAGATCAAACAATGAAGATGAAGCTAAGTTGTTGAATATCATAAAGAACACTGCGCAGAAGCATTTACTCTCTTCATTAACTTCTTCATTCCTTCATTGAATACACATTCAATCATTTGATATAAATTCGCAGTCTTTCATACTTCATATTTATTCTACTCTCTGAGTGTGATCTGAAAGATTTGCAAGTTGTATTAACTACACAAAAACCTTTTATCCCTTACTGTTTTGAGCCTGAAGAGGCTAGGTGAGAAAAGAATACTTGTTTGAGTGTTGAGCCTGAAGAGGCTAGGTGTGCAAAGAATACTTGTACTGTAATTTACTCAATTATAGTGGAAACTTGGTGCTGCCAAGAAACTGGACGTAGCCTTGTGGATTTTGGGATGAACCAGTATAAATCTCTTGAGTGATATTTCTCCTCCCTTTATCTTTTAATTTGTTTAAGTATTGTTTCTGTTTCAGCTTTTAACTTTGGGAGATAATACTGTGATTATCAAACTCTATTTTAACCTTCTCTGATTGTGTGTGCTATTCTGTTTCAATGTTAGACGTTTCATTCGTCTAACTTTCTCTTATCTAAACCTTGCTTGTTGTGCCTGCGAAAATCTTTTTAAAGTAACCGAAAAAGTTGGTAAACACAATTCAACCCCCCTCCTTGTGTTCACTTTGGTTATTTCAATTTAAAATTTTCAGTATGAAGAACTATTACAGGAAAAATTTATATGTTGTGGTATTTTGATTCATAAATAAATCAGTTTGTATGTGTTATTAAATATGATGTAACTATACTTTTGTGATATGTGTATCATTTTCCAGAAGCGTACCTCAGAAAAGAAAATTTTTTACCCCCATTTTCAGACTTATGAAAAATATTAGCAATTATTTCCTAAAACAACCAGTAAACTTTCCTTTAATTTTATTTCCGCAAGTGTCTATGGAGTTAATGCTCAAGGGGGTGTTACAAAACTGAGTACAATGGACAGTTGAAGAAAGTAGAGCAAAAGAATGTTGAAGTATAATAATTTATGTTTTCTTGCACATATATCCAGTCTTATTTTATGTAGAAAACTTTTAGATCTCATTATATCATGTTATGATATTAATTTGTAAATAAATTTTGTTTATCTTATAATTTTTAATTTACAAAATAAATTATTCCAACAAATACTTTACCTGTGCATCACACATTATACGTGTGCTACATGAGTGTATTGTATTTGTGTTACCTTGATTCGGAGAATTATGTTCGTGTTACCTTAATATTTATTTATGAATAATATTTTATAATCCTACTATTTTTAAGATAAAAAAAAAATCCAAACAAAAAATGTAATGTATCATTTGTATTTTTTTTTTGACAAGGTTATATTTTTATTTATTAATTTCACATTTAACTTAATCATGTATTGTGTTTTCAAATGATATGAAATTATATCTCTAACGCATATTTCACTCGTGCATCGCACAGGTCCATCGTCTAGTAAGTATTAAAGTAGTATACAATGTTATTGTAAAAAGTTTTACACTCTCATTCACTCACATTTTGACACGTGTATTTTTATTTTAAAAACTAATAGAGAAATAATAATAATGCTTATTTGTCAAAATATTATTAGATGTCATTGTAAAAATCCTTTACACTTATTGTGCATAAAGTTAAACTCGAATAGGATTAAGTAGTATGTACTGTTAATGTAAATAAGTTTTACACCGACGTCTACTATTTTTTTATAAGCAAAAAGGTATATTGATATTAGGGATGACAATGAGTAGGGTTTGGGTAGGGTACTATAGTACTCGTCCCCATACCGGCGTTTGAAAAAAATACTCGTATCCGGACTCAAACCCGCGTGGGTAATAACTTTAGTACCCTTACCCGTATCCTCTGGGTACCTAAGTACCCACACCCGCACCCGTTACCCGCACTTTAACTAAGAAAAAACAATAAATAACATATAGAACATTTTAACTTAATTAAAAAACCATCCAATTCAAATATACTCATGATATATTACAATCCAAAATATTAAACTAAATACAAACATCCAAAATGAATAAATATCACAATAAACATCCAAAACAATAAATTAATGAACTTGTAAGTCCGGAAAAGGAAAAACACTAATGAGCCCTAGTTTAGAAATTTTACATTAATTTTATTCTTAAAAATTAATATATAATTATATTTTTTTAAATAAGTCAAAGTATATTGAAAGAGTACAAGGGGTACTCGAACCCAAAAACAAAGTAAGATTACAAAATAGATAAAATGTAATTTATATACTGACGGAGCAAACAATCAATCAGTATTAATATTACATCATAATCCCTGATACCAAAACAACAAGACTGCATGCTTTTACGTTGAGGACCACTAACATATATATATATATATATATATATATATATATATATATATATATATATATATATATATATATAATATATACGGGTGCTTGGCGGGGTGGGTACTAGAGTACCCGCACCCATATCTTTTTTTTTTTGCGGGTAATTGCCCAGACCTAACCCATACCCATAAAGTGGATATTTACTCTACCCGTTGTGGCTATTTTTTGCGGGTACCCATAGGGTTGAGTCCAAATTGCTATCCCTAATTGATATAGAGTACAAGGGGTACTTTAACCCGTATACAAATAAAGCAATAAAAGAAACTTATGTAAAATTGATATTATCCCTAACAAAGAATACCAGAATCAAAATTACAAAAGTTCACCAAAAGAAACCAAAGCAGGACCCAAAAAACTCCTAAGCCCCGACATAACCTTACACTTTAGCAACCAATCCAGATTCCAGATCAACCATTGTTGTAGCCAATAGACCAAAGAAACCAAGGCATAACAAAAATATAGATTTGTCAATATATTATTAAATATCTTAGTAAAACTCCTTTATACAAATAATGTATAGAAATTAAACTTAATGGAATATATGATTATCCTTTGTGAAAGTGAATGATTTCAAGGTAGCGACAATATATTTAGACCTTTTTTTTTTGGGTACATAATCTAAAGTTTTTATATCATTGAATAATTAAATTATTAAATGCCAGTTTCGGAAGCACGAGATCCAAAAGTAAAGCATCCAAGTTAGATCCAGCACGTGATATATATCAAATCAATATCAAATACGTACAAACGTAAAGCCATGGTCAAAGACAAAAAAGAATAATTAATGGATAGATCGGACAAAGTAAATAAATAACAATGCTCCTATGCTGCAGAATGCAAACGCAACCAAGAGGCCATACCAAGGAGTATTGGTGCATGATACACCATAAAAAAAAAAGGCCTGCTATTAAAGGTGAATTACTTATATATATATATATATATATATATATATATATATATATATAAATATAAATAAATAAAGGAAAATGCTAATAAGTACTATCCTAAGAGTATCTCTAATTTAACATCCCACATTTTATATTTTGGGATCTTAAGTGGGTCTCTCATCCTTATGTATCACTCATTTTTATAACTTAAATACTTCATTTCTTCAATTTAAGCACCTTAAAAAAATTTACTAAATAAGCCTCACCAATAACCCCATATCCCTATATTTCATCAACAATTTATATATATATATTCAATAGATCAACCATTTATATAACCAAATTATATTCATGTCTTTTTTTATTATTTCTAACGCCATGACCCACAAGCACCCACAAGCACAAGTGCTTACAAGAACCGGGTGCTTATTAGAGACAGGCTCCAACTGTTGGCTTTTATTAAAGGAACTCAAAGAGAATTTTCAGTCGCTTCTCTCTTTAACATCCCATGTTCACTCTCCCTCTTTTACACTGTCAAATAAAAAAAAAGATTTAATTGATATACACTGACAGTATAATTAAAGATTTTTTACACTATCAATCAATCAGAAATTGATAAATCATTAAAAATTCTTGACTCTTATCCAAACCATCTTAAAAAAAAAACATATATTTAAATGTTATGAAACTCTCTTTTAAGATCCTTTAGATAAAGAACTTATTTTAAATTTAAAGAACTCAAAATTATATGTGGCTTTTTGTAATAATTTTTTATTCTTAAGGAACCTCAAAGAATTTTCTCACTAAAGATACTCTAAGGATTTAAAAAAACTTTTTCGTTGGAACACAGTATATTTTATAGAAGAGTGATAAATTTAATTCTCAATGAGTTTTTAAATTTAGCTTCTTTTTTTTTTTTAAATTTAGTGTGACCCTTTGTAAATAGTATTGCTAACTAGTATGTGAGACACTGATTAAGAAATAAAAAAATTATTAAAAAATCAAATATGTCACTTATTAGAATTAGAATATTAATTACACACTACTAGAAATTAATGAATTTCTTGCGAATTTTCCTGTGGATTTTTTTTTGCAAGAATTTCATGCGAATTTTGCTGCAATTTTTTCAAAAATAAGGCTTTTACCTGTAGATTCAAGTTCGTAGGAAAATTTGTAGGAAATTTTGACATTTGCTGCAAATTTTCATACAAATTTAAATTTGTAGAAAATATTTGGATGTTTCCTACGAATTTTCCTACGAAATCTAATCCACGGAAAAAATCATAGGAAATTTCGCAAGTAACTTTGCTACAATTTTCCTTCCAATTTATTTGCCAGGGATTTACCTACAAATTTACTTAAATTCTTGATAACAATCTAAATTAAAATTAGTTTAACAAATTAAAAATAATATTTTTCAAAAAACCCAAACTCCACCCATGCTAAATCCTGGCATCGAACAGCGGCGGCGACGCTCTCCTCTCTCACGGTTAATTAACATAAATCTCTCACAGTTCGTGCTCTCTCTCAGTCGCTCGCTATCTCACTCAGGTTCTCCCTCCCTCCCTCCCTCTCTCTCTCACAGTCGTTCTCTCTTTTTCGCTCGCTCTCTTTTTCGTTCTCTCTTATTTTGTTTTGATTCTTCATTTTTCCTGAAATTCTAGGGTTTAATTTGACTCAAATGGCGTAGAATTGAACAATTGAGAGAGGTTATTAATCGGTTTCAAGTGGAAAGACTATAGAGGTGAGGGATCGAGAAATCTGTGAAGTAACTTTCCTGTGTTTTTTTTTCAGTCACTTGATTGCATCTATCTTCATTTATTTCCCTGTTTGATGCTAATATTTGTTGTTTGATTCAAGACAGAAAATAAATGGGACTGAGAAAAGAATTTGATAGATGATTATTTGGCACAAGCAATATGAAATTGAGAAATGAAACTTGTAAGTTTGGTATCATGAGAACTTCAGTGCTTAGTTTATCATACTAAATGTTTGATGAAATGTTCGACAGGGTTTGTGTGTTATATTGGTTTGCTCGCAGATCAATTTTATTAGCATCTTGTGGTAGTAAGTGAATTTTTATGGAAGTAAACTGAGTTGCGTGTTATGGTGTTGGTCTTTACTAGGGTAGTGGCTTAATTAAATATGATCTTATCTTTTTTAACTTCCATTCTTAATTAAATTTGATCTTATCTTTACTTCCATTCTTATCTTTTTATCTTTTTTAAATTTTTAATTCTTTGAAAGAGAATTATTGCTTGTCCTGAATCAAACAAAAGAGGTTCAACTTTGAGGTTTTAAAAAGGTTGGGGAGTTGGAGGAAATGTCTTGTCCTGAATCAAACAAAAGAGGTTCAACTTTGAGGTTTTAAAAAGGTTGGGGAGTTGGAGGAAATGTTTATGTCTGTGACACTGCTTTGTTTGAATGGTAGATATTGAAGAGGATCCGTTCTTTACAGCTTGAGTCTGCAGGTAAGCTTGAGTCTGCAGGTAATCCAAAGGCCTATTGATTTTTGTGTTTTTATTCTTTTCACCATGTATCAGTGGTTTTGTACTTTTGTTCCATATTCTTTTAATTTTTCTATCCAATCTCAATTCTGATAAAGCAGAAGAAAATATTGGGGTGGTAAATCTATAGGATGGAAAGCCAGAAGAAGTTGAGAAATCTGATAAGATGGACGAAGTTAGGAGGTGGCATTCTATGTTTTATCACCCCTTTTTTTTGTTTATATTTTCTCTCAAAATAAATCTCATTAATGTCAAAAGTGTACCATAATTATACTTAAAGACTCTTTGCCAATTGCCAGTTGCCATGCTTGTAGAGATGAACATCTTTATGTGCAGACTATGTGCAATGATTTATTGGCTGTTATGAAGGAATTATATGGAGATTCTCCTCCGGCAATTGTTCTTGTTGGTCACAGGTGACAGGTAGTTCTCTTCGCTAAATTAAAAATCTGTTTTCAGCATGTTTGATTTGAAGTGGAGGATCTCTATCTTTTTGCCTACTGCTATATCTTTTTTGTCATGTACATGGATCTGTATTTGCTCTGTAATTGTCATGTTTGATATATTCCTTGTTGTTTTAATCATAATCCCTGAGCAGGTTGACCACTGACTCATAATTGTTAGTTCATTTCCTTACATTAGCACTACAATGCATTCAAATAGGATTGTTTGGTGTATTGATGATAATTTCCTATACTGAACTTGGATAGTACCTAGATGTGTATATGTCTCCACAGAATTATATGAATATAAAGGATTGGGTGGAAAATCAGTAAATCCTATACACCGTTGCTTCTCTTGGGGTTCTAGATACTTTGAGGTTAGTTTGTTGAACTACTAGTTCATTGATGCTTTATATGTACTCATTTGGGATCTAGCACAATTTGATGAGACTGAAAAATCACATAGCTAGTAGTGACATAAATTTTCAATAAAACATTTCTTTTCTTAATTTTTTAAAGGACATTGTTTAATATTATCTTTTTTTGAAAAAATACTTCCGAAGGTCACTGCCTCAACCGCACCCTTAACGCAATATGCATGATAGTCAAAAACAAAAGAGAATCCGTTAATATTGTTTTGAACTAGGTTAGCTATCTTTTGATTAGCTAAAAATAATAGGAGGAAGAATGGAACTGCGAAAGTGAGATTGAATAAAATCTCTTCTCAAATGGAGAAATTTCACGCCTCTCAGTACTATTTTTTCTTCATCCGAATACTTCCATGAGTAAAGGTCGATTTTGTTTTCTAACAAATTTAATGGGAATTTCATGGTATCCAATCTAATTCTTGAGAAAGAAAAATTCGCTAGTTAGTCCTTAATAATTACAAAGTCATACACATGTTAGTCCTTCCGTCTATCTTCATTTATTGACATCTGTTATTTTGTTTAAGTGGTACCCGTTATGATGGCTAGTTGTCTCGTTAATATATTTCCAGCCTGGGATTTTTTTTTTTTTACAAAAAAACGTTGGAGAAAATGCCTAAAATGTCGTCGTAGATAAACCAAAATGGTATCAACGTGGTTGTCTTCTTCAGATGACCCACACCCTACTTGTCTTCCTCCATTTCTTTTTCCAAATAAGGAACATAGACCAAGGGAAGCCATCTATGAATGAACATGAGCCCTTGTTCAAAAAAGTTCATCATGGCCAAAGCAGTAGATATGGCAAAATACAATCAAGAATCGCCAAAATGGTGAAGATATAGAACATTCCAACCAAAGCACTTGGGAACTCAAAGCAGCTTCAAACACTTTCTTCAAAAGAGCATCGATCAAGAGAATAGACCTAAGGAGACAATCTAATGCAATGATTCAACTACATATTGGAAAACAAAAAGTAGATGGAAGAAAAATGGAGGAAGACAAGTAGGGTGTGAGTAACCTGAAGAAGACAACCACAGTGAACCATTTTGGTTTATCTACGATGATGTTTTGGCCATTTTTCCTAAAATTTTCTGTAAAAAAAAATAAAATTACATGCTGGAAGTACATTATAGGCATCTTAACGGGTCACGTAGGCAAAATAACGGAGGTCAATAAACGAAGATAGACAGAAGATCACTAATATGTTCTGAAGATTGTAATTGTCAAGGCCTAATGGACGAGGTTTTTTTTTTTTTTTTCATAGACTAAATTGGGTACCATGAAATTTGTTAGGGATCAAAATGAACCTTTATTCTACCTTCGTTATATCTTGATAGAAAGTTTTCATTAAATATTTTATTCAAACAGTAAAAATACACTATATATTATATATATTTTCTTTCTTCTCGTATTTTCACTCCAAGCAAATAAGTGAATAGATAAGTATACTTATTTCTCTTATTTCTCTTCTGCTCCTTTCTTTTTTACTTTCAATTCAAATAATAAAAAAAATCTCTTAATTTTTTTATTCATTTTCTTTTCTCAACTACTTCTTTCTATCATAATCCTTTTCTCCCTACTTTATATTACATCCAAACATAGCATGGTGTATATGTTCTGATCAAAGCAATTATTGAGGATTGTTTGCTTCATGTACAGCTCCCATGACGAAAGGAATATACCTACAAAGATCATTCTAATACTCAACTTAAAGAGGACTTAGTTTGCTAATGTAAGAAAAATGAGTCATATCCTCCTCATTACCCCCTTGCCTTGAGCGGGAGAAAGAGCAACAAATTTGAATTACCTATTCACATGGTTCTTGTTCTTTCATCCTAACCTTTGATTTTTTTTTTTATTAATAAAAAATCCAGGGCTTAAAACAAGGAGTTGTGTTATTGTGACACACAATATAGACAACATATGGTGACAACATATTGTAGTGCTACGGTAGTGAACCTTTTTTTTTTTTAGAAAAAATAAAAATTGAGCTTTTTTTAATACTAACATTTTTGTTAATTAGGTACAAATATTTGGTTAATCCCGTGCAAATATCTGGTTAATTCAGTTCATTATATAGTTAATGGGTCATCTGAAGCTTACAATCATTTTTCACAATCATGTAAATATTTGGTTAATCATGTACAAATATCTGGTTAATTCAGTTCATTATATTGTTAATTTGTATGGAAAATTATTGTAAGTTTCAGGATGACCCATTAATCATATAATGAACTGTATTAACCAAATATTTGTATATAATTAACCAAATATTTTCATCTAATTAACCATTTTTTTCAACTAATTAACTAAAAAAGCTAAATATTTTTTAAAAAATCAATATTTAAAAAAAAAAAGGCCAAAACACTGTTTATTTATACATGTTGTCCAATATTGTTGTCAAATTGTTTGCCAAAATAACATTTATGTAAAACAAGTGATGCATGATGAACCACAAACCAATTAGTTACAGCATAGACTAATCACGCAATCAGACACAATCACGCTTTGGCTGTTGTTTCCTAATTAATGTTTGCGTTTCCCGCGTGTTCTCTAGTAACAATGATGCTCGGTCTTCAATCTTAACAACAAAATAAAATAATTATTATTTTATTCACCCCGAATATCTTGGTATTAATTCGGGACCACCGACAACCTCCTCACCGTCTTTTGAAGGAAGATATCTAGTACTCTTGAGTCAGATTAGACAATGTTAAACACTATGCTTTATTTGATTGTGAGAAAAAAAAAAAAAAAGAAAGAAAGAAAAGAAGAAGAAGAGGAGGAGAAAGATGTGAGAAAAATATAAAAAATGAGAAAATAATAAGAAATAAAGTATATTTAATATGTTGTTTGAACTTTGATATAAGAGAAAAAATAGAAGAAATGAGAGCAAAAGAAGTATGTTTTCTCTCTTTCCTTTTGTTTGGTTGGATAGAAAGTAAAAATAGAGAAATATAATTAATTTTAAACAGACAATAATACTCTTAACTAAAAAATCAATATACAAATATTTTAATTTCATTAGTTAAATTGATTTAATTATCAAATCTTTTAATTTATATTTAACTTATTTTAACTAATTAAATTTATTGGTTTAATATAATTACTTTACTTTATTAATTTCAATTCAATAAATTATTAGTCTAATTTGACTAAATAATTGATTAATTTAATTCAATTTATTTAATTTATTAAATAATTCAATACAAATAAGCTCTTTATTTAACTATTGTTTTCAATGTGTTATAAGCAAAAGACCCAAAAAAAAAAACTTTTTAAATCATTAATTTAAAAAAACTTATACATATAATAATATACAATTTATTAATTATTATTATATAAATATATACAACATAGTGGTAATTGTTAGGGTTGTGTTTGTTTTAGGGTATAAAATTACATTCCTAGGAATATTATTACCATGAATGTTATTCCTAATAATGTGTTTGGTAAGTATTTTAAATTCTCAGGAATGTTTTTATAATTTATTTAATTTAAAAATTTTAAAAATTTAATAATACAAATAAATATGATAATTAAAGTGAGGTGGGAGTGGGAAGTGTTAGAAGTGGGTAAATCATGTACAAAAAACATTCCTGGGAATAAAATGTTCCTGGGCATAATTTTCTAATACTTGAAACAAACATGAGAATGTTGTATTTCCTCCCTCACTTTCCTGAGAATAATGTTACAATACTTAAAACAAACTTACTAGTGTCTACGGTAGAATAAACATTCGCATGAAGGATCACGTTCCTGTCTTCGTAAAAATGCCAAGGAGGTTGGGGCAAATTTGTCCTTTCAAAATTAAGTAGACTTCTTCACTCATTTTCTACATTTTATATTATGGGTCATGTTAACAATTGTCCTAAGCGCTAATACTAATCAGTGCCTTAGTGTCCTTAGGTAGCGTTTTATACAAGTTTTAAAAAAATATTTCCGGAAATATTGACATGAGAATAAAAGTTTTTTCATATTTGATACAAGTTTTAAAAAAATATTTACAGACATAAAAGATGTCGGGAATAAAATTGGTGAATGATAATTAGAAATTTGGGAAAACTCTATTCCCATGTGTGAAGGTGAGTAAAATTTGTGTAACACCCCGATTTTTCGCTGTTTTCTAATATCGGAAATTTATATAAATACGTTTATATATTTATCTGAGACTTAGAAAATTATTCTAATTAATCCGAAACCATAGTTACACTCTACTTGACAGTAGAGAGGTACGATAAAAATTTAGGTTGAAAAGTCAGGCGAAACCAGGTCTGCGAATTTCACTGACAGTATATTTATACTGCTCAGAAGACCTAATTTTAACTCGTGAACGAAACATTTAAGGTTTCTATTTAATTTCCTACGATTTTGGTTATTTTAAAATATTTCACTAAAAAGTGAAATATTATATTTTATCCGGGCGTCGTATTTAATCGGGTAAACTGCGGAGCAGATTACGGGATTTCCAGGAGCCGTTATTGGATAATACCAATGAGTCATATGAGATGACTCACCCATGTGAATGCATTAATGGTGCACATGGCATCATGATGACAATTTTTATGGAAATTGCTATTTGGTCCTTGAGCTTTTCTTTAATTTCCTTTTGGTCCTTAAGTAATCTTCTAGGTTGTTCTTGACTTTGGGCCATTCTTGCTCTCCAAGCCATGAAGGGTGCAGCCCAAGGCTCAAAAGCCTTGTCATCTCCTCTATAAATAGACTTCATCTTCCTCACCAAGCTTTCTCCATTTTCTCTAAGTTACAAAACTCATAAGAACACCGAATCTCCACCGAAAATATGACCCTCTTACTTTCTGAAACTTGAAGAACTCTCAACATAAAATTTGTTCCTCTTTATCTATTCTTTCCAACAAGCTAAAGATCATCAAAAACGGATAAGTGGATTGGGAGATATGCTCAAAATACCAAAACTGCCCTGAATTCTCAGCAGCACACGAAACAGCAGAAAGAAGGCCCTTTTCACCCCTGTTATGATCCGAACCAAATGAAACCTTCAACACCAAAGTTGTTCCTTTTCTTCTTATCTTTCTAACAAGACAAAGTTTGTGATTTTTGGATGAGTATATTGTGAGATACACTCACAAAACCATCACACCCTCAAGCTGCCCAGTTTTCAACTAAGTGAAAGTTGATCATTTTCTTCATTTCTTCAATCTTCAAGAGGTAAAAGCTCATCTCCTTGATCATCTAAGCTTTCATCTTCATGTAGTTCTCATGTTTATGCCATGAATCATATTTTTCCATTTCTAGATGTAGAAGTTTGAAATTCTCTAGTAAATGATAGAAAAATCCTAAAAATATGAAATCAATTTCTATGAGTTAGAGTTAGTTATCATATCTACTACCATAATCCAAGAGATTGATGCAAACAAAGTTTTCCTCCCCATTTAAGCCTTCTTGGCCGAAACCTTCATGAAGTGGGGGAAGGAGATTTTGTTCATTTTCTTATAAAGTGATCATTGATTTCAACTTTCTATATCATATATATGTTGGATCCAAGTTGTTTTGAAAAACTAAAACCCCTAACCCCATGATCAAGTCTTGACCGAATCCTAGGGTTTGTGAGTTAGGAATTTTAAATTCTTAACCTAGTTGTTTAGTTACTAATCTATGATTTTAGATAGTAAGGATCCTTAATCCATAACTTAGGCATGATTAGAAATTTTAGTCACAAAGAGACCTTAAGGCCGTGACCTATATACGTGCATAGATGATTTTGGTTTTCTTGTTTGTAATTAGATGATTGTGTTTTGTTGAAGGAAAAAGTGTGTTGATCGTACATAAGTCGTGACACCGGAGTTGACATCCGTTCGAGAAAGGAAATCGGAAACTTTGTTATTCCAGAGGTAAGAGGAGCTTACCTGAGGGATTTTTCCCAATAACTGTATGTGATTAGTGTGTGGTCTGTATTATTTATCTGTGGTTGTGGTGCTTGTTTAATTTGGTTCAAGTTGTTTATGTTAATTTTTACCTGTGATGGTTGATTTGCATTAAATGGTTTATCTGTAATTATATTATAATGTGTTGTGATGCATGATCTGCCTGGAAATATTTTTGTGATATTGTGGTTGATTGTTGTTTGAGA
This sequence comes from Echinosophora koreensis, assembly GCA_035048595.1. NCBI lineage: Eukaryota > Viridiplantae > Streptophyta > Magnoliopsida > Fabales > Fabaceae > Echinosophora > Echinosophora koreensis. Next base: position 543,210 of record JAPCYP010000031.1, on the reverse strand, counting down.
AGCCTGACAGTGGTCGGTGCTCAATTAATTAAACGAGGTAAAAGCTTTAAGAAGACTTTACAAGGGATATTCAACAGTAATTAAGAAATATTGGAAGATATTATGATTTAAATAATTATTTGAGAAAATAACGATTATTTGAAAATATTATTATTTTAATGATTTATTAGTGTAAAAACAATTTATGAGTTACAGTGAGGACGAAACCGTGAAATTATTTTTGTACTGCTAATTTTTACACGAATAATTCCATAATATTATAAAAAGTTATTTTATGAAATTAATCTTCGAAAATAACTTAATTATGATTTTAGAAAATTATTTAAGTGGAAAAAGCTAAGTTTTGGCTTAAATGACTTTAAAAATGTTTAACGACGGTGATTTGGAAAAGTATCGACGGCAACTATTTCTAAAACGGCTGTATGTGTTTTAAACTGAGTTTGAGCCTCAAGTCATTCTCTTTTTGAATCATAAGATTTTCAGAAAAAGATTTCAAGTGTTATTAGAAATGATTTTTCAGAATCGAGTTTTACTCAACGACGGTATTTCCGGCAACTTGGATAAGTTGTGGAGGTTTGATTTTGGATTTGTTTTTCACAGAACGAAAAGGATGTAAACGATGAAATGGAACTTAGTAACCGAGACGTTGGGGTACTAGTGTTCTTACGACGTTAAGGACTTGATGTCCTATGGACATTGTGTCTACTTTGTGGAGTAATAAACGATGTTAAAAGACTAATGTTGTTTTCTATTACCACGAACCTAAGATTGGGGCACCGGTTTAGGGTTTCGTGATTGAGCACTCGGACTTTGTGTCCTGTGTTAATGATGAAGATTTTAAGATATTGAAAACTACGATGGTCGTAAGCTTTTGAGTTTTGACAAAGGAAAGATTGAACAAGAAGAAAAACGACGAAAACAAAATGATTTACATGCATTTTGGCAGACGTGCCTGCGAGGTTAATCATGGTATCTTGATGATATCCATGTAATCGACGTATTTGTTAATCATGGTATCTTTATGATATTCATGTAATCGACGTATTCATTGTGCCTTTGGGCAATCGACGTACAATGAAAAACCATAAATCGATGTTCTCACTATGCCAGACAGTGGGCTATGGTAAAATCGACATGCCTCTTTTGGCAATCGAGCCTGATCAACTAATTTATACGACGTTGGGTGATCTCCGGAGATTAGTAAAAGTTAGACGACGATTATTGAAGTGTACATGCATAGTTTTTCAAACGATGATGTTTCGTGTATAAAACCCAATGATGACTACTTGTTTATTTAAGAACTGATGTTGTATGAAAATATATATGTTTATATGCTTTCCTTTGAGTCGCGCATGCGGTTATTGTGTTAAATCCATATATTGGAGTCTCACCCTTACAAATATATCAGGTTCTACTGGTAATTGCTGTTGTATCTTGGGATACTAGTACAGAAGAAGCGGATGAGTTCTTTAAGTCACTTGCGGACTTAGATTCTAGATGCTTGAAGAAGTATTTGTTTGTGGGAAAAGACCACGGGGGTCTTTCCAATAATGTCTTGTAGAGCGACCAGCTTAGGAGTCTTGTTTTGGATTTTATGTTGAAAAGGTCGGTAACTGTGATGTTGTAATATATTCTTGATTTTAAGTTTCTTTTTGGGAAATTGAGCCCTTTTGAAAATAAAAACGGTATGCCGTGGTGACTTCTTTAAGAATATGACTTTGCTATTTATTGTGTGTATTAAGGTGTTATAGAGTTATTCGCGGAAGAAAATTTTTACACCCGAGGTTTCTGCCTTATAATAAAATTTATTTTCCCAAAGCAACCAGCAAACAGAAATTTTAATTTATTTTCCGCCACGGGGTAACCATGTAATGACCCAAGTTAGGGTGTTACAATTTGGTGAATAAAATATTTCTGTTTTTTATTCCTAAACCAATACCCTAAGGTGACGTTTTTAGATTCTCAAAAACGTAGTTTGTCTGGGAATAAAATATTCAGTAACCAAACGTCACCTTACGGCATTGATTAAGGAATAAAAACAGAAAGTTTATATTGAAAAGTGATGTATTCAATACTTTAAAAATTCAAAATTTACACTTTCCAATAGTTTTACAAGGACATCCAATCATATTTCACCATTATGTCACTTTATTATATTAATTCATAAAACATCTCCACAAATATCTATGTGGTGATATATGATTAGATGACCGTGTAAAACTTCTTTACACTATCAGGGCATATATATTAAATCCTAAAACTATTGTATCTTTGGATTCCTTAACCAATGCCTTCAGGACAACCACCTGTTAGTAAGACCAATAAGATAAGTATTTATTGAAAATCTAAGTATATCTCTTCCTAATAAATTGATTATAGCATTTTCTATAAAAATTTAATTTTTTAAGATTCCATAAACAATACTAGTTTGCCCTATATATTACATGCAAGTCACCAAAACGAGTTATTGCTGGCCGGAGAAAAGGAGATCAGAGAGGGAAAAGGAGAAAGCTAAGGGGCGCTGATCTGGGTTATTGCTGGTTGGAGAAAGGGCAACTGGAGAGGGAAAGAGGGAAAAATAAAGGTCGCCGATCTGAAGTTGTTTAGCTTCTTTTTTTTATGGGCTCTATCATGTCACTTCATTTTTTTATTTTACGCTACTTTAAACAATCCTACACTTTAATGGTACAACTATTAAAAGTAATTAAATAGGTCACACAAGTTACCCCACATGTTTATTTTTGTTTCAATTTAAAATATTAACCTTTTATTTTTATTTGATCTTAATATTCATTTAACACTATTATTTTCCTCTCTTATTTTTATTGGTTGTTTAGTCCAAAAACCCTCAGATAGAGATTTCCTAGAAGGAACTAGATCACTCAACTCTCACTCGCACAATAATGGGTGTTTTGATATTCAGCTTGATAGAACTAAGGTTCTGCTCCTACGTATCCAATATAGAATCAAAGCTGAGACGTAATTCTATGGGATGTGACATATTTATAGAGTGCAATGTTGTTTTCCGTTGGATACTATTAGTGCACATTTCACATGTGTTCCTTCATTACCTCCATGATTTCGGGCCATTAATGCCCATTATTCCTGTCTTATTTGCTAATAAATGTGGGTATATCAAAAGTGGGATCGCCGCCCAGGCTATCTCTGCCTCAATCTAATCCTTGATCCAAACGATTCTCCTGATCATTATTTATTTGATGATCCTAGCTTCCCTTCTTGGTTGCGGGCAACATGCCTACCTTGTCCATCTCGAACAAGTTACTCGGCCATTGATCACCTCGATGAGATGGATGCGTCAGTTGGACCGGAGGCCTGGTTCTTCCATACAAGTCTTGTCCTATGAGGTCGCTCGGTCCGACCCTATACTTTTCGGTCAGTACACAAGCTCCCCAAGCTCCGAGTTGTTTACAACGAAGGAGCTTATATGTTTTAACTTCGACCGACCTGACACTTGTTTTATCTAATGACCCTAATTCCTGGTTATAGGTCTGGACTTCATAGAGGTAGGCGCCATTATGACGTTTGCATGGGGGTACTTTCCCCAGATGCCCTTTTTGGGAGACGCTTGTCTTCTTGATAAGACAACCCTCTTATCAACTTTTCAAATCCCTCTAGGAACTGTTTGTGCCCGGGAAAACCAATAGGCGTATCCTTTGGTTTTCCTATGGTGCGTCTCAAGTGTGAAGAGGTGTCATCAATATCAACTGTGTGTGTCTCTTCGTGAATCCGGGTGTTTCACTCTATAAATAGTTCTCCAAGAACTACATAGTTAAGCTTCCTTGCTTCCTTTCCTGTTCATCATCTCTTCTGGTAATTCCTTTTTTTCCTCTTACCCTAAGTTTTCAGGACGCCCCTAACTTCATAAGTTTCCTTGCATTTCCCTCATTCCTTCATTATGAGTTCCTAGCCTGAATCCTCTCTTAAAGAGATTATCGCGGGGCCTGATATCCATGAGATTGGGGAAGATGCTTCCCCCTCTAATTCCTCATTTCCCTCCGCAGAACTTGAAGTTTCTTCAAATTATCTTCGTAATGGTCAGGCAGTGGCAGAGGATGATGCAGTGCCTTCGCAACCTCCTTCGCCCAAATGCCGCCGTAAGAAGGAGGTTAGAATTGAAAATGACCCTCCTCCACCCATCCCCCTGCCTGGATACTAGTGGGTCAGGGGCGATGTGGGAACTTATTGGTCCAAGTACCGAACCCCTGTGTCCATTATGGAGTTTCAAAACTCAATCTCCATATTTTGTACCAAGTATAAGGACAAGTTCGTACTTGAGCCCTTCTCTGATACAGACCATGTCTTCCTGGCGGCCTCTGATAATCAACCCCCCTTTACCTTTGTATATAAAACATTTTTTGAAACTCTCGGACTTTCATTCCCCTTCAACTCATTCGAGAGGTCCGTCCTTTCTGCCATCAATGTCGCCCCTACTCAACTTCACCCAAACAGTTGGGCTTTCATGAAGGCCTTCCAGATTCTTTGCTGCCGAATGGACATTACCCCTACTGCCCCCATCTTTCTTTATTACAATCAGATCCACTTTGGGAGCAAAATAGGTTGGATTTCCCTGAGTGATCTTAATGGTCGGGGTATCATTAGTGCCTACAAGTCGTCCTACAAGCACTTCAAAGGGGACTTTTTCAAGGTGAGACCTACTAGCGGGTTTTCCCATCTATTTTTTGATCAACAAGGGAAGCCTCGCTTTCCTCTCTATTGGACCCAACACCCCATCAAGTTTGCGGGTTGGTGTGATGAGGTCTTGACCGAGGATGAGAGAGAAAGTATTCAAAAATTGAACAAACTTCCTCGCCCTCTCCCGTGTAAAGATCTCCTAGAACCTTCCATCCCTCCATTCTCCAGGTCGATCCCAATAGTGAGTATTGACGGTCATTTATGTTTTGCTTCTCCATACGAAATTATATATTAATCATTTGTGTTGATTTTCAGGAGAAATGGGAAAATTTGACTTTCGCTCTTTGAAGAAAGAGAAGAGTTCAGCTCAACCAGCCTCGACTGGAGATCCTAAGAACCCGGTGGTTTCTGCCGCACCGACTTCCTCAGCTCCTTCGTCGGATCCGGATATTACTCGGTCAAAGAGGGACGGGGCGGGGGTTCTCATGTCTCCCCCTCCGAGTCCCCTTCCAAGCGTCCTGCAGTTTTGGTAGACCTAGACGCGGTCTCTCTCCAAGCAGCTTTTGGGAAGTCTCCTAATCTTCCTCCAGCCATGGCTCCCATCAAATGGTACAACGCAGCCGCTCGGCCTGGTTCCTCGGTTATTTTTGGCAACGACTTCAGACCCTCTGTTGCCTTGAATCCCGACTTCATGAAGGGAACCGATCTTAAACTTCTGAAGAAATACAACCCTGAAGAAGAGGTGGAAGGTCTCCAAGTGATGTGTTTACGGGCCATCGCTACAGCTCAGTTTCTTTTGGACGACTTTGCCTAGAACAATAGCAAGATGAAGCAAATGAAGTCTAAATTTGCCTATGTGGATAGGTTGAAGGGCGAGCTAGCCAACACTAAGGCTGATCTTCTTGAGGCGAAGGCCGCCGAAGATAGGGTTGCTGCTCAGGTTGCCGGGGGAGAAGCTGAAGGCCATTGCTGCCGAGAAGGAGGTCTTGGAATCTGATCTCGCCGCAGAAAGGGTTATTGGGCTTAAGATGAAAGAAAGAAATGAAGAGCTTACTGCTGCCTTGGAGAAGAAAAGGGGTAAGAAGAAACTTTACAAGCAGAAGCTAGTGTTGACAAGTGACTCCAAACACAAGAGGGGAGGGGGGGTGAATTGTGTTTTTCAAAAACTTTAGTAAAATAAAATAATTTTCCTTTGAAGATATTCTGAAAAACAGTTTATAAACATTGCGTGCAAGTAAAAGTGTTTTTGCAAAAGACAAAAGCAGAAATAAAAGAGATAAGGGATGAGAAGATGAACACAAGCGAAATATCCTGGTTCGGCCAGAAACTACCCACGAGGCCTACATCCACTCCCCAAGGCAATACCACCAAGGGTTTCCAACCAACTATAGTTTTTAAGCAGATCAACTAGAACATTTACAATTCAGAGAGCCCTTACACAAATCACAGGATATACTCTCCCTTGTGTAAGAGCCTCAAAAACGTTTTCATGAGATTACACTTACTAGGAATTCATAAAATGATTACAAGAGAGAAGAACTCAAAAGTGCAATAGATGAATACAAATTGAAGCTCAAACAATATCAGCACCCATGTGGTGTATATGTCTCTCAAGAATTAAGTTAGTAAGTGTATAAATTAGAGAGAATTAGAGAGTAAGTTTCAAGATTTGAAAGATCAGAATTATGCTCATGTATTTTTTATTTTTTTTTGGTGCTTGCTTTCTTAGAAGAAGACCTTTTAAATAATTCATTTGAAATTAGGTCAAAATCTATTGAAAACTGATTTTTCTCATGTAATAATCGATTACCCAAAAAGCATAATCGATTATTTTAAGTAAATTCACAAAGCGCATTTTGAAACAGTCAGATCATAATCGATTATACTAATCGATTACATGTTCTCTGTTTAAGTTCAAAGATTGTTCAAATAAGCATAATCGATTATACTAATCGATTATGAACTCTCTGACTTTTGTTCTGAAAAGCAATAAACGATTTTTGGAAACCCATAATCGATTATACAATTTGAATTTTCAAACTCAGCGGCTTAGACATAATTAAACTCATTAAATATCATTTAAAGCCTTTTAAGCTGATTTTAAAACGTGTTGTATAAATGGCCATAATAGATTACCATAATCAATTATTCCAGTTCAAAAATTGAATTTCAAAAACCTAACAGCTCTATCATTTAAAGACTCATTTAAGCACACTTAAGAGCTGTATAATCGATTAGGCTAATCGATTACTCCTAGAAAGATTTGATTTTTGAAAAACTTTAAAGGCTAAGTTATATTTTCCATAAAATCCAATTAAAAGCCTTTTTAAGTTTATTTTTCAGAAAGGATTTTAAAGTGTGTGTGTGGTGTTTAATTAATCTTGAGAGCCACACTACCACTTACAATTACTTCTACAACAAGCAATACAAATAAAGAAAAGATCCCTTAACCCAAGGTATTTGCTTGTTGGTCTTTTTCACCTTTTTTTTACATAAGTCTTTATTGACTTAGATCTTTTTGTCAATCATCAAAACACATGTATCAGTCAAGGCATATATCCACCAACTCCCCCTTTTTGATGATGACAAACATCTTAGGAGGGATTTTCTAAATAGGTAAGGTTAGAGCAATATTATATATATTGTATCAGAGACTAAACGCATTTGCTCTACTCCCCCTCACTTTATGCATACATTTAAAATCCGCTCCCCCTTAAGCATGCAATCAAATAACTCTCCCCCTTTTAGCATTATCAAAAAGTGGGAAAAGTAAAGTAATATTATCATGGCATATATCCACACATGTTTAAAAGAAACTTGGCATTTTAAACATTTAAGCACAAGATATAACCACAACATGCAAAGAGAAATTCATCCAAAAATAAAGTCATAGATATAGAAGTGTACATGTGGAAGCAAAACGTGCCAGGAAAATATAAAGTTATACTCTTATCCCAAAAATAGTAATAATAAAAGTGTCATAAAATAAATGAAAATAGTACTAAAAATAGTACTCATCATCTCCAACATCTCCACCACCAGTACCATCATCATCACCACCATCATCATCCGTGTTGCTGTTGTCAAAGTCATCATGAGACTGTGGGGCTGCTCGAAGTGGACTGACCTCAGCTGTAGTAACTCTACGCTTCAATGATATTACCTCTAGTGAAAGCTCACAAATTGCAGTAGAGTTATCCCGGATCTCTGTGGTGTTCGCCCTAACCTCCGCAAGGATACTCTCTAGTAAGGCCATCATCTCCGAGGAACCGGTAGCAGGAGGGGCCTGTGAAGAAGATGATGCTCCATAGGTGCGGGGTGGCTGAGTGTCATACATCTTCAAGCTCTTGGGTTTGTAAACCCAAGCATTACCATAGTTCTCTATACCCATCTGATTAATTGTACCCTCCTTCATCATGGCATGGAATTTCTTGTAGTCCAACTTAACCTCTCCAGTGAGGTTAACCCTAATATGCCTGAGAATGCGGGTCACCACATGACCATAGGGCAAGGTAGCACTCCCCCTGTTGTCATACATAAGCTGCATGACCAAACCAGCCCAATTCATCCTTTTCTTTTTCTCAAGTAACCACAGCAACACATCCATACGCAACAACTGAGAAAAATTGTGACGCCTAGGAAACAAGAGTCTAGCTCACACATAGTGCAATAACCTACTTTGCACCTTCATCTGACCAGCAGTGATCTCCTTATCATTGGCATCCCTAGGGTCAGTCATGACATCCTTGATTGCCTGGGTATTCAGATTTGAGACTGTAGTTTACGTTTGATGTGTGATAGAGTGAAACAGAAATCTAGTTTACTTTTGTTTTGTTTCTTGCTAACGTATTATTACTGATCCTTTTGATTTCATAATGTAACCTTAGTCCTTGGTGATGAGTGTTTATTGTTGTTCATATTCTGGAGTACCATTCTTTGCTTTGGTTTTTTGCTGATTTCCGAAGTTGTCTTTGAGTTTCCCATGAGCTTCTTTTTTGCCAATAGTCAGTGTCTTCATAAAAATATCATCTTTACATCTTACTAGTTTTTGCATCTTAGCCATGACTTTTTTTTTTTGAACTCTTAGCTTAAACAGTTATACCAGATGTGCTAGGCCATGTTATTGGACTATTGGGCTAACCACACACACTGGGCAGGACAATGGCTCAATCCAAGACCACCCTAGAACATAGGCCTTATAGAGTTTCCACCCTATTCCTGCAAAACCTGGCTTCGGAAGTGACTAATATGGCATTGCACTGTTAAGAATACATGTTTACGCTTGATTGTAATGTAAACTGTTAAGTTACAATCTTGATGACATGAAGATGTTTTGGGTTAATGTTGATGTGAAGAAAAAAATAAAGAGAGAAAGAGGAAGTGGTAGTGTATGTGTTAAGTGAGTGAGAGATTTGGTTTTGTTTGGGATGAAAATTGGGAATTATCTTCTCCTTTTTATGTAAAGTGAACATTTTTGGACTCTGTTTCTATGTTATGTTTACTTTGGTAAGTAAGGGGTTAATTAAGAAAACAGGGAAATATGGGTTAGAATTTTTGGTTTTGGCTTGCATGTTGTGTTTTGCTTGGGGTTGTTCTATCTGTGTTGTTATCTCAGTTTGTGCTCTTTGTTTTCTCTGGCTCGTCCTTGGAGTAAGTTGCTTGGTTCTGTGTTTTCTCTCTCAGGTAAGTTGTCTCAACACTCTCTATTAAGCTTGTGAATTGTAAATAGCTTCTGATTGTGTGGTGCATGTAATGTGTTATGTGAATCACTATGTTTTTTGTTAGTGGAGAGCGGAGCTCAATAGGATGTGATCCTGTTCAAAAGGCAGGATGCTGGTTGTGTGCTGATAATTTAGAAATGATGCATGTGTTTGCCAATTATGTGTTGTTTGTTAGTGGAGAGCGGAGCTCAATAGGTTGTGATTAATGAATTATGCTGGTAAAATTTATGCAAGTTTGTGCAGTACCCCTAACAGTTAAAACATAATCATGGTTTTATTTTCTGTGACTGTTAATTATTTACGAAAGCCTTAGTTTCCCGTTTGAGATTCAATATTAATGAGTATGCGTACCTTTTGTATTGAATCTTGAATTGCCCAAGTGGGATAGTTTGGAGAAAAACCTTTTTCACACTCGTATAATAGTCATTTCCATGTTTAAATGCCTTATATACTTGATGAAATCTCAGTCTGATGCATTTCCTTTTGTTCTTCGGATACATACTTGATCGCGATGGATCTGACTATGCTCAAGTCGTGTACTTGGAGACCAAAGGGAAATACTCCCAAAATTTCGTTAAGTATGAGGCATTTAAATAAGGGAATAACTATTATTAACCGAGTGTGGTAAAGGTTTCTTCTCGAATGGGATAGGTTCATACCTTGTCTTAAGAAGGAGATTGATGGAGATCTTGGAATGACCCATAATATATACATGTCGTTGTAGGTTGCTCTATCTATTTAATTGGCAACAATGAAGATTCCAGAGAATCGGAAATGGATGTATCGTAGGTTGGATCGTAATAAACATCTTAGGGAAGAGTTTACAGATGGAGTGGGTGAGTTTACAGTTTGTTGTTAGTCAGGAGAGATTTATAAGGCGGGGCAATGATAACTTGAGGTGTTCTTGCTCAAGATGCAAGTGTAAAGCTTTCAAAGGTGTGAATGGAGTGGTGGCCGATCTTTATGACAAGGGGTTCATTCCTGATTACTATTGGTGGAGCAACCATGGTGAGTCCTTACCAGATTTTAGCCCTGCGGTGTTCGAAGGTTCGTACTATGGAAGTGGTGAGCAGAGGGAAGAATTGAAACCTTACTAGCAGATGATAATGGATCATGCTGGACCCCTCAGTTGGTGTTGCACTAGAAGAAGACGGGGGAGAAGATGGTGTAATGAGTTCCCAATACACAAAGGAGAATCCGAATCTCGAAGCTCAAAGATTCTTTGGCATGCTGAGAGCTGTAAAAGCTCCGTTGTGGGAAGGATGTCGGCAGTACACGGAGTTGTCGATGTCTTTGGAAGCTTTGAGTATCAAATATGATTATAATATACAAGAAGGATGTTTTAATCGAATCACCATGTTAATGGCCAATGTGTTGCCGGAAGACAACCAAATGCCTACTAGTTTAAGAAGTCTGTGGAGAATTTAGGCCTGGGCTGTTTGAAAGTTGATTGTTGCCCGAATAGATGTATGTTATACTACAAGGATGATTCAGTGGAGAGCATAACACGTTGCCGATTTTGTGGAGCGGATCGATACAAGACAACCACTAGGAGGGGCACTGCATCTCACATGAGGTGGCACAGTGAGAATCAGAGGGAGCATGATGTCGTATATCATCCATCGAATGGAGAAGCTTGGAATTATTTTGATAAGGTGCACCTGCATTTTTGCAGGACCCTCGGAACGTCCGATTGGGATTATGTACGGATGGATTTAATTCTTTCGGCCAATCTGCAAAAGCTAATTCTTGTTGGTCAGTTATCCTGACTCTGTACAATCTTCCCCCTGGGATGTGCATAAAGCGGGAGTTTATGTTCTTTACAATCATAATTCCGGGTCCGTCTAAAACAAAAGGGAAGATTGATGTGTACTTGTAGCCACTCATAGATGAGTTGACAACGTTGTGAAATGATGGTGTGTTGACTTATGACGTATCATTGAGACATAATTTCATGATGAAAACAGCTTTGAAATGGAAGATCAACGACTTTCCGACCTATGGGATGATGTCGGGCTGGATGACCGCGAGGAAGCTTGGTTGCCTAATATATATGGAGCGATCGAAGGCATTCACACTTAAAAAAAGTCGAAAGATCTCATATTTTTATTGTCATCGTCAATTCATTCCACCAGATCATCCTTATAGGAGGAACAAAAATGCATTCAAGAAACGTTATGCGGAGACAACACCCCCTCCACCGCGTTTGTCTAGTCCCAATGTATGGCGGAGAGTAGAGAATTTACCACTCGTCCATGAATCGCAAGGAGAACATATTCCTGATTATGGTGTTAAGCATAATTGGACTAAACAAAGTATATTTTGGAGGATGCCATATTGGAGATCACCCCTACTCCGTCACAACATCGATGTCATGCATATCGAGAGGAATGTGTTTGATACCGTGATGGACATCAAGGGGAGAACAAAATATACAGATAAAGACCGATTGGATTTAGCGCAAATTTGTAATTGGAAGGAGCTTGAGTTTCAAGACTGTGGTGGTAGCAGACTTATCAAACCGAAGGCAAGTTATACACTAAGCAAACCACATAAAATAGTTGTCTGTAAGTGAGTTAAAGAACTGAAGTTGTTTGATGGGTATTGTCGCGACCGTCCCGTCCGGGAGCCGCGAAAAGAAGGGTAAAAACAGAGGAGTCGCCACCAATATTTTATTTGGGAAAAACATTGGAAAAAACCATTTATTTTAAGGTAAACCGGTCTTTTAAAAAAGGGTAGAGATTTGAGTTCGGGAGTCGATTACGAGTAGGGAAGGTGTTAGCACCCTACATCGCCCGTTTAAAAACGGTACCTCAAGTTAGTTGTGCAAAACATTTTAATAACTTTTAAATATTTATTTTACCCCAAAAATTAGTTACAAGAAAGAACTTTTTTATTTTTAATGTTTGTATGTTCAACGATTTTTTATTTTTTTTAAAAAATTATTATTGATAAAACCTAAATGAAGTTGAACATGGCACATAAGTCCACAGGGCAACCTCAAATCTAAGGGATTGAACATGGCACCCGAGTCCACAGAGCATCCCTAAAAACACAATTTTTATTATTTTAATTAATAATGCTACCAAATTAAAAGAACACAAAAATAAAAGGAAAAATTAATTTTAGCTTGACAGAATGATTGATTCTGCTCCTACGTATTCACGGGTGCGATGTGAAACTCAAAGTCACGTAGTTCTTAAAAAACTTGGTTGATTGGTTTGATTTTGATTTTGATTTTGATTTTTGGAAAAGTTTTGATTTTGAAGATATTTTTCAATAAGAAAGAAAGAACTGAAAATCTTTTTGAAAGGATTTTTTTTTGGATAATAAAGAAAGAGATGAAATTTATCATTTTTCTTAAAAGAATCTTCTTATTTATTTAAAACAAGAAACCTGAAAACATTTTTTTTAAATAAATCTTCATTTTTTCCCAATTTTTTTGTATTTTTATAAAGTTTGGCCCACAAAACACATAATAATACTCATAACTATCAGCAGCCCAACTCAATAGACCAAGCAAAACACATGATAATAATGACAATAAAAATAAGAAAAGAAAAGAACAAAAACAAAGTTAGAAAGTTCATCTCACTGTGGTTACCAACGACACAGAGCAACAGGGTCAAGTTCAGAAGGGTGGACGGCGGCGAGAGGCAGAGAGGGCGATACGACGGGGCGTGCGGCGGTATGGCGCGACGGCGGTCGCACGGCGAAGCAGAGGAGCAGCGGGCGTGATTTGCGTGGATTTGGGATCTGTGGCGAGGAGGCCGCGACGGGCTTGCGGTGGGCGTCGACGAGCCGCAGCGGCGGTTGGTGGAGCAGATCTGCGTGTTCTATGGCGGGCTCATGATGGCGGAGGCGATGCAGGGAGGGATAGCGGAAGGTCGTGGCGGAGCTACGATGAAGGCTCGCGGCGGAGCACGGCGATTGGGGGTGGTTCGTGGAGATGGTGGTGACGATGATTCGGAGCGGCGGCGGCGACGCTCCGAGGTGAGACGCGCGGCGGCACAAATGGCGGAGGGACCTTGCAAGAACCACTTTTTTTTTTATGTGTTTGGATTTTTGATTTTGGTTAGTTTTGTTTTTGATTTGAGAGAGAAATGTTGGAGTTTTCTGTTGTGGTGGTGGCTTGGATTGGTGGAGAAGATGAAAGTAGATGCTGGAGGTAGAAGATGAAGATATGTAATTAGAAGATGGGTGAAGTGAATCTTGGGTGGAGGGGGCTTATTCTTTTTATGGTGTTGGAGAGGTAGGAGGAGCTTGGGAGTTGTTTTTTAATGGAAGATGAGAGTGGTTTTGTTTTTGGTTGATGAAGGTGAAGTGGATAGATGGGAGTGGATGGTATGTGAATTTTCTGAAGCTTCCCCCCTTTCTACACTATTGAGGTGCTGTTTATATAGGAACCACAGGGAAGATGATGCCAAAAATTGATATTGGCCTGCTGAGGAATAAGGACGATGGAATTGTACAAATGGTGGTGCTCCCACTACTCTCTGAAGGTTGCAGCAGGTGCAGGGGTTGTGCCCCTCCTTTTTTGGAAAAAAGTGAAAGAAAACAAAAGTGGGGAAATAAAAGAGAAAGCTGGTGGAGGAGGACAGATTGCAACATTGGAGAGGGGAGAAAATGACAAATATTTAAAATTTATTTTCAAACATCCTTTTCTGGTTCCTTTTTTTTTTACTTTTTACTTTTTATTTTTTATTTATTTTTTATTTATTTTTTTTGTTTTGGATTTGGATCATGGGCTTGCAACAACAAAAATAAAATTGGGCTACAACTAATCCTATAATGGGCCAAGAACAAAAACAACAATTTTTTATTTTTTATTTTCATTTTTTATTTTTGTTTTCAAAATATTAATTAAAAGAAAAGATACCCGGACAAAAATAGGTGTTCACAGGTATGCTTCCAATCTGGGTAGATCCAATCTGGGTAGATGTGTTGATATTAGGGAAGCAAAGTTACATGGAATAAAGAGTCATGATTGTCACGTATTCATGCAACGGTTGCTTTCCATTGCATTTGACTCGTTACCGAAACTAATATGGAACCTACATGTTGAGCTTAGCCACTTTGTCAAGGAGCTGACTTCAACAACACTAAATGTGAAACAATTAAGGGATATAGAAGAGAATATACCCGTACTGTTATGTAAGTTGGAACAAATCTTCCAGCCAAGTTTTTTATTATTTAATGGAACACCTTCTAATTCATCTACCTTACGAAGAAAGAGTTGGTGTTCCAGTCCAGTACCGTTGGATGTATCCATTTCAGAGGTATACAACATCAAATATTTTAAGTTATATTATATTCGTAAGTCGTTGTTAAGCTTTCCTTATATGTTTTAATTATTTGTATGTATCCCTCTTAATTAGGTTTTTGCAGTCCCTGAAACACAAAGTCAAGAACAAGACTCGAGTAGTGGTTCCATTCCATTTGTGAAGCCTTATTAGTAGAGGAGACATCTACCTTTGCCTCTTCTTACTATCCAGATGAAATTGACACAAGAAGGACTAGAATGCCTCGGAATGTTGATTCGGGAGAAGGTTGTTCATCTAGTCCTCCTATACCAATATCCAACTATCCGGGCTGATTTAGTGGCAAACCCAAAGGATATTTCTTGGAGCAGCGTGACATTAATGTTGCCCATTTGTACATCCTTAAAAATTGTGAAGAGGTGGTGCCTTATTTAGAGTAAGTATCTATATTGTGTTTTATAAGTAAACTTGTCATTTATGGTTGTTAATCGCCCTATTTTTAACCTCCCATGTGTAGGATGTTTGCCAATTTCCTAAGGGAGATCCAACATGGCATTTCGGAAGCTTAGATTGATCGGGAAATTACTTCTCACTTTCCTGTGTGGTTCAGTACATATGTAGGTTCAGTGGCTTCATTTGTTGCAATATTTTTTCTCTCCTTAAATATATATGGTTTATAATTAAGTTTGATTATTAAAATTTGTAGGTACTAGATCCAGGAAATAATGTTTAAAATCCATTGTTGTTAATTTGGCATGGGGACCAAGATGGGTTGCATCATGGAATACTTACATTGTAAATGGATATAAATTTAACATAAAACGATGGAGTGAAGGAATGCAGTCATGTAATTATGGTGTTTGTGTACGAGCCACTAATGATCAATTAGAGGACGGTTTTTATGGGGTTCTAACTGACATTTTTGAATTTGAGTATACCGGTTTCCCTATGATGAAGATAGTTCTCTTCAAATGTGATTGGTTTGATCCTACTCGTAATGTAGGGACAAAAATAGATAAAAAGTATGGCATTGTTGAAGTTAGGCATGCTCGTAGATATAATAAGGCGTACGATTCATTTTTACACAACAAGCAAAACATGTTTGTTACACACCACATCCCGAGGGACATCAAGGCTGGTTGGGTGTCATCAAGATAAAGGCACGCAATACAATTACTGATAACATAATTGAAGTTGACTATATGGTTTTGATGATGATTTCCAAATGCATCAAGGAAGGAACTCCAAGTTGAAGGCATTTATAAAGCTTAAGGAATATCTTTTGTAAATATGCCTTAAGAATGAAATATAGCATTAGTGTTATAATAAGTTTTTTTAAAATACAAATGTTTAGAAGTTAATATTACTTAGATTCAAGATGTTAAAAATAAGCTTTTGGACTGGCCTTTTTAAAAGAAAGAATAAATTTTTTATGTGAAAAAGTCAAGTAGTCAACTACTCAGGTGAAGTAGTCGACTACTTTGTTCTAAGCAATTCCAGAAATGAGTTTGAATCAAAGTAGTCGACTACTTGAGTTAAGTAGTCAACTACTTAGTGAATATCTTGAATTTTGCTTTCTGGTTGACCCAAGTAGTCGACTACTCCAGTTAAGTAGTCGACAACTTCAAGAAAACAGAATAGAAAAATTTCAAATTTTCAACTTTTTCTTTTAAAATTTTTCTCTATAAATAGGGGTCACTTTGGCATGAAAATTAACAAGTTTTAAACTAACAAAACTCTGCCAAAATACTCCCAAAATACACTAGAGCTTTTATGCTTCATTCTTGTTAAGGCAATTCTAGTTTCTCTTTGTAATTCAAAGTGCACCAAGAAATAGTATTACATTATTTTAGATTCATTTGTAATAACAATAGTGTAATTGCTGAATTGCTTAGGTTGGGAGTCCAAACAAGCTAAGGTGAGGTATCCATAGAGATTTGTGGTTGATCTATTGATATGATGAGGCATCCAAATCAAGCTAAGGTGAGGTATCCTCAGAGGTTGGTGGATCGATCTATTGATTTGGTGGGGCATCCAAGTCAAGGCTAAGGTGAGGTATCCTTAGTGCTAAGGTGAGGTATCCTTAGAAGTAAGGATTGCTTTGAGTGAGGTACCTCAAAGTAATCAAGGTAAAGGTGTGTATCCTTTGGTTTTGATCATTGTAATCTTGTAAAGAACAATTTTCAAGATAGTGAAATCTTTTAAGGTTTCTTGAGAGCTGGATGTAGTTCACTAAGGTTGTGATTGAACCAGTAAAATTGAGTGTGTTATCTTCTTCCTTTACTCTCATTTAATTTCTTGCAAACTATTATTCTATGTTGTTTGTGCAACTTGTTATGAAATGTGTTATTGCTTTTGAATAGTTGTTATTGGTTTATAATTGTTATATCTTTCTAATCTCTTTCTTTGCATAGAAAAATTCTTTTTCTTGAACAATCTTTTTAAAGAAAGCAAGTTTTTCAAAGAAAGTTTCATAACCTCAATTCACCCCCTTCTTGAGGTGCCATTTTATTTCAACAATAATCAACCAGCCTAAGAAAGAAGCTCCTTACCAAGATGATGAGTTTTCAGGGCCCTATGTATCGTTGTGTATTATGCCTGACATAATTTTTAATTCTATGGCGGATGTTTCTGGCGATGGGGAAGAAGTTGAAAGAGAGTTAATGGATCAGTCTGAGTTGGATGAATCTAGCGAAGACATATTCCAATCAAGTGAGACTGAGAGTGAGGGTGAATTTAGTGATACAGATTCTAGTTAGGTAATTTTTGTATTATTCATTGTGTTGTGTTTATTCATTTTTTAAATCCTCCCACCACCGACTCACTGACTTCTGATCGAGTCACCCCTGCCAGTACATCTGTGGACGGGCCTCAGGCTAATGGATCAGCACCCATTACACCGCCCTCAGAAGTTAGAACATCGGTTGGACCGTCATCATCCACACTCGTTCCACCACCATCATCATTAGCGGTGCCGCAGGAGAGTTGTGATTCAGCTGACCAGAGGATTCTTCTTATCCCTAGGGCAATAAAGAGTAAGCTAATTTAATTATATATATATATATATATATATATATATATATATATATATATATATATATTTTATGAAAGGCTAAGGCATGCTAAAGCATCACAATGAGGAGAATTATCCCAACTAGGTTGGCACCATAAACCCCAACATTCATCTGCAGCACACCTAAAATATTATTAAAAAGAAAAAAAGAAACAAAGAAAACATGGGTGGACTAAAGCCAATACCCATGAAAATAAAGAATCATGTAAATCTATAGTTAGGCAAGCCTAACCTATTTCTTAAAACAATCTTCCCAAATAAAACTAGATAATTGATCCCACAAAAAATAATTATGGTTCAACACACCATAAGAAGCCAATTTATCCGCACAAGCATTTCCTTCCCTAAAAATATGTGATGTAACATCCTGCTTTTTAGCTATGTTGTATTACCGGTAACAATATAATTATTTATATTTTTATCTGAGACCAAGAAAATGATTTTTGATAAACCAAAATCATATTCATACTCTACCTTATGGTAGAGGGTTACGGTAAAATTTTGGGTTTAAAATTCAGCCGAAATTCGGTCTGCATTTTCACTAACAGTAAAATTTTACTGAGCAGAAAACCTAATTTTGACCCAAGAACAAAACAGTTTATTTTAATATCATATTTCCAAATATATAGGCTATTTTGAAATTATTACTCAAAATATATTATTATACTTTTGACGGGTGAAATTCTAAAGAAAACGCGCGAGAAAATTTAAATCGGGTAAACGACGGAGTCGGGAACGGATATGCAGAGATAGGACCGGACACCGGGAGGAGGTGCACTAGCCACCTAGGGTGGTGAGTCATAGGGTGAGTCACCACCATGACTCACCATGTAATCATGGCATTCCAAAATAGTTTCTAACCTCCTTAAACAGATGACTAATGTACCCTTGAACTTCCATTATAATTCCCACTTTGTCCAACAATTTGTGGACCAAATTTCCCCCACCTACATGGCCCAAACCCTCTTGGAACACTTGGTCCATTTCATTTCTTCTATTTCACTTATACTTAAGTCATTTTGCTCTCAAAAAACTCTAAGACTCCATTAGTGCAAAGCTTGAGTTTTGATCATTTCTCTTCAAGTTCTTCATCATTTTTATTCATTCCAAGGTAAGGATCCTCTTCCTCATCATCTTAGCTCCATTAATCATCCACAAATTTCCATTTTCATCAAGCTTTTCTCAAATTTCAAGTTCTAGATCTAGTTTTTCAACAATTCATGAAAAATCATAGAAAAATGTTTTAAGTATTATGACACTTGATCTTACCTCTCTAATACCTCTGTTTATTAGATCTAGAAGCTTGAAGTCAAAAGAAATTTCTAACCCTATTTTCCTAGCTTGGCCGAATCTATATATATATATAGGCTAAATGAGTTTTCTTCAAATTTTTACTTGGATGATGATTGTTATAAGCTATCTAAGGCCTCTAGATTGATGATCCAAGAGTTTGAAAAATTTAGAGATCTCTAGCCAATTTATTTCCTATTGGCCGAAACCCTAACTAAGTGGATGAATGAGTTTTGTTTTCAATTTTTGACTTGTAACGATTTATCCATGCTATCCAAGACCCTAGTAACTAAGATCCAAAAGATGGAATTGAGAAAAGAACCCTAGCCCTATTTTGATGTCCTTGGCTGAATCCTAGCCTAGAGTTGTCAAAGATGGATTTTGTTTGATTAATGTATTTTTATGTTGATTGGATTGAAGGTTAAATTGCTAGCTTGTGGTGTGGTAACGAGGAGCTTCATTTTTGTGATTCCGGTGTTAGCTCAGGTGGGAGAAAGAATCAACCTGTCGTTGGAATAGATAAGTAGTATATATTATAATAATGGTGTAGGGCGACCTAAACCCTACTAGTGTCGAGTAAACGACAAGACCAAAATCACATTGGAAACTACCCCATAGTACCAATGATGATTTGGGGATTGTAGGTTTATTGCCATCAGGATAATTTTAGAATATTTGAAGATATCTGATTTTATCACTATTGAACTGTTTGTGATGCGCAGGTTGTGATAATCTACTTTATGTGACATTTTGTGCTACCTGAATATTTTATTATTATTTTACTGTATGTAATCTGTTTTGTCTGATAACATGCCATATCTGTTATTTCATGCTTAGTTGGATTCTAGGCAATGATATATGTTGTTCGGGAGATATTCATGTGGGTGACTTAGACGTGCCTAACCCAAATAAATAATATTTTACTACAATGAGATTAATGACGTGATATAACTTGATATATTTTACGAGATAGTAATGAGAGGTTAAGGCACTAGGGTATGACTCGATATATGTCAGTGAGACCTACACAGATGCATGATGTAGATCTTAGTCGTGTGAGTGGAATGCATGAGGTCAGCATATTCGTAGATATATTCGTAGTTCTTGTAGAGAGGCTCCATATAGCTTTGGGCTACTGTGGCTTCGGGCTACTATGGTGTCGGACCATTTGTGTATACATGTGTATCTGTGTGTGTGTCTATATATATATATATATATATATATATATATGATAAAAGGGAGTGCCTGCTCGAACGAATGACTAATATTCCTATTATGATGGAGGTTGTGTGACAAGATTGTAGTGGTCATGTCTGCATAAAAGTTTAGTTGCATGAGGTTAAGGGTAGAGGATGATATCGTAAGTTAATGATGAATGTTATTTATATGTGATGAGTGTCTGTGATTATTATTATATTGTATGCTATGTATTCCTTTTCCACTTATGATGATAGAACTGTTTCTTATCTCCTATTTTGTTGTATTGTATTTGTTTTGGTTATGTGATCTGATGATAAGACCATGCTGAGGAGCCAGCTACTGAGGATCTGGATGGAACTCCATATGAGCCAGATGCCGGAGGACGTGAAGTAGAATCTAGCAGTAGAGTTTAAAGTTTGTGGTCAGTGTGTCTTGTGGGACGGTTTATTTTTCTGTTGTTAGGACAGTTTGTATAAGTGTGTACCTGCAAGGGATCCTACTGATAGAATACCCTAAACAGTGTTTTGTATTGTGAGGGATAGAAATATGCGTGTATGTGTAATATAATTATGGTGTGGTGTTTTAACTTTCAGAAGTTGAATGTTTTTATAATTAAGTTTTTAATATTTGCGTATTTCGGTATATACGTTTAATGTTAATAACGCGATTAAGTTTTAATTAATGAGGTTTTAATTTAATGGCACAATGGGGCACAAGGAGGTGTCTCATGTGACACTTGAAAATCCATTTGGGAAGTATAAAACACACAATTCTTCCATCTATTCCTTAGAACCCACAGCACTAGATTTATCTTTTTGAAAGCCTCTACCACCAACATCAAATCACATTCCAGCCAAAGTTTTAACCAGCCTCTTTTATAGGATTCTTCAATAGCAATCATAGCAGCTATAAATTCAGCATGAAGAGCAAAAGAATTACCAATGTGGAAGTTGAAACACCCCAAAAAGGCACCTGAAGAATCCTGAAAAATACCTCCAGCAGCAGCTAAACCAGAGGATCCTCTTGCTGCCCCATCTATATTACATTTGAACCATTGGCATAAAGGAGGAAACCACTCAACGTTTTTAATTGAAGGGGCCAAACAAGGATGACCTTCAATATAAAAAGCTTTTAGAATTTCAAATTCTGAGATAGATGAAGAATTTGTTCCTTTTGACAAAGAACCAGACCTATGAGTTGAAGCCAAAACAATGCTGATTGCACCTTTATAATGAACCTTGTAATTATGAAATCTGGATTGATTTCTTGCAAACCGGATTACATTAAAAACATTGATGATTGCTGCTCTAACAACATCAAACACTTGGCTGTTGTACTGCTTTATGAGGATAAAAAAAAAAGCCGAGATAGAAGTTAAGTCAATAGGATTTCTGATAACATTTTCTAACCAGCTCCAAATATTATTAGCAAATTTGAAATGAAAGAAAAGATGTTGTGAAGACTCCTCTGATTCACCACAAAAATCACACCATGGAACTGTTATACAACCTCTGGATTTCATATTTTCATCTTTCCCTTTTGGCATGCATCCGATGGCTGGATTCGAAGATCAGGTACGACTTGGAGCAGCACTGGGCTACTGAGAAGTTCTAGGAGACGAGCGCCACAGCTTGGCGTAATCGAGCTGTTGACAGTGGCACATGTGCCTACACCGACGGCTCTAAATCAGCCGCCGCTCATTACGACGAGCTAGTAAGGTTAAACTTGATTATTTTAGCGTACTACTTAGTTTTCATTTATTACTATTATTCTGAATTTAACTTTGTTTAAATGTATGCAAGCTGCACAGTTACAAAGAACCCCAACCGCTATGGAGTTGGTGGAGAAGACAGAGAAGTTAAAGTCGGGAGAATGGGTCAACGACAAGGCCCACAACTATGCGGTACGTAAAAAACTGTTTTAGTTAAAACTTGTAATTTATTGTTATTTGTTAATTTTTTAATATTAATTATAAGTGTAACTAATCTCTTCAACTGTACTTCGCAGGTCAACTTTAACAAGAAGAACGACGATGCCATATCACGTGCCTCACAAGATGAGACTTTGACTGGTGAGGGCCCCCACTCTTCTGCCTCCGTCGACGACAATGCTATATATTTGGAGGTCGTCGTGGGTAGGAACAAGAAGGGGCACATGTATGGTCTCAGACACTTAGGCGTTGAGTTTCTCGCTTCATCGTCCGGCACGCCTGCTCCTTCATACGTTGCTACCGTCCCTCCGGAGCAGTTCAACCACATGCAGGACACCATCACACACCTTAACGCAGAGCTTAGGGAGAAGACTGCGACGGAGCGGTTGATGGTGAAGAAGATTGCACAGCTGACGCAGGCACACCGGCAGCTGAAACAGACCACCATGGAGTAGGGCCAGACTCTACGGTTGGTGTTGGAGCAGATGATGATCCAACCTCCAATTGTTCAGGGTGATGCTCCTCCAGTTCCGTCGCCTCCTATTACTGATATTACTCTAGAGGACGAGGACATTGCAGACACCGGCGCCACCGACGATGAGGACGATTGGTCGCATCCACGTCTGCTTCTGCCTCCGCCTCAATTTTGACATTGAAGTGTATTTATACGTTTTTATAGAGTTTACACATTTTTCTTGTTGACGTTGATGTGTATTGCGACTTTGTATGATATATTTATTTATATGATTAGAGTAATTAATATTTTAACTGTTTTTTTAATCATAATTTTTAATAATAAATTGAAAAAAGTTGTATTAAAGTCTAAGTTTCTATTACCATAATAATTTGTTTAAAATAAAACAAAAAAAATTAAAGAAATAAAAATAAAAAACCTAGCGACCGAAATGGCCACCACTAATTCGGTCGCTAGGTGTAAATCAAAATTCATTTATATCGATATATTAAATTAAATATTAAATAGCGACCGAATATTCTGTCGCTAAATTGGTTAATAGAATAAAAATTAGTGACCGAATTTGCGACCAAAATTTCAGTCACCATTTTTTGTTAACCAAAGCAGGCGACCAATCTACCAGCGATCGATTTAATAAATTCGGCGACCGAAATTCGGTCGAAAATAGCAAACGGAAAAAAATTTCTGTCGCTAAATCCTTAGCTACCAAGGATTTTGCTACGCCTAATTTTCGGTCGCTAAAGTATATAGCGACTGAGTTTTGGTGTATAGCGGTCGATTTCTTCGGTCGCTAAACAACTTTTTTTGTAGTGCAAACTCAGGGTGCTTGATGTTGGGTTTTCATGAGATAATCCTCTTTTAAAATCATATCTCAAGGCAGAAGAAAACCAACCCCATGGATCGCACATTACAAAACATGAATCACATAAGGGCTATTGTGTTTACCTCTTGAAGTGTGCTTTCACTATGATCACAAGTGCCACGAAGGTGCAGCGCCTCTACTCAGTCCACACGAGCAAAAGGGTGTCGGAGCTTTGCTTCTTGTGCTAGCTGACGGCTATGGGAAGCAAGGTTAACAAGTCTAGGTTTAGAGCAAGACTAATAGTCTATTTATAAGCCTCATGTTCCTCTTAATCTAACTGCCTACTTATTGAGCCTTGTACACTACAAGTCCAATAACCTTTAAATTAATTAAATCATATTTAATTAATTGACCTGCTCTGCAATTGCTGTATGCGTGTGACCCTGTAGGCTACCACTAAGTTAGCAATAATATTAAATATTACAATAATATCAAATATTAATTATAATATTAAATATTATAAATAATGAGCGGCGTCTAACAATGCATCATCACTACCCAATTAGCGAGAGTATCAGTGATCCGATTTTAGCCTTATCGCGACCAAAATTTACCGTGCAGTAAATGTCCCTTCGTCCATATGTCCTAATTGAACACAAGGCATAAGAGTGTCATCCTTGTTAAGTTCAATTATTAATTCCTAGATTCCCAAGTAGACATGTAATCATAAATGGGCCCAATATCATATATTGGCCCACTTTTGTATGGCCACACATATTTCACATCTCACTCTATCGAGAGGCTCAAGACGTTACCCCTGTTATGTAGGAGGGACGAATCATGTCTACATCACTCACACTCCTCAACATGATTTATTGCAGGCCCAATAATTACCTTTATGACCACCCTGTTACATGTGATGTTTGATAACATTAAAGCCTACAACTCCTCATGTAGGAATCGTAGTGATTTCAGGTCGAAGGACTACTTCACTATGGTCGCCTTGAGAATACTTATGATACTTACATAACTATTATGAAGTATTCTTATAATGGGTCATCCGGTATAAATATTGCTCCTAATATTTATACACGTATGCTAACTTGATATCACATATCCATGACCCGTGAGATGTGGTCATCAGTCTACTCACACAATAGTCGTTATGTATCATTGTTGTCCTAATTAACAATAATACTCGACTACGGATAATTAAGAATAGTGTTCTATTATTCAATGAGGTCTCACAATTAAGTCACGTACTTAATATCTCATTGAATGAACTACCTATTCTAAGGACTTTATTATGCTATAAACTAATAACATATTAAATGAAAGACTTATTCATATATCAAATATATGATAAAATTCATTGTACAAATGATGATATATTATAAACAGATTGGCCACTAGGGCTTACACCAACACTTGATTCCACACGCATGAGTTTGCAAGGGGTGTAAAGGGTATAACCTTAGCTCACACATGCTTAATTACGTTGAAGTAGTTAAATTATGTTGAAGCAGTTATAAGTAGCTAGAGCTATGATCTAACTCTATATAAGGACACACTTGTATTAGCTTCAATAATCAATTCATTACACCAAGATTGCATTAAATGGTTCATTCTTTTGTCCTTCTCTTCGACCTTTCTAATCCTTTTGTTCTGATACCTTTAAGAGGGCTATCCTCCATTCTCCATCCATTTCCCCCTAACTCTTCTTCTCAATCTTCCCCTCCCTTATCCTCTCAAATCCCAAATAGACCTAAAGTATTTGCATGCCCGATAAATCTTGCGGATTATGCTCAAACAATACTATAAACAACTATAACTTATTGAGGATCACCTAATATATTTCTTTTTTCTTTATACAATAGAATCACCTAATATTATACACACCAAGATAATAATAGTAATAATAATATACCATCAAGTGCTTACTTCTAGTCTTCCACACAGGACGCTAGTCGCTATTGTAAAAGCTATTAAAAGACGGGGACTTTGTACAGCTTTACAAATATGCAAATGTTTTCCATTCGTTAACTTATTTAACATTAATCAACATGAAAATATTTAGAAATCTTCCTATGTCATTTATGCTTTGTTTTGTTAGAAAAAGAAAATGGAAAGAGAAAGATGAAAAGAAAGAATGTGGGGCAGAAATAAAGTGTTGAGAAAAACAATAAATAGAGGAGTGTTACTAACACACTCTCTAACAATTTCTTTTTAACACATTTTCTTCTATTAGTTAAAGTTAAAATTATTCAAATAGGTCCATTAATTCATGTGGGTCCCACCTGAATTCTATATGACTCATGAATTTCAACCAATATGAGATAATATTAGATAGTATATTGCTACCATTTTTCGAATAAATATTAAGGTTTGTTTGTATGATAAAAAGTGAAGAGAAAGTATTAGGACTGTTATAATATCAGTTAAGCTAGTTAGCATATAGCTGGGCCCATGTGCAGTTAGTTGGTTACTATCAAATTCAGTTATAGTAGTTGATGTTAGTTGATGAGTTAGTCATCTTGTGTATTATATATATATATATATATATATATATATATATATCAGTCTCTTGTATCTTCCATAATCTAATGAAGATCATTTCTCACAATTACAAGATTCAATATGGTATTAGTTGAAAATTCTCTCCGCAAACTCTGAAGTTCTTCTCTTCGATTGTTCCTCATTCTCTTCTTCTTTCTTCGCATTTCTTCTTCACTTCTCTTCTTTCTTGCTACGTCTCCCATGGCTACCATGGATGACTCTCATCCTTTCTTTCTTCGCCCTACTGATAATCCAGGGGTAGTTTTAGTTTCTCATCCGTTGTGTGATGATAACTATGTTTCTTGGAAGAAGGCCATGACTATGGCACTGATTGGAAAGAACAAACTTGGATTTGTAGATGGATCCATTGCTGAACCTGCACCTGATGATCCCTTGTATCAAAGATGGCGTCGCACCAACAGTGTTGTAGCTTCTTGGATCTTGAATTCCCTGTCTAAAGAGATGCAAACCACAGTGTTTCATTGCACCACTCCTTTTGGCCTATGGCGTGACCTCAAGGAAAGATTTGAGCAGCCAAATGGACCACAAATCTTTCAGCTCAAGAAACAGCTAGTTTCTTTACAGCAAGGTTCCCTCTCTGTGAGTTCCTACTATGCTAAATTTAGGTCTCTTTGGGAATCCTTAGCAGAGCATAAACCTGCACACAATTGTCATTGTGGTGGGGTTACTCCTTGGGTTAATTACACATAAATGGAATATGTGATGCAGTTCTTGTGTGGTTTGAATGAGTCCTTCTCCTCCATCAGAGGACAAATCTTGGCCATGGATCCCATTCCCACGATCACTACAGTCTTCTCCTTGTGTGTCCAAGATGAGAAGCAAAGGGAAATTGGTTCCTGCAATGGCAATGGTAACTCTAATCATGCCTTTGCTGTGAAAGGCAATGCAGAAAATGGTTCGAAAGGGACCAAGAAGGACAGACCTCTTTGTGCACATTGTGGCTTGCTAGGTCATACCAAAGAGAAGTGTTACAAGCTACATGGTTACTCTCCCAACTACAAGAAGGGTAGGCCAAACCAATTGACTATGGTGAACCAGATTTCATATGACTCTGAGGTACCTGAGGCACCTTCTTTTTAGCTCACAGCTGCACAATATAGCCAACTTGTGAACCTTCTGCAAAATCGTCCATCAAGTGTTGCACCTCACTTGTCTAATTCCCAAGAAGGTATTATCCTGTCTGTTAATCCTTCTCAATCCTTGGTTTTTCATGATTCTTGGATAGTAGATTCAGGAGCTAGTGCACACATCACTTGTTCCTTACAGTCTTATAATTCATATCATCATGTGTCTTTAACAAGTTTGTTACTTTGCCAAATAAAGAGTCAGTGTCAGTAACAGCTATTGGTACTGTTATGATCAGTTCTGATCTAGTCTTGCATAAT
This sequence comes from Echinosophora koreensis, assembly GCA_035048595.1. Classification (NCBI taxonomy): domain Eukaryota; kingdom Viridiplantae; phylum Streptophyta; class Magnoliopsida; order Fabales; family Fabaceae; genus Echinosophora; species Echinosophora koreensis. The sequence goes on along the minus strand of JAPCYP010000031.1, from coordinate 515,843 downwards.
GTCCTATATGTTCCCCAGTTTTCCTCCAATTTGCTTTCAATTAGTGCTCTGTTGACTAACAATTCCTTTTCTGTCACTTTCTATAAAAATCATTTTCTAATTCAGGACATGCAACACTGCAAGAGGATTGGCAAGGGTGAACTTCTTGATGGACTATATGTTATGCCTTTCAAGAAGCCTGCTACCAATTCATTTGATGCACACTGCATTGTCAACTCAAATTTACCTTGTAAACCTATAGTTCAATCTCAAGATACTTGTAAATCTGTTGTTTATTGTAATTCTCTTCATAGTGATTATTGTAATAAAGCCAATCTGTGGCACACAAGATTTGGACATATATTTGATAAAGTGTTAAAACACTTGAGTAATACAATTCCTTTTTCTATGCCTAATGAGTATTCTTCTTCCTTGTGTCAAATATGCCCTCTTGTTAAATTTAGACGTTTGTCTTTTGTTTCCAATAATCACATATCTAATTCAATCTTTTCTTTGTTGCACTGTGATGTTTGGGGTCCTTATGGACATTTCACATATGATGGAAGAAGGTATTTCTTGGCACTGGTGGATGATTGCCAAAGATTCACTTGGCTATATCTCCTTAAAAATAAGTTAGAAGCTGCCTCTGCCATTATGAAATTCTTTACCATGGTCAAAACACAGTTTGGTTTAACCATCAAGTGCTTGAGATCTGATAATGCAAAAGAGCTAGCTCTCACAGAATTTATGCAGTCACAGGGGACACTGCACCAATTCTTGTGTAGAAAGGCATGAGCAAAACTATGTGGTAGAAACGAAGCACCAACACTTGTTGAATGTTGCCAGGGCATTGTTTTTCCAGTCCAAAATTCCCATTACCTTTTGGGGTGAGTGTGTGGCCATAGCTGCCTTCTTGATAAATAGGTTACGATCACCTGTTCTAAAACACAGGTCACCTCATCAAGTTCTGTATGGTACTGATCCAGACTACAAGTCCCTAAGAGCATTTGGATGTTTGGCTTTTGCTGCAACATTGCCCTTTGCAAGAAACAAATTCACTCCTAGAGCAAGGCCAGCTGTCTTTGTTGGCTATCCACATGGATACAAAGGATATAGGCTTTTTGACTTGGAAACCAAGAAATTTTTCATATCTAGAGATGTGACTTTCCATGAGTCAATCTTTCCCTTCCATTCCAGCCAAGAAACCCAACCTGAACCCTTCAAAAACATTGTCATTCCCCTTCCAATACCAGAAACACTGCAACCAGAAACCATTCAACAGGCAGATCCTTCACCACTTATTTCACCAATTCCTAACCATCCACAACGTGACCCTGAGCAATATCCAATCCCTGCTCCAGTTAGAAGATCCCAAAGAACCATTAGAACTCCAACCTACCTGCAAGATTATGCTTGCAACACCAAACCAATCCCATATCCAATTACTCATTTTTGTTCCTATGCCAAACTCAGTCCCACTTATAAAACCTTTATAAACCAGATCTCCTCAGTATATGAGCCTCAATTTTTCCATCAAGCAGCCAAGTTTGATGAGTGGCGCCAAGCCATGAATGAGGAGATTCAAGCCTTAGAAGCCAACCACGCTTGGACACTAGTACCATTGCCTCCAGACAAGCATTGCATAGGATGCAGATGGATCTACAAGGTCAAGTACAAACCTGATGGTTCAGTTGATAGATACAAAGCCAGATTGGTAGCCAAGGGCTACACTCAACAAGCTGGGATTGATTTTTCAGACACTTTTCACCTGTTGCAAAACTCACTTCTGTGAGAGTTTACTCACTGTTGCAGTAGCAAAGCGGTGGCATTTGTTGCAACTAGATGTCAACAATGCCTTCCTCAATGGAGACTTGTTTGAAGAGGTGTACATGGACTTGCATAAAAGGTTAGTTTGTAGGCTCAATAAGTCCTTATATGGACTCATACAGGCATCTCGACAGTGGTTTTGCAAGTTCTCTTCATCATTGCTCAAACATGGTTTTGTGCAATCAAAGAATGATTATTCCTTGTTCACTTCAGGGTCTGGCTCTTCCTTAGTCGTACTGCTTGTGTATGTAGACGACATTATTCTTGCAGGACCTGACATTGAGCAAGTGAAAAAAGTTCAAGCATTATTATAGTCATTGTTCAAATTGAAGATTCTTGGCAATCTCAAATATTTCCTCGGGCTTGAAATTGCCACTTCTTCTCAGGGAATTTCAATGTCTCAAAGGAAATACACATTGTCTCTCTTAGAGGACACTGGTTTCTTGGAGTGCAAGCCAGCCACTTTGCCAATGGATCCAAATATCAAACTCAGTAATTCGGATGGTGATTTGATAGATGATCCTTCACAGTACAGAAGAACGATTGGTAGACTAATGTACTTGACAATTTCAAGGCCCCACATAAGCTTCCCAGTTCACAAACTAAGTCAATTTATGCAAGCTCCCGCACTCCACACTTACATGCTGTACACCATCTGCTTCAGTACCTCAAAAGTGCTCCGGGCCAAGGATTGTCGTTTCCAGCATCAAATTCTTTAAACCTCACAGTATATGCTGATGCGGATTGGGGTAGTTGTGTTGATACAAGAAGATCTACCACTGGTTTCTCAGTTTTCCTTGGCAATGCTCTCCTTTCCTGGAAATCTAAGAAACAACCAACTGTTTCAAAGTCCTCTGTTGAAGCAAAATACCGAGCCCTTTCTTCAGTGGCAAGTGAGATTGTCTGGCTCACACGGCTACTCAAACACTTTGAGGTTGACATTAACTCCACTATGATATTTTGTGACAATCAGTTCGCAATTCATCTTGCTTCGAATCCAGCCCATCATGAAAGATCAAAGCACATTGATATTGATCATCATTTCATCCGTGAGTTAGTACAAGCAAATGTGATCAAGCTCATTCATGTCAAAAGCTAGCACCAATTGGCTGATCTTTTCACAAAAGCACCCCCATTTCCTCAGTTTTTAGCACTCATGCACAAGTTGGGAATAGTCAATACCTATTCTCCACCTTGAGAGAAGGGGGGGGGGGGTATTAGGACTGTTATAATATCAATTAAGTTAGTTAGCATACAGCTGGGCCCATGTGCAGTTAGTTGGTTACTATCAAATTCAGTTATAGTAGTTGATGTTAGTTGATGAGTTAGTCATCTTGTGTATTATATATATCAGTCTCTTGTATCTTCCATAATCTAATGAACATCATTTCTCACAATTACATGGTTCAATAGAAAGAAATTGAATTTTTTGAAATAGACAATTATGTTCCTATTAGATATGAGATAAAATTTACACAATATTTTTTTTCTTCTTTCTTTTTCTCTCTTAGACAAACGAAATAAAAGTTGGCAATCCCTTCACTTTATCACCTTTTAAGTTTTTTTTTTTTCACTCCCTCATTCATCCCGGCCAAATAAAGACTTATGCTCTGTCTTGGTACGAGAAAAATGTCTGAATGAAAATTGGTTTAAATAAGTTTTTGGTCCCTGTAAAGTTTATCAAATTTGGTTATAGTCCCTGTAAATAAATTTCTTAGGATTTCTTCCCTATAATATATATTTTTTGTAAATATCCCCTACCGTCATCTTTTCCCGTTATTCAGTACTCAGGGTTACCGAAGTAATTTCATTTTAGCATCCGACTTGCTATAAAAGTTGGCCAGATATTAGAAGTAAAATCATACATTAGGAATGTAATTTGTTAAATTCCTTTATTTTGGCTAGTACTCAGATGTATCGATATAATTTGTTGTTCCTATCCAATTTGTTCCAAATTTTAGCTAGAAAATATAAAAAAATCATATATTAGGGTGACAGGGTTAAAATTGACAAATTTTTTCTTCGTATATAATTTCTAGTACTCAAGGGTAACGGTAGGGACTATTTACAAAGTTTTTGAAATTATAGGGACGAAATCTTAAGAACTTTTATTTTATAGGGACTAAAAACAAAATTGATAAACTTTATGGGGACTAAAAATTTATTCAAACCATGAAAATTTAAGAACTACTACTATGAGTAAGTCATTTTAAGAACTATTACTACTACTATTACATTGAATTAAATTCACTGAAAACAGTAGCTGAGGCGGATGGAGATGTTAATGCGTATAGATGGGGAAGTCTCCTTGATCCACACGGAGTATAGCCAGGGATTGGATTCTGCCGAGAATCACGGTTGCTTTTGTCTTCTACAGTCTACAGACACCTAAACAGCATCTTGTTTACGTTAATCACATCACGTTGCAACTGATCCCTGCATATTATTTGCATAAGATATTCTTAATTCCTGAAAGCAACCGTAAGAAAAAGTGTAATGATATTTGTACGTAAAAATAGTGTCCAATACTATATAAAAGTATTTCTCCTCGATTATTTATTGTTTTATTCTCTTCTTATCATGTATTTTAATATTTTATCACTCCCAAGACATTTATAAACTATATGATATTTATATATGGTCATCAAATTGTATGTCCAAGTATCATTACTCAACAATAGGTGATGGAAAAACAAAGTGGGTCCACAAAGGAGAAAAGAAACAAACAAACCATACTCATGTGGGACCGGATTGGCCCATGGACCATGAAAAAATGACAAGATCCCCCACACAATCACATGCATCCGATGACCCTCTGCTCTCGAGTCTCGAAGGAGAACTAGACACAGTGACTGTAATAATATAGACTAGTGGTGAAGGCTCTTTTAGCATAAGTTTGTTATAAAAGCAACAAAGTAAAAAATATTTATTAGGATATTGATTTATTGTTTGGTGGATTAGAATTTCAATACATATAGGATTTAATTATTGAGTTGGTATTTAAACTATTTGAAAATTTTTAAGTAGGTCAAGGACCCAATTAAAAATGTATTATAAATTCGAGGACCCAATAATTAAACATTATATAGTTTAGGAACCAACTCAATAGTCAAATCATATTTAATTTACTCAAGAATCGATATCTCTCTCTTTTTTTTTTAACAAGAATCGATATATCTTTACTTATTTAATTTATAAACAAATTTACTTTAAAAAAAACTATATTCAATGACTAAAATGTAAAGTAATTATTTGGTATGCTTGGCATATAGTCAAAGCTATAAAAAAAAAAATTTATGAGTTATTGGTTAATAATAAATCTTGGCATAATCGTTTAATTGAATCATGGGAGAGACGGTTTGCCCTTGAAAAAAATTGTTAACTCTAGAAGATTTTTCCTTAAAATTTTTGGTAATCCTGTGGAATACCCATGAAAAGAAAAAGAAAGATGACTTTTACTCATCCTATAAAAAATTTAGTTTATAATCAATTATGCATTATTATATAATAAAAATGTTTAATTTTTATATCTCTTGTTTACACTTAATTTTCTAGATAAAAAGAAAAAGAATGTGTATTATTATTAGTTATTACTACAAAAAGCAATGTAAAAATAGTACAATAAAAGTGGTGAGGAGATAACATAAAATATGGGTAACTTGCTAGAGTGTAAACAAGTATCTAGTTGGTTATTTATACACCATTACTTCCCTTCCCCTCTTAGCACCAGTCCCCAGTGTATTACCATACAGTGAGCTATGGTGTCTCCCAACCCTATAGCTCTGTCCTTTCTTCTTCTAAATCTGCTTCTGTGTGTAGCTGGAGTTACTTCTTCTTCTGCCAATGCCACCAAAATTGGCAAAGGCTACCAGCTTATCTCCATTGAAGAGACTTCAGATGGTGGCCTTGTGGGTTTCCTTCAAGTTAAGCAAAAGACCACAATCTATGGTCCTGATATCCCTATTCTAAGGTTCTATGTCAAGTAAGTCCTACATAAAAGCACACTCATTTTCCTTTTCACAAAGTTCCATAATGTAAAAAAAGCTAATTTTTTTATTGTTTTATTTTTCTCAATTCTTCATTTTTCTTGATTTTTCAGGCATGAGGCAGAGAACCGTTTGAGGGTACACATAACTGATGCCAAGAAACAAAGATGGGAGGTTCCTTACAACCTTTTACCAAGGGAGCAACCACCTGCACTGACTCAAACCATTGGAAGGTCCAGGAAGAACCCTATATCAGTTTCTGAGTATTCTGGTTCTGAGCTTCTATTCAGCTACACTTCAGACCCTTTTAGCTTTTCAGTGAAAAGGAAGTCAAATGGTGAGACCCTTTTCAACACTAGCTCTGATGCTTCTGACCCTTTTAGTTCTTTGGTGTTTAAGGACCAATACCTTGAGATTTCTACCAAATTGCCTAAAGATGCCTCTTTGTATGGTTTGGGAGAGAACACACAGCCTCATGGGATTAAACTGTATCCTAGTGACCCTTACACTTTGTATACCACTGACATATCAGCCATTAATCTCAATGCTGATCTATATGGATCACACCCTGTGTACATGGATCTCAGAAATGCAGGTGGGAAAGCTTCTGCACATGCTGTTCTGTTGCTGAATAGCAATGGAATGGATGTGTTTTACAAAGGAACATCTCTGACATACAAGATTATTGGAGGTGTATTGGATTTTTACTTCTTTTCTGGGCCTACACCTTTGAATGTTGTTGATCAGTATACTTCCTTCATTGGCAGACCTGCTCCAATGCCTTATTGGGCTTTTGGTATGATTCACTTGTTACTCTCCTATTTATTTATATATTGCATATTCTACTTACTATGCAACATATAAGTGACGCTGATTTGGGGCTGTTCCTTTTTTATGTTCAATATTATTGATTGAAGATTTATTAATTGTGAAAACTAAGGCTTACCAGATGTGAATATTTAATTGATAAAGTTGTTCTTGCCTTAGATAAATTGATAGAATCTATAGTTTTCAAATCTGTGATTATGTGATTGGGTTGAGTTTCTTGGTGTCTGGAGATTGTGGTCGCATATCCTTTGTGTGCATAATGCATTTGTGTATTGAATGAATCATGATTTACCAACAGCTTTTAATTTTTTGGCTTTAGTATATTTGTGATATATTGTATGATGGGGATGTTCTGATTGCTTTTAAAAGTTAGGTCTGCGAAGTTATTTTTAGTTCTGAATCTGTTTGTATGATCTGGATGCTTTTAAAGCTTTTTTGGGTCTAATTATAATTGTTGAGTAATTTAATACCTTTTGGGTCCACATGGAAAGATAAAGGTATAAAAGTTGGAAACTTAACTTTACCATATAAAAAAGAATTCATCTTTTTTGCTAAACTTTTGAGTCATGGAATTTGACCATAATAACATGCATGTATAAAGCAATCCGTGGATCCTTGTCAAGGACTATCATTGCCTGCACACTGCCCATTTTTTCTAAGATATCATATTCATATTAGTATTAGATTTATGTGGTCAAAAGCACCAGCTTTGAGGAAGATCTTCCTATTCTTTTAAAGATAAGCTTCTTTCATAGGTTGAATCTCCACTTAGAGAATTTCCTGTTGAAATATATTTTTTTTTATGACTTTTATTTGCTTTATTTACATGTTGCTACTTCACTTGTCAATTAAATGTTAAGAGTGGGTAGCATTAGATCCTTATGCTTCCAGATCTAGTTGAATATGGTACCTGATTTTTTTTTTTATTTTTTTATAGTGTTTAACCGATATTCTCACTTATTTGGTATTACAGGATTCCATCAATGCAGATGGGGATATCACAATCTATCTGTTGTAGAAGATGTTGTGGAGAATTACAAGAAGGCTAAAATCCCACTTGATGTGATCTGGAATGATGATGATCACATGGATGGGAAAAAGGACTTCTCACTCAATCCAGTCAACTACCCTCGTCCAAAGCTTTTAAATTTCTTGGACAAAATACACAAGATTGGCATGAAATACATTGTCATTATTGACCCTGGAATTGCTGTTAACACCAGTTATGGTGTATATCAAAGGGGTATAGCCAATGATGTTTTTATCAAGTATGACGGCGAACCCTTCTTGGCTCAAGTTTGGCCAGGTGCTGTAAATTTTCCTGATTTTCTCAATCCGAAAACTGTTTCTTGGTGGGTTGACGAAATCCGCCGCTTCCATGAACTTGTTCCTGTTGATGGCCTATGGATTGACATGAACGAAGTCTCAAATTTCTGTTCTGGAAAGTGCAAAATTCCTAAGGGGAAGCAGTGCCCAACTGGGACAGGACCTGGATGGATATGTTGCTTGGATTGCAAAAACATTACCAAAACACGATGGGACGATCCTCCATACAAAATAAATGCTTCTGGAGTACAAGCTCCTATTGGCTTCAAAACGATAGCCACTAGTGCAGTCCACTATAATGGCGTGTTGGAGTATGATGCTCACAGTCTTTATGGTTTCTCTCAAACCATTGCAACTCACAAAGGCCTTCAAGGACTTGAAGGCAAGAGGCCTTTTATTTTGTCGCGCTCCACTTATGTTGGTTCAGGCAAGTATGCTGCACATTGGACTGGTGACAATCAGGGCACATGGGAGAACTTGAGGTACTCAATATCCACAATGCTCAATTTTGGTATATTCGGAGTGCCGATGGTGGGTTCTGATATATGTGGATTCTATCCACAACCCACTGAAGAGCTTTGTAATAGGTGGATTGAAGTAGGGGCTTTCTACCCTTTCTCAAGAGATCATGCAAACTACTACTCCCCTAGACAGGAGCTTTACCAATGGGAGTCAGTAGCCGAGTCTGCTCGAAATGCTCTGGGCTTAAGGTATAGGCTCCTCCCATATCTTTACACCCTGAACTATGAGGCTCATGTTAGTGGAGCACCAATTGCCAGGCCTCTTTTCTTCACATTTCCTACTTACACTGAATGCTATGGCCTTAGCACCCAGTTCTTGCTGGGAAGCAGTCTCATGATTTCTCCAGTGCTTGAGCAAGGAAAAACAGAAGTGAAAGCACTCTTTCCTCCTGGCAGCTGGTACAGTTTGCTTGATTTGACAAATACCATTACATCAAAGGATGGAATCTATGTTACCCTCGACGCGCCCCTGCATGTGGTCAACGTGCATTTATATCAGAATGCCATTCTTCCAATGCAGCAGGGTGGGATGATCTCTAAGGATGCTAGAATGACACCTTTCAGCCTCATTATAACCTTCCCAGCAGGGGCAACTGAAGGAGAAGCTAAAGGGAACCTTTTCCTCGACAATGATGAGCTGCCGGAAATGAATCTTGGGAATGGCTATTCGACCTATGTTGATTTGCAGGCAACTGTTACACAACGGGCTGTAAAAGTTTGGTCAGAAGTCCAAGAGGGCAAGTTTGCATTAGAGAAAGGTTGGTATATTGAATCAATATCTGTGTTGGGATTAGATGGAAGTGGAGCACTATCTTCACTTGAAATAGATGGAATGCCACTGATGGGTGCCTCGAATGTTAAAGTTAGCATATCAGACCATGTGCACTTGGAGGGTCAGGAAAATGGAGAAAAGAAGACAGTGATGGTAGCATTGAAGGGCTTGAAGATCTCTATAGGTAAAAAGTTTGCGCTGAGTTGGAAAATGGGATGATAGGGTGAGATTGTCTCATCTCAGTTGTGTCTTTGCAATTTTCTCATGTTCTACTTTCTTTTTCTACATTTCTTGTTAGCATTGTTGAGGTAGAGGAGATGAGCTAGAATTATGCTCGTCCTTTTCCATTTTAATAGTTGACAAGGCTTGTGGGTTGAACTCTTAAGGTTATGTTAGTTTTTTAAGTGCTAGAGTTCAAACTTCTTGTCATTTAAGTGATTTAGAATTCTGCCTTTGATGCCCTTATTGGCATCCTACATCCTGCAATCATCTCAAAATAAATCAAAAGCATCTAGAGTATAAATCTTGCCAATGTATCATGATTCAAGAATTTACTATGCATTTTATATTTTATGGTGACTACTGTATGCTAAAATCTTTTTAATAATTCTCTCTCTCTCTCTCTACATATATATATATATATATATATATATATATATATAATATATATATATGTGTGTATATGTGTGTGTGTGGTGGAGATTACTTGTCCCAAAATGATGTTTCATTCCAAGTTTAATCCACTTAGATTGTGTCAATTGGAAAATTAATTACATTATTTATTATAAGTGTATCATTTTCAAATGATATGGTACAATTTAAGTGGATGAGACAGAAAATGAGATATCATTTTGGTACAGGTAATCTCCATCCATATATGTGTGTGGGGCATATTACAAAAATCTTGACTATATGATATATGGATGATCAAAATTTAAAATTAGTCAGTAGTCACATATTTAGGATATCTTTTTTTACACGATACCTGTATGCATAAATCAAGATGTAAAATTGTTGGCACCGCCAAAAAAACACCAAAAAAAAAGGGAAAAGAGCACACCAACCTCCTAAACTATAGCTCATTTGCAAATAGGCATCTTTAACTAATAATTCTTCCTAATTAATCCTCAAATTCTAAGAATTAGTGAAATTGGTCCCTCTCCATTAAATTACTAGCAATAATTGAATCTAGCTGTCCATTTTTCTTAAATCTCATCTGTTAATTATTTTTTAATTTTAAATTCTTTAATTTAAAAAAAAAAGGAATAAAAAACAGAAAATTACTGTTAGTGTATAATGTCCTATGCACGTTAATCTCATTGGAAGAGAGAGGTCATTGTGGGAATGAGTATATTTACTCATCCCTTATTAGTTGACTATTCAAAGAGGGAAAATCTGAGCATACAATATAACTGTGGAAGGAAATGGTTGAGAAATGATGTAAACTGAATTCTGTAGTGTATAGAGTGCCCTTTATGTTTTATACTTTTATTATCCGAAAACTAAATTAAAACATTTAAAAACTAAACAAATAAAAAATAATAATCAATGGTTGAGATTTAAGAAAAATGAATGGAAGGATTTGATCGGTATTAATGATTTGATGAAGGATTAATAGAAGGACTAATTTCACTAATTTTTAGTGTTTAAAGATTAATCGGGAAGAATTGATGGTTGAGGTGCCTATTTACCAAGGTAGTCAAAACCGGACCGGACCGGTCGGTCGAACCGGTCCGACTGGAACCGGATACCAAGCCGGTTTACTTGACCCCCAGAACCGGCCTTGCAAGGAATCGGACAAAGAACCGTTAAACCGGTTGAAAACCGGAAAACCCGATCATAACCGGGTTTAGTCCGTTCTGGACCGGTTCACTAGTTCACGGAAACTAACTAAAAATACACTAAAGCCAGAACGTAGGAAACGAATGACATTAGAAACGAAAAAAGAAAAGGAGAAAACAGAGGTTGGTCTTCCCCAGTAGTCCGCCGCTCGTCTTCCATTTGCTGGGTGTTGATGGCTGAAACCAAGAAACATGAATCCCATTTGCGCCGTCATTAACTGAAGGAAGGGCAAAACGTTGCAGAGAGCCAGAGAGTGAAGACAGGTAGGGTTTCCTTCCTTTAAGTGCTGCTACATTGGGTTTGGTTTGGGTTACTTGCCTTTGGTTTGGGCCCTTTATGAGAATTATTACCGTTGAGTGAAGATGGAAAAGACAAAAAGGCTATCAGAATTATTTTTCAGGGGAGTTATTACCAAATGGCAGGAAAAGACAAAAAAGTATGAAATTCAATCATCCAAGCCTTAACAATCACGTTTCAAGAGGATGCTTTTACTTATTTGGAGGAAAGAAAAAAGAGAAAAGAAAGAAACCGGTTCAATTAAAAATATATCATATAAAATATATAAAAGTTAAATTTTATCATTAAATATATCATATAAAATAAAATAAAAATATTTAATTAAAACCGGTTCAATCACGATTGGGCCATAGTTGGACCAATGAATCGTGAATCAATATTTTCACCGGTTCAATGATCGGTCTAATTTTTAATACATTGTTATTTATAAATGGGTTATAGTTTAAGGGGTCTTTATTTTTTTTTTCTCCCCAAAAAAAATTATATATTTGCACCTATAACGCCTACAAAGTCGCACCGCTCATATAAGTCATGACAATCTGTTGATTCTATTCCAGCTGCAAACCATAACCATAACGTAGAAGCTGTAGACAAGACAAAGCAATCGCCAAACTTCTTGGTTTTTTTTTTTTTTTTTTTTTAATAAGAAATCGCCAAACCTTTCTTAACTCATAAGTTTTACCTTTTTCTTTTTCTTTTTTTATAATCTCGACATAGGTACGAAGTAGCCACCATTGTTAGTAGTGACTAATCTCCGTCGAGATACCTGTTGGGTACACAAGGTGGGTTCTCCCCTTCCAACCAGGTTTTTTCCATACACAATAGTCAGGATTCGAACCCCAAACAATTTGCATAAGGTATCCAAGTCTATTATCACTTGGACCAACCACATGTTGCTTCCATTTTAATATTAGAGTAGATTGCAGTAACGTCATTGAGTTTTGATGAAATGACAACCAACCGTTTTTGAATAACAATACCACTCCACCCCATTTGACTCTTTGATAACGGAAGAGTTAAAATAAGCTGATAGAATATTCCTTAAATTAACTATAGTTAGCTTAAAAGAATTTAGTTATATTCAACCACCTTTAAGTTTTTTAAAATAACGGCAAACACCAAACTTGACCATAAAATACACTTGACCCCAATTTTTAGTATTGATTAACTATTGACTTAACATTATTATGTTACTTAAAAATAAAATTATTTATAATAAGTTATGGTTTGAATAAAATAATATATAATAAACTGAAAAATAAAATGCTTAAAAGAATTATATTCCTTTTATAATATTTTCAAATTAAATGTTTTAATTTTTAAAATTAAAAACCACAACTTTGGAAACAAGAAAGCATATTAATCTTTGAAATCTTTTTTTTTTTTGAAGTATATAAATATCAAATAACTTTTTATAAATAATTTTTATTTTTAAGTAACATAATAATGTTAAGTCAATAGTTAGTCAACACTAAAAATTGGGGTCAAGTACATTTTATGGTCAAGTTTGGGGTTTGCCGTTATTTTAAAAAACATAAAGGTGGTGGAAACTAACTTTCCTTTAAAACTAATCATAGTTAATTTAAGGAATATTTCATGAGTGGATGGGCCACCCCATTCCCCAAACATTACATGTCCTGGGCCATATTGGAAAGCAACCCGTAGCCATTTTGGTTGATAGTGGCAGCACTAATAATTTTATTTAAGATAGAGTGGCTAAACAATTGGGCCTCACACTCCAACCAGCCCAATCCTTCCAAGTATTAGTAGGAAATGGTGATGAACTCCAACGATCTTCCCTTTGTCATCAGGTTCCGCTTCATTTGGGCCCACATGCCTTTCTGGTTGATTTATTTGTCCTTCCACTCAGTGGCACAGAAATGGTTGGTAGTCCAATGGCTTATAACCCTTAGCCCAGTCCTTACTGATTATGACCAACTCACCATGAAGTTTGTTAAAGATGGTCAACTGGTCCAACTTACTAGTGAGCCCAAACCACAACCAGGGGAAGCTACCCTTCACCAACTTCGAAGACTTGTCTCAACCAATTCCATTGCCACCCTTTTTGAACTACAAGTAGTTACTCCTACCCCTGCTCAACCCCCACCCACACATCACCCTGACCTTCTTCAACCCTTACTACAAAAATACACTAACCTCTTCGACCAACCCTAAACACTGCCTCCTCCCAGACCAACCGACCACCATATTCCCCTGCTTGATGGAGCTAACCCTGTCAATGTCCGTCCATATCGCTATCCTCATTTCCAAAAACAAAAAATTGAAACACAAATAAATGAAATGATAGCCAGTGGCATCATCCAACATAGTTCTAGTGCTTTCTCTTCACCAGTTCTCTTAATCAAAAAGAAAGACGGAACATGGCGTTTCTGTGTAGACTACAGGGCACTAAATATCCTCACTGTTAAAGATCGGTTTCCCATCCCATCTATTGATGAACTTCTCGATGAACTTTATGGCACCAAATGGTTCTCCAAACTTGACCTTCGCAGTGGCTATCACCAAATTCGTATGCACTCTGATGATATCCATAAAACAGCCTTTCGTACCCACCAATGACACTATGAGTTCCTTGTTATGCCCTTTGGCCTTTGTAATGCCCCATCAACTTTCCAATCCACCATGAACCTTATTTTTCAACCATACCTCTAAGACTTTGTCATTGTGTTTTTTGATGACCTTCTAGTCTATAGTCAAACCTTGGAGGAGCACTTACATCACCTTGAGTTAATTTTTTAGTGCTTGCTCCAAAATCATTTCCTCTTGAAACACTCTAAAAGCACCTTTATCCAACCATCCATTGCATACCTGGGACACATATTGTCGGTTGAAGAAGTGGGCCCTAGTCCTGAAAAAACTGAGGCAATTCTGCAATGGCCCAAACCCCAAACTATATGACACCTTCTTGGGTTTTTGAAGTTGACAGAGGCAAACACAAGAAGGGGGGTTGAATTGTGTTTGTTAATAATTTTTGAAAAACAACATTTTTCAAAATAATTTTCGCACACAAGGATTAAGAGGCAGAAGCACACACACAGAAAAAGAATCTTTTAAAGACTTAACAAAATCAATTTCAAATCCCCACAGTTAGTATAATCAAATAGAGCTAAAGAGATAAGGGATTAGAAGATTCACACAAGCGTTTTATCCTGATTCACTCTCTTCCAACCAAGAGATATGTCCAGTCCCTTTTACTTGAAAGTTTTTCTCCACTATTTTCCAAATAGATTATAACAAGTATTCAACACCTCTCCAGGCTACAAGTATTCCTTTCTTACCAAGCCTCTTCAGGCTCTACCTCTAACAAAGAGATTGGTTTCTTTTGATCTTCTAACTCACTATGTGTGAGGATATTAAAATTTAAGATCAGTTGAATATTATAGCAATATTCAAGCTAAGGTATTATAGACTTTTGCTCTTGAAAGAATAAATGAATTTGAGCTCGTAAATGGTAAGCGTTTTTCTAGCAAGATTTCTGTATATGCAAAAGTTGTTTCTTCAGATGTAGAGGTCTTCTATTTATAATGACCTTTCTCTTCACTTGAAATTCTTCAATGGTTGTTTTTGAATTTTTCTGTTTAGGGATAGAATCAAATGCATAATATCCGTTGTGACTTATAGCTTACTCGTGGCCATTCTGAAATGTACTATAGGTTATCATTCTTGCACAAAACGGGCACACCTCTGAGCAATTGCAACTTGAAAACTGTCTTGTCTCCCTTGTACAAATTCCAGGTATTCCAGCGATAAAGGTGACAGGGTACAAGGCGTTTTGCATTGTACTATTTTGCTTTTGCATTTCCTCATTTGTATTATGTCTAGAGCTGGCAAAATGGGCCGGCCCGATCGGGCTGGTCCGTATAAGCCCGATAAATCGTAGGGCTTGGGCTGTGAGATTTGAGCCCGAATTGATCCTGGGCTTTTTTGGCCCAACCCGATGGAGCCCGAACCCGAAGCGGGCTAGCCCGGCCGGGCTCGGGTAGTCCGGTTAATTTAATATATTTTTATATTTACTTATTTTATTTTCATGAAAAATATAATCATATAAAAATCTGTACCTTCAATAAAAAAATTGGCTATATTTACCGTTCATTTCTACAATTCACTTAGCTTTCACTGTTCGCATATTCAATCTGAACTGTTCATCGTCCTCCATCCAATGTTTATTGTGCACTGACCATCATTTCATTATTCACTTTCTACCAAAATAACTATAAATAACGTACTAACTATAAAAGATAAAATGAGATGCTTTACTGTGCACTGACCATCATTTCATTATTCACTTTCTACCAAAATAACTATAAATAACGCACAAACTATAAAAGCTAAAATGAGATGGTTTACTGTTTGAAATAATACAAAAAGTCATGAAAATAACTAAGTAAAAATATTCATAAAAAAAAACTAAGAAAAAATAAAGCATTAAAAAAGTACCAATTTTGAACATAGAACCGGGCCGGCCCGAACAAGCCCGCAGCCCGCATAGGGCCGGGCTTGGGCACCTTTTTTCTAGCCCAAATTGAAACTGGGCCTCTTTGGCCCAGTCCTATGAAGCCCGAACCGGCATCGGGCCGGCCCGACACGGGCCGGGTAGCCCGAATTGCCACCTCTAATTATGTCTCTCTCAAAGAAATAAGGCAATAAAGTAGTTAAAGCAAATAGGAAGGACCAACATATACTTGAAATAAATATCAATCATTTGAAATAAGTACTTCTATGTGGCCAAGATAGTTATTCTAATCATATGAAAGATTCACAGTGAAGAAGAGCTCGTCTACTTAACATAGTGCATCTATACGCTCATAGTTAGAAACTCTTTTTAGCTCGTCTAGTGACGTGGCAAATTTTATCATCTACTATCAAGTCTTTGGACTTGCTATATATCGGTGAGTAACTTAGATCTCCGTCTACTGACGTGGCACTCAAGCTCGTCTACTCTTGGTAGTTAAAATTCTCGTCTACTGAGACTACTCTATATTCTGTCTACTTAAACATATTAACATAAATAAGTATACCGTTCATTTTGAGCAGCTCGTCTACATGGGTGGATGCGGATATTAAGAAACTTATTCGAGGTTTCCATAACTTATTAAAATTTTGAATATCCCTACAAGACTAGATAGAGCATGTTAGATGTTAACTAACACTTTGCCATACAAATTTAATCCATTTTGTTAACATCAAAACTTAGAGATTATTTAATCCAAAATACTTTGGTTCCAACATGACCGTCTTTTATTGTAAGTTTGTTAAAAACTATGCCTCAATAGCTGCACCCCTTACTGATCTCCTAAAGAAAGAAGCCTTTGTTTGGACTGACGAGGCCACTGCTGCATTTGACAAGTTGAAGAATGCAATGACCGAAGCCCCTGTTTTAGCCCTACCTAACTTCGAGGCCGACTTTGTGCTGGAAACCGATGCATCAGGTCACGACATGGGCACAATGCTCACACAAAACTTAATTCGAAATCAAACTATATGATTGCATAAAATTAATGCTGGATTATTTTATGCAGTTTTTCGAATTTTAATACACTATGGACCTGATTTGGCAGCCAACGCTCTAGTTGAAATCATGTCTTTAATGTTTTCTAATCTGCACAAGTAACCTACATTATCGTATATAAGGGTCAAATTGCTAGACTAATAACAATGGATGCCATTATTGGTTTTATAATATAATTATTATAATAACATTAACATTAATTATAATTATAGTTATAATTATAATTAATGTCATTAAGTACATAAATGTTAGCCTGTGGGAAATTCTAAAACACATTGGTTAAAAAAAATACAATTCAAGCATCTAACTCTAAGCCTCCAAGGTGCCAAATTAGGCTTGGAGTAAGCCAAAACTACCAAGCTAGAATCACACTCAATCCACAACTTCTTCCAACCTTTGGCATGAGCTGTCTCAATGGCAAACATAACAGCTAGCAATTCAGCATGAAGAGCAAAGTTAATTCCATAATAATGAGCAAAACAACCTGCTATTTCAGCATTTTTGCCTTTAAAAATACCACCACCACCTGCATGACCAGGGCTGCCTTTTGCAGCACCATCTGTAGTTGCAACTTTGAAAACATATATATATATATAATATTAAATGTTCAAAGAATTACCATACCAAGATAGTGGAAGAAGAAATAGTTAGTGATAATTCATAATTTTGCTTCGAAAAAATCACTATAATATTGATGTTGAGAGAAGTAGCTAGAATACCAAGGTATTGGGAGAAGTTTCAAATATTAAAAACAATATGATAGAGAAATATATTTCTAAAAATGGTTAAATTTGACGGGAAAAGAGGAGAAATAAATCAAATATATTCTCAAGAGACAAGAAAAAATAATATGATAAGTAAATATATTTTCCAAAACTGGTTAACTCACACCGGGCAAAGATGCGAAATAAATCAAATGAATTTTCGGAAGAAAATAATATGATAGATGAATATATTTTCTAAAAATATTTAACTTATACAGGGACAAGAGGAGAAATAAATAAAATAGATTCTTAAGAGAAAATAAAAATAATAACATGATAGATAATTATTTTTTAAAATGATTAACTTGCACGAAAAATGAGGAGTAATAAATCAAATAGATTTTAAAAAGAGAAGAAAAAGTAATGTGATCAACCAATATATTTTTTTGAAAATGGTTAATTTGCACGGGAAAATGGGAGAAATAAATCAAATAGATTCTCAAGCGAGAAAAAAACTCATATCATTACGAAGATCATTGTGTTTATAATTAGTGTTTAAACTTTACATAACTTGAAATGCAGTTGTTGTTTTGAAAATATATTTTTATTATTAAATGCTCAGAGAAATACGTTACTAATTACATTAATCACAATCTTTTTTATGGTGATTATATACATAATCTTTTTGTATTATCATTGAATTTTCTTTTCAAATATACATTCTTTTTAAAATAACAGGCTAGTGTGCATAATTACAAGATAGTATGTGCTTACAATTTATATTTAAAAGTCATTATTTGTATTATAATATCAATAATAATTATTAAGTTAAACCAAAAATGTAAAATCAACAATTACATATCTTTTCTATGAAATCCTAAAAAAAATAGCATATATCCCGTGCATGACACGGGTCCATACACTAGTATGTTACACATAGAAATTGTTAAGTTGTTAAACACATAAATAACTATTCATATATACAAGATTATATATCTAAAAATGGTTGGTCGCAATGAAAATAAACTATACCCCAGACAAACTTTACATATAAGAGCAGTGATTTGAATCCTGAAATTGTCATTTTGGCTAGGTAATCTAGCCATCCCGGTTCCATGGTTAGTCTAGCAGCTTTGTCTAATATATACAAGCACTTTTATATGTTATCCCTAGTTAAAAAGTAGTTTATATGTTTTCAATTATTAAATTTATTTTTAAGGAAATTTGTCCCCTTGGATCAGTTCGATGCGGGAGGCAAAAACATTAGAATATCACATAAAATTGATGTTTGAGTTAAATTTAACAATTCGAATTCCTAAAAAGAAAAACATGTTTTCAAAATTTATTATTCACCCCATGCTTTATGATAATAAATAATAAAGTTTGATTGTGAGTTTTATCGATCTCGATTTTTTTTTTTTTTTGCAATATTACACTTGAAAATAGAGAGAGTAAGTATATAATATTATAAGTTAGTTAATCTCATAGGGATAAATATAATAAAATCATAAACTTCAAGAAGGCCTGGATAATTTTTAAAATAGGACAGCTATCGAATATAATTAAATCAGAAAAAGTCAATATAGTTTGTCCTTAAAGTATCATTAGCAAGTAAGACCAACTCATAATTGTTGGCAACAAAAAGATGTAAAATGCCGATATATCCATATGCAGGTTTTCCCCATAAAGTCACATGCTAAATAGTCACAAATTTCAAATCATGGCTAAATAAAGGTGTAAGTTTCGCTACTAATATCGTTGTGTCTAGTATGGCCGCAATATTCAACCATCAAGAGGATTCAGCACCTGCCCAATAAAGAGTATTGTTGCAGACGTATCTTCTCTGATGAGGAACAAAAAAGGATGGTCAACTATAAAGTCTATCGTAGTCCGAGGACTACCCGGACTACTCAAGGCGATTTCTATAAATATGTTGAGTGCTGCAGCTTCAGTGCCTTCTTCATGGTTTAAATAAGTTTTTGGTCCCTACAAAATATAACAATTTTGGTTTTAGTCCCTACAAAATTTTTCTTTAGGATTTTGTCCCTATATTTTCAAAAATTTTGGAAATAATCCCTACCGTCATCTCTCTCTGTTAATTGCTGACGTGGCAAACGGAATGCCACATCAGCAGGGACCATTTCCAAAATTTTTGAAAATACAGGAACGAAATCCTAAGACAAAATTTACATGCATGTTTTCATCCAAGGAAGAGTCCGCCATTTCGGTCAAATCTGATGCATCATTTGAGAAAGGCAGAATAAGCCCTAGCTCCTTCAGCACATTAGAAATTTCAAAACCAACAGAAATCTTGAACCTTGGGATCCTGAAGTTACACACTTCCACTTTTTCACAAGGAAGCTTGTGTTCCAAGAACCTAGATTTAGAACCAACTTTCTCAACCAAAGCAAACAACCCATCTTTTGCATCTGGAAGAAACAAGTACATAGAGTGCTGACGCAGGGCCGGCCCAACACTTTTGGAGGCCTAAAGCGAACTCCAAAGTGAAGCCTTTTAAAGAAAATAATAAAAAATTATAAAAATTATTATATTTTTATTTAACGTTTATCTTTCGTGCTTTTTGGGATGCAAAATCATTTATTAAATTATTGTAATCGATTTCATTTAACAAATCTTTTTCAATCGATAATAAAGCTAGTCCATTTAATCTTTGTTGAGACATTGTCGATCTTAGATAAGATTTTATTAATTTTAGTTTTGAAAAACTTCTTTCTGCCGAAGCAACGTTTACGTGAATCGTTAATATTATTCTATAAGCGATATATGCATTTGGAAAAGAATCAAGCCTTATTATATAATTAAGTATGTCAATTGGTGTATCATTTTCCACTTGTATAATTTCTCTTAAAATTTTTAGTTCTGTAAATAAATCTAATCCATCAATATCAGAGTTGTCATTATGTTTTAATGAACATTCAAGGTTAAGACAATTTTCTTTTAAATTTTCATCATCCAATGACCTTAATTTCTCCATACTAAATAGAAAACTAAAAATATCTTGATACATTTTAAATTATTCAAATCTACTTTGAAATGAGGTGATTGTTTTATCTATTATACACAAGAAGTAATCAACTTTAAATGATTCTTCGGGAGATTTTACAACTTCACTGTCAATAATCTCATCATATTGTTTCTTTTTACAAATAATACGTTTTTCACGAAACTTTGGTTCTATATTCATTTCTATAGCAATTTCTTTGGCAGAAATTAAAGCATTTTGATTGCATATTTTTACTAACTGAGTTTACCGCAAACAATATCTCATGCCAAATAGTCATGCCTAATAAAAACTAAAAATTTTCAAGCTCATAAGTTGCTAAACAATCAGCTTCACTTTTTATTTTAGGTTCGTCATTAACTTCACCTAATTTCAATAAAGCATCTCTTATTTGTGAAGTTTGGAATCTTAAAGCTTTTACACTTTCAATATGATTTTCCCAACGTGTTTGTGACAATGATTTAAGAGTTAGGCTAGGGATATGATATTGTAAAATGTTTCATCTTTTAGTAGATGAAGAAAATATGATATATACACATTGTAAAAAAAAATATTATTAAAATAGGTAATAAAAAAAAAATTTGGAGGCCTAAAGCCCTAGCTTCACCCTTGGGCCAACCCTGTGCTGACGTTTATCTTCACCTTGCTTATAAGAAAGACCAAGGACTTGAAAACCATCAAAAACACTAATAAACTGATCCTCACAGTTGATCATGAAGGGGACTTTGACTGAGCTACCGTTAAGAAGGTGGAAGCCATAGTCTCTTACTATTGATTCATCAAACTTTTCCTTCCATGCTCCTTTGAAATATAGTGCATTTGCATAGCTAAGCTTTGTGAGGCACTCAACTGAAAGAGGTGGAAGAACCTCTTCAATAAGGCCATTTGTCATCTTTTTAGCCCATGAATTAACTTCATCCCTCACTTCATCGGCATTCATCAAAATTAAAATCAAATATGCAAATAGATTAGTTGACTCTTTTAATATGCATTTCAAATGAAAAATGTATATTCAATATTCATTCATATATAATTATGTTGGCAAATTAGTTAAATTCAAAGAAAGTATTTTTTTTATTAGCGGAAAACAATGAGGAAAGTTCCAAAATAGACCATCTAGTTCAGCAAATATAATGTTTACATAAAGTCATCACTTTGCTGCTCTAAAAGCATTTTTATTTTATTTTTAATTTATTCAATTTACTTTAAAAGGTTAGGAATATATGTAATTGTAAGGATATCAACATTTGTTCAAGATTAGGTAATGAACTCAATCAAAAATAAAATAAAATAAAATAAAAATATGCATGTTGGTCAAGGTAAACTAATTAATTGCTTATAATAAAAAGCAGGGCATGTATTCGAGAATTCATTTACCTTAGTCTTAAAATCGACGGAAGCCAATGCTGCCTTATATTGAGTGTGGAGAAGGTGTTTGAAGGGTGGTTTGAGAGAAAGGGATTGTTCGACCCACACGCCATGAGCGAAACACAAACGAGGCCCGCCGGCAGGACTTCCGTCGGAGAGAACAACGGCGACGAGCTGAGAGGCAAAGGAGTTGAGATCATCGGTGGATTTGAATCGGAGGAAGGAGAGTACCTGATCACGTGTGGGGCCCTTCGAACCAGCACCGATGATGCTCAGCAAAAGCTGGACCAACACCGGGGAAAACACAAGGTTTTTCTCTTGCAGACCCTCTTACACGACGGTGCAATGCTCAAAGAACAGTGATTAAAGGTAATTCAATTTAGGGTTAAAAGATTGTTTATCATAGATAAAAAAAAAACTCCAATATATTTTAAATTTTAAAATGTAATAATTTATAAGATTTGTTTTTGTAGTCAAGATTTTGTACTTTTAAGTTTTAAAAGATTTATTTGCTCAAAAAAAAAATATTTTTTTTAAAAGATTTATAAGATTTGAATTCACATACCATAACAATTAATAAATGGAATGGGAAATGATCACCTGAATTTTTTTTTTTTTTTGATAAACCACCTGAAATTTTTTACTTTTACGAAGATAAGCCAGAACAAACTATTATTTATTTGGCAAAAAAAAAAAACTATTATTTATCTTCTCTATCTGACAAAATTTTATATTGTGTTTTTAATAGTAGCAATGCTAAATTTCGACGAATGAGTTGGCAACATAATAACCATTCAATTGTTTGCTGCCTTCAAATAAAAAAACGAACCATTCAATCAAGCGATTAATGTTTGAAAAGTAAAACAAAAAAACAATAGAAAACCAAAACGACAATATTTTTGCACTGTTCATATGCATTTGTACAAAATATTTTCGTATCAATGAGCTATCTCCTTTTAATAGTAATATGCATGAGTCACATAAGCAAGAGGAAATATGTAGGGGCCAAAATATAGAAGAAATCTTGATTTTTGGTTTGGTTTAATGAAATTTTTTAATCCTATAAATAAGAGCTGTTTTAGTTTTAATTTCTACAAAATTGTTATACTTGATTGCAATATTATTATAGAAATTAAAAATATTGAATTTTCAAAACACATTTTCTTTTAAAGTCTGAATGGTTACCTTCTTCGCATTTTAAAAATATTAGTGTTTCACATGATTTTTCACAAAATAATTTTAAAAACACATGAAAATTTAAGAAGTAAAAGGTAAAAAAAAAGAGACTTCTTTTGAAATGATTTTTACACAATTTTTGCTAACTTATAATTTTATTTTAATTATTTTTTTCATTTTTTTGAAATATGTAGGAGATTGGTGTATATTTAACTTTATTTCAAAATTTAAATTTAAAATATGTTTTTGAATAATATGCTCCTTTTAACATTTTCTTTAAAACATTTCTATTTCCTTTAAATACATTAATAATATTATTTAATTTTGAATATTATAAATACGCAGATTCCAAATTCATTCTGATTGAATGCAAATTGTTTTGAGAAAGCCCATCAATGAAATTTGTTTTCAACTTTTATTTGAATATGAAAATCTGATATGACTGATCATATTTATTTATTGGCCATTTATTTGTTATGCTTCTGGCTTTAATTATTTTGTGTGCTTGCCTTTCTTTTCTCACGTGGAAAACAAGAAAATGATTCAAATTCATTTGGTTTTATTTCCCCTATCTATAATCTATAATCTATCTACAATATGTAATCTGTAATCTGTAATCTATACAAAAGAAAATGTTTACAAGAATTCTAACTAACACATGTCATTTTCTGATAGCATCCACATAGCAGAATCCTACACGTCGCTTATACCACAAAGCAAGGGGTGATTGGACTGTTATTCAGTTTTCCTTCAAAGGGAAATAATCTTCCTGCATTTAAAAGAACAAACTATCATGAATGAATGCTTGAACGAACGAAATAATGAATGGTTTTTAATATTAGATGCAATGTAATAGGAACAACAAAATCATGGTTACAATGATATCATTAACAATACATGCACCAAATTGATACTAAAATTTAATGCAATTCTCACATTTTAATATTCAAGCAGCATATTAGATAAAAAAAATTATGCAAATCTCACGTTTCAATGGAATTCTATATCAATCACATTTTTTAAATAAATTAATGCATATCAAATCATATCTTTATTTGGATACTACCAGGATTTTCAAAATTTAAATTTAAAAAAGCGAATACAAAATCAACAATTCATGATTTCATTGATTAGAAGAGAATACAATTCATAACGTCAACAATTCAAAATTAGTATGCTATGATTACAATTAATATGCTATAATTCAATACTATAACTAGACGGCTCTTTATTTTATTTTTTAAAAAAAAATGGATGGCTCTTATCATTCAAAATTAGTCAGCAATTCAAAATCAATATGCAATTCAAATTTGAAAATTAAACAATGCATTGATTATAAAAGATTATTGCTTTATATGTCTGCACATCAATCAAACATTAAAATTTAAATTCACATAAAAATTCATGGAACAATTACTTCCCAATTTTAAACCACTTTAGATGCATTCTCTCTGTAGATTTTAAACCATTTCTTTTTTCCTTCTCCTTCCTTATTTTCACTCCCCCACTCCCTACCATACTCCACTAAAGACCATTGTGTCTCTCTACCTCTCTGCATCTATCTCTGTGACACCCTTTACCCCGCATGTAATTTTACAACATTTAAATAAAAGAGGTAAAATAAAACATGCATTTATTCCATAAAATAAAAACTGGATAGAAGTTACCACATTGTAACAACATCTCAACGCGGAAAATAACATAAGTTTAAAAGGAAAAACATAGCGAAACATAACATAAAAGAAAACCCAACCTAATGTCACATTACAGAGCTGGTATAACCAAAAGTCCGGAAACATCACGGATAACAACATAAACTCAACATAAATCCTAACTACGAGTAGCGGCTCCTTGGAGTCACTCCTCAACTGGCTGCTCACCGTCCTCTGCATAACATAAAAGGGGTACATGCAAAGCAACGACAAAAGACAAGGAGTAAGAAACATATATATGAACATAACGGCAAGGAAACAGTTAGTCAGACTAACATGCATCACATAAACATAACATATCAAACATATATACATCGCCTCAAACATGTATGCTATGTGATGCAGCGCTACTCCACTACTCTGTTATGCACTTGGATCCAATCTACCTTAGGAAGTCAACTTCGGAGTTACATATCCACATCGGTCATTAAGCACCAACGCTGGCAGTCCGCAACACAGATGGACCCCTTGGATAGCTGACGCACCTTACTCTCGGATGCGCCACCACGGGTGTACATGATTCACTTGAATCGTCACGGATGGCCAGATCTCCTTACTCTCGGACGACCTCCCTTATGTTGAACATCCCCCACTAACATCTCCGATGCATGAACGCGTGAGGAACAATCAACACATAAACAACAAACACCACCTCCGCTTGGACCACTTGGCTACCCAAGTTTTATCACCATCAACACCTCGACGACTTGGCTATCGAGGTTATCTTGGCCACTTGACTACCAAGATATATCGTTATCTTTCGTCTTTAATATTTTAATTAACACTCTGGCCATTAAGCACCAGAGCTTAACATCTCGACCACTCGGCTATCGAGACCCCCTTGGACACTAGGCTACTAAGGTACAACATTAACAACACCTTGACCACTTGGCTATCAAGGCTCCCTTGGCCACTCAGCTACCAAGGTACAACATCTTATCACTTGTTAATCATTTATCTGGGTTGGTTATCTAACTTTTACTTCGTTGGTGTCTTCTTACATCTTTTACTTGTTTGGGGTAAAACACCTTTATTTCAGCTTTCTGTGTTCTGTTATGGACAGGTAGGCACAGTCCTTATAAATAGGAGTGTTTTAGAGGGTTACGTGTGTTAACCCTCATTTTGACACTTTTAGCAACTCTAGTGTGACAGAAACCTCTCCTCTTCCCTTTTCTTTGAACCCAACCAAGTTCTTGGTGTTCTTGCATTCATTGGGAGAAAAGTCATGCGTTAGTGTCAATAAAGGTAATGTGGTCATCCCTCTATTAATCTCCTTTTCTTATTTCTTGAATTGAGAGATTAATGTTTGCCCTTTTGTTTTTTACCAAGGCTTGAGAAATTCGTCGAATTGCTCGAGGGAACCAAAGTAGAATCACTTACGTTTGGCAATAGGCTGAATCTTCATAACAGGTATGGGAGAAAGGATTAGTATAACATGTAGGGAATGTGGTAGCGTAAGATGAAGGGTTAACCCATGACCCTATTGTGTGCTAATTACTTAATTGATGTTGTTTGGTTACATGTATACTATGTTTTCTATATGATTGGCATGCTTTAATTGTGTATTGCTATCGATAATGATTATGCCATGATTGGATGTGTTGATGATGATGTTGCCACACCATGAATGTATGCTTGGGTTGTTGTTGTTAATGCTGATGTTAATGTTAATATGACATTAATTAAATATATAAGAATGTTAATAATGATATAAGAATTAAGGGATAATTTCCCTATGTTCATAAGACATGAACCGTAGTAATTAAAAGTGAGACTAATGCTCAATGGTATAGTTAAGACCCTAGGATTGATCCATGAATGCTTTAAGGATGTTAATAACAAAGCCAGAACTAAAGGATTAATCCCCAATAATTATAAGACATGGAGATTAAACAAGAGTAATGAGATAATTTGATGCTATAGTTAAAAGCCAATAGGTTTGACCTATGAATGCCCCAGGAAGTTAGGTAGAGGGGTTTCCAACCCTTCTGCCCAGAACAGTACGGCCATGCTCCAGTAAGCACGGTCGTGCTCAATAGACAGCATGCCCGTGCTTATCTTAAATGCCAGCACGCCCTGCTAGGGGATCAGCATGACCGTGCTTCCCCAAGAAGAATAGACGTTAGATAGGAACAAGGGTAGTTTCACCAAATTTGCTCCCTATGATGAAATAAGACACCAATTAAATAAAGATAACATATATAAACATAAAACATTAAGATGGTTAAGACGGTAACGATGCGTTACCGCATGACGTTAACTTTGGTACTTATTGGCCAAAATAGCTTAATGTTTATTGGTCAAGTTGTCGACGATGTTAAACTCTGATGCTTAATGGTCAGAGTAGCCTTGATGCTTATTCGTCAATGTGTTGATGGTGTTAAACTTTGGTGCTTATTGGCCAAAGTGGAGGTGGCGAATAAGTTTTGTTTGATGTTGTTGCTCATGCAATCATGCATTGGAGATGTTAGTGGGGGAAATACAACATAGGGGAGGTCATCCAAGAGTAAGGCGATCTGGCCGTCTGCGGTGATTCATCAGAGAGTTAGGTGAATTGTGGCTCCCTCGTGGTGGTGCATCCTAGAGTACGGTGCATCGGCTATCCAAGGGGTTCACCCATGGTTTGGTGAACTGCCGGCGTTGGTGCTTGTTGGCCAATGTGGATATGTAACTCCGACGTTGTCTTCCTGAGATAGTTATGGATCCACATGCATAACGGAGTAGTGGTGTAGCACTGCATCGTATATCATACTTGGTTGAGATGATATGAATGATATTATTATTATGTTAAATGTTGTTACGTTGTGGTTTGCTATATATGTGATGTATGCTCATCTTACTAACTATTCTTTTTGCCATTATGTTTATACAACGATTTCTTACTCCCTATTTTTCTATTGTTGTTTGCATGTACCTTTCTTTTATGTAGAGGATGGTGAGCATCCAGTTTAGGAGTGACTCTGAGGAGCCCGCTCACTCGTAGTTTAGGATTTTATCCTTAATTTGTTTATCCGATGTATTTTCCAGATTTTGGTTATACCAGCTCTGACATATGACATCGGGGTTGGGTTTATGTTTTTAGTTTATGTTTTCTTAGTTCATGTTATGTTTTATTTATTTCCGCAAATGTTTGCGGCGTTTTGTTCATGTGGTACTTTATATCCTATGGATGTTATTTTATTAATAATATGCATGTGTTTTTATTTTATTTTACTCCCTTTATGTCTTTATAAATACATGCAGGGTAGAGAGTGTCATATTTAGTGGTATTAGATCCAGGTCTGTCCTATCAGGCCATGGTATGAGTCTGTTATGTATCTTCTGTGTGCTCTTGTTTGAATTGTCTATATTTATTATAGACAATAACGCGTAGTAATAAGCGCATGTAGCTCTTCTTGCTTAGTCTCTGTATTTAATAGTTGTCTTGGACAAGTGCAGGAACCAACGGCAGGAAGACGTATGAATGACCAGGCTATCGCTGATGCTTTGGCACTGCTTACCAATGCTATAGGACAGAACCAGAACAAAAACAATAGAGGACTAGCTAAATTTCAGGGTTTGGATAAGTTCCAGAGGAATAACCCGCCTTCGTTCAAAGGAGCTTATGACCCTGAAGGTGCTCTTTTGTGGATGCGGGAGATCGAGAAAATCTTCTGGGCTATGGCATGCAACGACATTCAAAAGGTCATTTTCGGGACTTTTATGCTGACAGAAAAAGTCGAGCATTGGTGGGCGAATTGTCACCAGCATATGGAAGCTGAGGGTACAGTGGTTACTTGGAATGCCTTCAAGGACAAGTTCTTAGAGAAGTACTTTCCAGCTGACATCCACGATAAGAAGGTGATGGAGTTCTTAGCTTTGAAGTAGGGGAATATGTCCGTGGGGGAGTATGCTGCGAAATTTGAGGAGCTTGCTCGTTACTACACACTCTATCAGTTTGTGAATGATGATCGCTCCAAGTGTGTGAAGTTCGAGGATGGTCTGCGTCCAGAGATCAAGCAAGCTATCAGCTATCAGGAGATGTCTTCCCTGTCTTGGTGAACAAGTCTAGGATCTTCGAGGATGCCTACAAATCCAGAGTAGCAAACTACAGGAACTTGGATGTTCAGGGCAGCAGGAAGAACGATCAGAAGGACAAGGGAAATCAGCGTGTAGCTCCATCCGGTCGGGACTTCGAGCAGGGTGGCAGGAAGCCACAGTTCTCTACAAGCAGGTTCAGGAATTGGGATTCTTCTAATCCTAGGCCCATCAGATGCGGAAAGTGCAGACAGGATCATTTCACGCAGTGCAAGGAGACCGATGTCATCTGCTTCAAATGTGACAAGAATCAGCAGTCCCAAGTCAATCGACTGAAGACCAGCGGAAGAGTCTTTACTCTTAGAGGAGCTGAGGCCTCCGAGTCCGAGGACTTAATCCAAGGTATGTGCCTTGTCAATGGAACTCCTCTAGCTGTTTTGTTTGATTTGGGTACGACTCATTCGTTTATATCACATGACTGTGTCAAGAACCTTAAATTGCCTATGATCCTTCTTGACTGTGATTTAATTGTTGCCACACCCACAAATAAGCTTGTTCTTACTTCACATGCATGCAAGAATTGTCTCATTACCATTGATGGTAGAAGTTTTGTAGTTGATCTTGTATGCTTACCCCTAAAACAGCTTGATATTATTCTTGGTATGGACTGATTATCTTCCAACCAAGTCCTCTTGAACTCTTTTGATAAAACCATTGTTTTGGAACTCCGATGGAGTTTAAGGATCCAAGATTTCTTTCCCTCTTGAACTGTTACGCTAAAAAAATATGATTGTTACTATTATTCACAAATTATGGTCAATGAGTATCACGGTCATTGAAAAATTATGATCAATTATTACAAATATTACGAGGGTTGAGATTATAAAAATTTACAATTGTTGCTTTTAAAACTAGTATTTGAATTAATATTTAATTTTTATAATGAAAATTAATTACTAAGTCAGATTAACCAGAATTTTAATATGATAATAGGACACGAATCCAATGGAGTGAAAAAAAATTTATTTCTTAGAAAAATATCATACATCCGGCAGCGAGAATTAACAATTTTAAAAGTCAATGATTTAATATGTTTTAGTTTTAAAATATTTAAAAGAAAAAGTTAATGCAAATCTTCCCTTCTATTTCGTTTTAAATAGGCATAGAAATTCAATTAAACAGAACATAGAAATAGGCAAAGAAAAAATCTATCCAAATCTTTCCTTTCATTATGTACGCATATAAATTCAATTAAATTTAATTGATTTTGATTTTATTTTTTAATTATGTACACATGAAAAATTTCTTTGCTAAATCCTTATATTGTTTTTTTTTTTCTTCAGTTTCTGCATATACGACAGTAAGTATTGGCAGTTTTAAAATTAGTTAATGATTTATTCGAATTATATTTCAACTCATCATTCAACTTAATTATAGAAATGTTCAAATCTTTGTAATTTTTTTTTTTTATGGAATTTAAATCTTTGTATTACTCACTATATAATAATTTGAATTTGATGCTGATACAGGAAACTTATTAAATTAGGCAAGTATGTTTTGCAAAAATACAATGAACTGCACTAAGTTAATCTTTAACTATAAATCCTCTCAGTGTACATGTAATATATATTTTTATAAGATAATATTTTCTTTTTATAATTTATTATAAATCGTGAAAGGAAAAATACTTTTGGTGATGATATTTGAAATTATATATATATATATATATATATTTAAATTGTTTCGGGTATTTTATTTTATTTTAATATTTTTCTTGAAAGTTTTTTTAGTGTTATTTACATTTGTGTGAGAGTATTTTACTTCTTAATACTACTGAGAACACCAAAACTTTAATGATTTGTTATTTCTTATACATAATATATTTTAAATATATGTAAAATTATATTTTATATAGTATATAGTATACTAAATATTATTCATTTACTAATGTTTATTAAAGTCATTACATGCATTATATTATTATTAAAAATGCATATCTAAATTGACATTTCAGAAAATGTCATGTTTTATTTTT
The DNA here is from genome assembly GCA_035048595.1 of Echinosophora koreensis. Lineage (NCBI taxonomy): Eukaryota > Viridiplantae > Streptophyta > Magnoliopsida > Fabales > Fabaceae > Echinosophora > Echinosophora koreensis. The sequence goes on along the minus strand of JAPCYP010000031.1, from coordinate 484,901 downwards.
TCAAAATCATTGACCAACTCTCACTTTAGTTTGGTAGAAAAAATGTTTCATGTAACACCCCAATTTTCCTGATTCTCTATAATCAGTGTATTTGTATGTGTATTGTGTGTTTATTATTTTAAATTTGAGATATTATTTTAATAAACCAAAATTATTTTCATGATTTAATTTATAGTAGGAAGCTAATATTAAAATTTCAGTTAATAAACTGAATTTCGATTCGTAAAATGAAACCGTAGACTTTGTAACACGAATTGCAACAATTCCCATGATTCTAAAATTTTTCATTTATAAATATTACAATATTAATTTTTCCAGGTAGAAAATTCATTAAGGAAATACGATCGGTTTTCACGGGAAATTAATGAAACCAGAACGAAGCAAAAATTTATTTAAAATACATTAGGTGCAGATTTGAAAGACTTGATGTGAAAAACTTGATGTTGAATAGTGATTTCATTTATTACACACCATCATTTTCTTTATTTTCACAAGTAAACCATTATTTTAATTTAACAAAAAAATTAAAAATTCCTCTCAGCCCCCCCCCCCCCCCCCCCCCCCCCACCAAAAAAAAATTCTCTCCTCCTACACCATTCCTCACTTTCTTCATTTCTCTCTCAAACTCATACACAGTCACTTACTCACACCTTCTTCACCATTTCTACTCTTGAAGAGATTAAAGCTTTGCTCGTCTTCTTCCTATCATCATCAAAAGGGTATAACTCTCCTCTCTTGCTCTTTATTTTCTTAGAAATCTTTTTCTTCTACATGCATGTGCATTTTCATGGTTGCATGTCCAAATTTTCACTCAAAAATTCTTAGAAAACCAAAGAAAAATCTTTTTAATATGAAACCAGTTTTTTATAAACTCATAACAACCCCTACTTTCATCTTATATGTTTGCATGCATGTGTTTAAGGGCCTAGGACCCTTGCATGTTGATTTTATGACTTATGGATGATGTTTGAATGAAAATATGAATCTCGCAGTATGACCTTTAGTGATTCGTGAGCCCATAAATTTTTATACAAAATGTATTTCTGAAAAATAAATATATATTTGGAAACAAGACTTTTGAGGCTTTAATTGGATACATAATATGTAAGTATTTGGATAAGATTTTATGGGTCAAAACACCTATCAAAGTAGAATCAAATTCTGGTTGCGAAAATATGAACATAATTGGTTGCATGATGATTTTAAATATGATTTTGAAGGTTAAAAATCTTTACAAAATTTTCTGGGTTGATACTGAAGTATAACTAAAGTTTGGTTGAAGTTTTGGAATTTTTACATGTGTATATGAAGAGGAACAATTTCATAAAATTACATATTGGTGAACTCAGATTTCTGAAAAATCCTGTCCAATCAGAGGCAGTGTGTGATTTTTAATAAATAAATGGCTTCGAATTTTGGTATGGGACCAACTACAATGTGTTTATATATGAGTTGGGTACCTCCAAATAAATTTTCAAAAATTTTAAAGGTCATTTGAGTGATCATTCCCAATTTAAACCCACTGTTGTTCTGAAAAATGCTTTCATCCTAATTTTTGTATGAAAAATATGATTTTGAAAATAACATCCTTCAACATGGTCAACTAAAGATTTTTGGTATAAAATGGACTATAAAGTATAAAAAAGTGTTGGTGTACAGATATAAAAATGTGGGATTAAAGTGTTTGTGTGTATATATATATATATATATAAGGAAGTTTCGGACAAAAAATTGTAATCCAAGAGTTTGAAAATCAAATAAAATTCCTAGCCTTATTTTCTTAGCCATGACCGAGAACCATGCATAGAGAGATAAGATGATTTTGTTATTTTAACTTAGGTTATGTGCTTGGTTCTTAGACTTGCGACACGTTACGAGCAAAAGAGGTTCGCCTTAAGCAACGCGGAAACAAAGGAGACAAAGACCTTTTCTACCCTTCGAATCAGGTAAGGGGAAAAGCCTGAGGGATAATTATTTATGATGACTATATGCCATGTGTTGTTGCTTCTAGGTATTTGCTTGATGATGTTGTTGTTGTTGCTGTTGTTTTAGAATAACCTAGAGTTCTTGTTGCTTTGATAGCATATTTGATGATTAACATGCCTTAGTTGATATTTATGAATATGTGAATATTGTTTGTATATGTTAGATTTGTTATATATGCGTTTTGGTTGATGCATGAAAGCCTAACCAATGGTTAGAGCTCGATTAATAATACAAGATAAAATCTTTAAGAAAATATTTACAGAGAAAATAACATATAAAGAACAATTTTTTTTAAAGAAATTCAATCGAAAATCCAAATGATTTTACACTAAAAGAAAATCTATTTTTTTTTAAATGTTTGAAGAATAACAAAAAAAATTTGGAACGTTAAAATTTTTTTTTTTGAAGTTTCAATTGTTTTTGGGAAAAATAAGATTTTTACAATAAAAATGATCATTTGTTTTTTAGAAAATGGATTTTTCCAAAAACTTAAAGTTTTAAACAAAAGAACATTGAAAAGTGAACGTAGAATCGAGACGTCGATTACTAGTGTTCTGAAAGCACGTTGATCTATGATCTGTGTCACGTTGTTGTGGACTGAGTGTCCTGTAAACATTGAGTGGGCTATGTGTCCTACACACGTTATGATGAAAAGTGGTGAACGAAGTTAGACGTGAAAACTGTTTTCTACGACCACAAAGTTCTAGACTAGTGCATGAAGTTGACACAGGCAAACACAAGAAGGGCCGAAAGGGGGTTGAATTGTGTTTGTTAATATTTTTCGAAAACAACCTTTTCAAGAACAGTTTTCTCACACAAAGATAAAGAGGCAAAAGCAAACACACAGAAAAACAAACTTTTGAAAGAATAACAAATTCAAGTTCAAATCCCCACAGTTAGTATAAACACGTAGAACTAAAGAGATAAGAGATTAGAAGATTCACGCAAGTTGTTTTATCCTTGTTCAATCTCTTCCAACCAAGAGCTACGTCCAGTCCCTTCTACTTGATGGTTTTCTCCACTGTTCTCCAAATAGATTACAGCAAGTATTCAACACCTCTCCAGGCTCATAAGTATTCCTTTCTTACCAAGCCTCTTCAGGCTCTACCTCTAACAAAGAGTTTTTGATTTTTTTTTTTTTGATCTTCTAACTCACTATGTGTGAGAATATGAAAGTTTAAGATCAGATGAATATTATAGCAATATTCAAGCTAAGATATTACAGACTTTTGCTTTCTGAAAGAATAAAAGATTGTTTGCTCGTGAGAGATTTCTTGAGACTTCTGAATATGTGGAAAAGTAGTTTCTTCAAAAGTCTTGGTCTTCTATTTATAGAGATCTTGCTCTTCTCTTCAAATTCATCAACGGTTATATTTGAATTTTCCCGTTTAGGGATAGAATCAACAATATAATATCCGTTGTGACTCAGATTGCTCGTGGCCATTGTACTATGTGACAATATTCTTGCATGAAATGGGCACACCTCTAAGCAAATACAACTTGAAAAACTGTCTTACCTTCCTTGTACAAATTCCAGCTATTCCAGCGTAAAAAGTGACAGGGTACAAGTCGTTTTGCATTGTACTATATTGCTTTTTGCAATTCCTCATATGTACTATGTCTCTCTTATAGAAACAAGACAATAAAACCGTTAATAACATAATAAGAAGGACTATCATATGTTTGAAATAAATAACAAACATTTGAAATAAATATTTCTATATGGTCGAGATATAAATTCTGATTATATTAAGTATTCATTTTCAGTGAAGAGCTCGTCTACTTAAAAGGTGCGTCTATACGCTCATAGCCAAAACTTTATTTAGCTCGTCCAGTGACGTGACAAATTTTGCCCGTCTACTATCTAGTCTTTGGACTTGCTATATATGGATGAGTAGCTTAAAAAAGCATCTGCTGACGTGGCACATATACTCGTCTACTTACATGAGTAAAGAGCTCGTCCACACGCACTGTTCTAACGCTTATTGGTACTGTTTAAGAATTCCGTCTACTAGAGCATATACTTATAATAAAATATACCATATATATATTGAAAGGCTTGTCTTCCCGGTTGGACGCGGATAAAGACTTTTAGGAGATTTCCTTATCAATAGAATTTCGAATACCCTGTAAGACTTAGATAATACTTGTTAGATCTTAACTGACACTTTGCCATACAAATTTAATCCTTTTTGTTAACATCAAAACTTAGAGATTATTTAATCCAAATTACTTTGGTTCCAACAATCTCCCCCTTTTTTATGATGACAAAAACTAATTAAATTTGAGTGTGCAAAGTCCAAGAGAGCTTACAAAGCTCCCCCTAAGACAAAGCATTCAAACTTAACATGAATATAAAAAGGAACAGATAAGAACAGATAAGTATATAATACATACTACTTATCATATCAGCAGAACTACTTATCAGACAAAGGCATTAGAGCATATACAATAATAACTATGCAATAATATAAGACAGGTCACACATGTATATGCAGACAAAAAAATATTTTCAAAAACTGACGTTCATATAAAATTTAATCTCTTCTCTCCATTCTCCCCCTTTTTTGTCATCAGACAAAAAGGTAGGAGGGTGGACCATCATTGTCAGTACAAAAACAAAAAAAATAAAGGTCTAAGAGGATGGAGGAGGAGGAGGAGGTGGGTTTGGATTTGGATTTTGTGGAGGGGCAGGAACTTGAATTGGCAGGTTCTGGCTTTGTTGAAAGCTGAGCATAATGCTCATCATTAGGTTCATCATCACATTGGTGGAAGCCAGAGCTTCTGCAACCTGTTCTCTTACTTTCTCTTTCACTTCAACCTTGACTCTTTCTTCTACTATTCTGCCAATGATTTCTTCAAAATTTGGAGGCAATGACAGTGGTGGTCTGGAGCTTTCAGCACTCTCTTGAGCCTGAGCTTGACTTGGCATAGTGTCAAGAGCTCTTGAAGTCTGGGGTTTCTCTGGATGAATGATAGTAATGGCCAATGGTTGGGATGAAGATTTCCCAGAAGTGCTTGGTCTGGAGTCAGATTCAGCAACTTCCTCATTAGCAGTCACTAGTGCAACAGTGTCAATCTCCATGCTAGAGTCTTCAACAATTATTTCTTCTTCTGTGTGCTCAGAGGGTGGTGAAGGTGGAGGAGAGTCTGTAATTTGCAGTAAAGGTATAGGCAGTTCCTTAACCCAGTGGACTTCATCTTCAACATAAATTGGACTGATGGTAGGAACAGCTAAAACATCCTTGTAGATGAAGTATATGATGAATGATAGTCCACATTTGCCTCTAATCTTCGGAATGGACTTCTTTTGCTCAGAAGATAGACCAGAGGTAGATGCTTCTGCTGTGCATTTCAATATGTGTTTTCTCCATATATCAACAGCTACATCTTCTCTTACATCCTCAACAGCTTGTGCTTGCCAGTAGTCAATGATGTTTTGATTTGTGTTCCTAACATCTTCTTGTGTGATCAAGTAGGACTCTGGGAAGGGCATCTTTCCAGTGAATCTTTCCTTCTTCCTATCCTTGTCCTTATTAAGATCTATCATGAGCAGTCTTGGACAGATCATTCTTGGCTGGACTCCAAACCTGGTTTTATAAGAATGTCTTAACCAAGTTATGGGTACAAAATTGGCAGCCCGCACAACCCTATAGAGCTCAAACTCAGTCTTCAACATTTTATACATGAGATAATCTTTTATGTCCGCTGCCTTGCCATACTCATCTGGATGGACAAAAGTCTTCCACTTTGTATTTTTGTCCATGATGATGGGAACATGTCTAAAGGATCTAGACCTCTTGTAAAAGACATTTTGCAGGTCTTTCTTAGCAGGATCCTTAGACCAATCAGTGATAATATGTCTATCTATACCATCAGTAAAGGTTTTAAAAGGAGGGTATCTGACAAGGTTTGGGTAGATTTTTCTTGGAGGGAATTTATTTTGTGGTAGGTTAGTGATTAATGGTCCAAGTCTGTTAAACATTTTGGATGGAGGGGCGCCTTTGGGAATGTCAGGATGGGGTCTGTACCAAGGTTGTACAATGGTAGCAGGTTCATACTCATATTCTGGCAATGGATACCAGGGTCTGGTTGAAATTGGTTGTGGTTCATGAATATGATAGAGAATCCTTCAGTCCCTCTTAACTTTGGCCAGAGATTCAGACTTGCCATTGTAAAGTTCAGAGGGAGGGGTGTAAGGGAATGGAATTCTTTTCATTTTAGGGAAAGGTGCACCAAGGACAATACCATCATCTGGTTGGTGAAACCAGGGATCATCCTCAGAAATCAAAGGTGGAAATTGTGGTTGTTGTGGTGAGGCTATTTGTGGTTGAGGTGGTGAGGGTGGTGAGGGGATATATACATCATCAGTGTTGATTGGTTGATTTACAGATACTAATGGTGCAGAGACATTATCCATTCTATCCTCTAAGCTTGAAACTAAGGCATCTACTACTAACTGAACATGATCATTAGCAGGGATAGTTACCTCAGTGGCCATGGCAGACTTGGCTCTTCTCTGTGGTTGCTGTCTTCTAGTAGGAACAGCAGCACTGACAGCCTTCTGCTTCTTGAGGATAGCACTGATAGGAACTCTGTCCTCATCATCTTCATCATCATCCTCATTATGAGAGAGGATCAAGCTCCTTGTCCTTTTCTGAGCCCTTGCAGGTTGAGGGACCTCTGCAGTGGGTTCCCTTATAACAATGCCAGCTGCAGGTCTTTTAGAAGCTCTTGTCCTAACGGCTACAGTTTTCTTCCTGTAAGTCATCTTTATTCCTAGGACTTCAGCATTGTTTTGTTCAATATGTTCTTCTTTCACCTTGAGCAATTCATCTTGCTTAGCTAAGGCAATAGCTGTGTAGGTGCTCAGATTCATGTTTGCTATATTCATTTTCCCAAATATTGCAGTTCACGCACTTTTGTGTAAGAATCCTTTCTTGCTCCTCAATTGGCTTGGAAGAGATAAACTCATCCACCTTCTGAGACTTGAAAAGTTTTGACAGCAAATGGCAGTAAGGGATTACTGACATCTTCTTCCTTGTAGCGACTGCATCTCTAAATCTTGCATACAGAATCCTCGGTAGGTTGATTTTAGTTTTGTGATCAAGTGACACAAGCAGAATTTGTGTAGGGCAGAGAGATTGTCCTTTGATCCAGCTTTATGCAGAACCACCTTATTTAGCAATTTGATGAAGAATACGAACCTCATCCTTCATCTCTACAGATTTCCATGAGTGTTTTCGTACAGTATCTTGTCTCATCAGCAAGGCGGCTATAACCTCAGAACCACCAAGGTCCTTTTCCCACGATTCAGTAATCACTTCTCCTTCTTGAGGGCAGTTGATAGCTTCAGCTATGGTCTTCTCAGAGACCACAATTCTTCTGCCAACAACTGTAGCAGAAATTTCAGTGTCTGACACCAGAGGGTTCCTCTAGAAAGCTCTTATCAGGTCTGGATAAATGGAGACCCTTTCTACAAACATGCCGTCCCAGCCAGCGGCAGTAACAAACTTGCTTACATCCAAGTTGTAATCTTTCAGAATCCCAAAGTCGAAATGATGTTCAATAGCAAGATTCAGTTTTTCAACATCAAAGGTGTCAGTTGAGGAGGCCATTGTTGAAGAGAGAGGGTTAGGGTTTGTAAGTCAAAAAACAGAGAGTTGAAGTAAGTTTGAAGATGAAGGTTAACGTAAAGTTTCCTCAGAGGGAAGGGTTTTAGTTTTAAAGATTTTGAATTCCAAATGGTTTTCTTTTTGGAAGTAAATTAAAAAGAAATACTGACTCAGCAGAGAGAGAATATAAAATAGATTTGTCTTTAAGACAAAATAAATGCAGTTAATAAATAATGTGAGAGTGGACGGGTTCAAGCAACAAAACAGTATGGACGCGACATGCAGTGGACGCAGTTCAAAAACAATGGACGCGGTATGCAATGGACGCGCATTTAAAAACATGTAAAAGGCTTGTAAGATATACATCAAAGATAGAATTTCTCAAGTATGAATAACACATTTAATCCACAAACAACATGTTAAGATGTTTTCTAATAAAAATAAATCTGTCCTTAGCAAGAGGTTTAGTAAAGATATCTACCCATTGATGGTCAGTATCTACAAATTGAATATCAAAAACACCTTTCTGCACATAATCTCTTATGAAATGATGTTTGATCTCTATGTGCTTAGCCCTAGAATGCAGTATTGGATTCTTAGACAGATTAATTGCAGCAGTATTATCACACATAAGTGGAATACTACTTACAAATACATTGTAGTCCTCCAATTAGTGTTTGATCCATAGAAGTTGTGAGCAGCAACTTGCAGCTGAAATATACTAAGCTTCAGCAGTTGATAAAGCAATGGTACTTTGTCTTTTGCTTGACCATGAGACGAGATTAGCTCCAATGAAGTGACATCCTCCACTGGTACTCTTTCTTTCAATTCTAGTCTCCAGCATAGTCAGCATCACAAAAGCCAACTAATCTGTAATCTTCAGTTTTCTTAAAACACAAACCCAGATTAGTAGTACCTTTTAAATATCTAAAATTCTTTTAACTGCTGATAAGTGAGATTCTCTAGGATCAGATTGAAATCGAGCACATAAGCAAACACTGAACATAATATCAGGTCTGGACGCAGTAAGATATAGAAGAGATCCTATCATACCTCTGTATACCTTTTGGTCTACCTTTTTCTCTTTATCATCTTTGTTCAGTATGGACGTGGGATGCATAGGAGTGTTCATTGGTTTGCAATCATCCATTCTTGAACTTCTATAAGAGTTCCTTTGTATACTTAGTTTGATGGATGTACACCTCGTCCATAGTTTGTTTAACTTGTAGTCCAAGAAAGAACTTGAGTTCTCCCATCATGCTCATTTCAAATTCCTTCTGCATTAACTTTGAAAATTCTTTGCACAGAGATTCATTAGTAGCACCAAATATAATATCATCGACATAAATCTGTACTACTATGAAGTTGGATTTAATTGACTTTCTAAACAAGGTTGTATCAACCTTTCCTCTATTAAAGCCATTATCCATCAGAAAATGAACTTAGCCTATCATACCAAGCTCTTGGGGCTTGTTTTAGGCCGTATAAAGCTTTCTTAAGCTTGTATACATGTTCAAGTTGGGTTTCACTCTCAAAACCCGGAGGTTGCATAACATAAACTTCTTCATTGATAAAACCATTAAGAAAAGCACTTTTTACATCATTTGGAAAAGCATAATATTATGATGTGCAGCAAATGAAAGTAAAATTCTGATAGCTTCTAATCTAGCAACAGGTGCAAAGGTTTCAGTATAATCTATACCTTCTTCTTGAGAGTAACCTTGTGCAACTAATCTTGCTTATTTTATAACCTTATTTCTGATAACCTTACCATTCTCATCAAGCTTGTTTCTGTAAACCCATTTTGTTCCTATAACAGATTTATCTTTAGGTAGGGTTACCAGAGTCCAGACATCACTCCTCTCAAACTGATTTAGTTCTTCTTGCATTGCTAAAATCCAACCATTGTCCAGCAGAGCCTCGTCTACTGTCTTTGGTTCCAATTCAGAGACTAATGCAGAATCTTCTTGCTCTTGAAGGTTGATCTGGTTCTTAGCTTATCACTTGGATTTCCAATGATTTGATCTGGTGGATGATAATTCTTGAAATGCCACGATCTCTGAACATTGTCTTGTTGAGAGGTGGATGTTTCTGGATTGTTGAGAAATGTCTTCAACTTGATCATCAGTTTTAACTTCTGTTGTCTCTCCTGAGATGTTTAAGTCAAGATGTGCAAAAGCTTCATCTAGCTCTGATAATTTCTTATCAGGCTGCTTGTCATCAAACTTCACATGTATACATTCTTCTACTACTAGTGTTCTAGAATTGTACACTCTAAAGTCCTTTTGATGTTTCAGAAAATCCTAACAGGATTCCATTGTCTACTTTTGCATCAAACTTACCAAGTTGATCTTTAATGTTAAGAATATAACATTTACAACCGAAAAGGATGAAAATAAGATATGTTGGGTTTTCGTCCCTTCCACAATTCATAAGGAGTCTTATTCAAGATTGGTCTTATGTATATTCTGTTCTGAATGTAACAGGCAGTATTAACAGCTTCAGTCCAGAAGTGTCTAGGGACAGAGTTATCATTGAACATAGTTCTAGCCATCTCTTGAAGAGATCTGTTCTTTCTCTCTACCACAACATTTTGCTGTGGTATTCTTGGTATTGAGAAATTGTGAAGAATACCACTCTCTTCACAGAACCTTTGAAATAGCTCATTTTCAAACTCTCCCCCATGGTCACTTCTGATTGAAGTGATACATATGCCTTTTTCATTCTGTACATGTTTGCAGAATACAGAAAAGACCTTGAAGGACTCATCCTTGTGAGTAAGGAACATAACCCATGTCCATCTAGTGTAGTCATCTACAATGACTAGACCATATTCCTTACCACTAATAGAAGCAATCCTTGTTGGACCAAAAAGATCAAGATGTAACAATTCTAGTGGTCTCTTGGTACTAACAATATTCTTAGATTCAAAAGAACATTTTACTTGTTTTCCCTTCTGACATGCATCACAGAGAGCATCAGATTTGAGCTTAAGGTTTGGTAATCCTCTCACGAGGTTATGCTTATTTAGCTTTGAGATTAATCTCAAGCTTGTATGACCTAGCCTTTTATGCTAAATCCATCACTCATCTTCAATGGATACTAAACATGAGACACTCTGATTTGAGAGGTCCTCCAAGTCAATTTTGTACAAATTGTTTTGCCTCTTAGCAGTGAATAAGATTGATCCATCATTCTTCTTGACATAACACAAGTTTATATTAAAAGAAACATCATATCCACTATCACATAATTGACTTATGCTCAGCAGATTGTGTTTTAAACCATTCACTAAAAGAACATTATCAATGGAGGGAAAATGATGTTTACCAATTTTACCTATACCAGTGATCTTTCCTTTCTGGTTTCCTCCAAATGTCACCCAGCCACCATCCTTATGTTTAAGGTCTTGGAACATATACTTTTCTCCCGTCATGTGACGTGAGCATCCACTGTCCAAGTACCAGGACGTCTGTTTCTTTCCTCATCATCATCAGTGTACTCATTTTCTGATGATGTGTCAGCCATGAGGCAAATGTTTGCCTCTTCCTCAGCTTCCTCTTCCTCATCTGATGAGGATAAGTCCAAGTCCTCCCATGTAGCCATTAAGCCCTTCTTTTTCTTGAAGAACTTCTTCTTCTCTTTTAAGTCAGGACAGTCAGCTTTGAAATAGCTTGGCTTTTTGCATTCAAAGCACAGAGGTGAACCTTTTTCTTTGGAGTCTGATTTCTCCTTAGAAAATTTCTTGTTGAACTGCTTTCTCTTGAAGTTACCTTTCCTTCTCCACATATGTTGTATCTTTCTGGAGATAAAAGATAATTCATCTTCATCTGATCCTTCATCACTGTCTGAAGGTTCAGCATCATCTGAAGACTCAGCAGCTTTAAGGACTTTTGAAGAGCTGGCTTTCTTTACCTTTAAAGCAATGGACTTTCCCTTTCTGGAATTGTCTTCTTCATTTAGTTCAAGCTCATGAACTTTTAATGACCCAAGAAGCTCTTCCAGAAAGAGAGTGTTCAGATTCTTAACTTCTTGAATGGCAGTGACCTTTGGCCTCCACTGCTTGGAGAGACTTCTCAGAATTTTTCTGATATAATCTCTATTCTTATATATTTTTCCAAGAGATCTGAGACTGTTAGTTATTGTTTAAAAACTTCCAACCAGCATGCTTATCTTTGACTCCTTCACTTGTGATGAGCTTTTGTAACACCCCCCCTTGGGCATTACATGACTAACACATTTCAAAAATAAAATACTTAAATAATAGCTGGTTTTGCTTTCGGAAAATAAATTTATATAAGTACTTAAATACAGATCTATAACTTTTACAAAAATTTCGACAGAGTCTCCCCCTGAAATTTTAACATCCCAAACAAAAACACCTGCCTATATATTTATTTTTTCATACAAAGGAAAGGCTCTCCGAGCCATAAACATACATACTTATCAGTAATCAACGTCTTAAAACTTAGGCTGGTCGTTCTAAAAGACATCCATAAACATAACAGTAATCCAATAAAAGACTCTCAGAGCCTTAATACAAATAAATATGAAATTTCCCCAAAACTAAACTTGACTCGATAGACTAAGCTGGTCGTACTATGAGACTCTTACTGGAAAAGACCTCCATGGTAATTCCAGTTACTCAACCTTCGTTAAGGGTCGAGACTAAACCCTCCGATGTAGGGCAGAGAACACCTCGGTATCACCTGTAGTCACGTACCAAAGTACGACACAAAACCACACAGATGTATTGCAAAGGTGAGTTACCAATATATGAGTTTAAACATAGCAGTCATATATTTAACATCATAAACAACATTGAAATATCAAAGTAACAACTCATATAAATATAATGATATTCATATCATAAGATTGTTCAGAATTAAGATTTTATTTGTAAGTTTTCTGTTAACACTTCAATATCCACTTTCTAACTCAATCTCCGGAGATCCTAACTTCCCTTCCTCGAGTATGATAGGCCGCGATAATACCTATAACACAATTGTTTCGCGTTGGGTGGCCTCTCCACTGGGTCCTTTCCCCAATTGTTCTAGGATTTCGCGTATCACCTAAATAAGATTTGATAGTCCCTTATTGAGTACATTTTGTGCAGGGTAGCCGATTTCCACGACAAGAGGTTGCAAAGCCCCAAGCATTTCGTGGAATTCGAGCCCGAATGTCCCTAAAGACCCAAAAGCCCAAGAATATGCCTTTGGTCCGTAACTATCAAATTTGTCAGTTCACCCTATGTGAAACTGTAACTCGATGGCACGTCTGCCAGATCATCTTTCAGATATTAGACTTTTAATATCAATTTGAGTTTTGAACTCTCTAAATATTTTTCAAAAATCTTTTATCAACAGACACTAGTCCGACGTCTCGGAATTCTAGGTCCTTAGGCTAGTCCGGCTTCACTGTAATCAGAATCCAGTCTGAAACCTCAGCACAGAAATCTAGTCATTTTCTGTTTCCTTTCCACTTTCCAAAGAAAGCCAAAAATCATGTTTTCCACTTTTCTATGTTCGTATATTTTTTTTATAAAACAAGGTTTCTCCTTTATAAGCCATGCTTCAACCAGTCTCAAAATATTCATCAACATAATTGATCACATATATATATACATATTCATCAAATAACCATATAGTTTCAGATCTCAATGTTACATAACACATATATGTATATATATATTCGCAGTCATTCCACATATTATTAATTATTACATGCAGTTCATATATATAACGGCTAATAACTCCTCAGGCTTACTCCCTTTACCTTTGAAGACCAGAAAGGATCCTTTATCTCGGATTCCACAATTTACTCCATATCCAACGAAACTTCACAAGACTAGATGTAACACACCAAGTAACTCAGAACAATTTCTTAACATGAAGTTCATGTTTCCCCTAAACCAGCGCAATCACGATCAACATCCAAGAGAGTGTCCAAGCACATTCAATCAGTCAAACGAAACAATCCCAAATTAATAACCCTCAAAACGTAAAATCATAGGAACTATATATTTAATTTAACAAAACTTAATTAATTTCATAATCAGAGCAAGATGCAAAAATTGGGGTTTTTGAGTGAAATTGGGGAAAATGAGTTTTGTTCACAAAAAGATGGAATTGATTGACCAGAACATCAAATAGCAGTCCCAATTTCATAGGCTTTAGGGTTCACAACCTAAATAAGGGAAAATCCAATCTAGCCAAAGAACAATGAAATTAGCTTAGGGAAACATAAATCTACAATCACAAGTACATAAAAATTACTTTTAATTTCAAATCATAGTATGAAATCAAAGAGCTAAGGTTAGGGTTTTCAAAATCAAATTGGGGATTTTTCTAAAATGAGCAACATAGATAAGATTTCTCTTACTCAAGGAAGAAGAAGATAGGACATGGTGGCTGGAAGGCTAACCGACGTGGCAGCAAGCGGCGGAGGACGGCGGCGACACGACTGTGACATGGTTTCTGGGACATTCATGAACAAAATGAAAGTGAAACTCATGGAAGAAGATAAGGGAGGTCCAAACAAGAACAAAGAGGGTGGAAACCACCATGGAAGGTGGCGGCCGGAACTTACCACAGTTGGAGGCACGATTTTGCATCGAGACAGGGCGGCGTTCCGCGCGACGGCCGGACGTGAGCAGGTGGCAGCGAGCGGCTCCTCTGTTGCGTCGGCGAGTGGCGTCCGGTGGTTGTGCAGGGGCGGCGCCGATCTGAACAAAGAAAGGAGGATGAAGCTTGGATGGTGTGAGGAAGGAAGAAGACAACAGAGAAAGGAAAGAATAAAAGAGTGAGGGGGAAGCATCGGGTCCTTTTAGGAGAGGAAAAGAGAAAAATCTGATTTTTTTTGTATTAGTGGGTAAAAATGAGTGATAAATATTGAGCCTTAAATTAAACACGTTTTAAATTTTTTGAATCTAAAAATAAAGGATGACAATTATATACTTTCAAAATTTGAAATAAAGTGGAGATTGATAGTTGAATTGATCAACTAAGAAAATCCATGGTCCAACATTTAATCTCCGATTAATGTCAAACCAATTTATTTTCAAATCTAAAATCAAATAGAGTAATATATGAAAATAATTTTCTTTCAATCATATCATTTAAAATATGTTTCTAAACAAATACTAATAGTGATAATAACATAACATTATTGTATAGCAAAAGTACCTATACTGGAAGAAGGTAGTGCTGACGCACTTAATAAAATGATTTTAAATGAGTAATTAAAATTACTCAAACGAAACAATATAAAAATAAGTTAAAATAATTATTTAGATAATTAATCAATCCAAAATAAATAATATAAACATATATATTTACTGTTATTGAAGAACAGTAAAAACCGGGGTGTTACAGCTTTCATGAGCAAGAGCCAGTGTATCCCAGATTTCCTTTGCTGTGTTGCAGCTGTGAACCTTATCATGTTTTGATCTGGTGATGGCACACATCAAGTAATGTTTGGTCTCTAGTTTTAGTTGATGTTTAGCCTTTTGATCTACACTCCAATCTGCTCTAGCCAAGACTGCTCCATTTTCACCTCTTGGCTCAGAATAGTCATTCTCAATCAGTTCCCAGATGTCTAAGTTCTGTGCATCCAAGAAGGCCATCATTCTCTTCTTCCAATAATCATAATCAGATCCATCAAAGAGTGGAGGTCTGTTGATAGCTTGTCCTTCTGCATCCATGGTTGTAGGATCGTACTTCCTCAGCACTTGTTAGATGATTAACCCTTTCGAGGCTGAGCTCTGATACCAACTGAAGTTGACACAGGCAAACACAAGAAAGGGTGGGGGGGTTGAATTGTGTTTGTTAATATTTTTCGAAAACAACCTTTTCAAGAACAGTTTTCTCACACAAAGATAAAGAGGCAAAAGCAAACACACAGAAAAACAAACTTTTGAAAGAATAACAAATTCAAGTTCAAATCCCCACAGTTAGTATAAACATGTAGAACTAAAGAGATAAGGGATTAGAAGATTCACGCAAGTTGTTTTATCCTGGTTCACTCTCTTCCAACCAAGAGCGACGTCCAGTCTCTTCTACTTGAAGGTTTTCTCCACTATTCTCCAAATAGATTACAGCAAGTATTCAACACCTCTCCAGGCTCACAAGTATTCCTTTCTTACCAAGCCTCTTCAGGCTCTACCTCTAACAAAGAGTTTTTGGTTTTTTTTTTTTTTTCTTCTAACTCACTATGTGTGAGAATATGAAAGTTTAAGATCAGATGAATATTATAGCAATATTCAAGCTAAGATATTACAGATTTTTGCTTTCTGAAAGAATAAAAGAATGTTTGCTCGTGAGAGATTTCTTAAGATTTCTGAATATCTGCAAAAGTAGTTTCTTCAAAAGTCTTGGTCTTCTATTTATAGAGACCTTGCTCTTCTCTTCAAATTCATCAACGGTTGTATTTGAATTTTCCCGTTTAGGGATAGAATCAACAATATAATATCCGTTGTGACTCAGCTTGCTCGTGGCCATTGTATTATGTGACAATATTCTTGCATGAAATGGGCACACCTTTGAGCAAATGCAACTTGAAAAACTGTCTTGCCTTCCTTGTACAAATTCCAGCTATTCTAGCGTAAAAGGTGACAGGCTACAAGTCGTTTTGCATTGTACTATATTGCTTTTTGCAATTCCTCATATGTACTATGTCTCTCTCATAGAAACAAGACAATAAAACCGTTAATAATATAATAAGAAGGACCATCATATGTTTGAAATAAATAACAGACATTTGAAATAAATATTTCTATATGGTCGAGATATAAATTCTGATTATATTAAGCATTCATTTTCAGTGAAGAGCTCGTCTACTTAAAAGGTGTGTCTATACGCTAATAGCCAAAACTTTATTTAGCTCGTCCAGTGAAGTGGCAAATTTTGCCCGTCTACTATCCAGTCTTTGGACTTGCTATATATGGATGAGTAGCTTAAAAAAGCATCTGCTGACGTGGCACATACGCTCGTCTACTTACATGAGTAAAAAGCTCGTCCACACGCACTATTCTAATGCTCGTCTATTGGTACTGTTTAAGAATTCCGTCTACTAGAGCATATACTTATAATAAAATATACCATATATATATTGAAAGGCTTGTCTTCCCGGTTGGACGCGGATAAAGACTTTTAGGAGATTTCCTTATCAATAGAATTTCAAATACCCTGTAAGACTTAGATAATACTTGTTAGATCTTAACTGACACTTTGCCATACAAATTTAATCCTTTTTGTTAACATCAAAACTTAGAGATTATTTAATCCAAATTACTTTGGTTCCAACAGTGCACAGGTCTAGGACCGTTGTGATTGGACACTCGAACTAAATTGTCCTGTGTGGAATGCAATTGTTCTGTAATATTATAAAATTTAAGGAGGGTCGTGAGCCTTGAACCTCGACGAAGGAAAGAATGGCGTACAAAGAAAAGCTGCGAAAATAAAATGATTTTTACATGCATTATTCTTGGCAGACGGGCCTAAAGTTGACCATTGTACTCCCTCCGGACCTAAATATAAGCAAAAAAATAATTATATTATTTGGACTTAAATATAAGCAAAAATCAATTAAGTCAACACTATTAAATGTTAGTATTGTAAAAATCAAGAAAATTAACCAATCAAACCAATTCTCCATTTACTTTTCCAGGAGCATTGCATATTCCCTAGACAATTAACTCTCTTTTTTACACAAATCAAGATAATTAAACTAACTTAACTAATTTTCTTAATATGTGTGAATTTAGTTTTTTTTGCTTATAATTAGGTCCGGAGGTAGTACCTTAATGGACAATGAGCCATGTTTACGTTGACCATTGCGCCAGGAGTTTGGGCAATGAGCCATGATTAAGTTGACCATTGCACCAGGAGTTTGGGCAATGAGTCATGTAAGAAGTGCCATGCATTTTCAAAATGACGATGATCCTTTGATGTTATATTTTGATTTGAAAATCTTATGTTGTATATAACTGCTTAGCTGTACCTGTTGTTTTTGTGTGTGTGTAGTATATATAGTTGTCATAATTAATCCATATATTTGTATCTCACCCTTACAATATATCAGGGTTTTCCTGGTTCTTTGCTGTTGTAGTTTGGTATACAAGGACAGGTGGTGCCGAGAAGTTTCTAACCTCACCTTAGGATATTACTCCCGATCATTGAGGAGGTTGGTGAAAATTTTACTGGTAAGAACTACGGAGTTCTTTCCAGTAGATGTCTTATAGAGTGACCAGCTTAGGATATCTTTCTTTGGGTAATGTGTGTTTTAAGGAAGTCGATATAGGTAGTTCTGAAAACCTTGTATTATTTCATAAATTTCAATACGAAAGACTATATTTCATGAAAATTTATATGTTGAGGTGTTTTGATTTATAAATAAACCTAGTTTTTGTATGTTATTAAGTATGGTGTGACTTTAATTTTGTGATGTGTGTATCTTTTTTTCCAAAGTGTACGTCAGAAGATAAAAATTTTGTCCCCCCCCCCCCCCCCCCCCCCCCCCCCCCAATTTTCAGACTTATGTAAATTAATAGAAGTATTTTCCGAAAACAACCAGCAAACTTTCCTTTTAATTTATTTCCACATGAGTTTACGAAGTAATGCCCAAGGGGGTGTTACATTTCACAACAATTATTTAAACTACTCTCTTAACAACCCATAGTTTATTTTTATTTTTCCCTATATTCTATTTTAAAGATGATAATTCACCATATACTTAACCAACTACTTATAAAGGATAAAACTAAATAGTAATATAAAAACTGTTATACTTTATGATCCATGATTTAATAAATCAATTTTTTAATTAAATAATTGTTAATTTAATGTTAAAAAATTAAAATATTTTATACAAAGTAATTTTTTTAATTTTTATGCATTAAATAGTCTATAAATTATATTATCAGGTATGTATAGTATTTATAATATTATTATTAATATCACAACAGCCATTCTGCTAATGTACAGCTGAGAAAAGACCTATTTTATCATCTTGAAATACAATTGTTTCTTTGAAAACACACACACACACACACACACACACATATATATATATATATATATATATATATATATATATATATATATATATATATATATATATATATATATATATATATATATTAAATGTTTAGAGAAGAATTACAATATTAAGGTAGTGAGAGAAGAAATGTTTAGTATTGATTTATAATTTTGTGTTGGGAAAAAACAAATTCACTGTAAAATTGAATTTTGAGAGAAGTAGATTACCAAGGTATTGAAAGAAATACCAAATGTTTAAAATAATATGATGGATATATATATTATCTAAAAATGATTAACTTGCATGAGAAAAGAGTAGAAATAAATCAAAATATCTTTAAGAAAGAAGAACTTTTTCATATGTTAGATAAATATCTTTTCTACAAATGGTTAACTTGCACGAGAAAAAGAAGAAAAAAATAGATCAAATAGATCTTTAAGAGAGAAGAAAAAAAATTCATATGATAAGGAAGTATATCTTCGAAAAAAGTTTAACTTAGATAGGGATAAGGGAATAAATGAATTAAATAGATTTTGAAGAGAGAATCAAAATTATAATATGATAGATAAATATATTTTCTAAAAATGGTTAACATGCACGGAAAAAAGGAGAAATAAATGAAAATGATTTTCAAGAGAGAGCGAAAAAATAATATGATAAATGAATATATTTTCAAAAAATTGTTAGCTTGCACGAGAAACAACCTCCCTCCTCCCACTCGCCGGTTTCCCTTCCTTCTTGTTCCTACCACCAAGCCCAAAAAAGAAGAAACCCAAAACCCTCTCTATGACAGAGTTCACCGCCAAATCTGACGAAGATCTCAATCTCATGATGCTGTCATCTCCTTCCTTGTTTTCTTGTCGCCACTTAACCCTAAAGCATAAATAGCCCTTTTCGTCGCAATTCTCACATCCAGCAGAGACAAGATGCCACCTCGGGATTCAATCGCTCATGTGTTCTTCTTTGTTCTTCTCGATTTGGACCTCAACACCCTGCTCCAAGAGTTCCTCCAGAGATCCCGACCACCACCACCACAATGACGACGCCTATAACTCCAAGGAAGAGTCGAAGAAGGCATTGATGATAACAAAGAAAAAGAAGAAGAGGCAAGGAACCATTAGAACAAAATTGGGTTTAGATATATTCACTCTTCTGTTTTAATTCTGTTGGGGTCTTCGATCTGTGTTCTTAGGTCATAAAATTCATCGTCAATTTTTAAATCAAACTGTATTATAATTTGGGGATTTTTTATGTTTTCTGCTGGAGTTACGTCCTTTGGTTTTGAATCAATTTTTCTGTAAGATTACCGATTCAATAACAACGATGAGGAGGATAACATCTCCAACGGATGATGGAGGCACTCTCTTCGGAGGGTGGAAGTGGGTGTGACAGCGACAACGACTTTGGAGGGTGGGATGGTAGATGCGGGAAGAGGAAGAAAAGATAAGGATAGGAACAACATTTTCAAAATATGAAAAAAAAAAATTTAAAATAAAAAACCTGTTGATTAATTGGAAAACTGGTGGTTCATGGTGAACCACCTATCTAGGTGCTTCACTTCACACAACACCATTTATCTCCTAAACTTTTAAATTTATTTTTGCTATTTTTTTTTTGAAATTATCTAAAATAACTACTTTCAATAAAAATCAATAATGTAATTATACGGTAAATCCATATTATACCTCCTTTTTTTGTGCAATTCATTGCGATTTGTCATTTTATCACCTACCTAATAGTGACAGAGATCAAGTGTTGTGAACAAACATTTTTCACATTTAAATATAATAAAGGATTAAATATGTTTTTGGTCCTTGTAAAATGTTTTGCTTGTTTTTTATTCCTCCAAAATCCGAAATCACTATTTTTAGTCCCTTATATCATTTGATATCCATTAACTACTTATGTGTTTAGCAGAAGGTCATACAGTCATCCCAAATTATCTGTGGTGCCATGTTTTCGCATATGATTCCCTTGCAATTTTCCTTGAACCCTAAAATGATTTTTATTTATCCGCCTAGGGTTTAAAAACAGTAATATCAACTTTTAGAGGGATGAAAACCAAAGAAAAAAATTTATAGGGATCAAAACCAAAATTTGCTTATCTTATTGAGACAAAAATGAGTAATTTCATATTTTAGAGGGATGAAAACTAAAGAATTTTTTTTTTCAGAGACCTAAATCAAGATCCATTATACAGACTAAAAACATATTTAACTCTTAAATAAACCTAAAGATTGGTGGCTGTTTGTTGGAACACACACTCATAGTGCACACACTTACACATGCTGTGACACCTTTCTACCCTGCATGTCATACAACATAAAAAGATATAAATAATAAAATAAAAACATGCATTTACTGAATAAATTAAAACCTTTGCCCATGGGTAGAATAGTCCCACATGAACGAGTTCACAAAAACACAGAAAATATAAAACCAAGTTAAAACAACGATAAACATAAAACATAAACAACCCAACCCCGATGTCACAATTCAGAGCTGGTACAACCGTTCCGGAAAATATCCTCAGAATACAACTGAACAAAACTAACTAGACAAAAGGTAAAAGCCCTAACTTTGAGTGGTGGCTCCTCAGAGTCACTCCTCTCCGGGCTGCTCGCCATCCTCTGTATAAAGCCAATCAAGCCAAATAAGAAACAGAAAAACGGGGAGTAAGAATCATGTAAACAATAACGGCATGGAGATAGGAAGCAAGGTAAACAAACAGGCATGGCATCATCTAACATACATCAACATATACACATCGTCATACATCAACATCATCAAAATCAGGTATGTTATGCGGTGCAATGCAACACTACTCCGCTACTCCAATATGCATGTGGATCCAAACTAACTCAGGATGAACGACTTTGGAGTTACATATCCGTATTGGCCATAGAAGCACCAACACCGGCAGTTCATCGAACCTCGGGTGAACCCCATGGATAGCCAACACATAAAACCGCGGATGCCTCATCACGGGGAGCCGCGGTCACCAAACCTCGGGTGACCTACCGTGGATGACCAGATCACCGTACTCTTAGGTGATCTCCCCTATGTCGAACCTCCACCTCAACCATCAACTCCGATGCTCTATGCATGGCACAACAACAAACAACAACAACCACCTCCTTTGCTCGGGCCAAAAAGCTCTCAAGACTTCAACACCAACATCATCATGCTTGTGCCAAGAAGCTCCCAAGACTTCAACACCATCAACGCCTTAGACCCAAACCGTGATGTCAAGGCCCCTTTGGCCAATAAGCACCAAGGTACAACATATGGTGATCTAATGGATACCGGCTTAACCATCTTTAGTCTTCTTCATTAATCATTACCCGAGTTGTCTAACATTTATCAGTGATTAGTTGTGTTATCGTCATACCATTGGGGAAGATTGGGGGTTAAAACCCCTTTAAGTCCTTTAATTTTGTTTCTGTCCAGGACGGGAGCATGGGCGTGCTTATTCCCCTACACGGTCGTACTTCCTTTTTAGCACGGTCATGCTCCTCTGCTGCACGGTCGTGCTTAATGTGCAGCTATTTTCCAGAATTTGAACTGGTAGCACGGGCGTGCTCCCTGTTCAGCATGGCTGTGCTCAATGCACACAGTACTGTTCTGGACAGAGTTCAAACACAGTTTCTTAACCAAGTATTAGGGTTTAAACTCCATTACTTCCTAAGTCAGTTATCAGCATATTTTAGGCTTAAAACACATCATCATAACTCAACATCCACATTAGCCAATCAACATCATGTTAACAGCAATGATCATAAACATCAAGAACATATCGTGAACATGACCATGAAGCCTACAACATAAACACCAAACAACTAGAACAGATTACCATATAGTCATCATTTATCATATAGGCATGCAAACTGACAATACCGGGGTTATGCGAACCCCTTTACCTTATACTACCCCAAGTGCCTAATGTAAACACTACCCTTCTCCCCATACCTGGATTGAAGGTTGCTCTAACGATCAAACTGGTCATGGTTCCCAAAGCGGCTCAGTCAATTCTCCAAGCCTTGGTCAAACAGAAACACAACAGATCAGTTTCCCAACCAAAAACGAAAGGAAACCAAAGAGGGAAAAGGACCATTACCTAAACTTGATTGGCACAGATGAAAGAATAGTTCCCAAAGGTCTCTAATACTCGACGAATGCACTGAATATAAGAAGGTTAAGGAATGAAGCAGTAGCAACCGCACTAGGGTGGCAGCAGCTACTAATATAGGGTTTTTCACGTAAACCCTCGATTTCTATGCCAGCTTATAAAGGCTGCACTCGAAGCACGGTCGTGCTCCCCCTTGAGCACGGTCGTGCTGGACTTAGCGTCAGTGAGACACGGTCCGCACATTGAGCATGGGTGTGCTCACTGTTGAGCACGGGCGTGCTCAAATTAAACTTGGCAACCCATGTCTGACCTTAAGCACGGGCGTGGTGGCTAATGAGCACGCATGAGCACGGGCGTGCTCATGTACCAGAAAAGGACTTTTAAGCCAAAAATCCCACTAAGCCCTTAGCCAACTATTCTAGCTTAACACAACTAGCTTAAACAACCAAACGAGCATATAAGAAGCACTTAACAAAAAGCGGGGTGTTAACATGCACTCTAATGGAATTGAGAGATTGAGAAAGATGAAGAATTAGAGAAGAAAGTGTAATCTGAATTTTATTCAACCCATACACTACAATTACATTCTACACATTTACACTTGCACTAAGTCTATTTTAGGGCTTGGTTGGGAGTTTGGGAGGGGAAAGGAGGGGAAGGATTTGGGAAAAAGAAAGGGGAAAGGGATGAGGGACTGAAAGATAACCCTAAAAAACCCTCCAAAACCCTCCTCTATTTCATTTTTTTAGTTCCCCCAAATTGGAGGATTTTGGAGGATTTTGATTCTTTTGTAAAAAATAAACCCCATGTAAGGTGGGGGAGTATCCTTCCCTTCCCCATCCCTTTCCCCCTTATTCCTCCCAAAGCCTTCCCTTCCCTTCCCCTCCCCTCCAAAACTCACAAACAAGGCCTTAAAGTTTTTTTTTTGATAACAAGCTCTTATAGATTTGCATGTATCACTACTCTAACTCAACTAACTCAATCTTAGTTTTTACACTAACTACCCAACTAACAAACCAATTTTTTTATAGGCAAATGTTAGTAGTTAGTGTGTTATATTAGTGGGGGGAGTTGAACCCATGACCTCCTTATCACTCCAAACCTTATGTCCCTCCCCCAAACCACCTTATAACTCCCACTAACAAACCAATTAATTAACTAATTTGAATTACACTCCAACACTGTCTCAGTGCAACTATCTTGGTGCGAAAACATGGACAGGAATCCACATTGATGCTCTTGGCGGTGAACCGAAGCAATCCGATGACATGAGTTCATTTCCTTCATTTCCTCTTCTGAAAAATATATACTTCATAGTAAATAAATTAACAGCAATTACATTAATTTTTTGTAAGCTTTCTTTGATTTAATTATATTTTTTATATCTCTTTTGTTTTAAGTATTTGTTTACTCAATTTTTTGGTAATGTCCAAATCCGACAAAATCAAATAATGAGAATCAGGAAATTGTCGGGACCTACGAGTTATGCGGTAATCTGTCCAAGTGGTTTTCTATGTATATGTCTGCCACAATACAAATTTGACAGGGATCGAATTATGAATATAATGGCATACACTTTCGTCTAAGAAATTGACAGAAAGTAAACTAAACTATAATTGCAATATAAAAGACAATTATAGGAAGTGTTAAATTACTTCGAATTTGACAAATAAAAGACAAGTTAAAAGAAACAAGTTTTCCGGTAAAATAACAATGAAAAGAATAAAGAAACATGAATTTAAGTTAAGAAACATATGGTAAAAGCATTGGTTAACTAAAATATAAAATAGACATAAAATATGACACTTGATAAAAAGTAGTATAGAAAAGAACTCAATGAAAAAATTTTGTCAAATAGTATGTAAATTAAACAAAAAGTATAAAAGCTTAATGACTTGTAAATTTTCAAAGAACTTCAAAGTAAAAATTAAAATGACAAGAAATTGACGGAAACAAGAATTAGTACATAACTTGAAACTAAATCCGCCATCTTGAATTGATGGCAGTGAAATGAAGAATATGTAAAGAATAAATGTAAGAACACTATGAATGTAAAGATGAACACTGCAAAGGAAATTAAATTGGAAAAACTTGAATGGAATTATATCGAAATTGACAAAGGGGTGGAAGGGGTACTTGAGTTAATCCATCGGTCTGCTGTGTGATCAAGACGTGTAGGATGTTTCAAGTTCCAACCTTTATTACATTGTACAAACTAATATTTATATGCGGAAGAAATAACTGCCTACCGTTAATTTCCTACTTATCTATCTGCCACGTATATGACAGTTTCCTATGCTTGATTAGAGCTGTCAATTCGGGCTAGCCCAGTCCATTTGGGCCAGTCCATAGAGGGCCACTATATTTTCGGGCCAGATCGGGCTGGGCCAATTTAAGTATGGGCTACTAATTAATAGCCTAGCCCAGCCCTATGCAGGCTGCGGGCAAACGGGCTGGCCCATGGGCCAATAAATTTCAATAAAGATTAAAAAAATTATATATTTTTAAAATTAATAACATTATAAAATTCAGTAAGTTATAAGTTTAAAATTAATTTTGTTAATTTTTTTCTATTCTTTAATAATGAGAGATAAACTTAAAACATATATTATATATTACTACAAATATTAACGTGCTAAGTTACGTAATTAACGACGAGCAATGGAGTAAGCAACACAGAAAGAAAGTGTATGCTGGTTGTTAAGTTACGTGTTTTCATTCAAGAGGCCTGAAAGGGAGCTTTTATT
The DNA here is from genome assembly GCA_035048595.1 of Echinosophora koreensis. Classification (NCBI taxonomy): domain Eukaryota; kingdom Viridiplantae; phylum Streptophyta; class Magnoliopsida; order Fabales; family Fabaceae; genus Echinosophora; species Echinosophora koreensis. Next base: position 459,387 of record JAPCYP010000031.1, on the reverse strand, counting down.
ATTTGTTTAGTTTCAAGATAAAACTCCTCGAGAAATGTATGTTGGACAATATAACATCTTTTATTCTTTTAGAGATTAAGACAATATCTTTTTTAAAACGTTAAGTGAGAATGTGCAGTATAAAGATGCTTCAGTTCAATTATATCTTGTTATTTCCATAGTTCGGGCCATCGGGCTAGCCCAACCCATTACGGGCCAGCCCATGTTGGGCCAATGAATTTTCGGGCTGGGATGGGCTGGGCCATGATGAAACTAGAAACTGGGATATAAACCAGAGAAAGAGAGAGAGAGATCAAAGTTTTCATTTCATTATGAATTTCATTTTCTGATTCTGGAAGTGTACAGTGCTCGAATATATAGAGCTTTCTTACACAAGATTGAGTTAGTTGCACTTGCAACTAACTGTAACCTGTACTAACTCAGCTACTATACAGCTACTATACTTAATACAATACATTGAGTATTTATACTCTTAACTATTATACTGATAGCCCCCCCGCAAAGTCAAGGTGGCTGTGGAAAGGCAAGCACTTTGAGTTTGCTCCACAATTCTTCAAATCGTGTAGAGGGCAGAGGTTTTGTGAAGGAATCAGCAAGTTGGGCAGCTGCTGGAACATGTTGCACTTGCAGGCACTTGGCAATAACTCGTTCTCGCACAAAATGGATATCAAGCTCCATATGCTTGGTCCTAGCATGCAGGATTGGGTTGTGAGAGAGAAGAACAACACTTAGATTATCACACAGAATCATTGGAGTGTGAAATGGCACATGTAGCTCTCTGAGTAAGGATTGAATCCAAAGAACTTCTGCTGTTGTATTAGCCATACTTCGGTATTTGGTTTCAGCACTTGATCTTGCTACCAAGGATTTCTTCTTTGAGCTCTAAGAGACCAAGTTGGGACCAAAGAAAATACAAGAGCCGGAGGTGGACCTTCGATCATTAGGGTCGCTTGCCCAGTCAGAATCACAATAAGCCCCGAGAGTGAACTTGTTGTCAACATGAGCTGGTTGAAGAGAGAGACCATAGTGAGATGTTCCCTTGAGATATCTAAGAATCCTCTTTACTGCACGCCAATGGGAGTCTAAAGGGTGTGCCATAAACTGACACACTTTGTTGACACTGAAGGAGATCTCTGGGAGAGTGAGGGTCACATATTGTAGAGCTCCTACAATTGACCTGTACATATGTGGATCAGTGAGTGAGTTTGTACATGCTTGCTGAGTTTGCAATTGCTTATCATTGGAGAGGCAATTCCCTTGTAGTCACTCATGTTGGCCTTGCTTAGGAGATCCCGAATGTACTTAGATTGTGTCAATAACAGTCCACCAGAGTTGAGGTACTTCACTTCTATTCCCAGGAAGTAGTCAGGTTTGCCCATTTGTTTTAAGGCAAACTTGAGATGAAGCTTTGTGATGAGATCATGTATTAGAGTTGGGGAGGATCCAGTAATTAATATATCCTCAACATAGATGAGAACAAAGATACTTGTGCTATGATGAGTATAAGTGAGCAGGGATGGATCACACTTGCTTGGAGCAAATCCAAACTGAATCAGGGCTGCAGTTAGTCTTTCATACCAAGCACTGGGTGCTTGTTTGAGGCCATATAAGGCCTTGTTCAGTCTGCAAACAAGTGACTTATCAGCACTCTCAAAGCCTTGTGGCTGTACCATGTACACTTCCTCGGATAGAATGCCATTGAGAAAGGCATTGTTTACATCAATTTGTTGTATTTCCCACTTGTAAGTCAGAGCTAAGGTCAGTATAACTCGAATGGTAACTAGTTTCACAACAGGTGAGAAGCCAAACTGTTGGTGAAAGCCCTTGGCTACTAGCCTGGCTTTGAACTTATTGATAGTGCCATCCGGATTTTCTTTTGTCTTGAAGACCCATTTACAACCTATTGGATTTCTGTGAGGTGGTAGAGGGACAAGAGTCCATGTATTGTTAGCTAGAAGGGCATTATATTCAGCTTTCATTGCTGCAAGTCAATGTGGTTGAGCAAGTGGTTGTTTCACACTAGTTGGTTCAACATGTGCCACGAATATCTTATGCTTAAGGTTCCCTGTTTTAGATCTTGTGACCATGGGATGTCCATTTGTATTTGAGGGTGGAGCTTGAATGGGAACACTGAGGATGGTAGAAGGTTGATTGGGAACACTGATGATGTTAGAAGGTTCTGCAGGGGGTTCTATAGGTTGTTCTGCAGTGAGAGAATCAGAAGTAGAGTGACTGGCAGGCTGTTCTGCCTGGGCAGCAGGTTGCCATGTAAGTGAAGCATCAGTTTGAGTAACAGTACGTAGGGTGATGGGAGTAGGGATGGTGATAGTGTCAGGTGGAAGACTGGTTGGGATGACAGGAACAGAAGGCTGAGATATTAGAGGAATGGAGGCAAAGTAAGTAGGTGAAGGGGTTTGGGAAGAAGTGGATGTTGGAAACAGAATTGGATAAGGAAAAAGTGTCTCATTGAATAACACATCCTTTGATATGTAGATTTTACCTTCTGGAGAGAGACATTTATGTCCCTTATGTTGAGGAAAAGGTCCTAGGTACACACACTCAACTGATCTAAACTGGAGCTTATATTGATTATATGGCCTAATGAAAGGAAAGCATGCACATCCAAAGGGTCTAAAGGACTTGTAATCTGGAACTTGCTTGAATAGAGTAAGATAAGGAGAAGAAAAATTGGCAAGAACAGATGTTGGTAACCTACTGATGAGATGGACATCAGTAGTAAAGCTATGATCCCAAAAATGTAGGGGCAATGAAGCATGAGCTAGGAATCTCAAGCCCATTTCCACTATCTGCCTATCTTTTCTCTCTACAGTACCATTTTGGTGAGAGGTGTGAGGATAAGTGAGCCTATGCATTATGCCTAACTCTGCTAGTTACTTGGTGAAAGGCCTAAACTCCCCTCCCCCGTCAGATTGGACAGCTCTAATGCTTGCTGAGAATTGAGTTTGAACCAGTTTTTGGAACCGCCGAAAAGCTTTTAAGGCACCTGATTTCTGACTTAGGAAGTATATCCAAGTGAACTTGGTACAAGCATCCACAAATGTGATGTAATAAGTAAAGCTAGTGTGTGAGGTGAAGGGATCTGGTCCCCACAGATCAGTATGAATAAGCTCAAAAGGTGATGTATGACAGTTTAAGGAAGGTGGTGCATGTAACTTGTGTGATTTACCTTTGCAGCAAGCTATGCAAAAATCAACAGAACCTTTATTCACAAAGGGAATATTACAAAGGGAAAGAACATGCTTTACAGCTTGAGTATGAGCATGACCTAATCTGTTATGCCAAGTTGACAGTATTGGCATTTTATGAGAACTATTAGTAGATGTGCAATTATCTAAAGAAGAAGACATAGTGGCAGGGTTTACAACAGTAGGGGAGTTTACTAAAGCTTTGGAGTTTGAACTGGATGAAGCCTTGAGCAGGTGAAGATGCTTGAAACAATATAGGCCAACAGCTCCAAGAGATCCTTCAAGCAAGAATTGATTAGATCCCTGTGTTTTGAAAAAACAGGAAAAGGGATGAAACTCAAAGTATACATGATTATCCCTAGCAAACTTAGCAACTGAAATTAGATTCTTTGTAATGGAAGGCATATGTAATAAGTTATTTAAGGAAAGAGTAATATCAGAATGAGAGTTAGGGGATAGATGTGTTGAACCAACTGAGTGAATAACAAGACCTTGGCCATTTCCCATATGAACCTGATCAGAGCTATTGTAAGGGGTACTATGAGTCAGGTTCAGAGAATCTGGTGTAAGGTGATAGGAGGCTCCTGAGTCAGGATACCACCATTGGCTCTCAAAGTTACTTGGAATGACAAACTCTCATGTGCCTGCACTGTTCTGAGTTACCATATAAGCACTTGGTTGAGCTGCTGGTGCAGCATTTTGCCTAGCCTGATTCTGTTGACTGTTGTTACTAATCTGACCATACTGAGGCTGTGTGGAATTGGCACTGAACTGAGCAAACTGTGCCTATGAGCCATTGCTTAACTGAGCATTGGTGTTGAAACTTGATGAAGTCTGATTCTGTTGCTGAGCAATTAAAGGCATCATGTCCGTACTTGTGACAAAGCTGACAAGTGGGACGGTTTCCACCATTGCCACGGCCGCGACCACGGCCCCTGCCTCATGATCCAACGCCACGACCTTTATAACCATTCTGAAAATCGCCATTCTGATAGCCATTAGTGCCTGAGGTATTCGAGAAACCTGCACCTTGTTGCTGCGAGTGTAACACCCCGATTTTTTCTGCTTTCTAATATCAGAAAATTATATAAATATGTTTATATTTTTATCGGAGACTTAGAAATTTATTTAATTAAACCAAAACCTTATTTACACTCTACTTAATGGTAGAGAGTTACGATTAAAATATAGGTTGAAAAGTTGGGCAAAACCCGGTCAGCGAATTTCACTGACAGTATAATTATACTGATCTGAAGACCTAATTTTAATTCCTGAACAAAAAACTTAAGGTTTTTATTTAATTTCCTACGATTTTGGATTTTTAGAATTATTTCATTAAAAGTGAAATAATATACGTTTTACGGGCGTTATATTTAATCGTGGAAACGATGGAGCCGATTACGGGAGTATCGAGACTCGATAAGTGGATAAACCCTATGTTTCCTTAGGAATGAGTCATCCATGTGAGAGGATTAGTGTGGCATAAGGTTATGTTGGCAATTTTTAATAATTGCATTTTGATCCTTAAACTTTCTTTTAATTTCATTTTGGTCCCTAAACTAGTTTCCAGGATACACTAAGTGAAGTGGATCAATTTTTGGCTCTTCCAAACCATGTTGGGCTGCGGTTTTTGAGGCCCAATATCATGGTCATGAACTCATTTTTCATGAAGCAAATTCTACTCTCAAACTTTCCTATGTCTTCAAAATTGTCTTAAGTATTTTTGTGTTGAAAATCAAGTGTGTAGGCTTGGATTTCTCAAGATTAATTTTTGCAATGCCCAAGCCCAAGGCCCATGAGGATTGCTTCATCAATTTAGATGATGCCATCTTCTTCTCCAAGCTTCATTCAGCTTCTAACATCTTCTCCATTCTTCCATTTTCTCTCTAACTCCATAAGCTTGAGTTTGTGAAGCAACTTGGAGATTCTTGCACTTTTCTTCAATTCCAAAAGGTAATCCATGATCCTCATCATCATTTAGCTATATGTTCTTCAATAAGTTTTTCATTTCAAAGCCTTAATCATCTTTTCCAATTCCTAGATCTAGAAACTTTGAAATTCTCTAGAAAATCATAGAAAAATCCTAAAAATATGAAACCAATTTCTATGAGTTAGTTATCATCTCTACTATCATAATCCAAGAGTATGACTAAAACCAAAATTTCCTCCCTATTTAACCCTCCAAGGCCGAACCCTACTTGTGTGGTTGTAGGAGGTTTTGTTTATTTTTCTTAGAAAGTGAACTTGTGTGTCATCTTTCTAGTATGTAAGTATGTTGAATCCAAGTTTTTGTGTTCAAATACAATCCCTAGCTCATGTCTTCATGTATGGCCGAAATTGAGTTTTGGAGGAATTGGAATATTTGATTTCAATTCTTTATGTTAAATTATTAATCCTATGTCTTAAGTACTTAAGGATCACTAATCCAAAGACTTAAGAATTTTAGAAAACTACTTTAGCCACAAAAACCTATCATGGCCGTGATCTATCATTAGGGAATAGGTGATTTTATTTTCTTGTTTTTGATTGGTTGATTGTGGTTGTTGAAGGATAAAGAATCGTATCGTGTACGTGCGTTGACGGTTTCTGCATTCGCGATAAAGTTTTGATCGGAGGCTAATTTAAATTCTTCAAGAGGTAAGAGGAGAATACCTGAGGATTTTTTCCTATAATCATGTATTATCTAGTTGATGTCTGTATTATTTATCTGTGGTGTTTGTTTCAGTCATGTTATTTTTATCTGTGATGTGTATCTCCATTTAAATTGTTTATCTACAGTTATATATTATGATATTGTGATGCATGATCTACCTGGGAATATTGATATGATGTTGTTGTTGATTGTTGTTTGAGAAGCCTGATAGTGGTCAGTGCTCAATTAATTAAACGAGATAAAAGCTTTAGGAAGCTTCACGGGTAATATTCAGTATCTAATTGAGAAATATTGGAATATATTATTATTTAAATAGTTATTTGGGAAAATAAGAAATTTTCGACAATATTATAATTTTATTGATTTATCGGTGTAAGAGTGAACTATGAGTCACAGTGAGGACGTAACCGTGAAATTATTTTTGTATCGCTAATTTTTAAGTAAGAAATTCCAGAATATTATAAAAAGTTATTTTATGAAATTATTTTTCGAAAATAACTTAATTATGATTTTAGAAAATGATTTAAGTGGAAAAAGCTAATATTTGGCTTAAATGCCTTGAAAAAGGCTAAACAACGACAATTTGGAAAAGTATCAACAACAAGTATTTCTAAAGCGACATTACGTATTTTAAACATAAGGGGCAAAATAAAATGCATATAAGATTTTTAAATATATATATATATATAAGAAATTGAGGGGGTGCACTTGCCCACACTGGGGGCAACGTGCGTCCGCCCCTGCTAGTGAATGTTATAAGGTGGTCAAGGTGGTTTGGGACTTTGGGGGAGGGACATTGGATTTGGAGTGATAAGGAGATCATGGGTTCAACTCCCCCACTGACATAACACACTAATTACTAACATTTGCCTATAAAAAAAAAAATTGGATTTTAGTATAGTGTTTATATATACACGAATTTTGTCTAATATTTGACACATGAATTGACAAAATTAAGTTAGAGTTCTAGTTATAGGATTATGAAGGGGTCTATGTCGCAGAAGGACATAAGCAGTCCTGATAAAAATTGGGTAACTCAACTGTTTTGAACTAAGGATATAAAAAATTGAAGAATCGAGATTTAAACCCCGACAAAAATGAAAAACTAACATAACAACTAAAATATTAATATTTATCTAAAAAATAAAATAAAAAATAAGCGGTCCTAATATTTATGCATGTGCATTTGGACGTGTTGGTGGGTGATGGCAAAGAGTCACGTGCCTAACGTTGATGTTAACTGAAAATGTTATGGCCTTAATGGAACTGGGATCAGAGGCACGACACGACGGCACACTGAGACACAGTCTCCCACACTATCACTGGGAGGAGGGTGAGAGTTGTGTTATCATTAATTGTGGTAGCCAAAGTGGGGTGGACTTTTGGTGCTTTATTGTTTTTAAAAACTGGCTATGGGCACGACACGAGTGAAGACAATGGACAGAGTGAGCAACTGAGCTCACCAAACCAGAGGTCATATTAAATAACGAGTATATTATTTACATATAGTTTATTTTTTAACTGTAATAAAAATGTGTGATAATATTTAACTTTATAATACTCGTGTCAGCTAAATTAATATTTCTTAGGAATAAAGTGAAAAAATAATTACCTGGCCCAGTTTTTATCTTTATAGAAGTTGACAAAATTTTATAAACACAAAAACTAACTCGAATATATAGATAGGGCCCCTTTGATAATAATATTTTAAAAATGAATTTAGAATATTTAATTTTATTTGAATGATAAAGTTGAATTATTTTGAATGTGCAAATATAAAGAAATTTTGAGGAAAAAGCCAGAGATTCTGCTTATCTTAAAGTCATTAATTTTGATGCACTTTTGGAAAATAAAAAGGTCCAATTACTTTTGAAATGACTTTTGATTGGTCAAACGAATTTTTAATATTTAAGCTTAATGATTTTACTAACAAGTACTCTAAGGATATTGTTTAAGGAATCCAAACAACATAATTATTCATTGAAAAACTAAGTATATATTAGATTTTGGGCCTAACTCAATCCCAAAAACTAGCTCATAGGATGAGGATTGCCTACTACTTGTAAGCTCTTATTAGATATTATCTCTAGTCAATGTAGGACTTGGGTTTTTCTCAATACACCCCCTAACACCCAGCACTATTGGGCTTGGTGCGTGGATAACATGGTGGGTGGCCCAATAATAGATCTAGGATAGCTCTGATACCATATTAGATTTTGTGCCTAACTCAATCCCAAAAGCTAGTTCATAGGATGAGGATTGCTCACTACTTATAAACTCTTATTAGATACTATCTCTAGTCAATGTGGGACTTGGGTTTTTCCCAATAGTATATTCATTCTCAATGTATTGATTACACTACTCTCATAGAACATGACTTTTTTAGATTAACAATATTCTTATGACATTCGTTAGCATTTGCCTAAACTTAAAGCATCTTCAACGGTGCAATTCATTCGAGTTTTAAATTTCTCTTTTTATGGGTTTTATCATGGTACCATTTTTTACCTTATATTATTTTAAACAACTCTTCATTTCCAATTATAGAAGTCCAAAAATTCATCAAATAGGTCCTATAAATTATGTCACATCTTCATTTTTAAATTATATAACTATAAGAATCAAGTGTCCTTGCATGTAGATATCACATTATCTAACTTCAATAGTATCATCTAACAAAAATATGTTCTTTATTAAGAATTAGTTAAACAATTTTCATTGGAATTGTTTTATAAGATAAAATATAAGAAAATTAATTTCAAAGAGAATTATCAATTTACTTGTTAGTTGTTAAAAAAAAAAAACAGAACAAAATTAAAATGTTCATAAAATCACAACCAAATTGTGTACGGATTGTTTGGTGAGGGCCATTGGTTAACATCACACTGATCACAGTCCTCAATGCAAATACGGTCAAGTGAGGGATGTTTGCACGAAACATCGATTTTTATTTTTATTTTTCATTTACAGACAAATAAAAAGAAAAAAGAAAAAAAGACGGGAACCTACCGCTTGTCGATCGCAAGTCGCAACATTACGATTAATGTTTTTTCTTTTTTTTTTTCCCGCAATTCACTCTAATTAGTACTTTATATCGAGTGGGATTATCAGAATATCTCATGATTTAGGTCCTTTAGATCCGCTATGAAATTAAAATCTGATTCAACTGATTCAGTAAAGTTTTACCCCTTAATTCTCAACCTCCTAACGAGGTGACTCCACAAGGATTTGAACCTGGATTTCTCAGGTTTTCTTCCTTTATGAACACAAATTACTTCCATTCTACCAACACCTCATCCGTAACTTTTCAATTAATGTTAGTTGGTATTTGTGCAAAAAAAAAATTGTTAATTATTTGTTGGCTAAATTATGATTTGAAAATGCTATTTTTTTGTCGGTTATTTGTTTAACAAAAATTTGTCAACAAAAAATATGTTAGTTATTTGAGGTTAAATTATTTCTTGGTATTTACTAACCTTGTAAGGGTGTGTCTTTTCTTTTTTATAAGTTTTTATATACCAAAAAAAATTTATTTATTAGTCAAGAACTTACCTTTTATATTTCTGAATTCACGACCAATTATAATTTAAGTTATTATAATTTTCTTATTTTTTTTTTTTGACTGGATAATTTTCTTAATTTATGTTTTATAGATTTGTTTTTTCAAATCAATTTTTATACTCATCAATGCCTTTAAAATAGACTCCAATATTAACTTTTATTATGTTGGTATAAAAATTAGGGGTGTAACGGATCGGTTTGGTTCGGTTTTTAGTGAGAAAAAAATCCGAACCAATCAAAAATAGTTTAGTTCGGTTTTAACAATATTTTCTACCAAACCCGAACCAAACCAAACCATTCAAGAACGGTTTGGTTCGGTTCGAATCCGAAAATTATTAAATTTTAAAATATTAAATATATAAATATTAAAATATATATATATAAATTAATTATAATGAATATTAAACTATTAAAATGTAGATAAATATTAATATATAATAAATATTACATATTAAAATATATATAAAAATATTAAAATATAGTATTTGGTTCGGTTCGGTTTGGTTCGGTTCCAAAATCCTTGAAACCGAGAATTGAACCAATCACCATCGGATTTGGTTTGGTTCGGTTCGGACCCGAACACCAAAAAAATCCGAACCAATTTAATTGGTTTGGTTTGGATCTTCGTGTTCGTCGGGTCATTAGTTCGGGTCTTAAACCCCTAATAAGAATATCATTGCCACTTGGCTAAGGTATGTGTTTTTTTTATCCAATTGTTGCTAGTTTATACTTTTTTATAAAATAAAAATAAAAACTGTTAGGTTTTCTTTTAATTTAGTGGGTATTTCTTAGCTTTGAATATATACTCCAATATTTAAAAGATGCTCGCCTGACTACAATTGTTTGGTAAATTATTTAGTAGAGATCAAGAGATTGTTTGATTGTATTCAATTATTTATATAGAGGTGGCAAATGGATGGATTGGATAAATTATTACTTTTTTTTTGGATTATAATGGATGGATAAAAAATAATTCATTAATCCATTATTATCCTTCAAAAATTTAATTAAAAAAATCAATTCATCCATAATCCATATAATGAGAAATATCCAATCTATCCATTAACAATTAATTTTTTATGGATGGATATCCAATATATTCATAAAAAGTATTTTAAAAATTAAATATTTTTATGACTATATCAAAATAGTATCTCTCTCATCCATCTACAAAAGTATTTTTAAAAATTATATAATTTTTATAACTTTTAAAATACTCTCCCTCCCTCCTCTCCCGCCTCTCTCCCTCTCTACCCCATCATGAGAGAAACTGGTCTACGAGATTGTGAATCAATAGAATCGAAGGATGAAGAACCTAAGAGTATGTTTGGATTGATAGAAGAGGATGGAACCCATTCCATCATATTTCATTGTTTATGTTCATTTTTCCTTCCTCCCAGTTTGGACGGAATGGAGCAAAAATAAGATACTTTATAAAAATATAAAATTACTATTTTGTCATTTCCCTAACATGTCTTTTGCAGTTCTCTTCTTCCCATTTTATTTTTACGACTTTCTCAACAACTTGAAGCAAGTTTTCCAACTCATGCTTTCATATGGTGGATTTGTTTTTAAAAGGCTAAACCCCTATTTTGGTCCCTTATCTTTATTTTAGTATTCATTTTAGTTCCTTATATCTTTTTCTATTTGGCGTTTTGGTCCCATATCTTTCAACCGTTAGCCTATTTTGGTCGCCTATCTTTCAACTGTTAGCCTATTTTGGTCTCTGCCGTCAATCCGCCGCCATCGGTCACCGGAAATCACCACGGTCAGTCGCCGAAAATGCCATTATCGTCGGAATCTGGGTTTTAGAGAGAGAAAATCCTGTTTTTCTCTCTCTCTTCCTCCTTCTTCCTCTTCCTCCCCTTCCTTCTTCCTCCTTCCTCTCCATTCTTTCCGTTTTGGTCCCTTCTTTCCTAGTCGTTGTCACTGTTTCGATTGGAAAGAGGCCGCTGGCAGTGCGATTGACGGCGAGCTCGAGCGATGGTGGCAGTTTAGGGAGGTGGTGGTGGAGGCAGAAGGAAGAAGGAGGAAAAAAGAAGGAGAGAAAAACGAGATTTTCTCTCTCTAAAACCAGATTCCGATGGCGGTTTCCGGCAGCAGTGACGGGTTCCGGTGACTCACGGCGGATACCTAACGCCGTCAGTGAAAAACTGACGGAAAGGACCAAAATGAAAACTAAAAAAAAAGATAAGGGACCAAAATGAAAACTAAAATAAAGATAAGGGACCAAAATAGGGATTTAGCCATTTTTAAATATCACTGTTTTTTTTTTCTATTTACACCAATACCACACTTTTTGAATTATATACTAAACTACCATGATTTTTTTTTCATATATATATATATATATATATATTATCTTGAGAGTTCGGGTCCCAGAAACCGACTTCTTAACATGTTAAAAAAAATTTCATTTATTTTTAGAGATTGTTAATGAATGAATTAATTCAATTATTAATTAGTTTAGTTAATTAAAAATGGTTAATTAATTTGTATATTAATTTAAATGATTTATATATTTAATTAATTATTATAATTAAATTATTTAACACCATAATAATAATGAATAATACACTTACAGAAAATATTTAAGATTGATTAATAATATAAATTTGCTATAGTTGCGCAGAAGACCTGGAACGGTTAGGACAATTATTCCTGCTATAACCCTCAACTCGACACAGTCCACAACCCTTACGGTGACCTGTTTCTCTGAGATCCATCTCTGTACGAATGCAGGTAGACTGTGGATGGCCCCGTGGATTTCGCTGTATGTTTGGATTGTGGCACACCTCAACTCTAGTATATGTTGGCCAATATGCATTGTTGGGCACCACACTAAACTCTTCGCGGTAAACGTTGAAGATAGTTTGCAATTCATACACGACAGACACATACTTATTTATGATAGTCGTGATGAACAATCAAACAAGCGGCAATGACATGTGAACATGGGATGTGTAATGCCTGAAACTTCCCACAGTCACACCATTTTGTGTTCAAGTCTACCTTGAATTTTCCGGCAGGTCACCCCTCTCGTGGGTTGATCAACTCCTACACTGTGGAAATTATGTGTCGTCGGTCAAAATTATTGCCACGGTGAGAGTTGGACTTTGCCTGTTCGTCCTCAAGGGCCTTGGTGACAATTTCAAACTGGAAACAGCCGGATGCGATCATTGCACTTATTTGTCTCCCGTGTTTGGCGAACATTTCATATAACCTATAATAGGTTGCTTGGACTAGCACAGTTATTGGAAGATGCCGTGTCCCCTTTAATACCTTGTTAATGCACTCTACAAGGTTAGTTGTCATGTGTCGCCAACAGCGCCCTTTGTCATATGCAATTAGGTCTACTTTTCCTTGGGAATTTTGTCAACCCATTCCACGACCTCTTAGATCCAGAGGAGGATCAAATTCCGATAATACCACTGGCTGGGTTGAATCAAGGAGTATCCTATAGAGTTAAAATGTAAAATGCTAGAATTGGCAAATGAATAGAAATAGAAACAAAAATTGATTGTAATATGTATGACTGTGGTACTAACCCATATTAACGACTCTATTTCTCATATATGTGTTCTTGAATGTCCTCATGAAGTTTTGTATGATATGTCGAGCGCAGTACATATGCACAGAGGGAGGATCACGCCATCCAGGATTCAGTCACTGGTAGGCACTTTTTATAGATTCGTGCCTGCCTGAAATCAAGCATATGTCATCTTGTGGTGTGACGTGCCTTCTCAAGTTCTTGACGAAGAAAAACTAGGCTTATATTGTCTCACCCTCGACAAGAGCGAACGTTATGGGAATTGGGGTGTTCATCCCATCTTGAGCAATTGTAAGCAAGAGCATCCTGTTGTACTTTCCAAACAACCAGGTTCCATCAACCATAGCAACGGGCTTGTGGAATGCAAACCCACTGATGCACGGTTTGAAAGTCCAGAAGAGACGATGGAAGATTCTCTTATCATGAACTAGTTCGTCCCCGTCAAAAGTTGGTAGTGTTTGCAATTATGTGATTGTACTAGGAACATAAGTATGCAAAGCCAGTATCCATATTGTATGATTGCTCCCAGTTACCGTATATCATTTTAATAGCCTTTTGCTTGGCTATCCATGCCTTCTTATACGTAGTGGTGTAGGTGTAGCGTTCTCATAAGTGTGCAATCAGCACCGAGACTAATATTTTCGGATCCTCATTCACCATTTGCTTGATACTTTCAACAATAATGTTCGACTCAAGCTTAAGGTGATCTTGCGAAAGACTTCTTGATGCACATGTATGTTGTCCATCCAGCTTGTGGATCTCCCAAACCTGTAACTCTGTGGGAAGCGCTACTCTACATCTCCACGGGCATCCACCACTCAGACACCTAACTATCTGTCTCTCATTATCAGAGTGCACTACCCTGAAATCCAAATAGTTCTTTATATGGAAGTTCTTGATCATAGCTTAGGCAATTTATTTTGTAGGGAACCTAATCCCTACTTGTAGGCTCTTCGGGACATCAAGTTGTTCCCCATGAACACGGGACAAGATGTGGTTGAAATCATCTGATGGATCAACCTCGTCCAAGTTCGCATTACGGAAGTGTGATGGGGGGGTCGTATGGAGGAGTGGTAGTGGAGGGACCCACACCAGGTTCTTCTTCGCCATCATCGTCGTCGTCAAGATCAGATCGCACAAGAATGACATCTTCATCTTCACTGAAATCACCGACTTCTTCGTGGTGGAAACCAGCCACAATGCTGACGGGGATAGGATGAGTTTGGACATCAACACTAGATGGGTGGTTGTCATCGGCTTGTGGAAATTATTGTTTGTAGTCTTCATTCTGAGGAAATGATGGAATGTAGTCTTTGGTCTGAGGAAATGATGGCAATAGTCTTTTGTTTGAGGAAATGACGAGTGGTAGGTTGAGGAAGTAGGAAATGATAGGTGGTAATCAGAGGATGAAGTAAAAGATGGGTGGTAGTGTGAGTAAGTAGGAAAGGTCGTGTGGTAGGCTTCTGGTTTAGAAAACGGTGTGTGAAAGTCTTGTGTTGAGGCATTGAGATCAACGACTAGAGGGAACAACATAGACATACAAGGCAACCATGGTGAAAATTGGGCACAAAGACATGCATATTGGATCCAGGTTTGGAGGGAAAGCCAAGTAGCGGTCATAGAAGGGCAACCTATTCAAGGTTTTTTTTCTCCCACACTAAGGAATATATGACATGGTTTAGGTAGAACTCAAGATCTTATATGTCAATTCCGCAACAGTAGCAAGACCTGCAAGGTCATTCTCAAGACCTTTTGGATGCTGGACCCGGCATGCCAACCCAACAACGTGCACGGCGTAATACACGTAGACAATCCAGCCCCCCAGTTGCCATTGAAGATGAACACTTTAAACTGCCTAGCCATACATTTGATTTCACTCAATCACAACAAGACCTCGAACCTCCTCAACATTCATTTGCATTCACCCCTACACAACAACTGCATCATGCGGACTTTGACCATCGCAGACACCCTTTCGGATCCAGTGAAGGAGAATTTATTAGCAATATGTTTGGCGCAGATGTTGAAAAGCCAGAGTCGGTTCAGGCTTACATACAAAGTATGTACACATTTGGCGTTCCATCATTCCCCCACCAAGCGAGCACTAGTTCTTCAATGCCGTATCTCGTGGAATTAAGAGATAATTCGTTGCTGACTAATGAAGAATACAATCAACACGCTGCACCTAATGATGAACAATCAGATCGACGTCGTCCACACCGTAACCGGTGACCTCCACGATGTGGGATTGGGCACCATTTAGGAGATTAATTTTTATGTATTGTAATTGTTGTATTTTAATTTTAATTAATTATCTTTAATATTAATTAATTAACTAAATTAATTAACAATTCAACTAATTGATATCATTAACCATTTTTAATTAACTAAATTAATTAGTAAATAAGTTAATTACACCTAAATCCTAAACTCTAAACCCTAATCCATTAAAAATAAATGAAAAAAAAAATGTTGAGAAGTCGGTTTGTGGGAACCCGTCTTCCCAACATAAATAAAAAAAAAAAAATTATAGGTGACAAGTCGGTTTGTGGAGTACCGACTTGTCAATAGAAAAAAAAAAGTGTGGTACTTTGGTATATAATTTAGAAAGTGTGATATTTGGGTAATTAAAAAAATAGTGATATTTAAAAAAAATCCTTCATATGGTTGAAGCTACATTCACAAATTACTGACAACCCAGAAACTTCTTTCTATCTAGTGTTGATTAGTGAAGGATTTTCTAAAAAAGAATGGCATAAAAAATGTATGGGCCCAACTATTCAAACCGTTTTTTTTGCTATCCACACCTTGCACTTTTTTTTTTTGTTCACTTTCTTTCGAAAACTACCCTTGCTATTCCTCCCTCACACCAGACCTTGCGAAAAACCCTTTCCCTCCCACCTTTCACCTCGCGCACCACAGCAGCACCGTCTATGTGCACCATTTGCCGGCAAGCTCTTTGTGACCCAGCACCGTCTTAGATTCCCAGAATGCCGTATGTTCCTCTTTTCATTCATGAACCAAAAGGTTATCCTTTTTTCAAATTTGATTGTTGTCCGGATTTGTTTTCAGGTGAGTCCGTGAAGAGTTTTCCGAACGTTGAAATATCGGGGGGGATTACGGTTTCCGGATTTCCTTTTCCGGAAGGTGTCGGAAATTTAACACATCCGGAATTTACTTTCCAGATGTACAATTTATACATCCGGAAAGTAAAATCCGAATGTGTTAAATTTAACACTTCCGAAAAACTGTTTCCGGAAGTTCAAATTGTAAGATGTGTTAAATTTAACACATCCGGATTTTACTTTCCGGATGTATAAATTGTACATCCGAAAAGTAAATTTCGGATGTGTTAAATTTAACACTTCCGGAAAACTATTTCCGGAGGTACAAATTGTAACAAATACACATCCGGATTTTGATTTCCGGAGGTGTAACGAGTGTTCGGAATTCATTCTGGAAGCGTCCGGAAAGTAAATTCCGGAAGTTACATTACGATAAAAACTTGCAGAAACTCTCCGAGACAAGTGACGTGCATGAACGGTGATGAACGACGATGTTTCCTTTTTCCAAAACACGAATGCAAACAACTTGCAACCAACTTATCTTCTTCCTTTTTTCAAAACAATGAAATCCAATACCAAGAAGGAAAGTGTGTGATATAGTGAGGTGAGTGAAAAGGGTATTTTTGGGAAAAAAATTCAAACTGAAGCTGCAAGGTGCAAATAGCAATTTGCAAGATGTCAATAGCAGTGGCCAAAATGTATTTGCCAAGGCCTTGGTGAGATCGGTAGAATTTGCTTGTGGGCTTGACAATTTACCTCGATATTGTCCAATTCAATGGATGCTACCCGCTGCTTCCTAGTAGATGCAATAAATTTCGATACCACCCAGAAACCAATCAATTCAAGCTCTTTTTTTCATAAGAAAATATTGTTTTAATAAAACAATATTTGTGTTTTTAAATTAAGGGTAAGAAAGGAATAAAAAAATTTATAAATCATTCCATTCTGTCAACTTCTCAAATGATGTTCCATTCCATCATAAAATATCCAAACGATGGATATTCCATTCCGTTCCTTTCCGCTCCTTTCCATGATTTTTCGTCCCACTCCGTTACATCCCCTTTCATCAATCCAAACATAGCCCAAGACTACAATTAGAGTGAGCACACTAATTAGAAGATTAATCAATAGTAGTTTAGGGCTTATAATCATGGACAATTTATTGAGCGAGAAGCTTCTCATGTCCACAACAATTGTAACAACAAGGTTGGACTTACATGTGAAGTTTAAGGGTATTTTGGACTTTTCACTAAAATAAATATCTAAATATTTGTAAAGTCATCATGACTTGGATGAGGTTCATTTAATGCTCGTCCTATCAGTCATATCAATCATTTCCATCACCTCAACTCCGTATCCGGCTCCGTCATTTACCCGACTTAGATTTTAAGCGCATTTTTTTTGAAGATTTCACCCGAATAAAATATAATATTTATTATTGCGCGAAATTTTTAAAAAAAGACCAATATTGTTGAAAATATGATATAAACCTAAACTGTTTATTTCACGAGTCAAAATTAGATTTTCTGATGAGTAAAATCTTACTGTCAATGAAAATGCAGACCGGTTCCGTCTGAATTTTCAACCCAAAATTTTACCGTAACCCTCTACCATAAGATAGAGTATGAATATGATTTTGTTTTATCCAAAATCATTTTCTTAATCTCAAATAAAAATATAAATAATTATGTTGCTATCGATAATACAAGGTTGTTAAAAAGCAGCATGTTACAATAGGCATACTAGGAGAAGTCATACAATGTCAGATAAGATCCACTAGTTCCCCTGATAGACCGGAGTCATGGTCCTCTCCAGTTACTGGAGAGGCCATTATGTGAGAGAGAGAGAGAGAAAACAGGGTGATGTGATATATATATATATATATATTATTTATTATTTAAAAAATTTAAAAAAAAAATTTCTTTGTCTCTTGGCCTCCAGTACTGGACTCTCCAGTACTGGAGAGGACTTATTTCCGATAGACCGATATCTTGCAAAGCATCTAGAATAAAATTCCATTTAAGCCTATCGTAGGCTTTCTCCAAGTCCACCATAATAGCCATCCATCCTATATTTCCCAATTTCTTTCTCTTGGAGTGAAAGATTTCTAGCGCCACAACAATATTGTCACCACTTTGCCTATCAGGAATGAAACTGATTTGACATGGCCCAATAAGCTTCCGCATTAGACTACGCAGCCTTTGAGTAACAATTTTGGAAGACAAATTTTGTTCCATTTTATATGTTATTTTAAAAATTTAAGAAGATAGTAATTATGTTTTTAAATTCGTCATTGTTTCATGATATCTCCATTAAGTAAAATAAAAGAGATCATTAAATGAGGAAAAGGATAGTTTAATTAAATATAATTATATTTTCATCAAATAGAGAGTATTTAATAACTTTCCTGACCCATGTGCAAAATTTTAAAATAACATATATTATAAATAAAACTCTTCAAAAATATATATGTTATAAATGAAAATGTTAGCAACAAACTTTTACATTTTCTTTAATATACTCTTTACGGATTTTATGTGAAACCGACTAAATTATATGTGTCCACTTTCTATTTAATGATTCTAATGTAAATTTTATCTAATAATAAAAAAATATATTGCTAACATTGTTGTAAAATAGGTGAAGCAATCACTAGGGACGCAAAAGTAGATATATTGTCAAATACTTTAATTACTTTAATAAAACATAATTTCTTCAAATATAATAATTATTTTTATAACTAAAGCTATTTAATAAATTTTTAAGGATTTAATTATAATGTATTATCAGTATTAAGGATAGCAATATTATTCGTATCCATGGATATCAGCAGATAAAGCCCGTCATGGACATGGGCCGGGTTGGTTAACGAGTACCCACAGGTAAAATAAACAAGTTTTTTGTCTATCCGTTAGTTAATGGGGCGAGGCATGAATTAATGTACCCGTGCTCCTGGGTACCCGTACTCGCTAGTAAACCCATTCTTCCTCCTATATTCAAATTAAATGTATTAGTCTTATTATGTTTGGATCATCCAACTTCAAGTAGCTTACTAATTATCTTACTGACAATGTCAAGCTAAACACTGTAATTATTAGTTTTATTTGATTGCATACGAATTTGTTGTTGTTTACTCAAAAAAAATTTTACCAGTTGTTTACTCAAATTTACTAGAGTCAATAATAACATTTATCCTTTAGATCCAAACCTAATAAAATCAAATTATTGAGATACCTTTTATGTTATTTAGATACTCTTTTTTATGGATTTGAACTTTTAAAAAACATTATCTATGGATACCTGCTATTACCTTCAAATATTCGTAAAATCCGCTAAAAATCCGACTAGCAGGTACCCATGTGGGTATGGGACGGGTACGAGGGACATTTTTATCCGGTGGAGCCAGTAATGGGGAACTACTATCCATGCTCATCCCACCCTGAAAATGTTTTATTCTTATACTAATTCCCCTAAAAAAGGTCACACATAAAATAATATGTGAATTTTTTTTTTTTTATAGGCAAATGTTAGTATGTTAATGTTAGTATTTTTATTAGTGGGTGAGGTTTGAACCTTCAACCTCCTTATCACTTCACTCCTTAACTCCCCCACTCAAACCACCTTGACCACACTGATTGTGTATCAAAATTAACTTCATTGTATATTTCTTTTTGGTAATACTTCAAAATATATATATATATATATATATTTAACAACTTTAATCGTGAATAAATATAGAGAGTTATAAGGTGACTTGGTGTTTTGGGGGGAGGGAGATAGGGTTTGGAGTGATAAGGTGGAGATCATGGGTTCAACTTTCCCCACTAACATAATAAATACTAACAATCTAATAGTTATCTAAAAAAAAAAAATTCGTGAATAAATATGAAAGAGAGAGATATTTTTATATTTATGGGAAAAAATTATTTTGTAGCAAAAATAACGATAGGTAACAAATGAAGTAAAAATAGAACAAAACTTTTTCTAACGTACAATCATATCGAGGAAAATCTGAAAAGAAATAAATCACAACTAAAAATGTACTACCTCCAAATTCAATTATAAGTAAAATTAACTAATTTCGTGTTTATTAAAAAAGTTATTTAATTTAGTTTAATTGTCTTCATCTATGAAAAAAAAAGGCTTAATTGCACTTTTAATCCCTCAGGTATTAGGATTGTACGATTTTGGTCCCTCTAATTTTAATTGTGCTAATTAGGTCCCTAAACTTTCTTCATTGCTACAATCAAGTCCTTTCATCCATATTCCATCCAATTAGTAACGTTGACCCATCTTGACTTTAAGCTTGCATCTTATGTTGCACCTGTCATCCTCATTCGAGTTAGGCGTGCGTGATTGGCAGAAAATGGTGTTAAACAGAGGGGGGAAACCAGAAAAAAAAAATGAACACGAAGTAACCTCATTTCTCTCCAACTTATTTTCTTCCCTCTCAACCACCATGACCTTCAACAAAACATAGCCACCATTTAATCTCTGTTACTCTTTTTACATTATTCTTCTTTATTTCAAATTCAAAAACCACTATAAAATGCAAATCTAAATTCTCACAACATTGGGTCACATTTCCAGAATCACTTTCCACCTTCTTCTTCATTCTCAAAGATCAAGTTCCTCCTCCTCACCCTTTCCTCTTATTCTCCTTCTTCAACCATCAACAGCGGCGTCACCTTCTCCTACCCAACTCAGCCACCACCAGCAAGCTAAGCAACATACTCACCGCCAAGCAGTTAAATCAAAACCCAAACAAAGATATAAAAAAATAAGAGAAGAAAGAGGGGAGGAGGGGAAACGAGCCACAAAGAACCGCCATTTGCTCCATCGCGTCCATATCCCCCATACTAGACGGCGGCACCGCCGTCACACTAGCTCCTCCGCGCGAACCAGCCACCATCCTGAGCCCGAGAACTGCCGTGTCGTTGTCCCAACCACCAGCGGCGTCACGCTCCCTACAGACCGCAAACAACAGCTCCGCCTCTAGTCCGACCATTCACAGCACCACGACCTCGGACCATCCGCCTCAGCCACCACAAATCCAGCCATATCGCAGCCATCTCCGAAAAGTCGCCGTAGGGCGTCGTCGTCACTACAGTCGCAAACCAGAGGCCACCCCCTCACATTTTTCCCTAACCCTCCCAACTCTTCTCCCTGCTTGTTTGAATTGTGTGCTCGTGACCTAATCTTTGTCCATCAAATCACGCCCAACTAAAGAAAGGATGACACATGGGAGCCCAAGCAAGATGCAAACCGAGAGTCAAATCGATCAAACGTTAGAAAATGGATGGAAGTTAACGGAAGGACTTAATTGTAACAGTTATAAAAGTTTAGGGACCTAATTCGCACCATTGAAATTTCAGGGACCAAAATCACACAAACATAATATCTGGGGGACTAGAAATGCAATTAAGCCAAAAAAAAAATAGTTACAATTACTAAATTATCCTTTAATTATTTTAGGAGTGTGCAATGCTCTTGGAAAAGTAAAAGGAGAATTTGTTGGATTGGTTGATTGTCTTGACTTTTGAAAAACTGATATTAAATAGTGTAGAATAAATTATTTTTGCTTATATCTGAGTCTACAAAATATAGTATTTTTTTGTTTATAAATGAGTCCAGAGAAAATATTTACTTTTTGGTTTTTCAAGATATCCTTCACTTATAACAGCGAAGACTAATCCTCGAGTTGGGTAAGAGTACGACGGCAAAAATGTATTTACTTTGTTTCCATTTTTTTCTATTTTCTTTTTACTTTATTTCCTCTTTTGATACGATTATTTTCCTTTGGCTAAAATACCATTTTGGTCCCTTAACTTATTTTTTAGATTCAATTTGGTCCTTTAACTTTTAAAATGTTCAATTTAGTCCCTTAACTTATTTTTTAGATTCAGTTTGGTCCCTTAACTTTTAAAAGGTTCAATTTGGTTCCTTAATTTGTCTATGTTTACTCAAGTTAGGTCTCTCCCATCAATAATGTCAGTAACAGTGTTAAATGAGTTTCAAATTGGTCCTTTAAATTATTAACTTGTTTCAAATTGGTCATTTAAATTGTTAACGAGATTCAAACTGATCCTTTAAATTGTTAGCGAACTTCAACCGAATCCTAAAAAATTAACATTGTTAATGACTCATTGACGGAGATGACAAACTTAGATCAACAGACATAAATTAAGGGACCAAATTGAACTTTTAAAAGTGAAGGGACCAAACTGAATCTAAAAAATAAGTTAAGGGACCAAATTGAACATTTTAAAAGTTAAGGGACCAAACTGAATTTAAAAAATAAGTTAAGGGACCAAAATGGTATTTTAGCCTTTTCCTTTTCATTATTTGGGGACCAATAATGTTGAACGTATCGTAAATTCCGTAACGTTTTCCGTTCTCATCGTCGGCAAAATAGTATGACAATCAAGTCAAAGTCAAAACTACACGACAGCTTCGGCGAATAGACGCCGATCCTCCAAACATAGTAGCTGCCCTAGCAAGATTTATTTTCCCACGCTTTGCCTGAGCGCGTGTATAGAACTCTCTTCTTTGCATTGTTGGATGTGCTAAATACTCAATGTGAACCGCATATTTGGTACGGAGGCTTGGACATGTAACAATTTCAGCACGGACTCCAACGAAGTGCTTTTGGCATGATAATGCATGTACAACAAATCAACAATTATGCGCAAGAGTTTTGTTATTTGAAAACACGTCATATCGTATGTATTTATATCTCCCACCTATTTTTTGTTTTTTTATTACACGTATTTTAAAATACAAAAAAAAAAAAAACAAATGGCACTGTATATTATCTTATATTTAGATATTCAAAAAAACATTTCTCTATGCCCAAGAATTTAAGAGGTTAGTTTAGTGGAGCATGATAAGGTTTCGTAATTGACAGGTTGCAGGTTTAAGTCCTCGTTAGTTTCCTTGGGATTAGGTAAATATAAATCTCTTTGTAAATACTCATAGAATACAAAGATCTTCCCTACCTTAGATAAAAGTACCATCCCCTCACCTTAAATTTTATGTAACAAAAAAAAATGCCTGATGTACGTGCATCCCATCACCCAACCTTATCCAAACTCATGAATAAGCTTAAATATGTTTTGGTTTATGGTTTTTATTTTTATTTTTGATTGATATAAAAAACTTAAATTTTTATTCTTAAAAAATATAAAAATATAAACTTTTGGTTTCTAACATTAATTTGCTTTTTTAAGTACCAGTGTGATAACAAGTGTTAGTTGTAATTCAGTTTTTCAGTTATAGAAGTTATTTGATGTGTTAGTTAGTGACTTAGGTGGCGTTTGGAAGAGCTTATTTAAGCTCCTTTTGACTTATCTGATGACATAAGCTCTTATGCAGTGTGTTTGGCAGAGCTTATAACAGTAACTTATGTCATCCCATAAGGAGTTTTTGACTTATTTTCATAAGTCACTGGAACAAGCTTATGGAATTTTAACAAGTGCTTATGACCCCTCTGTGTTTTCTCCCTTCGAATTCTCTCCTGCCCCTTTCTTCATAAGCTCTTATGACATAAGCTCTCATGCGATAAGGTCTTATGTGATAAGCTCTTAATTAAGTTGTTTACCCAAACGCGGCCTTAGTCAAATTCGGTTAAAGATGACAAGTGTAATATAGTTCATGTGTGACTTGTATAAATACCTTCTATATGTTGAATAAAATTCAGTGTGAACATTAAGTGAAAAACTATTATCCTCACTCATTCTTTCCTTCTTTCTCGAGTGTAAGTATGAGTGCCATTACTATGTAAGTGTGTGTTGTGCAAGAGAATGCTTCAGTGAGTGAAACTGATGAAAGTGTGTGTGCCAACACTAATTACTTTGTTTGATTATTTAAAAAAAAATTAACTTCTCTTAAGTGAGAAAGTAAGGGTACATCTACCCTTAATTTGATAGATGCATAGAGATTTTAACCCATTATAAATGATCCAAGGGTAGATACACCCTTACTTACTTTCTCACTTTAGAGAAGTCAAATTACAAATAAAATATAAGTACTTTGATTAATTATAATACATTAAGATCTCGATATATTTTAGTTAATTTACATGCTCATTTTAAATTCAAATTTACTTTAAATAAGTCATGTCCAAAAATTTAATATTAAAATATTTTAAGTGCCAGCATGACAAATGGAAGCTATGTCATCAATCCGATAAAGCATATGCAATGTTTCAACTTATTGAAATTGCTTAAATTATCTTTTTATGGGCTCTATCATATCACTTTATTATGTTTATTTTATAATATTCTAAACAACCCTACATTCCAATGATGCAACTTTTAAAAATTCATCAAATGTATCCCACAAGTTATCTCACATCTTTATTTATATTTTTAAATTTAAAATATTTACTCTTTATTTTCATTTTATATTAATATTCATTTAACACTTTTATTTCCTCCCTCTCTCTTATTTTTATTAGTATTTTATATAAGAAAACAATGAGTTAAGATAATAATAATAATAATAATAATAATAATAATAATAATAATAATAAATAATGTGGTATTGGTTTTATAAATAATTGTCCTTATATGTGACATCCACCTCAACTTACTCTAATAATACAATCCAACAAGAACTTCTCCTTAATTTGTCCATAAATGTAAGGTTAGACATAGACAAACACTAGTAACCGCTACAAGCTCATTGCTAATCTTCATCAACCTCAGCAAAATACCACAAACACAAACAAACCTCAGCCAAGATCCTTACTTGTGTTTCTCTTTAAACAAATAACCAAAAAACTAAATACCATCAATCGACAACAAACCGAAGAGAACACTCACTTGTGTTTTTTTTCATTTTATAAGGGAAAAATCCTAGTCAAAGCACCATCTCTTCAAACCTTCCAACAACCAAAGCAACTCCATAACCATTATACAATCAAAACCCCAATCAGGCCATTGATTTTGTGGTCGATAGAGGAGCTAATCTAAAAAACGAGGTTGTTGTTCTTATTGGAAATTTGTGTATCAAACAAGACGCAGCAGAAAAATTTCCACCAAGAATCCATGTGAATGGTCATGGTTCATGTTTAAAATTTTACCTCTTGTAGCGCAGACCTTTGATTAGAATCGAGTTCCAAATCACGAGCATTGCATGAACAACAATGCCTCTACGTAGTCCACACAAACAGACCTTACGAACGTCCAACGAATACGAGCAAGAGTAGCTACCGCCTTACGATGCTAGCTGTAATGAACAGAACCTGTCACTCGTTGTCACTCTTATGTGCGGCCAGGGTTTCACACATATGGCTCAATACTCTTAAGTGGTCTATTTATAATAACGCCACTTAAGTCTGACCTAATGCACAAGTGTAATCTGCGCGTGACCTAGCTGATGCGCCATGAGCCCAGTCCATAGAAAAACGAGTCCAACTCATTTCTCATAGCTCCTATTAATCCACTCTTCTGTGTGTGACCCTATAGATTCTCATGACGTTGGCAGTAATATTACATCCCATTTAATATTACAAACAGTGAGTGGTATCTAGCAACACATCACTGTTACCCAAGTAACGAGGATGTCAGTGATTTAACATAACCTTTCTGTGACCAATGTTCATGTGCATGATTATCCCTTTGTCCAGATATCTATATTGAACACAAGGCATAGAACGTGTCACCCTTGTATAGTTCAATATCATGTGTAGTACGTTGTACCTTGTTTGTCTTTACCCAAAGGATATTTCAAATGTATCAGAGGATATTAACAAAAGGTGACATCTCATCATTACCTGCAAAACAGAGTTAGCAGATGAAGATAAAATATAAAAACACCGGACACATAACATTTTATCCTTATAAGGAAAAGGTTTGACGGTCGCATGTTGGTTGTGTGCGTGTTTGGTCCAATAACTTCTGAGACTTGTCCTTGAGAAACTTATGCTTCCATCCATCCAGATTCTGACACATCAATATATTGGACGAACGCAGAGCTTTAATCAAGAATTTAGTCTGTCTGTAGCCAAACATAAAGATAAAGTCCTTTTAACCTTGAGAGCTAATGACCACAAACATAGCATTTTTCAAACAAGGTCATTAAATAATTTTGTTAATCATTAAAACTTTGAGGGGCCGAACATTATCATTGTTTTGGTTCTAACATTCAACACTTCACTCCACTAGATACATGACTCATCTCTCCGTGGCCAACATTTTTAAAGTATGAAAATATGTAGAAGACACTTGTAATTTGTAAAATTTTAGTATTTGGTGTTTTTTTTTGTTGGTTGTGGCTTCTCACTCAAGAAGAGGGGGTTGAATTTAGTATATAAACTTTTTTTGCAAAAACTGGAGAAAAAGAAAAACCACTTATCAAAAGATTTTGTCAACCAACAAAACAAAAACTGTTTTTGCAAGATTTTAGATTAACAAAATTTATTAATTTTAGATATGTGAAACAATCAAACCAAATTAACAAAGCTTTCCCTAACATGCTTCTAACTCATGCAAATATCAATAAGCAAATATGAAAGAAGTTTAACGGAAAGAAACATGCAAACCAATTTTATTCTGGTTCAGCTACCTCCTCTGGTAACCTACATCTAGTCCCCACACCTGTGTGAGTTTTGTCCACTTATAAAGCCAAATATTACAAGATTCTTTACAAAAGTTTCACTTCTAAGTTCCTTATACCCTTGTGACAACTTTAAAGCAATCATCAACCACAAGAGTTCCTTCTATTCTTGCACAGCCAGCGAGAGACACTTCTCTTTATCCAGAAACTTGAAATCGAAGAGTTGAAATATAGATTATAAGTAATCGGACTTTACAAATTGAAGCTCTATAGATGTTTCTCACCTTTTCTCAATGCTAAGCTATCTAGGAAATTTTCAGTAATTGATCTCGAAAAATGAGTTCTAGATTTCGAAAATGTGTATGAACACTGGTTCAACCAGTCAGTCGTTAACTCAGTGTCTTAACCGATTCAATGATTGGTCCGAGCTTTATCACACCGGAAAAAATCATTGATATTTGTCATATTAAATTTTGAGCTTGAACATTATTATTTTAGTTTTTGAAGTTTTAACTTAAAATTTTATTAGTTCTTGGATTTAGGAACTTATTCCGTCGACAAATTATAATTCCAAGTATGAATGTGATTGGCATTTATAATTTTAGAGACTAAAATAACAATTTTTTAAAAAATTCAGTCATCAATGTAGTGTGTGTTTGAATTCAATTTTTTCTCTCCTTCCAACGTGCCTTTATTGGGTCAAATGTGAAAATAATGATTCACATAGATGTTTGGATGGAGTGTGGAAACTTGATTCGGTGCATCAAAATCGCATTTCAATTGAAGCTCCCTTGATTAGCTTCTGATTTTGGGAAAATCGATTTCCCATATGAGTTAAGGTATGTTCTCTTATTTACTCTTCTCACTGTACACCTTTTCTTTCTCCACCATGTTTTCCTACAGCTTTTTCGAGTTTCTCTTTCTTCTGTGTTTTCTCACTTTTATGGTTGTGTTTTTCGTCTCCCCCTTCTTGCTGCAGCTGCTAGGGTTATCTTTGGGGAAAAAACCTGAAGGAGAAGGAAATGGGTTGGATCCGAGTACTGGGTAAAAAAGGGGCATGGGTAGTTTAACTAAGTCTTACTAGCTGTGTATTGTTACATGAGCAATTGTAAAGGGGCCCGGGAAGTCCTTTGATTAAAAATGGACTTGGGTAGGAAAAATGAAAAAAAAAGGGTTTGGGTAGGAAAAAAAGGACATAAATCATTTCACTTTCAAGTTACTTTTAACTAAAATTAATTTTATTCAGAATCACGTTTATAAAAAACGATCCAAATCAAACAAATTGACAAAGTGAGACTTGAACTTGAGCCAAGAGGATGAAACTAATGCACAAAACCACTACACCACACAATACTTTATCACGTGTTCAAAGTATGTTATATATGTAAATATTTAATATTTTACGCTTTAACCGGTTCAATCAGTGACTCACTGGTTCGATCAGTGAGCCGTTAACTAAGTGTCTTAATCAAATCGATGATCTGTCAGAGTTTTATAACACTGGAAAAAATCACTATTATTCGTTATATTAAATTTTGAGTTTAAAACATTATTATTTTAGTTTTTGAAATTTTAACTTATATTAGTTCTTAAATTTAAGAACTTTTTCGATTGACGAATTATAATTCCAAGTATGAATGTGATTGGCAATTATAATTTTAGAGATTAAAATAATAAATTTTAAAAGTCAGTCATCAATGTAATGAGTGTTTACAAATCCAGGATCTCAAACGATGGATTAGTATACTGTTTATTTAATTTATCAAATTATTGTTCTTAAATTAAAATTAAAATTTAATACAAAGTCAATAAAATGATGTAAAATATTTGAGATTATTTGTGCAGAAATAGAATTGATTAAAACGTATTCACAAAAAAAAAAAGAATTGATTAAAAGGTTTTATTGGGACTATACTGGTTAATAAATAAGACAAATGAAGAATATATGACCATAATTAAATAGAGTTTAATGTATTTTTATTTTATTAAGAGTTTAATGTATATATGATGAGTTTAAATTCTAAGGAAGCATTCTTTGCTTGTTGCTTTGTCTTTGTTTCTTCTTGATAAAAAAAATAAAAATTATAAGGAAGCATTTCTCAGGAGGAATCTACAAATCTTACTCCAGCGGTCAAATAGGGATTTAGTTCTATGAACAATTCAAATAGGCCTAATTTATAGGATACCTCGTAGTTTAACTAAAAATAAAATAGTCTCATAAAAGAAAATAAAAATAAAATAGTTAATTTTAAGCATGTAATTGATATGCATCAACAATATAAAGATTTTTATATTATCAATCAATTTTTTTTAAAGCTTATATTATCAATTAATTAAAAATTGTTGTATTATTAAAAAAAATTAATTCTTATCTTAACTTATTTAAGAGTTACTCATATCATAAGTTTTGACTGGTTGACAAAGAATTTTACGTTAATAATGCATGTCAACTAAACTTTATTTTAATATAAAACTCTTTTATAATAATTTAAATATTAAATTGATTTGTATTTATAGTGTAAATTTTTTTTTCATTGTCAAACAATTTGAAATTAACATATTATTAAAAATATTTAACTCTTATCCTTACCACCATAAAAGTTAAAAGTCATTCATATTATGATTTCTGGTTTGTTGACAATATTAAACAAATTTCACTAACAATACATACTAATTTTTTTTTATACATAAAAAAATTTAGGATGAGAGGATGATGCCCTAGTCTAAGGCAGGGAAAACCACCGGCTCTTTGAGCACCTATACGTCATCCCAAGGAGACTAGTGGGGGCTCGAACCTGCAAACTATCCGATACGAGATCCTGTCATGTCCCTTGGGGTTAACAATACATGATACACGCTAATTGAGCTCATAATTTAACAATTTATCATTAAAATTTTGAATTCAATTTTGATGCCCTAAACTTTTTACATAATCAACAAATAATATATATTTTTTTTTAATTTTAAATTACTTATTGTTTGTGAGAGTGTTAATACATGATTCCAAAATAGAATGAAAACTTGTATACTAATATTACATAAAAAAATAAGTCCTAAGGCTTTGTTTGGCAAGGCCGATCCACTAATTTATAGGGATAGCTTACAACAGATTCGCTATTAGGTGTTTGATAAACGTCATTGTCTTACTTGTTTATAGCGTTTTTTCAGGCGCTACTTAAAATAATATTTGAACTTATGACTTATTATTTTCTCTCTTAGTTTTAACAACTCATTCAATCACTAATTTGATCAAATAAATTTTTTGACTGATTTTATCAAACACTTAAAAGCTAGTTCATCGAGCACCAAAAAAATAAAATAAAAAATAAATGCTAGTTTATTCGCTATCAACTTGCTTATCCACTATCGGTTATGAATCCATATGTTAACAACTAGCTTATATGCTATCAGCTAGATTTTAAACAGAGCCTTAATATTAATGTATTATTAAGAAATTTTTTCATATGTTAATTTTGAATAAATAATTTACAAAAATCTTAAATATACACTTAACCAAAATTAAATTATTGTAGTATATATTTAAGCGATGCTAGTTTTGTTAAAAAAGTAACTTTGAAATTTAATGTTGTATCATATGCATAACTATTTCTCTATTTATTTGTTTATTATAATGCATTTTTGTAACAGTTAGAAGTGTATTTAGAAAAATAATACAATGAATACATTTATCTTGTTTTAAAGAACTAGTAAATGGACTTATCATTAAAATATTTTAATATTAAAATATTATTATTATTATTATACTAAAACTTTTCTATAATGATAACTTTTATTTGAATGAGTAGTTTTTAAAAGTATTACTATTACACTAATACTTACTCAAAATTAATTTTTTTATATAAGTATAATATATATATTTTTTTGAGAGAATATAAGTATAATATATGTAAGTAATGTTTCCACCAAAAAAAAAATTATGTAAGTAATGTTATTTGTTAAAATAATAACACTGAAATTTAATTGCCTTACCTATGGGTAATTATTTCCATACTTATTTACTAATATATTAATATATTGTGTATTTGTAACGTTTAGGAGTGTATTTAAAAAAAGTAATCAAAGGAATTTAATTATGGTCAAAGAAGGTAATAAATCAATTTAATTAATTTATTTTAAGGAGTCAGCAATTACAGTTACAGTGGAATTGGTATAAGTTATGACCAGTGAGGGGGTCACTCACTGGGTCAGTGTGAATTTCACACTGATAAGAGAGAAAGTGACAAAGGAGAGAGACAGGTGTATGTAGCCAGCCACCACCACAGTGAGTGAACTCGTAATAAGTACAGAGGGAGGAAATTTTCTATGAACTAGTAGATTCTCAAGGCAAGGTTGTGCCTATTTTTATTTTTATTTACTTTAATTAAATAAATACAATTCATCTGTGCCTATTTCTATAGAGATTTGCGTCTGTTCAATCAGTGTCCCTTGGTAGTGGTTTTTTTTTTTCCTTTTCTCTATTGTTCTTCCCCCTTAACCACAATAGTAATTTCATCAGGCATTAAAGACAGATAAATCGTGGCCATTGATTTGTCATCTTTTTCATCTGAACAGAAAGTCAAAACTATTATCTCTTCGTTATTTTCATTGTATCTCTATAAATTCTGTGTCTCACACCGTCTCTTGCTTTTCTCTCTCTGAAACAGGTGCGTTTTTTTATGTTGGGGTTTTTGTGAGTAACGGATTAAGGAACCAGAGTGGTGAATTTATGTCGTCTGGGTTTATTAAATTTGAAGTGGTAGAAGTAAGGGCTCTGTTGTTGAAGCTCTTGATTGTTGTTGTTGTTTGTGCTTTCTGGATGCCACTTCGCTCACTTGTGAACTCACCTGTTTCGATGCGTTTGAGGCTAAAACGGTTCGTGAGTTTCGTTTTTTGTTTTGTTAATAATATTTGGAATTGTTTTTAACTTTTGATTAACTGAAAGATTTATGTGTTTTTTTTTTGTGTTTTTGTTTTTTTTTGGCAGGACTTGTTCTGGCGTGGTGGTTTGTTTCGGAGGCTTTCATATAAAAAGATTCTCTGTTCTCTTCCTCTTTTTAAGAGTGGATCTCACATGATATTGCTGAAATTTTAGCATTTTGTTTCAGTTTTGGTTATATTTGATTTTATTTATTTTTTTAAAAAAATTCTGGTTGGTTAAACAATTTAAAAGGGGTATTTTGAGGGGTTTAGTGAGGGTTTTAAATTTTTAAATTTTTTTTCTTTTTAAAATTCAAACAATTTTCTAGCCATGCCGGAAAACCGGAATGAACCAGCTAAGCAGTTGAAGGCTTTAGTATTAAAGAAACTGAAGCAGAAGAAACACCAGAACTCATTTCAAGACTCAAAAATGAAGAGAAAATTGCGCATCATTTGCAATGATCCTGATGCTACTGATTCTTCTTCAGATGAAGAGGAGGTGCCCAGAAAGATGAAGAGAACCGTGTTTGAGGTTCCTCTTCCTGATATTTTTTCACTTAACAAAGTCACTGCAGGTGATAATACTAGCACTGAAAGCTCTTGCAACAATGGGTTGGATAATACGAAAAGGGTTTTAGCCAAAACCCCGAAAATGGAGAGAAAACGTTCTGGCAAATACAGAGGTGTTCGGATGAGGAAATGGGGGAAATGGGCTGCCGAAATTCGAAACCCATTTTTGGGTAGACGTGAATGGTTGGGAACTTTTGATACACCTGAAGAGGCTTCTCAAGCCTATGAGAAGAAAAGGCTTGAATTTGATATTGAGGCTAAGACTAAGGCTTTATCTGATGAGAAGAGCAACAATAACAGCAATGTTGATGATGTTGCTGTTGTTGTTTCTGCTGAAGCTATGGCTTCTCAAGAAAAATGCAACTACAACACCCATTGTGTTTCTCCTCCTTCTGCTGGTGCTGATGCTGCTGGTTATGTATCAGAATCCAAATCTGTTGCTACTTTGGATGAGTCCTCAGAGTGTGTCTTATCACTAACAGCATCACCACCACATTCTGTGGTTGAATTGGATACCTCAGCTTCCAATTTGGTGGAGAATGGTAATGTTTCGGGCAGCGAAGTCGTCGTGGAGGACAAGGGTTTAGAGGCTGAATTTGCTGAGCTGGATGGCATGAGTGATTTGCAGGCTGAACTGGCAGAGCTGGAATTGCCTGATTTGAGTATCTTGAATGTGCCACCACCAACTGCTGATGCTGCTGCTGCTCCATCTTCATTTGAGCTTGATTGGTTAACATTTGATGGTTTTGATCAGTGCTTTGATGATGATCTTGGTGGTCTGGAGGACATTCAGATTTGTGGAATTGATGAGGCTGGGCCTAGTGAGCTTCCGGAATTCGATTTCGATGATTTTTGTGCGGATGAGTTAGCTGGTTGGATTGAAGAACCCCTCAACATACCTTGCATATAAATTTTGCAGCTGCATAGGAATGAACTATCCTAGACTCTACTAGGACAGTACAAGTTTTGTTTCATTGCTTAAATGTGTTAATAGTTTTGTGAGCTCTGAGGAACTGTTGCGAAACCATTTCATGAGAGTTGTTTTAATTTATTTGTTAAGGGAGATGTTATCATTCAGAGGTACTGAGAATGCTTTGGGTTTTATTGTGCTATTAGAGCCGTCCAAGGTTTCTCCGATTATTATTATTATTATTATTACTGTCCATGGACTTATATATGAGTATTGAAGATTTCTAATTTGAAATTCCATTTCATGTAGTGATATGCTTGAATCTTGTTCTTTTTAGCGTGTTGGATAATATGCACACAAACCATCTTTCTGTTTCTTTTTAATGGAATCTCATAGCTCTTTTTTTCAGTCTTATGCTTGTTGAATTATTTGATATTTTGGTTATTTTCCCTTTGGCTGGCCCCTTCTGTGCTTTTGGCAAAGGGAGATTAGAGTTCATTTTTGAGAATAGTACTAGTAGGGGCGTAAAAGTAATTGAATTGATTAGCATAAATGCGGAAAGTGGGGTAGGAACTGGATCTCATTTGGCAATCAAAGATATTGTCAACCGCAGGCAGTAAAAGATGATGTTTCCTAATAACGGAGCTCTTTTGCAGCTGTGCTAGCTGTATCCCATTTTCAGTTTCTCTGCCTATGCCACCATTCACAGTGTTGTTCGGATCCGGATTTTCTACATTTAAAAATCTTTGTATTTATGCATTCACACTTTCAGACATGTTGGATTAATTATTGAAAGTGTTTGATGAAATCTAAGATTGATCTAAGGTGTATAAATGTGTGAATACATGAATATATGATTTTTTGAATATAAGGAATCTGGATGCCTGTTTTTCACATATATCATGTGTCATTTAGTAACAAAATCAGCCAATAAATGAAAAATGACATAAATAAAATGTAACAAAAAGGAGAAATGTATAAACTCTCACGTGACTTTGCATGTTTGTCCCACCACCGGTAGCTGGGGTCCTCACTTCATTATTCTCTCGACTGTTGTGCGGATCCCTTGCCGGATTCCTTGCGCTTATCAAGGAGGTTGGCACGGGAATCTCGTAGACGGCTTACATACGACATCTTGGGCATTACAACGTCTTGGTTACTAGTGCACAGAAGTAAAGTCATCCAGAACACTATCCAGGTGGAACTCGACTATATGATGGAAATCAATTTTCGTGTCTAGAACAAGAAATAAAAAAAATCAATTGCAAATAAAACCTTAATAAAAATAGTCGTAATATGCAATATTTTTGTTCCCACATAGGTTGAGCTCTGAAGCCCCTAAGTTGGCCTCAGGTTTAAATGGGCTGATTTGTCCTTTATGAGGCGAAGGCCCAAACGAAATAGAACCCTCCCCAGGACTCACTAATAAACCCATAATTCCACGAGACGACTCAACAATCAGGGAAATAATGTCTTTCATCTATCACCGAACAAATATGGGAATCTTAGGCATGCTATAGTAATGGCAAAAGAGAGGTTACACTCTTCGGCTATAAGAGAAGGGCAAGGAAGAGAAGGACGACCCAGAAAACACTTGTACTCAAATCCCCATTCTTAGTGAAGGCTTGTGCACGAATCGAACATCGCTCTTCCAAAAAGAAACTTAACCATTTCCTGAAGAAACTAAGCTAGGAAAGGGCTCAATGGCGAAGCATAGAGCATGAGAAAATATGTGAATGCATTGGTGGCATTGAGGAAGAGTGTGATGAGCTTGCTAAGGAAATTGGATAAGACAAGACTGAAGTTGAAGCATTGAAAAGCAAATCTATGAAACTTAGGGAGGAAATGGATGAGAAGTGAAAGATGTTACAGATAGCCGAAGTATGGCATGAAGAACATGTTCAAATGAAGTTTATAGATGAAAAGTTGCTCTTGAACATTATTATTCAAAAATAAATAAACTTGTGGCTGATTTGGAAACTTTTCTTAAGCTAAGAAGCATTAATCCAAATAAGAAGGAGATGAGAGAAGCATACTCATTGAGAGGGATTTTCATATGAGCCCTTAACTCAGATGACACTTTCTCCATTTTTGAAGATGCAAATTTTGGTGAACCCAATAAGAGGAAGAAGGTTGTGGAGTGGAGGGGTGAAGAGAGAGAAGAGGGTGACGATTTCGACGAAATTCTGATGAGGTTTAAACGACTAACAGTGAAATGTAATACCGTTATCTTTGTCTCCTCTCCTTTTCTGTCTTGCAGAAGAAGCTTTAAGTAGGGGTATTTCCATGCTAGTGGAGACTGGTAAATTGCAACTTATGTCTGGTCCTAGGGGTCTCAGGATGCCAAGTCATGCTCTATATGCTGATGACATAATGATCTTCTGCAGAGCATAAAAAAAAAGTCTTTCTAACCTGTTAAATCTTTTCAAAGATTATGAGCAAGCTTCTGGTCAAGTTATCATCAAGGAAAAATCCAAATTCTTTATTGGTAAGACTATGTAAAATAACAGTGCCAGGATTGTTGATATATTAGGCTTTTCTGTTGGCCACCTTCCTTTTATGTACCTTGGGGTGCCAATTTTCCAAGGCAAGCCTAGGAAAATTCATCTTCTCCCTATAGTTGACAGGATAAAGGGTAAATTATCTAGTTGGAAGGGTGCTTCTTTATCTATTATAGGCAGAGTGCAGCTTATTAAATCTGTGATTTTTGGTATGATGGTCTATAGTTTTAAGGTCTATTCTTGGCCTTTGAACCTGTTAAAGATAGTGAATGCCTGGCTTAGGGAACTTTGTGTGGTCAGGAAGCATCAGTACTAGGAAACTTTGCACAGTTGCTTGGAGCTCAGTTTGTAAATCAGTTTCGGATGGTGGTTTGGGTCTCAGAACTCTTCAAAACATAAATAAAGCTGCCATGTTAAATCTTGGTTGGGAGCTTATCTCCTCAGATATGCAATGGACTGTCATTGTGAAGAGAAGAGTGTTTAAGTCTGATAAATTGGTGTTGCATCACATTAGATCTTCAATTTGGCCTGGTATTAGAAACATCTTTGGCACTGTTCAGAAATTCTCTGCCTGGAACATTGGAAATGGTCAATCTGTAAACTTTTGGACTGATACTTGGCTCTCATCTCCTATTATCAATTTGATAGGTCTTGATCAAGTAGATGGTATCTCTCTTAAGGCTAAGGTGAGTGATTTCATAATCAATGGCAACTGGTTCATTCCAAGAATTCTGACTTCTAAGTATCCTGAGCTGATCAAGGAAATAACTCAGGTTCATATTCCATCAGTTGAGGGGGAGGATTCATTGGTTTGGTCCTTAACAGATTCAGGTATCATGTCTTTTAAGGATGCTTACTTATTTTTTCAACCAGAAGCTCATTCTGCTGCTTGGTCTAAATTGATTTGGAATGTTAATATTCCTCCATCTCATTCATTCCTTCTTTGGAGAATTGTCCATGATAAAGTTCCAACTGATGACCAATTAAGAATTAGAGGCTGTTATATAGTGTCTGTCTGCTGCCATTGTGGTTTTAATGAAGAGTCCACAAAGCATCTATTTTTCGATTGCCCCTTTGCCAAGCATATGTGGCTTTGGCTTGGTAAGCTATTAAACTGTCAAATCGACAGCTCAGATATTATCTCAGTTCTGTCTATGTTGAACAGAAGATGGAGTCCTCTTATGAAGGTCATTGTTTTAGCAGGTGTTGTTTATGTTTTCTGGTGTATTTGGCTTAGCAGGAACAAGATAAGGTTTGACAGCAAAGTCACCTTGCTTAATTCGGCTAAGAATATGATTGCATCCAGAATATCTCTTGTTGGCAAGCTTAGTTCAAGTAATCTAATCTCAGTGAATGCAGACCTTCCAGTGCTAAACTATCTTTCTGTTGGTATCCATCCTAGAAAAGCAACTAAAATATCTGCTGTCTTGTGGAGTCCTCCTATGTTTAGTTTGGTGAAGTGCAATACAGATGGAGCAGCTAAAGGTTGTCCAAGCCTAGCTTCTTGTGGTGGTATTTTCAGAAGCAGCTCAACTGTTTTAGGTTGTTTCTGTGCTAATATTGGCATGCAAAATGCCTATCAAGCAGAGTTGATTGGTGCAATGTTAGCTATTGAGACAGCTTTTAAGAAGAATTGGCTTGCCCTTTGGATGGAGAGTGATTCTGAGTTAGTTATTTCTGCCTTCAAGAATAGCAACTTGGTTCCTTGGAGACATCGTAACAGGTGGCTGAACTGTATTTCCCTGACTAGGAGCATGAACTTTGTGTATTCTCATATTTATAGGGAAGGTAATTCTTGTGCAGATAAGCTAGCTACTTTTGGTTTCTCTGTTACAGATTTTGTTTGGTGGGACTCAGCTCCTTCTTTCATTTCTGAAGATGTTTTTAGAAATGGAATGGGGCTGCCCAACTATAGATTTCATTGATTTTGCATGGGTTTGGTTGATGCCCCCCATGTCCTTGTATTCTTTTTTCAGTTCAATTTTATTGGGTGTGCTGCAGATGATTGGTTCTGCTAGGGGTGCCGACCTAGTTGGGATGCCTAGTTGAACAGTGATGCCTTAGCATGCCTTTCTTTGATTAAAAAAAAAAAAAACCGTTATAACAAAATTGTTGGAAAGTGAGACAACCCAATGTCCCATTAAAGAAAACCTAATTAACTAAAACTTAATTGCGATATAAACGTTAACTGTACGTACAAAAACAACAAAGATATAAAAACTTTAAATATAAAGAACAGAAACATAAACATCACACCACGCATATATATACATAGATAAACATAAGTATACGAGGACACTATGTAGGGCACCCCATCAGTAGGGTCCCGATAATACAAATTGTCATATGAAAGAAAATACATAAAAAGATCTGAAGAAAAGACAAACCTCACCATCTCTCCACACATTCCTAGCCCCGCTCAAAAGTACATCAAAAATGGGCTAACCACACATAACCTATGTACACCTTTCGCACAGGCCTCCCCTAACTCTAACGTGGACGACTGGAGCTATCATGACTCTCCCCACGCGTACATCTGTACACCCACTATCGTGGTCTATGTGGTGGTGCTGATGCTGCCGCCACCTCGCTGCTACTAGATTTGCGACGACGATGCTGGAACTGTCGTCGGTAATGAGCACTGTGGCAAGCACCATCCTGGAGAATCACTATAACGGGACCGATGACCTCTAAGCCCTGAGCTGCCCAAGGATGCGGCTGTGGTCTGGGCGGTGGATGCCAAAACACTGGAAGGGGAAGGGTCTGTCCAAGGCGGAACGTCCCGACAAACTCGAAGTGGGGTCCCTCTCCAAATCTCACATACGCAGACATTGGGCCCGTATATACAGCAAAGAAGGTGGCTTGGTCCACTCTCCACCCTCTGTCATCGTGAAACTCTAACTCAAGGGTCCCCATCAGTGGAAACCTCGAGGGCCCTGTCATCTAAGGGTGGTCCAAATGTGGCTTCTTAATCAATTGGGTCTGCTTTGCGAACCAAGAAATAACATACACAGAAAGGGGTAGGAAGATAAGAAACTAGCTATCATCATAAGCGGAAAAGGATGCATAGCATATATACAATAATAGCACAAAGACAAGCATCACAGAATAAGCACATATAGATAACACTCATCCTCGAGATATGTTATCATCCTCTACCCTTCGCACTCATGCAACAGATTCTATATGCTGATGTGGCCACCACACAATCTTGTTACACATCCCTCGTTGGATTAGGGATATCAGTCAGTCGTCCAAGCGGCATGTCCACAAACCTTGGTGAACACCCCAGTTCCCGCTAGGGTGCTCATTCAGAGAATGAAACTAATTCCCCATCCCTGGTGGAGAATAGTCGCACTATCA
The DNA here is from genome assembly GCA_035048595.1 of Echinosophora koreensis. NCBI lineage: Eukaryota > Viridiplantae > Streptophyta > Magnoliopsida > Fabales > Fabaceae > Echinosophora > Echinosophora koreensis. The sequence goes on along the minus strand of JAPCYP010000031.1, from coordinate 420,531 downwards.
CAAATATATCTTCACTCTCGTTGGAGCAGCTCGACAAGGACCATGAGAGTATCATGTTAGTCTTCCTCATCCTCAGCGTGAGGGCACTCACTCGAGACCTCCGATATCCGTGGTCGGATACTCTGACCTCATGCGTTCCACCCGCACGGCTGTGATCAACACAATGCATCTATATGAGTCTCAGCGACTAGTATCGGTTCATAACCTAGTACCTCAATCTTCCATCACCATCTCATAGTATATCTCATATCACCTCATATGGCTCATCACATATAAAATAATATTTTATTAGGCTAGGCACATCTAAATCATCATTCACACTCTCCCCAACATGCATCTCTCCAAAACAGTACATATCATCGCCTAGATGCCAACTAAGCACATCATAGCAGATATAACATGTTATCAAACAGAGCATATTATACATATTAAAATAATATTAAAATAATCATGTAATCAAAATACCACATAAAGCATGATAAATCACACAGCACACAACAAGCAGCTCAATAGTGATAAAACCATACAACCTCGAGTATAGTAAAATTATCCTAACGGCGATAAACCTACAATCTCCATATCATCATTACTACTACGAGGTAGTCGCCAATGTGATATTGACATTGTCGATTACTCGCTCACTAGTAGGGTTTAGGTCGCCCTACGCCATTATCGTAAGCTATATCCGACGATAGGTGGCTTCTTTCTCCCACCTGAGGTATGCGTAGCTAGCACTAGGATCACAAAACATGTAGATGATGATGAGATAGAGTCTCAAATGTGCTTCCGTGAAGAATATCTCCACCCCTTTAGTAGGTTTTGATGTATATCATTATGTAATTAAGTTTGATTAGATGGTTTAACAAAATAAAATGTTAATAATGCTTAACCTAAAATATAAATCAATTGAGAGCTACAATAAAATGCCAAATAATGAAAAATGTTTTAAAGTATGTAAGTGATTACATACATAGTTGTATATTGGTATACTTTAAGGAATATTTGAAATTCCATCAAGAGTATTCAAATACCAACTTATGTATGCTATTACTCAAGCAAAATGGCATTTTTGAGCAGAGTATTTGAATACCCCTGCCTAGTATTCGAATACCCATTTTCTGTTAAGGTTGTTGGCTTTTGTTAACAGGGAGTATTCGAATACCCTGTTGAGTATTCGAATACCCTGTGGAGTATTCGAATACTCACCTGAAAATTGCAACAAACTTTAACTTTTCAGCTCCAAATGAACTCTATATAAAGGGCATATGCTTAAGAGTTTTTAAAACAAGAAATCATATACTCAAACATACTGTTACTAGGCCAAAATTGAGAGCCATCTTTTCATTCTTAGTTACAAGTGATATTAGAAGCTTTGGGAGCTTTGGTGCACAAGTGTTGTGCTAAGGAATTTCTTTTCTACTCAATTCTATTTCTGATTTTTGTATTGGGTAATTGAATCCCATATTGACTCAAGAGTGAGGTATCTCTTGAGTGGTGCAAATCTTTTTTGGTGTGCAATCCATCAAAGTGACCATTGGTGAAAATCTTTGTTGGTGATGTATCCATCAAAGTAAGGGTGATGCATTCCTTTGTGAGTTATTGGTGAGGTATCCAACAAGGTTCAAAAGTGTGGTATCTCTTGAGAGTGTGGTTCTTGTGGGTGAGGTATCCTACAAGAGGAGAGTGACTTTTGTAAGGAGTGAGGTATCTCTTGTACAAACATTTGTCATAGTGAATTTCTCCAAGAGAATTCTTGGGGACTGGACGTAGGCCACTCAAGTCGTGGGTCGAACCAACAAAATACTTGTGTCACTTTCTCTATCCATACTCTCTTTACTTTCTTGCAAATTTGATTATCTTATGCATGATCTTTTTGTTCTATGCTTATGATACTATATTGCATGATTGTTGTATAATACATTCTCTTAGCTTATGCCAGTATATATCTTTCTTTAAAAATTCTTTCTTGAATTGATATTGCAATTGTTCTTGATTAAGTTTCCAAGAAAATTTACTCTATTGCTACTCTACTTGAAAAAAGGAATAAAATTTTGTTTTTGGAAAAGTTTTTGAAAAAGTCAATTCACCCCCCTTCTTGACTAAGAACCGTTTCCACATCCTACAAAACAAGCTCCTCTCACACCTCTACGATTCTGACTAGTACAGTTCCGACACCTCCGATGCTCCTAAAATTCACTTGGATACATGAACATGAATCAGACGCCACTGGTAACCCTAATACGAAGACAGAATGTAAAACCGATAACCGAACTATGAAAAAACCTAAATACCGTCACCGACGGTATGTCGGCATAAAAAGGACATATGCTTACCTTACCCTAAGCAAAGAATGAAAGATAGGGTTAAGGAGTAGACGTCGCCATGAACTCGCTAATGTATTCGGTTTCGCGATAGGACAAACGGATTGATCGAAACTCGCTCCACAACTTTCACTCCCTCCTCTGCCTTCTCTCTATTTCATCCTCTCTGTCTCGTTTCGTTCTGAGCTTTTCTTTTCGGAAATGGTAACTAAGTTACCACCTCATATAAGTTATTAGTTTTTTAAAAAAAAAATCTGACGCCAACGCTTGAGCGTGGAAGACTCCAACGCTCAAGCGTGCGTCTGGGCGCTCGAGTGCTGCCCTATGGGCGCTCGAGCGTTGAACAAAGTCAACTGCTTCAAGTTGAAGGAATCTGACAAGTGTTCTGTCAAATTTTGATGCGTGTTCTTCCACTCAGCACTCCGGGCCCTCGAACGCTTGCCTCCAGGCGGTCGAGTGTGCCAGCTTGACCAAAAAATCCTAATTCACGCGTTTCGTCGCATTCTGATCTCGAACAAGGATTTATTACCCGAGATGTGATCAGTGGCACCAGAATCAAGAACCCAAGGACCAATTGAAGGCAACTGGGAGAGACAAGCTATGGAATTACTAGTGTGCACAACGGAGATAGTGGAACATGAGGCCGGGTGCTCCTGCAACCACTTCAAGAAATCAAAATAGGTAGCTTGTGGAGTAGTGAGACCCGAGGGCTGCCATTCATCGAACCACCTCAAAAAATCTTCATGGGTAGGTCATGTGGTGCTGATAGAAGCCATGTTTGGGCAGAGAAGAGAGAGAAACAAGTCCCAAGAATGCTACCCGTGCAAAAGGATGAGTGACGGGACTCCAAATCGCAAAGTGAGGATAGATATAGGACGAGGGATGACCGACGAGTCTGACGCAGTAAACAACGACCAAAACGGCTGTCGAAAACGTCGTCACACACGGCTGACAGTGTGGTGCTTGCGGCGAAGAAATAGGTAGATGAATGGCGCAAGAGGGCGTGGTTGGCAAAGTTTGGAGGCGAGGTTTGGAAGGTTGCACAGATCGGCGGCCGATGGCCGGAAGGCGGCGGAGAACAACATACAGCGACAGATAGTCAGTGGCAGAGGCTGACTGGACAGGAAGGGACATCGGAAGGAGAACACAACTGCCAAACAGGGTGCAAAACCGAAAGGATAACACGATTTTGCAGAAAAATTTTCACTGATGAGCACTCTTTCCACCATGTAGGAACTGATTAGGGTTGCCTCTTGTTAGGCTCTAGATACTATGTTGAGAAAGAGAGAAAACAAGAGGGCAAAAATGATAGAAACCGTATGTTACATATCGGAGCTCTGCTATTTATAATGAATCATAATTAATACAAAATATTAATGCTATCCTATTTTCTATATTTACATGATGCTATGAAATCACCCTATTTATTTATATTATTTCTAACACTATTAATGGTATGGAGTGGTGGAATACTATTCCAAATTTCATTAAGGAAGACTTTTTCAAGAATAGAATGATCTTCCTAATTTTAGATTTTTTTAATTTTTTCTACATGGCTTGATTTATATCCCCCCATGATGCTTGTATTCATTATTCTTCTTTTTATTAATAAATTTTTTGTATGCTACAAATGATTTCTTCCATCTAAATCTAAATATCTTAAAATGCATTTCAAACTTGCTAGCGGTGTACAACACTAGATGGCAGCACCAAAATTTCCTTAAATTATACTTGCCATGCATTGGACTGCAGTTATAAAACCAACTTCCAATCACCATTTGAGGAATGCATTATCTCCACTTTTTATTTGAAGTACAGCTTATAGATCAACTAATCAAGGCAATGATCATCAAGATTTTCATTATCATTTGCTAAAACTGCCTACACTTTCCACTCAAGAAACACAATCAATGCAACTAGCAGTATGTAACAAGAATATCCCATTAACCTCTGCGTTATAAGATTGTTTTAAGGCCTTTTCTAAGATACTTCTACATATTCCCGCTGCTCAGAAGCATATTCAGTTCACTATTGTAGAAAAATGCAGGAAATATAGAGATATCTATAAGAATGATTTAAATACAATTTTTGATACTGCAATAAGCAACAAAGTTGGGTATAATAAAAATTTACATTTACATCAGCACTCCTTCCATATTATTAAGGGCTCTTTTTGCCAACTTGAATTTTTCAGTTAGAGCTTTATTGGTTTTGATAATGTACTCCTTAACGAAAAACTCAATGCCTTCTCGAAGACTTTCAAGCTCAGGGGTCCCTGCAACTCGTGTGAATATATTCCACACCAGGCTATCAGGAAACTCAAAAATGGCCTCAAACAACATGTGGAAATGCATGATCCTTTTTGGTGTTAACTGGGTGATATCACCCAACTCCACAGTCTTCAAAACTGCGAGGGAGAGGGTGAATGTGGCAACCATTTCAGCCACAAATTTTGCCAGGTGCATCGACCGCATAAGCTGCATTGACTCCAGCTCCTTTAAGTGGTCCCACAGGCAAAACTGCAAATAAGGGGCATAGGACGATTTTAAATAAGTAGCAGTATTATCACAATAACCTCAATCAAGAAAAATAACTCGATTTCAAATTCCACTTTCAAAGCATGGATGTTAGTTTGTTACAAAACTCCTTGCCACGCTCTTAATTTAGAGACAATTTGAAGGCCAATATGTATATATCCGAAAAGGTACTAGAACTTGACATCTTGCTCCTGTAATTGAAGCAGGTCCAATACAATTTTTCAGGTATTAGTGTATGAACATAGGGTCTGTTTGCGAGTCAGATTTTCGAGGGAAAAGGAAGGGAAGGTTTATTCTTCCTAATCTATATGTGATTCTATGTTTGAGATTTTTTAAAAGAAATGAAGGAATAAAATGACAGATGATCATATCATATGCTTTCAATCACCATTTATACAATTTTATAAAATATTTTATAGTTTTCTTAATTTAGAAATGAAAAATAAGTTTTCCTTTTCCTTTCCCTCCAAAACACTCCATTCAAACATAAGAGAAATTCTAACTATTAGGTTCATCTTTTTAGGAGTTTGCATTTTAGAGAGGAGAGACATTAGTCTAAACAGCTCAACCCATAAGCCCCAACCACAACCTAGAAATCTACCATTACAGCGAGAATGGATGAAGTGCAAAAACATGCATGTGTCTATCCAATTCATTTTTGCTTGAGAAAATCATCAACAAAACAAACTGCAATTCATGTTGCCAACGAAAGTAAAAACAAATTGAAGTATGAAGTGTGATGAAGTCAAGTAAAAAAATGAAAAAAGAATAAAAAATTAAACTTTCTGAGTTCTAACGGTTTCCAATAATTTGATAATATTCCCAAAAATACCTCAAATATTCAGTTTAAATTGTTTCTAGGATATTGGAATTTGCACCATAACCTCAACATATTATGCTCAAAATAAATAGAAGTTTTTTATGGTGGCTGATGTATCTATCAACCTCAGATGTCTTGCGATATGTGCTTCCGGAGTAGAGAGACAAACAAGAAGAGAAAAATAATACCTGCAGAGTAAATTTATGGTTTTTGTCATGCTCACACAACTTGGAAGCTAGCACTGTATAATACTTGTTAAATACTTTCTCTTGCAAGCAACACTCCACCAGAACTCGTATTATATCTCTGTCCTGTAGTACATTAAGGAAATATATATCACAAGATGTAGGGCCTCATCATTGAAAGACATTACTAAAATGAAAAGAAAAAGAAAAAAAAAAAGACTGACCTGCTTTCCTGGTAATTCCAATCTCAAAAGCTTCTCAAATGCATCAATGTAGTCATCCCCACTCATTATTATACAAAAGATTGCCCTTCTGGCATCTGTGTTCATCTTTTGAGCAGCAGCAAGCTGCAGCATTCGTTGGGTTTCAAGAACATCTTTGTCTATTCTGGAAGCAACTTCTTCAACATTATCTGTTGCAGAAGCCACATCCCCAGACAACCACCACTGGCCCTTCTTGTTAGGATCAAGTAACTTGCTCCATTTGAGCCCTCTAAGCAAGATGTCATCAACTCCTAACTGGAAACAAAATGTAAAAAATCTAAACAATACATGATTGCCAATTGAATAACAGACAAGAAATTCCAAAAGCAATCTTAAAAAGGAATTACCATTTTCATAATACATAAGCTGAGTAAGAAGAAAAAAGCAAGTGTTGGATGCAGTGGCTGTCTCACCCACAGTGATTTTGCCAAATCAATCTATTTTAGCTAAGTTTGTGTTCATTGTGTCCAAATCAGTTGTACCAATCTAGATTCAATGGGTATAACTTACTAGTTTTTTATTAGCTCTTACTAGCATTTATTTGTTTCCTTGTTTTTATGGAAACCTACCTTGCATAATAGTATTCAGATCAATGAGAAAGGCATGAAGAATAATTCCAAAAACTTTTGCAATTTTTCATGGCATCAAAGCCATTGTATCCTGTCTAATACCTCACCACCCATGGCAGAAATTGCAGACCAACATATCCTTGTGGCCGAAATCCATGAGGAACATAGCAATCCAAAATGCCGCAACACCAAAACCATGACCAACCCAATCTCTTCTCTAACCCTTAACTATCCTTCTTTACAAATCATAGGTAATGGTACCAATTTCAGAGAATGGTACCACTCGGTTACTCTGGGGAAGGAAGGGCAAATTTGGCTACCTCATAATAGGCGTCAGACCAAGCGATCGTAATAGAATTGAGAGAGAGAGAGGGAGAGAGAGAGAGAAGATAGAATCTGAAGAAATGATTTTGTATGTTTCATTGTATATTGAATGAACAGAGAGTAGAGATTATATAGAGCTGTGATAGCACAGCTAAGACAGCTAAGAGCTTGCTGGCTCTGTAACTAACTCTCTCAACTGAATGCTGACTCAGCAATTCAGTTGAGTTACAAGATAGACCTATAGCTAGACCTGAGCTAAGCTTATACTCTAACATTCCCCATGCAATCTCAAGGTGGTTGAGGAGCTGCAACAACATTGAGATTGGTTCTGAGAGTGCTGAATCTGGAAGATGAGAGAGGCTTAGTAAAGCAATCAGCTAGCTGGTCTGCTGCAGGGACATGATGAACTGAAAGAGCTTTGGTTAGCACCTTTTCTCGAACAAAGTGTATGTCTAACTCAATGTGTTTGGTTCGGGCATGCAGCACTGGATTATGTGCAATGGAGACTGCACTTAAGTTGTCACAGAGAAGCTGAGGAGTGAGGAAAGGAACTTTTAGTTCAGTGAGCAGAGACATGATCCATAAAACTTCAGCAGTGGTATTGGCCATGCTGCGGTACTCTGCCTCAGTACTGGACCTGGCCACTAGTTGCTGTTTGCGAGAACACCAAGAAATGAGGTTAGGTCCTAGGTAGATACAGGAACCAGAGGTAGATCTTCTATCATCTGGATCACTAGCCCAATCAGCATCACAATAGGCTTTAATAGAAAGAGGAGCAGTGGCTGCTGCTGGCTTGAGAAGAAGCCCATAGTTCAGGGAACCCTTTAGATACCTCAATATTCTTTTTACTGCTAGCCAATGTGTTTCCAAGGGGTTTGCCATAAACTGACAAACCTTATTGACACTGAAGGCAATTTCTGGCCTGGTGAGAGTTGCATACTGCAATGCCCCCACTATTGACCTGTACAGGCTGGGATCAGCCATAGTGTCAGTCCCAAACTTGCTCATCTTGCAGTTACTAACCATGGGGGAAGATATTCCCTTTGCTTCCAGCATATTGGCTTTGGACAGAAGGTCCCTGATATACTTGGATTGAGTCAGCAGGAGGCTGCCACTGGGAAGATGTTTCACTTCCACACCAAGGAAGTAGTCCAAGTTGCCAAGCTCTTTAAGAGCAAAGGTGGCATTCAGTTTCCTGATCAGCTCTGAAATGAGAGAAGGGGAGGAGCCAGTGAGGATGATATCATCCACATAGACCAATACATACAGACAAGTTGTTCCTCTGGTGTAGACAAAAAGAGAGGGGTCACATTTACTGATCATAAACCCAAAATGGAGCAGAGTACTAGTGAGCCTTTCGTACCAAGCCCTTGGGGCCTGTTTGAGGCCATACAGTGCCTTGTGCAGCCTGCAAACTAGAGATCTGTCAGCAGATTCAAACCCAGGAGGTTGTGTCATGTACACTTCTTCAGTTAACAAGCCATTAAGAAAGGCATTGTTAACATCTATCTGCTGTATCACCCACTTGGAAGTGAGGGCCATGGTGAGAATCACCCGAATGGTGACTGGTTTGATGACAGGGGAGAAAGTCTCATGGAAATCAAAGCCATGCTGCTGATGAAACCCTTTGGCAACAAGTCTTGCCTTATACTTGTTGATGGTGCCATCGGGGTTCTCCTTGACTCGGAATACCCACTTACATCCAATGGCTTTCCTATTGGGAGGGAGAGGAACCAATGACCAAGTCTGATTTCTTAGAAGGGCAGCATGTTCATCTTTCATAGCACCTAGCCACTCAGGGCTAGACAGGGCATGTTTTACTGAGTGAGGTTCCAGATGAGTGAGATAGAGTCTAGGTGGGAGGCACCCTGTTTTAGTTCTAGTGAGCATAGGGTGGGAGGGAAGAGGAGGAGGAGTTGAACAGGAAGGGGTCAAGGAGGGTGCAGAACTGCTAGGTGCAGCCTCTTCTAGGGAAGGTGAGTGTGAGGTGGTGGAATCAGAGGGCTGAATAGGTGACTGGGATGGAGTAGGTGACAGAGACTGTACAGGGGACTGAGCAGAAGTATGTCCAGTGGAAGGTGAGTTTAGAGGGGTGAGATTGTGAACAGGTGACTCAAGGTGGACACTTAATGTAGGAGATGGGGGAGGAAATTGATTAAGAGGGATGGGGTTCAGGGGAGGGGTTTGGAGAATAGGGATGACAGAGGGATATGTGGACTCAGGGGACTGAAAAGTGGAGTTGGTGCCAAGGAACAGTGAGGAATAAGGAAAACGATTTTCATTGAAGAGCACATCTTTGGATACAAAGATGCGACCTGAGGGATCAAGACACTTGTGACCCTTGTGTTGTGGAGAGATTCCTAGAAAGACACATTCACTAGACCTGTACTGTAATTTGTGTTTGTTGTAAGGTCTTAAGAAGGGAAAGCATGCACAGCCAAAGGTTCTTAGGGCAGTATAGTCAGGAATTGTTCCATGTAAGGCATGGTAAGGTGAAGTGAAATTGGATAGAGCTGCAGTAGGTAGCCTGTTTATCAAGTGAACAGCCATAGTAAAGCTGTGGTCCCAATAGGACATAGGCAGAGAGGAATGAGAAAGTAAGGCTAGCCCCATTTCAACAATCTGCCTGTGTTTTCTCTCAACAGTCCCATTTTGATGGGATGTATGGGGGCATGTGAGTCTATGAACAATGCCCTGTTCAGCAAGATGATTGGTGAATGGTCTGAATTCACCTCCCCAGTCCGATTGTAGGGCTTTTATGTTTGCTGAATATTGAGTTTTCACTAAGGCATGAAAAAGTTTGAAAGCAACAAGGGAATCAGACTTCTTTTTAAGAAAATAAATCCAAGAGTGTCTAGTGTAGGCATCAACAAAGGCTATGTAGTAAGAGTAGCCATTTGATGAAGTTATAGGGGCTGGGCCCCATAAGTCTGAGTGAATAAGCTCAAAGGCTATAGTGTGAGCAGTGAGAGAGGAAGGGGCAAAGAGTCTATGAGACTTACCCAAACAACATGCAGGACAAACTTCAATGGCCATTTTATTTGAACAAGGAACATCACACAGTTGCATAATAGTTTTTACAGCATTTGGGTGAGCATGACCTAGCCTATTGTGCCATGTCACATAGGAATTTGAAACAGTGTTTGTATATACACTAGCCGAAAGAGTAGAGACATTGACATTATTTGAGTTACAGTATGAACTAGATGTAGGGGGTGGGGAACTTATGACTGAAGAAGAAGGCTCCTTGAGAATGTTGATGTGCTTGAAACAATATAGCCCATCACTTCCTAGAGAACCTTCAAGGAGGACCTGGTTAGATCCCTGTGATTTGACAAAACAAGAGTGAGGATGGAATTCAAAGAAGACATTGTTATCTTTAGCAAATTTAGACATAGAGACTAAATTTTTGGTTATATTAGGCACTAAGAGAAGTTTGTTTAAAGATAGAGTTGTGTGTGGGTGACTAGGTGAGATAAACTTAGAGTAACCAATAGAAGAAATTGGAACACCTTGCCCATTGCCCATTAGAACCTGGTCATGTCCTCCAAAGGCAGTGCTGTAACTCAGGTTTTGAGGATCATGTGTGATGTGGTGAGAAGCTCCTGAATCTGGATACCACATCTGAGACATTGAGAACTCTTGAGTGGGAGTAGAAGTAAAGCTGTTCTGAGGAGGAGTGCACTGATATGCCTGAGGTGTCAAGTTCTGTGTGGGTTGATACTGAAAAGGCTGAGTTGCTATGTATGCAGAAGGCTGATTCTGGTGAACTACCGGTGGTCTTGGAGGCAGAGCTTGAGGGAACTGAGTTTGAGGCCGGACAGAGCCTTGAGAGAAATAATTGGATGCAGGTTGACTTGGGACAAAGTCTTGCTCGAACCTGTGCCAGCAATTGTAGGCATCGTGGCCATATTTGTGGCATAACTGACAGGTTGGCCTTTCACCACCAGCATTGCGTCCTCCACGACTGCGACCACCACGATTACGGCCACTACGTCCTCGGCCCCGATTGGAGGTCTGATAGTCATCACGTCTCGGATTCATCTCATCATCAGAACGCGGAGCAGAAGAGGGAGACGGATTAGTGGCCTCTTTATGAGCAAGATTAAGCGAAACTGAGGAAGAAGAGAGATCTTGCTTGTACCTTTCAAATTGTGAATCCTGAATCGTAAGTAAAGCTTCAATGTCATCGACCGGAACAGGTTCAACACGAGCGTAAATCATCATGATGAAGGAGTTGAATTCTTCTGGCAATCCTTCAAGGATTGTGTCGATGTGATCTTGCTCTGTAACAGGATCCCCTATCGCTTGAAGCGAATCGACCAAAGCACGAATGCGCATGAGATACTCAGTGATCGAACGAGAACCTTTCTTCGTGTTCTTCAATTCCGATCTGAACTGGCGAATTTTAGCGCGAAGGTGCGAGTGGAAGAACTTGTGGACTTTATCCCAAACTTGCCATGATTGCTTGCAGTTGATGAAGCGCGGAAGAACAGTTGGTGAAATCGAGCTGAGTAACCACGTAAAAAGCATCTGATCTTGAACCAACCAGAGCTGATACGCGTCCGATTGAAGACCTAGCGCACGATCTTGCTCAGAATTGTACATCGGTGGAATGCTAGGGCTCACAACATAGCGATGAAGCTTATGCGCTATGATTACGGCCTCTACTTGTTGCTTCCACAGTAGAAAATTCTGATCGTCGAGCTTGACAGAAAGAGGAGGATTGAAGTTCATTGAAGACGAGGAAGACGAAGCTCCGGTGGCCGGAAAATCGAAGGGATTGACGTTTTCAGCCATGAATCAGAGTTTGGCGCCAGAAAAGTAGCTCATGATACCATAATAGAATTGAGAGAGAGAGAGGGAGAGAGAGAGAGAAGATAGAATCTGAAGAAATGATTTTGTATGTTTCATTGTATATTGAATGAACAGAGAGTAGAGATTATATAGAGCTGTGATAGCACAGCTAAGACAGCTAAGAGCTTGCTGGCTCTGTAACTAACTCTCTCAACTGAATGCTGACTCAGCAATTCAGTTGAGTTACAAGATAGACCTATAGCTAGACCTGAGCTAAGCTTATACTCTAACAGATCGACCCGACTTTCAAAAGTGGGAGGCTGGAAATTCTATTATTATGACATGGCTAACCAACTCCTTGGAACACAAGATTGGTCGTGTACCTCTTCTATAAGACCGCAAAAGAAGTGTGGGATGCAGTCAAAGAAACATACTTGGACCTTGAAATTCAGCTCAATGCTTCGGTTCATGTATTTAGGTATTGATAGGTTCATGTACTTGGGAAGTAAAACACTCAATTGTCTTGGAAATACAAGATTGTAAGTGCATATAAGATCAAAGTATGTTGTTTAAAAATTAATACAAGCATTTTCACAAATATATTTTTGTTTCTCACTTTCAGCTTGGCATCAGAGCTCCTGATCTGGGAGTCACTTTTTTCTCAGCTGGCTCAGCCTCTATCACCAATTAAGCTCAAGTCCCCATCCTGTATTGCTAGGGGTGTACATGGGTCCGGGTTAACCCGATGAACACAAAAACCCGAACCAAACCAATTCAATTGGTTTGGACATTTCTGGCATTCAGGACTAACCCGACCCAACCCATCCAAACCCGACTTAATTTGGTTTGGATAACGGGTTTGATGCTTGCAAACACATTAATCCGACCCATATGCCCATTATTTAATTTTTTAAAAATGCCTATACCTTTGTCTTCTACTGATTTTTGGCTCCAGTATTTAGCAGTTTAGGGGCTGCCTTGGATCGAGGAATGAATCTGATTCTCATATGCTCCATAATGATGATTACTCCTGTATTTAGCAATTTAAGGGCTACAAAATGATCGAGGATTGATTTTAGATGTATAATTGAGGATGCTTGTAAAAGAATGACTTGAGAGATGTTTGTTGTTTGTACATCTATGCCGGTTGATAACATGCTGTATTGTGCCCCAATCCCTTTTATGATGTTGTTTAGTTGCTTATCTCCATTCTTTCTATATCTTTCTGTGTATGTATATCGATACGGTAGATGAGCAGCAGTAGGATGGTGACAACGGCATGGCAGGACTATCACCCAACGCACTACCTTCAGAGGATCCAGCCCGGGATCTTGATCCTCGGCGATATAGAGATACTGTACCATGATGACCGAGGGTGGCAGGTCGACCATTCAGTTTTTCATGACTTATATCGGCCCAATAAGCTTGAACATACATCTTGGAGGAGGTCCCTACTTTACTATCACTGGCCCATACCGCTTCGCCCAGCGTTTACCGATTGCTAAGATATCCACCATGCCAGCGGGAGTTTCCTGATGACATGTGGAACATGGTGGATCAATCTGAGGCTAGGAGCCACGTGGGCATGGTTCAAAGAGGCAGGAGGAGGAGCGTTTAGACCATGTATCACTTCTGTGGCCGCAGGGTGGCGATGAGTAGTGATGAGTCCATCTGGGAGCAGAGTGCTAGAGATGGTACAGTCTACCGGAGGAGGTTCGGCAAAGGAGAGGGTAGTTCCACACGCCCACATCATTGATGGTGTGGATGTGCCTGATGCGTTTGTTAGTGTGTGCCTCTGTAAGCTTATTTTCATATTTTTGATGTATTTTATTTGAGAGGTAGGCTAGTTAGGTTTAGGACCTCTGCTTTGTACCTTTGCGGTGAGCAGCTTGTGTATCCTTTTTATTTTCAGAGTGTGTGTAGTTCCTTTCAGGTTATGGTCCCTCTGTTGGGACTTCACGTACTTTGATGACGCATGTATATATTATATATATTTGTTTTCTGTTTATTGTTTGTGCATGTTTAATTGTTTTTAATTCTTTATAGTTTTTAATATTATGATATTTTCAAATGTAATAAAGTGTGCTAACGTTAATAAGGAATTAAGCCTTAGGGTGCGTTTGATTTGCAAAAGGTATCAGGACAGCACAGGACAGACAGGACAGCACAGGACAAATCCTAGAGTCACAGGACAATTCTTTGTCTTGTACATTGTTTGATGGATAATGGACAGCACAAACAAAATAATATTAAATTTATCGGAATACCCTTTATAATATATATATTATATTATTTAATATATAAATATAGACAATAGAGAGAGAGAGAGAGGAGAGAGTGAGAGAGGGGAGAGAGAGAGGAGAGAGAAAGAGAGAGAGAGGAGAGGAGAGAGAGAGGGGAGAGAGAAAGAGAGAGAGGGAGGGAGAGAGCGGAGAGAGAAAGAGAGGAGAGAGAGAGGGGGAGAGAGGAGAGAGGAGAGAGAGAGAGGAGAGAGTGAGAGAGGCGAGAGAGAGGAGAGAGAAAGAGAGAAAGAGAGAGAGGAGAGAGAGAGAGAGGGGAGAGAGAGAAAGAGAGGAGAGAGAGGAGGGAAGAGAGGAGAGAGAGAGAGAAGAGAGATGTAAAGATAATTTTGTCCTTTGTTAGTCTGTCCATGGGACAAAAAGTTGTCCCATGGTTTGGTGGGGGACAAAATTCTGGGTTTTTGTCCTGTCCCTCACCCCATTTTTTGTCCTGTCCCCTGACCACTTTTCAGATCAAACAGGGGACAAAAATTTTTGTGCTGTCCAGTCCCCTGAATTTTTGCAAATCAAACGCACCCTTAGTTAATTAGGGTTATTCTTTAATGGGACATCGGGGCGTCTCAACTGTGTTGTAAACTCTTTCTATTCACACTGTGTATTTCAGGACCTTATCACAGGAAGGATGATTAGAGCTCCAAAGGAACTAGAGGGTTGTACTACCTTGATGTGCAAGCTCCAGGAGGATCTGGTCAGGAGTTACAACATTCGTGTCATCAGTCCAGCTTCGACTCTCGTGCCTCCAAATATGGCTCCACCATAAGCATCTCGGGCACTCCCCCCATTTACTCTAGTTAGGTCCACGATTCCTTTTTATTTTTGAAAGACTTTGTTGAGTCATTTAATAGTGACGTTTGTGACTTTGTTAACTCCAATGATCAACTAGAAAATGCTTTCACCAAATTCGGAAGAAGTCCTCGGATTAGTTATCTATGTAACAAGCTCGGTGCATATAATTTATATTCTCCTGCTTGAGGGAGAGTGTTGAAATTGAAAATATGTTTACCATCTTTGTAATTATTATATAGATTTATTGTAGAGGCATATCATATTATACCATAAAAATAGGAATAGTATCTCCTAGATTTATCTTGTAATTATTTCATTAAACCTATATAAAAGAGACTTCGATGTATATTTGAGACACACGGTTTCAACATCTCATGCCTCTGTCTTATCTCTTTTTGCAACATGCTTATCGTCTATCGATGACCAAAAAATGCCCAAGCTAAACCTTATCAGAAAATAGTTGGCAAAAGGATTGTCTTTTCTTTTTGTCCTCATCAGTACCTTCTTTCCATCATACATTTTTAAAAAAAAAATTAAGGAATCTATTTATTTCGAAAAGAAACTACAATAGAACATAACAAGGCAAAGATTAGAGAATGAGACCTTCTGTAACCACTTTTTAATCCGAGTGTGATGTGCAGGATCCTCTTTTGGCCTTCTCTTGTTGTTTTTGATGTCACATATGGTTTCAAGCATGAACTCCATCTACAAGTGTTACCAAGTAATCAGTGCTGAACTATGTGCAGAAAACTAGAGGCACTTTCCTCATAATAAAACATAGCGTGCTCACTCTTTTACTAATTTTCTTTTCATGGTCATCTCCAGAGGACGCCTTCAACTCATTTGTCGTATTCTGAACACTAAGAATAAAATTTTTCATGGAAGCTGGATCATCAGCCCTAATTTTCATCCCACAACCTATTCAGACAAATTCAATAAAATTAAATGTCAGAGATGGTTCACTAATTGAGCAAAAGTTTCTATGTGAATTATCTAGAGTAATACAGCCATGCAATGCAACTGTGTAATATTAAATAGAATCATCACTTAACGTAGAAAATGGGAAAGTAAAGGAGATAATAGGAAAAAAAGAAAGAAATAATGACTGAAGAGAAGAGACAAAAACCACATACACAAACAAATAACAAACGATAAAAATGAAAACAAACAAACAAGGTATCCTACTGATTTCAGAAAAGAGAACTACAGAAGAAAACTCCAAACGCTTGATACACCCTCGGAACCTTTTGGTAAGGCTACCCCAGCAAACCTTGGTTAGCTCTCTATGAACAACCCATAGATTACACAGTGTAGCTGTAGCTCTCCGTGTAAAAAAATTTAGACTAAAAAATTTGGAATTTAAAACATGTTCTCAAATGTCAAAATTGCCCCAATCCAACAAAACAAAATTTATATTTTTTTATAAGCATAAAGCAAAATGTATATGATAACAAAGTAGAAAAAGCCTTGTATGAAGGAAAAGAGTCCATTTCACCAGCAATCTGTTCAATGTGGGACATCCTTTCATTGATTAGGCATATAAACACTAGCAGTCAGTTAGAAACGATGATTGGTTTGGAACTCTTGTATAAACCTCTACAATTTACACCATCAGTTCTAAATAGAACTGAACACAAACCAAACTACCAAACACAAAATTATAAAGACAAAAAACTTACATTGTAACACGGCCAAAATGATAGAGACGTCTATCTCGGTTAAACGCTTGCTCAGCAGGATTATGAAGTCATATATTAAATCACTGAAAAGCATTAGAAGAGATATTTATTAGAAAAGTATAGTTAATAAGTTGTTACTCCATTAAAAAGTGCTTGGTGTAGTCAGTTTACCCACCTAGAACAGACTCCAAATATGCATAAATAAGAGAAGAGAAGAGTAAGATTCCGCAAGGAGAGATTGTCTTCTTTATGATATTCATCCTGGAGAGAAAACATACGAAGATTATAAAATTTGTAGTCTCTAAAACACTACAATGAGCAAAAGGATGATCTGGAGAAGAAAACTACAATTGAAAAGGCAACAAATAAAAAACACAAATAAGACAGGACATTTATTTATTTGTTCACAAGCTATACCTCAAAGCATTTGGCAAAGGAGGCCATAAACTTCGCACTGAAGTCAACACCAATCAAACAGGCCATCCCTGCAACAAATGCAGCAAAGACAGCAGCATACCTACACAAGAAAAAATTGTCAGTTACACTGAAAAAACTACATAAAAAGGCCCAGGAAGAAAGACGCCAGGAACAACCACCAGGAAACTTTTCATGAGTTAGGGTCAGGGACAAACAACACATTCAAAGAAAGGTCAAACAGGAAAAATCTGAGATACTAAAGGACTAAACAATACTTTCTGGATCCCTAGGCTAAACAATACAGAATCCTGCAAGAGTATCTTTGGTGATTCAATCATATCCAAGACACATTCTCAGACAGACCTTTCTATCAGTTTTCCCTTCTCATCTCTACAAAGAACATCATCAGCCTCTTCATTTTCCTATGTCATCATTCTTAATATTTCCACTCTTCGAGGTTAGAGCATCCACATCTAAGCTAAAAAGCTTACAGCTAAAGTTGACTGAATTCCTATACAATCATTTCTAATGGCTAAAAATATCTTATCTCGTCATTTGAGGCGACAACTAAATTTAACTGAATATCTCCTTTTATTTTTGAACCTTTCCTTACTAACACAATGGTGCTCAACAAATTGTTTCCAATGCAGAAAACAAAGAATCAAGAACAACTTCACTAAGGGTGGCAGTCAAATAGGAAGGCAAAAAAAACACTTAACTGTTCATTGCCACGGGGGCCCCCGGAACAAGATGCTAAAATCTCCTCAGTGATAATCTGTGAAGCAACACTACGAGCAACAGACTGCGGGTTTACATAAAAAAGTTACAGTTAAAATTCCAGCAGAGCACAACTGCTTTTGTTCCAAATAAGCAATCAGCAACTAGTCAGAAAAATTAAAACCTCAGAATCATAGGCATATGTCAAAAATTGAAAGCTGGCATATAAATATGTCAAGTTTCATGGTTGCACTAGCAAACAGATGTTTAAATAAATATATCCTATGAATAATCATTGCACCAGAGGTTTCCATTTATTAATTCGACCCTATATGATTTAATTTGAAGCATATATATGAGGAAGAGTAGCAGCATAAATGATTTTACAATAGACACCCATTCTTTACATAGAGAAGATCACCGAGATATTTTCTAATTTTCTACCAAACTTATCCTAATTCACAAGAGAGATCAATTTATTCCCTCAAGAGAACTCCAACCTCCATGCTAGAGTTAGCACAAAGTTTTGACCCATTATCTCCGAACTAATTCAAATTTGAAAAGGTAAACTGGGACTCCTTTGAGATTGATCACTTTATTTACATTAATGCGCATAGATAATATAAAAGGATAACCATTTTTATTGTAAATAGGTAAATGAAGAATTAGTTGGAACGAAGATAGACTAACTGTAAGACTTGCTATAATAGTTCATAATCCCTTTTTTTCATCTATTGTTTTAGTTGAGAATAAAGTAGACAAAGTGTTTATGAAATGCTTGAGTGGAAAAGACACTCTATGTACAGTTTACAAGACTATTCTATTTCCTAAGATACATTGAGACTATGAAAGATGCATTGTAACTATGCTACTAGGAAAATGGAACATTAATTGAAAGATGCATTTTAACTATGTATTAGCAATAAACCTCCAATTACAAAGACTTATGTAAGAAGACAAGCCAAGAACTCTATGCCTGGCCCGTAATTAGATAGAAATGTATTGTTCAGAACTGTAACTACTATATTACTATATTGTAACTGCTATAGGATGTAACTATTATATTGTAATTGCTATAGGAATTGTAGCTGCTATATGAATGTATTGCTGTTAGTTAAATAGGAGAAAGGGAGAAAAGGAAGATAGGTGGTTATTCAATTGGAACTGGTTGGTAGGGAGAGACGGGCTCTCGAAAACCTGTAAACTTGTAACCTCTGTACCGTTCACTTTCTCTCTCAGTAGGACATCTTGTCTCTAGGATTCTCTAATAATATCAGTATTCTATATTACTTCCTTTAATTGAACCAGTTCTATCAACTGGTATCAAAGCTCTTCGGTCCTGAAAAGAATTCGAGGTTTCTACAAGGAGAATGGACACACGAATTGAGTTTCTGGAGTGCGGCTATGAAGGGTTCATTGCAACCCATGAGGAGTTGCAGGATGTGAGGCAAATGCTCAACGAGAAACTCGAGAGAATTGAAACGCCAAGACAGTTGGGCAAGTTGATTGAGACGGTGCGTGGGTTATTGGTGCACAGTGGGCCTCAGGATCATGCGACGAATGGGAGTAGCAACAGGAATGGCGGTACCGGCGATGCCGACGATGGCCGGAATCATGATGACTGACGAGAAATGGTGGAAACTCTGAGATTCCCATTTTTAATGGCACAGACGCATTTGGATGGCTGAGTCGAGTGGAGAGATATTTCGAATTGAAGGTTGTGAATGAAACCGAACGAATCCAGACTGCAATGGTGGCGATGGAAGGGAAAGCTTTAACCTGGTAACAGTGGTGGGAATTCTGTGCACAGGACCCTACATGGGAAGACTTTCGAGTAGCAGTGGTAAGAAGATTTCAACCTTCTATGTTACAAAGCCCTTATGAATTGTTGCTTAGCCTTAAACAAACCACTTAGGTAGAGGAATACAAGGAGCAGTTTGAATTATATGTTGGACCACTCAAAGGGGTTGAACCTGGATATCTTAAGGGAATCTTCTTGAATGGATTGAAAGATACAATAAGGGCAGCGTTGAAACTGCATCAGACAGACACCTTACCTGAATTGATGGATTTAGCACAGAGAATTGATGAGAAGAATGTGATGCTCAACAGAGGGAGTACATGGGTGAGTAAAGGGGGTGGAACGATTCATAGTTACAATCAATCCAAAACAGTTACTTGGGAACCTGGAAATAAGACCCAACAACAAGGAATATCAGGAGGGGGCAATTCAACAGGAGATTCAAATAGCCATAAAACTACTGGTTCTGCTAGAGGGAGAGCTTTTCGGAGGCTATCAGATGCAGAAATACAAGAGAGATTCAATAAGGGTATTTGCTTCCGATGTGATGAGAAATTTGGGCCTGGTCATGTGTGTACAAATAAATAGTTGCAGGTGTTAATATTAGAGGAGGAACGTAGAGAAGAGGAAGGAGTGAATACAGAAGAGGAGGGAATGGAGTTGAAAACTTTGCAGTTATCTCTGTTTAGTATCACATGGTTAACTTCAAAGAAATCCATCAGGTTATAGGGTAGATTGGAAGAAAGGAGGGTAGCAGTATTGGTAGATTGTGGAGCCTCTCATAACTTTATATCCTCGAAAGTGATAAGGGAGAAGGGATTGCAGGTCACTCAAACACCAACTTGCTCTGTTGAGGTAGGTGATGGAAGAAGAATCAAATGTGAAGGGGCAAGGTTACTTGATTGAATGCCATGGTGTTTTGCTGCAATCCGAAGACAAGGAATCCTCACTTCCAGAGATTTCAAGTTTTTTGGCAGAATATATGGAAGTCTTTCAGGAACCAGAAGGTCTACATCCTTCAAGAAGACGTGATCATGCTATTGTACTCAAAGAGGGAATTGTCATTCCTAATCTGCAACTTTACAGGTACCCTCATTTCCAGAAAAATGAGATAGAAAAAGTAGTAGATGACATGTTGAATTCTGGGGTTATAAGGCCTAGTGTAAGTCCTTATTCAAGTCCTATAATTCTTGTTAAAAAGAAGGATGGTGGGTGGCGGTTTTGTGTCGATTACAGGGCTTTGAATAAAATTAATATCCCTGATAAATTTCATATTCCTGTTATTGACGAATTACTTGATGAGTTGGGGGGAGCTGTAATTTTCACTAAACTGGATTTAAGATCAGGGTATCACCAAATTAGAATGAGGGAGGAAGACATACTTAAAACTGCCTTAAGGACTCATGAAGGGCATTATGAGTTTGTAGTCATGCCCTTTGGACTTACAAATGCACCCTCTACCTTTTTAAAGCCATATTTGAGGAAATTTGTACTTGTATTCTTCGATGACATTTTAGTTTACAGCAAGAGTAAGGAAGAGCATTACAGGCATTTGAGGGCTGTCCTAACTTTGTTGAAAGAAAATCGGCATTTTGCAAACCATGAAAGATGCATTGTAACTATGCTACTAGGAAAGTAGTACATTAATTGAAAGATGCATTGTAACTATGCTACTAGGAAAGTGGAACATTAATTTAGTTGATACAAACTAGGCACATGTGTTTAATTCCAACCGTCCGCACCATCCAACCGTCCACACCGTCCAAGCTTAATAATTATAAGTTATTTCCAACACTTTTATCCATTTCAAAATGAGATGGCATAATTTTTATAAAAAGAAATCAAACAAGCATCCATTTGTAATACAACTATAAAAGTGGCATACCTGAAAGATCATGGACAATTCTCCCGTAATTGATTCAACATTAGATTCAGAAAGTCTGTTAAGAAGGCCTGAAGAACAAGTTCAAGTCAAAGAAAAACAATCAATGGTATACAATTAGAAATTAGAAATTCAATGTCAAAACAAGGTCTCTCCTCTTTACCTCGTACACGTCTTCGAATTTGAGTATGTTCTTCAGGTTCATTGCCAGCACGTGCTCTCAAGTGAGGTGCTATATATTTTTCTTTTGCCTTCTTTACCAAAACTTCAGCAGGAACATCCTCTGATGCCACACCTGTTCCATGGGTTTCCAAAGGCTTGAATATGCAAACGGTGCCATCGTCCACATTATCTTCTTGTTGTTGGCCCAACTTTCTTTTCTTACTCTTTCTCGTAGAAGCTATACCATCAGGAACTTCTGATGCTCCATCTTGATTAGAAGCCTCAACTGGCAGCAACATTCCAGCTATTGACTCTGCTTCCATCCCTTCCTTTGATGATTTGTCCTCCTTAAGTTTCTTACTTGATGAGCTCTTTTTCGATCTCTTCTTCGAGGGTAATTCACTAGAACCAGTAACCTCACCTTCTCCAATAAAATCATTAAAAGACGACATTCCATCAAGTAATATGTTCAGCCCATCATCCATTCCCCTTAATCTCCCTTCCTTCACCTTGAGCTTCTTGTAAAGTTTTCTTTCCAAATCTATGTCCTTCTTGGCAGCTATGGAAACATCTGGCTCATATACCTCTTCAATCCTTATCTTCCCGGAACTTTTCCGAGAACTCTTCATTTTTTTCATTTTCTTTGCTACAGAACCACAAATATCCTCTGATATGGTGCATTCTTCAACTATCTCATGTTTCCCAATCCCAATGTTAGATAAAAACTTCACAACAACTGTTTCCTTGAGACTAGGAGTAACTGATTGATCTGATTTGGTTATAGTTTTTGACTCTAAATTACTATTACTTCTTGTCATAGCTCGAGATTTCTACAAACATAAATAAAAATTACATTGCTCTAGTGAGAAAACAGGACATAAATAATAAATGAAAATAAAAATTAACAAAAAAATGCATAGCAATGAGCATAGACTGTGTATTTGGTTTATCTTATGTTGTGTTAAAAAAAAAAAAATTCCTTAAAAATTAGTAAAAAAAAAATGCAGTAAGATACCTGGTGATGGAGCCAGGATTGGTGTTTGGATGCATTCTTTGCCATGCGAGATTCTTTCCTCCGTTCTCGGCGGGATTTCTCAACTGTTTGTTGTTTCACTGAAACACAATTCAAAAGAAAAGGCAAAAAAATTTTAAAGCCATAAGTCTTTCTCTCAAAGTTAAAATTCAATCCAAGAATTAGAATTAAGGATTTTTTTTTTTTAAAACAAAAAAAGGTTACCCATGCTTTCTAATTGAAGTTCACAAAAGGAAAAGAAGGAAATGTGAAGAGTTTAGAGAGCTTTAACGGTGCAGCTAAATCCAACTTCAATGTACATGTCGTGCTTGTGTAGGGTTTCAGCCATAAGCTGCCGGCATTAATGAGCAAAGTGCCACCGCGTTGAAGAGTTGCGCCGTAGTTCTAGTGCGGCTGTTATAAACAGAGTAGTGAGATGCAGAATAGATGAGAAGGTATGAGATTGAAAGTTAACAAGAAAAATAAGAACTTGGGTTGTGAATGGAAAATTCTAGGGTACGTAAAATTTTAGTTCAAAATTCTTTTTCAGCCAATATTAAGCACATTTTTTAATAAATAAAATTATAAGCGAAACAGAGAAAAGCCAATATTTAAGCACATTTTTATAATATTGAAGCACCCTTAGAATTGGGCTTTTTGATCAAACTGTTGTCATTTTAGAAATTATTTACCAGTTTGGGATCCTTTTAAAATAAATTATTAGTTGGGGGTCGTTTTTGACATGGTGGCAGTGACAGTGGGAGGCGCCACTCTAACTGGTGCCTCCCATTTAAAAAATAAATAAATAAATAAATAAATCAAAGGCGTCACTCGCAGTGGTGCCTCTCTTTTTTTAAAAAAAAAAAACGTAAAGGCGCCACTGGCAGTGGCGCCTCCTATTTAAAAAAAAACAAACAAACATAAACATAGAGTGTAGTAGAAAATGGTGATTAGGTTGATGAAAGTTGCATTATTTAAAAAACACTTGATGTAAAAAAACATGACAGCATGCAAAAACAAAATTGAAGAACCAAAAAAAAAAATGCCTCACCATAATAATGAATTTTCACTAATGATATTTTCACTAAGAATATTTTCACTAGAATTCACTAATGAAGGACGTGGTGCCTGAGGGTAAGGAGCTAATGCCACATAAGATTTAGTTTTGCACTACGGTTGACTCTCAGGCATATATGAGGGTTACAATTCTCAACTATAGTTGTCATGTACGTGATTAGGTTGTTTTGTTCAGTTGCTACTGTCTAGTAGCCTATCAAACGGAGGTTTTGAAGTATATAGTATGTAAATTTTTCTATAAAAGCCAGTCAGATTTTTCTATAATATTTTATAAAAATATTAATAATTATTTTACTAAAAATATTTTTAGATGATGTTAGAAGTTAGATTTTTCATTAGGTGATATAGTACTATTTTTTTTAAAAAGCAATGAAGCAATCTTCCAATAAGTTGGATCTGTACAGGCAAAAGCCAAAAAAAAAAAAAAATAATACTAACAGGGAGGTGAATCCCGGATATAAGTAATCACATAACAAAGTCGCCCTTCAAAAGGCAGTAGGCTATAGGCTACAGGCTACTAGTAGGGAGGTGAATCCTGGATATGAGCCATAACAAAGTCACCCTTCAAAGACAGTAGGCTACTGGCTTTTATAGAAAAATTTACATACTATATACTTCAAAACCTCTGTTTGATAGGCTACTAGGCAGTAGCAACTGAACAAAACAACCTAATCACGTACATGACAACTATAGTTGAGAATTGTAACCCTCATATATGCTTGGGAGTCAACCGCAGTGCAAAACTGAATCTTATGTGGCATTAGCTCCTTACCCTCAGGCACCACGTCCTTCATTAGTAAATTCTAGTGAAAATATTCTTAGTGAAAATTCATTATTATGGTGAGGCATTTTTTTTTTTTGGTTCTTCAATTTTGTTTTTGCATGCTGTCATGTTTTTTGCATCAAGTGTTTTTTAAATAATGCAACTTTCATTAACCTAATCACCATTTTCTACTACACTCTACGTTTATGTTTGTTTGTTTTTTTAAAACAGGAGGCGCCACTGCCAGTGGCGCCTTTACCTTTTTTTTTATAAAAAAAAAAAAAGAGGCACCACTGCCAGTGGTGCCTTTGACTTTTTTAAAAAAATAATAATAATGGGAGGCGCTAGTCAGAGTGGCGCCTCCCCCTGTCAGTGCCACCATATCAAAAACGACCCCCAACTGGTAATTTGTTTTTAAAAGGATCCCAAACTGATAAATAGTTTCTAAAATGACACCAGTTTGGTTAAAAAGTCTGATCACAGCTGAAATTCATCTGAAAAAAGAGAGAGAAAAAATAATCAACATCAGATGTATTATGGAACCTAATGCTGTAATGCATTTCATTTTGAACTAAAATATAATCTAGCACAAGATTACAAGAATAACCAAATATGCAGATCAGAAACGAATATGCAATGCATATCATAAACGAAAATATGCAGTGAGGGACAAAGGAAGATACGAATATGCAAATCAGAAAAAAACTCAGAAAGAACGTAAAAGATATAAAAGGAAAAGAGAACACATGTATATTATATCATAATAATAAAAATCGGGCAGAGGCTGCCGCATTGTAACATAATTTTTCAAATGCGGAATTATAAAACATGTTTAAAAGAAAACATAACATAAACATATAAGCGACCACAATCCTGATGTCACATTACAGAATTGGTATAACCAATCCGATAAAACAACTCGGATAAACAAACTAAACTGAAACCAAACTAAACTACGAATAGCAGCTCCTCAGAGTCACTCCTCAGTAAGCTTCTCACCGTCCTCTGCATTACATAAAAGGGTACATGCAAAGCAACAACAAAAGACGGGAGTAAGAAACATATATATATCAACATAATGGCATGGAAGCAGTTAGTAAGACGAACATTCATCATATAAACATAGCATATCAAACATCATAGCATCATCCAACATATTAAATTCATATCATATACATCATAATGCGATGCAGCGTTACTCCACTATGCACTTGGATCCAATCTACCTCAGAATGTCAACTTCGGAGTTACATATCTACATTGGCTAATAAGCACCAACGCCGGGGCAACCCACCAAACCATGGGTGGATCCCTAGGATAGTCGACGCACCTTACTCTCAAATGCGCCACCACGAGGGGGCAGATTAGGGGTGTTCGCGATTCAGTTTGGTTCGGTTTTAAGAGAAAAAGTCATCCGATCAGAAGTAAAAAAGTACATGCGGTTCGGTTCGGTTTGGTTTGGATGGCTTCTAAAAAAATATCTGATCCATTCCAATTAAATGCGGTTTGGATCGGTTCGGTTTGTTCGGTTTTTAACCACGCATCATTACTTATTTACATTACGTTATATAAAGTGCAAAAAATATAAAGAGTGATGAAAGTGCAAACTATTTTCACGCATCATTGCCTTTTTTTTTTAAGAACTAATTCTGTCAGCACTTTAAAAAAGCACATTGCATAAATAGTGGCTTAAAAAACCATGCTAAATCCAAATTTAAAATGCCATGTAAAAACCAAACAGGGTCCGTTTGTTTTAGATTTTGATAGAATTGATTTTGGAAGAATTGATTTTGAAAAAATCAAGATTGAAAAAATTGATTTGTGTTTGGTAACAATATTTTAAATGTAGGTTTAGAAGAATTGATTTTGTTTGGATGATAAAGTAAAATCACTTTTGAGGTGTAAATATGTTGAATTTTGTGGGTCCTACATCTAGAATCAATTATTCTCAACGGAAAAGCAAGAAATTTTTGCTTCCACAAAACTCAGTTTTGGACTCTCCCAACCCACTTTTTTTCACTGTGTTTTTTTACCCAAACAGGAGCGACCCAAGAAAAGTGC
Source organism: Echinosophora koreensis (assembly GCA_035048595.1). Classification (NCBI taxonomy): domain Eukaryota; kingdom Viridiplantae; phylum Streptophyta; class Magnoliopsida; order Fabales; family Fabaceae; genus Echinosophora; species Echinosophora koreensis. The sequence goes on along the minus strand of JAPCYP010000031.1, from coordinate 394,058 downwards.
ATGGGGAAGCTCAATTCTTCCGTTTGCGTCCAAAAGAAGCTTAACCAAACAAGCACACAGTGGCTTAAAAAGCCATCCTAAATCCAAATTCTCAAATCCAAAAAATAAACATTCAACCATGTTCTTGGGCTTCAAAAGTCATGCTAAATCCAAATTCTCAAATCAAAAAAATAAACATACAACCATGTCCTTGCTCCAAAGTCCCAAAGTCTCAAAGTCCACAACATACATCAAATATAAATACTAAAGTTCAAAAACAGTCATGCTCCCAACCAAGACCTTGCTCCAAAGCTAACAACATACATCAAATTTAAAGATTAAAATACAAAACCACCATGCCCCCAACCATGTTCATTCTCCCAGCCATTGTCTGCAAAACAAAAATAAAAATACAAGGAATTAAAAACATCATATTGTCATGCATTTATTTGGTAAATATGAGAATATAATGTAAATATTACCATACCATTTACCAAACAGCAACATCAATTGAACTAATTAACTCCAAGTGCAGCAACTAATCAGAGTCAATATCAAAATCCTCCTCAGTCAGTTGTGGGATTGGAGCAAATTCTGAAAATGTATAAAATATATTAATCAATATGAATGAGAAAGCTACACAAGACAAACAACTTTTTTGAGAGAACAAGACAAACAACTGTAATTGAGTTTAATAAATAAAATACAACAATAAATACCTAGCTCCAGCTTCTCTATGTCCTCCACGAGCTCTTCAACATCCGTTGACAATGGGGAGGAGCGACACCAATTCTGTATACAAATTAAAGCTTCAACCGTCTTTGGTGTAAGAGAGCTCCTATAACAATTAAGCACTCTACCTCCGGTGCTGAAAGCATACTCCAAGGCAACAGTAGATACAGATATGGCCAATATATCTCTAGCAATTTGACCAAGAATAGGATATTTTGTGGAATTCACCTTCCACCTGTTCAAGATGTCAAAAGTATTACTTTTCTTCTCCAAAGTCTCCATAAGATACAAATCCACTTCATTTTGATTCATATTATCCTTAATATTCATGTCTTTCTCAAACAATTTAGTAACTAAATCATCAAATGCATCAACTTCCATTTCAGTCTCATGAGAGGATTGTGTAGAATTTTCAGCCTGACTTTGATTAGCAAAAAGCCTATAACTATCAACCATTTTATATAATGTCTCCTTGACCTTTTCACACAAAAAATCAGCAACATCCTTCTCACAAGTCTTGTTCAAGCCATCATTGACCACGAGATTTAAAATATGCGCACAACACCTAACATGCAAATGTTCGCCCTTAATGGATGTGAATTCCAATCCTCCATTATACTCTTCAGGTAAGAGAGCGCAACATCATTTGAACTAGCATTATCAACCGTAATGGTGAAAACTCTACCTATTAGCCAACCCTCCAAACATTTTTCAATTTTTCTACCAATTGTTTCTCCCCTGTGATTCATAATTGGACAAAAATTAAGAATCCTTTTATGCAACTTCCAGTCTTTGTCAATGAAATGTCCAGTAAGACAAAGATAACTCAAATTTTGCACAGATGTCCAACAATCAATTGTGAAACTGACACTTTGATTTTCTTTATTAAACATACTTTTTAACTTATGTTTCTCATTTGTGTAAACATTCCAGCAATCCCTAGCAATTGTAATCCTTCCCGAAATCGAGAGCTTAGGTTGCACAACACTCATAAAATAGCGAAATCCCTCTCCCTCAACAAACTTAAAAGGCAACTCATCCACAATTATCATCCTAGCTAGAGCTTGCCTACATGCATCAGCATCAAAATGAACACCAGCAGGAGCACTACCAATTTTCCTATCTTCTTTTTTCAATTGTTGAAGGGTAAGAGTCTGTTGAGTAGGATCTTTAAACTCTCTAGGAAACTTTTTACATTGATTCAACAAATGATTTCTTAGATTGCTTGTACCATTTTTATGTGAATCACATGCATAGGACATCCCACACCAATTACACGATGCTCTAGGTGGATTTGACGAATCAATTTTTGTAAAATGTTCCTAAGTCCAAGACCTAGGCCTACAAGCTTTTCTTGTGTTACCTGGATCTTCAGCTTTAAAGTCGTCAGGTGTGGCAGTTGCTTCTCCAACTTTCCTTTTCTTCTGAACATTGGAGCCTCCCTCTTTATTCAAATTGTCTTGCTCCTCTATAGCCGGTGCCGTTGGTGCTGCTGGTGCCGATGATTCGGTTGTAGACTTGACATATTCAATATTTGAAGAAATTCTTCTCTCATCACTTTGATTAATTTCAGCCTGCAAAATAGCAAAATAAAAATTCAAAACATGTTGAAGAAGAAATCAGATTCAACAAACTGTTGTATGGTAAAGTGATTACCTTTATGGTGATGACTGTTACTGTTAAAACAAACACAGATGGATTGAATCAAATGAAACAATGTACCAGATTTGCATTAACACATAAGGAAACAAACTCAAATTTGAAACATAGAACAAAACACACACACACACAGACATTGCCACTAAACAACACCACAAAGGCATATCCACACAAACACACCAGAAGCAGCATAAAATTAAATTCAAGACAAAAAAAACGAGTACAATTTGAAAGGCTATGTAGTATGTACTCACCTGTCACCAGAAGCAGCGGCGACTGGCGACCGGCGAGAAGGAGCGGCGAAGCAAGAAGGGATGGCGAAGCAGGACGAGATCCCGAGCACCGAGCAGGGAGAAAGACGGGATCGCGAGCACCGATCGGTTCTCCCCTAAACCAGTCCAAAAAAATCCAATTAGGTTCGGTTCCCATCGGTTTTCGGTTTTTTTGGAATAGTTATGCGGTTTTTTTTTTTGATCGGTTTGGATCTGAACACCCCTAGGCCAGATCACTTAGATCACCGCGGACGGCCAGATCGCCTTACTCTCGGATGACTCCCCTATGTTGAACATCCCCCACTAACATCTCCGATGCGTGAATGTATGAGCAACACAAACACACAACAACAATCACCACCTCCGCTTGGGCCACTAGGCTACCCAAGTTTTATCACCATCAACACCTCGAACACTTGGCTATCGAGGCTCAACGTTATCTTTAATCTTTAATCTTTTAACACTTTGGCCAATAAGCACCAGAGCTCAACACCTCGACCACTAGGCTATTGAGGCCCCCTTGGCTAACAACAACACCTCGACCACTCGGCTATCGAGGCCCCCTTGGCCACTCGGCTACCAAGGTACAACATTATATTTTCACTTTAATTATTAACACTCTGGCCGATCAGCTCCAGAGCTCAACACCTTGACTATTAAGCATCAAGGCTCCCTTGGCCACTCAGCTACCAAGGTACATTATTATCTTTAAGTTATCTGACTTGTCTTTACTTCGTTTGATGTCTTCTTTCATTATTTGGAACAACTGGGGTGAACCACCCATGTTCTGCTTTTTGTGTTATGGTCTGTACAGGGAAGCACGGCTGTGCTTCTCCCAGCACTGACGTGCTGACTGTTAAGTCAAGCACGGTCGTGCATGGAGCGTGGCCGTACTGTTTCTGGGCAGAAGGGTTGGAGAACTCTTACTAAGTTCCTAGGGCATTCAAAGATCAAACATTCAAACCTATTGGCTTAAGCTACACCATCAATCATCAGTTTCATCATTCTTAATTAAACTCCATGTCTTATCATTATGGGAAATTAATCCTTTAATTACAGCTTCATTATTAAAGTCCCTAAAACACTCACGAATCAATCCTAGGGTCTTTAACATAACCTTTGAACATAACCTTACCTCTTATACTATATTCATGTCTTGTGAATAAACTGGGAAAACATCCCTTAATTCTCTTTCATCATTGTTAACATCTTTTAATGTCTTAACATCATTAACAAGCCATATTAATTAATTAGAGTCTTATTAACATCATTGTTGGCATTAACATCCTCAACAATCACCAATCAACACTTACTCAAAGCACATCATCATCATCATCATCATCATAACAGCATCATCATCACCATCATAAACATCCATTCATAACATCATCAGTCCAAACATAATCATGGCATAAACATCATTATCAATTATAATAACAACAGGCATATCAATCATCAACCACAAATCACTAATAGGCATACCAATAGCAATCAAGAGTGTAGGGACCGTCAGTAATGATATCCCATAAATCTGAGTTTGTTGACATGATGAACCATTGAAATATTTCTTTCCAATAAATGTAGTTTTCACCATCACAGAAGGGTGGTCTTGCCATAGATGCTCCTTCTCCAGAGTTGCTTCCGCTTGTACTAGCTCCAGCTGTCATGATTTCTGTTCCACTGGATCTTTTCTCAACACTGTTAAGTGTTCAACCTAGAGTTTAAGCTCTGGTACCAACTGAAATGAACAGATATAAAACAAGAGAAGGGGTGTTGAATTGTGTTTTGGTTAACTTTTGTCAAGATCGAAACTTTTAGATAAGAAACACAAAGATGCGTCTGATGAAAAAGAAAGCTTTTCACTTTTCAACCCGGTTAGCACAGTTAATATAAAGCAAACTGAAAAGATTAAGTTAGAGAGAGAAGACACAGATTTATACTAGTTCACCCCAAACCTTGGGCTACGTCTAGTCCTTGGTTTCACCAAGTATTATCACTATAACTGATCAGGTTACAGAAGGTATTAATGCACACCTAACCTCCACAGGCTCAAACAAGTATTGTTTGCACACCTAGCCTCTTTAGGCTCAAACAAGTATTCTTTCAGCAAGCCTCTTCAGGCTCTACAAATAGTAAGAGTTGAATGAAGCAGCAACTTCACAGATTACAACTTTGCAGATCTACCAAGTAACACTTCGGGAGTGAATAAGTATTTAAGGTAGGTAAGATCGCAATAAAGACTTCTCAATAAATACAAATGATTTGAGCAAATAAGTATTCTATAAAGAACTTAAGAGAGCTTTGAATGCTTGAGAGTATTGAAAGCTTGAGTTAATTGATTTCTGGCGGGTGTCTTCAATAGCCTTCAAAGTCTTCTATTTATACTTAAGAGATATAAATCCGTTGTAGAGAGTTCTTCAGCTGTGTATTCTTTTGTTCTTCATTCATAAATGCCAAAGAGTCATTCTAGTATTGCATTTAATATTTATGATCGTTGGTGAGCTTCAAGACAAGTTGAACGTATATGTTGGCATAGCTTTATCAGAGTGCAGTTTGATTCAGAGCAGTGTTTGTTGCTTTTCAGACTTGGGCAGCACGAGTTTCTTTATTTGTGCTAAGCGGGTCTGTGAGCCAGTAAAGTTTACTTTGCCTTTTGTAACAAAAAGAATCTTCAAATGCGGAATGGGCTTGGAGCTTTCTGATATCGAATTTCTTTATTCGAAATAATCAGGGAATATTCTTTGTGTTTGAATATTGTTGAAGCGAGGGACATTCAGTCGCCTAAGCAGAATTGGTAGAGACTGAGTCATTGTTTAGACGCATCATACCACAGACACATATTAAGACTCTGTTTCTTTGTCATGAGACTCTTGCATAATGATCTGCACACTTAATACACATATTAGTACATTTCCCAAGGTTCACTTAAAATCATTCTTTGTTTGGATTCATCAAAATCAGATATGTCAAATGATGTAGTCTTTGTTGAGACCTCATAAGTCTAAAACACATTCAAAGTGTAAATCCTCTATGTTTTGATGATTCCAAATAGTTCAAGTATGGTAATATTGAACCAAAAGAAATTACTGATATATTTGATAAGTGTGCAGGAAAATAGACTTGAAGTCACTCGTCTAATTTTCACCCGTCTACTTTTTAGTAGAAGCTCAGTAGTGACTCGTCTAAGTTTCACTCGTCTAAAAAGTTAGTCAAAGAAAGTCAACGCTCAAGAAAGACTAAGCTCAGTTGATGATGTGGCAAGAAGCATGCGTCTAAGTTTGGCTCAGCTGACCACCCGTCTAACTTTGGAACAAGCTTTCACCCGTCTAACTTTGGAACAAGCTTTCACCCGTCTAACTTTGGAACAAGCTTTCACCCGTCTAAGTTTTTGGATGACTTTCACCCGTCTAAAAATTCTCATTGCTGACACCAAGTCAGTATGTCAGAAATCAAGTCCAAGTCACCATATTCAAAATTATATGCCATCCTTAAGGATCTCGAAGACCTATGGACAATAGCTCAAAGGACAAAGAATAAAGAACGTTGTTTCAAGGTTTTAAGGAATAAACACGCTATCTCTGCACCACTGCAGTAACCTTTTTCCTATTCTAGTACAAAGTAAAAAGTACTTTATAAAAAGTAAACTGATGTTGCACTGAAAGAGGAAAGCTCTCTGCAACAAGTACAAGAAGCCTGCTGCCATATACTCTGAAAGAACAGCTGTTCAGTTTAAAGTGTACTCTTGGACACTCTTGACAATGCCCAATGTTTTCAAGCATTTAATGAATACTCAGAATGACTCTTTGGCATTAAATGGTGTCTCAGAAAGCTCAAGTCAGATGCAAACACTTTCTGAAGCTGTGTCAAAACGGATCTCTTGATTGAAGCCTTTAAATAGATCAAACAAAGAAGATGAAGCCAAGAAGTTGAATATCAAAAGAACTCTACACAGAAACATTTACTCTCTTCATTAACTTCTTCATTCCTTCATTGAATACATATTCAATCATTAGATATAAATTCGCAGTCTTTCATACTTCATATTTATTCCACTCTCTGAGTGTGATCTGAAAGACTTGCAAGTTGTATTAACTATACAAATCTTTTATCTCTTACTATTTTTGAGCCTGAAGAGGCTAGGTGAGAAAAGAATACTTGTTTGAGTGTTGAGCCTGAAGAGGCTAGGTGTACAAAGAATACTTGTACTGTAATTTACTCAGTTATAGTGAAAACTTGGTGCTGCCAAGAAACTGGACGTAGCCCTGTGGATTTTGGGGTGAACCAGTATAAATTTCTTGAGTGATATTTCTACTCCCTTATCTTTTAATTTGCTTGAGTATTGTTTTCAGTCTTAGCTTTTTAACTTGGGGAGTTAATACTGTGGTTATCAAACTCTTTTTAACCTTCTTCGTTTGTGTGTGCTATTCTGTTTTAATATTAGACGTTTTCGCTCGTCTAATCCTCTCTTAATCAAACCTTCTTGCTGTGCCTGCGAAAATCTTTTTAAGTAACCGAAAAAGTTGGTAAACACAATTCAACCCCCCCTTCTTGTGTTCACTTTGGTTATTTCAGTTGGTATCAGAGCTCAGCCTCTGGGTTGAGCACTTAACAGTGTAGAGGAAAAGATCTTGGAGATGGCAGGAGAAACCAGTGGAAGCAAGAACCATGCTGGAGAAGGATCCTCAATGTCGAGACCTCCTTTCTTCAATGGAGAGGACTACATCTACTGGAAAGAAAAGATGAAGTGGTTTTTACAATCCACTAACTCTGATCTTTGGGATATCATTGATGAAGGTCCTTTTGTCCCTAAAGATGACAAAGGAGAGGAAGTTCCTAAAGCAAACATGACCACTGATTAAAGAACAAAGTGGCAGCTTAATGCCAAAGCTAGATATGCAATCATGTGTGCTCTGAGCAGAGAAGAATTTGAAAAAGTCTGTGCTTGTGAGTCTGCAAAAGAAATGTGGGACTCACTAGCTATTGCTCATGAAGGAACTAGCAAAGTCAAAGAAACAAAAGTCAGCATGCTTGTCAGAAAGTATGAGCTGTTCAAAATGGAGGAAGGTGAAACTATTGGCCAAATGTATGGAAGGTTTCAAACCATAACCAATGGATTGAAATCTCTGGGAAAAATTTACAAGACTGAGGAACACATTCAAAAGATTCTCAGAAGTCTTCCAAAACAATGGAGACCACTTGTAACTGCTGTGTCTCAGGCCAAGGATCTAACAACAATGAAGCTTGATGAGCTTCTTGGGACTCTTCAGATTCATGAACAAGAACTGATTGAAGAGAACAATGGAAAGAAAAACAAGTCCATTGCACTCAAAGCTGACAAGAAGTCATCTAAGGGAGCAAGTTCAAAAGCTCTCAAAGCAGATGAATCTTCAGAAGAATCTGGAGAATCAAATGAGGATGACTCAGATGATGAAGATGATGAACTGTCTCTCTTCACCAGAAAAATGAAGAAGCTGTGGAAGAAAAGAAACTTCAGAAAAGACAAACCCTTCAGGCGCTTCAACAAAGACAAGCACAACAAGGATGGTGGATCTAATGACAGAAATGTCATTGTATGCTATGAATGTAAAAAGCCTGGTCACATCAAGGCAGAATGCCCTCAACTCAAAAAGCAATCTTCCAAGAAATTCTTCAACAAGAAGAAGAAAGGAATGATGGCTACTTGGGAAGATCTTGATGAAAGCTCCACTGAAAGTGAAGGAGAGGAGCTTGAAGCAAACCTCTGTCTTATGGCTGATACAGATTCAGAATCAGAAACTGAGGTACATTCTGAACTTGAAAAATTGAATGATGCCTATGATGAACTTTTGGAAGAATCCAACTATATATCTAAAGCTTTTAGATCCCTCAAGAGACAGTATGCTAAACTCTCTAATGAGTACACACAGAAATCTCTAGAGTGTGAAAAGTTAGCTGAAGAGAATAGTAAACTTAAGACTGAAAAGTCTGAAGTTGAGATCTCAGTTGAAACTCTACCATCTGAAGAAGTAACTAAACTTCAACAGAAAGTAGAAGAGCTCACCTCAGATCTTGCCAAGTTTGTTAATGGTAGAGATAATCTGACTAAACTCTTAGGAAGTCAGAGGCACTCCCTTAACAAAGAAGGTATAGGATATTCCAATCAAGAACATCATAAAGGATCAACAAAGTTTTCAAATATAGCTGTTAAATCTATATGTTCCTACTGTGGAAAAGCTGGACATATCATGTCTAAGTGTATTCACAAAAAGAGAAGGAAGTCTTTACAGACTCCTCACACTAACAAAAAAGGACCCAAGAAAATATGGGTACCTAAGGTCATGATCATTCCTGTTGCAGACATTCTCAACAAAACAAAGCAAACACTTGTCATGGTATCTGGACAGTGGATGCTCGCGACACATGACAGGCGAAAGGTCTATGTTCCTAGACCTCCAACCTAAGAAAGGTGGACATGTAACTTTTGGTGGCAACCAGAAAGGAAAAGTTGTTGGTTTAGGTAAAATTGGTGGTAAACCTCCCTTACCTATTATTCATGATGTGTTATTCGTGAAAGGATTAAAACATAATCTGCTTAGCATAAGTCAATTATGTGACAGTGGACTTTCTGTATCTTTTTCTAAGGATGCATGCATGGTCAATGACTGTAATGGAAAAACCCTCTTTTCTGCTAAAAGGCAAAACAACCTGTATAAGATTGACATGACTGAACTTTCAGATCAAAGTGTAACATGCTTTATGTCTAAAGAGGATGAAAAATGGCTGTGGCATAAGAAATTAGGACATGTTAGTATGAAGCAAATTTCAAAATTGAAAAAGCATAACCTTGTGAGAGGATTGCCTGACATTTCTTTTAAGAAAGATATTTTGTTTGATGCATGTCAGAGAGGTAAACAAGTAAAATCAAGTTTCAAATCCAAGAAAGAAGTCACATCCTCTAGACCTTTGCAACTGTTACAGATGGATCTGTTTGGACCAGTTAGTGTAGCTAGCCTAGGTGGAAAGAAATATGGTTTTGTCATAGTTGATGACTATTCTAGATTTACATGGGTACTCTTCTTAACCCACAAGGATGAATCTTATAAGGCATTTTCAGTATTCAGTAAAAGAGTACAAAATGAGCAAGGTTTTTGTATCTCTGCTATAAGAAGTGATCATGGAGGAGAATTTGAAAATGAGCAGTTCAAACTGTTCTGTGAGGAAAATGGTATTTCTCACAATTTCTTTGCACCTAGAACTCCACAACAAAATGGGGTAGTTGAGAGAAAGAACAGATCTCTTCAAGAGATGGGAAGAACAATGCTTAATGAAAATAATCTTCCTAAGTACTTTTGGGCAGAAGCCATTAACACTGCTTGTTATGTACAAAACAGAATACTGATTAGGCCTATTCTAAATAAGACTCCTTATGAATTGTGGAAAGACAGAAAACCCAACATATCATATTTTCATGCATTTGGTTGTGAATGTTATATTCTCAACACAAAAGATCATCTTGGTAAATTTGATTCTAAAGTAGATAAAGGAATATTTATTGGTTATTCTGAAATGTCTAAAGCTTTTAGAATTTTTAATTCTAGAACTTCTGTTGTAGAAGAATCAATTCATGTAAAGTTTAATGATGGTTTGAAGACTGATAGGGAACTATCAGATCTAGAAGATGATGTTGCAGGTATTGAACTTAATCCTGTAGTAGAAGAATCTTCAGACAAGTCAAAAGTAGACGTATCTGAAATACAGACTGATGCTGATAAGTCTGAAACTCAGACTCTGAAGAAAGATTGGAAATTCAAGACCTATCATCCAGAAGATCTCATTATTGGAAGTCCATCTCAAGGAGTTAGAACCAGATCTGCCTTCAATGAAAACAACAACATGGCCTTCATATCAGATTTGGAACCTAAAAAGATTGAAGAAGCTCTGCAAGATGAAAGCTGGATTCTAGCCATGCAAGAAGAGCTAAATCAGTTCAAAAGGAATGATGTCTGGACACTAGTTTCTAAACCCAAAGAGAAAACCATTATTGGAACCAGATGGGTGTTTAGAAACAAACTAGATGAAGATGGAAAAGTGGTAAGGAACAAGGCAAGACTAGTTGCTCAAGGTTACAATCAACAGGAAGGTATTGATTTCACTGAAACTTTTGCTCCTGTAGCTAGACTCGAAGCAATTAGGATTCTCATGTCATATGCTGCACAACATGATATGACTCTTTATCAAATGGATGTTAAAAGTGCATTTCTAAATGGAATAATTGAGGAGGAAGTTTATGTCAAGCAACCTCCAGGTTTTGAGGACTCTGAAAATCCTCACCATGTCTATAAGCTTAAGAAAGCTTTATATGGACTCAAACAAGCTCCTAGAGCTTGGTATGATAGATTAAGCACATATCTAATGGAAAATAACTTCATTAGAGGAAAAGTAGACACTACACTTTTCAAGAAATGCTCAAGAAAAGACTTCATAGTAGTACAGATCTATGTTGATGATATTATATTTGGTGCTACTAATGAAAAGCTCTGCAAAGAGTTCTGAGTTGATGCAGAATGAATTTGAAATGAGCATGATGGGAGAATTGAAGTTCTTCCTTGGTCTTCAAATAAAACAGTCAAACGATGGAATCTATATCCATCAACAGAAGTACACCAAGGAGCTTCTGAAAAAGTACAAAATAGAAAATTCAAAGCCTATGAGTACTCCTATGCATCCAACGGTTGTTCTAAACAAGGATGAGGAAGGTAAAAAGGTAGATCAAACTGTCTACCGAGGTATGATTGGATCTCTGCTATATTTAACTGCTAGCAGACCTGATATTCAATTCAGTGTCTGTCTTTGTGCTAGATTTCAATCTGACCCTAAGGAATCTCATTATAAGGCTGTCAAAAGAATTTTCAGATATTTAATTGGAACCACTAACCTTGGTCTATTATATAAGAAATCTGAAGATTTCAGGTTAGCTGGATTTTGTGATGCTGATTTTGCTGGAGACAGAATTGATAGAAAAAGCACCAGTGGAGGATGTCACTTCATTGGAGCAAATATGATCTCTTGGTCAAGCAAAAGGCAAAGCACCATTGCTCTATCAACTGCAGAAGCTGAATATATATCTGCAGCTAGTTGTTGTTCACAACTACTCTGGGTAAAATATCAACTTGAAGATTATTCAATGATTGAGCATAATATACCTGTTTGGTGTGATAACACTAGTGCTATTAATCTGTCTAAAAATCCAATACAGCATTCTAGAGCAAAGCATATAGAAATAAAGCATCATTTCATTAGAGACTATGTTCAAAAAGGTGTTTTTGAAATTAAGTTTGGAAACACTGATTATCAGTGGGCAGACATTTTTACCAAACCTTTAAGTGAAGACAGATTTGTTTTTATAAGAAGAAATCTTAACATGCATAATGTACCTGAATAAATGTTTTGCTATGTTACTTGTCTATATTCTCTATGATTACTTAACTCGTCTAATTTAGCCAAGCATCTAATGACGTGGCTAAAAGCACTCAGTGCTAAATTCTGGCTGAGACACGCACATTGCACTTTCCCTCCTTTTCTTAAATACTTTATTATATTTTGTTTGAAATTGATTGTTTGTCATTTATGGCAACACTCTCTTTCCTCTTTCCCAATGCAAAAAGCACTCAAGCTTTTTTAGCATAAACCCGTGTCTTTTCAAAAAAACTACCCACTCAAAAGTTCCTTGCTTACAAACTCTCTCTCTAAGCTCTCTTCGTCTTCACCTTCACGAAACCTTCTCTGTCAAACCCTAATCTCTTCTCTCAAATCAATGGCACCCAAAAGCCTCCTTGAGACGCTATCTGAGAAGACTAAGATATCTGTTACTGAGTTGAAGAAGGTGCTCCCTGGAAGAGTTCCAAACGTTGATGAACTCAGAACCAAAGGTTTGGACGTACTCCCAGAACTTAACCATGCTGGATGGTTACCATTCTTCCAACTGCAAGAACTTGTCTTCCCTGCTCTTGTTAGGGATTTCTGGACTACAGCGAAGATCACCAAGGACACCACTACCCACATGATTTCTGGGGATGTTGGTGAGGATCATATCTTCATCACTCACGAGTTACTCGCTGAAGTAACAAGATGCCCTAGGGAAGGAGCTGGGCATTACAAAGACTGGATGAAGGATCAAGGGGAAGCTAATGTAAATTTGGTACTCTATGGGACTGCAAACCCTGACAACATGGACTCCAAGTATCTGACCCCCAAGGCAAGGCTTTTACATGTTTTACTTATAAACTGTGTAATGCCTAGGACTGGGTCTAGAAACCATGTCAATCTGCTGGAAAAGTTTGCCCTATTCCATCTTGTCCAAAGAATAAAGATAGACATAACTGATCTAATCTTTATTCATATGGAGAAAGCAGTAAAGGGAAAAGATAAAGATTACCCCTTTGGAATGGTTATGACTAGGATCTTCAGGGCTTGTAAGTTGGATTTAAGAAGGGCTGTCTCTGCTGATCTCTGTACTGAGATTACCACAAAAACCCTGGCCTTAATGAAGATGAACCTGAACCCTACTCTGGATGGCAATGCTGAAGCCTCTGCTCAGATGGAAGCAACTGTTTCCATTCCTGGTGTTAAATCTGAAATGGTTGAGGAACCAGCTGAGGAAATTAGTGATCAGCTTCAGAGGAAGAAGAGGAAGATTACAAAAACCACTATTGAAACTGCTGGGACTGAAGAGTCTACTCAGGTTGTTGAACCTGCTGCTGCTGCTGTTTCTGAGGAAGCTGCTGTACCTAAGATTACCAAGGTATTCAAGAGAAAGAGGACAGTACAAGCTGAGGGGGAGTCTCAATCAGAAGAGACTGTGATCCCTAAAAAGCAGAGGACAACTGTTACAAAGAGGAAACTTGTCTTGCCTCCCTCTTCATCTCCATCACCATCATCTTCACCTCAGAAAGATTCATCCCCTCCACCTCAGGAAACAGAACCTTCTACCACCACAGTTCCAACTCCACAACCTTCACATCAAAGAATGCCTACACCACCACACAGATCACCTACACCCCCTCCATCACCAAAAATTCCAACACCCCCTCCATCACCAAAAATTTCCACTCCACATACTTCACCAAAAATCCAAGCTTCACCACATACATCACCTAACCATCACTCTTCTGAACCTAACCCTACCACATCAGAACCTCACATGTCTGATACTCACTCACCTGCTCCACCCTCACCACAAATATCTCACCATTCTGATATTCCTCAAACTGAGGATATCAATGACTTTGAGTATTTTGACAACCCTATTTCACCACCCTCACCACAATCACCAATCCCTGACCATATCTCAAACCAATGCCAAGTGCCTTTGAGAACAGTCTTTCCAGACTTATTCTCTGAAACCAGACACAACTCTCTCCCCTTAGCCACTTTACCACCCTACAACTCATCCTCCAGAACCACACCCTTCTCTGTAACAGATGATCTCTGTCCCTCTTACCTTGATGGCAAGACTCTGGACATGATTGCTTCTCTGGAAGCTGAAAGGCAGATTGTGAGGCTGGAAAGGTTGTAGAAGCCAGTAGGAAAATGGCTATTTAATCCTCACATCTTCATGAAGCCCTCTACTGCCATAAGAGTAATGCCTGACTCAATGGTGTTGAAAGGAAAGCAGAAGACAATATCCCTGCCATTGGATCAGAAGTTCTCCCTTATCAAGAGAACTGATCAGAAGCTGAAATTCAAAGAGAAGATGTTCTCTAAGGGTGGCTGCAGTTCTGGGTTGACAGAAGAAGAGAAGGCAGACATTCCCACTAGAGGTAGCCAAGCCTATGCTCTCTACCCCGTCTCACCCTCTATTTACTTTTTCCCTCCCTTTTTCATGGTATTCCCTTTCTCTGTCTTAAACTTTCCTGAAACTGCCCCTTTTACTCACATAAATCTCATTAGGAGATCTTATGAGTTTCTTCTATCTATCATAGATTCCCCTCTACATCATGACAGAATTCATGCCTTTTTAAAGGAATTCTACCCTAATAATGATTTTGAAACCACTCTGTCAACAAATGTGTTTCTAGATCCTCACCATGAGGATGATATTATTGTTGAAGAGTTACCTCCTACCCCTCCTCCTTGTCCATCAGCTTCTGGAACTTCTCTGGCCACTACAGATTCTACTGCTCCAGTTGTTGCATTTGATCCTGCTGCACATCAGAGACTGGATGAAATGGCTACAAGTTTGCAGACTGTCATTCAAAGACAGGATGAAGCAATTGCTCAACAGACTGCATTTCAAGCTCAGATGTTGGCTCAGCAGCAAGCAATGCAGCAGATGATGGAAGCTTTCTTCAAAAGCCAAGGACGCCCTAGTTCTTAGTGTTAGAAAACTGTTTTTCATTTCTTTGTTGAGTCATGCAATGTACTAAGTCAGTGATGTCTATCACTTGTAATCCTTCATGACTTTGATTAAATGAAATGAGTTTTTCATTTGGCAATTTATCTTCTATGTTTTTTTTTCTGTTTGATTGATGCCAAAAGGGGGAGAAAATATAATTAAGTTTTCATGATTTTATGTATGTTACTCTTTCTAATATCATGATGTTCTGATATTTGTCCTTACTTAGTGCATAAACTAAGGGGGAGCTTAACATACTCTGATCAATTATATTTGTTTAGAAATTTCTACTGTTTCTTTTTGATGTTCAATAAAATCAGAAAAGATATTTGTCATCATCAAAAAGGGGGAGAATGTTGAGACCTCATAAGTCTAAAACACATTCAAAGTGTAAATCCTCTATGTTTTGATGATTCCAAATAGTTCAAGTATGGTAATATTGAACCAAAAGAAATTACTGATATATTTGATAAGTGTGCAGGAAAATAGACTTGAAGTCACTCGTCTAATTTTCACCCGTCTACTTTTTAGTAGAAGCTCAGCAGTGACTCGTCTAAGTTTCACTCGTCTAAAAAGTTAGTCAAAGAAAGTCAACGCTCAAGAAAGACTAAGCTCAGTTGATGACGTGGCAAGAAGCATGCGTCTAAGTTTGGCTCAGCTGACCACCCGTCTAACTTTGGAACAAGCTTTCACCCGTCTAACTTTGGAACAAGCTTTCACCCGTCTAACTTTGGAACAAGCTTTCACCCGTCTAAGTTTTTGGATGACTTTCACCCGTCTAAAAATTCTCATTGCTGACACCAAGTCAGTATGTCAGAAATCAAGTCCAAGTCACCATATTCAAAATTATATGCCATCCTTAAGGATCTCGAAGACCTATGGACAATAGCTCAAAGGACAAAGAATAAAGAACGTTGTTTCAAGGTTTTAAGGAATAAACACGCTATCTCTGCACCACTGCAGTAACCTTTTTCCTATTCTAGTACAAAGTAAAAAGTACTTTATGCAAAGTAAACTGATGTTGCACTGAAAGAGGAAAGCTCTCTGCAACAAGTACAAGAAGCCTGCTGCCATATACTCTGAAAGAACAGCTGTTCAGTTTAAAGTGTACTCTTGGACACTCTTGACAATGCCCAATGTTTTCAAGCATTTAATGAATACTCAGAACGACTCTTTGGCATTAAATGGTGTCTCAGAAAGCTCAAGTCAGATGCAAACACTTTCTGAAGCTGTGTCAAAACGGATCTCTTGATTGAAGCCTTTAAATAGATCAAACAAAGAAGATGAAGCCAAGAAGTTGAATATCAAAAGAACTCTACACAGAAACATTTACTCTCTTCATTAACTTCTTCATTCTTTCATTGAATACATATTCAATCATTAGATATAAATTCGCAGTCTTTCATACTTCATATTTATTCCACTCTCTGAGTGTGATCTGAAAGACTTGCAAGTTGTATTAACTATACAAATCTTTTATCTCTTACTGTTTTTGAGCCTGAAGAGGCTAGGTGAGAAAAGAATACTTGTTTGAGTGTTGAGCCTGAAGAGGCTAGGTGTGCAAAGAATACTTGTACTGTAATTTACTCAGTTATAGTGGAAACTTGGTGCTGCCAAGAAACTGGACGTAGCCCTGTGGATTTTGGGGTGAACCAGTATAAATCTCTTGAGTGATATTTCTACTCCCTTATCTTTTAATTTGCTTGAGTATTGTTTTCAGTCTTAGCTTTTTAACTTGGGGAGTTAATACTGTGGTTATCAAACTCTTTTTAACCTTCTTCGTTTGTGTGTGCTATTCTGTTTTAATATTAGACGTTTTCGCTCGTCTAATCCTCTCTTAATCAAACCTTCTTGCTGTGCCTGCGAAAATCTTTTTAAGTAACCGAAAAAGTTGGTAAACACAATTCAACCCCCCCTTCTTGTGTTCACTTTGGTTATTTCAGTCTTAACATAAGAGTGACTTAGGGCAGACAGGTGTTAAATATACTTAAAATAATAATCTGCATACTAAGTAGACAGGTCAGCAACCAATATGGAGGTCAATTAAATCATTGATAAATGTTTAGTTTTCATCAGAACTAAGGGCAAATGCACATCAGACATATAGAGACTTAACAATGTTCTCCCTCCCTTATCTGTCTGATTCAACATGATTCAATTATTCCTCTATGCTACTTAGAGCATTTCCATAGATGGGTTCTTAAGGGGTTCTTAAACTTAGGAATTGTTCCTTACTTTTTGCCACCATTGGACCTCATCTACGTGGAGGAGAGAGGGAACCACCATTCTATATACAAGGAACGGTTCCTTGTAATTAAAATATAATTTATTTCCCAGTAATCCAACATTCACAACAACAAAAAATAGTAAAACAGAAATAGGCGTGAAGTTGTATGATGAAACTGAATAGGGAACAACAATCAGAACTAGAGGAATCCATCATTCACCAAAAAAAAAAAAACTAAACAGGGAATAACAATCAGATCTAGAGCATGAAATAAAAAAATAACAACAATCAGAACAGGGAACCCGTATGCATCCAAATCGGTTTTTAACATTTGACAATGAAACTAGTTCTTCATTACCCGATCTGCTCTCATCTAGTTCTTCACTACCAAATCCGAAAAGGGAACCTGAATACATCCAAATCGGTGTGATGATGGAAGAAGGACGATGATGATGATGGAAGAAGAAGGACGATGATGATGAGGGTTTTGTGAAGCAGGGGCGTGAAGAAATTGTGAAGAAGGGGCGCGAGGGATTGTGAGGGTTTTCGATGATAGAAGATGATGGTGGAAGAAGAAGAAGGATGATGGAAGAAGAAGAGTGTGATGGGCGATGTGGGTTTGTGATGGAAGATGGATGTGCGTTTGTGAAGATTGATGATGGTTGAGGTGAAGGGTCGATGCTGAAAGAAGAGGAGCGTGAAAGAAAAAGGAAAGAAGAAGGGACGTGAAAGAAGAGGGATGTGAATGAGGGGTATATGAGTTTGTGGGTAAAAAATGAATGTGGCTTTTTGAATAACAAGTGTCCGTTAGAATTGTCCATTGAATAACAAGTGTCTGCTGCTCTCAAATTTTGTTTAACACATAGGATAACAAATATCCGTTTGTCACATTTTGTGTTCAATTGAAATGGTACATTGGATAAAAAAAAATAGTTGTTTTTCATTCATCTATAAATTGGAATAAATGACATGCATTTGTGCACTCAAGTTCTCCACTAAAATGGATTCCAATCAATATAATTTTCAGGCTTTCTTAAATTATATGCAAAATTGTCAACTTCAACCTACTACCGAAAATTCTCAAAATAGTCCATTTTTTCCCACGCTTCCAACACCACCATGCCCAATTCTCAAGTTCCACAATTTTCATTACCAATCGAATCCATATCTCATTCTCAAGTTCAACAGTTTTGTACACAAGTCGGCCTAGACAACATTACGGTCAACGGAGAAGGAGGAAATTCTAGTCAAAAAAAAAATCCGAGTTCGATTCACATTGGAAGAAGATGCGCATCTAATTCAAGCATGGATCAACATTTCAAAGGATCCAATTGTGGGTGTTGACCAAAAAGCAAATAGTTTTTGTTAAGGATCAAAGAAAGTTATAGCAACTATCGTGAGCATTTAGGACAGAGGGAAAAAAAAACTCAACTGAAATCTTAATGGCATAACCTAAATATTGGTGTTCCAAAGTTCGTCGAGTGTTACAAGCAAGCAGTACGTCAAACGAAAAGCGGGAGCTCAAAGAAAGACGTTATGGCAGACGCACATACTATTTTTTCAAGATGAACGTGAGCAATTCAAATTTGAGCATGCATGGCGATTGTTTAAAGATGAACCTTAGTGGATAACAGAATCCATTGATAGTCCTCCGCTCGCCGCCACATCAAGACGTTGCTGCCATCACTCCGCCCCAGTGAACCATCATCGCAAAGCCACTCCTCACCGTGCCTGAACTTCAGCCGCCCCGCCTCACCGCCCCGCGCCTGAACCCTGCCTCTGTTCAGCATTCCCATTCATGCCCATTAGACATCTCTAGTATTTGCCACATACAGTGCTTCTCTTCTTCAAAAATGCAAATTCTTCAAAACTATTATCTTTTTTAATGGTTTTTAAATTCTTGTCTTTTTTCTTTTAAACCAATCTAGAATCAAGACACATAGCACACATCTTTTTTTCTTCAAACCTCTGTTGCGCCAAACTTCTGTATGTTTCTTTTTCATGGTTTACACTTCAAAAAAGCACATTTGTTGTCTTGACATTGAAGTTTCATATACATCCAGTAGCTTGGGGGAGAGTTTCGAAGCACCTATTTTCCATAAAGCACCCAGAGAATAGCTGCATAACGGTGGAAGCGTGGCGTCAAGGTTGAGGCGCTACGTCGAGATCCAGTGGCTGCGGTGAGATTCCGGCGCGACATCAAGGCAGGGAGGCGGAACAGGGGTGGTGGTAGAGATGACGGTACACTGTGGGGGCGGAAGTGTCGAATGGGGAGATGAAAACCCAATCTCCATTTTTGTTTTGTTTTAATTTAAAAATAAAATAAATTAAAACAAATCTCAGCCAATAATTTCAGTCATTGTCACATGTATTCCTGGATTCACTCAACTGGACTCCCATTTAGTCATAAGACTGGAGAGGATCTGGACACCACTTAGAAATAGTTAAGAACCATTGGAGATGCTCTTACTGGTTTTGTCGCTCCATTATGGGACCTTTTTTTGGTTCCACCGCAAGGTCTTTTACCTTATAACTTCAACCAAAGTATCTATGTGCTTAGAGCAATGATTCCTCTTTGTTAATCATTGGAAAATTGACGAATGAATCAAATTTACAACATTGAAAATATAGGGAACCGAGTATACACAAAAAAAAAAGTATAAAAACTCACATATAGTTAAAAGTAGGTGGACCAAAAGTGTAATTAAGTCTTTATTTTTTTGGTTTAAAGGAAACTGGTAAGACATCAAAGGAGAGGAAAAGAGAAGATCATATGGTCCATAAAAGGCAACATTTAAAAACATTAAAAAAATGAAAATGAAAATCCAAAATAGAAACCACACCTCCTTGAAATGTGAAAAGTGAAAACCATCATGGCTCCTCCTACTACGGCCAGCCACCTCCAACCGTCGCCGTTGACGGCAACTCGACGCCGATCACGGCAACCCGCCGCCATTCCATCCACCATTCTTCCTCTCTCCCTTCTCCCTTGTACCGCCATCAACATTGTAGAGAGCTCCACCGTCGCATCGTCGTTCACGGTGAACGCACCACCACAGTGCCATTAACGTTGAGGAGACTGCCTTCCACGCCATTCTCACTGCCTGCAAGGTTCATTCCACACCTCCTCGTTTTATCCTCTCTATATAGATTATTCTCTTCCACATTTTTCTTTCCCCTCTCTGTAAACGTTACCCACTTGCGGTTATGATTATGAGTCAAACGTGGTCTTAGGTGTCATGTAAGTTTGATTTTGAAAGTAGAATCAATAACAGATGGGGACTTTGTTTCGCGGTGAATAGGGGACTTGAACTGCACGAGGCGGCGCTGAACCGCGGCGACCACGCAAGAGAACGAGGACTTGGACGACGTGACGGTAGAAAGAGATGAAAGGGTACTAAGACGGGATGGAGCGGCCAACCACTAATGAGGGATGGAGCGGTGACGTGATGGTGGTTGGCGGCAGCGGCGGCGTACTGGGAGGATGGGTTTTCCTTCACTCACTCACTCACAGGGGGTGCGACGCGAGAGGAGAAGGGAAGAGGGATACAAATTTACTGTCCCAAAAAATGGTGTCTCAGTGTCCCATACCAATCCAAGGCTTGGAATGTGCATCAGTTTTAATGAGTTATGATTTTATTTTATTAAGTGGCAAATTATCATTGGTGGGGGACAGAGAATGTGACAGGAAAGTAGGACAGAAAATCTCTATCCGGGGAAGAGACGAGAGGTTTTTTGAAAAGGAGAAAACTTAGATACAGTACCTTATATCCTTGTGGTACTATTCTCTAATCATTAACAGACATGTGTCTTATTTTTTCCACACCTCACCGACCCAACTTCACTCCATCATCTATTCTCCTTCTCTCTATTAACCTCTTTTTTTTTTCCTCTTTCTTTCTTTCTTTCTTTCTTTCTTTCCCCCTGCACCTCTCCCTAAACTCAACCTTCTCCATCTCTTCCATAGCAGCTCAAATCTATTCTCACATTGTTGCAGACATATTCCGTCATTGTTGCCTCGGTTCTATTAACTTTCATTCATTTTCCCTTTTCTTCCATTTATCCTAAACCTCATATCTCTAGGCCCTACGCAAAGCCCCATCCTCTCACTGTTCCTGTTTCCATCTTTTCTTTCTTCACAAATCACAACCCAACCATGGAAAAAAAATATCAAATGACATAAATGTGAGTATTGGGCTTTGCTTTCTGATGTGTAAATTTTGTCGCAACCACCCTAATCTGGAGCTCATAGCCATTCAAGGTTAAGAATACTGGATATTTCTCCCACCATCAGTTTCCAAAGCTTTCTTGTTCTTATTTTTAAGTTACGCTAGTTTTTTAGTTTGGGGATAGTGGGATCCCATTCAGATTCTGAAATCAAAGATTTCACGAAAGGTGACGCAGCTACTCTTTTGGGAAACAAGGGAATTCTTCATACTTATAAATCTTTTTTAAAATTAAATTTATTTACGGTGTTCATTTTTTTTTAGAGAAGGTTTACAGCCTTTTATAAATTTTGTATAAATCAGCGAAGAAAGGGACACAACTATGAAAGAGAAATGGAACTGAGAATTGGGGGAACATGTGCAGGGGAAAAGAAAAAAAGGTTGAGAGAGAGAGAGAGAGAGAATGGGTGACGCTGTGACGGGTGAAATTGGGTGGGTTTGATGTTGAACAAATAAGGCACTTGTCTGTTAATGATTAGAAAACAGTACCACAAGGATATAAGGTATTGTAACTAAGTTTTCTCCTTCTGAAAAATGGGGTTTTTTATTATTTTTTTGTATAATTTTATAATTTCATAAAAGACCACTTAATCTAGACCGTTAGATCTGGACAGACGGTCCAGATTAAGTAGCAAGAGAGGGGCTGGAGACAATCTAAATTCCTTCTAAAATGATGTTGGGCTGTTTGGTCCGGCTGAAGCAAACCAGAAAAAACATTTTATAATGTACTTTTTTTTTTTCCTTAGAAAAACCATACTCTTCACTCTTTAGTAGGGGTGGACAAAGAACCGAGACCCGACCCGGACCTGAAATAACCGAGTGAAAAAACAACCAAATGGGTGGGTCGGGTCGGGTCGGGTTGGCGGGTCATCGGGTGAGGGAAACTGTTTCAGACGGTTAGAGGCGGGCGGGTACGGGTCTGGAAATTTTTTTCCGCCACCGACCGAACCCGCCTGTATCATGTACAGATATCATCTTTAAATCATATGATACTCCTTAAATGCTATTGGTTTGCGTCAGATTTCCATTCAATTCCATTGGCTCTCATGATTTCACCTTATCCTTATCTTGACTTTTTCTATTCCCTAAATCTCACGCGTCAGATGGAGATCATTTTTATTCATGCTAATTGATTGCAAAATACAAATATCTTCCTCTTTCATTATCTGATACTAACATCTAAAAATCTCTTCCCAATATTATTTCTCATTTCTCTCAATATCTCTCTCTCAGATGGCTCTCTCTCCCCCTAGTGCCACCCCCCACTCTGGTTCCTCTCTCAATCCCCTCACTCAACCACCGTGAAGTTCGTCGTAGCACCGCTGCCTTCAACCACGATATCGTCTTTTTCCATTTTCTCTTTCGCGAAGTGCGAACCCTCTTTCATGGCATCGTCACCACGACGGAGGCGCGGAGGCACCCACAGTCACCACCTTCTTCCATGGCTATTTCGGAATACTAGCGTCAATCTGTTCTTCAAGCACTGGAACTTCAAGCGACGGATTTGTTCTTCTGCGACCACACGAAGTTGTTCTCCACCGGATGTGTTCTTCTGCGACCAGAAGACTCTCCATACTTCTTATATCTATATTTTTAGTTTTGTATGCCAGATCTTCTTTGGATATTTTTTCTTTATGGTTTGAGACAAAGATTTGGTCTCTGTAAATTTTGATTTCATTTAATTATCTATAGATTTTGTTATTCTCTGAAATTCTCTATCTCTTCACATTTTTTTTTGGTTGAAACCCGTCAAACCCGCCCGCCACCTGTCAAACCCGCCACCCGACCAAACCTTTCCTCAAATGGGTGGAAACGGGCTACATATTAAGAGTGTGTTTGGGAAAGATTGTTTTTCCCCATTTCAGCTGTTTTTTAGCTTAAAAGCTGTTTCATAGATAATCTATCATGTTTGGCATTTTGATTAAATTTATAAAAAAACTTTTTTCAGGGGAAAAAAGCTGTTTTATGCCATCTAGTTTTTTCTAGCTTAAGATTGTTGTGATTTGATTATTTTTCATTCTCAAGACTCTCTTCCATGTTTACCCCTACAAAACTAACTTCTAAACAAATATTATTAAATTATACAAATAACTTCATACCCTTTTTCGTAATTTATTATATAAAAGTGATTTTTTTGCACCACCCAAACGAAATAGATTATCTTAAAATCGCTTTTCAGCAAACAGACCCAAACAAAAACAGATTCTGATTATAATCGATTATCACAATAATCGATTATACAAAAATTGATTATCAGCATAATCTTTTTTTTCCAGCTTTCCCAAACACACTCTAACTCCTTCGGCTTTGGTCGGTTTTGAAGTTTTTGTCCCGAAACCGGCCGTTGTCCTCCCCTACTCTTTAGTCAAAATTTAATCGATCCTGCAGTGAAAAAGTTTTTTTTTTTTTTTTCCGCCGTTATCTAAATCAAACGGGGCATAAAGTGAAAAGGGTTTCTTCATGTAATAAGCGAAACTCCCAATAGCCTCCTAAGTCGCAACACCTCGGGGCGTGTGACCAACACCGCCAATCTTGTCTCACGGACAATCAGTCTCACGTCTAACTTCGGAAAAGAGCGTGTATCACACGAACCGCCACTGCGCGCGGGTCTAAGTTTATAAAACAGACATTGCTTTTCTTCTTCCAACATTGGACCGCGCATAAACTGATAAAAGCAAGCACCTCGTAACTGTCACCCTCACGGCCCTCACCCATTTGCCATTTAGCATAGGAGAGACAGTGGGTGAGTGAGTCAAAGCTCTCACGGCACGATCGCGTTGCGGTTTCTCTATCTAAGCTAGGGATGGTTGAGGGAAGAGGGTCCACTCTTGTGCATCTTTTCGTGGTGGCTTTGAGTTTGGTAGCATTTGGGTTCGCCATTGCCGCTGAGAGAAGAAGAAGCGTCGTAAGCCACTTTTATTCTCTCTCCCTGTAATTTAATTCTCATTTTTAAGGTTTTCTTATTCGAAGAAAATGGCTTTGGGGTACCGTTTAATAAAAAGCTTAATTAAGCACTTGTCAATAATGTGCTCTAAAATGGGTTAAAAAAAGTTAGAGAGCTTATTTTGATTAGCTTATTTGAGACGCTAACTGAAAATAAGTAAAAAAGAGTTCAAAAAAAAAAAAAACCAATTTTTTCTAACTTACGCTATCAAAAATAGAAATTTTGGGTTGAAAGTCGTGTAATTGATAAAAAAAATTATAAACTATTTTTATAGGATATTTTACTCAGATCCTAATAAGCTCTCTAAAATATGTTCTCATTTTTCTGTTTCTAAAATTGTTCTGTTTCTTGCACATTTTGTGTTCACTAGAATAATAAAATGATAATAAATATCGTAGCAGGAGAGTAAAAATTCAAATTGCTTGCAATGATCTTAATCTATTTTTCGGGATATAACTTTCAAGTTAGTAGACTCACTAGACTGTAATTAACTCTCTATTCAGGGCAAGTTCCTATACAGAAAATGGAAAATGTTGACAGATGATTTGTAAACTAAGACACCAAAGAACTGAAATTAGCATTCTCTGCTGTTAGAGTCGGTTCAATACACGCATGTCAGGTTCAATACACTGCTGCTGAAATTAGCATTGTAAACTAGATAGAGAAGCTGCCAGCTTTCTGTACGTCAATCCAGTTACACTGTTCATTCCTTGCCAATAAAAATACTAGAGTAGGTTTGATTTGCAATCTTACATTGGCTTTAATGTAGTTCTAAATCACACATTGCGGCCGAAATATTGCGGTTGTGATCTCTTTTCACATGTTATGGCCGCAACGCAACCGCATCAGCACCGAATCAGACACTGCATCGGACTGTAACAGATCGCAACACCCATTTTTAGTACTGTTCGTTCAAAAAATTTTCAACACAAAATTTTCAGACCCCCAAAGCATTTAGATGCAAGAATAGTACCTTTATACTTTAGCAATTTGTTTCTTTTATCTATTTTTGCTATCCTCTTCTCAATTCAGAAATATGAAGAATTACAATAATTAGAGATTTTTTTTTGATTTGGTGCAAACATAAAATTATTTCACGCTAGCGGCCGGAGTCCGCGACGCAGTAACCACAATGGCCGCAATCTCAACCACATCCGACCGCAATTGCAATTTAGAACCTTCAATAACATATGATTTATTCATAACACTTTTCTGTTTGAATTCATCAATAAATGCTTTACGAAGTTGATTTATGTGTATCTAAAATAGAAGTACTATGAAGTGAGAATCTGGAAATTATTGCCTTGAATATTGATCATCCTGAAGAAGTTTTTTGACAAAAACAGCATCTTCTTGTACCAACAGACATTGGGTAAATTTTAGTGTTAGTATGATTTGACACAGCTGCATTCATATAGTAATAAGAATATAAACAAAAATTTTACTTAGGTCATCATGCCACGATACAAGTCTTAAGCCTACTTATAGCTGCATATTATATAACAGGATAACAGGAAACTCTACTGCTGGTCCTATCCTTTTTCTTTGATTCAAATGACTAAACCCTACAGCTCCTCAAGGGCCAACTAACACAATCCTGTTCTGGTCATTCTTGGCAGCTTGCATCTCCCAAAGCTTCATCTCTGAGAATTGATTTTTGCTTTGTACTGTTGTGCCATGAATGAAGTTTTCTTCATAATTGAAACTCATCCCTTCTCTTGTGACTTTTGAGCTTATTCCTAAATGTTTATTAAATTCAGGCAGCTCCATTTGAGTGATTGCTGACCTTGGGGCTTAACTTGGGACTGGGATTGCATGTAATTGATAAGATAATTGCTCATCATGCATCCTTGCCAGCTTAATATCAGCCTCTCTTAGTGACTAGGGCATGAACATATGATTTTCACTAGCTATCTCATCTTTGTGACCACCATTGAATGCACCCGTTAGAGCCATTTGTGGCCGTCTGATAACTTGGTTTGTTTGTCAAGCTTACTAATTCCTCTGCTTGTATTTGATGCAATTGACCTGTGTGTTTAGTTTTCGGTAAGGAACTCATCGTAATCTTCATAGTCTGTAGGAACTGATCCTTGGAAAGCAACTCACTTTTATGAAACACTTCCTACATTACTTGTTACCCTTTTGTTGTGTAAGCCCATTGTCACCACTTATTAGCCTTCCCTTCTATGTCAAAGGCGAGGCCAATTTTTGGTTCCTAAAGGCACTTGTTGATCTATAGGTTTACCTGGTAATGAAACACCTTCAAGTAATGGACCCACTGTGTGAGCTTGGTGCCAGAATGACAAGGAAAGACCGTATTGACATCACATGGCATTGGATGTTCTCACCCCGCACAGTAGCCTATCCTGCTTGCATTACTTTTAATTCCTTTGGTTGCCTGCCTTCCAAAGAGCCAGCATATATCTTCTATTTTTTTTTTTTTTTTTTTGGGGTTACTATATATCTTTTGCTGTTACTCCTCTGTCTCCATAGTCCTTATGTGTATGTTTGTAACCAATATGTGATGTTTTTGGTTTGGTTGCTATAACTGAGAATGCATGGAGATGGGGTGATTAAATATGTCTCTTGTAGATTCTTTTGTTGAATGCTGAATTCATTGAAGTGTTCACATATTGCATTATGTAAGGGTTTCTTTTGAATCTTCTTGCTGTCTTTGATCTGATTTCATGCAAACCGGTATCGGTTCCAAATAAGCGTGAAAAACATGTCAAGGGGAAATAATATGTAAAAAAGTAAAAGAATTCTTGTGACGAACGTTTGTAGTCCATGTAAAGATCTTCGTACACTAACTGCAAGTAAAAGGAATAATACAAACCAGGATGATGACTAGCTTAATTGTGTTATTTAAGGTTGTGCCATTGGGGCAGTCAGTAAAACTAGAATTAGTCATAGCGCTTACATAATGGGAATTGAGAAGTCTAGACTCAGTTTATTGACTGCACATGCCTCTCATACCCTTCAGTTAATTTTTTCAGTCAATATTGTTTAGAATAAGAAAAAGTCCATCTCATATGCACTTAGATCCTTCAACTTTCAAAACGTGTGACAAGGTCCCTAAACTGCCAAAAGTGTGCAAAGTTATCCAAAATTGTGATAGGCATTAATTTTTGGATGGGCAATGTTATTTTTCAATATGGAAAAGTTTAAATTACACTCTTCAACTTTGCCTTGTATGCACTTTGATCCTTGAACTTTTAAAAATGTGGGATAAGGTCCCTAAACTCTCAAAAGTTCGCAAAGTGATCCAAAATCATAATAAGGCATGTGACACTTTCCAACCAAAAATTAACCTTTGGGAGCTTTCAAACCTTGCGACACATTTTGAAAGTTTAAGGGCCAAATGAAGCAAAGTTGATGGGTGCAATTTGAACTTTTCATTTTAAAACATATGGTTTGCTATATTCATTGAATTGATGAATATTCTTGTTAATTTGCATTGACATGCTTCTCCTTCCCCTTTTCTTTTCTCTTACTTGACAGGGAACCATGTACAAAGATGAAAGAACAAATGAAACATATTGCATCTACAATTCAGATGTTGCAACTGGTTATGGAGTGGGTGCTTTCCTGTTTCTTCTTTCAAGTGAATCACTGCTTATGGGAGTGACAAAGTGTATGTGCTTTGGGAGGCCTTTAACACCTGGGGGAAATCGGGCATGGTCCATTATATATTTTATTTCTTCTTGGTGAGAATTCTGTACTCTTGCTTGACAATCTCTACTAACAAGTTAAATTATTGTAGTATCAAACTATCAATGATATGTTCTTAAAATGCCTACTTCTCTGTTCTCTGTTACTCCAATGAAATAATTATTGGAGATTTCATTTTCTGCCTCATCTCTTTATTGGTTTTTTTTTTTCAATAAAGAAGCATGCTAAGGCATCACAATGAGGAACAAGGTTGTCAAACTCGAGATCCTACATAGGATCGTTCGAAGGATGAAAGATCGTAACTCGTGGGATCGTAACATCGGATCGTAAGATCCCACCAGAAAGACAAAATTATATTTAATATATATTAATATTATTTATTATTTATATAACATAAATAAGAAAAAGTAACCTTAAAAACCAAAATAACCTTAATATAAAAATGTCATACATGAATCATATATCAAAACGCCACAACACCACCAAAACACCACAACACCACCAAAATATCAAAACACTGTACCATAAAAACATGAAAACAGACACCACAACACCATCAAAATAAAAGAGTCCCAACTCTAATTTAGCAAATCATCCAAGCCATGGTGGTCATAATAATCATCCTCCATATGATCCATGCCATCTTCCTCTCCAACTTCATCATCAACATTAGGAATCACCAAATCATCTATAGGGGCAGCAGCTGCACCATTAGCCAAGTCTCCTTCATTTGGAGTATCCAATTCCAATTCTTCATTGTGTATTGTTAAATCTAAAATGTCAGATGAACCTTCATCATTATCCACAATCCATTCATCATCGGATGCAAGATCATCATGGTTATATTCAATCTTCTTTCTAGGTTGCTTCTTCTTGGCCAATTTTGAATTGGCCATCACAAATACAACATCATTCATTGTCTTCTGTTTCAAACGGTTTCTTCTCTTTGTGTGGACCTAATAGATATAAACTCCATTAGTATTTAGCAAGTGGTAGGCAATTTTAAAAATGAAATGTGAGAGAAATTTTACCATCTCAAAGACACTCTAGTTTCTCTCACAACCAGATGAACTGCAGGTCAAGCTTAATACACGAATTGCAAATGTTTGGAGTTCTGGATGCTCATCCCCATATGACTCCCACCATTGTGATGGAGTTTTGGTTTTAAGAGCAGCCATGGCTATTGCACTACCAAAAAACTTTGCTCGCATCTTGAAATCTTAAAGTTGAGCATCAATCTTGGTTATCACTTCAACATCTCCCACCATCCTTTGTAAACAATCATATAACCCACGTTTTACTTCATAGTCAGCTTTAAATTCAGGACCATAATGTAATTGGGTGTTAAGGTAGTAACCCGCAGCATGCAAAGGTCTATGGAGTTGCTTGTCCCATCTCTCATCAATGATATCCCATAGAGGCTTAAAACTAAATATTACAAAAATAATTGAATTAGTTTTGAAAATAAAGTTTATAATTTAAATTAAAATATACAATGTAAACTAAAGTTTATAGTTTACCTTTTCTGGACACCATTGAAGGCTTTTTGTATGCTCTCCTTAGCTTGATCCATTGCCTCATAAATAAACCCCATTGCTGGCTTCTCATCCGAATCCACCAAACGAAGCACTTTGATTAGTGGATAAGCACCTCTCAAGCAAGTCACAATGTTCTTCCAAAATTCCTTATCCATAGCCAGTTCTTCAATATGCTTCCCATCCCCTGTCCTTGCAAACCGGCTTGATGTCCATAAACCGGCTTGATGTCCATTCATTAGAGGTAAACATTCTTATCAAGGCCCCTTTGTTGTCCATGAGACACCCCAAAGTTAGATAAGAAGTGGCAAAGCCAATCATGGCTGGCCTCACCAAATCCTTTCCTTTGGTGAAATGTTGCAATAAAGAAATTAGAGAAGTCTTGGAATAGATATAGGTGGTAATCTTCTTACCCTTTGAAATTATTTCATGGTGAACTGATATTTTTTTTCTCAAAATCCTCCATTAGATCAATGCAATGTGCTGCGCAAGGTGTCCAATAAAGCTTATTCCTTTTCTCCATCAACAACGTACCAGCAGCTTTGTAATTTGCTGCATTGTCGGTCACAATCTGGACGACATTTTCTTCACCAACTTCCTCCACAATTTCATCAATCATCTCAAATATTTTATGAGCAGTTTTTGATATATGAGATGCATCAATCGACTTCAAAAAAACAGTACCTTTAGGGCTGTCCACTAAGAAGTTCAATATTGTTCTCCTTCTTTTGTCAGTCCACCCATCACTCATGATGGTGCATCCTGTCTTCTTCCAAATGGCCTTATGTTCTTCAGTGTTCTTTGTTGTCAAATCCACCTTTTGCTTCAAGTACTTTACTCTAATCTCGTGATAGGATGGCGGCTTAAATCCAAGGCCATGTCGGGCTACCATCTCCAACATCTTGTGAAATTCTTCACTCTTTGCAGCATTAAACGGTATGGCATTGTTGTAGAAGAATGAAGCAATTTCTTGGCATGCTTATTCTTTCAAATTCTTCTTGAAGATGCTGTTGATGGTGGTTTGAGAGGTCACTCCCCTCTTCTTAAAAAGATTTCCAGGCGTATCCTCTTCCTGCCTTTTTTCTTTTCCTTTCTCAGTAACTATCTTCTCATCATCTATGCCTGATTTCTTCACTAATTTTTCTTGCAAGGATTTTACAATCTCCCACATTTGTTTCTTCACTTCATCAGGAACAGAATTACAAGCTCCAACATCTTTTTGTGTACAAGCCAAGTGATGCTTCAACCGGTAAACCCCTCCAATAATTACTTTCGCACAGTAATTACATTTGATTTTTCTTGTTCCCCCGTCAACAGAAACTCCATGCTTCCATGCCGTATCACTCCTGCTACCAGCAGCATTAATCTGCACTCTAGGGGGTGGACCACCAGAGCTGCCAGCAATAGGGATGCTTGAAGACATGTTGAAACAGAGTGGAGAAACAGAGGAGAAACAGAGAGGAGAAACAGAGGAGAGAAACTGATATTGCCGAATAATAACATTGTTTGCTACTGTGCATATATACTCAGTGAAAGAATCCGTGTAATGAAGAGCTTTAACCACCACAATGATGCAGCCATATATTGGGAAGGAATGATTTGAAGTGAAAACGGTAATATAATAAATTTGTGAGAATTCCAAAACAAAAGGCATTGAAAGGCTGAAAGCTATTAAGAGCAGAGAGATACCCGTGTGATTATGTGAAGAAGAGTGGAATTAGGAAAGGTAAAATAGGGTTAAAACAGCTGGGTCTGTGTTTTTATGTGTTTTGGGCTGTAAAATGAAGTTGGGCCGAAACGGGTTATTAGGGAAACTGGGTCCAAAACGACTAAAACGGGTTGTGCCTCACGAAAACGGGTCGCCCCAGGATCGCACAACTCGTCCAGAGAGTGCCGCACCGGCCGCATTCACACGTTTCCTCGCCGCGCCGGCGGATGGCCGCGTTTTCCCACCG
Organism: Echinosophora koreensis; assembly: GCA_035048595.1. NCBI lineage: Eukaryota > Viridiplantae > Streptophyta > Magnoliopsida > Fabales > Fabaceae > Echinosophora > Echinosophora koreensis. The sequence goes on along the minus strand of JAPCYP010000031.1, from coordinate 362,484 downwards.
ATCTACCTCGCTGAACCCAACATAACTCTAGGAGCGTACGATCCCACGATTTAACTCGCGCGCCTAACAACCTTGATGAGGAAGGCCATCCCAACTAGGTTGGCATCACCAACCCCCACCAATCATCTGCAACACCCTTCTAATTGAAAAAAAAAATAAAAAAAATGGGGGGACTATAGCCAATACCCATGAAAAGTTAATAGAATCCAAAATTTGAAAGACCAAGCCAATTACGACTAAAATCACTTCTAACAAAAGAAGGAAGACTATCCCACCAAACAAGACATCTCTTTATTGGTTTAATTTGGTTTATAGTTATAATTTATACGTAGTCCCTCACCCCTTTTGGCTACATATTTGGTTGAAAGTAACCTGTGAATATTTTTTTGATTCCACAATATGTGTTTGTTTGTTTTTATTCAAGTTAAGCTAGCTGATCTTGTCCATTTCCAAAAATGTTTCACATGAAATGCCACATGATTGCAGTGAATCTATAGGAGTATTCATTGAATTTTATTTTTTACATTTTATTCGTTCCCAGGGTAACTTTTCTGGTTGCAGAAGCATGCATGGTAGCAGGTGCATTGAAGAATGCCTATCACACCAAATACCGGGGAATGATCTATGCTCAGAACTTCTCTTGTGAAACCTTGAGGAAAGGTGTCTTTGTCTCTGGAGCAGTTTTTGTTGTTGCAACCATGATTCTTAATGTTTACTACTACATGTATTACACAAAGGCAACCACTAGTCCAGGTTCTCAGAAGACGAATCGGGTAAGCTCCACGATTGGTATGACTGGATATGCATGATGATGGATCATGGATGAAAGGTTACCAAATTTTGATTCTTCACTTCAGAGGATGTCTCTATGATTGTCACTCTTTTGTAAAAGGGTGGTTTTCAGTTTGGCTTTGGTTAGTTAGCACATAGCTAGAGTTTATAATGTTCTTGTGGATGTTATTGTCAAAGACGCATATAGCTATAAATATCGAAGTTTAGATAAAGAGGGTCTCTTGTGCTAAATTACTTTGTGGAAACATGGTTTCAGGTTTCAGATAAACTTCACATTGAAACATATCTCTTGTATAACTTCTGTTTTGGACGCTCAAGCTTTTCTTAGTAACTCCCTTGATTTAATACACAACAATGGGAAGAAAATGAACAAATGACATCGCTCTTCAATCTCTCGGAAAATTCGAGTAGGGAATGGAAGGGGCCTCCACTGCCAAGCTGAAAACTAAAGCTAGGAGCTATTTATTTTTTCACCTCCCATATTAATCCCCCCACCTCTTTTTTTAATTTTTTTCTTTTTTCCCTAAATACCCATCCCCTCCCCTCTTGGATTCTTCTTCCCCACCCGCTCCCCTTCATCCATTCTCCACCCTTATAAAACCTACCCAACCCACACACGGAAAAACTTTAAACATAACACACATGGAAACTATGTGGTACAGTTTCTGTGTGTTTATAGTTTTTTTTGTTTAGAAGTTTAATTTTTTTTATATGGTAAAGTTTAAATTTTCGAATGTATTTGATATTGTTAATAATTAATAATATTAATAAATATAAAAACAATAATAATAATAATAATAATAATAATAATAGTTTATTAATATTAAATTATGAATAATGATTTTATAATTAATCTTTTTCTCAATAATAATTAATTAAATCGAAATCATTAAATTTTAACAAAAATCCGTCAAAAAAAAAATTTCTACCCACTCACGGAAATTATAGTTTGTGTGTATTCAAAATATTTTGAACACATCGAAACTGTATTTTCTGTGAGTTATAATAAATTAAAAAATACTGTCACCTTGTGCCGGTCTTTGACCCCGCCAGTTTCAACTCCTTCTGTCGGTCTTTGTGCACGCTATCATTGTCTTCTATCGTGGCTTGGTTTGTGTAGAGTGTAGGATAATACGGTGAGAGGTGAGAGGTGAGAGGAGGTAGGAAAGGGGTGAGGGTTCGATGCGGTGGGGGATAAAGAGTTGGGGAAGGGTATTCAGGTAATAAAGAAAAGAGTAAAGATCCATTTTGGTCGTTGACAATTTTCGCGGTGCACATTTTAGTCCATGACAAAAGAAATTCATCTGTTAGTCCTTGACAATTACAAACCAGGGACACGTTAGTCCCTCCGTTGATCTCCGTTATGAAGGCTCCGTTAGTTTGTTGATGCGGCTCGTTAAATCGTCCACCCGTCTGTTAAGTAGCTCACTTGGAATTTTTTTTCCTTTTTTTTAAGTAAAGACCCATTTTGGTCCTTGACATTTTTCGAGGTGCCCATTTTAGTCTCTACGAAAAAAAACTCGGCCTTTTTCTTTCATCTTCTTCATCCTTTCTTCTTGCTCCATCTCCTGCATATACGAATATCCCAATCAAAATCAGCTCCATTTTTGAATTAAAAAAAAATCAGATAATCAGTAGAAAGTAAAAAAAGAATATGAGCATCAGAGGAGAAAAGAAAGGACCATGAAGAAGAAGGAAAGGGGGGAGAAGGAAAAGGCGACAGGGGGACGCGCACCACGCGGAGGAGAGAGAGAAGACTGAGCTTTGCGATGGGGCGGCGGGGAGGGAGAAGAATGAAGTGGCGTTTCGTGGTTGTTAATGACGAAGGGGAGGATGCACGCGGCGGCGACGACATGGCCGTGTGACTGCTGGGCTCCTCCTCCTCCTCCTCCTCCTCCTCCTCCTCCTCCTCCTCCTCCTCCTCTTCTAATGCTTATGTTCTCTTTTTTAATTGAATAAAGGCTCAAACTGGTACTCGACAAAAAAATAAGGGGACATTTTGGTCCCTAAAAAATAGAAAATACCAACTCGGTCCTCAAGAATGTAAAAAGCAGGTCAAAATAGCCATTTTTAGGGACTAAATCAGGGACTATTTTGACCTGCATTTTACATTCTTGAGGATCAAAATAGTATTTTCCATTTCTTAGGGACCAAAATGTCCCCGTGCATTTTTGTCAAGGACCTGTTTGGGCCTTTATTCTTTTTAATTTCTAATGATTATCTGATTTTTCCATTAAAAAAAGCGTTGATTTTGTTTGGGATTTTCGTATATGCAGGAGATATGGGGATAGAGGATGAAGTTTAAACCAGTATCACCATATAAAGTTTTTAGTTCTCTATTTTTTCTTTTGTGACATATATGGTATGGTGGTGCCCCCAAAATTTCTCTTTTTCATAAAATTTATAGAGCTTGGTCCCTGTGCTCAACTTGGAATTCTCTGAATTTGATTGATGGAAAAAGAATTGATGGAGGAAGAAAAAATGATGAAAAAGATGAACACTAGTGCAGAAAACACTTTTAACATTGGTTAAATTTGACTTTTAAAATCTATTTTTGAACCGATGTCTATATAGGCGATGTTGAATGTGGGCACTTTAGACAGCGGTTCTTCGAAAAAACCGATGTCTAAAGCTCTCTTTCAACAATTTTTAAAAAAAGAACAGTACTTTAGACATCGGTTATTAGCGGGAACCGATGTATAAAGTGCATTTTTAACGTCGGTTGCTACTACAACCGATGTAAAAAGTCTTTTCTTTTTAAAAAAAAAATTGGTTTATTATATCAGTTTGGTCATAAATTCAACAAAATAAATATCAAAATGAACACAAGATATGAGCTTAAACATGTTCCCCATAACATTAATTCATTATCAAATACAAAATTCAACTTACAATGTCATTTCTAGATACAAACTTCAAGTTACACAACATCTCTAAACTACTCTAAACCCATACTCTAACTTCTGGAAACTACAAGTACTTATGTAAACATCTGAAAAAAGGAAAACTTATTCACCAGCCACTCCATGCCAGAAACAAATTCCAACCCAAATCTGGTGTCTCTTTAGCGAAATTGAACATGAATGTGTACATGATCACGATAGGCTCAACAACTCCTAGAATCCATAAAGATTGACCTCCAATTATTGGGTGTATATTGCCACATATTGATGTGGATGGCAAAGTTTGAACAGTTGTTAGAACTCCATCTGCAAAGAACAGGTACATACATGTCATTAAGCTTTAATAGTATTGAATTAGTAATAAACCGTTCTCAAAGTAAAAGGATTATGATTGTAAAGGAACATGAATGTGACACTCTTTTTAGTACGTCTCTCAGGCAAAAGAAGAATCTAATGAAGTTAGAATGAAATGATAGGTCTTGTAGCGGCAAAACATATGTGGTAGGGGCCAAAATCCTGTACAGAGAAGCAACAATTTATCATTGTTATATGTCAGCTACATTTGATTGAAGCCTAGAAAAAATATTGCTATCTTTCAGTACATAGACCACAATTTGTTAGAACAATTTAAGGCTTAACTTAAGCATATTGATATATACCTTAAGCCTGCTCTGATTCCTCTTGTCCAATCTTGCTTGTAGCACATTAACCTTCCTTTGAGATCATTCTTGATTCCATCAAAGCGTACAAAAGTTTCTTCCATAACTTTTGTCCAATGAAAACCCTCAAGGACTGAATATCATCAGCCAGTATAGAACTTATTGATTCGTTACTTGGCTGCCACTGGGAACCAACACTGCTAATCACAAATGAAACAAACAAGTAGTTTAGATAAATTCTTGTTTTTCTATTTGTTATCTCATTGAGGCTCAATCAAGGTGAACGGATGGATGAGGATGTACAAAACTACAAATGTACAGATAAATTAAGCAAGAAGGGAGCTATTGAATTAAAGTATCATATTGGTAGGAGTGAGCGCATTAGAACTTCAAGGACTTGATATCAGAATAGGACATGGTGTATTAGCTATAGGAAACAGTAATAGTTAAGTGTAGAAAAAGCAGGTCAGTTTTATGATCTGAAAAAAAAATGTTTTGGCCCATGTTTGGTCACTTCATCCTTCTCATAACAAACTGAAGATACTCCGAACAAATGTTTATCACCAGTGATTCCAATCCCATGTACTCAAGAGTATAGAAGGATGCATACAAAGGAAGAGAAAATAAAAATCATATTAATCTCTCTGCTAATCAACTATAAGACAATAGTATAATTTTATGAACGTTGATTAGCTGTAGAAACTAATGAGTTCATCATGGTGCATGAATCGAGTGGAAGTTTGTAGTTTGTACCCCCTTTTGTGTAATTTTTTAAAAGAATTCTAATGTTGAGAATAACAAGTAATCATCAAAACAAGAAACCTCAGTTAACCTTGCCTGTCATTGGCAATGTAGTAATCAGGTAGGTTCTCCCCAAAAAACATAGAACTAGGTGCATTATTATAGCCATGTAATGTTGGATAGTGATACCGTGAACTGAATCATGCAGTCATTTACAGAATACAGAGCTTGTTCTTTCATCTATATCTGTGTCTCTATTTTGGGGTTGGTAAAATTTAAAAAGAGACCAAACACGGTGAATTAGTACCTCCCCAGTAGAGAAAAACCTTCAGGTAGAAGGGACTGGACGTAGCTCTTGGTTGGAAGAGAGTGAACCAGGATAAATCATCTGTGTGAATCTTCTATCCTTATCTTTTACAGTCTTTGCTTATACTAACTGTGGGGATTTGAATCTGAGTTTGTTGACTCTTAGAAAAGTTATTTTGTTTGTGTGTATTTATCTTGTCTTGCTTGCAAAAAGGTTTTAAGAAAAGGCTTTTTCGAAAAACTGTTAAGAAACACAATTCAACCCTCCCTTCTTGTGTTTCCCTGTGTCAAGTTCAACAATGAACTAAATGCAATAGGAAGCAAACACTCCATGAATACATGACAATCATGACTTTTCATCCCATGAAGCCTGCCCGTTTTGACATCACCACTTCGTGCCAAATTAGATGAAAAACCATTGAGCGTCCTAAGTTCTTTGAACCACCGACAAACTAACTTTCTTAATCGATAGTTAAAGTGTAACAAGCTTTTGGCCTTACCATTTTTTCCATTTGACTGCTGCTTCATTTCCAAATCCTTTCTTCTATAATACAGAGCTAGGTTCATCCTTGCCTTCTCATTGTCCTTCATTTTTCTAGCCACATTCATACCCGTGTTAAAAATATTGTCAAAGAAATTTTTCTCAATGTGCATCACATCAAGGTTATGCCTTAACAAGTTATCTTTCTAGTATGGTAGCTCCCAAAAAATACTTTGTTTTGTCTAGTTATGTCATTCTCCATATCCCGGTAATTTCGTCACACCAGGATCAATGACTTTTGGAAGATTGTTAACCCGATGCCAAATTTGTTCAGGTTTCAACATAGGTGCCCTTCTGTTTCAGTTCGGCCCTTTTTGAATGCTCGAATATTCCTTCTGAATGCATGATCATGACCTAAGAACCGACAATGAGAATCAAACCAAGAACTTTTACCACCATATCTTAAGGTAAAAGCCTTTCCATGTTCCATGCAACATGGGCACGCTAGTTTACCGTGAATCCTCCAACTAGATAGCATGCAATATGCAGGGAAATCATTGATAGTCCACATCAGAGTCTCCCTCATCATAAAGTTTCGCTTCTTTGAAACATTATACATTAAAACACCAGCCCACAACTTCTTTAGATCATCGATCAGAGGCTGCAAATATACATCAATCCCAGCCTTCAGATTAGATAGGCCCAGTATGAGACAAGTCAAAAACATATACGGTTTTTACATGCAAATAACGGGAGCAAGATTGTGCGGTGTAGCAATTACTGGCCAACATGAATAAGGCGAAGCCGATGCTTGAATGTACGAGATAAAACCATATGAGCACAACCCAAGTCATACATTGCGAGGATCTGATGCGAATTCAGGATGTACACGATCAAAGTGCTTCCAGGCTTGACCATCAGATGAATGGTGTAACATGCCCGAACTTCTTCTATTCTTATAATGCAACCTCATTTGTCCCGAACTTTGCGTTTATGGAAACATTCTCTACATCCTTGGAATTATTGGCAAATAGAACATTGTCTTCATCAGAACTGGTTTGTTCTTACTACAACCAATGTTTCTGAAACAGTAGCTAGGTTCCTGACAAAATTTAAATTCTACCAGTGCGCTATCATTTGTGCCCCATTCACTGTCATAAAAAAGCATGCACCCGTTCGTACAACAGTCAATCCTCCTAGCCTCCAACTGCAATTTCGACACCAACCACTTCGTATCCTAATAATTTTTTAGCAACAACCCTTTGATGTGTGTCACATCTAGAAGCATTAAAAAAAAATAAAATCTAAACACTTCTCGGCGACATTCCAATTGGATTTGCAAGCTAAAAGCCTAACACATATTAATAGTTTTGAATCTGACGCCCCTTCAAACAATGACTTATTTGTCTTTACCAATAGATTGTAGAATCTTTAGGCCGCTTCATTAGGAGGCTCTTCCATTTCATCTGACTCATTCGCCTCAAATGTCCCACGTTGCCTGAGACCATCCACCACCATCAACAGTATTGACTAAAGTTGTTCAACATAGTCGTCGTGTACTCCACTGCCGTATGAACTCATGTTGATATTGTAACATCCAGATTTTTCGGTTTTCTAATATCGGTAATAATTATATAAATGATTATATTTTTATCCGAGAGTTAGAAAATGAATTTGGATAAACTAAGGTCATTTCATTATCATACTTATTTTTATAAGGTTACGAGGAAGTTTTAGAATGAAAATTCAGACGGAAACCGGTCTGCGTTTTCCGTATTTTCACTGATAGTAAGTTTTTACTGATCAGAAACCCTAATTTTAATTCGTGAATGAAACACTTAAGTTTTTTATTTTATTTCCTACGATTGTGCATTTTTAGAATTATTTCACAAAACGTGAAATAATATATGTTTTACGGATGTTATGTTCAATCGGGTAAACGACGGAGCCGATTACGGGAGTTTTGAGACTCGATAAGTGGACAAAACCTATATTCTCTTAGGAATAGGTCATCCATGTGAGAGGTTTAATGTGGCTTAGGGTTATGTTAGCAATTTTTAACAACTGCATTTTTATCTCTAAACTTTCTATTAATTGTATTTTGGTCCCTAAACTAATTTCTTTGATACACTAAGTGAAGTGAGCCAAATTCTTACCATTAAAACCCATTAAGGGCTGCACCCAAAAGGCTCAATTTCATGTCCAAGGATTCATTTCCATGAAGCAATTCTAGTCTTAAATTTTCCTATGTCTTCATTATGCCTTAAATGATTTTCAAGTGCAAAATTAATTGGGCTTGAGCTTTTTAGGCCCAAAATTTCGAAAGGCCCATGGCCTTGGAGGCTTGCTCTTCAAATTCTAGAGCTCACTTGGTGACTCTAGCTCATTGTACAATCTTCTACACTATTCCTCCATCTTCTCCATTTCTCTTTTTCTCTTAAGCTTCCATAAGCTTGATTTGTGAAGGAGCTTGGTAATTCCTTGCCCATTTTCAACTTCCAAGAGGTGATTCATGTTTCTTATCATCTCTAAGCTATTGTTCTTTCATTTCATTTCTTGTTTTAGAGACTTTTTCATATTGTTCATCTTAGTTACTCTTAACTTTGATAAATCATAGAAAATCATAGAAAAATCCTAAAAATGTGAAACCAATTTCTATGTTCCTATTATCATCACTTCTATCATAATCCAAGAGTATGTTGAAAACCAAAACTTCCTTCCCTATTTTCTCATCATGGCCGAACCTATGTCATAAGTGTGGAGGAAGATTTTGTTCATTTCCTAAACAAATGATCTTATATACTATACTTCTAGTATGTCTACATGCTTTAATCCATGTTAGTCTATCAAAATGAAAATTCAAACCCTAAATCCTTGTATTGGCCGAACCTAAGTGGGTGAGGTTTGATGAGTTTTTGTTCAAATTTTTCCTAAATGATCTTGGTTATCATCCTATTAGTATGTATGTTTATTGAATCCAAGTTGATTTTTCAAACTAAAAACCCTAACCCCATGATCAAGTCTTGACCGAATTCTAGGGTTTGTGAGTTAGGAATTTTAAATTCTTAACCTAGTTGTTTAGTTACTAATCTATGATCTTAAATAGTTAAGGATCATTAATCCATGACTTAGGCAATTCTAGAAATTTTTAGCCACTAAACCTAAGGGAGGCCGTGACCTATTATAGAGAATTAGGAAATTTTAATTGTTTGATTAGTGATTAGTTGATTGTGGTTGATGAAGGTTTAGCAAGTTCGTTGTGTACGTCAACCCGGACTTCCGACAAGTTACGTATTACACCGCGGAGAAGTCTTCGAGAGGTAAGGGGAGCTTACCTGAGGGATTTTTCCCAATACCTATGTGTGTGACTAATGTGTGGTATGTAATTATTTATTTGTTGGTGGTTGTTTAAGTGTTCAAGTTGTGTCATTTTATCCATGTTGTTTATCTGCTCATAATTGGTTATCTGCAGTTATTTATTATAATGCTGTGATGCATGATCTGTCTGGAAATATTATTGTGATAATGTTGTGAATGTTGTTTGAGAAGCCTGACAGTGGTCAGTGCCCAATCAATTAATCAGATAAAAGCTTTGAGAAGCTTCGTAAATTATATTCAATGTTTTAACGGGAAAATTTTGGAATATAATATTAATGGAAAATATTTATTTGGGAAAAATAAAGAGTTTTGGAAAATATCATTATTTTAATGATTTATCGCTGTAAGAGTGATTTATGAGTCATAGTGAGGACGTAACCGTGAAAATATTTTTGTACTGTTGATTTTTACGTAAGAAATTCCGGAATATCGTAAAAAGTTATTTTATGAAATTAATTTTCGAAAATAACTTAATAATGATTTTAGAAAAATGTTTAAGTGGAAAAAGCTAAAATTTGGCTTAAATGGCTAATTTGACGACAACTTGGAAAAATACCGATGGCAAGAAATCCTAAAGCGGCAGTACGTAGTTTAAACAACTTTGAGCCTCCAGTGACCATCTTTTATAAAAAGTAAAATTTTTAACTTACGATTTTATTTCCCATTTGAAATGATTTTCCGAAATCAAGTTGAACTCATCTGTGTTAAAAGTGGTTTTTGAACTTAGTAACCGAAACGTCGGGGTACTAAGGTTCGTGTTGTGTTGTGTTATGGACTTGGTGTCCTTTGGACTTTGAGGTCCTGTAGACTTGGTGTCTACTGTGTTAAAAACATTTAAGATGTTTTTTATTGCCACGAACCTATGGCTGGTGCATCGGTCTAGGGGTGTCGTGATTGAGCACTCGGACTTGGAGGTCCTGTGTTATTAATGAAAGTTTTAAAGATGTTTAAAACTATGATTAGTCGTAAGCCATTTTGAGCTTCGGCAAAGGGAGATTGAACACAAAGAAAAGTGTCAAGAACAAAGTGTTTTTGTTGCATGCATTTGGCAGACATGCCTCGGTTTATGTGTGAGTACCTTGCGGTGTCAGGTATCTCATGCTACGATTTTCTTCATTGTGCCAGGGTTGGACAATGAAACCCCATTTACGTTTTTATCACTGTGCCTTGGGTTTGGACAGTGTGCAATGGGTTTTGGCTGCGTGCCTTTTTGCCTTGTGTGGCAATCGAGCCTGATCAACTCACCACGGTTGGGATATCTCATGAGATTAAGTGCAAAGTTAGACGATGTATTTGAAGTGTTCATGCATAAGTTTTCAAACGATGATGTTTGGGGTGTGAAACCCATTGATTAACTACTATCTTGTTATGAATGCTTCTGTTTTTATGAAAATGTATATGTGTATGTGTTTTTGTTATGTCTCACATGTAGCTATTGTGTTAAATCTATATATTGGCGTCTCACCCTTACAAATATATCAGGTTTATTCTAGACTACGGTAACACTTTGGTACACTAGTACGGATGAAGCAAAGGAATACACTAAGTCATTCGAGGACTTAACTTCTGAGTGCTTGAAGAAGTATTCGTTAGTGGGGATGTCACAAGGGTATTTCAAATAACTGTCTTGTAGAGTGACCAGCTTAGGAATTTTGGTTGAGTTGTAGAATTAAGGCTAAATTACACTTTTGGTCCCCAAATTGTTATTAAATGTTCAATTTGGTCCTCAAGTTTTTAAAATGTTCATTTTGGTCCCCTAATTCCTTAAACTTGTTCAAATAGGTCCTTCCGAAAAGTTGACTAACGGCGACGTCAAACCTAATGACACGTGGCATTAAGTTTAATATTTTAATGTTCATTTTGGTCCCCAAATTGTTTTAAAATATTCATTTTGGTCCCCAAATTGTTTTAAGATGTTCAATTTGGTCCTCAAGTTTTTAAAATGTTCATTGTTGTCCCTTAGTCAACTTGACGTCCCCGTTAGTCAACTTAACGGAAGGACCTATTTGAACAAGTTTAAGGAATTAGGGGACCAAAATGAACATTTTAAAAACTTGGGGACCAAATTGAACATTTAATAACAATTTGGGGACCAAAAGTGTAATTTAGCCTAGAATTAAAAAGGTATTTAAAGATGAAAAGGGAAGTTAGTTTTGTTATAATTTTCTCTTTTGACAATGAGATTCTTTGTGAAAATAGTGTATGACTTCACTACTTTAATTTGTGTATCTTTTTTCTAAAGCATCCCGTTAAAGAAATTTTTACACCTATGTTTTTGGCCTTAAAATAAATTAATTTTTCCGAAAGCAACCGGTGACGTATAATTTTATTTTCCACATTTGGGTAACTATGTGATAACCCAAGAAGGGGTGTCGCATTTGTGGTATCAGAGTTGGTCGAGTCTTTCGGGAACCTTGGGGAATAGGTCTGTTAAGTTTTTGTTGTGTAATCTCTGGTTGGTTCTTGGTTGAATTGTTTCTTTGTCGAAACAATGTGTGTTGACACACAAGTATGTGTGTTTTGATGGGTTCTAATCAGGTTGAGGCCTTGTAAGAACTAATGTTTAGTAAACAGTACTTGTGTTCATGTTGACACATTCGTTTATCCTTTTGGGATTGTGTCAGACATTGAAATGAGGTACCTGTCGTGGAAGATTTTTCAGGAGCATTTTCTGAAAATGTTCTAGGGTTGTGTGTACGAAAGATATTGAGTTTTGATTGATCTAGTTTTTAACATCAGTCAGATCTCTATCGCTTAGTGTAGAATATCGTCTACGAAGCTAACCGAGTTAGACTACCTGAAATGGAATTTTTGTCCGTTTCTTGATAAGTTTATCATCTTCATTGATGATGTTCTCGTTTACTCTAAGAGTCACCAGGAGTATGAGGAATCTTTGCGTCCAGTGTTTTGAATTCTACGTAAGAAGAGTTGTCACGAAGTTACCTAAGTTAGAGTATTGGCTCGATGAGGTATAATTCAGGAGGCATGCGATCCCAATGGAGCATTTGTGCTCACACCCCTAAATAACCCTCAGTGTATTAGACATTTGAGTGGATTGGTTTAGTAGTATTCATTGGTTCGAATATTTTCTTATTATTCCATTTAAAACAATTTGTTATGACTATTTCTTCAGTTGTAAATAAAATAAATTTTTGATACTCGAAGTTTCTTGGTGAAACTTAGTCTCGTCACTGTTACTTTGGTAAATGTGCTTCAGTCTGATTTTATTTGGCCAGACTGCTTTCCTTTTAAAATCATCATGTTGAAAATTCTGTGTTAAGAATGGATCCTTTTGTGTTTAGGACCTATTTATTTTTTTTCCTAATCCGCTGGAAGTTCTTGTGAAAGAAGGAATTTTAGTAGAGTCATGTTTGTAAACATGTATTAGCTATACATCTTTACACTCATGAACCTAATGAAGAATCTTTTTCCATATTGGAGGTTCCGGTATCTTTCACATTGATGAAATTCTTCTCTATGCTTTTTGTGAAGTTTAAATCAAGAAATTTCTTTTCTTGAAAGTTTATTTCAATGATCTTTAAGGCCATGTTTTGTTCAAGTTTGATAGAACTTATCACTTTTCGATCCTCAAGAGCCTTATTTAATTTGGAGTGGTCGTGAACCGGTCGATGAAGTTGGCACTTCTTTATCTGTTAAGAGTAATTATGCAGCGGGAATGTACAACTGGATTATGTATCAGAGGACGGACCAGATTTCGTAGAATATTTTCCTTTATCATTTTAAAGTTGGGACCGGAAGATCTACCTTATGTTTTTGGTAATGTCTGCATCAATATGTTAAAGACCAAGTTAAGGTTTAGTAACTCGATCAGGCTGGTGAGAACAATAATTTAGCCTTTAGAAAGTTGGTTGGGAGTAAGTGAGATATCTGGACATTGTTTTTGCAGAATAGAGAAAAAGTGATGGGAGTTTTGTTGAAATATAGTCATGACTAATAAGATGTGAACCTTTAAGATCGATATCATTGAGTGAGACAAGTATTATAGACCAAATATGTTGATTGAGGCAAAGTATCGTTAGGGAATTCAGGGTAATGATCATTGTCCGTAGTTACGATTGATCTTATAAGTGTAGAAAATAGGGATGAAAGTGTTTAAAATGATTTCACCTAAGTTGAATGTAAGTGAAGAGTACAATTTTGGTTGTGCTATAAGGGTTTAAAATTGAGGAGTTAGATAGTTCTAACCGGGGTAATTCTTTTGATGTTAGTTATATTAAGGATGTAAGAATGTTCTTCTGAGAACGAGATACGTGATTTTGACATAATTGATTGGTGAATTATAATCAAAAGGAATGTTATGATGTCTTACTTGGAGACTTGGGATGTGTAGATTTGATATAACCTAGAGGAGTAGACTACACCCAAAGGTAATAAGATTACGATTGAATTTCTTGAGTAGGAAGTTGATGCATGTTACGGTAAAGTAAAATTGATTTTGGTGTTAACGTTGTTGGAGAAAATTTGCTAGTGGAATCAATATTGAGAAGGGAAGAGAATAAGTTTTTATGATATCTTTCGAATGGGATAGACTAAGGTGGAATGTAGAAGAAAGTGGGAAAAGTATAGTAATGGAAAGTTTTGAGGATAAGTAGAACGAGAAATAAGTATGAATTTTTGTTATTAAGTTGTAATTGTCATCTAAGGAAAACTTAAGTGTGGAAATTTCAATATGATACCTTAGGATTGAAAAATCCTGTCTAGTTTAGAATCACGAAATTTCGAGGACGAATTTTTTTAAGAGGGGTAGTATGTAACATCCTGATTTTTCGGTTTTCTAATATCGATAATAATTATATAAATGATTATATTTTTATTCGAGATTTAGAAAATGAATTTGGATAAACTAAGGTCATTTCCTTGTCATACTTATTTTTATAAGGTTACGGGGAAGTTTTGGAATGAAAATTCAGAGGGAAACCGGTCTACGTTTTCCGCATTTTCACTGACAATAAGTTTTTACTGATCAGAAAACCCTAATTTTAATTCGTGAATGAAACACCTAAGGTTTTTATTTTATTTCCTACGATTGTGCATTTTTAGAATTATTTCACAAAACGTGAAATAATATACGTTTTACGGACGTTATGTTCAATCAGGTAAACGACGGAGCCGATTACGGGAGTTTTGAGACTCGATAAGTGGACAAAACCTATATTCTCTTAGGAATAGGTCATCCATGTGAGAGCTTTATTGTGGCTTAGGGTTATGTTAGCAATTTTTAACAATTGCATTTTTATCCCTAAACTTTCTATTAATTGCATTTTGGTCCCTAAACTAATTTCTTTGATACACTAAGTGAAGTGGGCCAAATTCTTACCATTAAAACCCATTAAGGGCTGCACCCAAAAGGCTCAATTTCATGTCCAAGGATTCATTTCCATGAAGCAATTCTAGTCTTAAATTATCCTATGTCTTCCTTATGCCTTAAATGATTTTCAAGTGCAAAATTAATTGGGCTTGGGCTTTTTAGGCCCAAAATTTCGAAAGGCCCATGGCCTTGGAGGCTTGCTCTTCAAATTCTAGAGCTCACTTGGTGACTCTAGCTCATTCTACAATCTTCTACACTATTCCTCCATCTTCTCCATTTATCTTTTTCTCTTAAGCTTCCATAAGCTTGATTTGTGAAGGAGCTTGGTGATTCCTTGCCCATTTTCAAATTCCAAGAGGTGATTCATGTTTCTTATCATCTCTAAGCTATTGTTCTTTCATTTCATTTCTTGTTTTAGAGACTTTTTCATATTGTTCATCTTAGTTACTCTTAACTTTGATAAATCATAGAAAATCATAGAAAAATCCTAAAAATGTGAAACCAATTTCTATGTTCCTATTATCATCACTTCTATCATAATCCAAGAGTATGTTGAAAACCAAAACTTCCTTCCCTATTTTCTCATCATGGCCGAACCTATGTCATAAGTGTGGAGGAAGATTTTGTTCATTTCCTAAACAAATGATCTTATATACTATACTTCTAGTATGTCTACATGCTTTAATCCATGTTAGTCTATCAAAATGAAAATCCAAACCCTAAATCCTTGTATTGGCCGAACCTAAGTGGGTGAGGTTTGATGAGTTTTTGTTCAAATTTTTCCTAAATGATCTTGGTTATCATCCTATTAGTATGTATGTTTATTGAATCCAAGTTGATTTTTCAAACTAAAAACCCTAACCCCATGATCAAGTCTTGACCGAATTCTAGGGTTTGTGAGTTAGGAATTTTTAATTCTTAACCTAGTTGTTTAGTTACTAATCTATGATCTTAAATAGTTAAGGATCATTAATCCATGACTTAGGCAATTCTAGAAATTTTTAGCCACTAAGCCTGAGGGAGGCCGTGACCTATTATAGAGAATTAGGAAATTTTAATTGTTTGATTAGTGATTAGTTGATTGTGGTTGATGAAGGTTTAGCAAGTTCGTTGTGTACCGCGGAGAAGTCTTCGAGAGGTAAGGGGAGCTTACCTGAGGGATTTTTTCCAATACCTATGTGTGTGACTAATGTGTGGTCTGTAATTATTTATTTGTTGGTGGTTGTTTAAGTGTTCAAGTTGTGTTATTTTATACATGTTGTTTATCTGCTCATAATTGGTTATCTGCAGTTATTTATTATAATGCTGTGATGCATGATCTGTCTGGAAATATTATTGTGATAATGTTGTGGATGTTGTTTGAGAAGCCTGTTAATGGTCAGTGCCCAATCAATTAATCAGATAAAAGCTTTTTGAAAAGCTTCGTAAATTATATTCAATGTTTTAAAGGTAAAATATTGGAATATAATATTAATGGAAAATATTTATTTGGGAAAAATAAAGAGTTTTGGAAAATATCATTATTTTAATGATTTATCGCTGTAAGAGTGATTTATGAGTCATAATGAGGACGTAACCGTGGAAATATTTTTGTACTACTGATTTTTACTTAAGAAATTCAGGAATATTGTAAAAAGTTATTTTATGAAATTAATTTTCGAAAATAACTTAATAATGATTTTAGAAAAATGTTTAAGTGGAAAAAGCTAAAATTTGACTTAAATGGCTAATTTGACTGCAACTTGGAAAAATACCGATGGCAAGAAATCCTAAAGCGGCAGTACGTAGTTTAAACAACTTTGAGCCTCCAGTGACCATCTTTTATAAAAAGTAAAATTTTTAACTTACGATTTTATTTCCCATTTGAAATAATTTTCCGAAATCAAGTTGAACTCAACTGTGTTAAAAGTGGTTTTTGAACTTAGTAACCGAAACCTCGGGGTACTAAGGTTCGTGTTGTGTTGTGTTATAGACTTGGTGTCCTTTGGACTTTGAGGTCCTGTAGACTTGGTGTCTACTGTAGACTTGGTGTCTACAGTGTTAAAAACATTTAAGATGTTTTCTATTACCACGAACCTATGGCTGGTGCATCGATCTACGGGTGTCGTGATTGAGCACTCGGACTTTGAGGTCCTGTGTTATTAATGAAAGTTTTAAAGATATTTAAAACTATGATTAGTCGTAAGCCATTTTGAGCTTCGGCAAAGGGAGATTGAACACCAAGAAAAGTATCAAGAACAAAGTGTTTTTGTTGCATGCATTTGGCAGACGTGCCCCGGTTTATGTGTGAGTACCTTGCGGCTTCAGGTATCTTATGCTACAATTTTATTCATTGTGCCAGGGTTGGACAATGAAACCCCATTTACGTTTTTATCACTGTGCCTTGGGTTTGGACAGTGTGCAATGGGTTTTGGCTACGTGCCAATGGCTGCATGCCTTTTTGCCTTGTGTGGCAATCGAGCCTGATCAACTCACCACGGTTGGGATATCTCATGAGATTAAGTGCAAAGTTAGACGATGTATTTAAAGTGTTCATGCATAAGTTTTCAAACGATGATGTTTGGGGTGTGAAACCCATTGATTAACTACTGTCTTGTTATGAACGCTTATGTTTTTATGAAAATGTATATGTGTATGTGTTTTTGTTATGTCTCACATGTAGCTATTGTGTTAAATCCATATATTGGCGTCTTACCCTTACAAATATATCAGGTTTATTCTAGACTACGGTAACACTTTGGTACACTAGTACGGATGAAGCGAAGGAATACACTAAGTCATTCGAGGACTTAACTTCTGAGTGCTTGAAGAAGTATTCGTTAGTGGAGATGTCACGAGGGTATTTCAAATAACTGTCTTGTAGAGTGACTAGCTTAGGAATTTTGGTTGAGTTGTAGAATTAAAAAGGTATTTAACGGTTAAAAGGGAAGTTAGTTTTGTTATAATTTTCTCTTTTGACAATGAGATTCTTTGTGAAAATAGTGTATGACTTCACTACTTCAATTTGTGTATCTTGTTTCTAAAGCTTTCCGTTAAAGAAATTTTTACACCCGAGTTTTTGGCCTTAAAATAAATTAATTTTTCCGAAAGCAACCAGCGACGTATAATTTTATTTTCCGCATTTGTGTAACTATGTGATAACTCAACAAGGGGTGTCGCAGATATCATCATCGCTAACACCATCGAGATCAATATTCGGCAACTCTTCACCATTATCAGTCCACATCCAAGAATTAGGCTTGAACCCGCGTTGATACGGGTGTACCTTCGCTTCATCATCATTCAAAACCTTTGTACAATTGCACTTAACCCACAAAGATCTAATCCCCCCTCCTTGGCATAATCTCAATGTTGTCGAGCTTTGGAAACATACTCTTCAACTCCATCTACAGATGATTGTTTCAGACACCGTCTTCCAGCATTGTTCCTATTATACACCCAACTACGACTCAAGGGATAACTAATTTTGAATGGTATGACACTATCCCATTCGAGAAGAAACTTTTTCATCAGTGTACTATACTAGTTACTCATTACTTCTCATATCTTATAGTTGACGAAATTTCTGCAACATTTCCCATCGGCCTCCAAGTACATGACTTGGCCGCGGTCAGATCTACCACGATCAAGTATGAACCCGGAGAACAAAAGAAAATATATCGAACCAAATTTCATCAACTATTTAACATGCCAATCAACAAGTAACTATTATAGTAGTGGAGAAAAAGTTTCTTCCTAAACTGTCCCAATTAGACAATTTAAGATTCAATAAAATGAGCGATACCATGACTACGAGTACACATGCTCAATAATATTGAACCTCGAACCAGAAACTAAGGTTTTGTTCAACTATGTATTAGTTATACCCTTAAAAGAAAATAAAACTTTTAACTATCATGGATAATTTGAATAAACTTTGACATTATTGGCAAACAATTAAAGACATAAGCAACCATCATAAACAAAGCAATCGTCTAAAAAATCAATCGCATACTGTAATATAAATTTATTAAATTATTCGTCTAACTTTTGAATAAATTATTAATTTTTTAAACTAATTTTAGTTAGTCAATCATTTTATTGAATTAGTTAATTAATTTTTTAAATATTAGTTATTTAAATAATTTTTAATCTTCCCACTTATATTTGTTTACTTGACTATTTAAAGTCCTATGATCGAGACTTGAAACCTATTATTATATTAGTTAATTACTTAAACATTAATTAATAATTCTTCCCATAAGAATAAATTATTTACTTATTTATATAAATAAAATTTTTATTTATTCATTTAATCTAATTTTATTGTTATGCAATTATTTAATTGTTTAGTTATTTACATATTTAATTTTATTAGTGTTATATAAAATTAATTTTAGTTAGATATTAACTATTTTGGTATTCATTTTTTTTAATCTCTCCTTTTTAACCACATTCTATTTTGTCCATGCTTCTCGATGCGCCACGAGATATCGTCACAATCCCTCCCTCGCAACTGATGTAGGTATATATTTTACCAAAGTGCTTCGTCTTTTAAACTAATCTACTATCCATTCTAACACTGTGGTTATTTTTAATTATTTAATTATTGAAGAATAAGGTATAATTCAACATCCAAAAAATTTAAAGTTCTCACCTTTTAAAAACTGATCTCCAACTCAGAACAACAATAGCAACAAACACATATATGAACATTGGGCAACCAAGCAGAACACAGAATAAATATTCAAACACATTTCCATATTTAATTTAAACATGCACAAGTTAGCAAATATGTCCAAAATAGAAAGCATGCATACATACAAATTAAATACACAAAATAAACAATTAAATAATTTAAAAAAATAAGAAATTTATACTTGTAGTTGAACACTGAAAATAGTGACGACTGAGGAATGGTGGCTCGCGCAGAGGAATGGTGGATGCATCACCTACAGAAAACCAAACATTAAGCAGTGACACTGGTGGTGGTGGTAGTGCCCCTCTGAAACAAACAATGCAGGAAAAAAAACCCATTACACTCCAAACCAAAAACCATAGCAAGAGAAAAAAAAGTAAAGAATGCATACAACAGAGCCGGTGGTGGCGCGGTGGTGGCTCGCAGAGGTGGTGGTGGTGGTGGCGCGGTTGTGGCTCGCTGAGGAGAAAGGAGAAATGGAAAGGAGGTGGTGGTGCGACAGTGACAAAGAAAGGGGCAAAGGTGTGCGGTGGTGGCTAGAGAGGACAAATGATGTGATCTAAGGTAGATCAACAAAGTTGTTAGGATCTTTCTTTGAATTTGATTATTGAAAATGTAAGATCAACAATTATAAATCAAGAAAAATAACATAAACTTGAATCTCAAATAAGAATCAAGGAAATCAAAAGGAGTAGAAGAACCACAAGTATATGAATTAAACTACAAGAAGTAAACTAGAATTGAAATAGGAAGAAATGAAGGGGAATGATGCCACAATTCAATGCTCTTAGGAGGATTGAATGATAAGCCTTGGGGGAAAATTCACCATTTGAGTATGGAAACTCAAGATAAGAATCAAGGTTCAACTAGGGAACCTCTCAAGAGGATAACTCTCTCAACTCTCTCTAATCTCAAAATGAGAAAATCTAACAAACGATTCATTAAATGAAGAATTGAGTACTATAGTCCCTTATATAGCCATGAGCATGAAGCTCATCCATCTAATGGACCATTATGTGCCTCCCTTCTTGGTCGTGTACATGTATTGGGTTTTTGGCCCAATATGTATGGCCTATCTACATGTTGGGCTAATTTGTCCAATAGGCCCAACCTTCCTAAGCCCAAAAGCCTAACTATCCTAAAGTGCTTATTGGAAAAGAACTTTTATTACATAGGTCCTATTTTACTTTTATTACAAGGTTCCTATACTAAATGGTTATGACTTCAATGTACAAGAGGTTCAATGTGGATCCCTTTTCCAATGCTTGATTGTAAGTCAAATGGTTGACCACTACTCCTTGCAATGCATCTTGGACTTTTCTTTGTCTTGAATAAGTTATTGGTCCTTGAACGTCTTCTAAGCTTGGTACCTGTTATCCTTGAGAATCCATGATCATATCTGTAACAGCTCGATTTTCGGATACGCTGTATTAACAGTAAAGATATTTATTTATATTTTTATCTGAGACCTAGGAAATGGTTTTGGAGAAAACAAAATCATATCTAGAACCTACTATATGGTAGGAAGCTTTGGTTAAAATTTGGGTTTAAAACTCAGACTGAAACCGGTTTGTGTTTTTGCTGATTATATAATTTTATACGGCAGAAAACCCTAATTTTACCCGAAACTGAAAAATTGTAGATTTGTATATTATGTCTGTGAGGAAGTCTATTTTCCAAAGTTTTGCCCAAAAATAAATATTAGATTTTATTCTGGCGAATTTTGGCGAAAAACAGACGGAAACCCTAATCGGGAAACCGACGACATCGAAAACAGAACTGCAGAGACAGAACTAGGCACCGGATGAGGGGGACATCTTGCCACCTAGGGTGGTGAGTCATAGTGGTGACTCACCTAGCATTTATGACAAGTAATGATGGTTAAGATATTTTAAGGTAAAAAGACCAAAATACCCCCAAGCTTTCGTCGTTATTAACAAGACACATCTACGCACTCTTAACCACTCATTTTACATGGTTGTAAACCTCCCACATCTCTCCAATTTCGTGCAGCCACCTCCAATAAACCATACCTATTTCATTTTGCTTTCGTTTCATCATTTTCCTCTCAAAAACCGATATCGGGGAAATGACGGAGCTGAGTATGGGATTTTCTGGAACCGCTAATGGATTGGATCGATGAGTCATGGATGACTCATGATATGTGGTGCAAAATCAGCCACACCATCCTTCATTCTCAACCATACATTTTAACCTAACCATGATTACTATTAACTATAGTTAAGTTATTATAACCATAGTTAAGTTATTAGATTATTTTCTAACTTAACCTAGGTCAAGTAAACTCAACCATGGTTCTATTTAAACATTAAACAAAGAATTTTCACTCACTCATCCCCTCATTTTCGTGGCTTCCCATTTCTTCTCACACTTAGTCATTTCATTTTCTTTCCTAAGTCTTTTTGCTCACAAAACACCAAGAACATCATAATGTTCTTGCTAAGTTCATCATAATTCTTCATTTCTTCTTTAAGTTCCTCATCAAACTTCTTCATTCTAGGGTGAGGAACCTATTCCTAATCATCTTAGCTTCATTAATCTTCCATCAATATTCATTTTCATCAACTATTTCATGAATTTCCATTCTTAGATCTAGAACTTCAAATAATTCTAGAAAATTGTAGAAAAATCATTTTAATGTGAAACCAATTTTTATGATCTTGATATGTCTTCTACTTTCATCATATAAGAGCATGTAAGAAAAATAACTTTCCTTCCTATTTTTCCTCATAAGATCGAATCTATGTAGTTGTAGGCAAATGAGATTTTGTTCAATTTTTAACTCAGATGAGGTTGGTTCTAAGCTATTTAGGGTTTTTATACTCTTAATCCTCAACTAATTTTAAGTTTCATCAAGTTTTTCTCTATTTCAAGTCTTAGATCTATTTCTTCAAAAATCATGCAAAACTACTTAGAAAAATGTTTGATGAGTTATGACTCTTATTTTCATCTCTCTTATACCTATACTTTCCTTATCCAAGAGCTTGAAATCAAAATAAATTCCTAGCCTTATTTTACTCTCTTGGCCGAAACCCTAACCCTAGAGGTTAGAGGATTTTGTTTCATATTTTTAACTTATAGCAATTTATCTATGTTAGTTAATACTATAGTAACTAGAATCCAAAAGATGGAGTTGAGAAAATAACCCTAGCCTATTTTTGAGTCATGGCCGAAACTAACCTAGGGTTACCATGATTGGATTTTGTTTGATTAACTAGTGATTATGTTGTTTTGGTTGAAGTTTAACCATTAACCGTGGTAGAGTAACGAGGATCAGAAAGTTCAGGACTTCGGTGATAAGTCAGGTGGGGGAAGAATCAACCTGTCGTCGGAATGGATAAGTAGTATATTTTATAATAATTGTCTAGGGCGACCTAAACCCTACTAGTGGTCGAGTAGTCAACAAGACCAAAATCACATTCGAAACTTTTCCGTAAAACCAATGATGATCTGGGGATTATAAGTTTATTTTTATTGATTGTTTGTGATACGCTGGTTGAGGTATTCTACTGCTTGTGATGTTTTATTTTGATGTTTGAATATTTTATGATGATTGTATTATGCATGATCTGCCTAGTTTGATAATGTGCTTAGTTGACTTTTAAGTAAAGATATATGTTGTTCGGGAGATGTTCATGTGCTGAGAGAATGAATGTGACTTAGAGGTGCCTAGCTTAATTAAGTTGTTTTATAGATGAGATTATGAGAAATGATTTGAGGATTTATACGAGTTTATAGTGAGAGGTTGAGACACTAGGTTATGACCCCGTAAGAGTCAGTGATACTTGAACCATTGCATTGTGTAGCAATCGGGCTATTTGCATCCTTGCATTGTGTAGCAATTGGGCTATTTGCATCATTGCATTGTGTAGCAATCGGGCTATTTGCATCATATTATATTATATTATATATGATAGAGGGGAGTGCTCGCTCGGACGAAGGACTAACCTTCCTATTAGGATGGAGATGGTGTGACACGATTGTAGTGGTCACGTTAGCATAACGGTTTAGTTTGCGTGAGATTAAGGGTAGAGGACGATATTATGATTTGAGGATGATTGTTAGTTATGTATGATGTGTGTCTGTGACTGTTATTATATTATGTGATATGTATTCCTTTCCACTTTTAATGATATATAGAAATATTTCTTATCCCCTATATTTTTCTGTATGCTGTATTTTATTTATTATGTGATCATACGAGAAGACCCTGTGGAGAAGCTTGATACTGAGGAGCTGGATGGGATTCCGTATAAACCGGATGCGGGAGGACGAGTTGTGGATTTCAACGATGTAGTTTAGTGTCTAGGGCCAGTGAGTCTTATAAGACGTTCTATATTTCCACAAATGTTAGTTTGTTTAAATATGCACCTGCAAGGGATCCTATTGATGGGATACCCTAAACAATGTTTTTGATAACTCTAATGCAAGACATATGTGTGTTTGTATTAATTATATAAAGTGTGATGCTTTAACTTTCAAATGTTATATGTTTTATATTTAAGTTTTTAATTTTTACGTATTTTACGTTAAGCGAGCGATTAAGAAATTAATAAGGTTTTAATTTAATGGCACAACGGGGTGTCCCAATATCAATGGAGGTTGTGCTTGGTGGTGGCTCTGGATGACGGAGTGGAGAGGGGCAGAGGTGTTTGGCTAGAGAGAACATGGAAGAGAAAAAAGAGAAAGAAAAGGGAAAGTGGGGAAGAAAAAGTGAAATGGGTTAATTAATCTAAATGTTACCTACGGATATGACCGTCGGTAACTAACGACCGATTCAAATTTCTGACGACTTTATTCGTAGGTATTCTCCAAAACACCTTACCGACAGATTTGATCATCAGTAACCTCGCGCCATCTAAACTTGTTCAATTATCAAATTTTATCTAAAAAGAGAAATTTTGTATTTGGACTTGGTGTGTTTTATATTTTAAAGAATGTTGAACTTAGTTTTTCAATAAATTTTTACTTTTTTTTTGTTTCTTTAACCAGTGTCTTAAGAACATTGGTTACTATGACCCTTATTTTAATAATATATTTAAAAGCTAAAATTGATGGTCCACGTATGAACCACCTATTAGGCACCTTAATGCTTTGTTTGGTGTAGTAGAAAAGGAGAAGAGAGAAAACAAGAAGAGAGAGTTATAGTAGAAAATACACTTTTCATCTGTTTGGTGGAGGGGTGAAAAAGAGAGGAGAGAAGAAAATTGGTAGGTCCCACCACACTTTTTCTGCTGCTGATGTGAGAAGAAAATAGGAGAGAAGGGAGCTATTTTGTCTAAAATACTATTGTACCTTCTTTTTCTTCTTCTCCGTTTGAAACGGATCTGGATTGTCTGACTTTGGCAATTGAAAGTCATGTGACTTTCAGTCAATTTTGGCCATTGGATTGATCTTATGGTGATAATTATTCTCTCCATAATTCTAATTTTCGAATTATTATTTTTATTAATTCTATTCTTCTTTCATATTCTCTACAATCACAATATTCACAATGATACTCTATATGTTTGTTACATGAGTCAGAGGCTTCATCTTTTAATTCTTGTATTAAATCTTTTAATGTATTCTGATTCGTTAAATCTAACATACTTAATTTATGAACAAATTTTTCTATAGTTTGAGACATTTTAATCTATAAATCTTTCAATTTGTCTCTTTTTGTTTTCTATCATATTTTCTACATGTCTTATAATGATTATATATCTATCTCCATGTTCTTTTAATGAGTTTAGATAATCTCTTAACATAGCTAATTGTCTTCTTAATTCATGTAATCTTTTCATCAAATAGTACTTAGCTCTGATACCAATTCGGTACCACCCTATTCAACGCCCTATTTATTCTAGTATTTTTTATTAATTTAGATCCCATTATTTCTTAGATGGTTACTTTTATGAATGATTTGGGTTACTAATAGTTCGTATCCTATATAATCTATATTATCTTCTATTTCTAATATTTCACTAATTAGTTGCCTTCTTTCTTCTTCACAAAATATAAGTTGTATTCTTTGATTTATTTGGTTTAAATAAAGTTTTTCTTGCCAATATAAATGTTTTAATTTATTAATAATAATTTGTTTACAGTCTATTGGTAATTTTAATATTAAGATGCTTAATATTTCTTTTTCCATATTAGTCATCAGGCCAGTCATAATCTTCATATTCTTCAGGGAGTTCATATTCAAAAGCTAGGCCTAATTCTTCCATATAATCCCATTCTAAATTTAATTCAAAACAAGTTAAAAAATAATCCTCTTCTCTTCTTTGTTTTTTAATTTGTTCAATTATTAGTTGTTTGCAGTCTCTTGGTAACTCCATCATTAAAACACTAAGTATCTCTATTTCAGTTTGTTCATTAAATTCAGAATATATTTCCATTTTATTCGTTGTCACTGTCTATGAAATCAGGGGATTTTAGTCTAAAACATTTTGAAGATATATCTGTTTTCTTTCATTCTTTTTCTATTCTTTTTCTAGCTCTTTCTTGTCTGATTAATTCTTTTTCTTTGTTAATAATATAGTTTTCCATTAATTTTCTTCTACTATTTTCTGGGTATTTTTTAAGAAAATGATCATGTATTTCTGAAAAAAATTTAATATCTCTTTTATATTTTTCTATTGTAAAGTACATATTTTCAAGTATTTTTTTCTAGGTTTTCTTTATGATTCATATTCTATTTCTTAAATATTGTGCTAAGTCTCTTACTTGGTTTGATAATTTGTTTATATTTTCTTCTTCTTCTATCTTTTCAGCTTCTGGAACAGTAATTGGTTTAATGTCTAGTAATTTTGGTTTGTTAATAGAAATTCCTAGTTCAGTAATTTCATTTCTTTTAGGATAATATATCCTTCCAATTTCCTCAAACAGTCTTGGTATATCTATTCTATCATTAGTTCTGAAAGTAATACTATGATGTGAGTTTGTTAATGCATAATTGATACAATAAGTAATTGAGAAAATCTTATCTCCTGTTCTCATTAAATTGTTTCTTAAAAATCTATGTTCTAGGCTTAGTGATTGATCTAGTCTTTGGGTATCTAAAGGAATTCCAATGTTTGGATGGATTTCGAATTTTAATTTAGTATAAGCTAGGTTACCTTCTATTACTCCTAGAATTCTATCCTTCGGATCTGTTATTCGATTGTCCTTTAGTATTAATTCTATAGGTGAATTTATTCCTTCCTAGAAAGTGGCTTTGATTAATACTTGTATAGCTCCTATATGGATATAACCAATCTTTCTTCTATGATCTTCCTTTTTCAGATTCTTCTTTAATTCAATCAATTTTCTTTTATTCAATAATTGTATACTAGTGTTTCCTTGGGTCTTGGATATATCGATGGGTGTTTCATTAACAATTTTTCCATAATATATTATATTTTACTTTTGATTAAATCTCTTCATAATTCCTCCTAATTTTTTCATGTTTGCATCTTTAGCTAAATTCAGATCTTCTTTTTGTATTTTCTGGAATAATTTTGGGTCTATCAGTATACTACCTTCATAATTTCCATCTTCTTCTGTTATATGTACATGTTCTATATCTAGTCCTTCTAGTTTTTCATTTTCTACTCTTATTTCAGACATTAAAAGCTAGTTTATAGTAATGAAGAGGTTGTATTAACCATACCTGACTGGGGATTTCTTTGAACTATTCTCGAAGTTTCTGGTCCACTTCGTCTTCCGCTTAGTCAATGTTGAGGTAGTCTGCTTAGTGAATGAAAGTTATTGATAGTAAATGGAGGCATTTAATAGAAAGAAGTATTTATTGATTGATAGTGGTGGGGAAATACATAGCACACATGGATCTTGACTAGATCCGACTAACTCACTTACAGAGCTAGCTAAACTTCTCGGATGAGAGGTTTACAAGGGTGAGAGATTCACACACTCTGGATACCCTCTTGCCTCAGCATAAGAGGTCTTATTTATATACTAAGAAAGTAGGAATAATTTACAATTTAGTCCTTACATTATTACAATCTATCACTCAGACATTTAATAATTCACATGTGACATCATGGCTTACATCACTCTTCTATGATTGCATCGTCTGAGTCATTGTCCACTTGCCGACAGTCATTTATTCCTTTCTTGAGTGCGCATCTTTCGCACGCGTGATTTCCATTGGATCTTATTAGTCCACAAAGCTGGTCGAGGACAGCTGGTCTATAATTCATTGCCAGTCCTTGGAGTGTATAGAACGGCAACTCAAAGCTAGTCAATAAAGCCAAATCCTTTCCCTTTATTATCTTTCCACTTGTTTTGCTTAGAAGCAAAGCATGTGGTCCTTTGTACAGTGCTTTGATGAGCGAATCTTTCCCAATAATCTGACGTTGAGTAAAGATGCTAGTCAATTGGTTGGCCATTGTTGAAGTTATTCTATCTTCATCATAGTCCTCTTTAGTCGGTTCATCCCTCATGGAGAAAGTATTATTGCTTACTCCAATGAAGATTAAGTGCTTTGCAGGCTGTTTAGTCACGAAGTCTGGATAACATGAATAAAATTTCAAGAATATAGTTCTATCTCTTGAAACATTATCCCTGTAAATCTGGACTGCTTCCTTCAAACTATATGGGAACAAATTAATCTCTGACAAATCTTTATTCAAGTAAAGACATTCAATAAGTCCAAATTGGAACATATTAAATGTTAAAATCGATGATGCTCCTGGAGTAATGATGGTTTTAACTCCATAAACATTTCGATTCACTATATAGAAACAATTAGTCTTTTCCTTTTCAGTCCAGTGAGTCAATCTTTTTAGGTTTTCAGTAAATTTTTCTTTTGAGAATTGAACCTGAAGTTCATGGTCCTTTCTCATAGGAATTGAATAGTCATCAATCGATGAAGGGAGTCTTCCCAGTACTTTCATGGAAGTTCTTTCTGCTGGTGGTCTTTTGACAGTTTCTGAAAAAGTTCTATTATCAGTTGTTTGGGGGCCAAGATAGATTTCCTTTCCCTTTTTTAGTCTATCGGGATAATTCTTCATTGCTTCTTCTGCTTCTTGTCTAGTCTTATATGATTGGTGATGAACTCCAGCGAGTCCAATGCAATGTGGTGCCGCTTTGCTCCAATCATCATATATTCCTGGAAATGGTCCATTAAAAATGTCATAATATTTTTCTTTAGTATTTTCTTGTATTTTCTGCTTGATTTCTATCATAGGATTCTCTATTGAAGATTCTCCTTTGTTGTGCAGTTGTAACTCCAAGACTTCAATGTTTGTTTGAATCAATTCTAGTTCCTTCAATTTTTGTCTTTCTAGTGCTTTCTGCAGTTGTAGCTGCATCTTTATTGATTCTGTTGTCGATTGCTCCATTCTCTTGAAAGTATATCTGCAAGAACATTTTTATCTCCCTTAATGTGAGAGATTGAATAATTATATTCGGCAAGTTTCATTTGCCATCTAATCAATCGGCCTTGTTTATAGGTTCCTTTGTGATTTATATTTTTGAAACCTGCAACATAGGTCGAGTCCGTTCGGACAATAAATTCCTTGTCTAGTATATAAATCCGATGTTTTTCCAACATTCGGATCAGTGCCAATGTCTCTTTTTAATGAGCGGGATAATTTATCTCACTGTCTGAAAAAGTTCCAGACATATATCGGCATAGTAATTCATTTTTACATCCAGGGGGTATTGCTTTCATAACACCTCCCCAACAGTCATTCGAGGCATCAGTCTCAATAATTATTCTATCATCATCCGATGGATGATAAAGCTCAGGAAGTTCCCGGCATAAGTCTTTTAATTTAATAATTAGTCTATCATCTTCCTCTGTCCATGACCAGAGGGCATCCTTTTTTAGTTTTTGCTGAAGTAGCTTCCTTTCACCTGCAAGGTTCTTCAAAAATCCTTCATTCGAAATATATGTTAATAATCCAAGAAATCTTTGTAAATCCTTCTTATCCTTTAATGTTGTTGGAAAATTCTGAAGTTTTTCTAGTACATGTTTTTGCATTATTATTTTTCCTTTTTCAATTTCCAGTCCTAAGTAATTGATCTTATTTTGAGCTAGTACGGCTTTCTTTTTGCTTAATACTACTCCATGTTCAAGACATTTATTGAGGACTAGTTCTATCTTTTTAAAATGATCTATTAAATCTTTATTGGTAAAGACTAATATATCATCAATAT
This sequence comes from Echinosophora koreensis, assembly GCA_035048595.1. Taxonomy (NCBI): domain Eukaryota; kingdom Viridiplantae; phylum Streptophyta; class Magnoliopsida; order Fabales; family Fabaceae; genus Echinosophora; species Echinosophora koreensis. Next base: position 333,047 of record JAPCYP010000031.1, on the reverse strand, counting down.
ATATAAGACAAAAGTCTTTAAATTCTTTGAGAATTGAATCCATTCTTCGTTGAAAAATTCCAGGTGACTGTTTCATTCCCATTGGGAGTACATTCCATTCATATTGTCTTTGAGGACAACTAAATGCAGTTAATGCTTTTGATTCTTCAGTCAATCTAATTTGATAAAAACCTGATTTATAGTCAAAAGTGCTAAACCAATTCATATTTCTAATTCTTTCAATGATTAGGTCTTTCCTTGGGAGGAAATAGGCATCTCCTTCCATTGCATCATTAATCTGTTTATAATTAATTACCATTCTTCTTTTTCCTCTTTTAATCTCACTATGATTTTCTACATAAAAGGCTGGTGCTGAGTGCTTGCTTTTTGATGGTCTAATTAATCCCTTGTTACACATTTCTTCAATATCTTTTGTAAATTCATCTCTATCTTGCTTTGTGTAAATCATTGGTTTACATTTTACTTCTTTGGTAGGGTCTTTTAATTTTAACTCAATTAATTCAGTATTTTTATTATTTATCTTTGGGTCTAATGGATCTTCGCTACATACTTTTTCTAAAAGTTCTTCGATATAGGCTGGAATTATTCTATTTGGTTCCAAATCTATAAGTACATGCCTAATTTTTGTGCAAAGTCTACTAATTATATCACCACGGTTCAGCTTGCGTAATTCTCATAGTTGAGAGTATTTACAGGCCGAAAAATGGGTAATTGGTATTTTAATAATCTCGCGTAGTTGTTGTTGATAAATATATGGGGTTTTTAATGTTATATATTCTAAGTATTGACAAAAGGGTGCATACAGTCTTAAGAAGTTATTTCCAATAATTACATCTAGCCCTGTTTCCTGTCTATATATTCTTGGCACAATAAATAGTTTGTCTTGTATAGTCAATGTAACTCTAGTTACTACCCAGTATATTGGATGTATTGATCCATCAGCTATTTGTATTTTTACTGGCTTTTCTAGTTTTTTCCAATTAGTAAATAGTGCTGCTGTTGCAAGGCAAAGACTTGCTCCGGTGTCAATATATGCCTCAGTTTCTTTATTAGTTTTTTCTATTAATATTTTTATATATGTATTATTCGGATTCTGTTTCTTCTGTAGATAATTCATTTTCAGAATATATATATATACTTTCATTAGTATTACTTAGTTCATCTTCTAGTGGTTCTAATTCATAAAGTTGGAAAACTTGTTTTATTATTTTTGATTTGTCTTTGAAGTCTTTATCTTTTCTTTGAGGGCATTCGTTAGCATAATGTCCTTCAATATTGCATATCCAACAAACACATTTCTTCTTTCCCTTTGGACAGCATTTCTTTGGGGTAAGTCTTTTTCTTCTAAAGTATTTCTTTTTATTATTCTTATAGTATGTTTTCTTTCTTGGGTAAGTCTTTTTCAATTTTGGTTTTCTATAAATATTTTTTCTTCTCTTTAGTCTATTGTTACAACCATATTTTCCTGGGTTCTCAATTTCTGGAATGTCACAGCAAATGACATTACTTCTTCTATTCAATTGTCTAATAGTTTCTCTAGCTATACATTGTTCTCTTAGTTCTTGATATAAGAGTTGAATAACTCCTCCTAAGGTATTTGCAGTTTCTATATTTCTTGATTCTCATAATCTATGTATTTTTGCATTTAGTGGATAGGGTAATTTGTCTATAAAAATATTTTTATATATTTGTTTAGACTCTTCGGTTAATTGATAATAATATTTTTGGTATTCACAGATAAAGCTTTCTATTTGGCACATATCACAAATTTGCATTCTATTCAAATGTGCTTTAGCATTTTCAATCAATGTTCTATTTACTTTGTCTTTTTGTTCCATCCAATTATATCCTAGGAATTCTTGTTGAATTAATGATGTTATTAGTTTAAGATATTCCAGTTGGTTAGGTACCATGTTACCATATCTAGTCCAATCTGCTTCTTTAATTCCTGTTAAGAATTTTTGTACATTCCCCATAGTTTTAAAAACTACGAAGTTTTTGGTTTCTATAAAGTTTAATTTACTAAATTTGTCATCAATTGTAACTAAGAATATTAAATCATTCATCCATTTTAAAAGGATTTCTTCCTTATTTCTTACACAGTCAAGGTTTAATATTTTGTCATTAGTGTTTTCATATCTAGGTTTAAATTCTTCAGGCAGTTTAGTCCATTTTGTATTACTTTTTCTTGCATATCCATTGTTGTACATAGTTTCTTCTTCTAGTTTATCCCAAGCACTATCAGGTGCATAATGAAATTCTTCCCATTTTCTTTTAGGAATTCCACTAGTTTCTCCTTTTTCCATCCTTATATGATTTTCTTCAGATTCTGAAGAAGAATTATAGTCTAAAACTATTTCTTCGTTTTCCTTGTCTATTTGATCAATGTGTTCAATTTTATGTATCTGTTTATTTTCCTCCTCTATTATTTTTAGTTGTTCTAGTAATTGTTGAATTTCTTCTATATCATTCGATTTTCTTAGTGGTTCTATATTTTCTTCAGTTATCCTCTCCATGTTGACATTGGTGTAGGTATCTTTGAGGATTCTTCTTTGGATTCTTGTTTTACTATTATCTTTCTTTTTAAGTCCTTTGATTCTATTACTTCCTCTAAATCTTTTATTGTGATTGGTCTATTATTTTCTTCTTCCTTTAGAAGAATCTCTAATTGTTCAAGGATTATTTTTATTCTATCAATATCATCGTGTTCCTCTATTTCACTTTGTCCCTTTAGAGTTCTATTATAAGTGTAAGTTGCTATTTTATTAGTAACTTCTATAAGTTGGAAGATATTTTTGTTAGTTATGTCTAATATTTTTTCTATCTTTTCAAAGTATCTTTTTATTTCATCTATCATCATACTCATTTTTGTTTTAGTATATAAAAACCTTTAGATTGATCTAATGGCTAGAAATGCTTGAAAGTTAGGTGACTTTGTTTTTGCAAAGTCAGAGAATCTGTTTCCGTTTGAAACTTATTATTATGGGTAACTAACGCCAGGTTCATTGCATACGAGAAGGTGGCTACGTTGATATCATTCAGTCATTTGTATACATTCATTTTCCGTCCCTAAAAATATAAAACAGTATATGGAGTACTTTTTTGTATATGTACTTTTACTTCTTTTTTATAAAATATGTTCTTTTACTTAAATACTAAATATAAGACATCTTAATTATATTTTTATACATTATTTAATAAATTTAAATAAAATAAAATAAATTAATCAATTATTTTGAAACTAATAAAGTAATTATATTGAACTAATAAATTTTATTAGTTAAAATAACTTAAATGAATTAAATTTAAATTATTTTATTATTTAAATGAATTTAATTAATGAAATTAAAATACTTACATATTGGTTTTTGTACTTAAGGGTTTTTTTGTCTTTTTAAAAATAATTACATTTCTCTTTTCTCACTTCCTATCTAACCAAACAAAGGGGAGATACACCACTAATTTCTCCTTTATTTCTGTCATATTTATCTTACACCAAACAACATATCAAATCTACTTTATTTGTCACTCTTTTCTCTATTCTCATACTCTTTCCCACATCTTTTTATCTCTTTTTATTTTCTTCTCCCAACTAGACAAAACATAAGTATATATATATATAACATTCAATAAATATATTGTATATCAACGTGGCATAGGTGCGGTTGGATCACAGATGAACGTTGAAAACTTGAAATAATAAGAATGATATTGGTATTACCGTGCAGTGCGGGTTTTGTTTCACGTGGGCCAGTATGGGATGGCCATGACCATCAGGCTCCATCTCTGCTAGCCGTCAATTGACTCTCTTTAATTAGTTTTTGCTCTCTCAAACTCACACTCTTACTCTCTTCTTATATCAAAGTCACAAACAGATATAGACATAGACACACCACACCATTCTGCCTTACAAAATCAAACTCCAAGTTTCCTTGTTCTTTTCTCCTTTTCAACTACCTGGAGTGGTAGTGGACTAGTGCCATTTTTTCATATGGTAACTTGAAGGTGTGTTTTTGTGTTTCTTTTTGGGGGAATGTTTTGGGATTAAGAAACAAATAAGAGGCTCAAATTTTATGTGGGTGTTTCTCCGGCCATGTGGTTCACCGGCGGCAGGAGACTCCTCTACCTATCTACGGTGGTGCTTCTGGTGGTCACGGTGTTGCAGATGTGGGTCTGCTTCCACTCATGCCAGGTTGGTGCCATTCGTGTGTTCCCATCAAATGCAGTGGCCAAAGTGAAGTTCACTAGCAATGACATTGTTGATAAGAAGGGAAATGAGGATCTGTTGTATAAGTACTTCAGTGGAAGGACTTTTGGTCTTAGCAACAAAACCCAAAAGGGATTTGATGAAAGCAAAAGAAGAGTGCCAAGTTGCCCAGATCCTCTCCACAATTAACAAGTAGAATTTTCACTCCAAGTCTTTTTTCCTCTTGAATTATTCTGTCTTTTTTCAGTGTCTTGTTTTTCCTTTTGTAGTTTAATTATATGTATTTTGGTTGAAGCTAATCCAAAATACATCCGTTTTTCTCATCATTTTCTACCTAGTAATATGTCTTCTTATGGTAGAATTTGAGGGAAAACCGGGAGTATTTTGGTAATATCATTTATATAGTTGGAGTTTTCTTTTTTAATCCATGAAGAATCCAGAAAACAGATGAACATTATCAAGATTATGCTTGTCTATAGAAGCTGCTGAGAGAAGTTCAATAATAGAGTGAATATTTTGGTGAGGACTTTTTTTAATTGCTGCATAAAATCTCTGTAAATAGTAGTACTGTGCTACTTGGACCCATTTATTTTGTCTTTTTTTTTTAATGAGATGAGAAGGGGAAGCTGCAAAAGACTGGCAGATATGTCATATGTGTAATAAGAAAAGTAAGGATTCTTGCCTTTTCAGCTGCAGCTAGCTATAACAATTTCAAAGCAATTATTTTCCCTTCTTCTCCCAAATGCAGAAATAATAGTACTTTGCTTCCCTCAACTGTCAAAGAGAAGAGTTTGATGGTTGATCAAAAGGGGTAAAAGTTATCTTCCTTTACAGTGCACAGTCTGCAAAGCATTCTGGGTGATGATGATCCTTAAGCTGAATTTGGCAACCTTTTTATCCTTACTGATTTATTCTCTCACATGTTTACTTTCACTTCCTTAGCAAATTGAGGGATTGTTAGTTCAAAATTTAATATCTTTATTCTTCTCTCGCTAAAAAAGAAATTACTTCTATAATAAAATCAACCCATTGGTATAATGTGAATCACCGTTTCGATCCATGAAATTGCAGGGATGTGACAATTTGGTAGCTCACATTAAAAAATAGACAAAAAGTCTCCAAAATTGAAAAAAAATCAATCATATCATTCTAATTTAATGAATATTTTTTTTTTAATTTGAGGATCGTAACATAATAAATACTTTTTTTAGTTTGGGGATGTTTTTACATTATTCTTAATGTGAAGGACCGAATTTAGACTGCCATACAATTTATGGGACTAAAATAGTTATTCATTCCATTGTGTTTCATGGACAAAAATAGGCAATATTCATTTGCTCACAACAGTATGGTCCATTAATTTCTCTGCCAACATTGTCTTAAAAAATAGTTATTTATTTATTTATTTATTTTTCATTTCAACTTTGGCTGAAGAAGTTTGAAACGGATAAAAGATAAGTTAAAAATTCACTTTTTTCAACTCTCTTCAAGTGACACGAATTGGTTTGTTTGATAAAAGCACGTATAGATGCTAAACCTGTGTTAGCTTTGGATCTGTTTGGAACATCTTTTTTAATATTTGATTCTGATAAATTTTCTCTCAATTTATTATAGAAGCAGTGGATTAACAGCTATTCTCTTTGCACAGGTTTCCAATGTCCCAATTGCTTGCATGTTCATTTTAACAGCTATCACGTCTCAAAGCGAGAGAGGGTTTTTATTTTTATTTTTTAATTTTTTTTAGGTTACAAGAAAAGGAGGTTTTAATATTATACATCATATTTGACTAAATTTTTTCATTTTTATATTGTGGAATAATATCATTGCCGTTCTTTTTTTTCTCTCTCTTAAGTCTTGTATTCATTATTTCTTTCCTATGTTCATTGCAGGGATAATATAAGATTTCTATTTTTCTGTCTTAAATATATGCAATAAATTAATATTATTAAAATAGTCAACAATAACTGGTTGTAGTAGTAGCGGATCAGATTGCAACATCAAATGATTGATACAATTGTAATTGTAATTGTAATTGTAATATATATAAAAGTTATGACATTAAAACTATATGACCTAAACGGAATGGAATTTATTATCTTTGGTCTTACATTCTTTTAGATTAGAAATTACTGTTCGGAGCATCTTTTATATTTGTTTGTTTGTTTGTTTGTTTTTTTTGACGGAAGCATCTTTTTTGTTGAATTATTAGTGGGGAGGCACTTATATCTAATATAAATGATAAACATGACTATAATATTAAACTGTATTATTGGTTGTTACTTGTTATAATGTGATTAAACCATATCAGACCACTTAATTTTATTAGCCAGTAGAAAAAGAAAAAAGATGGGTAGACAATCAAATATTTTGTGTCAAAAAAATAAAATCATATATTTTAATACGGTAATCTTAAGTAGAGCTATACTTTTTTGGTAGTAAAATGGGGTTCTTCAAATTAGACGTGCACGTGGTTTTCTAGCAGTAATAATAATAATAAGTGGATCCCTACTCATAATGGGAAGGGATCCACTTACTCCAAGAGTAAGTTTAAAACACTTACTCTTAATCTTCACCCTTCAATCTTTGATAATCCAATGGGACTTAAATGAGCTCTTTAATGAATCAACATAGACCATTAGATTAGAATAAATTGAATGGTTAGGATTTGGAGTAAGTGCTTTAAACTTACTCTTTCGAGTAAGTGGATCCCTACTCATAATAATATTATTACTATTAAGTGAAACAAAGATACAACACAACAGTTTAGTTTCAAGTATTTGAATGTTAGGTGGACTTCAGTCCTTGTAAACTACTGTGTTTTTAGAAAGCTTGCGATCAGCCTTTTGTAATTACCTTTTTGTCTCCTTCTAGCAAAAGTGTGTACGTATCACTGAAAAGGCCACCACAGGGAAAAAGTTTGATTTGGTTGAATTCAATGGGATGAAAAATTGATAGACATTTTATTCCTTTTATAGTGTGAGCTTTAATTTATCTGTTGGTGGTATGTAGCTACCCAAAGAAGAGAACAAAGGCTTCTCGTATTCTGGTATTTTGGTGCTTATGAGAGGGACTACTAGATGAAGAGACTGAGTGGCAGAGAAATCGATGTGGGAAACAGCCATTTATTATGGGGCGAAGAAGAGCTTTTTTATAAAAAGTTGGCAGTGATTCGTAGTATGGAACTTTGTCTTCTAGTATTTTGGATTTGGCATCAAATTGACTCTCATGCACCGTTCTGCTTATGAGGACAATTGAGCTCATCGATGCATTTTTTTTGCCCAGTACAGTGCTTACTGCTTGCTTCGCTTCAATGACCACAACTGAGTTTTTCTTTCCCTTATTTTTTTTTTCCCATCCAATTGTCATGAATTAATTCTCTTAATTAAAGTGCGTGTTTGGGTTTATGTTTGGATTTATGTTGAGATGACTGAAACTCCCTTTGAGTGAAAGCAATTTTTGATGCATTGGAAAGTGTGTTTTTAAGCTGAAACCCAAATCGAAACACCCCAAGTTGTTAGGCAGTAGTCAGTTTTGTTGCAGTTGTTGCACACTAATGCGGGCTAATATGGTCCAAAAAAACAATGAAGTACATTCTTGGTCCGGCAAAATGTGAGTTATGAGAGAAGTTATAATATGTAGCTTTTGCTTCTTTAAGGTGATTCCAAACGATTTAATCAATAGAAGAGAGTGTGTTGAAAAGAGAATGTGTGTTGTTAACACTTTAAACAAGTAACATGATTGCGGTGGTCACTGCTACCAAAATGTATTGGTTGCATTCCATGACGAATGTTTAGGAACTGGTAATTTGAGCTCAAATTTAATCTTAAGGATCAAGTTATTGGCCATTTTGTTTTATAAGCAAAAAAACTTTATTGAATGAGAGAAAAGTATTCTAACCTGTATACAAGAAAGATAATAGTAGGCCACATGGTTTTTGGCCATTAATTTAGTCATTAGGTTCAGATTATGTTATAAATTAATTCTTTAAAAGTTTTAAGTTATCTGTTATCCAATGAAGACATACAATTAATTTAATTCTAATACTAATTCATCTTCTTGGGAGTTTTCATAATTATATATTGGCTTAGTTTTTTTTTTTTTCATTATTGTTCCGGTCATCATTGGTAAATCAATATTCCTTGTTAAGGATGCATGCAAATGGAGCTGGCCCCTTATTTGTTAATATTGATATAATAAACTATTTGAAAGATGCAGATTGGTTGCTGGAAGTGCTATATATACTATATGGCTGACTTATTTTTTTGCCGTTCTACAATATTTTGATTGGAGTTTGCACTTCCAAAGAGACACTAATTAAGCTTATTCCATACCAATCTTGTGCCACGACCACTTAACTAAAATCCGCCATTAAGCTTATTCCATACCAATCTTGTACCATGACCACTTAACTAAAATCCGCCTGCAATGCATATGCATTTTTTATTTTATTTTTATATCGGCAACAACATTTTATTGATTCTAGAGCTTATGCAAATGTCTTTTCCTCTTTGCAGTGAGGCTTGTAGAGGATTGAGTTGACAAAAGTACGTAATTTCATTTTAATAAATGTATGTACAGAAGAAATTAAGTTAAGGGTTATGTAACCATATTATATTTGCACTACGTTTGGGTTTTAATATCACACACTTAATAACGGTTTTTGGAGACACTGCTTAAGAAAAATGCACGGAGGTACTTAATAGTGCATAAGCAAGAAAACACATTTAGAAGATACACCTTTGATAGTATTTTACTAATTAACGAAATGCTATGTTTACTCCATTCCATTTTTGAAAAAAAAAAATGCTCTCAAATGCTTACAAAGAAGCACTGTTTAAATTTAGAGATTTAATAGTGTTTCCTCGATCAAGCGCTATTAAAATAGTGTCTATAATAGTGCGTGCTTGAGGAAACACTATCTTACCACCATGGTGACACAGTTCATGAATGCACAATAAAACTCTGCATAGATAAGCCGACGATATTCAACCTTCAACGCATAGAACACTGTCCATTATCAACTCCGCCTTAATATTTGTTGAACCAATGCACTGATCTATTGAACTGAACTCTCGTGTAAATAAATCTCCTATGTGGTCTTATGCTTCACACTACGGATTTTATAAACCCATCTCCTTCTCTTTATATATTGTTCATTTCGAGAGCTCTCTTATGACTTATGAGCCACATTTCAGGACCACACAAGAGTCCAAAGTCCCATATCTTTCTTTCGTATCCTATCATTAATGTCCAGAAAAGGGGAGGAATCCCCTCTTAAATGTCATGACATACAAGAAAAAATATGCGAATGCCGGCTTTTCTCTATAGAGAGCTGGAAGGCTGTTCTACTTCTTTGAAAGAAAATGACAAGAGTGCCATTGATGAGTTGAGGGTCGAGAACAAACGAGAAAGGAGATGAATGAAATGGATTTCTTGACATACAAGAAAAAGATATGAGAATCCTTTGTTTGGTGTTCTTTCATTGCTTCAAGCTGATAGCTTTTGACTGAGAACACTAGATTGTTGAATGAGAAACGGAGGCTTTTGGCATCAGTGGATTCTAAAGGGGTTAAATGAAATTGATGTTCATGGCTCTGATCCACTTATGTTTTTAAAGGAAGAATCAATAAGTGGCCTTTTGTTTCTTAAATTTTGTGTAGTCTCAACATCAACATGCTTCTTAAAAGAACTTTGAGCAAGTCAGTGTCTATGTAATTAACAATATATTCAATTTTTGATTGTCTATGTAAACTCAAACACCATGTATGTATAAATCTGAAACATAAGAAATAAAATAGTAATTACATTCTTTGATTCTCTTTTATTTAATGTTGTAAATGAATTTCCAAACTTAATCAACGCACTATAATCTGATAATGAAACACGAAAAAAAGTATTTACTTGAAAAAATGATTACTTTGTAGTGAACATAATGTTCTGCTTAGTCTTACATTAGAAATTGAAATTAAAGCAAAATAATTTTAAAAAAAAAAAAAGAGTTCATTCAATTTTGATTGTTTGTATAAACTCAAACACCATGTATATATGAATTCAAAACATAAGAAATAAAATAGAAATTACATTCTTTGAAATCTCTTTTATTTAACATTATAAATGGATTTCCAAACTTACTCAATACACTATAATATGATAATGAAAAACAGAAAAAAAAAATTATTACTTTGTTGGGTATTCTGCTTACATTAGAAATTGAAAGCAAAGCAAAATATTTATAAAAGAAAAGAGTTTCGATAGCACTTATTTAAGAACATGCTATTAAAGGATATATTCTTCCTCATTATTTCTTTAAAATACATAGTGTAAATATATAATAGCGTTTCCTAGAAGAAACGTTGTTATATATATATATATATATATATAGTTTCCTTGGACATGCACTATCAAAGATATTAAATATAATAGTTTTTCCTTGATGAAGCGCTATTAAAGGTTATATTTAATTGCACTTAGTAAAGGCAACACTTTCTCTGTTACCAGTATCTCATTCACCACGAAAACCACAACGCACCGTGCAAAACCTCTCTCACGAAGGAACTCAATCTCTAACTCTTTGAATGTGTTTAACACCAATATAGCATGAAAGAAACTTGAGACACCCCGTTGTGCCCCGTTATGCCATTAATTATTTATTTACCTTTTTCTCTCGTACTTAACGTTAAGCATAACCCTAAAATACGAAGAAATTGAAAACTTAAATACAACACACACTTCCGAAAGTTAAACACATCATCGTTATATTATATAAACACACCCACGTTATCGTTATATTATATAAACACACCCACGCTTATCCATTATAATACCAAAACTATGTTTAGGATATCCTATCAGTAGGATCCCTCACAGGTACTTAATTATTCAAAATGTTTATAATTAGCGGAAAATAAAACGTCTTAGAAGACTCACTGGCCTTAACTCCCTACACTATATCGTTAGATTCCGCAGCTCGTCCTCCAGCATCCGGTTCATACGGAGTTCCATCCAACTCCTAAGCAATGGTTTCCTCCATAGAGTCTTCTAATGTAATAAAGTAGACATACACCAAGTACAAAATAGGGAGATAAGAAACAGTTCTATCATCATAAGCGGAAAAAAATCATAGCATATAATATAATAACAGTCAAAGACAAGCATCACTCATCGCTAACAATGATCCTTAAATCTCAATATCTTCCTCTTCCCTCATTCTCATGCAACTAAACCTTTATGCTAACGTGGCCACCACCGATCCTGTCACACATCCCTCGATAGGAATGTTAGTCAGGCGTTCAAGCAATGCGTTCCCAAACGTCGGTACACACCCTCATCCATGGTGAGAATGCTCATGCAAAGCAATGACACTATAGCTGCACAGTACCGTCGGTGCACACCCTGGTTCTTTCTCGAGGGTGCTCATGCAAAGCAATGACACTATAGTTGCACGGCCTAAATCTAAGTTGGAACAGTCCCGTGAGAACTTCGGACCTCGTGTGTTCCCAACACACGGTTGTGAACAACAATGCATATACATGACTCTCACTGACCCGCATCTGTTAAAACCTAGTGCCTTAACCTTCCATCACAGTCTCTACACTCATTCTATATCACATCTCATCTATAAAGTAATTTAATTAGGCTAGGCACCGCTAAGTTACATTCATTCTCTCACCCACACGATTATCTCCTGAACAACACATATCCTTGCCTGAAAGCCCACTAATCATATTATCAAACCAGACAGATCATACATAATACAATAATCATGAAATAGTCAGACCAGATAAAAACGTCACACATAGTAGAATACCTCAACCAGCACATCACAAACAGTTCAATAATATTAAAGTCGTACGTCATCAAATATTCTGAAATTATCCTAACGGTGATAAACCTACAATCCCCAAACCATCTCCAATACAATTTTGGTATTGTCGATTACTCGACCACTAGTAGGGTTTAGGTCACCCTACACCATTATTATAAATTATATACTACTTATCCGTTCCGACGATGGAATGGTTCTTTCTCCCACCTGAACTAACACTGGACTCACGAACTTTCAGATCCTCGTTACTACACCACAAGCTATCGGTTAACCTTCAACCAAAACAACATTAAAAAAAAATCATAGCATATAACATAATAACAGTCAAAGACAAGCATCACTCATCACTAACAATCATCCTTAAATCTCAATATCTTTCTCTTCCCTCAATCTCATGCAACTAAACCTGTATGCTAACGTGGCCACCACAGATCCTGTCACACATCCCTCGGTAGGAATGTCAGTCAGTCGTTTAAGCAATGCATTCCCAAACGTCGGCACCCTCATCCATGGTGAGAATGCTCATGCAAAGCAATGACACTATAGTTGCACAGTGTTAAGTCTCTAAAATGTCTGTGTGCATTTCCCTAAGTTTTGATGAAAACTAAACATTGGTTAATGATTTAATTAACCTATTTTGTGGTTGCTAACCTGTCTACTTAGTGTACAGATCAGAAAATAGCAAAACTCACCTGTCTGTCTACTTAAGTAACGACCTGTCTGGATAAGCAAAAAGTCAACCTGTCTGCTGACTAGGATTGTTGACTTTGTACAAATTGGTTTCAACCTGTCTCTGCTCTGCTCTCATACTCGTCTAAGGTTCTTTGTTAAGAACTCGAAGTACATGAAGCTTTTGGAAGCTGTCCCCTCATGCAGAAGACTCTGAATCTCTCTCTCACGCTTATCAAGAAATTCAGAGGTTCTCTCTCTCAAGCAACCTAGGAAGTCAGAGACAAACTTCCAGTTAAAGAATGTTTCCAACATGCTTTATTCCCTAGTACTTTCGGTTATTACACAAGAAGGAAAATGTACTCTGCAAAAGTACAAAAGCATTCTGCACAACTCTGATTTGGCTACTACACGATGCATAAAGCCATTATCCTTCATGTTAGAGTACAACCAACGTCTCCATTGCATTAATGGCTGCCCAGAACGACTATATTGCATTTAATGAAGCTCTGCTTGAAGCCATCGTTGCAAGGAATGTCTCTAACGGATATTAAATGTTTGAAGACTATAAATACAGAAGTTATTGAAGATGAAAAAAAAAGAGATTACAAAACATTAAAGAGTCTTTACTCTGTTCATTTATTCATTCTGTATTCTTTAATCATTTGAAGTTATTACGCAGACTTTCCTAAGCTTTACATTTAAACCACTCTCTGAGTGTTAGTGAAAGATCTGTCTGTCTGTAATTGTATTTATTACAAACCAAACTCTCAAACAAATCTGAGTGAGCCTGAAGAGGCTAGGTGTGCAAAGAATACTTGTCTTGGAGCCTGAAGAGGCTAGGTGTGCAAATAATACTTGGAGTCTGTAACCTGATAGTTATAGTGGATAAATCTTGGTGCTGCCAAGGACTGGACGTAGCTATTTGTGTTAAAGAGTGAACCAGGATAAATCACTGTGTTAATCTCTCTTCCCTTAATATCTTTAGTTGTTTTGATTATATATCATCTGCATTCTAACTAAGGGGTTAAAAGTGTTTCTATCAAACTTGTTTTTCATCTGTGTGCTTGTGTGTTTTTCTGTAAAGATACAACAGACAGGTCAGACAGGTGACCTGTCTGTGTAACCTTTTTACACCTGTCCGAACCTAGCTTCTGTGTGCGAAAAGTTTTCAACTTTATTTTAATTTCTGATAAACTCAATTCAACCCCCTTTCTCGTGTTTATAGTTGTCTATTTCAGTTGGTATCAGAGCTCAGCCTCCGGGTTGAGCATCTAACAGTGTAGAAGTAAAAGATCCTGAAGAATAGACATGACTGCTGGAGCTAGTGGAAGTCACCAGACTGAAGGAGCTTCCTTAACCAGACCTCCATTCTTCAATGGAGAAAACTACAACTATTGGAAAGATAGATTTCAATGGTTCATTCTATCTACAAACTCTGATCTCTGGGATGTCATCACAGATGGTCCTTTCATTCCTAAAATTGATGACAACACTGACAAGCCAAAAGCTCAGTGGACCCCTGCAGAAAAGACAAAGTGGGAGCTGAATCACAAAGCCAGATACAATATCATTTGTGCTCTAAGTCCTGATGAATTTGAAAAGATCTGTGCATGTGATTCTGCCAAAGAAATATGGGACACCTTAGCTGTCACACATGAAGGAACAGCCAAAGTCAAAGAATCAAAGATTGCCATACTTGTCAGAAAGTATGAACTGTTTCTCATGGAGGAAGGAGAATCTGTTGCTCAGATGATAGGAAGATTCCAAACTATCATCAATGGCCTAAAGTCTCTTGGCAAAGTGTACTCTAATGTTGAGAAGGTTGGAAAGATACTAAGGAGTTTACCTAAGCAGTGGAGCCTTTGGTAACTGCTATCTCTCAAGCCAAGGATCTTACCATCTTGACTATGGATGAACTTCTTGGTACACTCACTGTTCATGAGCAAGAACATGGAGATGAAATCTCAACAAAGAAGGGCAAGTCAATTGCTCTGAAGGCTGATCAAAAGTCTTCAAAAGCTTCTAAAGCTTTGAAGGCAGACGAGTCATCCAGTGATGCTGACCTGTCTGAACCCGAGGATTCTGAAAGTGATGAAGAATTATCTCTCCTAACCAGAAAGATAAAGCTTCTCTTACAGAAAAAGAAGTTCAGAAAGGATAAGCCATTCAGAAGGTTCAACAAGGACAAGAACTTCAAAGAATCCACTTCAACAGACAAGAACTCAATTGTCTGCTATGAGTGCAAGAAGCCAGGTCACATCAAAGCAGAATGTCCTCAACTCAAGAAAGCCCCTTTTAAGAAGTTCTTCAAAAAGAAGAAGAAAGGGATGATGGCCACTTGGGAAGTTCTGGAGTCAACATCTTCTGATGAAGAGACAGAGGAAGAAGCAAATCTCTATCTGATGGCCAACACTGACTCAGATTCAGATAATGAGGTAAATTCTGATTATGAGGAATTACTTGATGCCTATGAGGAATTGCTGGAGGAATCCAACTGCTTATCTAAGGCTTTCAAATCCCTCAAGAGAGATCATGTTAAGCTCCTCAGTGAGCATAAACAGAAATCTCTAGAGTGTGAGAAATTTGCCAAAGAGAACAGTGAGCTGAAGACTGAAAAGTCTAATGAAGCTAAGATCTCTAGTGATACTTCATAGTCTGAAGAAGTTGAAAAACTTCAACAGAAAGTGGAAGGGCTTACTTCTAATCTTGCCAAATTTGTTAATAGTAGAGATAATCTGACCAAGCTGCTTGGCTGTCAGAGGCACTCCCTTAACAAAGAAGGTATTGGATATGTCCATCAGACACATCATAAAGTATCAACTAAAAACTCTAAAGTGTCTGTTACATATACTTCTATTAAATCCATACCTGTCTGTAATTTATGTGGAAAGACTGGACATGTTATGTCTAAGTGTCTTCATAAGAAAAGAAGGAAGTCTTCACAGACTCCTAGAACTAACAGAAAAGGACCCAGAAAACTATGGGTACCTAAAGATCAAATAATCTCTGTTGCAGATGTCCTCAACAGCACAAAGAAAACACCACTGCTGGTACCTGGACAGTGGTTGCTCGCGACATATGACAGGAGAAAGGTCTATGTTCCTAGACCTCCAACTTAAGAAAGGAGGACATGTGGCATTTGGTGGAAATCAGAAAGGGAAGGTTATAGGAATTGGTACTATTGGTGGTAAACCTCCTCTTCCCTCTATATCTAATGTTCTTATGGTTAAAGGATTAAGACACAATTTGCTTAGCATAAGTCAATTATGTGACAGTGGATTTGATGTCTCCTTTACCAAGGATTTATGTATAGTTAAAGATCTCAGTGGCAAAACCCTCTTTTCAGCTAAAAGGCAACAAAATCTGTATAAGATTGAACTGACTGATCTCTCAGATCAAAGTGTAACATGTCTGATGTCTAAAGAGGATGAAAGATGGTTATGGCATAAGAAACTAGGACATGCTAGTATGAAACTAATTTCAAAATTAAAAAGGGATAACCTTGTGAGAGGATTGCCTGATATTAGTTTTAAGAAAGATGTTTTGTGTGATGCATGTCAGAGAGGTAAACAAGTAAAATCAAGTTTCAAATCTAAAAACCAAGTATCAACATCTAGACCTCTTCAGTTGTTACACATGGATCTGTTTGGACCAGTTAGTATTGCTAGCTTGGCTGGAAGAAAATATGGATTTGTCATAGTTGATGACTATTCTAGATATACATGGTTACTCTTCTTAACCCACAAGGATGAGTCTTTTAAGGCTTTCTCAGTATTCTGTAAAAGAGTACAAAATGAGCAGGGTTTCTGTATTTCTACTCTTAGAAGTGACCCTGGGGGAGTATTTGAAAATGAGCAGTTTAGACAGTTCTGTGAGGAGAATGGAATCTCTCACAATTTTTCTGCACCTAGAACTTCTCAACAAAATGGAGTGGTTGAGAGAAAGAACAGATCTCTGCAAGAGATGGCTAGATCTATGCTCAATGAGAATAATCTCCCTAAGTACTTCTGGGCAGAAGCAGTAAACACAGCCTGTTATGTACAAAACAGAATACTCATTAGGCCTTTTCTAAAGAAGACACCTTATGAATTATGGAAAGGAAAAAGCCCCAACATCTCTTACTTTTATGCATTTGGTTGTGAATGCTTCATTCTACATATCAAGGATCAACTTGGAAAGTTTGACTCTAAAACAGACAAAGGTATCTTTTTGGGATACTCTGAAATGTCTAAAGCTTTTAGAATTTACAATTCTAGAACATCTGTTATTGAAGAATCTGTTCATGTCAAATTTAATGATAGCTTAAAGACTGATAAGGAATTATCAGATCTAGAAGATGATCTTCCAGGTCTTGATATAAACAAGTCAGAAAATCAACAACCTGACTTAACCAAGTCAGAACCTGAAGCTGAACCAGACAGACAAGTGGAGCAGACAAGTCAACAGACAAGTCAAGATCTTCTTGAAAGAGACTGGAAATTCAAAACTCATCATCCTAAGGATCTCATTATTGGAAATCCCTCAGAAGGAGTGAGAACCAGATCTACTTTAAGAGAATCAAGCAATGTGGCCTTTATGTCAGAAATAGAGCCAAAGCACATTAAAGAAGCTCTTGATGATGAAAGCTGGATTCTTGCTATGCAAGAGGAACTCAACCAGTTCACCAGAAATGATGTCTGGACACTTGTCTCCAAGCCCAAAAACAAGTCTGTCATTGGAACAAGATGGGTCTTTAGAAACAGGTTGGATGAGGATGGAAAAGTTGTCAGAAACAAGGCAAGGTTAGTAGCACAAGGCTATAACCAACAAGAAGGCATTGACTATACTGAAACCTTTGCACCTGTAGCTAGAATAGAAGCTATTCGCATTCTAATGTCATATGCTGCACAACACCAAATCACTCTTTTTCAAATGGATGTGAAAATTGCTTTTCTCAATGGAATAATTGAAGAAGAAGTATATGTTAAACAACCCCCCTGGTTTTGAGGATACTGATAAACCAGATCATGTTTTTAAACTTAAAAAGGCATTATATGGTTTAAAACAAGCACCTAGGGCATGGTATGATAGATTAAGTTCTTTTCTCATGCATAATGGTATTACAAGAGGACAAGTAGATACTACTCTGTTTAAGAAAAGTTCTAAAGAGAACTTCATTATAGTCCAAATATATGTTGATGATATTATTTTTGGAGCAACTAATGAAAAGCTGTGCAAGGATTTTTCAAAGCTGATGCAAGCAGAATTTGAGATGAGCATGATGGGAGAGTTGAAGTTCTTCCTTGGTTTACAAATCAAACAGACAAGTGATGGAATCTACATCCATCAACAAAAGTATATCAAGGAAATGCTTAAGAAGTACAAAATGGAAAGTGCTAAACTTATGAAAACTCCCATGGAAACCAATGCAAAACTAAGTAAAGATGATGAAGGTAAAAAGGTAGACGACCAAACTGTCTACAGAGGTATGATTGGATCTCTATTGTACTTAACTTCAAGCAGACCTGATATTCAATTTAGTGTCTGTATGTGTGCTAGATTTCAATCTGACCCAAGAGAATCTCATCTTAAAGCTGTTAAAAGAATATTTAGATATTTGCTTGGAACTACTAATCTTGGTTTGCTATATTTAAGAACTAAAGAATACAGATTAGTGGGATTTTGTGATGCTGACTTTGCTGGAGACATAATAGAAAGGAAAAGCACTAGTGGAGGATGCCACTTCATTGGAGCAAATTTAGTCTCTTGGTCAAGCAAAAGGCAGACAACTATTGCTCTATCTATTGCTGAAGCAGAATATATCTCAGCTGCTAGTTGTTGCTCTCAACTTTTATGGGTAAAACATCAACTTGAGGATTACTCTATTTTTGAGCATAATATATCTGTATAGTGTGATAATTCCAGTGCTATTTGCTTAACTAAAAATCCAATTCAGCATTCTAAGGCTAAGCATATAGAAATCAAACATCACTTCAGAAGAGATTATGTTCAGAAAGGTATCTTTGATATTAAGTTTGTTAAAATTGAAAATCAATGGGCTGATATTTTTACTAAACCTTTAGCAGAAGAAAGATTTTCATTTATTAGAGATAATTTAAACATGCATTGCATTGTTGAATGAAATGTCTGAGTTTTTGAACTGTCTATGCTACCTGTCTTATAGCTTTATATCACCTATCCGTAATTACCTGTCTGACTCTGCTGAGTCACTTTGTTGAATATCAACAGTTTTATTAAAATGGTTATTATTTATTTAATACCATTTGCTAATCTGAAGCTAATCATGAGCACGGCAGTTTTTATCTCGAAACCATGTTTTCATTATGTCTTAAGTGGGCGCTACAGTTCCCCATCAAAATCGTGCCGTTTTGAATTAAAAATGTTTTATTTCTCTCTCCTGCCTTTATTGTTATAAAAGGCAATTTTTCAGAAAAATTCAAACTTTATCTTTTTCAAAATCCCGAAGTCTTTCTATCTTCGTCTTCTTCTCTTTCAAACCCTTCTCTCTTCCAAAACCCTCGTAACCTCTTCTATGAAAAATGGCATCTTCAAAGCGTCTGTCCTCAAAAGAAATTGCTGAGCAATACGAGATGAGAGTGACTGATGTTGAGAAGATTCTTCCTGGTAAAACCGTTGATCTTCAACAGATGAAGAAATGAGGAATGGATGTCACTGAAGAGTTGGAATACTCTAAGTGGACTGCTTTCTTTGACATCAAGGAGCTTGTTCATCCCAAGCTTGTCAGAAACTTCTGGAGGAATGCTGTGGTCATCACCAGTGTGATTGATGGAACCAAGAGCTTCAAGGCTCAAATTAATGTCATCTGAAGTAACCCTCCTTTTCCCTATTGGATCTTTGGAGTTAGTAACAAGATGTCCAAGGATTGGAACTGCCTTCAAACCTGACTGGGAAGATTAGGTAGGAGCTGAAAATGTGAATAATGCTGTGTATGGAGTTCCCAACCCTGAGAACAAGAAGCCTATCAGCATGGTGCCCAAGTGCAGGTTCTTGCACAAGTTGCTGCTGGAGTGTGTGATGCCAAGAAAAGGATCACGAGACAATGTGACCAAGATGGACAATTTTGCTCTGTACCATTTGATTTACAAAATCAAGATAGATATCAATAACCTCATTTATATGTATCTTGAGTCTCTAATCAGAAGGACAAACATGCCAACCTATCCTTATGGAATGCTGCTGACAAGAGTATTCAGGAACAAGCTGTTTGTTCCAACTGATGTTCATTTTGTGGACATGGCTCTGCCCATAGACAAGAAGGTGTTGTCTATGATGGGGATTGAAGGAATCCCTCTGGAGGATGAAGAGGAAGACAAGAAGAAGAAGCCTGCTGCTGAGAAGAAGCAGAAGGAGAAAGTAGAGGAACCAGTGGATTCTACTGGTGAATCTGAAGTTCCAATCTCTGAGAGAATCTGGAAACCTGCTGGAAAGGTGGCCAGATAAGACCAGAAGCCTGAGGAACCCTCAACTTCTGAAGAATCTGATGAGACTGTTGAGCCTCTCAGATTCAAGCTAAAGAAACCCTCTCCCAAGAGGAAGACAGGTGAGGCTGGGAAATCTGGTGCTCCTGCACAACCCAGTAAGAAGAGAAGACTGGTGAAGACCTTTACCAAGGTCAGACAAGTGGAGTCTGAACCTAGTAAAGAGGAAGCATCTGCTCAGGGGGAGCAGACATCTCTAGCCTTAGAGGAGCCAAAGGAGATCAAACCTCTTGATTTGGGAATAATTCCCAGAAAAAGAAGGTCAGGCTACCCAATGCCTTTGGTGGCCATTGCTGGAAGGGAAGAAATCCCTGCAGAAGAACCTGCTGCCACTGCTGCTGCAACTTCTGCTGACCTGTCTAATCGGACTCAGACAGTTGCTCATCCTGAAGCTGCTGCTCTGTCCCTTCAAGGAAGAAGACAAGACTCTTTGAAGATCAGTTTTTCACCTTTCCTTCTGCACCATCCTTTCCCCTTCACCAAGGTATTCCAAGTTCTGTTGTTTCCTCCCCTTCTGCTCTTTTTATTAATCCTTTGTCAGTTGCCTCCCCTTTTCATTCACCTGTCTCTTCTCACCCAACCCAAACATCTTTTGATGTTGTGTCTGATATATGTCAGTACACAGTTGTTCACAGGGACTCAACTCCCAAAGAACAATCTGGCATATCATCAAGACTGTTTGTGAGTGATTTGCAATCTCTGATGACTGCAAGTGTCTCTCACTTATCTGTCATTCCTTCTCCTCCACCTCATATTCTTAACTTTTGTAGGGAAATTTTCTTTTGTCCCCCTACTGTTGTGTTCATTAGAACATTGGAAGGATCTCACTATCCTGCCTTTGTTGTAATGTTGCCCTCTAGGTCTAGATATTTCTTTCTTTTGATAACAGGGTCAAATTCGTTTTTCTGTCATATAGAATCTCTCTTACCCTTACCTCTATCTGTCTTAGCTAATCAACCTCTTCCCCCTCCTATTCAAATTAGAGTCACTCGTCTGTCTCTATGTGAAAGACTCTCCTGTGTCTTTCCTTCTCTTGATACTGACCTAGTCAGAATCAAACCTCTGTGTCTTTCCTTTCCTTGTGTCTCCTCACCCTTCTCTGTACCTAAGGCACCCCCAGTTTTAGCCTTACCCTGGTATCCAAACCCGTCTGCTGCTTCAACCAGCCTGTCTACAGAAGCCTCCTCCTCTCAGATGGTGGATTTAAATAGCTTCAATCTTCTTAAAGCTGAGCTAGAAGAAGTCAGAAGACAATTGGATGCAGAAAGGCATGCTAGGCTGCTGTTAGAAAAGAAAGTTGATTCTTTGTATCTTCTTTTTAGTCAGTCTAGGTAGATGTTTTTGTAGAAACTGCCTTGTAAATGAGAAGCTTATGATGAATAAAAATCAGATTTTACTTTATCTCTTTACTGTCTCTTTTCTCTTTGCTGTTATCTGTCTGTCCCTTTTTGTTGTTGACAAAAGGGGGAGAAAAATGTAAGATGATTAGGAGAAAAATGTATGAGATGGTTGTTCAAATCTGGAGAAAATTAAGATAGTTAAAATTGAACTTTTAATCTCTGATACTCTGATATCTTGAACTTAAGACTACTGCATAATACTCTGATACTGTTATTTGAACTCAAATGCACCTGTCTGCACAGATAGAAAATCTCAACCTGTCTACTTTCTGTTATTCTATAAGTTGATATTTTCTAAGGTTCATTAAATCATCTGAATGTTTGTCATCATCAAAAAGGGGGAGATTGTTAAGTCTCTAAAATGTCTGTGTGCATTTCCCTAAGTTTTGATGAAAACTAAACATTGGTTAATGATTTAATTAACCTATTTTGTGGTTGCTAACCTGTCTACTTAGTGTACAGATCAGAAAATAGAAAAACTCACCTGTCTGTCTACTTAAGTAACGACCTGTCTGGATAAGCAAAAAGTCAGCCTGTCTGCTGACTAGGATTGTTGACTTTGTACAAATTGGTTTCAACCTGTCTCTGCTCTGCTCTCATACTCGTCTAAGGTTCTTTGTTAAGAACTCGAAGTACACGAAGCTTTTGGAAGTTGTCCCCTCATGCAGAAGACTCTGAATCTCTCTCTCACGCTTATCAAGAAATTCAGAGGTTCTCTCTCTCAAGCAACCTAGGAAGTCAGAGACAAACTTCCATTTAAAGAATGTTTCCAACATGCTTTATTCCCTAGTACTTTCGGTTATTACACAAGAAGGGAAATATACTCTGCAAAAGTACAAAAGCATTCTGCACAACTCTGATTTGGCTACTACACGATGCATAAAGCCATTATCCTTCATGTTAGAGTACAACCAACGTCTCCATTGCATTAATGGCTGCCCAGAACGACTATATTGCATTTAATGAAGCTCTGCTTGAAGCCATCGTTGCAAGGAATGTCTCTAACGGATATTAAATGTTTGAAGGCTATAAATACAGAAGTTATTGAAGATGAAAAAAAAAGAGATTACAAAACATTAAAGAGTCTTTACTCTGTTCATTTATTCATTCTGTATTCTTCAATCATTTGAAGTTATTACGCAGACTTTCCTAAGCTTTACATTTAAACCACTCTCTGAGTGTTAGTGAAAGATCTGTCTGTCTGTAATTGTATTTATTACAAATCAAACTCTCAAACAAATCTGAGTGAGCCTGAAGAGGCTAGGTGTGCAAAGAATACTTGTCTTGGAGCCTGAAGAGGCTAGGTGTGCAAACAATACTTGGAGTCTGTAACCTGATCAGTTATAGTGGATAAATCTTGGTGCTGCCAAGGACTGGACGTAGCTATTTGTGTTAAAGAGTGAACCAGGATAAATCACTGTGTTAATCTCTCTTCCCTTAATCTCTTTAGTTGTTTTGATTATATATCATCTGCATTCTAACTAAGGGGTTAAAAGTGTTTCTATCAAACTTGTTTTTCATCTGTGTGCTTGTGTGTTTTTCTGTAAAGATACAATAGACAACTGACCTGTCTGTGTAACCTTTTTACACCTGTCCGAACCTAGCTTCTGTGTGCGAAAAGTTTTCAACTTTATTTTAATTTCTGATAAACACAATTCAACCGCCCTTCTCGTGTTTATAGTTGTCTATTTCAGTGCACAGTACCGTCAGTGCATACCCTGGTTCTCTCTCGAGGGTGCTCATGCAAAGCAATGACACTATAGCTACACGGCCTAAATCTAAGTTGGAACGGTCCCACGAGAACTTCGGACCTCGTGTGTTCCCAACACACGGTTGTGAACAACAATGCATAGACATGACTCTCACTGACCCGCATCTGTTACAACCTAGTGCCTCAACCTTCCATCACAGTCTCCACACTCATTCCATATCACTTCTCATCTGTAAAATAAGTTAATTAGGCTAGGCACCTCTAAGTTACATTCATTCCCTCATCCACACGATTATCTCCCGAATAACACATATCCTTGCCTAAAAGCCAACTAATCATATTATCAAACATGACAGATCATACATAATACAATAATCATGAAATATTCAGACCAGATAAAAACGTCACACACACTAGAATACCTCAACCAGCGCATCACAAACAGTTCAATAATATTAAAGTCATACATCATCGAATATTCTGAAATTATCCTAATGGCGATAAACCTCCCAAATCATCTCCAATACGATTTTGGTATTATCGATTACTCGACCACTAGTAGGGTTTAGGTCGCCCTACACCATTATTATAAATTATATACTACTTATCCGTTCCGAGGATGGAATGGTTCTTTCTCAAACCTGAACTAACACCGGACTCACTAACTTTCAGATCCTCATTACTACACCACAAGTTATCGGTTAACCTTCAACCAAAACAACATAACCACAAGTTAATCAAACAAAATCCAATCATGACAACCTTAGGTTAGTTTCGGCATGACTCAAAAATAGGTCTAGGGTTATTTTCTCAATTCCATCTTTTGGATCCTAGTTACTAGAGTATTAACTAACATAGATCAAGTGTTACAAGTTAAAAATTTGAAACAAAATCCTCTAACCAAATGGGTTAGGGTTTCGGCCAAGTATAGTAAAATAGGCTAGAAATTTCTTTTGCTCACAAACTCTTGGATCTATAACCTAGAGACCTTAACTAGTTTAGACAAGCCATCATTCAAGTAAAAATTGAAGAAAAACTCATTTACCCACACATCTAGCGTTTCGGCCAAGGGAAGAAAAACATGGCTAGAAATTTCTTTTGATTCTAATCTCTTAGATTTAGAATATAGAAACCCTAGATAGCTTATAACCAACCTCATCTAAGTTAAGAATTGAACAAAATCTCATTTGCCTACAAGTACATAGATTCGGCCAACATAGGGAGTTAGGGTTAGAAATTAATTTTGACATCAAGCTTCTAGATCTAACAACTAGAGGTAGTAGAGTGGTAAGATCAAGTGGTAGAACACTCAAAACATTTTTCTATGATTTTTGGTGAATTTTTTAAAAACTAGATCTAGGAATTGAAATATGAGAAATAGATGATGAAAATGTAAATTTGTTGAGGATTAATTAAGCTAAGATGATGAGGAATGGAATCCTCACCTTGGAATGAAGAAGTTTGATGAAGAACTTGAAGAACAATGAAGAACTTAGCAAGAGCACAAATGGTATTCTTTGTGTTTTTGTGAGAAAAGACTTAGAATGTGTGATAGGAAGAAAATGAAATTTGGCTAAGTGTGGGAGGGGTTTGTACGACACCCTTCCTTGGGACGTCACACAGTAACACATTGCGGAAAAATAAACTTTAATTATGCTGGTTACTTTCAGAAAATAATAACTATTACACTTTCTTAATACCAAAAATGGTGATAAAATATTTTTTTTCCTTTTCTTTTTAACTAGACATCCAATGTCATACAACAACATAATTAACATCACACCTATATATATATATATGCGTTAGCAGTTTTGTACAAACTATTTAACTATATAGAGCCTTTATCAGCAGAGGCTATTTCCAACATCACTAAGTAAAGCAGTAAATATATAACAGACACGTAGTGTAACGTCTAAGACCATATAACAAAAACATGGCTCTCAGTAGCCAGAAAGACTGACGAAGTCACTACCCCAAAAATGGAAACACTACCTACAGCTGGTCACAGACTAATGGTACCCATTGGGAAGAGCAGGGTCAATCTCACTCCCCGCAGATAAATCCGAAGAAGACGCAACTGCACCCTCATCGGGTGAATCGTCGTCATCATCCAAAGGAATATATTCAGGTATGTCCTCCACAAACTCCTATGGATCTTCAGCTATCTCCTCTGAATCTTTAGCTATCTCCTCTGGGGCTGGCGCTGGGGCTGCCTCAGCCACTGGCTGCGCCTCAAGCTGCCCGTGATCGACCAAGTACTGTAGTAGTAGCCACATTGGAGGTAAGGATACCTCGATAGTCTACATCGATCGGTGCTCACGCTGTGGCCCCGTCTCTAAAGTGCCCTCGATAGTATGTACATGCCTGGTATATCTCACGACGTGGGCGCCCGAGTGTATAACCCATGCGTTGATGTTGTCGACATCCTCAAATTGAAGGGAGCGAATCCCCATATGAGCCAATGGCATTGCCGGATCCATCTATACTTAGATAATAATATAACCATACAGAAAAAGACCAACAATAAAACATGCAAGGGTGAGACCCAATATATGGATTTTTAAAACGACAACCACATGTACGACTCTCAATTACCATTTAACAGGAATAGTCAAAGATAAATAATATATTTATCAAAGGGTTTCATACCCGACAATCTTATCCGTTTTAAAAACCATGGCACTTCAATACTCATCAACTAACTTTAATACCTAATCTCTGGAGCTTCAACCAACCAATAAATGAGCTGATCAGGCTCCAATTGCCAATAAGGCATACTCAATGCCAATAAGGCAGAGTTCAAATTAACCATATCACTGTCCAAAACGAGGCACAGTGAGTACTACTCATAGTATATGGTTTCTGGTTCATATGTCCATCAAGGCATAGTGATGCAAACTGCATGAATACTCGCCATCAAGTATCCAAGTCCTATGCAAAGGCACGTCTGCCCGAAAATGCATGTAAAATGTTTTATTCTCCTAGTTTTCTTTGTGTTCAATCTTTCCAAGTCGAAGTTAAAAGTCTCACGACCAACTCACCATTTTAAACTTTCAAGTTTAATACCTATTTCCAAAATAATTAACTCCAAGTCAAAAGTGTTCAAATCACAACATCTAGACTGATGCACCAGTCGTAGATACGTAGATTCTAGTGCACAAAACCATTATTCAATTTATAGGACATCTAGTCTATAACTTCACCTTTCGGACCCCGGGCCCATATCGTAGAACACTAGACCCGACGTCTCGGTTACTAGGTTTGTTTAAACTATTTTCATTCTGTGAAATACAAAACAAAATCAAAGTTTCCTCAACTTATCTAAGTTGACGGAATTACACCACTGTTTACCGAAAATCCTTTTATGTTGGAAATTCGT
Source organism: Echinosophora koreensis (assembly GCA_035048595.1). Taxonomy (NCBI): domain Eukaryota; kingdom Viridiplantae; phylum Streptophyta; class Magnoliopsida; order Fabales; family Fabaceae; genus Echinosophora; species Echinosophora koreensis. Next base: position 306,354 of record JAPCYP010000031.1, on the reverse strand, counting down.
TTTGTAAATTCATGCAAAATCCCTTAAACTTATTTACATTCAAAATTAATACTTTAAAACCCCATTTTTGACAAATTCTCAGTGTTACTCAATATTATCCTTTTTAAGAATACTTTTGTAAACGTTGACGGAATTGTCCGTCGTTTGACGTTTTTAAAACGATTTAAGTCCAAAACAAGACACTTCTGATAAAATAATTTTTCAACACTGTAATAAAATCATTTTTAACAATTATTTTCTTAAAACACCATTTTCTAATATTTAGAATTTCCTTATGTGAAAATTAGCAGTGCTAAAATATTGTCACGGTTACGTCCTCACCATGACTCTTAAAACGCTCTTTTGCTGTTAAATCATTAAAATAGTAATTTTTTTTCACTTTTTTCCCATTTATCATCAAATAAATAAATAATTAATTTTATATTACTATTTCCACCAAATTAAACTCATTAATCAATAAAAAGGCTTTTAAATGCTTTTATCCTCATATTTAATTAAGCTCTGACCACTGTCAGGCTTTCCAATCCACAATCCACATCAACAATAAATTCATATCATTAATATAACAATTAGCAATTAACGACATGCCACAAAATATAACAAATAATTAAATGCAGATAATTAAACAATTAACAGCAGATAGTTAATAAACACTACATAAGAATTAATACAGACACAAACAATTACAAATGGCTACCGGAAAAACCCCTCAGGTAATCCCTATAGCTGAAAGCAACGTTTCTTTGATAAACAATTTACCGAAAATCTGAGCAGTGCCGTTAACGCACGTACACGATAACTAGGTTATCCTTCAACAAAGACAACAACCAATCAACAATCAAACAACTTAAAAACACCTAAACTCCTACATGTTGGTTTCGGCCTAGGACTGTTTTTGGGACTAAAAATTTCTAAAATTCCTAAACTTGTGAATTAGTGATTCATAATCACTCGAAACCCTAAATCAACACTTGTTTTCACAAAGATTGAAATTAAATCTTCCAATCCTCCAACAAATGAATTTCGGCCATGACCCACAAAATGGCTTAGAGACCTTGATTCAATTCAAACAACATAGATTGAATGCATATATCACTTATAAGATTGAATCATGCAAAGAAAATGAACAAAATCCCCCCCCAACCCACCCACCCACCACTAAAACCTAGGTTCGGCCTCATGGGGTTCAATGGGTTAGAAATTTTTGTTTGATGCAAGATCATAGATCTAGAATATAGAGATGATAAAAGGATTATAGAAATTGGTTTCTTCTTCATTGGACTTTCCTATGATTTTCTATGAATTTTTGAATCTAGAAACCCTAATAGGCATCATATTGAAAAAGACTTCAAAACATAAAAGTGATTGAAGAACATGATGTTAAACAAGGGAGATGAGTATGGTATACCTCTTGGAATCAAGAAATGAGCAAGCAATCAACAACTTCCTTCACAAATCAAGCCTATGTAACTTAAGAAGTTTTAAGAGAAAAATGAACAAAGTTCAATGGAGATGATGGAGATTGCCTTTTATAGAAGTGAAGATGGCCTCTAGGGAGGGCTTGGGCCGTGGAAAATGGAGAGGAGAAGGGTCCATCATATGCATTTTTGAGGGCAAAATGGTAATCTTGTACTATGGCAAACTTGTAATTACAATCAACATAAAGGCTAAACTTGTAATTTCCTCCTAAAACTAATCATGACCATGGGGAGTCATCTATATGACTCACCCCTATGAGTCACCATGAGTTGACATGTCCTTTATCCGTTAACGGGTCCCGCAAATCTCGTATTCAGTTCCGTTGTTCGCCCGATTTAATATAACGCCCGAATAATATATATTATTTCACTTTTTAGTGAAAAATTTCAAAATTTGCTAAGTTGTTGGAAATTCAAAATAAAACCTAACCATTTCGTTCACGAGTCAATATTAGGTCATTTGAGCAGTAAATTCTTACTGTCATTGAAACACAGACCGGGTTTCGTCTGAATTTTCGACCCCAAATTTAATCGTAAATCTCTACGGTAAAGTAGAGTATGGATATGATCTTGATTTATCTAAAATCATTTTCTAAGTTTAAAAATAAAAATATAGACATTTCCGGTTATTTTATCGATATAAAAACAGTAAACAGTGAAAAAAATCGGGTGTTACAATACTACCCCACTAAAAAAAAATTTGTCCTCGAAATTACGTACCTTTGAAAATTTCAGGGTATTGTAATCTCATGTTGTCTTCAACTTCCCACATTGCTTCTCCAGTTGTATTATCCTAAATAACCTTGACTAAGGAAATTTGTTACCCCTGAGCTGCTTAATCGTCTTGTTCGCGATTCGTACAGGCGTAGTCTCATAAGATAAGTTCTCTTTTAATTGTACTACATCGGGTTCGATTATGTGAGATGGATCAGGAATGTATTTCCTCAGTTGTGAAACATGAAAAACATCATGAAGATTGGAAAGAAATAGTGGTAAAGCAATTTTGTAAGCTACTGGACCTACCCGACAAAGAATTTGGTAAGGTCCAATGAATTTAGGCGTGAGTTTTCTGGATTTAATTGCCCTACCAACCCCAGTCATTGGCGTGACTCTCAAAAACACATGATCGCCTTCCTCAAACTCAAGAGGTCGTCGCCTTTTGTCTGCATAACTTTTCTGTCTACTTTGAGTTGTCCGCATTTTCTCCTGAATCATCTTTACCTTTTCTGTTGTCTGTTGCACGATATCTGACCCTAACAGTAGACTTTCACCAACTTGGTACCAACACAAAGGTGTTCTACACCATCGACCATATAAAGCTTCATAGGGTGCCATTCTTATGCTTGAGTGGAAACTGTTGTTGTAGGTAAATTCTATCAACGATAGAAATTCATCCCGACTTCTAGTATGTTCCAAAACACAGGCACTCAACAAGTCCTCCAGTGACTGGATTGTCCTCTCCGATTGTCCATCTGTTTGTGGATGATAAGCCGAACTCAATCTGAGTTTCGTTACTAGCGACTCTTGTAAACTTTGCCAAAATCTTGACGTAAACCTCGGATCACGATCCGAAATAATACTCGAGGGTACACCATGTAATCTGGCAATTTCTCCTATGTATAACTGAGTTAATTTCTCCATTGGATACTTTATGTTGATGGGCAAAAAGTGAGCCGACTTGGTCAGTCGATCGATTATTACCCATATAGCATCATACCCCTTTCGAGTCCTTGGCAAACTCGTTACAAAATCCATCGCAATATCGTCCCATTTCCATTCCGGAATGTTTAAAGATTGTAGCATTCCTGCTGGTCTTTGATATTCAATTTTAGCCTTTTGACAGACTAAACACGAAGCTACATATTCCATTACGTCGTTCTTCATTCCATACCACCAATATAGCTACTTAAGATCTTGATACATCTTGGTAGCTCTTGGATGTAAACTCAATTTACTTTTGTGAGCTTCCTCCAAAATTAATTTTCTAAGTTCAGCATCGTCAGGTACACAAATCCTCTCGCCAAATCTTAAAATTCCATCTGATCCTTCTTTGAATCCCGATACTGCTCCTTTTCGTACTTATTCCCTTTCTCCTTGTAGGTATTGATCACTCTCTTGTTTCTCTCGTATTTGTTCCATCAATTGATTGGAAACAGTAATCATACCCAAACAAAGCTTCCCTGGCGACGTTTTAACTGTTAACCTCATATTTCGGAATTGTTCTAACAATTCTTGTTCCTTAACCATCATTGTAGACGCATGCATAGACTTTCTACTCAGGGCATCCGCTACTACATTTGCTTTCCCCGGATGATACTGCAGTTGGAAATCATAATCCTTCAAAAATTCCAACCAGCATCTTTGCCTCATGTTGAGTTCTTTTGGATCAAAAAGGTATTTTAAACTTTTATGGCCACTGAAAACATTAAACGTCGATCCATATAAATAATGTCTCCAGATCTTCAACGTAAAAACCACCGCTGCTAATTCCAAGTCATGAGTAGGGTAATTCCTCTCGTGAATCTTCAAATGCCTTGAAGAGTAAGCTATGACTTTCCGGTTTTGCATTAGTACACAACCTAACCGTTGATGCGAAGCATCGCAGTATACCTCGAAAGGCTCCTTAGGATCAGGTAGTACTAACACGGGTGACGTAGTCATCCTTCTCTTTAATTCTTGAAAACTTTCTTCACACGCTTCGGTCCATATAAACGCTTGATCCTTCCGAGTTAATTGGGTAAGAGGCCCTACTATTTTGGAAAATCCTTCGATGAATCTCCTATAGTATCCAGCTAAACCCACGAAACTACTGATTTCTGTTACCGTCGTTGGTCTTTCCCATTGTAAAACAGCTTCAACTTTTGACGGATCCACCGCGATTCCTTCATTTGATATAACGTGACCTAAAAATTGAACTTGGTCTAGCCAAAATTCACACTTTTTAGGTTTTGCGTATAACTATTTTTCCTTTAAAATTTGAAGAACCATACTGAGATGTTCAGCATGTTTTGCTTCACTAGGAGAATAAATTAGTATGTCGTCTATAAAAACAACGACAAACTGATCTAGATAAGGACGAAAAATCCTATTCATGTAATCCATGAATATAGCCGGAGTATTCGTCACTCCAAACGGCATCACAAGATACTCATAATGCCCATAGCGTGTTCGAAATGCTGTTTTCGGGATATCCTCTTCCTTCACACGAATTTGATGATAGCCTGATCGCAAGTCTATCTTTGAGAAAACAGCTGCTCCACATAACTGATCCATCAAGTCATCTATCCTCGGAAGCGGATACTTGTTCTTGATTGTCACTTTGTTCAACTGACGGAAATCCACATATAAACGAGAAGTCCCGTCTTTCTTCCGTACCAGTAAAACTGGAGCTCCCCACGGAGACACACTGGGTCTAATGAATTCTTTCCTCATCAGTTCCACCAATTGCTCTTTCAAGTCCTCTAGCTTTGATGGTGACATTCAATATGGAGCCATGGATATCAGTCCAGTGCCCGGTACCAGATCAATCGCGAACTCTATGTCCCGAACAGGCGGTAATCCAGGTACATCTTCAAGAAAAACTTCAAGAAACTCATTGACGACAGGTATGGACTGTAAGTCTAACTCCTTCTTAATATCTAAGGAAAACAGTAACATGCATCCTTGTGCTCCCTCTTTCAAAGAAGTTTTTACTTGATTAGCAGACAAAAATCCAGAAATCTCATCCTTAGGAAAAATTAAGGTTTTGTGGGCACAGTCTATAAGAATATGGTTAGAAGATAACCAATCCATGCCTAAAATTACATCTAACTGTATTAAAGGCAAGAAGATCAGATCAACAAGAAAATGTCTATCCTGAATAATAATAGGACAGTTCAAGCATATAGTATTAACAGTAACTGGCTTAGCAGTTGGAGTTGAAACAATAAGATCAAATGGTAACGAAGAAATAGGCAATTTTAACAGCTTCACACAATCCATCGAAATAAACGAATGCATCGCACCCGAATCGTAAAGTACAGTTAAGAGATTACCGTCAATGTCGTAATCCCCTTGTACGAGACCCTCGGAGTCCGATGTTTCAGCGCCGCTCATAGTGTAAACTCTCCCATTCGCCGTCGGTTTATTGGCCTTAGTGTTGTTGACAACAAAGTCACACTTAGGTGCAGTGCAGTCTCTAGCGAAGTGCCCCCAATGGCTACAATTGAAACATCTGATTCCCATAATTGGACATTTATCTGCCATATGATTCTGATCCCCACACTTAAAGCATCTCCTAACTTAGCCTTGATTTTGATTCCTTTGGCCTCCACTCCCAGTTGCAGTCACATTCGAACGATTTTGTTGCTGATTTTGATTCTTGTTATTCCCTGGTGGTCAGGAATAAGGCTTCCTCTGATCCTGTTTCCCCTTCTAATACTGGTTCTTGGATTGAGAAGGTCCTCCAGCATTCCTTCTGTTATCTCTTCCCTTTCTCATCTACTCTATCTTCCTGCTCATCTCAACTAGAGCTTGAAAATTTCTGAGTTACAGTGGTAGTACAGATTCTTTAATCTCGAACCTCAAGCCAGCTTCAAACCTTTCACATTTCCAGCTCTCATTTGGTTGTGCTTGAAAGAAACGGAAATATTTAGCAAGCGATTCGAACTTCGCCGCATATTCCTCCACAGTCAGATCTCTCTAGTACGGCCGCAGAAATTCTTGTTCTTTCTCAATTCGAACACTCTCCGGAAAATACTTGTTCAGGAATGCAGTCTTAAACACATCCCAAGTAATTTCCTGATGATCAGCCTCCAACAGTTGTCGAGCACCTCTCTACTAACACTCTGCTTCTCCTACCAGTAAGAACACCGCATAAGAAACCTTGACTCCTTCGGGGGTAAGAATGAGTTCAAAGATCTTCTCTAACTCTTGGATCCATAAATCCGCTTTCTTAGGTTCAACATCCCAATGAAATTGTGAAGGATTCTGACGTCGGAACGTAGTCAGACTTCTACCTTCTGCCGCTTGCTGAGTCTGAGCAGCCATAGCAGCTGTCTGCATAGCAATAGCAGCCACAATGTTGTCCATTGCTTGAGCAGTGTAATCCACTCCACCATCATAGTCCTCATTCACATCACCACGGCCACCAAAGGGACCACCCACACAACCCCTTCCGGGACCGCGTCCGCGTCCACGTCCACGTCCACGTCCACCTTCTGGTTCGAGTTCCATAACTGGCCTGCAAGACCACATCAGTTAGACCATCACCAGAAAATGAAACGCTTAGTTACCCATTAACACACATTACTTCTAAGAAGTAATTGCAAACAAATCTTAATCAGAGAACACACAACATCAACACAACAGACCTATTCCCCAAACATTCCCGAAAGACTCGACCAGCTCTGATACCACAAATGCGACACCCTTCCTTGGGATGTCACACAGGAACACATTGCGGAAAAATAAACTTTAATTATGCTGGTTACTTTCGAAAAATAATAACTATTACACTTACTTAATACCAAAAATGGTGATAAATTTTTTTTTTCCTTTTCTTTTTAACTGGACATCCAACGTCATACAACAACATAATTAACATCACACCTATATATATATATATATATATATATATATATATATCATATGCGTTAGCAGTTTTGTACAAACTATGTAACTATATAGAGCCTTTATCAGTACAGGCTATTTCCAACATCACTAAGTAAAGTAGTAAATATATAACAGACACGTAGTGAAACGTCTAAGACCATATAACAAAAACATGGCTCTCAGTAGCCAGAAAGACTGACGAAGTCACTACCCCAAAAATGGAAACACTACCTACAGCTGGTCACAGACTAATGGTACCCATTGGGAAGACCAGGGTCAATCCCACTCCCCGCAGATAAATCCGAAGAAGACGCAACTGTACCCTCAATGGGTGAATCGTCGTCATCATCCAAAGGAATATACTCAGGTACGTCCTCCACAAACTTCTCTGGATCTTCAGCTATCTCCTCTGGGGCTGGCGCTGGGGCTGCCTCAGCTACTGGCTGAGCCTCAAGCTGCCCGTGATCGACCAAGTAATGTAGTAGTAGCCACATAGGAGGTAAGGATACCTCGATAGTCTACATCGATCGGTGCTCACGCTGTGGCCCCGTCTCTAAAGTGCCCTCGATAGTATGTACATGCCCGGTATATCTCACGACGTGGGCACCCGGGTGTATAACCCACGCATTGATGTTGTCGACGTCCTCAAATTGAAGGGAGTGAACCCCCGTATGAGCCAATGGTATTGTCCGATCCATCTATACTCAGATAATAATATACCCATACAGAAAAAGACCAACAATAAAACATGCAAGGGTGAGAACCAATATATGGATTTTTAAAACGACAACCACATGTACGACTCTCAATTACCATTTAACAAGAATAGTCAAAGATAAATAATATATTTATCAAGGGGTTTCATACCCGACAATCTTAACCGTTTTAAAAACCATGGCACTTCAATACTCATCAACTAACTTTGATACCTAATCTCCGGAGCTTCAACCAATCAATAAATGAGCTGATCAGGCTCCAATTGCCAATAAGGCATAATCAATGCCAATAAGGCAGAGTTCAAATTAACCATATCACTGTCCAAAACGAGGCACAGTGGGTACTACTCATAGTATATGGTTTCTGGTTCATATATCCATCAAGGCACAGTGATGCAAACTGCATGAATACTCGCCATCAAGTATCCAAGTCCTATGCAAAGACACGTCTGCCCGAAAACGCATGTAAAACGTTTTATTCTCGTAGTTTTCTTTGTGTTCAATCTTTCCATGTCGGAGCTAAAAGTCTCACGCCAAACTCACCATTTTAAACTTTCAAGTTTAACACTTCTTTCCAAAATAATTGGTTCCAAGTCAAAAGTGTGCAAATCACGACATCTAGACCAATGCACCAGTCATAGATACGTAGATTTTAGTGCACAAAACCATTATTCAATTTATAGGACATCTAGTCCATAACTTCACCTTTCAGACCCCGAGCCCATATCATAGAACACTAGACCGGATGTCTCGGTTACTAGGTTCGTTTAAACTATTTTTGTTCTGTGAAATACAAAACAAAATCAAAGTTTCCTCAACTTATCTAAGTTGACCGAATTACCACCACTGTTTACCGAAAATCCTTTTACGTTGGAAATTCATTTTGTAAATTCATGCAAAATCCCTTAAACTTATTTTCGTTCAAAATTAATACTTTAAAACCTCATTTTTGACAAATTCTCAGTGCTACTCAATATTATCCTTTTTAAGAATACTTTTGTAAACGTTGATGGAATTGTCCATCGTTTGACGTTTTTAAAACGTTTTAAGTCCAAAACAAGACAGTTTTGATAAAATAATTTTTCCAACACTGTAATAAAATCATTTTTAACAATTATTTTCTTAAAACAACATTTTCTAATATTTAGAATTTCCTTATGTGAAAATTAGCAGTGCTAAAATATTTTCACGATTACGTCCTCACCATGACTCTTAAAACACTCTTTCGCTGTTAAATCATTAAAATAATAAATTTTTTCACTTTTTCCCATTTATCATTAGATAAATAATTAAGTAATTTTATATTACTATTTCCACCAAATTAAACTCATTAATCAATATAAAGGCTTTTAAATGCTTTTATCCTCATATTTAATTAAGCTCTGACCACTGTCAGGCTTTCCAATCCACAATCCACATCAACAATAAATTCATATCAATAATATAACAATTAGCAATTAACGACCTGCCACAAAATATAACAAATAATTAAATGCAGATAATTAAACAATTAACAGCAGATAATTAATAAACACTACATAAGAATTAATACAGACACAAACAATTACACATGGCTACCGGAAAAACCCCTCAGGTAATCCCCTTACCTGAAAGCAACGTTTCTTTGATAAACAATTTGCCGGAAATCCGAGTAGTGCCGTTAGCGCACGTACTCGATAACTAGGTTATCCTTCAACAAAGACAACAACCAATCAACAATCAAACAACTTAAAAACACCTAAGCTCCTACATGTTGGTTTCGGCCTAGGGCTATTTTTGGGACTAAAAATTTATAAAATTCCTAAACTTGTGAATTAGTGATTCATAATCACTCAAAACCCTGAATCAACACTTGTTTCACAAAGATTGAAATTAAATCTTCTAATCCTCCAACAAATGAATTTCGACCATGACCCACAAAATGGCTTAGAGACCTTGATTCAATTCAAACAACATAGATTGAATGTATATATCACTTATAAGATTGAATCATGCAAAGAAAATGAACAAAATCATCCCCCCCCCCCAACCCCACTCACACACACTAAAACCTAGGTTCGGCCTCATGGGGTTCAATGGGTTAGAAATTTTTGCTTGATACAAGATCATATATCTAGAATATAGAGATGATAATAGTAATATAGAAATTGGTTTCACCTTCATTGGACTTTCCTATGATTTTCTATGAAATTTTGAAACTAGAAACCCTAATAGGCATCATATTGAAAAAGACTTCAACACATAAAAGTGATTGAAGAACATGATGTTAAACAAGGGAGATAAGTATGGTATACCTCTTGGAATTAAGAAATGAGCAGCAAGCAATCAACAACTTCCTTCACAAATCAAGGCTATGTAACTTAAGAAGTTTTAAGAGAAAATGAATAAAGTTCAATGGAGATGATGGAGATTGCCTTTTATAGAAGTGAAGATGGCCTCTAGGGAGGACTTGGGCCATGGAAAATGGAGAGGAGAAGGGTCCATCATATGCATTTTTGAGGGCAAAATGGTAATCTTGTACTATGGCAAACTTGTAATTACAATCAACATAAATGCTAAACTTGTAATTTCTTCCTAAAACTAATCATGACCATGGGGAGTCATCTATATGACTCACCCCTATGAGTCACCATGAGTTGACATGTCCTTTATCCGTTAACGGGTCCCGCCAATCTCGTATTCAGCTCCGTTGTTCGCCGATTTAATATAACGCCCGAATAATATATATTATTTCACTTTTTAGGAACAATTTCAAAATTTCCTAAGTTGTTGGAAATTCAAAATAAAACCTAACCATTTCGTTCACAAGTCAATATTAGGTCATTTGAGTAGTAAATTCTTACTATCATTAAAACGCAGACCGGGTTTCGTCTGAATTTTCGACCCAAAATTTAATCATAACTCTCTACGGTAAAGTAGAGTATGGATATGATCTTGGTTTATCCAAAATCATTTTCTAAGTTTAAAAATAAAAATATAAACATTTCTATTTATTTTATCGATATAAAAACAGCAAACAGTGAAAAAATTCGGGTGTTACAGTTTGGCCTGTGTAGGATGAGTGAGTGAGGAGAGGAATTGTTTTGTTTAATGTTAACAAGATAACCATGGTTGAAATTAACTTGGCATAGGTTAGTTTAAGTTTATAAAATAATATAATAACTTAACTAGGCTTAGTCTTCATCATTAGCTAGGAAAATTTGTGTGGTGAATGGGTGAAGGGGGTGTGGCTGCGATTTGCACCACAAGAGAGGAAGAAGAAGCTAACTTGTTCATGTCTTGGTCTTGACCATGGTTAGCATTTAACCATGATAGGTTAGGTTAGGGGCATTTTGGTCATTTCACTTATAAAGTGTCATGATTAATTATGACATCATGGATGATATCGTGAGTCGTCATGTTTGACTTGTTGTCCCGATCTCTTCACGGGTCTCTGCACTTCCGTACCCGATTCTGTCGATTTCCCGATTAGGATTTCCGTCCGTTTTTCGCCAAAATTCGTTCGACTAAAATAAAATATTTTATTTTTGAGCAGAAATTTGGAAAATAGAATTCCTCACAGACATAATATAAAAATCTACAATTTTTCAGTTTCGAGTCAAATTACTGTTTTCTGATGGTATAAAATTATACTGTCAGTAAAAACGCAGACCGGTTTCCGTGTGAGTTTTAAACCCAAAATTTCACCGTAACCCTCTACCATAAGATAGAGTATTAATATGATTTTGTTTTCTAGAAAATAATTTTCTAGGTCTCAGATAAAAATATAAACAGATATATTTTTAACGATAATACAACATATATGAAAAGCAGGGTGTTAGAAAACTCATTTTCAGGTATTTCTCTTACTTTCTTTCTTTGGTTTAGGGTTTATGATGACTGTTAGGTGTTGAGAAGAAGCTCTGTCAGGTATTCTAACTCTTTGAATATGTTCAACACGACGAGAGCATAAAAGGAACTCATTTTAAAGTATTTCTCTTACTTTCTTTCACAAGCGTTAGACATGTTTTTCTTTTTCTATCCATAATCTCTTAAACAAAGAACTATTTGCATGCTCTTTGGACCTTCTAAGCACTCTGTTGTTCATAAGCATTATATATGTTTTTCTTTTTCTATCCATAATCTCTTAAACGGACAACTATTTGCATGCTCTTAGGATCTTCATAGAACTATGGTGTTCATAAGCGTTAGAATTTGTGTGAGTGTGAGATGTATTCCTTACCTTTGTTCTTTGACATAACTGTTCATCTAACTATTCACCTGGTTAGACAGGCACAACTATGAAGATGTTAAAGGGTATGTAAAAAATCGATCAGGACAAGAGGGTTGTATTGTTGAACGATACATAGTGGAAGAAGCTGTAGAATTCTGTATCGAATACCTATCCAACGTCCATTGGGCTTCCAAAGTCTCATCACACGGGAATAATAGTATGTGAAGGGATAACAGGAACTCAAATACTCATGATGTCAAAGACAAAGTTGGAGCAAGGGCACTTGCTTGTTCTACACAACGCCTATGAGGTTGAGCCATATGTTGAATACAATGATTTACTTAGGGGTTTGAACCCAAAAAAGTCTTAGAAATGGATAACAATAGAACACAACCGAAGTTTTATAACATGGATAAAGGATCAAGTTTTTGCAGAGTGTGATGTAGATCTTGATTCAGTTTCACAAAGATTGAGATAGTTAGAAAAAATTCCAAGTGTACATGCCTTCTCTTACACCGATTATCTAATTAATGGGTACACATTGCTGAAAAATATCGTCCTCAAGGATTGAACTTTTAATTACTAATGTACCAATTCAACTTCGTTTGAGCGACCGAAAATTCTGAAATGGTTTTCATCTGTAAGCGAGAACAGAAACTTAGCAAGAACATAATTTTTTTGTTGTTGATATTTTTAAATTAAGACAATTCAAGCAACAAAAAATTGGTTTTTTTAAACAATCAAGGAGAAATTGTTAGAGGATCGACTTCCCTGACTTCTTACTTGTTCCTTACTGTATATTAACCTAAAAAATTTACCCAAATTCAAGAAGCTGAGTTTTAAATATTTATCCCCTAATTCCTTAGGTTGATAAACCTTCTTGCCTAAAATTACTAATTCAATTCCTTGAGTATTAGCAAATTAGCAATAGAAATGAGAACGATTACAACTCAATAACACTAATTCGATTGTGTTCTTATTCCTAAGTAACATATGCAAATTGTTCATTCACAACATATCAACTATGAATTTGAATTTCCAAATTGCAAACACATACTGTTGATAAACAATATAACAATGAATAATCTCTTGAATTTAAATAAACCAGAAACAAGTCAACATCCAGAATCAAAACAAATTATCCAGGCAGTTCCATCTACCTCTAACAAAAGAAAATTAAGCTGACATAATTAAAAATGAAAACCCAAATGAAGAAGATGAAGATAAGGAGGCCATCTTGAGTCTCTGCTTTCCAGCTTCAACCTTCTATGCATGCTCCTTTTCCTCACTCTATCCATTGTTTAATTCTCTATGTAAAACTGTCTCAAACTGTCTTTCCGTAACTTTATCTGTCCTTCGCATGTTTTTATTTTTTCCAAAGTGTAACCGCCATGCTCATGAGTGGGGTACTGGGCGCTTGAATGTCCGGATGCTTGGATGTGGATACTGCCCACGCTTGAGCATGCACTCCCTGGACAGAAACGCACAAAACTGCTCCAATTCCATCCGTTACTCATAAAACCTACTTAAAAGCTAATAAAGCTAAAATAAAAACACAGTTGCGAAAATACTAAAATAAAATGGAAAAACAACCTAAAACTAATAAAAATTAAACTGAAAAATAATTTTAATTAACAACCTTGTAACACCCCGATTTTTCACTGCTTTCTAATATCGGTAATAAATATATAAATGTTTATATTTTATCCGAGACTTAGAAAATGATTTTGGATAAACCAATATCATTTCCATGCTATGCTTTATATCAAAAGGTTACGATGAAATTTTGGGTTGAAAATTCAGACGGAACCCGGTCTGCGTTTTCACTGACAGTAAAAGTTTACTGCTCAGAAAACCTAATTTTAATTCGTGAATGAGATGAATAAATTTTTTTATCGTATTTTGATACTGTAACACCCCGAATTTTTACTGCTTTCTAATATCGGTAATAAATATATAAATAATTATATCTTTATCTAAGACTTAGAAAATGATTTTGGATAAACCAATGTTATTTCCATGTTGTGCTTTATATTATAAGCTTACAATGAATTTTTGGGTTGAAAATTTAGACGGAGCCCGGTCTGCGTTTTCACTGACAATAAAAGTTTACTGCTCAGAAGACCTAATTTTAATTCATGAACGAGATGAAAAATATTTTTATCATATTTAGTACGATATTGGAAGTTTTGAAAATTTTAGTGTAAAAATAAAAAATTATATTTGTTGCGGGAGAAAACGTCGAAATATCTCTAGGAAACCTGAGTCAGATGAATCAAGGGGTCAGCAACGGAGCTGAGATGACTGATGTGACTGAGGTGACGAGCATTTATGACGATCCTATCTGGATCATAATGACCATAATGGCACATAAATGCATTCAGATATTTTGGCATAGAAAAGACCATTTTGCCCCTAGTTTCACATGGAAACTATAAGTTTGCCATCATGCAATTTGACCCATTTGCCCCCCAAACCCACATCTCCCTCTTCAATTAACCACACTTAGGCAAATTTTGTTTCATTCCCTTGTCTTCTTCATCAACATAAACCATATTCTCTTAAGAACACTTAAGAACATCTTGTTGATTTTGTGAAGAACATCATCAAATCTCATCATTTCTTCATGCATCAAGAGGTGATTTCTTCTCTCCTTAATCCCTCAACACTTTCTCTTCACAACTTTTACAAGTTTATGCCATGAATCACTAAGTTCTTCATTTTGTTCAAAGTTCATGATGCCTTCTTAAAAATTTCATAAGTAATTGTAGAAAAATCCTTTTGACTTGAAACCAATTGCTATAATCTTAGATTCATCTCTATATTGATTATCCAAGAGCATGTGTTCAACAAAAATCTCCTCCTTTTTTTCCCCTTGACCGAAACTCACTCAAAATGGGTGTGTAGGGATTTTGTTCAAAAACTTGTTGAATGATCATGTGATTCATCTTTTAATCCTTATGGTTAATGAATCCAAGTGATTAGAAAACAAAAAATCAAACCCTAACCCAAATTTTCTTAAGAGGGCTGAAACCCTAGCTTTGATTTTTGGATGGATTTTTGATTCAAAGTTGTTTTGTGACACTTGAATCCAATCCTATACCATGTGTATGTGTTAAATCCAAGAGATGGAAATCAAGTGAAGTTTTTAACTCCACTTTTGTGTCAAGGCCGAAAATTAGTTCATGGAGTTGGATGAGTTTCATTCAAAGTTCTTAGTTCATGCTCTTGGGTTAAGTGTTTAATTATACTTAAGTTGCTTAAGGATCATAAATCCATAAGTTGGAAAATTTTTAACTTTCCTAACCTAATGAGTTAGAAGAGGCCAAACCCTAGACCTCATGAGACAAGTGTGTTTTGTTTGATTTTGATTTATTTTGGTTGCAATTCGTTGTGAAGGAATTAATCAGATCAGGTTGATCTAATCAAAACGGAGGAAACCGGATCCTACTCGGAAAATTTTGTGAAAGTTGGATTTGATTCTCAAAGAGGTGTCTGTGTGTGTGTTGGGGGGGGGGGGGGGGGATCTGAGGAGTTTAAGAAAATCGTATGCTATTTTTGTGAGTCGTCTTTAAATTATCTATGATAATTTTCTGTGATTTTTGCATCGTTTGTTGTTTAAGTGATTATATGCTTACTTGATTTCTTTGTGATAAGTTGATTTACATGATTATAATTGGATTGTTAAATTATAATTGTGATGTATGCCATGATTTGGATGTATGCCACGCTATATTGTTTTGAAATTATCTGTTGTTGAGTGATGGATTGAGATATGACATTGGTTAGTGTTTAATTTAATTTGAGGATAAAAGCTTGATAAGCTTGGATAATTAATCAGAGTGATTAATTTATGAGAATTTGAGAAAAAGTGGAAAAATATTATTTTAATAATATTTTTGTGGAAAATGTGTCAATAAAGTGACAGTAAGGACGAAACTGTGCAATTTTTTACAGGTGCTAGTTTTTCCGAAATAAATTCAATTTTATTGTAAAATGTTGTTTAAAGTGATAAAGTTACGAAAATAATGTAATATAGCTTTCAGAACAATTATTTATGACAGAATAGTCATTTAAGTTATAAAAATATTTTTTGGAGCAAAAGGTTTATATTTTTTTATTATTAAATTTTATTTAAAGAGGACTTTTAAAAGTTGATTTTATTGAGAACAAAATTCATAAATGAAGAATTTTGGATGGAAAAGAATTTATCTATGATTTCACGTTTTATAAACGTTTTTAACAGAAAAGGATTTTTGTATTTGTTATTTCACTGAGCGAAATGTTTTAGAAAGGAAAAATGAACCTAGTAACCGAGACGTCAGAGTTCTAGTGTTCTGTTGACACGTAGATCAGGGATCTGTGTCATTGAACTGTGTGTCCTAAAAAGGTTTTGTGGACTGTGTGTCCTAAATTTGATGTGGAGTTTAAGAAAATCGTATGCTATTTTTGTGAGTCGTCTTTAAATTATCTATGATAATTTTCTGTGATTTTTGCATCGTTTATTGTTTAAGTGATTATATGCTTACTTGATTTCTTTGTGATAAGTTGATTTACATGATTATAATTGGATTGTTAAATTATAATTGTGATGTATGCCATGATTTGGATGTATGCCATGTAACATCCCGATTTTTCTGCTTTCTAATATCGGTATAAATATAAATAAATGTTTATATTTTTATCTGAAATTTAGAAAATGATTTTGGGAAAACCAAAGTCATATTCATATTATACTTATTTTTATAAGTATACGGCTAAATTTTCGGTTGAAAATTCAGACGGATCCCGGTCTGCGTTTTTACTGACAGTAAGATTTTACTGATCAGAAAACCTAATTTTGACCCGAGAACGAAATGAATAGATTTTATATCTCATTTCCAACAATTTTGGTTATTTTGAAATATTTCACTAAAAAGTGAAATATTATATTTTATCCGGGCGTTATATTGAATCGGGGAAACAATGGAGCTGAATACAGGATTTCCGGGAACCGCTAAAGGATATTACCAATGAGTCACACAAGGTGACTCACCCATGTGAATGCATTTATGATGCACATGGGCTCATTATTACTAACTATGAGGAAATTGCAAATTAGTCCTTAAACTTTTTAAGTTTTGCAAATTGGTCCTTAATCAAAATTGCACCTTGATCCTTAGGAAACACAAATTCCTTGCTCCTTGGTCCACTTTGGGCGCAGCCCACATCCCTATAAAAGGCCATCTTCATCTTCTTCATCAACTTTGCCATTTTTCCATTAAAACTCCCAAGTCACATAGCTTGATTTTGTGAAGAAAGTGTTGGATTCTTTGCTCATTTTTCAATTCCAAGAGGTATACCATGCTTCTCTCACTCAATCATCATCATGTTCTTCAATTATTTTCATGATTCCATGCCTTGTTCATCATTTTCAATTCCTAGATCTAGAAACTTTGAAATTCTCTAGAAAATCATAGAAAAATCCTAAAAATGTGAAACCAATTTCTATGTTCCTATTATCATCTCTACTATCATAATCCAAGAGTTTGTTGCAAACAAAGTTTTCCTCCCCATTTAATTAGTCAAAACCGAATTCAAGAAAAAATGTGTGGAGGAACTTTTGTTTAATTTTTAGAAAGTGATCATATATCTCATCTTTCTAATATGTATTGATGTTGAATCCAAGTTCTTGTATCAAACCAAAATTTCTTACCATATATTTATGCTTTGGCCGAAACTATGCATGGAGGAACTTGGAAGATTTTCAATCGTTATTGATTAATCACTAATCCTATGTCTTAAGTACTTAAGGATCACTAATCCAAAGACTTAAGAATTTTATAAATCTTTAGCCACAAAACCCTCTAATGGCCGAAACCCTAACTAATTGAGTTAGAGGAGTTTTTGATCCAATCTTTATCAAGTGACAATTTATTATGTATCTCTTATACTTAAGGATCATTGATCCAAGAGTTTGGTAAACTTTGAGATCTCTAGCTAATTTAGCTAGTCATGGCCGAACTCATCATGTAGGAACATAGGTATATTTAGTTGTTTGATTGTTAATTTGTTGTTGTGATTTACTATGAAGGATAATTGTTGTGGATTGTACTAAGTTGTGAGGAGGAATCGGAAACGAATCGGAAGGAAAACTTCGAGAGGAAAACTGTAACTTCAAGAGGTAAGGGGAGCTTACCTGAGGGATTTTTCCCGATAATTACGTGTGTGATTGAATGTGTGGGTTGTAATATTTACCTGTGTTGGATGTGGTTGTTATCAATTTATTTGATGCTGTTATGTTATCAGTGTTATTAAATTGCAGTTATGTATTACAATGTTTTGATGTATGATCTGCCTGGGTGAATTGTTGTCATATTGTTGATGAAACGTTGATGCTATTTGTGGATTGAAAAGCCTGACAGTGGTCAGTGCTCAATAAGAAATGAGGTTCAGAGTGTTAAAACGTTTTTATGGGATAATGAATTTTAATTGATGAGAAAGAGTAATGTAATATTACTTAGGTTTTTGGTTATTTGAAAATGAGAAAAAGTTGAAAATATCATTATTTTAATGATTTATCGGTGTCAGAGCGAACTATGGGTTATAGTAAGGACGTAACCGTGAAATTATTTTTGTACCGTTAATTTTTAGGTGGATAAATCCAATATATTATAAAAAGTTATTTCATGAAAGAAATCTTCGAAAATAACTTAATTATGATTTTAGAAAATCATTTAAGTGGAACAGAGCAAGTTTTGACTTAAAACATTTTTAAAATGCGAACAGATGACGAATTCCGAAAATAATTACGGAACGCATTCGTTAAAACAGCAGTAATCATTCACACATGGAATTAGTTTTAAGATCTTGTTTTTAAAGAAGTAAAAGAAGTAGAGTTTCTCGGAGAAATGGTTTTACAAAGATTAGACGTTATTTCGGAAAGAAGGGTTTCTAAAAGAAAATGAATTTCAATATGGTTTGTCTTTTTATAACAGAGTGACAACAGAAAGGATTTTCTGTAAACGGGTTTTACTTAACGAATTATTTGTTAGTCATGATATCTTGATGATATTCATGTTACAGAGTATTTGTTAATCATGATATCTTAATGATCTTCATGTCTTGATGTATCTGTTAGTCATGGTATCTTGATGATATTCATGTTATACGGTAGTGGTTAGTCATGATATCTGGATGATATTCATGTTATAGTTTATTTGTTAGTCATGATATCTTGAGGATATTCATGTTATAATGTGTTTAGTAGTCATGGTATCATGGTGATATTCATGTTTAGTTGACCATTGTGCCTTCATGGTCAATGTGCCATTTCGAGTTGACCATTGTGCCTTAATGGACGATGTGCCATTTGATTCGTTGACCATCGTGCCGGGATGTTTGGACGATGTGCCATTTGTTTTGTTGACCATCGTGTCGGGATGTTTGGGCGATGTGCCATTATGTTGTTGACCATTATGCCGGGAGTTCGGATAATGTGCCATTATGTTGTTGACCATTGTACCAAGAGTTTGGACAATGTGCCATTCAAGAGCCTGATCAGCTCATTTATTTGGTGAGTGAATCTCCGGGAGATTAGATATAAGGTTAAATGTTGAACTGTGTAGTGTCATTAATTTCTTTTAAGGACAATGACTGCTTGGGGATGAAACCCATTGGTAACTTACTTGTTATTCCGAGAAGTTTATGCTGTATGAATTTTTATGACTACATGTTGTTTTGTGTGTCACGCATGTAGTTATCCTGCTTATATCCATATATTGGTGTCTCACCCTTACAATATATCAGGTTTTACTCGTTTTTGCCGCTGTACCTTGGTATTGGTAGTGGATGGTGCAGAGGAAGTCTTAACTTCAATTGGGGATACAAATCCCGGTCTTTGCAGAGATTGGTTATAGTGGTGAGATCCAGTCGATGTTTTATAGGGTGACCAGCTTAGGATTTTTCTTTGTGTTATGTAATTTTGAGAAAATTGGTTTAAGGGATTCTGAAATCCTTGGTATGGTTTGTCTTTCTCAGTATGGAAATAATTTCAAGAAAAATTATATGTTGTGGTGGCTTGATTTATGAACAAACCCAGTTTATGCGTATGATTAAGTTTAATGTGATTGTTACTTTGTTGAAGTATTCAGAAAGAAATTTTTACAACCGAGTTTTCTGACCTAAAGTAAATAAATTTTCCGAAAGCAACCAGCAAATAACTGTTTTATTTAGTTTCGCACGTGTTACAAAGTAATGCCCAAGGGGGGTGTTACATGCCACGCTATATTGTTTTGAAATTATCTGTTGTTGAGTGATGGATTGAGATATGACATTGGTCAGTGTTTAATTTAATTTGAGGATAAAATCTTGATAAGCTTGGATAATTAATCAGAGTGATTAATTTATGAGAATTTGAGAAAAAGTGGAAAAATATTATTTTAATAATATTTTGTGGAAAATGTGTCAATAAAGTGACAGTAAGGACGAAACTGTGCAATTTTTTACAGGTGCTAGTTTTTCCAAAATAAATTCAATTTTATTATAAAATGTTGTTTAAAGTGATAAAGTTACGAAAATAACGTAATATAGCTTTCAGAACAATTATTTATGACAGAATAGTCATTTAAGTTATAAAAATATTTTTTGGAGCAAAAGGTTTATATTTTATTATTATTAAATTTTATTTAAAGAGGACTTTTAAAAGTTGATTTTATTGAGAACAAAATTCATAAATGAAGAATTTTGGACGGAAAAGAATTTATCTATGATTTCACGTTTTATAAACGTTTTTAACAGAAAAGGATTTTTGTATTTGTTATTTCACTGAGCGAAATGTTTTAGAAAGGAAAAATGAACCTAGTAAACGAGACGTCGGAGTTCTAGTGTTCTGTTGACACGTAGATCAGGGATCTGTGTCATTGAACTGTGTGTCCTAAATTTGATGTGGAGTTTAAGAAAATCGTATGCTATTTTTGTGAGTCGTGTTTAAATTATCTATGATAATTTTCTGTGATTTTTGCATCGTTTATTGTTTAAGTGATTATCTGCTTACTTGATTTCTTTGTGATAAGTTGATTTACATGATTATAATTGGATTGTTAAATTATAATTGTGATGTATGCCATGATTTGGATGTATGCCACGCTATATTGTTTTGAAATTATCTGTTGTTGAGTGATGGATTGAGATATGACATTGGTCAGTGTTTAATTTAATTTGAGGATAAAAGCTTGATAAGCTTGGATAATTAATCAGAGTGATTAATTTATGAGAATTTGAGAAAAAGTGAAAAAATATTATTTTAATAATATTTTTGTGGAAAATGTGTCAATAAAGTGACAGTAAGGACGAAACTGTGCAATTTTTTACAGGTGCTAGTTTTTCCAAAATAAATTCAATTTTATTATAAAATGTTGTTTAAAGTGATAAAGTTACGAAAATAACGTAATATAGCTTTCAGAACAATTATTTATGACAGAATAGTCATTTAAGTTATAAAAATATTTTTTGGAGCAAAAGGTTTATATTTTATTATTATTAAATTTTATTTAAAGAGGACTTTTAAATGTTGATTTTATTGAGAACATAATTCATAAATGAAGAATTTTGGACGGAAAAGAATTTATCTATGATTTCACGTTTTATAAACGTTTTTAACAGAAAAGGATTTTTGTATTTGTTATTTCACTGAGCGAAATGTTTTAGAAAGGAAAAATGAACCTAGTAACCAAGACGTCGGAGTTCTAGTGTTCTGTTGATACGTAGATCAGGGATCTGTGTCATTGAACTGTGTGTCCTAAAAAGGTTTTGTGGACTGTGTGTCCTAAATTTGATGTGGAGAATGTGAATTCTATATCCGCGAGCCTAAGACTGGTGCATCAGTTTAGGGCTTTGCGATTGGGCACTCGGACTGTGTGTCCTGTGTTAAGTTTAAGACATTTGGACTGTGTGTCCTATGTTGTTTAAAAAGTCTTAATATAAAATAATTAAGCATGGTCGTGAGGTTCGGGCTTCGACAAGGGAAGATTTTTACGACAAAGAAAACAAAACGAGAATAAAAGTTTTTCTCATGCATTTTTGGCAGATGTGCCATGTGTTATGATCATTGAGTCCTGAGTGGATCAATGTATCTTTTATGGACTATGTTTCCATTTGATCATTGGATTTCTATGTGAACTAATGTATCTTTACTGGACTATGTTTCCAATTTAATGTGATGACTATTGGGTTCTGAGTGAGGCAATAGGTTATGGACAATAAACTCCATTGATCGCAGTAACTATTGTGTTCTGTGTGGACGAATGTTACATTTTCGAACAATAACCTTGGTGTACTGAGTGATGACCAATGTGTTATGTGTTTTGTTGGACATTGTTTTATTTCGTTTTTACAATGGGCCATGTAAAGAGGTTGATCTGCTCAAAACGAAACAGAAAGTTGTGGGATTTCCGGAGATTAGGTATCAAATTAGAGCCTGAATATTGAAGTGTCATACATTTTTATTAAATGACGATGACTGTTGGGTATGAAACCCTTTTTGATAGGACTATTCTATTGTTTGAATAATTTCTTTATATGCTATGAATATTTGGTATATGCTATTTTGTGTGTCGTGCATGCGGTTGTCTTATCAAAACTCATATATTGGTATCTCACCCTTGCATATCTGTTTGTTGTTTCCTCTACTATGTGGATTGTATACGTATCTGAGTTCAGATGGATCCGAACGGAGTGGATCTGAACTACTCGAGGGTCCGGGCTCTGATGTTTGACAATGCTGATCAAGGTAACGCCTTGATGATCAACCCAGGAGCTCGGAGTGCTACCTACACTGGTCCGATGAGGATACTCTGAGGGACTGTAGCAGATGGACCACAACAGCTCATACATACTAGGGAGACGATCGAGGTTTCACTACCTCCCATTTGGATGATCCTGCAGCATTTGGTGTGTCACGGGGAATTACAGCATCAACCACCTCCGCACGTACAGCCTTTATAGCAGGTAGGCCCGGAGTCACCTCCAGGGCCTATAGTCTTGATCCCAGAGGAGGCACATGTGGAGATGGAGGAGGATCCTGAGGAGGATCCGATGGTTAATCCGGACTATGTTCCTCTTGAGGATGGTGTAGTCCCAGATATTTGAGAGGGGGCTGAGGTATCCTCTCCAGATACACCTCCTGGAGGTGGGGGTGTTTATACTGGACTCCCCAACAGGTTTCATTAGTAGCAACCAACTGTAGGATGTAGTTCTTTTGGGTAGAGTGGTATTTTTAGATAGTCTGACTGTTTGGCTATTGGGAGTCATATTTTTTAGTAGTGTTTTCTGACTCCCACTATGATATAGTTATGTTGTTTCAGTTTGATGTTATGTCTGTTTGACAGTAGATGATGACCTATAGGATAAAGGTCTTATGTAAATCTCTGATGATGCATATGTATGATATATAAAGCTGTATATTATGTTGATGGTATTTGGTTGTATGTGAAGTAAAGGAAAAGGAAAAAAAATTTATCACCATTTTGTAAAGAATGAGTGATTAGAAAACTAATTTGTTTTTCCGAAGGCAACCAGCAATACATTATTTTCGTTAAGTTTAATTTCCGCAACAAGTTACGTAAATGTGATACCCTGCGAATAGGGTGTCACAATCCTATTAACTACAAATTAGGAATCATCACACATCCTATACGAAAGAACATGATGATCGGGGTATAATGAAAAATAGTGATGTGACTCTTGTAGTTCAAGCTATGCATATGGCAAGTGCCAATAACAGGAACCCAATCTATGCGAATATGTCATACTTCAGTGTCATTGAGCACAAATGAGAGTTGGACTACAAATGTTTTGGGTGCCTGTGCTCCAATGTCAGTGGGGTGACGACAATAACGGTATTCAGACGAATGAGTTGGGGTTCATGCGGATGGATTTCAATAGAAAAGGTGAGCCTTTCATATTTGCATGTCAAGCTCAAAAAGTGTTCTATGTCACCAATCCATCTGATATGAAGTGGTCCAATGTTCTTTTGACCCACAAAATAAATGTCAATAACATTGATAATTAAAACAATGAAGCTATTGATATGGAGATGATGGGTTGTCTATGAGGGGTGATCTCACAAGGGGATTTTGGTCAATCCATCATTTCGTACCCATAAGGGACAATCAAGTCTTAATCCAATGAGGAAAAGGAAAAGATCAACTTAGACATGTATATTTTTTTCTAATTAATTTTATATTTATGCTTTTTATTTATTTTGTTTGTATATTCTTCACTTATTATTATCCACTGACATTTTACTTGTGTGTTCTAATTTTTTTGCAGGTAAATGATAACAGCCAATAAGTTGGGAGATTCTGGTTGTTAGTGCTGAAAAGGTTGCAGGCAAATGTTCAAATCATGGACTTTGTAAATTCTGGTATACTCATGAGAGTATTTGTCTTTTGTTTTTGCATTATCATATTTGTATTTAAGAACCAAAGTTTCATTAGATTGATTGCATTTACTGCACAGGGGGTACTATTGATTTTGATTGTTGAATGTTATTTTTTAAATGTTGAATGATTTTTTTTTTCATATGTTGAATGCTGAAAGCTGTTTTTTGAATGTTGAATGATGTTTTTTGATTGTGGAATATTGTTTCTTGATTACTGAATGTTGTTTTTTGAGTGATGAATGTAGAGGAATGTGCAGAAAGCAGCAAAAGTATTCTTTTAAAAAAAGGTGGAGAATAGACATCGCTTCTTCAAGGAAATGTTATCGTAGTCAAAACAATGATAGTGCTTTATTATATCGTGCTATCTTTTTTAGGTAACTAAGATAATGCTTCTTTAAGTAAGCATTATCTTAATTTCGACCTCATGTTAGTGTCACTTACTAGATGCACATTTTAGTGTGAACTACTATAGGGTTTCATTAGCTATTGTAGGTATGTCTACGACATAGCTTTGGTAGATCTATCATTGTTTACAACTTTTGATAGCTACAAAATAGATAACATCTGAATGTGCTATCAAATGCCAGAAGTATACACTATTAATTCCCGAATTTGTTGTAGTGTTAAGACTAAACTATTTATATTTAATTAGGGCAAATATAGTGGAAGGCCAAACTTCATCTGGCTTGGATAAAATCATGCGGCATTTAGGAAAAATATAATCTGATAGGGCAAATGACATATGAAATGAAACCATTTGCATTTAAGTGGATCAGACAGACTTGCTTAGGGGTCTTGTGACACCCTCTACCCCGCACACGATAAATGTAAAGTAAATCATATGAAATAGATAATAAAGTAATTTAGACCAAAAGGTAGCAGGTACCACATGAACCAAACATAAACAAATCATACATAACAAATGCAGAAAATATAATCAAACATAAAACTGAAAACCCCGATGTCACATATCAGGCCTGATAACCAATACCGAAATTACAGCGGAACAAGACTAAACATAAAGAACCTAAACTACGAGTAAGCTATCTCCTCGGGATCACTTCTCAAGGTACATGCAAGGAAACAACAACAATAAGGAGTAAGAAATCGTACGTATAAACATAAATAGTAATGGAATAGTTAGCAAGATGTTCACACAACATATTAAAATCGCAGCATGACAGAACTTAATATATCATATTACGTGACATCATATCAATTAAAATATGCCATGCGATGCAGTTCTACTTCACTACTCCATATGCAATGTGGATCCATAACTAACACAAGAAGGCGACTTTGGCGTTACATATCCACATTGGCCAACAAGTACCAACGCCGGCAGTCCACCAAACCATGGGTGAAACCCTTGGATAGCCAATTCACGTTACTCTCGGATGTAATGTTAACACACAATAAATCATAAACAACCACCTCCATCAACACCATTCTCAATGGTTTAACAACTTTGACCAATAAGCATCAAAGTCTAACAACATTAACATGTGATAACATCATTGTTATCGTCTTAACCAATATCAGCATCATTAACTGTCTTTATTAACTTTATTAAAGGTTATAATATTAATTGTATATTGGACTATCACTCTTGTTTTTATCTCTGTTACTGTCTCATCTATTTGCTCTAAGAAGCCTCACAGGTTCTTTTAAAGCACCCGAGATCATCCCTAAATGTCCTTCATTATTTCATTAGGTATTAACCTCATCCCTCTTTGTTATATTCATGTCTTATGAACATTGGCAACGGGTGTTTAGTATTAGGTTCAACACTAACATCCCTATGTCTTTAATTCACATGTTTTAATAACAACAACATTTCATCATTTCATGGCATTAGAGCACTAACACATTCAATCACGATTTACAATCACCATCATCAACAATATTTAGCATACATTATACAAGTCATGCAAACCACACTAACATGTATCTCAATTCATACATCAATAACAATAATCAGCAATCATATATTCAATTAAGACATATAGCATACAAAAGGGTCATGGGTTAACCCTCATCTTACGCTACCCCAAAACCTATATGTTCATACTAATTCCTTCTTCCCATACCTGGTATGAAAATTGCAATTCAAAAAATAATAGAAGAAAAGTTCCACTTGGGTCTCATCTCACGAACGCTTAATCTCTACCTCAAGAACGACAACCAAAACACCTTGATTCAATTCTTAATTTCGAAAACGCAAGAGAATAACAAAAGGAAACAAGGACACACGAAATTACCTTGTTTAAAACCCCTAAACAGAAAGATCACGATGTCGAAAACCGACACAAATGAGAAAGTATCAACAGCAACGTTCTTCTGGCAAGAGACGGCGAAGAACGATGAACAAAAACTGTTTCTTGAGAGAGTTTTAGAGAGAAAGAAATGGAAACTCTAAGAGGAAAGTGAGAGGCAGTTTTATGAGGTTAGAAACGTAGGAAATTGGGTTTAGGTTGTGGTTTAGAGGTTTAAAATGAATTAGGGTGCAACAGGGCTGAAACAAAAGCGCCAAAACACAATGTTGTCAGCGTCGTTAGGCTGGGCGTAGGAACGTTAGATCGGGCACAGACTCATTAGGCCGGGGGAATTCCATCAGACATGAATTTACTATTAAGACCCTCCCAAAGGTTAAACTACCTCTAACATACACATATACATAAATATCAATCATATCAAACATATAGCAGTATACATATGTCAAAACTAATACATATCAACATGTATCAACTTAGGGTGAAATTCAGGGTGTTACAGGTCTTGTTGAGGAGTTTCGCATCGTGAAGGATGTGATTCCAGGGTAACAAATGCCTTGTCCCTAGTGTGGTAAGTCTATGGGTTGGTGATTCTTGTGGTGACCATGTTTCAGTTGGAATCAAAATATACATCTTCCCAAAGATGTCGCCAAAGATCTAGGATAGAGATTTACGTACATACCATGTAGGGTCGGTTATCTTGGTTCTCTATGAATCTCGGCCTTCTCTACAACAGTGGAATGACCATAAGCTGTACCTGCAAAGACACTGCGATGGTTAAGTAAGATTAGGATAAAGATAAGGTTCAATGTTTAAGCTTA
Source organism: Echinosophora koreensis (assembly GCA_035048595.1). Lineage (NCBI taxonomy): Eukaryota > Viridiplantae > Streptophyta > Magnoliopsida > Fabales > Fabaceae > Echinosophora > Echinosophora koreensis. Next base: position 278,840 of record JAPCYP010000031.1, on the reverse strand, counting down.
GAGTACTATTTGACTGTCTTGAGGTATATATGGTGGTGTCGTTGGATTGTAATGGCTTTTCTGAGGTATCCATAAAGGGAGGGATCTCCAAGGTAATAATCCAATGGGTAATGACAGGGGAGGATTCGTAGCGCAACTGACTTGAGCATCTCATCCTCTCATGCGTCGATACCTTGGAATAAATGTGTGTTCAAAATCTTGACCAAATAATCCAAAATTTACTACAAAATCATCTAAGCCTTTTATTCTCCTTCATAGGATCAACCTCTTGAATCCGTAACCTCCTCTTAAAGACCATATCGCTACTACTATCCCTGACACCATATCACACTAATGCACCCTGCGTGCATTCCCTAACCAGTGTTGCTCTAATTACCATCGAAGTCTACACCATCTGGTTCATTGTCCATCACTTTGTGAAGTCAAAAAGTGTTTGACTCTGTCATGTGTCTGACTCACACTCCTGTTAGCCCGTGTGTGTTTTGGTGAACCCAAACATTAAGTAAATTATTTTAATTGAACTGCATGAGTATTGCTAATCATCTACTTGAGATGTGCAGAAATAGAAAATAATCTTAGCAGATCAACTCAACTAAAGGATCAAAGCATAGTATATGCGTCTGATCTTTGAAAGCTTAATGCACGATGTAGAGTAATGCGCCTGAAGAAAGATTCAAGCTCTAAAGCACTAAGGCCAACACCTTATCTCAGACTCCATGTCTATGAAGAAAGAAGCTCTAAGCCTAAAGGAAAAATGTCTCTCCTATTCAATCACCTTGAAGAATGAAAGATGAAGATAGTACATCATCTAATCATTCAATTGTTCATGAGAAGACTATGTCAAAGAATGAAGAATGATCTATTCAAAGATCTCCCTCTCGTCTCTCGGTTGAAAGATCAAGAAAATCTCCAAAGCTATACACTAATTAAATACTCTTTAAAACAACAAAAGAGTACAAATACAATCTTCTGAAGAAAGTTGATAGAAAATAGGTCAAGAGTACAAACTATATCATCTACAAAGACTCACATCAAGAAGCGTCTGAATATCTTCAGGATGTGTCTGGTCTTCTGACAGAATCAAGGAAGATATTCAAGCTCATGTCAGAATCATTCAAAGGACCTGAAGTTTGTTCAAAGTTCATATCTCTAGCTTGGAAGACTTGAAGTATTAAAGTATGAAGTTACATTTTCTCTCTTGTGACTGAAGCGACGTTCAAAAGGAGAAAATGCTTTTTCAAGAAATTACTTGGAATTTGGATGGAAGTATTTCATTGAAGAAAGGAATTAAAATATTCACAAAAGGCAATGCTGCAAAACGTCCCTTACTCAACAAAGAGAAAAACACCTTTATCTGAGCTTTTCTAAGTGTTGCACAAATAAGGAAAAAAACACTCCCAAGTAAAGAAAGCATATCTGCTATGTGAAATAGACAACTATAAACACGAAAAGGGGGGTTGAATTGTGTTTATCAGAAATTAAAATAAAGTTGAAAACTTTTCGCACACAGAAGCTAAGTTCGGACAGGTGTAAAAGGTTACACAGACAGGTCACCTGTCTGTTGTATTTTTCACAGAAAACAACACAAGCATACAGATGAAAACAAGTTTGATAAAAACAGTTTTAACCCCTTAGTTAGAAAGTAGATGATAAATAATTAAAACAACTAAAGAGATTAGGGGAAGAGATATTAACACAGTGATTTATCCTGGTTCACTCTTTAACACAAAGAACTACGTCCAATCCTTGGCAGCACCAAGATTTATCCACTATAACTGATCAGGTTACAGACTCCAAGTATTGCTTGCACACCTAGCCTCTTCAGGCTCCAAGACAGGTATTCTTTGCACACCTAGCCTCTTCAGGCTCACTCAGATTTGTTTGAGAGTTTGGTTTGTAATAAATACAATTACAGACAGACAGATTTTTAACTAACACTCAGAGAGTGGTTTAAATGTAAAGCATAGGAAAGTCTGCGTAATAACTTCAAATGATTGAAGAATACAGAGTGAATAAATGAACAGAGTAATGGCTCTTTAATGCTTTGTAATCTCTGATGTGTTCATCTTCAATGACTTCTATATAGCCTTCAAACATTTAATATCCGTTAGAGACATTCCTTGCAACGATGGCTTCAAGCAGAGCTTCATTAAATGCAATATAGTCGTTCTGGGCAGCCATTAATGCAATGGAGACGTTGGTTGTACTCTAACATGAAGGATAATGGCTTTATACATCGTGTAGTAGCCAAATCAGAGTTGTGCAGAATGCTTTTGTACTTTTGCAGAGTACATTTCCCTTCTTGTGTAATAACCGAAAGTACTAGGGAATAAAGCATGTTGGAAACATTCTTTAACTGGAAGTTTATCTCTGACTTCCTAGGTTGCTTGAGAGAGAGAACCTCTGAATTTCTTGATAAGCATGAGAGAGAGATTCAGAGTCTCCTGCATGAGGGGACAGCTTCCAAAAGCTTCGTGTACTTCGAGTTCTTAACAAAGAACCTCAGACGAGTTTGAGAGCAGAACAGAGACAGGTTGAACCCAATTTGTACAAAGTCAACAATCTCAGTCAGCAGACAGGTTGACTATTTGCTTATCCAGACAGGTTGTTACTTAGGTAGACAAACAGGTGAGTTTTGCTATTCTTTGATCTGTACACTAAGTAGACAGGTTAGCAACCACAAAATAGGTTAATTAAATCATTAACCAATGTTTAGTTTTCATCAAAACTTAGGGAAATGCACACAGACATTTTAGAGACTTAACAATCTCCCCCTTTTTGATGATGACAAACATTCAGATGATTTAATGAACCTTAGAGAATATCAACTTAAAGAATAACAGAAAGTAGACAGGTTGAGATTTTCTATCTGTGAAGACAGGTGCATTTGAGTTCAATTAACAGTATCAGAGCAATATGCAGCAGTCTTAAGTTCAAAATATCAGAGATTAAAAGTTCAATTTTAACCAATTTATATTTTCTCCAGAACACTTAGCATTTAACCATCTTAATCATTTTTCTCCAATCATCATTTTTCTCCCCCTTTTGTCAGCAACAAAAAAGGACAAACAGATAACAGTAGAGAGAAAAGAGACAGTAAAGAGATAAAGTAAAATTGATTTTTATTCATCATAAGCTTCTCATTTACAAGGCAGTTTCTACAGACATCTACCTAGACTGATTAAAAAGAAGATACGGATAATCAACTTTCTTTTCTAACAGCAGCCTAGCATGCCTTTCTGCATCCAATTGCCTTCTGACTTCTTCTAGCTCAGCTTTAAGAAGATTGAAGCTATATAAATCCACCATCTGAGAGGAAGAGGCTTCTGTAGACAGGCTGGTTGAAGCAGCAGACAGGTTTGGATACCAGGGTAAGGCTAATATTGGGGGTGCCTTAGGTACAGAGAATGGTGAGGAGACACGAGGAAAGAAATACTGATGAATGGTTCTGAAGTAAATCAAAGGAAGAAAAGCTAACTTAAACAAAGGTTTGATTCTGACTAGGTCAAAATCAAGAGAAGGAAAGACACAGGAGAGTCTTTCACAAAGAGACAGATGAGTGACTCTAATTTGAATAGGAGGGGGAAGAGGTTGATTAGCTAAGATAGATGGAGGTAAGGGTAAGAGAGAGTCTATATGACAGAAAAACGAATTTGACCCTATGACTAAGAGAAAGAAATACCTAGACCTAGAAGGTAACATTACAACAGAGGCAAGATAGTGAGATCCTTCCAATGTTCTAATGAACAGAACGATAGGGGGATAGAAGAAAATCTCCCTACATGGGTTCTGAATGTGAGGTGGAGGAGAAGGAATGACAGATAAGTGAGAGACACTTGCAGTCATCAGAGATTGCAGATCACTCATAAACAGTCTTGATGATATGCCAGATTGTTCTCTGGGAGTTGAGTCTCTGTGAACAACTGTGTACTGACATATATCAGACACAACATCAAAAGATGTTTGGGTGGGGTGAGAGGAGACAGGTGAATGAAAAGGAGAGGCAGTTGACAAGGGTTTAACAAAAAGGGCAGAGGGGGAGGAAACGACAAAACTAGGAATACCTTGTTGAAGGGGAGAGGATGGTGCAGAAGGAAAGGTGAAAAACTGATCTTCAAAGAGTCTTGACTTCTTCCTTGAAGGGGACAGGGCAGCAGCTTCAGGATGATCAACTGTCTGAGTCCCATCAGACAGGTCAGCAGAAGTTGCAGCAGCAGCAACAACAACATGTTCTTCTGCAGGGATTTCTTCCCTTCCAGCAATGGCCACCACAGGCATTGGGTAGCCTGACCTTGTTTTTTTGGGAATGATTCCCAAATCAAGAGGTTTGATCTCCCTTGGCTCCTCTAAGGGTGGAGATATCTGCTCCCCCTGAGCAGGTGCTTCCTCTTTACTAGGTTCAGACTCCACTTGTCTGACCTTGGTAAAGGTCTTCACCAGTCTTCTCTTCTTACTGGGTTGTGCAGGAGCAACACCAGATTTCCCAGCCTCACTTGTTTTCCTCTTGGGAGAGGGCTTCTTCAGCTTGAATCTGAGAGGCTCAACAGTCTCAGCAGACTCTTCAGAAACTGAGGGTTCCTCAGGCATCTGGTCTTGTCTGGCAACCTTTCCAGCAGGTTTCCAGATCCTCTCAGAGATTGGAACCTCTGATTCACCAGTGGAATCAACTGGTTCTTCTACTTTCTCCTTCTGCTTCTGCTCAGCAGCAGGCTTCTTCTTCTTCTTCTTGTCTTCCTCTTCATCCTCCAGAGGGATTCCTTCAATCCCCATCATAGACAGGACCTTCTTGTCTATGGGCAGAGCCATGTCCAAGAAATGGACATCAGTTGGAACAAACAGCTTGTTCCTGAACACTCTTGTCAGCAGCATTCCATAAGGATAAGTAGGCATGTTTGTCCTTCTGATTAGAGACTCAAGATACATATAAATGAGGTCATTTATGTCTATCTTGATTTTGTGAATCAAGTGGTACAGAGTAAATCTGTCCATCTTGGTCACATTGTCTCGTGATCCTTTTCTTGGCATCACACACTCCAGCAGCAACTTGTGCAAGAACCTGCACTTGGGCACCATGCAGACAGGCTTCTTATTCTCAGGGTTAGGAACTCCATACACAGCAATATTCATATTTTCAGCTCCTACCTGATCTTCCCAGTCAGGTTTGAAGGCAGTTCTAATCCTTGGACATCTTGTTGCCAACTCCAAGGATCCAATAGGGAAAAGGAGGGTTACGTCAGATGACATTTGAGCCTTGAAGAAGTCGAAGACCTGAAGAACAATGAGAGTATGAAATGAACCAAAAGTAAAGCTGAGAAACCATATACAAGCATTATATACTTTCAAGAAAAAGAGCACTCCTACTGAAATTACTACAAGCTGAAAGCTCTCATCATTCTCATCATCATCTCTCCAAATTACAAAATATTTAGAGAAGAACTCGTCTGCAACTCACCAGATCTTAAATTGTATTCACTATTTGAAGTATTATTTGGTTGAATTACTATTGTAATATTGAAGCCATGCTTCAAACAAGCCTTCAATCTCTCTGAACCTGAAGAGGCTTGTTTCAAGATTACTTAGTCTGAAGAGGCTAGGTGTGCAAACAATACTTGTGTTTGAGCCTGGAGAGTCTAGGTATGCAAATAATACTCGTCTGTAACCTTGATCAGTTATAGTGTTAAAACTTGGTGAAGCCAAGGATTGGATGTAACCCAAAGGTTGTGGGTGAGCCAGGATAAATATCTGAGTACTCCCTTCCCTTAACTCTTTACTTACAAGTTCTTTATTTGTTGTTACTAATTATCTAGGGAGTGTTTATAGTTAACCCTTTTTTAATTCAGCTAGCTGAAACAGACGTCTGTATCAAAGCATCTTATCTACACTGAATTTTGTTTTGTGCTTGAAAAACTATGATTTGCGAAAACAATATTGAAACCCCCTTGGATCTAGTGTTGTTTTGTGCCATTCAGTTGGTATCAGAGCTCAGTCATGGGTTGAGCACCTCCCACTGCAGAGGAAAAGATTCTGTAAGATGGCATGTGAAGCAAGCTCATGCAATATTGTGAACAATCAGGGTACATACCTCAGCAGACCTCCCATATTCAGTGGAAAAGATTATAAGTACCGAGTCAACAGATATAGATCTATGGGATAACATATCTCAAGGACCATACATTCCAACTGATGAGAATGGAAATTCTATTCCAAGGAATAGATGGTCAGCAAATCAAAAGAGCATGGTTCAGCTGAATGCAAAAGCCAAGTATTTACTTATATGCTCTCTCAGCAGATCTGAATATGATAAAATCAGTAGCTGTGAAATAGCTAATGATATCTGGAATAGGCTTGAGGAATTCTACGATGAGGATGTTGTTGTCAAAGAAACATCTGAGGAGTCAGTAAATAATGACAACAATATTCCATCTTCAAGCATGCCAAAGGATAAGCATCCTCATAATGATGATGAAGATGAGGAAATCTCTGAAGCTACAAGGATGATGATAAAATTATGGAACAAGGTAAGATCCAGAAAAGCAACAATCAGAACAGCTGGTGACAGAATCCCACCATCACTACCAGAAAATAGTTTAGTGACAAAAAATTAGCGATCGAAAGCGATCGGTCGCTATAGTGACCGAATTAGCGACGTCACACGTGTTTTATAAATATTGGTCACATGGTTTAAAGTAGTGACCGAACTAGCGACCAAACCACGTCGATCGCTAAGATATCTATCGCTAATTCGATCGCTAATATATAATATTAAAAAGTCAATATGTTTCACTCTCTGCTCTCACTTCCTCCTCCCCTTTCTCCGTCAGCCACCGTGAGCCACCCCCACCACTAGAGACCATCGCAAGCTCCTCCCTCCCTCTCCTCTCTGTGCCTCTGACCCTCTCCCCCCTCTCCTCTGTCCGCGAGACCATCGAGGCCACCACCACCGCCAGCTCCTCCTCTAACGCAGCAAGGTAACCACCACATCTCTATTTCTTCCCCCCTATCTTCTTCCCTCCCCTCCCTCTCTCTGCCTCCATCCCCTCCCTCTCTCTGCGTCCTTCTCTCCCTCCCCCCCTTTTCTATCTTTTTTTTTTTTTTTTTGCTAGGTGCAGGAAGCTGTTTCTCCAATCACCCAACATGGTAACCTGCCACATTGGCTGAAGTTTTTTTGTTTGTTTTTTCGCATTTTTTTGGTATAGGGTTTTGCTAGGGTTTGAGGTGTTTACTTTAATTTGGCAACCTTAACAATTTCAATGTTGATTCTAATATTCGTGTTCGCTTTGTTGTTTCTCTTCAATGTTGATGAAAAATATGTAATTGGGAACTTACATGTAAACAAGATTGCTAGAATTGGTTGTCTATATATAACATGATTCTAATTTTTTTTTTTAAACATTTGAACCTGAAAGTCATGAATTTAATGGAACTGAAATTTTTATGTTCTAACTAGTTCAAACATTGTTTCAGGGGAAAAAAAACTAGTTTAAAGGTAATTAGTTTGATTTATTCTAAATATTGCATTTGTATTAGTTGGAGATAATAAGAACTATGCATGTCTTTGTATGATTGATATGTTGTCTGTTAGTAGAGAGCGGAGCTCGATAGGGACTGGTTGTGTGCTGATAGGTTAAGAACTATGCATGTCTTTGGTAAATTGATATGTTGTCTGTTAGTAGAGAGCGAAGCTCAATAGGTTCTAATTGCTAAGTCCCTGTGCGCTTGAGAGTTGCTAAATTTCAAGTGAGGGGATTTCAACATTTACATTTGCCCTATGAACTTTAATTTCAATTAATTGGGTTAAGGTTTTAATTTTTATCGGAAGTCATAGATTCCCGTTTGATATCCAATATCAATGAGCACGTGTACTTTTTCAAGGTACCACTCATTATATTGAAACTTGAATTGTCCAAGTTGGACAGTTTGGGAAAAACATTTTCTTCACAAAGTTAATGGTTATTCTTTGGATTCTCGTATCTTACACTTGATTGAATTTTGGTCTGTAACATTTCCTATTGTTCTCCGGGTGCAAATTTGATCGTGGTGGATGTCACTGTGTTCAATTTGTGTATGCCGGAGACCAATGGGAAATGCTTCCAAAATTTTGTCGGGTATAAGGTATGAGAATTAAGGAATAATTATTAATAGAGTGTTGAAAATGTTTGTTCTCGAATGGGCTAGGGTCATACCTTGTAATAAGGATTGGAGAGTGATGGAGACCTGGGACTGAGAATTCTAGTGGTAGCTACCAGTAATGGAAGCACCTGAGAATTGAAAGTGGATGGATAGAAGGAAGGATCGTGGAGGACTGACGCGCGAGTTCATTGAGGGAATGAACGAGTTCATTATTTATACGAGCCGCCAAGAGGAATTTCTAAGTCAACAGGATCCAAAAAAAAATAAGGTGTCCTGGTTAGAGGTGCAAATGTCTAAAATTCCAGTACGGGGATGATGTGATGGCACATCTCTACGAGAGGGGGATTATGGCGAATTATTATTATCAGGTCAACCATGGTGAAAAATTGCCATTGGTTCCCCTAGGTTGTGATGGAAGATGTATGTTATGGTCCTAATGAGGAGAGGGAACAATTCAACCCTTTTGAGCATATGGTTTTCGATCATGCTGGCCCCCTTTGTTGGTATGGGAATTCAACAAGACGATGATCATGTTGAGGACCATTACATAGATGAGGATCCGAATTCGGATGCACAAAGGTTTTATGACTTGTTGGTCGCTGCACAAGCTCCGTTATGGGATGGCTGTCAGGCCTATTCGGAATCGTCGGCTTCTTTGGTTTCTCTTAGCATCAAGTCCGACTACAATGAGAAGAAGGGTGATTTCGATCCCTGGGTATCCTCTATGGGCGATGCAATGCCGACCGATAACCGTATGTCTCAGAATCTCTATCAAACTAAGAAATCGGTGGCAAATTTGGGCTTGGGCGTTGAGAAAATTGATTGTTACTAGAATGGATGCATGTTGTATCATAACGAAGATGCTGACCTAACAACTTGTAGATTTTGTCACGCTGACCGGTATAAGATCAGAACTAATAGAAGGGGCGTTGAAAGAAAAACCCCTCTGAAGAGAATGTGGTATTTCTCGATTATCCCTAGACTCCAAAGGATGTAGTCGTCAATGGCCATCGTTCCTCACATGTGATGGCACGACAAGAATCAGAGGGGTCCTAGTGTCTTGTGCCATCCGTCAGATGGAGAGGAATGGAAGCATTTTAATAGGATGTACCCGGAGTTTTCTCAAGAGTCTCGGAATGTAAGATTGAGCTTATGTACTGATGGATTTAATCCTTTAGGTCAATATGGTAAAGCTTACTCTTGTTGACTGGTTATTCTGACCCCATATAATCTCCCGCCTGGCATGTGCATGAAAAGGGAGTTTATGTTTCCGACGGTCATAATTCCTGGTCCATCGAATCCGAAAAGTAAGATTGATGTGTACTTACAGCATCTCGTAGAAGACGTGAACCATTTGTGGAATTCCGGTGTATTGACATAAGACGTATCATTAAGGCAAAATTTCATGCTTAAGGCAGCTTTGATGTGGACAATCAATGACTTTTGGGCGTATGGGATATTGCCAGGATGGATGACTGGTGGGAGGCTTGGCTGTCCTTGCTGCATGGGGCGATCGAAGGGTTTCACACTTAACCATAGTCGGAAGACTTCTTATTTTGATTATCACCACCAATACCTTCCACAAGATCATCCTATAGGAGGAATTGAACTGCATTCAAGAAGGGGCGTGTTGAGACCGCCCTACCTCCCCAACACTTTACAGGAGAACAGGTTTGGCAGATGATTAGGACGCTCCCGTTGATTCATGAATCTGGAGGTAAGCAGATACCTGGATATGGTATTGAACATAACTGGACCAAAAAAAGTATTTTTTGGAGCTTGCTGTATTGGAAGACGCATTTGATACGCCATAACATCGATGTCATGCACACTGAGCGGAATGTGTTTATTAATGTTTTTGACACGGTGATGGATGTCAACGGTAAGACGAATGATACGTATTAGGCTTGATTAGATATAGAAAAATTTGTAGACGATGGCAGCTAGAATTGGTGGATATCGGGGGTGACAAGTTACGAAAATCGAAGGAAAAATATGTACTGAGCAAACCCCAACATGTAGCTGTCTGTGAATGGGTTAAACAACTTAAGTTACCAGATGGTTATGCTTCTAACCTGCCCATATGTGTTAATGCTAGGGAGGGAAAACTGCATGGAATGAAAAGTCATGACTGTCATGTATTCATGCAACGGTTGCTTCCCATTGCATTCACCTCTTTATCGGTGGAGATTTGGAAGCCACTTGTTGAGTTAAGTCAGTTCTTCAGAGTATTAACTTCCACAACATTGAAGGTTGAGCAACTGAAGGATATGGAGAGCGATATTTCGATCTTGCTGTGTAAGCTGGAACAAATATTCCCTCCGAGCTTCTTTGATTCGATGGAACATCTTCCCATCCACTTATCGTACGAAGCACGAGTGGGTGGACCAGTTCCATATCGTTGGATGTACCCCTTTGAGAGGTATTAAACTTATTTTGTACTTGCAGTCAATTATGATATAAAAATAGGTATGTATATGTTAATTATCATTAACTTAGTCTTGTAATATATTTAGGTTCTTGTGTTCGTTAAAATTAAAAGTAAAGAACAAGGCTAGGATTGAATATTGTATTTGTGAAGCATTTTTAGTGGAGGAGGCTTCTACTTTTGCCTCATATTACTATCCAGACAACATAGAGACAAGGAGGTCTAGATTGCCGCGTAATGTTTGTGAATCATAATGACATATAGGTTTTGATGTTGACAAATAGAGTATCACCGTAAACTGGGCTTAATGTGTATTATGTTGATAAATGCCATGTGACAATAGTATTTGATCATATGTGATATATGCTTGTGATTGACAAATATAATAAGTTGGCATAGAATCATAGTTGGAATATTTATTATATGCCTAAAGATTTAAGAAATATTAAATATGATATTATCTTAAAATATGTCTTATGAATTATTATACATGGTTTTTTTTTATGAAATTAAATGTGAAATACTATTGCTATTTTCTATACCTTGAACTAATACAATCATTTATGAGAAATTGTGAAATACATAAGTTCAGGTTGGAAACAAGCAAAGCTATGATGTCAAGAACTTGAAGAGTTAAAGTCTCAAGAGATCAAGTCTTTCAAGACTGGTGAAGGGAATTTTATTAATTGTATTGTATGTTTTAGATTCCCTTGTAAATGGTAAGTAAAGCTCTCTAATTAAAATTGGTCACACACACACATAAATGAGCTTTCAAAACAAAACTTAAATGACTTTTAAATGAACTTAAATGAGTAATTATTCTCAGCCATTAAGTTTTCAAATTCAAATTTAAAATCGAGAAATAATCGATTATATGGATAGGATAATCGATTATGAATATGCTTAATTGGCTTTAAATATGCTTTAATGAGTAATTAATTTTTGGAGCCAATAAGATTTTGGATCAGCTATTTTGAATGATAATAATCGATTAGCATAATCGATTATATTATGCTGAACACGTTTTTAATAAACTTAATTGGCTTTAATGAGTATTAATGAGTAATTATTTCTTTAGCCGTTAAGTATTTGAATTTGAACTTGAATTAATCGATTATACACTTTCTAGGATCGATTATGATATTTGAATTACAAGACAGAGAATTGCTAATCGATTATGATAATCGATTATATCCTTTTCTAGTTCGCATGATTTTAAACAGAGAACATATAATCGATTTGTTCTAATCGATTACACTGCGACTGCCTTAAAGCACCTTTTACAATGAATTAAAATAATCGATTATTGTCTTTGAATAATCGATTATCATGCGCTAAAAATGAGTTCTAAAATGGGCTTGACCTAATTTCCTTGGACTATTTACTTATTATATATAAAGGAAACTTAGGCTGATAACAAAGAGCCAATTCCCTATTTTTCTATTTGTGCTAAAACTCTATCATTATCTTTTTCTCTTATTACTCTCACTACTACTCTTACACATTGATCATAATATATTGAGAGAGCTTTACACACCATATAGGGGATATTGTATTGTGCTTCAATTTGTTTTTATCTACACTATTAAGAGTGCTTTATCTTGGTAAGAGTCGGATTGACTCAAACCACCTTTTTGGTTACCAAACAAGAGAGGGTACATCTCTTGGGATATTTTTTGAGGCTCTTACACAAGGGATAGTATGTCCTGTGATTTGTGTTAAGGGTTCTCTGGATTGTAAAGGTTCTAGCTGCGCTTGTTTAAAAGCTAGTGTTTGAGGCTCTTACACAAGGGATAGTATGTCCTGAGATTTGTGTTAAGGGTTCTCTGTTTTGTAAAGGTTCTAGTTGATCCTGTTAAAAACTAGAGTTGATTGAAAACCCTTGGTGGTATTGCCTTGGGGACTTGACGTAGGCCACGTGGGTAGTCTGTGGCCAACCAGGATATATTGTGGTGTTCATCTTCTTTCCCTATCCTCTTTACTTTATCGCATTTTACTTTATAGCGCTTTAGATTCAAACCGTTCATTTTTATCAAGTGCTTCAATTCGACAAAAATCTTTTATCCGCTGCGAATTCTGTTTATTTTTTAAAAAGGGTTTTTGATTTTAGAAAAAGATTTCATTTTTACTTAAAACCCAATTCACCCCCTATTGGGTGATGGTTGCCACGGCCAACAAGTGGTATCAAAGCTTCGGCTCTAGTTAGTAGCTTAACAGCTTAGAGTTAAGATCCTGTTGGCAACCCTTTTAAAAAGTTTTCCAAAAATGTTTGGTTTTGAAATTGACAAACCACCATTATTTGATGGTGAGAATTACATGTATTGGAAAATGAGTGTTGAAATTTTTATGCAGTCAATTGATGTCGACTTATGGGATATTGGAGTCAATGGACTCATTCTCAAATCCAAAGAACATCAGACTGAGTTTGATAAAAATTGTTTTTGCTTGAATCTCAAAGCTATGCAATTGTTTATGCGATGATGCTTATGAGATAATTAAAAATTGTAATCGTGCCAAGGATATTTTAAATGTGCTTGATTATACTTACCTTGTCACTAACAATTTTGAGATTGAAAGTAATTACAGGAAAGGGCAAATTTCAATGGAGGAAAAATATCCTCAAGAACATGCCAAGAAGAAAGACCACAAAAGAAAAGAGAAAATGGTCAAGAAGATAGAAACTACTCTCGAAGCAACTCAAAGAAACTTGGAGATAATAGATTCTGAACTCAATCTATTGAACGATGAATGGTTATATGCATACAATAATTTGTATGATGAATTGATGAGTTTGGAAAATAAGAACATGAATTGTTGGAAAAACATTTCCTATATTGAGAATCAAGTTGAAAATCTAAAGAACGAATATGCTTTTCTTGATGAAGAAAATAGTGTGAAATTTGAATCCTCATCATGTTATGAAAATTGCATAATTATTAATAATCAAGTTGAGGACATATTTCAAGAAATTGCTAAGACAAAGAGTTTCACACATGTACAACCTCCACATGAAAAAGAAGAAATTCATACCAACTATGATTTGTCAACTGTTAAACATGACATGCATCAAGGTCATAACTGTTCTACGGTTGGGTATGAAAAATGTCATATGAAAATTAAAAGGCATCTGGCATGTAATTATTGTGGAAAGTTAGGACATATTTCTCATATGTGCAATTATAGGAAAAACCATTTCATGAGAAATAAATTTGCTTGGGTGCCTAAAGGCACAAATAACTTGTCCACTAACCTCAAGGACCCAATATGAAATGGGTACCAAAAGGTTTTTCTAGTATTTCAAATGTGCAGGAAAATTCCAAAATTGAGAAACAACTTATCTTGAAGAGGAGGTGACATCAAGAAGAATGCTTTACAAAGTTGAAAATGCAATTACTACAAAAAGAAGCAAAGGTCTCTTGATGAACAACTCAAAGAACAAGATAGATGATGCAAAAGCTAAATTCAAGCTCAAGCAAAAATGGGTAAGAAAGAATAGTCTTGAGAATTCATGCAACGAGGTAACTCTATCATCTACTTCCTATACATGCTTAAATGTGAAATTCGCTAAATGGAAGTATGTTGATAAAGATGTTCATATGAATTCAATCAAGGTGAAACATAGAAATATTCCATGCAATAATTCCAACTTGAATATGACTATCTGTTTGTGAAATTCTTTCATGGTGGATGAAATTTGTGCTAAATGCCATGTATATGCTTAAATGTTGATTGATTATTATGTGAAGCATGGTATAATTAATTTGAGTAAGTTACAAGTCTTCCTTATATGAAAACTTGAAAATCTTAAGGGATAATCGATTACATTAATCGATTATGGTTCCTTGAGAAAATAGGGAAAAAAGTCAGAAGTGCTGTAATCGATTATAGGATGATGCTATAAAATTCGCAGAAAACAGTAGGCACATAATCGATTAGAAAAATCGATTACGCTACGAAATCTGGCATTATTTGAAAAATCTTTTTAATCAAATCCTATATTAATTTTCTATTAAATATTTCATTTTGATATGATATCTGATTTAATTCTATAATCATTTTGAAGATATCAAATTTAAATTAATTCGAATCTGAATGGGCATTAAAGTCCTTGATATAAAATTATTTTTAAAAGTTATTATATTTTTCAAAATCTGATTTGAAAATTAATTAGTGATTTAATACATGATCTTACTTTAATGGAAAATATAATTTCTAATCATGAATTTATAAAACATATCTTTTTCAAATGTAAATATCATTAATGAGTAATTATTTCTTTAGCCGTTAAGTATTTGAATTTGAACTTGAATTAATCGATTATACACTTTCTAGGATCGATTATAATATTTGAATTACAAGACAGATAATTGCTAATCGATTACGATAATCGATTATATCCTTTTCTAGTTCGCAAGATTTTAAACAGAGAACATATAATCGATTTGTCTAATCGAATACACTGCGACTGCCTTAAAGCACCTTTTACAATGAATTAAAATAATCGATTATTGTCTTTAAATAATCAATTATCATGCACTAAAAATGAGTTCTAAAATGGGCTTGACCTAATTTCCTTGGACTATTTACTTATTATATATAAAGGAAACTTAGGCTGATAACAAAGAGCCAATTCCCCATTTTTCTATTTGTGCTAAAACTCTATCATTATCTTTTTCTCTTATCACTCTCATTACTACTCTTACACATTGATTATAATATATTGAGAGAGCTTTACACACCATATAGGGGATATTGTATTGTGCTTCAATTTGTTTTTATCTGCACTATTAAGAGTGTTTTATCTTGGTAAGAGTCGGATTGACTCAAACCACCTTTTTGGTTCCCAAACAAGAGAGAGTACATCTCTTGGGATATTTTTTGAGGCTCTTACACAAGGGATTATATGTCCTGTGATATGTGTTAAGGGTTTGGATTGTAAAGGTTCTAGCTGCGTCTGTTTAAAAGCTAGTGTTTGAGGCTCTTACACAAGGGATAGTATGTCCTGAGATTTGTGTTAAGGGTTCTCTGTTTTGTAAAGGTTCTAGTTGATCCTGTTAAAAACTAAAGTTGATTGAAAACCCTTGGTGGTATTGCCTTAAGGACTGGACGTAGGCCACGTGGGTAGTCTGTGGCCGAACCAGGATATATTGTGGTGTTCATCTTCTTTCCCTATCCTCTTTACTTTATCGCATTTTACTTTATCGCGCTTTAGTTTCAAACCGTTCATTTTTATCAAGCGCTTCAAAATTGCGACGAGGTGGAGCCATTACTAGAGTAAGTCACTATTTATTCATTAGTGTTATCTTAAATGTGTTGTTATTTCTATTTAATACATTTTCTATTGTCTAGTGATAGAATATATGCTAATGAGCTGAAAGAGCTTGATCCCGACATCTTGGAGTCTCAAATTCATCAGGAGGTTGCCAAACATTTTCCTAAGTGGTTCAAAAATTACGCAAGCCATCTTCCTTATATGCCTTTTAAGTTCTACCTTGCAATTGTTTTCACAACTAATACTCTTCATGATCATTAATCCTAGGTTCTAGCTAAGGAAAACCAAATTGTAGATGCATTGTTGTATGCTTTAGCAAAGGGACCAAACAGAAGGATTCGAACATTTGAGACTTAGATAATAAATGGATAAAAGTTTCACACAAGTCGATAGGGTTAGGGCATGAAATCTTCAATTTCCGACGTTTGTGTTCGAGGGACCAATGGTCAATTAGAGGATGATTTTTTTGGAATATTAACTGATATTTATGAATTAGCGTATTCAGGTCATCCTAGTAAAAACTTAGTCTTATTCAAGTGTGAATGGATCGATAACACTCCCACTAGGAGCACAAAAGTTGACAATAGGTATCAGACTGTAGAATTTAGGAAGTCACGAAGATATTAGGTGTACGACCCATTTATGTTTGCACAACAAGCGGAACAAGTATATTATACCCCGTATCCTGAGGGATATTAAGACTGGTTGGGTGTTATTCTGGTAAAGGCACATAGTGCGATCACCGATAGTGTGATAAGTCAAAGTGAAACATAAGCTCCATACCAAGATGTTCATGAAGTTGACGGGATCCAAATAATGTTGCATATTGACCTGGACGAGTACCAGGGCATTATTGCTGATGCTGGGCCTGGCGACAAGGTAATTGACACAGAGTTGGAGACTCAGTATGACTTGGACGTGGGGGTCGTATCCCTTGTGGACGTGGGAGATCAGCACCCACCCCCACCCCCACCACCCCCTCATCTGGTCACCTCGCTGGCCCCTCTGGCGGTTTAGGAGCCACACAGTCCAGACATGGTGTAGGCTCATCCACCGCAGCTCATCACTCACTGCTGTGCCTCCCACCCCGCCCGCTATAGCATCCTCGGTACATCAGCCTATAGGAGGGACAAGCTTCGGGTTTGGGGGTGACTACACCCATGGACATGCGCATATGTATTCGCCCATATGCAAAATTGGAGTAAGTTATTTATTCATTTTGATTTGTTGCTTTTTATTAATTGATATTTGAATATTTATACTATAATTAATATATTGTTTGCAAACAGTTTCTATCCAGTAGATGGGCCCCATAAGACCATCTCGGAGGTTGTTAAGGGGCATTACACCAGGTCTTGGCCCACATGGACAAAGATCCCCACGACGGTCCGGGATCACTAGTTTGAGCACCAATTTGGTGTAAGTATTACTTTTTAATTGGTACATTAGTTG
The DNA here is from genome assembly GCA_035048595.1 of Echinosophora koreensis. Taxonomy (NCBI): domain Eukaryota; kingdom Viridiplantae; phylum Streptophyta; class Magnoliopsida; order Fabales; family Fabaceae; genus Echinosophora; species Echinosophora koreensis. The sequence continues at coordinate 261,558 of JAPCYP010000031.1, read as the reverse complement.
GTGCTTTATTTAATTTTTATTGTTTTTATTATTACATTGTGGTCTGATGTCTTGTATGTCATGCAGGCCTCTTAGATGTGGCGACCAGAGGATGCGGCTGCGATTCGGGCCGCATTTGAGCATCGCGGATCCCTTGTTGTGAAGAATTTTATGGGAAAGATCTGCGATGGTTCATCTCCGGGGGACTTTTTGACACCCGAGGTTATGGAGGGCCTACGTCAGTATTAGTCCACTGATGAGGAATTCTTGAAGAAGAGTGCGATCGGGAAGCAAAACCGAGCCGCAGATACCAGTTCTGCTTTATACACGGGTGGGTCTATGCTCATCACAAAGCATCATGAGAGGCTGGTAATTAAGTAAACTTTATATTTCAATTTCAATTAAGTAAACTTATTTTGAATTCGTTGTTATTAAATATCTTAACTGTTATTATTGAATATATATGCAGACGAACGAGATGCAAAGGCCCCCCACCGAATAAGAGGTACTGAAGGTTACCAAGAAGAATAAGATTGGGGAGTGGGTCGGGAAAGCAGGCGAGATTGTTGTAAGTTAAAATCTCTCAATATATTATTTAATTAAATTTAGTTCTCTTCCCCCCAGATGTCGACTTATTTTGCCTTATAATGCAGGACTTGTTCCACCGCCATCGAGATGAGGCCGTTAGTCAGGGGTAGGAGCCTTTCGTTGCCTCTGACAATGCCATTTTTCTAGAGATTGTTGGCGGCGGGAACAAGAAGGGCCATATATATGGTTTGGGAGCCTTGGGAGATGAGTATGTAGCCTCTTCCACACCATCAGTCATACCATGGCCCTACACTGGACGTCAGAGGGCTCGTCTCCGACCTCAATGTCGGGTTTGTTAGTCAGCTTGCGGAGAGGGTGGCTGCTTTGGAGAGGGAGAGGGAGATGTTGTACTACCACTTGGGATTCAGACCCGGCGGATCTGGTTCCGTCCTTGAGGATGCTGCTGCTTCGGGTACCCATGCTGATGCCCCTACTGCTCCTGATGACCTGTTCGTTCTTGATGGCTCTGGCCAGCCGCATGATGCAGTTGATCATTAGGCCGATGATCATTGGTCCCCCCCCCCACTACCCCTACCCAACTGACTTGTACTTTTTTTTTATTTGACAGTTTGTAATTTAAAATTTTGATCAGATTTCATTTTATATATATTATTTGAATTTTCAGTGTTTTCATTTATTTGTAATTACAAGTTTTTAATTTTTTTTAAAAAAAATCAATTTACAAAAAAAAATTACAAAAAAATATATTTAGAGACCGAATTATCTAGGTCGCTAAATTTGGTACCAGTATATAAAATGGCATTAAAAAATAAAAATACATTAAGCTATCGAAATAACTCAGTCGCTAATACGGTCGCATTTTGGTACCAATAATAGAATCTGGTACCAACAATTAGCGACCAGTGTTTATATTTTTACGACCGTCTTTTTTGGTCGCTAATTAATGGCCGACTCCTAATTCCGGTCGCTAACCAATTAGCAACCACGGTTTTAGCGACAAACTTTTATCGGTCGCTAATTCATGGAATTAGCGACCGATTTATTCAGTCGCTAAAGAGCTATTTTCTTGTAGTGCATTGAGAAAGATGATCACTTTGGAAGATCTTGACAAAGAATTAGAAGATGAGTTCAAATGTCTATTAGGAGACACTAACTAAGACTATGTGGTAAATTCTGAATTTGAGGATCTACAAGATGACTATCATAAACTTCTCAGTGAATCTAACTGTATTCTTAAAGTTCAAAGAGGTTAAGAAAAAGTATGTGAAGCTCAATAAGGTTTGTGAACAGAAAAATCTTGAGATTAATGAACTAGTTAAAGAAAATAGGAAGCTCAAGGCTGAAATGCTAAGATTGGAGATCATTGATGAAACATTACAGTCTGAAGAAGTATTGAAACTTCAACAGAAAGTAGAAGAGCTCACTAATGATCTTGCTAGATTTGTCAATGGCAAAGACAATCTGACAAATCTTCTAGGAAGTCAGAAAACTAGCTTTGACAAAACTGGTATAGGATACATTGAAGAGAATCATAATGAAGTATCTGATAAATTCTCAGATAATTTGAAAATCCTAATAAATCTTCTCTATATATTTTGTGGTAAATCTGGACATATCACGTCCAAGTGCTTTCACAAGAAGAAAGCCAAGTCTTCACAGACTCATATATCTAACAAAAAAGGACCCAAGAAGGTATGGGTACCAAAGCACCTCATTATTCCCATTGCAGATTTGTTAAGTAGAACAAAGAGGACTCCCATTATAGAAATTGGAAAGTGGACTCTCACAACTCATAATCATAAAAGGGTGTACATTCCAAAGCCTCGAAATTGATGAACAATGTTTCAAAGTTACAAGAGAAGGAAAAATCAAAGAGGTTAGTGATTTATTGAGACAAATCACTTACAAGTAAGTATTCAAACTTGATCTTAGATAAAACATTTTATGTGAATGTTTGAATGATGCGTCTGATGTGTTAAGATTCGTCTGATATGACGTTGATCTTTTTAAGACTGAGAAAAGCTTAATTAATTTCAAAATCTCAAGAAATTAAGTGGGAAGTTAACAAAAGACCTTTTTCGCTCCCTCGGCTAGTTTTTAAGTATCCAATTGTCATGTCATAAAGGCTATTTGCCTTTTTTTTTTTTTTTGAAACCTCTCCATATTCTCAAACCGCTCACCTTCAGACTCATTTTCTCTCTCTCAAGTTCTCACCTTTTCGTTTCTCCCCTCTCTGAAAAAGCCCTAATCCCTTTGTCTTACTACCCAAATGGTGTAACACCCTTGCGAGTGTCACATGGAATTAAGCAAACTTCCCTTATTCCAACCTTATTAACTATTCCTTAAGACGTTTAATTAGCGTTAGCACGGATATACATTCAAAAATATTATAAGTTTGCGAAAGCGATAAAATTAAAAACATTTAAGCATACACAACGGAAGAAAGATAAAACACCAGATATGTACATAGTATATACATCATGCCTCCAACAGTACCGTCGATCTCAACAGAGGGATCGGAAGCCTACCGTCAATACAAACATGGTAAAGAAAAAGATAACAAAACTGGTCACAGAGAAAGACAAATGAAAACCAAAACAGGCAACATCTACCTGCCCACCTCTCACAAAATACATCAAAAGATCAAAGGAAGACTATGCTCACTGAGGCTCTCCCTAGCAGACGCTACCAACGAACCATATCACAAACCATATGAGCGTCTGGAACTACCCTCACCCTTGGCGAAAGCACGATGATAATCTCGGGCATCCATGGTATAAATCCGGGGAACCCACATAGACTCGTCACTAATATAACAACCCTGCGACGCTGATAGCGAACCAAGGTCTGCGTACTCCTCCTCCTTCTCCTGCCTCTGTAGACTCTACCAACTCTGTCCTGCACCATGGACTGCTCCATCATGTTCCACTTGTCATCCGTGAACTATCGCTGATGTGGCGGGTACCATATCTCTGTGAAGGGCAGTCGCTGAGAGATCCTATATGAACCGAGCATAGTGAATTCAGGTCCTCCTCTGACACGGACATAGATGCTGACCGAGCTGACATAACTCAAGAAGAACTGTGAGTGGTCGACCTGCCACTCACGGTCTGGACCCTCGGCAGAACCATCTGCAGGTAATGCAACCGACGATGCTCTGGTCCCATCGCCGTCGGCGTACGGCTGCTGCTCATCTGACGAACCGATACATACATAGAAAGAGGAAGAAAAAGAACAAGAAGATGGGAGATAAGAATCTCGACATCACCATAAAAACAGGGATAAGGGAAACATAGTACAACATACTATCAAACAGTAGTCAACACATGCAGCAAACATCTCCTGAATCATACTATTACAGTCAACCTCGATTATCCAACTAGGATCAATCCTGTAAGGAGTCACATGGCTCACCACTTTGGCAATATGCAATGCAACACAGGCCTGAGTTGACCCTGGTACCAATACTTGAGACACCCTATTGTGCCCCGGTGTTTTATTAGATTAAAGCCTTCGTAATTGATTACTTAAATCTTATACAAAACACTGCTGAGGGTATCCTCTCAGTAGGATCCCTAAGAGGCATAAACTTAAATAAAATTCATACTTAGCGGAAACATATAAAAGTACTTCTTAGACACCCTAGCCATACCATCTATACTCTAATCACCCTGGGTCACAGCTCGACATCCCGCCTCTGGTTCGTAAGGAGTTCCATCCAACTCCTCATCAATCTCCATTTCATACAGAGTTCCGTCCAGCTCCTTAGCAACATAATCCTCCATCGGGTCTTCTAATGTAAATAAAGTAAACCCACAAAAATACAGAAATATAGGGGATAAGAAGAAATTCTATCATCAAAAAGCGAAAAAGAGTCATAGCATAGTATACAGTAATTGTCACAGACATAACATTATTCAACACTAACTATCCTCCATAAATCACTATATCAACCTCTACCCACGCTCATGCAATCTAACACTTTTTGCTAACGTGGCCACTACCATTTCCTTCACGCATTCCTCGTGGGGAATGTTAGTCAAATGTTCAAGCGACAGGTTCCAAATTCCCGGTGCACATTCTCTTCCATGGTGAGAATGCTCACGCAAAGCAATGACACTATAGCTGCACGATGATCCCGGTGCATACCCCTTCCACTACCGGGGGTGCTCAATGAAATTCAATGACACTATAGCTGCACAACCTATTTCTAAGGTGGAACGGTCTAGCCAGAACTCTTGACCTCGTATATTCCAAATATCCGGTTGTGAACAACAATACGAACACATGAATCTCACCAAACCATATTATTACTATCCTAGTGCCTTAACCTTCCATCAAAATATCAACACATACTTTATGTGACAACTCCTCTTTAAAATAAATCATTTAGGTTAGGCACCTCTAAGTCACCATTATCCTCACACCCAAACCAACAATTATCTCTTTAAACAACATATACCTTTGCTTAAAATCCACTATGCTCAATATTAAAAACTAGACAGATCATGCACAACACAATATCAGAAAATATTCAAACACCAAAAATAATACGCCACACGCAGGTGGAATACCTCAAGCAGCGTATCACAGTAAATTTAACAACAATCAAATTAGACATCATCAAATACTTAAAATCAACTTAATTTCGATAAACCTACAATCCCCGAATCACCATTGGTTTTACAGAAAAGAGTCCAATGCGATTTTGGTCTTGCCGATTACTCAACCACTAGTAGGGTTTAGGTTGCCCTACATGATTATTATATGATATACTACTTATCGATTCCGACCGTAGATTGGTTCTTCCCCCACCTGAGTTAGCACCAAAATCTCGAACTCGACGTTCCTCGCTATAACACCACAGCTTAATAGTTTCACCTTGAACCAAATAACATAACTATAATTAATCAAACAAATCCAACTATGCCCACTTTATGCTAGATTCGGCCATTCAATTCAAATTAGGGCTAGGATCATTTTCTCATTCTAATCTTTTGGATGCTAGTTCCTAAGGTATTAGCTAACATAGATAAATTGCTATAATTCAAAAATATGAAACAAAATCCTCTAACCCAATAGGTTAGGGTTCACGAGTCAAAATTAGGTTTTCTGATCATTAAAATCTTACTGTCAGTGAAAACACCGACCGTTTTCCATTCGAACTTTCACCAAAATTCGTCCGAATAAACATAATATTTTATTTCTGATCGGAAATTTGGAAAATGGAATTCCTTACGGACAAAATATAAAAAATCTACAAACTTCACTTTTGGGTCAAATTAGGGTTTTCTGCCGGTATAAAATTATACTGTCACTTAAAAAACGCAGACTGGTTTCCGTCTGAGTTTTAAACCCAATTTTTAACTAGAGCTTCCTACCATAGAGTATGAATTTTTTTTTCCCAAAATCATTTCCTAAGTCTCAGATAAAAATATAAACAAATATATTTTTTTGTTAAAACAACATAATTAAAAACAGGCTGTTACAATACTCACTTTCTCGATTTACGATGTTGTAGCCATCTACGTATTTCCTCACTTTCTCGATTTACGATGCCCTAGGTATCCACACATTTCCTCACTTTCCCGATTTACGATGCAGTAGGCATCCACGCATTTCCTCACTTTCCTTATTTACGATGCCCTAGGCATCTACGCATTTCCTCGGTACCCATATATCGTTTTCACAAATCTTTTCACAACACTTTCACAAACATGTACCCTCAGGGTGTCAACTCAGTCCCCTCAACACAACAAACAAACATCCTCAACAGCATCAACGCTCATATTACAAGATCCTTAATATCAACATCATACAATATATCATCACCAATATCAATAATAGCTTAACATTATTTCTATCATCATAACATCAGGCATCATCATGCATATAAAGCAAGCAACACACATCAACCAGCAGTAAATCCATCAACAATGATAAACAACAAATAGACAACCTCAGCATATGCACGTAAAATGATAAATAGTCATAACATCGATAAGCGTGCCATAACTAAGTCCCGTATATAGTTTAAAATCAGCCTCACTAGGGATTAAATTATCGTAAGCTACTCAACAACTAGTAGGGTCTGGGGCACCCTATGCATACAACATAATATACGATACTACACTTGCCTCCCCGGCGTGTCAGATACTTTCTCCCCACCTTAGACAGTTGTAACGTAACGTTAACGCCTCAAAATTTGTGTATCTCACACCAACACAGTCGCTGCCCCGTTCACAACGAATGCCTCTGTGCTCCGAATTTCGCCCTGAAAACATGGACAGAGTCCCGACAATGTCATAAACCCTAATCTTGCAACAAATTCACAGACAAAGCCAGAATCGAAGCAAGATTTACAAAACTAGATAAATGACAATGTCGACATGTCGACGAGTTAGGGATTCGAGCATTACCTCCACTGTTTCACGAATCAAAGGTATGTACTTGACCAGCTTGTTGCCTTGAACACAGATATGTAGTCAGAATCGAAAACGGTCGAGCGAATCTCTCCAAACCTCCACTTTCTCTCACTGAGAGCTCTGCCTTCTATCTAAAACCAGATCTGGTTCGTGCTAAAAATGAGAGATTTGAATGCAAGTGAGTGGAGAAGAAGAAGTTAGTGCGGTTAGGTACACGCGCCCACGCTCAGCGTCAACTTCCCAGACTCAACGTTGGCTTCTGGTCAGCCATGCTGACTTCGGGCGTTTCTTCGTGTTCTGACTTCGTTTGAAGTCTGATTGACCTTAAATTTGATACATAAGCTCATCAACACCTAAGAAATAAGATCAAGCTCTTAGTGAGGAGACTGCCTCCAGCTGAGGCATCTAACATCATCCTTGAGCTAGGTAAAACTCCATTATAGAAGTGTTCCATTTGAATACAAAATGGAATGCCATGGTGGGGACACTTCTTAATAAGTTGCAAATCTCTCCCATGCTTCAAATAGTGGTTCATCTTCATGCTGCCTGAATGAAGTGATGTCAATCCTCATCTTTGCATTATAGTTGGTGGGAAGAACTTGGTCAAAAATTTTTCAGCAAGTTTGTTCCAAGTATCAACTGAATTTGCATCCAAGGAATTTAGCCAGTTTTTAGCCTTTCCTCCCAAAGAGAATGGAAATAAACGCAGTCTGAATGCATCATCAGTGTTTCCTGAGATCTTGAAGTTGCTTGCCACATCCAGAAACTGTTTGAGGTGCAAGTGAGGGACCTCTTTTGCAGCTCCATTAAATTGGCCAATTGTTTGCAACATTTGGAACATCACTGGCTTAAATTCAAATTGAGGTGCAGTGATGGGAGTCCTCACTATCCCTGTGTTCATGGCTTCAGGGTCGAACACTACATACCCCCTGATGGCACAATTTTTGTCATTAGCCATAGCCATGCTGTCTTGTGGTGCTTCTTCAACCATTTCTGTTTCAATAGGGGACAATGTTTTAGAAGAGTCAGGTGTGGAGTTGGTTGGAGTATTCAGAACCCACTCAGGTACAGACTGAGATGTTTGACCTCTTCTAAGCCTTCTGAATGTCCTTTCTATCTCTGGATCAAATCTGTAATTAGGTGACAAGAACCTATGCATACGGTTTCAGTACCCTGTGCTACAGCAAAGCACTAAGAGTATCAGTATCACTAACTACAGAACTAATAATCTAAAAACAGAATTTTAACATCAATCAAAATCCCTGGCAAAGGCGCCAAAAACTTGTTGCCTTAAAAACAGTTGTTCTTAAGCTTGTGCAAGTATACACAAATGCCTCAAATAGTATAGAACTTTTGTTCAGATATCGTTCCCACAGGGATTAAATTGATGAGGTAAAATTCAGTTCAGATTATATGTTCAAGAGTTAGGAAGGAGTAACCATTAATTGTTGTGTCTGGACAACTTAAAATAAAGGTGTTGATACTAGAAAAAATAAACAAATTACAACTTGAATGTAAATTAAAACAGGTTAACAGAGAAAAGTGATATGATGATTTAGATAATTAAAATAGCTTCAAGTATGCTGCAGCATAAATCTTGTTTAGCCCTCATTATGGTCTGACCATGCTCTAGCATCTAGCTCCAGGAAATTACAGTTTGTTTTCCAACATTACAGGGTCAGGTTCATTAACTTTGTTCTATTCCTAGGTTCAAATTAATTACACCACCCTCTAATTAAAGCTCATTCCAGCTAGCTTAGGGACATGAAAAGCTATTCCTAGCCTACTCATCATCAATTAATTTTCCAATTAATGATTTAACCCCTATCCTTTATCAAGTTCCCACTTTCTTAATTCTTCCAAATTAATTAAGCTAAGTGTTCAATCAAGTTGATCACACTTAATCAAACAACATTAAATGCATGATAAAAGAAGATGCGAACATAGCCATTACACAAATCAGCTACACATTCATTATACTAGCATACCCAAAGCTTAAAGAGTTTAGCTCATAGTGAGCTTACAAAAAACAAATGTAAGAAAAGAGCAAGAAATCATTACAATGTAGGAACACGAAAAGCACAGCAGCAGTAGCTTAGGAAGAAAGAACTCAGCGCAGCTCTCAACAAGACAATGTGTAAAAATAAATCAGAATGTTCTAATCTCCTCACTAGGGTTTTCAAGATGCTTTTATAGTACACTAAATCCTATTATCTTTCCTTCCATTTTGGGCCAACAATAAAAAGAATTCATAAAATAACCCTAGCCCAAATTCCAAAGGATGTAAGGCAACTGATCCTATGCGCTTGTGTTTCCTTAAAACCGACCGCGTCAGCGCCCTTGAGGAGAGAAGAAAGGTGTCCTTGTCAGCTTTTGTCCTTTAGTGCCATACTACTGGAAGGTAGTCCTTGCTACAGCAACCAAGCTCTTGTATCCCAATGCTTCAGCCTTGCTCCAGCAAGCTTTCTATGTACCAAGACACAGAGTTTTTAGACAATGATAGAGCAATCAGGAGCAAAAGGCTAATATTTACTACACTTAACACAAATATGTATAAACTAACTTTTTATAACAGAAACCAAACTTAAAACCTTAAGGACGGCAAAGAACTACAGTAGAAAGGATCTAAATAACTCTTCATTCAAAGAGTTATCACCCTCTTAGAATTCCAACAACCTTCTCCTCTTATCGCTGTAGCTTTTCTGCCTATCTGTTGTTGCTTTCATCTTTTCCCGAATCTTCTGAACTTGTTCAGTCGTCCGCTATACCACCTCCGGTCCAATTATCTGACTCTCACCAGTTTCATACCAACAGAGTTGTGTTCTACACTTCCTTCCATACAGTGCTTCATACGGCGCCATGCCAATACTTGAATGGAAACCATTATTGTACGTAAACTCAATCAAGGGAAGAAATTCGTCCCAACCTCCTTTGTGTTCTAGCACACATGCTCTTAGCAAATCTTCCAAAGATTGAATTGTCCTTTCCGATTGGCCATCCGTCTGAGGATGATAAGCCGAACTCATATGTAGCTTAGTTCCCAATGCACTGTTTAGACTTTACCAAAACCTTGACGTAAACCTCAGATCCCTGTGCGAAATTATACTCGCTAGCACACCATGCAACCTCACCACTTCCTTAATGTACAATTGGGTTAACATTTCCAAATAAAACCTCTGATTGATAGGTAAGAAATGAGCACATTTCGTCAACCTATCAATGATCACCCAAATTGTATCATGCTTCTTTTGTGTCTTAGGCAAACCCGACACAAAGTCCATTGCAATGCTGTCCTATTTCCATTCTGGAACATCTAAAGATTGCAATAATCTCGCTGGGTGGTGTTCAATCTTCACCTTCTGACACACCAAGCAGGATTTGGCATATTCTGCCACTTTTTTCCTCATTCCAGGCCACCAAAACATCTTTTTCAGATCTTGATACATCTTTGTGGCACCTGGATGAAAACTTAGCTTACTCTTGTGTGCTTCTTCCAAGATCAAATTCTTAACTTCTCTATCATCTGGCGCACAAATCCTATCACCAAACCTCAAGATTCCATCAGTACATCGCATAAACTCCATAGACTCTCATGCTTCTATCTTCTGATTGACTTTTTGGAGATACTGGTCTTCTACTTGCTTCTTCCATACTAACTGTAGGAATCCACTAGTAATATTGACCATTCCCAAACTTATCTTATTCTGGGATAATTTCGTTATCCCAAGATTCATGTCTCTGAATTGCTCGATCAATTCTAACACCTTGATCATCATAGCAGACACTTTAAAAGATTTCCGACTGAATGCATCTGCTACGACATTTACTTTCCTAGGATGGTACTAGAGATCAAACTCATAATCCTTTATGAACTCCATCCATCTCCTTTGTCTCATGTTTAGCTCCTTCTAATCGAACAAATACTTCAGGCTCTTATGATCATTGAACACTATGAACTGAAAACCATACAAATAGTGTCTCCATATCTTCAATGCAAACACTATTGCAGCCAACTCTAAGTCATGGGTTGGGTAATTCCTCTCATGTACTCTTAACTGTCTAGGGGCATAGCCACCACTTTTCCATTTTGCATGAGAACGCAACCCAGACCTTGATGTGACGCATCACAATACACATCAAACGGTGCTATCGGATCTGGCAAGACTAACACTAGAGATGTTGTCAACCTCCTTTTCAACTCTTGAAAACTAGCCTCACACTCATCAGTCCACTCAAACACCTTTCCTTTTCTCGTCAACTGGGTCATCGGCAATGCAATCTTAGAAAATCCTTCAATAAACCGTGTGTAGTAACCTGCCATTCCAAGAAAACTCCTGACTTCGCCCACCATCTTAGGGTTTTCCCAATTCACCACTGCTTCAACTTTAGCAAGATCCCCAACTATCCTGTCTTTGTTGATCACATGCCCAAGAAATTGTACTTCGTCTAACCAGAACTCACACTTCGACAATTTGGCATAGAGTTGTCCATCCCTTATACTTGAAGCACACCCCGAAGATGCTCTACATGTTCTTCTCTACTTGAAGACTAGATTAGAATATCGTCAATAAACACAACGACAAACTTGTCCAAGTATGGTCTGAAAATCTGATTCATATAGTCCATGAACACGGCTGGAGCATTAGTCACGCCAAATGGCATAACCAGATACTCGTAATGACCATACCAACTTCTGGTAGCAGTCTTCGGTATATCATCTTCCTTTACTCTATCTAATGGTACCTAGACCTCAGATCTATCTTAGAGAACACAGTTGCTCCCCACAACTGATCCATCAAGTCATCAATCCTCGGCAACGGGTACTTGTTCTTGATTGTTACCTTGTTCAGTTGCCTGTAGTCCACACAACCTTGAACTTCCATCCTTCTTCCTTACGAAAAACACTGGTGCTCCCCACGGTGAAACACTTGGTCGGATGAACTCTTTCTTAAGAATATCGTCAAGCTGCTTCTTAAGCTCTGCTAACTCCATTGGGGACATTTGATAAGGTACGATAATTATCAGCCATGTCCCTGGTATGAGATCTATCATGAACTCTAGCCCTAGCACATCGTCCAGAAAAACTTTAGGAAACTCGCATACGAATGGCAGCGCTCATGGTTTCGGAGACTCCTTGGCTTCTAAGGAAAACAAGACCACGCAATCCTTCGGTCGTCCTTCATCCAATCTACTATCATTGACTGACAATATTCCAAATTGCTCAGAAAAACAAAGGGTTTTGTTTGAACAGTCAAGCACTACATGGTTAGCCGAAAGCCAATCCATGCCCAAAATCACATCAATCTGTTGCATAGGCAGACAGACAAGGTCTACAACAAAAGTTCTGTTCTCTAGAGAATAGGGCAATTATGACAAACAAAAAGAGTTGTCAATGTACCTCCCATAGGGGTAGACACATTCAGATCATATGGTAAAGATGAAATAAGTAATTGCAAATGATCCATGCACTCTAAGGATATAAACGAATGCCTAGCCTCCGAATCAAACAACATAGATAAGAGCTTACCGAAAATGAGACACTTGCCCTGTATCAGATCAGGCTCTCGAACGGATTTCGATCCTCTCATGGCAAACACTCTTCCACTGGCTTGAGATATGCCTTCTTGCTGGTTTCCAGTCTGAGCTCTTGTTTCGACTCCTTGAGTTCTTCCACCTTGCTGTGGAGCTTGACTCCTCTCCATATTGCCCTGAGTACAGTAACGAGCAATATGTCCGGTATGTCCACATTGGAAACAGATCGCATTCTGAAACTGAGGACAATTCCTCATCAGATGTGGTCCTTCATACTTGAAACATGGCTGATATCGATCGTACCTTATCAAATGTCCCCAATGGAGTTAGCAGAGCTTAAGAAGCAGCTTGACGATATTCTTAAGAAAGAGTTCATCCGACCAAGTATTTCACCGTGGGGAGCACCAGTGTTGTTCGTAAGGAACCTTCCACCACTCGTTTCAAATCTTTGTTGGAGCCTTCCACCTCTTCCTCTCTGGTTGAAACCTACTCTAACAGGTCCACCGCTTCGTTGCTGGGGCTGAATTAACTTAGCCTTGTCATGACTTTCTAAAGCAGTGCGTTTCTCCACCAAAGCTGGAAATTGATTCAGCTCTAGCGGCATGATAACCCTTTTTAGTTCAGGCCTTAACCCATCCTCGAATCTTCTATATACTCTTCATCTGGGTAAATCTGGTAGTACTGAGAAAACTTCAATAATTCTTCAAATCTAATGGCGTATTCTCCAACAAACATGTTGCCATGTTTAGTGGGATGCACGACCGTGCTCGGGCCAGAGTCTTTAAATATAGAGTAAACAGCGAGGGTTACGAGTTAAACCCTCCAAATTGACACTTTAGGCAACCCTAAGTGTGACGGCAACCTCTCCCTTTTTTTCCCCTTTGAACCCAATCAATTTTTGGGGGTTCTTGCTCTGTTGGGAGAGTCAATCACGCGTTAGTTCCAATTAACAAAGGCTTGAATCGTTCGTCGAGCTAATCGAGGGAACCGGTTAGAGCTTCGTTGGTTAAAGGGAGGAATCGTCATACTAGGTATGGGGAGAAGGAATAGTATGAGTATGTAGGCTTGGGGGTAGCGTAAGACGAAGGGTTCCCATGACCCTTATGTTTGATAAAATGCTTATGTGATTATTGGTTGATAACATGGATTAGATATGTTTAATTGTTTATGGTATGAATGTTTAACATGTCTATCTTGGTATCTTTGATGTTAATGATGTTGTTATAACATGTTTAATGTTTTATGCCATGTTTGGATATTTTATCATGAATTGGTTGATTGTTGTTTATTATGAACGTTTAAACGATAAAATGATGTTAAAATCCGTTAATGATGATAAGGGAGGTTTTTCCCCTTTTGTTCATAAAACTGAATGAGAGTAATGAGAGGCAAGGGTTATGCCAAAAGGTTTAGTCAAAGACCCTAGGGATTGATCGATGAGTGTTTAGGAACAATTAATATGAAACTAAGAGTAAAGGACTAATTCCACTTTGACAATAAGACATGAAGATTAAACCGAAAATAACGAATTAATGCTCAAGACTTAGTAAAAGCCAATAGGTTTAATCCATGAATTACCCCAAAGGATTTGGGAAAGGGTTGCTGACCCTTTCTGCCCAGATTAGTACGGTCCTACTCCAGGTAGCACGGCCATGCTTAATAAGGAGCATGCTCGTGCTCCAGTTCAAATTCAAATAGGGCGTGCTGCTTAAGCACGCTCGTGCTTAATAGACAGCACGCCTGTGCTTAACAGTTAGCACGGTCGTGCTTGACGAAAAGAGCAGCATGCCCGTGCTGAATGGGGAGCACGTCCATGCTTCCCTGCCCAGAACAGAAAACAGAGTTGAAACAGGGGTGTTTCACCCTAAACGTCTTTAAAATCTAATAAGACACCAAACGAACATGAAGACAAAAGACAAGTGATAAGATGTTATACCTTGGTAGCCGAGGGGCCAAGGGGGCCTTGATGCATGATAGTCAAGGTGGTAATCTCTAGTGTTTAATGGTCAGGGTGTTAACTAAAGATGATAATGTACCTTGGTAGCCTAGTGGCAAAGGGGCCCTCGATAGCCGAGTGGTCGAGGTGGTAATCTCTGCTGCAGAACGGCCAGAATGTTTAAAAGATTAAAACGATGAAACATTTACGATAATCCTCGTGGTCGAGGTGTTGATGGTGATAAAACTTGGGTAGCCTAGTGGCCTAAGAGGAGGTGGTGGTTGTGTTGCGTGTTGTTTGATCATGCATTCACGCATCGGAGATGTTAGTGGGGGATGTTCAACTTAGGGGAGGTCATCCGAGAGTAAGGCGATCTGGCCTTCCGTGGTGATTCATCTGAGAGTTAGGTGAATCATGCGCCCCCGCGGTGGCGCATCTGAGAGTAAGGTGCGTCGGATATCCTAGGGGTCCACCCAAGGTAAGGTGGATTGCCCCGACATTGGTGCTTATTGGCCAATGTAGATATGTAACTCCGAAGTTGACATTCTGAGGTAGAATGGATCCAAGTGCATAAGGTAGTAGTGGAGTAGCATTGCATCACATAGCATATGTTAATGTATGATGTTAGTTATCGTTATGATTGTTGTGATGCAGGTTCGTCTTGCTAACTGCTTCCTTGCCATTATATTCATATTCATGTTTCTTACTCCCCATTGCCATGTCTTCTATTTTTGTGGCATGTATCTTTTATGCAGAGGACGGCGAGCAGCCAGTGGAGGAGTGACTCTGAGGAGCCGCGACTCATAGATAGGATTTCCTAGTTTTATGTTATTAGTTCAGTTTGTTTCAGTTTGTATCCAAGGATATTTTTCCGGATTTGGTTATACCAGCTCTGTATGTGACATCAGGGGTTGGGTTTCTTTTTATGTCATGTTTATTTTATTTCAGCGTTTGAACTTGATACAATGTCGCATTCTCTACCCGTTGTTTTTGGTTTATTAAATAAATGATGCATGTTTTATAATTATCCCATCTTTTATCGCTTTTATATGTACGAGGGGAAGAGGGTGTCACAGAATGCAGATTATGAATGTTAATAGTCCACTCGAAGGTACCCAGTATATAATTTATTTCCTCATAGAAATAGACTTTTAAATGGGTATCCATATATCCTAGAGATATCAATCTTAAAATGTTTTCCCCTCATCTATAACTAATGTGTCGAAGATTGACACATAAGAGGTTTGGTCTAAGGTGCACCACCCACCAAAGTGGAGTAGTGGTGCACCACCGAATTGGCAAAACGTGGTCCATTCAATTTGCCACATGAATTGGTCAAATTATCAAAAAGAGGGATTGGACTAAAGTCAACCCAACCAAGTGGCAATCTGAACCAATCAGATTGTGCCCCTTCGGTGGTGCACCACTGCACCACTTTGGTAGATGTTGCACCATAGCCTTCACCCTCATAGGAGGTTATCTTTCACCAAATTTCAATGATCATGGCCCTATAATGAAGAGTTTTAGTTTCTCCTTAACTTAGTGGATTTGGAGAATACATGAATTTAATTTGGTTCATTTGTTTACAGTCATTTTGGTTATGCTTAATATCCCATGATTCCTTCACATTTGCATGCAAGTTTTTTTTTTTCATTTGGCACTAGAGGGTCTAATTTACCGAAGACGGGTGAAAAGGGTGAAGGAAGAAGAAAGGTCAAATTAGGTCATATTATTAAAATTTAAAAATTTAAACAAAAATTTTAAAAAAGTTATTTTCATTTTTAATTTTAAAATATTTTAAAAAAAAAAAAAAGAAAATCAATGTGGCATTAAACAAAAATTAATGCCACGTGGCATGGGATATGGCAGCTTCGCCTGCCACATCAACAAATAACAGAGTTGACTAATGGTAGTGACATTTTGTAAAAAATTAAAAAGTTAGAAGGACACAATGGAAAGAAAGAAAGAAAAAAGACAATGACGAAAACCAATGGAAGAAAAAGTTCATTAAGCCTATTCCTTTATTCCTTGACTCCTTTATTCCTTTATGCCGTTGTTACTATTCTTGTATGTTGGTTGGGATACCCCTTGTAGTACCCTTTATTCAATATATTTTTTGGCTTACCAAAAAAAAAACACTTCCTTTTATCAATAATAATACCCAGTCTTCTTCAATTGATTCTCTATTTACCGTTGAATTGTTTTACAGTTGGTTCTGGTTTGCATTAGTAACCAGGAACTCATAGCTTGACTTTGGGGAATAAACCCCTGAGTTATGCAACATCCAATGCCAGTCATCAACCACATCAAAGATAAATTCAGAATTGATCAACGCTAAAAATTCCTCAAGCAGCTTGTTCTCCTAACTAAAAATCAGTCTTCTTCAGGAAAATAGCCATTGCCATTTACCATCTAATCAAATACCTAACTCAGAGATCAAGGCATTTTTTTTTATTAAACACAAGAAATAACCTATTAAATAGGGACAACCCATGAATCAGCCAAAAGGAGGTGCTACTTCCATTCTCTATTTTTTTCTTTAACCCCAAAGAGAACCACCTAGGAGGGACAGCCTTGCAGCTTTCTATAAGCCAAAGGTCTTTTAACCAATAAGAAGAATTACAGCCCAAACCGTCAGATGCTTTATGCCTCTACATCTCTTCTAGTATCTAGATGACAAAGCAGAGTTCCATAAAGAATATTTTTCTAATAACTTTCTTCATCTACATTTTCTTAGCAAGCTAATATTAAACAACTCCAAATTCTCTATCCCAAGCCCACCAGCAGATTTGCGTTCACAAACATTCTCCCACATGATTTTCGGAATCTTCCTTAGAGCTTTGAGAAAGGATAGGAAATAAATTGGCAAGTTGGACAAAATAAATTTGATAATAACCAATCTTCCCCTTATAGATAAGCTCCTACTTTTCAAAAGTATAGCTTAGACCTTACTTTGTCAATGATAGGACACTAACACTATGTTTGGTTGCCTAAAGAAAGTGAGAGGAAAGAAAGAGAGAGGATATAAAAAAGAGTAGAAAATGGGATGATTGTTTAGTTGTTTGGTAGAAGAGAAAATGAAAGGAAAGTAAACTAAAATTTTTCTTTCCTCTTGTTTGATTGTGTGGGAAGTGAGAGGAAAGAAAAAAGTATCTTTGTAAAATGACAAAAATATCCTTAAAATATGATATGATAAATAGAATTAATCTGTGATACATTTGTATTTTTTTAATCTTTTATGCAGAATAAGTGTAGGCTTATCTTTTAAAAGAAACCAATACAATTTTTTTTAAATAATAAATAAGCTTGTATATTAAAAAAAAATGAGAACCGGGTAAGAACCCTCCAAGCTGGAGGGTGTAGTATCCAAAAAAATTTAAAAAATTTAAAAAGATTTCTGGTTGCAAATTTCCTAATGATGTTGGTGGCAGAATGAAGTATACTCTTTGCAATACATCTAATACTACTTGCTACAAATTACAATGTGTTGGAAAATAGTTGAAAATGTTTTGCCTTTTGCTTCTAAAAGATGGTGCGCTGGTTGAATGAAAGAATGTGGCAACTTTTTCAAGGGGTATGAGAGTCTTTTTAATCCAATTTGGCACAATCTGTCCACTTTTCTTCCCATGGAGCGCGGAAAAACATTTCAAGGTGGGGCCCAAAAAAAACACTCTTTCCTCCCTCTTTTCAAAAGAATCAAATGATGAATCATCTCCTTTTCCCCTCCTTTTTCTTCCCCTTCTTTTCTTTCCTCCTATATTCAGAAGAACCAAACGCAGTTTAAGTTTGGACCTTCCTTGGATTAGCTTCAATAGGCAGCCCCAAATATATTTAAAAGGTAAAGCATCCAATTTACACTTCAAAAGAATCTTTTGTAGCCTATAGAAAATCCTCAACAACTCTCACTCCTATTAAACTGCTTATAAAGAAATTCACCTTCAAATAGACACACTATATTGAAAAAAATATATATATTCAAAGAAGGTGTGACCACGTAATCACGCCGGAAATGACACAATTTTTTTTTTTTTTTTTTTTTTTTTTAAAAAAACATAGTACCGTCTTGCTATTTTTTCTTTTAGTGGAAAAATTAGTTGCATAATACTTGAACTAATATAAGTATAGACATTTCGTTCTTTCTTTATTGAAGTGCATCATTCATTTAAAGTCAAAGCATAAATCGAGTTTGCAATTGAAGTTGCGGCTCGAATCAAAAATCAAAACCTACCCTCTCCTTATGCAGAAGTGTTACGTTGGCTCTTAAATTTGGGTAAAAAGTTGAAAGTCAAAATATGCCAACACTTCTAAAGAAAAAAAAACCTCAAAATTCTCTCACAAATAACCCAATCTTGTTATTTGAATACCCAGAACACATTACCCATTTGACACTTCTCTCTTATTGACATATAGTATATATCCGTTATACAATATTTATCAGGACCCATCCACTCTTATATTAACATATAACATACAATATCTCCGTTAGATATCATATTTTAACAATTGCTATGTGATCTACAATAAACATATGGAGGAGTTAATTAATGGCCTACCTCTAAACTCTTACTCTTTCTTAATTCCCCGTAATATATTGACACAAGCATATTACCTCCTCATCTAGGAAAAGTCATAAATGTGGTCATCAGGGCTTCCTATTGCCTTGTACGTTTGATTTACAAAGTCACGACGATAAGATAAACGCAATGCATAATGTGGGAACGCTTCCCATGTACAACCTTTTTCGCAATAAGAACCACTCCGAAACCCCAAAAATTGCCCAATTTCTTTACCACCTTGTGTCAGCAAACAATTGTATCTTACCGTTGTTAGAAACTTGAGTTCAACCTCGAACGTAAATGACTTTTTTGGGTTTGAAGAATCCAAGTATCCTTCTTTGATGTCGTTTTCGCTTGATATGCATTTAACGCGCACAATTTCACCAGGTATTCTTGATGTTATCTTAACTCCAAGTCTTGGATGAAACAATTCACTCCATACAGAAGCATGGGTGAAAGGAACGAAGATTAACATAAGAAACAAGCTGAGATTGAAAGAGGCATTTCCACCTCCTAAGTTAACATCCATTGTCAAGGTTGGTGATTGTATATGGCTATATGCTATTTTCACCACTATTTATTTGTTTGCAACTTTAGACAGCAATACTCTGGTGTCAAAATGTGCAACAAGGATTGGAGCTGTTACCTTGCTAATAATGTGTGGTTTCTTTTTGTTTTTTTGTTTTACCTTTTAGAGCCATTCCAAATATTTATTGGTTCAATGGGTTGTTACACATTTGGAGGTAAAACTATTAGCCATCAATTGTTATATGTAATTTGTGTGTTTAAATTTAGGAGTAAACTGTTTTCTATTCTATTACCCTCTTCCTTTTGACAATGTGTCGACATGCATGTTAGCTGAGTTTGAAACATTAATTTGATTGGCTGTGAAATGTATAACATGGGAATTTTAACAAATATAGTTCTTAATTTTTAATTTTTGCCATAATGTATTCATAATTTTATATGATGCAATGTTGTTGTAAAGATTTCATAAACTGTCGACCATTTATTAATTATTACATCATTAAAAATATTTTACTCTTTTAATAATTATCTTCAAAATAACCCATAGGACGATTTATGTTTAGTTTGACAATATAAAAAATTTTAAACTGATAATGTGTAAAAATTAAACTTATTTTTATGGGTTTTTTTTTTAATATTTTAGTGTTTAACACCTTTTGTATGTTGTGCAATGTATTGGTAAAAATTATTACATAAATTAGACAAAAAAAAAATAGTATTGAGATGTATTGCAAAAATTTGAATATTTAATTACATAAATGAAAAAAAAAATAAAGAGGCTATTTGTCCTAAAAACTTGCCCCCTTTTTTTTTATAAAGTAGTATGCAAGAGCATCACTATAGAATTAGCCATCCCAACCATGTTGGCACCACCAATCCTATCAATCATTTGCAGCATACTACAATTTTATTAAGAAACAAAAAAAATACAAGCAAAGAAATAACATAGGGGGACATGGAGCCTTAACCCATGCAAGAAAAAACGGAGAGCTAAGAAAACCTATAATTAGGAAGGCCTAGCCTATGACGACTAAACTCTTCACCAATAAAACCCGGAATAGTGTCCCACCAGGTAAAGCTTGGATGATGAATACCATAATTGGCTTATCTATCGGCACATACATTTCCTTCTCTAAAAATATGTGTTACATTGAAATTCATAGAACTAATTAACAAAAGACAATTATTCCATCTATTTTGAAGCTTCCATGGAACCATCAATCTGGCTTTGAAGGCATTAACCACTAACTATGAATCAGTTTCCAACCACAGGTTTTTCCATCCTTTACTTGATGCGATTTCAATGGAGAACATAGCTCCAACCAGCTCCGCAAAAACTGAACTAGTGACTCCAATGCTAGCTGCAAAACATCCGCATGCTGCAGCATTTTTGCCTCGGAATATCCCTCCACATGCAGATCTACCCGGATTTCCATGAGCAGCACCATCCGAATTAGCCTTGATCCAATTGCATAAAGGCTGCATCCAAATGACTTATTTTATCCTAGGTGCTTTGCTGAAATGAACATCAATAGAGAAAGATTTCAAAATACTAAACTCAACCATTGAATTATAACAAGTTCCGGATGAAAACCTCCCTGACATAGAAATGTCTGTTGCTTCCAGAACATAAGCCTGCCTCGGGTTGATCCGGCTTTCTTCAAACCTGCATTTGTTTCTAGCAAACCACACAATCCAAATGACATGTATGATAGCAGCAGATAGAGTGTCCTGCAGCTGGCTACTCCACTTATCATTGCATATAGAAAACAAGTTTAAAATTGAAGAACAATCTAAATGCAACTTCAAAGAGTGGCTTAACCATTTCCAAATTTCAGAAGTATAAGGACACTACAAGAATAAATGAGAGGAATTCTCCTCTGCCATTCGACATAGACTGCACATTGAGGCTAAATGACACCCTCTTGTTTTCAATTCCATATCAGATGGAATTCTCTTATGAATTGCCATCCAGGTCATGAAAGACCTAGAAGGGGCGATGTGACTTTTTCTTATCAATTTCCCCCAAGAACAAGACTGAACACAAGGTTTAAACCAAAGGTAAGCCTCCTTAAAAGTCAAAGAACTTTTTTCTGATTTCCTCCAAATAGGCTTATCTTGAACCAAACCTAATGGAATATCAACTTGCTGCACTTTCCTAACTACATCAGGAAATCTATCGTGAATTAAGTTTGACAGACTCCAAGATCCATTAAAAATGAAGTCTGCCACCTTTGATTTTAAGTTTAAAGAACTTGGAATGTTCATCAAATCAGAAACAGATTCATCCATCCACAAATCAATCCAGAAGTTCACCTTTTTGGCATCACCAATAATCCAGTCAGTACCTTATATGGCTGCAGGGATATGAGACTTTATTCCAGACCAAATAGAAGAGAGAATATGATAAGTAATTGGTTTTGAATCTCTTATAAATCTACTTCCAAGAAAAACATCCCATTGACTTGAAGAGTGAAGCATCTCCCAAGCTAATTTGAGCATTGCAGCCTCATTTAAAGCTTTAAGAGATCTCATTTCCAAACCTCCATCCACATATGCAGAACATGTTTTGAACCATGCAACAGTAACTAACTTCTTGCAATCCACTTGACCAGACCAAATAAAATTTCTTATCTAGCCATCTAGTTGTTGAAGCAAAGATCTTGGCCAAGAGTATACATGAAAACTATATAAGGCCATGCCAAAAATAATTGATTTAACCAACTGGACTCTGCCCATAATAGGCAGCATTGTCCCTTTCCAATTTGTTAGTCTAGGTTTGATTTTGTTAGCTAGAGGTTGTAACTGTATTTACCTAGGCTTTCCTTTGAACAATGGTACCCCTAAGTATACAACAGGGAGACTACCCACAACAAAGCCTAGAAGATTGGATATCTTCAAAACTCTGCTACATGACATGTCACCATGAAAAACATGCATTTCTCAATATATGGTGTGGCTGATTGAGGAAGTTGACGAATCCAAGGCTTTTTCTCCATTCAAATACGAAAACATGTCAGCATCCATGCTAGTGAAAATGATGGCAAGTTCCCTGGTGAACTTATTGCCTGAACACTCGAATTCTTCAATGGCACTGGAGCAGTTCTGCAGAGACACTGTGATGATAATATGGCATTACCATGGAGGGTGCCAAGTTGGGAGAGTTGTTGATGTTGATTATAAGGTTCTTGGTGTGGACGCACTGCGAATTTTAACACCCCGTTTTTCGTAAATGTTTTTATAAAGCTAGTTTTATTAATTTACAAGTTTTGGTTAAGGGCTAAGTGGGATTTTTAGCTTAAAAGTCCCTTTCTAGTACATTAACACGCCCGTACTCATCAGCCAGCACGCCCGTACTTAAAGTCAGAAGCGTGTTTCTGATTTTAAGTTAAGCACGACCGTGCTCAATAGTGAGCACACCCGTGCTCAATGTGCTGACTGCGTCTCGCTGACGCTAAGTGGAGCACGACCGTGCTCAGGTCCGAGCTTTATAAGTTTGGTACAGAACCCGAGGGTTAACGTAAAACCCTAATTTTCTAATTGTTGCAGTCACTGTTACGGCTCACAGTGTCTCTCTCCCTATTTCCTCTCCATTCCTTGCTATAGTGGAGTTTTGGGAACCGTTGGGGAAGCCTTGTACGTTCGTCTTGATTAGAGGTAATGGTCCCTTTCTTTTTTCCAATTTCTTCAAGGTTTTTGGTTAGAGAAACTGACTAAGATTGCTTTTGATTATCTAACGCTTGATTTCGGAGTGAGCCGTTTGAGGATTCGGGACCGGATTACCGTTGGGAACCGTCAGTAGAGCAACCTTCAATCTAGGCATGGGGAGAAGGGATTGTAATCATTAGGCAGTGGGGTTAGTGTAAGGTAAAGGGGTCCCCATGACCCCGGTGTCATTGTATGTTGTATGATTTACATGTTAAATACCATTTCTGTCAATAACATGCTGTATTTGGTTGATTGTGTTTGATATGTATGTTATGGACATGTTGGTTATTAATATGATATGATGATTGATGTTATCGTTGATTGATGTTATGGTTTAATTATGTTGTTGCCGTTGGGACTGTTGCGATGATGGTTTGGTCGATAAAATACGTTAATTGATTATTTAGGTGTAAAAAGGTGCTAAGTTTAAGGGAATTAATCCCTAACATAATTGGTTGGAATTCTGTGTTGAAACCCTGCCCAGAACAGCACTGTCGTGCGATGAGCACGACCGTGCTGAACAGGGAGCACGGTGAATTCTGGAAAATGGCCGCGCTGTTCAGCATGGTCGTGCAGGTCAACAGCACGACCGTGCTTCTGAGCACGACCATGCTGAGTGTGAAGCACGATCGTGCTTCACTTAAAAGGGCAGCACGCCCTCACGTGTCCAAGCATGACCGTGCTGGGGTTTAAGCACGACCGTGCTGATCCCTCTTGGACAGAAACATAATTAAAGGACTTAAGGGGTTTTAAACCCCATTCCCCTATGATGATAAGTTGAGATAGCTAATCAAAGAGAAAGATTAGATAACCTGGTTATTTATTTATATAAGATAATTAAGATAACAAGATGTTAAGTCGGTATCCGTTGGGTTACCACACATTGAAAAGTTGAAGGCTTGGGTGCTTATTGACCCAAGCACGTTGAGTTGAACCTTGGTGCTTATTGGCCAAGGGAGCCTTGACCCCACGGTTTGGGTCTAAGGTTACGTTGAGATTGATATTGAGGTCTTGGGAGCTTCATGGCCCAGGCAAGGAGGTGGTTGAGATTGTTTGTTTTTGTGCCATTTGCATAAAGCATTGGAGTTGTTGATGGGGGAGGTTCGACATAGGTGAGATCGCCCGAGAGTATGGTGATCTGGCCATCCACGGTAGGTCACCCAAGGTTTGGTGACCGAGGCCCCCGGTGATGAGGCATCCACGGTTTGATGCATTGGCTATCCATGGGGTTCACCCAAGGTTTGGTGAACTGCCGGTGTTGGTGCTTTTATGGCCAATACGGATATGTAACTCCAAAGTCGTTCATCCTAAGTTAGTTTGGATCCACATGCATAGTTGGAGTAGCGGAGTAGTTGATGCATTGCATAGCATAGCATACTTGGTTGATATAGTACTGTTGGATGTTGATGTATGCCTATGTTGTATGTTTAGCTTGCTTTCTATTCCCATGATGTATATGTTTACATGTATCTTACTCCCTGTTATTGTTTGTGTTTGGCCTGATCGGCATTTTGCAGAGGATGACGAGCAGCCCGGAGAGGAGTGACTCTGAGGAGCCGCCACTCATAGTTAGGGCCTTTCTTTTTGTTAATTAGTTTGTCTAGTTGTTTTTCCTTGATGTACGGAACGGTTGTACCAGCTCTGTTGTGACATCGGATTGGGACGTTGTTATTATTTTTATTATTATTATGTTTCATTGTTCTAAACTTGATTATTTCCGCGTTGTAAACTGGTTCATGTGGGACTTTTCTACCCATGGACATTTGTCTTATTTTATTCAGTAAAATGCATGCTTTTATTTTAATTTCTTTTACAATAAATGCCTTATAACATGTTGGGTAGAAGGGTGTCACATTTAGTGGCATCAGAGCAGTTCGACCTTGTTCGGACGTGGTATGAGTCTATTGTGAGTCTGTTGTGTGACTCTTGTTTGGATTGTCTATACTTGTTATAGATAATGATGTTTTAAGTTAGTTGCCTGTAGCTTTTACTCGCTAAGTTTCTGTATTAAAAGTTGTGACACTCATCTACCCTGCATGTTATAAAGCATAAAAGATAAAAATAAAACATAAAACATGCATCCTTTAATAAAAGGTTCATGGGTAGAAAGGTCCCACATGATCTAGTTCACAACGCAGAAATTAAAACATGTTTAAAACAATTAAATCATAACAAAGATAAACAACATAACCCAACCCCGATGTCACATACAGAGCTGGTATAACCGTTCCGGAATAAAATCCTCGGAATACAACTGAAACTAACAAACCAACTAAAAGGGGAAAACCCTAACTATGAGTGGTGGCTCCTCAGAGTCACTCTTCTCCTGACTTCTCGCCATTCTCTGCAAGTTGCCGATCAGGCCAAACAAACAAACAAACAACGAGGAGTAAGAATCATGTAAACATATACGGCATGGAGATAGGAAGCAAGGTAAAACAAACAGTATAGCATCGTCATAACATACATCAGCACATATATATATCAGCATCATCAACATCAAGTATGCTATGTAGTGCAATGCAACGCTACTCCACTACTCCAACTATGCATGTGGATCCAACTAACTCAGGATGAACGACTTTGGAGTTACATATCCGTATTGGCCATAGAAGCACCAACACCGGCAGTTCACCAAACCTTGGGTGAACCCCATGGATAGCCAACGCATCAAATCGTGGATGCCTCATCACGGGGGACCTCGGTCACCAAACCATCGGGTAACCTACCGTGGATGGCCAGATCACCATACTCTCGGGCGATCTCCCCTATGTCGAACCTCCCCTATCAACCAACTCCGATGCTATATGCAAATGGCACAACAACAAGCAATCTCAACCACCTCCTTGCTCGGGCCATGAAGCTCCCAAGACTTCAACATCAACATCAACGTGACCTTAGACCCAAACCGTGGGGTCAAAGCTCCCTTAGCCAATAAGCACCAAGGTTCAACTCAACATGCTTGGGCCAATAAGCACCCAAGACTTCAACATTAATAATGCCTTAGACCGAAACCATGGGGTCAAGGCCCCCTTGGCCAATAAGCACCAAGGTACAACTTATCAACGTGCGGTAACCCAACGGATACCGACTTAACCATCTTAACATCTCACCATCTCATCTTCTTAATCATCTTTAACCAAGTTGTCTAATCTTTATCTTTGATTAGCTATATCAACTTATCATCATTGGGGAAATGGGGTTTGAAACCCCTTAAGTCATTTAATTCTGTTTCTGTCCAGGAGGGGTAAGCACGGTCGTGCTTAAACCCCAGCACGGTCGTGCTTCAAACATTAAGGGCATGCTGCCGCTTAAGTGGAGCACGGTCGTGCTTCCTATTCGGCACGGTCGTGCTCAGCTGCACGATCGTGCTCCTCTACTATACGACCGTGCTTAATACGCGGTCATTTTCCAGAATTCAAACTGGGAGCACGGGCGTGCTCCCTGTCAGCACGGTCGTGCTCATCGCGCGACAGTGCTGTTCTGAGCAGAGTTCTAACACCGGTTCTTAACCAATTATTTCAAGGATTAAAACCATTAATCATCAAGTCTTATTAGAACCTAATTAACCAATTAAATATTTTATCAACCAAATCATCATCGCAACAGCCACAGCAACAACAGCATAATAAAATCATAACATCAACCAATAGTGACGCACATCATCATATCATACTAATAACCAACATGTCCATAACATACATATAAAAACATAATCAACCAAATAGAGCATGTCATTAACAGAAACAACATTTAATATATTAATCATACAACATAAAACAACACCGGAGTCATGGGGAACCCCTTTACCTTACACTACCCCCATTGCCTATGGTTACACTACCGTTCTCCCCATACCTGGTATGAAGATTCCAACCAACGAAAGCCAACTGGCAACCCAAATGAAGGACCAACGCATTTCCCTCAAGCAGCTTGACTAGCTTTCCAAGCCTTGGTCAAACAAAATGTTAACCAATTAGTTCTCAATTCATAAACAAGAAAAGGAAACCAAAGGGGGAAAGAACCATTACCTTCTATGATTGGCACAGACCAACCAAGACCTCCCAAAAATAGAGCAAGAACACCAAGGCATCAAAGGGGCTTAAGGGGAGGAAGAGAGAAGAGGTTTTTGCCCCACAAAAGCTGTCCAAAGTGCCAAAATAGGGTTTGGCTCGTAACCCTCACGAAACTGCTCTATTTATAGACTCTGATGCTTGAGCACGGCCTTGCTCCCTGTTGAGCACGGCCGTGCTCAACTTCTAAGCACGGGGCGCTCAAAGATGGCCTTTCGAGACCCCCTATATGACCAATTTTGGAAAAACGCTAGAAATAAAACTTGTAGATAATTCTCTTAGCTTTCCAAAGCTGTAAAGATCACCTCGATCGAACATCTATAACTCAAGATATAGCCAAAACGGTGAAACAGGTTACTAGGAGTCTAAAAGAGTTGAACCTTTCTAAGACTAAACTTTCCCAAACATGAACTTAGGCATCAAAAACAAACCTAACAAGCATATGTAAACATATATATAACATATATAAATGCATTAAGCTTATTTATGAAAAACGGGGTGTTACAAAAGTTATTTTGGGTATGTACAGGAACTAATGGCCGGTAGAGGACGCAACGATCAGGCAATTGCTAACGCATTGGCACTCCTAGCCAATGCTATTGGTCAGGTCAACCCTAACAATGGGGGGCCAGCTGAATTCCAGGGACTGGATAAGTTCCAGAGGAACAAGCCTCCATCGTTCAAGGGCGCATATGATCTGGAAGGAGCTTTGCGGTGGTTGAGGGAGATAGAGAAGATCTTCCGAGCCATGGATTGGGTCGAGGAGGTAGAGCACTGGTGGGATAACTGCAGGCAGAGGATGCAGGCTGAGGGCACAGCGGTTACATGGGCTGTGTTCAAGCAGAGGTTCCTGGAGAAGTACTTTCCAGCGGATATCAGGGACAAAAAGGAGATGGAATTCTTGTCTTTGAGGTAGGGGTCGCTGTCAGTCGGTGACTATGCGGCTAAGTTTGAGGAGCTGGCGAGGTACTACACTCCTTACCAGCATGAGACAGATGACCGCTCCAAGTGTGTCAAGTTTGAGGCTGGACTCCGACCTGAGATCAAGCAGGCCATCAGCTACCAGGAGATCAGATTTTTCCCTATTCTAGTCAACAAGTGCAGGATCTATGAGGATGCCAGCCAGTTCAGAGTTGCCAGTTCCAGAGGGTCAGATAGCCAGAGTGGCAAGAGGACTAATCAGAGGGACAAGGGTAAACAGCGGTATGCTCCGACCAGCAGAGATTTCAAGCAGAGTGGCAAGAAGCCACAGTTTCAGCAGGATGGGTTTAGATGCGGATTCTCTAATGTCTCTAGGCCCATGAGGTGCGGCAAGTATGGTGCTACGGATCACTACTCGTCTCAGTGCAAGGAGACGCAGGTTATCTGCTTCAGATGTGGCAAGCCAGGACACATCAGCCGAGAGTGTAAAGGAGCCAAGGCCGAGCCTCCCAGCACTAGTAAGAATCATAAGTCTCAAACCAATCGACTGAAGACCACTGGAAGAGTCTTTACTCTTAGTGGAACTCAATTGACTGTGTTGTATGATTCGGGTTCTACTCACTCATTTATATCACATGATAGGGTCAAGAGTCTTGAATTGCCTGTTGCTTTCCTTGAGTATGATTTGTTGGTTTCTACACCTACAAATAAACCTGTTTCTACTTCTTATGCATGCAAGAATTGTCATATTGTTATAAATGATAAAACATTCATTGCTGATCTTGTATGCTTACCTTTGAAAGACCTGGATATTATTCTGGGTATGGACTGGTTATCTTCCAACCATGTCCTCCTGAATTGTTTTGATAAAACCCTAATTTTTGGAACTCCAAAGGAGTCTAAGAATCCAGACCTTCTCTCTGCTAGCCAAGTTCAAGCTTCGATGAAAGACGAAGCCCAAGTATACATGATGTTAGCTTCCCGAGAAGTAGAGAGCAGCCCTCCTGATGTCACCAGCTTGCCTGTTGTGCGAGAATTTCCTGAAGTGTTCCCGGGGGATGTTTATAACTTATCCCCAGAGAGAGATGTTGAGTTTACCATAGACTTAGTGCCTGGCATCGGGCCAATCTCCATAGCACCCTATAGAATGTCTCCTCTAGAGCTAGCTAAGTTGAAGGAACAGTTGGAGGACCTGAAGAAGAAGCAGTTCATTAGGCCAAGTGTGTCTCCGTGGGGAGCACCTGTGTTGTTGGTGAAGAAGAAGGATGGTAGTATGAGGTTGTGTGTCGACTTTTGACAGCTCAACAAGGTGACCATAAAGAATCGGTATCCCCTCCCTATGATTGATGATCTTATGGACCATTTGATGGGTGCTTGCGTCTTTTCAAAGATAGATTTGAGGTCAGGGTACCATCAGATTCGGGTTAAGTCTGAGGACATCCCGAAGACAGCGTTTAGGACGCGATATGGTCACTATGAGTACTTGGTTATTCCCTTCGGTGTGACCAATGCTCCTGCGGTCTTCATGGACTACATGAACAAGACCTTTCACCCTTACTTGGATAAGTTTGTGGTGGTGTTCATAGATGACATCTTAGTATACTCCAAGAGCAAGGAGGGACATGAGGAACACATGAGGGTTGTCTTGCAGACCCTTAAGGAGAAGCAGTTGTATGCTAAGTTGTCTAACTGTGATCTGGTTAGAGGAAGTAAGCTTCTTAGGACATGTCATCTCTAAGGGTGGCATAGTAGGTGACCCAGCTAAGGTAGAGACGGTGCTCCAGTGGGAAGCTTCAAGGTCTGTAACCGAGATTAGAAGTTTCTAAGTGTGAAGAGAGTTTCCAAACCCTTAAGGATAGGTTGACATCAGCACCAATGTTAGTTTTGCCAGATCCTAGTGAGCCCTTCGTAGTTTACTGCGATGCTCCTAAGTAAGGGTTAGGTGGTGTATTGATGCAGAATGGTAAGGTAGTAGCTTTTGCTTCTAGGCAGTTGAAAACCCATGAGAAGAACTACCCTACCCATGACCTAGAGCTAGGAGCTGTGGTATTTGCCTTAAAGATTTGGAGGCATTACCTATATGGAGCGAAGTTTAAGGTCTTTATTGTTCATAAGAGTTTGAAATATCTTTTTGATCAGAAGGAGCTAAATATGAGGCAGCGTAGGTGGATGGAGTTCTTAAAGGACTATGATTTTGAGCTGACCTATCACCCAGGAAAGGCCAATGTGGTGGCCGATGCCTTAAGTAGGAAAACCTTGCATGTCTCCGCTTTGATGGTTAGGGAGATGGATTTTATTGAGGAGTTTAGAGACCTTAGTCTAGCTTGCGAGTTTACCCCTAAGAGTATTAGGCTTGGTACCTTGAAGGTTACCAATAGTTTGATGGATCAGATTAGAGAGGGTCAGAAGTTAGATAAGTTTCTCTTAGACCAGTGAGAGTTGCTCGCTCAGGGTAGAGACCTAAGTTTTAAGGATGGAAGTGATGGCATCTTGAGGTTCAAAGATAGAGTATGCATACCTGATGTTTCTGAGCTTGGAAAGTTAATCCTTGAAGAAGGTCATAGGAGTGGATTGAGTGTGCACCCAGGTGCCACAAAGATGTTTCAGGACCTTAAGAGGATATTTTGGTGGCCTAGGATGAAAAAGGATGTAGCTGAGTTTGTATATACGTGCTTAGTTTGTCAGAAGGCTAAGATCGAACATCAGAGGCCTTCGGGTAAGTTGCAACCTTTGAGTATCCCAGAATGGAAATGGGATAACATCTCCATGGATTTTGTGTCTGGACTCCCTAGGACTCCAGCTGGTTTTGAGGTGATTTGGGTTGTTGTGGATAGACTGACTAAGTCTTCCCATTTCATTCCGATGAATATGGAGTATCCATTGGAGAAGTTAGCTATGCTGCACATCAAAGAGATAGTTAGGCTTCATGGTGTACCCTCTAGCATAGTATCAGATAGAGACCCGAGGTTTACCTCTAGGTTTTGGAATAGTTTGCAAGAGGCTTTAGGGACAAAGCTTAGGCTTAGTTCAGCTTACCACCCATAGACTGATGGGCAGTCTAAGCGGACCATCCAGTCCTTAGAGGACTTGTTGAGGGCTTGTGTGTTAGAGCAATCTGGTAGTTGGGACAAGTTTTTGCCCCTGATAGTGTTCACCTACAACAACAGCTTCCATTCCAGCATTGGGATGGCACCGTATGAGGCTCTTTATGGGAGGAGATGTAGAACACCCTTGTGTTGGAGTGAACCCAGTGATAGTGTGGTGCTAGGGCTAGAGTTAGTCCAGGAAACAACAGAAAATATCAGGTTAGTTCAGGAAAAGATTAGAGTTGCACAGAGTAGGTAGAAGAACTACCATGATAAAAGGAGGAAGGCGCTCGAATTCCAGGAAGGCGATCATGTATTCTTGAGAGTTACCTCGACGACTGGGGTTGGTAGAGTGATGAAGGCGAGGAAACTTACTCCGAGGTTCATTGGTCCTTGCCAAATCCTTAAAAGAGTCGGCGAGGTCACCTATCAAATAGCCTTGCCACCGTTCTTGTCAAATCTCCACAATGTTTTTCATGTGTCTCAACTCAAGAAGTACATTCATGACCCTAGTCACGTGATAGTTCCCGACACAATACAGTTAAAAGAGAACTTGACATTTTAGGTGTTACCCCTTCGAGTCGAGGATAGGAGGGTGAAGCAACTAAGAGGCAAAGAGATTCCCTTGGTTAAAGTAGTTTGGAGTGGGGCAACTGAGGAAAGCGCTACCTGGGAGCTTGAGAGCCAGATGATGGAAGTGTATCCGCATCTTTTCGTTTGAGGTACGTAGAAATTTTGAGGACGAAATTTTTATAAGGGGGGTGGAATTGTAACACCCCGTTTTTCGTAAATGTTTTTAGGCAAAATTATACTTTTGGTCCTTTAAGTTATTTGTTTTGTTCAAATTGGTCCCTTAAGTTTTTTTTGTGACAAACTAGACCCTTAAGTTAGGTTCAGGTTTCAAATTGGTCCCTTAAGTTTTTTTGTGACAAACTAGACCCTTAAGTTATGTTCGGGTGACAAATTAGTCCCTTAAGTTATTAAAAATAATAAATTAAGGGTCTAATTTATTGGTCCCTTTGACAAATTAAGGGACCAATTTGTCACCCGAACATAACTTAAGGGTCTAGTTTGTCACAAAAAAACTTAAGGGACCAATTTGAGACCTGAACCTAACTTAGGGGTCTAGTTTGTCACAAAAAAAAAAACTTACGGGACCAATTTGAACAAAACAAATAACTTAAGGGACCAAAAGTGTAATTTTGCCATGTTTTTATAAAGCAAGTTTTATTAATTTAAAAGTTTTGGTTTAGGGCTAAGTGGGAGTTTTAGCTTAAAAGTCCCTTTCTGGTACATGAGCATGCCCGTGCTCATCAGCCGGCACGCCCGTACTTAAAGTCAGAAGCGTGTTTCTGATTTTAAGTTGAGCACGACCGTGCTCAATAGTGAGCACACCCGTGCTCAATGTGCTGATCGCGTCTCGCTGACGCTAAGTGGAGCACGACCGTGCTCAAGGGTAAGCACGACCGTGCTCAGGTCCGAGCTTTATAAGTTTGGCACAGAACCCGAGGGTTAACGTAAAACCCTAATTTTCTAATTGTTGCAGTCACTGTTACGGCTCACAGTGTCTCTCTCCCTATTTCCTCTCCATTCCTTGCTATAGTGGAGTTTTGGGAACCGTTGGGGAAGCCTTGTACGTCCGTCTTGATTAGAGGTAATGGTCCCTTTCTTTTTTTCAATTTCTTCATGGTTTTTGGTTAGAGAAACTGACTAAGATTGCTTTTGATTATCTAAGGTTTGGTGATCGAGGCTCCCCTTGATGAGGCATCCACTATTTGATGCGTTGGCTATCCATGGGGTTCACCCAAGGTTTGGTGAACTGCCGGTGTTGGTGCTTTTATGGCCAATACGGATATGTAACTCCAAAGTCGTTCATCCTGAGTTAGTTTGGATCCACATGCATAGTTGGAGTAGCGGAGTAGTTGATGCATTGCATAGCATAGCATACTTGGTTGATATAGTACTGTTGGATGTTGATGTATGCCTATGTTGTATGTTTACCATGCTTTCTATTCCCATGCTGTATATGTTTACATGTATCTTACTCCCTGTTATTGTTTGTGTTTGGCCTGATCGGCATTTTGCAGAGGATGACGAGCAGCCCGGAGAGGAGTGACTCTGAGGAGCCGCCACTCATAGTTAGGGCCTTTCGTTTTGTTAGTTAGTTTGTCTAGTTGTTTTTCCGTGAAGTACGGAACGGTTGTACCAACTCTGTTGTGACATCGGGTTGGGACGTTGTTATTATTTTTTATTATTATTGTGTTTCATTGTTCTAAACTTGATTATTTCCGCATTGTAACTGGTTCATGTGGGACTTTTCCACCCATGGACATTTGTCTTATTTTATTCAGTAAAATGCATGCTTTTATTTTAATTTCTTTTACAATAAATGCCTTATAACATGCTGGGTAGAAGGGTGTCACACGAATTATTGACAGTTCCACCTTTATATATTCTCCGAGAACTAATCCTCAAGCCACTGTTATGATGCTTCTGAGGAAGTTGACGAAGAGATTGAGGTAGAAGCAAGGGCAGATGTCTCTTCAAAGCTTAATGAAATATCTGGTGTGGCTGTCACATAACCTTCTAATCAATATATCTGAGGTGCCTTCAAATGTTATCCTTCTACCTTGTTACTCTGACAATGAAGCTGATTTTGATTCAAATCAAGCTCTAGTGCAAGGAGTCCCTACTCCTTTGTCTACTGTTCACCCAAATGAGAATCTTGAGCACAGAGCCTCCAATCAAAACTTTTCTCAAGCATCATCTTTTGAGCAACCTCCTGAGCAAAACACGGTTCATGTGTGTGATCCTGTTACAAGAGAAGGCATCAGGATAGCAAATCAAAAGCTGGAGGAAATCATAGATCTCCTACAGAACATTTGTGACTCTCTGAACTGATATTTATATCTCTCTAGTCTATATATATTGTGATGATATCTTATCTGGTATATATATTTGGTATCTGATATTTTATTTTCTGTCTCTATTATCTATAATATAAGAATGATGAAATATCTGGTCTTTATTTCTTGGTTTGGTATCTCTCAAATAGAAATTTCTTTTTACAAAAAGTACCGACGTACCAAAGTACCTCCCTAAGTACCAAAGTACTTACCTTTTTTTTATAATGCCAAAAGGGGAGAAAAGATAAATAAATAAATAAATAAATTAAGCAATATGATTTTATTTCCTAGAAATATTCGTCTAAATGAAAGCATAAGTTTAAGGGGAGCTATAAGGAAAGCTTTGATAAGTGAATCTTGAAAATAAATATTTGTTAGTTTTTTTGTTATAGCTAATATCATTCTAAGTTGATATCTCAAAGTTTATGAAGAAAGAGCTTACGTTGGTATATTTACTCAAACGAGAATATATCTTTTTGATATCTATTTTATATTTGCTTATGTTCAAATAAAATCATATGAAATGTTTGTCATCATCAAAAAAGGGGAGAATGTTAAGTCATAAAGCGTCTGACTCTATCATGCGTTTGACTCATTCTCCAGTTAGCCCGTGTGCTTTGATGAGCCCAAACATTGAGTAAATTATGTTAATTAAACTGTCTGAATATTGCTAATCATCTACTTGAAATGTGCAGGAAAGACAATATTTAGATAGGTCAATCTAATAAAAGAATCAAAACATACTTCATGCGTCTGACTTCTGGAAGCTCAAGAAACAACTAGGGCAATGTGTCTGACAAGACCCTCATATATTGAATGTCTTAAAATAGTTCTCATATCTCAAACTCCTTGAAGATAAAGGAAGCAATTTGATATTCATTGTCAAACATCTTGAAGAATGAAAGAGGAAGATAAAAATCACAACTGGCTATCAAGTTACTCATAGTGAAGACTTTGTTGAAAAAAATAACGAATGAACCTTCTCAAAGATCTTCATCTTATCTCTCAGTTAAAAGAATCAAGAAATCTCCAAAAGCTGTAACAGCCTGATTTTCGTATACGTTGTATTACCGGTAAAGATATATTTATTTATATTTTATCTGAGACATAGGAAATGATTTTGGAGAAAACAAAATCATATCTAGAACCTAATCTTTAGTAGGAAGCTCTGGTTAAAATTTGGGTTTAAAACTCATACGGAAACCGGTCTGCGTTTTACTGACAGTATAATTTTATACCGACAGAAAACCCTAAATTGACTCGAAACTGAAAAATTGTAGATTTTTATATTATGTTCGTGAGGAAGTCTAGTTCCCAAAATTTTGCTCAAAAATAAAATATTAGATTTTATTCGGGTGAATTTTGGCAAAAAATGGACGGAAACCCTAATCGGGAAATAGATGGAGTCGGGAACGGAACTGCGGAGATAGAACCGGACACCGGAGGAGCTGAATCATGGGGTGAGTCACCACCATGACTCACCAAGAATTTATGAACATTTAATGCAAGTAATCATGACATTTTAGGTAAAATGACCAAAATGCCCTTAACCTTAACCTAACCTATTCTAGTTAATTGTTAACCATGGTTAAGGCAAGTCAAGGCCAAGTTGATCTCTTATTCCTCCCATGTGGTGAAATAGGCAGCCACACCATCCATTCATTCTTCACCACACATTTTAACTTAACCATGATTACTATTAACCATAGTTAAGTTATTATATTATTTTCTAACTTAACCTAGGTCAAGTAAACTCAACCATGGTTCTATGTTAACATTAAACAAAGCATTTTCACTCCTTCACTCTCTCATTTGTGCAGCCAACACCCTCCCCACACTTAGCAACATTTCATTTTCTTCCTATTCCAAGACTCTAAGCTTGTTCTTCACAAAAACCTAAAGAACACCATACTTGTTCTAGCTAAGTTCATCAAATATCTTCATTTCCTTCATCAAACTTCTTCATTCCAAGGTGAGGATCATGTTTCTCATCATCTTAGCTTCATTAATCATTCATAAAACTTCCTTTTTCATCAACTTATCACAAATCTCTATTTCTAGATCTAGATCTTCAAATAATTCTAGAAAATTATTGAAAAATAATTTTAATGTGAAACCAATTTCTATGATCTTCATATTACTTCTACTATGATAATCTAAGAGCATGAAAGCAAAATAATTTTCCTCCCTATTTATCTGTTAATGGCCGAACCTATGTGGTTTTAGGTAAATGAAGTTTTGTTCAATTTTTAAAGTATGACACTTGATCTTAAGTACTTAAAACCTATATTGTTATATCTAGAAGCTTGAAATCAAAAGAAAATCCTAACCCTATTTTCTAACCTTGGCCGAATCTATGTTTATGAGAGCAAATGAGTTTTGTTCAATCTTTAATTAGATAATGATTTGTATCAACTATTTAAGGTGTGTAGGTTCTAGATCCAAGAGTTTGTGAGCAAAAGGAATTTCTAGCCTATTTTACTCATCATGGCCGAAACCCTAACCCTAGAGGTTAGAGGATTTTATTTCATATTTTTAAGTTATAACAATTTATCTATGCTAGTTAATACTATAGTAACTAGAATCCAAAAGATGGAGTTGAGAAAATATTAACCCTAGCCCTATTAATGACTCATAGCCGAACCTAGCATGAATTGGTCATAGTTGGATTTTGTTTGATATATTTATGTTATGTTGTTTCGGTTGAAGGTTAACCATTAACCGTGGTAGATTAACGAGGATCGGAAAGTTTGGGACTTCAGTGATAAGTTCAGGTAGGGGAAAGAAATATCCTGTCGTCGGAACGGATAAGTAGAGTATAATTTATAATAATGGTGTAGGGCGACCTACTAGTGGTCGACTAATCGACAAGACGAAAATCACATTGGCGACTATTCCATAGTACCAATGATGATTTGGGGATTGTAGGTTTATCACCCTTAGGATAATTTTATAATATTCAAGGATGTCTGATTTTATTACTATTGAACTGCTTGTGATGTGCTGGTTGTGATAAACTGCTTTATGTGATGTTTCTTGATATAGGAATTATTATTATTATTATTATTATTATTATTATTATTATTATTGTATTGTGTATGATCTGTCGGGTTTGATAACATGCTTAATTGGTATTTAGGTAAGGATATGTGTTGTTCGGGAGATACGCATGTGGGTGAGAGAATGATTATGGTTTAGAAGTGCCTAGCCTAAATTAATTATTTTATAGATAAGATGTGACATGGATTGTATGTTGAGACTGAGGTGGATGGTTGAGGCACTAGGTTGTAACAGATGCGGGTTAGTGAGATTCATATAGTTACATTGTTGTTCACAACCGTGTGTTGGGAACGCACGAGGTCCGAAGTTCTCGCGGGATCGTCTTAACTTAGATTTAGGCCGTGCAACTATAGTGTCATTGATTTTCATGAGCACCCTTGAACCAAGGTATGCACCGACTATGCTGTGCAGCTACAGTGTCATTGCTTTGCGTGAGCATTCTTACCATGGATGAGATTGTGCACCGATTATGCTGTGTAGCTATAGTGTCATTGCTATGCATGAGCATCCTTGAACCAGGGTGTGCATCGACTATACCGTGCAGATATAGTGTCATTGCTTTGCATGAGCATTCACCCATGGATGAGGTTGTGCACCGGTTAATGGGGACCCGTCGCTTGGGCGACTGACTGATATCCTTAAAGAGGGATGTGTGACAGGATTGGTAGTGATCACTTTAGCGTAAAGGTTTAATCGTATGAGACTGGGGGTAGAGGAAGATATCATGATTGAGGATGATTGTTAGTATGTACATGATGATTGTTTTTTACTGTTATTATATTATGTACTATGTATTCCTTTCCGCTTTTGATGATAGAAATGTTTTTTATCCCCTATGTTTTCTATATACTGTATTTTATTTATTATGTGATCGTACGAGAAGACTCTGTGGAGGAGCTTGATAATGAGGAGTTGGATGGAACTCCTTATGAACCAGAAGCTGGAGGACTAGCTGTGAACCCTGGTGATAGAATTTAGGTAGTTATGGCCAGTGTGTTAAGACGTTTTATATTTTTCCTCTTATAGTAATTGTACAACTATATACCTGTTAGGGTTTCTACTGATGGAATACCCTAAATAGTGTTTTGATAACTCTGAAGCATTAACATATGGTGTGTATGTATTTAATATATATGGTGTGTTGTTTTAAATTTTCTCACGATGTATGTTTCTAATTAAGTTTTAAATTTTCATGTATTTCGGAATACATGTTTCAACGTTAAGCGCGTGAATTAAATAATTAATTAATGAGGTTGGGTGTCTCAAAAGCTATACACTGGTCAATACTCTATAAGCCATAATGCGAAGAGTTAAATATGCAATCTTCGGAAGAAAGCTAGAAGACCAAAATTCAAGAAAGATCAAGTTACAGACTAAGTCTTTAATATATCATCAAAAGGAAGAATCGTTCAAGATCTCAAAGAAAGAAACGTCTGAAGATTTAAAGATGCATCTGAAGTTATGTCAGAACCAAAAAGGCTCTCAGTACATGTTAGAACCAACAAAGCACCCAGAATGTGTTCAAATCAATATCTTGTGCTTGAAGACATGATAAAAGAAGCATTTAAGCATAAGGATATATTTTCTCTTATACTGAAGTTGTAACATCCCGATTTTTCTGCTTTGTTATAATCAGTGTTTATATGGATAATAGAGTGTTTATTATTGTAATTTATGAAGAATTATTTTAATAAATCAAATTTTACCCTCATAATTTATTTTTATTTTATGAAAGTACAGTTGAATTTTTGTCTAAACCCAAATATAATTATTCCCATGATTTTGGACATTATTTCTACCAATATAGATTTTTGACGAGACTTGAGTTGACTTGAATAGTAACTCCATTTATTACACAACATCATGACCTTACACACAATTATTTTCTTTATTTTGACGAGTAACCATTATTTTACTTAAATTTAATTTTTTCGTTGATTTTTTAAAGACTTGATGTGAAAACATGATAGTAAATTGTCATGAATAGTGATTTCATTACATGAAATTATTTTTACGAGTCTTGCAAGACAAGAAACCTTATATATATATATATATATATATATATATATATATATATATATATATATATATATATATATATATTTGTAACGCCCCAATTTTTCCTGCTTGTCTGTAAATTTTGCTTATGTGGATAATTAAGAATTTACCACCATAAATTATGATGAATTATTTTGATAGGCCAAATTAAATCATTTTTATTCATTTTATATTAGTAATATACAGTTAAATTTTTGGTAGAAAATTTTTTACGTTTACGGTATGAATTTTCGCTGTCAGTTAAGCTCTACTGGCCCAAAAATAATTTTAAGAATATGAAAATTTAAAATTTTATTTTTCTAACCCAGTTATAAGTATTTTTATGATTTTAGAAATTATTTATTTTATATGAATTTTTTTTGTGTGAAAATTTCGAATAAAACTTACGATTGATTTTTACCGTTACATAACAATCGGTACCGGAACGAAACCAAAATAAATAAATCTGATTTTTCCAGATTTGGAAAGATTTTCTTTGATGTGAATAGTGACCCTTGTCACTATTCAACATTAATTGTGACATTGTAATAATTAATTTTCATTTCCAAGAAAAATCATTATTTAATCTTAAAATTTGAATTATATATAATAAAAAATTTTAAAAAAACAATCTCAGATATTTTCAAGGGGGCTGTGCCTCCCCCCTTCTATAAATACCCCTCCCACTTCTTCATTCACTCATCATCTTATCCAAGTTATAGCCAAACTCTTGCAAAATTTTTCTTGAATTTTTCATATTCTACCTTAAGTTCTTGGACTTGGAAGCTACTTAGCATTCACATACTCATCTCTTGCTCATCATCATTTTCAATTGGAGGGTATTGATTCTTAACTCTTACTCTTTTCTTTTAAGTTCCTATTATCATTTTGCATGTTCATGATTTTGTTGAAAATTAGTTTCCTTTTAGTGCATGTTCATGAAATCCATGGATTTAAGCTTAATTATCACCATCTTCACAATCCTTTTAAATCTTTGCATGTTGAAAAAGAACTTCCTATGATCATTTTCAATGGGTGGCCGAAACCCTAAGGGAGGAAGGATGATGATTTTTGCCAAGGTTTTCACATGCATGTTGGTTATTTAGTGCTTATACTATATAGTTCATGATTTCAATTTATGATTTTCAAAGAAAGGAATTCTTTTCACACAGAAATCAGTTTTTATCAAACCCTAAATTGTTTTTACTCTTATTTTTATGTATTGCATGTGGTGAGAAGTTCATCCAACCCTATGATTTTAGTGTGGCCGAAAAACACCTAGAGGGAAAAAGGATGAACTTTGTTGAAAATCACACATGCAAGGCGTGAAACTTTTTGTTTATTTTCAATTAATGTGTTATGTTAATAATATGCTATCCTTCCTTAATAAGATTTCATGGCTAAAACTCTAGAATTTTAGAGTTAATGAAGCCTAACTTTTAATCACTTGGAAGGATGCATGTTCAACAAACTATAATCTTTGCATGGTTTAATTTGCATGGTGTTTGAAAAATTTTAAGTGATCCTAGTCTTGTTATTTGATGATGGCCGAAACTCACTTGGATGAGTTGATGAGGCTTGTTTAATTATTTTTGAAGATATATAATACTTAAAACATTATAGTATTTATATGCATAAAAATTTAATTGATGAAAAGTAATGTTTTTATACTACTTTATACCAAGGCCGAAACCTATGGCTAATGAAGCTAAGAGTTTCAAATTTTACTTTCAAAAGTTTTGAACCTATGTTTGTATTTTAATGTTTGGAGAATTGAAAATCCAAAAGCTTGTAAAAATTTAAAATTTCTAGCTTGGTTTTCATGGCATGGCCAATCATACATGAAAATATTAGAGTAAGTTGTAAATATTTTTAACTTAGGTTAAATATGTATTTTTGTTTAGATTTGAAATCGTGACGAGCGTGGAATCGTTTCCTTTAAAACTAGACCGGAGCTTTTTATCATTGGAATTGAGGTAAGGGGAGATAGCCGGAGGGATGATATAATTATGGTAACTATATGCTTGTGTGTTTGGATTGTTTGATTTTGTTGACTGTTGTTGTTGATGTGTGGAAAAGATGAATTGTTATGTGTTTATGTGTTTAATTTTATGATGCTGTGATAAAGTTGTTGTTACTTTGACTGATTCATGTGCTATTGATAACATGTTGAATTAAAATGTATATTTGAATATATTATGTTGTTATGTTGTGAATTGTGAATGTGTGTTGCATAGTAGCCTAATCGTTGGTTAGAGCCCAATCCTTAAAGTAAAGATAAAAGCCTTAATAAAACATATATTAAAGCAAAAAGAGAAAATGTTTTCAAGTTGACAACTATTCTTTGAAGGGAAGGCTAATATTTTTATCAATCTTTAGTGAAAAATTTAAGAATTTAAAAAAAAAAATATAAAGATTTTCTTTACAAAGATGAGAAAATTTTATTTTAGGAAGCTGTTAGGGGTGTTTT
Organism: Echinosophora koreensis; assembly: GCA_035048595.1. Taxonomy (NCBI): domain Eukaryota; kingdom Viridiplantae; phylum Streptophyta; class Magnoliopsida; order Fabales; family Fabaceae; genus Echinosophora; species Echinosophora koreensis. The sequence continues at coordinate 219,792 of JAPCYP010000031.1, read as the reverse complement.
TCATAAAAACATGAAATTTCGAAAACTCGTTATAGTGAAAAATTAAAATTTTGTTTCTTTACCAAAAGATTTTAGTCCTCTTTATATTACACTAAATCCTTCTTAAAAAGCCTTTATTTTAGAAAAAGAGGACCTTTTCCGAAATAAAGATATGCTTTTAGAAAAAAAAGATTTTTTTTATATGATTCCAAAATGAATTTCAAAAGAAAACGTTGTTTGAAAAAGATTTTTTTTACTGAAACAAAAATATCTGATAACTTGGATAAGTTACGGAAGTTTTGTTTTTGGGTTTTGTATTTTCACTGAGCGAAAAGGAAGAAAAGTTGAACCTAGTAACCGAGACGTCGGAAAACTAGTGCTTTAAAAGCATGTTGATCTATGATCCGTGTTATATTGCCATGGACTATGCTCCAATCTACGTTGCTATGGACTGTTGTTCCATCTACGTTGAGCTGATACATGGTGAAAATAATAAAAAGGTGAAAGTTGATTTTCTACGACCACAAAGTTCCATGGCTGATGCATAAGTCTAGAACTGTTGTGATTCGACACTCGGACTTAGAGTCCTGTGTTGTTAATAAAAGTTATAAGATATTTAAAATGTTGAACCGTCGTGAGCTTTGAGCCTCGATGAACGGAAAATATCAAGCATACAGAAAAGTTGAAAACCCCAAATGATTTTTCATGCATTCAATTTGGCAGACGTGCCTACGTTGTTTTTGTATGAATATCTGGAAAAAAATCAGGTATTTCATGCTACGTTGTTTCGTATGAATATCTGGAAGGTTCAGGTATTTCATGCTACGTTGTTTCATTGTGCCTTGATGGACAATGAAGTCCATTAGCCCGGATCACTGTGCCTTGTGCTGGACAGTATGCTATGGACATTCCACGCACGTTGCACGCTACGCCAGGAGTTTGGGCAATGTAGTGGAAATTCACGTTGTGCCTAATATACTTGGCAATTGAGCCTGATCAGCTCCTTTCAAAAGTTGAAAAACTCCGGAGTCTTGCATCAAAGTTGAAATTTTAAAAAAAAATCATGAGTTTTAAAAGTTGATGGTGATTTGGTGTGATACCTTGCTTGCTTTAATAATATCCTTGTTGTATATTTATATGTATATATATGATTCCTATATATATGATACTAATGAAATTGTTATACATGCTATTTGTGTTGCAAGTTTGTAGTTTATCATAATTATCCGTATGACGATATCTCACCCTTACAATATATCAGGTTTTCTAACCCTTTGTTGGGATGCATTGTCACACGAGGGCAAGTGGTGTCGAGATGTTCCTAACCTCATTTAGGATAATACTCCAAATCCTTGAAGAGGTTGGTGAAACTCCATGATGAGAACTACAGAGTTCTTTTCAGTAATTGTCTTTTAGAACGACCAGCTTAGGATGTTTTCGTTGAGATGGGTTCTTTTTTATAGCTATTATAGGAAGTTTTGAAGAACTTTGTAATAATTTTATATGGTTTAATAATAAAGATCATTTTGTGAAAAATTGTATGATGAAGTATGTTGATGTATAAATAAGTCTATCCCTTGGATGTTCTTGTGTTGTGTGATGTATTCCGCTGAAAAGAAAATAAAAATAAAATTTCCCCCATATTTTTTGATACTTATGAAAATAATAAAGGTTTTCCGAAAGCAACCAGTAAACTTTCCTTTTAATTTATTTCCAAATGTTGATTAAGAGGTAATACCCAAGGGGGGTGTTACAGAAGTAATGTTCAAAGAGAAAATATTGCTTGAAGAAAATACTTGGGAAAATGAATGAAAAAGTATCATTGAAGAAAGGAATCAAACTTTTAAATGAGTATAATAGTTTTTCCCTTGCCTTCGAATGAGTACAAAAAGGAAGGAAAGATGAAAACCCTGCTGCAACCCTCCTTTTATGCAATAAGTGAAAAGCACCTTTCTCTGAGCTTTTCTCAATGTTGCACTAATAAGGAAAGAAACACTGCCCATGTAGAAAAGCATGTTTGGTATGCTTTGTGGTCAACAAAGGACCTCCAACGTTCTCAAGCATTTAATGCCAAGTCAGAACCTCCATTTTATGTCCAGAAGATAAAGAGAAGATCTCTGCAAAGTAAAGATTATGTTTCAACGGATCTATTTTGGACAAATATAAAATGAAGAAACTCGAAGACTGAAAGACATCAAAGATAAGATGTTGACAAGATACATACGAGAGACAAGATATACAAGAGACACTCATATCCAAGAGAAAAGTGTTTACTGAAAATACATATGCTGAAAGCTCTCACACTCTAATCAATCTTTTCTCCAAATTACAAATCATTTAGAGAAGACCTCATTCTGCAATCTACCTGATCCTAAATCTTTATTCACTCTTTGAAGTGTTATTCTGGTTGAATTGCATTTGTGTAATACTGAAGTTGTGCTTCAAACAACTCTCAAACTCCTTGAGCCTGAAAAGGCTTGTTGAAAGAATACTTGTTGCTAAGCCTAAAGAGACTAAGTGTGCAAACAATACTTGAGGTTGAGCTTGGAGAGGCTAGGTTTGAAAATAATACTCGTCTGTAACCTTGATCAGTTATAGTAATAAAACTTGGTGAAGCCAACGACTGGACGTAGCCCAAAGTTTGTGGGTGAACTAGGATAAATATTTGAGTACTTTTTTCCCTAACTCTTTAATTTATTTACAGTTATTTATTTACCGTTACTAATATTTTGAGAAGGGTTAATAATTGCTTTAAGTGATTCAGTTTGCTGAAACAGGCGTCTGTCATAAAGCGTCTTATCTGCACTGAATCTTGTTTTGTGCTTTGAAAACTCTGATTTGCGAAAACATTATTCAACCCCTCTTCTAGTGTTGTTTTGTGTCATTTCAATATTTACCTTCTTCAAATGAAGACATAGGAATGGAAATAAATCACGATATTAGAAATCACAGACTTTGCGTCTCTGGATTTGGAAACTAAAAAGAAAATCCCATCAGGATCATGATTTGGAAACCAAAAAAAAGAAAGAATTCATACTTACCATCTTTAAACAGAGCCAAAGGATGCGATTGAGTCCGATAAAAACCCTAGTAGAGAACATAAAAGGAAACTGCAAACATGTAAATGAATATACGATCCAGTGGAGCACGGTTTTTTAAAGAAAATGGAAAATATATCGCTCCCCCTCCTCCTCAGGAAATGCTATTAAAGGTGGAATGCATTTAAGTGTGCTCGATTAAAGGTTGAATCTGGATTAGTAGTTAGAAAACAATTAGGATTAATGGCCTAATGTGTAAGAAACTAACCTTGACCTTTATTTATGTCACTAATCTCTAAATTCCTGCTTTTCTTTGAATGTCAATCAATTATTTTAAAATTTAGAGACTGATATTCTGATCTCTAATTTTATTCAAATAATTGATCTTTATTTTGGTAACTAATTCATAAATTTTTATTTTCATTTTAATGTAAATTAATTTATTTAGCAATTTTGTGACCGATATTTTTGTCTATAATTTTAATCAAATAATCTGTCTTTATTTAGGTCTACAATCCTCAACTCATTATTTTTATTTTAATAATTAATTATTTTTGTTTCGATCTCTAATTCCCAACTTTTTATTTTTTTTTTAATTTGAATTCATTATTTAGTAATTTAGTAATTGATATTTCAGTCTCTTATTTTATCCAAATAGTCGGTCTCTACTTCAATCTCTAAAATATCTTTATGATCGATTTAGAGACCAACTAAATTTTTGTCAAGAAATATATGATTTCGATCTCTAAATCGATCTCTGCAATGACCAAATATTTTCGGTCCCTAAATCAGTCACCACTGAGTGGATCTCTAGTAGTGTCACTTTTTTCCCTCACATATGAGGATGAAAATTTTAACAGTTATTCATTAATTTTATCCTTGGATATTTTTTGTATTTGGAAGGATTTTTTATCCATTATTATATTAAATATGAGAAATTTTTCTTCCAATTTTTAGTTTTTAAAAATATTAAAATATAATTGATAGCAAACGTTTTTACTTAACAAGCCAAATATACACTTTTTTCTTAAAATATTATTTTCCTGTTCGATCAAGTGAGGGAGGGAAATAAGCATCGAAAATATGATGTTCAAGAATAAAAAAGAAATTAGTAAATAATTTTAATTTTGAACAAGAAGGAAGGTCACAGATCATCTGGTCAGTAAAGGGACCATCAGGAACATAAGGTACCAAACAAACGGACACCAAATCCAACTAAGCAGGAGAGAAGAAGGGTGGGGATAAGGTGATTAAAATAAAGTAGCTTATTTTTGGCAAGCAAGCACACGGCTTATAACATTAGGAAAGAGTATAAATATATGCTAAATAAATTCACATAAAAACCATGGGCGTGCATATTCCCCCCTTTGCCCACAGCACCCTCTTTCTATCAAATCACACTCCAAGCAAAGCCAAAAAAAACGAGTAATTTGGAGCAAAGTAGAGCAAACGTGGCTTCCCCGTTTTAGGGAGCTCCATTGTTCTTTATTATCACACACGCTTATGTCCACATGCGTGGATTTGCACGCGGTTTCACTCCTCCAATGGGTTATGTTATGAGTTATGAATGACACAAAAGAAACGTCCTCTTCACATCTTCCGTGTCCATTTTTGCATGACTTCCACCTATACACTCTTTTTCTTCCCTTATATGCTTATCCTAGTTTATGAAATTACCTCTCTGCCCCCTTCTTTTTATCACCAACCACAAATACCCCACCCCATGGTTCCAGTTGTAATTCAGAGCTGCATGCAGGGCAATGATAAAATTCAAACCTCAAATACAGCCAAAACAATCAGCTCCTCCTTTTCACCTAATCAAAAATTACAAAAACAGAAAGAACAAGAGAAAAGTAGAAACTAGAAAACCACTACATTGTAAAAGTGTAAAACCACTATACAAAGTGACCAAGCTAGCCCCACATTTTATTACCACCCTGGTGCTAATAAATACTCACCTCCCCTGGCCTCTACAGTCCCACAACAGCCACCATGAGATTGAGCTGCAATGGGTGCCGCATTCTCCGAAAAGGGTGCAGCGAGGACTGCACCATCAGGCCATGCCTTGAGTGGATCAACTCTCCTGATTCGCAAGCCAACGCTACCCTCTTCCTTGCTAAATTCTATGGTCGCGCTGGATTGCTCAACCTCATCAATGCTGCACCAACACATCTTCGCCCAGGTCATATCATTACCCATCGTTTATCAAAAAAAAAAAAATATCATTACCCATCACCATCCCACTAATACTAATTACAAATTTACAATATATAAATTGTATATACTTGTACACTTTTTCTTTCTATCTTATAATTGCAACATTTAATGGGTATGAAAAAAAAAAAATCTAATTTGATCCATTTGAGACTTCAATAATTAAAATTTAAATTTTTGTTATTATCGATTACAGAATCGGTTTTTTTTTTTTCTTTCTCCGCCGAAGTACTAATAGATTCTAGCTCAATCTTTTTCTTCTTATAATCATGTTATTGGTATGAAATATTTATTATCATAAATAGTATCTGATCTCCATCTCAATCTTTGCTTCTTATTTGATGAACTAATGCAGAGTTAGTTGAATTTTATGATAAGTGAAAATTAAATACGAAATCTGTTGGAAGATGCTTCTCGTTAATTTTTCTACTAAATTCCTTAAGCCGATTTGATCTGATATTAATAGTTGAATTGAATTGAATTAATTAATACATTTTCCACTTTAGTTGTAACTGAGTCAATGTAGAAAGCATTAAATGTATTTGCTTTTACACATCTGATAATAATATATAGGATCCTGTATAATAATATGAAATTGAATATTTTCAGCGGCGTTCAAATCACTGATGTACGAGGCATGCGGCAGAATTGTGAACCCGGCTTATGGGTGCTTGGGTTTGTTCTGGACCGGGGAATGGGCCCGATGCCAAGCTGCTGTTGATGCTGTGCTCAATGGGTCCGAGATCACTGCTGATTTACAGGTGACAGCTGGAGCACATGGCACCAAGCATGTTTTCCCAACCCATGATATCCGCCACGTGTCTAGAGACACTGACGTGGACCAGCTGAGAGGATCAAGGGCCCGGTTCAAGAAAACCGGGAATGTGATCAAACCTAAGGCTCGAGTGGGTTCGGTTGACTCGGCTGCGCTATGGAAACCCGGTTCAAGTCATGAGCAGGGAAGCAAGGAGGGCTGGGAAAGTGAGAGCGAGGAAACCGTGGAGGCTTCGTGGATGAGCCAAAATGAGCCGAACAGAACCGGTGAAGCTGAGGTGGATTTGGAACTCACTCTTGGCTGAGGTTTATGTTGTTTCTTCTATTGAAGTGCATCAAACCGGTGGACATTATTACAATGTGGTTGTGTTTAATCTTGTTTCATTTTGCATTTCTCCGTTTTTCTATCTATGTTGAACTTTAAAAAAAAAGAAAAAAGCATTCAGCATAGGCAAATCAGCAAATGTAAATGTTGGAGAAGATTTTAATAAGAGAAATGATATTTTGACAACAGAATTAGACACCTATTTGGGACACTATATCTTGCATGAAGTGTTTGAACTGATGAATTAAAGGAAGATGGCGACTTAAATGATAAACAATTATGTGCTATTGGGGTTAAACACAAGTACTTAATCCGACAGTTTAGAAGGTGACATGTGTCCAACCTTTTTTTTTTAAAAAAAAAAAAGTAAAAACCAATTTAAACTTTAACACTCAGCCTTCAGTTTACCCGCACGACCCAGCACATAAACGGATTCGCCTGTGCCGCAAGCCCGCGATGCCACCGCCCATTCGCTCGTCGTCATTGTAGCCACGACTCTGTTGCTGTCGTATCCGCCGCACTTTCCTTCTTTCTCTCTCTGCTTACGTTGCCCGCCTTCTCTCACTCGATCCACAACAAGTGACGTCATCCGCCACTATGAGAGGCTGTCTTATGCAATGTTTCAGTTTGCATATTTTGTCTCCTTTGGACGGCTATATTTGTGATTTTTCAGTGGATCATTCATATGTGTTTCACTTTGGTAAAAACTTGTATCCCATCTTTTAATTATTGCTTTTCAATTGACTAGATTCTGCTGTTGCTTAAAGCTTACATGGTTTTTTTTTTTAAGGTATGATAAAGTCCGAGGTTTGGCAGGGGTGGAGAAGCAAAACGGAGATACAATACAGGGGAATATCCACGCGGGTCTGAAGGCTGAGTTTTGCGGTTTAAATTGTTCTTTTAAAAAAAAAAGGTGGGACATGTGCCACCTTCTGGACGACTCAGAAGGATGGAATGGCATGGTGCCATTCTCGCATCTAAGGCACCAAATCCGCGTCCATATATAGACGTGGACGTGCTTTCATATCACTGTAAAAAAATTTAGGATAAAATCAAAGGATCGTTGCTGGATTGCTGGAGACGTGATTCAACATACCCAAATCGGACACATCATAAATACTTTTAGTGGCGTCTTTTCTTTCTCTCTTTTCATTAGTTTATTAATTGAAAAAAAAAAACTTTTATCAAAAAAAAAAATCATCTTTGTTTTTCCTTTGTTACTAGGGTTCCTTGACTGAGTTCCACAAGATGGGACTTGGGTAAAATATATATAGCACAACAGCTTAAAGGCAAAACTACTTATATAGTAATTAAAAGGTGCTTCAAATCATTTTGTTTTAGAAAATAATTGTTTATTCATATAAAAGAAATTTAATTTAATCTGGAATATTTAGAAACAATATTAAAATATAAAATAACTTTTTATGAAAAAATTATTTTTATATAATGTAAAAGTTTCAGCATTATAGAAAAAACATTTTTAATATTCTAAAATGACAAGAAATAAATATCCTTTTGTCTTAACCAAATCAATTTTTCATATGTTTAATATATTCGTAATATTTTAATATGTAAAAGTAACATTTTTATTTCATTCAAATAAAAAAATTTATTTTAAAATCAATTTTCAATTAATATCAGTTGAAACAAGCCAAGTCTCTTCCCGAAGTTTTTGAACATCGGTTTTTTTTTTTTTCCAATTTTGTGGACTAATCTGATATCACATTAACAAATTAATTTAATGTCTTAAATTATCACTTGAAGATCCTGGAAAGGGGAATAGAGTTGCATATGTGGGTAAAGGAGTTGCTCTTTAACTTGTACTCTAAACATTCAAGGGGGATTAAATCTACGACTACCGGTTGAGGAGATACCCTATGTTCCATCTCGGACCTAAAAAAAAAATCATTTATAATTATAATATATTCATGAATGGAAGATTAATCTGATAACACATTTTTAGAATGTTTTACTCTTAATATATAATTAAAAAATCATTATATATGCAAAACTTAGTCAAGCTTAGTTTCGAGCACTCGTACAAACAATATAAAAGCACACACAATGGAAGAACCCAAATGTGGTTTTTATCTATCATATGATAGGCCCAAAGATGCCATTTGTGATATAAGAACACAACTTCCTTTTCACTCCAATGGAAGAACCCATTTTGGGTTCTTAAATGGGTCCCACATGTGACCCCACTTATTATATATATACTATTTATTTTTATTTTTATTTTTATTTCAAATTAAAATATTAATTCATATTTTATTGCTAAGAACCAATTCTTGTAGAAGAACGGTTCTCCAACTAGGCTGGCACAGTGTAGCACTCCAATGGTGTGAAAAAATAAGAACATGTTCTTAAGAATAAGAACCCCTAAGAACCATCCGTTGGAGATGGTCTAACATAAAATTAAGGTTTAGCTATTGAGTTAGTACCTGAACTATTTGAGAACTTTCAAATAGGTCTCTAAACTAATTTTTTTTAAGTAGGTCATTGAACTGATATAAAATTCACTACAAAAAATGTATTTTAGCAACTGAATTTAGCGATCACACTTAATCGGTCGCTAAATATGAAAATTCAGTCGCTAAATATGAAAATTTGGTCTCTAATATGAAAATTCAGTCGCTAAATGATTTAACGACTGAATTTCCATATTTAGCGAGCGAATTTGGTGGTCGCTAAACATCTCTTTTATTTGTAGTGATTTTCAATTGGTCCCGAAACTAAAATAAAGTTTCTAATTGGACCCCTGAACTTATATAAAAAATTTCAATTGGGTCCCTGAGATAGGGTTTCGTGAAGAGGTCATTAAATTTGCTTATATGAAACGTGACCGGAAATTTTTTTTTTTTAACTGAATTTGTATTTAAGGTTGCAAGAGACCAAAATGTTGAACCAGAAGACCAAAACATGACATGTGGCCACTTCTCCCACAAAGGGGTGGACAACGGGCGGGTTCGGTCGGTTTCGTGCCAAAAAACCCAACCCGAGCTTAACCGAGTTCAGAAGAAGATCATTCGTTGCCATCCGTTTTCAATTTAGTCGGGTGACGGGTGGATCGGATGATGGGCGGATCGGACGGATTTCTACGGGTTGGTGGTCGGAGGTGAAGTAGAGAAGAAGATTCCAGAGAGGCAGAGACTAGAATAGAGAAAATAAAATAAAATTAAAAAAAGAAAAAAATAAACCAAAGGCAGACCAGATCACAGAGTGAGAGGACCAGAAGACGAAGGAGACCAAGAGAGAGACGACGACAGAGGTGCAGAGACAGGGCGGAGATGAAGGGTCACACGGCGGCAGCGCAAAACAGAAGGAAACTCGTGGAGGAGGGCGCGCCGGTGGATCTGGACAGATGCGGACCTAAGTTCTCGAAAGATGGAGCTGGAGGAGAGTGCGGAGGTGGCGTGGCGGCGAACTCTGGCACGGTGACGGAGTTGCACGGTTGTGAGTTGTAACAAATGAGAAGGCACAAGAGTTAGTATATCTGATTAGGGTTTCAAGTGCTTTTGAGTTTTGAGAAGAGGTGTTCGATAATTGGGCCAGGCCTTTTTTTGGCCCAATAACATTTTTGAATTAAGCCAGGTTATTTTTTATTGAACATTTTTGTATTGGGCAGGTCATTTTTTTACTTAACGTTTTTTGTTGGTTAATTGGGCTAGGTTTCAGAACTCTCACCTAGTCTCTAGAACGTTCTTATTTGTGTCACGAGTCATCTTCTTCCCCGAGCTTTTTCTTCTGCACTGCATCTGAGCTTTTTCTTCTTCCTCACCTCCTTCCACGGTCGGTAATAAAACTTTTTTGACATACCTGAGCCAGCCCGAATCAAGCCGTGCATAATTGAAACAGGGATCTGACAACCCGCCAACCCGACATCATCCGCCTATGCGCAAACCCTTCCGGGTTGTTCAAGTGCAGGTTGGTGTGAAAATTTTGTCCAGCCTTACTCCCCCATATGAACAAACAACTTCTTCATTCCCCAATTTATGTTTTTCAATTGCATATCCCCCCTCAAAATAATTTCATCCAAATAGCTCTTTCACTTGCAACTTACTACATCTCACTTTATCTTATTCTATCATGTTGTGACAATATCTTAATGTTCATCCTCCACCCAAACCACTCATAGATTGCTAATATAGGTATCTAACTTGGATGGAGTCAAATTCATCATATCACTAACGGTTTTTGTTCATCCTCCACCCAAACCACTCATAGATTGCTGATATAGGTATCTAACTTGGATGGAGTCAAATTCATCATATCACTAACGGTTTTTCTACTTTAGGGACCCAATTGAAAATTTCATATAAGTTCAGGGACCCAATTAGAATTTTTTTTAGTTCAAGGGCACCCAATTAAAAAATTTATATAAGCTCAGGGACTCAATTAAAAAAAAAATATCTTAGGGACCTATTTGAAAATTCTCAAATAGTTGAGGGACCACTCAATAGTTAAACCTAAAAATAACAATGGCATACTGGACACCACCTACACGACTTAACTAATGTCAAAATCCTCACTATTTCTAGGAGAAATGGAGTTCTCTGTTTCTTTGCTTCTGATGTTGTGTTATCAGGGGCCGACCCACGTTGTAAAGAGGGTGTGCACATGCACCCCTCAATTTAAAAAAAAAATATAACTTTATTATATTTAATTTTTCCCCCCAGTAGTTGAAAATATTGCACCCAATTCCATTGAACTACTCCTCACAAAGTCACACGACGACAAAGACCCCACCACTGCGACCTTCCACAGTCCACACTACCACAACACCGGGAATTGTCCAGAGAGAGGAGGCCAAGAAGAGGCAGTTTGTTTTCTGAAACACGATGACCTCCATGGCTCTGAGCTTAAAGAGATATGTTTTCTGATCTGCCTGCCATTCAAGAAAGAGTGAGTGAGAGGAAAGGAAGAGATGGTTTTGTTTTTTATCTGTCATGCGCTAGCCATTGGAGAGAGAGAGAAGGGAGAGGAAGAGAACGAGAGAAGAGGTGGGAGAAAGAAAAGAGAAAGGTAGCAGAGCCGTAGAAAGAAGGAAGAGTTACAATCATAGAAAGAAAAAATAAAACAAGGGGTGAGGGTAGTTTTCACTTTTTTTTAATGTCTGCTACGTTTTGGTTCTTAAAAAGTTAGCAAGTACACTTTGAAAAGTCAACATAATATTGTATATGGTGTGAATGTTACCCGAGAGTGGTACATTGTTTCATTTAATTATTTGGGTTTTGATGTTTAAATTTAGATTTTAATTGTTATATACATTGACGGTGTAAAGTTTTTAACACTGTCAGCCAATCAATAATCATGTTATGAATGACTTTTAAGGTAGTTATGATAAGAGTCAATAAAATTTATTGATATGATAATTTATGACAAGATGTATGTGTAAAAGAGCTTTAGATTGTCCGTATATAATTAAACTCTTAAATTTATAATATGAAGACTTATATTAGTTATGCATTTTTATAATTTTTTATATGTATATATATTTTTATATACATATATATTTATTATATAATTTGTTTATTTATTTATTAGTTATCTGGTTCAATTGTTGGTTGAATCGGTTGAACCAATTGTGCCATGATCTAGAGGTCTTGTCGGTTCGATCTCTTAGTTTAAACATCACAGGGTGACAAGCCAGACGACCTGGGTGTCAAAACCAGGTGTGCAAAAAACATTTCTCCTAGTTTAAACATCAAAGGGTGACAAGCCAGACGACCTGTGGGCCGGTGGAGTCAGACAACTGTTGCTTTAGCAAACGAGTGAAAACTCATGACTAGTGGTTATTTACCAGAACAAGTAGTGATAGTGAGATGCAGGTTTGTTAGGTTAGATAGGTCCATATATACATGTGTGCAGTCTATACAAAGGGGTACTAGTAAGAGAGCTTGAGTGAGAGATCAAGGGTGTCAGAAAGAGGGAGGCAAGGCTTGAGATTCTTTCGGATATTCTACTGTGAAGAAGTGAAAGAAAAGCCAACGTAGAAAACTCTGTTATAAAAGGTTTGATCTTGATCACGCTTAACATAGTGGAATTGCTCCTCCCGTGAATGTAAGCCACATTGATTGAACCACGTATATCTAGTGTCATTCTTCCTTCACTATATTCTTCATTGTTTCAAGTTATGTTTCATACCTGTTTGTGTTTTACTTTGGTTGGATTGCAATTATCTATTTGTTTAGGTTGATTGTGATATTTTGTGTTTTGTTGGTTGTTGCGGACTTCGTAACCCGCTAACATACGTGAATTAAATTGAGAATCAAAACATTCCCATTGTTAACAAAATTGAGCAACAGAATTGCTTGTGAAAATGAATAAATTTTTTCTTCATATGGGCTTATTTATCGATGTATTTAGGTTTGTGTCATGTTTATGCATAAGTATACACTTCTCTTTAAATTCTTATGGAAAATGAAACTAATTCCTTTCAACTAAACGAACAAGCTGCAATCGATTAAAACTTAAAACTACAAATTATATAAAAAAATGCCTAGACAAAACCTCGCAATTTGTCAAAAACATTTACATCTATGAGCACATCTAAGATTTTTCTCTTAAAGCATCTGAAATTATTTGAATGGTTAAAGGCGTAGTTCGGCAACAGCCTCCTATGATTTTAGCTCCCAAATCACGCCATCTTCTTGCATGCAGCCCGAAATCATGATCATCAAAACACTTAGATGGCTGTCGATTGAAACAAATAAGAAAACACAGAGACAATAAGCTTCAACTTCTGGTCTGAGACAATCTATAACATCTCGAGCTGGTTTCCAAATTGATGATTGTCCCTAAAAACCAACATAAGCCTTTTTAGCGTGCTTTATCCTCACTCACACGCTTCCTAGGAAAACTTCCCAGGAGGTCACACATCCCAGAATTGCTTCAAGTCAAGCAAGCTTCACTTTGGAATTTTGTGACACCTAGAGTTGACGAGTACAGGGAGTGGTCGCTGGTGCAAGAGAAAGCATGGTTAAGAAGCGGCTCCTGGCAGGTTTCTATGTGAAGGGACACATAGATGAATTGGTTCTACATCGGAATGAGAGGGAACCTGAGACTGTGCAGGTATGGGATTGCATAATTGAGGGGACCCTAAGACTGTGTAGGTATGGGACTGTGCAATAGAGGGAAGCTTAAAAAGAATTCATTGGTACTACATATACCAACAATATGCATCATATTTTGGAGAATCCATCACTTAAGAATTTCAAAGTTAATCATGCCTGACTTGGAGCCATTCTGGGATGGGTTACCTCCTAGGAAGTTTCCTTGGGAAGCGTATGAGTGAGGACAAAACACGCTGAAAAGACTCGTGTCAGTTTGTGGGGACGGACTTCAATCCATAAAGCAGCTCGAGACGTTACAAGTTCTTAAATGATGGGCTTTCTAAAAGAATATACATCTTGTTGGTATTGGTAGTACCAATCAATTCTTTTATGTTTCCCTCAACTGTACAGTCTCATGTTCTCTCTCGTTCTGATGTGAAACCGGTTCATTCATGTGTCCCTCCACATAAAAGCCTGCCAAGATCCGCCCTTTGTATGTGCTTCATCTTTTGCATAGGCGACTACTCCCCGCCTTCGTTAGCCCTGAGTGTCGCCCTTTCTCCTCCTACTGCCGAACAAATAATACACTAATATCTATCACCAATTTTGGATAATTTGCTTTTGTGTTTTGTTCATTTTATAAATCATATGTATGTGCAATTTTCTTTTGTTAATGGGTTTATTGATGTTATGTTTATTGTTGATTGAACTTAAATATGTTTTATATTCTTTGTTTATGAATGCAATCTATTTTATTAGTATTTAAGATTATTTTTTTATTGAATCTAATATATAAAATTAAAAATATATATTTAATTATAACTGATTCGACCACTGACTACAATTAGACCAGTGAACCTCGAACTAGTACCTTCACCGGTTCAAAGACCGATTTGTTTTTAAAACATTGGGGGAAACATTAAAATTTTTACTTGGTGGATGTGTCTCATCCTCACCCTCATTATCCTTTATAGTAGATGGCATGGACTGATGGTTCATGCTTTCCATCAGTTCTCGTATCATTTGTTGTTTCGTTCAACAACTACTCTGAAACTTATCTCTTCCTGATCTAACTTCTTCCATCTACTTTCTCAACTCTTCAAGCTTTTATCTTTGTACCCACTCAATTGATGAAGAACATGAGCCACAATAGTATAAGGCTTCACTACCACTTCAGTTGATTCCATTCCAAGTTGTATTCTCCCCTTCTTCATTCCAGCTTATTACATTCAAGAAGACTTTAAATCCTATAAAACAACATGATCACACACATATACAAGTTAAAATATTTTAATCTTTAGCTTTTTAAAGGAAAAGTTGAATAACTTTTATTTAAACTTTCTTTTAATTTCATAAAACATAGACCTTCATATAATGTTTTTTTTTATTTAATGCAACTTTCGATTAACACAACAAAAAAAGTCACGTTTAGCGATCGAAAATAGCGACCGAAACATTTTGGTCGCTATTTGCGACCAATTATGCGACCGTTTGGTTGATATGCAGAAAATGTCAAAATCTGGTGTTTAGCCACCGAATTAGCGACCGAAAAAGTGGTCGCAATTCATCACGGTCGCTAATCCTAAAATATTAAAAGTCAATTTGTTTGACCATTTAGCGACCGATTTAGCGACTGGTTTTTGAAAGATTTAATGTTTTTTATCCTTTTAGCGACCGAAATTAAATTCGGTTGCTAAATCGTGATTGTGAAAAGCTCAGGGACTATATTAGCGACCGATTTTGCGACCAAAATTTATTTTTAAACAGCGACCGATTTAGCGACTGATATTTTCGGTCTCTAAAATTTAAAATCCCTATTACTCCCATTTTCCCTCATTTCGTTCAGAAGGCCTCACTCTGTCAACAAACCCTCCAGCGCCGGCAATCTACCTCTCCTCGCGTCTCTCTCCCTCACGGCTCTCTCTCCCTCGCCTCGCATCTCTCCTCTCGGCTCGACAAAACGGGTGTGTCTGTTATTTTCTTTTAAGGTGTGATTGCCGATATGCATTGTTAGGGTAAGGATTTTCTTTTTGTGTTTGGCTTTGTTTTGGGTCTGCAAAAAAGATTAGATGTTGTTGAAGCTAAGCCGAAATACAAGTAACTGGTTTGCCATATCATGCCCTCAAAGCTTGTACCCACTTGTATGACCTTTCCAATGCAAAAACACTTCATGGGTATGTTGAAAAACTAGGCTTTCAAAGGAACTTGGTTTTGCAAAACATGATTGTTAACGTGTATGACATATGTGGGGAAATGAATGATGCACGGTTGGTGTTCGACAAAATGCTTGAAAGAGATGTTGTCACTTGGAACATAATGGGGAGTGGGTTGATTAAGGCTGGTGATGTTGGTGGTGCTTGTGGGCTGTTTTGTTTGATGCCACGAAGGAATGTGAGGTCTTGGACGGTGATGATTTCTGGGTTTGTGTAGTGTGGGAGGTCGAGGGAAGCTGTTGATTTGTTCTTGGAGATGGAAAAGGAAGGGTTGAGGCCTAATGAGGTGACTGTTGTGGCTGTTCTTGTAGCTTGTACTGATTTGGGTGACTTAGAAATGTTCTGCATGTAGACTCATTTGGTGACTCTAATTCTAAGGTTCTTAATTTTTTATTACTACAGGTTGTGTCTCAATAGCTGTTGAGATATTGGCCTATTTAACTTTTTCAAATTTGTTTCTATGCTTGACAGGTTGTCAATGTTTGCTTGGTTCCTAATTAGTTGATTCACAACACTGTTTACATGGGTTAGGTGTGAAGTTTTTTTGGGTTATTTTTCTGTTCTGGTGTCTTATTTCTTAATTCTTATACAAATGATTGTGTTGGGGTGCGTCTTAGTGCTCATGCTGATGTGATTAGAAGTGGTTGTTGGTCTCTTTCATGATATGGCTATGGACTATGCTATTAAAGAGTTAGTTTTTTGCTAGTTTTATTGAGTTGGTTTCTTGCTTGGTTTAGTTTCTATTATGCTTTATTTGTGGTAGTGTAATTTGTGCTTTTAACGGGTTAGAGTACTTTTTGTACTCTTTGTTAATAATATCGTTTTGCCTATAAAAAAATGATTCACAACACTGGAGATTAATTAACTGAAAATATGTAAATAAATTACATGGAGATTAATTAACTGGATATTGGAAATAGTCTTTGATTGGTTGCTTATTTGCTTTAGAATTATTGCTGTCTTAATAGTGCAGGCTATTGCTCTCTGTTCTATTCTATCCGACACTTTCACGTGGCTTCAATCTTTACCTTTATTTAGATGATGACTCAAACTATATTATATACGTTGACTTTTACAGGAAGTTGATCAATTGGCAAAAGCATGAGCAACAACATTCTAGATTATAAATGGGCCAATATCAAGGAATTATAGCAGTCTTCTGAATACTTCTTATAAGGTAATCTACCATAAAATACATCCTGTTAATACTCAAGTTTATTCATATATGAAATGTAAATTTTTTACTTAGATATACATATGATCTACTGATTGTTGGTGATTCCTCAGCTCCTTTTGTTTAGTTCTAGAGGTGTGTCATGCGAATAGTGGGAGAGAATCCAAATTGAGTCTCTTGTCATCTTTATCTGCATACTGAGAATTTTTCTTTTTACTTTTTGTGTAATTTCTAGTGTGGAAATAAGCGTTTGACAAATATAGTGCAGTCAAATTAGTTGTTTCTTTATGGTCATTAGTCAAATTGAAGTGACTTATGTTGCTATTTATTAAGTCAAGTCAAGTCAATTTTTTTTTCTTTTTCTTCATTTAACTTAGAAAAGAAGGAAAGCCATTATTTTGACAGTGGACGTGTTGCTTTGTTTGCTTTGCTTTTGAAAGTGCTCTGCATTTTTTAATTGCTTTGCCACTAAAACAATGCCGGGCTTAAACAAGCTATGGTACTGATAAGTAATGAAAATGTTCTGTTTATACTTTCATGAGCGGCAAGTGTGCAAGTAGGTTAATGATTTCCAAGTTTAAACTTTGATCACAAGAGCCTTTGTTGATGTTATTATTTTTTTCTTACAGTCTTCTTTGTCTATTAAAACCGCTCTAGTCATCACCCATTTTCACTATTTGCTCGGAGTTGAGGTAGGTCAAATACTCTATCTTTTCATTGTTACTAGTGTTGCTTGAAGACTTTGAATTGATTTGTTGATTGTTAGCGAAGAGCTGAGCTCAGTAGGATTCTGGTTGTGTGCTGGTATATTAGAAATGGTGCATGTGGTTGCAATTGAATATATTGTTTGTTAGTGGAGAGCTGAGCTCAATAGGATACTGGTTGTATGCTGGAAGATTAAAATGGATGCATGTGGTTGCAAACTTTATGTGTTGTTTGTTAGTGGAGAGCGGAGCTCAATAGGATGCTGGTTGTGTGCTGGTAGATTAAAAATGATGCATGTGGTTGCAAACTATATGTGTTGTTTGTTAGTGCTGAGCGGAGCTCAATAGGATGGATGTGTCAATTTCATGCTTGATTGCCATTTTTATGTCCTTATTAATGTTTTTGTCGCTAAAATTGTGCTCTGTATATAGAGTTAAATTTGATAGCAGTAATGGATATTCCCGAGAATCGATTGTGGATGTATAACAGGTTGGATCGCAACAAACATCTAACGGTAGAATTTAGAGCTGGAGTTAATGAGTTCCTAGAGTTCGCAACTAGTCAAGAGAAGTTCAAAAGGAATAGTGAAGAGAAGATGAGGTGTCTTTGCTTAAAGTGTAAGTGTAGAGTGTTCAAGTTTGTGCATGAGGTAATGATAGATCTTTACAACAAGGGGTTCATGGCAAATTATTATTGGTGGACCAACCATGGTGAGGAATTGCCCCCATTTCCTGAGCCGATTGTCGAAGAGTCATATTATGGGACTGGTGATCGCAGGGAAGAACTGAATGCTTATGAGCAGATGATCATGGTTCATGCTGGACCCTCTGTAGGCCAAGCTTTGGAACATGGTTATATGATGGAGCCCGAACAGAGAGAAGAAAATCCGAATCCCGAAGCAGAAAGGTTCTTTAATATGTTGGCTGCTTCTCAATCTAAACTGTTTGAAGGATGTGATCAACACTCCGAATTGTCGGCCGCCTTGTCACTTCTGAGCATGAAATCTGACTTCAACATGTCAGAAGGAAATTTTAATAGAATGGTGCAGTTTATAAGAGAGACACATCCGGTTGATAGTCGTATGCCTCAGAATCTTTATCATGCTAAGAAGTCGGTGAAGAACTTGGGCTTGGGCTGTTTGAAAATTGATTGTTGTCCGAATGGGTGCATGTTGTATTATAAAGATGAAGCGGACAAGAGCATAACATATTGCAAACATTGTGGTGCGGATCGATACAAGACAACAACTAAAAGGGGGATTGAAAAGAAGACTGCAGTTAATAAAATGTGGTACTTTCCGCTAATTCCAAGGCTGCAAAGATTATACTCATCGATGGCAATTGCACCCTACATGAGGTGGCACAGTGATAATCATAGGCAGGAAGGGGTCTTGTGTCATCCTTCTGATGGAGAAGCTTGGAAACATTTTGATAGGGTGCATCCAACATTTTCCAGAGACCCCCGGAATATTAGGTTAGGGTTATGTACCGATGGATTCAATCCTTTTGGTCAACATGGAAAATCTTACTCTTGTTGCATCGGTTACCACTACCCCTCTCCATGATGTCGGGACGTCACCACCACCACCACCACCATCATCGTCGCAGTCAGAGGCCACAGATAGAGCTTTACCTAGGAGGTTGATCAGGCCAGGCCCCGGCGACTTAGAGTAAGCTTTTTACTTAAATTTTTTCAATTTATGACATTGTTTAAAAACATAATTGCATGATGGTTTTTCCAATCATAGGTTGAATCCTCAGAAGGAAACTACTGATGAGATATCGAAGATCATCAAGGAGAAGTTCCAGGTTTCATGGCCCACATGGACTTCAGTAGATGGTGACGTGAGGGACATATGGTACAGAGAGTTTAAGGTAAATTAAAATTTAGTTTCTTGCATTATAAATATTTTGAATTATTATATATGTTATGTTTGTCTAATATTTACGTAACCCATGCGGAAAGCGTTTACCTGGGACTCACGTCATGAGAATTTGATTAGGAAGGGTTTTGATCATAGGGGTGCTTGCATTATGAAAAATGCAATGTGCAAGTTGAGGAAAGGGACAGATAAGGGGAAGTGGATGGAACCTGAAGTGCTACAGGGACTGCAACAACATTGGGCCAGTGAGGATTTTCAAAAGAGGAGTGCCATCGCCAAACAGAATCGGGCAAAGGATAGTGGAGCATCAGCCTACACCGGAGGGTCGGTCGGGGCAGGAGACCATTTTTTGAGAGGATGGTATGTACTTTAGTTTATTTTAATTTATTTTCTATTTAATATTTTTATTGTGACTCATGAATTGCTAATTTATTTTAATTTGCAGACTCAGCAGTTTGCCTGACCCCCTACTGCTTATGAGCTCCTCGAAAAAACAAAGAAGCTTAAGTCAGGGGAATGGGTGAATGATAAGGCAAAAAACATTTGTGAGTATAAAAAGGAAAACTTACTTAAAAAATTAATTAGTTTAATTACGTTCGACTTATTTGTTAATAATTGTTAATAATACTATAATAAATTTTATTTTGTAGGAAAAATATGATCGTGCCCTAGCGGATGATCATACACGTGCCTCACAGGAGGGTGATTCTTCTAGCCAGGAGCAGCACTCTCCAGCCTCTGTTGATTTGAATGCCATATTTTTGGAGGTTGTTGGAGGTAAAAATAAGAAGGGGCACGTGTATGGGCTTGGACAGTTGGGCAACCATTATGTAGCCATGACGTCCCGCTCGTCTGGAGACACTAGCATGGCGAGCGTTCCTCCAGAGGTCGTAGAGTAGATGCAGCATCGTATTACACGACTGACTGAGGAGCTCGCCGAGAAGGATGCTAGGCAGAAGACCTTGGAGGCCGAGATTGGTGAGCTTAGAGGCACCACTGGATACATCTTGTCTCACCTGCATCTTCAGCCGCCTCCACCACCACCACCGCCTGCTGCAGAGGACGACGAGGAGGATGTCGACGCTGATGCACAGCAGGACGATGACCCACCTCCGTCATGATCTTTATTATTGTACTGTTACATTTTCGTTGACTATATTAGTACTTTTTGTGGATGTTTCTTTATGTCATGAATTTTTCTTGCATGGATGGTATAGTACTTTTATTTATTTGGGTTACAATTTTATGAGTGAAAGTACTTTTATTTATTTGCGTAACAATTTTATTTAAATGCAATTTTAATTTTTGTTTACATATTATTATCAGGGTTAATTATAATATTAAAACATTAATTAATTAATTTATATATATATATATATAAAATTAGCGACCAAAATAGCCACCAATAAATCGGTCGCTAAACATGCCAACAATAAGTGCAATTTAGCGATTGAAATAGTGACTGAAAAATTAGTCTCTAAATATGGCTAGGATAATGGAAAACAGCGACCGAATTAGCTACTACGTATTAGGTCGCTATTTTAGTCACCATGAGCAAGTGACCAACGCGTCAGCCACTAAAATAGCGATCGAATATTCGATCGCTAATTGATTTGCGACTAGGGTCTTAGCGATTATCATGAAATAGCAACCGATTTTGTCGGTCCCTAAACGACTGTTTTTTTGTAGTGTAAAAAGATTAAGTCTCCTCCTTCATAATTTCACCAATGAAAATAGCAATGGATCGACAACAATAAGAATATAATGAGAAAGGGAAATTTGGTAGTCGTAGAAATGTGGTAAAATCTTATCTAATATCCATATATAATGATTAATGTTAGGCATTCATTATTTCAGAATCTCACTTGGACTACAGTGCTTTGTCACATGCAACGAACAATATTACTTTAGAAAGACAATATTTAAATATTAGAACACACAAAATGCCAAAATTTGGTGGAGAAGGTAGCATGAGTAGATAATCCTTTTGATGCATTCACAAAGACATTACCTCATGCAAAGCTCAACCGTTGCTTAGAGTTGAATCGATTTTGTGAAGCGTAATTCATAAGTGGGAGAGCAGTACTATTGTTAGAGAATCTTTATGATTTAGAGACAAGGTGCAGGATTGTTGATATATCTCAAAATGAGTTTCAGGTTACTTATGAAACAATTGAGGTGTCTGTGTTAGTTATTGGACACAACTAACTTAGACAGCTAGAGTATCTCAGACGGGAGGTGTCAAGTCAGACAACTAGTGTAAACATCAAAGGGTGACAAGCCAGACAACTTGTGGGATGGTGGAGTCAGACAACTGTTGCTTTAGCAAATGAGTGAAAACTCATGACTAGTGGTGATTTTCTAGAACAAGTAGTGATAGTGAGATGCAAGTTTGTTAGGTTAGATAGGTCCATATATACATGTGTGCAGTCTATACAAAGGGGTACTAGTAAGAGAGCTTGAGTGAGAGATCAAGAGTGTCAGAAAGAGGGAGGCAAGGCTTGAGATTCTTTCGGATATTCTACTGTGAAGAAATGAAAGAAAAGCCAACGGAGAAAACTCTGTTGTAAAAGGTTTGATCTTGATCACGGTTAACGATAACTCTTAGAAATAAGAGTTATTACTATTCTTAGCTTAATCATTGTGCTTGTTTTGATCAATTTTGGGAAAAGAACTCAAGTTTTGTTTGATTGAGTAAATATTTGAGTTGATTTTATTAACTGCAGAAAAAGCTGTAATTAATGAATTGTTATTGCTAAACAGTTTATTTGAGCTTGAGCAGGATTTAGAAGTGTAAATTGCTGAAGGAAGTGCTCTGGGATGTTTCGGAATGTCGTAGCATCGGGAGAGCAGGTCATTACAAGCTAAAATCATTTCCAAACTAATGCTCACTAGAAGACAAAGTACCTGTTGTGCTGTGCAAAAAGGAAGAGAGAGAATATTATGCAACAGCTGAGTGTACTTGGGAATTGGGCCAATGAATATTTTAGTATTTGAATTGTGTAATAGCCCAAAAAGTGAGGCATGAGAGAGAGTGTAGCCCTATTTTGGGAATTAGTACAAATAGTAAGTGTAGCCTTACTTTTAGGACAGCTTGTACTACAGCAGCTCGTACTGTAGCAGCCGTCAACTCCCTTGTCTTCTCTGTAATTTCATTTTTACGCTTATGTCTTTATTTTACCATTTCCTTACTTGTTTTAACTTTAAGCTCATTATGAGCTAATTCCCTCAAGTTAGGATTCTATGAATTTGTAATTAATTTGATGGGTCATTCAATGCAATGGATTATGCATTTTCTTCTTTTCTGCGTTAATGCTTAATTTCAGTTTAGCCTGATCAGCTGATCTGAAATATCAGCTGACTAAGTTTGGAAAAACCAAGTTAGTGGACTTGATTAGAAGATAAGGATAGAGCAATTAATTGAAAAATTAATTGTGTTGAATGAGATAGGAATAGCCTTCAAGTCTTTAAGTAGCTGGACTTTTTATCTGACAGCTGAGGAAAATTAATTTGAACTTAGGAATAAGAAGCTTTTAATGAACTCAGTTTTACTGCTGGAAAGCAAATCTCAATTCCTGGGCTAAATGTTGTAGCATCCTGAAGCATATATTACCCTGAAGTGAATATTACAAAGGATTAGAATCCTAACTGTTTCCATCTCTGTTTTTAAGCACTCATTTATTGTTTTTATTAATTACTTATATTTATTAATTACTGCTCTGTCACCCAATTATTCCATTTACTTTACATGCTTAAAATTACTCTTTATTTTTATTAAGCTAAGTATGAAAGGTTAAAACTAGAATTTATATTCAATTCATTTAAATCCTCGTGGGAATGATCTTTATTCACACTTTATTACTTGTTACGATTGTGTATACTTGTACATTATAACTTTATCAACAACAGTTAACATAGTGGAATTGCTCCTTCCGTGAAAGTAAGCCACATTGACTGAACCACGTATATCTACTATCATTCTTCCTTCACTATGTTCTTCGTTGTTTCAAGTTATGTTTCATACCTGTTTTTGTTTTACTTTGGTTGGATTGCACTTCTCTATTTGTTTTGGTTGATTGTGATGTTATGTTTTTGGGTTGCAGTCGTAACACGTAACATACGTGAATTAAATTGAGAATCAAAACATTCCCATTGTTAACAAAATTAAGCAACAGAATTGCTTGTGAAAATGAATATATTTTTTTCTTCATATGGGCTTATTTATTAATGTATTCTGAGGTTTGGTATAAGATGCACCACTATCAAAGTAGTGCTGTGGTGTACCACCCATGTGGTAAAACTTGATCCATTCAATTTGCCACATTTGTTGGTCAAATTGTCAAAAAGTTGGATTTGACTAAAGTCAACTCAATCAAGTGACAATCTGGACAAATTAAATCGTGCCACATGGATGATGCATCACTGCATCACTTTTGGTAGGTAGTACACCATAGCCTTCAACGTATTTATTCATGTTTGTGTCAAGTTTATGCATAAGTATATACTTCTCTTTAGGTAATGTTTGGTTGGAGGGGAGACGAGAGATTTTTTTAAAACTTTTATATTTGGTTCAACTTTTGGAGGGGAGCGAAACAAAATCTCTCCTTAAATGAGTTTTGGCTCCCCTCCAATAATAGCGAATTTGGAGGGGATGGATTTTAAAACATTCTACATGGACTAAAATATCTCTACTTATTCATTTTAAAATAAATAATTATAAGGTTTAACAATAATTTTTTTTTAAATCTCTCCCCTCCTCAACCAAAAATGAAAATATTATTTCCCCTCCCCTCCTCTCAACCAAATACAATATCTAATTAAAATCCCTCTCTCCCCTCCCCTTCCCCTCCCCTCCCCTCCCCTCCCCTCCATTAAAATCCGCCCTCCCCTCCTTTGAACCAAACACACATACACTTCTCTTTAAATTCTTATGGAAAATGAAACGAGTTCCTTTCGACTGAACGAACAAGCTGCAATCGATTAAAATTAAAAACTATAAATTATATAAAAATGCCTAGACAACATCTCGCAATTTGTCAAAAACAATTACATCACATCTAAGATTTTTCTCTTAAAGCATTTGAAATGGTTTGAATGGTGAAAGGCGTAGTTCGGCAACAGCCTCCTATGATTTTAGCTCCCAAATCACGCCATCTTCTTGCATGCAATCCGAAATCATGATCATCAAAACACTTAGATGGCTGTCGATTGAAACAAATAAGAAAACACTTGATTCATTAACATAGCAATTAGTGGGCACATGTATGTGTGTAACATATGAAACATATCAATTAGTGGGCACATGTGTGTGTGTGACACATGAAACATAGCAATTAATGGGCACGTGTGTGAAGAAAGAGATAGAGAGAAGCCTGACTCACCAGCCATTTTTTGGCTCTACCATCCCATACCTCCCCACTATTGGGATATACAACTATTGCCTTCTTTGTCAACTGTGAGGATAAGAATATAAACTTCTCATTCACTGATAATGGACATTGGACACATTGTTTTTCAAATATTCAAATTGATGAAATGAGATTTAACAGTTACCTGTTTGAATTTGCATATGAGACTTTCAATAAAATGGGGAGGTGCACAGTTTATGCCAACAGCATCTACCTTGTTACTCTTATTTATTACTTCAAGGCAGTCCTTAAAACTCTCCCCTGAGGGAGTATTCTCACCATCTACAGTTGTAAAACAGATCCAAGATGGGATTTGGACATTTTCTTCTTCAAGCAATTCAACGCAAGCCTGCATTATGAGATTTTGAAAATGAAAATCAGTGAAGCTTCCTAAATCATAGAAGTTAGAATCTTCAATGAGATTATTTGCATTTCAAAATGTTTATTCACACTTCTTGTTAACAAATGATAATTTTGCAAAACAAAAAAGTAAAATTATTGCAAAACAAAAAACTAAAATTATGATCGGTTAGTAAGGAGTGCATATAAACAATTTGATGTGCGATAACATTACCTACAATCAAAGACATAAAAAGAGTTTGAAGTGTATATGTTTATTGGATTAAGAGAGCCAAGCAGTAACAGAGTACGATCAAATGCCATTGATTTTAAAAAACAAATGTCAATAGAGAAATGTCATAGCAGTAGAAAAATTACAAAACAGAAGAATCCTAGTTTCCTGGTTTTCCTAAGATTTATATGTTCCCATACAGATATCTATGGAACATGTTTATTGGCCAAAAAAAAAAATTTAGAAGAAGACCTGAGCTTCAAGTTTGTTTGGAATGGTCTCAAAAGCAAGCATATCTGGACCAGCTTCAACAAGAACTTGCAATCTGCGGCGGTGAAAATCCTTTAGCTTCTCCAAACTCACATCTGGTCCATAGCAGCCACTACAAGAAGATATTAACATGACTTGGAGGGTGGTTGAATTTATAAGAGGAATGACTTAGTCCAATCTTTAACTAACATTCTAAGAATATACAAAGTATTTACTCTGCGATTGCTAGGAACCAAACTGTCAAATTTGTAAGGACTAGGGAGAGTAGAAGCACCTATATTCTGAGCCATCAGCAAGATAAGCTCCATAGTTTCCAATGGAGGCTGCAACCAAAGCCCTTCTATATTTATGTCCAGGATTTCTTTCAGCCAAATTCCAGAAACTGTCACGGGCTTCAACTGCCAATTTGACACTCCTCACAAGTAGCGACTCCCCTTCTTCAATGGTCAGCCCCTTGGATAAAAATCCAGGAAGGGTAGCCTACAATTATGGAAAAATTTATAAGAAAGAAAACAATAAATTGTGGACATTGCATGATAATAACATGTGAACAACCAATGGTCCACAGCCATAACTTTTCTGCTTCAAATTTAAGATTTCAACAATAGAGATTTAATATGTCAAATTCAGTGACTGGAACAAATGAAAGTAGAAAATCACAAGTGAATTCTTAGTGTGTTATGTTAATTGGCAACAGAGAAGGCACTTCTCTTGAATTAATCCAAATCTTACGAACCTCAGCGGATGATTAACCCCAAAGATTTCTTGTACTTATGAATTTCATATTCATGTGAAAGCTAAAGATTGTTCTGCTATGCAGTTTTAATGACACAATCATGAATATTATTATAAAGGTCCATCACAATCAAGGTTTTAAAATGAGAGCCGCAATGGCAATTGAGGTAGTGTCTGCAATTGCAGCTGCATCGTTCACATTTTCTTGCAATTGTAATAATGGTGGTGAACGCAACATAACTGCAACCACACTTTAAAACCTTAGTTACAATCATTCATGTTCTGTAGAAAAGCATAGATCCATAGTACACTCCTAGCACTAGTTTGCAAAATGAGCATAAATAAGCAATCCAAATATCATCATCGAAGTTTCATGGCAACTTCAAACACAACAATAGAGACACCACAAAGCTCAAAGCTTTTGGAAATAGATCTTTATATTACTTACTTCACCATCAACTCCTCATGCAGAAATACTACTTGCCAACATAAAAAAAAAAAGTCCCAAAAAAAAAAAAAAAAAAACATTTCCCGTAGTTTCAGATTCTTGTCCTATCAAGAAAAAGACAATTGAACAAAAAATTCCTAAGGTTGTCATATCAGTGCAATGCAAACTGCAAAGTTACAAACTTTACCTGGTAAGAAGAAGTAACCAATATATTTGCACCAGCCTCCAAGTATTCCAAGTGAACCTAAACGAAACCCAGAAACACAAACCCAATCAAGATTTTCATCATCACAAAGACATGCAAAAACAAAACCCATGATTATGAATATAAAGCAGAAACAAGGAATAAGAGAAGGATATAAAAAAAAAAACCTGCTTGATAAGATGTGGGTCTTTGATCAAACAGAGAGCACTCCAAAGAGGATCATTGATGGAAGCTCCATGGCGTTCGAGCTGAGTGGCGAAACCTCCATCTATAACAGCACAACCTCCTACATTGTCAATTAGATCCTGCAACAATGGCTTCTTCTCGCTCTTCATGTTACCCATCTTCTTCTGAATACGTGTCTGTGTAGAGGTGATTTCAACTGAACAGAACAGAGCACGTTACAACGTTGAATGAAGACAGCTTTCTTATAATGTCGCCGATGACAGTGGGGGTTGTTGGGAGATGTCGTGAATATGGACGAAATTGCATTCAGGTTCTTCTTCTAAGAGCATCTCCATTTGTGTTTTTTTAAGGAACCCATTTTGGGTTCCTTATCCCTTACTCCTCCGTTCCCTTTCTATGGTAATTTAAGGTTTCTATACACAGATTAAGAAAACATTAATTTATTAACATTTGTACCAAATTATCCTTATTTATAGTATCATTAATTATTTACAAATTCTAACCTTGGTCATTTATGTACCTTGAAAAGAAGCATTTGTGTACCTTGGTCAAATGTAAGATGCATTGATATGTGCCATTTTTGTTTTGGAACATACAACATTTATGACTGAATTTAAGTAGGGAAGGTTTAGTATTTTTTCAATGTATTTCAATTTAATTATATGATAAGGGTATATATGGAAAAAAATTGTCAAATATACATTGAGTTTATAAAAGATCCATTGTTTTGGAATAAAAACAAAAAGCTACAATTACCATAGAAAAGGAACGGAGGGAGTATTAAACATTAAAAAGTTGCCCCCATAATGACATATCATATTTAAGCAACCAACCCATATTTTATTCCAATGGTCACATTTTCAAGGAACCCATGTTTTTATAATTTTTTTTTTCACTCGTATGTTTTTTTAAAATATTACTCAATTTTATTTCAAATTAAAATATTAATTTGAAAAACTCAAAAGGAAAAAAAATATATTCAATTTTGTCTCAATTAATTTTTTATTTGAACTTTGTGAGATTTTCGGTGACCCAAAAGAGAAAAAAAAAACCCAACCACACTATTCAACATTTTCACTCTAGAATCTTCTGCTTCACTTTCATTCCCTACATTTGCTCACCCAAAAACCCCTCTGCCTTCTCTCACTGGTTTGGCA
Source organism: Echinosophora koreensis (assembly GCA_035048595.1). Classification (NCBI taxonomy): domain Eukaryota; kingdom Viridiplantae; phylum Streptophyta; class Magnoliopsida; order Fabales; family Fabaceae; genus Echinosophora; species Echinosophora koreensis. Next base: position 191,453 of record JAPCYP010000031.1, on the reverse strand, counting down.
TCAATCCCTTCCCCAAAAACCCACAAAACACTTCCTTCATTCTCCTCTCTTGTTTCACATTTTCGTTCCCTATGGTCTTCAAGCATCTCCCTCACAAATCACACATGGTCCTCAACTCTCCCTTTCTCCATGCGTCTGTAGGAGAACCATTAAGAAAGACTCTGGATCTCATGTGCTCTCCTCAATCCTCCCTTGCCGGCGGTGCATGAACGGAAAAGGTCCACTCCGGCGGCACGATGACGGCCATTTCCGGAGCCGACATAAGCCTTCTAGTCTACGATTCTTCTAGGTGTCGTGCACTCCCCTGTATAAAAGTTCTTCTATTTTATTTTTTATCTCCATACTGTGATTGTGTGTATCAATCTTGCTACAAATTTTTTTTCTCCTGAGAATTATTATGTTCTTATTCTGAATCAGTTTCTTTCCCTCTGATTTTCGTGTGTCTGTTTGCAATATTTGAGCATTTTTTAATGGCTATGGAACGTTCCTTAATTTTAAGGAACCGAACTTGCCACATCAGAGTGCTCCAACGGGAAAAAATTTTAAGACACGGTTCCATAGGTTAAGAAACTCACTAAGGAACCCTAAATGGAGATGCTCTAAGAATTAAGGTAGACGTTGCCACATATTATTATTATTATTATTATTATTATTATTATTATTATTATTATTATTATTATTATTATTATTATTATTATTATTATTATTATCAAAATTATTATTATTATTGTTACTACATTAATTAATGCATTTATAAAAATATTAAAAAATTACTATATTGGGACTAAATTATAAGCAAAATTAACTAATTTCACACTTATTAAGGAAGTTAGTTAATTTATTTTAATTGTCTTGATTTATGTAAAAAAAAATGAGTTACAATTACTAAATTACCTTTTAATTGTCTCGGAGTATGCAATGCTCTTGGAAAAGTAACTGGAGAATTGGTTAGATTGGTTGATTGTCTTGACTTTTGGAAAACTGACATTAAATAGAGTTGAATAGATTAACTTTTGCTTATATTTGAGCCCACAAAATATAGGTACTTTTTTGCTTATAAATGAGTCTAGAGAGAGTATAATTTACTAAGTTGTAAACGTTACACTATCAATCAATCGGATCCGGATTCTCACCTGCGTCTCCGGCTTTATAGAAGACTGATTTTTACTAGATACTACCTCCGGACTTAATTATAAGCAAAAATAATTAATTTCACACTTATTAAGGAAATTAGTTAATTTAGTTTAATTGTTTTGATTTATGCAAAAAAAAAAATATGAGTTATCATTACTAAACTATCATTTAATTGTCTCGGGAATGTACAATGCTCTTGGAAAAGTAAAGAGAAAATTAATTTGATTGGTTAATTTCTTGCTTTTTGGAATACTTACATTAAATACAGTTGAGTTGGTTGTATTTTGCTTATATTTGAGTCCAAAAAATATATGTACTTTTTTTGCTTATAATTGAGTCCAGAGGAAGTACCATATCACTTTTTCAATAAAAAGCAAGAAAATTTTGGCCAAAGAGACAGAAGAGGGTGCACTCAATCACATAATTCTATGTTCAACTTTTAACGTAATCCATCCAGACTAAATTATAAGTAAAATTAAATAATTTTACATTTATTAAGGAAATTAATTAATTTAATTTAATTATCTTGATTTATGTAAAAAAAAAATGAATTACAATTATTAAACTACCATTTAATTATGTTTTTTTTTAAAAAAATACCATTTAATTATCTCAGGAGTATGTAATACTCTTGAAAAAATAAAAGGAGAATTGGTTTTATTAGTTAATTTTCTTGATTTTTGATACACTGATATTAAATACAGTTGAATTGGTTGGATTTTTCTTATATTTAAGTCCACAAAATATAAGTATTCCCTCCGGAGTCCGGACTCAATTATAAGCAAAATTGACCAACTTCAAACTTATTAAGGAAGTCAGTTACTTTAGTTTGATAGGCAAAATTGTTTTGATTTATGTAAAAAAAATAATAAGTTACAATTACTAATCTACCCTTTAATCGCATCGGGAATGACAATGCTCTTGGAAAAGTAAAAGGAGAATTGGTTAATTTTCTTAATTTTTGAAACATCGACATTAAATAGAGTTGAATTGATTAATTTTACTTATATTGTCCACAAAATATATATAGGTATTTTTTTTTTTTTTGCTTATAATCGAGTCTAGAGGGAGTACGTTTCCGCTTATATTTGGGCCCAAAAGGAGTAAATTTTTTTTGTCTGACAGAAACATAATTATTATAAGAATTTAATATTTTTAATAATATATGATTAATTGACAATATAAAAAATATTTATATTAATAATATATAAAAATCAAATCTAGAAAATTAAAATTTTGATTCGGTTTTTTTTTCTGATGATCGATTAGATTATTATTGTTTTTTTTTTTTTTTTGAAATAAGCCCACTTATGGCAATTCATTCATAATGGTCTCACCAATACAACTTGGAGCAATGTGAAAACAATAGGAGCTAGCATACAATACAGAAGCCCTAGCCAAGAAATGAGCTACTCTGTTTGCTTGTCTCCTAATAAACTTAGTTGAAAAGTTTGAAAAAGGGGATAAAAGACTATTGCAATGATTGACAATAACACCATACTCACTCAAATTCTCCCTTGTTGAAGCTAACTCATTCACTATGCCTTTGCTATCAACTTCAAAATAAACATTCATGAAACCCAGCTCTTTGGTCCAATTAATGGCAAACATAAGATCCATAGCTTCCCCCACCTTCACCTCCAGGATGGAACCAATCCACATCGTTTTGGCCATGACAAAATTGCCATCATGGTCACGAATACACATCCCAATTGAGGTTAAATTAATCCTCTCAAAGAAAGCTGGATCAATGTTGCATTTGAGAGAACCAATAGGAGGGGGCGTCCAGCTTGTCTTGTTACTACCAGGTCCACTTGACGCACTTGGGGCTCTCCTCCTTAGCTATGGACCAACCGGAGAACAAGAGATTATTATTGTTAGTATAATATTTATTCTTCTTATGTATGTTATTATAAGAGTTTAATTGATATTCACCGTCATTGTAAAATTTTTTTTTTTACACTATCAATCAATCATAAATCATGATATCAATGACTTTTAAGGTGATTTGGATAAGAATTAAAGAGTTTAAATAACGTAACAATTTATTATTGGTTGACAGTATAAAAAACATTTACACTGACAGTGTATACCAATTAAACTCTATTATAATGATGGTGGATTATATTACTTACTGGTATTGATTATATATTAATTTATTGGATATTATTATTAGTATAATATTTTATTAAATTTTGAGTTTTGGCTAGATTTTATTCGTTTAATTGTAATTAACACTTTTTTAAAACAATTGCGTTTGGCAACGAGTCAAATACTACTTGCTTAGCAGTTAGAATTAAATCCAAGGTGCTACTTTCATTTTTTTTTTAAAAGTCTTTTTTCTTTACATGAAAAGAAAAACAAATTATTATTTTTTTAAAAAAAAACAAGAAGAAGAAGTGATTGTTGAACGAGGAAAGAAAAGAATACATGTTCAAATACTCATTGATTATATAACATATAATTGAAGAGTTTAATTTTGATATATTGTCCATTAATCAATCAAAATCATTATGAGTATGTTCGAGAAAGATTATTTTCTCTGGTTTCAGCTGTTTTTTAGCTTAAAAGCTATATCAGCTATTTTTTAGCTTAAAAGCTATTTCATAGATAATCTATTATGTTTGATATTTTGCTTAAATTTATAAAAAAAGCTTTTTTTAGGGGAAAAAACCTATTTTATGCCATCTAGTTTTTTCTAGCTTAAGATTATTGTGATTTAATTATTTTTCATTCTCAAAACTCTCTTCCCTGTTTACCCCTATAAAACTACCTTCTAAACAAATATTATTAAATTATACAAATAACTCCATACCCTTTTTCGTAATTTATTATATAAAAGTGATTTTTTTTGCACCATCCAAACGAAATAGATTATCTTAAAAACAAAAACAGATTCTGATTATAATCGATTATCACAATAATCGATTATACAAAAATTGATTATCAGCATAATCTTTTTTTCCAGCTTTCCCAATCACACTCTATATATATATAACTTTTAAGGTAATTATAAAGTGAAATATTTCTAATGATATGTTGATTTGTAATTCATTAATAGTATAAAAGAAATCTTTACATTTTGTAAAAAAAAAAAAAAAAAAAAAAAAGGAAATCTTTATACTAATAATATATACCAATTAAATTTATTGTATAACTTGTTGACACTTGACACATTATTCAATCATGGAATATTATTATTCTTTTATTAACCAGCTTTAGTTGACAAAATTTTTCTGGTTTGACTGATAAAATCTATGAGAAGGACGATGTAAGCTGCTTGGCGAAGTGGGCAATAAGGTAGCTAAATCTTTGCTCCCACCTTACAATTTCCAATTCTGAATTGCCAAGCTATTCTGATTACTTTAATTTAATGGCCCACTAGCCTTTTTCTAGGCTTTTGGACTATTTTATCATCAGTCAACAATCGAGTAATGAACACTTAAACTAAATTAAAGAAAAATATTGTACCTGCCAATAAAAAATGCATGGAACAAAACCAACAAATGAATCAACCTATTAATATATGGTTCAGGTCCAAATGGAAGGAACTAAAATTTCTTAAACATAAGGTTGTGGTTTAGCTGAATTCATGTTTATGAAAAGAAAAAATATTTATATATATATTATCATACCTATCAGATAGAAAAGTACATTAGGAAACAAAGAAAAAAACTAATGAACATGAAGACGTTGCTTCCCATCCACCCAGAACTCAAATTGAATGTTTTTTTAGTCCATTCCATTACTGTCAAATGGGTTTTGGTATACAAAAGAACAAGTTCCAGAGTTGCACTCCTAAGTTTCCAAACGTATACAAAATATACTTTTAATGACAATTATCATGATTTTTAGCACCAAAATCTTTACCGGCAATTAGTAATTAGCCAGCATATCCAGTATCGCTAAAGGCTTTCCCGACAATTATAGGAAATGTTGGTAAAAACCCAAATAATTATTGCTAAAAGTCAAAAGTTATAACGACAATTATCATGATCAATAGCAGCAATTTTAATAGCCACTAAATATGATTTTAGAATTACTCTTTTCAAAGCTCATTTACCAGCTTTTTTTATTGCCGCCAAAAGTTTTAATTGGCTTTTCCCAACAATTACTATTGCCACAAAATATTAAGATTATTTATCACTCCAAGTGGGTATGATTTGATTAACAAAAGTTTTAATAACAATAATATTTGCTCATAAAACACTTCATGACATTCAAATGTTCCAAATAAATCATACTAAAATTCATTTTATCAAAACAAAATATATTCCATTAAATCCACAACAAAAAATAACAACTATCATTAACTTGAGTGTCATTAACAAAACAAAACAAAAAAACATTTGAATCTAATAACTAGTGTCATTTTGAGTCCAGTAACTAATATAATCACAATCATAGAACAGTCTGTTCATTGCACCACAACCAAAGTATTACCAGCTGCAAATGAAAAAAAATGCTAACTTTGGTGCTCGTTCAAGGATGTTTGAATAGTCACAATGGTGGTCTTAAAATTATCATCTAATGTAAAATGCCTCTTCACAGTAAGTACAGAAGACACAAAAAGGAAAAACGAAACCAAATGGGCTAGCTAGCCTCGCTCCAATATTGCAAGAGCAAGAGTTTAAGAAATCAAAATCATACTACATAGCAGTCATGTCAGCCCTATTCTTAACACTTTTTTTTTTTTAATAGAATACCTATAATTAATAATTATGCACTTCCTTGACTATATCAAATTGTTCAACCATCTTATTATGCCCCCAACACCGAATTTTTACATGCCAAGTATATCAGTATAGTAACCTTGATGTTTATAAATATGGACAGAACTACCTCCATTTTTGCAGTGATTACAACCTCCTCTCTGGCACTTCTGCCTGATGATTCAGCATTTTACTAAAAAATGATTTTATCTTGCTATCCTACCATAAACATAATGTCAGCTACATCACAATATGAACACAAAAATAAGAATTAAATGGGAAAAATGATATAAAATTATTTTATAAAAACACAGTATAATACTCTCCAAAAGTTATGCTAAACTTAGCAGGAAACATGATGCTTGAAATATCAAATATTGGCAATGCCATAGGCATCCCATTTAACTTACCATTTGACTCTCTTAACCACCCAATATGTCTTCCTTGGATCACTGCACCGGAAATTAAATAGTCAAATGGTAATCACTTTTGTGCAACAAAATAAATAGTAGATTGATGTTACACGTATAATTGCAGATCTAAGAATCATACACACATAGCTTGAGAGAAAGAAAGGGTATACCAAGAATGTAAGTCAAAATTGTCACGTAAAATAAATCAAATTACATTATAGTTATAAAAAGGGAAGATGATAATGTTGATAATGTTACTGCAATCGCTTTTGAAACCAAATTCCAAGCTAATCTTATTGTTGTTAAGCCATTGGATTTGGTAGCAATATCTGTAATTTTTTTGTTAGAGTTGCCACTTCTAAAATCACTTCTTTGTTTGATGTTGTTAAAATTGATGCAAGTTTTCTAGAAGAATCCACAACTTGATAGAAACAAAGGTTTACAAGTTATAATCTAGTAGTTTCTAGACAAATTGTAATTATTAACAAATAAATAAATGTATCTAGAAAGTTCTACACTTATGTAGCACAAAATGGTTGATTGTAATCTATAGTATATATAAAACCCAATAATATTTACTGTTCATTGCCACCTGCCACCATTTCACTGTCTAATCCCTGAAAATATTTTTTTCCCCCGTTAAGAAATAGAAGCTTCTAGCTAGATTCTTTCACAAACTGGTCATTTCATTTTTATTGTTCCTACCATTCTACCAAGACGTCGCACACAGTAGGCGGGAATGTGTGCAAATTGTTTATATTTTTTAAGAAAACATGTCCCACTATATAATCATACTGCACTGTATTTTATGAAGTTAGGAAATGAACAAAAAAAATAAATATATTAATAAAAAGAGATGAAATTTAGTAAAAAAAAGTAAAATATTTAAAAACAAAAAAATAAATAATAATATAATTTAGCAACAAAATTATTGTTTAATATTCCTTTAATAATATATTACTATTTAAAAAATGTATATTTCTTAATTGAGGTTTATCAGTTTAATCTCTTAATATTTTGTTATAAAAAATGATTTTTCTAGCACAATTTCATATTTCATTATTTTGTTATTAGCATTTCTAGAACTAAATTTTGTCTCTCAAACTTTTTTATTTAATTATTATGATAAACAATAAATTTTCTCACTAAGTTTTATTTTTTATTTTATTGTTATTATTATTTTAAATAGTGAGATGTTTCTCACATATTCATATTTTTTCATTTTATCATTATGTGTAACAGTATTTTTTTTTCTTCTAAATTTCATCATCTATCATTTTATTTTATTTTATATAGTCACATTTCTATTTTAGGGACCCAAATAGAAATTTTTTAGTTCAATAACCCAATTGACAATTTTATATAAGTTTAAGGACCTAATTAGAAATGTTTTAGTTTATAGACCTACTTGAAAATTCCCAAATAGTTCAGAGACCAACTCAATAATTAAATCATAATTATATGAATAATCCTGCCAAATTATGCGGTGTGACTTTGTTATTTGCAGCTTGACATAATGGAGGGGATAAGAATGGAAAAGAATTAAAAAGGGGATTCTTTCTGATTTTTGGTTAGTATTTATGTTTATGACACTTTTATATGACTTTTGGATTTTATTTGTTTATTTTTCTGCAAATGTTATGTGGTACACATAGATTTTCTTTATCTTTTTATACAATTTTATAAGTTGGTTGGATATACTCCTCCGTGCTTCTATATTCTTTAATCTTTACTATATATGCCAAGTAGCAAGTATTATTAATGAGTAAAGTGATTTGGGAAAAATCAATGACGAATGTACGTAGATTCATGGTTTAAAGAAAGGATTTTATCCTGAACTTTCATATACTGATTTTTTTTAGTTGACTGTTTCTATTTGACAAATCATTAGTAAGATAGTGCTCTACTTATATAGATATTTTTTATATTGACTATTTTACAAATCATTAATTTCTATTTTTTATTTCTCTGCTATATGCTTCTTATGCTAACTTATATTCCTGATGTATGATTGTTATGCCCTTAGCATTTCGAAAAGTGTAACACTTATTAATATTTCAATACAAATTTTTCTTTTATATGTTCCTTAACCAATGTATTTAGGATACTTATTAACAAGATCCTAAAAATTAACCGAACCCGTGCGGTTGCACGGGAACCATTCTAGTTATCTACAATATCCAAGAAACTTTATATAATTCTAGGCTCTAAAAGATAGTCTAGAAAGTTCAAGCTACCGTGGGTTGGAGGTGGTGGTGGCCTATAAATAGGCATCAAGCACTCTATATATCTTGTAACGAAGTGAGAAATAATACTAATTGAAACTATTTGGAGTGAAATACAATCTATTCTCTACTCCAAAATCTCATACCATTGTCAACCTTATAGCTTTCAACATTTCAACATTTCAACTATTCCAACTATTTTAACTAAACCTCAACTATTTTCCTATTAGAGTTCTATCGGTGGCATCAGAGCTACGTTCGGTCATTTACTGGGCGAAGATACATTACCCAACTACTTCACAAAAATTTCTTAACTATCCTAGACTACTTCTAAAATTTTCTAGAGTCATGGCAAACACAACTCAACTATCATCTATGCATGTCCCAATTTTCACAGGAGAAGACTGTGACTTTTGGAGTGTAAAAATGACGACATATTTTCGCTTCCAAGATCTATGGGACATCATAGAAGATGGATTTACTACTCCTCAATATACTTCAACTCTTACTACAGCTCAAAAGAAAGTTGAAGGAAAATAAGCAAAAAGATTCGAAGGCATTATTTATTTTGCAACAAGCGGTGGCCGACACTATCTTTCCAAGAATTATGGGAGCAGCTAGTGCTAAGGAAGCATGGAGTACTCTAAAGGAGGAGTTTCACGACAGTGACAAGGTATGCATCATCAAACTTCAAACTCTAAGACAAAAGTTTGAATTAATTAAAATGAAGGAGTCTGAAACCATAAAAGTCTATTATTCCAAAATTAAAGAAATAGTAAATCAAATGAAGGCCTATGGGGAAAATATTCTTGACAAGAGAGTTGTCGAGAAAATTCTAATTTATATTCCTCAAAGGTATAATGCAATTGTAACTACAATTGAGCAAACCAAAGATCTGTCTACGCTGTCGGTGACAGAACTAATAGGCTCTCTTGAAGCATATGAGCAAAGATTGAGTAGGCATGATGAAGGTTCAGTTGAAAATGCCTTTCAGTCCAAGCTCAAACTACGGTCTCAGAGTGAAGGATGTGAAAATAAAAATAATAATGGTGCAAGAAATTTTAGAAGCAAAGAAAATTCTAAAGGTTTCTCTAGAAACAATAAATATCCTCCATGCAACATCTGCAAGAGGACAAATCATGCTGAAAAAGACTGTCGGTACCGTGGAAAGCCACAATGTCGACACTACAAGAGATTTGGACACGTGGAGAAGAACTGCTACAACAAAAATAAGCATCAAGCAAATTTTGTCGAAGATCAAGACCGTGAGTAGCATCAACATGATCGCGAGCAACATATTTTCTATGCTACCCAAGACTCTAGTGATGAAATGGGTGGAAACTGGTACTTGGACAGTAGTTGCAGCAATCACATAGCCAAAGATGAAAGCATCTTCAAGAACATTGATGACTCCGTCAAAGTTAAAGTTTGACTGGGGAATGGAACTATCGTCGAAATCGAAAGGGAAAGGTACTGTTATGGTTGAGACGAAGAAAGGTACGAGATTCATTAAAGATGTCTTAGTAGTTCCCAATCTTAAAGAAAACCTTTTGAGCATTGGTCAGATGATGGAGAGAGGCTATACTCTCCACTTTGAAGGGGACACTTGCACGATATATGACAACAATAACAAAAGGCAGGAGATAGCCCAAGTGAAAATGGAGAAAAGGAATAGAAGTTTTCCAATAAGCTTCAAATATACTACTAACATTGCCATGAAAGTGCAAGTTGATGATTCATGGCTATGGCATCGGAGATTCGGCCATTTCAATACTCATGCCTTAAATCTTCTATGTAAGAAAGGTATGATGAGAGATCTTCCATGTCTCAAAGAAAACAATGAAGCATGTGAAGGGTGTCTACTTGGCAAGCAACATAGACTACCTTTCTCAACTAACATAGCATGGAGAGCAAAAGACTTGCTGGAGCTTGTTCATACAGATGTATGTGGACCAATGAGGACGCCATCACTTACAAACAACAGGTATTTTATCCTTTTCATTGATGACTTTTCGAGAATGACTTAGGTCTACTTTATTAGAGAAAAATCAGAAGTCTTTGGAGTATTCAAAAAGTTTAAGGCCCTTGTCGAAAAGAAAAGTGGGAAACATATAAAATTACTCAGAAGTAATAGTGGCAAGGAGTATAACTCTTGCGAGTTTGACAAGTTCTGCGAAGACGAAGGCATTGAGCGTCAGCTTACAGTTGCATACACTCTGCAACAAAATGGAGTGTCCGAAAGAAAAAATCGCACTGTCATGGAGATGGCAAGATCGATGCTAAAGGAGAAGGGTCTACCAAATACTTTCTGGGCTGAAGCAGTTTATACTCCTGTTTACATTCTCAACAGGTGTCCAACTAAGGCAGTTCGAGATAAGACTCCTATTGAAGCCTGAAGTGGGAAAAAGCCATCGGCAAAACATTTGAGGGTCTTTGGATCTATTAATTTGCTACATTCATATTCCCGATGTAAAGAGACACAAGCTGGAAGACAAGACAGAACAAGGCATCTTCCTGGGATATAGCACACAGCCAAAAGGCTATCGTGTTTACAATTTGGAAACAAAGAAGCTCACCATCAGCCGAGATGTTGAGGTTGATGAAAACATTGCTTGGAATTGGAATGAAGAAAAAGTTGTCAAAAGTAGCATCTTCACACCAATGCAGCAATCCCAAGAAACTGAAGAAGTTGAAGAAGAAACAGTAGAAGAACCAGGTACGCCTCCTTCACATCCACAAGAACAACCTTCTTCACCAGAGTCTACTCCAAGACGAGTAAAATATTTGGTGGATATATACGAAACGTGCAAATTGGCTATACTTGAACCCCGAAAGCTTTGAAGCAGCATCAAAGCAACAAGTATGGGTCAAGGCAATGGAGGAAGAGATAAAAATGATCGAGAAGAATAACACATGAGAGATAGTAGATCATCCTCAAGATAAGGACATCATCGGAGTTAAATGGGTGTATAAAACGAAGCTCAATCCCGATGGCACTTTACAAAAGCACAAGGCCAGACTAGTTGCCAAGGGCTACTCACAACAGCCAGGAATCGACTACAATGAGACATTTGCTCCTGTTGCTCGTCTAGATACGATTAGAGCTCTAATAGCTCTAGCAGCACAAAAAGGATGGAAGATCTACCAACTAGATGTTAAATACGCCTTTCTAAACAGTGTTCTTCAAGAAGAAGTTTATGTGGAGCAACCACAAGACTTCGTGAGCAAAGGCAACGAAAGCGACATACTAAGACTAAGGAAAGCTTTATATGGCCTAAAGCAAGCTCCTCGAGCCTGGTATAGCAGAATTGATTAATACTTCATCGATAAAGGATTCAGGAGGAGCAAAAGCGAGCCAACACTATACATCAAGACTCAAGGTCAGTATGACACTCTCATTGTCTCCCTGTATGTAGATGATCTTATCTACATAGGCAACAATATGAAGATGATAGCTGAATTCAAAGAAGACATGATGAAGACATTCGAGATGACAAACCTTGGCTTGATGCACGACTTCCTTGGCATCGAGATAAGTCAAAGGAAAGAAGGAATGTTTATCTCACAGAAGAAATACACAGACAAACTAGTAAAGAAGTTCAAAATGTACGAGTGCAAGCCAGTTGCTACTCCACTAGTGGCAAATGAAAAATTGGTGAAGGACGATGGATCACCAAAGGCAGATACAACACTCTATAGAAGTTTGATCGGGAATCTTCTATATCTCACAGCCACATGGCCGGATATAATGTATGCTACATGTCTTCTATCAAGGTTTATGCAAAGCCCAAGTCAAGTTCACTTTGGAGCAAGCAAACAAATTCTGAGATACTTACAAGGCACCAAGGAGTTTGGTATATGTTATGAACCTACGACTAACTCAAGGTTGATTGGCTACACCGATAGGGACTGGGCAGGATCTGTCGGTGATATGAAGAGCACGTCAGGCTATGCCTTTACATTTGGATCTGGATTATTTTCTTGGGCATCGAAGAAGCAAGCAACAGTTGCACAATCAACAGCCGAAGCGAAGTACATGGCAGCGACTGAATCTACAAGCCAAACTATATGGCTTAGAAAAATACTTGGAGATATGGGAGAACAACAGACAGAACCAACCATAATCTGTTGCGACAACAAATCTGCAATCGCAATGGCGAAGAATCCGGTACATCATAGTAGAACCAAGCATATAGTTATTAAATATCACTTTATTCGAGAGGCAAAAGCAACTAAGCAAATTCAGCTCGAGTACTGCAAGACTGAAAATCAAGTTGCAGATATATTCACGAAGGCATTACCAAAACCAAAGTTCGAGCTACTGAGGACCATGCTTGGAGTTACAGGAAATTGCATCAAGGAGGAGTGTTAAAATTGATGCAAGTTTTCTAGAAGAATCCACAACTTAATAGAAACAAAGGTTTACAAGTTATAATCTAGTAGTTTCTAGACAAATTGTAATTATTAACAAATAAACAAATGTATCTAGAAAGTTCTACACTTATGTAGCACAAAATGGTTGATTGTAATTATCTACAATATCCTAGAAACTTCATGTAATTCTAGGCTCTAAAAGATGTATAAAGAATAGTCTAGAAAGTTCAAGCCACCTTAGGTTGGAGGTGGTGGTGGCCTGCAAATAGGCATCAATCACTCTATATTGTAATGAAGTGAGAAACGATACTAATTGAAACTATTTGAAGTGCAATACAATCTATTCTCTACTCCAAAATATCACACCACTATCAACCTTATAGCCTTCAACATTTCAACTAAACCCCAACTATTTTCCTATTAGAGTTCTATCAGATGTCATAGTGATGCATTTGCACTCTATCTTTGCTTAAAAAAAAAAAAACTGCGACAAAGTATCCACAAACATTTATCCACCATAGACGTCATCTTGCTTATATATAAAAGAAAATGAACTTGCCAACTGCATTTAAAAAGATATTATATGATTGCTATTGATAGAAGTCAGCTTTATTTTTTAGTGCACCAGGTGATTATTATCATTCTGCACAAGCTGAGAATCACTTAATGAACTTCACCCAGCTACCTTTTATTTTTTTTGGTAAACAAAGTGCAAAAGCCCAAAAACTTCACCCAGCTACTCAATCTTGCTGGTAGGAGAATAAATCCTTCGAGTAAAATTAGCATATGACAATATGATATAAAAGAAAAAAAAATACAAATTACTAAGCACGTGATCTCACAAATCAAACTTTAAGAAGAGTAATGATACTTGATCTCACAAATCAAATTTTAAGAAGAGTAATGATAGGTGAACACCCAAATGAGACACCTATTATATGGTTAATCACGTTAATGGACTTATTTACCATAACCATGTAAATATTTTGTTAATCACATGCAAATATCTGGTTAATTTAGTTTTTTATATGATTAATGGGTCATCATGAATTAACCAAATATTTGCATATGATTAACCATATAATAAACTGAATTAACCAAATATTTATACATGATTAACCAGGTGTCCCAAATAAGTGTCTCATTTGAGTATTCACCTATCATTACTCTTTTAAGAATGCCCCACTATCTGAGGTTTTTGGGTCTATCTCCGTTCTTAACAAACAAGCCATTTCCCATCTTCCAAGTCATAAATTTTGAAACTATGGGGATTTCTATGCATATTCACAATACGGTCTTGTAATTGTTTAGAGGCCAAAAAATAAAAAACGATACAAGTGGGATAACGAGTATGACAGACAAATGAGAGTTATGGTATGGCTACAGCAGGGTAGGGGGCAGAGGCAAGTAAAAGACCCATGACTACTCAAATTTCTTTAATCAAATAACTGAAATCAAAGTAAGCCAACCACCAATCAACCTTGTGCTTTTTTTTAATCTTTTAATTCTTCTCCGGATTTGGTTCCTCGGACATGAGTAGAGGTTCTAAAGTGGGAAAATACGAAACTATCCATCCTTGGATCGACATTTCTATATACTCAATCAAATCAACGATGAATAGGTATTTACTTTTCTTACTTTAAAATTCTACTCACTTTAGAGGAGTCAAATGAATACCTAGAGCTTAATGATCTCGGGAATATGAACCGGGTATCGATCAATACAATCAGCCCAAGGCCCATCAAATGGTGTCTTAATGCTTCTGTTGCACTTCCACACAGCACTATTGCATTTAAACCCACTTCCAAAAGCTATCTGCCATATTCTATCCCCTTTCTTCATTCTCCCCTTGGACTCAATATAATTAAGTTCATACCAAAGTGATGAAGAAGAAGTGTTCCCAAACCGGTGAAGTGTCATCCTTGATGCCTCAACATGCTCAGCAGAAAGCTGAAGATTCTTCTGTAACTCATCAATCACAGCACGACCACCAGCATGAATGCAAAAATGTTCAAACGCTTGTTTGAAGTCAGGAATGTATGGTTTCCATTTAGGGTTAAATATTTTCCTCCCAATGAGTGTAAGAAGGAAGAGTAACTGTTCTGAAGCTGGAAGAACAAGTGGACCCATTGTAGTGATATTTGATTTAAGTGCTTCTCCTGCTATAGCCATGAGATCTTTTGAAAGTGAAATACCCACTTTCCCTTCTTTGTCTTCTTCTTCAAAAACACAACGATAAGCTTTATCATCTGAACCTTTATGGGTTCTAACCACATGAACTAATCTATACTTTGCTCTTTTACTTTCTGATCTTCGGTTTGTTAAGAGAATAGCTGCACCTCCCATTCTGAACAAACAATTTGGAAGAAGCATGGCTCTCTCGTTTCCTTGGTAATAGTTTGGTGTTATGATTTCTGTGCTAACAACCACAGCATTTGAATTTGGATGAACTTGAAGAAGATCACGAGCCAAGTCTATAGATATTAGACCTGCACTGCAACCCATACCTGAAAGATTTTTTTTTTTATAAACAAAAGGTATATTGATTATGAGCATAAGAGGTACTCCAACCCGAATACAAGACAAACCAAAAGATAAATGCCAAAGAAGGTGTTTCCATACCCGAAAGGTTGAAGCTTTTGATGTTACTTCTTAGCTTGTACTTGTTTATGACCATTGCAGACAAAGAAGGTGTTGGTGAAAAGAGGCTGCAATTCACTATAAGAATGTCTATGTCTTTAGGGTTAAGACCCGTTTGGTTGAACAAAGAATCCATGGCTGAGAAGATAACAAGCTCAGCTTCACCTCTTGCAGCTTCCATGGTTGGTTTTGGAGGGATGTAATGGATTGCAGGAGGCAAACATGTTTCTTCTCCAAGGCCAGATCTTTCGAGAATCCTCATTTGGAATTCAACACTTTTGGGGTTGTTTTTTAGGATGAGCCTTGAGTGTTCCATGAAGGTAGCAAAAGGGACACGACAAGTAACAGGTGGCTTGAAACAAGCATAGTCTACTAGGTAGATTGTTCTTGGCTTTGACATGAAGTAAACAGTGGCTATGAAGATTATGAGGAAAGAAGAGCATAGGATTTGGATGAAGTCAAAGTGAAGAGAGTTCCATAGGTTGAGGATTTCATCAGGGCCTAACCTTATTACCTCTATGAAGATTCCACCCATGATGGGTATGAGTGTGAGGGTGATAATGTGGTTCACAAGGTATTGGTACCCAAGTTTCACATACTTGAGTTTCACTGAGTTTGAGAAATCAGGCAAGATTGGAGGCATGATTTTAGCACTTTGAGAAAAACAAAGATAGGTTGCAATAAGGGAATTAGTCCCAACAAGGATTGTGGTGAGAGATTTGAGAATGAGAAGAAGAATGGGATTGGGATTGGGATTTGGTGATTGGTGATAAAAAGTGTTGAGGGGGGAGGTGAGATTTTAAAGGCATGAGGGACCTATGCAATTGAAGGGGGAGGATGAGGGGATTAAATGAAATACTCCAACACGTCATTCAACCCCCACTTAACTAGGTATTAATTTTCATAACTCCCCCTTCCACTTCTAACAAACCTTAACACCCTTTTTCACCTGTACAAACTTAATTTATCTGCTTTGTCCCATTGTCCTTGTTTACTACTCTTTTATTATGGTCATGTTATTGTAAATCGGTTAAGCGTGGCTTGATAAGCAAATTGGAAATAGTCTTGTTTGCAACTGAGTGACACTATTACACACGTACCAAAAAGTGCATCATGATCTCATGGATCCAACCGAGCAAATATGAAGGAATGAAAAGAGAGGAATCCATCATTCATAACTCAAGAAGATTTAATTATATAGAGATTTGGGTATTATATATTTAATACTCAGAGATGTTATATCTTCCTATAAATTCTTCTATGTACGTATTAATCAATATTTTACATATTTTACATATGAGTAAATTCCCAATTTAATCCCTGAAATTGTAGAATCGTATCAATTTCATCCCTGAAATTAACAAAATTTCAAAAACGTCCCCAAATGACAAATTAGTAACAATTTAGTCCATCGTTTTACTCACTTAGAATCAATTAAATCCCTGACACTGCTAACATAAAATCAATTTAGTCCATGTAATTATCAACGGAGGGTTAACATTTGACAACTTCAGGGACGTTTTTGAAATTTCGTTAATGTCAGGGATGGAGTTGATATGGTTATACAATTTCAAGAACTAAATTGGTGAGTTACTCTTTTACATATTCAACAAGTGAAATGTGTTAACTTTAAATGTGTAAGAGAATTTATAGGAACATTGGTAGGAGGATATAACATTTCTCATTTTCAAATGGGTCTTATTAACCGGTACCCTAACCGCATTTGTCAATAAATAATAAATTGAGTTTTATTTGAAATTAAACATATCATTTTCAAGTTAAATAATAATATAAGGATAATGACAATGAGTTGGTTGAAACCATTTATGACAAGTCTCCTGATCATGCCTCAAATTTATTCCACAGATCTCGACTTCTGTTGCAACTAATTCTGACTCTACAACCAAGAATGCTCCGACTCCAGTGCCCAATGACAAGGCTACCCATAATTTAACAGTTAGTGGTAAGAATCTTGAGACTCCTGAGACTAATTCAACCAATATGCATCTTAATGTTGTTCATGATATGAAGATACTTGCTAAGTTTTTGGGAAATAGGGATGAAGATGACCTAATGAATGATTCTCTCTCAACAGAGCAGTTGAATAATGATAATGCTGCTGAAGTTGATTATGATTTCACAGTGGTTATGTCTAAGTCCAAGAAATATAATCTAAAGAAGAATAGAAAACATAATGTTAGATTTCAATGACTCTGTTTCCTTTGTATGAGTTTTGGTTTATGTCACTCCATGATTTTTTGTTTTGTTTTTCCTTTTTTTATCAATAAATTATGGTGACATAGAATCACCTTGCTTAAAATAATAATAATAATAATCTAAGGATAATGAGATATTAGAAGTTCAAATAAGATAACTGCATGCTTTCATGCCAAATGGGGCCTTTACTAATTTGGATATGCATATTGTCAAAGCCCCATGTCGCCGATCTACGTGTATACAATTGACTTAAAATTTGTCAATTCTTGAAAAGCATGAATGCCATCCACGCACTTAGCTTGGGAAGGGGTCTTTTTTCCGTTTCTTAATAACTTCACTGTGTATTTGGATTACTTGAAAAATTGATTATTTTAATAATTACTATATTTATAATTGATTATATTATAATCAATTATAATTGAATCAATTCATCAAAAACAAAATTATAATTGAATCAGTTTTATATTTAAATGTGTTTATTGAAAAACGATTGTTGGATAATTTATTTCGTTTGAATTATTTTTAAAAAAAATTACATAGGAAATTACATAAAGAAAATGTGAAGTTATTAGTATAATTTAATAATATTTGTTTGGTTATTAGTTTTGCAATGATCAAATGAAAAGAATGTTATTGGTTTCAAAATAAGACAAAGCTAATGTGTTATTCTATAGGTGCTTATGGTGCAATTTTTTAACGAGAACAATACATGTATAACAATTGTTACATATGTTATATTCTTATTGATAAAACTATACATATTTATACTCCTTATTGGAAAACAATACCACAAGTATCTATAAAATTGCACCTTAAGTTCTGTCCTTCAAAATAGTAAACAATTTTTTTTTTAATTAAACAAGTTTGAAATTTCTAGCTTCCCTAAAAATATATATATTTTTTTTCATAAAAACAATTGTTTGAAAAATAACTTTTACTAGGAAAAACAACCGTCTTGGTAAAATTAACCTTACCTAAACAACCCCTAGGATTGCAGGGAAGAGATTGAGACGACTATATTTTATGTAAATTCCACATTTTTTTATATTTGGGCTAATGAACACAGAGTTTCCTGTGCTTAAAATATAGAAGAATAAAAAGAAAAGAAACAAAATAATAATAAAAAATTTACTAAAATATTCAGACTTTATATTTAGTATTAAACTCAAGCATTAAAAACCAAAATTTTTATTTAAAAATCACGAGCCTTACACAAATTATTAAGTTCAAGTGTAAAGGTTTCTCGATATATTCCAACCACTTAATGATCCACTCTTTATAGGAAGTTAGGAGGGGAATGAGCTTGCACTCTCTGATATGGGACTTGTCAAAGGGAACGGTTTAACCATGTGAGACTATACTTGTCAGAGAGATAAGCATATATTTTCCTTCTCTTTTTTCAGTTTTCCTTTTTTATTTTATTTTTTGTAAGTTTTTCCCTTCTTTTTAATTAAATCAAGAAAACAAAAGTTAGTGTTATGAAAATTAAAAAGAAGAAAAATATGAACAAAATCGGGTGTTGACATCCATTGGTTTATATCTCACTTTTCCCTTCATTTATTTTCTTTTGCTTTCCTTTTTTAGTCATATTTCTTTTCTTTTCTTTTGAACAAAGGTCCCAAAGGGAAGCCAAACTTTTTAGTATTAATTAAAATCACGGATCTTATGCAAAGTATTAGGTCCAAGTGTAAAGGTTTCTCGGTGTGTTCCAAACACTTTTACTATCCACTCTTTATATTGGAAATAAGGAGGGGAAAGAGCTTGCACTCTCTGATATGGAACTTGCCAAAGGAACAATTTAACCATGTGAGACTATATACTTGTCAAAGAGATAACCATACTTTTTCCTTCTTCTTTTTTTTTCCTTTTTCCTTTTTTATTCTATTTTTATGTTTCCTTATTTTTAATTAAATCAACACAACAAAAACTAGTGTTAATAAAATTAAAAAGAAGAAAAATCTAGACAAAATTGGGTGCTGACATCCACTAATTGATATCTCCACTTTTCTCTTCAATTTTTTTTTCCTTTTGCTTCCCTTTTTTTGTCGTATTTCTTTTCTTTTCTTTTCTTTCATAACAAACAGAACCAAAGAGAAAAGCAGCGTATCAAAAGAAATTGAAAAATGTCCCTTGTGAGGCATTTTAATCATCAACTAAAATATAATTTGAATAAAAATAATAAATATATTAAAATAAAAAAATAGATAAATTTGTATTGAAAATTATTTTCTCAAACTCCATAAATTATCTATTACACCATTGATACATCCCTATAATTAAAACTTATTTTATAATCTTTCCAACATGAATCTAGTTATTATAAATCTTCTCAATAACATCCCCATTACACACACATTCACACACACACACACGCATATTCTATGCTTACTATGTGCATCTATATTTTAACTTTGTATATTGATGTATTGATTGAAACTGATGCAGATCTACTGTGAAATCGCCTAGGGGGTGAAAACTCAACCGTTACAACAGATATCAAAGCTCGTAAATAAGTAAAAGTTCATCATACAATTTCAATACAACAGTTTTACCACTAAATCATTCCATTTCAAAAGAAATTAATTGAAAAGAATCAAGAACCAATCATGCAAAAGTGATTACTTATTTGAAAATCAAGCATTTCATATCCTTTTCATAAACCTTAACCAAACCCACCAAAGTCACTTAAACAAATGCATAATACCGGTCATGACCCGAATTTTGTAGTCATGACCGGTCGAAAGGAAATGTTTCCTCTTTCCCCTTCGTAGCCTTATAAGCATATACAAATTCGTCTCATCCAAAGTAAAAGATTATATTCATTACTTACTTATGGAATATAATACATCAGAGTGATTAACAACACAAAGAATTACAAAGTCCTTCATAGATAGATAAATAAATAAATAAAACTAAGGGTACAACCCCTTAAGCTATCCACATGGCATCCAAGGCTTCTGGCGGCTTCGTAGATACGTGCAGCTGAAATGTTAAATGTGAGGTGAGTCCACTAACTCGGTGAGGGAGTTTCCCCCAAACACATGCAATCACACAAAGTCAAGGATGAACTAAAGTCACACTCTCAGGCAAGCACTAGACCAAACAAAAAGATAATAATTTTCCATTTACACATCACAAACGTCTTTAAATATGCAAATGAATCATAAACTACAAAATACATAATGAATATCTTGTCCCTCAAGAGAGTACTTGCTTAATGGCTTTCACTTCATTAAATTTTCAAACTCATGTCCTACTCATAAGGGAGATACACATCATATCATATACAACGAATCTTTGGGTCTACTTGGGATTGTTCTCTTAAGGTCCCCAACCCCGACGGTTTTAATTTCATACCCCGGAGATTCTGCACCCTCCGGCAAACATCAACGTCCCTCCTCAACGCCCGGGGTATCTAACGAGGTCCCCTAATCCCCGACGATGATATTTATATACCGGAGCCTCCCGTTCCCCGATTCGCCTACCCAAAGATTCATAATCATTCTTTGGCAATCCATTTCACCAAGTACTCATTTCAATAATCATACAAACAATACATAAACAACAACCAAGTAAACCAATTCACATCAATATGTACACTAACAATTTAAATTCCATAATGTTCTCAATTATAACATCAACTCATAATTAAGAATAGATAAAATAGAGTCACCATTCACAAAATCCTTGACCAGAACTTATCCACTGTATTTATCGTATTTTCTTTATGAGATATCTTCCAACAAATAACATCAATTTAATAGATATCTCCCAAAGTGAAGATAACACATGACCACCCTTTTTGGTCTAACACTTGGACGGGTAAGTAAGATGATCACCAAATAAATAAAAAGAAACCATGCAAATATTAATAAACAATTAATTATATATGTATATAAAATAAAGTAGCATCCCCTGTGAGGAAACAATACGAACTAGTCAGATTGCATTCACAAGATACACAGAGTCATAGACAAGTTGAAAATTTAACATTGATATTTGATGACGGTTTGTATCAGTAAAAGCTTATATATTTTTATAAAAGTATCATAACTAGGCTTGGCTATTCACTCTTCCTTAAGTTTAAATGAATGCAGCAATTTTCATAAGCCACTAGCACAATATCTCAAAATGTAATACCGAATTTCTATATATCTGATTAAGGTTTGAGAACAATAGAAGTAAACAACTCATTCACTAGAAAATCAACATATATAATATACCTTTATAAAACCTTAATTCTTAAACACACTTTGCATTCTTTTCCAGCATATGCACCTTCACAAAAGACAAAAGAGCGTTTCCCCTGCTTTTGATAAATGTGCAGAAGTGTAACTAATACTAATTTTATTTTATTTATATATATACTTAAATTCCACCCAACTAAGTGAATGTATATAGATATTGGGAAGCAACCTTTATTCCTAACGTAACCCCTATATATATGTCAAATAGCATAGTATATATATATATATATATATATAATCAGGACAGGGCGTTTTCTTGCATTTTTTTTTTCTTTTTGATTTTGTTATAATGGCCAAAGAACATGTACGCAGCAGCTTCTAATTCAAAAGGCCAGGAAGGAAAAAAAAAATGCGCAGAGCTTCTTCTCAGTGACAGTTCTCAAAGGGATTTCATCACTTTATCCTTTTTAATATTCACCACATGTAATAGTTAATGAACAGCATATTCAAACATGATCTTTCATTTCTATTTTAGATAAACAAAATCAAATCACAACTCACACAAATATACAAAACGAAAACAATAGAGATAAATACATACATCCCCTCACCTCTTGTAGATCATTAGCTTTGAACTTTAAAGGAAACAAAGATAAAGAAGAAGGATGATAGAACACCAAGCATTAGCTCCTCCATGGGTCTCCTCTCTCCAAGCTCTCCTTCTCACTAAAAGGCATTATGGACAAAACCCAAAAATTAACAACTTACTAGCTAGATTTTAATTAACTTACTAATTCTATGTCAAGTTATGCACTGTCCTAGCGATGTCTTAATATCCTTATTTAAACCTTCAATTAAAGCTCAAGGGAATTATTAAAATTAAGCATGAATTATTTAAAAAAACACACACATTTGTAACTAAAAATAAAATATCATGTTTAACATTTATTTGAATATATATATATATATATATATAATATAATATATTTTTTTTCTGCTAGGGATAATGTCATTTAATTATCTAATTTTAAATTTTATTAAAATTACCGGGTATTACAATACCTCACCTTAGGTTGGTTAAAGAGCCTACAAGGCTAAGAATGAGAATGGCAAGAAGAAAGAAGAATCCAAGCAAGAACTCCCCTTTATTTCTCCTCTCCATGCATGGAAGACTTTCTCACCCCTAACCCTAAGCTCTGTCTTTTTTCTATTTCTAATTTTCTGACTATGACACAAATGAGAGAAGGGGAAGGGTTTCCCCCCTTTTATAACCACTCCTCTAGTGATATGACAAAATTACCCCTCTTCCAAAGGGATCTAAGGTATTCTTGACTTACTAGTTAAATTTAATGAACTTGCGAAAGGTATACAAAATTATGCATTACCCATTGAAGTCATAATTATTAATGAACATAAAATAAATTAATTTCAACTTAATTAATTAATTATGGACATAATGCTAAATATTAAAAAATCTCACGTATAACACCGGCAATAAAATCATTAGGAAATTTATCAAAAGAGGGGATTAGTAATCACAAGTGTCAAGGTGGAGGGGACTGACTTGAACAATACATGGAGATGGAGGTAAACATGGTGTGTTCTTAAATGACAACACAACAAAAAGTACTAATGCATTGAGGGATAGGCTGTAAAATGTGATAACCTTTATGTTTAATACCATACCCCAAAAAAAAAAGAAACATGCATGAGGCTAGAGTTTAGTTTACATGTGAGGAAGAAGAACAGAACATGCATAACCAAAGACATTAAGGGATTTATAATCTAGAGGAGCATGATGAAAACACTCATAAAAAGACACATTACCTAGAATAAAGGATGGGAGACAACTGATGACATACACCCTACACTACAAGAAAATTTGCATTTTATATAGCAATCGAAAAATCAGTCGCTAATTCCCTAATTTTGGTCGCTAATATTAACGACCGTATACTGTTTGTCGCTATGGGCCAGGTCATAAATGCTATTAGCGACCGAAGTTAAGGTCAATCGCTAATTAGCGACGAATAAGGCCGCCGCAGAAAATAATATGTGGTCCCAAATAATGATTTAGCGACCACTTCTGTGACCACTTTTGTGACCGATTTAAGTCGGTCACTGAAATTTTTTTTTTTTTTTTTTGGGAGGTATTTTTGGAATGTATGTAGCAACCAAATAAATTTGGTCATTGGGGGGTTAAGTAGCTCAAGTGGCTTGAGCTAAGGGTATAAGGAGTTAGAGGAATAGGAGGTCTAAGGTCCGAACCTTGACAAAGGAGAAAAAATTAGCATAACAACTAACTACCAACATTTGCCTATAAAAAAACAATAAATTCAGTTGTTAATTTTTTTTGTAAATTAATTTTTTTTTCATTTGAGCACTATAATAACCTGTAATAAATTCAATAAATAATTAAAAATTCAAATAATATATATATAATAAATTTTGTACAAAATATTCAAATACATAATATCAAATAAAAATGAAAAACAAGTCAACAGGAAGGGGGTGGTGGGGGACCAATGAGCATCAGCCTCATAAT
The DNA here is from genome assembly GCA_035048595.1 of Echinosophora koreensis. Classification (NCBI taxonomy): domain Eukaryota; kingdom Viridiplantae; phylum Streptophyta; class Magnoliopsida; order Fabales; family Fabaceae; genus Echinosophora; species Echinosophora koreensis. Next base: position 167,006 of record JAPCYP010000031.1, on the reverse strand, counting down.
CATCTGCATACTACTGGCCATCGGCATCGGGAACGACAGGGGCATCAGTACGGGCACCCGAAGCAGCAATATCATTCTCAGGGACGGAACCGGAACTGCTGGGTCTGAATCCCAAGTGCTACGGTACAACAGCTCCCTCTCCCTCTCCCTCTCTAGTGTAACTACCCTCTTCACAAGCTGCCCCATAAGCCCAGTGTTGAGGTTGACGATGAGGTTGTGACAAAAAAAAAAAAAAAATTTACCAAGTCTTATGGGAGTGATCAATTAATCAAATACCAAACTAATGATGGATAACGTGTGTCTAGACCACAAGTATTCAAATTAACAAGCAGCTTCCCTTGCTTGAACATGATTTGCCAATTACTATATAGCAAAAAAGTTGATATGTTTTCCAATCATTTACTCTTAATCTTGGGTTTGGACCACGAATCTACGTCTTCACTCCTTCAACTATTTTCTTTTAACCAAAATCTACGTCTTCACTCCTCCAACCAGTGGCGGACCTTGAACAATTTTTTGGGGGGGGCCATAAACTAACAATTAAAATAATGTAATATTTTTTTATAAGCAAAAAATTTATATATAAATGAGTACAAGGGGTACCCTAGCCCATATACAAAATATCAAAGTTGTCAGTACTAATCACAGCAACTAAAATGCTAAGTCCCTACTTACAGTAACACCAAAACCTCTGAACAAACTGAACATTACAAAAGGCAAGCAAAAAAGCATGGAACCGCAAAAAAGCATGGAACCGAATGCTAAGTAGCATAACAGCCACCAACCTGCACAATATATAATTTTAGTGTAATTCAAAATAACATATTAATGCAAAGTAATAATAAAATATATAAAAGGAAAAATGTACCTATATTTAAAGTACCGCTCTTCGTTCTTTTAAAGATTTGAAATCATCAATGATTGCATCAGAACTAAAAGTTTCGGCTATTTCTTTTTCAATGTAAATCATCATATTGTCTGCAAGAAATTCATCCTCCATCTTATTACGCAATCTTGTCTTGATTATCTTCATTGCTGAAAATGATCTTTCTGTAGTGGCTGTAGAAACTGGGAGAGTTAAGATAAGGCGAATAACTCGATCAATCAAGTAATATGTATTTGCCTTCCCTGTTTTTGTCAAAGTCTCGCACAATTCAGACATAGTTGACAAACTATTCAAATCTGCATGGCTAACAGCATCAAGAATAAAATGTTGAAGTTGAAATCTCAAATTAATCTTCTCTTGCTCACTGAAATCCAGAGGATAAAATTTGTTCACAAGAGCACATATGTTATCCATATTAAATGCTTTATAAACATCCTTAGGAACCAAAGAAGTGCTGAGATCTAAAAGCTCCATTGCTTGCTCACTGAACCTGTGATTCAATTCTTGCAGTTGCTTATCAATTGTAACTAAAAAGACGTTCACTCTATAATGATCTTCCACTGTTATGTGATCCTTTTGATGACGAGGCACGCCCTTGACGTGCTATATAAGTACTATCAAAATCGGGAAGATGAATATCATGTTCTTCACAAAACAATGTCACAGTTTTCAATAGATCCTGCCAACCATCATCTCTCAACTTCTGAATCAATACCTTCGTAGTGCGGACTAGATGCATAGCATTAAGTATATCTTGAGACTTCTGTTGTAAAGCTTGACAAAGACAATCTGTAGTTCCCATAATCTCTTTCATCAAGTGTAAAGTCAAAATAAACTCAAATGAGTTCATAATATTACAAGCACCATTAGCATCCCCACGTTTTAAATAATCTCTTTGATTATCCCTAATTTCCTTAAGAACCACACACGTTGCATCATACATATTTATCATACTGCAAATAGAAGAAAAATGTGAGCTCCAACGAGTATCTCCAGCTCGTTTCAAAGTGCCAATCTGATTTTGGCCTTTACCAGTATCAAGTTCACCAATCTCTAGCAAAAGTGTTATCTCATCTAATTTGGCAGCTTGTAATTCATCATGACGCTTACTAGAGGAACATACAACATTGACAACAAAAGTCAAGTTTGAAAAGAAGTCATGGACTATGAAAACTTCTCTAGAAGCAGCAACCAAAGCAAGTTGTAATCTATGTGCAAAGCAATGTATGTAATAAGAATAAGGACAATCTTTGAGAAATAATGCTTGCAACCCATTCCACTCCCCTCTCATATTACTGGCACCATCATACCCTTGTCCACGAATCTTTAAAACATCAAGATCATAGCGAGAAAGAACATCACACACAGCTTTTTTAAGAGTGATAGCCATAGTGTCCTTAACATGCACTACATCAAAAAACCGCTCTTGTATATAACCATTTTTATCTACAAACCTCAAAACAATAGCCATTTGCTCTCTTTGAGATTCATCACATGATTCATCAACAATTATACAAAATTTAGAATCCCCAATCTCTTCTCGGATATAGCTTCTCACTTTACTAGACATGATATGCAAGAGTTCCTTTTGAATTCGATGAGAAGTATACTTGGAATTATATGGAGCATTCTCTAACACTACTTTTGCAAGTTCATCATTGTAACGTGCTAAAAGTTTGATCAATTCAAGAAAATTACCTCTATTTTTTGAATCTTGTGATTCGTCATGACCTCTTAAAGCACAAGCTTGAAACGTGAGCCAACGAATTGAATCAATAGAGCTCTTGAGACGGAGTCGATTCTTGCTAATTAGATCAGAACTTTGCACATTAATGGCATTTCTTATGTGCATAGATTGATCTAACAAGTCCCGAGAAGCTTTTAGTGCATTATTGTGTGATGAGCAAGGACTCTCTCCAATATGATTAAGAAATGCACAATTCTTCCCCGAATTAACTTTTCTCCATGTTCTAAATCCTTTTCTAGTAAAGACGTCTTCTCCAGGATGCCCACTTGGTTTTTTACAGAACAAATAGCAAGGCAAACAATAAGCCGCATCATTAGTTGGAGAGTACTCTAGCCATGAAGGAAATATCTTGAACCAAGTAGATTGAAATCGCCTTGGATGTTTATCCCCATTGAGAGGATAATTTTCAAGTTGACATTGATAGGGACCCCCAATTTAGATAAGCTCTTCGAACTTCATCTCTTTGATTCACTGGATATTCCCAAAATTTTGGGGACGCTTGCTAGGGTCACGCTCTAAAGAATTAACATCAATTTTATCAACCGTGACTTTTGGAATCTTGAAAGGTTGCTCATCCGGTTGGACTACTTGATCATTAGGATTATGCTCTTGAAGTTGAGATGTTGAAGCTACACAATTTTCATCTATGTTGGAAGATTTTCTCTTGAAAAATGAATCAATTTTCTTATTCTTGATCATTGTTTCTTCTAAAAAAATTTATACCACACCTGAAAATTATATTACCATTAGCAACAATATCTTCCATCACTAATATCTTACCCACTCACCCACACCCACATTAAAATAATTCAACCCCCACACTCTCACCCAGTGACCCACACCCATATTAAAATAATTGAACTGAACCCCACACATGTGCAAACTGCAGGGCAAAGCATTGAATGAACCCCACACATTAAATTAAAGGCACATTGCATCCCATAATTCAATTTCTACACACATCTCACAATTCTATTTCTCACCACCGACCCACACACAGGAGACAGTGGCGCACAGAACAGAGCAAATAGCACAAACCACGAAGCAAAGCAAAGCAAATAACTCAATCCATTTTATCAATATGACAATATCATTTCAGGCTTTCAGCATTCCTATCATCCTATACAATGTACAACATTTCTCTATTTTGATTTTCATCCTCTTCTCTTCTGATTTCTGATTTAAATGGACATGAGATGAGAGTGAGACATTTACCTTACCAAGTTGGAGCTGCCGAGGCCGAGCAGAAGCCAGAGGTGGACTGGCGCCGTGGCGGTGGTTGAGTGGCGGCCACGGGCCCACGGCGGCCACGGCGAGAGGCGAGACAGACAGTGATGCGTGCGCGCGATGCAGAATGAAGACAGACAGAGAACCAGAGGCGGATATTGCGATGAAGTGGTCGACGCCTCGACGGAGAACACGGCGGTGGTCGACGAAAGCAGCGGTGGAGGCGGCGTACAGGTACAAGTGTCCTCCTCCTACTCCTCAAGCTCGAAAACGTGCTTCGAACCCCACATCCCCCACGCACGACGCTGTCTGATACAGGGCAGGGGGTTTCTAATTTTTTCAAAACCTACACCCCCAAAACAACGTCGTTTTGAGGGGTGCCTTAAAAAAAAAATTATTCTAAATTTTTTTTTTTTTTTTTTTGGGGGGAGCCGTTGCTCCCCCCCGCCCCTACCATGGTCCGCCTCTGCCTCCAACTATTTTCTTTTAACCAAAATCTACGTCTTCACTCCTTCAACTATTTTCTTTTAACCAAAAAAGCCTAAAACCCAAGTAGAAGCTCAAAGCCGAAAGCATAAAAACCGGAACTAAACTCCAAAACGAAGAAGGGATGGGAAGTGATCGAGTGGTAAAGTGAGACTAGGCGGTGCCAAACGCTAGCGTCACAGGCTAACGGTAGCGTGATGAGCAGAGGCGGACCATGGTAGGGGCGGGGGGGAGAAACGGCTCCCCCCAAAAAAAAAATAAAAAAATTTTAGAATAATTTTTTTTTTAAGGCACCCCTCAAAACGACGTCGTTTTGGGGGTGTAGGTTTTGAAAAAATTAGAAACCCCCTGCCCTGTATCAGACAGCGTCGTGCGTGGGGGATGTGGGGTTCGAAGCACGTTTTCGAGCTTGAGGAGTAGGAGGAGGACCACTTGTACCTGTACGCCGCCTCCACCGCTGCTTTCGTCGACCACCGCCGTGTTCTCCGTCGAGGCGTCGACCACTTCATCGCAATATCCGCCTCTGGTTCTCTGTCTGTCTTCATTCTGTATCGCGCGCACGCATCACTGTCTGTCTCGCCTCTCGCCGTGGCCGCCGTGGGCCCGTGGCCGCCACTCAACCACCGCCACGGCGCCAGTCCACCTCTGGCTTCTGCTCGGCCTCGGCAGCTCCAACTTGGTAAGGTAAATGTCTCACTCTCATCTCATGTCCATTTAAATCAGAAATCAGAAGAGAAGAGGATGAAAATCAAAATAGAGAAATGTTGTACATTGTATAGGATGATAGGAATGCTGAAAGCCTGAAATGATATTGTCATATTGATAAAATGGATTGAGTTATTTGCTTTGCTTTGCTTCGTGGTTTGTGCTATTTGCTCTGTTCTGTGCGCCACTGTCTCCTGTGTGTGGGTCGGTGGTGAGAAATAGAATTGTGAGATGTGTGTAGAAATTGAATTATGGGATGCAATGTGCCTTTAATTTAATGTGTGGGGTTCATTCAATGCTTTGCCCTGCAGTTTGCACATGTGTGGGGTTCAGTTCAATTATTTTAATATGGGTGTGGGTCACTGGGTTGAGAGTGTGGGGGTTGAATTATTTTAATGTGGGTGTGGGTGAGTGGGTAAGATATTAGTGATGGAAGATATTGTTGCTAATGGTAATATAATTTTCAGGTGTGGTATAAATTTTTTTTAGAAGAAACAATGATCAAGAATAAGAAAATTGATTCATTTTTCAAGAGAAAATCTTCCAACAAAGATGAAAATTGTGTAGCTTCAACATCTCAACTTCAAGAGCATAATCCTAATGATCAAGTAGTCCAACCGGATGAGCAACCTTTCAAGATTCCAAAAGTCACGGTTGATAAAATTGATGTTAATTCTTTAGAGCGTGACCCTAGCAAGCGTCCCCAAATTTGGGAATATCCAGTGAATCAAAGAGATGAAGTTCGAAGAGCTTATCTAAATTGGGGTCCCTATCAATGTCAACTTGAAAATTATCCTCTCAATGGGGATAAACATCCAAGGCGATTTCAATCTACTTGGTTCAAGATATTTCCTTCATGGCTAGAGTACTCTCCAACTAATGATGCGGCTTATTGTTTGCCTTGCTATTTGTTCTGTAAAAACCAAGTGGGCATCCTGGAGCAGACGTCTTTACTAGAAAAGGATTTAGAACATGGAGAAAAGTTAATTCGGGGAAGAATTGTGCATTTCTTAATCATATTGGAGAGAGTCCTTGCTCATCACACAATAATGCACTAAAAGCTTCTCGGGACTTGTTAGATCAATCTATGCACATAAGAAATGCCATTAATGTGCAAAGTTCTGATCTAATTAGCAAGAATCGACTCCGTCTCAAGAGCTCTATTGATTCAATTCGTTGGCTCACGTTTCAAGCTTGTGCTTTAAGAGGTCATGACGAATCACAAGATTCAAAAAATAGAGGTAATTTTCTTGAATTGATCAAACTTTTAGCACGTTACAATGATGAACTTGGCAAAAGTAGTGTTAGAGAATGCTCCATATAATTCCAAGTATACTTCTCATCGAATTCAAAAGGAACTCTTGCATATCATGTCTAGTAAAGTGAGAAGCTATATCCGAGAAGAGATTGGGGATTCTAAATTTTGTATAATTGTTGATGAATCATGTGATGAATCTCAAAGAGAGCAAATGGCTATTGTTTTGAGGTTTGTAGATAAAAATGGTTATATACAAGAGCGGTTTTTTGATGTAGTGCATGTTAAGGACACTATGGCTATCACTCTTAAAAAAGCTGTGTGTGATGTTCTTTCTCGCTATGATCTTGATGTTTTAAGATTCGTGGACAAGGGTATGATGGTGCTAGTAATATGAGAGGGGAGTGGAATGGGTTGCAAGCATTATTTCTCAAAGATTGTCCTTATTCTTATTACATACATTGCTTTGCACATAGATTACAACTTGCTTTGGTTGCTGCTTCTAGAGAAGTTTTCATAGTCCATGACTTCTTTTCAAACTTGACTTTTGTTGTCAATGTTGTATGTTCCTCTAGTAAGCGTCATGATGAATTACAAGCTGCCAAATTAGATGAGATAACACTTTTGCTAGAGATTGGTGAACTTGATACTGGTAAAGGCCAAAATCAGATTGGCACTTTGAAACGAGCTGGAGATACTCGTTGGAGCTCACATTTTTCTTCTATTTGCAGTATGATAAATATGTATGATGCAACGTGTGTGGTTCTTAAGGAAATTAGGGATAATCAAAGAGATTATTTAAAACGTGGGGATGCTAATGGTGCTTGTAATATTATGAACTCATTTGAGTTTATTTTGACTTTACACTTGATGAAAGAGATTATGGGAACTACAGATTGTCTTTGTCAAGCTTTACAACAGAAGTCTCAAGATATACTTAATGCTATGCATCTAGTCCGCACTACGAAGGTATTGATTCAGAAGTTGAGAGATGATGGTTGGCAGGATCTATTGAAAACTGTGACATTGTTTTGTGAAGAACATGATATTCATCTTCCCGATTTTGATAGTACTTATATAGCACGTCAAGGGCGTGCTCGTCATCAAAAGGATCACATAACAGTGGAAGATCATTATAGAGTGAACGTCTTTTAGTTACAATTGATAAGCAACTGCAAGAATTGAATCACAGGTTCAGTGAGCAAGCAATGGAGCTTTTAGATCTCAGCACTTCTTTGGTTCCTAAGGATGTTTATAAAGCATTTAATATGGATAACATATGTGCTCTTGTGAACAAATTTTATCCTCTGGATTTCAGTGAGCAAGAGAAGATTAATTTGAGATTTCAACTTCAACATTTTATTCTTGATGCTGTTAGCCATGCAGATTTGAATAGTTTGTCAACTATGTCTGAATTGTGCGAGACTTTGACAAAAACAGGGAAGGCAAATACATATTACTTGATTGATCGAGTTATTCGCCTTATCTTAACTCTCCCAGTTTCTACAGCCACTACAGAAAGATCATTTTCAGCAATGAAGATAATCAAGACAAGATTGCGTAATAAGATGGAGGATGAATTTCTTGCAGACAATATGATGATTTACATTGAAAAAGAAATAGCCGAAACTTTTAGTTCTGATGCAATCATTGATGATTTCAAATCTTTAAAAGAACGAAGAGCGGTACTTTAAATATAGGTACATTTTTCCTTTTATATATTTTATTATTACTTTGCATTAATATGTTATTTTGAATTACACTAAAATTATATATTGTGCAGGTTGGTGGCTGTTATGCTACTTAGCATTCGGTTCCATGCTTTTTTGCGGTTCCATGCTTTTTTGCTTGCCTTTTGTAATGTTCAGTTTGTTCAGAGGTTTTGGTGTTACTGTAAGTAGGGACTTAGCATTTTAGTTGCTGTGATTAGTACTGACAACTTTGATATTTTGTATATGGGCTAGGGTATCCCTTGTACTCATTTATATATAAATTTTTTGCTTATAAAAAAATATTACATTATTTTAATTGTTAGTTTATGGCCCCCCCAAAAAATTGTTCAAGGTCCGCCACTGGTGATGAGCAATGGCAGCAAGAGGAGCCTAACGTTTCTATCTGGAGTGTGTTAGAGTGAAGAAGATTATGAACAACTTTTACAAAATTGGAAAGAGGATATAATAATGTTTGATGAAATTATGCTCACTGACATTTGGTTTAATTATAGCCCTTACTTTTTTTATTTAAAAATTATATCAATCTTCTCTAAAGTTTATATTATCATGATACTTACCATAGGTGATAATTAAATTACACTTACCAACGAAAAGATAAGTATGTATATGTTATTTGTATAATTTAAAAATATTTGTTTGATAATAAGTGGTTGTTCCACATAAATCTGATTTTTCTTTCGTGTTTTTCCGTGTTTACGTCGTCTGCGTGCGGCAGTGTTTTGTTCGTCGTCTTGTTGCGGCGTCGTTTGGTTTCCCGTCTTGTTGCGGTGTTCGTTTGGTTCAGATTGGCAGATCAGCTTCTATCCATTACAGATTCAATCAAGATTTGGGCGTCAACGTTACAGATCCGGAGGCATGGGTATTCCGGTCACTTTGATTTTATCACATTTGTAGGCATTTTACCATGTTATGCTATTAAACTGAGTGCTGTGAGTTTGTTCACAGATTCATCCTTTTTGGTTTTTAGCGATATTGAATTTGTATTGTTTTCGATATATTTTTACCAATTTGAATGAATGAATATCCTTTTTAGTAAAAAAAAAAAAAATTTGTTTGATAGTTAGTTTTATAAGGATGGAATAAAAGGAATGTTATTAGTTTCAAAATAATCTCATAGTTTTTTAAATAAGTTTCACAGTTGTAGGTTCTCCAAAAATAGTTTTTTATAAAAAAATATATTTTGTAATTTGATCAGCTTATCCAAACATACCAACAACTTCTAATGGAAAAACAACTTTTACCATCGAAAACCGCTCTTTGGGTAAGAATTAATCTTACCCAAACATGCATTGATTTAAAAGTTAAAACACTCAAAAGAGCTTCCTCCGGAACGATTAATATACTTGTAATAATAATCTTAAAGCTTAATATGAGAATGAGATGATAATATATTACTTTTAAATCAGTTAATTCGTAACTGATATTCATATATATACCCCAAATGGTGCATTCAAAATTAAACTACTTTCATTTCATCAAAAAAAAAAAAATTTACTTTCATGCACATGCCTAAATGAACACCCTTGCAGAAAATTTGGCTTTTTGACCTCTATGAGTAAATTACCAGTTTAGTATAAGTTGAAAAGAATTTACCTATTTGGGGTAAGTCGTACTTGGGATATACGACTTTGAAGTCGTACAAACCATGTACGACTTCACTTTTTATTTTTCTAATAAAATAATGAAAGTCGTACCTCCCATGGACGACTTACTCCATTCAGATACTTTTTTTTAAATAGAAGTCGTACATAGAAAGTACGATTTTTATTATTTTATTAGAAAAAACAAAAAGTGAAATCGTACATAGAATGTACGACTTAAAAATCATATATCTCATATACGACTTACACCAAATAGATAAATTCTTTTCAATTTACACCAAATTGGTAATTTGCTAAGCAAATTACACGAGGTCAAATGGCAAGAAAATTTCCTTTTTTATTTTGTGAATACATAATGTTAAGTAGTAATCAACTTAATATCATGTGGTAAAAATTTGTGTTAAGAAGTAACTTAATTTTATTTTTATGATCCTAGTAATCATGAACATTGCTAATTACCGATTCAAGATGAGCAATTTCAGTGACATATACTTAATACTTCAGTCTATGTACCAACTTTCTTTGTAAAATCATAACATCCTGACGTAGAAACATGAACGGCTTTTTGATATGGGTAGTGTAATTTGTTTTACAAATTATAAAAATGGTATATATTGAAAAGATTTTATCTGATTTGGGTAAGTTGTACATAACATATACGACTTTAAAGTCAATATGCCATATACGACTTCACTTTTTAGTTTTTATTATAAAATAATAGAAGTCGTACTTGGTATATACGACTTCTGTTTTTTTGGCACTTCTGTTGTAAACTTCTATAATTTTATAATAAAAACCAAAAAGTGAAGTCGTACATGTCATATACAATTTATCCCAATCAAATAAAATCTTTTCAACTTATATTATTTTAGTAATTTTCAAAACAAATTACACTGCTCAATTCAAAAAGCGAACATGATCCCATATCTATCCTTTCTATGGTGGTGACTCGCTTTGGCACGAGTTTGGTCGGTTGCATCTAATTAAGAAAATTGCATATAATAGTAATTTCTGAGAGATGGACTGTATCGGTGTGTGAATATCCATCATTAAAGTAGGACAAGCATATCATCTTGTGAGAGTCAATAAATACAGCATTTAAATACTTGCACTTTCATGTTCATCTTTGTCGTGTCATAATTTTCCATTCAAAATGAGACAACTGTCACGCTTAATACAAAATCATTTTCTTTTTCTATTTTTCAAGGCTTAAGCTCCACTAAAATGAGTAAAAATATTTTACCAAAAAAAAAAGAGAGTAAAAATATAAAATAAAAATACAATGATGTATCCATCTTTAAATGTTCAGCAATCAAGAGTGAATACATCATTATTTTCTCACTTTACATTTTGGTTCACTCTAAAATAGCTTATCTATTTTTTAAAATGTCTTGTTAATTTGTGTTTTAAAGTTATTGATTAAGGAATCTAAAAAAAGTAACATTCTATCAGAAAACTAAATATATCACTTTTTAAAATAATAAATACATTATTTTTCATAAAAGCCTACTTTTCTTTATTCCTGAATTAGTAGCATAAGAACACTAGTTAACATTTTTCTTATGTTTAACTTTATGTTGAGGTTTTCTTATATATCCTTTTAAGGTGAGATTAAAATTTGCTCTAAAAAATTAAAATTTCTTCCTCTCACAAATGTTTTACAACATATTTAAACTTGTAACATTCCAGCCTTCAAATTTCGAACCTTCAATTCCCACGTGTTGAGATTCCAATTCAGGATGAGAATTTTATTTATTTATTTTATTTATCTGGTCCCATTCGTTATTATTTATAATTATAGTGATTGGGAACTATTAATTAGGAGAAGTTGAACAACCACCGGCCAACTACCTTAATCTCAAAGGTTCAATCAGATCACGTAACCCGCCCATTTAAGTATTTCTGCCAGCTGGGGAATTAGGAGCTGAAACCTCCAACGTAGTTAGGCCTATGATATGGACAAAGCAAAGGACCACAACTAGAATTGAAAAGAAAGGTGGATATGGGAAGTTGAGAGTCTGGGGTTCAAGAAAACTCCTATAATAACTCTTTCATATCTAATCAATATATTGGCAGGAGTTTTACTTAATTGCATGATTTATCAAACTAACAGGCTAACAATATTTGGCCAACTTCTCTTCTGTCCCAGGCACAGCAAAAAAAAAAATTAAAGAAAAACAAACAAATAAAGAAAGACAAAAAAAATAATAGAAATAATTTTTAAATACACCATAATAATTGAAAATTGTGTTATTTTTGGGATATATCTATCTGATCCTGTATGAGCCGAGTATTACGCAGCCCTAAAGAGTTATGAGTCAGACCGAGTATATCTTGGCCTAGGAATATCTCTTGCAAGTTCATAAATATATCATTCAAGGAACATTTAGCCAATTAGGGACATTCGACTGTAATGGAGCAAGCCAAAAGGGCTACTAAGGGATGAACCTAAACGTTCAAGGCATGAATGCGCCGAGTGACTATTATGATATGGGAAGGAATCCAAGGCAGAAGATTTACAGGCTTTAGGCATAGATAGCTTATAAGTTGAGAAATATCCTCAGTAGGCAAGTCAATGAAACACATTGTACTCATACTCTGAGATACCAATGTAGAAATAATTATTGTACGAACAATATCCTTATATTAAATCACAATCCATTTGCATGTGTTAGATGCAAAACAATTTGAGCAATAGCAATTGTTGTTTCCAAAACTAGCTCTATGTACATTAGATTGATTTGAGGATTAAACTAAAATAAAAAAATAAACAAATAAATAAATCAAATTGTGCTTTATATTATGAAATATGTATCATATGTATTTCCATTAATTCCATGCAAAGTTTCTCTTCAAATAAAGTTTCACGTGATTGTAAGTTCTGGAAGATTTATATTTCAGCAAACAAGGCCTAGCAGTACAGTTTGTAGATAGCTAGATGATCTTTAACCACAATGTCAGGGGTTCGACTCATGTCGTGTGTATGAAAGATGCTTTATTATTAGGAGAGGCAAAACTCACTTCAGTGGTCTCTAAGCCTCGAAAGAGATTGGTCTTGACAATCGGCCGGATGATACCCTTAATGCACCAAAAGAATATATCTATTTAAAAAATGAAAGAGAAACAGTAGATTTCAATCAGGAACTAACTCACATATCACACACCAACGCACCTTGGGAGGGAGAGGCGACATTTGAGCATATACCGCACCTGGATGAAGGCTGGATTTGAATCCATGTTTTTACAATCAACTGCAGAAGACTTTGCCAATTGAATTAACTAGCACCTTCATCTGCTCAGAAAAATTGTTGAAGCTTAGATCATACATATTTCATAAGAGGAAATCCGAAGGAGAAAAATTGGTTCACCGATGGATTTTTCGAATTGGTGTGTTAACCCTGTTGGGTGTACCTCTTTTGATCACATCTATGCTCTTGACTTTGATTTTATAAGTTGGAGTATCCCTTGTACTTTATCTTCTTAATGTTGTTCTCTTTTGCTTATTAAAAAAATACATGAGTATGAAGCGAAGTAAAAGTAAGTAAATGAATTCTCTATAATCTTGTTACCTTTTTCTTAAAGATCAAGGAGAGAGAAATCAAAACCAGAAATACAGTTACAATCTAGGTCATATGCTTCTTTTGAATAATTCTATATCTTCTTCAATAATTTTTTATTAAATAATTCTTCTAATTACTAAAGAAGATAGTAATAAATATTTTTTTCATTTTCAATATATTAAATGTATTTAATTTGTCGTTTAATGTTTTCAATTCTAAGAAATTAGGAGGAAATCCGAAGGAGAATATTAACATTACTCATTTCTTTATTCATTATGTTCCATGATATATATATATATATATATATCTATCTGATCAAGACAAGAAGTGAAGCACAACAATGGCTGAAGTGTTAGACATTACAGCCCATATGCTCTTCGTGGACAAATATCACAACATAACTTCAGCTACCTAAGAGCATCTCCAATGAGAGTTGCTTAGGGGTTGCTTAATAATAAAATATTATTTTGATAAGCCACATATGATTTTGGGTTGCTTAAAATTGGAGAGAGTTGCTTATATAAGCAACTATTCCTTATAGGTTGCTTAAAATTTGTGTGTAAATATAGGAGAGAGAATATGGAATGTTGAAGAGAGAGGGTGAGTCAAGCAACTTGTTGTAGAAATTCCCATTGGAGTGAAAATTGTTTGAGTTGCTTAAAATTGAGGTGACCCACTTAAAGAGATAAAATGAGTTACTTATATATTGAGCTTTGGAGATACTCTAATATATGGTTGAGCTCGTACTTTAGGCCCATGACTAAACAATTGGGTCTTACTAAAATTTGTATCATTGGGCTTTAATTTCATTGCTTCCATCGTCTCTCCTTGCTTATTAACGGTGTTGGATTTAATCTCATATATCGGATTATATCCTACTTTAGTGAAACGAACATTAGCAATCAGGCAATCACCTCCATATTTCTGGACACGTGGCCTACACGTTGTACGTGTGGTCAATGACATTCTAAATTGGACCCTTAACTAAGAATAAAAGGGAAAATAACTCTCTCCAAAGGCCTTATAAAACTTAGTGTATTTGATTCCACTTCTAAAAACATTAGAAGTACTTTCGTAGTTGCCAAACATGATTCTAATAAAAGAAGAGGTGCGTGGTTATATAATTGGAGATGTAATTTTGCATCTCGAATTGATTCTAGCAAAAGTATCATGGAGTAGCTTGTGCTTTTGAATTCAAAAATTATACTAAGTTTTATATCAAACTTGTTTTTAAAAATAAAAACATCTAAACATAAGTCACCTTACTTCAAACTCACAATTGTATTAAAATCAATTCTACAAAATCATGTTTGTCAAACGTTCATCTAAACATGGCAGATTCTATGGTGGACCAGTGGTATAGGTATACCTATGGTGCACAAGTTTTTTTAGCCACCAGATTTATCTAGACCACAATGATATGGTGTATCTTCCCTCATTGGAATTTTTTCGTCTTCCTCTTCCATCTCTCTATCTGGTGCAGCGACCAGATTCTGAAAAAAACATAAACCAGTGTTGTTGCTAATGATCCCAGCCCCTGTAACCATGTGCCTGAAACGTCGCCGCCGGCCAGAGTAGCCACCGCACCCACCAGAGCCACTCAGCCACTACCGCCCTTCCCCGCCGCGGTTCCTTTGCCCCAGCACCACATCACCCAGCTTCGCCGCCGCTACTCCACACCCCGTCGCCACCAAAACCGTCGCACCACACCAGATCCGTGTCCTCTAGCTTCGCCGCCACTACCCCACACCTCGCCGCCACCCAAACCGTCGTACCACACCAGATCCTCGTCCACCAGCTTGGCCACCGCTGCACCACACCCCGTCGCCACCCAAACCGCCGCACCACGTCGGATCTGCATCCACCACCATACAGGTGCACACTCCGAGTCTCTTTCTCAGGCAAACCGCCGTGAGTTCGTCGCAGACCAGACTCCACCGCCGCACCGTCCGCTCCACGCGGGCCATGTGATGTTTGCAGCTCAAGAACAGAAAAAATGGTGCTGCAGTAGGAAGAATGAGGAAGAGGAAGAGGGGGCAAAAATTCAGTGTGGGAGGTGTACCATAGATTAAAACAATCTCAGTCGTCAAATATTTTTATGTTTCATCTTATGGCTAAAAAAACTTGTGCACCATGGGTATATCTATACCACTGGTCCACCATAGAATCCGCCTCTAAACATATACTTATAATATCATATGAACTTTTAACTTTTGGAGCTTTCCTCTCTCTGGACTTTGAAAGTTGTACGCCAGCTTCGCCCAATTGCTGTACAATGGTTACGTTGTGGAGTATTACTATTGGATGAAGATCTCCTATCTCATTTTCGTGTATCACATCCTGTCCCAACCAATATAATCTCGCTACATATCCTATTTTTTTAATATTAAATGAAATTTTAATTGACATGGCAAAATGATATTGATGGGGGATAGGATGTGGTACAGGAAAATGGAACATGAGATCTCTATCCATTACTATTAGCATATACTGCTTCGCCCAAGTAGGGACGGAGTGCTAATGCCAATTGCCAATGTCACAACATAGGGGCATCCGGGCAAGCAAGAAAATTAACAATTGATTTTATATTAATCAATTCTTTGAAGTGATCAATAAGTTGTCTTTCAAAGTAGGAGGACAAATCTTTCAAAACATTAGAGTAAATAGCCAATTTGGTCCCTGAAACTGTAAGGTCGTATCAACTTGGTCTCTGAAATTAACGAAATTCCAAATAGGTCCCTGAAACTGTAAAACGTTAATCAAGTCAGTCCCTCTGTTAACCCCAGTTAACTGACGCCGTTAACGGTGCTGAGGTGGCATGTTAAGTGCCCAGTTGGCTTGCCACATTGCTTGACAGCTGTACCAGGGACGAAGTTGACACTACGTTACAGGGACCAAATTGCAATCGTTCTTCTTCATCTTCTTCCTCTTTTCTCCTCCTCCCATTCCTCTTCCTCCTCCTCCTCCTCCACCGTCTTGCTCTGTGCCCCACCACTGGAAACTAGAAAGTGCTGAAACAGTGTTAATGGTGCCGTATTGTCTCCAAAGAGAGTCCCCTCATGGCATGGCATGGCTTTCTCCAATGAGGAAGGTAGAAGACACCACAAAGAACCCAATTGAAGTGCAGAGTACAGCCCCAAGACGAATCAAAGGCAAACCCAATTGAACTATTGTGCTAAACCCACTTTCCTTTCCTTATTGCTTCACGAAAGCTCAACCAGTTGGCTCAGATTTTCAATTTTGATTCCTCCTTTTTGGGGTTTTCAAGGGTTTTGGTGGTTTTGGTCTTCTCCTTCCAATCGATTTTGGGGTATTGGTATTCCCTTATACTCCCTCCTATGCCAAGTCAAAATACCTTGGACCCCTTCATAAAACCGAAACCTTCTTTTTGACATTCCATGCTTCAAATGATATTTTAGAAAGAGATCTACTCAGAAAACAATCTTCAACTCAATGCCTTGTGCCACCACTATGTCATCGTTCAAGCATTCACTGAGATTTGTGAAGAGACATTCCCTAAGAAGTTTGATGGTGGTGGTGCTTAACCATCTCACAGGAACCACATCATTGGAAAGAGTCAGTGATTGTTGTTGTTGGAAATGCTAGCTAGCTCAGCCCTGATCATATGCGTAGGCCACATGGAGGCATTGAATTCACACATGGGAAGAAGCTTCACAGAGCAGGACGGTGGAGGTGGTGGAAGAGGAGGAGGAAGAAGATGAAGAAGAAAGATGGCAATTTGGTCCCTGAAACGTAGTGTCAAATTCGTCCCTAGTACAGCTGTCAAGTGCCAACTGGGTAGTTAACGTGCCACCTCAGCGCCGTTAACGGCGTTAATCAACTGGGGTTAACGGAGGGACTAACTTGATTAACGTTTTACAGTTTCAGGGACCTATTTGGAATTTCGTTAATTTCAGGGACCAAGTTGATACGACCTTACAGTTTCAGGGACCAAATTGGCTATTGACTCAAAACATTATTACTGCAATGAACTTTTTTTTTTTTGCTATACTGCAACGAAATTTTAAAATATTCTGATTTGAGTGGGTAAAATTTAATGATTTTCTTTTTTTTATAGTCATTCTTTTAGTGCTTTATTATCCAAACTCACTCAAGTTCCTCCGTAACAATACTTTTTTTTTTTTTATCAAATGAAACAAAGAGTTTAATTTTTATATACTGTCAGTGTATGACTTTTAAGGTGATTAGGATAAGAATCAATCATTTATGATGATATATCAATTTTTGATTGGTTGATAGAATAAAAAACCTTTACACTAAGTTATGAATTGAGTGAATCATCTGTCTTCCATTTCCACCCAACAAACATAATATATTCGTTGGAATCCAAATGGAACGCATTACACGTGACTCTCCTGCTTTCACTAGTTTCGATTTCTTTCCTACGCGTCCTACATAAGAACAAAGTACAAGGTGAGGGCTAGCAAGAAACATAAGACTCAACGACGCATAACTGACTGCTCAGAAAAGAAGAAAAAAAGATAGAGATGCCTGAATTCTGCGTGACAGGGGGGACTGGGTTCATAGCATCTTATCTGGTGAAGGAGTTACTAGAAAAGGGTCACACAGTGAGAACAACTGTGAGAAATCCAGGTATGTGGCATATGTGAGTATATTATTAGGAAATGGATCTTTTGCAATATGTTTTAAAAATTGCAACAATTTTGTGGTTCCCTCAAACATTTTCTTCAAATTTCGCCACCGTGTAAGGTTACTATTAATAGGAGGAGATATAATATAACAATTACCAATAGTGAGATTTTGAACTTCATTCTCAACATAATTTTTTTTTAACAATTTCAGAAGATCCTTAATCCGGTATATTCATATAGAGAAGAGCCTTTTAAGTTTTAATTCTAACATTTGATACCTTTGCTGCTAAAGTTTGAATTGACCATTAACATTCTATTTTTATGTTATTATTGTAAAAAATTTATCAGGGGATGTGGAAAAGGTTGATTTTCTCAGGGAACTAAGTGGAGCCAAAGAGAGACTGAAGATATTGAAAGCTGATTTATTGGTAGAAGGGAGCTTTGATGAGGCAGTGATAGGGGTTGATGGTGTCTTTCATACAGCGTCCCCGGTGCTTTATGATGACAACATTCAGGTATGCTTCACCTTTGTACTCGGTATTCGTCATTGTGACCATGATTGTAAATTGACTTTGCAGATATATTTATCACAATGATAAATAATTAGGGAAAAATATAGCTAATGCAACCACAATTGTGGTTATAACATCATTGTACTAAAATAGCAATATTGCAATCATAATTCCAACTGAAACTCAGCTTTTATTTAGAAGAATGTGAGTGGTAAGATCAAATTTGTAGCCCTTTTTTTATTAATGGTCTTAAGTCATATTATGAACAAATTCTTTCACAAACTGTAAGCCTTAATCTATTGTGTGAAGTTAGATGAATGGATGTATATATCAGAGTCAAACTGCTTCCAAGAAAAGAAACATGTCAACTACAAGAAATTTACCACATACGATATACCTACAGATGCTTTTAGTGACAGTCATTAAAATCATAGATATATGTATCATATACATACAGATTTATGGTAAACCGTGGGTGTAGGTATCCTATGCCTACAGATGACCAATTGTGTCACTATTTTATATTAGTGATGGATTTAAATCCATGAATATAGACATGCATGATATAGTTACAGATCTTTTAATCTGTAATTTTAACAGGGCAATCAATTTTACAAGTAATTTTAATATCATCTTACACAATTATCTCGAAAGAAACTGTGCATGAATAACGCCACATAAGTAGTTTTGAGGGTTGAGCCTTGAAAAGTTGTTAGTAATTAACCTTTTCGCTTTGTATATGGTACTTTCTTATGATTTGAAATATGTGGCAGGCAACGTTAATTGATCCCAGTATAAAAGGTACCCTGAATGTGCTTAACTCCTGCATAAAAGCAAACGTGAAACGTGTGGTACTCACCTCTTCTTGCTCTAGCATAAGATACCGTGATGATGTGCAACAAGTGTCTCCTCTTAATGAGTCACATTGGAGTGATCTGGAGTACTGCAAACGCTACAATGTAGTAACAATTGCTACCTTATTATATTATGATATATGAAATAATGTCACATTGAAATACATGCAACATTATATTTCGATGGTAATTGTGTGGTTAACATTTTATCAAACTCTTGTCGATATGCAGCTGTGGTATGCATTTGCAAAGACTATGGCAGAGAGAGAGGCTTGGAAGATTGCCAAGGAAAGTGGAATGGATCTTGTGGTGGTTAACCCCTCTTTCGTTGTTGGTCCCCTGTTTGCACCACAACCAACCAGCACACTGCTCGGGATACTAGGCATTGTCAAAGGTTAGATTCCCATGATCTACACTAGAATGTTATATCAAGGGTTCGATTCCCAGGATCTACACTAGAATGCTATGTCAGTGTCTTAAAATTTATGTATTTATTAGTTTCTCTATAAACTTTTGTTTTTTTGGATTCCTTAAGAATTGTTTGACTGGTTTAGCTAGTTGTTAAGGAAGAATTTCTAGCTAGTTAAAAACTTTAGGAAGTGTCCAACATCTTATCATTTGGACATGTGTTTGGAATTTGGATAAATATCT
The DNA here is from genome assembly GCA_035048595.1 of Echinosophora koreensis. Taxonomy (NCBI): domain Eukaryota; kingdom Viridiplantae; phylum Streptophyta; class Magnoliopsida; order Fabales; family Fabaceae; genus Echinosophora; species Echinosophora koreensis. The sequence goes on along the minus strand of JAPCYP010000031.1, from coordinate 147,176 downwards.
TAATTAAAATTTATTCAATAAAGCCGTATCACATGAAACATTTGAGAAGTTTATTGATATGTAAATAACTAATGATTAACGTGCAAATAATTGGTGATTGACATTTATTAAGTGGTGACTTTTCCCTATAATAGTTATGTTAGAGTAATGTTTATCACATCATATGCATCAACCAGCGGATATTTCTACATTAGTCATCTTTTAAGTCATTTTTCCTCAAAAAAAAAAAAAGTCATTTAAATCTAACTAGCTCGAATAATACTTTATTTGAGTGGAAGAATAATGAAAAAGACACTATAATTTTAAACTTGAAAGCATATATCTAAGACACTTATTTCATAACTCATTAAATAATTTTGCATAAGACTTCATTAACTTTAAATATTACTAATTTTTATTCAACGATTATATTATAAGGTTCTGCACACAAATTTGAATTTAGGGTGACACATCTTTGAACAGGCTTGAGAGGAGAATATCCAAACACAACAGTGGGCTTTGTACACATAGACGATGTGATAGCTGCTCACCTGTTGGCTATGGAGGAGCCCAAAGCATCTGGCAGGCTTGTTTGTTCGAGCTCAGTAGCTCACTGGTCTCAGATCATTGAAATGCTTCGGGCCAAATATCCTTCCTATCCATATGAAAACAAGTGAGTTAAATTTAATCAGCCCATCAACTATAATGTTAGCCTTAATTTGCATTAAATTATTAGATGGCTTAAACATTCTGGTCAAGCACCAAGAGTCTTAAGATGGTTTGAATTTTTTTGTGCTTAGTTTGCCTGAAGTTTGATGATGGTGTCACAGGTGCAGCAGCCAGGAAGGAGATAACAACCCACACAGCATGGATACCACTAAAATTACTCAGTTGGGGTTTCCTCCATTCAAAACCCTTCAACAAATGTTTGATGACTGCATCAAAAGCTTTGAAGACAAGGGCTTCCTTTGACATCCATTACAATCTGTTACTTTTTATTATCTTGTGAGGTGTCTGCATCACATAATCCAAAATAAAGAGGCAATGAAGTACTTGGACAAATAGAAAGACAGACATTATCTTTAGAATTTAATTAGCATGCAATTGCACTCTTTACACTGTCAATCAATCATTTTTTTTTTAAATAAAATTTAGGGAGCTGCTACATATACCCCTACATGTGCCTCATCCATCCCCACACTTATAATTTCAATGTGTGAATGGACGATTATGCCCCCAAAAACTTCAAAAAAATCATCCCCTCCATCCTTTCTCTCTCAAACAGCACACCCCCATCCTGAACCACTTCTCTTTTCATTTCCTTCACTGCGTTATTGCTTTTTTTTCTTGTCTTCTCCTTCTGTGTTATTGAAAATCAATGTACAGTTAAAAAAAAAAATCAATGTATTGACAAATATGGAGATATACCTGTTAAAAGTAATGCACATTTGTTAGAAGTTTCTAGAATTGTCTAGAGACTAAATGACTAGAAATAACTAGAGGTTGCAAAACAAGAAGAAATAAAAGAATGGTCTAGAATTAGGAACTGTGTAGAAACATCTGTAACAATGTAATGTAGAGAAGTCAAAGAAAAACCTAGACTATTCTATTTCTAGAACCATCTAACAACACATATAAATAGGCAATTATGCTTTCATTTGTAATTGTAGCAATCTAATGAATGTTACAGAGAGCTACTCTTTCCTCCAAACCTCCTCCATCCATCTACCAAATTTACCTTCACTTCTTCCACTTCAACATATGCTCACCAATTACTTTGTCACTCTTATTTGACTATCAACTATAAAATCCAACAATCCCAAACACAGATATAAATAAAATTTTAAATGGATATTTCCCCATCGAATAAAACTTTCAAAAAAAAATTTTACATATGAAAATCTGAATATTTCCATCGATTCAAAATCAATTTAAATGGATTGAATATTAACCAAATACAAATCTATATTGAAGGATCAACCAAACACAATTCTATGGTTCCAACATAAATTTCATTTTAAAAAAAATGATTTATACTTCTGTGGAAATTTCTTCAAATCCCCAAAACCAATGCCGTTGCCATGAAAGATGTTGGGATCATTTAGCAACGGGATTCCTCGCATTGAAAGATGTTGGGATTATTTAGCAGCGGGTTTCCTCGCAGAAGCTCTGCCTCCTTTACTTTAAGCCACTCTGGTGCACGATATCCCAACACCCTAGCATCAAGAATCTGCTCAGTAGTGAGAGAGGCGGCGGCGGTGTGCCTTGTCAAAGAATAAAGGAAGAAGAAGAACGAATAATTAATCTGAATGTGTGGGGCGTGGGGGTGCGCTGTTTGAGAAAAAAAAAGGGAGGGGAATGGTTTTTTGAAGTTAATAGGGGTATAATTATCCACTCACACGTTAAAATTATAAGTGTGGCGGTGAATGAGGCATATGTAGGGTACATATAGCAGCTCCCTAAACAAATATCTAGCTTAAGCATAGGTCCGGCCCAAGGGAAGGCTTAAGTCTTTGCTTTACGCCTCCACCCAAAAAACTTATTTACTAATTACTATAATGATTATAGGCCTATTATTGTGTATTCCTTACACCCTAAAGCTAGAGCTATCAATTCGGGCTAGTACGCAACATGCCACTATATTTTCAGATCGAGCTAGGTTGAGCCAATTTAATTCTGGGCCAATAATTTACTAGTCCAGCCCAGTCCTATGCGGCTGCGGGCCAAACAGATTGGCCCATGGGCCAATACACTTAAATAAAGATAAAAATTATATATTTCTAAAATTAATAAAATTATAAAATTTAGTAAGTTATAAATTCAAAATTAATTTTGTTAAATATATTTAATTTATATTCTTTAATATTGAAAGTTAAATTTAAAACATGTATGTTATATATTATTATAAATATTAACGTGTTAAGTTACATTAGTAACGGCAACTAACGGAGCAAGCAGTACAGATAGAGAAGTGTATGTTGGGAGTTAAGTTACATGTTTTCATCCAAGAGGCCTGGGAGGGAGGTTTTATTATTTGTATAATTTCAGGATAAAACTATTAGAGAAATGTATACAACATCTTTTATTCTTTTAGTGGGTAAGACAGCATCTTTTTTAAAACGTGCACTACTAGAAATCTTCTGATTACCTGTCGATTTTCCTATTGATTTTGCTAAAAAATTCTTAGGAAACAGGTTTCATGCAGATTTTCCTACAAATTTCTATCTATAAGTAATACCTTCATGGGTAATTTTTTTCTGCGAATTTTAAAATCCGTAGGAAATTTCTTGCAGATTTTCTTGTGAAACAATTAAATCTCCATAAAATTTCAAAATTTCCTATGAATTTAAATCTACAAGGAAAAACCTTATTTCTGAAAAAATTGAAGCAAAATTCGCAGGAAATTCCTACAGAAAAAATCGGCAGGAAAATCCTCAAGTAATTCATGAATTTTTAGTAGTGGTTAACTACTTAATTAAGCTTTTGACAAATTTAACTAGTAAAAATATATTATTCAAAACACTTGGAGGTGAAATTATTACCTTTTAAACAATAATGTATTGTTTTTCAAATTTCAAAATAGTAAGGTGTAGTATAAAAATATAATGCTTCAGTTTAATTTATATTTTTTTATTTCCAAAGTTCGGGCCAATGGGCCAGCCCATGTCGAGCCAATGAATTTTCGGGCCAAAATGGGTTGAGCCAAAATAATTTTGGTCCTATATTTTATTAACCCAGCCCATGTTTAATATCGGACTACTCGTGCCAGCCCATAGCGCCGGACTCATTTTGACATCTCTACCTAAACCTTTAGTGTAGTTGATAGGCCCACTTTTGCACCCCACTATTGGCATGCAAAACTTGTTGAACCCTCTCGGATGCTAGCTCTATTTGCTTTCCTAGAGGGTTCTAGTTGCTGTTTGTTTGGGGAGTAATCCCTTTTTTTTCATTAAAAAAAAACCTTGTTGAATCATGGCCACTTGCGAATAAGGGTTTGTATTTTTAGTTGGTACGTAAAAAAGTACAATTACATTTTGGACACGAGAGACTTTTAGGTGCATAGATTTTATTTGTAATTAAGACATAGATATTTTAGTTTAGATTTGAATTTAGATAATTATCTAAACCCTTGTTTAAACTTGCCTTTTTACCTTTCTTTTGCTACAGAACCATCCAAAACTGTTTTAATTCTCCTATCTCTACCCATTTCTCTGTTCCTAAAGCTCCCCTTGTGCTAGCCTTGCCTTGGCATCACTACTAGAAAAATGGTTTTTAGCGACCGAATTTAGCAACCGATTTAGATCTGTCACTACTAGCGACCGAAATTGCAACCGAGTTTTTTTTCCTCCAAAAATTGGGTACTTTTTTATCCTCAGCAACCGAATTAGCAACCGAAATATTTGGTCCCAACATATTCGGTCACTAAATCGGTCCCAACAAAAAAGTTTAAAAAAGTCAAACTATTTTTCTTAGTCAGTGACCGATTTAGCGACCATTATTCTGGCAAAATATAGCGACTGAATTTAAATCGGTCGCTGAATATTTTTAATGAACTGCGACCAAATTTGTGATTGAAAATTCGGTCGCTATACCTGAACCCTAAATCAGGAATACGAGCTTCTTTTTCCCTCACTTTTCATTTTTCCCCTTCCCTCTCCGTTACTGCAATTTGCCCTCCCCCTCCCTCACTGCTACGTCATTCTCCGATCATCTCGTCTCTTTCTCTCCCTCTCTGGTCATCTCATCTCTCTCTCCTTCTCTGGCCACCACTTCGTCATTCTCTGGTCGCCATCACTGAGTCACACAGCCACAAGAGCCGAACCACCACCAGAGCCGCAACGCCACCGAGCCGCACTGCCACTAGAGCTCCGTTGCATCGCTGCTGTACTTCTGGAGGTAGGTGGCTGGAAAACCCCTCTTTTATTCCCTTGTTGATACTAAAATCTGAACTGAAGACTTCCCTTTTTGTGTCTAATGTGTTTGCTTGATGGTTTTGTAAAGAGTTGGAAGGGATGGATGTGGTGCTTGAAACGTGTTGGGTTTGTTTCCTGTACATGGGTGGTTTGTTTCCTGTACATGAGAAATGCTCTGTTTCGTGTATTTTGTTTACTTTCACACCATGTGTTTGATGTAATACTTGAAAGAATTCTTGTGAGGTTTATTGTGATTCTTTACTGTTATCTTGACCATCGATCTGCTACTTCTACCACCGTATTGTTAGTTGACTCTTAAATTGACACTAGGAAAATATCATGTTTGTAATGGTCTGAAAATTACTTACTTTGGATTATGCTTATCTGTTACCTATATGTTCTCCTATTGCTAGGACGACTCATTTGGTTCCTTGATCTTCACGTGTTTCAGTTCTGGTTTGCTGGTGGGATAAGAGGTGATTGATTAAAATTGAAATGTCACCAGGTGCCTCAATTTATATCCCAAGGGTTTACTTTATATGGTCACTTTGGATTCCTGTCACCAGCTGCCTCAATTACTTTCTATTGCTATGAATTTTGGGAATTAACTTGAGAACCTGAGAGTTCCATGGGTAGTTTTTTTAGCACAAGCTTGCTGATTTTTTGAATAACAAGAACCAAATGATGTAGTTTTCTACTTTTCTTCATGTTTGCTGGTAGTGTTTAGTGTACATACTATGCTTGAGTTTCCCTTAAAACTTAAAAAGTGGTCTTATGTTTAAGACTTCATAAATTTCAAAAGCGACCGATTTTTTCAGATGCAAATTTTAAATATGATCGTTGGATTAGCGACCGAAAATTCGGTCGCTGAATTGGTCGTTTGAATGGTAAGGCGACCAATGTTAGCGACCAAATTATGACCACTCTACGATCGAAAATTCGGTCGCTATAAAATTTACCGATCAAGGTTTTAGCAACCATTTGTAATCGGTCGCTAATTCGGCTACTGACCAATTTAGCTACCGAAAAGCTTTAAATAGTGACCGAAAATTTCGTTCGCTAAAACCCCCCCTTTTTTTTGGTAGTGCATCCAAACCAGACTGATCTGTCTTTGCCTTGTCTTTGCAAGCCTCCACTAATGAGTTTGCAGATATCAATGGCTTCAATCAGCTGCAAGCTTTGCTAGAAGACACTCACTACAAAAAAAGGTGGGATTACCGACGGCCAAAACCCGTCGGAAACGCAAAAAATCCATCGGTAAAACGCATTTCCGACGGACCGAATTCCGTTGGTATCTGGCACGTAGGAAACGGTTTTCGAGGGACGGGTCAGGTCCGTCGGAAATTATCGACGGAAAAAGCAGTCGGTAATGTTACCGACGGAAATTTCCGTCGGTAATCGCTTTTCATTACCGACGGAATTTTCCTTCGGTAACGTTGCCGACGGAAAAAGCCGTCGGTAACGTTACCGACGTAAAATTCTGTCGGTAATTAGTTTTTTTATTAATATTTATTTTTTATTTATTTTTTATTTTAAATATAAATTATTAATTCTTTTTTATTTAAAAAATTATATTTTTTATTTTATTATAATTAATTTATTATATTATTATTTAGGTCAAAAAAAGAAATCACAAATAATTAAAAAGACTAAATTTATATGAACATAAATATTCCATACATAAAATATCCGTCTGTCTAGAAAACACAAGTAAATATAAAACTATCCTAATAATCATCATCATCATAGTAATCATCATCGTCATCCTGTAAGGGGAGTTCCCGGCGTCAGTTGACCATCATGCTGGGGCGCAGAAGTCACACCGGCATCATGCGGCTGCGGTGGTGCCACGGTAGAAGTAGTGGAGGGCTGGCTGGCATGGATGACCCCTCTAGAGCGCTGCGCCTCTCTGGTGGAAGTAAATCGAGCAGAGAGGTCATCACCGTAGACCAAGTCTCCATCTGCTGCTGCATGCGCTCTGCAGTCTGCCTCTGCTCCTGCACCTCTTGCCTCAGCTGCCGCATCTCCTCCGTGTCCTGTGAGCCGGAGGATGTAAACTCCCGAATGGTCAAGCTCGGCGTCGAGGCCCGAGTGATGGAACGAGCCATAGTCGTGGTATCGTAAATGCGACCCTTCTTCTTCCCGCCCGCCACTTCCATCCAGACCTGGATCTGTAGTCGGTCGACCTCGGCAAGGTCCAGCTGGGAAGGATCCGAGGCACCAGAGCAGGAGGCAACCTCAGACGTTACTTGACTAAACTTGGCATTGTACTCTGCCTGCGTCAATACATTACAAAAATTATTTTGTTAGACTATAATAATGAAAAATACATTAAATGTAAAAAGATACTTTAATTAGCTCACCACTGTTTGCCTCGACCTCTCATCAACAAACTCGCCAGTGTCTGCGCGAATATGTGTCTGCTCAAACACAGTAGGGACATCAACTGAGTGGGCAAGCTGTCCTACCTGCAACCGACAAAGAAATATAATCAATTAATTATAAAATAAATCATATAAAAAAATAAAAATATACTATTATTTATATGTGCATACCATGTTAATGGCACGCTGCATATGGCTAATCGAGCCACCAGTGTGCATGCTCCCACCCTTCTCTGAAGCCCGATTTCTCTTTGCCTACTCACACTTCGCCTTGTACTCTAGAGTGTCCCAGTACGCACAAAGCTGAGCCCAAATTTTGGGGCCAATGTAATCTGGGCGCACCTGCATTTCCCTAGCCTTCCCGAGCATGTTCCTCAGTCGATTAGATGCTCTGTCATCAAATATGGCGTGTACCTGTGCAGCATGCTCCAGTAACCAGCGCACAAGGGCCTGTTAACAAAGAAGAAATATCAATACCATTATACAAAAAATAAAAAATGTATAAAATGCGTGAAAAAAAATATAAAATACAGGAAAAAATAAACAAATTAGCTCGAATCGTGTGAAGATACGATGCTGGTCTTCCTTCGGTATCCTCCCCCATGATGGCCAGAAGCGACGATATTGCGCCTTGAGGGCGTAGGTAACGTTCTTCGATCCCACTTTCGATGGGATGAAGCTGAAAAATTTAAAATTTTATTAATTCAACAATATGACAATCAACAAATATATACTTATTGAGTAAATATAAAATAGTCAAAGTTAAAAAATTTCTTACGATCCAGAAATAGGCGTGATCCATGGTCGATCCTCAAGTCTGGGAATCCTGGCCCACTCAGGCAAGTTCTCAAGCGCGATCGAGTGCTGGCCGGACGATGTGGATGGAATGTCCGTGCCATGATGGTATGCGGCCCCGAATGATGAGGATGGAATGGTAGGGCCAGGCTGTGCCGACATACCAGGAGTCGGCATAAATGATAATCCTGCTGGCTGTGTGGCATATGCAGATGATGATGGTGGTGCTGGGTGTGGGTGTGGTGTAAGTCCAGTAGGGGGCGGCGAGTAGCCGGCTAGTGAGCCTCGTGGGCCAAAGCGAGTGGGTGAGATATGTGTGGAGGATGGGGTAGTGTGCGTCAGGGATGGTGTGGTATGGGTAGGGGATGGTGTAGTATGGGTCGGAGAGGGTGTAAAATGAGTGGGGGAGGGTGTAGAACGGTCGGGGGAGGCCCCTGTAGCTAGAGTGGGTGCGGTGGGTGCAGAGGAACCTGCACCGAGGCGGGCAAGCACCTGGGACTTAATGGTGTATCGTCCTCGCTTAGCCTTCCCCTTCCCCTTATCACCGCTAGGCAATGGGGGGCGAGGCAACTCTCCTCCTGATGCTGACATATCTATTTACTAATCACAATTATAAGTCAATGTAAAAAAAATAACTCAATCGACATTTAACAGATTAAACTAATATGCAAATTTTTAAAATACAACAAAATTACAAAAGTCTTACATTTAAATGCATAAACAAATATACAAAATACATGATACTATAACTTAACAGTAAAGTTCCTATTCAGACTCGGTATCATCACCTGATTGTAAGTCTGACTCTTCTTCTTCTTGCATTGAGTCATCACTTTGGATTTCTTCCTCTGATGATGCATTCATCGATACCGATGGATTAGCAATGGCCACTTCTTCCCCATCATCAGCAGATCCCAACATGCCAGTAATACGCTCGACCTCAATTACTTCATTGACATGTGATGATTCATCTGCCTGGAAGGGCATATCATCCTCTGCATTATTGATTTCTATGCGACCTCTAGGTTTGGTAGTGACAACAACACACCAACCTCATTTGTCTGCTCCCATTGCTGGATAAGGGACGTAGTAAACTTGTTTGACATTGTGAGCAATGATAAACGGATCAAATTGTTGATATCTTCTATCTATGCGAATGTCCATAGTGCCATACTTGGGATTCACCTTTGTGCCTGTCTTCGATGGATCAAACCAGTTACAATAAAATAATACTACTTTTTTAGGATAAGTAGTAGTATTGTATTGTAACTCGTATATGTGTTTTATGACTCCATAAAAATCACCAGTACCTTCACCCTGTTCCATTCATCTGTATGGAATTTGTACCCATTAACAAAGTATGTATGCCATGATCTAACACTGCTATAGGGCTCGTACGCCAAATCTCTCAAGTGTTGATTTAGCACACTTAATGGTTGCTGATACACCTATGAATTTATAAGTCATATTAAATAATTTTCATTTTCAATTAGCAATTAAGCTTAAGATATTGTTTGCTAAGTTATACGACACTTACTTGTTGCTTAAACCATTCAGGAAACTCTGCATGTGTATGTGCAGAAGCATCTTGGTCACTAATTTGATTAATTTGCAGGAACACACTGACAAATTAATAAAATCCGTACAATGTGTTAAAATAGAATATGATGTACCATATGATACATTATTTATAAAATGATTCTTTCAAACTTACTCATGGTATGGTTTCACCTCTGTGCAATTTATCAACACGTGAACATGGGCCGACTCATACTCCTCATCACTAAACCAGTAAATAAGCTCTTTGAAGGGTGTCACATCTTGAAGCATTTTACAAAAAAACACCAAACACTGCTCGGGGACATTCCAATTGGACTTGCAAGCTAGAAGCCTAACACAAATTGATAATTTTGAATCCGACGCCCCTTCAAACAACGGCTTACTTGTCTCTAACAATGGATTGTAAAATCTCTGCACCGATTCATTAGGAGGCTCTTCCATGTCATTAGACTCATCCGCCTCGAAGTTCCCATGTTGCCAAGACAATCGTCCACCATCATATGCATTGACTAGAGTTGTTCGACATAGTCGTCATGTAAGCCACTGCCAGATGCACCCATGTGAAGATCGTCAACACCGACATCGTTCAGATTGATATCCGGCAGCTCCTCACCATGATCAGTCCATATCCAATAATTAGGCTTGAACCCACATCGATATAGGTGTAACTTCACATCATCATCACTCAAAACTGTCATACAATTGCACTTTATGCATGGACAACGAATCCCCCCCTCTTCTGCATAATCACAATGTTGTTTGGCTTTCGATATAAACTCCGCAACTCCATCTACAAATGATTGTTTCAAAAGTCGTCTCCCAGACTCGTTCCTATCATACACCCAACTACGACTCGGAGGATAATATTGCATCCTTCTGCATTTTCAGATAAATTGACGTATTTTTAAACATGATTCCATAACCCGAATCGCTCCCTTTATTTAAAAGGTGTGGCCCTATCCCATTTGAGAAAAAACTTTTTCGCCATTGTATTATACTAGTTACTCATTACTTCTCATGTCTTATAGCTGACGAAATTTCGGCAGCATTTCCCATTGGTCTCCAAGTACACAACTTGATTGCGGTAAGATACCGCGATCAAGCATGCACTCGGAGAACAAAAGGAAATGCTTCGACCCGAAATTTCATCAACTATATAACAGATGAGAATCAACGAGTAATTAGTATATCAGTGGAGAAAAAGTTTTTTCCCAAACTGTCCCAATTGGACAATTCAAGAATTCAATAAAATGAGCGATACCATGACCACGAGTACACATGCTCAATAATGTTGAACCTTGAACGGGAAACTACGGTTTTTCTCAATTACGTATTAATTATATATACTTTAAGATAAAATAAAACTTTAAGTAACACAGATAATTTGCGTAAAGTTTGATAACAACAACAAACTATATAACACATAATTAAGCAACTAGCATAAACATATATTAGTCCATAATCATTTGTCTAACTTTTTATTAAATCATTTATTTTTTCAATTTAATTTAGTTAATATAACATTTTATTGCTTTAGTAAAGTAATTATGTTAATTTTTATGCATGACTTTTAAAATCTAAAATTTATTTTAAATTCTATTATTAGTATATTAGTTAATTGTTTGCTTGAAGTAGTTTTTAGGAAATTATTTATTTTAATAAATTTTTATTGTTCTCACTTATTATGTAACTTGACTATTTAAAGTCCTATGAGCTCAAATCTTCAAAATTATTATCAGTATATTAGTTAATTACTTAAATATTAAGATTTTTTAATTATATATTATGTTTCAATTTTAATCATTAACTATATGATTGTTTTTTGTCGCTGCAATGTTTATTATTATTATTTTCATAATATTGTTTATTTATTATTTGTTTGTCAGTGTTTAATTTTATTTAATTAAATAAACATTATTTACTTTTAACAATATTATTATTCAATTTTCGAAAGCCACTCTTTAAAGTCTGGCGTGGATAATCCATGCGTGTCCCGCATAACACTTCAACGAGACGTGGAGTAATCATTTTAAAAGGCGTAAACATTTTACCTAAATTAAGTATTAATTTAAGCTTTGTAAAAAAAAATAGTATTAGTTTAAGTTTTATATTACATCAAAAGCTAAAGGTGAATTTTACACTACCATAAAGCAGCATTGAATAACACATGTTTCTAACCACAATATCAACTTCTAAATTAAAATAACTGAAATAAAATAATACCAACATTTAATTACACTCCAAACCACAAATAGATAACAATTTACTAAATTGATCCAACATAACAGCCCAACACACTTAACTTACAACATAACAGTACAACACACCTAATTACACTCCAATAAAACTATCCAACACACTTTAAAAAAAAAAAATTGATCCAACATAAAAGTCCAACACATTTTATCATTGTCCTAACAATTCACAACATCCTAATTAACAACCATCCATTCAACATTTAATTAATAAACAAAATAAAATTAAAAATTAAATGGGAAACTCACCTGAAACAACCGCACTGGTGGTTGGTGCTCCAAACAGGTGGTGGTTCTCTGGAGAAGAGAAGATTGAGTTACTAGCTATAATGTACAAACAGAGAGAATAGAGTTGGAGAAGAAGGTGGCGTGCGGCGGCGCAGGAGGCGGCACACGCGGCGGTCACTGGTGCTTGGCGAAGGGGACCGTTAGGGGCGGCTGGTAGAGAAGAAAGAAGGAAAAGAGAAAGGAAAGAGAGGGAGAAAGGAAGAAGAAGAAGAGGAAGGGGGAAGGTTGGCTAGAGGGGCGACTGGCCGGAGGGGAGACGGAGGGGCGATGGTGGCGCGGTGAGGAGAAGAGGAGACGTCGAAAATGGACTGAAATGAGGGGGGAGGGAAGATTTATACATAAAAAAAGTTACCGACGGCCCAGCGACGCATTTAAACTACCGACGGCTGGATCCGCGTTTCCGACGGACCCGTCCGTCTGTAAACAACCAGATCTGACGAATTCGAATTATCGAAGGAAATTTCCATCGGTACACCTGTCCCGCCCAATTTTCGAGGCACCTTTCCGACAGAAATTTTTGTCGGTAACGTTCTGCCGGTAACCTTTTCCCACTTAATTTTCGAGATGACTTTCCGACGGAAAATTTCATCGGTAACGTTGCCGATGGAAATTTTCATCGGTATACCCTGGCCCCGCTCAAATTTTGAACCGTTTTTCCGGCGGAAAATTCCGTCAGTAATTTACCGGCGGAAAATTCCGTCGGTAATTTACCGGCGGAATTTTCCGTCGGTATACCCTTTTCCTACACAACGTTCCGATGAAAAACTCCGTCGGTAATCCTTGCCGCCACATTTCCGCGCCATATTACCGACGGACGTAGCGACGGAATGACCGTCGGTAACGGTTCCGACGGCTTTTCCGTCGGAAATGTCCGTGTTTTTTCCTATTCCTAATTTCCGACGGTTTTTTCCATCGGTAATGATAAAATTTCCGTCGGAAAAATATCCGTCGGTAAATCGATGTTTTCTTGTAGTGACTAGAAAGCAATTGGAAGAACAAAAGAATGCTAGGCTTGCTTTAGAAGCAAGAGTAGGATCTCTGTTTTCTCTTTTAACTAGGTCTGAATAGCTTTTTTAAGACTTGCCTTGTACAAGCTAATGATGAATAAAAATTTATACATCTTTTTCTCTTATCTTTACTATTTTGTCTTTTTGCTTTACATTTTTCCTTTTTGTTGATGGCAAAAGGGGGAGAAAGTAGAGAGACTTAAGATGATATCAGTAAATAAAATTAAACTTGTCTTGGCTGCATAAAATGCTTAATTGAACCTGGCTGCATATCTAATTAACTCGTCTTAACTAATGTAAAATCTAAGTTAATGAATGCTACTTTGATATATTGCTCTGATAAATATGTTATGTGCTTTCTGCTCTATGTCTTTGTAATATGAACTGAACCTAAATCTTTTTGCACAACCTTTTCTGGATTAAGAAAGTTTCCACTTGTGTGAATATTTTGTCTTATCTGTTGATATTTTCTAAAGTTCATTAAATCATCTAATGTTTGTCATCATAAAAAAGGGGGAGATTGTTAAGTCTCTAAATGTTGATATGCATCTGCCCTAAGTTTTGATGAAAATCAAACATTTGTCAATGATTTAATTGAACTTCATATTGGTTGCTGACATGTCTATCTAGTATGCAGAATATTAAGTGAAAGGTTCTTTTAAACCGGTTTGCCTATAGACACAAGATCACCTGACTTATGAGTAAGAGTCAACCTGTTTGCTGACTGGATTGTTGACTATCTGCATTAAGGATTCAATCTCTCTGGTTGAAGCTCTCACTTGTCTATGGTCCTTCGATAAGGAACACAAGGATAAAGAAGTCTTTAGGAGTTGTCCCTTCAAGCAGAAGTTACTAATGCTTTCTCTCTCTCACGCATATCAAGAAAGTCAGAACGTCAAACTCACAAGCAACCTAGAAACTCAGAAGCGAGTGCTTCTAATATGCTTTATTCCTAGTACAACTGGGAGTTGCACGAAAAGAGAAATGTGTTCAGCAAAGTACAAAAGCAACCTGCACAAATCTGATTTGGCTGCTGCATAAAGCACTGCATTTACGTGTTAGAGTACAACCAATGTTCCTATTGCATTAATGGCTGCCCAGAACTACTCTATTGCATTTAATGGTGTCCAGCTTGAAGCCAACACTTGACGGAATGTCTCTAATGGATTCTAAATGATTGGAGCCTATAAATACGGAAGTCATTGAAGATGAAGATAAAGAATACACAGCATTAAAGAGTCATTACTCCGAGAAATTAATCTGTCATTCTTTCAATCTGTATTCTTCAATCATTTGAAGTTATTACACAGTCTTTCTATACTTCACATTTAATTTACTCTTCTGAGTGTTAGTGAAAGACTTGTGAATTGTATTTATTACAATCTTTTCTCAAAACAACTTGAGTGAGCCTGAAGAGGCTAGGTGAGCAAAGAATACTTGTCTTGGAGCCTGGAGAGGCTAGGTGTGCAAAGAATACTTGGAGTCTGTAACCTAATCAGTTATAGTGGAGAAAACTTGGTGCTGCCAAGGACTGGACGTAGCCCTAGTTGTTAAAGGGTGAACCAAGATAAATAGTTGTGTTTAATCTCTCTATCCTTATCTCTTTAGTTGCTTTGATCATATTTATTTATCAATTAACTAAAGGAGCTTAAGTGTGAATATCAAACAAATTTTACTCTTGCATGTTTGTGTGTATTTCTGTAAAAAACTGATCAGACAGGTGACCTGTCTGTATCTTGTGAAAACACTTGTCTGAACTTAGCTTCTATGTGCGAAAAGTTTTCAACTTAAAACTAAAATCTGATAAACACAATTCAACCCCCCTTATTGTGTTTATAGTTGTCTATTTCAGTATAAGGCTCGTGACTTTTATAAAAAAAGTTTGATTTCTAATGTTTGAGTTTAATACTAAATACAAACCCTATGTGTTTTGGTAAAAAGTTTCTTTTTATTATTATTTTGTTTCTTTACTTTTGGTTCTTCTATATTTTAAGCACATGGAACTATGTGTTTCTACGCTTCTTGGAAAGGAAAATACGTGGGTCAAACACATAGTGTTTATGGGCGTCTCAGAGGTAAGTTTTTCATTTCTTTCCTTATTTTTGTTGTTTGATTAATAAGTTTATTATTTTTATTTTTTAGAATTAGTATCTTTGTTTTATTTTTATAGATTAAGATTATGACAACGAAATACCCATAACTAATCGGAGTATCAATGAAATTACAACCTTCTTGAGGTGGGGATCATCCTTTTAGGTTCGCCAAGAGCGTTGACGAGGCCAAAGGGATACCAATATGATCTTAATCTAAGTGTTTTGGTGTATATTATTTTATGCCTTAATTTATATGTTGTGAATTGTTTTTAACACTTTAAATATTTGTAAAAGTAATTTTTTTTAACTAATTTTGTTGATGATAGAATAATTGATGAATGATCGGAGTTACGGTTGTGTAAATTCTATTTTATTGGATTTCGCTAGGAGTGCTAACAAGGTCCGGTTTTTACATCTAAAAATAATAATTATTTTTCAATAATAAAATTAAAAAATAGATGTGAACGAATTTTCTGATCTTCAAATTTGTGATTGTGGTGTAATCTTTTTCGAAACCTTTTTTAAGGAAAAATCTTTTTAAGAAAAAATCTCCTTTCTTGGATATCTTTTCTTTAAAATGTTTTATTTTCTAATTTTCAAAATTTTATTATTGCACCACAATTAAATTTAATAAGTTGTAGGGTTGAAAATTGCTCAACAAAAGCAAATGAATTTTTTGTCACCCATTTTCTATCATAGTCATTTATCAATTTTGAAAATATGCTCACAAAATGATAATTAAAATAAAAAACCAAAAAATATTTCGAAAAGACAAGACCAATTCAATTAATTTAGCATATAACTTTAGATCAAATAGATGATCGTTTTGTTAGACGGATAACCTTTCATACCCATAATCAGCCCTCAAACCTAATCTTTAAAACGCTGACCACTATAGTTTTAGGTATTCAATTGCACCATTCCATGTAAATGGATAAAGCGATTGGTGGGGTAATGACTCCCCAAATCTTCCCTTTTTTTTTTCCTTTTTCATCGCGGCGCTCTCGAGTATGGTACGATATTTTATAAGAAAATCTCAAATCTAATCTCAAAATAATGAAAAATAATAAATTAGTCCTTATGAATCTCAAATGTAAGTGAAATAGTTTTGATATTAGTCTTCCGAAAAATTATTTTGACAAACATTTAAGATTTTTTAAAATTAAACTACAATTGTTTGTTTTTCATAGACTAAAGTGAGGCCATATATATATATATATATATATATATTTTCAAGTACTATGAATCTGTAATATATGAGATAGTGCAACTTCCAGAGAATAAAACAATCCAGTAAAAAAAAAAACTAAAAAAAAAAAAAAAAACAACAACATATGTGGGGTTACGTCTATCAACCAAGTTTGCAAAAGGCAAAAGCGCGTCTATCAACCTAGATTGCAAATGCCCTAATGATAGATACTGAAAGCAACCCTTCCTTTATGAAAGTCTAAGTTCCCGGTCGAAATTTACTCCCAGCAGGAGGCATTGAGCAATTTTGGACCATTCATGGCATATTCTCAGACATGCGCCCCATCTTTGAGCACAAAAACCACGCAAAATCTCTATGAACCCTATGCCTTGTCTTGGTTTCTTTCTGGAATAGATGTCATCTTTCATTCTTAAGGCAGCCTTTAATGCTCAAGGATGTATACAGTACATTTGATTCATACCATCCTTTGTGGGAAAACTTTTTCTTTAATTATAAGCTATTATATATGTTATTACTCTATTTTTGCTCTCTTTGATTTATATTAATTTAGTTGACCACTTGTTGCAAGCTCGATCTAGGGCAAAAAGGACTAATAGAGCCAGATGTAGTAGCGGTAATTAGTGGCATGGAAAATAATAATAATAATAATAATAATAATAATAATAATAATAAGTTAAAATTACACTTTTGATCTCTTAAATTGTTTGTTTTGTTCAAATTGGTCCCTTAAATTTATTTTGTGACAATCAAGAAGAAGCAAGACGAAAATGGTTGATGAACAAGAAATTCCCAGATATGCGTGAAGAAGATGAACAATTTTTATTTATTTATTAATCATATTTATTTAAAAAAAAAATTGTTTGGAAATGCCACATAGGACAAGAATTGAAGGAATAGAGTGAAAAGGAAAATGTTGTTACCCGAACCTAACTTATGGCACCTTTTTGTAACAAAATAAACTTAAGGGACTAGTTTGAACAAAACAAATAACTTAAGGGACTAAAAGTGCAATTTTGCCTAATAATAATAATAATAATAATATAAAGGCAACGTCCTTCACTACTCAAACTAATTCATGTGAACTTCCCTTTCTCTTCTCCCTAGCTAGTCTCAACCAGACGAAGCAAGCATTTAGCAAGTACCTATTTTTATTTAATTTTCCACTCCCCACACTCTCTTTTTGTGGTTCCCCAGATATCCAATAATACTTTGTTGATTTAAACTTAGAATCATGTTATATAAATAATGACAATATAACATTTAGATGACTTCACTCCGTAGAAGATGGATTTTTCTGCAACCTTATACATGTTAAGGAAGTATAAAATAGAAATGTTGTATTGAAAAGAGTGATTTTTTAATTTTCAAGGAATTGAATACACAACTTTCAATACAATATTTCTACTTTTGATTTTTTAATATGTACAACTTTGCACATGATAGAAAAATCGATATAAGATATCATAAACTTCAGTTTGTGTCTCACAGCCCGTGATAAAAAAGAGCAACATTGTAAATTTATGTATTTGTCTTTGTGTTGAGGGAGAGTGAGAAGGGTGGCAGAGGAACAGATAGAGAACTTTCAAGGCTCTTTTATCTTCCACCATCACTCATCTAGCCTCTATCAAACTGAAAGTCCCAAAATTTTTATAAATACTTTAATTTTATCTTCCCATCTGAAACAAAGTGTTTGCCCCACTACTACACCTTCATTTTATTTTTCTGTCTCTCTCTGTCGGTACCATGTAGGTCTTCCCCCACTATTGAGGAAGGTTTTAGTGCCTTTGGAAAATGGTGACTTTGGTGACTTTAGGCAAAAATGAGATGAGAGAGATAGAAAAAAATGGAGGGAAAAGATGATAGAGAAAATAAGAGATGAGAGAGATAGAGAGAAAGGCACCAAAGGCACCAAAATGAAAGGCACCAAATCCATTTTCACTATTATTACACCTTCACACCTGCTTCTCATTGATTATCTTCTCTACCAAGTTTTCTAACTCTTCAACACACACTCTCTTGACTTTGTTGTTTCTTTGCAGGAGACCAGAAGGGAACCCATTAGATCTCAACAATTTTCCTGACGAGCACTCTAGAGATGGTAAACAAGTCCACCAAGAAAGCTTCTCATCCGGTAAACCTATTTTAACTAAAGATCATACCATATGTTTGTTTTCTTATTAGCCAAAAGAAAAAAGATGATACCATATATTATTAGAGTAAAAATTCAACGCAACATAAAACTTCTTTGCTTTCATATTTTTACTGCACAACCACACACCAAATTAGCCATTTAGAAAACAAAATGGAACACAGCCACAATATGGTTTATCGTATCTTAACTCATTACATGTTTTTTTTCTAGTTTTTCCTGTGTCCTTGTTTTTTTCGTTTTTGTTCATTTTCTCCCTTTCCTTTTCCTCCCTACCATCAACTCCGTTTTCAATCTTGAAAGCAAAACATCATAATGGAAAATGCAAGAGAAGAAAAGGAGAAGAAATAAGTTCAATATAATTAACTGGGATGTTACTTCAATTAATTTATTCTTAATATGGGTAATCGGGAAAGAAGGGGTCTCATCGAAGTTGCTTAAATTGGGTGCTTTTTGAAGCAGGGTGCAGGAAAAAGAAAAGCGGCGTGAAGGATGGAAAAGAGGAGTGTGGGAAGGTCTACGAGTGTAGATTTTGCTCCCTGAAGTTCTGCAAGTCTCAGGCTCTTGGGGGACACATGAACCGCCACCGCCAAGGTTACCTAATAGTCCTCTAACTTTTCCTCTTGTTTATTTGTCTCTAGAAACTCAGCAAAATCCTAATAATAATACTAGGGTTTTTCTATGTACAATTTTACATATGTTAAGGATCTTAAAAGAATAGATTTATATAGGAATTTGTGTATTTTATATTTTTAAAATTGAATTGTTTAGTTTTTCAATAAATAGTTACTATTTTTGAGTTTCTTTTTTTGACAAGTACTTTTAGGTTTCCTAACATGTATAAAGTTGCACATGATAAAAAACCCATAATACTATAATAGCAAAGAATATTCCCTGAAAAGTTTTTTATAAAAATAAATTGGAGGCATTGCATGGTTGTTAATGTGATGTTGCCAGAAAGCGTGGTCATTTCAATCACACAAAATTATGGGATTGCTGAAATTATTGGCTTTGAGAAATTATATTCTTTTTTAAAAAGAATTCTTGCTTTCTTATTTTATTTGTATGTTTGTGCTGCAGAGAGGGAAACAGAGACGCTGAACCATGCCCGTCAGCTGGTCTTCCGTAACGATCATAACCTAACAACCCAAGTTGCCCCACGCTTAGGGTAACTCACCATTACTTTTCTTAATCCTTTTAGTCCTCAATTTTATTTTTTTTCCTTTTCCTTGATTCTTCTTATAATCCAACTTTTTAAAAGATCTTCTGTTTTCATGGAACAGTACAAATTGGAAGCTATTAACATAAATTTATTTTTTTGTCAAACAAGAAAATTTATTAATCATCGAGTATAAGGATATCAATCCAACTCATAGATAATCGTATATAAATATATTATTTCGTTATATATATATATATTTTGGTGCCAACGAAGGTTAGTCTTGTTGGTATGGATAAGGCTCACAAGGTCGTGAGTTCGAATCTCACTGTCGATGTGAGGATCTCGTTGATGAGTAATCTGTAAGTAGCTCTTTGAGCCTTGAGGTCTGTCCTGGCCCTGGTGAACCCCCGGAACCCAACTTACCTGAACTTTAAACCCACCAAATATATATATATATATATATGCACACATTTTGGCTGATAAAAAAATATACATAAACATAATATAAATCAAACCATTACTTGCATCGGTCTTTCAAACATCGAGGGTAAATATAAAAATCCAAAAAAAGAAACCTTGCCCCTTCAGTTTGAAGAAAACTAATTCAAAAACTGTACCTTTTAACCTTTAAATATCATGTTAAGGACATTAAGAGTTCGTTTACTTTCTTTCAAGTTTCTTGTTTTCGTTTCATATATATATATATATATATATAAACATAATAAAAAGTTGTTTTCAGTAGTGTTTCTTGTAGAAATTTCTAAAAACAGAAAATAAAATTAAAATAAAATAATAATTTTGTAATTATTTTTGAAACTAGGAAATGAAAACAATAAATTGAAAATAAAGCAAACATGTCCTAATATTCAAATCTTAGATTTCAAACCCATGAACTTCTTATTCTTTGGTGTTGTTTTTCTTATTCACGTGAAAGTACATTAAAATCATGCACAACTATTTGACATGATTTTCAATTAATATTCAGATGCTGTCAACCAATGGCACCAGTAGCACCAGGGAGCTATCTTCCATCAAGTAACATGGGAAACCCAATAGCGCCTCTGAAATTCCCAAGATACTTGTCTAGCAATTCATCCTCAATCAGCATGCCTCATCCACAACAACAATTCTCATTTCCCTCACACTACTCTCAGTACCCTCCGGTGAAAGATTACTATGTTGGTCGTGTCCTGAGTAAAATCCCGCAATATGGCCACCACGACCTCAACTATGTGGCACCAACAGACTCTAGTTACACCTGCATCGGTGCACCAGTTGGACAAGCTTTCGCGGAGGGTGATGGTGGTAAGGACAGGTCACTGCACAATCAGGAGGAAGTGTTGAATTGGGGAAGGAGCTATTCAGGAACACAGCAGCGTTTGGATCCTCCTTCAGTGATCAATCGGTTTCAAGATGGGTTCTAATCAAAGATTCTATGGTGTGTGTGTGTGAAAGAGAGAGAGATATAACAAACTGACAAATGGGGGGGTCATGAGGCAGTTAGGCACTCTCAGCTAGTTTGGCTTGGAGCTGTGAGGGTGGTGTTTGAACACTTATACTGGCTTTTGTATTGGTTGTAATGTTGTACTACTAACTATGAAATTGGAGAACTAGGAGATTATAGGGCAAACGAGTTAGATATATATATGAACTGAAAGCGTAGGTATAAGTTTATTAAATTTTCAACACTCCCTTTAATTTGTTACTTCTTGGTTATTTTAATCGAGTTTTTTTTTTTTTTTTTTTTTTTTTAAGCAAGGTGATCCTATGTTACCATAATTTATTAAAAAAATAAATAAGAAAAACAAAAGTAAACAAAATCATTGGGGGACAAACACCAAAACCATGTAAAAAAAATTCATTTAAATCTAATATTATGTTTTCTTTCCTTCATCAGATTATATTTATGAGATTTAGACATAACCATCGCGAAATCAGAATCGATTTCAACAGCATTATCAGTATTCAACTGCTCCGTTGAAAGAGAGTCATTCTCTAGGTCATCCCTATCCCTATTTCCAAAAAAAAAAACTCGGCAAGTATTTTCATATCATGAATAACATTAGGATGCATAGGGGATGAATAATTGAGTTTTGGGAATACATTTTTTTTTGGCTAAAATACATTTTTGGTCCTTTATCTATTAGTGAAAATTCGTTTTGGTCCTTTATTTTTTTTTAAAAATTCATTTTGGTCATTTATCTTTCAAATGTTACTCAAAATGGTCCTTCCGTCAGACCTGTTACCAGATTCTATTAATGAGCCGCCGGAGATTCGCCGGAATCTGGGTATTTTGTCGGAATCTGAGCAGTTCTTCTCTAAACCCCTTCCCTTTCATGATAAAGGAACAAAACGAATTTTCACCAATAAATAAATGACCAAAAAGGTATTCTAGTGTTTTTTTTTAAAAAAATAAAGTAACTTGACGTTGGCAAAGAGACCAAGTAAAGTTATGCGAAATACATGTGGCATGCAATAAGATAGGTAGTTTTTCTCACTAGTGCAGGAAGTGCTTTTTACGTCAGTCAAAATTGATTAGGACGTCAGAATAATGCCTGATGTTATTAGAGCAGTCGTTAAAAGTGTAACTTTTAACGTTAGTTGATTACATAACTGACGTTAAAATCCAATTTTTTTCCTTCAAAAAATCACTTTTAACGTCAGTTGTTTCATTCAACTGACGTTAAAATCTTAACTTTTAACGTCAGTTGTACTAAACAACTGACGTTAAAGGCTTTGTTTTTTTTTTTTTTAAAATTCTGTTACAATATATCCCTTCCCCCAGCTATCCCTGCATTCAGTAAACAGTCCAATCCAGTAAACAGTCTAGTAACAGTCCAATATTTCACTTAAATTACATTAATAAAAGAAAAGTATATATATATACAAAGGAACAAATGGGGGGATAAAAAACCAAAACCCCATTTTTAGAAAAAAAAAAAAACATAACTAAAAGTTTCTATACTAATCACTACACACCTACATATAAGTTTCTATACTAATTACTAACTACACATCTTCTATATACTCCCGAGGTATACTTGCGGGCAATCATTTCTCTTTAGCATACTTGAAGAAAAATTCTGCAAACCGCATCCTCAAGTCTTTTAACTCTTTTTTGTCAAGAGGAGATTGGTTGCTGTTAAAAGCCTGCACACATTCAAATAAATTATGGTAACATTAATTAACGCAATGAAAATGAAAACTAAAATATATAATTAAATAAGTTGTTTAATTAAGTATTATTACCTTCTTCCATCCATCCGTAATAGATGCGGAGACTATATTCAGCATATGTTGCATCACATAATATCCACACGACCAAGTGTCAATCTGAAAGCGAGACTACAAAAGTAATGAAATTTAATGTAGTTAAATAAACATATATATTTGGAATTAGTAATTAGTAATTCTATATTATATACTATTTAACAAACTACCAACCTTGAGGATAATCCAATCAGGATTTCCTTTAGACTTAATAGTCCTACTCCTCCCGTTGGCACAGCTCAAACTACAAGTATTTAGCGCACTATCATAAACAGAATATTCATGTCAATCAACCAATTCATCATGTGTCGCATAAAATTAAAGTAAATGTTAAAACTTAAATTAAATAGAAGATTAATTACTAACCTATTGATAGGTTCCACCACCTCCCGTGGCGGGTTCCGGTGTAGAGAGCATAGGAAGATGACAGTATGCTTGGCAGGATGAATTACGAGCAACTGCCAATGCCCACTCATTATGTTCGGTGCCAGATATAGCTCCTTGCGATCATCACCTCACAATTGCGGTGGATAGTTGCTGGCCATCATTGCAAAGATACCCAATATCGTCACAACTGAATACAAATCCAAGCTCATGCTCATGAATTGGGCATGCCAGCCAACCATCATGCTCCAACTCCCATTGAAAAAGCACGGGCGCATAATCCTCGCCAATCGAGAACAACCGAGTCATGAGAGACACATCTTACCCGCCTTTGCCTTCAATATTAAATAAATCAGGTATATTAGTTGTTGATAATTAAAAAAAAAAACATAAGTAATTAATTGACAAATTTGGACATTAATAATGAATATACCTTCCGTGCCAACTCGAGCTCCCGCTACACCAGCTCAAACTCCCGCCGTTTCGCTTCCAACTCACGGCGTCGGACCTCCAACTCCCGCTCCCTATCTGCCAACTCATCCACCTCCACATGTGTCCTATTATAGCTTTCTTTTGTGCTCACATGTGAAGGGTTGGCAGCTCCCGCGGTGTCTTGGGAACCCATGGAAACAAGCTCCCTGACAAGCGCCTGCTTGAAATCTGAGTTGGATAAGAAACGGCTTATCAGATGGTCTGTAATGGCCGGGTTCGAGAAGAGCTACTGTTTGATGGATTCTCTAAGTGCATCCTCATCGACAACCCGCCTTCGTGAAGTAGACTTGCTATAATATTCTTTGATGCCCACCGTCTTTGGAACACCGATCACCCGACCAGGATGGTCGTCCTTGCCTAGAGCAGTGAGCAATATGTCCCGGCATCCAGAAGGGACGAGTGAGCCCTGGGAGCATTTTTCATTAAGCTCCATCTACAATGAAGAATTGAAAAAACGTGTAAGAGAAATGTGTTCCTTAAAAATATCAACCATATACAAATATCAACTATAAATGCTTATAGTTAGTTACTTACAATCTTATCTGCCACATCGCGAGTGACTTCAGCTTTAAAAGAGCCTTTCTTTGTCATTCGATCGGCTAACCAGACATCCTCGCGGGAAGGGTGACAGAGGACTAACTGGTGTGCCCTCAGGCACCTCTCCATGTGCTATCCTCGCAGCCAGCTCCTCCTGCTTCACCCTCAGCTTCTCCGCCATCATCTCGTCGATCCTAGTGGTGTACCGACCCTGAGACAAGGTGTGGGTGTGGACGTTCTTAGCTTGATTCTACCTACCCCTCTCCGCCTTAGTCTGTTTAAACAAAAACACATAATTAATAGAGTTAAATACATTTAATTTCTTTGCTTAAATGATCTCTAAGAAGCATA
Source organism: Echinosophora koreensis (assembly GCA_035048595.1). Classification (NCBI taxonomy): domain Eukaryota; kingdom Viridiplantae; phylum Streptophyta; class Magnoliopsida; order Fabales; family Fabaceae; genus Echinosophora; species Echinosophora koreensis. The sequence goes on along the minus strand of JAPCYP010000031.1, from coordinate 122,347 downwards.
AATAAATTAACTTCATCAACTAACCTGAAATTTGTCCTCATGTCGAATCCTAACAAAGTCATCCCACGTCTCCCTATCAATCCAGGGGTAATCCAAGAAAATCTTATCAAGCTTCTTCTTCCCAGATACATAGAACCTAGTAAGATCATGCTTGAACCCACTCCAGCGCCTTGCCCCTAATGAGATCCATTTCTTCCGATGATGCTAATCATTCGGCACGGTCCAAGCTATCTACACATTAAATACATATAACAAACATGTTGAATTAGAACTCGAATAATTATTTAATAATGTACATCAAAAGAATGTAAAAGTAAAATACCGTGATAGCCTCCCAAATCTGATCCTTAACATTCTGTGGAACGTCATCCCAATGGTTGTATAGGATGCTAACGTGCTGCTTGGTTTGTAGAATCACCCACATTTTAAATTCTCTAGCACGGGGGCCCTGGAGCTTTAGTTTAGCATCAAAGGACACCTCAAGCTTCTGACCACTTTGCCTAGCCTTCTCTAACTTCTTCAATGTCGTGGCTCCTCTACCCTGTTTCCTCCGAGACTGTGATGTCTGTTTGGACAAAAAAATGTTAAATTAGAGGATTATGTATAACAAGGATAAATAAAGAATATATAAAGAACTTAAACGTACATTATAAATACTGGATAAATTTTATATAACATGTAAACTTACAGTATCATCAGGCATAGACCCCATAGTGTCCTGCGTAGGCCCCATAGTGTCCTCCCGTGCATGCGGGTCCGAGTGATCCATGTGTATGCTGTTTAGAAACGGTAAATATTAAAATATGTTTTTTTAACATGGATAACTAAAGATAAATCAAAACTAACATGGATAAATAAGACGTTTGCCTTAAAAGAACAAAACTCACACTATAATCAAGTTTAAATTACCTATATCAATATCCCTTCGTGATGATCATCAAAGAGTGGCATGTATATCATCCACCTGTGTTTCCTCAATTATAGTAGGCATGTTTGTTGAAAAAAAAGGAGTCTCAAGAATATCAAGAGTTGAATCTTGATTTTCATCACTACCATTATGCATGATTTTTCTTTAGAGAACCACAGACAACCTTTTGTTAGAAGGATCGATGATGTAGAACACTTGTTTTGCTTGGGAAGCCATTATGAAAGGCTCTTTGTATGACCTAACTTGCAAAGGTCTACTAATGTAAACCCACATTCGTCGGTTTATACACCACCTTTACTATCAACCCACTTACATTTAAAAACCGGCACCGTAAGCTTAGTGTAATCGAGCACCCAAATCTCTTCAATGACTCCAAAGTAAGGTATCGGTACTTTAACGGGTTTTGTGTCCTTTGAACTAGAGAAGTGCATTGCTTCGGCCACGATCATAACCCCACTATATTGCATGGTACTCTTGTTATCTTTGTATAAAGGAAAAGTTATTGATGTCGTATCCGCTCCAACATATGACATTGAAGCTAGGCCTACGTGCTAACCATCTTACCTCGTCAGAAGCAGTACTACCATCCTTAAGCATTTCTTCCTTAACCATTGTAAGAAAGTCTTGTTATGCTTGTTCAACAACCACCTTTCCGTTCATGCGAGGGTTTTCTTCCTTGACTTTTCTTTTATGTTCACAAAAGTAAGGTTGAATAAAATCGATGTTGTTCAATACATATAACTGTGCTTGCACCACTTCCTCTCCGACCCTTGCTATTAATTGTTAAACCATGTGTACCCTTACCTTGACATATTCCTCTCATCATGACGAGGCTTAGGAACCCCTATAGGATCTGTGTTATGAAGGTAGTCTGAACAAAACTCAATAGCTTCTTCTGCAACTTAACTTTGAACAATAGATGCTTCAGAATGATGTGGATTCTTCACATACCCTTTCAAGATCTTCATGTAGCACTTAACTGGGTACATCCATCTCAGAAAAATAGGCCCACATAATCTAATCTCCCTCACCAAATGAACAATTAAGTGAACCATGATGTTGAAAAAGGAAGAAGGAAAATACATCTCCAATTGGCACAAGATTGTAGCAGCCTTAACTTCCAACTCCTCCAACTTATGGGGGTCAACGACTTTGCTACATATAGAATTGAAGAATGAGCACAAACCGAGTAATGACATGTCTCACATCTTTTAGAGCAATACCACGAATAGCAACAGGTAGAAGTTGTTGCATCAAGATATGGCAATCATGAGACTTTAAGCCAACCAATTTGAGATCACCAGAGACAAGCCTCTTAATATTTGAAGAGTAACCATGTGGAACTTTGATGCCCTGAAGACACTCACAAAAACTTTGTCTCTCTTTTTTGACAAAATATGACATGCTGGAGGCAAATAAGTCCGCTTACCATCAATGTAGTGTCTAACATCAAGCTTGCGCCAGTATGGAAGATCAAAGAATATCGACCTCTTCTTCCATATGTTTTTCTCAGCAGCCTTACCCTTCTTTTTGGACTTGTTGAAGATAACATTGATGTCCTTTACTTTGTGATAAACTGCTCTCCATTTAGGGCCGTCGGAGCATCTTCAGTCTCTTGGCATCCATTAAAAGCTTTTTTCATCTTACGATATGGGTGATCACGTCTAAGAAATCTCCTATGCCCAAGGTAAACCGTCTTCCTTCCATGATGCAACTGAGTGTAGCATGTGCCTTCCTCACATATAGGGCATGCTCCCCTTACCACTGTACCTGGACAAGTTCCCGTATGCTGGAAAGTCATTGATGGTGCAAAATAACATAGCACGAAGCTTGAAAGTCTCGTGATAATGCCCATCAACTACATCAACACCTTCGACCCACAGCTTCTTCAAGTCTTCAATCAAGGGACTTAGATAATCATCTAAGTCATTTCCGGTTGCTTTGGGCCCGAAATCATCATAGATAACATCATGTATTTGCTCTTCATGCACAACCAAGGAGGTAGGTTGTAAATTATCAAGAGAACGGGCCATGAACTATGAATACTGCTTAAGTTACCATATGGATTCATTCCATCCATAGCAAGTCCAAGCCTTAGGTTTCTTGGCTCATCGGCGAAATCCGGAAACAAAGTATCAATATTCTTCCATTTCACAGAATCAGCCGGATGACGAACCTTTCCATCACGTTTCCTCTCATCATGATGCCATCTAAGATTCTTTGCATCTTCACATTGGCAAATAATCGCTTGAACCTTGGAATTATTGGAAGATACCACAACACCTTCACAGGAGGACCCTTTTTTCTCACATCACAAATCGAATCATCAAGATCATCACCATTGTCACCATCTTTCACTTTGTAGTGTGATAACCCATACTTGGGGCAAGTGTGATTGTCTTCATAATCACCAAGTGTACAATATGCATTCATTGGGGCATGTGTGTATCTTCTTATACTCCATACCCATTGGACATAATACCTTCTTGGCCTCATAGTTACGGTCAGGCAATGTGTTGCCCTCTGGAAGCAAGTCTTTCAACAATTTAAGCAATTCGGTGAAGCTTTTATCGCTCCAACCATTTCTCGCCTTCACACAAACCAATTTAACACCACCGACAACCGTGTATGTGCAGTACACCCGGGATACAAAGGCTTATCCGCATAACTTGACAACCTTTCATTCACATGTGCTCGCTGAAAAGATTATTGTCCAATATCACGGATCATGTCCTCTACTCGACCATCCTCCATATCTATGTCAACATCTTCACTTTGAGAGACACTTGGCTTAGTACTTAACAACACATCACCATGCCATATCCATCTTGTATAATTCAGCAAATCCCAAACAAATAAGATGCATACGTATATCCTTGACCGTACATTTACTTGTATTCAAACATTTGACATAAGGACAACAGAACATTCATTTACTATTAGGAACATTCCTTTGAGCAAATTCTATAAACTCATCCACTCCCTTCAAATACTCATCACTAGGGCGTTTCCAAACCATCCAACTACGATCCATAGTTAGATAGGTTCTGTAGATATAAACACATATATCCAATATAAGCACAATAGGGTAGATTGGAAAAGCGCACTAGTATTTGAAAACCTAACAATCATATATATACACCACTACACTCTATCCATCTTTGAAAACCTATTTGAAAACCTAACAACCATACACACCACTATCTAAATCAACGTTTCATATGCAAAGCAAAAATAACAAAACATTGGCTTATCAAAAGAAAAAGAATTATCCAAATGAAAATAGATATTGGGAATAGGATCGATTTTGAGTGTTAGACAATTATGGAACACACGTTAAGTATTTAAATGTGATAGGACAAAGCTAGAGAACAAATGACATTTTACAATTATGGAAAACATATTTCATGTGATAGGACATATGAAATATAATATTGCTACAACTTTCTTCCTATTCATTTTTTATTTATTTATATGGCTTATATTTATTTATTTTGTTGGGGAATATATGTATGTGGAACTGTGGAAGTATCGTGACCATAACTATTTAACTGAAGTGTAAACAATTTGGTTAAGCCTCTTGCAATAACTATTGACATTTACTTCATAAGCACATTTACAACTTTCTTCCTATTCGTGCATTTACTTCATAAGCACAATTTGGTTAAGCCTCAAGCAATAACTATTTAACTGAAGTGTAAACAATGACAAGCAGAATGAAACATGAGGAGATTATCTCAATGTAAGCTTGTGCTAAAACCTAAAATATGGATAAATTAAACAAGATGAGTCTATCTCATCAATAGATGGCAAAAACACATGCACTTGTATTTGTAGAAACCATAGAAAGACCACCCATAAAGCAAAGAACAGAAAGCAAACAAACAGAAAGCAGAGAACAGGGTTAGGGCATTACGGGTTCACAGAGAGGAGCTCACGGTTCGAATGGGAGATGAAGTTTTGATAGAGGCTCTCGTGTGGTGGTGGGGAGAGGAGCTTGCGTGGTGGCCGCCGTTCAAAGTGGTTGTTGAGAGTGAGGGAGACAGAGACAGTTAGGGCGTGCAAGAAAGAGTGTAAAGTTGAGATAGAGAGAGAGGGAGAGAGAGAGAGTACGTACCTCGCGGTGGTGGTGGAGAGGAGCTCACGGTGGTGCGGGTGGAGAGGAGCTCGTGGTGGTGGTGGTAGTGATTGCTAAGAGAGGAAGGGTTAGGGCAGAGAGGTGATCAGAAGCAGAAAGAGTTAAAGTGGTGAAGAAGCTAAGGAAGGCGCGCGGGTAACGTATATTCTCTTAAAATTGGAAATCACTATTAATGTCAGTTGTTTAAACAACTGACGTTAAAAGTGATTTAAGTGACTCTGTTAATTACAGTTCTGCCACCGCCTCATTTCTAACGTCTATGTTTTGGTTAACGGATGTTACTCTTGCCCGTTTATTACATATTTTGCACTAGTGTCTTGTTTTTACCTATAAATAAGGCTTGTCTATGCCATTGCACAAGGTTGGATACTTGAAATAAAATCCTTTACATCTCATTCAAGCAGATTCCGGATTGACTTTGAAGTATGCTTCCATTTCCTTTTCAGTCATTTACTTTTCTTGTATTTTTATTTTCTGTCCTTTACATTTCCAGTCTTTAATTACTTGCACCTTTACTTTTCTGTCGAATTTACTTGTTTTCCTTTACATTTCAGTCATCTACATGCTTTCATTTATTTTCATGCAATTTACATGCTTTCTTTTACCGTTTTTGCATTAAATTGATTTTGTTCTTTGAAATTGCATTAAAACCTTTTGAACTCATAAAATCCTTGTTTGTTTCACAACATCAATAATACCGAGATTACCATATAACTTGAGAATTCCGCACTCGTTTGATAAATAATTCATTTGTTGAGGGTTTTGGTCATCAAAACAAAAATCACCATAAACAAATTGGCACGCCCAGTGGGGCGAGTTCGGAGTAACTCATTAAAAGTGTCATATATGGTAATGGTTTCATGTGTTTGAGGAATGGAAAACGGATATCTTCATCCAGTTCATCTCAAAACGTGAGTAACATGCGTAACGTGAGTAACACTGAAACACAATCAATGAATGTAAGCACCACTGCCCCGACACGTAATGTAGTTATTACTACAGTAGGGGCAACAGGGTCAACAATGCTTGCATTTTCGACACCAGTTCACTACAAAAAAAGTCATTGTAGCGATCAAGCATTTAGCGACCACACTTAATTGGTCGCTAAATATGGAATTCAGTCGCTAAATAAAAAAATTTGGTCTCTAAATTGGTTGCTAAACTATTTAGTCACCACCAAATGGTTTAGCGACTAGGTAATCTGCTACCAAGTCCGGTGGTCGCTAAATCGGTGGCTAAATGGTTTAGCGACCAAATGTCCATATTTAGCGATCAAATTTGGTGGTCGCTAAACATATCTTTTTTGTAGTGGTTGTGTCAGAACTCGTGGTTCCTACTTTTCATGGAACATTTGGTCAAACTGGGCAGGGTTTACAATCATCCTCTGCCCAAGCGAGTAATGATCCAAGATTTCCATACGGGATGCCTAATTGGCGTCTCAGTGGTTTTGGGACTTCATCCGCTGGTTTGCATAATCAAACTCTATTTGGTTCGAGAAGCACACCAGTCACAGGGAGACAAGAGTGTGTGAACTTGGAACCCCCAGGCTTCGGAATGGAGGCCTTATAAAAACAATTCTTTGGCTGTCTTGCGCCAACAAATGGATGATTGTAATCACGACATGGTTCATTTGTTCACACAGCAAATGGGTGCTGTGATTGCACCCATGATGTAGAACACAAACGATGTTTGCACTATTCTAGTACAACAATTGGCTTTATTAAATCAGGCCCTTGGGGTACAAGTGCCTCCTATTAACCAGCCAGTAGTGCAACCACAACAAGCGGTGGCTAACGAGGCTGGGGGACAAGAGCCAAATGTGAATCAAGGTGTGAACCAAGGTGTGAATCAAGGGCCACAACAAGTCCAACTTGAACAACCTCAATAAGAGGAACAACCTGTTCAAGTTCTCCAAAGGAATGGAGATCATAGAATTGTCCCAAATCATGCCCTGAGGTTCCTTCGACAACTTGGAGGACCAAGGGTAGAACAAGATGTGAATCAAGTGGTTGAGCAGGCCCTTAACCATTTTGGTTTCAATGTAGGGTACGCAAAATAACCTTAGTTTGTTTCAAGCCTTCCCTGATTGGGTACAACAAGCTGAATTACCTAGCAGGATCAAGGTCCCCAAATTGTCCAAATTCTCTGGTTATAGCAGTGAGTCAACCGTCGAACACATCGCTAGGTACACTATAGAAATGGGAGAGTTGGCCTTAAATGAGGGGTTAAAGATGAGGTTCTTTCCTAGTTCTTTGACAAAAAATGCCTTTTCATGGTTTTCAACTTTAAGGTCAAATTCTGTTCACTCATGGGCTCAATTGGAAAGGAGTGTTTCCATGAGCAATTCTTCAGGGGTGACCTCAAAGTGGGTCTTACTGATCTATTTGCAATTAAAAGAATGTTCAATGAATTTGTCGATGATAAGTTGAGTAGATTTCGACATATGAGGAATAGATGTTTCACTCCTATCCCTGAGGCAGAAGTCGTTAAGATTGCTGCTGGAGGATTGGATTACTACATAAGAAAGAAATATTAGTGAATCAACATCTAGTCGACTTAGCACAGTTAGGTGAAAAAGTTCAACAGATTGAACAGTTGAAAGCTGAGAAGAATCAAAAACAAAAGAAATTCCTAAAAAGAGAAAAGATAAACTTCGTCGGGTTTGAACAATCTAGTGATGAAGATTACACCAAAGAAGAATATGAAGTGAATTTAGCAGAACTTCAAAGTGGGCCTTCTTATGTGTGTCAGGCCCTAAAGCCTGCAAGAGCAAAAGAAAAGATGAATTATGTTAATAAGAAAACTTACACGTTTGATATAATTAACCAAGGCTGATTAGATATTCGACGTCTTGCTAAAAGATAGGCAGATTAAACTGTCGAATGATCACAAATTATTAAAGCTTGAAGAGATAAAAGACCGTAACTATTGTAAGTACCATAATACTTTTGGTCATCTCTCACCAACGAATGTGTACGTTTCATGAACTTGATTCAAAAAGCACTTATGGTCGTCGGAAGACTGAAGTTTTCTGAAAAACCAAAGACTGACATGAAGGTGGATGTCAATCCCTTTCAGGCTGGCATATCTAATTTCGAGGGACAAGTACCACTGAATGTCGGAATGATCAGTGTTAGAAATCAACAACACTGCAATATAAACCTGAAGGATCCTGTCGATGCACTCATATGGCCAGGGGAGAAGCTGTAAGAGTAGGGTGAATCCTACTAGGATGAAGCTTTGCCCGATGTGTTGTGAGTTCTTTGATGAGGAGGCATTGAGGTGGGAATCACCAAAGAAAGATACTCAGAGAGACTTTGCTGATGTTCCCGTTAGAACCTGCCGACACCCTATGCTGGTACCTCCACCTCCACCACAGGTGAACAGAGGTGCTTAGTCAGGAGGACCAAGTAGGGCCTCATCTGATTATTATCGCAATGAGTCTGTTGGGAGTAATCCTTTTCCTAGAAGGCTAGTTGGGCAGAACAAGACAAGAGTACCTCCTGCTAATGCGGCTGTGGGCAAGTGAGTACGAAATTCTGCTGGCGACACGTAAGCTTCAAATGAGAGGGAGAGGCAAATGGAACAGGGGTCAACAGACTCACCCATATGGAAGGCAAGTTAATTCCCCTTTCTGGAATGAGGATTATTTCCAAGGGAGGTTAAGTAGGCCCAATTCAGAGTTTCAAGTGCAAGACCATCAAATTGGTTCAACTCGAAGTCACAAAGAAGGAAATCACAGAGAATTCGACAAATGCAGAAGAAATAGTAAATGGCTAAAGGGTTGGGAATTAAGGAATTGCCCTCAGACCAGAGTTGTTTGGTGGTGGAGAAGAAATTACTAGGTGACGATCAAAATAACAGAAAAATGAAAAGCATTGTGCAAACTGACCCGACAGTCCGAAAAGGAGCTTTTGCTGCAGTGCCAAAGTTGAAACAAAATAGCAAACAAGATAGGGAGGGACTATTGGATATGGGTATTTGACACTTTAGGGTTATATTCCTCAAAAAAACGCTTTACTTACTCTTCCAAAATCAAGGTCTGATTCATCTACTTGATTTATTATTCTTAGATTTCTTTGAATTTTTTTTAACTTATATGAAAAAGACAAATACAAGACTATATATATAAGCACATATAACACCTCTTAACAATCTTTACAAATTAACTCAACCCTAGGGATGGAGATGGGTAGCGAACTCAAAGGGTACATGCAAAAACACCCATAATTTGTAAATTACCCATTTAATTAATGGGTGCCTTGAACCTTCGAACGCATGCACACACACATATTATATATATAATATAAAATAAAAATAAAATAAAAAGTAACCTAAACTCAGTTGTTCTTTCCTTTCCTTTTTCCTTTCTACCTTATGTCACTTCCCATCGACCATCGTTGCTTATCACCCACTCATTGAACGATTGTCACCTGGAGCTGCAGAGTCGCGCACCACCAAGTCGTCGTCGGTCGCCAACTCCTTGCCACCTACGAGGCACATTGTAAAATCTTCAGAAAATTGATGTTTGGGTTGGGGACAAAATTTGTTCCGGAAGTTTATTGTAACACTGAAAAATAATATTATGCATTGTATTTAATAATCTTATTACATTGTATTTTTAATTTAGTTATTTGTTTGTAATGTTTTATGATTAGGCTTAGGCTCTGTTTGGTAAAAGCTAACGGATAGCGGATAAGCTAGCTGATAGCGGATTAGCTAGCGGATTGGATTTGAAGTGTTTGGTAAAACTAGCGGTTGAACTAGCTGATAAATATAAAATGACATAAAATGATATATTTGCATTATTGTTATATAAATTATATATATATATATATATATTATTTATTTTAAAATAATTATCACTTTTAAAACTTTAATTTATTTTAAGTTATTTATCATTTAAAAATTAAAATATTAATTTTTAATTTTAATATTAATTTAGTTTTACTTTTATAATAAATAAAATTGAATAATAAAAATAAAATTGTATACTAATATGATTTTTAAAATATATATTTTCTATTTTTTTTATCTTAAATATAAATCAAAATAGTGAAATTAATTCTTATTTTTTTGGTACATAAATTAATTCTTATTTATATACTATGTTAAATGATTAGTGTTTTTTTATTAGTTAATGATAAATGAGGAATTTAATTAAGATAGTAGGGATAACAATGAAGAAAAAATGATAAGCTATATGCTATAAGCTCAAACGCTACTCCAAGCAGCTAGCGTATGGCAAAAACGAAAAAACATTATACGTTAATTTTAAAAATGGTTACCAAACATGGTTATTTTTTCATCCGCTGTACGATTTGACAAATCAAACAGACTTAGATGATCTTTATGTGATTTGAAATATATTTTTATTTACAAAGAATGAATGCATCTTTTTTTTTTTTTTTTGATTCTCTGCATCTATATTATTTTATTTGTTTTTACATGAAAGTACAAAACAAATTACAACGGAAGGGATCAGAAATGCTCAATCTGTCAGCTCGATGCTTCCCCAAGTACTCAGCTCAAGTATCTCGTGACAATTCTTGCAAAAGGAAACATGGGTAAGAAAATGAGAACATGTTAACATGTTTTTTTCTTCTGCTTGTTTCAATATATTTGTTTTGGAACACTTTTCTCACAGTAAGATATAAAAATATCCGCGAATGGTGTTGCAGCTTATTTGGCCGGGCTTAGGGTCTTGCCCCCTCCAATGTAAATGAAAAAATAAAAATAAAAAGGATGAATATTTTTAATTTTTTGAGTTTTTTTGCAGTTTTATATTTTTTTTAGCATTTTTAATATATAGTACACATTTTTAATTGAGAAGATAATTATGATAAAAGAATAAAAGTATCTATAAAATAAGATATTTATCTCATTTATTTTTTATCTCATTTGTATATACAATGTTATCCAACTAGTTTTTGTTCAACTATTCAGAATTAGGGTCTCAAATGGCAATTTTATTCATTATAATTAATTTGCTTGAATGTTGACCAATATATGCTGTTTTAGCTTTAAGCGTGAATAAGTACTATGAAAATCCTGATATGCCTAGCTCTAGCTGGTTGAAGTGATTAGATAGACCCCAAAGATCACTCAGACATTTCAGGCGGCCTAACAGGTACATCGTCCTTGAATTTATAGGCCAAATCCATTTTTGGGCCAGCCATTGGCATGAATGTGTATTAGGTTTCAGATGTTTAAAAGTTCAAGACACTGAAGCATGGTGTATAACTTTATAGGTATTAGCTGGGGACCTAAGACCTATACGACAGAATACAGACATATTTAGGTTGTTAATGTAAAGGCTAGCAGAGCAGCTTTGAGTTGAGAAAGGATTCGGTGTTTTTGGAGTTTGGTATCTTTGGTGACTTTAAACAAAAATGAGATGAGAGAGATAAGAAAAAAATGGAGAGAAGAGATGATAGAGAAAATAAGAGATGAGAGAAATAAAGAGAAAAATATCAAATGCATCAAATCCAAAGACAACAAATTCATTTTCCTCTGAGTTACCATGTGATCTTGTGACTTAAAGTAACTAGGTTTAGCTGTGACCTGAGAGTAGCTAATTAGTACTACTTGTTGAGCAACCACTAGGATTCAAATCAGATATCACTTAATTTGTCAACTTAGGGTGCTACATCTTGGGCCCATTCTCCAATTTTGAATTACTCTTCTAAGTTTAAGAAAATTTAATTTGATGTTGTTGTTCAATTGAACCTAGGAGTTAATTCCAACAAGGGAAACATGAATAGTAAGATCAGTGATTGACGTTTCAATTTGTTTTATTCGTTTCTTTTCCCTCTACCTCTCGTCTGGGGTCAGCCCAAAAAGGAAATGAAACTTGACGAACGAGTTTAACATCTAGGGAAAAGAATGAAATTTTGAAAGGAAGATAAGAACTCTGGCGTTATTAACTGAGGCGTAGTGGAATCAACTGCACCATGACTGATGAATGGCATCAAAGCCAACTGAATCATTATATAATGCTTAGGGGAAAACAAGTCAAACAAAAAGCATCAATCGTTGAAATAACCCTTTTATATATTATTCAAAATATAAGTCTTTGTCTCTCCATTAAGTAAAAACGATGACAAGAAGAATAATATGTAATTTAATAATTTAGAATTTAATCCAATTTTAAATTTGTACTCAAGCTTATCATTTGTACTATTATCCAATTGTAATCCAGACTGTTAGACTTGGTTAATTAGCTGGGCTTCCAGGTGTCTACTCAGTTAAGTTGGTGTATAATTGTTAATGTAAAAATGGAGGAATTTTCAAGTAGACACCAGATTTTGTTGTGGTTTAGCCTGATTGGTTTATATGCGTAATAAAACTGTGTTTCAGGGGCCTTTTTTACTCAACTAGTATAATTTGAGAGTGTAATCACATGAATGGTATACTTTTTAAAATAATTACGAAACTAGGGTAAGTCGTAAGTGGGGGTAACGAAATCAAGTATAAAGTCGTAAGCACTACTCACAAATCATTTTTATATTTATAAAATAAAATAAAAAATAAGGGAGTCGTATACATCACATATGACTTATTTTTTTATTATATTTTCTTAGAAGTCATGTCTTATAGACACGACTTCAATTTTCTTAAATTTTTTTTATTATATTTTCTAGTTAGTCGTATCTTTGGCTTACGATTTATTTATTATTTAATTTTTTCTTTTTAAAAAAGGCCAAGTTGTATGCCTTATACAGACTTTAATTTCTATACATTGTCAGTGTAAAGATTTTTATACTGACAACCAATCAAGAAATTATAAAATTGATGACTTTTAAGGTAGTTAGATAAAGAGTTAAATATTTTTTTAATGGTGTGTCAATTTCTTATTGGTTGACATTGTAAAAAAGGCTTTACACTATCAGTATATACCAATTAAATCAGTATTATTCGTTAAGTGTAAAAATCATTTACATTGACAATGCATAAAAATTAAACTTTATATCTAATCAAATAAATTACATACCTTATATGATTTAATTGGTATACACTGACAGTGTAAAGCCTTTTTTACAATGTCAACCAATAAGAAATTGACACACCATTAAAAAAATATTTAACTCTTTATCTAACTACCTTAAAAGTCATCAATTTTATAATTTCTTGATTGGTTGTCAGTATAAAAATCTTTACACTGACAATGTATAGAAATTAAAGTCTGTATAAGGCATACAACTTGGCCTTTTTTAAAAAGAAAAAATTAAATAATAAATAAATCGTAAGCCAAAGATACGACTAACTAGAAAATATAATAAAAAAAATTTAAGAAAATTGAAGTCGTGTCTATAAGACATGACTTCTAAGAAAATATAATAAAAAAATAAGTCATATGTGATGTATACGACTCCCTTATTTTTTATTTTATTTTATAAATATAAAAATGATTTGTGAGTAGTGCTTACGACTTTATACTTGATTTCGTTACCCCCACTTACGACTTACCCTAGTTTTATAATTATTTTAAAATATACACCATTCACATAATTACACTATCAAATTATACTAGTTAAATAAAAAAGCCGTTTCAGGGTGTTCTTTTTTATTTTACTGGTGTGCTGGACCTGATAAAGGTCAGATCGTGGACTTAGTTTAAGGGTAAGATGGGTAGTATTCAATGGTGTTATTTATGAATAATTTAGATTCTATGCGTACACAGTACATTAATACAACTACAGAAATGATTTTTGAACAGCAGAATAGGGACATGATTTCCTCTTTATATTTTTTTATGTATTTTCGAAATATGTGTATAAACAAAAATAAGAAATCAAAATAAACACATATGTTATCAAATATAATATCTAAAATTTGATGTTTAAATCACACAACTCGTACAATTATGGGATAACACTTCTTGAACTTATGACAAGTGGAACACCATTTTAAGATTTTTAGTTGGACACATGATTCTACTTATATGTTCTAATCATAAAAATTTCATGGGCTTCTTTTTTTTTTTTTTTTTTTCTAAGCCAATTTTTAATATTAATTAACACCTTAATCCTTCTTCCTATTCCTATATCAAATTTGATTAAATAATAACATGAGCAACTTCTACACTGCATACAGATAATCTTGTATTGTACTTCGTCATCTTTAAAAAGAAAGCCAACATCATAACTATTTTTAGTTGTTTCCTTCGTTCAAGAACTACGGCATTTAAAAATCATGCAGATACGTGTACCCTTTAACAGCAGCTTTGGCAGTAGTTTCCTCTGTCACTGACAGTAACTCCATGCCTCTCGCTGTGTCTTAAGTATCTCCCGACTCCTTCCATATGTTTATGTTGCGCTAACTAGTCCATGTCTCTGCCGTTGAAAAAGAAACAAGACCTTTTTCTTTAATCGTCCAAAGCATTTTTGGATTTCGTGCTATTCAACGAAATTAATTAGGGTGTACGTTCAAGCTGATTCAACTTCAACAAACTATAGTTGATATGAATTCATTAGAGATCAGATCTTCTCCTTCGAGGGGCTACCAGGAGAGTGAAACTATCAAGTTGCATTGAGGGGATACCGGTAATACCATAATATATATAAAGAATTATAATATCTTTATGATATTTTAGAACATTTTAAAAGAATCGGAAAACAAACTTTGTGAACTCCAACAACCTTTTATTAACTTTATTCCTCATCAGCAACAAAAACTAGGTTACTGTATTTCAAACTAAATGACCTACCTTAGGAAAACGCTTGCCCCAAAAATAAAGACCATGTAGGTGATAATGTTGGCACCCATTATGATGAGAGACCCCAGATACGTCCAACCACTCATAAGTAAGAAACCATACCTTATATATGAGAACTAGTGTCACTTTGTTTTTTTCGCATGTTAGTAAGCGGCATGTTTAAACTAATAAGATCGTATATACAAAATTTATTCATTCAATTCTTTGCTATTAAATACAAATAAGTTTTTTTTTTTTTTGACAAAAATACTAATAAGTTGATAAGTCAATATATACACACGACACCCCATTCCCAAGGTATCGCATTTACGTAACATATTACAAAACTCAACCTTAACAAAATCATAAATTTGTTGGTTTCCTTCGGAAAACGAATTAAGTTTACTAATTACCTATTCTTGTCAAAAAGGTGAAATTTTTTTTCTTTTTTATTTACTGTACACACACCCAAAAACCGGTAACATAATATATATCACTATATATTATACATATGCATCAAAGTTTTACATAATTAGACCTTTTTCCTACTAGGTCACAATCTACTATCACACATATATCACATCAACTGAAATAACATAACTATGTCATAGTGGGAGTCTGAAAAACACTACGCAAAAATGTTGGCTCTCAGTAGCCAAACAGTCAGATTATCTAAAATCCCACTCTACCCAAACAGACTACATTCTACAGCTGGTCGCCACTACAGAAACCCATTGGGGAGTTCAGTGTAGACTTCCCCACCTCCAGGAGGTGTATCTGGAGGGGATACATCATCTCCCACTACAACATCAGGGACTACTCCATCCTCCAGTGGGACATAGTCCGGGTCAACCATTGGATCCTCCTCAGGATCTTCCTCCATCTCCTGCTGTGCATCCTCCGGGATCAAAACTATTGGCCCGGAGGAGACTGCGGGGCTACCTGCTGTAACGGCTGTACATGCAGAGGTGGTTGATGCTCCAAGTCCCCATGGCGCACCAAATGCTGTAAGATCATCCAAATGGGAGGTAGTGAAACCTCGATCGTCTCCCTGGTATGTATGAGCTGCTGGGGTCCATCTGCTACGGTCCCTAGGAGTGTCCTCACCGGACCAGTGTAGGTAGCACTCCGAGCCCCTGGGTTGATCACCCAGGCGTTCCCTTGATCAGCGTTGTCAAACATCAGGGCTCGGACCCCCGAGTAGTTCAGATCTACTCCGTCAGGATCCATCTGAACGTGTATATATATATATATATATATATATATATATATATATATATATTCCACATACATAGAAGAGGAACAACAAAACAGATATGCAAGGGTGAGTTACCAATATATGAGTTTTGATAAGACAACCCCATGCATGACACACAAACAGCACATACCATATAATTATAGTATACAAAATTATCTAAACAGTGGAATAATTCAAAGGGGTTTCATACCCGACAGTCATCGTCATTTTATAAAAATGCACGACACTTCAATATTAAGGCTCTATTTTGATACCTAATCTCCTGAGATCCCACAACTTTCTGTTTCGTTTTGAGCAGATCAAGCTCGCATATGGCCCATTGTAAAAACGAAATAAAACAATGTCCAAGAGAACACATAACACACTGGTAACACTCAGTACACCAAGGTTATTGTTCAAAAATGTAACTCATTGGTCCACATAGAACACAATGGTCACTGTGATCAATGGAGTTTATTGTCCACAATCTATTGCATCACTCAGAACCTCAATAGTTATCACATAAAATTTGAAACGTAGTCCATAAAAGACACATTGATCCACTCAAGACTCAATGATCATATCATCTGACACGTCTGCCAAAAATGCATGAGAAAACTTTTATTCTCGTTTTGTTTTCTTTGTCGTAAGAATCTTCCCTTGTCAAAGCCCAAAGCTTATGACCATGCTTAATTTTATATTAAGACTTTTTAAACAACATAGGACACACAGTCCAACTGTTTTTAAACTTAACACATGACACATAGTCAGAGTGGTCAATCGCAAAGCCCTAAACTAATGCACCAGTCTTAGGCTCGCGGATATGGAATTCACATTTTTCCACATCAGATTTAGGACACACAGTCCACAAAACCTTTTCAGGACACTCAGTCCAATAACACAGATCCCTGATCTACATGTCAACAGAACACTAGAACCCCGACATCTCAGTTTCAAGGTTCGTTTATCCTTTTAAAACCTTTCGTTCAGTGAAAAACAAATACAAAAATCAAACCTCTGAAAACTTATCCAAGTTTAACAGAATAATTTCATTGAATAAAATTCTCTTACAGAAATTCTTTTCTGTTAAAACGTTGATAAAATGTGAAATTATAGATAAATTCTTTTTTGTCTAAATTCTTCATTTCTAAATTTTGTTCTAAAAAAAAAATCGACTTTAAAAAGTCTCATTTAAATAAAATTAATAATTCTAAAATATAAACCTTTTTTTAAAAAATTTCATAAAAATCTTTTTATAGCTTAAATGACTTGTCTGTCACACGTAATTATTCTGACGGCTATATTTCGTAACTTAATCACTTTAAATAACATTTTATAATAAATTTGAATTTATTTTGGAAAAACTAGCGCCTGTAAAAAATTTCACAGTTTCGCCCTTACTGTCACTTTATTGATACATTTTCCACAAAAATATTATTAAAATAATATTTTTTTTTTCACTTTTCCTCAAAATTCCATAAATTAATCATTTTGATTAATTATTCAAGCTTATTAAGTTTTTATCCTCAAATTAAATTGAACACTGACCAATGTCAGGTTTCTCAGTCTATCACTCAACAGGGGATAATTTCATCACAGAATAGCATAACATACATCCAATTTCATGGCATGCATCACAATTATAATATAACAATTTAATTATAATCATGTAAAACAGTATATCTCAAATACCCAAGTAAGCAGACAATCAGCAGATAATCAATCTAACAATTGTTTAAAACACAGTAAATTACTACAGACAAATTACAAGCGACTCCAACAATTTGCATGTGGTTATCTTAAACTCCTCAGGCTTACTCCCCTTATCTCTTGGAGAATCAAACTAACGTTTTCAAGAAATCTCCTGATTTGATCCGGTTTCCTCCGTCGACTTTAGGTTAAATAAACCCGATCGATTCCTTCATAATGAATTGCAATCAAAATAAATCAAAATCAAACAACAACACACTCATTCATGAGGTCTAGGGTTCGACCTCTTCTAGTTTGCTAGGTTAGGAAAATTAAAATTTTCTAACTTACGGATTTATGATCCTTAAGCAACTTAAACATGATTAAGCACTAATCTAAGATCATGAACTTAAGAACTTTGAATGAAACTCTTCTAGTTCCAAGAACTAGGTTTCGGCCTTGACACCAAAAGTGGGATTAAAACGTCACTTGATTTTCATCTCTTGGAACACATACACATAGTATATGATTAGCTTCAAGTGTTACAAACAACTTTGAATCAAAAATCTTTCCAAAAACCAAAGTTAGGGTTTCGGCCCTTTTGAATTAAAATAGGCTAGGGTTTGATTTTTGGTCTTCTAATCACTAAGATCAACAATCAAATGGATTAGAAGTCATGAATCAACATCATTTAATCAATAGTTGAAACAAAAATCTTTCCTCCCCTATATGCATAGGTTTGGCCTCATAGGAAAGAATAGGAAGGAATTTTTTGTTGAACTCATGCTCTTGGATAACAAATATAGAGATGATTCTAAGATTATAGCAATTGGTTTCAAGTCAAAAGGATTTTTCTACAATTACTTATGAATTTTTGAAGAAAGTTCCATGAACTTTGAATGAAATGAAGAACATGATGATTCATGGCCTAAACTCACAAGATTTGTGAAGAGAAAGACTTAGAAAGGCAAGATGAAGAGATGTTACCTCTTGATGATCAAAGAACTTGATGATTTTGGTGATGTTCTTCACAAAATCTCTTAGATGTTCTTAAGGTGTTCTTAGTGTTCTTGATGAATTTTGGAGAGAATGAAGACTTGAAATGAAATGAAATTTGCCTAAGTGTGGTTAATGAGAGCGGGAGCCGTGGGTTTTGGGGGCAATTTGGTCCAAAATTGCAAGGGCAAAGCTTGTAATTTTCATGTAAAACTAGGGGTAAAATGGTCTTTTCCTTCCAAAAATATCCAAAGGCATTTATGAGCCATTATGGCCATTATGATACGGATATGATCGTCATAAATGCTCGTCATCTCAGTCACATCAATCATCTCAGCTCCGTTGCTGACCCTTTTAGTTCATCTGACGCAGATTTCCTTGAGACATTTCAACGTTTTCGCCCGCAACAAATATGATATTTTATTTTTTTGCTAAAATTTTCAAAACTTCCAATATTGAAGAAAATATGATAAAAATATTTTTCATCTCGTTCACGACTTAAAATTAGGTTTTTTGAGCAGTAAACTTTTACTGTCAGTGAAAACGCAGACCGGGTTCCGTCTGAATTTTCAACCCAAAATTTTATCGTAAGCTTATAATATTAAGCATGACATGGAAATGACGTTGGTTTATCCAAAATCATTTTCTAAGTCTCAAATAAAAATATAATCATTTATTTATTTATTACCGATATTAGAAAGCAGTAAAAATCGGGGTGTTACAGTACACATACATATGAAGATTAAGTTTAGTCTATTTTTTATGTGCAGATGTTACAATTGTAATATCAAAATGTATTAAATTTCATGTGGTCAAAAAAATCATGCATTTGCTAATTGCTAGCAAGTTTTCCTAAGTTTTTGTTTATTTGCATCAATGCACTATTATCTAGGAATGCATAAGCCACTTGCTAATAAAAATCACAAAGGGATATTCTCAAACCAACATGACATATCACAAAGGGATGTTTATTTCCATCTTGAGATATGTGAACATAATCAGGGATTTTGTATTGGACAACCATTATACGCGGTAGAATAGGATAGAAATGGGGATAAGAACAATGTGAAAATAACATAAGAAACATTATGAAAATCATTATTGAAAGTGAGGAAATATACCTGAATTGTTTTCCTAAAATTTCTAGGGTCATCCTGGTCCTTAAAGGGATATGCTCAAACCAGCATGACATATCACCCCACATGACCATACATCAGCCAACTAAAACAATATTAGAAGAGAAAAACATTATATAATCACTAATCATTAATATATTATAAATCAGCTGCAAGGAACTAAAAAAAACCAATTTGTTAATATATTACCTTGCCATCATACTCTTGCCTAGAAAGAACCTTTGGTGCTATATAAGTTGATGTTCCAACAGTAGATTTGGGTATTAAATGCAGCAAAGATGATTACATCACACATAAGAAACACTCAAATAACTATAATAGCAACCAAACATCATTGGGAACTTTAAGCTTGATGATGATACTAATTTAGTAATTCCAATACCTTTGAATAACCGAAGTCACACAATTTTAAGTGATGTGCAGGACTTCCATCTAAAAGGGTATTTTGTAGCTTCATATCTCTATGGCAAAAGGGGAAAAAGAATGAAAACATTAGCAAGGCTACAACCATGGTAAAGAGTTACAACATAAAGATGTACAGACCAAGAGAAACCTGGGGTATGTGATTTAAGGCTTGAAGAAAATTAAATAAAGATGTACAGACCTTCAACATCTTGTTTGAATTGTTTTACCTTTTTACTTTTTTTTTTCCTGGAAAAGGTAAAAGGAGATTTAGTTCTTAAAACTAAAATCACTCATGAGACCACTTTCTAAAATGAACATACTATTTTGACAAAATAATAAGTAAAGCCAGCCCTCATGTTCTATTTAGTCTTGGATCAGTACAAAATCAAACTTGTGCAATAGGTCGTCCTCATGTGTTATTGACAACATTTGAACTTCAACATCTAGATAAACAATCTATGAATGAGATAAAACTTGAGAAATTTAGTGTCAATGATTAAAAAGCTTCTTACCCACATAGAGGAAATTTCTCAAACACCTCATATGCATTTTTTAGAATCAACCCAATTTACACAAACAACTTAGAATAAACCCCATTTTCAGAATCAGTTAAAGTAATATAAAGCAACAAAAATACTGGTATGAATTCATTTATCCTAGAGCCATATGCAAAGCAACTAAAAGAATCTTACTGCAATATTTTAGGTTTTATTCATATTTCTCCTTGGAGATCAATATGATCAGTCTTGTACCAAGGTTTTGCAAAATGGGGGATTGGACTAAACAAATCCAAAATAGATAAATAAAATCTTGAAGATGTTGGAGGAATTGGGCCAAAAACAAATACATATATACAAACAGTAAAATAAGATTGTGTGTGTGTGTGTGTGATCAGTGTCCGATCAATGTGGGGTATTCAGAGGAAAAATGAGGATGGAAAGGGGGAGAGGAAGGGAGAGATCTGAGAGGGAGGAACCACATAACCTTCGCAACTTTGCTCCTCTTCGTACCTAACACGGCGGAACTGCGTGTTGATGGCGGCGGAACCACGCAACGGCACCAGCATGTTGAGAAACATATAAGAGAGTAAAATATTGCAGAATAAAGGGAAGATGGAAAGGAGGAGATGAAGGAGAGGAAGAGAGAATTCTGAGAGGGAGGAAGAGATGGATGAGGGGGAATTAGTGCTGTTTTGAAATATTTTAAATTTGAGAGCTGAGTGGGAAAGAAAAAAGTGAAATGAATGAAATGAAATAAAAAAAAGGGAAGTGAGGTAAGTGTGGTAAGGTGAGCAGGAAAATGGGTAGAAGAAAGTGAAGGAGAGTGTGACAAGTGGCAAAAGGGACAAAATTTTATTAAATAGGTAATAGATAAATAGATAAATAGGTAATATATGGGCAGTTGAAGAATAAGTGAGCGCAATCTTCTAGGT
This sequence comes from Echinosophora koreensis, assembly GCA_035048595.1. Classification (NCBI taxonomy): domain Eukaryota; kingdom Viridiplantae; phylum Streptophyta; class Magnoliopsida; order Fabales; family Fabaceae; genus Echinosophora; species Echinosophora koreensis. Next base: position 100,689 of record JAPCYP010000031.1, on the reverse strand, counting down.
GGATGAAGAAAAACACACAAGAAATGCCCCATTGTCCGAGATTACTTCACGATGATTGAGTTCAACACAAGTTGACAATCAGTTCTGCAACGTAAGTATATATTTGATTATGCATGTTTTGATGATTGACAAACACTAACCATAAGAATGCAAGACAAATTGAAAATATAATTTTCAACCATGCAGATACTCAAAGGTTAGTAAAACAAAGAAACAAATAAGCAAGGTGCATCAAAATTTCAAGCATCAAGATCTCAAGCAACGACCGAGTAAAGTTACAAGTTTTGAAAGTCTTGTAAAGATATGATGATTAAAACTTTGTTTCGCTCACTTAATCAATTAAACTAAAACACTTCGCTTAATGAGAAAAAGTTCTAAATTAGAACATTTGTTTTGCAATGTGTTTTTTAAATTGTTTAAAATTTAAATTTTTTATAAGCAAAATATATAGTGATTGAGAGTACAAGGGGCGGTTACTCTAACTTGTATATAAAGTCAACCAAGAAACAAACCTATGTAAATTTGATACTGCTTCTAAAAAAATACCAGTTTCTATTTTACAGGAGTTCTCCAAAGTAAAAGAAAACTAGCAAAGCAATACATAAGTCACCCTTGCCACCAACTAAAAAACCCAATCAATGATTTCCAATTAGACACTAAAAACCAAACCTGGACCATTAAAAATCATGATTTCAAGTTTAAAATTGATTTAACATAAAATAAAAAGGTTTTTTTTTTAATATAAACATAAATCAATGTCAAAAGCAGGTTTTCAAATAATTATTTTAGTGTACCTGTCTTGAATTTATTTTTAATAGATTAGCATTTTTTTTCTTCTTTTAAAGCAATGTATATTGAATTTAATTTTTTTTTTTTATAAGCTAAATTCATTAAAAACAAACTACCTTAAGCATAAGTGATGCCTCTAGCCAGCCCCAATACAAAGAAAACAAGTCCATGCATATAAAGCAAAAGGACCAGGAACAAAAATATGAAAAACAAGGCTAAAGCATCCTGATAGAATGCACCAAGAAGGCCTATAACTAAACAAAACAAAACCAATACTAAAAAAACCCCACACCACAGAACAACACCCGCTACACATACTTAAGAATATTACAAAGTAATTGAGTAGCTAATCAAATCGCAGCAGATCAAAAACCACTTGCTTGAATCACAATAAGATTGTGCAGCAGTAAACTGATTTGTACACCAAGTTTAACGCCTGAACACAAACACCATCTACATAGGAACAATAGACAATGAAATCAGAGTATACATGACAGACTAAGTTAAACCCAAACAGGCTGCAGGGGATGAGATCCAAGAAGACAATGACTAGTGAAAATCTGCTCCGTTAGCCTTTATCCAACTCCATGAAAGTATTTTAACAAACTTCAAGATATCATCCAATTCAGGCGCTTTACGGTTGAAGATAAGATTATTTCTAGCTAACCATGTTGCCCACACCACTGCATACCACACAACCTGCCATAATTTTCTATTCTTCATGCTACCATTTAACAAGCCAAAAAATTGATGAAACTGGACTTTTGCAGCTGTTATGCATAGCAGTGAATATGTCAATCCATTTGAAACAAGTTGACCATATTCTAGAAAAAAGAACACTAAAAAAATAGATGATTTTCTGTTTCTGAATGTTGTTTACACCCTATACATAGTGCAATATCACCTGGAACAACACCTCTTGTAGATAAATTGTGAAGAGTTGGTAGTCGATTATGTCCTAGCTTCCACACATGCAAAAGTACCTTTGATGCAATCTATTTTGCCCACATTTTCCAAAAAAAAAAAAAAAACATCCTCTGGAACATTTGATCATGCCACAATGACTCTATATGTTGATTTCACTGAATATGACCCTATTGTATCATGCCTCCAGACCCATACCTGTTACCTACATACTCCTTCATCTCTACTGATGCTAGTACAACTTTTAATTGCCTAAGTTACTCCTCTTCCCAACTAAACAATGGTCTCCTCCAATGCCACACACTTTGATGCTAGAACCCTGCACTAGCCATGAGACACCCCGATGTTCCATTAAAGAAAAACCTAATTTAACCAAGCTTAATAGTGATATAAGCATTAAGTATACATACAGAAAACGTAGGTATTAAAAACATTAAAAAGAGATAAACATAAAACAACACACCATATATACATATAAACATAAGGGTACAACATATGTCTAGGGTACCACCATAGTAGGACCCCAAAAGTACCAACTGACAAAAGAACTGAAGATACAACTTCCCAAAAAGACGCACTGGCCATAGACACTATACTCAACTACTAGGATCCACTGCTCCTCCTCCAGCATCTGGCTCAAAATAAGTCCCATTAAGCTCTTCAATAGCTGGCTCCTCCGCAAGATCTTCTCACGACGATCACATAACAAAACATACGCAATATAGAAGAATAAGAGATAAGAAACTAATCTATCATCATAGACGGAAAAGGGTACATAGCATATCTACAATAATAGCACAAAGACATGCATCACAGAATAAACACACAGAATAAACACATATAACTAACAACCATCTTCGGAATATATCATTATCCTCTACCCTTCGTGCTCATGCAACTGATCCTTTATGCTGATGTGGCCACTCACAATCCTGTGACATATCCCTCGTCTAATTAGGGATATTAGTCAGTCGTCCAAGCGACTGGTTCCCAAATGCCGGTGCACACCCCCATTCCCGTTAGGGTGCTCATGCAAGGCATGACACTATAACTGCACAGTACACGTCGGTGCACACCCCAATTCTCGCTAGGGTGCTCATGCAAAACATGATACTATAGCTGCACAATATCAATATGGGTCGGCTCAGAAAGGGCTATGAGAATACCACGGTAGTCTTCCTCGAACCTCATCGTTCGCAGGGCACTCACCCATGACTCCGGTATCTGGAATCAGATACTCTGACCTCGTGTGTTCCACCCATACGGCTGTGATCAACACAATGCATCTATGTGAGTCTTACTGACTCGTATCGTGTCATAACCTAGTGCCTCAACCTTTTATCACCATCTCATACAATATCTCAAGTCACACCATATCATCAATCTCATCATAAATAAAATATTAATTAATTACTTAGATTAGGCAAAACTAATTCATACGTCATACGCTCCCCAACATGCATCACTCCAAAATATCGTATATCTATGCCTAGGAACCAACTAAACACATTATAGCAGACAAAGCATATTATCACACTATGCATGTTAATATTAATAAAATAATAATAAAATATTTAAATAAACTTAATTAACCAAAAATAATATATTAATCCAAATAGCACACAACAAGCAGCTACCTAATAAGCACCAGATCAACACTCTGGCCAATAAGCACCAGATCAACACCTTGACCACTTGGCATCGAGGCCCCCTTGGCCACTAGGCTAACAAGGTACAATATCAACAACACCTTGACCATTAAGCATCAAAGCCCCCTTGGCCACTAGGCTACCAAGGTACAACAACATGCGGTAACACATCGTTACCATCTTAACATATTATTGCTTGTTATTTAATTATTTTCATTAAGTCTTCATTGAGTTATCTAGCTTGTCTTTACTCTATTTGGTGTCTTATTACATCATTGAGGACATTTGGGGTGAAACACCCCTGTTTCTATTTCTGCGTTCTGTTCTGTCTAGGCCCCAGCACAGGCACGTTGACTGTTAAGTCAAGTACGGGCGTGCTGACTATTGAGCATGGTCGTGCTTACTGGAGCATGGCCATACTGATTCTCAGCAGAAGGGTTGAAGAACCCTTGCTAGGCTTCCTAGGTTATTCAAGGATCAATCCTATTGGGTTTTACTAACCATCAACATCAGTTTCATTACATCTTAGTTAATCTCCATGTCTTGTACTTATTGGGGAATTGCTCCTTTAATTTCAGCTTCATTATTAATGTCCCTAGACACTCAAGAATCAATCCTAGGGTCTTAACTAAGCCTTTGAGTAATAATCCCACTTCTCTTAGTTCATGTTTTATGAACATTGAGAAAACATCTCTTACTTTCATTCATCATTGTTAACATGTTTTAATGTCTTAACATCGTTAATAAGCCCTATTATTTAATTAGAGTCTTATTTACATCAACGTTGGCATAATAGCCTTAACAACCAAACACTCATTCACAATATAACAACATCATCATTCGTTCATGGCAATAACATCACCATAATAGTTTGCAATTAAAACATGCCAATAAGTAGAGAACATTAACAATAGTCTTATAACAAACAAATATCATTTAAGCAAATAACAAACAAATAGGGTCATTGGTTAACCTTCATCTTACACTACCCCCAATGCCTACATGTTCATACTATCCCTTCTCCCCATACCTGATATGAAGATCTAAGCCCCTTTGCTAAGCGTAAATGAAACTACTCTTGTTCCCTCTAGTGGCTCGACGAACTCTTCAAGCCAGGGCCGGTCCAAGAGGGAGTAAGGCCTAAAGCAAATTTTGAGTGAGGTCTTTTTATTTTAAATGAAAGAGTCTACATGAATCATATTATGCTTTAGGTTGGACCTTTTTGTTAGCATGTGTGGCCTTTTTTATTTATAAAAACTAAGAGTAAATAACTTTTTTCTTGGTGGGCCAAAAGCTAGGGCTTTAATAGCTTCACCCTTGGGCCGGCCCTGCTTCAAGCCTTGTCAAACACAAAAAAGGGTAAAAATTAATCTCAGATTCAAACAACAATGAATAAGATATTAATAGAGGGATGAACACGTTACCTTAATGGCACTATTGCGCGTGACTTCTCTCCCAAACGGACTTACGAATACCAAGAACTTCAAAGGGTTCATGGGAAAGGAAATGGAAGAGGTTTTTGTCACACTAGGGTTGACCAAAGTGCCAATATGAGGGTTTGGCTCGCAACCCTCACGGAACTCTTCTATTTATAAAATCTCTGACCCGAGCACGGCCGTGCTCCCTCTAAGCATGACCGTGCTTAACATGAGCAGGGGGTCGTGCTCACTTAAGCAAGGGCTTGCAACATTCACGTCATAAAGTTCGTATTTCCGACACGGCCGTGCTCTCAGGCAGTCACAAGACACGCGCCTAAGCACGGGCGTGCTGATACATGAGCACGGCTGTGCTCATGTACCAGAAAGGGATTTTAAGCCTCACCACCCAATTAGCTCTTCATAACACTCCTAAGGTCAAACTTAACATATATAACACACGCATAAGCACTTAAAGGCTTAACAAGAAAAACGGGGTGTTACAATCTCAAGTCACATCATATCATCAATCTCATCATAAATAAAATATTAATAAATTACTTAAGTTAGCCACAACTAAGTCATACGTCATACACTCCCCAACATGCATCACTCCAAAATATCATATATCCATTCATAGGAACCAACTAAACACATTATAGTAGACAAAGCATATTATCACACTAAGCATGTTAATATTAATAAAATATTTAAATAAACTTAATCAACCAAAAAAAGCATATTAATCCAAACAGCACACAGCAAGCAGCTCCATAGGCAAAATCATGCAACCTCGAATATCACAAATTTAAACTAACGGCGATAAACCTACAATCTCCATATCATCATTGGTACCACTAAGTAGTCGCCAATGTGATATTGACATTGTCAATTATTCGCCCACTAGTAGGGTTTAGGTCGCCCTATGTCATTATTGTAAAATATGCTACTTAGCTATTTCAGACAATAGGAGGCTTCTTTCTCCTACCTGTGCTACACGTAGGTGTCACCAGGACCACGAAATCAAGCTCCTCCTTATCCACTAAATTCTGCCACGCTCAGTATTGGCACCTCCGGTGCTCCAAAATTCACCTGAACACATGTACCCATAGCATATGTCACGGGTAAACCTAATACGAAGACGGAACGTAAAATCGATAATCGAGCTATGAGAAAACCTCAATATCGTCACCGATGGCATGTCGGCATAAAAATAGTATAGGCTTACCTTTGCCCTAACAAGAAAAGGAAGGTAGGGTTAAGAAGATAACGTTGCTACGATCTCAACGTTGTAGTCGGTTTAGCGATACGATGATCGATTAGGTCGCACCAAGCTCCGAAAGTTTTTCTCTCTTCTCCAACCTCTCTACTTCTCACTCTCTTTCTTTGTTTATTCTCTGTATAAGCTTGTCGTATGAGGTAAAAGGAATGCTCTAAGCTTATGTCACTTATTTCATGACTATGCTAAGTTACTTAAGCCTAAGGAAACTTCAACAATTTTTTTTATTTTTTATTGTTTACTATAGCATGTTCATGGCTGCACTTCATTTTTTTTATGAGATGATTCATCACAGCTAATCATTTACCAGGGTCATACGGTGGACACAAAGTGAGAGAAGGTGAGAAAATTTCAAGTAGGAGGTGTCCTTTAGATGAAGCTTGTCATGATTTTATGTTTAGAAGCATGAGGTGTTACTTGGTTAGCTTTACTTGGTTAGCTAGTCAACTTTGCAAGTAGGAGGTGTCTTGGTAGGATTTCATGCTAATCTTATTCTTTACCACAAGCTGGTCATCATTCTACATGCAAGTTATGTACTAGTTAGCTTATGGGACTAGAATTTCTTTTAGTTAGTTTAGCTTAGGTAATAGTTTAAAGTCATTAAGACTAAGGCATTTATTTTAATTAAATTCAATTAGTTTAAATAATCTTTAAACTTGTGGCCTTACTAATTTAGTTCATTAGATTTATGTAACCATGCAACATAGCAAATTAATTACTCCTAGTTAGTGATTAGTTAAACTTGAATAACCTTAATTAGCTAATAAATTGAGATTAGTGTTAATTAATCATGACTAATAAAACTTAAGTAAATTGATCACAATTAGTTAGATATAATTAAGATCTATATCTATGGCTAAATATCTTATAATTTGGTTAATGATAAACCACCTAATTAAGGATTTAAATTAAGGTGCTTCCGATAAGGGGGTTTTGACATGCCTGCTTGAGGTGCTTGCCTATTGAAAATTTTGAGGTGCTTGAATTTTGTTCTAAACTTGCATATATGTTCGGATTCTTAAATGGTTTTGATTTATCTAACCCTCATTCCAATCTAATTAAGATATTTAATTTTCATTCACTAAAGATTGGATGTTACAAGCCGTCTCATTTTTGTTTAAAGCTAAACTATACAACCTGTAACACCCCATTTTTCGTAAGTGTTTTTATAAAGCTGGTTTTATTAAGTTAGAAGTGTTGGTTAAGGGCTTGGTGGGATTTTTGGCTTAAAAGTCCCTTTCTGGTAGATGAGCACGCCCGTGCTCATTAGCCAGTACGCCTGTGCTTAAAGTCAGAAGTGTGTTTATGATTTTAAGTTGAGCACGCCTGTGCTCAACAATGAGCACACCCATGCTCACTGTGCGGACCGCATCTCGCTGACGCTAAGTCCAGCACGACCGTGCTTGATGAAGATCACGACCGTGCTCAGTTCCGAGTTTTATATACGTGCACAGAACCGAGGGTTAATGTCATAACCCAATTTGTGACTGCTGCTGCTACCCGGTTGCGGCCAGAACATGTTGTTTCCCTATTTCCTCTTCTCCCAGTGCTATAGTGGAGTTTTGGAAGCCGGTTGGGAAGCTAGCTGGTCTGGGGCAGTCTATAGGTAACGGTTTCCTCTTCCTTATTGGTTTCCTTTTCGTTTTTGTGATTGGGAAACTAATAAAATTGTGTTTCCATTGTTTAAGGCTTGTTTGAGGTTGAGCCGTCTTAAGAGGAGAAGCCAGTTGTTGTTTGGTGTTTGGGAGAGCTACCTTCAATCCAGGTATAGGGAGAAGGGTAGTGTATTCATGGGTTTGGGGTTAGAGTAAAGTAAAGGGGTTCCCATAACCCCGTTGTTGTATGTTTAATATATGATTTAAAGACTATGATGATAATTTATATGCTTTATGTTTGTGATGATTAAGTTATGTTGAGTATGAGTATGATGTTAATTGGTTGATTGTTGTTATTAATATGTTATTGGTTGTTGATATGTTGGCTGCATAGTTGATGCTATGAATGTTGAGTTGTTGGATAAAATGTTTAAAACATTAACTGGTTAATTAGGCTTAAAAACGTATTAGGTTTAAAGGACTAATTAACCCTAAAAATTGGTTAGAGCTTCGGACTCAGGTCCTGCCCAGAACAGTACAGTCGTGCATTGAGCACGACCGTGCTGAACAGGGAGCACGACCGTGCTCCCAGTTTGAATTTTGGAAAATGGCCGCACTATTTGCATTGCAGTGCAGGACAAAGAGCACGACCGTGCTGCTGAGCATGACCATGCTCAATAGGAATCACGATCGTGCTTCACTTAAGTGGCAGCACGCCCTTCACGTGTTAAAGCACGACCGTGCTGGGGTTTAAGCACAACCGTGCTCACCCCTCCTGGTTAGAAACAGAATTAAAGGACTTTAAGGGGTTTTAAACCCCAATTCCCCTATGATGATAAGTTGATAAAGCTAATCAAAGATAAGGATTAGACAACTTGGCTAATGTTTACCAAAGATAAATTAAGATGATGAGATGGTGAGGTGTTGAGTTTGATAAGTCGGTACCCCTTTGGGTTACTACAAGTTGATGAGTTATACCTTGATACTTTTTGTCCAAGGAAACCTTGACCCCGCGGTTTGGGTCTAAGGTGTTGTTGTTGTACCTTGGTGGCCGAGAGTTTGCCGCAAGTGTTGTGGTAGATTCCGCCAAAGTCATCAGGTAGATTCCGTGAGGCAAGTTGTTGCGGTCGATTCCGCTGTCATCTTCGGTCGATTCCGTTGGAGTTATGGAGGTGGAGTTGCCGTTGTTGTTGTGTTGCATACGCATTGCATCATAGTTGTTGTTGAGGGATGTTCGACATAGGGGAGGTCATCCTAGAGTACGGCGATCTGGCCATCCACGGTTGGAGTAGACTCTCCTTGCGTCCCCGTGACGAGGCATTTGTTGGTTTGATGCATTGGCTATCCAAGGAGTAGATTCTCCGGCGTTGAGTCGATTCTCGATGTGGATATTTAACTCCGAAGTCGTCCATCCCTAGTGGATCCACATGCATTGTTGGTTTAGCGGAGTAGGATTGCGTTGCACTGCATATCATGTTGGTTGTTGATGTATGCTTAAGTTGGTGCCATGCTTATATGATTTACTTTACTTCCTATCTCCTTACTATTATGTTTACATGATTCTTACTCCCCATGTTTGTTTGTTGTTTGTTGTTGGACTGATTGGCACCTTGCAAAGGATGACGAGCAGCCCAGAGAGGAGTGACTCTGAGGAGCCGCCACTCATAGTTAGGACTTGTTTTATGTTTAGTTAGTTTATTCACTTGTATTCCGAGGATATGTTTCCGGAACGTTTGTGACATCGGGGTTGGGTTATTTATTGGTTATGTTTTTATTTGTTTTTAAACTTGATTTATATTTTCTGCGATTGCGAACTGGTTCATGTGGGACTTTTCTACCCATGGACAAATGTTTTAAATTATTCAGTAAATGCATGTTCTTCATTTAATCGCTTTTATATTAAATGCCTTATAACATGTGGTGTAGAAGGGTGCCACATTTAGTGGTATCAGAGCAGTTCGGTCCTGTCCGGACGTGGTATGAGTCTGTCGTGAGTCTGTTGTGTGACTCTTGTTTGGATTATCTATACTTGTTATAGATAATGATGTTTAAGTTAGATTGCTTATCGGTTTTACCCGCTTAAGTTCTGTACTAAGAGTTGTTTTTGGGAATGTACAGGAACTATTGGCCGGTAAAGGAGGTAACGATCAGGTGGTTGCTAACGCATTGGCACTCCTAGCCAATGCTATTGGACAGGTCAACCATAACAACAATGGTGGGCCAGCTGAATTCCAGGGACTGGATAAGTTCCAGAGGAACATCCCTCCGTCGTTCAAGGGAGCGTACGATCCGGAAGGAGCTTTGCTTTGGTTGAGGGAGACTGAGAAGATCTTCCGAGCCATGGATTGCAACGATCAGCAGAAGCTCATTTTTGCTACCTTCATGTTGACCGAGGAGGCTGAGCATTGGTGGGACAACTGCAGGCTGAGGATGCAGGCTGAGGGCACAGCGGTTACGTGGGCTGTGTTCAGACAGAGGTTTCTGGAGAAGTACTTCCCAGCAGATATCAGGGACAAGAAAGAAATGGAGTTCTTATCCTTGAGGCAGGGATTGCTGTCAGTTGGCGAGTATGCAGCTAAGTTTGAGGAGCTGGCAAGGTACTACACTCCATATCAGCATGAGACAGATGATCGCTCCAAGTGTGTGAAGTTTGAAGCTGGACTTCGACCGGAGATTAAGCAAGCCATCAGCTATCAGGAAATCAGAGTTTTCCCGATTCTGGTCAACAAATGCCGGATTTATGAGGATGCCAGTCGGTTCAGAGTTGCCAGTTCCAGAGGATCAGATAGTCAGAGTGGCAAGAGGACTGATCAGAGAGACAAGGGCAAGCAGCGGTATGCCCCGATGGGCAAGGACTTCAAGCAAAGTGGCAAGAAGCCATAGTTTCAGTAGAATAGCTTCAGGGGTGGGTTCTCTGATGCCCCCAGAGCTATGAGGTGTGGTAAGTGTGGAGCGCCGGACCAGTATTTGTCTCAGTGCAAGGAAACACAAGTTATCTGCTTCAGATGTGGCAAGCCTGGACACATCATCCATGAGTATGAAGGAGCCAAGGCCGAGCCTCCCAGCGCTAGGTAGAATCAGAAGTCCCAGGCCAACAGACTGAAGACCACTAGAAGGGTCTTTACTCTTAGTGGAGCCGAAGCCTCCGAGTCTGATGACTTGATCCAAGGTACATGTTTTATTGATAGAACTCAATTGACTGTATTGTATGATTCGGGTACTACTCATCCGTTTATATCGCATGATAGGGTCAAGAGTCTTAAATTGCCTGTTACTTTCCTTGAGTTTGATTTGCTTGTGTTTACACCCACAAATAAACCTGTTTCCACTTCTTATGCATGCAAGAACTGTCATATAGTCATAAATGATAAAACTTTTTTTGCCAATCTTGTATGCTTACCTTTAAAACACCTTGATATTATTCTTGGCATGGACTAGTTATCTTCCAACCATGTCCTTTTGAATTGTTTCGACAAGACCCTGATTTTTGGAACTCCAAAGGAGTCTTAGAATCCGGACCTTCTCTTTGCCAGCCAAGTTCAAGCTTCGATGAAAGACGAAGCCCAAGTAGACATGATGTTAGCTTCCCTGGAAGTAGAGAGCAGCCCTTCTGATGTCGCCAGCTTACCGGTTGTGCGAGAATTTCCTGAAGTGTTTCCGGGGGATGTTTATAACTTACCCCAGAGAGAGATGTTGAGTTTACCATAGACTTAGTGCTTGGCACCGGGCTAATCTCCATAGCACCCTATAGAATGTCTGTAACACCCTGTTTTTCATAAAATGTTTTATTAAGCTAGTTTTGTTAATTTAATAATGTTGGTTAAGGGCTAAGTGGGATTTTAGCATAAAAGTCCCTTTCTGGTACATGAGCACGCTCGTGCTCATCAGCCAGCAAGCCCGTGCTTAAAGTCAGAAGCGTGTTTCTGATTTTGAGTTGAGCACGACCGTGCTCAATAGTAAGCACGCCCGTGCTCAATAGTAAGCACGCCCGTGCTCAATGCGTGGACCGCGTCTCGCTGACGTTAAGTGGAGCACGACCGTGCTCAATGCTAAGCACGACCGTGCTCAGGTCCGAATGTTATTTACGTAAACAGAGTCGAGGGTTTGGCAGATAACCCTATTTTTGGTGTAATGCAGCAGCCATAGTGCGGCCAGGACTAGCATTCTTCCTTTCCTCTTCCTCTTGATCAGTTTTGGGAGCCTTGGGAGATCGCTAGTTTAACTGTGTCAGTGCACAGAGGTAAGGTGCCTTCCCCTTCCTTAGTTTCCTTTCATTATTGTGAATAGGGGAGTAATTCTTGGGTTGTTTTGTGGATCCAAGGTTCGTGTTGGTGTGAGTCGCCGTAAGAGGAGGAACCGGTTCGTTCGTTGGGACGTGTTAGAGCTACCTTCAATCCAGGTATGGGGAGAAGTGGGAGTGTACTCATTAGGTAGTGGGTAGTATAAGGTAACGGGGTCCCCATGACTCCGGCGTCATTGTATGTTGTATGGTTTATATGTTGATCACTGTTTGTGTCAATAACATGCTATTTTTGGGTTGATTGTGATGCTATATGTATTTTATGTACATGTGGGTTGTTTAATGAGTATGATGATATATTGATTATTGTTGTTGATATGATGTTGGTTGGTTGATGTTATGGCTGTGATGATTGTTGTTGGTAAAACTGTTGAATGGAATAATTAAGTTTAATAAACGTGTAAGGTTAGATATTTAATCCATTAAAAATTTGGTTAGATTTTGGCTTCTGTCCCTGCCCAGAACAGTGCAGTCGTGCATTGAGCATGACCGTGCTGAACAGGGAGCACGACCGTGCTCCCACTTAAATTCTGGAAAATGGCCGCGCTGCTCAGCACGGCCAAGCAGGTCAAACAGCACGATCGTGCTGCTGAGCACGACCGTGCTGAGTGTGAAGCACGACCGTGCTTCACTTAAAAGGGCAGCACGCCCTCACGTGTCGAAGCATGACCGTGCTAAGGTCTAAGCACGACCGTGCTGACCTCCTGGACAGTGATACAATTAAAGGACTTAAGGGGTTTTTAACCCCATTTCCCTATGATGATAAGTTGAGATAAATAATCAAAGATAAAGATTAGACAACTTGGTTATTAATTATATAAGATAATTAGAGAATCAAATGTTAAGTCGGTATCCGTTGGGTTACCGCACGTTGATAAGTTGAAGTCTTGGGTGCTTATAGACCCAAGCACGTTGAGTTGAACCTTGGTGCTTATTGGCCAAGGGAGCCTTGACCCCACGGTTTGGGTCTAAGGTCACGTTGAGTTTGATGTTGAAAGTCTTGGGAGCTTCATGGCCCAAGCAAGGAGGTGGTTGACGTTGTTTGTTGTTGTGCCATTTGCATAAAGCATTGGAGTAGTTGATGGGGGAGGTTCGACAAAGGGGAGATCGCCCGAGAGTACGGTGATCTGGCCATCCACGGTAGGTCACCCAAGGTTTGGTGACCGAGGCCCCCCGTGATGAGGCATCCACGGTTTGATGCGTTGGCTATCCACGGGGTTCACCCAAGGTTTGGTGAACTGCCGGTGTTGGTGCTTTTATGGCCAATACGGATATGTAACTCCAAAGTCGTTCATCCTGAGTTAGTTGAATCCACATGCATAGTTGGAGTAGCGGAGTAGTTGATGCATTGCATAGCATAGCATACTTGGTTGTTATGATACTGATGGATGTTGATGTATGCTTATGTGTATGTTTACCTTGCGTACTATTCCTATGCTGTTTATATGATTACATGAATCTTACTCCCTGCTATTGTTTGTGTTTGGTCTGATCGGCACTTGCAGAGGATGACGAGCAGCCCGGAGAGGAGTGACTCTGAGGAGCCACCACTCATAGTTAGGGCCTGTATATTGTTTAGTCTGTTTTCGGTTGTATTCCGTGGATTTAATTCCGGAACGGTTATACCAGCTCTGAGTTGTGACATCGGGGTTGGGTTATTTATTTGATTATGTTTTTATTTGATTAAACTTATTTTGTTATTTTCCGCGTTGTAAACGAGTTCATGTGGGACTTTTCTACCCATGGACAATTGTTTTATTTAATTCAGTTAAATGTATGTTTTTCTTTTAATTGTCTTTATATTCGAATGCCTTATAACATGCGGGGTAGAAGGGTGTCACAATGTCTCCTCTAGAGCTAGCTAAGTTGAAGGAACAGTTGGAGGACCTAATGAAAAAGCAGTTCATTAGGCCCAGTGTGTCTCCATGGGGAGCACCTGTGTTGTTGGTAAAGAAGAAGGATGGTAGTATGAGGTTGTGTGTCGACTATTGGCAGCTCAACAAGGTGACCATAAAGAATCGGTATCCCCTCCCTAGGATTGATGATCTTTTGGACCAGTTGATGGGCGCTTGCGTCTTTTCAAAGATAGATTTGAGGTTAGGGTACCATCAGATTCGAGTTAAGTCTGAGGACATCCCGAAGACAGCGTTTAGGACGCGATATGGTCACTATGAGTACTTGGTTATGCCCTTTGGTGTGACCAATGCTCTTGCGGTCTTCATGGACTACATGAGCAAGACCTTTCACCCTTACTTGGATAAGTTTGTGGTGGTGTTCATAGATGACATCTTAGTGTACTCTAAGAGTAAGGAGGAACATGAGGAACACCTGAGGGTTGTCTTGCAGACCCTTAAGGAAAAGCAGTTGTGCGCTAAGTTGGCTAAGTGTGAGTTCTGGTTAAGGAAGTGAGCTTCTTAGGATATGTCATCTCTAAGGGTGGCATAGCGATGGACCCAGCTAAAGTAGAGACGGTGCTCCAGTGGGAAGCGCCAAAGTCTGTAACCGAGATTAGGAGTTTCTTGGGGTTAGTTGGGTACTATAGGCGGTTCATAGAAGGTTTCTTAAAGATAGCTTTGCCCTTAACCCGTCTCACTAAGAAAGGACGGTTATTTGTGTGGGACTCTAAGTGTGAAGAGAGTTTGCAAACCCTTAAGGATAGGTTGACATCAGCACCAGTATTAGTTTTGCCAGATCCTAGTGAACCCTTTGTAGTTTACTGCGATGCTTCTAAGCAAGGGTTAGGTGGTGTGTTGATGCAAAATGGTAAGGTAGTTGCTTATGGTTCTAGGCAGTTGAAAACCCATGAAAAGAACTACCCTACCCATGACCTAGAACTAGGAGCTGTGGTATTTGCCTTAAAGATTTGGAGGCATTACCTGTATGGAGCAAGGTTTGAAGTTTTTAGTGATCATAAGAGTTTGAAGTATCTCTTTGATCAAAAGGAGTTGAACATGAGGCAGCGTAGGTGGATGGAGTTCTTAAAGGATTATGACTTCGAGCTGACCTATCACCCAGGAAAGGCCAATGTGGTGGCCGATGCCCTAAGTAGGAAGACCCTGCATGTCTCCGCTTTAATGGTTAGGGAGATGGATCTTATTGAGGAGTTTAGAGACCTTAGTCTAGCTTGTGAGTTTACCCCTAAGAGTATTAGGCTTGGTACCTTGAAGGTTACTAACAGTTTGATGAATCAGTTTTGAGAGGGTCAGAAGTTAGACAAGTTTCTTTTGGACCAGCGAGAGTTGCTCGCTTAGGGTAGAGACCTTAGTTTTAAGGATGGGAGTGATGGTGCTTTGAGGTTTAAGGATAGAATTTGTGTGCCAGATGTTCTTGAGCTTAGGAAGTTAATCCTTGAAGAAGGACATAGGAGTGAATTGAGTGTGCACCCAGGTGCCACTAAGATGTATCAGGATCTTAATAGGATGTTTTGGTGGCCTAGGATGAAAAAGGATGTAGCTGAGTTTGTGTACGCGTGCCTAGTTTGTCAGAAGGACAAGATGGAGCACCAAAAGCCTTCAGGTAGGTTGCAACCTTTGAGCATCCCAGAATGGAAATGGGATAGCATCTCCATGGATTTTGTGTCTGGACTCCAGCTGGTTTTGAGGCTACATGGGGTTGTTGTGGATAGGCTGACTAAGTCTGCCCATTTCATTCTGATGAACATGGAGTATCCTTTAGAGAAGATAGCCAAGCTGTACATCAAAGAGATAGTTAGGCTTCATGATGTACCCTCTAGCATAGTTTCAGATAGAGACCCGAGGTTTACCTTTAGGTTTTGGAATAGTTTGCAAGAGGCTTTAGGGACAAAGCTTAGGCTTAGTTCGGCTTACCACCCACAGACTGATGGGCAGTCTGAGAGGACCATCCAGTTTTAGAGGACTTGTTGAGGGCTTGTGTGTTAGAACAGTTTGGTAGTTGGGACAAGTTTTTGCCCCTGATAGAGTTCACCTACAACAACAGCTTCCATTCCAGCATTGGGATGGCACTTTATGAAGCTCTGTATGGGAGAAGATGTAGGACACCTTTGTGTTGGAGTGAACTTAGTGATAGTGTGGTACTAGGGCCAGAGATAGCCATGCTATCTTGTGGTGCTTCTTCAGCCATTTCTGATTCAGCAGGGGATAATGTTTCAGAAGAGTCAGGTGTGGAGCTGATTGGAGTATTCAGAACCAACTCAGGTACAGAATGAGACGTTTGACCTCTTCCAAGCCTTCTAAATGTCCTTTCTATCTCTGGATCAAATCTGGAATTAGGTGACAAGAACCTGTGCATACGGTTTCAGTACCCTGTGCTAGAGCAAAGCACTAAGAGTATCAGTATCACTAACTATAGAACTAATAATCTAAAAACAAAATTTTAGCATCAATCAAAATCCCCGGCAACGGGGCCAAAAACTTGTTGCCTTTAAAATAGTTGTTCTTAATCTTGTGCAAGTATACACAAATGCCTCAAGTAGTATAGAACTTTTGTTCAGATATCGTTTCCACAGGGATTAAATTGATGCGGTAAAATTCAGTTCAGATTATATGTTCAAGAGTTAGCAAGGAGTAACCAAAATGTGTTGTATACGGACAAATTAAGATAAAAGTGTTGATGCTAAAAATAAACAAATTACAACTTGAATGTAACTTAAAACAGATTAATAGAGAAAAGTGATCTGTAGATTCAAATAATTAAATCAGCTTCGGGTATGCTGCAGCATAAATCTTGTTTAGGTATAATTATGCTCTGACCATGCTCTAGCATCTAGCTCCAGGAAATTACAGTTTGTTTTCCAACATTACAGGGTCAGGTTCATTAACTTTGTTCTATTCCTAAATTCAGATTAATTACACCACCCTCTAATTAAAGCTCGTTCCAGCTAGCTTAGGGACATGAATAGCTATTCCTAGCCTACTCATCATCAATTAATTTTCCAATTAATGATTTAACCCCTATCATTTATCAAGTTCTCACTTACTTAATTCTTCCAAATTAAATAAGCTAAGTGTTCAATCAAGTTGATCACTCTTAATCAAACAACATCAAATGCGTGATAAAAGAAGATGCGAACATAGTCAATACATAATTCAGCTAAACATTCATTATATTAGCATACCCAAAGCTTAAAGAGTTTAGCTCATAGTGAGCTTACAAAGAACAAATGTAGACAAAGAGCAAGAAATCATTACAATGTAGGAATGTAAACACAGAAATAGCAGCTCAGGAATAAGAAAGCTCAGCGCAGCTCTCAACAAGACAATTTGTAAAATCAGAATATTCCCCTCTGCCTTCACTAGGGTTTTCTAGATGCTTTTATAGTACACTAAAACCTATTCTCTTTCATTCCATTTTGGGCCAACAATCAAAAGTATTCATAAAATAACCTAGCCCAAATTCAAAATAAGGTAAGGCAGCTGGTCCTATGCGCATGTGTTTCCTTAAAAATGACAGCGTCAGCGCCCTTGAGGAGAAAGGAGAGGTGTCCTTGTCAGCTTTTGTCCTTTAGTGCCATACTGTTGGAACCAAAATAATTTGGATTAAATAATCTCTAGGTTTTGATGTTAACAATGAGAATTAAATTTGTGTAGCAAAGTGTTAATGCTTTGAATCTAACAAGTGCCTTTAGTCTTAAAGAATCTCTGTTCTTATAAGTTAAAATGTTAAGTCTATTCTCTTTGCAAATCCGCGTCCATATACTTTATATTGAATATTTTTTATTGAAAGAGTGGTCGAGTCCACTCTATCAAGGATCTCCTTTAAACTCAAGTGCCACGTCAGTGGACGAGCGCTTGAATGTTTTTAGTGGACGGAGAATTTCTTTTCATGTAGACGTGAGCTTCTCTCAAATAATAACCTTAGTTTTCTATTGCCACATCACTGGACGGAGATTTCAAATGTCTCAAGTACTGGCAAGACCGATGTTTTAAGTAGACGAAGTTTTGGTTGCCACGTCAGTGGACGGAGCCTTAAAACTCTCCTTACTTACCTTGCCTTTGCTTTCGTTTGTTGAACGAAGAATTTTAAGCATTTATACCAATCTGAACCAAAGCGAATTTATCTCTTATGATTGATATTCATTTCACTTCATTTATAATGGTTCTTCTCATTTTCTATTAACGGTTCTTGTTGCCTTGTTCAATGAGAGAGACATAGTACGAATAAAGAATTGCAAAAAGCAGAATAGTACAATGCAAAACGTTGTGTACCCTGTCACCTTTTACGCTGAAACAACTGGAACTTGTACAAGGAAGGCAAAACTGTTTTTCAAGCTGCTTTTGCTCAGAGGTGTGCCATTACATGCAAGAATTTGTCACATAGTACAAAGGCCACGAGCAAGCTGAGTCTCAACGGATATTTACTTGGTTGACTCTATTACTAAACGGAAAATTCAAAAACAACCGTTGATGATGCTGAAGAGAAGATCAAGGACCCTATAAATAGAAGACTAAAGCTTTTGAAGAAACAACTTTTGCGCATACAAAGAAATCTCAAGAAATCTCTTGCGAGCAAATACTCTCTTATTCATTCAAAAAGCAAAAGTCTGTAATATCATAGTTTGAATATTGCAATAATATTCATCTGATCTTAAACTTTCACATTCTCACACATAGTGAGTTAGAAGATCAAAGAAATCAAAACTCTTTATTAGAGGTAGAGCCTGAAGAGGCTTGGTAAGAAAGAAATACTTGTGAGCCTGGAGAGGTGTTGAATACTTGGTGTAATCTATTTGGAAAATAGTGGAGAAATCCTTCAAGTAGAAGGGACTGGACGTAGCTCTTGGTTGGAAGAGAGTGAACCAGGATAAAACATCTTGTGTGAATCTTCTAATCCCTTATATCTTTGGTTTTACGTGTTTATACTAACTGTGGGGATTTGAACTTGAATTTGTTATTCTTTCAAAAGACTGTTTTTCTGTGTGCTTTATTCTGCCTCCCTATCTTTGTGTGAGAAAATCCTTTTTGAAAAGGCTGTTTTCGAAAAATATTAACAAACACAATTCAACCCCCCTTCTTGTGTTTGCCTGTGTCAACTTCACATACTACTGAGATGTAGTCCTTGCTGCAGCAACCAAGCTCTTGTATCCCCCTGCTTCAGCCTTGCTCTAGCAAGCTTTCTGCTCACCAAGACACAATTTTTAGACAATGATAGAGCAATCAGGAGCAAAAGGCTAATATTTACTATACTTAACACAAATATGTACAAACTAACTTTTTCACAAAGAAACCAAACTTAAAACATTAAGGATAGCAAAGAATTGCAGTAAAAAGGACCTAAATAACTCTTCATTCAAAGAGTTATCACACCCCTAAACTTAAACCATTGCTTGTCCTCAAGTAATGCAAAAGAAACATACCACGAACACCACAATACTCCTAATTAATGAATGATATGCAAGCACCCCCCAGATTTGTCCTTCCTTCAATTCCCATCCAGAAGTCTACATCTAATTACCTAACCAAACTGCTCTGTCTATCCTGCTCTCAACAACAACTGCTACACATTGATTCAAATAGATTAACACATGCTGCAGCATACATCTCTCAGAACAGTTGGTTCTGCATCTCACTCTCACTTTAGACCTTTCACTCTTTACCACAAACATGCATCCCTGATATAGATTTGATGAGAATCTATCATAGTCAAAACAAACACAGAATTACACACAACAAGAGGTCTTTATGGTTGTAACTGGGCTTAGGACAGGTAAGGTTGAATCATTTGGGTAAGTAGCTTACTCAAGGTAGAGCATAAGGATGCTTTCATATCTAGCTTAACTTCCCCACTGATCCTACAATCCACATTTTTCTGTTTTCTTGAGTCCTTTTCTTCCATTACCAAGTCCACCTTTTATTTGTGAACAGATAACATTCAGTGTGTTTTTTTTTTTCAACTTTACATTAAGGGCTGGCAGCTTCACATTTTCCACTTATGACTTTTTGATTCACTGGCTGCCTATCCCTTACTGATTTATTTACAGTCCTGTTGCAGCATACATATGTGTTGCAGCACAGCACCCCAAGCTTGTCCTCAAGCTTTCCCGAAACTTATTTCAAAACTAGCTACAAAAGCATCCTTTAGAGCTACCTTGTGGGTGAATTTTGTTTTTCCATGTCTAAGGCTTGTAATGTGCTAGTTTGTCAAGAAATGGCCAAAGCTCAAAAGGGGTAACTAGGGGCAAACGTATCAGTTGGGTGGGCTTATTCAGGCTTTGTTAAGCATAAAATAAACAAGAAAATGCCTCAAGCATACAGTGTGTGCAATTATGCATGCTGAGATCAGACAGAATCAAAGCAAACCTGACAGAAAATGCATGAGTGTGAAAAATAGATGTGCAGTGCAATCTTTCACTCAGGCTCACCTTTAGCTATTCATGCTACAGCACACATGTCCTCTATTCTAACAACTGTGCAGCAGTGTTGGGGATCACAGTCAAGTTGGTGCAGTAGATTAGACAGCAAGAGTTTCATTCTAAACAGTAAGATTTGGACTCAGAAAAAGTGGCCAAAGGCCTTTTCCAATTAATCATTAATATTTTGGAATAAAAAACAGGGGTGGGAATCATGCATATCCATTCATTAATCAGGATTCAAACAACTATGGCCCTAATGGCCCTACAGACAAACAGATATAACAGGTCCTAGTGACCACTACTTTACGAACACTTAAAAGAAAACAATATTAATCTGGGAATGGGGTGGAGAGTTTAGGGCATCTTGATGTGGGATGCTGCAACTCTGTTTCAAGCCTATAAAGCTCTGGTGCGCAAACTCTTCCTGGCGCCTCCTTTCTTGGAGGGCACCATGGCTTATGTTGCTCCGGTGACATGGACTTCCTCCTCTTCTTTCTCTTCCTCAGCTCTTTCTTCTTGTGCCTCTGTCTCAATACTCTCGTCATTCTCTTCTTCAGCCTCAGTGCTCTCTTCAGCTCCTTCTTCTTTTTCTTCCTCTGCTTCAGCAGCTTCTTCTTTGTCAGAATCCTCTGCTGCAGCAGCTTTAACTTCCTCTGCTCTCACTGCTATAGCAACCTTCTCCTTCTTAATCTTCACAGCCACATTGGTTGCAGCCATCTTTAGCTTCTTTGAGAGAGGCACTGTGTCTTCCTCCTCTTCTTCCTCCTCCGCAACATAACTAGCAGCAATTTTTGTTAATGGGCTCTCCTTCTCAGTAGCTGACTTTGTGCCCTTTGCTGGTTTTGATGCTGAGGGAGGATTTGATGCTACTGCAGTGGTGGTGGTGGAGGATACTTTTGCAGAGGCTGCAGCACGGGGTCTTTTAATGCTCCCTTGCTCTTGCTGCGAGGCTTTAGAGGCAGGCTTCTTCTTTTTAGAAGCAGGTGCCTCATCTTGTTTTTGCTGTTGCTGCTTGGATGGGGCAATACCCATCCATTCTTCATCCGAAGCAGAGCTGTGGGCAGGGTCAATGTTGGCTGATTTCTCAAGGTTTTCAGGCGCTGGATCAGAGGCAGATTTTTGTTGTTGGGGGTGTTATAGGGACATCTTCAACAAAAGGTGGCAGAATTTCTTGGGGGAACTGGGGGATTGGAGTCTCAAGCTTCCAACCATTGAGCTTCATTGTTTGTTTTTCCCATTGATACTTGCAAAAGCAGTATTGCCAGAAAGTTTTCTCAGGCTGCACATGTTGCTGCAGCATGGTGGTCAGCTCTTCTACTTTCTGCTCCAGCATCCCAGGTGCTAGATCTGGGAGGTTTGCTACCACTTGCACTTGCTTTCTCAGAATTTGAATACATCCTCAGCACACAGTTCATATCAATGGGGCCTTTGTTCAGTTCTAGCCCCTCCCCAGGGTTATACTCTATTCCTTGCTCTAAACATAGATCAGTAATAAGACACGGGAACATTAAGTTACCTTGTTGCTTCATTGCACAGAGTGTGATCTGACTCTTGAGCATCTCCCCCACATTTATCTTTTTTTTGTTCAAGATACAGTGGAGTAGAACCAGGCGTTCTTTGTCCACAGTTTCCAGATGAGAAGTAGGGGAGAGAGAGTATCTGAGGAAGTGATACCAGATTTTTGCAAGAGGCTGCAGCATGGATCGAGGCAGTTTGAGTTGGCCTTCTGCCTGTTGTATGAATTCTGCACCAGGGAGGGCTAGTTCTTTCTTCATTTGCTGCAGCTTGGCAGTTGTTGCAACTTTCAGAATCTGTTGATACTCGTTTTCAACTTCCTCCAAACCTAGATGTTGATTAATCGTCTTTGCAGAAAAAGACACCTTACCTCCTCTGATAATCACAAATGTTTGGGCGTCAGACGCAATATTTGCGTAAAACTCCCTAACCATTTGTGTACAAAATCCGTCTATGTGCTCAGCAAAGGTCCTCCATTTATGTGCATCAATCACGCTCACAAGCTCTAGGAGCAGACCCTAGTTCGGTTTCTTGAGCTTCATCACTAACCCAGTTGGTTAGGGTTTCAGTTGGGTCAGAAGAGGGCGGTGCAGTATTCTTCACAGCCTTGTGTTTCACACGGCTTGATTTCTTGGCAGTCATGGTGGTTTGATTTCTTGAAGATTAGGAAGGGTGGAGTGTTAGGGTTACGGGTTGAAGAAGGAGAAATAGACATTGTATGGGTTGATTGAGAAAGAAGGGTGAGTGGTCTATTTAAAGTGTAAGATGAGGGAGGGGTATCGGTTACAGAGGGTGGCAGTCGTGGGAAAAGAAAAGAAAAGAGAATAAAGAGAGGTGGAGATCGTGTGGTTGGGGGGTTAGGTTTATGGAAGAGTGGTTTCTCTCTCCACATCTTTTGGCATTTATTGAAATTCAAAAATTGTTAAATCTTTCCACTTTCCTCCCCTTCACAATGGACAAAAAGTCCAGTTGGTCCCCACTTTGTACGTTTGTTAGCAGATAGTCCCTGTCCTCCAGATTTCACATATTTTTTTTTATCTTGAAATTGCATGCTATTGCATCATTCCAGAGCAACCAATATTCTATCTTATGCTGCAGCCTGACTCACTTCTGCCCTTACTACTGCTTCTTTATTCAGAAAGGTAAATGCTTTTTATTCATGGGCTGCCTCCCATGAGCGCTTGGTTTACTAGGTCCTCAGCCAGACTTTGATGCAGCATCATACAGTATCATCAAGATTGGTGGTGACCTTCATTCTGTCTACAGGTTCACCAAAATAATGCTTGACTCTCTGACCATTAACTTTGAATTCTCTTCCACTACCAGCATCCAACAGATCAACTGATCCATGTGGGTAAACCTTTACAATTGTGAATGGGCCAGACCATCTTGACTTCAACTTACCAGGGAAAAGCTTCAGCCTAGAGTTAAATAGCAGCACTTGCTCTCCTTCGTGAAAGGATCTGTGATGTATCTTCTTATCATGCCAGAGCTTAGTTTTTTGCCTTGTAGTTTTCAGCATTTTCATATCAGAACAGTCCGTGTTCCTCCATTTCATTAAGCTGCAGCATACGTGCTGTTCCAGCAGATTGAAGATCAAAGTTCAGTTTCTTTGTTGCCCAGAAAGCTTTGTGCTGCAACTCTAAGGGTAGATGGCAAGCTTTCCCATACACCAGTCTATATGGGGACATCCCCAAAGGAGTCTTGAATGCAGTTCTATAAGCCCACAGCGCCTCATCCAGATGTGAGGACCAATCCTTCCTACTAGTGTTAACCATTTTCTCCAAAATCCTTTTGAATTCCCTGTTGGAAAACTCAGCTTGACCATTAGTCTGGGGGTGATAGGCTGTGGCAACTTTATGCTTAACTCCATGCTGTCTTGTGGTGCTTCTTCAGCCATTTCTGATTCAGCAGGGGATAATGTTTCAGAAGAGTCAGGTGTGGAGCTGATTGGAGTATTCAGAACCAACTCAGGAACAGAATGCGACGTTTGACCTCTTCCAAGCCTTCTAAATGTCCTTTCTATCTCTGGATCAAATCTGAATTAGGTGACAAGAACCTGCGCATACGGTTTCAGTACCCTGTGCTACAGCAAAGCACTAAGAGTATCAGTATCACTAACTACAGAACTAATAATCTAAAAACAAAATTTTAGCATCAATCAAAATCCCCGGCAACGGGGCCAAAAACTTGTTGCCTTAAAAATAGTTGTTCTTAATCTTGTGCAAGTATACACAAATGCCTCAAGTAGTATAGAACTTTTGTTCAGATATCGTTTCCACAGGGATTAAATTGATGCGGTAAAATTCAGTTCAGATTATATGTTCAAGAGTTAGCAAGGAGTAACCAAAATGTGTTGTATACGGACAAATTAAGATAAAAGTGTTGATGCTAAAAATAAACAAATTACAACTTGAATGTAACTTAAAACAGATTAACAGAGAAAAGTGATCTATAGAGTCAAATAATTAAATCAGCTTCGGGTGTGTTGCAGCATAAATCTTGTTTAGCTATCATTATGCTCTGACCATGCTCTAGCATCTAGCTCCAGGAAATTACAGTTTGTTTTCCAACATTACAGGTCCAGGTTCATTAACTTTGTTCTATTCCTAAATTCAGATTAATTACACCACCCTCTAATTAAAGCTCGTTCCAGCTAGCTTAGGGACATGAATAGCTATTCCTAGCCTACTCATCATCAATTAATTTTCCAATTAATGATTTAACCCCTATCCTTTATCAAGTTCCCACTTACTTAATTCTTCCAAATTAAATAAGCTAAGTGTTCAATCAAGTTGATCACTCTTAATCAAACAACATCAAATGCGTGATAAAAGAAGATGCCAACATAGTCAATACATAATTCAGCTAAACATTCATTATATTAGCATACCCAAAGCTTAAAGAGTTTAGCTCATAGTGAGCTTACAAAGAACAAATGTAGACAAAGAGCAAGAAATCATTACATTGTAGGAACGTAAAGCACAGAAACAGCAGCTTAGGAAGAAGAAAGCTCAGCGCAGCTCTCAACAAGACAATGTGCAAAATCAGAATATTCCCCTCTACCTTCACTAGGGTTTTCTAGATGCTTTTATAGTACACTAAACCCTATTCTCTTTCATTCCATTTTGGGCCAACAATCAAAAGTATTCATAAAATAACCTAGCCCAAATTCCAAATAAGGTAAGGCAGCTGGTCCTATGCGCATGTGTTTCCTTAAAAACAACAGCGTCAACGCCCTTGAGGAGAGAGGAGAGGTGTCCTTGTCAGCTTTTGTCCTTTAGTGCCATACTACTGAGATGTAGTCCTTGCTGCAGCAACCAAGCTCTTGTATCCCCCTGCTTCAGCCTTGCTCCAGCAAGCTTTCTGCTCACCAAGACACAATTTTTAGACAATGATAGAGCAATCAGGAGCAAAAGGCTAATATTTACTATACTTAACACAAATATGTACAAACTAACTTTTTCACAAAGAAACCAAACTTAAAACATTAAGGATAGCAAAGAATTGCAGTAAAAAGGACCTAAATAACTCTTCATTCAAAGAGTTATCACACCCCTAAACTTAAACCATTGCTTGTCCTCAAGTAATGCAAAAGAAACATACCACGAACACCACAATACTCCTAATTAATGAATGATATGCAAGCACCCCCCAGATTTGTCCTTCCTTCAATTCCCATCCAGAAGTCTACATCTAATTACCTAACCAAACTGCTCTGTCTATCCTGCTCTCAACAACAACTGCTACACATTGATTCAAATAGATTAACACATGCTGCAGCATACATCTCTCAGAACAGTTGGTTCTGCATCTCACTCTCACTTTAGACCTTTCACTCTTTACCACAAACATGCATCCCTGATATAGATTTGATGAGAATATATCATAGTCAAAACAAACACAGAATTACACACAACAAGAGGTCTTTATGGTTGTAACTGGGCTTAGGACAGGTAAGGTTGAATCATTTGGGTAAGTAGCTTACTCAAGGTAGAGCATAAGGATGCTTTCATATCTAGCTTAACTTCCCCACTGATCCTACAATCCACATTTTTCTGTTTTCTTGAGTCCTTTTCTTCCATTACCAAGTCCACCTTTTATTTGTGAACAGATAACATTCAGTGTGTTTTTTTTTTCAACTTTACATTAAGGGCTGGCAGCTTCACATTTTCCACTTATGACTTTTTGATTCACTGGCTGCCTATCCCTTACTGATTTATTTACAGTCCTGTTGCAGCATACATATGTGTTGCAGCACAGCACCCCAAGCTTGTCCTCAAGCTTTCCCGAAACTTATTTCAAAACTAGCTACAAAAGCATCCTTTAGAGCTACCTTGTGGGTGAATTTTGTTTTTCCATGTCTAAGGCTTGTAATGTGCTAGTTTGTCAAGAAATGGCCAAAGCTCAAAAGGGGTAACTAGGGGCAAACGTATCAGTTGGGTGGGCTTATTCAGGCTTTGTTAAGCATAAAATAAACAAGAAAATGCCTCAAGCATACAATGTGTGCAATTATGCATGCTGAGATCAGACAGAATCAAAGCAAACCTGACAGAAAATGCATGAGTGTGAAAAATAGATGTGCAGTGCAATCTTTCACTCAGGCTCACCTTTAGCTATTCATGCTACAGCACACATGTCCTCTATTCTAACAACTGTGCAGCAGTGTTGGGGATCACATTCAAGTTGGTGCAGTAGATTAGACAGCAAGAGTTTCATTCTAAACAGTAAGATTTGGACTCAGAAAAAGTGGCCAAAGGCCTTTTCCAATTAATCATTAATATTTTGGAATAAAAAACAGGGGTGGGAATCATGCATATCCATTCATTAATCAGGATTCAAACAACTATGGCCCTAATGGCCCTACAGACAAACAGATATAACAGGTCCTAGTGACCACTACTTTACGAACACTTAAAAGAAAACAATATTAATCTGGGAATGGGGTGGAGAGTTTAGGGCATCTTGATGTGGGATGCTGCAACTCTGTTTCAAGCCTATAAAGCTCTGGTGCGCAAACTCTTCCTGGCGCCTCCTTTCTTGGAGGGCACCATGGCTTATGTTGCTCCGGTGACATGGACTTCCTCCTCTTCTTTCTCTTCCTCAGCTCTTTCTTCTTGTGCCTCTGTCTCAATACTCTCGTCATTCTCTTCTTCAGCCTCAGTGCTCTCTTCAGCTCCTTCTTCTTTTTCTTCCTTTGCTTCAGCAGCTTCTTCTTTATCAGAATCCTCTGCTGCAGCAGCTTTAACTTCCTCTGCTCTCACTGCTATAGCAACCTTCTCCTTCTTAATCTTCACAGCCACATTGGTTGCAGCCATCTTTAGCTTCTTTGAGAGAGGCACTGTGTCTTCCTCCTCTTCTTCCTCCTCCGCAACATAACTAGCAGCAATTTTTGTTAATGGGCTCTCCTTCTCAGTAGCTGACTTTGTGCCCTTTGCTGGTTTTGATGCTGAGGGAGGATTTGATGCTACTGCAGTGGTGGTGGAGGATACTTTTGCAGAGGCTGCAGCACGGGGTCTTTTAATGCTCCCTTGCTCTTGCTGCGAGGCTTTAGAGGCAGGCTTCTTCTTTTTAGAAGCAGGTGCCTCATCTTGTTTTTGCTGTTGCTGCTTGGATGGGGCAATACCCATCCATTCTTCATCCGAAGCAGAGCTGTGGGCAGGGTCAATGTTGGCTGATTTCTCAAGGTTTTCAGGCGCTGGATCAGAGGCAGATTTTTGTTGTTGGGGGTGTTATAGGGACATCTTCAACAAAAGGTGGCAGAATTTCTTGGGGGAACTGGGGGATTGGAGTCTCAAGCTTCCAACCATTGAGCTTCATTGTTTGTTTTTCCCATTGATACTTGCAAAAGCAGTATTGCCAGAAAGTTTTCTCAGGCTGCACATGTTGCTGCAGCATGGTGGTCAGCTCTTCTACTTTCTGCTCCAGCATCCCAGAATGATCCTGCTGTTCTGGGGTGCTAGATCTGGGAGGTTTGCTACCACTTGCACTTGCTTTCTCAGAATTTGAATACATCCTCAGCACACAGTTCATATCAATGGGGCCTTTGTTCAGTTCTAGCCCCTCCCCAGGGTTATACTCTATTCCTTGCTCTAAACATAGATCAGTAATAAGACACGGGAACATTAAGTTACCTTGTTGCTTCATTGCACAGAGTGTGATCTGACTCTTGAGCATCTCCCCCACATTTATCTTTTTTTTGTTCAAGATACAGTGGAGTAGAACCAGGCGTTCTTTGTCCACAGTTTCCAGATGAGAAGTAGGGGAGAGAGAGTATCTGAGGAAGTGATACCAGATTTTTGCAAGAGGCTGCAGCATGGATCGAGGCAGTTTGAGTTGGCCTTCTGCCTGTTGTATGAATTCTGCACCAGGGAGGGCTAGTTCTTTCTTCATTTGCTGCAGCTTGGCAGTTGTTGCAACTTTCAGAATCTGTTGATACTCGTTTTCAACTTCCTCCAAACCTAGATGTTGATTAATCGTCTTTGCAGAAAAAGACACCTTACCTCCTCTGATAATCACAAATGTTTGGGCGTCAGACGCAATATTTGCGTAAAACTCCCTAACCATTTGTGTACAAAATCCGTCTATGTGCTCAGCAAAGGTCCTCCATTTATGTGCATCAATCACGCTCACAAGCTCTAGGAGCAGACCCTAGTTCGGTTTCTTGAGCTTCATCACTAACCCAGTTGGTTAGGGTTTCAGTTGGGTCAGAAGAGGGCGGTGCAGTATTCTTCACAGCCTTGTGTTTCACACGGCTTGATTTCTTGGCAGTCATGGTGGTTTGATTTCTTGAAGATTAGGAAGGGTGGAGTGTTAGGGTTACGGGTTGAAGAAGGAGAAATAGACATTGTATGGGTTGATTGAGAAAGAAGGGTGAGTGGTCTATTTAAAGTGTAAGATGAGGGAGGGGTATCGGTTACAGAGGGTGGCAGTCGTGGGAAAAGAAAAGAAAAGAGAATAAAGAGAGGTGGAGATCGTGTGGTTGGGGGGTTAGGTTTATGGAAGAGTGGTTTCTCTCTCCACATCTTTTGGCATTTATTGAAATTCAAAAATTGTTAAATCTTTCCACTTTCCTCCCCTTCACAATGGACAAAAAGTCCAGTTGGTCCCCACTTTGTACGTTTGTTAGCAGATAGTCCCTGTCCTCCAGATTTCACATATTTTTTTTTATCTTGAAATTGCATGCTATTGCATCATTCCAGAGCAACCAATATTCTATCTTATGCTGCAGCCTGACTCACTTCTGCCCTTACTACTGCTTCTTTATTCAGAAAGGTAAATGCTTTTTATTCATGGGCTGCCTCCCATGAGCGCTTGGTTTACTAGGTCCTCAGCCAGACTTTGATGCAGCATCATACAGTATCATCAAGATTGGTGGTGACCTTCATTCTGTCTACAGGTTCACCAAAATAATGCTTGACTCTCTGACCATTAACTTTGAATTCTCTTCCACTACCAGCATCCAACAGATCAACTGATCCATGTGGGTAAACCTTTACAATTGTGAATGGGCCAGACCATCTTGACTTCAACTTACCAGGGAAAAGCTTCAGCCTAGAGTTAAATAGCAGCACTTGCTCTCCTTCGTGAAAGGATCTGTGATGTATCTTCTTATCATGCCAGAGCTTAGTTTTTGCCTTGTAGTTTTCAACATTTTCATATCAGAACAGTCCGTGTTCCTCCATTTCATTAAGCTGCAGCATACGTGCTGTTCCAGCAGATTGAAGATCAAAGTTCAGTTTCTTTGTTGCCCAGAAAGCTTTGTGCTGCAACTCTAAGGGTAGATGGCAAGCTTTCCCATACACCAGTCTATATGGGGACATCCCCAAAGGAGTCTTGAATGCAGTTCTATAAGCCCACAGCGCCTCATCCAGATGTGAGGACCAATCCTTCCTACTAGTGTTAACCATTTTCTCCAAAATCCTTTTGAATTCCCTGTTGGAAAACTCAGCTTGACCATTAGTCTGGGGGTGATAGGCTGTGGCAACTTTATGCTTAACTCCATGCTGTCTTGTGGTGCTTCTTCAGCCATTTCTGATTCAGCAGGGGATAATGTTTCAGAAGAGTCAGGTGTGGAGCTGATTGGAGTATTCAGAACCAACTCAGGAACAGAATGCGACGTTTGACCTCTTCCAAGCCTTCTAAATGTCCTTTCTATCTCTGGATCAAATCTGAATTAGGTGACAAGAACCTGCGCATACGGTTTCAGTACCCTGTGCTACAGCAAAGCACTAAGAGTATCAGTATCACTAACTACAGAACTAATAATCTAAAAACAAAATTTTAGCATCAATCAAAATCCCCGGCAACGGGGCCAAAAACTTGTTGCCTTAAAAATAGTTGTTCTTAATCTTGTGCAAGTATACACAAATGCCTCAAGTAGTATAGAACTTTTGTTCAGATATCGTTTCCACAGGGATTAAATTGATGCGGTAAAATTCAGTTCAGATTATATGTTCAAGAGTTAGCAAGGAGTAACCAAAATGTGTTGTATACGGACAAATTAAGATAAAAGTGTTGATGCTAAAAATAAACAAATTACAACTTGAATGTAACTTAAAACAGATTAACAGAGAAAAGTGATCTATAGAGTCAAATAATTAAATCAGCTTCGGGTGTGTTGCAGCATAAATCTTGTTTAGCTATCATTATGCTCTGACCATGCTCTAGCATCTAGCTCCAGGAAATTACAGTTTGTTTTCCAACATTACAGGTCCAGGTTCATTAACTTTGTTCTATTCCTAAATTCAGATTAATTACACCACCCTCTAATTAAAGCTCGTTCCAGCTAGCTTAGGGACATGAATAGCTATTCCTAGCCTACTCATCATCAATTAATTTTCCAATTAATGATTTAACCCCTATCCTTTATCAAGTTCCCACTTACTTAATTCTTCCAAATTAAATAAGCTAAGTGTTCAATCAAGTTGATCACTCTTAATCAAACAACATCAAATGCGTGATAAAAGAAGATGCCAACATAGTCAATACATAATTCAGCTAAACATTCATTATATTAGCATACCCAAAGCTTAAAGAGTTTAGCTCATAGTGAGCTTACAAAGAACAAATGTAGACAAAGAGCAAGAAATCATTACATTGTAGGAACGTAAAGCACAGAAACAGCAGCTTAGGAAGAAGAAAGCTCAGCGCAGCTCTCAACAAGACAATGTGCAAAATCAGAATATTCCCCTCTACCTTCACTAGGGTTTTCTAGATGCTTTTATAGTACACTAAACCCTATTCTCTTTCATTCCATTTTGGGCCAACAATCAAAAGTATTCATAAAATAACCTAGCCCAAATTCCAAATAAGGTAAGGCAGCTGGTCCTATGCGCATGTGTTTCCTTAAAAACAACAGCGTCAACGCCCTTGAGGAGAGAGGAGAGGTGTCCTTGTCAGCTTTTGTCCTTTAGTGCCATACTACTGAGAGGTAGTCCTTGCTACAGCAACCAAGCTCTTGTATCCCCCTGCTTCAGCCTTGCTCCAGCAAGGTTTCTGCTCACCATGACACAGAATTTTTAGACAATGATAGAGCAATCAGGAGCAAAAGGCTAATATTTACTATACGTAACACAAATATGTACAAACTAACTTTTTCAAAAAGAAACCAAACTTAAAACATTAAGGATAGCAAAGAATTGCAGTAAAAAGGATCTAAATAACTCTTCATTCAAAGAGTAATCATGGGGCAACTGAGGAAAGTGCTACTTGGGAGCTGGAAAGCAAGATGATGGAAGCATAGCCACACCTTTTCATTTGAGGTACATAGAAATTTCGAGGACGAAATTTTTATAAGGGGGGTGGAATTGTAACACTCCATTTTTCGTAAGTGTTTTATAAAGCTGGTTTTATTAAGTTAGAAGTGTTGATTAAGGGCTTGGTGGGATTTTTGGCTTAAAAGTCCCTTTCTGGTAGATGAGCACGCCCATGCTCGTTAGCCTGCACGCTGGTGCTTAAAGTCAGAAGCGTGTTTCTGATTTTAAGTTAAGCACGCCCATGCTCACTGTGCGGACCGCGTCTCGCAGACGCTAAGTCCAACACGACCGTGCTTGATGAAGAGCATGACCGTGCTCAGGTCCGAGTTTTATATACGTGCACAGAACCGAGGGTTAACGTCATAACCCTATTTCTGATGGCTGCTGCTACCCGGTTGCGGCCAGAACATGTTCTTTCCCTGGTTCCTCTTCTCCCAGTGCTATAGTGGAGTTTTGGAAGCCGGTTGGGAAGCTAGCTGGTCTGGGGCAGTCTATAGGTAACGGTTTCCTCTTCCTTATTGGTTTCCTTTTCGTTTTTGTGATTGGGAAACTAATAAAATTGTGTTTCCATTGTTTAAGGCTTGTTTGAGGTTGAGCCGTCTTAAGAGGAGAAGCCAGTTGTTGTTTGGTGTTTGGGAGAGCTACCTTCAATCCAGGTATAGGGAGAAGGGTAGTGTACTCATAGGTTTGGGGTTAGAGTAAAGTAAAAGGGTTCCCATAATCCCGTTGTTGTATGTTTAATATATTATTTAAAGACTATGATGATATGTTATATGCTCTATGTTTGTGATGATTAAGTTATGTTGAGTACGAGTATGATGTTAATTGGTTGATTATTGTTATTAATATGTTATTGGTTCTTGATATGTTGGCGGCATAGTTAATGCTATGAATGTTGAGTTGTTGGATAAAATGTTTAAAACATTTTACTGGTTAATTAGGCTTAAAAACTTATTAGGTTTAAAGGACTAATTAACCCTAAAAATTGGTTAGAGCTTCGGACTCAGGTCCTGCCCAGAACAGTACAGTCGTGCATTGAGCCCGACCGTGCTGAACAGGGAGCACGACCGTGCTCCCAGTTTGAATTCTGGAAAATGGTCGTGCTATTAGCATGACCGTGCAGGACAAAGAGAACGATCGTGCTCAACTTAAGTGGCAGCACGCCCTTCATGTGTTAAAGCACGACCGTGCTGGGGTTTAAGCAAGACCGTGCTCACCCCTCCTGGATAGAAACATAATTAAAGGACTTTAAGGGGTTTTAAACCCCAATTCCCCTATGATGATAAGTTGATAAAGCTAATCAAAGATAAGGATTAGACAACTTGGCTAATGTTTACCAAAGATAAATTAAGATGATGAGATGGTGAGGTGTTGAGTTTGATAAGTCGGTACCCCTTTGGGTTACTGCAAGTTGATGAGTTATGCCTTGATGCTTTTTGGCCAAGGAAGTCTTGACCTCGCGGTTTGGGTCTACGGTGTTGTTGTACCTTGGTGGGCGAGAGTTTGCCCCAAGTGTTGCGGTAGATTCCGCCAAAGTCCTCAGGTAGATTCCGCGAGGCAAGTTGTTGCGGTCGATTCCGCTGTCATCTTCGGTCGATTCCGTTGGAGTTATGGAGGTGGAGTTGCCGTTGTTGTTGTGTTGCATACGCATTGCATCGGAGTTGTTGTTGAGGAATGTTCGACATAGAGGAGGTCGTCCTAGAATACGGCGATCTGGCCATCCACGGTTGGAGTAGATTCTCCTTGCGCCCCCGTGACGAGGCATTCGTTGGTTTGATGCATTGGCTATCCAAGGAGTAGATTCTCTGGCGTTGAGTCGATTCTCAATGTGGATATTTAACTCCGAAGTCGTCCATCCCGAGTTTAGTGGATCCACATGCATTGTTGGTTTAGCAGAGTAGGATTGCATTGCACTGCATAGCATGTTGGTTGTTGATGTATGCTTAAGTTGGTGCCATGCTTGTATGATTTACTTTACTTGCTATCTCCTTACTATTATGTTTACATGATTCTTACTCCCTATGTTTGTTTGTTGTTTGTTGTTAGCCTGATTGCCACCTTGCAGAGGATGACGAGCAGCCCGGAGAGGAGTGACTCTGAGGAGCCGTCACTCATAGTTAGGGCTTGTTTTATGTTTAGTTAGTTTATTCAGTTGTATTCCGAGGATATGTTTCCCGAACGCTTATACCAGCTCTGAGTTGTGACATTGGGGTTGGGTTATTTATTGGTTATGTTTTTATTTGTTTTTAAACTTGATTTATATTTTCCGCGGTTGTGAACTGGTTCATGTGGGACTTTTCTACCCATGGACAAATGTTTTAAATTAATCAGTAAATGCATGTTCTTCATTTAATCGCTTTTATATTAAATGCCTTATAACATGTGGGGCAGAAGGGTGTCACACAACCTATTAAATCTCTCCTTCAAAACACTCCCCTCAATCCAAGGATCATCCCAAAACAAAGAATTTGACCCATTACCAACTTCTATTTTTAAACCCTCCGAAAACCAATTATGAGAACCCTCAACAACCCCTTCCATGTACAAATATCTGCCCACCAACTCGAACTCTTCCTCCCTCCAAAAACTAACTTACCATCTAAATCTCCATATCTATATATAAGAACCTTATACCACAAAGAATGCCTCTCAACCCTCATCCTCCACAACCATTTACCCAACAAGGCTATGTTTAAGGCCCTAAGATTCCTCACACCCAAAACGCCCTCCCTTTTCTCTAGACACACCTTGATCCAAGCTACCCAATAGATTTTTTTTTTGTTACCCTCACCCCACCCTCCACAAAAAATTCTTAAACAAAGATTCAAGTAAAGAGATGATACCTTTAGGAGCCTTCAAGAAGGAAAGAAAGTAAATCGGGAGCGAGTGCAAGACTGACTTGAGCAATACCAACCTACCACCCAAGGAGATGTAATTACTATTCCAGGATAACAATCTTCTTTTCACATTTTCCACCACAGGAATCCAAGTGGACAATCTTCTTGGATTTCTGCCAATAGGTAAGCCAATATAAAGAAAGGTATATCACCTACTTTGCAATTCAAGAGACAAGCTGCTTGCTGCAACCAATGATCTTCCACATTTATTCCCACCAAAAGGCTTTTAACAAAGTTTACCTTCAACCTCGATGTTGCTTCAAACAATTGGAGAATAGATTTTAAAGCCCAGGCATTATCGCATCTCTTTCCCCAGATAATTAGAGTACTATCATCGACATACTGTAGATGAGACATCTGATCTTCCCCCGATTTAAAGCCATGAAATGGCCCCATAGACTGAGCTTCTTTGAACATAACACTCAACCTTTCCGCAACAATGAGAAACAAAAATGGAGATAACGGGTCAGCTCGGAGATGTTGAGATAGTTTACCATGATGACCGTGGGTGGCAGGTCAACCACTCACAGTTCTTCATGACATAACACTCAACCTTTCCGCAACAATGAGAAACAAAAATGGAGATAACGGGTCAGCTCGGAGATGTTGAGATAGTCTACCATGATGACCGTGGGTGGCAGGTCAACCACTCACAGTTCTTCATGACGTATATCATCCTGGTTAGTTTCTACATCGTCCTTGGAGATGGTCCTTACTTTCATTTGGACAGCCCATATCGGATTTACCAGAGATTACCTTTTTCAGAGATGTGGTTTCCACCTCGTCAGAGGGAGTTTCCCAATAACATGTGGAACATGGTGGACAGATCACAAGGAAGGAGTCAGGTAGGCATGGTTTAGAGGGGTCAGAGGCAGAGGAGTGTTCAGGCGATGTACCATTATCATCATCGTCGAGTCGTGATGAGCAACAACGAGTCAGTTTGGGAGCCGAGAGCCTGATATGGCATAGTTTATCGTCGTCACTAAGACTAGGGTGAGGGTAGCTCCAAACACCCATATCGCCTGTGATATGGATCCGTCGGTTGTATCAGTTAGGTTGTGTGCCTTTGGGAGCCTTATTTTGTATTTTGATGTATCATTTGAGAGGCGGGTCGGGTATCTTTAGGACTTTCTCTTTTCTGGAACCAGCTTATGTATTTATGTTTAGTTTTATTTTTATCAGAGTCTGTATAGTTGGGCTAGGTATGATCCCTCTGTTGGGACTTAGAGTACGTTGGAGACAGTTTGTAAATATTATGTACATAAAATGTATGTATGTTTTATCGTTGCGTGTGATTTAAATGTTGTTTTAAAATTTTACTGCTTCAAAATAATTATATTTTCGTCTGTAATAATCTTATGTTAATCACTAATTAAGACTTAGTTAACTAGGATTTTCTTTAATAGGTCATCAGGGTGTCTCAAAATATTCTAAAATGAAAAATTTAAAGTGACCTATAATTGACCAAAGTAAGATATCGATAATCATGAATCATTATATATGTCCAACATTTCAAATATAAGCCCAAAAAAAGCTGGGCCAAACACTACCTTATTTAGGTTCATAAAAGCTATTTCTATAACAATAGAGACTCCTTATAGTTGCTTTCGCAACTTGTACTAATGCAACACATGAATCATTTGGAGATTGCAGTTCCTTTAGTATTTCCCACTTCCTGCCCTTTGACACCATTACGTTGAGCTGCTCCAACACTTCAATATTTTCTAGAATGTATTTTGTTAGAGAAAGGCTACTGGCATTCCACTCAAAAAATTTAACTATCACAGCCTTAAGCCTCGAGAGTAAACATTGAGGCATGAAAAGATCTTTATCAACGTTGATCATTTCCTACACACACAAACAATATTTCAATAATCAAATATGTACTATTGATGACCAAATTATATGAAGATGCTTAACTATGATCTGTAATAAAAGGAAAAGGGAGAAACTAACAGAAAGGAGCTCAAGATACTCAATATTTGGTGATTTGTGAAGCAAGTCCAGTAATATTTGTTGCGAAGGCAAAGAATTACTCAAGTCTAGTTCCAGACGAACTAAACATTGGAACACTGGAAGAGTAGATACATAATCTCTGCCATGAGTCAACAACTAGGTAGAAAAAATAACATTGTTAATCTTATATGGCATTGGTTACTTCAAAAGTTTAACTATATTGAAAAGGAAAAATATAGTAAGAGGGACATACCTTAACGGTGTATAAACCCAATTTCAAATGATTCACTCTTTGAAAGTCTGTTAGAAGCTTACATGCTTTGGGACCATGTTGACGCAACTCATCCCCACTAAAATTATAATTAGAATGTAGTAACGGCCAGACTAGTGGGCAAATATCAATGCAAGCATAGACAACAGAAAGGGGATTTGAAAAAATAATATCCCCAGGCAACAAGCCACTATAGTGAAAACTTTTGAGAAACAGGGCAATAATTTTGACTGTAGGACTGCATGGTTTGTCACAATTATACTTTGGGAAGACTAATGAAAAACTTTCTAATAATGGTGCTTTAATAATAATAGTCTTAACATTTGACCATATGCAAAATCGACAATCAAATAATTCAACAGCTGGAAAGTTAAGAACCATCTCTTCTGGGTGAACATCTCCAACAAATTTAATTTGTTGAAGTTTCAAAGTTTTCAAATTTTTGAAACAATTGGATGAAGGAACAATAAGGTTGCAACAAATGTTAAGATCCAATTGTAACAGAGAGATGCTGTGAAAAAGGGAAACAGAAAAGTTATAATACTTGTTGGAAGAATACTCAATACAAAGATTTTGGACTCCTAGAATCAAGACTGAAGAGATCCATGCAGGAAGATGATCAAATTGGTTCTTTTTTCTTGAATATAAAGTTGAAAGACAGAGAGTGAAACTATGAATCCTTGAAAGGTTTTGGAGTACTCTGTCCATAAAGTTTATAAAACATTGTTTTTTCTTTTGTTGCTTGTATGATAGATGAACACCTTCTATTCTTAAACCTGTGATAGACGTCCAGAATAACTCCCACCTTTTAGATAGCACACTGGTACGAATTGCATCTTTAGTGGGAAGAAAAGACATGATATGGCTGATGATATCTTTTGGCAGGTTACTTATGATATCATATTCAACATCATCAGCAAGTATCTGTTTTTTGCTTGATGCATTGACGTTCATCATTGTATGTAGTGAAAACCTGGCATTAATTAGTCATATATAAGCAAAGCTACAATAAACAAACCTAATAGACACTTATAATTCTGAAAACAATCATGGTGGTTTACTCAACTTGTTTATAGTCATTTGTTCACTATGGGTAATAAGTAATGGGGTATGAGCACATTATTGTATTCAGCTAACTTGAAATTAGACCATTCTGTGAAAATCAATTCTTATAAATTTGATCATAAAATTGAAAATACCAGATCACCTTTAACTTTAAGATGAAGTATCAAGAATTTTCATTGTATTTTATTATATGCATCAATATATATATATATATATATATATATATATATACACACACAGACACACACACATAATAAGCCTAAAAAAACACTAATATAAAAACTAACTTGCTTTGAAAAATGAACATCTAATATATTAAAACTATCATTGATGGTATCAAATGAAAGATAAAACAAAATAATATATAAACTTAAAGAACTATAACTAAATGATCATCATTTTATTGATGAGCAAGAAAGTCGATATTTGAAAGTGTTGCTTTGTATTGGATGTTTTCTAGAGCAAACAAGCAACAATCTATGAGATGATGAAAAGAGGATCTAGACATATATACTTATACAAAGCACTTTATATTAAACTTGACACACCACAAATTAAAGCCTTTTACTAAATACAAATTTTTGGTAACATATGAGTAGTATCTCTCAACTCAAGTATTCACATATGTGAAACCTGATATTGCTTTCGAAATTGAAATAGAATACAAAATAATTATAAGAATAGACTTTTATTTTTGTCCTCAAAGACACAAGCAACATCAATTAGCCTTCCATTTATCAGCAAAATCAGATTGTTCATTTGACAACACTAAAACGATATCAGTTTGTCTTTTTATATATGATTAGATATCACTTTAAAGATAAGTTTGATGACATAAATTGACATTGAAGGACCAATATGATGTATTTATAAATGGAGAATCAATCTAGAAAAAATAAGAAAAAAAAATCTCTGAAAAACTAAAACAGTCATTTACTTCGATTATTTGTAAAGATAAAATCTAAAATATAAACATAGTGAAAATGGAAGAACTTAGTAAGTTTACGGATTATCACTAGTCTTTACGATTATTATTATCACATTTTCTTCGCAATGTTTCAAGGGTTAAAAGGCAGCTTTCAGTAGAACGAAGCAAAATTAAGGTTCAAATTAAAAAGTTGATTGAGATATATTGATGTTAAATTCAAAAGCCTTTACCCTATACAAGCTATTACCAAATAGATTAATCGACACCCCATATTGATCGAACATAAATTCGAAAGATACAAAAAACTATATTTAGGTTTTATTATGAAAATTTAATATATTAAAACATATTTTCCTCCGCACTAAATGAAAGAAAGCATTGAATCATATTAACAATGAACTTAAATTGAAGTATCATATATGTACCTTTAGGGATGAATGCAAGTCTTCACGAATGTGCTTATCGATTTCTGTATGGTGTTCGACGAGTGAAGAAGCAGCCTCCGATGGCATAGAAATGAATCTAGGGTTCAATATGAAAATTGGGTAAGAATATATTTGTACTAATCGTAAATGGAGCCCACCCTTTATTGGGCTTTGTTTGATATTTACTTACATCATGTCGGCCCAACATCAAGTAATTAATAAATATTATTGTTTATAATAAATGAGGAAATTTTAGGAATATATATTAATTTAGAAAACTAAAACTAAGAAACGTTGTCTTATAAGTTTGTTGATGAAAATAATTCTTTATGATTTTAATAACTCAAGTACAATAATTGATTTTATTTTCATCCAACAGTGTAAACTATTAAAATCACAAGTATCATTGAATGAAATAAAATTAACGATTGAGATTTGGTATATGTGAAAAATTACTTGCACCGATCTAAATCGATCCCTTCCGTGTGTGTGTGTGTGTGTGTTTGAACGATGTTGTCAAGTTGTAATGGGGTGATCAGGTTGAAGACCAGATTGATGACGAAAATGATCCTCCTAATAAATAGGTTCCTGCTTCAGATGAGGATTTTGAGGTTGTTTTGTCCAAATCTTAAAGGAAGAAGTTAAAACAGAAGAATATGAAGGATGTGAAAAATGTTGTGCATAAAACCCGATCAAGGGTAAGTTAAATGAACAATGTTGTCTAATTAAGTGCCTCTTTTGGAATGTAAGAGGTATTGCTAATTTACCTTCTAGGCAGTATCTCAAACAACCATGTGTTTTTCATAAACCAGAGTTTGTTTTCCTTGCTAAGCCATGGATTCTTTTTTATCAACTTACCCCCTCTTTCTAGAAGCAGATTAAATTGATGTTTTTTTCTGTAAATAGTAGGGCCTCTCTCAATCCTAATTTGTGGTATCTTTGTGCTGAGCATCTACATCCTAATGTAAATCAACATGTCTCTTTCTCAGTAATGCATGAGGAGAAGGCTATATGTATGTCAGCTATTTATGCCTCCACTTCTTATGTGCATAGAAGAAAGTTGTGGAGTGAATAAAATTCCCTACAGCAAAATCATCAGATGCCTTTGAGTTTTGTTGGAGATTTCAATGTGGTTCTTGGTCCTCATTGATATAGAGGTTCTGGTTTGCCTTTACAAATAGCCAGTGATGACTTTAGAGCTTGGACAGATTGCAATAATCTCACTTATTTACTAACCAGAGGGGCTCAATATACTTGGTCTAATGGAAGAAGAGGTAGGGCTTAAACTAATAAAAGGCTTGATAGAGTGGTGTGAATGCTGGCTGGTTGTCTCATTGGTCTAGTGTCTCATGCTTCACTCTTTATAGATACAAATCAAATCACTTTCTCATCTTGCAGGATCTCCAAAAAGGAGATAAATCTTTCAGCTCATCTTTCAAGTTTATGAAAACTAAATTGTGACCTGCGCATTACGCGGTTGTAATTTTATTATATATTTTTAATGTTAAATATGGTTAACAACGCCAATGGTTTCGAAGAACGACGTAGTAGCAGCAGTTGTGCGTAAGGGTTAGGATGAGGCATTTGTAGGTGTGAGATTGAGTAACTTGTTATTATTATATATTATATATATGATAAAAATCAAGGTAGACAATGCCACCTCATTAATTGGAGACGTCGTAGAATTGGGGACATGTGGCAAACAGTACACACTGATGTGTCGGTAGCAAGTTTTAGGGTCTATTTTAATATAATATAATAGATAATAGCAATGCTAACGTAGCTGCAAAGAATTTAGACATTCAGACATTCTTCTTTTATATAGTCTAAACAACGGGAATTATACTACTTCAACCGACCATTCATATTTAAAACCAGTATTGGAAGTACTGACGGTTCATATTCAATTTAAGAGTTATTTTCACATTGTTCAGTAGGCGGACTCATTGTCCAAATTTATTGGGTGGTAGTTCGAGATAGTAGTATTATATTATACCTAGTCGTACATAAGCTTCAAGACCAACTTGCTGCTTCTTTGAAGTTTCTATCTCCAGCCTCGTGGAAGGGTTGGAGGGAAGGAATTAGCCAACAACGCATATCTGCTTGGTTGAAACTTGAAATATTTCGTATCAAGTTGTGATTTGGGAATCTAATTGTTCCTATGGGTACACCTCGAGCATTTGCATCTCCTCCAACCCTTTTTTTTTTTTTTTTCAATTGAAACAAAAAATAAACCAGCCAAAGCATCCATATTCAATAAATTTGCTTACACTTCTAAACCAGAATATTGCCTGCGAAATCAGAGAACCCATGACATTTATTTTAGCACCACTTTGCTAGCTCCAATTGGACTTATCTTCACAAGTGAAATAGCTATCAAGAAATAGTAGTTGTTGAACAATCAATTTTGGAGACTCATCCGTTGAACTCACGGT
The DNA here is from genome assembly GCA_035048595.1 of Echinosophora koreensis. Taxonomy (NCBI): domain Eukaryota; kingdom Viridiplantae; phylum Streptophyta; class Magnoliopsida; order Fabales; family Fabaceae; genus Echinosophora; species Echinosophora koreensis. The sequence continues at coordinate 59,159 of JAPCYP010000031.1, read as the reverse complement.
TTTAGCAAGGACTTGACAACACTGCCATGGAGTAAAAAAAAAGATAAGAAAAGAGGCCATTAAATTTTTACAAAGATGATGAACAAAAATAACAAAGAAAAATAACTTCAGTAAGTAATGCAAGTAATATCATTTACTTTCCATGTTTGATGCAATCACTGTAGACTTGTAGTTAGATTTTGGAAGCAATAAATTAGTTTAGAATTACAAACACATAAGTATGTTCATTCCCTGCATGCTCTTAATAGGTCAAGGTGTTCTTCCATCTTAATAACCCCCGCAGATTGAAGAGAATATTCATTCAACACCTTCCATCTTAATAACCTTTGTGTGTAGATTGAATAACTATTTCTAAAGCCTTTTTAAGTATAAACTTGTCTACCAAGAAGATTGATGGTAGCTAACTGATAAAAATGGATAGAAGCGGGAAAACATTTTAGAAATTAAGGATGATCAAAAGCAAGACTTTAAAAGGTTAAGAAATTAACCGAGCAAAACTCTTTAAAGTATGAGGAATTAGAACATTTTTGGAATTTCAATTACAGGTTATTGAGTTTCATCCCATAGTCCTTCTCTCTGAATAACTAAATAAATGAAATTGTACGAGTTTGTGTTAAATAACTTCTTTTTATAATTTAAAATAATAATGTGTCATTTGAGACTGAAACATGACTTACCCTTTTGGACCAACCTCATTAATGTCCATGTTTTGCAACTGTTGCAGAATGTGTTTGGCAATAGCACCACTGCTTTTGCAGAAATATGAGGGTGGCTTCCGCTTTTCTGTCTTCCACCATAGAACCTAAGAGCAACTTTATCGGTAGGTTCTTAGATAAGTTCTTAAGTTAAGAACCGGTTCTTAACTTTGCTCATCGTTGGAGCAAGTCTACCTGGCGGAGAGAGGCAACAACCGTTCCTTGTATAAGGAACGGTTCCTTAGAAACAAAATACAATATCTGCCTCCCATATTTGCGTTCCCAGAGATTCAGAAATGGCAGAGAAATAAAATTTTCAGAAGCAAAAAACACAATCAAACAACAATTGCAAACCATGAGTAATTGCAAACTCAGAAAACAGAGAAGAATAGGCAAACCATCGTGGAAAATTTTGAAAAAACCCAGATCGATTTCAACAATTGCAAACCATGAGTAAATTATAAAAATCAGAATAAGAAGATGATGATGGAGGAGCTGATCGAAACTTGAGGAGAGGGGACGGTGGCTGAGGGTTGAGGAGTGATCCAATCGAACCCAGATCCACCCAAATCTTCTGTGATCCACCTCTGAACAAAGCTCGACTGATGAGGGTGAGTGAGGCGGCGGTTTGAGGTGGGGCGGTCCGGCGCTGCATGCATCGAAATTGAGGTTGGGCGGAGGAGGTGATGGCGGTTGTTGAGGAGAGGGGACGGTGGCAGAGGGTTGAGGAGGTGGTGGCGGTGTTTGAGGAGATGGGAGGTACTGGAGGGTTAAGGAGATGGTGGCGGTAGTTGAGGGGAGGGGACGGTGGTTCAAGAAGATGGGGGCGGTAGTTGAGGGGAGGGGACGGGGTAGGGGAGGGGGCGGTGGTTGAGGGGAGGGGAGGGGACGGTGGTTCACAAATGGGGTGTGGATGGAAGAAGGAAATGTTGAAACAGGGGCGTGATGAATGTTGAAGCAGGGGCGTGATGGCTGGAAGAAGGAAATGTCAAAGCAGGGTGTGATTCGTGAATGGGGATTTCTGGAGGAAGGGTGTGACTCGTGAATGTTCTTGAAGATGGGACTTGTATATTGATTAAAATGTATCTGTTAGAAAGAAAATATGTCCCTGAAGTGTCCATTGTATATATTGCATAACAAGTGTCTGTTACTCTCAAATTTGTTTAACACAAAGAATAACAAGTATCCATTTGGGACATCTGTATGTGCAATTAAAATGGTACATTGGATAAGAAAAAATAGTTGTTTTTCATTCATCTATAAATTGAAAAAAATGACATGCATTTTTGCACTCAACTTCTCCACTCAATATGGATCACAATCAATATAATTTTCAGGCTTTCTTAAATTATATGCAAAATTGTCATCGTTTTTTATTATTTTTATTATTCATTTTATTAAAAAAAAAGTTATACTTTTTAAAGTATAATATATATATATTTTTAAAATATAATTTTTTTGACACATTTAAAATATAATTTTAAAAGAAAGTATAAAGATGTGGGGTCCATTGTGGGACCCATTAAAACTAAGTTAAGAACCATGGAGTGGTTCTTACCATTGGAGCAAAAAATGATAAGTGTTCCTTAAATCATATGTGACATATATATAGGCCCACTTAGACATAGTTAAGAACCAATGCTCTAGGAACCAATAGAGATGCTCTAATAACGCCAACACTAAGAACGCCTCTGAAAGATTTTCTTGCCATGGAGGTTGTAACCCAGGCAGAAGTAAAAAAATCAAACAATAAAATATATAAGCACAGTTCCAATAGTATGAATGAAGTGTGAGTGCAAGCATAAATTCATGCTAGCACATGGACAACTTGCATATAGTTAAGAGTATACTCACCAGCCCTAACATAATACCAGTCAGGATCATAAGGAGCTAGTTCTTTAACTCTTGCAACGTCCATTCCCAGCAACTATTTTGAAAAAATATAAACTCATTCCTATAAATATCAAATATATAACTTGTACAGAAATTCTTTAATAAAAATCACATTGCTCTGGCCAAAACTGTACTATACCGAAGCAACCATTTGTAGAATGTCACCAAATTGCTAAGGCCATCTTTAACGGTATGAAAACTGGGTTCTTAGGCTATTAAGCACCGATGCTTAAAAATGGGACACGATGGACATGATTCTTCGGTGGGTGCTTAATAGGCAGAGATCTTGCACAAGCACCGGTGCTTGTGCTTGGTCCCTGTCTTTTTCCTTTTTTTTTAATTAAGAATAAATGAAAAGGATGTGACACTCATTTAAAAAATAATATAATTTTGTAATTGTAAGGATGTGAGATTATTGGTGGGGTCTATTTAATAATTTTTTAAGAGTTGTTGGGATGAAGAGATGAGGTGCTTAAGTTATTAAAAATAAAAATGAGTGATGTATAATGGTGGGACCCATTTAAGAACCCCAAAGTGGGGTGCTGGGATGTGGATGCCCTAAGTGTGCTAGATCCAAGCAAAAATATGATCTTTATACAACATTAACACGGAAATTTATGGTAGAATCACAAAAAGGGAAACGAAAGGGCGTATAAACCTCTGTTTACTGCACAAGAACACGGGGAGGGTCCTCATCGGCGATGACGATCCAGCCGGCGATGACATGCTCAGCGAGGTGTGTTTGACGGCTTAAGTTTATTGGAAGAGGATGTTTGTGAAGTTCTTTTTTTTTTTTTTTTGGTAAGCCAAAGCAATGCATTAATGGAGAGCACAAGCGATACTCAAAACCGATTACAAAGAAAGCAAATCAGAGAAGAAAAATAACACACCACCTAAGGAACCATAATGGTGCCTAAGAACAATAACAGACACTACAATGAAACGACAGTGGCTATCTTCAGACTCACTGTGACAGGGATGAAGCATTGGTGTCGCGCCACCGTGCCTAATCCGCCACGAACCACAGATCCTTCGCTCCACGCCAGTCGATTCCCGCTGCCACGAACCATAGATCCGTCACAAGCCTCCGCCTCGAAGAGCAAAATGCAGAGAGCATAGAGGAATTTGTGACGCAAAGAGGAACAGACAAAATTTGTGATGCAAAGAGGCAGCTAGGAGGGTTCTATTATAAACGCATATAGCAACAACCAGAGAGCAAAAGGGATTTCTGATGGTATTCTGAACGCAGAGAGCAAAGAGGGAACGTAGAGAGGTGAGAGGGGAGAGAGATTACCTGTCAGTGGCGGATTATGTTTTCCGAGAGAGAAAAAGAGATGACAATACATGAGTATCGTTGTAGCATACAAATAAACATTAGATCTCATACATTTTTAGTCAACAGCAAGCATAATATGAATACTTAGTATAGAAAAAAAAACATAAATCTAATATTCACAGCATATATTTTGTTGTTTAATATAAATGATAAAAAAAAAAAGTAGGTAAATTGGGTAGGTATTTATGTGTTCATCATAAAATATGTTCCTTTTAGTTTGGAAAGAGGTGAATCATCTCCTTTAGGGCTCGTTTGGTGGTCAGGATATGATAGGGGCGGATAGGATAAGAGGGCAGGATAGGAGTAGGATAGGATATGAGCAGGATAAGCTGTTATCCTATCCGACGTTTGGTGTCCACCAGATAACCAATTGGATAGCATTATAATTTTAGTATGAATTTTAAAATTTTTATTTTTGTTCTGAATGTTTTTATATTTTATTTGATTTAAGTTTTTTTTATAATTTTCATTTTTTAAGTTTATATAAAAAGACAAAATTGTCCTTGTGATAAAATTACATATAATATTTTAAAATATTGTTTAACTTAAATTAATTTTTTTTAATTTTAAATATTCATTTTTAGTTTTTACTTTACATATAGTTAAATTATTAGAATTTTTTATTTTTATATTTTTTTACAATAATATACATTAATAAAATTAGCCTTGTGACAAAATAAAAATAATTTTTAAAATTAATTATTAATATTTTTATTATTTTATGTTTTATTATACATTTTTTTTGTAACCATATTATATTTTATTATACTTTAATTATTTTATATATAAAATATTTTTATACTTTATTATACTTTAAATCACCTTATCCTATCCTGTTGAGTTCTAACCCGGCTCCCCCCTCAGGATAAAATTTTAACTAGATGGACAGGATAGGATAGGTGACAGGATAGACTTATCCTATCCTGCTGGCTCACCAAACAACAATTTCAGACAGGATATGATAGCTTATTCTATCCTGTCTCTCTTATCCTGACCACCAAACGAGCCCTTAATATATTGTTTTTGTCAGAAAAGACAAAAAAATATTATCTCAATAACCATTTTAAGTTTTTTAGTCTTCTTCTAAATTTATAGTTACAATGATTATGAGTACTCATATGGATGATATGATTATATAACTAAACACCGTTCCCCATGTTCATTAATAGTCAGTGCACCTAAATTTAAAAATTATCAGGACCCAGGTTGATGAAATTGGCAAGAGAGACTCAAGAATACTGAACAGACAGCTTTACCCTCAAGCATAAGGACCCAGGTTTCCCCAGTCACAAAATAATTTGTCTAGTAACATCTACCCTTTTGGTTCCACATCTTGCTCAAAAGAAAAATATTTACCCGCTAACACTCATCTCTTCCAAGTCTAAATATGACCTAGGAAGCCCCCATTTCACAGAAAGTTTGGGCCATACTTTGAGTATAACTACAAGTATGATAGCGTTCTTAGTTTTTCATGAAGACATCTTTATAAATAATTATTAACCTTGTACTGCTCTTTCCAGTTGTTAATTGTAAACCTTGTTCAATACAGTTACTTTGAAAAAGTGTTAACAACACCTTTAGTTGTGTAGAGAATATATATTTCGACCTCTAACTCTAATCCTATATTTCATTAACAAATGAAGATAACTTAATTCTTTAACAGAACTTAATTCTAACATTCGGCCACTGTCAATATTTAGTATCATTGGCCTTTAGGCGTACAATGTTGATATGTGAAATAAAGAAAGTAAATCCAATGATGCAAATTGAAGGAGCGAAAAAGACTCGTGATTTATAGTTCCTTTGCTCTTGGCCTCGATCAGTTCCATCTCAATCTCAGCATCTCGAAATGGAATTCTGATGTTGTTGTTAGTAGTGTCACTTCTGGGAGGCAGCTCTCCTTTCTGCTTGACCCAAACAGTCAAAAAATGAGATAGAAAAAAATGGTATGTAAAACGGGGGAAGGAAATAACTTGCAACGAAGTAAATACCTTCCAAAATTCTCATCCCATTCTTAACCATACATACAAACTATTTTCCATTTGAAGGATACCTTTAACCATATATACAAACTATTTTCCATTTGAAGCATACCTTTAAGCCACCAGATAGTTCTTTTTTCAAATTTGCAAGGTCTTCATCAACTGATGAGCTCTCAAGCAATGCAAACTGCAAAAACAAACCACTCATGGGCATAGGACAAAGAAATCCATGAATTCCACAGAAAATTATATAATGAAGGAATAAGTTTTGCAGCCTTTGCAACTCTAAACTCACCAACTCTCATGCCAGAAAAAACTGATGGTTGATTAGCCCTCTAGTCCTCGATGAGACTGACTATAAAAGAATCCATTTGATCAAGGATCCATCTGGTGAATTCCAATACATATTTAGAAACTTGCATTGTTCTTATGGTTTTCGTGGTTCTAATTTCTGAGGCATATTCAAATAATGATTTGCCACGGAAAAAGATTTGATGTTTTGGCTACATAATGTTAGAGCCATAAATATGAGATAAAAAATGCTAGAGCCATAACTTGTTTCCATAAATTAGAGGGAACTGGTGAAACAACAGAACTGAACCGATGTAACAAATTATATAAAATACACTTGTTATTAAAACTTATGTTAACAACAGAATTAAAAAAACCCTGTTACCAAAATAGAATTTTGGCATCAAATAGGGAATTAGAGGTATCTTCATATATCAACTCAATCTGAGCTGTTGTTAAAAAAAGGCCCCAAAGATAGACTAAGATATAGATAAAGCAGAAGCAATGAAGCATACAGAAACCAAGTCAACCATAATCATATACTTTAAATAAGAGTTGCTACTTGCTAGGCATCAAGCTTTTGCCATGTACCTTGACTGTGTGTGTTTATGACCAAAGAAAAGGAACTTGAATATTTTCATACATAATTAAAAGTAACAGCACCAAATAAATGAAAACAGATTACAAAAGGGACTGGAAAATGGAGAATATAGTTGTGATTGACCAAAAAACAAAATTGAAATCAAGGCTGCTACTTATAGCATTTGAGCTTCAAGTGAGATATAATGTTTCTTTTTTAATATAAATGTATATTTAATTTTAACTTAAAATAACTAACCAGTCTAATCATAACTCGGTGGGAGGGAATAGAACATGCACAGACATTCAAGAATAGACACAACAACCACACACTGTTGATCATTACTTACTAATTCAAGCATGTGATACCAAATGCAATATCCAACAACAAAGTCAGAAATCAAACAAAAAGCATACAAAACCTGCCAAGGGCTTTGCATATTAATGAAATCACCACATGTGACAATGAAGTTGAGTAGCTTAGTTTCCAAGGTTGACATCAGTCTTAGCATAAATTGAAATGCAGCACCCCACTATAAATGATTGAAAATGTGAGGGAGAGTGTGAATAAAGTACACATCACAAACAGTTGTAAAAATAATATGTAAATTCTGAAATGCAAATATCTATGCATTGTGGTGCACCACTTGCTTAGAAAATTGTGGCCAATCAAGCCTTGAAGACAACCTTCCTTAACAGCTAAGCCCGAAATACTCCTGACAACCTTACTTAACAACCAAGCCTGAAATACTCCTACATCAATGAAAAAAATGAGTGATTGAAAAATTCAAACAAATTAATTCTCGTGATCATATGTGGATGATTAAGTACCTTTGACCTCAAAGGATTCTTCCAATCATTTTACTTGTCAAAAAGAAACCTTCTAAGCCTGTCTCTTTGTCACTGGCTCGTGTCATTTCATAGTGATTTATAGAGTACCCAGTATAATCTGGACTTGCAAAGAACCACAAATTGATTTGCTCTGCCCCAATCTCTCCTTCGTTTATGCTCTGTCCCTACTCGTCTGTTAAAACATTTTAAAATTCACATAAGCTGAGATAACATGATACCTACCCTCAAAATGAGGGGAAGACGCTATATAATACCTGAAAAGTGACAATTTTGTTGGTAAAACAAATGTTTTTATGAAATTAATCATACTAATTTCAAGCTTAATATTGAGAACAAGTAAATGATATCGATGCGGCCATGTCATATAGATTGTGTTGTATGGCCACAACACAATCCCAATTTTCAAATGCAGAATATCACTGTTGCATTCATGCATACAGATTCGTACTAATAGCAAGTCTATGAGAAATAATACAATATTAAAAGCAATCAATGCAAAGGACTAACCAAAGAGTTGTTTAGAAGATTGACTTTCTTTAATTGTAGTGTTCTTGCGACCAAATATGACACCACCAAGTTGAATCTTCCCCAAATTTCTGCCATATAAAGGTCTAGAACAGAGGTTAAGATGTACCAGTATGTAAGACTCATATGTTGGAAAAGAATAACACAGTGTTTGGTTGGAGGGGTTTGGAGAGGAGGGGAGGGATTTTTTTAAAACTTATGTGTTTGGTTCAATTTTAAGAGGGGAGGGGAGGGGAGCAAAATCCTTCTTTAAGTTAGTTTTGCCTCCCCTCCAATAATGGGGGATTTGGAGGGGAGGGGGATTTTAAAACATAACCTATGTATTGACTAAAATATCCCTACTTATATATTTTAAAATAAATAATTATAAGGGTTTAAGAGTAAATTTGTTTTAAAATCTCTCCCCTCCCCTCCTGAACCAAACATGAAAGTATTGTCTCCCCTCCTCCCAACCAAACACAATAGCTAGTTAAAACCCCTCCCCTCCCCTCCATTAAAATCCCTCCCCTCCCCTCCCCTCCCCTCCTTTCAACCAAACACATCCTAAGAGAATATAAGGGCAAGGACTGCAGCCACCGCCAAAACCAGAATCGTGTCCTCCACCGCAAGGTCTGGCCACCGTGAACCCAACACCTCCCTCACAAGGCCCAACCGCCACGAACCCCAGCCCGTATGATTGACACGGTCCTTCGTGCACGTTGCACCCGCTGAACGATTGGTACCTTAGCCTGCCTATCGTCGAGTCGCAGAAGGGTGAAGTTTGTGGAACAGAAATGTTACGTTGACAACTATCAGAGGACAACATACGGTTTAGGACAACCGTACGTATGTATGTCCGCTGTAGCATTACTATATTGCTACTTTTTTTTTTATAATTTTTTTTTAAAATAAACAACAATTTATATATAAAAAAAATTAAATATTTAGTTTTCTTGAGAAATAAATTTTTTTATTAAGTATGTGCAAATATCTGGTTAATTCGGTTCATTATCTGGTTAATGGGTTTTTTGGTTAAGTATGTGCAAATATCTGGTTAATCAGGTAAAAATATCTGGTTAATTCGGTTCATTATCTGGTTAATGGGCTTTTTGGTTAGGTATGTGCAAATATCTGGTTAATCAGGTACAAATATCTGGTGAATTCAGTTCATTATCTGGTTAATGGGTTTTTTTGAGAAATAAATTTTTGGTTAAGTATGTGCAAATATCTGGTTAATCAGGTACACATATCTGGTTAATTGAGTTCATTATCTGGTTAATGGGTTTTTTTGTATAAAATTTTTGGTTAAGTATGTGCAAATATCTGGTTAATCAGGTACAAATATCTGGTTAATTCACTTCATTATCTAGTTAATGGCTTTTTTTGAGAAATAAAATTTTGGTTAAGTATGTATAAATATCTGGTTAATCAAGTACAAATATCTGGTTAATTCAGTTCATTATCTGGTTAATGAGTTTTTTAGAAATAATTTTTTTATTTTTTTAAAAAAAGTCAAAAATTGTAATTAAAAAAAAAAACTGTTGTTACTGTAGCGCTACAGTAGCACTACAGTAACGAGTTGTCCGGATAGTTGTCCCGTGGGAGTTGTTAGAATAACAGCTCTCTTTGTGGAATATGGATTACGGTGGAATTAGAGTTTGACATGTCAGCTAATTTGATGAAAAGAGTTGCTTAGGTGTCGACGCTAGAGTTCACGCGTCTAGATTAATATAATAAAATAGATAGATTGATTGATTGGCTCATGTTCTCCCCTTAATACTATATTTGTCAACGTCAAAACCTATATGACATTATTGTTCAAATCCTTCAATTCTTTAAGCATAATTGGATCCTTCCTAGCCTCAAATCTAACCTTGTTTCCTTAATTCCAAAATTTGCAGGAGCTCGCAAAATTGAAAATTATAGGCCTATTGCACTTGTTAATTTTCAATTCAAAATTATTACTACAGTGTTGGCTGATAAGCTTTCCTTGATTGCTCCAAGAATCGTTTCCCCTCAACAAAGTGGTTTCATTAGAGGGAGGCATATAAGTGATTACATTTGTACTGCTTCTGAGGCTATTAATATGTTAGATTGTAAATCCTTTAGTGGTAATTTGGCTTTGAAGTTTGACATCAAAAAAGCTTTTGACTCCCTAGATTGGCAATTTTTATTGAAGGCTCTTCATGCTTTTGGTTTTAATTCAACTTTATGTGATTTGGTGCATACTATTCTCAAATCTGCTAAGTTATCTTTCATGGTCAATGGAAATTCATTTGGATACTTGTAAAAGAGGAGTGAGGAAAGGAAACCTCCCTCTCCCCTTCTTTTGTTTGGCAAAGGATATTTTAAGTAGAATTATTTCCTACTTGGTTGGCTCTAACCAGCTTCAATCTATTATAGGTCCTAGAAGTCATCAAACTCATGTTCCATTCACTGATGATATCATGGTCTTTTGTAGAGGTACCAAAATAAATCTCTCTAGTTTGATGTCTCTTTTTAAAGCATATGGAGAAGCCACCAGTCAACAGTTAAGCTTGCATAAGTATAAGCTCTATGCGGGGTCGATTTCCTCTAGAAGAATTTATGATATTGCTGGTTTGCTAGGTTTTCTTCTGGTAGCCTTCCCTTTACTTATCTAGGGGTTCCCTTGTTCCAAGGTAACCCTAAAGTGGTGCATTTACAACCAATTGCTGAATCAAAGCCAAATTGGTGGAACTCTATTCCTATTTTTATTAAGGAGGATTTCAACAGAGATAGGTTGAATCTTCCTAATTATAGGTTTAGATGACTTTACTTCACATGGGTTTTGGTTGATGTCCCCCCATGTTTTTCTCATTGTATTTTCTTATTTTTGCTTTTTTTAAATAAATTTAAGGCGTGCTGCAAATGATAGGTAGATTCTATGGTGCCAACCTAGTTGGGATGATAGTGTCTATTGTGATGCTTTTGCATGCCTTAGCCTTTAAATAAAAAAAAAAAAAAAAAAAGAAGCCAAATTGGTAGCTTAGAAGGGCTCTCTCTTGTCTATTATGGGGAGAATTTAGTTAATGAATTCCATCATTCATGGTATGTTGATTTATTGTTTTCACATATACACTTGACCAATCTCTCTTCTAAAATCAATTGATAGGAGGATAAGGAATTTCGTTTGGTCAAGGGATATTCATCCCAAAAAGATTGTAACAATTGCTTGGCATAAGGTTTATACTCCTTTCAGAGAAGGTGGTCTTAGTCCTATAAGCCTCGGAGCAATCAATTGATGCTTCTATGTTGAAATTATGTTGGGAATTCAAGTCTTCCAATGATCCTTGGGCCTGTCCTCTAAGAGCCAGAGTGCTTAAGCATAGAAATCCAGCTACTTATCATATTAGATCTTCTATTTGGCATGGTATTAAACGATTCTTATATATTGTCAATTCAAACTCTACTTGGCTTGTTGGTGATGGATCTAGTATCAACTTTTGAAAAGATAAATGGCTTGCAGAGCCAATTGTTGAATTGATTGCCATTCTTGATTCTATGCATCATAATCTCACAGCCACTGTTAGTTATTTTTTGTTTGACAAGGCTTGGAATTTTCCTGCAGTCCTATACTCCAATTATCCAGTTTTAGCTGCTGCAGTAAAGGGTATGTACATTCCTCTTTTTGATGAGTCTGATCAGCTTGTTTGGAGTGCTTCTGATTTAGGTAAACTAGCTTTCAGGGATGCTTTTATCTTCCTAGACCATGCTGGAAATTCTATTAACTGGTGCAAGCTTCTTTAGTCAAGTTGCATTCCACATTCCATGTCCTTCCTGGTATGATGCCTATTCCATCATCAAATAAAATGGCAACAGATGATAATTTGCGGCTAGGGGATGTATAATAGTATCTCTCTGCACTCTTTGTAGTAAATCAAATGAAACAGAAGACCATCTTTTCCTTCATTGTGAATTTTTTATTGAAAATTTGGTCTTGGCTTAGTGGTTTATTGCAATGCTCGATAGATACCACTTCTTTGGCCTTCGTCTTATCAATTTGTGATAGAAATTGGAGTAGCCAAGTGAAGGATTTGGTGCTAGCTAGCTTCGGTTACCAACAACATATAGGTCATCTGGTTTTGTAGAAACCAAGGTAGATTCAAGAATAAATCAATTTCATCGTCTATCATTAATTCAGTTATTGTAACAACATCCTTGTCAAGTAATTTCTCCAAAGGATTCATGTCATCATCTATCAATGAATTCGTTATTATTAAATCCCCAATTGCATTAGATGAAGCTACTAGGAAGAGAACATTTGGACACTTTGCCCGCATCTTGATTGATATGGATATCTTAAAACCTCTAAGAGACAGAATTATGGTGGAAAGAGAAAAATTTGCTTTCTATGTTGATATTGAATATGAGTGGTTGCCTTCCTTTTGCTCTTTCTGTCGATGCATTGGCCATAGTCTAGAGGATTGTAGGCACAATTCTAAGGGCAATACTTCTAAAGATGTTCCTGCTGGAAAACCTGTCAAAAAGATTGTCCCTCAATATGTTCCAAAACAAGCTTTGACAGAGACTGATCTTAACAAAGACCCTATTCAGAAACCGAATCCAATTGATAACGGTAAGGGTATCATAATTGACAAATCACCTATTACTTCGGCTCCTGAAAGCAGTAATAGGATCAATATTAATGCTGATATAGTGGTTGAAGCTGAGAAACAACCTCCTGTTGCTAAGTTCTTACCTAATGATGTGCCTTATGTGGTGGAAATGATCTTTGATCTTGACAGAGTTATATATCAGGATCAAAATAAGGAATTGTCTGATCCTGTAATGCTTAGCATTATTTCTGCTGAGATTGGTGGTCTAGCTAATTTTGAAGAGGCAAGGGCATTGCTCAGGATAATTTGGAAACTCCTCATAAAGATAATGAAGCTGGAAATTGTAATGCAATTATTGTCAAGAACAAAGAATAGTTGAATGTTCAGATGGTACTATTGTGGCAGACTCACAATCTAGTAATCAGGGTAGTAAAGATAATAATAACACTTTGAGGAAAAGTGCTCCAGTCTTTCCTGTTAATAATATAGAAAATCAAATTGTGGCTGCGGATATGCGTATTCTAAGCCCCTTATGGAGCCAGGTAGAAGATGATTTTGAGGAGGAAAGCCCTATTCCAGTTTCTGTTGCAGACCCTAGTAAATATCTGGTGGATGTGCCAATATTGCTATAAGAAAATTTGTTGACTCAAGAGGTTTCAAATCAGGAGTTTGTACACTTCTTTTTAAGTCTACAAAGAAGAGAAATAGACAGAAAGCAGCAAAGGCAGCTAAAGGTAGAAGGAATGTTTCCCGAGTGAGGGAAGGTCCTAATCTATATGCTTAATGAAGATCTTCTATTGGAATTGTAGAGGCTTTGGTAATTCTAGAACTAGAACTGTTTTTAAGAACATTTGCCTCTCTAGCAAGCCAGATTTTGTTTTCTTATCCGAGCCTTGGATTGATTTTTCTCAAGTTCCTGAGTCCTTCTGGAGAAATTTGAACTTAAAGATGTTCTGCCTTAATGAGAGAAGCAACCTCATGTCTAATCTTTGGGGTCTTTATAGTGTTCATTTAAATCCTGCTATAATATCAATATCTGCTTAACACTGCTCTTTCTCTTTTGGTGAGGGTGTTCAGGTCTTTTTCATCTCTGCTGTCTATGCCAGCACTTCTCATCTATTGAGAAGGAATTTATGGAATGAGCTTTCTGTCCTTTAAGAAAATAATCCTGGTCCTTGGTGCATTCTGGAAGATTTTAATTCTGTTGTAGGATCTCATGAGGTAAGAGGTTCTTCTGTGCCTCTTAAAGCAGCCTGTGATGACTTCAGATCCTTTTCAGATGCTAACAATCTTATTCAACTGCATACAAGAGGAGCCTTCTATACTTGGAGTAATAAGAGAAGGGGTGTAGCTCTAACAGAAAGAAGACTTGATAGAAGTTTATGTAATGGTGCTTGGTTGGACTCATGGAACTCCACCAATTGCTGAACTATGGTGAAGAGTCACTCAGACCATTTTCCTTTATTATTGACTTCCAAAAAGGCGGCTCAGACCTTCTCATCTTCTTCAAATTCCATAAAATATGGATAGGCCATCCGGACTTAGTCAGGCTGGTCAAGGAAGTTTGGGAGAAACCAGTCCATGGTTGCCCCATGTTTGTAGTCTCCCAAAAGTTAAAAGCTTTGATGGTTGAGCTTAAGCCATGGAACAAACAAGTATTTGGGAATGTTCATCTCAGAGTAGAAAATGCTGTATTATCTTTAAATAGTATTCAACAGCAAGTTGATACAGAAGGAGTTTCTGATGAGTTATTGGAGCAAGAGGTGCTAGCTCAAACTGAGCTCAATCATGCTCTGAATATTGAAGAGGAATTATGGAGAGAGAAGTCCAGGGTAAAATGGAATTGCCAAGAGGATAGAAACACGGCCTTTTTTCATAGAATCTCTAAGGTTAGACATGTGTCAAAATCTATGTCTATGTTAAGGTATGAGAATGCATTCTCAATGATCCAGGAGAAATAGCTCAGCATGTTGTTAGTTATTTTGAGAATCTCTATGTTGTTCCTAATAATTGTGTTCAGAATGATCTTATAACTAGAATGGTTCCTAAATCTGTCTCAGAAATGGACAATGCTTTCTTAACTAGTTTGCCATCTAATGAAGAGATCAAAAAAGATGTGTTTGCAATGAATAATGAAGGTGCTCCAGGGCCAGATGGATTTGGTGGATGCTTCTACCAATCCTTTTGGGAGATTGTTGGCCAAGATGTTTGTAACTCGGTAAATCAGTTTTTTAGTCAAGGTTGGCTTTTGTCTAACATGAACTCAAACTCGGTTGTATTAATTCCTAAAGTTGAAAATGCTGATAGACTTGAAGACTTTAGACCGATTGCCTTACCAGTTCAAAATAATAACTAAGGTCTTAGCAGATAGGCTAGCAAAAATTGCCCCCAAAATTCTATCTCCTCAGCAAAGAGGTTTTGTGTAGGGCAGAAATATAAAAGAGTGCATTTGCATTGCTTCAGAAGCCTCAAATCTGTTAGACTATAAATCATATGGTGGTAATTTGGCTATGAAATTGGATATAAGGAAAGCTTTTGATACCTTGGAGTGGTCTTTTCTTATCTCTGTCTTAAAAGCTTTTGGTTTCAACAAGGTCTTCTGTGATTGGATCAAGAATGTGCTACATTCAGCTAAGCTTTCTTTCATGATTAATGGGAAATTAGAAGGATTTTTTAGCTGCAAAAGAGGTGTCAGGCAAGGAAACCCCCTCTCTCCCTTGCTCTTTTGCTTAGCTGAAGATGTGTTGAGTAGAGGGATATCTAATTTAGTGAACTCTGGTCTTGTTAAACCTGCTGCTGGTCCAAAAAACCTATCCTGCCCGAGTCATCTAATGTATGCAGATGATGTTCTAATTTTCTGTAAAAGTGATAAGAGGAGTCTTGAAGCATTGATGAAGTTTTTTGAGGGCTATGGTCAAGCATCAAGCCAACACTTAAATCCAAACAAATGTAAGTTCTTCACTGGAAACATCTCTTCAGCCAAGACTGGAAGGATTTCTAACACTCTTCTGGAAACATCTCTTCAGCCAAGACTGGAAGGATTTCTAACACTCTTGGTTTCTCAGCTGGCTCCTTCCCTTTCAATTACCTTGGAGTGCCTATCTTTAAAGGTAAGCCAACGAAATTCCAACTTAAGCCTATAACTGATAGAATTCTCTCTAAACTGACTTCCTGGAAAGGCTGTTTGCTCACAATAATGGGGAGAATTGAGCTTGTAAAATCTGTTATTCAAGGCATGCTGTTATACAGTTTCCAAATTTATCTCTGACCTTCTTCTCTTATCAAGGAATTGGACACATGTATCCAGAATTTTATCTGGTCAGGAGACCCTACTGTTAGGAAAATCTACACTGTGGCTTGGCTTAAGGTGAGTAGGCCATATATTGAAGGTGGTTTAGGGATAAAATCTGAGTTCTTTAAATAAGGCTGCATTGCTCAAACTCTCTTTTGATATGCTTGCTTCAAGTAAAGAATGGGCTATGTTTTTTAGAAACAAATTTCATTTAATGCACCAGCTTGTAAATAAGTTTGTGAAATCATCTCTCTGGCCTAGACTTAAGGCCAATTTGAAAATGGTATATGATAATTCTACTTGGCAGATTGGTATGAATAGCAAGCTGAATTTCTGGCTAGACAAATGACTGTCACAGCCTTCAGTGGTTCTCATACAAATTCCTGAAGCATGCATCAACTCCTCAAAGCTACTGTGTCAGACTTTATTTAAGATAAAGGATGGCACATCCCAATTGACATCTTGAACCACTTTCCTGATCTCATGCAAGAGCTGACCCGAATTGATATTCCTGTGTGTTAGTTTTTCTGATCATTTTATCTGGCAAGGTTCCTCCAATGGAGAGTTATCTTTAAAGGATGCTTTCTTGCACTTTAATCCTGCTAGAGATCATTGCAGCTGGGCAGATAACATCTGGAATAGAGTGATTCCTCCGTCAAGATCCTTCATCTCCTAGAGATTGATGCATGACAAATTACCTACAGAAGATCAACTGATGAAGAGAGGTTGTATCATAGTGTCGGTTTGCAGCCTATGTTACTCGGCTGCAGAATCCTCAGATCATCTATTTTTTAGATGTCAATTTGCTATCCACCTGTGGAACTGGCTCAGTGCTGTCATTAATAATCAGATTGATCTTTCGGATATTTTCTCAGTAATCTCTATCTGTAACAAATAGTGGAGTCCCCAATTGAAAGTTATTATATTTGCTTCAATCATCAACATCATTTGGATGATTTGGAATGCTAGAAACAAGATGAAATTTGAAGATAAAAGGATCTCTATTCCCTCTGCAATCAACCAGATAAAGGCTAATGTTGTGATTTTTGGAAATCTAACAAGTAATTACATGTCCAATTCCATTGATGAATTCTGAATCCTCAAGCATTTCAAAGTAATTGGTCATCCAAGAAAGGCTCCAAGTATCACTCAAGTTGATTGGTTTCCTCCTATAAGTGGTTAGATAAAAGTCAACACGGACGGGGCAGCAAAGGGATCTCCAAGTCATGCAGGAGGAGGGGCTATATTTAGAGACAAAAGTGGTGCTACTCTTGGTTGCTTCACAGAATATTATGGCATCACAGATTCATTCACTGCCGAGCTATGTGCAGCAGCTATGTCTGCTATCTACGTGGCTGACGAGAAAGGTTGGAAAATTGTTTGGATGGAGTGTGACTCTTCCTTGGTGGATCAAGCATACTCTAATCCTGATATTGTCCCTTGGAGAATTAGAACAAAATGGAAGAATTGCATTGCAACATCTTCTAACTTAGTGTTCAAAATTTCTCATGTTTATAGGGAAGGTAACCATTGTGCGGATAAGCTAGCCACTTATGGTACTATCTCAAAGTGCTACACTTGGTGGAATTTAATCCCTAGTTTTATTAGTTTTGATTTTTTTTTTCTGTAATAGATGGGTTTGCCTAACTTTAGGTTTAAGTAATCTTTTATGGGTAAAGTTTTATGTCCCCCATATTTCTTGTTTTGTTTTCTTTTTTTATCAATAATATTCGAGTGTGCTGCAAATGATTGGTAGGGGCTCTGGTGCTAACCTAGTTGGGATGATTGCCTCTATAGTGATGCCTTTGCATGCCTATTTGCTTTAAAAAAAGGGCCACTCTTGTAAAGCTCCATCAATCAAGCAAGTAGATTGACTTCCTCCTCTTTGTGGATGGATCAAATGTAACAATGCTGGAGCAATTAGGGGCTCTCCTGGGCATGCTGCAGGTGGAGGCCTATTTAGATACTCAAGTGGAGCTACTTTGGGTTCTTTCTCTAATTGTTTTAGTATTACATATGCTCTTAATGCTGAATTATTGGCTACTATGACTTCTATTGAGATTGCTTTTTAGAAAGGCTGGCATTTCTTCTGGCTCGGGTGTGATTCAAAGCTAAGCTAGTGGTAAATTGTTTCCATTCTTATCATATTGTTCCTAGGTCCGTCAAAACAAGATGGAAAAATTGCATGTTTCTTTGCCAACAAATATAGTTTCAGGTTACTCACACACATCGGGAAGGAAATAACTGTATAGATAAATTAGCTTCTTTTGTATATCTAATAGTAGTTTCTTTTGGTGGGATTTAATTCCAAATTTCATTACAAAGGACTTTTTTTGCATAATAATAGGTCTTCCTAACTACATATTTTGATGATTCTTAATTCTTCTTTATTGGTTTTGGCTATAGTCCCCCCATTTTTTTTTTTTTTTTGTATTCTTAAATTCTTTTTTAATAAATTAACACCCACCAACTATTTGTAAAAGATGGAAAACGGAATTCTAGAAGAATTATTGAGGCAAACAAATATGCAAAACAACATTTTTTTAACTTAACTCAGGAAATAAAACTTCAATGCTGATCTGTCCTCGTAACAAAGGTCAACTATAATTTATATTGTTTGAAAATACAACCAAAAAAATAAAAGTTTGAACCAATTACATTTTATAGAGACCAATAGATTATGCTTATAGTAAATATAACTCTAAAACTGAAAAACAAAACCACAGAAATTGAATCGCTTGTCTTTTTATTTCCTTTTATTTATCACTGTCCAACTACTACAAACGTGTAGCTAAGAGGACTAAAAAATCATGAAAGCATTATTTGACTCTAAAATCAAGCCATGAGACTATGTCATCATGTACAGCAAAAATTCTGTCATCAGATTCCCCTTCTAAAATGCAGTGGTAACCTCCTTCATAAATCTTCAAAGTCTTATCCTTGCTACATGCTCTCTCATAAAGAAATTGGCTCACTGATGGATCTGTCACCTTATCTTCTGCTCCATGAAGAATCAATAATGGAGCAGAAACCTGCAATCACCCACTCCACCCACAAAAGAAGTAAGTGTGTGTCTTGTTGATATTGCATGCCAAAAAAGAGAAACAACCATAGCGAAAAACCAAATTTCATTCTGAAAATTAACAAACACATAAAAAAAATTGTAAAGAGAGAAAAAGAGAAAAACTAACCTTCTGTACTTGTGACTCAATTTCTTTTGTTGCTCTCAAAAGTTCCATGCCAGTTTTCAGTCGTGGATTATCATCATAACAAATAACATTGTAAACAGCCTAAAACGAAGGAACAAGCAATTGGAATACAAATGTTTGTCAAAAAGATTAATTAAATAACATTTTTTATTTTGGTTTGTTTATGTTCAATTTAATATGACACCTTAAGATTAAGTGCAATGCAATATTGGTTGGGAAGAGGATCTAGTAAGGATAAACCAATAAACTATTAAATCATGTTTAAGATGATGAATGAATTAAATAAGGGTTAGGATAAAATAACTACCTAAACTCAAATTTTCAATTTTGGAGGATGTTATGTGATAATGTTAAAACATAAATATGCAACAAAATGAAGCAAATATATGTTAGTTCAAGTTGGAGCTCATTGATGCTTTTGAAGCCACAAACTGAAGAAAGGACCAAGGTTCCTTTTGGAAAATGTGTTATGTAGATCTATGAAGCGTGGATACTTAGTACGATACGGGTACGATACGACACAGAAAAATGGATACAAGATTTTTTTGAAATTCAGGATACGATACGGCCGGGATACGTTAAGAAAAATTTATAGAAAAATATTTTATATAGATATAGAATATTTATAAAGAAAGAGACATTGATCATTTCTCCTTAATGTATAACTATGATGACCATAATTTATAAAAAGATATCTTTGATTATAATAACAAAAAAATACAGAGCTACCTATATCATAATATATTGTTTCCTCTATGTCAGAATATCAAAAAAAACATTTTTAGTATAACTCAAAACAAGTCTCGGCGCTATAAAATAACCAACAATTGAAAAACATCTTTACTAAAATTATTGTCTAATGCTAACTAATTCAGTCTCCCCTCCCCTTTTACAATCATATAGAAAAAAGCATAATTTTTATGTGGTTCATCAAAAGACACATCTGCCAAAAGGACACTTCTTGGATATGTATCCGAAAGTATCCTATGGGTATCGGTATCGGACACGGATACTACACGGATACGTTTGCATTTTTAGAGTATCCTTTTCATAGATGTAGATGCATGAAACTCCCTAACAAATATCAATGTGGTTGATTGGTGACCCTGAAAATAACAGCACGAGTGCATGACAGGCTACAATGTGGTCATATGACTAAGTGGATAATATGGATCTATCATTAATTAAAGCATAAATGACAAGTAATGACCTTCTAAACAATTAGGAACTACAAGGAATTTTGTTTAAAAAAAGCATGATATGGAACATAAATAGTTATTCATTCTATAGGCATCCTAGAATCAAGGTTGACAAAGTTACCAACCAATTTTCTTTTGCTTGGTTCTCTGAAAGCCAACTCAGCTAGATCTTGCTGCGGGAAGAGTTTTGCTTTTGGCATCACTTTAGACAAAAGAGTCAAAACCTTCATAACTGCGTCCGATGGTAACACGTCATCTGCAATCTTACCAGCAACACAAGATCAGCAAATCATGCTTCATCTGACAGATTGACCAATACACCCCAAAGTTATAGCCTTATAGGTAACTAAAAACGAAAGGCAACATTTCTTATTCAACTTACAATTAATTTGCTACCATATCACCTTACCATAACATTTATTTCCTGAAACTATATAATGTTAATACGACAAATGGCTTCATATGGATCAAAAAGTCATGCCTAACCAAACTGATATCATGTGCATGAAGACTCTATAATCAATGGTAACTAAACTATGTAAAAAAAAAAAAAAAACACGAAAGACATTCCAAAGTGCTTTTATAGTTTAATCCTCAAGTTGATCTCCAAGCTCCACAAGGGTATCCCAAACATTACATAAGGCTGTGCCAGGTAAATATTGAAATCAAATCATTAGTACATTCTTTACATTTTCATTTCAATTAAGTACACCCCAAGCCTGTAATATAATGGCCCTGAATAGATGAGTAAGTCAAATAGGACTAATCCACATTAGTTAGAGGCTAAAACTCTTGGTTTATGACGACCTCACATATTACAAACAACTGCAACCAGAAATATAAGGAGATAACATAGTTAACCTCCTCATTCATCTTGGTTTCTAAGAAAAAAGGAAGAATCCTACAAGGTTTAGTGTTCAACTGCTTGCTGCTGCCTCCTGCAGATCACAGGTTGTTCTGTGTTACAATTTAAGTTTACAACTCTCACGACAGCCTGACAGGTTTGTAATTCAATCGTTATCTCACTTTAGGCAAAGCTTTCTAAGTGTCTTAATATTTTCATTCTGTTTCCAAGTCCTAGTAAGACTCTACAATATATAGTTAAAAAAAAAAAAAAAAGGAGCAAAATCCTGCAAAGCAGGGACAATCCAAAACTTGATGCTGTAAATTTTCTTTATTGTGTGTACAAATTTATGCCATAATTTTGAAATATATATTCAACGAGAACATCCAATAAACCTGAAATCAGCATCATAAACTAAACCGTTGACAAAATTTCTTGCCGTATAAATAAAAGTGCATTGCTGGTAAAAGTACCTACACAGTTGAGTTAAAATGAAGTGATTTCATCAATACACAAGATACTGAAGTTCAAACAACATAAAAGATTAGAAAAATAGACTCTCAAATCAGCTCCATGCATACATGGACCCCAAACTTCTTTTCTTTATATTTCACCAGTGACATTGCTGATGACATTATGGTTTAGAAGTCACTCATCTCTCTAAAAGAATGAATTGGAGGGAGGCATTGCAGGTTGGAAATTAACTGTGGTCGTCATGTTTTACTTGGCAGTAAGCAAACAAATTCTAGTTGAATCAGTCGTTAAAAGCAAATAGCAATGGATACTATTGAGGGTAGACTTCCTTTCTATATGTAAAAGAAATTGCATATAGCAGATTGAAAAGAAAAATAATTTAAGCTGAATAGAGTTGATCTGAACAGAACTTCAAAAATTATAATAATGAAGTTGGTTAGCATCAACTGCAATACAGAGGAATGAGCTTACTTTACACATCGGTGCTACAAGGATTACTCCATCCCAGTTATTTGGCTCCTTCAAATGAGCTTTAAGAGTAACTGCTCCACCCATTGACTGCCCCAATATAAATTGAGGCAACCCTTTAAGCTCAGGCCTTGCTGTCAATTCAAATACAAACCATGATCAACATTATATTTTTCACATGTAAAATATTACAATACAATGATCAATATGCTACCACGAATTCTAAAAAAACCACACCTTTAATTTCTGCATAATGGTCTATAACGTCATCAACCAAATCATCAAACTTTGATATGTAACCATGTAAACCTTCTGAAAGACCAAAACCTGGATAGTCCATAGAATAAACAGCATACCCAGATGCAGCAATTCTCCTTGCTATGCCTGAATAAAAATTTCAAATCCTCCCACAATTACACCCAATGAATCTCAACTCAATCCTCCTTAGAAACATTAAAATAAAACACAACATACTACTCAGAGTAACTTGGCATCTTTATGAAATGAAATTATAACAAACCTTCAAAGAAGAAGGTGCAGGTATCACCATATCCATGACAGAAACACACAGAGGCCTTAATTGGAACGCCATATTCTGGCATCCAGCTTTTACAGAAAATTTCCAAATCCCTTGAATTCCTTTCGTACCACTAATTAGCAAATAAGTAAAAAAATCAATTACATTTTCCACCATGGTAACATAAACTAATCAAATAAGATGATGTGTGGTATGGTGGTTTTGTGCATCCAAATACTTCAAGTGGTGTGGTGCTGTGTTCGAGTCCCAACTAACCATGTGTTTGGGAGTCATAAAGTGTTCAGGTGGTTTGGGGTATGCGATAAGGTGTTGGGAATTTGAATCATACCCCTACTAACATAATAAACTAACAAGTAACATTTGTGTATAAAAAAAAAAAACTAATCAAAGAAAAAACTTCAGAAATCAGCATACTCCTAGATTATTATTATTATTATTTTTACAAATAATCAGGTAAAGTAGAAAACCTTACTTCTTCAGTTCTGATCCCAGCAGGAGCATTCTAGCATATGGAAGATTAAACATCAGAAACAATGCTATACACACACACACACACACAATAAATAAAAATTAAAGTAAAAAATTAACAAAAATTGAAATTTCAGCAATTGAAGGCTTGCATTAATCATGATCAGAACTCAACTAAACCTTGAACAAACAATGATCCAGCTTCTGATGCACTTCAGCAAAAGCTGCACGGACCCTTCTGCGAGTGTATGCAAAATCAAGGTTATAAGAAGCTATGGCGTTCAACTCATCGCTCACCCCTTCAATGGGTGTCTTTTTCTTTGCTGACACGGTGAGTGAAGTGGTCTTGGGTCTGTTCTTGAACTTGGTTGAAAAGGGTAGTTGAAAAGGGTGCGTGATTGGAGAAATGGGTGTGTGTGGAAGAAAGGTTGAGAGGTTCTGTGATCGGAAGCTGAATGTCAGAGATAACTCCATGGTCGGTGATCTTAGTGGGGTTTGTGAACTGGGATCATTGCAGAGACCACTTCGTAAATAAAATGTTGTCTTTTGAATTCCTTTTTAATTAATTCAATAAATGTTTATCAGTGATCCGTCACTATTGACTATGTAAGCAAATAGTACACATTACCCAACAACACTCGTAGACCACAGTCCAAGCTGCCAGCCACAAGCTCACTTATTTTCTCACAAAACTTGTGTATGCACGTTTCTCATGTGCACCTCTCAATGTTATAAATCTTTGCCATGGCATCTTGGCACAATTTAATTGATTAGGTATTTGAGAATTTTAATGAGTCTTCATAAATGTAGTTTATGGTAGCAAATTTTCAATGAACCAAATCGGGTTTTTGATATTAGGGAAATTGATCAAACAACATTGCTCAACTTAGAAGTTAGAGCATATTTCCAATGATGTAACATATTGGAATTGCTTAATTCCTATTTTATAGGTCTTAACGTATCACTTCATCACTTTCTATTTTATATATCATTTTAAGCAAATATACGCTCCAATGGTACAATTCTTAATAATTCACTAAAAGAGTCCTGGAAGTTATCTGACATCTTTATTTACATTTATTTTTCTTTCATATCAAAATATTAACTTATCTATACTTTAGTTTCCCCATAATTTTCCCTCTCTTCTTTTCATTGGTTGTCCTTATATAAGGATCAATTGCTTTTATAAGCAAACGTCCTTCCATGTGGGATCTACATCACTTATTTCCAATGGTTCAACCCATGAAAAAGTTGTCCTTAACTTTAAGAACTTGATAAGCAACCCCCATTGGGTGTTGCTCTTGGAGCTATTTGGGTGATTTTGTCAGGGTTAATTTTTTATTTCTCCTAAAGTCAATATTAGATTAGAGATGACCATTTGTACCCACGCAGAAACGGCCTTATTCGGGCTCTTGATTGAAAAATTTTTCCCAATGAGGGGTAAGGATAGTGGAGAAAATTTCCCTGAATTACAAAGGGACGTGGACCATACTTCTTGTGAGGTTCCCGTCTCCACTAACATTAAATAAATTTCTCATACTTCTTTCACTTTATTCACCATAAAGACAAACTTTTTATTTGGTCATGTGGTTCGAGTCGTAAGAAATCATTGCATCATATTTGAAACATGAGTTGTACATTTAGAATCAATCGACCAAGTATTATAAGGAAACTTCGACTAAAGTTAATTTGGAACATACATGAGCATTGAGCTTATCTTTCTTTCTGAACTAAGTTTTATGTTTTGGACAATCCCTTTGGAAATGCCCAGTCTTTCTACAAAGATAACATATGTTTCCATAATGTTCCTTCTTGTGGATTTGATAAAAAAGAGAACTCATTGATCTTTAGGAGTCCTTCCCTTTCTTGTCATATTTCTTGTCAGCTTTCATTGCAGCTCCTTGCTAATAACATAATTCATGGAATGATTTTCTTGATTCTTAAGTATGGTTTCCTCCTAAACTAACATATTGTACAATTCATGCACATTCCATTTATCTTTCATGGTATTATAGTTCATTTGGAAAGGACCATACATAGACAGTAATGAATTCAATATAAATTGCACAAGGAATTCCTCTTCAACATTCATTCTCAATGACTTAAGTCTTGTTGCAATGTTTGTCATTTCTATAATGTGTTCATGCATAGTACGTGAACCATCAAATTTCATGGTGGTTAAGGTACTCATCAGTATCTCGACAATAGACTTATCAGTTGTTTGTGAGCAAGAAAGGATTGAAAAACATTAATGATAACATGTTAAAAGATTCAAAACATAACTTCATACAATTCCAAAACTGGCGTTAACCACTAAGTCGAGAAATAAGTTGATCCAAGCTTTCAACATATGTATTTGAATGTTAAATTAAGAGAACACTAACTTTTAATGCGTTTTGCCATTAAAGAACCTATATTCTCTATCCGACGTTTAATGACATCTCATGCAAACCACCATTAATCCTACATTCATGCAACAAAAAAATATTTATACTTAAATCCTCAAAACATTTAAGAACAATTTCAAAAGCATCATTCATGGATTAAAACCAAACATCATCGATCGAAAATATAAATTTCCAAACACATGCTCTGATGCCACATGTAAATTATTCATTCATGAACCATTAAATAAGGATCTTAAGAATTCATAGTTTTCACAAGAATAATGGATAGGAAAACTAATATTTATCCATTATTAAATGTTGGTGCTTCTGTAAGACTTCATATATATTTGATTTCGATGTATGACAAACATATCATTTATTATAAATGTGCAAGTGTTTTTGTATCCAATTGCAAAGATAGGTATCAAGCCTAACCATAATCCATAATTTCACTACTAGAAACGCTTCTAGAATGAAGATTCATCAAGGAAAATGAGTTAAGCAACCATCAAACCAGGATTAAGCTTAAAAAACCTAAATTAATCCAAGCTAGATATAACATCAAACATCTTCAATGCAACATCTATATTTGGTTTTATCTCTTTAAAAATGAGTTAATGAGGCCACTCACACATACATTCAAGACTCAACTTCATTTAAGCAAATAAAATTAAAATCAAGAATCAAAAGAAGGAATACAATGAAAAACGAAATTAACAATGAATAAACAAAATAGAGTAAGGTTTCATAAATCAAACCTCAATAATATCTACACCCAAGGATTGAATAAGAGAGTTTAGCCCTCCATTAATGTGGAGGCAAAACTAGAAAAATTAAAATTACAAAGAAGAAACTTGAAAACCTAGAAAAATGACCAAGAAGAAGAAAAAGCTCTCCAAATTCGTGTCTAATGTGTTTTGACATGTTTCTAAGTTTATAACACCCTATATGACCAAATTGAAAAAATCCCAAACGTGTCCCTTTGACCCAGATGCAAGTGGACACCAAATTTACTTCAATCGGGCCAAAATTGAGAGAGTTGGGCCAATAAACTTCAGGATCCGAGCAATGTATTCCCAGTCAATTAACATCATCAAAATAATATTTTATGGCTAAGTGATATTCTTGAAAGTTGTAACCTAATGTGTTATATTCAAAATGGTATTGGTCCCCAAGTGAATTGGACATCTGTAGCTTAAGTTATGATCCAAACACTTCTCCTTGTTCAGACTCACACAACAACGCCCACTACAAAAAAAAAGGCGAAATAGCGACCGAAAATTAGTGACTGAATTGATCCGTTACCAATGGCGACCGAAATAGCGATCGAAACATCAAATTCATGATAAGGTTAAAGTATCACACCTAGCGACTGAATTAGCGACCGAAATCAGCGGTAGCAAAAACATCGATCGCTAAATCGGTCACAAATCCATTTAAATTAAAAGTCAAATTTGTTGACTAAGCTTGCGACTGAAATGGCGACCGGGTTAAACACTACGGTAATATTTGAGATCTATAGCGACCGATTTCAAATTCGGTCGCTAAGCCGCACTTAATGAAATAATAATGGAGCCCCTTGGTGACCGAATTTTGTGTCCGAATTTAAATAAATGGGCTAGTGACCAAATTAGGGACCAAATATTTCGGTCGCTAAACTTAAAAAACCTAAAACGCAAGCCCTTCCCCTTTCTTCCCCATTTCTCTCATTTCTTCACTCTCTCACGCGTTCTGCTCCTCCTTGCGATGTCTGTGCTCCGACCACCACCAGTGCAAGCTGCCTCCGGTGAGTGATTCCACCTTCCCTCTGTCTCTCTTTCTCTGTCTCTCTATCTCTCTCCCTAATTTCTCTCTGTCTCTGTTCCTGTAGCGCAATTGAGCCGCCTCCCTTGAGCCACCACTGCGCGCGGCTTCGGTGACACCACCACCACTAAGCGTAATCTACCTTGTCTTCTCTCCTCTTCTCTCATTCTCTGTTTCTCGCATCTGATATCAATTTTTTTCTTTGTTTCCCAGTCCCTGCTCCTAACTCCGGCCACTATTACGTGCTCACTGCCATTGCCACTCCCAATCTCCGATCACCAGTACCACTGCTCACTGGTAATTTTGTATTTTGGTATCTCAGAACCCTAACTTTGTTGTTGCCATCATTGAAACTGACATTGATATAGATGAACTGATTCTAATTTTTCTTGTTTCTCTAAACATTGTAAAACTTAGGTAGTTTTGATTTTGTGCACATTGGGAATTAAATAAAGATGCATTGTAAGTGGAGTGCAAATATGAAACACTGTAAAATCTGTGTATTTTGATTTGTTGTGTATTTTTTAATTTTAGTGCACCTTCTTTGTTCTTTGATAACATAAACACATGATTGTTTAATGTTAAGTGAGTGGCTTAAGGTCATAGTGATTTATTAATTAAAGCAAAGACAAAAAACATTAGATGGGGCAATTATTCTTATGGAAGGGGGGAAGATGGGTATAGAGGTGTACTTTGGAAAAAGTTAAACTAACATGGTGAGGTGATATTTCTATGTTACGTTTATTTTGGGAAGTAAGGGATTACTTAAGAAAAAAGGGAATCACTTGATTCTGATAGATAACACTCGTACCAAGTTGCAAGTTGTTCTAAATTTGTAACCGTATATTATTGCTTCTATTTTATATTAATTTATGTGTTTCTAGTCTTATAAACAGTTGTACTGGATTCTGTATATATAGAACAGTGATTTGATTTGAAAGGACTAATTTCATTTATGCATGATAGGTCCTTGTTGTCATATTCTTCTGCTCTCTGTTGACTCTGGCTCCTCCCCTTATCCCTACTAGATTCTGTGTTTTCTCTCTCAGCAAGTAAATTGTCTGAACACTCCATGTAATGTGTTATGTGAATTATTTTGTTGTTTGTTAGTGGATAGCGGAGCTTAATAGGATGTGATCCTGTCCGAAAGGCAGTATCTTGGTTGTGTGGTGATAATTTAGTAATTATGCATGTGTTTGTGAATTACTGTGTTGTTTGTTAGTGGAGAGCGGAGCTCGATAGGACGTGATCCTGTCCAAAAGGCGGGATGCTGGTTGTGTTCTTATCATTTAGTAATTATGCATGTGCTTGCCAATTCTTTGTTGTTTATTAGTGGATAGCGGAGCTCATTAGGATCTGTTCATGTCTAAAAGCATTTTGTATAAAGTGAGAGCATAATAATGGTTTTATTTTCTGTTAGAGTTAATTATTAATTTACGAAAGCCTTAGTTTCCTATTTGAGATTCAATTTTATTGAGCATGTGTAACATCCCGCTTTTTCCCTATTTTCTAATATCAGAAATTATATAAATATGTTTATATTTTTATCTGAGACTTAGGAAATTTATTTAATCAATCTGAAACCATAGTTACACTCTACTTGATGGTAGAGACCTACGGTTAAAATTTAGGTTGAAAAGTCAGTCGAAACCCGGCCCGCGAATTTCACTGACAGTATATTTATACTGATCAGAAACCTAATTTTAATTCGTGAATGAGAAACTTAGGGTTTTCATTTTATTTCCTCCGATATTGTATTTTTAGAAATATTTCACAAAAAGTGAAATAATATATGTTTTATCGGGCGTAATACTCAATTGGGTAAACGACGGAGCAAACGACGGAGTTTCTGGGAGCAGATAAAGAGTTTATCATATAATTTTAAGATGATTCATGTTGATGAGTCATACATGTGGAGTTTAGAAGGTTCTACAAGGTTCAAATGAAAATTAAAGGATTTTGCACTTTAGTCCTTTAACTTTCTCTTAATTACATTTGGGTCCAAAGTGAGTTCTTCAAGTTAATCCTTGTCAAATTGGGCCAGAATATTTACTCCAAACCCATTAATGGCTGCGGCCTTAGTGCCCAAAGTCATATTTTAAGTGTTAGTTTCATTGATGGCAAGTTATCATATAAGTTTCCTAGGTATAGTTTTATGCCTTAAGCTTTAATGGACCAAAATTGAATGGATCCAAGCCCATTATCATCAAACCCATTTGCACAAGGCCCAAGCCTTTCCTTGGCTGCCATAAGTGCAAGAAGTCTCCACATCCTTCTCCATTCTTCCACAATCTTCTTCATCTTCTCCAACTTCATCTTCTTCCTCTAAGAACACACTTTGATGTTCATGATAGCAGAAATTCCACCGAAATTCTGACCCTTTTATGTTATGAAACTCGAACAACTCTCAACATGAAAGTTGTTCCTATTTCTCTCTTCTTTCCAACGAGCAAAAGATCATAAAAAACGGATAAGTGGATTGGGAGATATCCCCAAAATACTGAAACAGCTCTAAATCTTCAGATCCATGCGAGACAGCAGAAAGAAGCCTATTTTCACCCCTGTTATGATTCGAAAAAAAAATGAAACCTTCAACACCAAAGTTGTTCCTTTTCTTCTTATCTTTCTAACAAGCCAAAGTTTGTGATTTTTGGATGAGTATATTGTCAGATACACTCACAAAACCACCACACCCTCAAAGCTGTCTCAAAAGCCATCAAGTTTGGATTGATCATTTTATTCATTTCTTCAATCTTCAAGAGGTGATTCATACTTCTCTTCATCATTAAACTATTGTCTCTTCAAGTTATTTCTTGTTTTGAAGCTTTGATCATGTCTTTTTATTCATGTTCTTAGTTTAAGATCTAGACTTTGATAAATCATAGTAATTCATAGAAAACTCCTAAAATAGTGAAACCAATTTCCATGTGCTTATAATCATCCTTACTATCATAATCCAAGAGATTGTTGAAAACAAAATCTTCCTTCCCTTGTTTCATGCCTAGGCCGAACCTATGTTCATTTGGGGGGGGGATGAACTTTTGTTCATTTTTCATGAAAATGATTATGGATTCCTTCTATTTGGTACATATCCATGTTAAATCCAAGTTTTTACATTAAACAAAACTCTCTTGCTCCATTTATATTATTTGGCCGAAAACTCTAACCTTGGTGTTAGTGGAATTTTTTATTAAACCTTAACTAAGTGATTAGTGATCATATATCTCTAATGCTCAAAGATCATGTATCTATTTTGAATCCAAGTTCCTATATCAAACTAAAATCTTTTGTTTGATTTTGTGCCTTGGCCGAAACTTAGAAGTTTTGGTGTCAAAGGATTTTTACTTCTAACTTGGTTAGATGATGTTTAATCTCTCTCTAATCCATTAAATTGTTGAATCCAAGGGGTTAGAGATCAAATCATGTTCTAGTCCCTATTTTCTATAAGGGCCGAAAATCCTATCTTAGTGGTTAGGTGTGTTTTGATTCAACATTTGACAAATGGTCATGGTTTATGTCTTAAACAAGCTTTAGGATCATTAATCCATGAACTTAATAATTTTAGAAGTTCCTAGCCACAAACGCTTATTAAGACTGTGACTAATTAGAGAGGATTAGGTAATTTATTTGCTGGCTTAGATTGGCTGATTTGTCGTTTGTTGAAGGCTAGTATTTCTGATGCGTACGTGTGTCGCCGATTTCTCGAAACAGTGTCAAGACTGAAAATCAGAGGTTCAAGTTCTTCAAGAGGTAGGGGAGCTTACCTGAGGGATTTTTCCCAATAACTATTAGTTTTAGTGTGGTCTGTATACTTGATATGTGGATGTGGTGCTTTGATTATGCTGTTTACGTTGTGTTGTTTATCTGTGTTCGATGATTTATCTGCTTTTAATTTATTTAATTATCTGCAGTTGTATATTATATTGCTATGATGCATGATCTGCCTGGTGATATAATTCTGATGATGTTGTTGAGTGTTGTTTGTGAAGACTGACAGTGGTTAGTGCACAACCGACTTAATCAGATAAAAGCTTTAATAAGCTGTATACATTATATTCAATGATTTATGGGAAATGTTGGAATATGATGGTTGTGGAATGATTAATTAAGCCGTATAAATTATATTCAATGTTTTATGGGAAATATTGGAATATAATAGTTGTGGAAGGATTAATCAGATAAAAGCTTTAATAAGCTGTACAAATTATATTCAATGTTTTATGAGAAATGTTGGAATATAATAGTAGTGAAAAATATTATTTGGGAAAATAATAAGTATTTGAGAAATATTATTATTTTAATGATTTATTAATAAAAAGGTTGATTTATGAGTCATAGGGGGGTAACCGTGAAAATATTTTACTACTGCTAGTAGCTATATAATATATTCCGTAATATTATAAAACGTTATTCTGTGAAATTATCTACGAAAATAACTTAACCGTGATTTTAGAAAATTGATTAAGCGGAAAAAGCTAAGATTTTGGCTTAAATTATTTAAAAATGACTTAACGACGGCAATTTGGAAAACTGACGACGACTAGTATTTTAGAGACGGCAATGCGTATTTTTGGTGAACTTAAAATCTCTGTGACCCTCTTTTCTGAAAATGATGTTTTTCGGTAACCGGTGTTTTATGACGAAATCTACCCATTTAATAAGATTTTCCGAAATCAAGTTTTAAGTTGAGAGTTGTTTTAAAGAGGTTTGAACTTAATAACCAAGATGTCGGAGTATTGAGATTCTTTGCGTTGTGGACTTAGTGTCCGTTGGACTGGAAGTCCTGTAGACTTGGTGTTTACTGTATACAAGAGGTATACTGTGTGTTAAAGAGGAATTTAAAGTTGTTTTCTATGACCGCGAGCCTAAGGCTGGGGCACTGGACTAAGGCGTCGTGATTGAGCACCCAGACTTCGTGTCCTGTGTTGATGTTGAAAGATCTAAACACGTTGTCAAGTTAATACGTTGAAAATCACGAGTAGTCGTAATCCATTTTGAGCTTCGGCAAATAAAGACTGAACACAAAGAAAAATGATGAGAACAAACGTTTTACATGCATTCATTGGCAGACGTGCCCACGTTGTGAAGTGTGGTACCTTAATGAGTAAGGTATTCCATGCCACGTTGTTTTGTGTGAATGCCTTGAGGTGTGTGGTATTTCATGCTACGTTGATTCATTGTACCTTGATGGACAATGGAAAACCATATACGTTGATCACTGTGCCTTGTGTTGGACAGTGTGCTATGGTAACCATATACGTTGATCATTGTGCCTTGTGTGGACAGTGTGCTATGGTAAACACGTTGTGCCTAATATACCTGGCAATCGAGCCTGATCAGCTTATTTACACGTTGTTGGGGATCTCCGGAGATTAAGCGAAATGTAGAGAACATTTATTGAAGTGTTCATGCATAGTTTTCAACTTTGATGTTTGGGGTATGAAGCCCATTGATAAAGTAACTTGTTATTTATGAGAATATATGCTGCTAGGATTATATGTGTGTATATGTTGTTTTGTGAGTTGCGCTTTTGGTTATTGTGTTAAATTCATATATTGGCATCTCACCCTTACAATATAACACGTTACTCTAGTCTACTGTATCCCTTTGGTATACTAGTATGGATGAAGCGGAGGGATTCACTAAGTCGCTCGAGGACTTAACTCCTAGATGCTTGGAGAAGTATCTGTTAGTGGGAATGACCATAAGGATATTCTCAATAACTGTCTGTTAGTTACGACCAACTTAGGTTCTTTTTATGTGCTGTCATGTGTTGAAATGAACTAAGTTGATAAAGACCTAAATGTGAAACTTACGAGGCAGTATAGTTGTATGACTTCTGCATATGCTTATATATCTAAGTATGGTTATGATTATGAAGTTGTTATGGAGTTAAAAGGAAAAAATTTTATCACCATATTTTGAAGAGATTCACGTTGAGAAATTAATATTTTCCGAAAGCAACCAGCAAATAAAATCTTATTTTTCCGCAAACGGGTAACCATGTGATGACCCGGGAGTAGGGTGTCACATAAGTGGTATCAGAGCTGGTCGAGTCTTTCGGGATCTTTGGGAAATAGGTCTGTTATGTTTTTGTTGTGTGATCGCTGGTGGTCACTGTTTGAATTGTTTCCCTATTGAAACAATGTGTGCTGACACACAAGTATGTGTGTTTTGATAGGTTCTGATTGGTTGAGACTTTCTGAGAACCCATGAGTGGTAAATGATACAACGGCTTAATTACTTCTTAGAAGTAATGTGTGTTAATACACCAATGCACTTTTCATTTTCTGGTTGCGGTCTAACTGATTTTGTACTGCAGGTCAGTTATGGAACCAGCACCAGAAGGTGGACGTGGACGAGGACGTGGACGTGGACGGGGACGTGGCCATGGAAGAGGTCGTAGAGGCGGTCGTGTTGGCGGTTGTGGTAACATGAATGAAGATTATGAGGAAGGAGTGGATTATGTGGCTCAGGCGATGGGAAATGTAGCAGCTGCGATTTCTAATCAGACTGCATCGATGAATGCCCAGAACCAGCAGGCACAGGTTCGAGCTGAACAGGCTGTTAAAGGAAAGAATTTAACTGCTTTTAGACATCAAGATCTGACGCAATTCAATGGAGATGTGGATCCTGTGAAGGCTGACTTATGGATTCAAGAATTAGAAAAGATTTTCGAGCTGATTCATACTCCAAAGGGAGGGAAGGTGTCTTATGCTGCCTATCTGTTAGTGGGAGATGCTGAGTATTGGTGGAGGGGCGCCAGGCAACTACTAGAAGCAGAGCATCAGGTGATTACTTGGGTATTATTTCGAACTGCGTTTTTGAACAAATACTTTCCTCAAAGTGCGCGAGCTGAGAAGGAGAAAGAATTTCTACAACTTCAACAGAGAGATTTAACTGTCGGAGAATACGCGGCAAGGTTTGAATCACTTGCCAAGTATTTTCGCTTTTTCCAGAACAATCCAAACGAGGATTGGAATTGTGAGCGTTTTGAAGGAGGACTGCGTTTCGAGATTAAAGAATCAGTGCTACCATTGGAAATCAGGAATTTCCAAGCTTTAGTGGAGAAATGTAGAAAAGTGGAGTTGATGAGGAAAGGAAGAGACAACAGAGAAACTGTTGGAGGACCCTCTCGTTCCAAAGATCAGAACCACAATCAGAAAGGGAAGCAGTACCAGAGGGAACCTTATTTCCGATCACAAGGAAATAATCAGAATCAACAACAGTATCGTTCTAATGATTCTGAGTTGGGAAGTGGAGGTCAGCAGCACCAAAACCGAGGTCAAGTTAAGAGGTGCTACAAATGTGGAGATCCAACTCATATGGCTGACAAATGCACAATGAAGGGGATGAAGTGCTTTAACTGTGATCAAGTGGGACATCTGTCGAGGGATTGCAGGGCACCAAAGCGTGGACCGACAATTTAAAGTGTTATGTTCTGCATCGGGTTATCAAGTGATTTTCCCAGGGCATGTCGTATTAACTCTAATGAGTTATAATTCTAAGTTTGTAATAGGATTCTAAATATAAGCGTGTGTCGATGTCCTTGAGCATTTGACTCTCTAAGGTCTCCTATGTTATCAGTCTTTTCAATGTGTGTATGTCATTTACGACTTTTTGAGAACAAAGGTTTGTTGAAGAAATTAATTTCAGTTTCTTCTTCTTTTTGATTAATGGCGATCAGTTTTGAGTTTGGGTCAGATCTTTAACTTTCGTAAAGTTATGAATTACCCTGTTGTTGTTCCGGATAGGCATTTTCTTGACAAAGGAAGTTTCACGATGAGACTTACTCTAGTCACTTTTACCTTTGGTAGAAAGTGATTCAGTCTGAATTCTTGTCGAACTGTTATTCTTTTAAATTGTTGGCAGGGAAATTCTTGTGAAAGAAGGAACTTTAATTAGAGTCATGGTTGTAAATATGTATTCGCGATGCATTTTTACACTCACGAACCTACCGAAGAATCTTTTTACATATTGGATATTCCTTTATATTCCTCAGTCTGACAAAGTTCTTCTATATACTTTCTTGTGAAAGTAAGATTTTGGAATTAAGAGATCCTGTCAAGTTTCGAATGGCAAATTTCGAGGACGAAATTTTTTTAAGAGGGATAGTCTATAACATCCCGCTTTTTCGCTATTTTCTAATATCAGAAATTATATAAATACGTTTATATTTTTATCTGAGACTTAGGAAATTTATTTAATTAATCTGAAACCATAGTTACACTCTACTTGATGGTAGAGACCTACGGTTAAAATTTAGGTTGAAAAGTCAGTCGAAACCCGGCCCGCGAATTTCACTGACAGTATATTTATACTGATCAGAAGACCTAATTTTAATTCGTGAACGAGAAACTTAGGGTTTTCATTTTATTTCCTCCGATATTGTATTTTTAGAAATATTTCAGAAAAAGTGAAATAATATATGTTTTATCTGGCGTAATACTCAATCGGGTAAACGACGGAGCAAACGACGGAGTTTCTGGGAGCATATAAAGAGTTTATCATATAATTTTAAGATGATTCATGTTGATGAGTCATACATGTGGAGTTTAGAAGGTTCTACAAGGTTCAAATGAAAATTAAAGGATTTTGCACTTTAGTCCTTTAACTTTCTCTTAATTGCATTTTGGTCCAAAGTGAGTTCTTCAAGTTAATCCTTGTCAAATTGGGCCAGAATCTTTACTCCAAGCCCATTAATGGCTGCGGTCTTAGTTCCCAAAGTCATAATTTAAGTGTTAGTTTCATTGATGGCAAGTTATCATATAAGTTTTCTAGGTATAGTTTTATGCCTTAAGCTTTAATGGACCAAAATTGAATGGATCCAAGCCCATTTTCATCAAACCCATTTGCACAAGGCCCAAGCCTTTCCTTGGCTACCATAAGTGCAAGAAGTCTCCACATCCTTCTCCATTCTTCCACAATCTTCTTCATCTTCTCCAACTTCAT
This sequence comes from Echinosophora koreensis, assembly GCA_035048595.1. Lineage (NCBI taxonomy): Eukaryota > Viridiplantae > Streptophyta > Magnoliopsida > Fabales > Fabaceae > Echinosophora > Echinosophora koreensis. The sequence goes on along the minus strand of JAPCYP010000031.1, from coordinate 22,816 downwards.
CTTCTTCCTTTAAGAACATACTTTGGTGTTCACGATAGCATAAATTCCACCGAAATTATGACCTTTTTATGTTATTAAACTCGAAAACCTCTCAACATGAAAGTTGTTCCTCTTTCTCTCTTCTTTCCAAAGAACCAAAGATCATCAAAAACGGATAGGTGGATTGGGAGATATCCCCAAAATACTGAAACAGCTCTAAATCCTCAGATCCATGCGAGACAGAAGAAAGAAGCCTATTTTCACCACTTTTATGATTCGAAACAAATGAAACCTTCAACACAAAAGTTGTTCCTTTTATTCTTATCTTTCTAACAAACCAAATTTTGTGATTTTTGGATGAGTATATTGTGAGATACACTCACAAAACCACCACACCCTCAAAGCTGTCTCAAAAGCCATCAAGTTTGGATTGATCATTTTATTCATTTCTTCAATCTTCAAGAGGTGATTCATACTTCTCTTAATCATTAAACTATTGTCTCTTCAAGTTATTTCTTGTTTTGAAGCTTTGATCATGTCTTTTTATTCATGTTCTTAGTTTGAGATCTAGAATTTGATAAATCATAGTAATTCATAGAAAACTCCTAAAATAGTGAAACCAATTTCTATGTGCTTATAATCATCCTTACTATCATAATCCAAGAGATTGTTGAAAACAAAATCTTCCTTCCCTTGTTTCATGCCTAGGCAGAACCTATGTTCATTTGGGGGGGGGGATGAACTTTTGTTCATTTTTCATGAAAATGATTATGGATTCCTTCTATTTGGTACATATCCATGTTAAATCCAAGTTTTTACATTAAACAAAACTCTCTTGCTCCATTTATATTATTTGGCTGAAAACTCTAACCTTGGTGTTAGTGGAGTTTTTTATTAAACCTTAGCTAAGTGATTGGTGATCGTATATCTCTAATGCTCAAAGATCATGTATCTATTTTGAATCCAAGTTCCTATATCAAACTAAAATATTTTGTTTGATTTTGTGCCTTGGCCGAAACTTAGAAGTTTTGGTGTAAAAGGATTTTTACTTCTAACTTGGTTAGATGATGTTTAATCTCTCTCTAATCCATTAAATTGTTGAATCCAAGGGGCTAGAGATCAAATCATGTTCTAGTCCCTATTTTCTATAAGGGCCGAAAATCCTATCTTAGTGGTTAGGTGTGTTTTGATTCAACATTTGACAAATGGTCATGGTTTATGTCTTAAACAAGCTTTAGGATCATTAATCCATGAACTTAATAATTTTAGAAGTTCCTAGCCACAAACGCTTACTAAGACCGTGACTAATTAGAAAGGATTAGGTAATTTATTTGCTTGCTTTGATTGGTTGATTTTGTGGTTTGTTGAAGGTTAGTATTTCTGACGCGTACATGTTTCGCCGATTTCTCGAAACAGTGTCAAGACTGAAAATCAGAGGTTCAAGTTCTTCAAGAGGTAAGGGGAGCTTACCTGAGGGATTCTTCCCAATAACTATTAGTTTTAGTGTGGTCTGTATGCTTGATATGTGGCTGTGGAGCTTTGATTATGCTGTTTACATTGTGTTGTTTATCTGTGTTCGATGATTTATCTGCTTTTAATTTATTTAATTATCTGCAGTTGTATATTATATTGCTATGATGCATGATCTTCCTGGTGATATAATTCTGATGATGTTGTTGAGTGTTGTTTGTGAAGCCTGACAGTGGTTAGTGCACAACCGACTTAATCAGATAAAAGCTTTAATAAGCTGTATACATTATATTCAATGTTTTATGGGAAATGTTGGAATATGATGGTTGTGGAATGATTAATTAAGCCGTATAAATTATATTCAATGTTTTATGGGAAATATTGGAATATAATAGTTGTGGAAGGATTAATCAGATAAAAACTTTAATAAGCTGTACAAATTATATTCAATGTTTTATGGGAAATGTTGGAATATAATAGTAGTGAAAAATATTATTTGCGAAAATAATAAGTATTTGAGAAATATTATTATTTTAATGATTTATTAATAAAAAGGTTGATTTATGAGTCACAGAGAGGGGGTAACCGTGAAAATATTTTACTACTGCTAGTAGCTATAATATATTCCACAATATTATAAAACGTTGTTCTGTGAAATAAATCTGCGAAAATAAGTTAACCGTGATTTTAGAAAATTGATTAAGTGTATAAAGCTAAGATTTTGGCTTAAATTATTTAAAAATGACTTAACGACGGCAATTTGGAAAACTGATGACGGCAAGTATTTTAGAGATGGCAATGCGTATTTTTGGTGAACTTAAAATCTCTGTAACCCTCTTTTCTGAAAATGATGTTTTTCGGTAACCAGTGTTTTATGAGGAAATCTACCCATTTAATAAGATTTTCCGAAATCAAGTTTTAAGTTGAGAGTTGTTTTAAAGAGGTTTGACCTTAATAATCGAGACATCAGAGTATTTGTGACACCCTTCTACCCCGCATGTTAAAAGCCATTTAAATTAAAAACATTTAAAGGAAAACATGCAATTACTGGATAAAATAAACAATTGTCCATGGGTAGAAAAGTCCCACATGAACCGTTCACAACGCGGAAATAAATTAAGTTTTAAACAATAAAAACATAACCAACCAAAAAAATGTAACCCAACCCCGATGTCACATACAGAGCTGGTATAACCGTTCCGGAATAAAATCCACGGAATTACAACAGAAACTAACGACTATAAAACATAAACTAGCCCTACGATGAGTGGCGGCTCCTCAGAGTCACTCCTCTCCGGGCTGCTCGTCATCCTCTACAATGTGCCAATCAGGCCAAACACAAACAACAAACATATATAGGGAGTAAGAATCGTATAAACATATTAGCATGGAGATAGGCAGTAAAGTAAACAACAAGCATAGCAGCATCACATCAAACATCAACATCATCATTATGCTATGCAGTGCAATGCAGTCCTACTCCGCTAAACCATCAATGCATGTGGATCCACTAAACTCGGGATGAACGACTTCGGAGTTACATATCCACATTGAGAATCTACTCAACGCCGGAGAATCTACTCCTTGGATAGCCAATGCATCAAACCAACGAATGCCTCATCACGGGGGCGCTAGGAGAATCTACTCCAACCGTGGATGGCCGGATCGCCGTACTCTAGGACGATCTCCCCTATGTCGAACATCCCTAAACAATATCTCCGATGCAATGCGTATGCAACACAACAACAACGGCAACACCACCTCCATAACTTCAACGGAATCGACCGAAGGTAACAGCGAGATCAACCGCACCAACTTGCCTCGCGGAATCTACCTGAGGACTTAAGCGGAATCAACCGCAGTACCTGGGGCAAACTCTCGGCCACCAAGGTACGTAACAACAACACCTTAGACCCAAACCGTGGGGTCAAGGCCTCCTTGGCCAAAAGCACCAAGGCACAACTCATCAGTTTGCGGCACCCCAAAGGGTATCGACTTAACATCTCACCATCTCATCATCTTTATTTATCTTTATTAACATTTACCAAGTTGTCTAATTAGTTATCATCATAGGGAAGTGGGGTTTAAAACCCCTTAAGTCCTTTAATCTGGTTCTGTCACAGTGGGTTGAGCACGGTCGTGCTCGTAACCCAGCACGGTCGTGCTTAAGCACGTGAGGGGCATGCTCCACTGTAAAGGAAGCACGGTCGTGCTTCTTAATGAGCACGGTCGTGCTCAGCAGCACGATCGTGCTCTTTGTCCTGTACGGCCGTGCTCAATAGCGCGGCCATTTCCCAGAATTCAACTGGGAGCACGGTCGTGCTCCCTGTCCAGCACGGTCGTGCTCATCGCGCGACAGTGCTGTTCTGGGCAGGAACAGAGGCTGATACTTAACCAAAAACAATGATTTAATCCATTAAACATCCTAAATCAGTTATCAACGTATTTCACGGATTAAACTCAGCAATAAAATCAACATCAACGTAACAGTGGCATCAACCAACAATATCAACATGTTCGTAGTAATGCAACCAACATAAACTCAACCAACCATGAACATAACCATAACATATTATCAATCATTAACATGTTATCAACTAATCAGCCAATCATACATACATAACATGCATCAACCGGGGTTATGGGAACCCCTTTACTTTACCCTAAACCCAAACCTATGTAGATACTACCCTTCTCCCCATACCTGGATTGAAGGTAGCTCTTTCGGTGTCCTAAGCAACGAACCGGCTCTTCCCCTTTACAGCGACTACACCGAAACCAAACCTGTGCAACAACACAGCTATGCTAGCGATCTCCCAAGGCCTCCAACTCTCACCAAAACTGATCACAAGGAAGAAAAACGGAAGAAACTCTGCCCTGGCCGCACTCAAGACTGCTGCACTCACCAAAATAGGGTTAAAACGTTAAACCCTCGATTCTGCTCACGTATATAACTTCCGGACCTGAGCACGGTCGTGCTTACCCTTGAGCACGGTCGTGCTCCACTTAGCGTCACGAGACGCGGTCCACGCATTGAGCACGGGCGTGCTCAATGTTGAGCACGGTCGTGCTCAACTTAAAATCAGAAACTCGCTTCTGACTTTAAGCACGGGCTTGCTGGCTAATGAGCACGGGTGTGCTCATGTACCAGAAAGGGACTTTTAGCCAAAAATCCCACTAAGCCCTTAAACGATAACTTCAACTTAATACAACCAGCTTAATTAAAATATTCTGAAAAACAGGGTGTTACAATTCCACCCCCCTTATAAAAAATTTCGTCCTCGAAATTTACACGTACCTCAAGGGAAAAGATGCGGGTACGCTTCCATCATCTTGTTCTCCAGCTCCCAGGTAGCACTTTCCTCGGTTGCCCCACTCCAAACCACTTTAACCAAAGGAATTTCCTTGCCTCTTAGCTGCTTCACCCTCCTATCCTCGACTCGAAGAGGTAACACCTCAAACGTCAGGTTCTCTTTCAACTGTATAGCGTCGGGTACTATCACGTGACTAGGGTCATGAACATACTTCCTGAGTTGTGACACATGAAAAACATTGTGGAGATTTGACAAGAACGTGGGTAAGGCTATTTGGTAGGCGACTTCGCCGACTCTTTTGAGGATTTGGTAAGGACCAATGAACCTCGGAGTAAGTTTCCTCGCCTTCATCACTCTACCAACCCCAGTCGTCGGGGTAACTCTCAAGAATACATGATCGCCTTCCTGGAATTCGAGCGCCTTCCTGGAATTCGAGCGCCTTCCTCCTTTTATCATGGTAGCTTTTCTGCCTACTCTGTGCAACTCTCATCTTTTCCTGAACTAACTTAATCTTTTCTGTTGTTTCCTGGACTATCTCTGGCCCTAGCACCACACTAACACTAGGCTCACTCCAACACAAGGGTGTCCTACATCTCCTCCCATACAGAGCTTCATAAGGTGCCATCCCAATGCTGGAATGGAAACTATTGTTGTAGGTGAACTCTATCAGGGGCAAAAACTTGTCCCAACTTCCTGACCGTTCTAACACACAAGCCCTCAACAAGTCCTCTAAGGACTGGATGGTCCGCTCAGACTGCCCATCAGTCTGTGGGTGGTAAGCTGAACTAAGCCTAAGCTTTGTTCCTAAAGCCTCCTGCAAACTATTCCAAAACCTAGAGGTGAACCTCGGGTCTCTATCCGAAACTATGCTAGAGGGTACACCATGAAGCCTAACTATCTCCTTGATGTACAGCTTAGCCAACTTCTCTAAAGGATACTCCATGCTCATCGGAATGAAATGGGAAGACTTAGTCAGTCTATCCACAACAACCCAAATTGCCTCAAAACCAGCTGGAGTCCTAGGGAGTCCAGACACAAAATCCATGGAGATACTATCCCATTTCCATTCTGGGACACTCAAAGGTTGCAACTTACCCGAAGGCCTCTGATGCTCGATCTTAGCCTTCTGACAAACTAGGCACGCATAAACAAACTCAGCTACGTCCTTTTTCATCCTAGGCCACCAAAACATTCTCTTAAGGTCCTGATACATCTTAGTGGCACCTGGGTGCACACTCAATCCACTCCTATGACCTTCTTCTAAGATCAACCTCCTAAGTTCAGGAACATCTGGCACACAAACTCTATCCTTGAACCTCAAGATACCATCACTGCCATCCTTAAAACTTAGGTCTCTACCCTGAGCGAGCAACTCTCGCTGGTCTAAGAGATACTTATCTAACTTCTGACCCTCTCTAATCTGATCCATCAAACTGTTGGTAACCTTCAAGGTACCAAGCCTAATACTCTTAGGGGTAAACTCACAAGCTAGACTAAGGTCTCTAAACTCCTCAATCAGGTCCATCTCCCTAACCATCAAAGCGGAGATATGCAGGGTTTTCCTACTCAAGGCATCGGCCACCACATTGGCCTTTCCTGGGTGATAGGTCAGCTCGAAGTCATAATCCTTTAAAAACTCCATCCACCTACGCTGCCTTATATTCAACTCCTTTTGATCAAAGAGATACTTCAAACTCTTATGATCACTAAAGACCTCAAACCTCGCTCCATACAGGTAATGCCTCCAGATCTTCAAGGCAAATACCACAGCTCCTAACTCTAGGTCATGGGTAGGGTAGTTCTTCTCATGGGTTTTCAACTGCCTAGAAGCGTAAGCGACTACCTTACCATTCTGCATCAGCACACCACCTAACCCTTGCTTAGAAGCATCGCAGTAAACTACGAAGGGTTCACTAGGATCTGGCAAAACTAACACTGGTGCTGATGTCAACCTATTCTTAAGGGTTTGGAAACTCTCTTCACACTTAGAGTCCCACACAAACAACTGTCCCTTCTTGGTGAGACGGGTCAAGGGTAAAGCTATCTTAGAGAAACCTTCTATAAACCGCCTATAATACCCGGCTAACCCCAAGAAACTCCTAATCTCGGTTACAGACTTTGGCGCTTCCCACTGGAGCACCGTCTCTACTTTAGCTGGGTCCACTGCTATGCCACCCTTAGAGATGACATGTCCTAAGAAGCTCACTTCCTCTAACCAGAACTCACACTTAGACAACTTAGCATACAACTGCTTCTCCTTAAGGGTCTGCAAGACAACCCTCAGGTGTTCCTCATGTTCCTCCTTACTCTTGGAGTACACTAAGATGTCATCTATAAACACCACCACGAACTTATCCAAGTAAGGGTGAAAGGTCTTGTTCATGTAGTCCATGAAGACCGCAGGAGCGTTGGTCACACCGAAAGGCATAACCAAATACTCATAGTGACCATATCGCGTTCTAAACGCTGTCTTCGGGATGTCCTCAGACTTAACCCGAATCTGATGGTACCCTGACCTCAAATCTATCTTTGAAAAGACGCAAGCGCCCATCAACTGGTCCATAAGATCATCAATCCTAGGGAGGGGATACCGATTCTTTATGGTCACCTTGTTGAGCTGTCGAAAGTCGACACACAACCTCATACTACCATCCTTCTTCTTCACCAACAACACAGGTGCTCCCCACGGAGACACACTCGGCCTAATGAACTGCTTCTCCATCAGGTCCTCCAACTGTTCTTTCAACTTAGCTAGTTCTAGAGGAGACATTCTATAGGGTGCTATGGATATCGGCCCGGTGCCAGGCACTAAATCTATGGTAAACTCAACATCTCTTTCTGGGGGTAAGTTATAAACATCCCCCGGAAACACTTCAGGAAACTCTCGCACAACAGGCAAGCTGGCGACATCAGGAGGGCTGCTCTCTACATTCCAGGGAAGCTAACATCATGTAAACTTGGGCTTCGTCTCTCATCGAAGCTCGTACTTGGCTGGCAGAGAGAAGGTATGGATTCTTAGACTCCTTTGGAGTTCCAAAAACCAGGGTTTTATCGAAACAATTCAGAAGGACATGGTTGGAAGATAACCAGTCCATACCCAGAATAATGTACAGATCTTTCAAAGGTAAGCATACAAGATCAGCAAGGAAAGTTTTATCATCTATAACAATATGGCAGTTCTTGCATGCATAAGAAGTAGAAACAGGTTTATTTGTAGGTGTAGAAACCAACAAATCAAACTCAAGGAAGGTAACAGGCAATTTTAGACTCTTGACCCTATCATGCGATATAAACGAGTGAGTAGCACCCGAATCATACAATACAGTTAATCGAGTTCCATCAATTAAACACGTACCTTGGATCAAGTCATCAGACTCGGAGGCTTCAGCTCCACTAAGAGTAAAGACTCTTCCAGTGGTCTTCAGTCTGTTGGCCTGGGACTTCTGATTCTTGCTACCGCTGGGAGGCTCGGCCTTAGCTCCATCACACTCGTGACTGATGTGGCCTGGCTTGCCACACTTGAAGCAGATGACCTTGTGTTTCCTTGCACTGGGACGAATAGTGGTCCTGTGCTCCACACTTTCCACACCTCATAGCTCTAGGGGCATCAGAGAAACCCCCTCGAAGCTCCTCCGTGCTGAAAACTGGGGCTTCTTATGCCAGCTCTGCTTGAATCCTTGCCGGTAAGGAGCATACCGCCTGACTTAGCCCCTTATCCCTTCTGATCAATCTCGTGCCACTTCTGCTAGTCCTGATCCTCTGGAACTAGGCTAGCTCTGACTGGCTGCATCCTCATAGATCCTGCAACTTGTTGACCAGAATAGGTGGAAGACTCTGATCTTCCTGGATTAGCTGATGGCCTGCTTGATCTTCAGGTCGGAAGTCCGAGGCATCGAACTTTCACCACACTTCGGAGCGGATCAGTCCGTCTCATGCTGGTAAGGGAGTGTAGTACCGAGCCAGCTCCTCGACACTTTGCCGCATCAGTCCCAGACTGACAGCGACCCCTTGCCTCAAAGACAAGAATTCCATCTCCTTCTTGTCTCTGATATCCGCCTGGAAAGTACTTCCCAGGAAATCTCTGCCTGAACACAGCCCAATGTCCCCGCTGTGCCCTCAGCTGCATCCTCTGCCTGCAGTTATCCCACCAGTGCTCCGCCTCTTCAGTCAACATGAAGGTGGCGAAGGTGAGCTTCTGCTGATCATTGCAAGTCCATCACACGGAAGATCTTCTCTGTCTCCCTCAGCCACAACAATGCTCCCTCTGGGTCATACGCTCCCTTGAACGACGGAGGGTTGTTCCTCTGGAACTTATCCAGTCCCTGGAACTCAGCTGGCCCACCGTTGTTTAGGGTTAACCTGTCCCGATAGCATTGGCCAGAAGTGCCAATGCGTCAGCAATCGCCTGATCGTTGCGTCCTCTACCGGCCATTAGTTCCTGTACATGTCCAACACAACTCTTAATACAGAAACTTAAGCGAGTAAAAGCTACAGGCAACTAACTTAAAACATCAATTATCTATACAAGTATAGACAATCCACAAGAGTCACACAACAGACTCACACAGACTCATACCACGTCCGAACAAGGTCGAACTGCTCTGATACCACTAAATGTGACACCCATCTACCCTGCATGTTACAAGCCATTTAAATTAAAAACATTTAAAGGAAAACATGCAATACTGGATAAAATAAACAATTGTCCAGGGTAGAAAAGTCCCACATGAACCGTTTACAACGCGGAAATAAATTAAGTTTTTAAACAATAAAAAACATAACCAACCAAAAAAGTGTAACCCAACCCCGATGTCACATACAGAGCTGGTATACCGTTCCGGAATAAAATCCACGGAATTACAACAGAAACTAACGACTATAAAACATAAACTAGCCCTACGATGAGTGGCGGCTCCTCAGAGTCACTCCTCTCCGGGATGCTCGTCATCCTCTGCAATGTGTCAATCAGGCCAAACACAAACAACAAACATATATAGGGAATAAGAATCGTATAAACATATTAGCATGGAGATAGGCAGTAAAGTAAACAACAAGCATAGCAGCATCACATCAAAACATCAACATCATCATTATGCTATGCAGTGCAATGCAGTCCTACTCCGCTAAACCATCAATGCATGTGGATCCACTAAACTCGGGATGAACGACTTCGGAGTTACATATCCACATTGAGAATCTACTCAACGCCGGAGAATCTACTCCTTGGATAGCCAACGCATCAAACCAACGAATGCCTCGTCACGGGGGCGCTAGGAGAATCTACTCCAACCGTGGATGGCCGGATCGCCGTACTCTAGGACGATCTCCCCTATGTCGAACATCCCTAAACAACAACTCCGATGCAATGCGTATGCAACACAACAACAACGGCAACACCACCTCCATAACTCCAACGGAATCGACCGAAGGTAACAGCGGATCAACCGCACCAACTTGCCTCGCGGAATCTACCTGAGGACTTAAGCGGAATCAACCGCAGTACCTGGGGCAAACTCTCGGCCACCAAGGTACGTAACAACAACACCTTAGACCCAAACCGTGGGGTCAAGGCCTCCTTGGCCAAAAAGCACCAAGGCACAACTCATCAGTTTGGCGGCACCCCAAAGGGTATCGACTTACCATCTCACCATCTCATCATCTTTATTTATCTTTATTAACATTTACCAAGTTGTCTAATCAGTTATCATCATAGGGAAGTGGGGTTTAAAACCCCTTAAGTCCTTTAATCTGTTCTGTCACAGTGGGTTGAGCACGGTCGTGCTCGTAACCCAGCACGGTCGTGCTTAAGCACGTGAGGGGCGTGCTCCCCTGTAAGTGAAGCACGGTCGTGCTTCTTAATGAGCACGGTCGTGCTCAGCAGCACGATCGTGCTCTTTGTCCTGTACGGCCGTGCTCAACAGCGCGGCCATCTTCCCAGAATTCAACTGGGAGCACGGTCGTGCTCCCTGTTCAGCACGGTCGTGCTCAACGCGCGACAGTGCTGTTCTGGGCAGGAACAGAGGCTGATACTTAACCAAAAACAAGATTTAATCCATTAAACATCCTAAATCAGTTATCAACGTATTTCACGGATTAAACTCAGCAATAAATCAACATCAACGTAACAGTGGCATCAACCAACAATATCAACATGTTCATAGCATACAACCCTAAACTCAACAACCATGAACATAACCATAACATATTATCAACATTAACATGTTATCAACTAATCAGCAATCATACATACATAACATGCATCAACCGGGGTTATGGGAACCCCTTTACTTTACTCTAAACCCAACCTATGTAAATACTACCCTTCTCCCCATACCTGGATTGAAGGTAGCTCTTTCGGTGTCCTAAGCAACGAACCGGCTCTTCCCTTTTACAGCGACTTACACCGAACAAACCTATGCACTACCACAGTTGAGCTAGCGGTCTCCCAAGGCCTCCAATCTCACCAAAACTGACCAAAAGGAAGAAAGACGGAAGAAAGTTCGTTCTGGCCGCACACACAAGGCTGCTTCTACCAAAAACTAGGGTTAAACGTAAACCCTCGAGTTCTGTTCACGTATATAACTTCCGGACCTGAGCACGGTCGTGCTTACCCTTGAGCACGGTCGTGCTCCACTTAGCGTCACGAGACGCGGTCCACGCATTGAGCACGGGCGTGCTCACTGTTGAGCACGGTCGTGCTCAACTTAAAATCAGAAACACGCTTCTGACTTTAAGCACGGGCTTGCTGGCTAATGAGCATGGGCGTGCTCATGTACCAGAAAGGGACTTTTAGCCAAAAATCCCACTAAGCCCTTAAACAATAAATCCAACTTAAACCAACCAGCTTAATTAAAATAATTCTAAAAAACAGGGTGTTACATCTATCGAGGAGCTAGTTTATAGGAACAAGCATTACTTGCAGGCTTGTCAGCGTCCATGAGTTATCGTTTCGAGTAGTGATGAGTCTATTTGGGAGCCACGAGTTTACCGACGGAGATACAGTGAAGGAGAGGATAACTCTTGACGCTCATATAACTAATTATATGGAGATGAGCCAATGCGTCTGTAGGTTGGTGTGTTTGTGAGCTCTTCATCTTTTGATGTATTTTGGAGCGATGGGCCGAGGGTGAGAGCAGTGTATAAGGAGTTTTTTTTATGGTGTCTTTTCTCTTGATGTATCTTTTATACATATATTTATGTGACCAGTTTATGTTTAAGTCTGTATAGGATTAGTATGTCATCAGTCCTACTGGTGGGGAAGTTGTACAGTGTTTTATATATATATATATATATATATGTGTGTGTGTGTGTGTGTGTGTTTGCTTATACGCATGTATGTATTTTTTTTTTTTTTAATGTTTTAAATCTCTCCATTTTTTAGTAAGCACGCTAACAGGGAAAAGTGCAAAGACACCCATTAAACTTTACCTTTCTTGCAAATAGGCACCACCAACTATTAATTCTTCCCAATTACTACTTAAATTCCAACAATTGATGAAATATATCCTTCTATTAACCAAATGTTATATCACTAACAATGATCGAATCCAACCATTTATTTTGCTTTAATCTGAACCTTAGATTAAATTTATTTTTATTTTTTAAATAAAAGAAAGAAGAAGAAAAACAGACAAAGGTTAGAATTCAGTTCTGCACAATATGGTTTTACGCGATATGATTTTTGTAGATGCAATTGTTGATAAGATTGAATAATGTGTTATCTTAAGTATTTATGTTTCATGTACTCTTCTCAGGAAAAATGTTTCATGTACTCTCCTCATCATTATTCATTTTCATTATACATCATGTTCTTGCTACTTGACAATGTTGGATTCACCCAGAGTTGCATGAAACAGACAGTGAGGGGAAGGGGCAGTAGAGGCATCACGGTTACTCTTCAACATAAGCAAAATGGGATTGATGAAATGCATGACCATCAACCTCTTGGAACTTGTCACTTTGAATGATGATGATCATTTAGCACTGTGAGTGTTTGATCAATTTTTTTTATCGGAACCGTTATATAGACTGAGCATCACACTTGCTTTGGAACATGGCTTAGCCATCTATGCGGGTGGGATTGATAATCCCATGGACAACCCAGGTTAGGTAGAGAAGCTTTTTTTTTTTTGCTTCTTTTTTTTTTCTTAAGAAAAAATAAAAAACTAAATTCAATCAATGGTTTATATTAAAGCAAAATGAATGGTTAGATTCCATCATTGTTAGTGATTTAGCTTTTGGTTATTAGAAGGACCTATTTTAATAATTGTTGGAGTTTAAGGATTAATTAAGAAGAATCAATAGTTGATGGTAGCTATTTACAAACAGGTTAAGTTTAGGAGGGTGTTTTTGCAATTTACCCAATATAACGATTAAGGCTTGATTAATTAAGTTCTTCTTTAATGAGAAATCGGTGCATCTCAACTTAAACCTTCATAAAAAAATTTAATAACTTAAGACAATAACAACAAAGTCTTTTATTATTAGATAGGTTTTTTTTTTTTTTTTTTTAATACGGATTAGATAGTGTATGTTAAAGGGATCAAGTTGTGCCATCCACAGAAAGGCCATTTAAATCTATGTCCTATAATAATTTCACCAATAGTTTTTTTTAAAAAAAAATAGTCCTTATTGAAATGAAGTCAGTCATTTTGGACTTTGGTTCAAGAAAATTATCCAAAAAGCCCCTCATTCACCAAATCGTCAGTCAAGTTAGTCCAATTGCTAGCTAGCTTCTATAAATGCTAACAAAGATGCTTATATGGCACTTTAAGTGCCTTGTTGGATACATATGTGGGAGGCCAATTTCCTTTTCCTTTTTTCTAATGCGAAAAGGACGTGGTTTCCCTCCTCTGAGTGGAACGACGTCATTTCTTATGAACCCTAATCTCTCCATCTCAGAATCCTAATTCCTAAACTAAAAAATCCTAACCTTTAATTTCTCCCCAACTTCCAATTTCAAATGAGGCTCAAACTAAGAAATTGAGAAATGATGGGCGGTGGAAATATCCATTTCATGAAATAGAGAACACCAAAGAGCGTCAACATGCAAAGATAGTCACAACACAAGCGCGAATGCAGGTTCGAGGCATAATGGTTTCCATCGTAATTAGGGAGGTAATGTAAAGTTTTGCAATTGAAAAACTGTTTGTTACGAAATGGAATTGGTGAAACGAGGTGATAATCTTAATATTTATAGAGTACATAAGTGTGTTTTGTAAAACTTTCCACATTTGAACTTTTTCTCTTTCTTTTTTATTACTAAGCCTTGCCATTCATATGTCAAAAACACTTCGTATCATTAGGTAAAATAGGTAGATTGATTTTGGATACTATATTTGTATCCAAATATCATTATTCAACATGTATTTACATTTCTTCAACCGACAAGCAACAAAATCTTTAACTAAGCATAATCAACTCACTTGCTAAAGTACTATAAATGTGCTCCCAATATATATGTTGGGAACCAACCCACTTCCAGCTGCTTATGTGGGATTTTTTCAGTGCTCCTTGCTAAGCAAGGAGCTAACTAGTCTAAAAGTTAGCTTTCTTAATAGTTGAAACTAACACTTCTTTGAATCTGTTGCACCAAAATCTACGTTTATTAGGCAATGACATTATGATATGCTTAAATCTTCTAAAAGCTAAGACATTACCAGGTTGTAATTTGACTATACGTTTATACCAGAGATTCCACTAGGATTTTAGAGTAGGCGAGCTGGCATTATTTGCTTTGCCCCAAAAGTTATCTTATTCTCCCCTTTTTTAATTTTTATCATGTAACATTACCTTCTTACATTTAAAACATTCCTAAGTATCTTAATTCAAGTCATGTTAACCCCGACCAACTAAATGCTTTGTAATTAACTTCATCAAAATTATGTCTGTGTTTATGTGTTCGTGACTTTAATTCCCCATTTGGCACGGAATAACTGTATTGAATCATGAGGAATCGGTGAGCCTAGCATCAGTGAGACTTTTAAAAAGTGTACCTAATAATTAGAGTGAGGCACGTGGTTTTGAGAATTCATTCCAGCAACAATACAACCCCTTCTAATTTGATGCACAAGAAATTAGGCTGGCCAAATAGTAATTTTTTCTAATACTACTTTTCAATTTTTGTCTCCATCACTCGATCATTCTCTCAATTCCAAGTGCGAATTTACTACTCCTTCTGTGCAGGATAACTTACTTTACAATGCTCTTTATTTTTAAGCAATAATATACTGGACCCTTGAGTAGAATTAGTTATAGAATTCCATGTTCAAATAATCAAATGTGCTTCAAAATATTAAATTCCTCCAAATAAAAATAAAAAACAAAAGATTATATTCCCGATAAAGATACATCATACATGCCTAATGTGCATGTTGGAAGATGCCTAAAATCAGCAAAGTTGAGTTTTCAGCAGGGATAATCGATTATGAGACTAGCAGGGAACTGGTAATCGATTACGTGCATCTACAGAAATAAGGAACGTGGGCATAATTGATTATCATAATCGATTATGTGGATTTCCAGAACAGACAGTGAAGGTGTAATCGATTACGGGGAATTCCAGAAACACGAAGCGCGGGCCGAGAAGGCATAATCGATTATGACAATTAAATAATCGATTATGGCACGACTTAAAAGCTGTTACGATCAGTTTGCTGTATAACACAAGTTGTGAGATTTTGTGCAAGATTCAAGGGTTCTTGGAGCTCGAATTTCATCCAGATACATTGAGAGTGATTCATAGAGATTGATAGAAAATCAAGTGAGAATATTGATCTAGGGTTTGTGTGAAAATAGAGAGATAAGCTTGGGGTTTGTTCATGTTCTTGTGAACAGGGGAGTGATAATATAGAGGAGTTCTCTATTGTAAAATTGTGATCATTGATTCTTAGTGGTGGTGCTCTCTCCCCTGGATGTAGATCACATTGATTGAACCACGTAAAATCTTGTGTGCGCATTCTTCTATCCCTTTACTTGTTTGTTAATTTATGAATTTTCTGTGCCTACCAAGTGTTTGTAGTATTTCCTGTGTGGCTGTTTTTTTTTTTTCCTTTGTGTGTTTGTTTTGTGTTCAGGGACTTTGTGGCTTCTATCTGAGTCTTGGAACCAACAAGTGGCACCGTCTGTGGGAATTAGAGGAAGAATGAAGAGGCTGAACCATGTCTACCAAATACGACATTGAGAAATTCTCTGGAAATAGTGATTTCGGGTTATGGAGAATCAAGATGGAAGCAATCTTGATACAGCCGGGATGTGTAGACGCTTTGAAAGGTGAGGCAAAAATGCCCTCCACGCTTTCTCAAAAGGAGAGGGAAGATATGATAGACAAGGCAAGAAGTGCTATCATATTGTGTCTTGGTGATAAGGCACTAAGGGAGGTTGCAAGGGAGAAGACAGCTGTAGCAATGTGGGTCAAATTGGAGTCCTTGTACATGACTAAGTCTCTAACAAATAGGCTATTGTTGAAGCAACAACTATACTCTTTCAAGATGGTCGAATCAAGAACGATATTGGAGCAACTCGTGGAGTTCAACAAGATTCTTAATGATTTAGAGAATATTGAGGTGAAACTTGATGATGAGGACAAGGCTTTGCTCTTAATCAATTCTCTACCAAGTCTTTTGAGAATTTCAAAGATGCTATACTATATGGCAAGGGCCAAACAATTACTTTAGATGAGGTTCAAAATTCTGTTAGAACCAAGGAGCTTCAAAAACAGCAGGAGCTTAGATCCGGAGATAATGGAGAGGGTTTGAATGTCTCAAAGGGCATAAATGAGAAGAAGGGATGGAAGGGGAAGAAGTCCAAGTCAAAGTCGAAGTCCAAGTCTCACAATTGTGGCAAGACCGGTCATTGGAAGAAGGATTGTCCTGACAATAAGGGCGAGGAGTCACGAAAGTCTCATGACTCAACGGTTCTAGCGGTTGTTTCGGATGGCTATGAGAGTGTGGGAGTGTTGGTAGCATCTACCTCGAAAATGCAAAGGAATTGGGTTATGGATTCCGGATGTACATATCACATGTGTCCCTTGAAACTTCGAGTCTTTGGAGCTCAAAGAAGGCGGAGTGGTGCTTCTAGGCAACAACCATTCATGTAAAGTGCAAGGTATGGGTACTATTCTGCTGAAAATGTATGATAACTGTGAAATCCTTTTACAAGACGTGAGGTATGCTCCTGAACTTAAGAGAAATCTCTTGTCTATAAGCATGTTTGATGTTTTAGGATATTCCACTAAATTGAACATGGCATGATAAAGATTTCTAATGGTTCATTAATAGTTGCTAAGGGAAGAGGAATGGATTGTATATTCTTGATGGTTCTACTGTTATTGCTCATGCATCTATTGCTAGCCAAACTCTACATGATAAGAATATGTTATGGCACTTGAGACTAGGGCATGTTAGTGAAAAAGGTTTAGTTGAGCAAAGTAAACAAAACTTGCTAATGGTGATAAATTGGATAAGCTGGAATTTGTGATCATTGCATACTAGGTAAATCACATAGAGTGAAATTTGGCTAGGGTATGCATGTTTCTAGTAGACCTTTTGAGTATGTTCACTCAGATCTTTGGGGTCCTTCAAGAGTGAAAACTCATGGAGGGGGTTCCTATTTTCTCACCATTATTGATGACTTTTCTAGAAGAGTGTGGATTATATTTTGAAAAATAAATCTGAAATATTTAAAACGTTTAAGGAATGGCACACTCTTATAGAAAATCAGTTGGGAACTAAACTGAAAGTTTTAAGGACTGACAACGGCCTGGAGTTTGTTTCAGAGCAGTTTAATGAGTTTTCAGGAAACAGGGCATTAAAAGGCATAAAACTGTAGCACGGACACCTTAGCAGAATGGACTAGTCGAGAGGATGAATAGGACTATTCTGGAGCATGTGAGATGTATGATTGGGCTGCCCAAGAGCTTTTGGGGAGAAGCTGCAAGTACAGCAGTGTATTTGATTAATAGATGTCAATCTTCAGCCATAGACTTCAATACACCTATGGAAGTGTGGAGTGGTAAACCGGTTGACTATTCTAACTTGAGGATTTCGGGGCTCTAGCGTTTGCT
This sequence comes from Echinosophora koreensis, assembly GCA_035048595.1. Taxonomy (NCBI): domain Eukaryota; kingdom Viridiplantae; phylum Streptophyta; class Magnoliopsida; order Fabales; family Fabaceae; genus Echinosophora; species Echinosophora koreensis. The sequence continues at coordinate 4,990 of JAPCYP010000031.1, read as the reverse complement.
CATGTTAGGCAAGACAAACTTGAAGCTCGAGCAGTGAAATGTGTTTTCATTGGTTATCCAGAGGGTGTGAAGGGCTACAAGTTATGGAGGTTGGAACCTGGGAATCAAGATGCTTCATTAGCAGAGATGTCACATTTTGATGAGACTAGAATGGCTATGATGTGCAGAAACCTAGAAAAAGCAACTCAAATATGGCAAAGGAGAATACTCAGTTTAAGGTGGAGTCTTCTACATGTGCTACTAGAGATGAGAGTCATCAACCAGCAGAGGTTGTAAATCAACAACCACCAACGGAATCTAACTATCAGTTGACAAGGGGTGGGACTAGGAGGAATATTGTGCCTCCTAGGAGATTCGAGTATGCGGACCTTATATGTTATGCTCTTAATGCGGTTGAAGAAATTCAAGACTCAGAACTAAGGAACTTCAAAGAGGCTATGGAAAGCAAGGAAGGTCAAAATTGGTTGCAAGCAATCAATGAGGAAATGGAATCTTTGAACAAAAATAAGACTTGGACACTTGTGGATCTTCCCAAGATTAAGAGGGTAGCTGGATGCAAGTGGATCTTTAAGAAAAAGGAAGGTATTCTGGGAGTTGAGAAGACAAGGTACAAGGCAAGGCTCGTGGCGAAGGGTTTTACACAAATGGAGGGGATTGACTACAATGAGATCTTCTCACCTGTGGTAAAACATTGATCTATAAGAATTTTGATGTCAATTGTCAATCAATATGATCTTGAGTTGGAACAACTGGATGTCAAGACAGCATTTCTACATGGAAATCTAGAGGAGACTATCTAGATGCAACAGCCGGAAGGGTTCGTGGAGGATGAGTCAAAGGTTTGTCTCTTGAGAAAATCACTATATGGCTTGAAACAAAGTCCTAGACAATGGTATAAAAAATTTGATGATTTTCTCTTGAGATATGGATTTCTAAGGAGTAGTTATGATAGCTGCGTTTACATATTGAGAAGAGGAGAAAATTGTGTTCTTTTCTTGCTTCTATATGTGGATGATATTCTTATATCTAGCTCTAGCAAGGATGAGATTGGCATGCTCAAAGAGAGGTTGAATTCTGAATTTGAGATGAAGGATCTTGGAATTGCAAAGAGGATACTTGGGATGGATATTGTTAGAAACCAGAAAGAAGGGGAATTATTCTTATCTCAACATGGCTACTTGAGGAAGGTTGTGGAAAGATTTAGGACGCATCAATCCAAACCAGTTAGCACACCTTTGGGTCATCACACAAAGCTTTCAATTACCCAAGTCCTAGCACCGAAGAGGAAAGGAGTAAGATGAATTCTATTCCATATGCAAGTGGAGTAGGAAGCATCATGTATTGTATGGTTTGTAGTAGACCAGATTTGGCGCATACGGATAGCATTGTTAGTTGGTTCATGGAAAATCCGGGTCAAGCTCATTGGGAGGCTTTGAAGTGGTTATTGAGGTATTTGAATGGTTCACAGAAATCTGGTTTGAGGTTCAAGAAGACAGCTCAAGGGGATGATGCTCTTGTTGGGTATGTTGATTCGGACTATGCAGGGAATGTGGACACTAGGAAGTCATTATCCGGGTATGTGTTTACTCTGCTTGGGACAGCTATTAGTTGGAAATCGACATTGCAAGTGGTAGCATTATCAACCACATAAGCCGAGTACATTGCGCTTGCAGAAGGAGTTAAGGAAGCCATTTGGCTAAAAGGTTGATTGGTGAATTGGGGATTACGCAAGATTGTGCCACGGTCCATTGTGATAGCCAAAGTGCTATACATTTGGCAAATCATCAAGATTACCATGAGAGGACCAAGCATATAGATATCAGACTTCACTTTATTAGAGATGTGGCAGAATCTAAAGAGGTTAAGATTGAGAAAATTGCTTCAGAAGGCAATCCAGCAGATATGTTCACTAAGTCATTGCCTAGATCAAAGTTCAAGACATACTTTGACTTGATCAACTTCTATGAAGCGTAAATCCCATAAGTAGGATAGCAGCACACACAACACACATTGGTGATTGGTTTTGGTCTCAGGTCTTTGATTTGGAGTCAAGGTGGAGAAATGTTGGAAGATACCTCAAATCAGCAAAGTTGAGTTTTCAGCAGGGATAATCGACTATGGTGTTTGCATAATTGATTATGGGACTGGCAGGGAACTGGTAATTGATTACGTGCATCTGCAGAAATAAGGAACGTGGATAGTGAAGGCATAATTGATTATCATAATCGATTATGTGGATTTCCAGAACAGACAGTGAAGGTGTAATCGATTACTGGGAATTCCAGAAACACGGAGCGCGGGCCGAGAAGGCATAATCGATTATGGCAATTAAATAATCGATTATGGCGCTACTTAAAAGCTGTTACGATCAGTTTTCTGTATAACACAAGTTGTGAGATTTTGTGCAAGATTCTAGGGTTCTTGGAGCTCGAATTTCGTCCATATACATTGAGAGTGATTCATTGTAATTGATTCATAGAGATTGAGAGAAAATCAAGTGAGAATATTGATATAGGGTTTGTGTGAAAATAGAGAGATAAGCTTGGGGTTTGTTCATGTTCTTGTGAACAGGGGAGTGATAAATCTAGAGGAGTTCTCTATTGTAAAACTATGATCATTGATTCTTACTGGTGCTGCTCTCTCCCGTGGATGTAGATCACATTGATCGAACCACGTAAAATCTTGTGTGTGCATTCTTCTATCCCTTTACTTATTTGTTAATTTCTGAATTTTCTGTGCCTACCAAGTGTTTGTAGTATTTCCTGTGTGGCTGTTGTTTTTTTTTTTTTTTTTGTGTTTGTTTTGTGTTTAGGGACTTTGCGGCTTCCATCTGAGTCTTGGAACCAACAATGCATTTGTTAATTTTTACTCCAATGTCTATGATCCTTCATCAAATGTCACTATATACTATAGTTGTGAGACGGGTAAGCTTATTTTATTTGTTGTTGACACTGTGCATCGTATTCACGTTTGGATTTAATTGGTATGTACTATCAATATTTAATTGTACTTTTCGTCTCTCGACTTTTTAAATTGTGCGATTTTGGTCCCTCAAAAATTTTAATTGCACATTTAGTCCTCTAATTTATCAAATTGTACAAAATCAGTCCTCCCGTCCATGACCAAAATCGCATAATTAAACAAGTTGAGGGACGGAAAGCGTAATTAAGCCTGCTATCAATATAAAGACTTTACATTCATTAATCATAAATTGTCACATCATTATTAAAATGATTGACTTTCATCACAAAGATATTTTTCTTTGGTTGCAAAAGGTTTGGGAGGTGATTCTCATACACGCCGAGAAGGTAATGCATATGCTGACTGGTTGCCAATTGGAACTTGACACAAGAGTTGGGTTTTCATAGTATTATTTCTCTTAGAGGAGCGGGTTATTCTTATGTATTTTGATTTGATTGGGGCTTTCATACCACGCGTTATTTCTTCTTTGTAAGCTTGCTTGTTTACTGGGCTTTGCCCTCTTGAGCATAAAAAAATAAAATAAAATTATTTGACTCTCATCATAATTATCTTAAAGATTACATAAGGGATGATGTAAGAGAGAGAAGGGGGGTTAAAAATAGGTAAAATTGCATTTTTAGTCCTTTAAGTTATTTGTTTTGTTTAAATTGGTCCCTTAAGTTTATTTTGTGACAAATAGGTCCCATAAGTTAGGTTCAGGTTTCAAATTGGTCCCTTAAGTTTTTGGTGACAAACTAGATCCTTAAGTTATGTTGGGGTGACAAATTGGTCCTTTAAGACAATAAAAATAATACATTAAGGGTCTAATTTATTGGTCTCTTTGACAAATTAAGGGACCAATTTATCACCCAAACATAACTTAAGGATCTAGTTTGTCACAAAAAAACTTAAGGGACTAATTTGTCACCCGAACCTACTTAAGAGTCTAGTTTGTCACACAAAAAAAAAACTTAAAAGACCAATTTGAACAAAATAAATAATCTAAGAGACCAAAAGTACAATTTTCCCTTAAAAATAATAAGAGTGTCAAATGTATATATATCAAAGATTGAGTTATCATACAATATATTTAAAATATCATATAAGTAAATACACACATCTTTATTAAAATAATAATGAAAAGCTCAAACTCTTAAAAACTCACCTAAGAACAAACATTTAAACTTGGTCATAATTAATTTTCATACAGAATAAAGATTGCACTATATATTTTAGCCGCAAGAACAAGAATTGTCTCCTTGGCAGAAGATTGCGTGCACTTTATTAGCTCCAAAATTTTGGTTAAAGTGAGAGCTGGTTTTAGCAAAACTGTTCTATATTTATTATTCATGTGACACACTTGATTAGCCATCATTTAGTATGTCTACCCTTAACAGAACCTTGTAACAAGGTAACCTGAAATCATGCCCAAAAGTTCCCACGCTTTTGAACTTTGCATAGGTTGTGTTATGGCCTTATGGGCATGAGGAGCACCCTGAGTATGCTTAGCAACAAAGCAAAGTGAACATTATAAAAGAATATAGCATAATTGTCAATGAAGGTTGGTCCACTTGGTAAGGATACGGTTCATAACTCACAATATCGTGAGTTCGAATCCTACTGCCGATGTGAGGACCTCGTTGGTGGGTAATTTATAAGTACCTCTGTAAGCGTTCTTTGAGCCATGAGTTCTGTCCTGGCCCTGGTGAGCCTCCGGGATCCAACTCAACTAAACTTTTGTATAAAAAAAAAAAGAATATTGCATAATTTAAGAATAAAGAAAGAGCAAGTCAAGGGTCACCCACCTGAGAGGCTAGCTCACAGGGTGTTTGCCTATATTGTAGAAAGTATAGTAAGCATCTTTTCAGGGAGTCACCACGCAATTTCACTATGTTTAATTTTCTCTCAAGATAAAGTAGCACGCAAACGCAACTTAGTCACTACAAATGTGATTTTTTTATTTTTTTATTTTCCTTCCTTTGCTTTCTGAATAATGTATATCTTGATTACTGATGAAGAATGAAGAATA